>CM060249.1:62880003-65665003 GCA_030684275.1 Acipenser oxyrinchus oxyrinchus | reverse complement strand
TCAGACGGCTCGATGAGGCCTGCCTCTCGCATCTCACTCAGGACCTTTTTAGCTGCTGATTCATCCATCGCAAGGGCCTTCTGAGGACATCTGGTGGTGGCACGCTGAGAAACGGGTTTCAAACCCTCACAAGATCGTCCTGGGTGGTTGTTTCCCCAGGGATAGCTAGAGTAAGGGTCGGGCCCCCCTAGAAGCTGAGGAGCCCCAAAGCGCCTTGCGAGAGCTTCAGCTAGCATCTGCTTCTCCTCTGCCACAGCAAACTGCTTCCGCTGCCACCCTCGTATCCCAGTTTCCTCTTGCTCTGGCACCCCTATCCCTCTGTTGTTTCTCGTCAGCCAAGCCTGGCGGCTCCCGGCGATCCCAGGGTGCTTGTCCTGCTTGTACAGTGGAGAAGCACAGCTGTGCTGGTGCAGACAGCAACAAACAAATCCTGCCGCCAGCCCCTGTTACAATACATTATATAAAATGTTACTTAAATTTTACATTGGAGATACATTGCTTTACACTTGGAAGATCCACCACTACATATTCTGTCATTTGAGCCAAGCTTACTGATGAATAAATGTCTCTGCCAGTTACCTTCCCCCGAGGTACTCCAGTAGGTTGCTCTATTGTTAACCATGACAATGGGTTCTATGTGACACTATGTGAAAATAAGGAGGGACCCCAGTTTCACACTCCCTTCTAGATCACTGTGAAATGTATTGTTACACCCTGCTTGGTTATTGTATTGTAGATTAGGTCAAGTAGTTATACTCCATGCAGGAGAGATCTCAACACTGCAATGATAAAAGTCATGTGTTGACTAAAACTACCCACCCTCAGTCAGTATTAATGTACCAACCTGACGCATTATTAATACATTCTAGTGCGAAACAACAGGGGTCCAGTGGCTACACCCAGGTAGCATTAACCAACTTTTTTTTGTGTGGACTAGAATAGTTTTTGAGGACAGACAATCTTTACTTTTAGAAATAAATGGAAACCTACGAAACATTAATTTTGTCTTTTCCTCCAACATTTGTGATTACCCATAAAATTCCAGCTAAAGTGAGTAAAACTTGCATTCATTAGTTAGTCAGTTAATTTATTTCAATTTCTTTATATAGGTGCATACGATATAGAGATGTGATCTCCCGTCTCCCGGTGAGACTCAAGAAACTATAATTTAGATTTCCAATTGTAATGTATTATTTCTTTGTGGGCTGTAACTAGCTGTTACTGGAAACAGTGACAACTATTTGATTACTGGAGATCTTTGCTACTTAATCCCCTCATTGTCATTACACCTTTTAATGTAATTTTCAGATTGTACATAAAGTTAAAAGAGACAGTAAGTGATTCTTATTTCTTATTTTCTTCATATTGGTTATAACAAAAGGTCAGCCAAATAGGTAATTGCAAAATTGCGTGTTCTTTCGGTGTTGTATGTTTGTACAATAAATATATTACTGGCATATCAAACAGACATTCTAAAATTAAACACTTAGAAAAAATATCTTCCTGTTTTAATAAGCAACTGTTAGAAATAAGTCTTATTATTATTTGACATTTTTGGCACATCAAAACAGGTGCTATAACTGTCTTATTTAAATTTCACCTTTTTGCATATTCAAATTACTTGAGTAAGCAAGTTAACATGACTGTCACTGGAAAAGCACACATGGTTCCCTTTATAGGATTAGAGTTGAGGCAATTGCTTCTTGAGTGGTTTTTAAACTGTTGCTAAAATGTTATTCGGAACATCTTAGTTCAGGGCTATTTAGGGTATTTATAAAATCATTAACAAAAGAGTTACCTGTAAAAAAAATGGTTTGGTTCATCACAAAAAAATACAAATACATTTCTGTACATATTTATTTTATATTTTATATTATTTTATACTAGATACTGTACAATTCAAATTGGTATGGGGCCTTTATAAATTAAACTGGTATAGCTTTATAAAATGGCATGCAAACAGGGAGCAATCTCATTGGCTAACAAGTGTTCCAACTTGTGCAAATAAGCCACCACACCAGCACAGCTTAGAACCTTTAGAACTGTTTTATGTGCTCAATAACACACTCCAGGATGTTCAAATACGGTCCACTTGGTGTCACCTAGGCATGTGGATATTGGACTAGCTAAAATAAAAGCTGTAACATTGTTTTGTTTATCTGTTGCCTTGTGTAGTTGTATTTCTTTATTTTATTATTATTATTATTATTATTATTATTATTATTATTATTATTATTATTATTAAGCTATTTAATATTCTGCTATTCTTCTGACTGCTACTCAACTAAAACTGCAAGTTGATCTATCAAGGAGAAAATGCTAACTTCTGTATTCAGCACAAAACAGGCTGCCAATCTCTAGACGTATGTATGCATTATGTAAAATTTCTCATATTCTCATGTTAATGTTTTGAAAGGATGGCTCCATGTTTCTATGTCTCTCTCTGTCTAGTTATGAAATATAATTTTAACAGATTAGGTCACGCTTCATGCTCCAGTGTTCTGAAAATAAAGGTAGCTGGATGTAAGGACAGGGTAACACAGTTGGTTGAAGATGAAGTATATTGCATATTAGAACATTGGATCTTCTTTCAGCCGTTTAGCTATTTCAAAATCCAGATTATATTTTGAACAGACAGATTTTTTTTTAATATATATATTCTATGGATCACTCAAATCCCCCAGAAACTTGGAGCAAAAGGCACTCCCTGATCAGTGCAAACAGCTCTCAAAGCAATCCATTCAATGGAAATTTATCCTAGGACCACTGTGCACAAACTGCTAGTTTCTGTGGAGGATTAATAGCATCCATTTGTAAGGGTCAGCAATGTCTATTTACATCACTGTTGTGTGCAGACAGTAATAGCATTTCATTACATTACCCTGCTTGTAGCCCTAAACCTAACCTTAACTTTTTATTATTCAAAGTTATCACTGGGAACGAGGAGCCCTGACCTTAACGTGATTATTATTAAGAGTTATTACAGGCAAAACAATTATGTATTATAAGCTTCCTTATTAAATTTGTATAACATAGTAGTAGAAAGCAGCATTTTTTTTTTTTTTTAAATTTAGTCGTTGCCAATTATTTATTTTTTTATTATTATTATTATTTTCTCCCAATTTGGAATGGCCAATTATTGTATAATGCTCAGCTCACCGCTACCACGCCTTCGCTGACTCGGGAGGGCGAAGACGAACACACACTGTCCTCCGAAGCGTGTGCCGTCAGCCGACCGCTTTTTTTCACACTGCAGGCTCACCATGTAGCCACCCAAGAGCTACAGCGTCGGAGGACAACGCAGCTCCCGGGCAGCTTACAGGCAAGCCAGACTACAGGGGCCGCTGGTGCGCGGTGAGCCGAGGACACCCTGGCCGACCTACCCTCACTCCACCCGGGCAACGCTCGGCCAATTGAGTGCAGCCCCCTGGGAGCTCCCGTCCTCGGTCGACAAAGGAATAGCCTGGACTCGAACACGCGACGACCAGACTATAGAGCGCATCCTGCACTCTACGCGAGTGCTTTTACTGGATGCGCCACTTGGGAGCCCCTCATTTTCTGATGTTTTGTGTGATATATTGATGTCCCCCATTTACATCTAAAATTAAGTTGTTGCTGCATTTCTTTGTCAGAATTTTTGAAAGTTACAGTTCTTTTGCTTTTTGTTATGTCAGTAACATGGCAGTGGTGCATAGCTTTTTCGACAAAGGCCGTTGAGGATTGGCTAAAGGTATGGGCTGGATGAATCCTGTTTTGTGTTGTTTTGATGTAGCTGAGAAGGTCCAGTGAAGCTACTACTCAGATTGTGTGTTTTGCCAAACTTTAACGGTGTTGATGGCTTAACAGATAAAGCATTTTGCTAAGTGATAAGTGAGGATTGATAGTTATCCGGACGATCTTGTTCTTCCTGTTTTCACTTTACCCTAGGGAAGATGATGACATGTTTTTGGATTATAATGCACCTGTCCACTGGACTACATGAACTACTGCCAGTACTTTTTCACTTACTTAGACCGCTTGCTTGGTACTGAATTGAGGCCTGGCTCAATCCCAGTTAGCCCATTTTATCAGCCTGAATCGGACTCTACTCCAAATTACTTGGTTTAACGAGACCCACTTACTAGTTTATTTTACAACAGTTTTAAACCAGTCTTATGGAAACATATGTCCAATTGAAATATTGCCCTAGTGTGTGTGTGTTTATGTGTGTGTGTTTGAAATGTATGGGATTCTCAGTCTTTGACATATATATATATATATATATATATATATATATATATATATATATATATATATATATATATATATATATATATATATATGTGTGTGTGTGTGTTTTGTGGCTGGTAGTCATCTTGGGCTCAGGTGTTGAGGAACAGCCTGGGGTCAAGATGTCCGCTTTTACACAGCCACATGTTAAAATGTGTATTTGATAAATTGCTTTATTAGTTAATTAGAAAAGTGTGGAATGTGGTCAGGTGGGAATTGAATTATTGAAGTCAGTTTCCCCTGGCCACAACCTATAAAAGAACGTTTTATTTTTTTTTAATATCGGTCCGTTAAGTTCGTGAACTACAATGAAATATATTCTGTGATGTTATGCCATTCACTGAGCAGGATTAGATTACTGCGCATCTATATTTAAAAAAAAAAAAATCATGCACAGCACAAAAGCGGTGATAACTGAACTATATATATATAGAAATGTATGATACAGTCAGCCCTCTTTATACCGACAGTTAAGGGCCATGGGCAAAAACGGGCAATAAGCGAGGGTGGCGTTATAAACACACACAACCTTCTGTTTGCAATAAATGTGTGTGTGTGCGTGTGCGTGTGTATATATATATATATATATATATATATATATATATATATATATATATATATATATATATATATATATATATATATATAATTACAGTTACTTTTGACGGCGTTTGAAAGGCAGGATTCCAAAAAAAAATAAAAAGTTATAAAACACTAGAACCGCCTGACGCCGTCATATTGACGATTATATAGCATTTCGATTATACAGTATAGTAGCCAATTCTATTTTTTATTGAATTGATTTGATTTGTCTGCAGCCCTTACACGATTGAAACTGTGAATACAACTATGGAGTTGTCATTTAGACCTGGTATAAAATATAAATTTCATACTTCGTCTTGCGGGTGGATGGTACATGAGTTCATGTGTTTTACAATGCATTACAGCAGCCACGCTTTTATTCTTTACAATCAAATACCGTGCACGTGTTTTACAATGTATCTCGCAGACACCAATTGCAAGAAATCCATAGGCAATAACTAGGAGTAACTGTACTGTATATAGTCTACTGTATGTATAGCCTATTGCAGCTAGCCAAAGAATCGTTTTGTACAGAAAAGTGCAAAGGAACTGTAGACGTGAGATAAATAATAATTAACGAAGTGCGATCGATCACTTTTTTCCCCCTATCCATCTGGCTGCCTACTGTAGCCTACTGTATGCACTTTTGATATATAAACCCATTTTAGTTTCAATTTTGTCTTACTTGTTTACAGGGTTTTCGGTGTAGTATAGAATGTCTTCAGAAATAGTTTGTACAGAAGGAAAAGCAGCGTTGAAGGTATCGACCTCTGTGCCAGCTGACAAATGCATAGTAACAAGACATTAGCTGCGCCCAAATCGTGTATTTATTATTGTTACCGTGTTTCAACTCTGTCTGAATGAACCCAGTTGTCCATTTCTTTAATTTGCATGCTTTTTATGTCTATAGGCTGCATAAACACATTTATTTTATGTTATTTTGTTTGTGCAGTTTTGTATAATAATATAACTGTATATAGACTTTTTTTATGCACTCGGCTGTATGCGGGTTTTAGTATATAAACCCAAGCATTTTCAATTTTTGCTTATTTACAAAGTTTCGGTTGTACAGTAGTTTGAAGTCAGGTAAAGTGGGACACCAAAGGTTTGTTTACTTTTTTTATATTGGTATGACCCAATCATTAAAGATCTTACTGAACAGTTGCACGGTAAGTACTTAACAGCTAGAAAAGTTTTCATTGGTGTTAGGTCACCAAAGTGGGCGTGGCTTGCCCTATAAGGAAGTCGTGATCATTTTAAGACAAGGTAAGCACATAGTAATGAGAAACCAATTACAAAACTCTTAAGGTTTTAATTCCGAAAAAAACAATGCAGTCAGGTTTATATTTATGGAATTAATCAAGCACTGCTTCAATAATAATAAAAAAAGTGCATTGTTGCATTTGATTATTTTTTAAAATTAAACTTTTTTACAAACAGGAAGTCCAGAGCCTTGCTTTTCAGTTTGCATAGCTGGCTTTTTGGAGAGTAAAAAGACAGCAGGGTTCTACTGGTTTCAGGGCTTCATCAACCGCAATCCTTCCCTGAGTATCCAAAAACCTGAACCACTTAACATAGCACAGGCGGCTGGATTAAATCCAGTACTTGTACAAAAGTGGTTTACAGAGTATGAAAGTCTCTTGTGCAAGCTGGACATTCAACAGCTTCATTCACACATCTAGAACAGGGCTCCAAGATGACTTTGTGTCAACAAAAGTTGTTGGAGAAGTTGGAAAAACAAGTTATGAGATTACTCCAGGAGAGAAAGGTAAAACAATCACAGTACTTGCTTCCTTCAATGCAGTGGTGAGAGTGTCCGATAATGGCTGGATCAACAGCAAACTGTTCATTGAATGGGGGAAAAAAATGTGTTGCAAACCTACCAGAAAATGATCCACAACCCCACATTCAGCCATGTTTTTAACTTTGTGTTTCTGACCCTAATGAAAGAGCATAATGTTTATGTGATGTGCTATCCACCTCACACAACACATTCCCTTCAGCCAGCAGACAAGAGCCTTTTCAAAAGCCTGAAGCACAAATGGTATGTAGAGGATCGGAAAATTGTTTGTGTGAATCACACTGATGTAATAAAAATACCTTTTTTTGTACAGGGATCCATTTAAATATTTAGCTGACACTGAATTCCACGTATTGTATTATACAGCTATGGCAAAAGAAATTGCATCACCTAGAATTTTAGGATTGAGACAATTAAAAAAACAAACAAACAAAAAAAAACTATATGAACATAATTTATAAATTGTATTTAACATCATGTAATCAAAGAACTACGAAATGATATCGCAAAAGTCTACCGGAAGCCATAATAGTAGTACATGTAGTATTTCATGTTGGATTTCAAAATGTCACATTTTTCAATTTTTCGTGAAGTATATGGAAAACTACAAAGCTGTATGTAATTTAATATATTAATGTAACATTATTCAGCAGGTTTCATTTGACTTTATGAAGCAAAATGTGTTAATTCTATGGGGTGATGTAAAACTTTTGGCCACAGCTGTTAGTCCCCATTATCGGTCTAACTTGTTCCAATCAGTTAAACAAATTGCCAGGATCATCTGCTTGGTACGCTGCAATCAGGATTAAGTTACTACCCTGAGGTGGTCTCGTGTCCAGTTATCGAGTCCGGTGTTAAATGCTGCGTAATGTGGACGCTAACTGTATTTAGCACTTTTAAGTCATTTTAAAGGCATAGTGTGGACAGGGCCTAATGCCGTACTCGAGAACCGGACTCGAGAGCACCTCAGGGGGTAGTGTCGAGTCTGGTTCAAAATGAGATCGCATCAGGTAGTGCGGTTTCAATTAGGCGACTGAAATTCAGTATTTCAAACAGAGTTGACGTCATTTGTCATCTCTGTTGGAAGTAAAATTAAGGTGACCACAATTAGGCTCAGGCAAGATAGATATGAAGGTAAAAGCAAAGATTGCTTTGAAACAGAACCAGCTCAACTTGTTTACAGGGACGTCACCTGATTAAAAATAAAACCTGAAAACTTCAAGCCCTATTTGTGTGTGTGTGTGTGTTTGTGTTCGCATTTAGCAATATGGACATCTGTTAATGGGGCATAATGCCATATAGGAACAAGTTAGTAAATGTGCAAGGGATTTAACAACTGGAAAGTTAATAATAATATTGCCTCCATTAGTAGTGTGGAGTAGTGGTTAGGGCTCTGGACTCTTGACCGGAGGGCTGTGGGTTCAATCCCAGATGGGGGATACTGCTGCTGTACACTTGAGCAAGGTACTTTACCTAGATTGCTCCAGTAAAAACCCAACTATATAAATGGGTAATTGCATGTAAAAATAATGTGTAAAAAATAATGTAATTGTTTGTAGAAATGTGATGTGATATCTTGTAACAATTGTAAGTTGCACTGGATAAGGGCGTCTGCTAAGAAACAAATAATAATAGTAATCCAAACACAAGGGACACGTATCATACCTATAGTATTTAATGTAGTTAATACACCACCAAGTGGCAACAAGTTGTATTTGTTCAAAATGTTTTTTCAAGTACAATACAGTAATAATAGTAATTTTCTAAGGGTTTGTACACTTATTATGTTAGGGTTAGGGTTAACTTTGCATGATAATATATATATATATATATATATATATATATATATATATATATATATATATATATATATATATATATATATATATATATATATATATATATATATATATTTTACTCAAAGCCTGCACTAGTGTTTTCTACTATTATAACAACCTTGAAAGAAGGAAAACATTGATTTTCAAGGTACTGTATATATATATATATATATATATATATATATATATATATATATATATATATATATATATATATATATAATCTGGTTTTACCTTAAATAAATTGGGTAAATTATTTTATGATTTTAATTATATTTTTGTCTCTTATGGGACTCACATAGTTTTGTAGGTGGTAGATTTTAAGACATGTGCACATTGCATTAGATTCAAAAACATATTTGTGATTACCAAAAGGCCAGTTTTCAAATATTTGCCTCAATAATCTGCACAATCTATTCTGAGAAATTGACTCTGTAAGCCCCTTTATATACTGCATGTATACCAGTTTTGAGAAGGGGGGATTGAAGTGCATTGGTTCAGATGAATTGATTCCTCCAAACCAGTCATGTAAATAGCTGAATTTTGTAATGCTTTTTAAGGCTAAGAATCTACCGTCTGCAATTTTGGGTGAAAATATATGACCTTGTCCTATTAAAATGTATTTTTTATTATTCTGTTAGAATAATACACAAATGTCAAATCTGGTTACTGTATTTACTAACGAGATGGAGTGAACATAAAGTAACATGTTTCAGTCCAACAGACAATAGCAGCAGATAGGGGAGCAGTGGCTTCCCTTATATAACTGATGTAGTATGGATGATATGAAGATCCATTTTCTGGAATGTTAGATAAAAGTTTTTGAATTACAACAAATGTTTTCATTTTTCATGATCATATTAAATATATAAGAAGACCATGAGTAGTTTATTTGTGTATATTAAAATGTTACCATACAAGGAATATCTAATGAAATTTGGCTGTCATTTTTCAGGAGGGAGCTTAAACAGTTCAGCAATATCATATTTGTACAGCTTTCTCTGGAATGTATTACCCATGTTTCCACGATAAATACATCACAGGAGCAGAAAGGAATGCTGAAGTGCAGCAAGATTCTAAATTTAATGTAGAGATCAATACAAAGTAAACATTTTAGTATATGTTACCCCTAATACTGTAGTTTTGGTCATCGTAGAACTCATGTTAGTATGTAAATTAAAACTTCCATGTATTACTAATCTTAACATTAAAAAGTGATTCCCCAACTGCAGTTAAAAATAACTTGCATCACACGGTTTCTATTTGTGACCTGATTTTACACGGTTATATAATTTCTATGCAGCATTTGTTCTGCTCAATTACATTTTACTATCTTTACTTTAGATTCAGATCCTGGATTGATTGAGCTAGACTAATTACAGCATGGCAGTTCTATCTCTTCATATTACTTAAGAAGACAATTTAAAACAAAACGTATATATTTTAATACATTTGATTTAGAGAAAATAATTGAAACTACATATATAAATAGGATTTATAACAAACTGGTAATTGTTTTTATTTACACCATTTAAAAGACTAGAGGCGGCCAAGCTTGACCTTGACCTTGACCTTGATAGTACGTGCCTTTGTTTTAAAACCTTGGTACAATCAAAAGCATGACATACAGTACTTAAGAAACAGAACAAATTGTGCATGTTGTATTAGATATGGACTGGTGTGTAAGTCAACGCAAGGTTGAATAACATGTATGACATGAGTAGTTTAAAATATTAGTAGTAATAATAAAAAACACATGAACACAATGCTTTTTACAATCTTATTAGTGTCTATTAAAATCTGTTTAGAGGATACTACCTATCCTGTGCCGAGGTCCAGTCGATTGTACGTTTCAAACATCCAGCAAAAATGAATGGATTACTATTTCGTTGACATTGCAGTGATGATGAAGCAATGAGAGCTTAAAGAAATAAGATAGTTGGATGTGAATGCTACGTCAGTTTACATTGATTGTGAAGTTTTGTTAAAATACAAGCAAGATGTTGTTTAAATGTATCTAACGCTTTGCATAACAATATTCAAGAATGTCCTTGTGTCCTACCTAGTCTCATTTAAAAAACACCCATATAAACATATTCAATCTAGATGAAAAAATGATTTGACTTGAATTGTGCAATGACACATGCTGCAACATGCTTGCTAGAATGCCTCAGCTGCAAAATACAAAGCTCCTAAAGCCCCTTTACATGTACAGCACGTGACAGATTTAACCTTGTGTCTTTTCTGTAAGTCTTGAAATTCTTCCTGTAAAAATATTTATTCCATGCCTCTGAAAGAACAACAAATCAAGAATGACAATGTTAAATGTTTTAATCCGATGCTTGCATAATTGTTACTTTGCTGTTGCAGACAGATCAATGTTGTGAACAGTTTGGAACTGAAGCTAGGCACTTTAAATATTTTACAAATCCTCTAACTGAGAAGCCATACTTCCCACTCTTGCCACTAATGTATTTTGTATTGCCTTTATCAAATGGAAAAATTAAAACCACATGAGTTGATAGCGATCTTTATTTCAAAAGTCTCAGTTTATTACAAAATGTAAAAATCCAGCTAAACCAGGAGTAAGATTGACAAAGGCTTTTTTTTCCGGGCAATTTTCACTTTCACATTATTATTTTTGTATTTCTTAGCAGAATGTTCACTCCACCACCGCCAACATTTCAAATGTATTTCCAAACTTTCAGTTTAATTACACATGTGCAAATTTGCCAGAATGACTTGGAGTAGGTTTATAAATATGGTGAAAAGCAAGTTTTTATTTTGTTTTAAAGCTAAGGCATGCAACAAAATGTTCTACAAGGTAAAAATCAAAGACAAACATGATATAACATGAACAAAAAGATATTTGCATATTTCTGCAATACATGCTTAATCGTCTTTGTCCTTTGCGCCATGTTTCAGGATGCGTGTAAACTCAACATAGCTAAAGTTGCCCTTTTTGTCAATCGGTGCCTCTCTGAATAGCTCATCAACCTCCTCATCTGTAAACCGGTCTCCCATTGTGGTCAGGAGCTCTCTCAAGTAGTCTTCTTGGATAGCACCTGATTAAAAAAGAATAATTGATCAGATTCACAGATTGATCGATTATTATACTTTACTTCAATGTATCCTGGATTTAAATACACAATAGATTTATATAATATCCAGGAACAAAGTTCTTAATCCTGATAACTTTGTACCTTTACAATCTTATTCATTCCTATATAGTTACAACAATGCTACATAATTATATTAACACAAATTAGCAGTCCAAAGTTTTCACCTTCAACCCCATTTCCTAATTTAAATCACCCTAATAAATTATGTTAAATTAAATCAAACTGTAATCCAAAATGATGATTATACTGAAGTGTTTTCTTTTACATTATATCAATTTTTTGGTTATTTGGTTGTAATATTTTTTAAAAGATGGCAATTGAACATGTAACTTTATTATGGCACAGCAAGGGGAGAGACAGTCTACCCATATGGTAGCAAAACATTTAAGGTCGTTTATCTTACCTGTCCCTTCTTCATCAAAGCAAGCAAATGCATTTCTAATAACATCCTCAGGATCTGTTCCATTCAACTTTTCACCAAACATGGTCAGAAACATAGTGAAGTTAATGGGGCCAGGGGCCTCATTCATCATAGCTTCCAGGTATTCCTCTGTTGGGTTCTTTCCTGTTTGCAGATAAAACAAGGTGTGTAAGAAACACCAAATTATGGTAGTGGTACCATGAAGAGTATCTATGACCTCAATCCACAGTTTACGGAATAGCAGTTATAACCTACATTAACAATATGTAACAAATGTCCAAGCAGAAGACGTGAAAACATTCAAATAGGTCATCATGTTCTAGATTATGTCATGTGCCATAACAATTAGTAGCATTACGTCAAAATGAATGTATTTTACAATATTTTAGGTATTTATTATTATGTCATTTCATATGACTTTGGAATTCAGGATGAAGAGAGAGAAAAAAAGGTGCAACTTTTTTTCATTGGAGGCAAATAATATTTTGGGTTTGATGTATGTTTTATAAATGTTGTGGTAATTGTTTTTATGGCTGTATAGAAAAAGCATAGCAAATGGAACATGAATTAAAACTCAATGCTTCAATCCTACACTTACAGCTGTGAATGTCACACAATATCACAAGACATGTACAAAATGGTGATTTTCTAAATGCAGACAGTCACATCAGTTAAAACCAAGCATGTTTAGTGATCTACAGATATGTGTAATACATATGCAGATCTTTATAAATAGCAACATTCAGCAGGCAAGGACGCAATGTTTCCACACAAAAGCAAATCAATATCAGCTGAACAAACTGGCCCTGGCCCAATGTTCTTAGGCCTGTTCTGGCAGAATGCAAAATTATAAATAGATCTTAGTAAATGGTGTACTGGTGGCAAGAGTGTAAATGTAATACTTGTGCTTCCCAGACCTTATGCCAAGATGCTGTTCAGTCACATAACTCAGAATTTCTCTTTAGCACTTACCAAGTGATGCAAGCATGTCGTGCAAGTCCTCTTTGTCGATGAAACCATCACGATTCTGATCAATCATGTTAAAAGCCTCTTTAAACTCCTGAATCTGGGACTGATCAAACATGGCGAAGACATTGGAAGTTGCGCTGTGGGCGCTTTTTGGTGGTCTTCCCCTTAGCCCTTTTGCTCGACATTTTGGCTTTTTATTGACCTGAGGAGATACAAATAATTAGTATGATAAAGTTGGCTTATATACAGTACTGTGCAAAAGTTTTAGGCAGGTGTGAAAAAATGCTGTAAAGTAAGAATGCTTTCAAAAATAGACATGTTAATAGATTATATTTATCAATTAACTAAATGCAAAGTGAGTGAACAGAAGAAAAATCTAAATCAAATCCATATTTGGTGTGACCACCCTTTGCCTTCAAAACAGCATCAATTCTTCTAGGTACACTTGCACACAGTTTTTGAAGGAACTCGGCAGGTAGGTTGGCCCAAACATCTTGGAGAACTAACCACAGTTCTTCTGTGGATTTAGGCAGCCTCAATTGCTTCTCTCTCTTCATGTAATCCCAGACAGACTCGATGATGTTGAGGTCAGGGCTCTGTGGGGGCCATACCATCACTTCCAGGACTCCTTGTTCTTCTTTACGCTGAAGATAGTTCTTGATGACTTTCGCTGTATGTTTGGGGTCGTTGTCATGCTGCAGAATAAATTTGGGGCCAATCAGATGCCTCCCTGATGGTATTGCATGATGGATAAGTATCTGCCTGTACTTCTCAGCATTGAGGAGACCATTAATTCTGACCAAATCCCCAACTCCATTTGCAGAAATGCAGCCCCAAACTTGCAAGGAACCTCCACCATGCTTCACTGTTGCCTGCAGACACTCATTCGTGTACCGCTCTCCAGCCCTTCGGCAAACAAACTGCCTTCTGCTACAGCCAAATATTTTAAATTTTGACTCATCAGTCCAGAGCACCTGCTGCCATTTTTCTGGACCCCAGTTCCTGTGTTTTCGTGCATAGTTGAGTCGCTTGGCCTTGTTTCCACGTCAGAGGTATGGCTTTTTGGCCGCAAGTCTTCCATGAAGGCCACTTCTGACCAGACTTCTCCGGACAGTAGATGGGTGTACCATGGTCCCACTGTTTTCTGCCAATTCTGAGCTGATGGCACTGCTGGACATCTTCCGATTGCGAAGGGATGTAAGCATGATGTGTCTTTCATCTGCTGCAGTAAGTTTCCTTGGCCGACCACTGCGTCTACGGTCCTCAACGTTGCCCGTTTCTTTGTGCTTCTTCAAAAGAGCTTGGACAGCACATCTGGAAACCCCTGTCTGCCTTTAAATTTCTGCCTGGGAGAGACCTTGCTGATGCAGTATAACTACCTTGTGTCTTGTTGCTGTGCTCAGTCTTGCCATGGTGTATGACTTTTGACAGTAAACTGTCTTCAGCAACCTCACCTTGTTAGCTGAGTTTGGCTGTTCCTCACCCAGTTTTATTCCTCCTACACAGCTGTTTCTGTTTCAGTTAATGATTGTGTTTCAACCTACATATTGAATTGATGATCATTAGCACCTGTTTGGTATAATTGTTTAATCATACACCTGACTATATGCCTACAAAATCCCTGACTTTGTGCAAGTGTACCTAGAAGAATTGATGCTGTTTTGAAGGCAAAGGGTGGTCACACCAAATATGGATTTGATTTATATTTTTCTTCTGTTCACTCACTTTGCATTTAGTTAATTGATAAATATAATCTATTAACATGTCTATTTTTGAAAGCATTCTTACTTTACAGCATTTTTTCACACCTGCCTAAAACTTTTGCACAGTACTGTACCTGGTATAGTACTCTCTACATCCCAATCCATGTGTGTGTATTCCATTTACAAAGTTCAGTTTACTGTGTTTTCACTGTGCAACATAACAATGTATATTGAAGATCAAAAAAAGTGGTCACATTGAACTGTATTTTGAACTTAACTCTCCTGCATCAATGTGAATGTGAAGGTACATATACACTTCCAGACCTCAGACTATCCACAAGGATCCAACTCAGTAACTGACACTTCTCCCAAATCAACCTCATACTAGAAGCAATTTTAGATTACAGTCCTGGTAACTCCCTTACTAGAATCAAACACCACCACCTACTTACTTAACTGTGTCAAACCCAAGAACATAGAACTATGTACACTTTCGACCTAGCTAAACTTGACAAGTGCCAATCTAATGCTTTGGCACTATAGTATTCATTTTGCAAGCAGTTCCTAAAAGTATAAAAGGCAATGCCAATACTCAACAATGTGTTCTAGTCCATTCCAACCACCCTTCGGTTTCAGTTGGAATTTCACCGATATGAGAACAGGTGTTCTTTTCAGCAGCTGATGTAGTCCAGCAACACCACATAAACACTATAAAATGCCAACACGTCATACAATCAAAAATAGGTGTCGATCTTCCACATTGGAAATCTAGTTGTGCAGTTCTCTTTCAATTTCCTTTCAAGGCTCATACAGCTATTAGTTTTATGCTGGTTTTCATTTATGGGTTAGGAAAGAGTATGCAGCATTATTGCCTATGATGTGCCATTTTCTGCAACAGTATTGAGATAACAGCAATGGATGTTAAATATAATCTTCTGGCACAATGAGGCTAACCCCTGGGGCATACTAAAACAGAACATGGACTTACACGTTTTAACTGTCAGAAAGCTTTCAGCTATTTCCATACGTAAGACACAAGGCTTAAGACCCATCTTGACTTGTATGTATTTCAATCAGTACCTGGACCAGTGCTTATTCATATTCTCAACTTATTCTAAAAAGAAATACATATACATGTATGACAGTTCATCGTTTAAAAGCAGGGCATTGTAAAAGTGAAACTTACAAATAATATAACCTACATCCACTGGCTGTATCCTGGATGTAAATACTGGGGCATATGACATCCTAATAGTAATGTCCTTGACATTTTCATCTTAAAGTAAAAAAGATAGAGGAGCCCTTGATAAAATAATAATAATACGAAACCACAATAGATAGTAACCCTATGGAGAAATTCAGCAACGTAATTACCACCACACCCACATACTTACCGATCCCCACTCAATTTTGATCTGGGCCTACCTGTCAACGCTTTTTTTTTTCTTCACTACAGCAAACAACTTTGTGTTACATGCCGGCCAGTTACAACTAATATTTTAATTGTAGGTACATACACTGTTAAACACTACAAAATACAATGTTAATGCATCAGAGGGTGTGTCTCTGCTTCCCTATTCTAGTATTGCCGCTTCCGCTGGGCCTCATTGCACAATTCTTAATATTCACCTCGTTAGTGTCTTATGTACTTCTACAAAGTTGAACACTGCGAAAAATGCGCATAGCAAAGGCCGTCTTTACGAGGTTGCATGGATCTATAGGAGTTGGAAAACAGTTTATATAAAAGCAGTACGTTACCTGAAAACCGGTTAGATGATAAACACTGAAACTAAGACCAACCTCAAAGCTGCACGACCGCCCGAAACTTCCTGATAATGATCGGCGCTTGAGGAAGGAACCACAGAACGTACCATCAGATATGTGGGAGGGGTGTGTGTGTGTGTGTGCACAGTAACAAAATCTTACTATCAACACCTTTAGAGATTTTACCTTTTATTTTTTAGAATAAAATGGTAGCAAGGTGTACTATAAATTTAACAAATTAAACTTATATTCAAAATTATTTGCTTATGTCTTGCTAACTAGTTTATTATGTGAGATTCCCCACAAAGAAATGCCTTTGGTATAGCCCCGCGCATTGCTCCGTGTCTACGTACGCACGCTGAGATAGATGCCCATATAAGGAAAAAGACAGTAAGATTTCCTGTATGTCAGTAGTGAACTAGGTAATGTTGATACACCAGTTTTTTTTTTTTTTTTTTTTTTTTTTTTTTTTTACTGTAGTGCAGTTAAAAGATTGAGGACACGCAAATGGTGTTCTTCAATTAACGGCAACAAAAATAAGTGCGTCACAAATGTCAGTTGTCAATTTGCCAACCCAATTTATTAGGTTGGGCGAACACCTATTTATGTCTCATCATCACCAGTACATACCGATACATAACTGAGGGTGCGTTGTCATATTGTTTTTAAGTAAAGAGAAGAAACCCAATCAGTCTTTTCATTGCTGTTTTTGTGGAATAGAAATTTCAAATAATTAACTGTCTTTTCCTTGTAGTAATACATGGTGTATTTGAGAAAGTAAGGTCGGGTGTAGAATTTAAAACGTGCTGCTGCATGTTGTTAAATATTTGGAAATCTCGTTTCCTGTCCCAGTAAACGAAAGAATGCGCTGACTGTGAAAGAGAGAGGAAGTAACAGTTATTGTCACATTGCCGAGCCTAAACCATGCGGTTAATTATCAGCTTAACCTTATCGTGTTTACAGTAAGGTACCGCTATTAAAACAGTATGTGTGTGTGTGATAAAACTGGAAACATTGAAAACAAAACACTGCAGGAAACAACAAAACCAGCTACATTCTCTGTTTGCAATGCTGACTGTTTCAAACTAGTTTCAGTGTGCATCAAGCAGCAACTTGTTTGGAAGTTGAAATCTGGAATTTGACCTGCTCCATCAAAACGAAGTCAACTATACTGTTCTCTATAGAGTGACACTGATAGGGTAATTTAGGCTAATCAATGCCTCCATACAGACCCAATAGCATCATGAAGGTTTGATGTGTAATGGTATCTCATAAAAAGAACAGATAAGGGTTGAACTCCAAACTGCCAAATCTGCGTTATTACCATAGTGATATTAAATATTCAGAGTGCATTCTGGCCACTAATACACAACGGGCACCTTAACATCTCTTTGACCCTAGCTCTATATATTTTGATGCAGTACCTAATCCCCTTTTGCAATTCAACTCAATACAGTATTATTTTGTCTAAAATTCTGAAATATACTGCAGTTTATAGTAGCAATACCTTATTTTTGTAGAGGTAGACAAATTCCTCCCAAAATGTTGATAATTCTTATTGTTTGCTGTACATTTTCTGTAAATTGTAGAGCTCAGTTTAATGAAAGTTTAGTTCTATGTAAAGCTTCTGGACATTGACACACTTATGTTTCTAAATTATTCCTTTTCCCCCGTGCATTGCACAGTCTGGATAATGTACTACTTTCTTCTTATCTCATACAAACACAGGAGAAGTTCTTCAAAGAATAGCAGGGATAGAAGTAAGACTCCTATTTCATAGCAGTTTCACCTATATTACAGGTTTTACTATGAGCTTGATTAGCCACAGTTTATAGGTAACAAGTAGTAAAACTAGGAATGGATTAAACTGCTGTACAACAGCAGTCTTATTTCCATCCCTGCAATAGAGGCTGGGGTGCTTATTGAAAAAAAAACAAAAAAAAAAACATGAGAGATATTCAGAAGGCGACCCCTATATTCAGATTCTGATAGCAGTTGGTAACTTCACTACAGAATTCACATGGGGGGATTCTCTACCATAACATAATAACTGCAGGGGTGTCGTGAAAGACATGACTCTTCTGACTAAAATGGGCTATGACAATACCTGCATGTTTACTTAGTGACTGAGTTGTGTCCAAAATAAACAGATTCAGATTGGGATTGCATGCCATTGAAGAACTTACATGAAAATAGGTAACATGAGCAACTGGGGCGTGTTTAAGCAGGTTGTTCAGATTAAGAGACAACAATGCCTGTTTCAATAACTGGTTATACTGGTTAAAGGATTTTTTAAAAAAGCTGACCAGCTCCTTTTATGGGAAAACTAAAAAGGCACAGTAACCCTTTTCAGTCTGTAGTCTAGACTGAGGTAGGCATCTACGACATTATCTTTCCCAGGTTGGGATATTCCCACATTGCCACCCTTGATACCCCACCACCCTTACAACATTGCACCAGTTCCCTGAATCTCTTGAATCCCCTGCAAAGTGTCAGCTGGGGTTGTTTAAATGCTTAAAGAAAAATAAATAATTTCTCTGCTCGAATGCTTTAATTATTTTTTTAACTTTGGTGTCTTTACCAGCTCAAAGAGAACCCAGCGGACCAGAACCAGCCCGGAGACCAGTGGACCGAATTTTGTTGTTGCGTAATTCAGGCAAGTTACTGCCCCTCGGATGTAGGTTATTTAGTTCTGTTGAACCAAGGAGATGTTTAAGAAAGGGGGTATCTTGCAGTGGCGAATAGGGGGGTGCTAGTGGTTATTATACAACATGCATAATGACACTAGACTCCTCGAGTATTTGGGGTGAGCACCAATATCAATATTTTGATATCGTTCGATATTGATAATAATTGCCACATCGCGATATCGTGGGATTAAAAAAAAAATATCACAGACGCTTTTAAGTGTATTTGATAAATTTTACTTGTGTGTGTTTACATAACCACAACAACTAATTACATTAAGAAAAACAATCCATGTGATCTTCCTTGGTATTTTCTGATAATATTGTGTTGTGTTGTTGTTGTACCTATTATGTATTTGCACTGTATTTGTAACTGCACTTACTCTGTATCTAATATGTTGTTACCACTGTAAGTCTGCTAAATAAATAATAACTTCCTCAAGATGTTGGCTGTGATCTATCTACTCTGCAATCTAAAACTGCATACAAAGCCTTGCTTTCTGTCTTAGAAGCATTTACATTCCACTTCCAAATACACATCACTGTTATCAAGTTCATTTTCCTACCTGGACTTTAGTGGGTTAAAACCCGTACATTTCAGTCAAAATACAGGGTAGCCCATTTGCAGCAGTCATTTCTGCTTCTCCAAATGATCTTCCTCGTATTGTTCGATTTTGGAAGTTCATTTTGAGGGCAGGCGTTATTCATCAGACTAGTCTGAAAATATGTGCTACAGGAGGCACATTTGGAGGGGGAGGCTCAAATTTTCAGAACACCGGCCTGTTACACGATACATCTTTGTTTGAATGTTCATTTTTAACAATACAGTACTATTATTTTTATTATTATTATTTGTTTATTTAGCAGACGCCTTTATCCAAGGCGACTTACAGAGACTAGGGTGTGTGAGCTATGCATCAGCTGAAGAGTCACTTACAATTACGTCTCACCTGAAAGACGGAGCACAAGGAGGTTAAGTGACTTGCTCAGGGTCACACCAGGATAAACCAGGATATAAACCACTGAGATGTGCTTCTCATTGAAATGAATAATTTCAACACCCTACATGTTTTAGCCTGGTGATACTGTGTTTACAGCACAGTGAAATGGAATGTTACATTTGGATAGAAAAAAAAATGTTCGAGTTTTCTCCAGGAGGTGGCAGTATTCTTTTTCTTTTAGTTGACCCCGTGTTCTGGTTTATGGTTTTATAGTACCCATTTGGTTTGAGTGTAAGTTATTATTCTTTCTCAGGAAAGGAAAGCAAAGCTCAAAGTCTCAAATTTGGACAAAGATGGTTAAAACCTTTTACCATTTCTGTCGAAGTTCTTTGTAGTTCACTTTATAATGCTCTGTCCGCAACACCCAGACGAAAAAAAATTCCCAGAACAATAAATATTCAATTAGAATTCTATACAAATGCTCACAGAATATTCAAAGGCGAATATTCTGTGTGCGTCAGAAATAATTTTTTCTTTGTGAGATTTTATACATATTGTCGCCGAGGCCGACAGTGGGATTTACTATGCAGGAGCCTGCTGCTTGCATTCCTTTGGTTGTCACTGCTGCTGTAAGTGGGGGGGGGGTACCCCATTGGCAGGCGCGGAGCAGTGGGAGGTGTTCTACTGGTCAGCCCCACGCACTGGTGAGTGTTGCTGTTCACTCTATTTGCTAAATAAAATAGCTATCTATTTTGGACGATAAAAGCTTGGATTCTTACTGCCAATACAATATGAAACGAGAAGAGAGGCTCGTGTTATGAAGGAAGAGCTCCTATGGCGAGGTTTAGCAAGAATAAGCTTAGCTCCTCAGATTGCGAGGGTAGTGATAGATCATGAGATGGTAAAAGGTTGGGTTTGGCCGGGGGTGCCCTCTTGGAGAACCCTCCTCGCAGAGGTAAAGGAAAGCGGAGCTTAACCAAGAGTAAGAGAAAATGAGATCACTAACCCACCAAAGCATGGACCCTCGGCTCCCCGCTAAAGACTCCTACGAGTGCATAGAAACAAAAGAAATACCAATGCATATAAGAAATAAAGAAAACATTTACACAACAAAGAAGGTTAGTGACTGGCTCCTTACTGACTATGTGAAGACCCTCTGCTCAGTGGAAAGAAAAAAAACCCTTTCTTTTTAGGAGGAAACCTTTGGTGGTACTGGTGGTCCCCACTCCAGACATACTAGCAATAGACTGTTGTGCAGAAGATATCTCAGATGGGGAAGGAGGTATACATGATTCAACTGCTGATAAGGTCCAGTGACCCATATTTTTAACCACCCAGCTGCCTATTTATATTGGTAATTTCCATGTTAAAAATTCATTTTTTTTTTTTTTCATTCTTAGCCCTCAAATAAGCAATTTGGACAGTTTTCAAAAAAAAATTTGCTATATTTTTTTAATATATATTTTTTATTGTGATTATGAAAAATGGAAATACAGTATTTCAATAGAACTTAAATAACAACATAACAACAATGTGTTTACAACTGTAGCATTATAATATAGATCACAACATAACATATTTTTTTCCAATGGCAGCATTATATAAGTATAAATAACATACTTTTTTCCAATGGTTGCATTATAATAACATTATAATACTTGAGCAGGCATATCACTTTTCAGAATTTTTTTTTTGTGTGACAGATTTCAAAGCAGACGCACTTTAAACCCTCATCAATGCTAAAGTCTTTATCTAGCACATAAACATCATGCAAGACAGCAGGGAGGGGGTTAAATTCTCCCTGCAGAAAAAACATGTGCGTAGGCACATTTTGGGTTTGTTTTGTTTAATTGTTTAATTGTTTGATTGTTAATTATCCCCTGCACCTGGTGGTAATTGAAAATTAGAACCAGGTGCAGGGTATTTAAAGAGTGCAGTCATTCTGCTTAGGGCTGCTGAAGAGTGTAGAAGCCTGACTGTGTTGGTGTGTGAGTACAGCTGTAATAAAAAAGGAAAAGGTAGTGTAGAGCCTTTTGGTGTGTGTTGTTTTGTTTTGTGCAACAGGTAAACAGCTTAGCTGTCCTGTCTTTAGTTTAGGTTCCTGATTTTTGTTTTAGTTATTGCTCAAAGAAGAGCTAGGTGTTTGTTTTGTGTATTTTTGTTTATTTTGCTTTTGTGTTTCATTAAAAATAGCGCATCCGCGCTTTGAAAATCCATTTCTGTGCCTGGGTCAGTGTTTTTAAAGGGGCAATGAACCGCTAAGAGGTGCGATTCTTTTACAATCAGAAAACTTGCATAACAAATTTTCAATCACATCATATACTGTATCTTCCCCAGTTTCAGGCACAGGTGTATAGTGCTGTTATTATGCATTATTATTTGTATAGATAAAATAAATAGGTCATTTTGACCAGTACCAAACCTGACAAGGTTTCCTTACAACCTGTAACACCAACAAATAAAGAAAACTCATTTTATTCTCTGTAGCTACACAGGCATACGGTGTCCATATTAGGACATGGTCATTTCTCACGTCTTAGCGTCAGTTATCAGGAATTTCTTTGTCATGGATCATTTAGTTTGGCGATCAGTCGTCATTTCTCAATCATTTTTTTCTGTCATCCCTCATGTGTTTTTTATGTCAGCCATTATTTGTATCAGGTATCATTTGTATTTTGTGTCCACCGTCACTCGAATTTCGAGTCACGGAAAACCTCTGTCACTCAAATTTCGAGTCATGGAAAACCTCTGTCAATGAAATTCTCTGTCAACCATCAGACAGCATTTTCTCTGGGACTTAACATAACAGCCAATCACGTTTATAAGTTTACATATACTATGATTTCATTGGCTACCACGAATGTCAATCAACTGAAAACAAAAACTTTTCTACATGATTGTTGTGGGGATTAGTTATTAGCTATGGGTTGTATTTTATGTATTTATTTGTTTGCAACGAGCCTAATATATTTGAACATATACAAATACCCAAGTTTAAACCTCTTTCATGAATTGAAAATATGAAGACAAAAATAATAAATAACTTGAAGTATATGTTAGCTTTGCTACGTGAACAAAAACGCAAAATAACGCACTTTATTCCTTAAGTGTCATTAGGAGACTCTATTTTTCACTCTCAGATGACCCAGTCTGTAAAGCACATTTCTTAGGGACTGCTGCCATCTGCCAGTGAAAAACAAAACTGCATACACTTTTACAATACAGTTTTCTTATTTTTTCATTGAAGCATGTTAAAAAGACGGATTAAATTTGCAGATGCACATATAAGTGCCTGCACTCTAGTCTCACGGGATTGACAAATTTGGACTCGCTTGCACTCTGTTCCCTTTATACAGTGCCCTCACAGGTCAGCAGGGAGATTTATAACTAAGATTCATTCTTTGTCTGTCACACTGTCACAGTAGTTGCATAATAAGAGGTGAACTGGAACGGCCTTTATTGATAATATGAACTGTAGATTTGTTATCGCAAAGGAATAGTATTGATTTCTTTGACCAAAGATGACCCCATAGATGTGCTGCCACAACTATTGGGTACATTTCAAGAAGAGCTGTGGATTTTAGATGCGGTGATAGGTTTTCAATTTCTAGTGGCCATGCACTAGAGAACCATTGATTGTTTAAAAGACCTCTGAAGCCCGTAAATGAATACGAAAACAAACACAGCAGCGCTCCGGCTGAATTAGCATTCAACGTAAAGGGCCGTACTCACGTAGCTGCGCCCCCTTTGTTCTGCCAAACTCCTCCTGTGATCAGTGCGACGCCGCGCTCTATCCAATCACCGCCCACACCAGTTGATCACAATGGAGTTGTTCCGCAGCCACACAGCTACACCCTTTCCCCAAGATGGCCGACTTTTGGTTTCGTCCCCCCATCGAGTTGACCCATTTCGGAGATGGTGTACCACCAACCTTACCCAATGCTCTTCTTAGTTGGGTGGTAGATTTGCAGCTTGGATTCCTTCTCTTCTTGTCACATTACCCATCACCCATCTTCTTCCATACCAGTCGGCAGATTGAAAGGCTTATCAGAATTCTGAATAGTTATTTTAAAAAGATTTATATAGCACGGCTGCCCTTTATCACTAGCAAGATCTTTTCCTTTTATTTAGTATAAATTAATTGGGCATGTTAGAGTTAATAGACATGTTGAGAGTAATTGTCAACTTGACATCAGCTATTACATGGCTATTCATCTGCCCTTTAAAAGTAATTATTTTGTGTAACAGGTCAAAAAGCTTTTGGCTCTAGAACTTCATATTTTCACTGTAGGTTTAATTAGTCTAACTTCAAGTACATGTTATGCATAAATAATTGATACACATTCAAGCAGCCAGAGCATTTATAGCACAATAGAAGTTTTTCGAAAACATATTTTCCATTTCAAAAGCCACATATTAACCACAGTTGCAGAAAACATATCTCAATTTTGTTATGGGATTAACTGCTTCAAGACAGAAAAGTGCAATTTTCAGAAAACTAAAATTCATGCTCACACGCAGAATGATATGTAATGTTTTGTAAGTAATGGACAGACTAGTAACCAAATCATGTGAAACTTGAAAGGCAACTTTACATGGATTTTTTATACTGTTATTTTACAAAATGCAACACGTTTAAAAAAGAAAACAAAAACACATTTGTATCGGTATCATTTAAAGGGCACAGAATAATGGCAGACCCACAGGCAGAGAGACACGGTGAGACTTCAAAGAGAAGGAATGGCAGCAATTGTTTGGATTAAAATAGAAGTTAATGACCTTTAACTGTCCCCCTTTAATTTAGTTGAGAGTGTGATGGGATGAAGTCATTAAGTCACCATGTTGTCACATTCCCTGCCTGATAGGATGTGAAACATCCTATGTGAAACATCCCATCAGGCAGGATGTCATGTAATAAACTGTTGCTCACTAATGATATGATCATTTGTAGACAGTCCCTTGTTGACATGTTGAATGTATTTGAGAGTTCATAGATGAGCCCTGGATTGGAAGAGGGGAACTAAAAGATGGCTTCCAGAGTTTACGTTAGTATGTGTTACAGCGTGTTACAGCGTGTTACTAAGAAATTAATAAAAGTGCTTTCATTTTATTCCTCATGGAGTTATTCATGAACCCAAGAATTATAAATACATAAGGAACAACATATGGTGTCAGAAGTGCCAAATGGAAAGGAAAACCGAGCTATAAGTGATGAATCGCAGTGAGTACTAAACGCGAAGAAAAATTAATGGATAAATTGCAGCCCCCACCTAGCTTACAGTTAGTGGGAGGTCTTTCTGAAAAATGGAAAAGATTTAAACAACACTTTGAAGTGTATATCTGCGATAGAAGCGGATGAAAAGAGTGAGAAAATGAAAGCAAACAATTTACTTCACATAAGAGGGAAAGAAGCATTGGACATTTATAACACATTCGAATTCGAGGTGTTCAAAGAAATGGAAATGAAATGGAGATGCATACCTGCCAAGTCTCCCGATTTTGTCAGGAGACTCCCGATCTCCCGTCTCCCTGTGAGACTCAAGAAACTCCCGATAATTTAGATTGCCAATTGTAATGTATTATTACCTTAAGTAAATTTTCTCTAACAAGCCCCCACCCCCACCCCCACCCCCACCCCTCGTGCACGGTCACGCATGGTCGCTCTACAGGGGAAACAGTAACTGAATAGGAACATGCAGCAAGACCTGTGTGAATTTGATGAGTTAACAGAGTCACTCTTTAAAGAATAAGGGTTGCTTACCAGGAGAACACACAATTAAAACAGACACACAAATCAACATAAATAATACATTCATGTAGGAAGCTACCTTTTGCACTGCAAGATAAGCTTAAAGCAGAGCTTGATAGGATGGAAGGCCTAGATGTAGTGAAGAAAATAGATGAGCACATTCAATACACCACACAGGAGATATAGATGTGCTATCATTTGGAATTGCCTCATCATCAGATTTTTATCACAAAACCATACACATGCTATATATGAGCACATTGAGGGTGTCGATACATCTATGGATGACATCATAGTGTGGTGTTCTACCAAAAGGGAACATGATTGCAGACTTCAAAGTGTTCTGGAAGCTACCAGGAGAGCAAATTTTAAGCTGGACAAAGAGTGTGTACTTGGAGTGACAGAGCTGGCATTTGTGGGTGACATACTGACCAGTGAAGGAGTTAAGCCAGACATGGTAAAGGTATCAGCAATTTAAAATATGCGTCCACCTCAGTGTAGGAAAGATGTCCACAGGTTTCTGGGAATGGTCAACTGCATGGGCAAATTCATACCAAATCTCTCTGAAAAAATAACACCTCTGAGGGAACTGACTGAAAAAACAACTGCATGGAATTGGAGTTTTGAACATGAAGCAACATAGAGGCTACTTATGCAGGAAGCTGTGTTGACGTTTTTTGATACAGCCAGACCAATTCAAATGTAATCTGATGCTTCACAGACAGGATTAGGAGCAGTTGTACTGCAGAAGTACAACGAGCAGTGGCAGCCAGTTGCCTATGCATCTCGTTCATTAACTGATGCGGAAACTCAAATTGAGAAGGAGTTGCTGAGCATTACCTTTGCTAGTGACAGATTCAACAAGTTTGTGTACAGATAAACAGTGAGCATCGACTCTGACCATAATCCACTAATTTCCTTGTTTGTTAAACCTTTGAATAAAAGACATGCGGTAAATGTGCCTTACACACCTGGAAAATTCATGTACACAGCTCACACTTTCTCGAGAGCAGTGGATACTAAAGCTAGACCTGAAGAAAAGTCAAGTGAAGAAATTCAAGCATACATTGATATGATCCTCACAGCCATGCTGGTAACAGACCAAAACATTTTGCTGATTCAGAAAGAGACAGAGACAGAGAAAGACAAAGCCTTTCAAATCCTGAAAGATACAATATGCAAGGGATGGTGTGGCAGGGCGGAGGAAAAACCTGCACATGAATAGGGGGCAGGGCAAAGCCCTGCTGTTTAAATGTATTATTTGTTTATTTTAGAATGGGTGATTGTATTTTGTGTTATTTAAAAAGTATATTGTGTTTTGGTAAAAACACAATGTGGGGTTATGATTTAAATATATTGTTTTGTACTTTGATTTAAAATACAATGTTTTGTTATTGTTTGGTTTGAATGTGGTCTGGCAGAGGTGGTGTTAACACAGCTCGTCTCTGTCAGATAGATTGTATGAATGCATGGTCAGCAGTCTGTGATTGACTTCGGCAATGCAAACAAAAACTCCTGTGGAATGTGACCATCTCCGGAATTGACTAATTAAGTGTTAATTTGGAGATGGTCACAAGGATAAAAGTCTGCAGCTTCTTCTGTTCGGGGTGGAGTGTTTTGGAGCGAGGGAGAGGGAAAGAGAGCAGAACTGAACAGAATAGAATGAAATGAAACAAAACTAAAAATAAGGATCAGTGAAGGCTACTGCCCAACCTGACCTTAGGGTTATTTTAGTGTTTTGTGTTTAAGACTTTGTTTTTGTTTACCTTTTTTATTTCATTCTGTGAGCCGTGTTTTTTTGTTTGAATATTTATTTTATTTTTGTGTCAATAAACACAGTGCAACAGTGCGCTTTGGCCCCGAGTACCTTGTCTGTGAGTGTGTTTTCAGTTCCTGCTTCTGGTCTGACGTCACCAGCCTCAGTCGTCCTGTCACAGATGGCCACGAGAGAAAAGGGATTGCCCTCTGCATATTCAAGAGTATTGGAACTGACACTGATTGAAGGAATACTATACAAAGGCAGCAAGTTCCTGATCCCAAAAAGCTTAAGAAAGCTAATGCTAGAAAAGATTCATGAAGGCCATATGGGCATATCACGGATATCTTGTGGTGGTGATGTCAGACAAGGAAGACAGTGGACACAGACAACATTGCTTGGGTATGAAACGTGAATGAAATGTGCTGACGCGCTGGTTTATTGCAAAATAAAACACAAACACTGATATAAAACAAATGGTGCGTTGGCCAAATGAACAGACAGACACTAAATAAACAATGTGAGTCAAAACGTAACAAACAAGTATCGTGCTGGTCCTTCCAGCACAAATAGCAATTGTAATATTTATCTTTAAAGTTTACTCCCTACTTTCTCTCGTTCTCCACTCACTGAACACCCAAACCAGCATGAGTGAAACACCCTTTTATGCAGCTGTACCGAGATTGGATTGCCAATCAATCATTCAATTGGAATCTCAGTACATTGGCACGTGAACTACTTTGTGCACTTCCAGTGCTTCCATACAAATACCCCTTTTACTCTGCATGTGAAGTGATTGTGCCATCCTCGTGTCTAAATACAAATATACATTTTATAAAACTCGTGCCACATAACCCAACATTATATCCCGTGCACCAATACATATACACCAACATGAATACACCACACACAACAACATATAAACATAAAATACACACAGGGGCGGGGCACACTGCCACAGGGCACTAAAAATGTAAGAAACGGGGTTGTGAAGTTGTGTACTGGCCCAGAATAAATCAAGATATAGCAAATGAGGTATCAAGCTGTTCATTGTGCATTACATATCGATTTGTCATTTGTAGACAGCCCCTTGTTAACATGTTGAATGTATTTGAGAGTTTATAGAGGAGCCCTGTATTGGAAGAGGGAAACTAAAAGATGGCTTCCAAAGTTTACATTAGTATGTGTTACAGCGTGTTACTAAGAAATTAATAAAATAGTTTCCTTTCATTCCTTGTGGAGTTATTCATGAACCCAAGAATACATAAGGAACAACACTCACCACCTCTCTAGGAAATAAATATTCAAACAAGCAAGCCACGAACAACAGGTTATTATGCAATTAGAGATTAATTTAGGATTGTTCCAGTTATTATAATGAATTCTCTATTAAATTAGCCTGCTTTACTCATAGTTTCTTTGTTCTACAAAATGTATTATCTATTGCAAAGTGTTGTCTGTAATACATTAAAGAGTGGTTCTGGTAAGTGGAGCTGGTTACAAGACTAAGAGCCAGGAGATCTTGGTCCAGTACATGTACTTCGCCTCCAGTTTGCCCACAGTGGAAAATAGCCCACTCCCTGTGTGTCCTTGACCTGCCAGTGTCCCAGACCCACCCAGTTGTCAACATCATGGTTAATGGTTTAGAGTAAGTTTCAGTAACCTGGAGTTTTAGCTTGAGTTTCTAAACTCAAGAGAAGCATTGTTTAAGCTACAGCATTCTAGTTACAATCTCCCTTCAAAGAGTGCATTTGAATACCAATATTAAACATTTTAAAAATGTTTAAGAATTGAAGGCTTACTGTAGACAGCCTTTTCAATTGACACTGTAATGGACAGACAGAGTCTCAATTTTGTAATTTGAACTTGTACTTTTCATACAATCATTGGCAACATATTAACAATAACCCATTTTTTTAATTGAAATTTTGTCTGTTGCTATTATTGGTATATAAGTTTGTTTGTTTTTCCCACGCTTTTTACGCCATGTATACAAATGCACATAAACATTTGTTCCACATGCAATAATCATACCTCTGACCTCTTCTATGTTTAAAATATCATGATAGATTTTTTTACTGCGTGACACTCAGCTGTTACAAAGACATTGGACATTGCAAATACAGGCATGTATAGGGTTTACATCTCTGAAGCTGACATTTGTTTTAAATGTCATTCACTAAAAGAGAGTAACTGTAAATTCTGTTATATAAGTATCATTCATGTTCTTTGGTTTCTATTTTTTGTTTCGTTTCATTTCCCATCACATCCTTGAAACTTGTTTTATTGTTAAAATGTCTGAGTTCAGCGTGGTTCGTAGCAATATTTTTTACTGCCAGACCATTAAACATTCCTCTAGTTCAGGGCTTCCCAACCCTGGTCCTAGGGACCCTAAGTGTCTTCTGATTTTCATTCCAACTGAGCTCTCAATTACTTAAGTAAACCCTTAACTAACTAATAATTTGCTTAATTACTTTTTACTTGTTTTTAGCTCTTAACAAATGCAGATTTCAAATTAGTGATAACATTTTATAAGTAAATTGAACTTTTTAGTCAAATAATTAGCTCAATTAAGGATCTAGTTAAGTAATTGAGATCTCACTTGGAATGAAAACTAGGACCAGGGTTGTGAAGTCCTGCTCTAGTTAGTTTATTAACATGACACTAAAGTTAACAGAGAGAATAATTTAACTATAAGTCTCAACAAGCTTCCATGTAATGAATCATAAAATTTGTATCAATCATTTAACACAAGTCTCAGTCTCTTACCTTTGATCTCACTTCAAGGATATAATGAAAAACAGAAACAATATAAGAATTGAAAAGCAAATAAAATGACTGATACATAGGTAAGACTTTTTTTTTTTTTACACCATATTTATTTTATTCTACCTTTAAGTCCAGATTTATTGTAAATATTGCTGTATTGGCTCATATAAATGTTTTGTTGGCTTACCAGCATTTTCCCCTTAATTCATTCAGGCTTTGGTTTCCCTGTTATTATAAACAACTACATACTTAAAATGTATATTGTAGAATATGTTTGAAATAAATATTGTTTTAAAATGTTTTAACCTTTCAGTTGCTACTGTAGGCTTATAAACTTCGATGCATATGAACTTGTCACAGAGTTCTATTCTAAACATGCATGTATCCCACGTGCTTGGATCACACACCCTTTTTGAGCAGCTGTCACTGACAGTGGAACAGTCGTGTTATAAACTAAGAACACTTTAGCAAATGCGGGGTTGACACTGTTCTCAAATACTTTGCTTTAATACTGGTATCAACCCTAGTTACTATTACAAACAGAAAAGCAAATTGCTTTATGATATGAATCATTTTTGCCTTAATCTTTTATCAGATAGATTTTCTATTAAAACTGAACCACTGTAATAATAATAATAATAATAATAATAATAATAATAATAATAATAATAATAATAATAATAATACATTTGGCCATTCGATTTTCTTTCAAAATATATTATTTTCTTACGAAGAATAGTTAAGTAGCTGGAACTTTGAATAGAATATCATTTGAATAGAAGTGCAGAAGTGTGGAGATTGTGTGGATGTAATGGTACTTCAGTGCTGAATTACACTCCATCACAAAAAGCCAAAACACAAACACAATGCCTTTGTCTTGAGATTTCATACAGCTTTGTGTGCAATGCTTGTGCCTGTTCTTTTCATTAAAGTGGGCGAGCCAAGATAGCCTACTGCTCCCTTGCATCTATATTTATCAACACTTCCTGGCCATAAAAGGTCGGGACTGTGGCTCTGACATTCCACTGACTGCATGCATTATTTTTGTTCTGGACCCTGGAGTCCAGTCCACAGCCTGTTCCTATCCACCGCCTTGCTTGGATTCATCGTTAGTCACCGGGATTTTTATTTCCCACTTTTTCACCATTTGTTTACATTTTAGCTTTGGTAAGTGCTACTGTTATTTTTCTTTTCTATCTTCTGTAGTCTTTGTCTATTACAAAGTGACCGAATTTTAACCGACCAATCTTCACTGTCAATCCAAAATGCTGACTAGGCATTTTGCTAATACATGGCTTATGGGATTAACCTCTAATTTGTTTTAAAATGTTGTTATATTAATACATTACTCTTACACTAGCACATTATCAGTAAGACAGTATCAATGTCAGTATCTTGATATTTTTTGCATATGATCATTGATCAGAAAATAAAATCCTGCTTCATGACAACATGATTATTTATATACTTCTGAAAAGGTTTTGTGATGATAGAATATGTTTCTGTACTATTCATAAATGTTAGAATAAATAAAATAAGATGTACATTGATAATGTTTCTCTCTCCTAATGTTAGAATAGTGCTTTGCAGGAAAGTCACTATTGCTACAGAAGAATCGAACTAAATAAAGATCATTGACTGGAGCTGCTCAGGATGTCCTTACCTTTCTACCAGAAACACCACAAGCACTATGACCGTGGGTACCGCAGCACAGAGGTGCAGTCTGCGCTCAGCCAGTACCACCTGGATGAACAAAGCAGCACTACATCCCGCAGCAAAGGGTAAGGGAGAAATCTTCAGAATCAGTGGGTTGTAGTGCAGTGGTGTGGTGGTAAATAAAGTGGGTAAACTCCCCTGTTTGGTGCTCGAGGCCAGGCAGTGGCATGGGAGGAACGTTTTTTTTAAAAATTCAGTTTGGAGGACATCAGGGACAAAAATGAAATCCATTCAAATGCATTTCTGTCACTCAGTTCCACAGGGACAGTGACAACACTGTTTTAAGAATGATTTTGGTTTTATAAATAGCACAAACTAAAAAAGAGTCTCCAAGGCAAACAGAATGCACACATTATAAATGTCAGGACTCTGGAAAACCTTGTTTAAAAAAATTATTGAAGCCCTCTCCCAAAAAAAGGAAATAAACCAATGCCCCCCAATCCAAATAGTTGTTATTCAGCACTGTAACAGGGTTTTGTTACCTGCTACGTCAATTGTGGGTGTCTGCTGAGTGACCAGGACTTATTTCGGGACACCGGCCCTGTTTCTGCAGGATTTATGATTGAGCTGGCGTGGTTTATTCACAACACACGCTAAACTAGCAGCGACACAAGTATCACCTAACTCAAGAATTTAGTATTGTGAAAATGTGCATCATACCAGGCCATCTTTTAAAAATAAACACTAAAGTTACACAGCCTTTTTCAGACTATGATAATCCTTATAAATATAATCCATGTTGTAAGTATCCACTGCACAATGGCCGTGCATTCAGCAAACCAGCAACAACTAACACAATGCTCAGTTGTGCAGCTCCAGCGTTATCAGTTGTCTCGTCAAGTTGTATGACATATAGAACAGTATTTTCCGTCTAAAGTGGTTCCGCTTGTTTCACAGAGTCCTAATGGAGATGGGAACCTATTTCAACGGCTCCGTCTAAAATAAAAATGGTCTGATGTTAGTGCAGTGACTATGCTGATGGAGCCCAATGTGCTGCTAGAAATGGTTGCGATTTTAGAGGATGAAAGGGATAATGCAGCTGTTATGCCAAAATGAAAACTAAATAAATAAACTAATACATACATGTATAAATAAACAAATATAGAAAGAAAGAAAGAAATGTTTATATACAGTATGTATTTATTTATTTATTTTTCATTTTGCATAAAATATCCCCCATAACCGGGTACATGAAAATATAATTTAATACAGTATACGTTAAAGAAAAAATAGGCTACATTAAAATGAGTTATCTAACTTGACTTTTTTGTCTCTGTGTCCTGACGTATTTGCTTTATTATTATGTTCTATTAAATGTATCTTCTCTTGTTTTTCCATATCTCCTGAAACACAAGTCTGTTTTGTTTTTCTCTACCTTTACAGTTCAATCCCACCTGTCCATTGATTGAAATCCTGAGATTACTTAAAAACTCATTTGCATCATTAACATATAAATTTCTCATTTAAATACTGAATAATTATTCTGGCACCTTTATGTAAACTGCACCCATTCCACCTGTCAGAAAACAGCAGAAACGTGTTTAATTTTATGATGGAAACAGCGTTCTGGATAAGATTGTGTCGGCAGACCTCTAAATTCAGTAGGCTCAGGCCTGTGAATGTCTCCCTCTGGGGTTAAAATATATTTGTATCTCATCAACTGACTTTATATTTTCATTAGTTTAAGAAACAACTATTTTTAACAAATCATTTATAAGAACCCCAAGAACTCAGATAGTTGTATATTAGCTTTCTGAAAGGCTCCCTTTTGAAACCAATCAGAGCAATTTTATGAGATTGTTTTGTGTAATTTTGGCTAGCTTCCTATTAAGCAAGGAAAGCTTCACTTGTAGGGTGGTGTAAATTGTAGTCTTATTACAGGATGTCAGTTAAGATAATAATTTGGATACTGATACGGTGCGCAGTGACCTGTGTTTAATGATTATTGGCTGTGACTTTATCACAGCAATTAGAAGGAGGCAGCCAACATAAACTAAAACTTCAAAAAGAAACTAAAACTAAAAATAGTAATTGACAGGCCATGGCTTTGTTATTGATGTTGCTTGTATCCTCTTGCAAGAAGCAGACTAGGACAGTTTTTTTTTCTTTCTTATATACAGTTTTATGCATGTTATGTAATAATTTGTTGTTTTATTATAAAGCTGAATCTCTACTTTAATTTATATCTTTCAATCGAACAATTAGAAATTATAGAAATCACTTTCTTTGTGGTTTTTCTCTTTTTTTTTAACTGCCCAAATACTTTTGTCTGTGAATGTTTATACAGTATATGCTATAAAGATATGAAAACATTGATTGTATTTTTAAGATAACTATAGGATTGAAATGAAGATAATAATGAAGTTTGGGGCATATTGGTAAGCTGTTGTGTCTTGTCTCAAACTCAACTGATGGTTAGAAACAGCATAACCACTACAGCTGTGACTTGTGAAATGTTACTGCCTCCTGTGTTCTACTTCTCGGGATAAGTTGGTATGTCGAATTGTGATACCACCTTAGACATCTTTCATCTAAGCCATGGGATCACAGAAAATACCTTTTTTGTCTACAGTTCCTCTTAACTCTGTTGCTGTTTTCTCCAAGAGGGACATTTATTTTGTTCAAATTTGTCCCAGATCTTGTTGATAGAAATATCAAAACAATCTCAAACAATTGTGTATAAAGCAGAATTGATTTTAGGTTTCTTAGTTCAGAGTGTGGAATTAGAGTACGAATAAACACAATGTGCTTAACCTGCTTGTGGTGAACCTGTTTTTGCAATAATTATAACAAATGGAATTATAACAATGGAAATGTATTTAAATCCTTCTGCAGTCTGACATTGGTGGAACTTGCGGTTGACAGGCTCCAAGTTTTCTGCAGTGAAAATTACAAATTAATCACAAGTAGATTTTCAACCGGTTGTAGTTTGGCCATCATAATCACTATTAGCCACGGGGAAATTCACCTGATAGGGATACGAGTGACAGAAAAAAGGGATTCCCAATAAGGGCTCTTAAAACAATTGTAGCTAACAAAATTATTTGATATATAATATCCCTTTTGCACTTCCATTAGCTTTATAGTTCAAATTTTTAAAGAAAGACATGTTATAGCAAATGTATATTATCATTTAAAACAGACTTCTGGTACTGCAATAAGTTCTCAGTTTGCTTGTCTTGCCTTTAATTCCTTGATCATTTCACCCCAGCAGTGTCTTCTTGGTCAAAGCAGCTCAGTGAATAAGGAAAGCAGCTGATTGGTTATTGACAGGGAAGTAGCCAGTGAATCCCCCTCCAGGTGAAATTATCTAAAAGCATGGCTTGCAAACAGATATGTCTTTAACTAGTTAAGTACCAGATATCATGTTTTAAAATAAAAATATATTGTTGCTAAAAAAAAAACCCAAAACAATAATGCGTTTCTTTCAAAAAAACACATCTGAGATTGAAATAATGAATGGATGTACTTGGTGGAGAAAATATGTCAAACTATTTTGTTAGCTACATTTACTTTAAGGAACCCTCACACAGCACATGTAAGACCACCTTAGCAGACTTGTGGTGTTCTACCACAGAAATACAAAATATGTGATGAGTGCCAATAGATCACATGAGCAGCAAATCTTACTTCCAAGCAGTTCAACAAAAGGGTAAGAGTGTTGTAGGTCAAACCCCTTGGACTGTGAACTTCCCCAGTAGCTGTCTGGTATCCAGTGGGTTGGTAGCAGCAGTGTTGTTGGATTATCTATGAAAAAATGATGTACTGAGAATTCCAGAGCTACATTTTGAGCTTTCCAATTGTTATTGCCATTATTATGTATTTATTAGCAGATGCCCTTATACAGGGCGACTTACAATTGTTATAAGATATCACATTATTTTTTATATACAATTACATTATTTTTACACATTATTTTTACATACAATTACCCATTTATACAGTTGGGTTTTTACCGGAGCAATCTAGGTAAAGTACCTTGCTCAAGGGAACAGCAGTAGTGTCCCCCACCTGGTATTGAACCCACAACCCTCCGGTCAAGAGTCCAGAGCCCTAACCACTACTCCACACTGCTGCCCCTAAAACTAATTACTAAAAAAAGTAATTGGTAGATAGTTGACAAATCCTCTGCAATCCTTGGTCACCTTTTCATTGAAAAAAAGGAGTTAAAGTTGAGTTCAAATTATTTGTGTACAACATTTCTTGGAAGCCAACTTAATTAACTCAGGTCTACCTCCTGCTTTGCAAGTTTCTAAAATTTGATGAGCCAAATCTTTGTCAAGTTTGTTGCTTTCTAGTCAGAGGTCAGAATCTTGGTGACTTACATTTGTATTATTCTGAATACTGATTGGTTGAACTAATGAAGGATTTGTCTTTTGTGTGGTATTGACCCCTGTAATTAGTTTTTTTTTAAAATATATATTCTACTGGGAATACATATGTCACTGACATACCTTGTTAATTTGTTCAGATTCAGGGTAATTTGTTCCCTAGATGGTAACTCATCACTTAACTAAGTACCGGTAAATGTGAACTGCTATTTCTTAAAGAAAATAAACAAAACTGATTCCAGTAGCTGCCGATGATTAACAATTTGAAATGGCAAGTTGCAATCTACCACTGAGGTTTAAATTAATCAGAAAACCTGGTCTGAGCTGAGACTTGGTTAAGCGCTAGTTAAGATTGCTGGCTGACCAAAATAATTAATACCAAATACCAGTAATGAAAGAATTTCCTTCAAGAATTACTTACATGTGGAAATATTGGATGTTGGTAAATTACAGTAATATACTGTAATGACCATTGTACAAAAACATTATGCATGTAAGCATTCTTTTACATTAGCGTAACATCAAATTGCTAATTAATCGTCTACTAGTAAATCGTAGCCTGCTGATGGAACCGGTGGCAGCCAGAGTTTGATATTGGAAAGAGATGAGATTGAGTTTTTGTCTTGTGACATTTTTGTAAATTCTTTATTGTAGTTTTCTCTACAATAGTTCTAGAAAACAAATTCAGAACAATGGATTGAAGTAAGGTGAAGTGCCGCCAGCAGTTAAGCATTGGCCATGTTGTTTTCATTCCAGATCGAGAGTTGCCCTCTATTCAGATGAGGTGCTGGTGGAGAGCTCCAAACTGAGCCCACGACCCAAGAGACCAAAACAGACCTACACTGTTCTGGATCATGAGATCATCGGATATGTGGTGCCAGTGTTCAGAGGCCGGTATGTAATCTGTGGCGTGGGATATCTGAACATTTTAGAGCTGCTCTGAAATGGACCTTGAGGTCAATATATCAAGGACATCATAATTACGGTAATCATAATTAATGGTTTGCAGGCTTTAACTTTTAAGGGGCTTATCACTTAATTCCATGGTTAAGGAGGACATGTGTGGGCTATAAACCACGTGCCTGTTCCTAGCCACTAACTGTGCATTCATCCATATAAGCATATAAGCACAACCTAGATCTGTCAGTTATTAAGTGTTTATGGCCTTAATAAAACATATGCTTTTATAGCCTTTCTTTGCCCTATTCTGATTTGTTTCAGGCAAGGTCCTTTATTGTTGTTTTTTTTTCTTCACTACAATGCTGGGCCCTGATATATTTTAAATGATTATCATCCCCCTGGAAATGCATATACCAGAAGACAAGGATAAAAGTGGCGAGTTATATCTAGGTAACTGCTTTCCGATTCTGATCATTTTTAGGCCCTTCTTGATCTCAGGTCATTAAGAGATATCAGAATGAAGGTAAAAATGGAGGAATATGTCTGTCCCTCTGTGAACAAGTGGTTTGCAGTGTGCAGATGTAGCGGTGATATGCTCTAAACAACGACAGACACAAAGTTCACGGTTCAAACAGTCTTTTATTTCTCTTGGTCTACTTGAGACTGTTAAATAATAATGCTGGTTCTACACAACAATGTGTATTGCCAGCATATAAACCATGAGGTTCAGTCCCAAAATAATAGCAACAGACAGACACACAACACAGATACAGACACTTCTCTCGATAGTGAGTGCTCTTGGTGCAGGTGTGGTGTAAGACAACAAGTATACAACAGGTGCAGTGTAGTCCGGGTTTGGTGCTGGCTCATAGCGACAGCTCCAGGGTTCATGTTAGCCATACAATAACCATAACAAAGGAACAGATTACATCGTCACATCCCCAGATATACCCTTAGTCACGCCCCCTGCGATAGCTAGTTCAATCGCGTCTCCTCTAATCCATGACTGACACATCGCGTACCGCATTAGGGCGATGACTTTGGGCATTGTGACTCCGCCCCCTTCCTGGATGGCCGGCTTCCGACTGACCCTGCAATGAACTGCCAAACCATCCAGTCCAGGGCACACTGTTCCTGTTATACAGCGCCCTCACAGATCGGGAGGGAGATTGTTGACTAGGATTCAGTCGTGCTCTGTCACACCCTAATACTAACGCTGGTCTGCATTTTCATGATTCTGAAGGTGATGGTGGGGAATGAGTATTAGTAATATTCTTGTTATCTAAACAGAATGCATATGGGTTAATATTAAACATAAATAAACACAATCCCATGCACATATTTGCATGTTAGAGTCAATAACAGAGATCAGCTGGCCAGCTGCAATAAAGCAGATTTTGATCTAATAGTTTAGGCAATTTCTGAAATATTTTATCCATAGAAGAAACCAAGGGTCAGCAAGTCTACCAGTAATTATGCAAGGTTGTCTTGCATATATTGGCACACAAATGTTTTATTAATACAGACCCAAATGTTGAAATATTTTAAAATACATGCAGGGAAAAAAATGTTGTTCCAATATGTATTCAGGAAAACATCACCCTAAATAATACAAGTCCATAATTACATTATGCCTATCTGGTGAACATTTATTTTCCTCTGTAGAAACTAGCTGTTTATTACTGAAACAAAATAGGGCTCGGTTTCACCACTACAGGCCTGTTTTTTAAACCAGTTCTTTTGCTACAGACATGGTATGCATATCAACAAATCACTAAATCCTCAAAAATCCCTGTCATTCTCAGTATGAGAGGTTAAGGCATTGGGTCTGACTTTGCACACATAATCACCTAGGATTTGATCTACTGACTGTGTAAAATCATTGCCTCCAGGGAGAAACTTTTCATGACCTATTTTCACATGTCAATTCGAATTACCTGAGTGCATTTTTTTTCTTCAGTCGAGAATATGTTAGTGGAATAACAGATACAGAAGAGGAAAGGATCAAGGAGACGGCAGGATACCTGGCTAGAAGGAACCTTTTCACTACCGGTGAAAGTGTCACGGCTATCAGCAGATCCACGGTGGACACTGTGGGGGAAAAGACGTTTGAGAAGAAGTCTAGAAAGACTGCAATGCGAGAATCAGCCGAGCACATTAACTTAAACAAGAAGGTAAGGGGGGTTGAGCTCTAAAGGCACATTTACTACCATCAATTTCTTGTGACTGAGCACATCTGTGCAGTGCAGGGGTGGACAACTTTGGTCTTGGAAGGACCTTTTGCTCCAAGTTTAACAGGTAGAATGAGATAATTAACTGCTAGAACTTGGTGTGAGTTTTAATTGGTCCAATTACACAATTCATGACATGGCTGTAACAAAGCCTTGGCCAGAGCTCTCTATTCCTAGTGAAGTGTAACACCATGGGGGTTTGTGCTGTGGTGGAATCGTGCACTCCCCAAACGAGTGTCTTAACCACACGAACGGTTGTAGAGCCTGTAACTTTGACACCTACTGTACATGGGTCAAAGTTCATACTGGCAGTATATCACAAAACACTGCCTGTTACATTAAATAGTCTTTAGAATTTAAGTCTAGGCAAGAGAAAGGTACAGTTATTTTCAATACAAGACCACATAGTCTTACTATAACATCAAGACTGTAATAAACTGACTAGTAAAGAGACCATTTTTCTCTGCCAGCACCATTACAATTCAACTGTCTAGATAGAAAATGGCTGATGCGTCCAAAAATTCCCAGCTTTTATTTCTAGTAAAAATTAATTAACCCAGCTAAACCAGTAGCTTTTTAATATGACTTAGTTATGTTTTATAACAGCATATTACTATAACATGTTATTATTTAAAATAATTGTGTAATCTTTCAGTAAGACATAAAAACATTTTTAGCATTCCATAATATTGTTATGGCCACCATTGTAGAATCCAATAAAGTTTTAATGAGTAAGGTTATATCTCAGTAACTTCCTCCTAAGGAAACCTAACCTAATATTACCAGGTATTACCCGAAACGCAAATTGATTTAAACAGTGGGATCTTAATACTGTCACTACTGAAATCATCATAAAAAATAAAAAATACATTTCTTTAATGACAATTAAGATTTATAAAAGGGCAAGTGAGCTGATTTAGTGCAGTTATTTCTGTTGCAACATAAAGCAGGGAGTTCATGAAGTTATTTTTTTTTATTGATTTGAATGGTATTAAAATCTGTCATTGTTGAGATGAGTTATATAGACCCTGTTATGTTGACTTACTTTTCAGATCCACGAGACCATGGAATTTCACAGGAAGCTGAATAAGGACAGTCTATTGCATGCTCCTGAGTTCGTCATTAAGCCCCGTTCCCACACTGTCTGGGAGAAACAGAACGTCAAACTGCACTGCACCGTCTCTGGCTGGCCTGAGCCCCGCGTAACCTGGTGAGCACACAGGCCCCAAACACTGAACTAACTGCCAAAGTGGAATGTATAATTGGTGATGCTTCCTATACCGAAAGAGGACCAATTGGACTGGTTTGCTTGGGGAAATTGGTAATGTTACAAAAATGATAACTGAAATTGGTAATGTTACAAAAAAGGTTATTTAAAAGTGCTCAAAAGTGCCAACGTTATTTGTTATTTGTTTTGTAACATTAACAGTAGGTTCAAATCTAATTTTGGGCCAGTATAATTTTACATCTGTAGAACGTTAATGTTCTAGGCTATTGTCATTGCAACCTATATAATGAGTAAATATAGCCAGAAAGGTATTCCAAAGCTTTTGTGTATGCCTGCACCCCTTGTAAGTTTCCATTCTAATGGAGATGTTATTTAAATCATAATAGTCTGACAGGGATACTGGACTGGAGAAGGAGTTCACAGCTGACCTTGTCATTAGGGAACTTGCTGTCTAACTTTACCATCTGACTCTGCCTGATTGGAATGTGGCTTGGCAGAAATAACAAATGTTTCTAAGAGGTGTATCTCTTAACACCCATCTGTAAAAGAAAAACTACAACATTTTCTTTTTTGCATTGGCGACTCTGTCTAGAAACTAGGTACTACATAAAAATGAAATTGTGACCTCAACTCGTCATGTGGATGGGAAGTTTTCATAAGGGTTTAAGAATGTATAAACTCCAAACCTTCTATATAAACAGTTGATTGTATATATATATATATATATATATATATATATATATATATATATATATAGTTTCAAATGACATTTTCATATTTTAAGATGTTTGCAATCATTCTGAGTGGTTCTTTTTGCAGTTACGTAAATGTTGCATATTTTTAGCTTCTATAGTCTTTAGGTGTTAAAGTGTGCTGACCTGAGTAAGTAGCAGTAATATCTAGGGAACAGCCAAGCTTCCATTTACATTGCTGACAATTAGGGGTGTGCAGATACTCAGATTTTCCCAGTTATTCCATTGGACATGTTTTAAGTTGTTAGGTGCTGTTAAAATGATATAAAACATGGTAATTTCACAACACAAAACAAAGCTTTCCCTTGTTCGCCCTTTTCTACATCTGTATTGACCACCAATCACTAACAATCTGACAGTGTGATTTAATACAGAACCTGTCGTATCAAACCAACTAAAACCATTCATATTTTGATTTGATATAAAATCCTTGTGATTTCACTTCCTGATTTTTCACTTTTCTCGTCTCCATCCATAGAAACGCATCATCTCTATACTACATTTTGGGATTTGGGCAAAATTTAATCTCTGATTCAACTTGACAAACTAACACATCTCCCAGTATAGAAGACTGATAGATAATTCAGAGTAATTAGCAAATCCGTGGATGGCAAAAAATACTAAATAATTAAATCTTCTGAACTAAAATACAAATTAACAAGTGCAATAATTACCACTTAAAATAACTGCAAACATCATAAAGGGTAAGGGGCTATAAAAGAAAGTTAAAATGTATTTTGAAGCTACTTACTCTTACATTAACATGTACATTAACATTAACATGTACACTTTTGATTTAATCTAGGTCTTTATGTCCCTCAGAGCTTTCCCCAGGCTCTAAACCTTCACCTATGCTTCTACTTTCCAACTCCTTAGTCTTCTCTCTAACATTCTTGAAATTATCTGTACAACTGTTCTGTCTTATTTCTCCTTTTCTCTGTCCCATTGCTTTTTGTCACACTCTCAGGTACAAAAACAATGTTCCTATTGAAGTTGATGCATACCCTGGCAAGTATAAAATAGAGAGCAGATACAGCGTGCATTCACTGGAGATCTACAGGTACAGAGGCTATTTCACTCTTGTTTTATTAATGCACATGCAGTGTTTTCTTTTGTTTAGGACAGTGGTTTGTTATTCATGCTGTAAAAAAAAAATCTTCACATAATTACACAGTGTTAGAGAACACTATCTCATTTGTGCAACGCAAATATTATCTATGTAGTGCTGCATTCTGCTTTTTGTGTATTGATGCAATTTCCTTTTAAACATCACATGTCCCAGGAAATTGATCTCCTAGGGATTTGCTCCCAAACACCTTCAATAGATTACCATCCATTGTGGGTGCATGTATTGAGACCAAATTAGGTATAGATATGGCACAGTAGTTCACCGCTTAGTTTAAAGATTCATGCAAAAGCCTAGTCAATTTAGATTGTTGTCTTGTGTGGCAGTCTATTTATTCTGAACAAAAAAAGATTATTATGTTATTCAATGTTCAGTAATGATAACATATCAACAGAATCACAACATAAACTATACAAATGTTAGAACCATTAATTAATGAGTTGTTGTTGCTGGTGAAGGATGATTTGTGTCTTTAACTGAATATACACCCTGAGAAAGCTGCCCACCAGCTATTTTTCAAGTTTAAACAAAGGCTTTCATACAAAATGTAGCTGCACAGTAAACTAATCAATGATACTGTGTATGGTATAAGGCCACTTGACACTTGCCTCAAGGATTTGGATCTTGGTACACTGCTGACTGGAATGAGCAAATGTCTGACTTATTCGCTGCTTTTCCATAGCTGAAGATAATGGTGCAAATGCTGTTTCTTTCTGGCCAATGACAGAGCAGTTCAGCTTCACTTTTCAGTGTTTTCTCTTCTGCATGGAAGCATTTTAATTGATGCCAATAGTGCCGTTCAGGTATAGGCTATTTAATAACATCTATTAAAATGCATGGCACAAAAAATAATAATAATAATAATTGAAAAGGGAGTATACATTTATAAAGCATGGGTAGTCTGATGCAATGTACCATGCAGGTGGTATGAAAATGGAAAGTAGCCTACATACATACCCTCAGAAAATAAATGTAATATTCAGTGGCAGTGTACTCTATATACTGTAGAAATGCTTGTTTGCAATTAAATTTGTTGTCTCTCATTCCATGCGTCAGAGGCGCTAAAAGCATTGAAGGGTGAGTCCCTGTGGGAATTGACCTAGTGTTATATATGTACCTCCTTTGTCAGCTAGCCTGTCTCGAGAGTAGATCATTGTATATATGAATGTGTGTATATATACCTGTAGTACATCTGTCCATTGGTCTGCCAGTCATTCATGGTATTAAAACTTTGCCAACTTGCTGTGACTATGTTTCCACTGAAGCTTTGAAAATCTGTATTTGTTTAAAGTGTTTCCAGCATCTGTTTAATGTCCCAAACCATAAAGGGGAACTTTAAAAAATGTATTTTCTCCTAATGTTTTCTTGTTTCAGATGTGATTTTGATGACACAGCGCAGTATCGTGCTTCTGCCATGAACATCAAAGGGGAAGTCTCTACGATTTCCTCAATTGTGGTGAAGAGTACGTTTCCAAGATATTCAGTTTGCATATTAAAATCCCTGTGGCAAACTTGAGTATCTGTTTATGTGTGGGCTTTGTTTTCCCACTACAAACAGTTACGGCATCTTAATCTATTTTGATAGCATTTGGCAAACTGCTGAATGACTGAACCACAGAAATGGATGATTAGCAGCACAGTGGTACAAATACGGTACTAATAATCATCAATGTTTTAGTACCATTGGTATGTCAAAATACAAAAATATATATATTAGAATATGTGCTATTGAATCATTTGAAATTATGTGAGATCACACACTGTAATGGTAAATACTATTTGCAATACAGAGACACCTGCATGTTTAACTGCAGTTCCCCAACTAAAATAGTAAAACAGTGATTTTAACAATCAGTTCTGAGCAGAGTTCAATATGTATGGAAGCAGCTCAGTGTCATTTTATTGGCCATTTCCTAGTAGGAATATTGTGCCCCAAGGAGTATGCTATAAACACTGAATTAGGAGATGCCATTTACTGTATGTCTATATTTTCTGTTGACTTGTGTGTTATTTCATGGTAAATATGTGATCATAACAAGTTTATTTATTTATTAGGCTCATTCAAAGCTCTACCAAAAAAAAATAAGCATGTATTTATGTGTGCATGCCTCTTGTGCCGTTATTTGTGTAGGTCAGATTTATAAAGTGCTAAAAAACTATTTTTTGAACGGAGAACAGCTGCTTTGCATTTTAGAAATCTAGGATCAAAGAACTAGATAATATAATGAAATGTATTGCTCTCAGTATTGTAATATTAACATCAGTAAAATAGGTGAAAATAGGGCATATATTTGTGATTCATGTTAGACATGTATATGCTAACCATTACAAACATTAATTAATTGTGACCATGATGTTTCTGCCTATTCATCCACTGAACTTCTGCAATGTGCTATTTTATATTTTGTTGCTATTACTTTGCATAGCAAATCTAAAACATAAATGTGTTTCCCCTTTATAGGATACAAAGAGGAGATGGATTCTTCTTCTCTTGGCACTGTTTCAGTGCCTTTATCATGTAAGTAATGCACACCATAAAATGTGTGTTTAACTCTGCAATGTCTGACATGTATTAGTACAGAGGTTCCCTACATTTTTTTGGTTTTTGGGACCCCTCTTTTTAAAATGATTTTGGATGGGGACCCCCAGCTGAAAACTGAGGAAAAAGCAAATTTCAAAAAGAACGCCCTTCAAACGTTCATGATAATTCTTAACAAGCATGTTATATCAGGTTGGTGAAATCTGGGCCCATTCTGTCTTGCATATTTCCCTCAACTCAGACATATTGGATGGATACACAATGCTTGGCTACAGCCTGTTCAGATCAGTCCAAAGCATTTCTATTGGATTGAGAACTCGTGACTGCGAAGGCCATTCCAGAACTTTTATCTTCATTGTCTTCAGAATTCCAGTTGACTTAGTCATATGCTTTGGGTCGTTGTCGTGTTGGAAGATAAACTGTCTGCCAATCAGCCTACAAGCAGATGGTATCATTGCACTTTGTAGAATGTTTTGATACAAGGCGGCATTTGTTCAATCTTCAATCACATGGATGTCTTCAGTCTGAACTGCTAAAGCACCCCCATATCATGATTGAACCACCTCCGTGTTTAACTGCAGTTCATAAACTCATTGCCAAAGTGTCATAACACAGACTTATAAAACAAAAAGAAAAGCACTTGAAAACACATTTCATTACATTGCAATGTAAGAGAATGGACTTTAGAAGTTTCCTCTTTGACTCCCATTGGAGTTCAATAACCTCTGTAATAGTGGATGTTAACATTTAATATATTCTGCAATATCATATTGTGGCAAAGTGGTTTGCAGTGTGCAGGTGTAGTGGTGAGGTGATTAGGAAACAGAAGACAGACAACAAAGTTCACGTCCACACTGGTTTTATTTTGTAAATCCTGGTCTGGCGACCACAAAGAATAATCCCAGGCAATACACAGCAATGTGTACAGCACTGTTCCAAAACAACGGGTTGCAGTAATACACAGGTCGAAATGAATAAACACGGTAGAACACACACACAAAGACACACACATTCACAAGTCCAGAGTGACTGTTATAGTGCTTGTGGTGAAATACAATTTACTTGTGTACAATGGTGCAGTGTTGTCTGGGTTTAGTGCTGGCCTGTAGCGACAGCTCTGGATTGTGTTAGCCTTCTAATAATAACAAACAAGTAGATTTTTAGACACGACAAAACAAACAAAACATTCACGATAATTCACAGCACTCCCGGTTCAGCTTAACTATAATAAAGGAACAGATCTCCTCGTTATATCCCCTTTTGTACCGTCAGTCATGACCCCTTGGTTAGCAAGTGTAATGATTTCTCCTCCAATCCGCGGTTGCCACATCGCTTCCCTTCCGGGTTGATGACTTAATGTACCGTAGCCCCTCCCCCTTTCTAGATGGCCAACTTCCACCTAACCCTGGGAATGAATTGTCAGGCCATCCAGTCCAGGGCACTCTGTTCCCTTTACACAGCGCCCTCACAGGTCGGGAGGGAGATTTATCACCAAGAATCATTCTTTCTCTGTCACACACATTTGAATACATATGTACATGTTCAGTTATACTAAAGCTTACAAAATGTTATGTCTTTGTCATCTCGTCTTACCTTTTTCTAAAATAATCTCATTTTTTCAGATGGTCTTTCAACCACTGATTATGGCACAAAGTTTAATATCCACATTGTCGAGAACTTTGCTGTGTCATTTGGTAGAGAGGGGGAGACCATGAGCTTGGGCTGCACAGTGATTGTCTACCCCAATATAAAACGCATACAGCCGGAGATCCAGTGGTACAGAGATGGTAGGTGGAAAAATGTTAACACCATGAATGTACTGTGTTGATCCATACTGATGTAACAGTTAGAGCCTCCCATTTCTCGTTAACATAAGTATATTTATTAAACTAATTTAAAGGGTACTTGCTTTGTTTTTCTATTCTTGATTAGCTTTAATATAATTGTCACAAGTTTCCTGCTATCCTGGTATGAGAGCCTTTGTTTACAGTTCAGGATTTGGTTGTAGTCTTCCACCAGCACATAGCAGAGTTCTTTATAGAACTTGTGGAGACTTTTGTATGCATGCTCGTCACACGTTGGGGTTCTAGAGAACTGTTTATCTTATTGTGATAAATCTTGGTTACAACATTCTTTACTACACATAATGGAAAATTATACATGTGGTAGATGTAGTTCATCGTTACTGACTTTTTCACAAAGCTCTTATTTTGTATTTCCAGCGGTGGCAGGGGGTTATAATAGGAACATACCAGATGGAGCTTGCTTATGCAAACACATGTCATTTTGTTCCCAGGCGTTCTTCTGCAGCCTTCCAAATGGGTGCAGATGCACTGGAGTGGGGACCGTGCCACACTGACACTTACCCACCTCAACAAGGAGGATGAGGGCCTCTATACCATGCGCGTGGTCACCAAATCAGGCTATGAAACCTACAGCGCTTATGTGTTTGTTAGAGGTAAGATGGCACAGAACTGCCATTTTAAACAAGACATCTTAGAAACCAAGGCTGATGAACTTCCTAAGACCCAAAATGAATGTAACTTCAGAACTTCAGAGATTGGTTCACATTTATCAAAGCAGGGTGTCATTGATAGGATAGAATCTGATAATGCTTTAGAGTCCTTAAATTAAAGTATAAAATATAAATAAAATAAACTTGCCATTGAGATTTTTTGTTTGCAGGTGTGGCAGGCTGTGGCAATGTGCCCCGCCCCTGTGTGCATGTGTGTGTTATATATATGTGGTATATATTTGTTTATTTATTTCCTGGCTCTGGTCTGACGTCACCCACTCTGGCCGTCTTTGTGACACAGGCACATACACACATAGCTAGGAAAAGGTCTCCTACACAAAGAGCAAAAGACAATTAAGAATGATGAGCTAAGATTTCACAATGGCGCTGTTGTGATTTTGTATTTATCATTGTTACTTACTAAAACACTAATTAGGCACTTACACTCTTCATAATGATTTTCATTAGTGTGTCCTGTTTTAAAAAAAGAATGGTCAGGTGAACAGTGCTGTGTGTGAGGTACAGTATTTATTATTTTACAAAAAGTAATAATATATGAGTATATGAACAGCAGTAATGTCAAATCTTATTGAATGATTTGTATATATATTTGATAGTCACGCTGCTTTGCTCAGCTTCAACATCATTGAACTAAGGTAATTTGCTCTCATTGGCTCCAGTGAGTAGATGATTTTGTGGGAGGCAGTGTGAATTTTTTATGAATGGGTGGAACATATGAGTGACCAATCAGAGAGCAGCATCTCTACCTGCTGTTTTATAAGGACAGTTTTATACTTATTTTACAGGTACTGTTTCTTTAAGAGGCATCTTTCCTATCAAATTTCATTGGGATGAGTCATGAATCTATTTCTGACCCAGTTGCTGAAGGCAGCTTAAGTTTGTAATATTAACCTAAAGACCAGTGGGATTCTTAGCTAGTCGAACATGCTGAGAACTGTGTCACTTTGCACAATTCAGCAGAACCATGGAAACTTTTCTAACGCCCAACGAAAAACAACATCGGAACTGGAATCTTTTGTGCATTGAAACGATTCAAGAAGGATTTCTTTTACATTTTTCAAGCTGAAATGTTGTAACAGATTGTGTTAGGTAGAATTGAAACCATAAAAAACACCAATATCTGTCTTTTCAAGTGTCCTCATCTAAAATGTACACTTAAACACTAATGGCTAATATCAGGTTTTAATTTAGACATTTTCTTTTAAATAAATAATCTTGAAAAATGACCTTAAAACATAAGAACTATAAGAAAATATGACATTTTGCATTCAAATTTTGCACATTAACGGTAATTATTTTACAGTAAAAAGTTATGCAGTTCAACAGGCTTTCTCTGAACTCATCCTTAAACTATAGCATGACTAGTATATCTTACTAGTAAACTATAACAGACACATATCTCTTAAGTAGTATTTATTCACTTTCCACAGTATGAGATTTTATACTGGTGAAAACCTTCTAATCCAAGTTTCTGAGTTAAGTAGCACAGACAGTCTAACCTGGCTGTGCACAGTGCTAATAAGGAAGTGTATTCTCACTGCCTTGTGCCACTGCAACACTGAGCAGTAACTTTAGGGCTTTCTTCTGAACGGTATGGTCACATTGTGCTCTGTTGAACTCAAAACACACACACACACACACACATGCACAAGCGTACACATTTAAAAATAAATCCCAGTCCAAAATTCTGAAAATCCTTCTGATGTATAGCATATTTTTATAGATCCAGCATCAGGGCCAGCATGCTGTTCTATTAATACAGCACTGGGTTTGCTCATGTTTCAGATGCTGAGGCCGAGGTTGCTGGGGCTCCTGCTGCTCCCCTGGATGTGGAGTGCCTGGATGCCAACAAGGACTACGTCATTGTCACTTGGAAACAGCCTGCTGTAGACAGAGGCAGCCCCATCCTGGGATACTTTGTGGACAGGTCAATGCCAAGTTAATTTGTTAGTGCTTTCAGAATGCCTGGCCTTTTTTAATGACAGTAAAATCAAATAGATATGCAAGGGCTTAGGTGAGCATCTTTTTAACTATTGCAAACATTCTCTGAGATTTGCTTCTGAGGGATAGGAAAGCAGAGGAATGTTTTTGTCATAGTTAAAAGCAATGATCTTTGTCTCCAAGGGATGTTCAAATACTGTATATGTTGGCATACTATGTGTTTTTTCTATATTTGGTTAACCATATATTTGGTTAACCATAATGTATGTAAATACATTTAGCTTCTGTTAGGGAAGAGAGTAGCAGCAATAAACTCTTTCTGATTTTGTCAGGTGTGAGGTGGGCACCACTCACTGGAGCCAGTGCAATGACACCCCATTCAAGTTCGCTCGTTTCCCTGTCACCGGCCTGGTGGAGGGCCGCTCCTATATCTTCCGTGTCCGGGCTGTAAATAAAAATGGCATAAGCAGACCATCTAGAGTATCCAATCCCATCGCTGCAATGGACCCTGCTGACAAGGCAAGAATGAAAGGTGAACACATTTACTTTGCCATCTGTTACAGGGACTCAGCACCTGACAGGGGGGACATAAGTGATTCTAGATGTGGCATAGGTGGCGGTGTGGCTGGCTCACAGCTCCCTTGCTTAATGATAATTTATACTTCCTCAAAAATATTGTTTTTCAATATCTTTCACTTTGCTTTTTGTAGACTTTTGCCCGTCGGATACAATTAGGAATAACTATAAGCAAAGAAGCTACCCACTCCTTTCTACTTACAATTATAATATAAATTATACAGTACTAACTGGCTTAGTCAGTACTTTTAGTGAATTGAACATTTTCTTCTAGATGTTACCTGAAATTGGTGCTTTTTTGATGGTACTGTACCTGAAACACATGGATTGTCTTCCAAGTTATATGTACTAGTGCCATCTATTTTAAAATGTGATCTATAGCTTGACATTCTCAGACACCAAAAATCTGAATTTTACTAAAGAAACTTCTGTTTGGTAAACTAAAGTTTCAGCGGTCTGCCTTTTCAGGTGTAATGGATTAAGATGTTTGTTTCATTCAGATTATAACACTATTCTGCTTTAAACCCATCTGTCCATCATCATAACTGATTATAGTTCTGTCAGACAAGCCTCCTGATTTTTTTTTATTTCTTAGGTCATCCATCTGCACCATGGACAGGGCAGATTATTGTAACTGAGGAGGAGCCTGCAGGTACAAACAATTCATTTTTTAAATTATTTTTTATTTCGTTGTTTTCTCAAGATCCAACAATTTAAAGACAACACTAAAATAAGGTAACATGAAATTAGTATTAAAAGTATGGTTTCATAGAACCTGATTAGCACTAACCTTGGACTATCTAATGTTACCTTGGGTAAGGTAGTCTAAAATATGTGCTAATCGGGGGTCTGGAAAATCAGATGGAAAATGTATAAACATATCAGTAACTGAACTATTTTTGTGGTTTACATATACAATATGCAAATAATTCCAATAAAAAACATTGGGCTTTTTTAAATGCAGAAGCTAATTGTAAGTATAAAGCTAGAAAGAAAGTAGTTTATGAATAGCTGTATGTTACACGATTTTTTTCCTCTCCGCATTTCTTTTGCCTTTGCTTCAAAACAGGCAATCAGATATGTTTTTCAGATGTCCCGTTTCCATTATGTCCCTGTAATACTTGTTTAGTGTGTACTGTATGTCTGATCTCCTCTGTTCCTCAATGCATTCCTGTTTTATTGAGCAAAACAAGCCATGTTATTATTTGTGCCTGTACAGAGGGAGTGGTGCCTGGGAAACCCTGTCAACTGGCAGTTACTGAAGCCACCAAGAACTATGTTGTCCTGAGCTGGAAACCCCCTGGCCAGAGAGGCCATGAGGGCATCATGTACTATGTGGAAAAGGTGAGCTGCAGTGACTTGAAACAACACACAATATCTCACTCCAGAGTTTGCTTCTGGTTTCTAGAAAACTACAGTGTAATAACCCTTTAAATTCCCTACAGGCTGTTAAAAATAATCTGATAGTGGTTTATATATAGTTTTGCTAAGGTAACAGAAAGCCATACTTCTTTACTTTTGTTTTTTTGTTTGTTTAAAAACCATGCTGGGAGGGGGCTCCCGAGTTGTGCATCCAGTAAAGGCACTCCGCGTGGAGTGCAGTTGTGCCCTATAGTCTGGACGTCGCAAGTTCGAGTCCAGGCTATTCCTTTGCTGACCGAGGACGGGAGCTCCCAGGGGGTGGTGCTCAATTGGCCGAGCGCCGCCCGGGGGAGGGAGGGCTAGGTACGCCAGGGTGTCCTCGGCTCACCATGCACCAGCAACGGGCAACTGGCCGGGCGCCTGTGGGCTTAACTGTAAGCTGCCCAGGGCTGCGTTGTCCTCCAACGCTGTAGCTCTGGGTGGCTGCATGGTGAGTCTGCAGTGAGTAAAGAAGTGGCCGACTGATGACACACGCTTCGGAGCACAGCGTGTGTTCAACTTCGCCCCTCCCGAGTCAGCACAGGGGTGGTAGCGGTGGGCTGAGCCTAAAAATAATTACTAAATTGGGAAGAAAACAATAAAAATAATTGCCGACCACTAAATTAAAAAAAAAACATGCTGGGCCAATAATAGAATCTAATTATTCCCTGTAAAATATGAAGTAATGAAGTCTAATGAAATGGTTAATACAACTGCTGCATGTTAATGTATGGGTAAGTGCTCTCAAAACTATGTTAGAAATGACATAGTTTATGAATAACACTTCTTTGCAGCTTCTAACATTTGCAAACTTTAAGACTGCATCTACCTTAACATGAACAAATAAAGAACCACCATTAGTCTTCACGTATCCGACAAACCACTGCATAAGAAAGTGTTAACTGATCTAAAGACATGTCTTTGACTGGCCACCTTGAAAACTGGATCAATGGGCTAAGCAATGGGCTTAAACTCAGTATTTATTTTCTTGAACAGTTAGTTCTAGAAATGGCCAGTATGATTCACTGCTAAATACTTACTGACCATTGCAATGCAAGTATAGTTTTATAACATGCCAGATTTTATACAAGCCTCACATTGTTTTGTTACATTATGAATTTTATTTACAGCTAACTTACCACTGAATGCAAGTTGTATACCGTGAAATATATTTTAGGTGGTGCATTTTGTACTGAGCATATCTTATATCATTCTTAAATACTGCTAACCACATCTTCTTAGTGCTACTATAATGCACGGGACATCAATTGTAAATAATATGGTATTATTAGAAAGAACAAAACATCGCACAAAAATACAGTTGTTTATTCTATGTCATTGGTTGCAGAAATTCCTATATGGTCTCATTGATTAAATATTGTGATCCACTCCCAGCAGCTCTCACACGCTTTTCAGAAACCCTGTATATTTCAATATTGTTCAAGTTTTAGAAAAACAAATCAAAGATACCACGCTTCGATGCAGTCCACGCATGCCTCTTCATCATCCTCAATAAAATGCAAATGGGTACGCGTTATACCATGAAAACTACGGTATACCCTGTGGCTAAATAGGTTCGTAGTAAAATCCAAAATGGTTGAAAAAAGCTATGCAATAGGATTCTTATTTCCATTCCTGATTTAATACCTAATAGTGACATGAATTGCTCTGTAGTTACTAAAATACATATTGCAATAGCTGTAATATGTTCCCTGGGCTGTAACTTGTTGTTTCTCGCAGTGTGTCGCAGGCACAGATAGCTGGCAGAGAGTGAACACAGAGATCCCAGTGAAGTCTCCCCGCTTTGCTCTCTTTGACCTGGCGGAGGGCAAGTCCTACTGCTTCCGCGTGCGCTGCTGCAACTCTGCCGGAGTGGGAGAACCGTCTGAGCCAACCGAGGCTACAGTCGTGGGAGACAAACTTGGTAAGCTCAATGCCGATAATAGCGTATTTTTTATTTTGTGCATGATGTTTACAATATGCCCTGCCCCCAAAACAAAGCAAGTGTATTTTTTCCATATATATATATATATATATATATATATATATATATATATATATATATATTTTTTTTTTTTTTTACCATTTCTGTACAGATATCCCTAAGTCACCAGGCCATGTTTTGCCAACTAGGAACACTGATACATGTGTGGTCCTGACCTGGGGGGAATCAAAGGAAGCTAAGGAGCTGATTGGCTACTACATTGAAGCTACTGTTGTGGGCTCAGGAGTATGGGAGCCCTGCAACAACAAGCCAGTAAAGGGCACCAGGTACTGCAGACTGCATCTGCACATTTGATTTTGTAAATGTTGTTCAAAAGAGGTATACATAGTTATAACAGACAAATAGAACAGAGCTTTTTTTTTGCAATTGATTGTTTGCTTCCAAGAAGCATCCGTAAAATCACATACATGTGTTAAATTGCTGGTTAGCTATTTAATGCCCTCTAGTGGCAATGATGTTTTATAACAGTAGCATCTCTGCACCAGTACACCATGCTTGCTGGTTGAAGTACACATAGATATATGAGGTAATGTTTTGTTTTATTTTGTTTTTTGCAACAGGTTTTTCTGCCATGGACTTTCAACTGGTCAGACTTACATCTTTAGAGTCAGGGCTGTGAACGCAGCGGGGCTCAGTGAATTTTCACAGGAATCTGAGGCTATTGAGGTCAAGGCAGCAATTGGTAAGCAAGTAGACATATCCTTTTAAACTGTTTATAAATCATAAGGTCATTTTTAAAAATGTTTTTGAACATCTACATGAAGTTTATTAAATATATTGTTTTATTGTTCCATTAAGTTTTTATTGCACTGCACCATAAGCATTTCTTTTCCCACCAGCAATCTCTGTAACTGTCCACTTTGTACCTCACTGTAGTAACAGAATAGAGTAATTCTGTCCGCCATCCTGTCCCGTCCCACCATTGATATAACAGTAGTAGACTTCCTCTGGTTTGGCCCATCAATATCCAACATGGGAGGTTCCAAACCAGCCTACCAACTGCACAATCACGTTCCCTCTGGACAATGACTCCTAGCCAGTCCCTGGTGTGTAAGGTATCACTTCCTTCAACCTCACCATATGCTGTATCTGTTTCCATTAATCTCGCTTCATTTCTTTCCATACCTGGGAACCTGTGATTACTAACACTGGACTGCATTCATAACATTTCAACAGTGCATGTAAAATGAAACTCCAGCTAACCAGCTGCTCATTTTTTAGCATTTGTTTGTTGTTGTTTGGTACCAAGCAGCATGATTCCTTTTGAAAATACCCCTTGGGATATGTGCCACTGTAATTTAATTCACATGCACCCCATGATGGACAGTGTTTGATCCCACAGATGCTGCTGAAGCTCTGCATAGCTAGTGTATAGACCCAGTGTTGGACTTAAATTCCAGGGGTTTAATTTCCATGGAGTGTTATTTTCAAAAAGGGCTGGTCCAAAGCCTAGTTTGAGTGTGTCTTATTAGACCATTGTATCGATAATCACTCAGATGTCTTTGCCTGACCGTCTTGCCTTCAGTTTTTCACCCTTGAAAAAAAATGAAGGATTCACTAATGTATTTAATATTTCTTCTTTTGATTGTTTTGCTCTGATACTGTATGTGCTTGAATAAAGTACTCTCCTATTCTCTGCTAACTCTAGGGGGAGGTGTTCCTCATGGTGTGTGTCCTGAAACAAGTATAAAACTGGTGGACTAACCGAGTGCTCGTCACGCTGGGAAGGCAAGCATGAGCTCTCTCAGCCTTCTCCCGACACTTTGCTAAAGTGCGATGCTCAGGTTAACAGGGACATGCTTCCCGCTAGCTTGGAGTCTTTAGCTCCAAGTCCCAAAGTAAGTCAGGACAAGGAGGCCAATGAGGGCAGTCTGCCAGCTGCACCCATTGCCTCAAGGAAAGTAGATGTTGAGCAGACAAGTAAGTCAGAGCTAGAAGGTTCAACCAAGAAGGACAAAATGATGCAGCGGAAAGATTCAGGTGAGATTTAAAGAAATTATAAATAAATCATGCTTAACATGCATCTTCGAATTGTTTAATATGTATTTATAAATTATCTTTCGAATCCATAATTTTTTGAGTCCTATGCTACATATATATATTTTTTAATTTAGTCATCGCCAATTATTTTTATTATTTTCTCCCAATTTAGAATGTCCAATTATTAGGTACATCTCACCGCTACCACCCCTGCGCTGACTCAGGAGGGGTGAAGACAAACACACGCTGTCCTCCGAAGCGTGTGCCGTCAGCCGCCCGCTTCTTTACACACTACAGGCTCACCATGCAGTACAACACAGCTCTGGGAAGCTTACAGGCAAGCCCACAGGCGCCCGGCCAGACCACAGGGTGGTGCGTGGTGAGCCGAGGACACCCTGGCCGACCTAAGCAAACTCCACCCCCCCCCTCCCCCGGGCGGCACTCGGACAATTGTGCACCGCCCCCTGGGAGCTCCTGTCCACGGTCGGCAATGGAATAGCCTGGACTCAAACCGGTGATGTCCAGGCTATAGGGCGCATCCTGCACTCCACGCGGAGCGCCTTTACTGGATTCGCCACTCGGGAGCCCCCCTATGCTACATTTTTATGGGCACACTTTTACAGACCACACTTTTACAGACCACTTACATAATAACTTGCCAGGTCAAAGAGTAGCACGTCCATGCATCTTACAAAGCAGAGTGTGCAGAGGAAGTCCATCAGTAATAACATAAGAACATAGGAAAGTTTACAAACGAGAGGAGGCCATTCAGCCCATCTTTCTAGTTTGGTTGTGAGTAGCTTATTCATCCCCGAATCACATCAAGCAGCTTCTTGAAGGATCCCCGGGTGTCAGCTTCAACATTACTGGGGAACTGGTTCCAGACTCCCACAATTCTCTGTGTAAAAAAGTGCCTCCTATTTTCTGTTCTGAATGCCCCTTTATCTAATCTCCATTTGTGACCCCTAGTCCTTGTTTCATTTTTCAGGTCGAAAAAGTCCCTTGGGTCGACATTGTCAATGCCTTTTAGAAATTTGAATGCTTGAATCAGATCGCAGCATAGTCTTCTTTGTTCAAGACTGAATAGATTCAATTCTTTTAGCCTGTCTGCATACGACATGCCTTTTAAACCCGGAATAATTCTGTTTGCTCTTCTTTGCACTCTTTCTAGAGCAGCAATATCCTTTTTGTAGCGAGGTGACCAGAACTGAACACAATATTCTAGATGAGGTCTTACTAATGCATTGTAAAGTTTTAACATTACTCCCTTGATTTAAATTCAGCACTTTTCACTATATAACCAAGCATTTTGTTGGCCTTTTTATAGCTTCCCCACATTGTCTAGACAAAGTCAACATAAACTCCTAGATCTTTTTCATAGATTCCTTCTTCAATTTCAGTATCTCCCATATGGTATTTATAATACATTTAGTCCTGTCATTTCCAGTGGTAGTTCTGTATATTATTAGAGATTGGAAAGTGTTTGCATTGATAAAACACTGCCCCTTAGTGTCTAAGGGATGCTCATGTACAGTATTCAGCTCTTGTTGCTAAACACAATCCTATCTTTATATGTGGAATTACTTTATAATTCGTTTTCATCCCTTGGGATCATGAGTCTTTTTTGGTTAGTTATACAGTATTTGTATAGTTGAGGCAATAAAATATGTGCCTCTTAACCTTATGTGATTATTCAATGCAGTTATAGTTTAATGAACTAGGAAAGGCCAGTAGACATCAAGGTTATCGTGCACTGAGACAAACAGGCAAGTGAACAGCGTCATTCACTTCAGTTTATAACAAGTCTATGACATTGAGTTCACATTGTTCAGTATAAGAAGGGTCCATTGAAAAAGATGGGATTGTCTGTATCTCTGTGTAAAACTGTGCCCATGGGAATATAGTATTAGTCCTGTCCTGTGTTAGTATGGTAATTAAAGAGTAGCTTGGTATGGGTATGAAATATCACAGTTATCTTAATTCATTTAGTTGTCTTCTTGCTTCAGTTAACTCTTCTGTCCATGTAATCACATGCTGACTTTTTAAAACTCACAAGTTAATAGCACATGTGGCCTCAATAGAGCTCTCAAGCATCTCTCCTTACGAAATACCATTAACCGGTCCTCCGATACACTCTTATCCTATTGGGCAGAGGAAGTATATTATAGAACAGTGGTTCGCAAACTCATTTTTTTGGTGGCCTCAAATGCGGCCACACTGTAAATTTTTCCTAAAACATATGAAAAATAAAGAAAATATAGACATATGCACTTTTTCGTTTATTTCTATAATAAAGCCAGTGTTTCTCATTTAAAAAATACAGCAGTCCCTCTCAACTTTTCCAGGCCCTTCTAATAATAAACTGGAGACAATAATCTGGTATTTTGCTTTATTTTTGTATTGCTCTGACAACAGGTCAAACTTAATAGGTTAATAGATCATATACATTTATATAAGTTAATATAATGCCTAAGCTAAAGTACATTAACGTATTGAAGTTAAATAAATACAAAAACTTGTTTCACTTTCCTGTTCCAATCACATGCTGCACAATTCCAAGCTAAATTTAAGAAAAGTATAATGATTTATATGATATTGTATATATTTGTAATTTATAGCAGATACAGATGTACAACAATGTTTGTTACAATATTCAGACCGTTCTCCACACTAAAGAAAATAATATCACTCCATAACAGTGTTTTCGTGTCACACTAAAGTCTTCTCCCGTTGATCAAACAATAACCACTGACACAAAGCGAAATGGGCAAAGATTTGAGATGCATGTTAAAATGAAATCTGCTCAGAATGAAGCTCGGCCAATCAACAGGCAGTGATTATACTGACGTTAACGCTGGCCAAGAACAGCTAGAAACAGAAGCATAATGAGGAATTAGAATGCAAGCAGCATGAACTGTCCTGAATGAAAGCTGGAAAGCGGCGCTGATTAAGATAAAGATTGATTAATAGAGGAGTTGCATAGAACACAAATCTGGTATTTCTTATGTCCACTGTACAGGTTAATGGTTATCCTCTGCTGTACCAAATGAGAGAAGACATGTGAGATCTCTATAGAGGCAACAGGGGATTTTAACTTCTGAATCTAAAACGTCACCAGTAAAATGATGCACAAAGTGAATTTAAAAAAGAAGAATACATTAGTCAAGATAAGTGACTTCTTTCATGTCCCAAGTTGCTCTTTAATGTGCAGTAGTACAGTGCTAGGTACTGCAGCAGGAAGGCTGATCTCAAAGCCACATATAACATATGGGCAGCAATAGTGCATAGCCACTCCAGTGCGCCCAAACCATAAACACGTTCAACAACCCTCCACCTCATTCACCTCCACTCACTCACACTCACGGCTCCACGGCCTTTCTAAACCTAAATTATGACAAGGTCTTATGAATTTCTCTGTAACCTAGCCTGAGCAGCATAGAATGCCTACCCACAGCTGAGACTACCAGACACGTGAAGTTTTTAAGCTGGTTAGAAATGTCAATAGCTGGAAATTTCAAATTCCTATCACCCTCCTATCACCTTAATTCCGACATTAATTTGTTCTGGTTATTGTGATTTCTCATCAAATCATAGCACACAGCTATGCCAGAGACTTTAATGACAAAAGAAAATACAGCGTTGCCACAACTCCTAAACTACAGTATTTGTGTTGAATGTGTTTTGAGACCATAACAAATACTCACTGTGCTACTTTAGCTTGAGTTTTTAGTAATTAATGTAATCTTTAAACAGTAGAACTGTGCATGCAAGTTTGTTCATTGTTAATATTGCAGATCTAAAGATGACAACTCTTTAATTGAATTTCAATAAGAAGCTGCAATGTAAGTTCTGTATATGGTGCATGGAAAACACTTATTTGGAAAGACCATGTGTTTCAGCATGTAGAAGAGGCTGCATTGCAGGTTGTAGGTGTGGTGCTCTTTGGTCGCTGGTCTGCATGTGGTAAATATTAAAACAGGATTCCAGGTGGGAAAGCAGTAAACTGAGTATTGCTTCCAGGCCGTAAAGTAAGTGTAAGTTGTTGAGACAGGAGAGATTAGCAGGAAAGTTTCTTTGTGGAAGGTAAGTGTTGATATTGGACAGCATGATAAATAGAGGGTGCAATGGCGGGCAGCATCCATGTGCTGCTCAGTCCTTTAAATATGAACTTATTATATAAATAGCTTTTCTTCATGTTTGAAATCTTTCAAAATATACAGTGGCGTATCTGCCACCATTTTGTTTTTGACATATTGGTTCATTCAACAAAAAGAAATGCATTTAACAATTTAAATTTGCAGCAGTTTCTTTAAAGTGGTCACTGTTAAAAAGTCTGTGATTTTTCAATTTTAAAACAAAAAAGCATTGCATCTCTATATTAAATACAAAGCCTTGCTCTGGTACCAGGGCAGGTTACTGTGGTACTGTAATATTAACTCACTGTGGCACTTATGCACAGCCAATGCAAGGCACTTCCCCACACTGATTATTAAGCACATCCACATGGTCAATATGAGATTTTAAACACTTAACAAAAATGATGCTTTTTTTTATGTATAGTTATTTGCTGTATAATGTTTGTATATTTCACCCCCGTGCTTTACACCCTGACCTTCACTATCTGCCAATTGAAACAGCTTCCCCTGCCCCACCCTATGGAATCAGTGTCCTTGAAAGTGTTCACGACTCCATGGTGCTTGGATGGAAACAGCCCAAATTCATTGGCGGGGCTGAGATTACTGGGTACTTTGTGGACTACCGTGAAGTGATCGACGGTGTGGTGGGGAAGTGGCATGAGGCCCACATAAAGCCTGTCAGCGAAAGGGCATACAGGGTAGGTTGCCTATTTCAATCAAATCAATCAATCACATTTATTTTATATAGCGCCTTTCATGCTGAAGCATCCCAAAGCGCTGCACAGTGAAAACAAGTATACAATATAAAAATAAAAACATCAATACTAAAACATTAAAAATAAGTACTTAAAAAAACTAAAACTTAATAATAATTCATTCACAATATAACAATATAACAGAGCATGTAAACAGTCTAATACACAAAACACTCAAATAGGCCATCACAGTCTACAAATAGGCCTTTGTGTAAAAATGTGTATTACGTTTAGATGTAAATGTATTTAATGAGTCAGCATTACGAATTTCGAAAGGGAGAGTATTCCACAACGAGGGTGCATAATGACTAAAGGCTCATCCACCAAGAGAACTACCCTTAACCACTGTAGACACCAGAAGTCCAGCACCTGCTGATCTCACCTGGCATCCAGGGACATAGAGCTATAAGCATGTGTGGCAAAGTGGTTTGCAGCTGATGTGATTATGAAACAGAAGACAGACAACAAAGTTCATGATCCAAACAGACGTTTATTTTTTTGTAATCCCGGTTTTCTGGTGACTGCAAAAAATAATCCCAGGCAATAAACAGCAATGTGTATTGCACTGTTCCAAACAACCGGTTACAGTCAAGAAATAATAAACACAGTATAAGACCCACAAAGACACACACATTATCACAAGTCCAGAGTGAGTGCTAACGTGCAAGTGGTGAAATACAATTTATTATTGTACAGTGGTGAAGTGTTGTCCGGGTTGGTGCTGGTCTTAAGCGACAGCTCCCGGTATGCGTTAGCCGTCTAATAAGAACAAACGAGTACAATTAGACACGACAAAACAAACAAACACTAAACACTCACGGTTATGTTATTATTCTCCTTCATGGGTTCTCTCGCAAACATTACAAAGGAACAGATTGCTTCCTTTGTCCCCTTTTGTACCGTCGGTCACGTCCCCTTGGTTAGTGAGTGCAACCGTTTCTCCTCCAATCCGCGGTTGCCACATCGCTTCCCTTCTGGGGCGATCACTTGGTGTACCGTAGCTCTGCCCCCTTTCTAGATGGCCGACATCCACCTTTCCCTGGAATGAATTTTCAGACCATCCAGTCTGGGGCACTCTGTTCCTTTTACACAGCGCCCTCACAGGTCGGGAGGGAGATTTATAACCAAGATACATTCTTTCTCTGTCACAGCATGTCATATAAATAGGGCCATTTCCAGAAACAGCCCTAAATGTCATTAACAATATTTTGAAGATGACTCTATTTTACTGGAAGCCAATGTAACCAGGCAAGAACTGGTGTAATGTGTTCGGATCTTTTTGTTCCTGTCAGAATACGTGCTGCTGCATTCTATACATGCTGTAAGCGATTGATAAGCTTACAGGGGAGACCAGCCAGGAGGGCATACAATAGTCCAAATGGGAGGAAACAAACACATTAATTTCAATTTCAGCATCAGCTTCAGCAAGATACGAACAGACTTGAGCAATGTTCCGCAGATGGTAATAAGCAGACTTAACTAGAGACATGAGGCTGGAAACGGTGGAATGCAACAAAACTAGCTTGTGAATCCAAGACTTTTCTCCATTCGTGAAGAGCTGATAGGGGGACTGCTTAGGGTCAGTAATAATTGAGTTTTGTTTAGTATTGTTTTAGAGCCAATCAATAGCAATTCATTTTTAGTTTTAGCTGCAAAAAACTTTCAGATTTCCTTTTTTCCTATTTCCTTCCTGTTTTCTAAAGACAACAACAAATTTAAGTAATTTGAAACATTAAGGTGGGGGGAGGGGGGTTAATTCCATACTTTTCTAATAACAACATATTTGCTCTTTCTGTCTATTTTGTCATTTTCTTAAAAGGATGAGTGTATAGAAGGCATTATTATGGACTTTAGCTGTGGAAGGGGTACAGCAAAATGAATGGCTGAATTGATATATTACTGCTGCAGCCAGAAAACCTATTATTAGTAGACTCACAATTAGAACTAGGGTTGAAATGGTTCTGGAAGTTAAGTTTTAAACCAAGTTGTGTTTTTTTTTCTGCAGGTAAATGACCTAAAGGAGAGCATGACCTACCAGTTCCAGGTGCGTGCTGCTAACATAGCTGGGGTTGGAATACCATCCCTTCCAAGCACACTCTTCAAGTGTGAGGAATGGACCATTGCAGTGCCAGGTGAGAGTCAAATGTACTGTTGTAGGTGTTTTTTTTTTAATGAGGAGTGAATGAAATTATTAGTTGTTTACAGTAACATACTGTATATGTGATAGGAATAACTGCACAAATCCATAATGAATTCCAAGTATAGGAATTACCTTCACAAATTCGCTGAACCTTATACAGAGGTGTGGCCAAGTGCTCCAGTTGCTATTTTAAGTGAGGGCTTACACATTGCTGTCTTTGCACAGGACCTCCTTATGACCTCAGGTGCACTGAAGTGAGGAAAAACTCTCTGGTGCTGCTCTGGAATCCCCCTGTATATACTGGCCGCAGCGAGGTCAATGGGTTCTACATAGACATCAAAGAGGCCGAGGCGGATGAAGGTCAATGGAGGTCTGTCAATGAGAAGGCAACACAAAAGAAATACATGAAGGTGAGGGGAGCAAAACATTTGTTGTATGGGGGATTCATATTCCACAGCATTGCTTGAAATGGAAGCCAACATAAAATAAAACATTTTTTTTATTGAAACTTTTATCTCAATCAACTCTTGGATGCCCAAGCACAACATTCCCCTTTGTCTGTAATCCTGCTGTCCTTTTCTTTTTCTCTCTTTTATCACAGTTACACAATAATTACATGTACAATTACATGACTGTTAATACCACTAAAAAGTAAAGTGTTACCTTCTAAATCCTTTTTTGTGAGCAGATTAAAGACCTGAAGGAAGGCGATACCTATGTCTTCCGTGTGCGAGCACAGAACAGAGCTGGAGTTGGAAAACCCTCAGACGAGACAGAGCCTGTCCTTGCTGAGACTCGTCCAGGTGTGTAACTTAGTCCAGGTTAACTGCTCTTGAAAGTCGTTATATACAAGGTATACAGTATTCTGTCTATCTACAGGGAGAAAATGCCGTATGTAAAGGATGCTCTTTGGCCCGTCTACACTTGTGAAGTTCGTTCCTTATTTTGCTACTTGTGTTTTCTTTATTTGTACTATTACATACAAACCTACTATCTCCCCTGTATACCCTCTCTAGTTTCTTTTAGCTTTCCCTTAATTTAGGTGGTATATACAATACAATATATTTACAAATGTAATTACATTGTAGATACACTGTAAGCCTAGCTGCATGTGTAATTACAATGTGATTAATACTACCTGAAATAACGTTATATATTTTTAAGGTACTTTTGTAGTTTACCATTCTGTTACTTTGCTTGCAAATACTTTCCTGTGCTGTAACTATGATTTATTAAACTTTGTTAGGTTTTTTTTAAGGTGGTATACTTTAATATACTTACTGTAACCAACAATTGAACTACGTTAGGGAACGTTCGCTCACCTGTATTGCAGTTACTAAGTTGGAGGTTACATAATCTCAATTCAGATTTCAGAGCTTCATTACGTCATATATCATAAATTGGCAGCTCTGAAGTGATTCAGTTTGTTAATGACATTGCCTATTTAGGCTGCAGATAGAAGGTGATGAAGTGGTCAGGTTACAGGAGATATAAATAGAGCAGCTTGGGCAGATAGAGAGTCAAACAGGGGCTAGCTGGACAGGCCGCAATGTCAAGAGAGAGACTCAGAGAAACTGGGTATGTAGAACAATGCAAAGACCCCAAGCTTTCCAGGGACACAGGGATGTAAAGTGTAGCTGTATATGTATAGTATTATAGTGAAATGAACCTGACAGGGTAATGAAAACCCTTCCATTTTTCTTCAGGAACCAAGGAGGTGGTTGTGGATGTTGACGATGACGGTGTGATTTCATTGATCTATGAGTGCTCTGAGATGACTGCAGATTCTAAATTTGACTGGTCAAAGAATTACGAAGATGTCTCTGATTCGTCTCGTCTTGCTATGGAGACCAAAGGTGGCAGGTAAATCATACCTCTTCAGTTCATTTGTAGTCAACAAGGAGCTGTTGCTGTTATCTATAAACTGCCGATCTAAGTAAGTAACGCTAATGCGATTTAAGAAAATGAACGTAAAAAACTGTATTTGTATCTTCACCCTTGTTTCCTTAGGTCAAGAGTGGTCTTCAAGGACCCAGCAATTGAAGATTTGGGCATTTACTCATGTGTTGTCACAGAAACAGAGGGAGTATCTGCTAGCTATACCTTAGATGAAGACGGTAAGTGTTTTACTGTAACAAAACTGGTTGTATTTGATGGGTAATTTCAGTTTTGAAAGGATGTCTTGTAGCTGTATTTTACAGAAAATGTAACTGTTATTTGTTCAATATGTATAACATGTTAACTGTTATGATGAATACTATTTATTTTCCTTCAGAAAATGAATCTAGAGCTGACTAGTACAAACAAAAGGAAAGTTCTCTTTGTGCTTGTGTGTGGCGCCCTTTGACTCATTATGAGAGACCATCACCACCAGGGAGACAGGAGCACCATCAGCATCTAATAGGGAGCTCATTTTATGTTTTGATAGTCATGAGTTTCACAACAATGTTTCCTTTGAACCTTGCCTATATTAAATGTAGGTTTATAGGCCTATAAGTTAGTAAGCAAATCAGAGTTGAACAGAATGACTAATTGTTGTCTGGTCTCTTCACACAGAGCTGAAACGTCTGCTACAAATCAGCCACGATCATAAATTCCCCAGTAAGTAAAAAAAAAGAGGAGCTTTTTTATTAATGTTTGGCCAAAACTACATTAATTGGGACACAAAAAATGTTGTATCAAAAAGTCTTACAATATTGTAGTTCATAAGTTGAAAACATTACTGTTTCTGGAACCAACATATCAGACTATAATGTATCAGATATGGGAATAAGTTTGACATTTTAAAATGGTTGCTAAAATGCCAGTGGCATTTTGTCATGGTACTCAGCCAACCAGATCTGGCCCAAGTTAATCTATATGTATTGTTAAACTTAATTCATTTTGAAGTGTAATCACAGTATGTGATGTATTTGACATCAGGTTGGTGTACAACTACTGTACTCAAGAGGGGATTTATTCAGAATATGTCTCCCCACAATACCTTGCTCTGTAGTGTAGGCAGTGTTTTGACTTGTGCAAACAACCAAATAATATATAACTAACCAAAACTGGGAATCAGCACTAAGCCATTTCCTTTCCTTTTTTTTTTCTAGTCGTCCCTCTCAAATCAGATCTGGCTGTTGAACTTCTGGAGAAGGGACGCGTTCGCTTCTGGCTGCAAGCAGAAAAGCTCTCTGCCAATGCTGTAACTAACTTTGTCTTTAATGATAAAGCGGTGATCCATGGAGAGGTACGTCCTTTTTTATTATTATTTACCCAATTTATTTTATAGTTCTGTACACTGTTTCACAGCTTTTACATTAGTTCTGTCATACTTGTACAACTTTTACATTAGTTTTGTCATACTTGTACTTGCTAGAACCAAAGTCATTGTATTTATCTTGCTCTTAATTGTATTATTACTTGTACTGTGATTCTTGAAATGTATTTTTGTTTACGACTGTAAGTCGCCCTGGATAAGGGTGTCTGTTAAGAAATAAATAATAATAATAATACTAATAATACTAATAATAATAATAATAATAATAATAATAATAATAATAATAATAATAATAATTTCAAAAGTGTTAAATCTTATAAACTTATATCTTATAAACTTGTGGTTATTTCACTCATCAGGATAACTGTAAACAACCTTTCTGGGTTATTCAGCCATCCTCATCAACAGAACGTGTCCTCAAGCTGTGTCCTCTATATACTGTATATAGCCAGACTGGTTATTGTGAGTAGTAAAAATAGTTGTTGATTTTGTTTTACAGAAATATAAAATGAGTGTTGACAAAAACACTGGTATTATTGAAATGATAATGGAAAAATTGGAAAATGAAGATGAAGGCACTTTCACCTTCCAGCTAAAGGATGGGAAAGCAGTCAATCAGTCCAGCTTGGTTCTGATTGGGGATGGTAAGGCATTGGAATAAAAGATCAGGCACCTTCAAAACAACTAACAACAGTTGTTTTATTACATGCTTTTAAAAGGTACAGTTTGTGGTCACACACTGATAAGTATAGTTGTAATGCCTTTATGTCAAAGCAATTTTGTTATTGAAGAAAGCTTGTTGTTGCATATTCTAAGCATATTTGCAAAAAAATGTTCATGTGACAATATTCTAGTGGAGATGTATTATACACTCCTCAGCATATATACAGTAATATGATTCAAAGCAGTTGTTGAGAGTAAATCATTTTTTTCTATTTGCAGTGTTCAAGAAGCTACAGAAGGAATCTGAATTCCAGAGGCAAGAATGGTTCAGAAAACAAGGTAACCACAAACAAGATGCTATGCAAACAGCTTGGAACATTCTAGCAATCTTGAGTTGATGTTAGCAGCATTGCATAGATGTGTCATTTTTATTTTAGTGTGAACGTACAGCGGTCACTGGTTTCTTGTAATTTAATTACATTTGTTTTACAGTTTTTTGTCATTGTATAACACATTGCAGATCATCTGTGTGTGGCACTACACTACACGTACATTTATTTTGCCTTTGTTATGATACATGGGGGGTGTTCCACCATTAGGCATTACTCCTTTTCTAAAAGATACCACACATTTCAGCAATATTTGTAGTCTCTTCTTCAGGATTGAGGTGTGTTGGCAGGGTTATAAGGCAAATCGCAGGCAAATTGCCTCTTCCATAGTATTGTGTATTACAAAAGTCCACCCCTTGTCATTATATACTGTTATAAGATTTTGAAAAATAGAAAAAATAAGTTCTTCATTCAATTATTAATATGAATATAAATCATTCTGTTTAATTCCATTTTTATACAGGTCCTCACTTTGTGGAGTATCTTGGATGGGAGGTTACTCCAGAATGTGATGTTCTGCTGAAATGCAAGGCAAGAAAATAAATCAATTATTATCGACAGTTTATGGTTGTGTAGTTCTCCTTTAATTTAATTAAGATTAATTGAATGTTTGTGACTGAACATTGTAATAGCTAAAGAGAATTAAGAGGATTTCATTTTATTTTGTTTTTTTTATGTTTGTAATGTTATATATTTGGCTTTCATATACTAAAAATCTTTTTAACTACAAGTAATGCATTCTATCACCCATAAACAACATTGCGTAGGGCAAAAGTCCATTCTGGTTGTGCTTCAAAATGACAGCCTAATACAAACCATAGAGGCTAGAGTAAATTATGTTTTTAAAAATAAACATGCAGTAAGATTATTCTGTTTTGTTGTTTAATCAACTGGCCCATTGCCTTTATTCGTACAATATACTGGACAGTATATCGTTAGTTTATTATCATAACCCTGGTTCTCTGAAATAGAAATGTAACCATTACCGTACAGGTATTTACCTTCTAAAGACCCAAAACTTGAATAAGATATAACAAAACTGCTCAACGAGCCTGTGGTGCAGTCATGCCCGGCCCCCGAAGGCACAAAAGTACTGCGCTCACAGATCTCAGCATCATTTTTCCTTCAAGCCTGCTGCAATCATGGGCGCAGCGACCTTGAAGGTTAATGGATACATTTCTATTTCAGGGAACCAGGGTTATAATAATAGCATAACGTTCCCTTTCAAGTACGAAATGTAACCATTACCCTATGGATGAGTGTACAATGAGGGCAATATTGCAGAACGACTAGAATGCTACGCAGATAAGCCGAGAGGCTGCCTTGCGTGTTACCATACGGAACCCCAGTAACAATAGCTAGGGCGAAAAAACTGAGGGAGAAACTCACCTCTATGCCTGTGTTGTAAGGGTCGACTGGGAAGCCACCCATAACACTCTAGTTCCAAAGCCAGGGTTTTGAGGATCCACGACGCTGAGCCTGCAGAACCAAGTGAAGGTATGGGGAGTAGCCCACACCGCTGCATTGCATATGTCCTTGACAGATGCACCCTGGAATAAAGCCCACGAAGTTGCCATGCCCCTGGTGGAATGGGCAGTGAGCTTTTCTGGAGGGGGCAAGTTGGCCAGCACATAGGCAGCCCTGACTGTGTCTGCTATCCACATGGACAGCCGCTGCTTACACACGGTTTGACCATGGGACTTAGCCCCATAGCAGACAAAACATTGTTTGAACTGCCTCCAACTTTTCATCCTGTCAACGTAGGAGTGCAACTTTTGCCCTAGCCTCTGTAAAAATTAAGCAGGCTTTAGCTATGGAGACGGCCTGCATCTCACTCACTGGTTTTGCGGAGATGATTGCAAGCAAGAAAGCAGCTTGAGCGATACAAATTTCAGCTCAGCTGAATGCATGGGCTCAAATGGAGGCCATAGGCTCAAATGGAGTGCATTAAGCACCACGTTTAGCCTCCAGCGAGGAACAATGTCCTTCATAGGTGGCAGAAGCCACTGAGCCCCTTTCAGAAATTGTTGACCTGTCCCATGGCAGTTATACTGTAATTTTGTAGGACTTTTTGATGAGGGAAATCCTGCCTACATTAAAAGATCCATCTGACAGCCATTTCGGCTTGCCATGTCAAAATTGACTCGGTCTCCCCAGGAGCTGAGCCTTGGGCTGGTTCCGAACTTCACCTCTAGGTGCTGGGCCAGTTTGCTGCTGGTTTACGCACCAGAGGTGGTCGCTTGGGAAGCATGCGAACCATCTCCTTCGTGGATTTCTGCATGTGGTTACAGTGCTTCAGCATCTCGTCCACCGTGGGACCAAACGTATGCCTTGGTGTAATCTGGGCATCTAACAGCGGTGCCTTTTACCAGTCAGGCATGCGTGGCTGAGAAAGCCAAAGCTGCTTATGAGCAGCTACCAGCGCAGCCAAGTTCCTACCCACAGCCTTCCCATTGAATTTGGACACATGAAGCAGGTTCTTGTTAACCAGGGGTAGCTCATCCAACTGTTGTGGTGAGGGCCTATGGTTCTCAGAAAGGGACCTCAGCAAATGCCACTGGTAGGCTACCAGGGTGCTATTATAATTGCCCAGCAAATGTACTGGCTGAATAGCACGCTTGAGGATCGCCTCAGAGACACGGCACTGCTTGTTGGGGCAGATAGCATCCTTGGACAGAAGCGCTAAATTAGGCGCCTGGACCAAGGTGGTAATAGAAGCCTTCACCGGCGGAAAATGGGCCAGGCCCAGCTTCTCCACATCATGCACCCTATATAGGGCGTCCATTGACCAGGAAACGGCAGGAGCTGTAGCCAGGTCATCCCAGGAAGACTAGATTTCAAAAAGAAAATCCACGTGCACTGGGGGGGACATGGGAGAAATGGCAGGCACATGATCGAAGATGGACTCCCTTGTTTCGCCTTCTGTAGGCAAGGACACATTCCAAGACTAAGGAATGTCACTACATTACCAGTTCATATTCCTCTTAGAACAGCAGGGCAAATGGCTCATGGTTTACACTCTGGAACCCTCATGATTTAAGATTCTCTTCTGCCCTCAGGTGGCGAATATTCTGAAGGAGACCACAATTATCTGGTACAAGGATGAGAGAGAGATAATGTTTGATGACAAGCACGACTTCAAGGAGGGAGTGTGCACTCTGCTGATTTCACAGGTAAACCAGCTATATAGGGGATATAGTGGATGTGGTGTTACGTACTGTATGTACATATATACATATGTAGGTATGTCAAAATAATGGAAAAATGCTTATACAATTGTGATGAAACTTGGTGTTAATATTATTTAGCTAACATTATTTTGAGTATTAGATTCTGGGGATAGAGAGGGGTATCTGTATGTCACTCTTACATTGTTGTATGCATTTTGAGAACACAAGAAGTTATCCCACATAAATCAATCATTTTACCAATATATCATGATACTAACACCCCATTTGCTTACCCAATTACATCTGGGTCTTAAATACTTCTTATTAGCAGTCTATGATATTTTGTACAGACTGTTGATTTACGTCAACTTTTTCGTCATACTCATAACTCTTTTTGAATTTACCGCCATAGCGTGACTATATGCTACTGTATGCTACTCACATAATTATTTCAATTATTTCAATTTTTTTTTCACACAAAACATGGCCCAAAAAAGGTCTTCTTTGCATGAGAATCTGAGTTTAGACGGTAGACTGACATTTTGATTGATGATTAAGGATATGGATCAAGCTGTTTCCTCTTCAAGGGGTTTTCTCTCAAAGACCCTTCACACTGTCAGAAGATTTAGAACAAAAGTAAATGGTGGCAATTATAACAGTGGACGCATTTAATCAATCAAGGGATACATTTAAAAGATAAGGGAAATTACTCTCAGACATAAATTGGGTAGATTAAAATGTACTATCCTGCCAAGCTCTAAAACCATTCACTCCGATAATCTTGTTTTTTTTTACATTTTATTCAAGATTTCAAAGAAAGATGCTGGTATTTATGAAGTTATACTGAGGGATGACAGGGGAAAGGATAAGAGTTTGTTGAAATTGGTTGACCAAGGTAAGGACTTTTTCTTTATGATGAAATTAGATTATCTGACATTCACCTTTTCTGCCTGATTAATATAAACTAAAAGCATTACTTGAATGGCTACAATGTTTTACGTTATCTCTATCCGCTGGTTTCTCAGACCCCAATTACGTAATTGTATTTAATATAATATTGTATAATTATTATTTGAAATAATGTAGCAGGAAATAACAAAAATTATCCAGAAATAATATTTACAGTGCAGCACCAATGTAACACAAGTTGTATGTATTGAAATGATTATATCAAGAATATTGAGATTTACTGCACTTGCCATATAAAAATGTATGTTACAGGTTGTATGTTACAGGTTGTTCTGTATCAAAAACCCATTAGACTGAATTATCTGCATCAATACCCTGTAAACACTTAAGGTGTTTTGATTAGCTCTGTATCTAATGGCAAAGCCATGAAAACAGCTTGTATGGTATTTATGAACAAAAAAATATTGACGCTGTTTTCCAGGTTTCACTGATTTAATGAATGATGTATTCAGAGTCATCGGTAAGTAGCAATGCAGTGCTATAAATGCATGATGGAATACATTTTTCCAGATTCTGAAAAGCAAAACAAAACCTACAGTAGTCAATGTTTGTTCATTACAGCTGAGTCTGCCACAGAGCTGAAGATCCAGAGCACTGAAGATGGAATCAGACTGTATTCCTTTGTCACTTATTACACTGAGGAACTCCGTGTCAGCTGGCATCATAAGTATGGAGTTTACTTATTAATTGAAATGGAATAGAAGGTGGTGTAAGAGCTAGTAAAGAGATGCATCAACATTGCAGAGGCCTACAAGTAGAAAGAGCGAATAGATTAAAAGCTCTTTCAGATCACGTGGTTCCTAGGAGGAAGTTCACTTTTAAGACAATTAAGGGTAATTACTTCTATTTAAAATGGCCCATTTTTATCTTTATAAAGATATGAAATATTTGTAACTTCAAAAAATCAAAAATGTAAGTTTAAAAAGAGCGAAGAATAATGGAATTGTGTTTTAAAAAAAAAAATATATATATATATATATATATATATATATATATATATATATATATATATATATATATATATATATATATATATATTTTTTTTTTGCAGAGAATCAAAGATTTCTTACACAGACAGAGTTAAATGTGGTGTCACTGGCGAGCAGCTGTGGTTACAGATTAATGAGCCCACTGAGAAAGATAAGGGCAAATACGCAATAGAAATCTTTGATGGTAAAGGTGGACTCCAGAAAGCAGTGGATGTGTCTGGACAAGGTGAGAATACTTTATGCCCACCCACCTCCTGCTGTTTAAAGCTAATGTTAAATTATGTCAGAAAACCTTAAAATATTTTTAGTGAGTTTTCAAAATCTGAATACACCTTGCATCTATATAGTTAATGTAGTTCTAAAGGTTTACAATATAAAACTTTGTTTTCTTGTTTGTTTTCTTGTCTTTATTATAATAATATTTATCAATTTCATTGCAGCATATGATGAAGCTTATGCAGAATTCCAGAGGCTTAAGTAAGTGTGCAATCATTGTTATACAATACCATTTCTCATGTTCAAACAATATGTGACTTTCTAATTGCATACATTTAGTTTTCACAGACAAAATGTAATGCAAAATCGAACAAAATCTAAATGCACCTAAGATGGCTGCCATTGATTTCTGGATGATACTACCTAGAGATATTGGCATCATACTCGGTAAACATATTTATTCTGCAATTCCCCAAGTCAAGTTCAATTGTTGGTGTTGTACAAGAAAAATGTAACTTTTCATTTTTTGCGAAGATCAGAAACCATTTGAGGTAGTGATTTCAAATGACCATTGTCATATAAACCTTCCATGCTTGATGGGCTCCTAACAATGATATTGACCTCTGACCTCTGACCTAACATCGCTGCCAAGGTACATCTGCAAAGAGACAGTACACTTGGAGTTACTGTATTCATGTTTATCACACAGTTGCATTATTTTATTTTCTTACTTAAGTTCCATTACCTGTGATGTTCTTTCACATTGCTTTAAAGGGTACATAAGGACCTTTTTATTTTATTGTGTTACATTTTCCCATGTGTTGCTGCAACTTTTTACGTATGGTGTGTGTATTGTTTTAATTTTTTTACATTTTGACCACTTTTTTAAACTTTTACATTGCATTCCCTGCAATGTAAAAGAACTACATTTCCCATCACCCACATATTAGAACTACATTTCCCATCACCCACAAATTATTTAACAATTCGCACGGCCAAAAAACATTAAGAAACAAAACATGGAAAGAATTAATTAACTAAATAAATTCACTCGGACCAGAATCTGTAACGGCAGTGCCTCACACAACACTGCCCATTACACTTTTTAAAAAGTCTGCTAAATTATTCAAACATCTAGATGTACTGCAATTGTGTGTGGTTTGTTCCCACACTATTATGAAGGTAAATGCACATTTTCAAATGATTACAACAAGTCATTCATACTTTTTAAGGCACCAGTTTTCATAGAATCAAGCAATCACCCAAACAAGAAAACATATGGAAACACTTAAGGCATATGATAGAGTTGTATATTGAAAAGGGTCCAAAGTGGTCTCCAGGAAATGTCTCTGGAGAGTAGAGTAGTTACTATACACTTTGATGTATGACTTGTTTCCTGAGAAATGTTTGTTGGTTGAAAGGTCACATTTCTCTAAAACAATGCTGGTGTTTTATTTACATCATCAGAAAGCTTCCTTAAATTCTGAAGATTTCAAACAAAGATTTTTTTAAAAACAGAATTCCAAGGTTATAACCTCAAAGTAATCTGTAACTAACATACTGTTTAAAAAAAGCAGTGTTTCAAAGAAAGCTATTTTTTGCAAGTTTGTAATCGTAAATATATTTTGTATACTATAATACATTTTTGTACCTGGTTATAACTTTGACCTTTTCCTTTTCCCCTCAGGCAAGCTGCAATTGCAGAAAGAAGTAAGCACATCTGTTAAACATTTTCGTTATTAATAGTTAATGCATTTAGAGTAATGTACCAACACACTGCATTAGTCACAGACTTAACTTAAAACATGCATGCTTTCATTATACAGCAACTCATTCACAATTCATAGCTGATAAGGACTTGTCTTACACAGCAAATTGTATTTCCTGAGTAGATTATTTATTGTGCCTTTCTTTTCAGACCGTGCTCGAGTGGTTGGTGGTCTGCCTGATGTGGTCACAATCCAGGAGGGCAAGGTAAACGATAAGTGTCACAAACCAGTCTATTTTCTCTTCCTTTCAGGAGATTTGGGAACAGCAGAAGTTGGCATGCCTAATACCTTCCAGTGTCCCCGGTTTTATATTCTGTAGGAAGTAATATATATAGAGCCTATTTATTTAAAACCCCAAAATCCCCTTCATAATTTCTTTATTAGTTATTGTGTAACTAAAGTAACTAATCTTGACAGTTCTAGGGCTTGTATACACTGTTAAGACAAGAAAAGAGTATGGGTTGTATCAATTAAACTATACTGATGCATTAACAATAGAAAATGTATTGATTCTGTCTCTAGAACACGACAGTACAGTAGGTTCTCAATTACTCAAACTACTGAGAAGGCAAACACTCTACTCTCAGAATGTGTTGTTTGCACTGAGGTTGCATTGAATATACTTGCACATCTGGTTTCATAGACCCTGATTAGCACTAATCTTAGTACCTGTAGCAAGCTTCTGTGAAACTGTAGCAGGGTAGCATTCTAGTCAATGCTGGTCAGTGGCAGGAAAGCAAACCCAGAGATAGTTTAAGTGCTGATGCGCACGTTTATTAAACACAAAACAAAGAACAAGACAGGAACAAATAAACAAAGAAACACTGGCCAGAATAAAAGATTAAAAAAAATAATATACACTTATTGGCTGGGCATTCACAACACAATCTTCAAAAGGCTTTTTCTCTCCCTTATATACATGTGGCCATTCCCCAATTAGCACCCAATTACCTAAATGGGGAATGGCCACACCTGTGATTGTTGGCAGGGATAGATTTAACCCCATCCCTGCTAACATTACATTTCCACCAGTATTTCCACCGGCAGGGCTAACACCAGCCACAGAAACCCATATCACAAAATACTACAGCAGTTCAAAAACACTATCTTTTCTTATGATATAAATTACACTTGTTATGATAATTGAGGAGCATCTGTGCTTTTGTTTGGTTATTATATCTATATTACATTTAAGATTTAAATCAAAAGGTAGTTTTTTTTCTGTAAATTAAATCGTTGTTACATCTATAAACAGAACATCTGTAATGTGCTGCGTCGTTAACACCATTTATTTATTTATTTATTTAAAGTCCCTTAACCTTACCTGCAACATCTGGGGTGACCCTGTTCCCGAGGTCACGTGGCTGAAGAATGAACGTGAGATGGTGGGAGATGACCACTGCATCCTGAAATTTGAATCAGGAAAATTTGCCAGCTTCACTATTACCTCTGTCAGCTCGGCAGACTCCGGAAAATACGGCATTCTGGTGAAAAACAAGTATGGAACTGAGACTGGTGACTTCACTGTAAGTGTGTTCATACCAGATGATGCAGGGGAGAAAGCTGCTCCCGAGGCTAAGAAGGGAGACAAGAAAAAATAAAAGTCTAGAGAAAGAGTAGCGAGCAGTCAAGTATAATACGAAACATAATTGTGTGTACCTTTTGTTTTATTTGCTTTATTTTTTGCCTCTGCAGGCTAAGAATCTGTGTTATCTAATTCTTTCACTCACCAGGGGCTGTATTTATCAAACAAAAGCATGTTGGTAGATGTATTGGACTAGTGTGCAATGCACTTGCCTTCTTGCTTGTGCTTCAGAAAAACTGCCCCATGTCCCTTCAATACAGATGGTCTGAGAATGACAACTTATTCTTTAATCTGAATCCCATAGTTTGGTGCTTAGTACTTTTCTGTAAAAATCTTGCATTAAAATTAGAAACCGTTAATGTGGTAGAAACACAAACTATAAATTGCTCTGAAGAAGGCCTCTGTTGAGTTTGGCCTTGCCCGACATTTCTTGTCAGGTAAAATTGTGCTTTTGAACCTTTTGTGGATGGTTAAAAATGGCAATTGATATCATCTCATTGGTAAATGTTATTTCAACCCCGATCTTCCATTTACACCTGAAATCTGTTTTAATATTGAGTGGATTCATGGGTCTGATCATAAACGTGCAGTAGGTTGTTGGGCCCGGCCATGCTTAGTTTGGTGTGACAAAAACACTGGTACAAGTCAAGGCAAGGAATTATTGTGCCTGCCAGGTATTCAGTTGAAGGTGAGTGAAAGTTTTAATGATTTCAAGGTGGAAGACATGCTATGTTTCTGCTGTAGTTTTAAATTAAAAAAGACTCTGTTAAGTTAAACATTTAATGAGTGAATTAGAAATCTACAATATAGGCAATTTTAGTTCATGTAGAGTTGACGTTAACCAGTCATTATGTTGTATGTGTTACAGTTAATTTACAATCACCTCAACTCCGAAAAACATCACAATAATAACATTGCCACTGTATTAGGAGCCACCTTTAAATTGACTAATAAATGGTGCACATGTCCTTCATCGCTACCTCCATTTGGTTTCCCTGTGTCTTTCTTCACTTTTATCACAGCTTGACACCTTTAACCTTCACAGTGCATTACACTTGGTTTTAGCAACTACAGATTCACCCATTGTTTTCCCCAGATTCAGCTGAATGTCAAACTATTGCAATCTGGTTCTCCCTCCCTCCCACTCTTAATCTATCTAATCTTCTTTTCCAAGTTATTCCCCCTCCAACAGACACAACTTTTGTTTTAAAATGCCTCCTTGGATTAAATTATTTGCAGCCAAGAGCTTCTGAAAAACTGTGCACACTGGGAACACATTAGCAAGCACACTAGCTCTTTAAAGAAAGGCCAATACAGTTGTTCAGACTCAATGCTTTTTGGAGGTACTGGGATACATCAAAAGATTGTTATTCTGATTCAAGTACTGTCCGTGCTGGCACCATGTGGCTTTTGATTTAGATTCTATTCTAAATCAGAAAATGAGTTTTCACATTCACATCACTCTGAACAGTTTTAAAGCATTTAAAGGGATGGTCTCATGTTCAAAGTTGTGTTGCCCCAAATGGAAAAGTATAATTCTATCACAGCGGTCTAGTGTCAGTCAGGGACATTATGTAGTTAGAGGAAAGGTCATTAACATGTCTGACTCAAGGTCTGACCATAATTACTTTGGTTTCCACATTTATTAGGATCTTCTAAAAGCTTAATCCACATTAACAACCTGATGTTTAAACAGAAATACACGCCTTTACTACAGTCAAATCTTTCAAATTCAGGAGACTTAATGCAGCTGTTTAATTCTGTGCCAATCTCCTCATATTAATTCCTTTGACCTATTTAACACCCTGGTGTGTGGCATGTTTATTTTCTAATTACTTGCATCCCTTTTAAAACGGAACTAGCTGGAAACAGTTTGGCTTCCTACTTCTCTCAAGTAACAAAAAAATTAACATCATTCACAAGGGATACATTTGTTTTCTGCTTATTCTATTCACACATCCAGTAATTACCAGTTTAAAAAAAAAAATCTGAGATCTCTTTTCAAGGTCCAGGATACACTAATGCTCTCACGTTCACAATGTTCAGTATAGACCCTTAAGATAACTCATTTAGTTTTCAGGGTTACCCCAGAAGGCATCGAGAATACCCTTACTCATAACCTTACTCAAATGATGTGTAAGCAACACATGTTGAAAACGTGATTGTCATTGACTTGATTAATTATCACAATATAAAAATGTGTTGATTGTGTATTATTTTGGTCAGAAATGGGTTAACAATGTGACAAAACGAAGCTCAGTTGTAGAACTTTTACAATCTAAATCAGGGGTGCCCAATCCTGGTCCAATTAAGCTTCTAATAAGGGCTTGATTGGTCCAATTAAGTAATTTAGGGCACAGTTGCAACAAAAGCCAGGAGGTACATCGGCCCTCCAGGACCAGGATTGGGCACCCCTGATCTGCATCAAACAGTGTGGTGATTTCTCCTATTTTTTTTAAATTTCTCTCCACTCATAAAATACTGCAATTTATTTAATTGTAATACAGTATGCCCCAGAAGGTGTAAAGATTATCAGTTTTACACTTGCTGAATAAAAAATTGAGATTGTATGATAGATAAAGATAGGACACCATCCTACATTCCCAAATCAATATTCGACAAATCAACACCTTCTGTAGGCCTTCCCACTAACTTCACATTGCTGATTAAAAATGTATTTGTCATCTACAAACTAACAAGACACTGCCCTACATCTAGTACAGTTCTTCATCTTTCAGCTCACAAAGCCCTGACGGCTTTGAGGTTATAAACCCAAAAGGTAGGTTTAAAGAGTAAGTAGCAGGGTTCTGAAAAATATAGCATTATACGTCCTTGTGTGTTGCTACAACTGTTTAAAAAATGTACCTGTAATTTCTCTTTTCATTGTTAATATCCTGACAACTTTTTACACTTTTCAAAATGGCCGCTCTAGTGCACTGGGGTTTGAGATCTGTCCTCTAAGTCTAAATCACTGCAATAAGAGCAATTAAAAAAAAAAAAAAAAAGTAACATGTGCTGTGGCTTTTCTATTCTGTACCACATCATGGATTGTTATTGCTGTGTTACGTGTTTGACAATGTTGGCAATAATCCTTACACTATCAGTGCACTAGAGGGGACATTTCGAAAAGAGCTTTGAAACAGACTTTAAAGTTATAAGTATAAAAACTTGTCAGGATGTTAACAATGAAAAGAAAAATTACAGGTATGCTATTTAAACAGTTTTATCAACACCTGGGGACATGTAACGCTATATTTTTTGGAACCCCGCTACTTACTCTTTAATGCGTCTACTATCTGAATTAATTAGCATTAAAGTCAAGTTTACATGTTTTATGTACATTTACCCTCCACCTACAGACCTTTTAAGAGATAAAACCTGTATTTTAACCTGTGTTATATGCTTTCTTATTAAACTTGACACACTGTGCTACATTATTCACTGCATTACCACTTCAACACCACCTCTTTTTTTGATGCCTTGCTAAAACAGTTGGGTTCACAACATTGTGTGTGTGTATGTGTATTGTGACAAGGAGAGAAGGAATCTGAGCTGCAAGTCTACCTCCCGACCAGGAAGGGCACAAGGTAAGGTTAATGGCACACTTTCATAGAGACGGCCCGACTTGATGGTAAGACAGAACCGGAAGTCGGTCATTTTGGAAAAAGCGCGTCGCTGCAAGACTGCTAAACAAATCCATAGTATGGTGCCATATTAGGACATCTTTGTACATCAGGCAAACATGAGTCATTATGTGCTCTCTCCTCTGTAACTCCCTCCTCTAAAACTCCCTCCTCCCTCCTCTGAAACTCTCTCCTGAGAGCTGAAACAGTAAGGACTGATTTTGATAGTGTTTAAGTACAAAAATCATGTGTGTATATATATATATATATATATATATATATATATATATATATATATATATATATATATATATATATATACAGTATATGTGTCCTTTTTGCAAAATAACATTACAAGAATGTGTACTTTTAAGGAGCATATTTTTAAACGAGTATGTGTATTTTTTTAACATGCTTTTTTGGGCTTGCTTTGTCTGCATTGAAACGTACAATTGCAGTCATTATCTCACAAAAATGATAATTATTCGGCTTTAGATATATTATTATTGTTGTTGTTATTAGTTTTTTCAGCTCTCAAACGTTCTCAGGTGAATGTGTTTATTTAGCTACGCCCCATTCAATTACGTAGCTGGTCTCCCAGGCAATATGCCTGGCATTTAATCTAACCAATGAAAATGCGTAAAAGTTGGAAACGGTTCTTTATTGGCTGATCTCTTCAGCCCAGCAAAAATGATGTGGGAGGAGGGAGCATGATGGAGGGAGGAGGGAGATTCAGAGGAGGGAGGAGGGAGATTCAGAGGAGGGAGGAGGGAGTTACAGAGGAGGGAGCACATAATGACTCATTTTTGCCTGATGTACGAAGATGTCCTAATATGGACACTGTACCATTGTGATCAGCTGTGGTGTACGCAACGATTGGATAGAGGATGGCGTCGGGCTGGTCAAGGGAGGAGTTTGGCGGTACAAAGGGAACACAGCTACATTAGTATGGCCCCTTACACTGAAGTACTCACGTGCTGGAGTGCTGTGTTTGTTATTGTTTTGTGTTTACAGAGGAGTTGACGCAAGGCAGCTGCAGCCATGGAGCCTGCACGAACCCCAGAACACCACTACCCCTGCACAGCACAGCACCGCACCGCACAGCACCGCACAGCACAGCACAGCACAGCACAGCACAGCACAGCACCGCACCGCACAGCACAGCACAGCACAGCACCGCACCGCACCGCACCGCACAGCACAGCACAGCACAGCACCGCACAGCACAGCACCGCACAGCACAGCACAGCACAGCACCGCACCGCACCGCACCGCACCGCACAGCACAGCACAGCACAGCACCGCACCGCACCGCACCGCACAGCACAGCACAGCACCGCACAGCACAGCACAGCACAGCACCGCACAGCACCGCACCGCACCGCACAGCACAGCACAGCACAGCACCGCACCGCACCGCACCGCACAGCACAGCACAGCACCGCACCGCACCGCACAGCACCGCACAGCACCGCACCGCACAGCACAGCACAGCACAGCACAGCACAGCACAGCACCGCACCGCACAGCACAGCACAGCACAGCACAGCACAGCACCGCACCGCACCGCACCGCACCGCACAGCACCGCACCGCACCGCACCGCACCGCACCGCACAGCACAGCACAGCACCGCACCGCACAGCACAGCACAGCACAGCACCGCACCGCACCGCACCGCACCGCACAGCACCGCACAGCACAGCACAGCACAGCACAGCACAGCACAGCACCGCACAGCACCGCACCGCACCGCACCGCACCGCACAGCACCGCACCGCACCGCACCGCACCGCACCGCACCGCACAGCACAGCACCGCACCGCACCGCACCGCACCGCACCGCACAGCACAGCACCGCACCGCACCGCACCGCACCGCACCGCACCGCACAGCACAGCACAGCACCGCACCGCACCGCACCGCACAGCACTGCACAGCACCGCACCGCACCGCACCGCACAGCACTGCACCGCACCGCACCGCACCGCACCGCACCGCACCGCACCGCACCGCACCGCACAGCACAGCACAGCACAGCACCGCACCGCACCGCACAGCACAGCACAGCACAGCACAGCACAGCACCGCACCGCACCGCACCGCACCGCACCGCACAGCACAGCACCGCACCGCACCGCACCGCACAGCACAGCACAGCACAGCACCGCACAGCACAGCACAGCACAGCACCGCACAGCACAGCACCGCACCGCACCGCACCGCACCGCACCGCACCGCACCGCACCGCACCGCACCGCACCGCACAGCACAGCACCGCACCGCACCGCACCGCACCGCACAGCACCGCACAGCACCGCACCGCACAGCACCGCACCGCACCGCACCGCACAGCACCGCACCGCACAGCACAGCACCGCACCGCACCGCACAGCACCGCACCGCACAGCACCGCACCGCACCGCACAGCACAGCACAGCACCGCACCGCACCGCACCGCACCGCACCGCACCGCACAGCACCGCACCGCACCGCACCGCACAGCACAGCACCGCACCGCACCGCACCGCACCGCACCGCACAGCACAGCACAGCACAGCACAGCACCGCACCGCACCGCACCGCACCGCACAGCACCGCACCGCACAGCACAGCACCGCACAGCACCGCACCGCACCGCACCGCACAGCACCGCACAGCACAGCACAGCACAGCACAGCACAGCACAGCACCGCACCGCACCGCACAGCACAGCACCGCACCGCACCGCACCGCACCGCACAGCACCGCACCGCACCGCACCGCACCGCACCGCACCGCACAGCACAGCACAGCACCGCACAGCACCGCACAGCACAGCACAGCACCGCACCGCACCGCACAGCACCGCACAGCACAGCACAGCACCGCACCGCACCGCACCGCACCGCACCGCACCGCACAGCACAGCACAGCACAGCACAGCACCGCACAGCACAGCACCGCACAGCACAGCACAGCACAGCACAGCACCGCACAGCACCGCACCGCACCGCACAGCACCGCACCGCACCGCACCGCACCGCACCGCACAAAACCACCACCTGTATTGGAGCACTTTTCTGTGCACCATTGGATTTACAGCATGTGACTGTTATTTGTTTGATATTTGTGTTTGGGACTGTAACCTGCCGTGTAACCCCCATACCATTGCTGGTATAGGGGCTGAAGATTATTATTATTATTATTATTATTATTATTATTATTATTATTATTATTATTATTAAAAACACTGATGTTTATACCACTTGTACTATTGTCTGGACATTTCACTTCCTTCTACACCATTCACATCCTGACATGTATGTATTAATCTTTGTCTAAATATTTATACGTGTCTCTCTGTCTATTTGTATGTGCATAAGTAGCATGGGTGCAAATGTATTCAGATTATGGGGTATTTTGCTAGTGCCTGATGGTGTTTTGAACCAAAAAAAAATGTTTTAACTAAAAAGTATTTTTTCTATTTATATCATCTATAATTATTTCAGACATCATGAAGAACTTCATGCTGTGAAGTGTTAACCTTATTTTTACCCTTCAGCATCCCTAAAGCAGCTGCTCCATTATATTCTGGCCTACTTAATGGAATGTGCCGGAATCTTCTAATGTGCATGTACTCTAGTAATACCAATCATAAGCATCTTACAGGAAGTTGGATGGCTGAATATTGCAGTAATGTTTTATTATGTTGAATTTTGCTCACAACATGCCTGCTTTCAAGTAGAAGCTTTCAAGTAAATGAAAAGTGTAAAATAATTAATGCTTCAAGTTTCTATTAGCCATGAAATAAAATAGCACTGACCCGCACTTCCATATTAGAACTGTTTCCAGCAGGGACAAAAGAAGTTAGTTGTAGTTTAATTTCAGCCTCCATTTGAAGTCTTCTTAATATTTTCACATGATTTATTTGTTGTTTGTTGTTTTTTTCTTTGTTATTTCCTCCAGGAACATTAATACACAACTCTTGATTTAAATCATAGCATTTATTTTTTAAACTGATATTTACAAGGTTTGTACAAGATTGATAGACATTAGATCATTTATAATTCGTTTAACATTCCGGTACCTTTTTCGTTCTATATTTCATTCTTCATATTACACTTTAAGATAAAAATGTCGTACTGATAGCATTTCAATATAATCACACTAAACACAGCATAGCATAAAACAAGTTAGACAAAAATAAAAAGTGAAAGGGTCCATATATATTATTTAAGGAACGGGGAAGCTGCCAATGCTCTGAAACTGCTTGATGTTTTTCTCTATTATTTAACCTGTTTATAACTTGAGCAATTTTTCTGCTTTGCTAGCTGATAGTTACCCAGGCTATTGGAGAAATGTGCATGGCAATGTATGTAGCTGATGCTGCTGGCAATGTTCTGGAAACTATTACTACCGATGGCAAGAGCAAACCTGCCACTCCAGCCAGCTCTAAAAAGAGGAACAAATATAAAGGTAAGTTTCCTCTTCACTGTTTTAGATCTGGGTGCCCACCACACAAATGTTAAAATCCTGAGTTTGATATTATTCATACTGGAATCTATTTACTGTAAAACAGGATTTTTTTGTGGCAACTTAATTTCGCTAATTTTTTGCTGCAGTAAATGTTTGCGCTTCTTTTTCTTTTAATGTACGGCACATGTATGAATAATATATTTCACGGCACATTCATTTGCGGATTTCAAATAAATGTAAAATAACTGGCTTCATAACTATACAATTAACTGGATTATACCACATATGTTCAGGGCCCACATATGTATATGGAGCTCTTTTTCACTGGGGTTAGGGTAGTGTATTGTACAGTACTTTGTAACAACAGTAAACCACACTCGATAAGAGCGTCTGCTAAATAAATACATAATATATATTTTCTTTGTAGGAAATGTGTGTGTGTGTGTGTGCAGGAGGTTGTTTGGGTGGTAGGGGGCAGGTTACAACGTACTAACCTACATACACGTCAAATCAGATGAAATAATCAGAAATGCGTCACACTCATTTAACCGTCACTAAAGTCAACATTTTATAGGGTCGGATATGTGAGTGCTGACTGTGTGTGTGTGTGTGTGTGTGTGTGTGTGTAGTTAACTGGAAATTAATTATGAATTTCCCATAAAATCTAAAAAAACTGTTTTTTTTTTAACCTCGCACAGGCTGTTTTTAACTGAACAATGTTTGCTTTTGATAGTCTATTTGTAGTACAGTGTTTAATGAAGCTTAACCTAGATACATTCTGAACTAAAGGGCCCAAACTAGGACTTTGCTCTCAAACAACCTGATTTGCCAATAAACCAGTAATTAAATATCAAAGCCAGATCATTTCCTTGCCTGGTCCACAAAGCATATACTGGTTTCTACAGCCACACAAGTTGCAATATTCCTTTGCACCAACAGAGGGCACTCTACTATATACTGTGAATTATATTTTGGATTATACAGTACTTTTTTTCATACTTGTATTGTACAATGTGGAAATCTATATATGAATGTCTTGTGCAGCCCATACATTCAAATGAAGTGTCTCTTACAGCAACAGAGCACGTAAAGCCTTGTGTGGAAGAGATTATGGCAACAGAAGAGACACCAAATGAGGAGTTATCTGTCACAGAGAAGGGAGACGTGCCACCAGAAGAGGGTTTCTGTGCCAGTCGTCAGCCACACTAAGCATAAATCTGCAGCAGGAGGAGAAGCATCACATAAAGAGCCCAAGGCACATGTAGCAAAAAAATGAATTTAGCCAAAATGATATCTGCTTAAGACAGAATCATGGGAAGGTTTATTCATATCCAATGACTGTTATTCGCTTCTGTAGTACCACATTGTTCTACTAAATTACTTTTAGTTCATCTGTGCTGGCCTTTTGAATACACAGAGATACAAAGCATAGCAAGATATCATAACCTGCATACAGTTTAAGACTCAGTTCCACTGAAAGTCCATTCATCATATATAACTTTGCATGATTGCACAGAATAAAACACAGGAGGACAACTTGTATTTTAATTCCACTTTACTGTATTTTAAAATAATATTGCTATAGATGAATTGCAAAGTTTGTCATACATGTTACACTGATGAGTATTTTACAGTGAAAACCCCTTAATAGAATAACTATCAGCTAACCAAAGCAGAATGATCTTTACAAGTTATGAAACAGCCATATTTTGTAATCAAAAACTATTCCCTTTACTCTTATCAATACAAACCCTACCCCTTTATTGAATCAGCTGCTTAATGTGATCAAAATGAAAAGTGAAAGAGCTTTTAAATGTAATATCAAATCACCATGCTATATTTCTTATGCACAACATACTATATTCTGTATTGTATCACTGTTACATCATGGTTTTATTATGTATTATTCCAGGGTTCTGGTATGCTTGTATGTTTTTGAAAGGAGCAAGACAAATTAATTTACAAAAGGCAATTTTGTTAAGTTTGACTGTTTAATCACCACCACTGACTTGAATAAGTATTGTTGCAGTTTAATGTAAACTGATAAAAGTAGATGAGAAGAATTTGCTGCACCATTTAAAACAACTGTAATTAAAAAAGTTTGAATGCATGGTTTGGTTATTGAAAAACTATTTTAACACAGATTACAATATCATTGTAGAAGGTTTGTAACAAAGTCCTGCAATTCACAAGTGAAGGCTGACATTTACATTATATTGTATTGTGGCGAACCGTGGTTCCCACAGGCAGGGGTTTCTCACAGGCAGAGGTGGGACGCGAACCTGGGACCTCCCGCTCTGGAGCATAGCGCCGATAGCACTGTACGAAAGAGCTGGCTCCCTTGCAGGAGCTGGTATCGGGCTTATGTCTTCATATTTGATTGCTTCACCTACCAACTCTGACCCCTGCTCCCGTAGCATGCTACACTCTCCCATGCCAGCCTCAAGTCCGCCCTCGGACTTGCTCACCAGGCTACAGGCTTTCAAGTGCATGTTGGAGTACCTGCGTCCATTTCTGACACCAATGTGACACGATGGCTTGTGTGGTTATGTCAGAACAGTTAGTAACTGACACTCAGACAACACTGGGGTGTGTAAGCGCTGCTGCATGCTTAATAATAATAATAATAATAATAATAATAATAATAATAATAATAATAATAATAAACGGTTTAAACAAACACAAAACAAAATGACACAGTGGCCAAAATAAACAGACAAACACATACGGAACAAAACAAACAAGTATCGTGCTGGTGTATACCCAGCATGCATAGCAATTGCTTATATTTTTATATTTCTCAGTTCTCTTTACTCATGTTCCACCTGTGACCGTCTCCAAATTAGTAATAAATCAATCAGTCTGGAGACGCTCACATTCTGAATGAGTTTTAGCATGAATGAGGAATTTTAACCCTATCCATGCTGTAAAATAATGAATAAAGCACTGTGTTTGTACACACTAAATCATACAGTAAAAGTAAAGCACTACAGTAAAAATACACACAGGGGAGGGGTGTACCCCATCACATGTATATAGAAATTCAAAAAATGATGTACATTTTAAACGTTGCTTCTCTTTTTTAAATTTATTTCAACTTTGTGTATAAAGCAGTAAGCCACCTTTTTTGTACATTTTTATTATTATTTATTTCTTAGCAGACGCCCTTATCCAGGGCGACTTACAGTCGTAAACAAAAAATATATATCCATATACTCTATATGCACTTGTCACTAAATACATAACATAATCAATAGCAAGCATATTCAATAATGACACCCCTAAAAAAAGTTTACCAGGGTAAATTTGCAGTTTTCCTATGCTTTTCCAATAATTATACTAGGCCTTTAACATAGTTTACCACAGTTTGCCATGGTTTGTAATATGCTTTACCATACCTTAACGCTTACCATGCCCTCACTATGTTTTATTGCTCTTTGCTGTGCTTTTACTATGGTAAACTTTCAGAAGGGTACCAGTCATCATGACAGTAATATTGAATTAAATTCTATTCAATTCCTTTAATTAACCAGGTAAAACAGTTGAGAACAAGTTCTCATTTTCAATGGTGACCTGGTCAAGAAGGCTCAAACTGCAGCGAAAGCAACATATAATGAACTTCCATCATAAAGAAATAACAATATTGATGTAACAATATTTGGCACAAAAGACCCAAACAACAATACACAATTATTGACATCATTCAGAGCAACACAATGACTTTAGAATCAAGAGACAGACTGAAACTTCCCTTTAAAAAAATATTTTTAAAAGTTAGCTTCAACGATGTCTGGGTAGTTCCAGAATTCTTGAGACATGGAAAAAACAAAACAAAAAAAACAACAACAAACAACTGTTTCATTTTTTAATTTTGCCAACATTCACCATAGGATCAATAATTAAGGGGATTTGTGTGTTCAATTAAATTATTAACAATATAGTTGTAAGACTCAAAGGACCATGGTTTCATAACCCTTGTTACAGAATTACATGTTCTGTATCATTTAAAAAAGTAGTCAACCTTGGCCTTCCAGTTCAGGTCTTTGTTACGAGCATGTTCTTAAAGCTCTGACCAAGTCCTAAAGCACTTGTACATGAACTATACATATTAAACATGGAATCGACTGGAATTGCTTACCTCTGCCAATAATAGTAACTGCATGTAGAAAATCACCAGTTATCAACCCTACATACTATTGAACAAAGACCTCAGTGAATACACATTACTTTATCTTCAGGAATTTGACATCTGCATTGGCTGAGAAAGAGTGTCTCGGAAATGAATTATAAAATGGCAAGAATAGAGGGAGAAATATCATTGGCTAACAAGTGTTCAACCTGTGTAGATATGTCACCATACTAGCACAGCTTGGAACTGCTCTGGTAGGGAGGCAGTTTTTAAGCACAATTACACTGTGGAAGGGTAGCCGGGCAGTCAAGGCTAGTTTGTGGCAGGAATCGCACATCCCCAGAACAAAGGGGCTGGCTACTCGTTTATACATTTGGTCTGACTCAATTGGAGCCTGACCACATTCTGCACATGGTTTTTGTGGGGATGGGATTTTACTCCCTTCCCTGCTGAACACTATAACCCACGCAATAGATACATTTTTACATGTGTTGGTCCACAGCCCTGCCACAAACACACTCTAGTCACGTAGAATTAGGCTTTGCCTCGTGCCGAACAACACCTCAAAGCATGCATATTTTGGATCATATTTTACCATTCTTTCCTTTTCTATGTTTGGCAATGTTTTCTCTTTGCTTTATTACACTTTATTATACTTTTATCAGTGTACACCACAGCAAACTGAATGAGGACTGTGCTAAGGGAATCTTTATATACCACTCATGTGGCTTAATTTCTATAAGTTATTTTTTGTTATGTTATGACATTTGGTATATTATTTTCATGTTACATAATGACATATGGTATTAATGTCATGGGTGACCACCATGATTACAAACAACTCTTTGGTGAGTTTGTTATCCTTCCGACGCACACCGTATGTCATGGTTCTTCAGGATATATCCTCAGTTTAAAACCCCAGAAAAATGACTTGGGTAAACTCTCTTTACCTTTGCTTGTTTGATTTCTCCCAACTCTAAAACTGACTTTAGACATTTTATCCTTGATAAAATAAATCAACAAATTTGGCTGAAAGCATTAACTCTGTCAGTAGTTGACAAGTATTGGGAGACCAAACAGACAAGTTATCTCCAACTTGTTTAGGAGCTTCACTAAACTAATGCTTACTGAAATGGATTGGAAAATGACCATGGCATGTACACATTTGTATATTGAAATCAAGATGGTTTTCAGGATTTGCATGGATAATGACAACCTCACTGTATCCAAATGTAAACTCTCTGTGACACAGCAATATTTCTAAATTCTGCAACAGTATTTTAATAGGATGGGCCAATCCATTTGTAAGGAATCCGTTCCAAAAGCATATGCAAAAAGCAGTTTATAGTCAGACCAGGACTCCTATCAACAATTGAAGGGAGTCAAATTAAGCAATATACAGGGTGTATGCTGCTGTGGCCGAGAAGTAGCGATATCCCACAACAACACACACCCTGGAGTGTCATATTGAGATTATGCAATGGCTATGTGGGAATTTAAAATTAACATTAATTAAAAAAATTTTTTTAATTACTTTACTTTTGTACTTTTACATAGCATTCCTGGCAACTACTGTAGTGAAAAAATAAAACAGCAATACATTTAAAGAGTAAGTAGTGGGGTTTCCAAAAAATATAGTTACACATCCCGTAAATAACGCACCTGTAATTTTTCTTTCCATTGTTTGCATCTTGACAACTTTTTACACCTACAACTTAAAAGTCTGTTTCAAAGCTCTTTTCAAAAGGTCTGCTCTAGTGCACTGACAGTGTAAGGATTATTATCCACATTGTGAAACAGGTAACACAGCAATAACGATCCATGATGTGGTATGAAACAGAACAGGCAGAGCACTTGTTGTTATGTGTTTTTTTTTAAATCGTTCTTTCTGCAGTGATTTAGAGGACAGATCTCAAACCCCAGTGCACTAGAGCGGACATTTTGACAAAGAGCTTTGAAACAGACTTTAACATTATGAGTTTAAAAAGTTGTCAGGATGTTATCAATGAAAAGAAAAATGACAGCATGTTATTTAAACAGTTGTAGCAACACGTGGGGACGTGTAACACTATATTTTTCAGAACCCGCTACTTACTCTTTAAGATCAGCTACACCCCACTATACCACACATGTATGGCCTAATGTCATGCATTTTGCTGGATATGATTTTCTTTCTACTGTAATGTATTTTTATACTTTATGTTCCTTAAGTGATGTGGTCAGATTTGTACTGTGATATTTTGTAACAATTGTAAGTTGCCCTGGATAAGGGCATCTGCTAAGAAATAAATAAATAAATAAATAAATAAATAAATAATAATAAGCTTTGCCATCCATTAAGATTTTCAAATATTAGCTTTCCCATAAGTACTAAAACCTGATTTGCTAAGTAATGAATGGTTATATCTTGAAGATTGCTCACTTGAATTTGAGGAAGTTTTACAAACACATGTGTTACAGGTAGTTCTCCACATATCTTGAACATATAGTAACCTACTTTTTCACGGTACTGACCATTGGCGACTACAGTATTCTGGAAGAGGGAGGGCAAAGGGGTGGGCGGAGTTAACTTTAACCCTAACCCTAACCCAGCACACACACACACATTATCATAACCCTAACCCAGCACACACACAACGTCATAACCCTAACCCAGCACACACACAATATCATAACCCTAACCCTAACCCAGCACACACACAATATCATAACTCTAACCCTAACCCAGCACACACACACAATATCATAACACTAACCCTAACCCAGCACACACACAATATCATAACCCTAACCCTAACCCAGCACACACACAATATCATAACCCTAACCCTAACCCAGCACACACACAATATCATAACCCTAACCCTAACCCAACACACACACAATATCATAACCCTAACCCTAACCCAGCACACACACAATATCATAACCCTAACCCTAATCCAGCACACACACAATATCATAACCCTAACCCTAATCCAGCACACACACAATATCATAACCCTAACCCAGCACACACACAATATCATAACCCTAACCCTAACCCAGCACACACACAATATCATAACCCTAACCCTAATCCAGCACACACACAATATCATAACCCTAACCCTAACCCAGCACACACACAATATCATAACCCTAACCCTAACCCAGCACACACACAATATCATGAAAAGAAACAGGTGGAAATTATTCGGGGAAAAAAAAAAAACACTAGCCTGGATGTTTACTTGACAAAAAAAATATTTCTGTATGATACGTAGCTCTATTACTTACTGTAATGCGTACAATAAAATCAAATATCAATGCAATAAATGGAATTTAATGCAGAGGGAATTTAATCTCCTATCTGTCTCCTCCGCAAAGGGAGATGGAAAGCCTCTAGTTCCACTGACTGATTCAAGTGAAAAGCTGTAATCACCTTGGGGAGGAAAGCAGGGTTTGTGCACAACGACACCCTGTTTCCATTATCCCAAACGTGCATACAGGAACTGTGCACAGACAGTGCCTGTAGCTCACTGACCCGCTTTGCAGCGGTGATAGCTAATAGAAAGGCTACAGCGCCTGCCCCCCAACTGGAGTTGAATGCATCTGTCATCACCACTTGACGGTTGTAAGTCACTCCCATCCTTACGCCTTCGCTCAGGTGAGGTGCTTGCCTCCACCACTGTAGTGCTTTACAACATAGGCGAGTCACCGTCAGGCATCTAGCCACACTTGAAGCGGGCGCATGTGAAGTAACCCCAATTGGATGGCTGGACGGTTGCGCCATCAGACCCAGTCATTTTTGGCACAACACCAAATGTACCGTGGACCCTAGTTGAAACAGGGCCAGACAGTAGCGAATAGCAACTACTCTGTCGTCCAACAGGTAGGCTTGCATCATGAGGGAATCCAGCCGAAGCCCAAGTAGACCGTACTCTGCACTGGTATTAATTGGCTTTTCGCATCCTTGAGTGTGAGACCCAGCCTCGACAGATACTCCGTCACAATCGCTGTGTGGGCCACTGCTCCTTCCTGGGACTGGGAACAAATTAACCAGTCGTCCAGGTAGTTTATCACCCTGATCCCTTGTAGCCGCAAGAGAGCTAGGATGGCGTCCATGCACTTTGAAAATGTGCGGGGGCTAAGGATAGGCCTAATGGCAGCACGGAAAACTCGAAGACGCTTCTCTGAAAAGCAAAGCGGAGATATTTCCTGTGTGCTGGATGGATAGGAACGTGAAAACACGCGTCTTTCAAGTCCACTGTTGTAAACCAGTCGTCCGGCCGGACAGACTGGAGGATGTGGCGATGTGTGACCATCTGGATCCTTCTCTCCCTCAAGAACCCATTGAGGTGTCTCAGATCTAGGATGGGGCGAAGGCCACTGTCCTTTTTTGGCACCAAGAAGTATCTCGAGTAGAACCCCTCTCTTTGAGAGGTGTGTTCTACAAGACGGATGGCTTGTTTTTGAAGTAGTGTTTCTACCTCTTGTTTAAAGGCCAAGACCTGGAGAGGGTCGTTCACGAATGTGACCGAGGTCCCGAGTGGAATTGCAGTGGGTAGCCGGTGTGTACGGTGGCGAGCACCCAGGAGTCTGAGGTGCAATTGCGCCAGTATTGCAGATGGTGTTATACAAACAGGTGGGTCTGAGGGCGCAAGCCTTCAGGGACTCTGCTGGGGCTGCTGAGGCTGGGGCGGAGGCTGCCTGGGGCATTTCCGTTGGAACTGTCTCCCTGGGCACTGGTGCCCCACGTCCAGCATTTCCCCGTCCTTGCTGATTGCTCCTCAGGTCCCCCTGTGGCGCTGTAGGGATTGGAACAGTCAGTGTTACCGTAGTAACTGCCAGGTGCGTCCAGTAAGGCGGACTTGTCCCTATCCGGGACCCTCGCCTGAGACAGCCACAGCTGTCTGTGTGCCACCACTAAACCTGCCAGGCTTCTGCCCAGGGCTTGCCCTTGGAAACCTGAAATCTGCAATAAAGTGCCAGAGACCGTGCGTAGCTCTGAAGCTAGCAGTTCGGGAAGGGTAACAGAGCGCAGCATGCAGTCCGGGTAAGCCATCAAGAGACCTCCTGTGTTAGCAAGGTGAGTCACCTGCGCTTCAGCCTTGTAAGCCTTTTTCAGGTGGGTTTCTGTGATCCTGCATTGGCCATTAGGGCATACAGGATCCTTGGACATATCTCCTACTGGGGAGGCTCGCACTAGGGCCGCTATGGTGGAGTCCACCGGAGGGAACTATGCTAGCCCTATCACCTCTGCACCTTCCATGGAGGCAAGTGTGGCCGTACTCTTGGACACACTGGGCGCTGGTGGTGAAGCTGAGGCAGGCGCAGGGGGAGCCTGCTGCCTGCTTAAGTGCTTGAGTATTTGGGCCATCTGGCAATGTCTCGAGGGAAATCTAGAGCGGTTGCGGGACGAACGGGCTGGAGCCTGTGTGCAAAATATACTGTGCGATGGGCTCAAGGGCTGGCAGAGGGGGGGAGACCTGAGATCCCGAAGCTGAAGACGGCTCTCCCAGGCTAGCCACAAAGGTCTCGCCTGTGAACTACGCCATTCCGTTCTGCAAGGTTTTTTTCCTTCGATCTGGCGCAAATGCTATCTGCCAAGAGAGCAGAGGTGTGTTCAGTGCCCAGGCACTTTACACACAGGGTGTGTTTGTCCTGCAGGGGCAAATTCCGCCTGCAGGATGTGCACAGGCGAAAATTTGACAGCGGACAAAGACTGAAGCATCGACGCTCTGGAGCGTCGACGGAGCCGAAGCACCGAGGCCCCTGAAACCCTTGAGGGGATCCAGTGCGCTGGTGCAATATGTGATTTTGGACCGAGGGCGTTGATGCACCGAGGCATCGTGGCCCTGGGGCACAGAGGGTGTCGAAGCACCGAGGCCCTGGGATACTGGAGTCGAGGGTGCTGAAAAACACAGAGGACCCCGCTGTAGGGAGCTGCAGGCGTTAAGCGCGGAGGTGTCGAGTCCTCGAAGCACCGAGGGTGTCGAAGCACTGAGGTACCAAGACTATGGAGCATCAGGGACCTGAGGGTCTCAAGGGTACTGGAGCACAAGGCTTAAAAAGTCTTGAAGCGTCAAAGTGCTGAGGCGCATAGTCCTCGAGGCACCAAGAGTGTCGAACCACTGAGGTACCGCGGCTATGGGGCGTTGAGGCACTGATGCGCAGGGTTTAAAAGCCTTGAGGCATCGAAACGCTGAGGCGGGTAGCTCTCGAGGCACCGAGGATGCCAAAGCACTGAGGTACCGAGGCTATGGAGCACCGACGCATGAAGCCACCGATGTCAGGAAGCACTTGAACACCGAGGGTGCAGAGGCACTGAGGCGTCGAGGCTTTAGTGTACCGAGGGCGGCGAAGCACCAAGGCTCTGAGGGTACCGCGGGCGTCGAGGCCTAGACACTGGGGTGCCGAAGCACCAAGTACCGAGGGCAATGCACCAAGGTACTGGGCTGTGTGTCTGGGCTGTTTGCAGTCACACAACCAGGAACAGCGTGTAGCTTGCATCGGTGTGGAGCGTAGCCTACAGATAGTTGCAGTGCAGTCGCACAACCAGTGCAGTACGAAACTTTTTTACAGCTGCAAAAAGCAGAGGAAAAATTATAGACAAACACACGCAGCAAGCTGCAGGGTTAGAAAAGCATACTATTGATCGCTACGCGATGTAAGCTGTTGAAGATTATATATATATATATATATATATATATATATATATATATATATATATATATATATACTGTATATATATATACATACATATATATATATATATATACAGTGACATGAAAAAGTATTTGCCCCGTCTAATTTTCTGCATTTTTGCACACTTTTCACATTGTATTTGGTCAGATTTTTTTGTGGGTTGTAGTAGTATATAGACGGAGTCTGAGAGAAAAAATGACACCAAAGTTTGGTGCTTCATTCATTTGTTTGGTGTACAATCAAACATGGAATCTTCAGGTGTGAAAAAGTTATTGCCCCCCCAGTTAACTCAACCCAATGAAAGGGATAATTAGGGTCAGCTGTTTGAGTACTTTGGTTAACAACCAGGCCTGTTTGGGCCAGCCCTGTCCAATATAAATATGACTAACTTTGGCCCTTACCATCAGAGTGAAGTTGTCAGCACACAGGCTCTAGAGGCACATCATGCCATGAACAAAAGAAATTCCTGAAGACCTCCGGAAAAAAGTTGTTGATGCCTATCAGTCTGGAAAGGGTTACAAAGCCATTTCTAAGGCTCTGGGGCTCCACCGAACCACAGTCAGAGCCATATTGTCCAAATGGAGAAAGTTTGGGGCAGTAGTGAATCTTCCCAGGAGTGGCCATCCTGCCAAAATCTCTCCAAGAGCAAGGCGTAAAATAGTCCAGGAAGTCACAAAGAACCCTAGAACAACATCCAGGGATCTGCAGGCCTCTCTTGCCTCGGCTAAGGTCAGTGTTCATGACTCCACCACCTGAAAGACACTGGGCAAAAATGGGATTCATGGCAGAGTAGCAAGGCGGAAACCATTGCTCACTAAGAAGAACATGAATGCTCATCTCAAGTTTGCCAAAAAGCACCTGGATGATCCTCAAGAGTTCTGGAACAATGTTCTATGGACAGAGGAGTCAAAAGTGGAACTTTTTGGCCAACATGGGCCCAGTTATGTCTGGCGAAAACCAAACACCAAAGTCCAGACCTAAACCCCATTGAGATGTTGTGGCAGGACCTGAAACGAGCAGTTCATGCTCAAAAACCTACAAATGCCACTGAGTTGAAGCAGTTCTGCATGGAGGAGTGGGCCAAAATTCCTCCACGGCGCTGTGAGAGACTAATCAATAACTACAGGAAGCGTTTGGTTGCAGTTATTGCTGCTAAAGGTGGCTTAACCAGTTATTGAGTCTAAGGGGGCGATTACTTTTTCACACGGGGGCATTGGGTGTTGCATAACTTAATAAATGAAATATGTATCAAATTTTTGCATTATTTGTTCACTCAGGGTCTCTTTTATCTGATATTATGTTTTGGTTGAAGATCTGATGACATTCAGTGTCAAAAATATACAAAAATGCAGAAAATCAGACGGGGCAAATACTTTTCACGGAACTGTATATATATATTGTAAGGCAGCGGGTTGTGTGAGACAGCAGGGAGGGGGTTAAAACCTCCCTGCGAGAGAAACATGTGCGGAATGCACGTTTTGTTTAAATTAAATGTTTTATTGTTTTATTATGAATCATTCCCTGCACCTGGTGCTTATTATTAAATTGGGACCAGGTGCAGGGTATTTAAGAGGAGCAGTTAGAATGCTCACGGCTGCTGAGTAGAAGGAGGCAGAAGGAAGGTGCTCTGCTTCCGAGCAGTCCTAGAAGTAAGTGCTGTGTAAACCTGTGGGGTTTTTGTTTGTATGCCAGGTAAACGGCTTAGCTGTTCTGCAAGTTAGTCAGGGAAATTACCTGTGTAGTAAGTGCTCCAAAACGGAGTTAGGTTTTGTTTCGTATTGTTTGTTTGTGTGATTATTAAAAATATAGCGCGTCAGCGCAGAAAACTTCATTTCTGTGTTTCTGGGTCATATTTTTAAAGGGGCACGAACCCGTGAGTGGTGCAATCTTTCACAATATATATATACTGTATATATATTTGTGTAACGAAACGCAGTTGCCTAGCGTTAAGCTCAGCCTTCAGCTGACGGGTTGCTGATTCCAGGGAAGTGGCAAGCCTACTTCCAGTAATAAAACTGTAAGGGAACTACAGAAAAATTGGATAGAAAGAGCTCTTAAAAGAGTCAATCACACAACTGGAAGAGGTTAGTTTTATACTCACCCTACCTACCTGTTCGTGAAAGGCAAGAGAGACTGAAGTCTCCATGCAGTGACTTTTTATCACCTTGGGAGGCGGGACCAAGGACGTCACTCCACGGAGGGGCCTATCGGCAGCTTTGATATAAAATGCTCAGCATATACCTGACAAGCAGGCATATCCCAAAAGCATTGTTTGGCGGTCATCTTCGAATTGAAAGAGAACTTAATGCACTGTTTCTTCTCCAGTAACGCAGTACCAATACTCACCAGAAAACTGTCAGACATTAAACAAATAGTTTTCAAACTGCAGGGCACATTCCAGCAAAGCGGTTTTCCAATACAACACAACACATCCATCTGTTTATTATTATTTTTTAAATAGCATTCGTAATCATATGCTGTCGTATGTTTCCTAAAAGAGAACGTTTGGTCTCTCCATTGGAAAGGAAACTAGACAAATTCATAAATATTTACCTTTATACTGGCATTTTGAATGGAATATGTGAAGTAAGTTACTGTACACACATACACAAATATGAACAGAACCTACGGATTATAAATTATACTCCATTACATTACACACCAAACTCTTCCTGTGTCAGCTCTTACAACCGTGTGTGTGTGTGTGCGTGTGTGTGCGCCCGCCCGAGAGAGAGAAAGAGAGTTCGCCACAAGGTTCTTCATCAGCTCGGCGGTACATTTTTGCGGTTTGACACCGACTCTGGAAATAATTACGTTATTTGTGTCCTGTATTTAACATTTAATTCTTCATCTCAGTTAACTTGTTAAAATGTACAACACCATGGAACAGCTTAGAAGCTCACAACACAGCGAAATAAAATAAAGAAATACATACATTAGAAAATATATGTTATAAAACAGTTTAGTTTAATATTATAGACACCATTCTTACTGCATTTGGTACGTCTTGTTTCCGGTTTCGTTTGCTTCTTCGCGCTTCAACCAAATGCCGTCAGCATTGACAATGACTAGCTTTCAGATTTTCTTAATTATTACTCCGATTGGCTGTAAAGGTAACAAGGCTAACCATAGATTGGATAATGCTTTGTTGGGTGGAGTTTTCTCGTGTACTATTGCCTGGTAACTGAAGACATGGTATTCTGGGAGATGTAGTTTTTAGTGGATATTTTAGGGGCGGTGGACACATTTCAGCTCCCCCTGGCCCCCTGATTTAATGCGCAGTGAAGGCTACATCTTGGCAACCACTTTACATAATTTACTTAAACGTACGCAAAATAAAGACAAGTCCTGTACTACAGTATAACTCTCTAAATTAGATTTGGTACAAATAAAACAGTAATTAATATTTTGTTTATAATTAATATGTGTCACCTTTATGCATAAGGCGATATAGTTTTACTTGTTTTCAAAGCAAAAATTACATTACCACAATGTAAATCTGGGGTGGCTTTTAAAAAAAGCCTGGTTGGAAAATACAAAATACTGTGTGGAAAAGAAGGTGGCCGTTTTATTGCTGGTTTTAAGCAGCTGTCTGCTGTATACAACTGGTTTAACCAGTTGCTGGATTAGCATTTTCCTAGTTTTGACAGAGCAGCAACTGACGAATTCAATTGTCTTGCCGTAACCATACATATAGCAGCGATATTGAAATACCTCATATATAGTTGGAGCAAGCAGGGACCGTGAGTTTCCCGGTGAATCACGTGGATGTGCTGTTTGCATGTCACGTGATTAGTCATTGCTCTCCTGCAAGTCAGGTTGGCAGAGAGAAAGCCGAGAATTGATATCACTAGTCTGTTCTCACGCGCAGAGGATCCCAACAATATTCTTCTGTGTGTCAAACTAAAACGCAAGATATCAAGGTGAAGTGAAGCGTGAAGTGAACGGACTCATCATCCACTAATATAGTCAACAATAACCTTCAGTCTGAGATACAGTTACGCTGAGGTAAGGTGATGACAACGCGTCTTAGTGTGTTTAATTCGTTCTCATGCGGTACATTGGATTCATACAGGTTGGGTACGCTTTATTGTGATTTTACAGGTTTTTTTTTCTTAATGTCTTACAGAATTAACTTTAAAAGTGAAACTGACTTATTTTGACAAAATAACCGTTTCCATTGCTAATATATGTTATTTTTTTTAGTACGTGATACCACATCTTTACCTATAAAACGATGAAAATTGAGTAATGACTGCACTGTAGCATAACCGTGGCTTATGCGCTCGTATTATTATGTGCAGTGTATTTTCATACTGTATTTGTTTTGACACAGTATAACAGTTCACTGCCCACTCATCACAAATACGGCTACTGCTCAGTAGTGTGATGTTGTCAAAATAACATATATTTTTGTGAATTGTAATAGTGTTGCAATTCTAATGTGATGCAGGTCGTTTGTAACATTTAAACTTATTTAAGGTAATTCTGCTTAATTTTCTTGTTGCATAACCGTATTGCAAGTGTTGCTAAACCTAAAGGACAAGCAGGGCATTTATGGTTTTATGCGGATTAGCATTCCAGTCTAGGCTAGAAGAGATTATAAAGTCTGGTACATAAACAGTAATGTGCTGTTTAGGTGAGAGCTCTGCTTACACTTTTCTCTGGGGTCATAACTTGCTAACTCTATCTGTTCAAGATTTATAAACTTCTGTACCAGTGTCAGCACCACCAGTTATTTTAAAGAAAGAAAAGCTTGTGTCTCTGTCAGCTGATTTCTTTTTTTTTCTGGCTGTAATGCATTGTTTCCCAATCATATCCTGCAAGTGTATGACTACAGTAAATCACATCTATCAAATATATATATATATATATATATATATAAGAGAGAGAGAATTTGGTCGCACACCTTGCGTTTTTTCTTATTGATTCACACTATTCAAGTTTTCCAAGATTCAATTCATTTTATTTCTTTTACTGAACAAACTTTAAAAAAAAGGAGCAAAAAAACCCAAAAACATTTCTGATCCAAGTCCACGACGCATTTCAACTTTTAGTTTATCAGGTGGTGAAAAAACCACCTTGATAAACTAAAAGTTGAAACGTGTCGTGGACGTGGATCAGAAATGTTTTTAATTTTTTTTTGCTTTTTTTTTTTTAAAAAAGTTTGTTCAATAAAATAAATTGTCCTTGTCCCAGTAAGAATGACCTCTTTCTTGCATATTAATCTGTGGCAAATTAAAAACAAATATATTTGAAGGAGATTCAGCATAACGTTTTTAATATGTACAGAGTATTTATCGTTTATACATGCAAGGGTATGCAGTTATTATTATTATTATTATTATTATTATTATTATTATTATTATTTCTTAGCAGACGCCCTTAGCCAGGACGACTTACAAGATATCACATTATTTTTACATACAATTACCCATTTATACAGTTGGGTTTTTACTGGAGCAATCTAGGTAAAGTACCTTGCTCAAGGGTACAACAGCAGTGTCCCTCACCGGCGATTGAACTCACAACCCACCAGTCATGAGTCCAGAGCCCTAACCACTACTCCACACTGTACCTATAAATACATTTCTTACTACTGTATATAACAAAACCATACCTCTGATACTGTAACTTAAAGTTGAACTACATTATAGGCCTATAAGCTGAAGTCCTGCCCATTCACCAATCTTGAAACCAAGCAAAAAAGGCATTCAATGTGAACCAAGAAACATTGATAGCTTTTTTCCATTAAAGCTTATTATGCAAAAGGTAGGATACATAATGTTTAGAACACGATTAAGTACACATTCAGTGATATCAGTATTAACTTATTCACATATGTAACTTAGTGTAAGTGGCACTCTTGCACTTCATCAGTACATACTTATTGTACACAGCTTCATAGCATTTCTTTTCCACAGAGTTTCAGTTTCTGTACACAAATAGCTTCTAGGGTTTTCCTAGACAAATTTGGACAGAACTCTGTGTGAACTTTATACACAGTGCTGAATATTCGCTCAGTCTCTGCATTACTGTGGGGTATTATCAGTATGGTTAGCATCACCATGACAAACGATGCAAACTTTGGTTAGTCTGTTGCTGGATATGTGATCCTCCCTTTATTGTACCATGCATTGTCTGCCCTGTCTGACTGAAGTATATCTTCTGGGATGTTCTCTGCTTGGTATGCAGCAAACTCATTTTCCAAATGATTCAGCCCGTCACCTGATACCAAGTAAAATCTTCTGACAAAATACATCACAGATTCAGATTTGGCATTTCCCTTCTGCCTGATGTCAGCCACTTCTGCATGTTTTAGGACCTCATCATGCACTGGCAATTAGCTGGCAATGTAGTAACTTGCCTCTGCATAATATTCTCTGACAGACTTAAAAAAGACAGTCTTCTCATCTTTTGTTAGCTTCCCACCCTTCTTGCATTCTTCCAAATATCTCCTTGTTTTGGCACCAATCACTAACTCTTCTCTGTCCTTTTAGTTTTTTTTTTTCTGTCCCTTACATCTACGATGAATGTGAACCTCACACTAGTGATTACTGATGGCTTGATAAACTTGCTGAGAAGGACCACATGCAAGGAATCCAGTTCTCGCTTTAGAACATGAATTCATGGCTATTCTCTCTATAGAAGTGCATTCAAACCCTCAAAACATGGCAAGGAGGCTCAGAGAAACAGGCACAGGTCAACTTCACTAGGGGATTTTCTAGGCTGCGCTGTATCCTACAGAACCTGGTGTCTGGCTTGCCAACTGCTATTCTAGGTTTTACACCACTCGTCTTGCAAGCAACTTTCTCTGTCTTCTCCTTGCCTCTCTCTGAAAAGCAAGCAATAGATACATTTTATGCACTATGGCTGTCTATAGATAGTAATCTTATACTCCCATCCTTGCTATATAATAATTATATTTTATTATTTTCTACTGTTATGTTAATTTGGTGTCTGTTTGAATCAACTGTAATATTGCTGGCCACTTTAATACAAGTAAATAAATATACAGGCTACATTGTGTGTGTATTCAAAAAAAAAATGTTAATACAACTTAAATAGTAATTCCACAAAAAAGATAGTAGCCTACATTTATTTTTTCAAAGTGCTGACAACTGTACTCTGTAAACATCTTCCATTTATAATAGGTGTATGATTTTCATCAGAACAGATCAAATAATACCTTTATTAGTTGCAGAAGACACCTTACCAGCCCTCAACTTCATACTGCAGGTATCAGTGGACATTTCACTTGAGGTCACAACTGAGCCTAAATGTCAATAATTTAATGCACATTTAGTTACTTTTGCTTAATTTAAGAAAAATGTTAGCTATTTCATATTATTTTCAGTATTTGTACTTTTATGGATTGTACCTTTCAAATTTCTGAAAATGTAGTAATAATAATAATAATAATAATAATAATAATAATAATAATAATAATAATAATAATAAAATGACAATCAAATAAATTGTCCAGTTTTAATAAACTACTATCACAAAATGTATTTTCCAATTAAATTAAAATTGAATGACCCATTTTCCTAATTTGCATATGCATAAATACACAACAAATGAACACATCATTTTAAAAATAAAGCTAATTCAAATTACACAAAAATAGTTACACATACTTTTGCTAGTTTCTGCCACTGTGGAGGATGGCTTGCATGGTAGCTTTTTAGTCTTGGTTGGCATCTCACTAGACTTGGCTTTATAGACTACCTTGCTGGGACCTGATGAAATGCAGAACAAATATATTGATCGTTTACTAATGACCATCATACTAAAAAACACTGTTTTAAAATGAATATATAATGAAAGGATCGTATATACCTTTGTTTACTTTGCAGAAATCCACTAGTGCAGGCCACTGCTGAAGCAATCTATCAATACACTTGCCTAGACTGAGTACAATAATTTATGGAACAATAGGGAAATAGGGAAATCAACGTTAGTACCAAATACAATTGGGTGTGTAGTAGTTGAGCTGCAGAAGTTGTTGATTTAATATGGTTTGATAAACTTCGATCACAATGATTTCTAAATATGCATGTATGAAACCGACAGGGACAGTGCTGTATAGCCTTTTTTATATGAGATCACTATCCTTATACAACTAGCTTAATTTATTATTAGTGCTTATATAATAATTTTCATATACAGTAAATAATACAATTTATATGTGTATTATATATAAAAGTTATTCTTAAGCAAACACCTGGTGTTCACATGTTTCAGGATCTTCCGTGCTTCAGTGCCACACAAGTCCTGGCACTGTTTCAATTGATTGTGCTCTTAGCCACTTTTGTCCAGGTAGTAATATATGTCTATAAGGAGTTGTGGCAAAGTGGTTAATAGTGTGCAGGTGCAGGTGATTAAAGAACAGACAGACAATTGTAATCCAGGTGCAAAGGTTTGCTTTATTTGTTTTTGTCCAATGCCTGACGGCAAAACAAACAGTAAACAATAATGAGTGCAGTGCTGTTCCGGGTTTGTACTGGCCTCTGGCGACGGCTCCGGAACGTGTTAGCTGTCTAGTGAATAAAAACAAACAAATAGACAGAACAAAACAAACACTCACAATTACTTCACCAAGCACAGGTCCTTACGGGTCACTTATTAACAACCAAAAACGAAGGAACAGATTACGATTCTCTGTCCCCTTTTATGCTGTCACACATGACCCCTTGATAAACGAGTTCAACCGCCTCTCAAGTCTGCGTCTGCCACATCATTTACCTTCCGGGTCATTGCGTTCTTGCAACAGAGTCTTGCCTTCATCTAGACTGGCCGACTTCCCGACCCTGGGAAAGAACTGTCACACCAGCCCGTCCAAAGAACTCTGTTCTCGCGCTTAGCGCCCTCACAGGTCGGGAGGGTGGTTTACAACCAATAATCATTGTCTTTGTCTCAGGAGCTCATCGATTCTTGCTGGCAATCTGTTTGCAGCCGACTGTGCCGCAATGTAAATTAAATACCAGGGACAACCCTGAACATGTACAGATTTGTTCTCCATTTTCACAAAGGCAGCTACACCTGTATGTGCACCCAGCATCACAGGTGCATTATCTGCTCCAAATGCAGTGCAATTTTCCCATGGTATTCCAGATGACTGAAATACTGTATTCACAGTCTTCAAGATATTTTCTCCAGTTGCTGATATATCCTCGCAAGATGGCAAAGCAAGTAGCTGCATTACAACTTTGCCAATTTCTTCACTGAAGTAGGTACAACTGTGTCTCAGTGTCATTGCTGTTGTCTGTTGCAAGAGCAAAAAAATAACTTTTCAAAACCCGAGGCCTGTTCAGTAGCTGAAACATGCTAAAGTTTCAATGATTGCTGTCGTTTTGGTCCTCGCACAGCCATATCTGGAGGCAATTTTACTGTCAGGAATAGCCACTTTCACAAGTGGACCTACATGATCTGCAAAGTCAATTGGTAAGTTGTGCTCTAAAATAAAGTTTGTAAAAAGAGTCTTCCCTTTAAGCATGTCATTTCCACTATCTGTTTAAAAAAAACACAAAAAAAACAGTCCAAGTATCTCTTATCTTGAGCTGCCTTTTATATTTCATTCGTGCTTCAGGGTTTTCACATGGTCATCAATATCGTTTATTCCGACATGTTTCATGCTCAAATCACACCTGCAGTACGCACAGTAGGCATGATGCTGCGGTATCTTACTTAATAAAGAAATACTTCTGTGTTTATTCTTCTTTGTACTTCTGGATGTTGAGTCGTGTCAACTGTGTTGCCATTTCTGTACACAGATTTATTGAAATGTTGCACAACAAACTATAATGGCCGCCATTAAGCAAATCCACAGCATTTCAAAACAAAATCTGCTCAACAGACCTTGCCAATCACAGTGTGTGATTCAGATGAGAACACATCCCAAAAGCTAAACATTTAAGTTCCTAGTGAACTTTAAAATGTCACGCTGGCCCCCCTGCTTGCCTACCTCCTCCTATCTGAAGGACTCTTCATTTCTATGCGGAAACTCTTCCCCCATCGCTTTAGACGGAAGCTTATGTCTCATTGCATTGGTGCAAGTCTATTAAAAAAACCGTAGCAGTTGGCATCTCTGGGTAGATAATCACGGATGGAGTAAATGCTCTAGGGGTGGAGCAGACAATGGTACCTTAAATAAGAAAAAAATGGATAGATCTAGGAAGTAGAACAAAATTAAAAGAAGGGAGATGAAAAAGACCATCATTGGTGAAGTTGCTGGTATTGAGAGAGGATTGGAATAAGCAAAAAAAGATAAGCAGATAGAAGCTCTTCCTGCTGCCTTTAACCCAATATAAGTAAACATGTCTTTTGTTGTCCATCTAAATAAGCAATCATTAAAATAGATACATAGTTATAAATTGCACAACTTGTTAATAAAATGAATTATTATTATTCTCTTACCCACTGTCTCCCAATATCTGACAAAACAATTGGCAAATATCACAATTTGCACAAATGAAACTGCCGTTTGTACTCGCAGGGTATAGAATGACAGCATCTAACACAGACATTTTGGCATATTAGATGGCTTGAATATTAACAGAATTAAAACCTTTCCTGCATATACAGGTGCTCATTCACAGCAGTGGAGAAAATTGGTATTTGAGATCCATCTATGGCAAATTTTGATCTAATAAATCGCACAGATTACAAAAAGCGGACATGTACTTTTTTCAAATTTGAATTGTGATGTTATTTTAATAAATATACTTATATCTTTGCAAAAACTAATGCATCAGCTAGGTCTAGCATCTTTGCAAGTTAATGCATCAGCTAGGGTTGATATTAAAACGACAAAAGTAGGGAATTGCAATGACAAAAGTAGGGAATTGTAGGGAATCTTACAAGCAGTGAAAGAGGCAAGGGGTCACAAGCAAACTCAGACAGCCATCATCAGTTAAGACGAACAACATACAATTCTCTGCAGATAACACAAGAGACATCATGGTCCACAACATGTACAGTCCAACTGTAACGGTTAGGCCCTCCCATTAAACTGTATTCTGTTGCTCATCCAGTATGACACAGAAAAACTCTCGGTTGATCTGTGTTGTTGGTGCTGCCCTCTCAAACTGATAGGTCAAAAACTTATTATTTTTCAACAAAACGTATTCTAATGCTATTTTAAGATGACTGAACAAGACAGTGCTCAATCAAGTAACAGTATATCCAAACATTTTAATAAATCAATTGTGTATTGCAGGTGTCCAATCATGAGTGAGCAGAGGTGGGACATAATTGGGAGTTTAACTAAGGGGGAAAAAAAATATCACTCAACTACAATGAGCAGTGATAATGTCGCAAATATTCTAAAACAAAGCCCTGTTTATCACTGCATTAATGATTTGCATTTCTGACAATGCTACACATTCTAAACAAACAACTGAACTTTTGTTTTACTGACATGATTATGCATTTTTTCATTTAGGTAGATTTACAGTACCTTTCGTGTTAAACTGGCCTTTCCAAGTACAACCATTATCACCTATGTGCTCCAATAGGGATTTTTACAGTACAGCGATTTTATGCTAGCAGACTATAATGACTTTTGATTTTTTTTCATAAGCTCTGACTTAATGTCAACAATCTCAATCAGACGTTGGCACCTGCAAGTGCTTTACAACAGGGCTCATATGCCGGTGAAACCAGATTTTTAGCAAGTGTTCTACACAGTAGCATAGATCTACTGTCAACACATTGTGAATGCAAAACTTCCTTTGTATTGGAGTATATCTATTCATTTTATACACATCACCCTCTCCTGCTGTTATTTACTGTAAGCTGCAGTGTACAGTACATAGGTCAGTGTGTGTTTTATTTCAGGATAACCATCAGTTTTTATTGCATGTTTTATGCCTCAATTTTTAGTGAGAATACCCTTCAGAATGTGGTTAGTTGTATCTGGATTCCCTAACTGTTAAATGTGTATGCAGTTAAATACTATAAGAGGAACCAAGATAAGAGATGTTTATTAGCGGGGGGAAAAGTTAATATGCTAACATAGAAGAGCTGGAATTAACTGTGGTGCTTGATAGTTCAAGAAAGAAAATATAACAGCAAACTTTAGGAGGGCAGATGAATGCTTTGTATATATTTCCATTTTAAATATGTTTAAAATGTGTTCTGGATCACTGTAAGGTCTCTCTTAATACAACTAAATTAGTAGGCCTAAACAATCCATACATATTACTCCTTTTGGTGATATAAAAAAATGGAATCCCCTGTAGTAATATATATATTTTCTTTTTTCTTTTTTTCTGTTAGTGAATATTTACTTTTATACAACAACTTATTGAAATGACTATCTTTCTTTTTTTTAGATTTATGTGTTTAGCCTACTGTTGCAATAATACTAAAATAAAATATTTCAGAAGTTCTATTTACTGTACACCAGATACAAAAAAAACACCTATAACACTATCTATATCCTTCTGTGCAGCCCTCCCCAAGTGGAATAATCACTTCAGTTATTCTCAGTCTTTGACTTGTTGTGTAACCTGGAGATTAGTTAGAAAATCATTGACAAATAGCTTTGCTTCTTGTGAGGCCCCAGTGCGTGCAGCACATGACTGTGTACAAGGTCTGACCCTGTCCCTATCAGTAAACCATGGTAAGCCCATTTCCAGGAGTCTCTTATCTATCTGTCAGGCCAGGGACAGCTAATTGGCTCACAATATCTTGTTTTGACACAAGTCTGAAAGTCTGAATTTGATCATGATTAAACAGCACATTGGCGTTATTACAGAATATAAATGTGCTTCTTTCACTTTACACACGACAACAACACCATCAAAGCCAACAGTTCAGCAGCTGTCCGTATTCGTTAATTAACATCTGACTAGGTGAAGCTGCGGGACGTCTGTGCTGTAGTCTAACTAGGACTAATTCCTGTGGAAATTGTACGTGCATGGCAATATTGCTGTTGGAAAATGAACTTTTTAGTCAATAATGATGAATTTTATACTGAAGAGGAGAGTGCTACTGCAGACAACTCCTCCTGGAACCTGGTAAGTCAGCTGTTTCTATCAGTATCGTGTTACAGTATTCAACAAAAAAAACGTAATATATGTATGTGTTGTTTCATGGAAATGTTAAGACTTTTTTATTTAGAACATGATTTTTGTTTCTGCTATTTGTAGCGAGAGTGCAGTACACAGGTTAATGGATCTTTCTTGTAAAACCACTGCATGAGAGGTGCATAAACAAATGTTGAGTATATAATCCAAAATATTGCACATTTAAATTCTTAAAAGCTGTGTACAGTAACTGATTTTCTTTCTTGGTAAGTGATTAAATGCACCAGCTTGTATGAGTTTATAAACCTGCTGCTGGCACCTTTCACTTTGAATAGGGGAAGTAGCTGATTAATTATTGAAAGGATGGGGACAATTTCACCATCCTGTTGAAATGACCCAGAAAGTCAAGACTGTCTAAAAGCATGGCTTGCAGGAGATTTATTTATCTTTGGGTAGTACCAGATTTCCTGTTTCAAAATAACAAAACATGTTTACTGAAACATGTGTTTCTTCCAAAATGGCAAATTTAAGACCAAAATAAGTAATGGATATTCATGGAAGTGAAAATGTATGGAACTATTATGTTAGTTAAAATTACTTTTGAGAGTCTTTTTTGCTGAAATAGTAAAAATCTAATGTTCTAAGCTGAAACAACAGTAGAGAATCATATGAAAACAAACATAATACTGATAGGATAAGACTTTTATATTGTGAAAATGTAGATGATATCTCTAACCCACAAGTAATTTAAAGACAGTGTGTAATGTCAGTTTGAGTAATTAAACCGTGTCTCTAAATAAAACTCATGAGTTAAAGGTTTTTTTTTATTCATGCGCATAGTCTTACTATATTTTTTACAATAACATTAACTCAATATTTGCACAAGAAAATTGTAAATTTGCTTTTGGAAATTTCTCTCCTTGTGCTATATAATGGTGACGCAAGGCCTGTTGATGTTCAAAAAGTAAATTAACATACCATTATTTGTATAATAAAAACAAAGAAAGTGATATATACCTGTAGCATTGTAAAGGCTTGTTTATATATGTGTGTGTTCGGCCCAGGGCCGCCTCAGGGGCAACAGCATATTTAGGTCTGCAACCCCGTTCACATTTGCGGTTTAAGGCACCTTTGTGCGTTCAAAATGTGACAGAATAGCAGGCCTAAAATGTGGCGAATTGCTTGTTTTTTATGGAATGATAGCTTGCACTCAGAATGGAAGACCTACTGGGATATACAGTAATCCTTGATTTGTAGCAGATGTTTCTTATTAATATATATTTTTCAATGCAGCACAGAAGGAATTGTGTGGTGTATATATATTTTAAAAAGCATGTATTATTGACTATTTTGACTTAATGTTATGGTGTGTAACGGGGTGACAGTTCGAGCTTACCCCCACCCACAATCACATTATTCTCTCAAGAACACGGAGGTATTTAGAACGCAGGAAACAGCAACTTGCTAGTGTTGACAGGTATAAATATTTATTTTCCTAACAGATACTTCACTCGGATTGCAAGTGACCATCAGGTTGTACATGACAAGCTCATGACTGACCACCTAATAATAGTACTACTGCTCCTCCCTAAGGAAAGACACGGCATTAAATACATATTTCTTCTCATTTATACATATTTGTTTAACCTGCACGAATACCGTCTTTGTGTACAAACTATTAAACTTATTAAACTATTCTATTGTTACTCTTTTTTATTGTCATTGTCATTATTATTCTCTAGTCCCTAACCATTACCACTTTACTGAGGGAAGCACTCTAATCTAAATACAGCAATACACCGTCATATATATATATATATATATATATATATATATATATATATATATATATATATATATATATATATATATATATACACTTTGCTCAACAACATGCACAATAAACCACTGCTCTGTCGCCAGTAGAATAACATTAACAATAATAATCACAGAAACAGGCATTGAACACTTCTGCAGCTATGTAGTATATCGTTGCGTGCAAAATAAACAATGGCAGCTGAATAAGCCAAGTCGCCAGCATTATTGAGCATTATTGAGATCCACAATCCTGCAGTTTTTATATTTATTGCTTAGTTACTAAATAACAGGAAGAAAAGGCAATTTTGGTAAGTTAAGCATAATTATGAATGCACTGTAGCTCGTATATTATGTGAAAGAAGCAACCTGAACGTTAACCTGCTAGATTTTTTAAGTTGTATGATGTAGAAATAATTACCATTCAATACTGATCCACTGCCGTTTGGCTAGCAGAGCATTCACATTTCTATTTACCTTTTGTACGCATGAGAGTTTGGGAGAGTCTACTGAGCTATTCAACCACATTGGTTATGTGATTGGAGCGTTCACATGTGAGAAAAGGCGACCCTGAGGCAAGTGTGAACGTGGTCTTGGTTTCCTTTCTGATACATTGTCATTTCTCAGAAGGAGATACAGTCTACAGCTTTTGTTTTATAGCGAAAGCTTTTTTTTATCAGAGCCTTACTTTTGGTTTCAATTCAGTACACATCCTGTCTCCTCCTTGAGGAAAGATGCAACATGCCTGCAGCTTTTGAAGTGTCTTCATGTAAAACTGTAAAAAAAAAAATACATTGCAAGTTTGCAAGATTGATAACTTCTGCTTCTGTAAGCTACAATAACAGATCTGTTGGCTGTTCGAATGTTTCATGCTTTTCAGGTACAGGTTCTATTTTTTATTATTTTTGTGTTGCTACATCCTTCCAGTGCTAGTTTAGGGTATTTATGCAGTATTAACTTTAGACGCAAAGGTCAGTGGAAATGGATTGTAATGTAAAATTAATTCATGTTGTGCATTATTTGAAGCAAAAAATGTTCATCAGAATTAAATGTTATTTTATTGCCTATGTGTTTGCTCATGTTATCAAGTTTGTTGCATAGTGAAAGCAATAAAATACATGGTGCATTACTGATAAAATATTTAATCATCTGTCAGCAGCAATGATTGAGCTCACAAAGAAAGTGGAAAATGGTGCAAATGTACCCCACATATATAAACATGGTAAACATAATTTAAAGCTAACGAATGACAGAACTGGGTTATTTTATTATTTAAAGTTGAGTATTGAATAAACCCTGTTTTGAAGTGCTAAGCATTTTTTTTAAAACAAAGTTGTGCTAGCAACAGTAAATGCCTTTAAAATCTCACAAACACAAATATAAGCTACAAAAATAAGAATTATATTGCAGTTGAAAACTCAACATGCATGTATAAAGCCTAGTAAAAAAATCTAACATTTTGTCAACACATACCTGTGCTTCAGTATGAAGTCTAAATCCTCTTAAAAACAGCTTCTCCTTTTCATCGAAAAAAAAAGCCAGTGTACAAAGAGGATTTGCTTACATAACTAAAAAGAAAGACAGGCTCCATCTGTGAAAAATAAAAAAGAATACCAATAGCGCTGTTATCAAAGTTTCAAAGTCCTGTAAACGGGGATGCATTTAATCCAAATTGCCTGTCGTCTCTGCAGGCATCGATTCTACAAGTCAACGGGGGCTGCCCAATAGTGAATAAGTAGGCTACTGTAAAGAATGCAGTAATCAGATTCAGCGCAGGAAACGTATGTATTAATGATGCGAATTCTAAGATAGGAAATTGACATACGGCAAAAAATATATATATTCTGTGGGGCTAAATCAATAATCCTTAGTGGCATAAAATATGTTCTACATCTATCCCAGCTCCCCTGCAACTCTCAGCACTCTATTCTGCAAGCAAACAGGAGCTACGCGTGGTACCCTATATACAGTAGTACTGTACTGAGACATGTCTTTTTTGCTCACTGATGATGGAAAAACAATTATAAAATCATATTGTTTTTTAACAATGTAACTGTACTGTACAACTGTACTCGCAACTTTTCTGCCGGTAAGCAGGAGCTGTGATTGTGGTATGTGAAAAATTGTGATTTTTTTTGTAACCCTCGGAATGCGGAAAGGTGTGCAAATTCCCCCCAAAAATGTACCGCATGCTCTTTGAAGGATTACTCCCATTTCCCAGAACATTCTTGATTTCAAAAGAAAGTTAAGCAATTAAAATGTAAACACATGTAAGGATATCCACTGATCTTCATGTTAAATTTAAACATGCTGGGGTGCTTTAGCCGGTGATGAAGGGTTAAAGGAATGACAGTGTCATGACTATTGGCAATTTCTTGTGTTCAGATGCCTGTGTGGTGTAATGGAAAAGATTTCTGTGTCTGGGTTTTCATCAAATTTTTACAAATAAAATTAGCATATTTTGTTTTTCCACCAATTATTATTGTCTTCATGCCTTGGCAAGTTTATTTCGCACATATGTCTATCGACAGTCCAGGTTTCGGGAACGCCTAGAGAGTGAAGGAAGTTACAGTCTCTGGAGACACAGTCCTGCCAGTTTGCCAAAAGCATGCTACTTGATTCTTACACCAACATTTTAACTGTCCTTTGAGACGTAATCTAAATGTATCAAAATAAACAGTAAGGGTTTTTTTTTCTTCTATTGCTTGCTGCTTGCAAAATATAACCCAGAGAAACCGACCTTGTTGTTTTAGTGGATCTTCTTTGTCTTTCTTGTTATCTTGGAAAATAATCAGGTTTCTGCACTGAATAATTCAATTACAGTGAAGTGCTCATTTTGCAGATGTTTGTCAAGGTACAGTAGTAATGAAGGAGCAAGCTGTGATTGATGTAATTTTTGACATGGGGCATAATGTTATTAGTTGGATAATAATTTTCTGTGCAAAATTTGAAATCATTATGTTGGATTCTCACATATTTATATTTTAGGCATTAGTACAAAGAATAATATCTCCAAGTGTTTAGATTCAGAGGCAGTGTCTAGTACAAGAACAATCCACTTTATTGGTAGAGAGACTTGTATTTATTATTAGAACAGAGTGCAGCATGCTTTTATTATTTGTTTATTTAGCAGACGCCATTATCCAAGGCAACTTACAGAGATAGTGTGTGTGAACTATGCATTCACTGCAGAGTCACTTACAGTTACATCTCACCCGAAAGACGGAGCACAAGGAGGTTAAGTGACTTGCTCAGGGTCACACAATGAGTCAGTGGCTGAGGTGGGATTTGAACCGGGGACCTCCTGGTTACAAGCCCTTTTCTTTAACCACTGGACCACACAGCCTGCTTTTTATCCGCAGTTGTGATATTCTCTCTAATTTAGCTTGTTCAGTGTTGTCTTTCAAACAAGGAACTATTTTAGGACATGGTCTGTGGTTTGCAAAACTTTGTCCGAGTATGAAACTATAAACACATGCTGTACCAACACACAATGAATTCTAGAGTTAACAGGTTAAAGGCTGCCAAGGAAGTCATAACAAGCTCCCTAGTAAACAACATGTGACATTCTGGTCTGTTAGGCTTTTCTGGAACTTTGGAAAACAGCACATCAACTCAGTCTGTGAATCAAGCAATGGGACTGCTAAATGTTCTTCACCTTTTATGAGTGACTGGTTTATTTTAATTAACACATTACAAGTAATGTGAACCTGTAAATTAGCTTATCATCAAAGCATTTGGCAATGCATTGAGAAAAGTTCAAAATGTTTGTAACTCGGGGCTCTCGAGTGGCGCATCCGGTAAAGGCACTCCGCGTGGAGTGCAGGATGCGCCCTATAGCCTGGACATTGCCGGTTCGAGTCCAGGCTATTCCATTGCCGGCCGTCGATGGGAGTTCCCAGGGGGCGGTGCACAATTGGCCAGAGTGTCCTCGGCTCACCGCGCACCAGCGACCCCTGTAGTCTGGCCGGGCGCCTGCAGTCTTGCCTGTAAGCTGACTAGGGCTGCGTTGTCCTCCGACGCTGTAGCTCCGAGGTGGCTGCATGGTGAGTCTGCAGTGTGAAAAGAAGCAGTCGGCTGACGGCACACGCTTCCGAGGACAGCGTATTTTCGTCTTCACCCTCCCGAGTCAGTGCAGGGGTGGTAGCGGTGAGCTGAGCCTAAATAATAATTTGATACTTTAAATTGGGAGAAAAATAATAACAAATAATTGGCGAATACTAAATTAAAAAAATAAATAAATAAAATGTTTGTAACTCATGAGTCATTTAACCTTTTCTGTGTTGCATTCGATGCAGCAGTGTTTTCATTGTCACTGATTCACACTTCTTTTGTCTGTTTTTTTTTTTTATTTTGCAGGTCCAAACAATGAACTATGTAGGACAGCTGGCCGGACAGGTCCTGGTTACAGTAAAGGAGCTGTACAAAGGAATCAACCAAGCCACCCTCTCAGGCTGCATTGATGTCATAGTGGTACGACAGGAAGACGGAACCTATCAGTGCTCACCGTTTCATGTACGATTTGGAAAGCTGGGGGTGCTGCGTTCCAAAGAAAAAGTGGTGGGTATCTTGAGAGCAGGTGCTTTGTAGATGCTTTCTTTTAGAAAGGGGGTTATGTTGCTCTGTTAACGCACCTCATAGCACATACTGTAAGAAAAAAAATTATTCGCCTCCACTGTGTACAAAAATTTTAAAAAGGTGTTGGGCTGTTGTGTCTTGTGTAGGGACATCCTTTTCAGCGAGCTGTACTGTAGGTATTGTTTTTGTTATCATGGTAACTGACTATTTTAGCAGATGTGTTGTAAAATACAGAACGGTACCATCTGATCACAGAAGGTGTTTACAGAACAGCTCTTCTGCAGTCCACTTTAATTAGGCCACGTCAAGATCAGGTTGGGCTCTCAGAAACTTGACCAGGTTGGATACCTTTAGTCTATTTTCATGCCTTCAGTTCTGTATGCCTAAAGTATTCAATAACCAAGAAGTAATCAAGGAACCTCTTTAATATGGAAATATAATGGCTTGGCTGTCAAATCTTTTAACTCTAAATTGTCATTAGCAGAAAGAAATTAACAAAACAAAGTATGTATTCTTAGGTTGTGTCTTAATCGTTCTAAAATTATAATGGCTGTTATTTTTTTTTTTCTTTTTAGAAAGAGGAGTAATTCTACCAATTGTGTTATGGCATTATTAACATGTAGAGTCTATCTACTTCTATTGTATGTTGCTTAGGAACCAGCTTAGTATGAAGATTAAAACACTGCTTTAGAATATAAATGTGTTTAGGCAAAGAAGTGTTGAGTTTGTTTACTTAATTGTTTTTTTTCTGTCGAAGATATTTTGTAGTTTTATTTGCAAGAGCACTCAATGTAATGCATTGGGTGCCTAGCAAACACAAGACACAGTATAAAACATAGAAATGTGTATTGCACTTGCATTCTTCACTTTCATCTGGATTCCACAAGCAGTCTAATCTGTGTTTGATTTTAATCATTTTAGTTGTGTTTGTGTTTTATGCAAATAACTCATTTGATTTATTTTGTATTCGGTAATGTGATACATTAACGTGTTGGTTATTCTCTCACAGTCATTTTAACCATTTTATAATGTATAAGATAAGCCTAAATTTTATCCCTACAGTTTTGTTTTCCTGTATGTAAAGGCATCAGTTTGGTATAACCTCACGGTGCGGTTAAGGGGAGCCTAGGTGGTTTTTCCACTGCAGAGCTGAGCCATGCTACTGATGTCACACGCAACGAAAGACAGTTGTTATTAATTATTGTTATTAATTAACTCAGTTTGCCAAAAGATGTGCAAACAAATGGTGTTAAAAAATTAATAGACCAACGGTACACCTGTATCTTGTATCACTGTATTTTGTAAATATATTTAGGAATTTCTTTATAATCCACAAATTTTACTGATTTATGTCCGCTTACTATAGTTCAGTTAGTTCTGTCGAAGGAAGAAAAAGAAGGTTTTATAAATATGATTTGCCAAAGATATCCCATTTTAAGGATAGTTGTTGTCTTTCTGGAGTGTACTGACTGATGCAACGTTGTCTTGTGAGGCCGGAGTTTCACGGTTTGCTTCTTGGTCGGCTCGACAGATAGCCAGTGGAGAACCCGTACCATACCGAGCCCTCACGGGTCGGATGTGCCAGTGGAGAAGGGGTATAAAAGAGCTGTGATAGCCAAGTGTTGCAGCCCAACAGAGCTTGTTATATCGCTGTCCTAAAAGCTTTAACCCTGCTCTAATGCATCCTGTTTCCACCATATGATTTATAACAGTATTTAATTAAGTTTATAAGGTGGTTAATACATTTCACCAGGTCCCCCATACACCAATAAGATTAATGTAGCATTAAAGTGTGGTGGTATATACAGGTAGTGGACAAAAAAAATGGAAACACCAATTTAAAGTCACTTAAGAGGGCGTTGGGCCACTGTTGCCCTTTGCTGATGTCTTTCCCTCGGAGTTCCATACAGACATCACCTTAGACACCGTTGCTTGTGAAACATCAGCAAGTTGAGCTGTCTTGGTCACTGAAGCTCCTGCCCAACAATCACCCCTCTTTCAAAGTCACTGTCTCCTCTTGCAGCCATGCTAGCCATAATTATAGGCAGCCAGGCCTGTCCAGCATTTTTATACATGACCCTAAGCATGCTGGGATGTTATTTGCTTAATTAACGCATGAGCCACACCTGTGTGGAAGCCCATGCTTTCAATATACTTGGTGCCCCTCATTTACCCAGGTGTTTCCATTTTTTTGTCCACTACCTGTACATCTGCCACTGTTTTAGATCACAGACCAGAATAGACCTCAGTGGTGGTAGCTGCTTCATGCCCAGTTTCTATCAGTTACAATGAGCAATTTTACCAACATGGTAAGGGATATGAAGGTTTAAATGTGTATATATTTGTAAAATGCCTATCAGTAATGACAATTGACTTGTATTGTTACATGTTGACACCATGCATCATTTTTATACTGTCTAGAGCTTAAGGTTTCAGCCTTTTAAAACTGGGACACAGGTTAAGTATTATTTTTGTGAATTAAAAACTGGACATTTACAATTAAATATAAGTTAATTGCATGTGTGCAGGGTTTTTTTGTCAGAATATACTGATCCATGAAAAAGGGGATGTGTCTGATGTTACAGTAGCTGGCCATTTTAAAAACAGTGACAATATCCTATTTATTTACAGAATCAGTCTGAACTATGTCATTTTAAAGGGAACACAGTCTGTTTTTAATTATTTAAGTGAAGGAAGATGCAAATTAGCAACAAGTATTAAAAATACATTATAAGGTTAAACTCATAAGTTTTATAGTTTACAATGATGTAGTCAATATAGTTGAAAGGTCACAGTATTGCATGATTTCCAAGAAGCAAAAACACCCAGCACTGGAAGAAAGATGACAGCCAGCTAGATAGTCAGGGGTATAGTATAGGGATTAGATATCAGAACTGGAAGTTATGTTCAGCTAGTTGCTGGAAATTCATCTCACCTTTGTGTGCTTCACTTCAACCATTTAAAAGGATACAGGGCAGGGACACAGGGAATGAGATACTGTCTGGTGCAATGCTGTGTTTTAGGTTTATTTGCTTTCAAGTACTGAATGGTAGTGCCTGCCATGAAGCTACTGTATAACCTGTCATGAAAGAAACTTGCGTGCATGGATATCATTTAGTGACCCACTGCAGCAATGACAATTTAAGTAGACAGCACATTTAAACTGCTTCATTAATCTTAATTTATAAGGGAACAGCAGCAGTGTGAGCCAAACCTGTCATAGAATTTAATGGAGTTTTAGTTGTCTGCTTCTGTTTTTATTTGGTTTTCTGCCAGCTCAAATCTGAATCAATGTTCCTCTTTTTCTTGCCATTTTAACTAAAGTGTGCTATTTGGACACCCTACATTATACAAAAATATCTGAATAATGAAGCAGAAACTCATATTGGATTATTCTTAGTTTGACAGTTTAAAGGTGCAATGTCTTCTTTCAATAAAAGAACTGCTGCACTGTTGCCATTATGCAAATCGGGGCTGCTTGAGACGTGCTTTTATGCTCGTTCCTCTTGAAACCTTTCCATGACCCCAATGGGATCCCGACCCCTACCTTTGAGAACCACTGGCATAATGTAATAAATTTTTTAAAATAATGTTTACTCTTTTTACTGCATATATTCTTGCATGCAGACACCACACTTTTTTTTCTTTTGTTTTAACTATAATAGACATTTAACTTTTAAGAAAGGAGAAATTAAAAATAGGATTGTGTTGCAGAGCAGATTTTGTAGATTTTGCATGTATTTATATATTTTAATTCTAGTTTTTAAAATAGTATTTGCCATATCAAATGAATTCCTAAACCTTCAATTTTTTGAAATATTTATTAACTTACTTTTTTTCTGATTTGCAGATTGACATAGAGATTAATGGGGAGCCAGTGGAACTTCACATGAAACTGGGGGACAACGGAGAAGCTTTCTTTGTACAAGAAACTGAAGAGAAAAATGTAAGCTTTAGCAAGTTTTTGTCTTTTTTTAAAATTTATTTTATTAAAAGCTAAAAAGATATCCCTTTAGATACTGTATGAAATGCATCAGCTCACTAAGGAATCCTGTCATTAGAAAAAATAAATAAAACTAGCAATGCATTAAAGGACTGAGAATATTGTGGTAATGTGTGGTGAGAAAATGATTTTAAAGACTTTATTACTCCAATAAATATTATTTGCCATGACATTGGTGCTGTATGAAAATAACCTCTTATCTTACAGGCACTCAGTTTTACTGCACTATGGAAAATAACTTTTGAAAAGGTTATCAAATGTTCACATGTTCTGTATTGCTACTTTTATCTTGTTTAAATATGTGAGGTTTACCAGTAATCTCACACTTTAACTGCATAATTTCATAAAAGTTTGAACTGCAATAGACTATAAAGAATTAAATAACTCTGCTTTACTAGTATTTAGTATTAATTATGTGTGCTAAGTCAACATCCCGGTTATCAATAGCACACATATAACACCAGCTCAACAAGACTAAGGAGTACCACATTGTCCCACCAACTTTGATATGTTAATTGTACAAACAGGGCTCTCCTCTATCCTCCTTTCTAAATGTGTTTGTTTCTCTGTCCTGTGTAGGAGATTGTTCCTGTCCACCTGGCTACTTCACCTATTCCTACAGAGGACCAGATGTTCTGGAACCTCGACCCCAACGTGCTCAGGTCAGGAGTGGAAGACAAATCAGCACAGGGTCCTGTGGCCGCAGATCCCGAGAGTGTGGTGCACAGCATGGGCTCGGTGAAGAAGAAAAAACGAAGGAGAAAGAAGCATAAAGCAGACAGCAGGAAAGAGGAGCAGCCACCATGTCCTGGGAGTGAAGAGATCTTTGAAATGGATATGAGCTCTGATGAGGAACAAGCAGTACATGCTGCAAGGTACACTTATAAGTTTAAAAAAAAAAAAAAAAAGCACAGCCTGTCAAAGTGACAGTTCAAATGCATTTTTTTAATTTAGTTTTCTTAAGAGGTAGTTTGTAATGTACTTTCAGTTGTGTCTTTGTGGATAGCTATGGTACTTCAAGACACAGCTACCATGGCACATGGTTAAATAAAAGTACACCATAAATCCTATGCCTTTTAAATGCCCTGATTTAACTGTTCTTTACTCCAAATCTAGGTGTATATAGTATTGCGCATCTGTACATAAATCAGAATAACACCATGTCCAGTTCCTGATTTCAGTCACTCAAGAATTATGTAAATTGTGTTTGACAAAAGTGGGAAATGGACTATGCCGATTTGTCAATTTAGCTGTAATAGTTCAATTATCTTAATTAAGATAAATAATTATGTCACACTGTCTGCAATACTTACATTTTGATTATGATGTGTGCATTGTAGCCCTAACATTACTGTCCCCAGTCTCAAATTGTAAAATACAAGGGAGGAGAAAATGGAAATGTAAAGACAATACTGTATATTCAGTATGTTCATGACACTGATCGTGCCCTCTGTCATCCTGCCTGTGTCACAGGGCAGCTGTATTTAATCTCTTATAGACCTTGCTGATTGCATTCAGAAATTTTTTAATACAATTTTTACAAATATTTACACAATTATGAAGATCGTCTGTATGGGTGTAATAATCCAGGTTTACTACCCAATAGCACCCAATAGTTAATTATCTGTGTATTTGGGGCTATGGAATAAAACCACTTAGGCAGATAGGCAGGTGTTGTTGTTTTTTTAATTATTATTATTATTATTATTATTATTATTATTATTATTATTATTATTATTATTATTATTATTTCTAACATGGGTCTTTGTTAATACATCATATTAAAATCTCAGCACTATTGTGTTTTTTCTTTTTAATGAGATTTCTTAACTTGGACCCGTCTGTGAATATGGCCACCTGCAGTGTTTTCCTAGCTGATGTTAGTTGCCTTTAAAGGTAGTCTTATTAGGCCACAAAGTGCTAAATATTTAACACTGTATTGTTAACAATGATGCTAATGAGAAACATGTTTAACTTTGTTATGGTGGGACTTTTAGTTACACATATGAAGTAAAATATACATGCATATTACAATCTAAGAAGCAAGAGGAAATGTACGTCTTTAAAAAAAAAATATGATGTTAAAGTTTTTGTTGTTTTTAAAGCATGTTTTGTTTATATTCAGACAGTGTTTCTATAGTCATTATTTACAGTAATTATATTCTAGACAATGCAGAAGTAACTGGAAGCTATTTATGTACCTCCTTCACCTGGCTATGCATCTTTTGTAGGTGCAATAATCTATCTGGGAGAAACAAGGAAAACTTTGGATTACTCCTACTCTAGCACTGATAATTTGGAAATAACTCTTGCCACAGTGCCACCAGCTGCAAAGTATATTTACAATTATGAAAGCTTCTGGAATGTCATCTCAAAATGCTGTGGGTTTCCGTTAAAGCCATTTTTTATTGGGCTTCTCTTTCTCCAGGGTTTCTTCCTTTACTCCTGTAAAAGATGTTGAGTATAAGCAGCCATTGATCCTACACACCCGGGATCATTACCCTTTTTCTGATGGAGACTGGTCCCCCTCTGACAAGTAAGCATTGCCTGTTTCAATAACTTTTTTTGTATTAGATACTGTTTTTTTTGTGTTTTTTGTGTATTTTTTCAAGCAGTGTATCTGAATGATAATTGATCATGTCAAATTAGTTTTTTTTTCATGAATACAATCAATTGTAGTTAATTTTTATTTCTGTGTAAAATTATAGCGAAGAACAAATAGAGGGACATATGAAACAAGTTTATCTTTTAATATCGGATACCACAAAATATGCTACAAAACAGAAAGCCGGACTATAAATTATTTAAACAGGTTACTAAATACAGTGCTCCCCCATTATAAGGCAGCCCTTTATACTGTGGAACAGGCGGTACGGTCATGGCTCCCATTTGCCCCATAATGCCATTACACTAACACTAGTAGTCTCGTTATAAGGCAGAACACTAACACTAGTATTCTTGTTTATAAGGCGGAACACAAACAGCACAGTCTCTTAACTGTGGCTCCCGACTACATCATTATAAAGGGGGAGCACTGAATGTTTTCTTTAACGTTCAACTTAAAGATTGCTAGCCTTACTGTATGTAAACTCTGAGCAGGATTGCAAGTCTTACTGCATGAATTGTAAGCAGACAGCTGATAATAGAGGCAACTGCTCATTTCCTGTGCAGAGAGGGTTTGGTTTCTTTTTTGATTTAGAGCTTTAGGTTTTAGCCAGTTTTTTTTACTAGAATAAAAAGTCCTGCATTAAACACACCCATACAACATCATAGTCATAGAAACTGTGTCTTGAGCATGTGAGCGGAGTGGAGCAGGACCCATTTGCTTGGATCTGGAGTTGAGAGGATAAAGTGGTTGAGCAGAGTGGGAGCGAGAAAATCTCTGGACCCGCTCCAACTTCCGCTCCACAATTTCCCGAGCAGTGCCTAATAAAGTAAATTTGCACATTAACATTGATGGTCAGGATACATCACTTAAAAAATGTTAATGTAAAGCGCTGTGCGGTAAATCTTGACAAGAACTTTTTCAATCAGCGATTGAGTGACATAAAGGCTGTCCCTCCCACCACATCTTTCCACGCTGCATGTAGTGCGAGTGCCGAGACCTTGGTAAAACTGCTTTTCTGGGGGTTACTGGAGTAGAGGTTATTTTTAGGGGTCGGCACAGGTAGAAAATTTGAAACCAGCCAGAACCGCTATGAAAAATAATAATAAAAATAACGACAACAAAAAGAAAACTGAATTAATCACAACTAGTATTCTTTTACATCAGCGGTGGCCAATACGTGCATCGCGATCCAAGGGTGGATCGCAAAAGGTTTTCGGTGGATTTCGGGGCAAATCAAAACAAGCACTAGCATACAAGCATACAACAGTTTTTGTTTCGGCTAATGGGCAGAGCCTTCTTTGTCATCCAGTAGCACAGATGAAAATATCCCAACAGTTTCTGCATATGAGACTAACAAAATGCTTGTGCGAAGGTACATTTTAATTTAGGCGCACGGATGCGACTAGAAATTCCTAAAGGGTGACTATAAGCAATAAACGTGATTTTATTTTTTCAGCTAAAAAGTATAAAACAAAAGAAAAAAAACCTCACAGTCGGATCTAAACTCATCGCTCAATTGTAATGTATACTGGGAATGTAGTTTATTGGTGTCCAGTACCCACTGTTAATCACACATTAAAATCTACAAATCCCATACCCTGCCAATTGCACTGATTTATCAGTGCGATGGCTACTCATTTCCAGACAGTTTGTCAAACCAAGATGAGGAAAATAACAAATTCATATATGTCGGCGTCTTTACAAGAAATGAGCAATGCAGGTGTGTCAGAAGATTAAAGCGAACAGGGAACTTCGAGTTAGTTACAGCATGTTCACAGTGTTTGAAAATGGCATGCAAGTTGTCCATTTTAATTTTGTTGATGCAAAAGTATTGAACTGCACAAGTGTTATGTAAGAAAGGAAGGAAAAAAGATCTGTAGATATTCAACAATACATCTGAGCAAAAATTGTATTATTTTTTTTGTGTGTGTGTGCCCCTAAATTTGTCAGTGTGCGTCTATCTTTTTTTTTTTTTTTTTTTTTTTAAACTTAGGCGCACATGTGCCTAAAAAAGTTAGTGTAGAGCGTTTGTTACATTTTTGTTGTTGTGGTTGTTTTGTTTTATTATTGCTATTACGTATTGGACACTATTATATTAAATCCCGCTAATAATTGTTGGTTATAGTTTACTGGTGGATCGCAGAGCCCGTTGAGATCCACCAAAATGGATCGCAGTGTTTTGTGTATTGGCCACCACTGTTTTACATGCATAACACATATAAATACTGTATATAGTAGAAGTATCTTTTCAGATCAGTAGTCTTTTGTAGCCTCTTTCAGTACTGAAAATGATGAAATAATAAAAAAAAAGAAATCCCAGATTGAATTACGTTTCATTTTGCGGTTTGGTTTCATATAAAGCAGAGATTAATAAAGATGGTTAAACATTTCTTTAATCATGTCTTTAATTGTTGGATTGCTTTTAAATTTTAGATAATACATTTCAGTAATCACTAAAGAGAGTCTCTCTCTGTGTGTGACGCTGTGTCAGTGTCACATAGAGTGAGTGACTCCCTCCCTTCATTACTGAAATTTACTTACATTGACACCCCCTCTCAGTGACACACAATCAAATGTGTAATAATCCAGGTTAAAAAAAAAAAAAAACAGAAAAGGAAGAGGAAGAGGAAGAGAAGTGCAAGAGACTCCACAATCAATTGAGAGCGAGATGTAATTTTTGGAAGGCCACCGAAGGCAGGTAAATTCATATTAGTCTGTGAGACGAAGCGGCAGAGGAGTGGGCCACAGAATTAAAATCAGCAGAGCAGAGCGGACTGGGGAAATAAAAGCTGTGGAGCTGAGCAGATTCAAATATGACTGACCTGGTCCGGAGTACAGAGAACCCTTTCCCAATATTAAATGTAGCACACATTTGTCTCTTAGACAAAATTGTTTTCATCATCCATTAGCATTGACACATAGGACAATTCATAAGCAATAGAAAACTTGATTACTATTTGTTAAACTGACCTTTTGTATGTTTTCCAGCATGGCTATGTCCCAGCCGTTTTCTCCTAAGAGTGACTCCGAGTTGATGGTGAAGCCTTCAGAGAGCCTGCTGAGAACGGAGTCCCACATGCAGTGGACATGGGGAGAGTTCCCTGAATCCACAAGGGTAAAGAATGAACACTTACAAAAAAAGCTCCAACTGCTGCTGATGAGTGCTTAGTAGTGGGTATTTTTGAAAATGCTAGGAATAATTTCCCTGAACCTCCTGGACATACTACTGCTGATGTAAAAAATAAAAAAAAACTATGAACATTATAATTGGAAAGCAGATGACCAGTTGCACTAGGTTCTTAAATTATTTATAACACAAAAATGAAATGGAATAGACATTTGTTGCTGATTCCCCACCCCCCCACAAATGTTTAAATCACATTTTCTTCCACAGAGTTGGAAGAAGCAGAAAGCTTTAAAAAAAAAAGTTCTTAAAGCATGTTTATGTAATACTGTATGTGGACAACTTGAAAGTGAGAATTCTAGATTAAGTGTCAAAAGTCAAAGCGCACAGATCTGCACACAGCTCACTGTTCATTGTTGTATATGTTTTTATACTTTTAGGTCAGTAAAAAGGAAAAATCTGAGCCTCTGAAAATGGTAAATATCACTCCTTCAGAAAACACACACTTCCGTGTCATCCTTAGCTCTGATGCCATGCAAGAGAAGATGGATGACCAGATGACAGCTGTGGACAATGTTTGTACAATAGTAAAGCCGGAGCCAAGAACCCATGCAGGCAGTTTCCAGCAGCAGGCTTCTAATGACCTTCCTGCTACTACTGTTACAACGATGACTGCCAGCGGAAGTGTTACAATGACTGTGCCTGAAGATTCTCCAGATTCTGCTACTTCTTTTCACCAGCCTGTGGATGTAGTGGATGTTATGTCAGGCATTAAGCCAAGTTCAAAAACTGACTCCCCATCCAAAAAGAAAGGTATCAGTAAACACACATCTTGCATAAAAATACTTTTGCTGTGCAGTGACTGGTATAATTAGTTTGCATTCATTTTTTATGAAGTTAAAGGTACTTAGTATGAAAAGGAAAAGGTTTAACAAGCCATTTCTGTTTGTTTTATCAGATATTTTAAAAAGAAAACAACACAAGGAAATAAGACTCAGACAGCTAGCCTCCCTTCACCCACACAATACCCCTTGCATACCCTTTTATAAAAGTTTACCACAGTAAATTTGCACAGCATTTTTGCAGTTTCCAATGATACCATAGTTTGCCATGTTTTCAAATTTACTTTACCATACCACTCTTATGCTTTTACAATTCTTATCTATGCTTTACTACAGTCGTAGACAAAAGTACCGTAATTCAAGGTAACAGATTAAGGACAAACATTTAGTCAACTTTAACCACTTTAATAAAACAAAAAGCAAAGTACACCATTTCTAGCAATTTAACACATAATCTTTGTCAAATAACAAACAAATGTATTTAATTTAAAGTATTTGTTCATGGCAAAAGTATTGGCACCCTGGCTTTTAGTGTTTTCATATATGTCCCCCTTTTGCTTTTATTATGGCTTTCAGACATTTTATGATAATTGTTAACCAGCATGTTACATCTTGTTTGTGAAATCTGGGCCCATTCTGTCTTGCATCAGAACCTTCCTTCAGCTCAGACAGATTGGATACACTATGCTGGCTACAGCTTTTTTCAGATCAGTCCAAAGCATTTCTATTGGATTGATAGCTGGTGACTGCGAAGACCATTTTGGAACTTTTCTTCAAGAATTCCAGAGTTGACTTAGACGTATGCTTTGGGTTGTTGTCTTGTTGGAAGATAAACTTTCTGCCATCAGTTTATGAGCAGATGGTATCATTGTACTTTGCAGAATGTTTTAATACATGGCTGAATTAATTCGATCTTCAATCATATGAATGTCTCCAGTCACTGAACTGCTAAAATGCCGCCATATCGTGATTGAACCACCTCTGTGTTTAACTGTAGGTACAAGGTTTTCTTCATTGAAGGCGTTTCCCTTTTTTCTACAAACATACTGTTGTCCATTTTTGGGGAAAAGTTCTATATTAGTCTAAATGGACCAAAGAAGTTTGTTGAACAGTGCTTCAGATTCCTGTTCACATTTCTTGGCAAATTTTAGATGATTTTGTTTTATGACTTTTCTTTAAAAGTAGCTCCCATTCAAGTATGAAATGTAACCATTACCGAATGGGTATTTACCTCCTAAAGACCCGAAACCTGAATAAATATTTCAAAGCTGCTCAGCTGAGCCTCTGTGACGCAATCATGCCCGATCCTTAGGGTATAAAGTACTGCGCACACAGAACGGCATTTTTCCTTTCAATAACTGACCTGATAGGAGAGCTTATTCAAATAAGTACTTGCTGCGTGCTTTGTATGTAGCCGGTGCGCTGTAAGGGCATGGCGGCGCACCGTCATACGTGCCATTTCAGAGTAGCAGGGGCGCACCTAATGTTAGTCTATGAAGAGGGAAGCAGAAATGCTCAAACGTATTGTTAGTTGGCTAAAGAGTATCTATCTAGGACAGTTTGAATGCAGATATTCTGTATATCTGTAAATGGTGCGTTTTTGTACGTTAATGGTTTTAAATCTGTTTGTTAAATAATTTTATAAGTTTTTATATGAAAAGGTATATTCTGGGGTAGGGGCTAGGAGGTGGGGTATGTATGATATATATATATATATATATATATATATATATATATATATATATATATATATATATATATATATATATGGTCCTAGACCTCAGTTGCGATCAAAAGGAAAAAGAAAGGGAGAGCTAGAGGAAGTTAGCTCTTATAGTAGAGGAAAGGGACTGGGGTGTGGTAAAATACCTATAGCAGTTGCCATCTGTTCTAATGATTACTGTTATTACTATTTTTGTTTTGTTTCTGAGCCAAGCTTGCTGTACATAGTTTATGAACTGTTCCTGCACTCTTCCTGCCTGTTCCTGTTGGTATGCTAATTGTAGGGAAATAAATCTGACAAATGATTTTTTTTTTTAAATCAAAAATACTTTATATGTATAAAAGAAAATAATGTTAATACAATTGTATAAACATTAGATATAAGCAAGCAAAGACGTGCAGTATATGTTTGTATCATAACACAGATGTCTGTGGAGTCAAATTAAAGAATTGACTGACGATTCAAACAAAAACATTACATTAAATACTATGAATATATTGGCATTTCCACCCTATTTCTTATACTCTCTTCCAATCAGTATGGATCCACCCTGCTATCACACACCTCCTGGTAAGGGGGTAAACTCACCCAAATCTATCACATTCTGTAGTGTGTCACATTTAAGCATTTTAACCTAATCTGTTAGAAACCATTTCAAACTAGTCCTTTGTTTGTGGTGTTCTGTTTTCACACTGTGTCTCCACTCCTCCACAGATCTTGATTAGACACCTGCTAACTTTGGCGCTCTGCCCAGACGCCAAGATACGAGAGACTGCAGTTTTTTTTTTTGTTTTTTTTTGAGACAGGAAAATTGCAGAGTCTTGCTTAGATAGTTACATGTGCTTTCAGATGTATCAAAATATGAAAATATAAAAATGCATACAAATAATCAACTACATAATTAATACTTTATGAAGAATGTCATCTTCTCCTACATAATAAAACACAAGCCACCTGGTTTAAACATATCTTGTGTGTCATCGCTTCCTCCTTGCACTGCAACATCGTGTGCACCGGTCGCTCACACGAAGCCTACGTGCATACAACTCCTCTGTGTTCATGTGCCTTTGTACAGTTCTGTAAAATTGTTTTATAATCTTTATTAAAGAACTATACTGCACAACAAAGGGTTTATATAAAACCCATAAGAGTGTAGGATTATTTTATATTTCTACTCACTTGTGTGTCAGAAGCGAGTATAGTTTGGACAATATTCAGTCTATTCTGATGCTTCTAAATCTTTCTTTAAGCCCTTGGCTGCTCGGATGATTCTCCCGAATTTTCTTTGGACGTCCACTTCTTCTTTTCAAGTGTTTCAGTTAAATTTGTTCTGTGGTACTTCTTGATTGTTGATCTGATTGTGGATTTTGGTATTCCATATTTCTTTAATATTGTTCTGTTGCTATTTCCTTTGTTGTCGTTTCTACTAGTGCTTTTCTTAAATGTGAATCCATCTCCTTTGTCTTGACCATCATATGCTTTGTTGCCAAAACATTCTCCAATAGATGTTGGAAATAATTGCCTCTTTTCTGTCTGTTGACTTTATAATACAGCTTAATTACTATGTACTGGTTTTCGATCATGAAGATATTTATTTATATATTTATTTATTGATTTCCATTTCTTTTAACAGGTTTGCGTAAGAGGAGCCAACACCAGGGTCCTGAAGACATCTATTTGGATGATCTAAATGTACTGGAGCCAGGCGTTGCTGCACGTTACTTCCCTAAAAGGTATTTTAGAATGTGTCACTTTTGGTTAGAATTATATATAAAATGGTTTAGGTGTTTGTTTGTTTGTTTGTTTGTTTCTTTGTTTGTTAGCCAAAAAAGGACAGAGTAAAGTTATTTGTAGGGTTCCCTGGCTTAAACCATTTTTTAAATGAACCATCTCCTGGTGAATGTCTCGGTGTGTTGCAGTGAATCAGACCCTGGTCACAAATACTGGATGGAGTCAGAAACACACTCTGGCTCACAGTCTCCACTCTCAGTAGAAAGTGCCGCTGCAGACAGTGGTACTGAGTGTCTGTCGGATTCTGCCACTGACCTGCCAGATGTCACGCTGTCTCTCTGTGGAGGACTTGGTGAAAACTCAGAGATTTCTAAAGGTTTGAGTTATTTACCCTTTCCAAATGCAAATAATGCAGTTATAAAGCTGATTTTTTCACTCAAATAATCTTTAATTGTGATATTTTAGTATACCCCACCCCACCCCTTCAGCATCACACACATTTCAAATGTAATTAAAAATACTTTATAACTTTTTAATAAGTTATTGCTTTGTTTGACTAAACCTTAATTTTCCATATTACAAGGAAATGTATCTTTAGAATAAATCCCTGTCCTGCGTTTCTATTATACCAGTAGAGCGCACCTTTTCAGCAATACAGATAACAGTATCAATGACCTCCTAACTTTGATTACATACCGGTCAGTTTTACTGGTAGAATCCAAAATGGGGTGGGGATACTATTCAAAAAAAATATTAAGTGAATCAGAATCTAAAATATTTTGATGTCTTGCAGACAAATTCATGGAACATATCATAACTTATCAGGAATTTGCTGAAAATCCGGGCCTTATTGACAACCCAAATTTAGTCGTAAGGATAGCAAACAGGTAAACAATTATGTTTTGTTTTTTCTCTTTACTATATATGGAGGAAAGGTTCAGTTTATAAATATGGTTATTGTTTTTTTGTTATGTAAAAAACATTACTTGTAAAATAGCTTTTTTGGATTAATAAAATGCAGAATTACTTTTTCGGTGACTGAGAGTGAGAATTCTGTATGACAAGTTTTTTTATTTTTATTTTCACAGATATTACAACTGGACGCTGGCAGCTCCCATGATACTGAGCTTACAGACCTTTCAGAAGAGCCTACCTAAGGTATGTGTCAACAATATTAAGTAAAATAGATTGAAATTACTATTTTTCATGTGTTACATGCATTCACATTTATTAACTGCTTTCTGACGTTTTAGACCACAGTGGAGGCCTGGGCACAAGAAAAGATGCCAAAGAAGTCTGGAAGATGGTGGTTCTGGCGCAAGAGGGCCGACAGCACTGCCAAACAGGTACAACTTTTGTAATTCTCTTAAATTTGTGTTTGTCTGCATAAATATTTAACAACTATATGTATGTATATTTATAGATCTGACTATACTCATGATGTGCCTTTTTCTCCTCGTTTGTTTTTCTTTTTTAAGCAGTCCGAGAGAAAACTTGAGACCCAGGATTCACTGAGTGGCAGTGATCCTCCTCACTGCCAGGATAATACCAGTATGAGGCATGTTTCTATAATTTCAGATGTTGCATAAATGCAGTATATTAAACATCAGCTAAATACACTACCACACCAAATTTCTGTCAATTGACAGCTGAAACAACTAAATAGCACCACTTGGCAAATGAATAAAGCTACCTCAATTGTGTGGCAGCAGCACCTACTGTACTGTGGGTGCATAGCTTTATAACAGATTACAGCTTTCCACTTCTATACTCTTGGAGTAATAACATAACTACATTGCATTTCCGAAGCAAGTTACTGTAAACACAACACAACATTAGTAAATTGCTTTTTAAACACAATACACTGTTCGTGTTTTTAATTCACAAAGGTTATTTCATTTAACCCTCTAACTTTTAAGATATCTGTGGATCCCAGAACCATGTCAGCTGCTGTAAACGGAGGAACTGAGTTCCCGACCATACAAATGCTAAATAACCTTTAACCTTTAACGTGCCCATTTCATTTTAAGAGCTAAAGTTGTTGATGCATAACACTGTTTCAATAAAGGTCAAAGGAAGGGGACTCTTCAAGTGATGAGGAGTCAAACAAGATTAACAAATCAACTCACAATGACAACATTCAAACTGAAAATCTCTGCCAAGGAAGTACTACCTCTTATAAGAAGTCACTTCGGCTATCTTCAGATCAGATTGTAAGATAATATTTTTTTATTAATAAAACATGTATTTTCACAGTAGCAGTAGTACTGTTGTAACATTTGCAGATACACAATCTCCAGCCCTACTGGCAGTGCCTTGGGGTATAGCTACTCAAAAGTTATATTGTATTCTTTCCAGACTGTCATTGTGTCCTATAAGCAAAGTGACAGATGAACTAGGAGAATTACATTTGGCACCTCCAGAGTGAATATCTGGAGACTACAATTGTGGCACTAGCCCTGTTATAAACGCATGGAGTATGGTATGCTGATCTGCGCCCTTGTTTTCTTTGTTTGCAGGCAAGTTTGAAGTTGAAAGAAGGTCCAAATGATGTTGTGTTCAGCATCACAACCCAATATCAAGGCACATGTCGGTGTGAAGGAACCATCTACCTCTGGAACTGGGATGACAAGATCATTATTTCTGACATTGATGGGACAATTACCAAGTAAGTTAGCAAGCCAACCAAACTGGGTGTGTTTGCCAAACGGACCGAGACCATCTAAGGTGGACTAGGTACGGTTCATTTCCCAAGCGGACTTTGTTGTTCACACTTCAAACCAAACGTACCGAACAGTACTGGGTGCGGACCAAACCCTCTAAACGGACCCAGTGTGAACACAGCCTACCATATTGGGAATGCATGTAAAGACATCCATCACTGTGAATACATTGCATTTGTGTCTAAGATTAGATGTTTACAGCATTTAATTGTCTATGGAAAAGATTGAAAATAAATATTGAATATGAAATTAATTGGCTTACTATGTATGTTTACTACTACGTAAACACTAAGGCCAGCATTTGGCCTGCACTTTTCTTTATAATAGTTAAATCTTTAAGCACAATTCTAAATGTTTCACGCTTGGTTGATTTTCAGACGTTTAACTCTAAACTGCTCGCATAAAAACTGAGAAGTAATTATAAAAAAATGTGTTTAATGATGACATTCTTCCTTTACTGTTTTTCAGATCTGATGCTCTTGGGCAAATTCTCCCCCAGCTTGGCAAGGACTGGACACATCAAGGCATTGCTAAGCTGTACCATTCAGTACACGAGTAACTATCCAGCATAGGCGCTGAACCTTTTTATCCTCAATAGTAACACGTAAACCGAGAATGGCATTATCCCTTTATTCTACTATGCACTAATTATAATCTTGAAAGATTTCAGATTTTAAATTGTAAATTACATTTTTTGTAGGCATGATCCTTGAGGTTTTCATGTCGTTTAATGGGGTTTATACAAATGTTTTTTTATACATTTGTTGTACATTATGTGTATGAAAATTTAAATATTTAAAAATATTATTTCTCTGTTTACTCCATAGAAATGGGTACAAGTTCTTGTACTGTTCAGCTCGAGCCATTGGAATGGCTGATATGACGAGAGGTTATCTGCACTGGGTCAATGACAGAGGGACAATTCTTCCATGTGGTCCTCTTATGCTGTCCCCAAGCAGCCTGTTCTCTGCATTTCACAGGTAAGTTGTTTATTTTTATTTATTTATTTATTTATTTATTTATTTATTTATTTTATTTTGTATGGTATTTGCATCCTGGTTTATGCTTTAGTACACAAAAAATACATTTTAAGTGGTCTAAGAAAAATGAACCCTTGCTGCACCATCAGAGCCTCATATCTCAGAACACAATTGAAGAAGTGACCTCATATTGTCAGAGTTATATAAACCATGCATGCTTAATGTGTGACATTGACCTCCAATTTAATATGGCTGCCATATTGAGGTCATGTGACTTTTGAAATTGCAGCTGCATAGAGATTTTTTTTTAAAGTTCCATTACTAATGCTGTCTAATAAAAGTTAACGCTCACTGCTGGATTGCTTTAACCTCCCTGGCCATTTCAGTGATACAGACCAGATTATTTTACATAGGGTTTTTATAGTAGTTGGTACAGAGTTGCATTTTATTATTTTTTAATGATTGACGATTGTGTAAATTATGTAAGTAGTGCTATTTGGAGCAGTTGCAAACCAAGACTTTTTTAAGGTTTTGGGAAAGATGTTGGGACACCAGAACAGTTATTGGGATGTGGGGATGGTCCCGGTCAAACCGCGAAGTATGGTCACCCTAAATATTAAGTCTTATATGACTTAGGTTATGCTACTGAAGATGGTTTGTTTTTGTTCACAAAAAATCACATTTCTAGTTTACATGGTTATAGCCACTGGCCTTAATCTAATAAAGCTGCCATAGTTATGTCCTATTTTTGGATTCCAGATTAGACAAAAAGCTCTGAGATATTGGCTTTATATTTGATACACAATTGTCTAATTTCTGCAGGGAGGTTATCGAGAAGAAACCTGAGAAGTTTAAGATAGAATGCCTTACTGATATCAAGAATTTATTTCAGCTCAATAAACATCCATTCTACGCCGCCTTTGGGAACAGGCCTAATGTAAGTCTGATTGGTCTGATATAGGGTTTGTTTGTAAATGGTTTCCTTACTAACAATTAGAACTAATACCAGATCATTTCGATTATTCAAGCTTCATATACAAGATGGAATCAATTCAGTTGCATGCTAACATCAAACATTTTTTTTTTTCCCCAAACAGGATGTTTTTGCTTATAAGCAAGTTGGAGTTCCAGTCTGTAGAATTTTTACAGTGAATCCAAAAGGTGAATTAATACAAGAACAAACTAAAGGAAACAAGTCCTCGTAAGTATATTGATTTATATTCTCCACTATTACGACCACCAGTGATAACTTGCCTTGCTTGAAGTAATGTATTATTATTATTATAAAAGAAATGTAAACCAGTTTGATACTGATTTCACACCAGGCTTTAACATGGAAACAAGAGTGCACTAAATTGCTACTATTCATTGCAGTCCCTCCACAGGTCAGGGGTACCAGTGTTTTATTTACTTATCTAAACTATATTTACCATTCAGGTGACATTTATTGATTAATATGGCAAGCATATTTTATACATTTCGAACTGAATATGATTTAAATTGCGGACAGTATCTGTCCAAGAGTTTTAAAGGGTTTATTTAATAATTGCTTTAGTAAACATGTATAATATGTTGCATGTTTAAACAGGTACAGCAGACTGAGTGTGCTGGTTGAACACGTTTTCCCGTTGCTGAACAAAGAACAGAGCTCGGCTTTTGCTTTCCCCGAATTCAGCTCTTTCTGCTACTGGAGGGAACCAATTCTGGAGATTGACATGGAAGACTTGGCCTAAGTACAACTGATGCTGTTACTGAAGTTGGTGGATAAAATGAATATTCTCTTACCAAGGATTTTTTTAGCCGGTTTGTGGCAGTAAAGTTAGATCTTGTATTTAATAAGCAGTGATGGTCATAAAGGTCTTTTCACAAATGGATAAAGATAAAAAGAATACCAGGTGTCAGTAAGTAAAACTTAGTTTTTTTCTTTTAGTTCTGATTTTAAAACATTTTTCCAGTAATTTATACTATGCTGGTAATATCTGTTATTTCAATTTTGAACTACAAAATGACAAAACAGTAGTAAACACTGTACCGGTATCTGTCACTAAAATTACTTTAAAAAAAAAAAAAAAAAATTAAAAAAAATCAATCAATAAATAAATTACATTTTAAAAAAATCAATAAATAAATCAATTTAAAAAAAAGTAATATAATGCACAGCCAGCAGCTCCTGCAGAGATAGATTAATCACAAACTGTCATTAACCCCTGCATTTTGGGATTCTCCATTACCATAATACAATATATAAAATACATATTAACAGCAAATTTAAATAAATTAAATTCTATTAAGAATATACAGTAAAACTGTGTAGTAATATCAGGTAAGGTATACTAGCTTGAGATAGTTTTGTTATTTTGCTCTGCTGTAGTGGAAATAGGCCACAATGAAGAAAAGTATTTTTGTGAAAGTAAATTCATATTTACTTTTCACCCCTATAAAAAACGCATCAATTCAATCTTACTATTAACTGCTTGACTGCCTTTTGACAACAAGCACTTACAAATTATTTTTCAAAATAAAGCACAATCATGGTATTTGTAATCAAAAACTGTATTATTGGAAACCCTAAGTGTACATCATTTAGTAATTGTTGTAAGACTTTCCTATAAACTGTATATGCTGTATCTGTGCATCTGTTTGTCAGTGTTTCGTGTGATTTAAATATGAAGAACTTTGTGTCAGGACACTGTAAAGTGAACTTGTTCTTTCTATGAAAGTAATATTCATGTGTGATGACAACACACCAGTTATATTTACTATGTCTTTACTGTGTATTAAATTTCTATTACTTTGGTTGTGCAATTGGTTATAAACTGCTGTAATTGTAATTCGTTGCTTGACAGCATTGTATTGCAGTGTTTACAATGTAAGCCGAGGGGGTACGCAGGACAACTCAGAAATGCAAAAATAAAAATTAAAGAAAATGCTGATCTTGAAAAATTTTTTCAACTGTACTATATATTTACTCTAAACCACTGTGCATAAATATTTCATTTTTGTTTAGGAGCTCAAAGGTTATTCTAGTATAGTTTCAAAATGATCATCCACCTGCACGCATGCATGCTTTCGATTGGACGGCTTTTCACTCTGATATTAGGGTGGGTGAAGCAGGCATCGGACGATTCTGCTGAGGAGAGCTCTGCTCAGAGCACTCTATGCTGCTCATGAACTTTGCAGTTTTCAACTCATCGTATGATTGAATACTAAGCAGTGAAGCACAATCTTTCTGCATTTTATAGAAGTATAGATGCTGCTGTAAACATAAATATAATCACATTTGTTCTATTTATTAGGCGCAGCTCATTTTTTTAGTAACAGCAAGAGCGGCTGGTTAAATTTGTTTTCGGTGTTTGATAGAGCACATCCAGATTATCCTGTGTATCATTTCGAGTCAGAAATTGATACATTTTTTTTTACTTGCAAAAGAAAGTCTACAGATAGTGCAAAGCGACAGAAAGTTATACCGAGTCCCTTTGGATCATTTTATGTTAGCTTTAATAAAAAGTTTATCATAGTTAGTTATTCTAGTTTTACCTTGAGTTAATGTTGTAAACTTCTTCTTTTTTTTTTTTTTTAATTTAGTAGTGCCAATTGATTTTACCCGTTTTCTCCCAATTTGAAATGGCCAATTGTATTTAGGCTCAGCTCACTGCTACCACCCCTGCGTTGACTTGGTAGCCCCCATTTAACTGGCACACATAATTATGCTGAAGTGGGAAGTAAATATTAATGTGGTTCCAAAGCATCCAAAGAATTATTTTTTTAAGAATTAGGCCTACTGTCGGTATTCAGCCCTTAACAAGCAGTTTGCCAGTCTCAAACTGTTGTGACATCAATTATAAACAAGGGGAAAAAATTAATTTGTTAATCAGATTAGTCTGCCTTTATTTGCAACTGTGGTACCATTCAGTAGAGTGAAAATTATTTAGAGGTACTTGAGCTGAAACCTCCAGAGAGAAGCAGGTACAGTGTTATTTAAAAAAGGTAGAAAACCACTGATGTAAGCTAACAAATTAGTTGAGGGTATGTTTACAAAAAAATACTAAAACCATAAGTAAAATCATTTAATTCTTTTACATGTTTTTTTTGGTAAGAAGTGCAAAAAAAAAAATATAATAAATATATAAATGCATTAGGAAAAATACCAGCTGACACTGTCCATTTCATAGCGTACAGTACTGTACATACAGAAAACATGGCTATTGAATAACTGAAGCACCCTAAGCAAAAATTGTACAACCCCACAGTCCATGTATGTTTGTTCTGATTTTAATAACAAAAAATGCAAGAATTGCATACTAGTGTATTAAATTTTTACATAGTGGAGCCCAAAAGTATTGACACCTATGTTTTTCAATTCAAAATGTCGTGTTGATATATTATTACTACTGAGCAAATGTGGGTATTTATGTACTACAGTATCAGCACTTGTAGAGTAGTTTTCAGTTATGTTAAGACCTACTGTGTAATGAGCAAAATATGAATGTGAAAAAAATCATTCAATTTGCAATCCTGATGTGTTTTTTTTTTGTCTTACAGTTCTAAACCTAACAAAAAAGCAAGAATAAAAGAAAATATTTGATAGTTATTAAGATTAATTAAATTGATGTTTTAAACAATAGTTTTTAGCGTAATTGAAATGTTACAAGTGTTGAGAAGAATTTTCATGTGTACCTCAAACTTCTAGTATACGCATGCTCCAAGTGGTAGTATCAATGTGAGCTTGAGATAGGAAGTGGTCAACACTTTTGGGCGCCACTGTAAAAATCATTACTCATGCACTGTTTTGAATAGGCAAGACCAGTTCTTTTGTTCTGTTCTTGTATTGTCATTGTACTGTTAAATTACTCACTTTGTTTCTAATTAACTGCATTAATATGCTTGAACACTGCTTAACACAGAAACATCCATAACCCAAAGCACAGCTTAGTTATATATATATATATATATATATATATATATATATATATATATATATATATATATATATATATATATATATGACATCAGTGACATGATTTTTTCCCCCAATTATATTTAACAATAGTGACATGTATAATTTACAATAAATATAAAATATTGCCCTTTGGAAATAGATATAAAAATCTGTTACAGTACATTTGTAACAAAGTGAAAAATGGACATCTTGCATTTATGCATTTCTTTGAAATCAGAATAGTGTAAATACATTTATTATGAACATCCATTGTAATGTAATAAACAAACAAACATGTCTGTGTTTTGAAGTAATATACACATGCTGCTTCAGTTCACAGGAGTTGTCCCTTCCATGGAAACCCCCTGATTGAAACAGTCACAACTCTGCAATTTAGAAACCTGCTGCTTTTGCATCCATGTGGTCTTTACCAAATACAGTACAGTAATCCGTCGCATATCCGACTGTGGTGAGACCAGAGTAAGGGTGGATATGTAAAAAGGTGGATGAATGAATCCTGTTTTAAATACCATTATACACAGCTGTAACAATGACTATATTAGACTATATATACTTCTATTAGAGAGCTCCCCTAAGTCCCTTGTTTAGAAAGGTACAGGGTATTAATGCTTGTGACAGGGTAGCTGTCTGCTGTGTGGGTGCTTGCATTCGCTGCTGAGTGACAGGCAGGAGATTGAAACGGAGGTTGAAGTTGATACGCCCCTCAGGCGAACAGGATTATTTACATATCAACACACTGAACAGCTCATGTGACACTACCAGCCGTGGCAGCGCACGGAGCACATGCAAATCAGTGCACGAAAACTTTGGTAGGATCTACAATCTCTGAACTAATCTTCTCTGTTCAATAATAAACTAACATTGCTGAAGAGGTTGATCGTGGTGGATAAATGGCTAGGGCAGGTATGTGACGGATGACTGTATGTACGACACTAAATAAGTATACAGCATAACACTTTTTCAGTAGTACAGCGGTTCTTGGAAACTATGGGGTTGCTTACAATCCATTGTCATTAGCATGGCAACAAAACTCTGCGACTAACTTTCAACATGTAAACAACCTGTGTGTTTTGGCAAAACAGGATCAAGTGATAAAGAGAAAGACACATATAGGTTATATAGAAATATATTAAGGTTCCGAAAAAAATTCTTTGCTTTTTTTTTTTTTAATCTAAAGTTTTAGTTCACTGTTTTCTGCTTATTTGCGGGAGGGGGGTGGATACAGGAACACTCCACTATAAGTGGATAAGATTTCATTTGACCGTGTGTACGCCAGTTTGCCTGCTGTCACTACAAGACTCACTTCATCCCCCTGTTTCAAATTAAGAATCACATTGAACGTGCCGGTGCCTCCACAGGCCTTCTGCCCCAGACTGGGTTTGTTATATTCAAGCAGTTCCTTTCTGTAGCCAGATGTATCCAAACGAATAACACTCTCGTGTGAAACGAACAGCACAGCTTCCACACGTTCATCCCGCTCTGGTACTAGAACTGCACTGATCAGGTACCGACCCCTATAGGGGGCAGTGAGGATACCTGCAATAAACAAGAGTTTGTATATTAATGTAAAAATCCTGGGTGGGTACAGTGGTAGCCAAAACCAGCTATAAAAATGGCAAAATATGGCGCAGAACTCTCCACAATAAAACTGGTGTCAATGCGATATGCAGTTTAGCACACCAGAGGGTGTTATCTAACTCAGTGAGCACACCAAAGCAATTTGAAAGTGATCTCTTCTACTTTAGAAGGAACATGCACTTAAAAATCACTCAGGAATTAGACAATTGGACAATTTTTTAAATGTTAAGGCCCCCAGCAACACAGAAATAATACAGCGGTGGTACTTATTTTGCATGAATTCTACAGAAGACCTACCTGGCTATCTGTACAGAATAATTCATAGGGCTACTGACATTCTAAATATAATTTTTAAATCCTCAAAATCATTCCAAAATGATATATGCCACAAAAGGGGGTGTATCTCAGCAAATCTTCATCATTGAGCTTAAATATTTGGCCTGGTTTCAAATCTGACCTGTATCTTCCACTACACCAAGCATAAGCAAAATCAAAATCTTGAGGCAGGGATTTTCCTGGATTTTGGTTGATTTGACACATAATTACCCTATATCTAAAGCCTATTGCACGATATCTTGATAGGTAAACATTACTCAACAAGGTATTATTCTCTAAGAGATGCAAGAACTCGGTGTCATAAAACAAAGTTTAATAGACTAGCTTCTTTGATAACACGTGTGGGGAAAAAAAGAAGTGTCATCTTTCTCATAGTTTGTCCTAAATCAAGCACACCAATACAGCCTAAAATAAACATACAACTATACATCTCCATAATTTTCTCCAACCTTAAACTACAATTTTAACTTTACATAGGTTGAGAAATAAATCCTGTTGTTGCATTCATTCAAAGTAAACAGTCAGCACAGCCCTATGAGTAATGTATTTCAACCTTCACCATATTAGCTTAGCAAATACAACTGGAAACGTCACATACAGCCTTGATTCCGCTTCTGTCTTTCACTATTACAACGAAACCCCTTTCCTCTTCAGGTGCACTGTTACCTGTGCGTGGGTTGTAATGGCCTCCATCATTCACGAGGACCTTGTTGAAGCGGATCACTCCCACGTCCCCAGGGAAGGGCTTCTGAGTGAGACCCGCAGAAAAGGAGAAAGGCTCTGCCATGTCAAAGCTGCTGCCTACAAATAGAGAAAGCATGTTCATTCAGGAGACATTCAATACACTGCAGTGCATGACCTTCAATGAATAGAATATAGATACAAATCAGGTAGTTGTAACCCTTACAAAATCTTTTTTAAGCATCTTTTGAGAATCTTTCTTAGCCCCTGGAGTTCTGTTGTGTAAATTGACCTTGTCTGATGCTGCTGAAGGCATTATACAGCATTATAATAACTCAGGTGCTCTTAGCTTTTTGCTAACATTTGGGAGACATACCACCCCAGAGTCCGTTTTTCTACCCTGCAGCTTAGTTCAGTGTTTATTTTTCAGTTGAGGGAGGGGTATCTGCTTTAGTAATACATTTCAAACTACAGTGCAGTGCTTCAACAGTTTAGTAGGACAGTAGCAGAGGTAAAAAAACACTTCAAACTTTACCTGGAATTACATTAGGTTTAAAAGATGTGGGCTTAAGAGGAGGGCGGCCTATAGAAAAATAAAGAATTGATCAAAGTTATTTAACATTTTTAATCAGGGGTAAAGGGTAAATGTTGAATCTAATTGACAAGAAAATGCAAACTTTACCTGGAATAACATCAGGCTTATAAAACGTGGGAGTAAGAAGATAGCCTATGGGGAAAAGAGAGTTGTTAAATGTATAATAATATGAAGAAAGAAATAAGAAAGCAATAACACTCCAGTGTTTAAATACGGTCCAGGCCTAGCAATGTTTTTCAAAAGCCTAGGTGTGAGGATATTGCACCATATTTGAACACTCTTCGGTGTGCTAAATCACGTAAAATTGTGGCCCCAACCCCACATCACCTCTCAAAAGTAATTTGGTTGACAAGTGTATTGATTTTAAAAAGTCCAAGCCATGCTGGTATGGTGACTCATGTGCACAGATTGGAATACTTGCAAGTCAATGAGATTGCTTTTTCTTTCCTTGTCATTTTAAAACATAAAATAGTAGTTTAAGAATGTGATTTGGAGAAGAATGAGTAAAGAAAGCCTCTTTCACGAACTGAAATACTGAGGCCAAATCAAGAAATCGTTAGGTTATTATTATAACACTAGTTCCCTGAAATAGAAATGTAACCACTACCGAATAGGTATTTACCTCCTAAAGACCTTTTTTTTCAATACAGTGTGATGAATCTGTTGACTCGAGCGACACTGCTCAGCTGGCTGTAATTGTTTGAATGGTGTTCGAGGTCTTTAGCGTCAAAGAATAGTTTTTCACATTATTGCAATTAAAAGCTAGATGGGTAGATATTTATAATGAGGTTAAAAATTATTTTGCTAGAAAGAACATGCCGCTCAAAAAGCTTGTGTTAGTAACAACGGATGGAGTCCCCACAATGACTGAATGTCACATGGGCTTCATGGCATATTGCAAAACAGACCCCGATTTCCCCCGTTTCCCTCAACTACCACTGTATTTTACATGAAAAGGAACTTTGCAGCAAAGCAATGGGATGTGTCCACGTTTTGACTCCTGTTGTAAAAATAATTGACTCAATTCAAGCTACAGCCCTACAACACCATCAGTTTCAAACACTACTCGATGTTTTTGCTGAGTATGGTGATCTTTTGCTTCACATCTGTTGCTGGATGGTCCCAGACTGGATTTAAAAAAGAAAATCTGGGAGGGATACGGGAGGCGGTAGCCTCATCGTCGAAAATTGACTGCCTTGTTTCCCCTACTATTGGCCAGGGCACTTGCAAAATTGCAGTGGCCCTCTTGATCAGGGGTAGAAGCTCTGCTGACAGGGAGAGCTTAACCGCAGGGGCGTGCTGTCAGACTCCTCAGACAGGAACACCAGCTCCTGTTCGCCCACCTCCTCAGGCGGTGATGGACCGTGTGTCCTCCTGTGACCAATCTGTGCTTGTAGAGCCCTAGGGTCCCAAGGGGACAGGCGGGGCAGGTGCCGCAGAATGTTCCTGCAGTAATTTTGCGGGAACAGTTCCTTGGTGGGAAACAGCTGCCCAGAGCTTTTCCATCTGAGGACGGTTCCCTGCCTGGGCTACTTTCCCGGATGCGTTGTCCACTCTCCCTTTGCACAGTGCCATGGGGTGAGGATGCAGCCACCTCTCTAAGAGAGAGAGTGATGGGGAAGAGCGCTGAGCAACAGTAAGGGGCACAGAGCACTCCTTCGAGCTGCGAGATAACCATTTCTCAAGCATGAGCTTGGAGAAAGGGGCAAAAAACTTGCAAAAGCTGCGATTAGCCAGTGCCTCCTTGGCATGCTCTGGCCCCAGGCAGGAAGAGCACCTGCCATGCTTGTCGTCAACAGGCAGACTGACCTTGCATGTCTCCAAGGAACAGAACCCAGGCATGATGCAAGAAGCAAGCAACGCAGTGTACAGATACAGTTGTATAGGTGCTGCCTCAATCTGCTTATAGATATCGAACAGGCGGGTCAAGATGCAAGCAGAACCGGTTTGGTACCAGACCGGTGACCTTGGCACCGGTCGGTAGCGGGCTGGAACCTGGTTGGTAACTGGTCAGTTCGGTGACTTTAGCACAGGATCTGTACAGGTACGGTATTGGGTTGATACCGGGTTGGTTTGGTACCAGTTCGGTGACTTTAGCACCAGGTCAGTACAGGACGGCACTGTGACGGCACTGGGTTGCTACCGATTCAGTGGCTTTAGCTGGTTCGGTATCGGTACGGTTCGACCGGTTCACAGTGACCGCGTAGCAATGTACAGGGATGCCCACCTGTAAAAGCCACTGGCAAAACCACTCAGTCAGTATAACATACGAGACTGAGGAACGACTAACAGCCTTCACAATGGTGATGCTAAAAAGCTGTCACCAAAACAGCATCAAGATACTGTGGTTGATTCTGCAAGCAACCACAACCGAAGTGAGTATCTTGGTCCTGTGCAGTGCTGCTGAGCCCAGCAGCTGCTCGTGTGCTAAGCACATCAGTGCAGAGAGGCATGCACATAGTATCTGTAAAAAACAGAAAAACACACAAGAAAACACTTTCTCAACAAAAAAACAGTAATTAAACAATTACAGAAATAATATAAAATGTCTCGTATTTGGGCAAATTAGCAAAACGAGAAATCAAATAAACTCCAACCAGAGATATGCAGCCTGTTGGTGACAGCACAAAGTCATCTGACTTATGTTGCTGGATCCCTGGGAAGGAGCGACTCGAGCACTGCTGCAGCGGGATGCAACAAGCACCAGGCTGAAATGCACACAATATGCATAATTAGTAAAAAAAAAACAACTGTTAACAGTTATGAGTTTGATATCACATATAACTTGTGTAAAAACACAATGAATGTGAATATATAGAAGCAACAAAGTACTTAGTACTGAACAAGGAATAACGGCGCTGAGATCTGTGAATGTCTTTTTGTGCCCTCGGGGACAGGGCCATGACTGCGTCAGGCTCAAAGAGCAGCTTTGGTATGCAATTTTCAGGATTCGGTAAATACCCATTCAGCAATGGTTACATTTCGTACTTGAAAGGGAACAGTGCTTTACAACTTTATATCCCAAGGGAGAATACACATTATTAGTGTTTTTCTGCTTAATTGGTTTGAATGTGTGTGGAGCTTTAATATGAAATAGTGGTCCTATTTTGAGGAAAAAAACAATGGCATTTTTTTCTGAGGGGTGTGGGGAATAATGGGTTGGCAGGGAGAGGGTTAAAAAGGGTTAGTTTACAATTAATGATGGTGTTGTTTAGTGTGGGGTTTTGTATTGTAAATAAAATGCACATGAGAGCTGAAACTGCAGCTTTTTTGGTCTCGAAGTCTCATTGTAAATGCTACCCGACCACAGGGGTATAAAACAATTTGGTTTTTTAACAATATATAACTAGGAATAAACTACAGTACTCATAACAATAAATAAACTGATCCTATATGTGCCTGGAGTAAATTATTTAGCTTGAATTAGCTGAGTTAGTGTGTGATTAGTACCAGGTGCGTGGTTAAATTGATTAGAAGTTGATTTGCTATTTGATTGGTTTCCACACAGTTTAGTTGGTTCTTTTGCCACGCAGTCGTAACATTTAATCAAGCAGCCTATTTCAGCGCCAGCAAGAAGCGCCAGCAAACAGAAGAGCCTCAACAAAAGAGCAGGGAGTCTAGCTGTGGGAGTCCAGCAAGGGGAGGCCTGCGCCGAGACGCTGTTGGAATAGATCCGAACCTAACAGCGCTCTGGAAGAAGCCATCTACTAGTCAGGTCTGTACCCTCCACCCCACTGCTCCTACTGTGCCTTTTGTCTTGCCTGTCCTTCTATGACTGTCTCTCACATCCCTGTTCTGTCCTCTCGTCCCCACCCTCTGTCCTCTCTCCGCTGCTGCTCCTCCAACCCCTCTAACCTCATCCCTCTGCCTCTCCCCCCCTCCTGCACACTTTCTGGTGCACTCTGGAACTGTCACTCTTCTGCTAACAAAGCTGATTTCATCTCTGCCTTTGCCTCCAACCTCTCTCTCGATTTCCTTGCTCTCACTGAAACCTGGCTGTCCCCTGATAACACTGTAATTCCTGCTGCCCTGTCCTCTCTCTATGTCCTGTCCCATACCCCGCGTCTCACTGGACGGGGAGGTGGGACTGGTCTTCTCCTCTCTCCCTCCTTACTCTTTTCTGTCCCCTCCGATCTCTCCTCACTCTCTGTCAATACCTTTGAATTTCATGCAGTCCAACTAAGCTCTCCCTGTCAACTCCTGCTCATTGTACTGTACCGCCCCCTGGGCCTCTGCTCACTTTCTGGATGAACTCGACTATCTACTCTCCTCCCTCCCTCTCTGTCTACCCCAACTGTCCTGTTAGGTGACTTCAACATCCATCTCTCCAACCCCAGCCACTCTGCTGGATTCCTCCCTCTCCTTCACTCCTTCGACTTCTGTCTCTCTCCATCCCCTCCTACCCACAAAGCTGGCCGTCAACTGGACCTCATCTTCTCCAGGGCCTGCTGCCCCTCCACCCTCTCTGTCACCCCCTGGACCTCTCCGATCACTATTTCATCTCTTTTCTCCGTCTCTCCCCCTCTCCCTGCTCCTCCTACCCCCACTGTCACCTCTCGCCGTAACCTCCGCTCTCTCTCCCCCTCTGTCCTTGCCTCCACTGCTCTCTCTCACCTCCCTCCTATCGACTCCTTTTCACAACTCCGTAGACTCTGCTACCTCCACCCTCTTCTCCTCCCTCACCTCCTCCCTCGACTCCCTCAGTCCCCTCACCTCCCGACCTGCTCGCCCCTCCCCTCCCCATCCCTGGCTCTCTTCTGCGTTCCGCTCGGCAAGAATCACACTGCGATCTGCTGAAAAGAAATGGAAGAGAACCAAACTCCCTGCTGCCCTAGACCTTTACCGCACTCTCCTCTCCTCCTTCTCCTCTACTCTCTCCTCTGCTAAATGTACTTATTTCCAATCTGTAATCCAAGCCTCCACTAACAACCCACGTAAACTATTCTCTACCTTCTCCTCCCTCCTAAACCCTCCCCCCCTCCTCCTCCCTCCTCTATCTCCCCTGATAACTTTGCCTCCTTCTTCTCTTCTAAAATCTCAGATATCCATAAACTCTTTAACACCTCTCCCTCCCCGCACCTCCTCCTGCTCCAACCCCTACACCCACTGCACCCCCTACTAACTCACCCTCCTTCTCCACCTTCTTGCCCCTCTCAGACTCTGACCTCTCCTCCCTGCTCCAGGGTCACAAACCCACCACGTGTGCCCTGGACCCCCTCCCCACTCACCTCTTTCAAGCTGCTGCTCCTGCTCTACTTCCCTTCATCTCCTCCCTTCTCAACACCTCTCTACTTTCTGGTCTCTTTCCCTCTGCCTTCAAAAAAGCTGCTATCACTCCCATCCTCAAAAAACCTACCCTCGACCCCACCTCCCTCCAGAGCTACCGTCCTGTCTCCCTCCTACCCTTCCTCTCCAAAACCCTCGAGCGGACTGTACACCGCCAGCTCCCTGCTTTCCTGTCCAACCACTCTCTGCTCGACCCTCTCCAATCTGGCTTCCGCTCTGCTCACTCCACTGAAACCGCCCTCCTGTCTGTCACCAACTCACTTAAGTCTGCCCGAGCTGCCTCTCTCTCCTCTGTCCTAATTCTCCTCGACCTCTCTGCTGCCTTTGACACTGTTGATCACTCTATTCTACTATCATCTCTTGCTGACCTGGGGATCTCTGGCACTGCTCTGGCCTGGTTCTCCTCCTACCTCTCCAACCGCACTTACCAGGTAACCTGGCGTGGAGCAACCTCCACACCTCACCCTCTCTTAACAGGAGTCCCCAAGGGTCAGTCTTGGGTCCTCTCCTGTTCTCTCTCTACACCCGCTCCCTGGGCCCCTCATCGCATCCTATGGTTTCTCATACCATTTCTATGCTGATGATGCTCAGATTTTCCTCTCCTTCCCCACCTCTGACTCCACCATCTCCTCGCGTATCTCTACCTGTCTGTCTGCTATTTCCTCCTGGATGCACTCGCATCACCTCAAACTCAACCTCTCTAAATCTGACCTCCTTTTCTTTCCCTCCTCCTCCCCCTCCTCTGATCTCTCTGTCTCTGTTCCTCTGGAATCTACCACACTCTCTCCCTCTTCCTCCGCTAAGAACCTCGGAGTCACCCTGGACCCCTGCCTCTCTTATTCCCAGCACATCTCCACTCTGGCATGCACTTGCCGATTCTTCCTGAGCAACATCCGAAGAATCCGACCCTTCCTCACCAACTATGCCACCCAGCTCCTGGTCCAGGCCTTGGTACTCTCCCGCCTAGACTACTGCAACTCCCTCCTGGCTGACCTCCCTGCGTCTGCCACCTGTCCGCTCCAGCTCATCCAGAACTCCACTGCCCGCCTGGTGTTCTCTCTGCCTCGCTTCTCCCACGCAACTCCACTACTCCCCTCACTCCACTGGCTACCGATCACCGTTCGCATCCAGTTCAAGACTCTTGTACTAGCCAACAGATGCCTTGACCAGACTGCACCCAGCTACCTCCAGACCCTCATCTCTCCCTACACCCCCACTCGACCTCTCCGCTCCGCCTGCACTAGAAGACTGGCTCTACCTCCTCTACGCTCCCCTGCCTCCAGAGCCCGCTCCTTCTCCACCCTCGCTCCGCAGTGGTGGAATGACCTACCTACAGATGTCAGGACCGCCCAGTCCCTGACCACATTCCGGCGCCTCCTTAAGACTCACCTCTTCAGACAGCACCTGTAGAACTCCTCTGTTTCTCCCCTGGGACACTTTCACCCTTCCTTAAATATGCTTTACTTACTCTTATCTGCCCCCTAGTTTACTGCATTTAATCCTGTACTTCAGAGTACTGTAATCTGCCAAGTGTTTAAACTGTAGTATTTGGTATTTAATCATATTTTGATGTAACTATCACCGTCACTTTTATCTGCTGTATTATTGAATTGTATTTTGTCACACTTGTACTTGCTTGAACTAGTCATTGTATTTATCTTGCTCTTATTGTATTATTACCTGTACTGTAACACTTGAAATGTATTTACTTACGATTGTAAGTCGCCCTGGATAAGGGCGTCTGCTAAGAAATAAATAATAATAATAAATAATTTAATGTGTGTTTTATTGTTAAAACTTGTACTGTTCCTTCTGCAGCCTTATAATATAATGCTAGCACACTTTATCAATCGTGAACTAAAATGTAGGTCAGTTGTTTCACTTACCTGGTGCTCCTGCAAACCCCTTCAAGTCTGGCATAAATTTATCTTTGCCTTCAGGGAGAACGGACACTTTCTTTAGAACTGTCCCTGGGGGACCTGCTTCCCCAGTCTCCATCACCACCTCACGCTGTCTTGGAACCACGGGCACACGTGGCCTAGCGGTCACTGGCACATGTGGCCTGGAAATGACAGGCACACGTTGTCTGGGAAGGACTGGCTCGTGTAGTTTGGGAGTAATGGGATGAACTGGTACTCTTGGCATTGTTGGGAGACCTGTATCCCCTTTTTCTGCAAGTGTTGAAAAAAAGGGTTAAACCTAGCTGTGAAGCAAAGCACTGGTATTATGCTGCAATTAAAAACATTCAGATCCAGTCAGACTTATTATATATTTATTGACAGACAGATGATGAAAATTAGTGCTCAGAGCAAAATAAACAAAGTGCAAAAAAAATAAAAAATCTGCTCATGCAGTATGAGCCAGTATTAATATGATATAAGAACATAAGAACATATGAAAGTTTACAAACGAGAGGAGGCCATTCAGCCCATCTTGCTATTTTAGTTGTTAGTTGCTTCTTGATCCCAGAAACTCATCACGCAGCTTCTTGAAGGATCCCACAGTATCAGCTTCAGCAACATTACTGGGGAGTTGGTTCCAGATTCCCACGATTCTGTGTAAAAGTGCCTCCTATTTTCTGTTCTGAATGCCCCTTTATCTAATCTCCACTTTTGACCCCTGGTCCTTGTATCTTTTTTCAGGTCGAAAAAGTCCCTTGGGTCGACATTGTCAATACTTTTTAGAATTTTTAAAGCTTGAATCAGATCGCCGCGTAGTCTTCTTTGTTCAAGACTGAATAGATTCAATTATTTTAGCCTGTCTGCATAAGAAATGCCCTTTAAACCCGGGAATAATTTTTTGCAGTTTTTCTAGAGCAGCAATATCCTTTTTGTAGCCAGGTGACCAGAACTGAACACAGTATTCTAGATGAGGTCTTACTAATGCATTGTAAAGTTTTACCATTACTTCCCTTGACTTAAATTCAACACTTTTCACAATATATCTGAGCATCTTGTTGGCATCTTGTTTAGATTAAGACATTTCTGGGTCAACATAAACTCCTAGGTCTTTTTCATAGATTCCTTCTTCAATTTCAGTATCTCCCATATGGTATTTTTATTGCCTGCGTGCAGTACCTTACATTTTTCTTTTAAATGTCAGTTGTCATGTGTTTGCCAAGTTCTGAATGCTGTCTAGATCATTTTGAATGACCTTTGCTGCAACAGTGTTTTCCACTACTCCTATTTTTGTGTCGTCTGCAAATTTAAAAAGTTTGCTTACTATGCCAGAATATAAGTCATTAATTTAGATTGGAATAGCAGAGGACCTAATACTGATCCCTGTGGTACTCCACTGATTACCTCGCTCCATTTTGAGGTTTCTCCTCTAATCAGTACTTTCTATTTCTACATGTTAACCACTCCCTAATCCATGTGCATACATTTCCTTGAATCCCTACACATAATGTAACTTAATGTTAGTTTTCAACTGAATTTGACAATGGTTTCAATAATGTTTTCTTAAGTACAGCTTTGTCAAACATTTTTGTTTTACAACGGGTCATGACTTTTGTTCAGAAAAAATGTTTTTTTAAACTTTGATTTGGATGTGTCACACCATTCTAAGCAATTGGCTACTCCACTTTAATTTCGTAACTTTTTCAGTAATGTTTTACAAATTAAAACATAATACATTTCCCAACTTTGTTTTGTGTAATCTTATGCATAGACATAGCTCAGGGGGGTTTATGTGTTTAGTGTTGGTAGTGGGTTTAATTCTAAGTCTGCTTTTATAGAAATTAGATACCCTAGTTCCTGAACTAACAAAGATATAAACCGATAACTGGTAGTGGGACGTGAAACTGGCCAAGATCCAGACCTCAAAAAATAAACTCTAAAAGCCCTCATCCTGTAAGCCTGTAGGCCTCAGAAGGACTTCAAACTTCGAAGTATGGGGCTTCCCTGTACTGAACCTGGCAAAAATTAAAGGAAAATAGTAGCTGCTTTTGACACAGAATGTAAATACAGGATGTTTCCAGTTATCTTTCTTCAAACCAGGGAAGAGCTGGGTTGCTTGAGTTAAAGGGGTGCCTGCTGGCTGTTAGGCAATAAAGAAAATACATTAAAAACCATAGCTATAAATCCTCTGTGTTAGTAGTTACAAGAATCCAATGCCCTGAGTAACCCATTAACTAAGGATCACAACCACACAAGACTCTTACCTAGTGTTACCTTTGGTAAGGTCCTAAATTTGTGCTAATTGTGGTCTGTGAAACCAGCTTAGGGTATGCTGGTATGCTATTAAAGTACCAAACAATAAAAAGGTTTACTGCTGTATAGCGTGCTTAAAGCATAGCAATGTGTCGTAAAGCAAAGATTAGTATTGTAAAACGAAAAGAAGTGTGGTAAAGCATGACATATGCTGAACGATGGTTAATTCAGTGTCAATCTGGTAAACTACCTTACATAGAGTCCTACTGGTTTCAGAAGTAACTGGATTCATTGCCAAAAGACAAGGCAATCCTTTTGGCTTATAAAAACCCAATGATCATATGGACCTGATTAAGCAGCTCAGCAAGAAGACAGGCCCTGCTGGCAGCCTCTGAGGACTGGGCCCCACTGCAACCTTACACCATGGGACATGTGTTCACTTTGAGCCTACAGTATATTTCACTTTGTCTTTTAAACTTATCACGCAGATAACTGACATCCCACTCAGATCTTTGTGGTCAGCATTCTTATCAGGTAAGCATTTGTAATTTTAAAATGCCTGGCTAAAAAGTTACACTATTGATAGTAACAGGTAATTATTTTTTTTATAAAATCAGAAATAAATACAAATAAAAATTATGAAATATGTAAACTTTAGCAGCATTCCTGATTAGAAAACTAGTGAATGTGTATGTTTGCTAATCATGTAGAGTGGCATATTTCTATTTTATACGTTAATATTTGAAGCCTTGACTTTCCATATTTGCACTTCTTTCTTGTCGAAGAACCACATTTAATGCAGCAGGTCCCCTTCATAAAACAGAAAGAAAATCAAAGATCTTATAAAAAAAGACCAACATGATGGAAAGGAAACATCAGCCACAAATCTCAACAAGAATGTGCTCAGAAATCGAAGACATTATTTATTTATTTAAATACATGCTCTTTTACGTGCCAACATCTGTAAAGTTAACATCTGCTTGTTTAGAGACTGGAAACAGTCCTGCAGTTGGAAATCACTGGCAATGTCAAGTAGGTGGGGGGGTTTTCATTCCCCAGCTGAGCTGAAATAAACTGTGTATTGTAATGCGAGGCACTCGAGGGAAATGAGTGATCATGATGTAATCTGTATACAGCTATAGCCAAAAGTTTAGCATGACTTAGAATTTTAGGATTGAGACATAAAAAAATAAAGCTATATGAACATACTTTAGATATTTTATTCAACATTATGTAACTAAAGAAAATACAAAATGATATTGCAACAGTCTACCGGAAGCCATTATAGTAGTACAGTATTTCAAGTTAGATTTCGAAACGTCACATTTTTAATTTTTTTCAGTTTTTATATGGAAAACTGCAAAGCGGTATGCAATTCAGTATGTTAACGTAACATTATTCAGTACGTTTCATTCGACTTTAAGAGCAAAATTAGTTAATGCTATAGGATAATGCAACACTTTTGGCTAAAGCTGTGCAGCAGCACATCTGCTGAGAAGATAACAGTCTGCTTTTGGGGTTTGGAGTAGAAGAAGTGAGGGGAGATTCCTCATTTAACTTTATAATTATAACTTACTCCTTCAGCACAACAGTTTCCTTTGAACCCCCACACATATTATAGAAAATTATCACATTCTACCAAACTGCTTTTAAGTTTGTGTTGACCTTTTGAAGAGCTGCATGTGATCACTTTGTTGTATGTTGACCTTGATTAATTATATTAAAATCCTTTTTGAACTGTTGATGCTGATGACACCTTGGTCGACCACAAGCTTCTCCTAAATGTCTTGGGGTTTAATACATACACAATCTACATCAGATTGAACATTAGTGTGGAGTAGTGGTTAGGGCTCTGGACCCCTGACCGGAAGGTCATGGGTTCAATCCCAGGTGGGGGCCACTGCTGCTGTACCCTTGAGCAAGGTATTTTACCTAGATTGCTCCAGTAAAAACCCAACTGTATAAATGGGTAATTGTATGTAAAAATAATGTGATATCTTGTAACAATTGTAAGTCGCCCTGCTAAGAAATAAATAATAATAATTATGAGTCATACAAGTGTGATTTATATGACTGACGGTCTATAATGACTTTGTTTCAATACATTGTTTCAACATGAGTTAATATAGTCAAACTTCTTCAGGAAAAAAAAAATACTTACAGTACTGTAAATGAGGTCTAACAAGTGTGTATATTTGACCAATAAAGCACAGTGAGTTAAACATATAACCATGTCACTAAGGGATCTCTATACTGACAATGAAATCTATGAAAGATAAAGCCTGGTTTCAATTAAGCCAACTCCAGCCTCAGTATGTAACCCCATTACATACTTTTTCCAAGCATGTGATGCTTTAACTTTATCCACCCTGTTTATGAAATAGCAGTGACCCTCTGCCACCCTTTGGCATGCTTCCTTCCTAGTTTATTAGCTGGAATATTGTATTACCCTTCAGGTTGAATAAATGCTGACCTGTAGGAAGAGGTCACACTCATATATCTGGGTAGGTTTGTTTTCAATTAACACACAAACACAGTAAGCTTCTTTGTTGGCCAGGAGAATCACATCAGTAATATTAAGAACATCTAGATAAGAGTGTCTTCTCCACCTTCTCTCCCCTATCAGACTCTGACCTCTCCTCCCTGCTCCAGGGTCACAAACCCACCACATGTGCCCTGGACCCCTTCCCCACTCACCTCTTTCAAGCTGCTGCTCCTGCTCTACTTCCCTTCATCTCCTCCCTTCTCAACACCTCTCTCCTTTCTGGTCTCTTTCTCTCTGCCTTCAAACAAGCCTCTATCACTCCCATCCTCAAAAAACCTACCCTCGATCCCACCTCCCTCCAGAGCTACCGTCCTGTCTCCCTCCTACCCTTCCTCTCCAAAACCCTCGAGCGGGCTGTACACTGCCAGCTCTCTGCTTTCCTGTCCAACCACTCTCTGCTCGACCCTCTCCAATCTGGCTTCCGCTCTGCTCACTCCACTGTAACCACCCTCCTGTCTGTCACTAACTCACTAAACTCTGCCCGAGCTGCCTCTCTCTCCTCTGTCCTAATTCTCGACCTCTCTGCTGCCTTTGACACTGTCGATCACTCTATTCTACTATCCTCTCTCGCTGACCTGGGAATCTCTGGCACTGCTCTGGCCTGGTTCTCCTTCTACCTCTCCAACCGCACTTACCAGGTAACCTGGCGTGGAGCAACCTCCACACCTTGCCCTCTCTCAACAGGAGTCCCCAAGGGTCAGTCTTGGGTCCTCTCCTGTTCTCTCTACACCGCTCCCTGGGCCCCTCATCGCATCCTCTGGTTTCTCATACCATTTCTATGCTGATGATGCTCAGATTTTCCTCTCCTTCCCCACACACTTGCCGATTCTTCCTGAGCAACATACGAAGAATCCGACCCTTCCTCATCAACTACGGCACCCAGCTCCTGGTCCAGGCCCTGGTACTCTCCCGCCTAGACTACTGCAACTCCATCCTGGCTGGCTTCCCTGCGTCCGCCACCCATCCGCTCCAGCTCATCCAGAGCTCCGCTGCCCGCCTGGTGTTCTCTCTGCCTCAGCTTCTCCCGCAACTGCACTGCTCCGCTCCTCCACTGGCTCCGATTACCGCTCGCATTCAGTTCAAGACTCTTGTGCTAGCCTACAGATGCCTTGACCAGACTGCACCCAGCTACCTCAGATCCTCATCTCTCCCTACACCCACTCGACCTCTCCGGCTCCTCCTGCACTAGAAGACTGGCTCTACCTCCTCTCGCTCCCCTGCCTCCAGAGCCTGCTCCTTCTCCACCCTCGCCCGCAGTGGTGGAATGACCTTCCCTACAGATGTCAGGACTGCCCAGTCCTGACCACCTTCAGCGCTCCTCAAGACTCACCTCTTCAGACAACACCTGTAGAACTCCTCTTTTTTCCCTCTGGACACTTATCACTCTTCCTTAAATGCGCTTTACTTGCTCTTATCTGCCCCCTATTGTACTGTATTTAATCCTGTACTTTAGAGTACTGTAATCTGTCAAGTGTTATTTAATCTGTAGTTTATATCCTGATGTAACTATCACTGACAGTGTTATCTGTTCCGTTATTGAATCGTATTTTGTCATACTTGTACTTGCTAGAACCAAAGTCATTGTATTTATCTTGCTCTTAATTGTATTATTACTTGTACTGTGATTCTTGAAATGTATTTTGTTTACGACTGTAAGTCGCCCTGGATAAGGGTGTCTGCTAAGAAATAAATAATAATAATAATAATGATAATTGGCAGTCCAGCACAGACTAAGAGTGCTGTTTAAAACTGTGGCATAATATGCTTTTACCACTTGTCTTTTATTTACCTACCATAGTATATGCTGTACAGTTTAAGGAAATACATAATAAACTGTAAGGAGTAATCATTTTTAAATATAATTTTGTTAAAGAATTACATAAATACTGAATATTACATAACATGACTCTTGCCTTCAACATGTATTGGAACACAAGTTGCCACAGTGTTGGCAGTGTAGTGCATGTTTTATTTTTTCCCCAAAGAATACCCATTGTCCTTTAAAATGTATTTGGATACCCTGCAGCTGTTTGTTAGTTGGCTATAAACAAGATGTAGCCTGGAAGGAGCTAGTTGGTGCCCAATAAACCAAATACCTATTTCAAGTTGTTACCAAGCTGTGTCAAGCAGAACACGGCATTACTGCAAGCACGAAGGATGAATAAACTGGCCGCACCCTGCATATGCAACATCGGTTTTCCACATGGGTGTCACACATTACATAGCAGAAAATGTTTTCTTCAATAGTTTCTGGCACTTCTTTCTGATGTCCGAATCTGATCAAATAGATTTCCTGTATATGTCGTTTTCTATTTACTGAAGAATTACATTTTATACCGGGCTGATGTAACAGATTAATGTTCAGCTTACAGTACTATACATTTTTTTTCAAAGACAAGCAATGTGGAAACCACCAAGACAATTGGTTTTGTGTTTTATCCACTGGATATAATTGGCCTTACCCTGACCACATGTATACCAATGTATAGTGTTAGTAGAATTCCCAAAACGTGTGTATTTGTCCATAGATACAAATGAGCTACCTTCGTTCCTACTATGAATAATAGGCTTCTGCTCACCAACAATTCTACATTTACTTAACAAAAGTAAATGTAGAATTTCTTGTTAGCTCTGCTTGTGATTTAAGTAGCAACATCACAAAGACTTGGCTTAATTGACATGCGAGAAGAAAGCAAAACGTTGGTAAATACAGGACCTACCTGGAACGATCTGAGTCTGCACCAATTCCTTAATGTTGTTAGTGACGTCAGAGACCTGAGTCTGGAATTTCAGTACAGAATCCTTCAGTCCAATGATGTCCTTGGAATGAGACCCTATGGTTCCATTGATCTGGTGAACACAGTTCCACAGGCTGGTAACATGTTTGTTGAGGCCATCTTTGATCTTCTGGAGGCTGCCAGATATAGTATCCAGCTTGCTGCACACATTCTCAATGTTGCTCACTCTGCCATCCACATTGGAGACCTCCTTCTGGATGCCTTGGGTGCTTTCTTTGCACTGGCTGAGATCTTTGGTAACCTGGGTTCTTAGCTGGTCCAGCTTTTTCTTTAGCTCGCTGACCTCACTACTATTTAAGACATTTTGGGAGAAGAGGTTGTCCAGTGCCTCCTGCATTTTGCTAACCTCTCCCGTTAGGATGTGCTCCTTCTGTCCACATGTGGCGTTAATGTGCAACAGATCTACTGTGTATTTACTCACGGTGTCCCCTAGGCCTTTTACAGCACCATCCAAACCATTGACATTATCCTTCAGGGAATTGATTTCTTTCTCAATTGTCCCAATGTTATGGTGGTTGTGATGGACTGTCCTGATCTCTTTCTGGACATTGCTGTCCAGTGTTCTGAGCTTTGCTGAATTTTCATCTATTTTCAATCGCACGTCGTTTAAATTGTTATTGAAGGTCTCTAAATTGCTTAGGACATTTTCCATACCTTCCGTATTGGATTTACATTCTGCAAAGCAGAGTTTCTCCACTCCTTTTAGCCTGTCCTCTAGACGTTCAATCTCATTGTTAAACAGTTTCTTATTGGATCCCAGTTCACTCTGTATTGCAGATACCAAGTCAATATCTAATCCATTGGAAGAGCCATTGCTTAACTCAACAAGCATGTTGCCATACTGGTCTTCGATAGACTTCAGCCTCTCATCCAGCAATTCCCTCAGACCATCCACCTCTTCTGCAATATGTATGTTGAGTTTCTCTTCTATGTAAAAGCAGTGCACTTCGGAGTTCTTCTCAGTGATATTCATTTTAGCCTCAAGGTCTTCAAGGCGTTCAGCAAAAATATCTTCTAGCTGAAGCGTTGTGAAACGCGCCACTTCATTGTCCAACCTTGCGTTGAGTGCCATGTTGGCTTCAGCAATACGCTGGACCTTTCTATCAAGGTCATTTGTCTGGTCTTTAACTTGGGAACCCGAATTACAGCAATTAGTCTTTTCAGTCCCTAGTGATTCCTCCATTTTAGACCTGAGGTCACTGATCTCTTTCCTCAGATCAGCCTCCTTTGTCTCTAAGAGCTCTGTTAATCCAAGGTACTTGGTTTCTTGTTCTTCACACTCCTGTTGCACAGATAGTATTTTGTGGTCGAAGGAATTCTTCAGATTGGCCATCCGTGTCTCAATTCCTTCAAGCATCTCAGCTCTCAGCGTGTCAAATTTGCTGTCTATGTATGCCTGATGAATTTCGAAAGATGATGCAGTAGCAGGAGGGCCACGGACAGCCTCCATGAGCTGTCTCAACTGCCCATCGTGGCCATTCACCTTCCCATTCAGGTCTTCCAGCATGACACTTTTGCTCGTCAAGGTGTCCGAAACATCATTAAGCTTAGACTTGATCGCTTCCATCCCATCCTGCTCTCTGCCATACCCAAAGCCTGGTAAGTGAATGCTTTCAGTCTCCCCTCCAAGGGCACTGTCAGGCACGTTTAGGTTGTTCAACAGCGTCACCAGCATTTTGCTGGTGTCCTCCTGGATGTTCACTCTTAGGTTATCATTCACCCCTGTAATGGCAGACTGCAGTTCAAGCACAGTCTGGGAAAGCCGCTGCACCTCATCCTCCAGCTGCTCTATTTTCTCTCCTTGATTATCTTTGGGTGGCACTTTTGATTCTGGTACTGCAAGTAAAAAAAAAAAAAAATCATTGTTAATATTGAAAAACTGTACATAAACTAATCATAAATGTAATGCAAATGATGAAACGGCATTATTTTCTACAGGATCGTAAAAGCCCCTGAAGCATTTCTTCAAGCCAAAGCGTGCAAAGAGCGCAAACATTTCTATATACTTCCAAATTGGCATATGTTCTGAATACTTCAACAGACACAAATAAACATTTAGATGCAGTCAATTAGACCGTGAAAAATGATGTCTCAAAGGAAGCAACTCCCATTATGCAACATACTATGACTAGTCTCTAAAGCATGTCAATGTCAATAAAGGAAGTGTGTGCTGTTAAGTACTGCAGTAAAAAAAAAAACATATGGGGGGGAGGGGGGTTGATTATTTAAGATGCATAGAACTGTATATAGCCGGGGTTATCCAGCTTGTAGTAATTGCATTAAATTGATCAATCAGTTATAATATGTTACAGTTGGGCATGCAAAGCTTCAAGACGCATCATGAACCAGTGTCTAACTTAGCCAAACCACTGACATGCCAGAACCAGGCCACCCGGATCCTAACAGGAACTTTCACAAACTGTTAATGACACCCTAGGCCTTGAAACCTGTGCCGTGGAGTGGGAGCGCTTAAAACCTGACCTGTCTACCACTTGCAATATTTTTGTATTGTTTACATATTATTTGTAAGCAGCCATGTACTCTGTTTTATTGAAGCAATAGTACCTGCCGATGAAGGCTCTACCGTGTGACTGCCGTTGTGTCTCAAGCCAATTAATACTTTAATAGGTTGTAGAAATGCCTTACTTGAGCCATGATGTATTGGTATGGGAGCTCTATTTGGTCCCAGGGAGGTTTGTTTTGGTGGACCTTCTTTGACCTCTTTACAGTCAGCACCTCTAAAGCCAGGACAACATTTCCATTCCAGTTCTGTAACTGTCTTGTACGCAATCTTGTATGTGGGCCGGATATTAGTTTGATATCTAAAAAGAAAAAGAGACATTTTCCCATGACAGCGACAGGATATTAACTGACAAGACACAATGTTAAAAGACAGCTTTCAGTGTGCTTAACCAGCCCTACACTTCTCTTTGTTCCTACTGATACATGGTTGTTGCAACAGACTGGCTTTAATCACAAAACTTTCAAAAAAATGTTGTATATACAAAATTAACTCTAGGTGTCAGCACTTTATAAAGAACAGAAGTCCTCATCAGTAGCATCAGAGCTATCTTCTGCCCACTGTTGAACTACAGCCTCTACCATTTCCTGACTGATAGTCTTCTGATGTGAGGCAAGTCAAGCGTCTATTCATATCTTCTCTCCACCTTGTCTTTTGCATTCCTCCATTTTGTAGCTTGGTTACCACTCTGTGATTAATCTTGCCCTCACTCCTCTGTTCTTCATGTAACATGACCTTAGATTTTTTCAATGTTATTTGCTTTGTGTAAAGCACACAATATCATAGTTTATATATCGCATATTGTATCAGTAATAGAACCTTTTTCTACAGTTTTATACATCACCTAAATAGATTGAAGAGAAAAAAGTGATAAAACATAACTGTTACGTAACACAATATTAAAGCCAAAAAATACACTCAATTAAAAAATAAACACAATTTGTTACTCCTAACAGCTGTTAGCTATTTGGTTAACAAAAGTTGTAATGTAAAGTAGCAAATAATATTTAAACTTTTTTTTAAGTCTTAGATGGCTGGGAAACTAAATCTGAAACTGAAAGATCAGAGATTCCCCATTGCCCTGGAGCTGGTGTGAAGAGGCGTTACCAGCATTAAGAATGTTGCATTTCGATTAAAACCATGTAGTGCTTTGTCGCTCGAAATTGAGACTACACTTATATTACAGACTTTTTTTGATTTATGAAACATAGGGCATATCATTGAAACCCTATTTGCATAATCATGTACAACTAGTTGGTTGCATATGTGAACACTGAGCAGATTAATAAAATAAACTGCACCAGTATTGGTCACTGAAGCATCAGGGCTAGTTTGTTACTGGAAATGTGATTTCCAAAATTTGACCAATGTGTTATTTCTATACATTAAAAAAAAAATAGTATCCTTATAAATATGTCTGTGCTAGTGTTCCCCTCGAACAACATACATTGAGCAAGCGAGTCATAAAGCTTTCTTTTAAACAGTGAAATATATCATTTAAAAGTAGTGTGTAATATACAACTACAGAGTGGAAGAGGGGTGGTTACCAGGATGTCCCAGCTATAAAACCCAATATTTAAACAAACTCCAGATGGCATACCTTACACAACTTTTTTTTTATTCTGTTCATATGCATAGTATACATATAAGAAGCAATACAATATTGTAACATTTAATGTTAGTAATGTTTTTTTTTTTTTGTAAGCACCTTTTAATATAAGACGTTTACCTGAACTAACTAATGAACTGAACTAAATGAATGTGCTGATTGTGTATAAAATAAAATGTGTTGTAATATTTCAACTAGATTTAGAGGCGACAAAAGATACTGTACAACAACAGCAATAAGTCAGGACGTTCTTTTGTTCCCACGCCCTCATTCTGTAGCCCATGAGTGAGTCATGCAGCTCTCCAGTGTTTCCATAACCAATATAATAAAACACAAAATAAAAAAAACAGACATCTCCACCCAGTATTCTCAAAGGATACTTACTCTTCCTGCATATAACTTCCTATCCCATCCAGCACAGCACAGGTCACATTCTTATATACTATATGTGCACACCAGTTCCTTAAAAACAGAAGATGTGCACTGGTATTATTATACAGAAGAAGAAGAAAAAAACACACATAGTGAGGTCTGTTTCACAATAGCATTCAATTCACACAATCCATAACAATAAACGTCAAACTAAGCTAAATCAAACTTTGTCTGCTGAGGCTATCATTGACTGGTGGTCAACCTAATCAGGAATGGCTAAAACGCCTTTATCTGGCCTCTTTGTGCCGATTACATTTTCGAAATTGCGTCAGTTGTAAAATCCTCCAATGCATGGTGCAATTTCCGCAGATTCGTTGAATTCCCTTCGCTTCTCCTTTAATTTTAAAGTAAGACATTCCATTACGGTTTCCAGATTGATGTAACTGCTGGGTTAAGTAATTTGGATACATCTTGTACAAAGTAGGCTAACATAAAATTGTGCGTGGACTAACCTATTGAATTGAAATGAAGCATCAATTCAGGATACATGCTAAACTTACTGATAGGCGATTTTAAATTAGTAACCTAAATCATATTCTCGTTCAATCATTATATGTACTTTATTAAAGCGTGACTAACAGTTTATTGCTGATACTAACCACCCTTATCCCCTTGAAATAATCGCCTAGGTCCTAACGAAGCTAGAATTGGGTAACTCACATTTGTTCAGAAATTATTATTTTCAAACGGTACAGACACTAGAATAAAACTCCAATTGTTCAAATGCGTAGTTATTACTTCTTCATGAGTTGCCTTGTTCTAATGGCCTCCTTAAATTAAGTTCCGACTAGCACAACCAGAAAATAAGAACCCAATGCATTGTGAAATCCCGGTACCTTAAAAATAGCTATTGGCGTATATGAGTAGGTAGTATTATTGACTTACAATAAAGACACCGGCATTATATATATCGCCCACTACTTGTATTGTAATGCTGCATTTCAATGCTTCTTCAACTAAATAAATAAGATGATGTTTCAGCAACGTACTTACTTGTTTCTATTACTGGGTCTGGTTGCAGAACCAGAATAGGCAGCTCCTGGAGAAAATATGTTATATCTTGAAGAGGACGGGGTCGCATAAATCAACGAACAACTGATCAGGATACAAAAGATGAGGAGATTCAGTCCTGTTCCAGTCTGCATTTGTTTCATTTTAGAAGTTGAATCTTCACATACATAATATCAACTGGAAATAAATAAAAGTTGTGGCTTTATTATACCCAGAGTAGTGTGTTCATCAACTTCAACGATTAAGTTATGCAGGAATTCAGAGGAGAGAGGAGATCCTCTTTCTCAAACAAGGTATAGACTGAATCACTTTCTGGGAGTTCCGGAGTAATTACTGACTATTTAGATGTGACGTGAAAGTCCACAGGGGTTAAGTGCCCTCCCCCACCCCTTAAAAACAAAATAAGAATAATAAATAAAATCACATTGTCTCGGCAGAATTCTAAATATATGTTTTGGACACAGTTTCATCAGATCTTTAGATTCATTTTGGTTGTTAAAAAAAATATATAAAGTATCTGCGACATAGTATTTTTAAAAAGTTACAGTAGGCCTATATACTATACTGCTGTACAGTTACACATAACTTTTTAAAACTAAATGCTCATCTTTTTTTTCTTGAATCTTTTTCGTTTAATTTTTAATACACGTATTTTAGTTTAATTTTTCAGAATCATTTCAAGTTGTCCCTGAATGTCTAACAGATCTGGATTACAATGTTAGACAGTATGCCAACATTCACAGGAAGGGCCCTTAATGTTTTACAGGCAGTTACATTTGCCTAAACATAAAAAATCAAAGAGTCATTGTCATAAGCAAGTATATCACTTTCGTTAGACAAGTATTTTATTTTTTTCTGATTATACATGCAAATGATGTATATGCCAACAGATCACAAAATGGGGAATGCTAAAAATACAAACCATGAAAGTTTAAAGAAACAATGCTGTAGAAATCAATGAAAAACCATCACCTGCTACTGTATATGTAGCAGGATTAAAAACTTTTTGTAAAGCCAAAATATGCCAAGAAAAAGTGATCAAAAAGACACAATTTCCAGAGGCGGGGGGTCAAAAAAGGTTGGAAAAGTCCTACATGACTAACTTGGGAAAAGAGATTGTGTTGGCTGATAGTCCTACCACAGTCTGGCTCTGAATTAGTTTTGGTCAACCACATTACTATGTCTCATAATACTAACACATAACCACAACAGCAGAATGTTGACACTATTGCTCTGGTCATGATGGCATCATTAGTGTTTGGTTTAAATTTAATAGCACTTACAGTAACTGCAGTTGGTGGGACAAATCATCTTCTGCTTTTTTTTCCAGCTTCTGTGAGGTCAACTAATAAGTGCTCAAAGGAAAAGTCATGACCTTGGAAAATTGTTTGCCTTGTTGAGAATTGCATTCCTGTTGTCCCAGCTCATCACAGCAATTTGATCAAAAGCTGATAGCTTCCAAGTAGGGTGCAGGGATATTTAGAAACAGTGACATAGTCCCTGAAGAAAAAAAAACTATGTCTGAAGGAGGTGGGGTATTGGGGGAACCAATCTGCAATAGATTTCATAGAATCTATTCCACCTTTTAATTGGCAACTTTCTGCAGTATCAGATAGTAGCCCTGTCATATGGTAGTTTATGAGTAAAGCACTACAATTACAAAGAACAAATGTACTGTGTAGTATTTCGTTTCCAGCAGTCGGCATTGATCAATGGACATGCATACCAGTAAATAGTGAAATTACACTTGTCTTCTTCAATAAATCATAGCCTTTAAGACCCATGTATAATAAACACTGTAAGTATACTGGGGGTGGGCAACACTTGAATCTAAATGCATGCTTACTATATCCCAAGATTACCAGACTTTAGACCACCAAGGTAGAGATGTCAGACAACAAACTTCACAAAAGCACCGAAAGCTCTCTTTCCCCATAAAACATGCTACACTTTTCAAACGTTTCAGGCTTCATCAACTGAAAAAAAATCATTTTAAAAAAGTATTACCTTCCACATACCCCAAAAGGTCAATATCTGTGTTATGAGTCCTTCTAAGGCACAATCACCTGTAAAGGAGCTTTTATTTACATATTAAGATGATGTATTAAGTATCTGAAACATTTTTGTAAATCTGTACTGCAATGAACACATTTTTTATTTACTAGCTCCAACTCGGTTTTTTTCGATTTTTTTTATGCATAACTGTCAATTTCCTAGTAGAAACAAATCAAGCATAGGCACTGTAGAAGCCCTCTAAAAAAAACTCAAGCTGTTAATTTATATTTTTTAAATGTTCATAGTTGCCAATCTTTACTACATTGTCCTTGCACTCCTGTGAGTAAGGTAAGAAAAAACAATTTCCAACTGGTTATCACTCACGAGAGACCCTTACTGACCAGGTGCCAAAAAGGGAGTAGCTAAGGTGAGGCAGCATTCAAAATGGATGAAAAACAGGGGTACTCTTGATTTAAAAAGTTAATCAAACATGTTAATTAAAACACAACATTAGAGAAATCTGTTTTTATTTTATTTTTTATCCTCCTTTGGAAAATGTCCCAGACATAAACATGGAGACGGAGTGAACCACTGTTCAAAGAGTACTGAAAATTATAAATCTGAAGAAACCAGATGACTTAAATCAGACACTGAATGTCCTGTGCTTTGCTCCAAGATTTTCAAGTTATGCCTAGTAATTAAAAAGCCTCAATGCCAAGATTATAGATTCCTGAAATGCTTTATGATTTCACAATTATGTTCCGTTGGGGGGAACATCAAGATAAGAAGTGAACTGCAGTCATCTCGTTTATTTAGATTTTTTTCCTAAAGAAGGGTAGAATCATTACTTTAAAAGCTTTAAAAGAGCAGCAGTGTGGTGTAGTGGTTAGGGCTCTGGACTCCTGACCGGAGGGTCGTGGGTTCGATCCCGGGTGGGGGCCACTGCTGCTGTACCCTTGAACAAGGTACTTTACCTAGATTCGCTCCAGTAAAAACCCAAGTGTATAAATGGGTAATTGTATGTAAAAATAATGTGGTATCTTATAACAATTGTAAGTCACCCCTGATAAAATTTGCCAACAGGAAGCAGTCTACTTTAGCAAATTAAAAATATGGTGGTCTTGTCTTTATAAAAGTGGTTACTACTACATGCAAAAAAAATAAATACATGGATAAATACAAACAAATATCCAGTACTGAATTTCAATTTAAAATGCATATTTGACTACAATCAGAAATATATGATGCACCATTTATAAATTAATGAGTATTTATCCCCAACACTGTATGGCGGTCCTTAAATATAGACCAATACATACATTTGGAGTCCATGCAGTACATGATTTGATATCCTAACACCATAACAATAATACAACATTATAACTTTAGACACCCACATTATTGCAACAATTCTTGGTACATTTACACAAATATTACACAAAATGACATATAAAAATGGGCATTTACAGGTAAATTAAAAAAAGACATCCAATATGAAACTATGAATGCTATTTTAATGCTGAAGACAGGCTACTGCACCAAAGTGAGACATCAGGTGCTTCCCTTGTTGTTCAGTCTTTTACTTAACCAGTGAGTAGAAAATGTTGACCAAAAAATAAAGGTTCATAACCTGGTTTAATCAACTTTCTATAGTGTGCAGCTTTGGGTGTGCACAACACATTGAAGGAAAAACTCATAACAAAAGTCCACTGACTGTACAATCTTCAAATGACAGTCTCACTCACATGTCTTTCACCACTCTACTGTAGAGGGCAGAATTTTCCATCAGGAAGAAACCACCTTTTCCAAAACAATAGAAAAGATATCAAAACAAGTTTGTTTTTTTTCATTTAAGAACATCTGTATCCTAAAATAAGCTGGAAAAAAAGTGTATTAATTTTAAATTATATATTTTTGTTATAGCTGTTACTTAAACCGGAGGACTGATAAGTGTAAAACAAAATATAAAATCCTTTCTGTAAATGTATTCACATGTTTTGTTTCACAATATATTTTGAGGGGTGTGTGAGATTTATTTTTTTCCTCTTTTTATAGTATGAGTTATCTCTTCAATACTTCTTGAGTATTGACATATATTATTAATCGAAGAATACATTACCTTTGTTTCACACAGTATACTGTTCAACTTTTCAGTTTTAGTAATTTGAGCTTGTACACTCTTCCCCTTTTATAGTTTCACAGCATAGGCAGTATTTCAGCCTCACTGGTCTTAAAATATTACAACACCGCTAAAGAATTCTCAAGCATATAAAGGCAACATAATTGCCTTTCTGCATGCTCTGTGTCATGATACTTTCTGAATTCCTGTAAAACTGTTGTTTCCAAATAACTTTAATGCTGCATAAGGTCCGTCTGACACATGCACAAGAGTCTATAGAAACACATTTAACAAAGTGGTGACTGTACATGATGCTAGACTCAAACATACCCTCCCATGGCAGTAAATGTAAGTGAACAGTAACATGACCAGCATACACCTTTATGCACATTGTATAATGCACGTGTGACACACCGAAACACTTAATTTGAGGCACACTGTGCAGTAATATTTGGTAGATATCAGCAAGACCATGAGGAAGGTTGCTAAATATAATCCACATAGGCAGAATTTGTTTTAAAAAGTACAAATACGAAACAAGCTTTACTAACAATTCCATTGAATAAAAAATAACAGATTTCCTCACACAGGACACACAGAGAGGGATATCACTATTAAAACACAAAGAAATCAAATTGTATCTTAGGCATTCAAAAGTACGTTCTTTTTTTGACATTGGTTTTTATGGGGGGAAAAAATCCACTTTTAAATTATGTACACCTACTGTAAAAACATGGTAGAAAATGTGTGAGTGTACACAATGTTGCAAAAATGTTCACCAGATGTAATCTGTTTCTTCCAGGCATTGACTTTTTCTAAGAACAAAACAAGACCGAAACTTTATTCCTGGTATAAAGAGAATGTGTATTTTACTTTAGAACTATAAAATAACACTAGAAAATTAAACATACAAAAATGGATTTGCTAGTTTTAAATAATTGAATCACTTTTTGTTGTATTTGTCAACGTCATATTTAAAATGTCCATAGATTTGCTATTGCTTTTGATGACCTTATTTGGCTTAACAGTTTCTTTTCTTTTTCACCACACAGCCACTGGTTTCTGATTCAGAAGTCATATGCAGTGTTTCAGTGGAGGTGAAACCCACTCCTCTGAGCTGTGGAGGGAAAAACAAAAAGGTTTTTTAGCACAACCCCCACTCCCCTCCAAAAAATAAAATAAATAATAATTACACCAGATATAAATTAATATTAAAACCAAACATACCCAGACATCACCATGTGTTAAGACATCTTGAGATGTCTTGAGACATGGATATCATGACATCTTAAGATGACTTAGGACACGTCTTGAAAATACAATTTTGCAATTTTTTTTTCAAAATATGGCTGTTTTCAAATTGCAAAATGGTTACTGTTTGTCAGAATTCTAATATTGAGTGTAATATAACATGACAACCCAAAGACAAGATTTCTTCAAACAAAATCAAAGGTTTATTCAAAATAACAGTAGACAGTAAAATAAACAGGAGCTTTGGTGGCTAAAGTGAAATAACAATAACTTTAAAAAAAGAAAAACATCCAGTTTCATGATGCTACATTATTTAATATTTTAGATTTTTAAAACATTACTATAAACTTCAAGTAAAGCTAGACTATGATTAAAGTTATATTTAAAAACAATCTGTAAACTTTAAGTCAAACTAAGAATATGATATTTAATAAAATCAAAAACATTAAGATTTATTCACTGTATGTATTAATTTACTAATTATGAACATATATTGTGTAATTCATTTGCAGCATAGTTTTTTGAATATTTGCTAGCTGTTTTCTTGAATTATTTTACACATGATTGTGTAAAAATGTATTGAGCAGGTAGACTTCATTTGCTTGATGATTGGTGATGTTGGTATTCTCAATTACACAGTAAATGTTTCTGTTATGCCTGAAGGTATGAAACAAATGCTGGAGTCATCTTGCTTAAACTCTTCACAACCTGTAAGTTCATCTGTTATATGTAATGGCTGATGAAGAGTTCCTTCAATGGAAACTTGCAGAATTTCTGAAATACAAATAGATAAAATAAATAAAATTCTAAATTATGTTTTATTAGGTTCTACTCATGCCTTTGTCCAAGGTGGTTCACAGGATCATTTAACCATTAAAATACAACACAGAATACATAGTGTAGCAAGTAGTACAACAATATTAAAGTATTACACTGAATATTAAAGTTAAAGGAAATATCACACTTATAAATAAATTATATATAAACTTATAAATACGTTTATAGAGATTATTTCACAGGGCGGAGTCAGGCCACCTGCTGTAATGTTTAGGACATAACGTTAGTAATAAATAGAACATATAAAAGAGAGAGGCTCCATCCTTCGAAGGCCCTACACATATAAACGGGTGGTTCCGTCATTGAAGAGACCCGACAAACAGGAGGGGGGTCATCGTCATGGAGATGACCCGACATACGAAAAGGGGTCACTGTCTTTGAGATGACCCGACAAATGAAGAAGGAAAAAAAACACACATTGATTAGTATTATTAACACGTAAAAGTGGTTCTGGCTCTTCAATGGCCCAACATATGCAGTAGGGGGGTTCCATCGCTGAGGAGACCCGACAAACAGGAGGGTGGGCCACCATCGTTGAGGTGACCTGACATACAAAGAGGCTTGCGAACCGGAAAAAAAACAAAGTTAGTAGATATTAGAAGATATAGAGCGGGGTGTTCTGCCTCTTCAAAAGCCCAACATAATAGAAGGGAGGGTTCCGTCGCTGAGGAGACCCGACACACAGGAGAGGGATCACCGTCTTTGAGGAGACCTGACAAACAAGAGGGGTTCCACTGCTTGGGACCCTCACATAAATAGAGGCATCAGTACCTGAAAGAGAAGAAGATAAGGAATCATGCATGCTAAAGGAGGGGTTTGACCGGGGGTCCCCTCTGACTCAGAGAACCCTCCTCTGAGGTAAATGAAGCGATGCTTAACAAAGGGTTGGAGAAAGTGGAATCACTAACCCCCCAAAGGACAGACCCCCAGCTCCCCGCTGAAGACGTGCTTAACGTGACACGGGTTAATAACTGTACCCTACTGACTATGCGAAGACCCTCCGCACAGTAGAAAGGAAAAACCCCCTTTCATTTTTACTTCTTTTCTAGGAGGAAACCTTTTGTGGCCCAGGCGGATAGGTTGTCCCCACTGTGGACTTACTAGCAATAGACTGATGGGCAGATGCTACTTCGGCTGGTGAAGAACGAATGTAAGCTTCGATTGCTGATGAGGTCCAGCGTCCCATATTTTTTTATTAGATGTTGTTTAATCTTTGCTCTTGCCGCTGAAGTGGCTGCCCTGATTCTGAATGAATGCAGAGTGTGAATTGCGGGGAAGAGCCGAGAACAAAACCAATGTCTTGAGACAACAGACCTGCTTGCATTGAGGAATAGGGGGAACGGAAGGAGATTTGGGTTTACGCTCTGTAATATATTTCAGCATGGAAGCATATGGGCATAGATGAGTTTTTTTTTTCTCCATTGGACCGGCTTGAATTGAAGAACAAAGGGTCAGAGGATGAAATGGCCTTGCGTTCTGCGATGTACTTCAGTATGGAAGTGCAGGGGCACAGAGGAGAGATCATTTTTGAAAGCTGAATACATCGTCCTTGATGCAGCTCATCCGTTTTTGAAATTTGAAGGAATAGGATGAAATAGGAATCTTGAATGAGGTTCAGGTCACTGCAGCGGATACCTAGAGTAGGAAAGCTGGAAATAGAAGGAACAATAGGAGCATCTCAAAAATACTGTTAGGAATATGATTTCCATAGTTAAATCATCAAATGGAGAAATGCAGCCTTGGAGTAGAAAGTAATCAAGTTGCCTAGAATGACTATAGAGATAGCCAGGCGAGCAGGTGGGGCCGAAGAGCACTTCCTTGCAAGAGGAAACGAACAACTGGGATTCATAGTATTAGTTGGAGAAGCGAAAGACATCAAGTGAAATTGGTGATGAATTCCTAGCAAATCGGATTTGATAGTAGCTGGTGCCAAATGTAAAGATTCTTTTGCATGAACTTTTTGCATGATTAATCCTGCTTTGGGAACAGAAAATCAATAGGCGGTTCAGCCGGTGAAATAACAGGGGTGATGGAAGTAGGAGTGCTGCAGCCACATATGCTTGCGCTGTATTGAGTAGTCTGCTAATAGATGGGCTCAGTTGAAAATTAGCTGGCTAAACTGGGATGTCACTGCTGGAGTTGGCAGAGCTGTAGGGACCAGACTAAAATCTGGAAATCGCCGTAGTAATTGCATAATAACAGGTGAACTGGAATAATAATATGAAATGTAGATTTGTTTTCGCACATGAAAAGTATTCATTTTTTTGATCAAAGATGACCCCATATATGTGCTGCTGTGACAGCTGGGTATATTTGAAGAGCGGTGGATTTTAGATGTAATAGGTTTTCAATTTCTAGTGACAATAAAATAAATAAATAAATAAATAAATAAATAAATAAAACAAAAAAACATTAATTGTTAAAAAAAGAAATAAAAACCTCCAAATCTCTTAAATGAAGCGTTCATAAATAAGGCTAGGTCGAGAGGTGCTGAAATGAAATCACAGAATATAGAACAGGCCGTTCCAATGTTGAATGAGAGCCAACCACATTTAATTGTTTTTTCTAACTTCTGATGAAATATTAATGTAGGAACCCAAGTTTTTTGCTGTTGATGAAAGAGCAAGTAAATCGAAATATGAAATGTCCAACCTTGGGGAAAATGCGAATTACAAATTAAAATGGTCCAGCAAAGAGAGCGCTGCGTGTTTCTTGATCTGAAAGTTCTGAATAGGGGATGAATATAGTCGAGTTTAGATACAGAGGGCTTGCTCAAAACATCCAGTGCCAGTATGATTCCTAGAAATTGCAGTGGCTAAACATATCGTTTCCATCACTAGCTCTTGAAAGATTAAAGTATTTGAGAGCGGTAAAAATGGCAAACTAGGAGAGGTAGATGATGGCTCTTAAAGATCCCACACAGGCGAAGACGAACAGCTGGAATGGAGTGTAGTGTTGAAGAATGGATATCACATAATACTGATGTTGGATTCCAGATAAGTAGACTTTGATAGTGAAAGAGTCCTTGGAATAAACAATAAAAAGTGAGAATCCAATCTTGATTGAAAGGGGTTGAGGAAATCCATTTTACTTCAGAAATTGTTGAGAAAAATTCTCCAGTCGGTGGTGTAGGATGATCTAGTTGAAGGGTGAGAGTAGATGCCATGTATCCTGAGCTGAATCCAGGATATTACTAAGGAGAGATTTAGTTGAATAGATGATTTGATTGCAGAGCTTCCAGAGGCGTTGCATGAGCTGCAGACTTTATGAAGGAATCTGGATATCTGTATCTGAGCTAATGCACCAGCCATGTTATTGTGAGTACCGGGAAAGTGGTGTCTTGAATAAAAAGGATTGGAAACTGAAATCCATATTAGATGGCAGAGAAGTTGCATCACCAGTGGTCAAGAGGGTTGAAGAGAGATAAATTATACAAATGTTGTGGCAGATTTAGGCAGATTGAAACAAAGTGTGTGGTGGATCATATCCCTGCAGACGTTTGCTCTGAGGTTGCTGCAAGCCGTAGATTTGCTGCAAAACTGGTTGAACTGATTGGGAACAGTCTATGAATGCATTATCCATCGTGAGTTAAGAGAATGCTTTCAATTATATTAATAGTTTTTCAATATCTGCTGGCAGCTCACACAGAGCCTTTCCCTTGTTGCCCTATGTGATACAAAACTGTTATACTTTCATCTCATTGGTATGGGTATTGTATTTTACTTACAGAGAGAGAGAGAGAGAGAGAGAGAGAGAGAGAGAGAGAGAGAGAGAGAGAGAGAGAGAATCAGGGGTATGAATACGTCTGTGGGCTACAGGTAGTGGACAAAAAAAATGGAAACACCTGGGTAAATGAGGAACACCAAGTATATTGAAAGCTAGGGCTTCCACACAGGTGTGGCTCATGCGTTAATTAAGCAAATAACATCCCAGCATGCTCAGGGTCATGTATAAAAATGCTGGACAGGCCTGGTTGCCTATAATTATGGCTAGCATGGCTGCAAGAGGAGACCTCAGTGACTTTGAAAGAGGGGTGATTGTTGGGGTGTGTTTGGCAGGAGCTTCAGTGACCAAGACAGCTCAACTTGCTGATGTTTCACGAGCAACGGTGTCTAAGGTGATATTGGCATGGGGAAAGACATCAGCAAAGGGCAACAGTGGGCAGAAGCGCATACTCCAGGATCGTGCTATCCATGCATTAATTCAAAGTGCAAGGCAAAACAGGTGAGCAACTGCAGATCAATTGACCTGGGGCGTGAGCAGCCACTTTCATCAAAAACGGTCCACCGAGAACTCCACAGAGTGGGATACCATAGTGGCCCAATGCCCAATTAAGTGACTTTACATTGGTGTTTCCATTTTTCATCCACTATATATATATATATATATATATATATATATATATATATATATATATATATATATATATAGATAGTAACACAGTGGCTAGAAGGGCAGGCTGGAATCAGAATAAAAGTACTTGGAGGCTGAAAGTGGTCTTCAAAAACAGGACTTGCAGTTTATTATTTACAGGTTTGGAATAAACAACAAAAAAAACACAGCACCTCACAGGGCACAAATAAAAGGCCTAGCTCTGCACAGAGCACTGACTAAACACAGGCTTTCCTAAACTACGGTTGGAATGGCTAAGCCACTTCTCCAACAAACAAAACAATTATCAAACCGTAACCAAACACAGGGTTACTTTCTTTAGTAAGGAATTTTCCCCTTTTCACAGACCATGTAAATTTAACTTGCCTTTAGTCTTCCACACTCTCTCACTCACGATCACCGAGTACTGACAAAGAGATAGCTTATATCTCTACCTGATTTAGCTTAATTGGAGACAGCTTGACTTCAGCTGCTCCTACTAATCAGCTAGTTAAGCATTTGAGAGAGAACTGGCTCCTGACCCCTAGTGGACATTCTGCACATAACCCTTTCTTTTTAAATAGTTTTAAGATCAGGAGCTTTCTAGGAACAGTGCCCTCTTCATTCTCAAGCTGATATATCTATTTTCCAACAATTTCCACACACCTTATTACAATATATATAAAAAAGATATGAGGAAGCTTTCAAATAGAATTATGATTAGCATTCTGTTACATTGTGCACCTGCACCTTGTTAATTTTTATGTGTGTGTACTGATGACAACTGTTTTTCAGAAGGTTATTCCCTCTACCTGAGGAAAAGCACCATTTGCAGTTTGTGTTTAGCAGTTGGATCAAAGTTTTGATTTTGTCCACGCCCAAATGCATGACTGCATCATTAACTATATAAACCCGGATCAACATCACTGTACTTTGTTGTCACGAAAGAACTATATTCACTATGAGCACTAGAGCATGCACTGTGGACTGGTGTTGGTGTTTGTGTATGTGTTACGTGTGGGTGAACTGAAACAGGACTGTTATTATTTCGGGGCAAACCCACGGATTATAAATAAGCAATACACACCGCTGTATTGCTTCATTAACATTGTTATTGTTTACTGCTGTTAGCCATCAGGCATTGGACCATTAAACCTTCATTGCACCTGGATTATCATTGTTTGTCTGATTATTGATCACCTGCACACTCTACCACTTTGCCACACGTCCCCATTAACAAAAACACTTGTCATGTATACAGTCAGTACGCCGTCGCTGTAATGTCCTTCATTATAACGAACCTTAAAACAAAAAAGACCATAAAAACACACACTGTCAACATCCCCGTTTGTACGCACAGGATGCCACCTCCGCAGTGAAGTCAACTCTTTTGTCTTAATAAAAAATGCGCGCTGTGTAACTATGCCTCCGAAACGAAAATCATTTCTGGAGACTATATTGATCGTTTGAATAAAGGAGTAACGCAGGCATATCTCTTGGTTGTCAAAAACACGTTTTTGGCTTGTTAAGCAACTATGTGGCAAAGCAAAATTTAAAAAAACAAACAAAAAAAAAAAGAACCTGAGGATCTGATTAACTTTTCATGTCAAACTTTTCATCCTAGGACGATTTGGAATAAAAGCTCTTGCATGGATTCTTGCATGTTGGATTAAGATTTGTTACACTTTGAAACTATTCATGTCAGATTGATTTTGAATAAATGTTCAGCTTCAATTCGGGATTTGTCGTTTTAATATCTTTAAAGAACAGGATAAATCAAAGGCAGAATACTGCATACATGAGACGAACAGGTACGTGTAATTCAACTTGTAAAAAAGTATTCACATCCTAGCCCTGTATTTAATGTAATATGCCTGTATTTAATGTATTTGCATTGTTTTTTTACTGTTGTATTTAATGTACTATGGCCTGTATTTCACTGTATTTAATGTATTATGCATTGTTACTCACTATCTTGTAAAGTGCTTTGTGATGGTGGTCCAATATGAAAGGCGCTATATAAAATAAAGAACGATTGATTGATTGATTGTATTCACAATCTCATGTCATTGACTAACTCCAACAGTCTATCGTTCATTTTGATTGTCCTTTCGCTGTAACGAACCCCTCGATATAACGAACAAAAGGCTTGGAACCCAACAGGTTTGTTAAAGCGAGGGTGTACTGTATTTATGTCAACTGTTTGCTATTTCAACAGATTTTTATATTCCATCAAAGATTATGTTTTGAAAATACCTACCAAAATGTTTGTGAATTGTGTGGTCTTGTTCATTTTTTTTATTTGGGTGGGGTGGGGGGGATTATATATTATACTGCAAAGTACATTATTCACGGTAATTGGGGGTTTTATAGCAATTCAAGAGCGATTCAAGAATTTATAATAATGTTGACAAATCTTTGAAGATTGAAAATTCTTAATACCTTTATAGTATTTGTACAGATAAAAGTCCTTATTAAAAGAAACATTACCATGTATGTCAAGTTTATACAATGAAGTATTATGCTTTTATTATTGTGTTTGTCCAAATGTGCCAAATAGTATGAAAGCAGGGTATTACTTGCTTTTGAGTATTTAAGCCTGTAAAAAGGAACATTCAAACCTGTGATAGAAATTAAGAATTTTTTTTTTTTTACCTGGTCGCTATTATAATATTGGTATGAAAGTCAATTAAAAAAAAAAAATTCTGCCTGCACTCTACAGCTTTCTGCCTTCCTGTAAAAAAAAAAAAGCTCTACAGCCTGTTTAAGCCTCACACCCACATGGCCTTGAGTTATGGAACATGAACACCAGATGCAGTGCAACATGATACTCCTGCCCCCCACCCCCACACTCCAAATCTTTGAGTTGTTTCTCTTGTGAATTAAGTTAATCTAATTTCTGAAGCATTTCTGGTGAACGGAGGCAGTTCACCTGCTAATCTAATTCTTCTTCAAAATTAGAGGATCAAAATCATGAAAAAGTACATCAGTAGGACCTACATCCTCTACAAACAACCTGCAAGTTAAAGTAGTATTAAAAAAACAACAATAATAAGAAAGAAAACAGTAAAAATGTAAAAGGCAAAACTTTGAGAGTGATTGTAGTTATTCTTGACAAGCTAAAATAAAGGGATCCACCATATAAAGATGTATGATCAAACTTTATGGAAGAACATGGGTATCACCACAAATATTGGCATTATACTTGTGTATCAGTAGCGATCTAGACACTAACACCACATGAAAAAACATCTACAGTTGACTCCTCTTATTTGCATACTGGATAATTGCATACTTTGCTTAATTGCGTAGCATGCAGCTGGTCCCTTTTTTAATGCATTGTTTTCTATGATCATATGATTCGGTTAAATGCATATCGTCTAAATGCATAATTCGCTTTATTGCATGAAGCTGTGTGCTCCCGAAGTCGGTTGTAGAATGCATTTTACTTTGGCTAATTGCATAATGCAGTCCATGTGTTCTGTCAACGTGCTGTTGTTATGCGCATATGTATTTACAACTGTGGAAAAAAAAAAGGAAATGGCTAAGCGAACCTGTAAAACTCAGGCCAGATACTGTGCAGACTTCTATCAAATACTTTTTTCCTACGTTGGAGTCACAATGTCTACAGTAAGGTACTGTATGTGGGATATGTAGTCCTTTAAGAGTTGAAAATTACTAATGACATTAATTCCATATTAGGAATAAACGGCGCAAATTGTTCTGAAAGGTGATTGGCTGGCCGGGACACTAGATAAGGTGACACGGTGCTAGAAGCGGGCAGAGTGGATTGGGAGCGGAGCGAGTGATGTTATGCTGAATTACTTTGCTAATAAAAGTGTGTTTTTTGTTTTCCTGGCGTTATTATTCTAAAGCAATCAGCTTCCAAACAGCCTTAGAAGTTTTTTTTTTCTTAAGTCTGTGCACCTCAACTCGGAGACACAACACTGTATACATCTTTTTTTTTCATTTCCTGCATTGCCAGAGAATACAGAGGTAGTGCGTGCATGAGCCTAGTACTGTATAACATACCGGTTTTTCGTTGGTTTGTCTTTCTTTTTTTGATGAAGGCAAATGGTTTTCAGTCTTGTGACAGTTTTTTCCTATACTATATACAGTATATGTAGGCTAGCCTAGTGTATACTGTAGTTTGCAATCACTTTTTGTCAGCTCAATTGGTGGAGTTTTTTCTAAGATGTAAGCTATATACAGTTCTTTAAGTTTAATGCTTAACCTGAACTTCGTACTGGCTATATTGTACTTTTTTATTATTATTATTTTACTTTTCATATGCGTTGCCGCAGAGAAATGAAGTTTTACAGTTATACTGTACCATATATCAAGCTTGCTTATTGTTTTGAAGTTGTATTTTAAGTTATGTGCAATAAAATATTGAAACGGAAAATAATGTTATGAATCTGATTAAAACGAGTCTCATATACATGTACACATATTGACCTATTGTCATTGTATCCCATTGTATTCCCTTACTCCTGTTACCTGCAGACTCCGGTTATGTGCATTGCGCCACACCGGTCCCGAGCCTATGTAATTATGCAGAGTCGAGTGTATCTACTGCAATCTGCGGATAGATTAGGACAACTAAGCATTCAAAAAGTGCAAACAAATCTTTTATATACTGGTTCTTCCTGATCTTGTTGAAGAAGCAAAACATGTAGCAAATGAAGACACATCTTCATGAAATTCAGCATATTTGTAGAGATTGAGATTTACTAGAGAACTAGTTTTAATTACTGGGCTATGAAGGGCAGCAAATAGTGGAAAGACTTTAAAGCTTACTTCTCTTAAAATTCAAAGGCTCCTGGTCGAAGAGATAAAAAGTACATTTAATGTCAAATACAGTCCAAAGGAACCCAGCAGAGCTAAACCAAGTGTGTCCAAGATCCAGGACTTGCTTCAACGAGTAAGTATGCTACAAATGGAGCTGCATGAAATGACAGAGCAACAGGAGTTTGAGGAGCTGGCACACCCGAAATTCTTGGAAGCCACCAGGGAAATAGAAGAGGGTCAAAACAGTTGGGTTCAGATTGGCAGTGACAGGGAAAAAAAGAAACATAGTCAGACACAACCACCAGAAATCAAAACGTCACACAAATTTAGTTGATCAAAACCAGCATCAAGGGAACAAAAGGAACAATATCCAGGACCCCATAAACAGTGCTGGCCAGGCAGCAAAAAAAAGGGAGGTCATGATTGTCGGGGATTCCATATTGAGAAACACAGCAAGTTCAGTGTGCAGTCTGGACCCCTACAACAACAGTGTGCTGCCTTCTGGGAGCCTTCGTCACACAGATCACTGAGAACGTGGACATACTCCTAGAACGAACAGGAGACGACCTGGTAGTAGTCATCCACATCGATACAAACAACATTGGAAGAGACAGACCATTCTCTGTGTAAAAAAGTGCCTCCTATTTTCTGTTCTGAATGCCTCTTTATCTAATCTCCATTTGTGACCCCTGGTCCTTGTTTCTTTTTTCAGGTCGAAAAAGTCCCCTGGGTCGACATTGTCAATACCTTTTAGGATTTTGAATGCTTGAATGATATCGCCACATAGTCTTCTTTGTTCAAGACTGAATAGATTCAATTATTTTAGCCTGTCTGCATACGACAAGCATTTTAAACCCGGGATAATTCTGGTTGCTCTTCTTTGCACTCTTTCTAGAGCAGCAATATCCTTTTTGTAACGAGGTGACCAGAACTGAACACAATATTCTAGATGAGGTCTTACTAATGCGTTGGAAAGTTTTAACATTACTTCCCTTGATTTAAATTCAACACTTTTCACAATATATCAGAGCATTTTTTTTGGTCTTTTTTTATAGCTTCCCCACATTGTCTAGATCTAGACATTTCCGAGTCAACATAAACTCCTAGGTCTTTTTCAAAGATTCCTTCTTCAATTTCAGTATCTCCCATGTGATATTTACAATGCACATTTTTATTGCCTGCATGCAGTACCTTATACTTTTTCTCTATTAAATGTCATTTGCCATGTGTCTGCCCAGTTCTGAATGCTGTCTAGATCATTTTGAATGACCTTTGCTGCTGCAGCAGTGTTTGCCACTCCTCCTATTTTTGTGTTGTCTGCAAATTTAACGAGTTTGCTTACTATACTAGAATCTAAATCATTAACATAGATTAGGAATAGCAGAGGACCTAATATTGATCCTTGTGGTACACCACTGGTTACCTCGCTCCATTTTGAGGTTTCTCCTCTAATCAATACTTTCTGTTTTCTACATGTTAACCACTCCCTAATCCATGTGCATGCATTTCCTTGAATCCCTACTGCGTTCAGTTTGAGGATTAATCTTTTATGCTGGACAAAAGCTTTCTGGAAATCTAAATAAACCATGTTATATGCTTTGCAAATATCCATTTAAAACTGGATAGGAACAGGTCAACATGTGGGGCATGTTGTCTGTATCCTCCTTTGTAAAAACTTGTGAAAAGTAATAATTTAATATTTTAAATGTTTGCTTTTTTTTCTTTGTCTATGATTTTGCCATTTGTATCTCTTAGACATTTAACCTCATCTTTGACTGTTCTCTTGTTGTTAATATAATATTGGAAAAACATTTTGGGATTGGTTTTAGCCCCCTTAGCAATGTTCATTTCTATCTCTCTCTTGGATCTCTTGAGACAGGGGCTGTACAGACAAACTGGAGAATTGCAAACCGATCCAAAAAAAGGGAGACAAAACTGAACCAGGTATATACAGACCAATAAGCCTGACTTCTATTATATTTAAACTTATGGAAACGATAATAAGATCCAAAATGGAAAATTACTTATATGGTAACAGTATCCTGGGAGACAGTCAGCATGGTTTTAGGAAAGGGAGATCGTGTCTAATTAACCTGCTAAGGATGCAACATCGACAATGGATAATTGCAAAGCATATGACATGGTTTATTTAGATTTCCAGAAAGCTTTTGTCAAAATCCAGCCTAAGTCCATTTGTAAATGCTCAGATCGCAAATTGTGCGAATTATGCATGGTAAAAAATTGCTTATTTCACGGTCTAGAAATAGATATTTCAAGATATTTCACGATTAAACAATAGTTATTAAAAGCAAAAATGATGATTCTCTACGGTTATTATACAACAAATGTTCCTAAAATGTTTAAATGCTTACCTGAAAAACTGTAAATGTTAAATTGTAAAATATATATATATATTTTTTTTTTATGTCCACATTTTAAAGACTCTATTTTCACCATCAGTGAATTATCAATGTAAAAACAATAGGATATGTGAAATGTCCCCTTCTTATACTGGACAGTGATCTTTGCAGAAATATTTCTGATCTTTGATGCAGCTGGTGTCTTTTGCGTTGAAGACATTTTAAAAAAATCATGCAGCTCTATGCAGTGTGCTCAATTATTTGACGGAAGCAAACTAAACTGGCTGCCAAATGTGTTGTTCCCCCAAGAGAGATAGTATGTCTACTTTAAAGAAAAATGAAAGGTCAAATTTACCCTTTTACCATCAGCAAATCAGTTTGAACTATTTTTGTCCTATTTGAATGGCATTGTGCATTTTGGTGGAGCAGCAAGTGTATTTTACATACCTCTTTCCTATAATTGTTTGAAGCATCCAAGTCGTCAAGAATAATGGTGTCTCCCAGGAGTATTCCAAAAAACTAAAATAGCAGGAAACAGGCCTTCATTAAACAAAACAAACAAAACCTCCAACCCTCTAGAAGTAAAAGAAATAACACATTTGTCTGTACAAAGGTAACTAGTATGTTAACGTGTGTGTGCACCACAATAGAATAATGCTTGGATTTCTCTGAAGTTTCTGTTTTCTTGAAGATCTATTATTAGTAAATCTAGGGCGATCACATGAACCACACAGATATCCTGTAACAAGCCCTTCAGGGGATTATTACAAACTACAAAGAAGTTAGACAGAAACAGAAACCTAGGCTGGAAACATTTATACTACCACAAGTTTTTTTTAGATCCTACACTAGCATTTTGGTCCATTACAAACTTCCATTTTCCCCCACCAATGAGAATGTTGAAGAATTTTAAGCTATTTTTTTTATCCTACTGACATTTTAATTGAGCCTGATTTTGAATGAGAACACTTGGAAATACAGGGGTTTTATAAAATCAAGTGTCAACACAACTTCAATTTTGAATGTATTTGTGTCTCTTTCTTTTTTTCCCTTACTATACACTGGGAACTGGGGACATATCTCTAAAAATCCTTTAGGTGGTGTGGAAGGGTGGTGGGCAATTCACTGACACACACGGGAGACAGAAGATTTATTTGTAACACCGCACTGGTGCCCAGTTTTATTATTTTCTTTTTTTTCTTGGCTTTATTTTCTCTTTAGCCTGCAGAGAGCGCTGTTGTCTGTGGCCTGAATACCGACAACGGTAGTCAGGCTCACAGTAATACCAATACATGTACAGTCCAATGTTTCGCACTCACAGGTGCTCAAAAGAATAATGAAAACAAAAGGAGAAAGAAAAAGGGAAAATAAAGCACAGTAATAAAACTACAAAATAAAGGTGCTACACTAGGCAGCGTTACCCCCGACCGTCGCTATCCGCGCGGCCCAGATCTCCGTCCTACGCTCACCTGTTCCCTCAACCTGTGATACTGTTCAGGGTTCTGCCCAGGTTTTTCCCCACTACTGAAAATTCCTTTTCTTTATCTTTTTAATTAATTTGTTGTTGTACTCGTTCTTCTCCGGCCGTGCTCGGTCCAGCAGCAGAGCTTCCGCCAGCTGACTCATTTCATCTTAGAGGGCAGGCTGAGGGAACAACAGAGTGTTATCTTATAGGGTGAGCAATCCCTCAAGCCCAGCCTCTCAGCCACTCAGAGAGAGGGAAAGCCAACACACCTTCTTCCCCACCTCTCCATGTCACTGCCATGACTGACAGGCGGATCTACGAGGCTGCTGCCTCCTTCCTGCAGTACCACGCATTGTGCCAGACAGTCAGCAGAGATCTCCCCTGGTTTAGGTGGGGAAAGGTGTCCTGTATCTGTCAAGACCACTAAACCGAAGACCTCAAGACAAAACATTTATCCCACAGACATTCCTTACCCTCAAAAGAGATACTCCCTAAATCACCATCACTATGTGTTACTATGACTTGGGGAACTTTTTTAAATACATATATATATATTTTTTGTTATTCATTACAAAAACAGTAAAACCTTATTAATGCAAACAGAGTAACAATAGCACAAATGTTTTTACATTTAGTGTGCATATGCAAGTGTAAATATTGTATATGCAAAAAAAGAAAATGCAACCATAAAGTACAAAAAAAGTAAGGTGGACTATTTCAATTAACTTCGAATTCATGCTTAAATGTGGCTGGTAATTAGTGTTCTTACCTGTCTGACAGTGTTTCACATTTTCTGGGAAAATAAGTGACATTCAAAGTGACATTTTCCATTCCTTAGATGTGGTAAAGGTCTAGGAGAAAATGACACACAAATATGTAAAAATAAAAACAATATTCAAAAGTACTTATTCTCACTTAAGAATTGGGAAACGATTATCTCAAATCTGTTGTGTGCATGTGGTCTAATATAATCATGTCTGTAGACATGATCAATAAAACAGTAATGTCACGGAGCAGCAGCTTACAAGGGTTCCCTTCCGTTTATTTTTATTCCCCCCCCCCCCCCACTAACTTCTCCTCATGCAAAAGGCTAAAACTGAAATGCAGGGACTTCTGAATTTAGTGATTCAATTACTTGTTAATAAATGGCATTTGAACTACAGATGTCAAGAAGGGTTTTGAACAGTAACTATGAAAACAGCCATCCCATATTTAAGCTTTGGTGAGAAAAGTGAAAAATAAGATTTTCAAAAATAAATCACAAGATGCAAGACTGTTTTAAAATAACAATAGATGCAGATAATCCAACTATAAGCAGTGTTATGTCCAAAACTAACATGGCCCACGGAATGCAGGCACATAAAGTAAATTACAGAAGAATAAATCCTATTTCCAGTCAACACTGAAAAGCCTATCCACTAAAAATGCAGTAGCTGGATAGGATTAACCAGGGTTATGATAATAACCTAACATTCCCTTTCAAGTATGAAATATTTCCATTACCGAATCTTATACAATACCCAAGCCGTCTGATCCAATAACCAAGTAAAGGACTTGCAGCACCAGCAAATGTGCTAAAAAGGAAGATAAACAGCCTTTAGCATTATGGGAGAGGTTTGGGTGCTCACAGATAGATCTTTTGCAACCCAGTAGTCCACCCATTGTCCCCACTGGTATTCTCTAGTGGAGTGGTCACCCGCTGGCCCACAGATGGCCCAGAACTCTGCTCTGTGCTTTCCCACCATTGCCACTGCTTCCACTGTGTGTGGAGTAGATCAGGCAAGATCAAGTCCAGGTGCTCTTAGTAGCCCCAAAGTGGCCCAGGAGAACATAGTTCTTGTCACTGGCACAGCTCCTGTTCAGTGAGCTGTGGGAGCTGCTGGCCCGTCACGACCTGCTGAGACAGACGTGGGGGACTGTGTGGCACCCAGATCCAACAGCTCTGCAGCTTTGGGTCTAGCCCCTGAGCGGAGTCATTTGAGGTGTCTCAGGTTATCTGACAAAGTCATTCAGACTCTTCAGAATGCCAGAGCAGCATCTACGTGCTCTGTATGTCTATAAATGGGGTGTATTCCTGACATGAACTGGACCCCGTGACTTATCCCATGGTAAGGGAAATCTCCCTCTGCTGGGGGAGGTGGGAGCGACACACAGTCCTCCCATGGAGGTGGAGGTGGAACCAGCAGGTATTCTCCCTCTGCTGGTGGAGGTGGGAGCGACACACATTCCCCCACGGAGGTGGAGGCGGAACCAGCAGGTATTCTCCCTGTGCTGGCGGAGGTGGGAGCGACATAGAGTCCTTCCACGGAGGTGGAGGCGGAACCAGCAGGTCTTCTCCCACTCCAGGTCCGTGTCCCCTCTCTGCCTCCTTCTCCTCACCTTCCTTACTCCCTTGGCCTGTGGAGGTGATGGGGTCTGCTGCTCCAGCAGCCAAAACCACACAGACGCACAGGACACCCTCCCCATTGAGTAGGTCTTCCAGAAGCAGGGGTCTTCATAGGGGCAGTCCCCCTGGTCATGCCCAAACTCCCTGCAGATGACACACAGGGGGGCACTTTCAGCCCTCCACTGCTCCTGTTCCATGTCCCAGTACAGGGGTCCCCTCTCTCCTGCTGCTGCTTCTGGCAGCTCTTCCTTCTTCCTCCCATCCTTCATTACTTATCATGGATTAGTACATTATGTTTAATTACTATTTTATATTGATTAAATCATTTATTTATGAGGGTAACACTTTAACATAAGTGTCTGTAATTCATGATGAATTGTGTATAACTAATTTATCAGCATGATAAAATAGGAATTCATGATGAATACACTTCTAATTCTAATAATTTAATTCCATGTCTGCAATTAATCATGAAAAACATATGAACAGACACTGATTTTAAAGTGTTACCATTTATTTAATATAGCGCTGACAAGGCTGTTCACCCTTCTTTGCATAAAATTAACGTGTCGTTCCCCTCCACTAACAAGAGGGCAGCAGTAGTTTTAGTAGCTATTTGAATTACGATTGGCAGGTCACTCATGATCTGTGCATCGTCTCTTTGGTTCCCAGCCGCAGCCAGCCTCCCGCAGCAACTTTTCACAGCTGCGCTGGGCTGTGCAGGATCTGCACAGATTTCAGCGGGTGGAGCTTATTGACGTCACGCAACAGCCCTTGAAGAACGCGCATCTGTGCAGAACTGTGCAGATGTGCAGAAATCTGGGATACAAGAACACGACCTGCGTGTTGTGAACTAGGACTATAGAAAGAAGGATAGGACAGTCAATCCCGTGATGCAGTTTGGTGCTCAATTACAGGCGCCATTTGTGGAGCCCACTCAGTACTGAATACATTGTGGTGATGCTGTGCTGCAGCGCAAGGATATACCGGTATTTTTTAAATAACAATACAAAATATCGTTAATATAAAACGATTGACTGTTATTTATGGGGATTAATGCTTGATTATGTCAAGAAACATTTTGCCAGGGCAAGCGCGAATAAGTTAAAAGCATTGCGAGTGCACTGTTAAAGGGCTCTACGGGCTCCAGAAATGGCTCCACTGTTTACTAACTCCTCCCACCTGTGACATCATTTTCCTAGCCTTCTTTATATAAGTCCTAGGTTGTGCACGCACCTAGAGGCAGATGCAAACAACAAAGGCGTTCTTAAAAATCGAGAGAGGCATAACAGAAGTGTAACTTGATGTTTAAACCTGCTACTGCCATCTAGGTAATGGAGGGTAATTACGGAAACAATCGGTTGCATGTTTTCACTTTGCATTTAATAAAATGGTAAAGCTGTATGTTATAACTTGATTTTTATTCTACCGTGTTGATGGAATATTATTCTTGAAATTCCTTGTTACAATAATATTTCTGTGATCGAAAATGACCATTTATACAGGAATGTTAATATTTAATTTACATAAACATTTATTTTATATAAATGTTTTTTTTTACTCATTAAAAAATAAATACCTGTGAGTATTCGCAACAGTGCTGGGAAATTAAGGACACACCCTGTGTAAAGACTTTCCTGTCAGGGCCCTTTATTTATTGTATTATTTATTAATAAATTATACTGACAAGTGGTGAAAATATTTAAGTGTGTTTTATTTTTGCACAACATATAAACAGCACAACTGTGGAAAAGGCCTTGCGAGAGGAATATGTGAAAAACAAGTTAAGCGAGAGGGAAGGGAGGGGTAAACTGGATGTATACTTAAACATCTGCACTGATATTGAACGTCCACCAGGTGGCGATGTAAAGCACAAATACTTACTTTGCGCCGACCCAGCTAATGCAATATGGCAGCGCGCAGTGAGACACTCTGTGGATAAGTGAAGCACATACTGAATGTATTTTAAGAATTGTAGAGGGGGGAAATAGTGCGAATTCATTTAGACTGACAGTTATTTAATATATTTTTAAACAGATGTGGCTATGTCTGTAATTTTCAAAGACACGAGAGGATGGCTTTTGGATCAACTTTCTCACTTAAACAAGGCTTTCCAGCGCTGCGTTTCAGTCAAAAGTCCTGGACAGAGACAGCATTTGAAATGTGTTTTTAAACGAGAATATTTCAACATTTTTAAACCTCATATTATTTCAACGCTGTGTAGCAATAGTAATGTTACTGCACGTAGTTACTCAAATGCTGCACAGGAAGGAGAGGGGAATAATGATGGAAACTTTGAAACGATCGGAGAGGAACCATTTTCACTGAAAAAGGTAAATAAAACAGCGCAACAATTCAGTGATTCTCTTAACATTGTCAATTCTAGTTGTGACCATCCTTTGAAATGGCATTTTAGACCCTTACAGAAAGATGAGGTTGGCCCCATCCCCACAAACTCGAAATCAGAAATCAAAATGCATGTTTCTGTCTGGTTTCATGACAGGTTCAATTATAATAGCGAACGATTTATTGAAGAATGTGATAATGTTCATTAATTAGCCTTTCTTAAAATAGTTATTTTGTTCATAAAATGATTTCCAGTTGTCCTTCAAATCAAATGTATGCCTTCCTGTTTTCTTATTCTGGGTGGCGTTCCAGTCTCCCCAATACATGTATTTTCTCTTTAAGTTTACATAGGATAACACAAATCCTCACTAAAAGACCATGCTAAGTTTCTATAGAGATTGCCCACTCCCAACATGAAATGTGGGCACACTCAGAAAGGCTGCATTACAGTGAGAGGGTCCATGGGTCAGGTGTACAATACACTTATGTGAACCAATTGGGGTGACATAAGTGAACAAGACAGGCACAAAGCACTGAACCAATACAGTGAATACCCATTAAACTCTTTTTGTTTAGTCTGTTTTAGAAACTTACTGCACAATAATCCTTTGAATGTTTCAAATCGCCTACAGAAAAGATTTATGTTCACCGTGGTGTCATTTGCAGACCCAGGATATTTACTTACATACTGTCCTGTTTTTCAATTTTGAATACAGCACAGGCCATCTAAAACAATTACTGTTTTATCTGATCTGGTAATAAAGTATTTAACGATTGTGAATGTGTAAGTCAGTTAACATATGGCCTATCCTTTCAAAACAGACAACATTTAACCTTGTTTAATTTGTGATCCAGAAACGGAAGCGAAAATTGAAGGAACTTAACAAAGGGGAAGTAGATGCCTATGAATATCATGCAAAGGTGAGGATTATTTGGCAAATGATAACTTTCTAAGTAAGTTATCATTATGGGGTTCTAGAGTATCAGAATCTGGGGCTATGAAGACATCTGTCTGTATGTTGAATACGTGGATCCAGCGGATATAATGGTGACATATTTTTGTTACAGTATGTTACTGATTGCTCTAATTTAGAATGTACAGCTATGAGTGGTGATGGATGGCACTGACATGCTTGTTAAATGTCTAAAGCTATATGCTTCTAATTCATAATTCTTTCCTGGACAGATGCATTCAGGATAAGTCGTTAATAAAGTGAATTAGAATTCAGAGATGAAAATATACTTGAAACATAACTGTTCACCCTCGAGATATTTTCAAGCTGCTCTGAATTTCAATTTTTGATACTGATCACATTTACAGTACCCTTTGTTTTCTTCTTTTTCTGTTGAACATTTCCTGGGAAAGTATTGGTGGTTAATTAAAAAAAAAAGTTAATCTGTTGCATTTTCAAATGTAATTTAAACAATAGTTTTGCACAAATTGATTTATGCTGAGGTAAATGGGTTCCTTTACTGGTAGTTTGTGTTTTTGAAAAAAAAAGAAAAAAAGATTTTGACGTAGTTGAAACATTTATCAATTTGTTCTTCCTTTTAGTATTTTTTTATAGTTATGGATGTATGTGAAAGGATGATGAGGTTTTATTATAATCTTTTTTTGCTTTCTATAGGTAAGTAAAATTGTATTCGAGGGCACCAAACTTTTGGTCGAAAAAGGCTTTGCACATGGTATTCTAGATCCATCAGCAAAAGGAAGGGAAAGTGAAAGGCTTGCTTCAGGAGTTGATGACAACTGTCTGGCAGGTCTTTGTGAAATGGCAAAGCAGCTCCCATTAGTGGATGACAATGAGGATAAAACTGTGCAGATACTAAGCGAGGATGACATGACCTCCACAGAAGATCTGGATCTGTTTTCATATGTAACAGAAAACATTTCAGACTGTGCAAGACTTGTAACCTTAATGGGACAGGAATATCTCATTCCCCCACGCAGCAGCTTCCTTCTGGCTGATATATCTTGTATCCAGCCACTTGTAAAATGTAAGTTGGTGCTATTTAAATCAATACTATTGCATTTTTTAATGGTGGGACAATGTATTATAGCACATCAACAGGAGAGATTCCTCTGGATGTATAATACAGTACAGATATACAGCACGTGGTGTGTTGTACTAACATGGAGGACACTGAACAACATTATAATTGAATTCTCTTTGCGCAGACCTATAACACCACAGTATACTGGAGCATTATCACCATTCAGCACTTATGTATGACGATTTTGTTGCTGTGCTATTGCATGCACATATTAGTCACTACGGAAACAATTACAGTTTCTGCTCTAAGAACAGTTATGAATAAAATAACTACAGTTTGAAGGTAAAACTGAACTATATTGTAGGTGTTTTTTTCTTTTTGTAAAGAAGTTTATTTGTAACATAAGAGGCTACAGTAAAGACAAGTGTTTTTTTTTTTTTTACCTGGTTGGAATTACTGACATTTTTTTGAAAGAATCAAAAGTGCCTACAGTGTGTGTGATTCAATCTGATGTTGCTATAGCTTGATGATTCAGCTTAAAAGAAATGAGAACTACATCTATTATGAGGTGTCATTACTTTAAGCATAAAATCAAAAATGATAATTCAAATATCGATATTCTTTGGGTTTCATTCATTACTGTGATTTTGTGTAGATGTTTTCTTTTTAATAACTCACAATTGCTGAGGTTGCCACAGTTGTAGGTGGGCAGAAATTATACCCCTAGTGATCATTTCTAAAACCTTTCAGCATTGGCTAAAAAAGGACACTATTTAGACAGCCTGGTAAGTAATCTTAGCAGAAACAGGAATGGCAGAGAACTTAGATAATAGGATATTATTCAGGCAATATATTCAATATCAACAACATGTAAATTATATAAAGTGACCGTTAACTTGGCTCCTTTCAGGATTGCTTGGAAGTATTATTATTATTATTATTATTATTATTATTATTATTATTATTATTATTATTATTAACCAGTAATTAAAGCATATTTCTGGTATATTATTGCTGACACCCGTGGTTGTTTATTCCCAGAGATATCTTGTGGTATTAATGTTGCTTAGCAACTAGTGGTGCCACTGAAATCAGTAACTTTGTATTTTTTTATTATTATTATTATTTTTACAGATAATAAAACATATGATGTCATTGTTTTAGACCCCCCTTGGGAAAACAAGTCAGTCAAAAGGAGTAACAGGTGAGGTTTAAAAAAATATACATTCCTACCTTCTTTAGTGAGCAATTTTTTTTTTTTTTTTATCATGCATAGTGGTCACAATGAAACCGCTTTGGCCAGTGGACCAACCAATGTAGAGTGTTGATAAAGTGTATTCAGTGCTATCTTTGCACAGTTTTGTTAATGCAGCCAACATACAAAATAGATTTGGGACGATTTATCATTCGATGTCTGCATTGAACAGACAGTCTTCCACTCAGAAATGACAATTTTCTAGAGGGAGCTGTGCAGTGTTGGCAATGGACATTAACTCTAGAGCAGCATTGGGTGGTTAAATATGTAAAAATGCTTAAGCAAGCAGAATGTTGTCAGGGGCCCCCAACAACATCTTTCATTGCTAGAGTTTTCACAATTAGTTTCCTCTCAGATAGAAAGTAAAGGTTTGAAATTATTAAATTATATTTAAAAAATACCTGCAATACATGTACAGGGTGTAAAGAGTAATGAAGTGTTTTTAATGCTTTCTGTTTTCCACATTTTGCATTAGTAATTTTTTTTTTTTCAGGTACAACTCCCTCCCCTCCTGTCAAATCAAGCAAATTCCTATTCCAAGTCTGGCAGCTCCAGATTGCCTTGTGGTCACATGGGTAACCAACAGGCAGAAGCACTTGCAGTTTGTAAAGGAAGAGCTGTACCCTTATTGGTCTATTGAGGTTCTTGCCGAGTGGCAATGGGTGAAGGTAAGAATAAGAATCAAACAAATTGTAGGACTAAACATAAATTGAAACTGATAAAATGTTGACATTTTGACGAGAAGTCACACAAGATATTAACAAAGACATCTGGTCAAATCGCTTGTCTACTTTTATTTGATACCACTGTGTAACTTTATTAATTCTGTAACTTATAATCAGGATCAGAACACGCTATTAAAAGCTGTCTAGAAATGGAATACCCTTGACAAGCTTAACAGTAAAACAGTTGTCAGTCATAATTTGCATTTGCTGGGTTTTCTAAATACAGACTTCGGTGTTGCATTTTACTCTGTGTAAGCTCATTTAATGAACCCTCGGGTACATTACACGGTCTAGGCTGGACAATACAAGTTAAGTCATGGCAGCAGTGTGGAGTAGTGGTTAGGGCTCTGGACTCTTGACCGGAGGGTCGTGGGTTTGATCCCAGGTGGGGGACACTGCTGCTGTACCCTTGAGCAAGGTACTTTTACCTAGATTGCTCCAGTAAAAAAAAAATAAAAAATGGGTAATTGTATGTAAAAATAATGTGATATCTTGTAACAATTGTAAGTCGCCCTGGATAAGGGCGTCTGCTAAGAAATAAATAATAATAATAATAAGTCCAAGACTCAAATGTGTTCTATGTAGACATAGCAGGCTTTATATTTGGTGATATTTATTTTTTGGGTGAGGGTGTGTATGCCTTGCAGTCATTCACAATTGAACTTGCTAAAACAAAGTAGGGTTATTGAACTCAGTAGCTTTGCCAAATGTGTCAAGTTAATGAAGTAAGCATTACCTTCCAATTGATGTTTTCACATGGATGTGTTTTAATCCACCAGCTGAATTTTTTTCCCCCTCCCATCTTTAAAAGATCACAAAATCAGGAGAATTTGTATTTCCACTGGAATCTCCACACAAGAAACCATATGAAATCTTGGTGTTGGGAAGATACAAGAAAATTAAAGATAAATCACCCAGGTAAAGTCTAGGTTCTCATGAAGCATGCTGTAATCATTTAATTAGCTTTATATTGCTTATTTATGTGTTTGTTTTTGTTTTGTTTTGTTTTATAGCACACCAGTGGTCAAAACAAACACTTTTCCAGATTGCAAGTTAATTATCAGTGTACCCTCCACCCTTCATTCACAAAAACCTTCCCTGGCAGGTATTTGTATATTTAAAAAAAAAAAAAATATATATATATATATATATATATATATATATATATATATATATATATATATATATATATATATATATATATATATATATACACACAGATATATACTGTATATATATGTGTGTGTGTGTTTGTGTGTAAATATATATATATATATATATATATATATATATATATATATATATAATATATGTGTGTGTTTGTATATAAAATACATTTCTCGAAAACAAAGAATTTTAGGAAAAATCTTTTGTAGCAAAAGTTTTGCTTTTGTGGATGAGGAAAAAAAGTTACAAGAAACAGATGTCTACAATTATTTATTTCAGCATTTTTTTTGCAAAACTCGAAAAATGCTAATTCAAAAGTATTCATACTGTTTGATGCTATGATAATATTGTCTATTATCAGAACCTAATTCTAGAAAAGTCTAGAAAATGCTGGATTGTAGGTGAACATTTTTAGAGCGTATAAAAGGGTTAGACATAGGATGATTGCTGTCATTACCAATAAGTCAATATGGGGAAAAAGCAAAGAGCTATCTGAAGAACTTAGGCAGAAATGTATTTATTGTCTTAAAGCTGGAGAAGGATACAGGAAGATTTCCAAGCATTTGAGTATGAACAACGCTCCCTCGGTCTGGAAGAAAGAAGGTTCTTTCACCAAGAACTAGTAGAGGAATTGTGAGGAAGGTTAATAACAATCTGAGAATGACTGCCAAAGATATTCAAAGTGAATTGGGTTCAAGTGTGACTTGGGTTTCCATTTCAACCATAGGTCGAGTAACACATGGTGAAGGTCTCAATGGTCGCAGGCCAAGGAAAAAGCCACTCTTAGGAAAACGTCACAAGGACAATTGCTTAAAGTTTGCAAAACAGCATTTGAATGATGGATATAAGTTCTGGTCAAAGGTTTTGTGGAGTGATGAAATAAAAATCGAGCTATTTTGTCACGCTGATCGTTGTTACATTTGGAGCAAGTCTGGTGAGGCGTACAAAGAAAAGAACATCATAGCTACTGTCAAGCATGGAGGTGGTAATATCCTTCTATGGGGCTGTTTTTTTCTCTAATGGCACAGGAAATGTAGTTCCAATACATGGTAAAATGGATTCCATAGCAAACCAAAAGATATTGGCCAATCATCTGAAACCCTCCGCTACAGAACTTGGTTTAAAACACAACTGGACATTCCAACACAACAACAACGATCCAAAGCACATAATTGTAGACATCTGTTTCTTGTAACTTTTTTTCCTCATCCAGAAAAACAAAACTTTTGCTACGAAAGATTGTTCCCATAATTATTTGTTTTTGAGAATGTTCTAGAAATTATACATTTCCATTAGGGTATGTAAACTTTTGACTACAACTGTATATAACTGTATATAACTGTCCAAAGTGATTCAGACCCATTGCAGAAATGAATTTACATTCACCTGGGGAGACATTCAACTCTAGTGATTTTAATGGTCAGTAGTTACATGCATGCTATCATTTCCTTTGCAAACTCACTTGTGCAAATGGCACAGTAGCCTAGGCCAATTAATAATGCCAAGTTCCTTCTGTCTGAAATAATCCAGTTGCAAACCTGCATAGCAAACAGTGTAATGTGTCATGATGGTTTTACATGACATTTTACATGTTAACAGGCTGTATATATGTAATGTAATGTTTAGGTATTTCCGATGAATTAACCATGTTCTAACAAGTCAACAAGCAAGTTAGATTATATCCACCCAAAGTATTTATTTTAACACATGCGTTTTAGAGTGTACAGATTGTAATTTAAAATTATTGCCACTAGAGAGCAGCCTTGCATCAGAAACACCTTGATTTTTGAGTTTCCATAGCTGCTGGTTTTTAATAACCTGGGATTTTCCACTAATTTGTTTTGCTTGTATGAAAATAATTTGTTTATTAAAATGTAGGCTGTTAATGACAGATTTCATTTTATATTTCTGTTGTTGGCCTTAGATACTGTGAATACATTCAAAGTCAGATTAGAGACACTTTAATCAGAACTCATCTTCAAAACTGATGAAACCCCCACAGATTTAGTTTTCTATGAAGTGCCACATTAAGAGCTTATGTCATTTGATATTTACTGTTTTCTCTTTACGAAGACAAAAAACTCAAACAGCCAGTCCTTTTAAATGTTGTTGAAATTTACTTTATAAACCGCTATCTCCCCCTTTCCCCATCCTGAGTTGCTCACAAATCAATAGGTGCATAATTCTGAGGGGATTGTAGCAAAAGCAATTGTAAGCAGTGGAGTGTCTGCACAGGGAAGGAAAGCTCTGATGTCTATTCACAGACTGTCATGATCCTCTTACTTTTATCTACCACATACCCACATGGTCATCATAATGTCTTTGGTAAACCTGTCCACAGTTTTTGTTCTTTCTTTGTTCTTTTTGTATGTGTTTGGTGGAGTCTGTGTCTTTCTTTTAGTTTCTTTTATCCCAGACGTGATGTATTCAACATTCTTATTTCACGGAAACTGAATTTATGGTGAACCAATTCCCCCTGCTGCACTGAAAGCTCATGTTTTGACAGATATCACTTTTCATCACAATTTTTGCCCATAATGGTCTTTGTGGGTCACACAGGCTGATTCATGTCAGCATTAACACCATTACTCATCTCCCAGATGATTTATTTTACTGTGGACCTCTTGCAGCCTAAATAAGAGATGCTGAGGCCATCCACGATAGTCAACATTGTACATCAGACATTTTACACACGTCCAAGGTGATTTCCATTTACAGTGATGACCACGAATACTATAGCAACCTTAGAATCCAATAGAAAAATAACATTACATGTAACACTATATTTTCAAAATAATTTTTAAAATGTCTTGGCATTGGGGCAGAGTGGGCTTGAATGTTTTCAAAGCCCAATTTGTTACCATATCCAGATTTGAAACAGTTCACTTGTATTAAAATTATATAATTGAAGTGATAGAACTTAAATGCACAATTATTCATGGTCTAACTCCATTTCAAAGTAAAGTAAAAATAAAAAAAATACAGTTGAACACAGTGTTTCATATGCTTCTTGTAAAGTATTTTGTAGGAAAAAAAAACATAGGTGGTATACAATAATTTATTACACTTAAAATGTTAATGTGGCAATAACAAGCTACAGTCATGAAATGTTAATAAGGTCACTACAAACTACATACCTTAAATGTTAATGAGTTGAGATCACACTATGCGTATGATCATGTCAGTGCTGTCAGTGACTACACAGTTCCTATACGGTGTTGTTCCGTGTGGTCTGTACATTTTGCGTTTTAAATTAGGTAAAGGTCAAGACAGAAACATTGCAAGACAAATATATTCAGTAAGGGAAGAGACAACAACTAAATATTTGCAGATATGATTATATGGCAAAATGTCATCTTGTATATGTGTTGTTCATCTTGCATGTGTGTTATAAAAGGCACTTCTTGGTACAGCATTCCTTTTCTTTGAATTTCTTTGCATTTCACTGACTTATACATCTACTTCTTTAAAAAATCAAATTATTCTTTACAGACATTGCGCCTCCGGTTCCCCAAAACAAAATTACTTGTGACAAATTTGCAGTGATTCAGACACAGAAAATATTGCAAAAGAAATCTCTTGGAGGGTGATGGATCATTTCAAATTCTCCTTATGATTTTATTCTTCCAGTACAACCAGTTTCAGCATCTCTCTTTCAACAGTAGTTAAATGACGGTTATATAAAAAAATAATAAAAAAAACAAGGCAATAAAATTACACTTTCCTGCCTATTTAGGTAAGGAGAGTAATGCTGTCTTTTCCCTTTCCTTTTCAAATCTGTAAGCAATGGGAACAACTGAGTGGTATGAGTTCTTGCATAAAGACAGAGCCTTTCTTCTGCTGAGTTTATACATGGTGAATATTGAGTGGACCAGGGGCATTATTAAGACATAGACCAGCTTGACGTATTTATAAAGTTAAGAGAGAGAGCTCTAGATCTGTGATTATGAAAATTATGAAAAGACAGGAAAGGTACCTGTGTGGGCAGCAAGGTTCTTATTCCCTGTCTTCAAATGAAATCGATCTGTCAGAGCCATTGAAGCCTGTGGATGAATTGTTCCAATTCTCAAGGGTACCCGTTCCTGATGATTTCTGACTATAAATAACAAACTGACAAAATCCTTGAAATTTAATTTTCTTTTCCTTTTTAATGAAATATTCCCTTTTATTTAAATCCATTAACAGCTGAGAGCTGATTGAAATTGTCCTTTTTTGTATTTTGTTCTTTGTGCAGATGTACTGAAAGAATTCGTTGATCCTGAAGCAAAGTGCTTGGAGTTGTTTGCACGCAACCTTCAGCCTGGTTGGACAAGTTGGGGGAATGAAGTCCTCAAGTTCCAGCACTTGAGTTACTTTAATATTGAGGAGACATGGCAGGATCCCCTTACTTAATGCCATTTGAAGCACCGGATATCCTGACATAAATTGATAGATTTTCAGACCTAAACCTTTTTTCTTTTTTTAATGACAGCGCATGCAGCAACCAAGGGATTAAATATATATGACTGGTTTCAATAAAACAAAGACTTTGTCTGGCATTAAGACATGGAACACATAATCCAGGAGGGCAGCATATACTGAACAGATTTAATTTAGAATGAGTTTATACCACTTTTTTTTTTTTTGTTTAACATTCCCTTCGATTAAAATGTCAGATTTTGGAATTAAAGTTGAAAAGGGTACAGTGTCTCTCTGAGTTATACATTTATTTTGAGGCAAAATGCAACAGTTATACACACACACACACACACACACACACACACACGTGCAAACACCCAGTCATTAGTAAAAGTTAACTGATGAATTGTCCTTAATGACATGCAGCGTATATGTTTAAATACACTCTAATAGTTGTATTTAGAAAACATATATTTTGGTTGACCTGTAAAAAATTAAAATAAACAACACCTATCCTTATATTTCTCTTATATTTGATACTAAGTACATATTAGAAACATCTCAGTTCAGCTCCAGGTCTCTGGAGCCCCTCTGACAGCTGCGTCCTTTCTGTTTTTGATAACATGCTGTGTGTAACATCATATGGATCATTGGCTTTGTTAAGAGATACCTGAAAAAAACGGATGTTATATTTGTATTTTTTTATATATATATCTATAGTACCTGGAATACAGCAGTCATTCTTTTATGCCATAAACTGACAATTGACTTAATTTATATCTACTGTAACAGTTCAATACATGGAGTTTAAAAAAAATAAAATAAAAAAAATAAAAAATAAATCTAATAATACACGTAAACAACAATTGTTTTGGTATCCGAGCACTTTACTGATCTAATGAGAATTCCATGACTCTTTCAGGCAACCTGTCAGAAAGCTTTATGAGGACGAATTACATTTGCTTTAGAGCAATTTAAAATTAATGAATCCAGAGATGGGAGGCTGCTGGATAATTTAGCACTAAACATTTATAAGCCTTCTTTAGGATTCTTTGTTGGCAAGGCTTGTTGTGTGTCAATCTGTGAAGGGGTTTAATGTATCCTGGTCATGTTTGCCTAAAGAAGCAGAAATCTAAACACTTTACAGATTCAATTAAAACCAGACGTATCCATTCTGATTGGACACCCCTCAAGAGTATTTGCTTATTTCCCAATACTCTAATTTAAGTTGGAATAGTACCTCACCCTTTAATTACACCGGATGTTTGTTGTTTCAGAATTCATTCATGCATACAAATTTGACAGATAAAACAAAGCAAAAGGAGCAGGCGACTGAAGAAATCTGGGAGAGGCACACATATATCTAAGCCAGCAGCAAAGAATGGCATACATGACTATTGTATAGTTCATTATAAAGGTGTTTAAAATGTTACGGTTATGGTATACATACGGATTTTCCCTTGTTTGTTGTGTTCTGAATTAACAATTTCAAACTGTTATGTATCTATTGATTAAAGAAAGCTAAAAACATTGCTGTTGACTTCACAACTAGACTGGGACAAGGTTTTGAAGGGAATTACAAAATGAAAGATGCTGATATAAATACACAACAGTGGTGCTTTTGTTTTCCTTAGTGTCCTTAAAAAAGCAAAAAAAACAAAACAAAAAAAAAAAACATGTTTTCTATAGTATGACCAAATTACCTGCAATGCTAAATCCAGGTTTTAAAGGTGTTATAGTGTTAGGTCAGAAGAAATGAGGAATGTTTTAAAGTATGGCACAATAAGGACTGGTGATCTCCAGTGGATGTTTTTTTTTCTCTCATTTTCCTTATAGGCTAGCCATTTGTAAAAGGAGAGACACTGCTTATAAAGGTTGCATCAATAATAGATGTTCAGAGCTTATTTTACATGGAGACGGAATCAGTTTCATATGTTGCTCCTTGAATATAATTTAGACTTTTTTGTATTTGAGTTTGTAGGAAAACCTATAAAGCAACTCCCCTGGAGGCTGTTGGCATGCGGAATGTACACAGCTTTTTTGAAGGTTTTATTAAATGATAATAACCTTTGGAAAAGAAGTAAAAAAAAGCAGGCTCTGAAAATAAGTCAATCACACAGCTGTTCCTCACAATTTCCAATTCCATTATGATTAATAACAGTATTCTCCACTGCTTTGTCACTTTTATCATCAAGTAATTTATGTAATGTGATCCAGCCTTTAAATATAATTGTTTTCATGAATAGTCATGAAACAGGATATTTATCACAAGACCATATTATGACACTTCGGGATTTACTTTATTGACAACCCAAGTTAAAAAAAAAAAAAAAAAAATCCTAATTAGGGTCTTTAGGAACCAAACTCTTAATTTTGATACAACAAATCAATATAAACTTAAATTGGTCTAAGATGCAATACTGATGTATTCTAGAAATTCAACGAGAATACTGTAGCATTCCATTCCCTTGCAGGATTATCTGTCTTAGCAACAGAGACATGTATGTGTAATGTGTCCAGAGACCTTGTGCATTGCCAGTTATTATACAGTAGCAGAGAAAATCTGAAAGCTACATTAATTGATGGTGAATACATTTCCAGTTTGCTGTTTCTTTTTTTAACCAATTGTATGTGGAGTTTCTCATTCTGTATTTTGTTATAGCCATAAGGGCTGGGTGTAGCAACCGTATTTATGTATAATGAACAAATATGGAAAAAAAAAATTGGTCATCATTTGTATTTACTCGGAAGAAAACGTTTCCATCTCAAGAACAAAATGGAAATAATCACCACTTAGACAATCTTTAGTTGAACATACGGTTTAACTTGGTCTGAGGCTGGTTGAGGGTCTGAGTCAAGCAGATATTGAATACCAGAAAGATATAGCTTGTAAACTGAACACTACCAAAGCTGTCAGCCTGGAGAAAGTGTTGTTCAATTTCAGATTTCTCTGATATTAAAGTATCTTTAATGAAATGTTTTCTCATTTTGCTTAAGTGTGGATGTTATAGTACTGACAGTGAATCAGATTCAGTTTTGATTTTGTCTTCATAGACATTCTTATAATGTGGAAATGAGGTAACAAGAAATCATGACTTCTGCTCTTATGTTTACCTGATGCATTCCAGTAAACTGTCTTGCTTTTTGTCAAAATGGGCCACATAGTGCTTCCTTTATTGAGGTAATATATTGCAAGATTTTAAGGTTAAAATCATGAAAGCATGATTGGGCAAAAAGGTAAGTACCACTACTGGGTGTAATCAATTGATCTAAACAGTGGGAGATCTAAATACACCTGTCTTTTAAATCACTAGAGGTCCTTAGTGTTTGTTTTTTAAACAGACAGATACACATTACATATACCTTTATACACAATTAGGTTTTTTATTTAACTTAGATGCACAAATGTTAATTATCTCAGATGCTGTAGTTAGATGTGCAGCTCTTTTAGATCAGTTGAATGCTCGCTCTCCTGTGTGAACTTAGAAAAGGATAATGCCAGGTTACCGTGCTGATCTAAATCAACACGGTAACCCAGATAATGTGAAAGACAATTGGACACTTGCCTTTACATCAATCAAGAGACAACCACCTAGGCTTTCTTGTATGACACAACAATCATCTGTCTTTGTGATGCAGACCAGCAAACCAAATCCTCATTATCATTCATAGACATGATCTTCCGATTCAGCTTTCCAGGAAAGTATTTGCAAGACTTTTTTTTTTGTTTTGTTTTGTTTCAGTTTACATTAATTTAGACGATTCCAAACTCCTGCAAAAGAAAACAAAAAAAGCCACAAAATGGATTTGTTTTCAACCAATTCACATAGTTTGTTTAACATGTTATTTTAAAGTTGTATTTGGAGGTCAGAATATAACTCTGTCAAGGTCAGAGCACTATTTGTATTGCTGTATGTTACTGTCAGCAAGCAGGTTTTATTGAAAAGTGGCAGGTCATCTATCAATATTTATAACGAGAGCCTGCAAAGATCCCTGTGGCACAACCTATTGTCAATATAAAGTTGTGAGAGACACATGCTCTGATTAACCTCTAATGTCCTATACAAAGGACAGCTCAACAAGTCCCATAATGAGACTATTGCGTATGATTGGGACAGTGACCTGCTTTTGGGATTGCTCTGCTACTTAGACAGAAAAAAAAGACATGGAGTTTTAGGATGAACAACAGAGAATGTCCTGTGATGTACAATAACAATTGTGATGTTCTAAAATGGCGTATAAATCTGTATAAAATCTAATTACATTTTAATTGTGTCAGGTTTTATTTTAATTTACTGCTGCTTAAAGAAGAAAGGAAAAAGGCTTTATTTATTTCTCTTTTTTCCCATCACACAAGGAATACATGTTAAAATTAAAAGGTAAGCAGTGCAGTTTCACTTTATGTTGCCTCTGCCTGTCCCCTGCTGAGTGCTGTGTCTGTTGATCGCTCATTTTCGGTCAATGTACGCCATCACCTTCACAATAAGCTACTGACCATAAGATACGCCAGTACTGCTGGGGCTTTTGATATCGCGGTGGTCACAGGTAAGTCTCTGACATCGTGTACATTAAATTATCGCTCACAATATATGTAGTGTGCATGGTATGGTATGTAAATTATCCAAATGCTGTGCACGTAAATCAATGCGTTCTCTGTTAGTAAATGGGGCAGTACATTTTGATTTATCGCACACATTAGGCTCTGTACTACTTTACATCGCTAACTCCCTTTCCTAAATTAGGACCTATGTGCACAGCACACATGGCTGCCATCGGCCACCTCCCCCCTAGAACACAACTCCCCTCCCCTCATGTCCATCTTTACCCATGTGAATCCTTGGGGGTGGATTGGTGACTGGGGCTGTGGTGGTGTGCTGCTAGAGGCAATGCTGGCAGCAATAATGCTGACAGTTCTGTGGGCCACTCCGGCAGTGAAAATGCTCCTTCTTCCAGACCTGCGGCCCGCAATGGCTGCGCTGGCAACAGAAAGGCTGACAGTGTTGCGGCACATTCCGGCAGAAGAAATGCTGCTTCCTCTGAATCTGCAGGCAGCAGAGGCAACGCTGGCAGCTGCAATGTGGTCAGTGGAAATGCTGGCTCTTCCTGACATGCAGCCAGCAGTGGCAATGCTGACAGCAGAAACGCTCGCTCCTCTGGACGTGTAGCCAGCAGTGGAAATGCTAGCAGAGGAAATGCTGGGCACTCCAGACATGGCGGTGGCACTGGTGGCGCTGGCAGCAGCAATGCTGCCCTCAAAATGGGACACTCCCACAGTGGCAGCGGCGACAGCACTGAAAGACCTCCAGGCGGTGCAGGCTTGGCATTCCCAGGTGTTGGTGTCCCTGTTCGGTGCAGGATAGGGTATTAGCGGTCCCTCAGGATGTGACGGTAGGAGCTGACCCTAAAGAGGCGACGGCAGGCGCTGCCACCCAAGAGGTGGTGGAGGTGGGAGCTGACTCTCGGCCCTGGATACAGCAGAGCTTCTCCCCGTGGCGCTGGAGGATCGGACCCCCCTTTGGGCGTTGGACGCTTGGGCTCCCCATTGTGGGCGCTGGATGCTCTGGCTCCCCCCTTTTGGGAGCTGGCACCGGCCGAAGTGAGACTCAGACACAAAAGGTATAGTGAAGCGCTAAGTGAAGCGCTAATATGGCTCCAACCACATTCCCATGTGTTTTTGCAGGGAGGATTTTAACTCCCTCCCTGCCACCCAATAATCCACACACACCCGTGTTTCGGCAGGGCTTTCACCCTGCCACACTGCCACACAGCCTCTAAAATTAGGAGAATATCTTGGGTGTATTATAATAACCTTCATCAGAGTAGATGATGAATCGGTAGGGTTTACTCACAGGAATTAAAATGTTCAAGTTTATCTACATAGCTAACTGGATAACATCCTTATATTTGGATAATGCAGGGATAAGGCCTGCAATTAAACCACTGCAGTTGATTATCTTTTAAAAGAGATGAAAAACAAGCAATTCCCCCAAGCAGGTTACAACTCCCAAACTCAAGGAGAGGCTGAATAACAAATAGTGCAGCATAAACCAAAGGTTTAAATTAAATCCCATAAGGCCTTTTATTGAAATTTATAGATGAGAACACATTTCTACTTGAGTGATAGGGTTTAAGTTAAACTGAGATTTGGTAATTAGCACATTCTTCAAACCAACTGAAAATCTGGAGAGACAGTACAGTACTAGCCTCAGGTACCACTTCAGGATAATTATATAAGCAGTGGCATTAAATTAACAGAATATTGAAGCTCCAAGTGATTTGTAATGAGCAAGTTATCATGTCCTTTATTGAAACTGTTTTTTTTTATGCATCCACTGAACATTTGACAGATGACATCTACTTGTTGAAAATGGAATGCAAATGTAACTTTGAAACTGATTTGATCTACCATGCATGATCAATGCACATGCAGTTTAAAAGCCTTGTAAATCCCTGCCTAACATGCATGTTTTATGGCTTGAGTGGTCAATTGTGAATGGGAGCCTGTTAGTATTTAGAGGAATTGCCTTTTTCCAGTGCACATTTGGAAGGATGCAATATAAACTATTCACTGTGTTATAATAATGAATTACAGAACAGATTTAAGCCAAGGCAACGGTTATCCACTGTGACTAACTGGCAATTACTGCACCTCATCTAAATGCTGCTTCTATCATAACACTATAAAATTGTAATGACAAGGGTCTGCTTCTCAAATTAATTCCATGTGGTTTTTCTGTTATTTACTGTGTCATGGTCACACTTACATTATTAGCATACCTGTAAATTATTGTTATAATAATACTTATAATAACCAGTTACATTGAATACCTCTTGAAGCCTGTATCTGCAAAAGAGTTCTACAGATTACACAGTCAAATCTGTTCTTCACTAATCCAATAGGGAATTAAAAATGACACTGTGGCAGAGCAGGGCGCTGCCCTTGTAAATATTGGCAGGGATGGGGTTAAATTCTCCTCCCTGCCCAAGTTTATTGTGTCAGGTGGGAGTATTTAACAATCAATTAGCACCCAGCCACCTGACATAAAAGGAGGCCTCAGCTCCTCATTAGGGAGAGGTAGCTGAGGAAGCAAGAGTGGTTTTTTCTTTTTGTGCTGGGTTTTTTGTTAATTTTGTAATCCAGTGAAGGCATAGCTCAGCCTGGAAACCTTATTTCAGTACGTTTTTTACTTTGTGTTTATTGTTTGTGTTTCAGATCCTTTTTGTTTGGCCCTTGTGCCTGTTTATTTTGTGTTTTTTTTTATTTAATAAAAGCCTTTTGTTTGAACTGCAGTCTGTCTCTGGGCCTCATCCTTTGCACCATCCTGTCACAGACACATTCTTTAGTTCAACAAAAAATGTACATAACATGATGACCTACAATTTGTAGTTTTAGAAGAAATAGAATTAGATAATGTACAATACAGAAAAATAAGGGCCACTACATTGATAAATAGACTCAACTTTAAAGTCTTTGTCAAAGCTATTTACAAAATAGTGCAGCGGGGTGTGAGATCTGTCCTCTAGTCTAAATCAGTGCAGAGAGCGATTTATTTAAAAAAAATAAACAAAAAAAAAACATAACAAGTGCTCTGGTTTTTCTGTTCCGTATTATTAATTTCTTAGCAGACGTCCTTATCCAGGGCAACTTACAATTGTTACACGATATCACATTATTTATACATACAATTACATTATTTTTTTTTTAAAAATACAATTACCCATTTATACAGTTGGGTTTTTATTGGAGCAATCTAGGTAAAGTACCTTGCTCAAGGGTACAGCAGCAGTGTCCCTCACCGGCGATTGAACTCACAACCCACCAGTCATGAGTCCAGAGCCCTAACCACTACTCCACACTGCTGCCCTATCATGGAGCATTATTGCTGTGTTACCTGTTTGATAATGTGGGCAATAATCCTTTCACCATCAGTGCACTAGAGTGGCCATTTTGAAAAGAGCTTTAAAAAAGTTCTAAGTGTAAAAAGTGGTCAGGATGTTAACAATGAAAATTAAGTTAACAAGTGAACAATTAACAGTTGTAGCAGCACGTGGAGATGTCGAATGCTATATTTTTTCAGAACCTCGCTACTTACTCTTTAACGCATCCACTTACTCTATAGCTTCAAACATTGTAAGACTGCATCAAGCTTTAAAAAATAAATAAATAATAATAATCCACATATGCATGTTCAAACAGTGTTGCAACAGTATTTTATTTGTACCGTAATAAATACAGTTCAATTTCTGAGTGCAATTTCTTATGTTTAAGCTACAGTATATAGTCAGAAAAGTCCATGTAACAATACAAAAGGCTGGAGACAACTAGGGTCCAAGTTTAGCATGTAATGTACATCCACATTCATTTTGGGTGAGTCCTTACAATTTGTAACTAAACACACCCCCCAAAAAAAAGAATTGCCCTGAGTCTTCTAGTATCCCATAATTCACTGCAAGAAAGGGTTAACTCATCCAAATACATTTCTATCACCTTCAGAAACAGGATCATCTGCTTGTAAACATCATCAATTGGCTCAGCAGTGGTTAAATTCAGTATTATTAATATTATTATTATTATTTTTTTTTTTTGCTGAACAAAGTTAATTCTAGAAATGGACAGTATGATCCACTGCTAAATACTTAGTCTTACATTGTTTTGTTTCATTATGCATTTTATTTATACAAATTATGTACCGTGAAATATATTTTAGTTGATGCATTTTAATTTAACATATCTTATATAAACCTTAAATACTGTAAACCACATCTTCCTAGTGTTAATACTATAATGTGCGAGACATTATTTGTGCTATACAATGAAAACTACGGTAATATGAGTCGAAACATCATTTTACCTATTAATCTAACTGCATCTAACTTACCTTTTTTGTTATTTTGACATTTATCAGTGGCATTATACATTAACCAACATTTATTTGCTTTTATAAATGAACCCATCAGCTGGTTACTTTACACATTTACTTGTTAATTTATACATTTTCCAATTGACACGGTTATTTTATTCATTTTCCAATTTTACAAAGTAACCATAATGTATAATATCTGTTTTCAAGCCATGCTTTTAGACTGTCTTGCACTTCCTGGGTGGATGAAATTGCCCCTACCACTTCACTGGCTTCTTTCCTGTCACTATCCAACCAGCTGCTTCCCCCCTATTAACTGACATGGTTTCAGCTAGTAACATGCTTTGACCCAGAAGGCACTGCTGAGATTAAATAATCCAGGTTGCAAGTATAACGGATTCCCCGTTCCTCTTTGACGTGCAACAAGGTCCCCAGTGTAGATGGCACCTTTGTTTTTATGTCTCATCTGGCACTCCCGACAGCACAGGGCACCCACAGACCTTCATGGAATGTTACATGAATATATTTACTGTAGAACCTGTCTGCGAGAAGGATTGGAGCCTGTGACATTTCTATCAAGGCACTGTGTTGCTTGGTGAGTCACAAGCACCCATAGTCATCTTTTTCACATTTCTTTTTTCTTCATAAAGTACTAAATGACTAAAGGAGATATCTCTACTCTTCCAGCTATAAAATAACCACTGCAAAAGTCTCCTGGATGTTTTCCTTGTTACCTGTGTTGATGCCAGATAATGAGCTATACACGTGGAAGGACCTTTCACCACTTTAATATAAGAATCTGGTATAAAGGACAACAGACAACTTTTACTTAAATAAAAAAGGGGTTTCAAAAAGTATTTTACTCTTTTACCAATGTCATTCATGCTATTTATCTCATTGTTGAAACTTCTCTGCAGACAGCTGTGTTGTGATCTGCTGGTTGATGTAACTGGTTATTTTAATTATTTAGGCAGGGAAAAATGCCTTAATTGTATTATATTTATGTAGGATTGAATCTCAAAAAATGCTCTTAAAAATGGTTTGTTTTGTATTAATGTGCATCAGACATTAACACAACAAGCGCATTGCAAACCAGTTGTCATCAGGGAAACACACAGGAGTTGAAGGCTTAGTCTAACCTTTAGTCACACATTGATGACACAAAACCAAAGCTAGTTGAAATGATCTCCAGCAGCTAGGCCTTTAAAACACTTTAAAACAAGTGTCAATGTTGTGATAAAAAGCAGAAACAAGACAAGAATTGAGTAAGAGTATAACAGTTTTTTAAACACTTTCAACTACAGCAAAAAAAGGAAAGTGGACATATCAGTTAACATACAGGCCAGATTAGAATAAGCATGAACTAAATACCGATGGCTCTTATTTGTTTATAAACAAATGTATCTGTGATACTTCCATTAGAAAGTATATCAGAAAACTAAAATGTGCTTGCAGTAATACGGTGAAATGTAAAGGGTTATTTCATGCTCATTGTACAACCATTGCAGCTGGGGTTGTTTGTATCCATCTTAGGATGTTGGTTTGCATTTCATTTAAGTAATTTCACTTGAAGTCTACAGTGCTTAATAAATGTAACCTTTCATATACCCTACTTCTAGCTGAGTTCTTATCAAACTGAATATTACAGCGTCGGTTGCAACAAATTTAATTCTAGAATTGGCAGAGCCATCAGTTGTTGTTTAATTTGTGCCATGTTTAAAATGATCTGATTACAAGGAGGTAAATATTATTTTCAGAATGCCACCTCATTACTTTAGTAATGAAAATTATTGTTGTTCTGAAAATGTATTCAGAACATTGATGCTGTTAATATATTATCGGCACAAGAAGTTAAAAGATTCTGAATTCAGGTGCCCTATTCATATATAAAGCATAATTTGCCTTGACACCTTGTGAGCTCCATGGGCACAGTGTAGCTGACCTAAGCCTGATTAAACTAACCTTCTGATGCATATTTCAGTTGAATGCATTTCTACTGCAGGAGTCCTGCAAAGCGAGACGGGGGATCAAATACATATAAAGCCAATGCAGTTTAACTCCATCAGCAAAAAATTGAAATCCATCATCACTAAAATCTCAAAATGGAGCGAAGTAACCAGTGGAGTACCATAGGTCCTCTGCTCTTCCTAATCTACATTAATGACTTAGATTCTGGTATAGTAAGCAAACTTGTAAATTTGAAGATGACACAAAAATAGTGGCAAACACCGTTGCAGCAGCGAAGGTCATTCAAAATGATTTAGACAGCATTCAGAACTGGGCAGACACATGGCAAATGACATTTAATAGAGAAAAGTGTAAGGTACTCCACACAGGCAATACAAATGTCCATTATAAATACCATATGGGAGATACTGAAATTGAAGAAGGAATCTATGAAAAAGATCTAGGCGTTTATGTTAACTCAGAAATGTCTTCATGTAGACAATGTGGGGAAGCTCTAAAAAAGACCAACAAAATACTCTTAAAACTTTACAATGCATTAGTAAGACCTCATCTAGCATATTGTGTTCAGTTCTGGTCACCTCGCTACAAAAAGGATATTGCTGCTCTAGAAAGAGTGCAAAGAAGATCGACCAGAATTATTCCTGGTTTAACACTAGAACCGCCATCCGGGTCAATTTGGCCCATTTTGGACTTAAAATGTTAATTACTCTTCAGTTGTAAATCGTATGTGTGTGTCCATTTTTGACTTTGCCTAAATATATGAATTAAATATCCAGACAGCGTTTGATAGCCAGAATCGCAAAAAAGTTATAAAGTTATAAACAGTTCTACCTAGAACCGCCACGTGGGTCAATGTGACTCATGCATTACAATACATGTCTTTTTTTAATATAACGTAAGATATTCTATCTTTTTTGTAAATGCAGCAAACAAGACACGCCCCCTCCTCCTAGCACACGTGTTTTTTTTATTTTTTTTTATTTCAAGCCTTTCTTTGTTTGTAGACTGACTACAAGACCGAGATTGCTATGATTGTGGATTTGTCAAGATGCAAACTCAGTGAAGCCTAGTTGCTTATTTTTCAATGTACCTGGAGACAACAATCCTTTGTTTTGTTCCAGAAATGCAACTGGGAATATATCAGAAGGAAATATTTAATCTTGAAAGTAGTCGTTTTGATTGGAATACGGCAAGCTGCACTCAGATGCATACAGCAAACTGGTAGGATAACAACTAATGTGCCTAATATGAAACATATGTTATATATTATTTTTAAAATTACTGTTAGAAAAAAAAACAACATTTTGGTTTTACAGGTTTGTATGTACCAGTTTACACAATAGTGTTCAATGGAACTGCGTCTGTGTTTATAACACAGCTCCTGGATGCAGGCACAGTCAGCTGGCAGACGCGTACGCTCCTCCAGAGAGTACAATGCAGCCATCATACCGGAAGTAGTGTTATATTTTCTTTTTATGTAGTATTAGAAACAATGATTTCAGTTTTATAGTTTTGTGTGTACATATACCCATTTACACCTGTTCACGGGTATATGTACAAAGAAGACTATGTAGTGATCTGATTCAAGCATTCAAAATTCTAAAAGGTATTGATAATGTTGACCAATGGGACTTTTTCGACCTTAAAAAAGAAACAAGGTCCAGGGGTCACAAATGGAGATTAGATAAAGGGGCATTTAGAACAGAACATAGGAGGCACTTTTTTACACAGAAAATTGTGGGAGTCTGGAACCAACTCCCCAGTAATGTTGTTGAAGCTGACACCCTGGGATCCTTCAAGAAGCTGCTTGATGAGATTCTGGGATCAATAAGCTACTAACAACCAAACGAGCAAGATGGGCCGAATGGCCTCCTCTCGTTTGTAACCTTTCTTATGTTCTTATGTTCTTAAGCCCCACTGATGTTAAGCTACTTCATTGCAAGGTGTTCCTCGGGAACACCACACAGCACATCTCCTACGAATATTCAGTATTGTTAACAATGAACATTTATCAAAAACTTAGTATAGTTGTAAATTATTAAAATGTATCCAAAGGTAGTTATATAAATCAACGTGTTATATGTACCTGAGAAAATTATTCTCAAGTGATCTTGATCTGGAAAGCCCTCCTTGCGACACATGCTTGCCACTATAGGCTTCAGTTCCAAGATCTTTGTTGTTTGTCTTTAGGGCCTCCACTTGCCTAGTTTAATTGGTGAAAATGACCATTATAATCACTCTGCATATGGCTGGTCCTTATCACTCATATACTTATCACTGATATACAGTAATGACTTGTAAAACATAATTAAATCCAGTCACATCTTTTAGAGAAATTCATCTTTAATAAACCAATTCAGTCTTTAACCCATAAGGTAGTTCATGTTATGTTTAATAAAGGTCTAAACATATGCTGTAAAGTCACTTACAGATTGACACTGAATAATACAAACCCAGACAAATTTTGGGGCAGATGTATTTGCATTTATTGTTATAAGATTCAGAAATACAAATAAATACCGGGTACCAGATGTGATTTATTTTCCTGTAAGTGAAGAAGGCATTCACCAGCTTTGCATCATGCGTATAACATGTTTGCATATTGTTGGAATGCTACGTATTATCCTTCCGAGCCTACCTTAATATTATTGATGTTTGGTAAAAGGAAGTTCTTAGTTTGCTTGAGGTGCCTTCCAGGAAGTCAGGTACAGCTTTACTTCCCTGGTTATTTCATCCCAGGAGTGTCTTCTGGGTCAAAGCATTGTACTAACTGAAGGCATGTCAGTCAATAGGGGAAACTGCTGATTGGTTATTGACAGGAAAGGATACACTGACCCAGGAAGTGTAAGACAGTTTAAAAGCATGGCTTGCAAACAGATTTTTATTTAACGTAATGTAGTAGCAGATATCAAAACATGCAAAAACATATCTCTTTCAAAACTGCACATTTGAGACCTGTAAAATGAATGGATGTGCATGTCAGACAACATTTATGGAACTATTTTGTTAGCTGCAAATACTTTAAAAAACAATATCTATTTCAGAAGACATATCTGTGAGCTGCTTTGCCAATACCAGAAGGTATAAATATGTGTAGATTCATACTAGTCTGTCCTCATTATTATCACCATTTGTTACAGTACACGATTTTGTCAGAAAGCATTGGTAAAATTAATTATTACACCCTTACCTAAGAACATTTCTCTGTGCAAGATTTCATTTGCAGTTCATCTATTTTTAATTAGATTCCACAACAGGCAGAGTGCAGATTAATGCAGACACTTTCTTTCTCTGGCTTGTAGCATACATGACATCTAAAGTTGGTTTAAATTCTTCCAGTATTCATTGTTTTTGCAGATAAGGCCAATGTGAATGTACACTGAATGCATTGTTAAAAAGTGCTCATCAAATAAACATATCTAAGGTTTTACCAAGTTCTAGAAAACTGTGACATTATTAAATTAATTATTGAATCCAACAAAAGCACAAAAAAACAAAAATATTTTAAATAACTGTGGCCAAACGAAGAAAAGCCTGCAATATGCAGTAAGTGCTCTGGCCCTTTAAGGAACTGTGACTGGTGCTTGTGCGTGCAGGGACATGTAATTGGTGACCCACGCATCTGAGAAGGACACCTTGTAAAGACTGCTGCCATTATCCTAAGCCATCCGAGGGGCCATTTGCCACTCTCCCTACTAAATAAATGTATTTTATATATCTAATAAATCCAGACAACGACCCCAAAAATCTTTTGTGTGTCTGAGTCTTGAATGGGCAAAGTAAGAGACCATCAGGCTACATAACTCTAAAAAAAAAAGTTGACTGCACAATAGTCTAAAGTATTGGCACTTGCTATATTTTATTATCTACAGATTATGCTGCCTGAAAGCTTTTTTTTCTTTCCACTTTAGCACAGATTACTGCTTGTATAAAGTGGTACTGTATAAATAACCTGCTTGAGGGATGAATTGGCCCTTTCTTTTGTATTTGATAAGAAGCTTGGATAATGATAGCCCATTTACTTAGGGTACATTTATTAAGTGCAAGAGAGAGTTTTATTTTCAAAGAATTAAACATTTATCAAGAGGTAAAATATTACAATATCTTCTGTGGCACAAAAAAGTTCTTTATTCTCCCTTTTAAAGCTGATCTCATTAAAAAGCATTAGAACCTTGATCTTGCACCCTGTGGAAAAGTATGACACATTCCTCATTACAAATCTCTATTTGCCCTTTGTATCTACATCAGTGAAAAGCCAATAGGTGATCTCACTTTTGCCTACTACTATTTAGGATTAAGGCACAATCTCAATCAAAGTAAGCTTTTCTTTTTCAAAATCATTATTTTCACTTTCTCTTCATGGTTTTCTAAAATAATGAATTCATTTGACAGACAGCTTGGATCATGCTGTACCTTAGGGATGTCTGTTTGGATACATGCAGATAAAAGCACCTATTATTCTGCAATACCTGTATGTGTGAATTGCAAAATATTTCTAGAAATGTTATATTCAGCAGTCCCTGATCATGTATTGTGTGTATTCAGTAGGTACACAATCATAGATAATAGTCTGTGTGGTCCAGTGGTTAAAGAAAAGGGCTTGTAACCAGGAGGTCCCCGGTTCAAATCCCACCTCAGCCACTGACTCATTGTGCGACCCTGAGCAAGTCACTTAACCTCCTTGTGCTCCGTCTTTTGGGTGAGACCTAATTGTAAGTGACTCTGCAGCTGATGCATAGTTCACACACCCTAGTCTCTGTAAGTCGCCTTGGATAAAGGTGTCTGCTAAATAAACAAATAATAATAAAATAATCACAATAAATTATTTCCAAATGTGGTTTTAACATTTTACATCCTGGTCTTGAGAGGTCTTGTGGCTTTTCAAATCCGTTGACTCCCCCAGCGCTTATACTTTACCATGGATCATGAAGGTGACAGTATCACATAATTACTCAAGAAAGACAAGCTAGTTAGATATTGAAAAATATATACAAATCTTAATACTAGAGTAACAAAACTCAGAAACATTCACAGCTGCAAACATCATAAAAAGATAATGCAGTGGTAAATATATATATATATATATATATATATATATATATATATATATATATATATATATATATATATATATTGTAAAAGAATCGCACCTCTCCGCGGTTTGTTGCCCTTTAAAACACTGAATCAGGACACCAGAAATGGATTTCTAAAGCGCGGTTGCTCTATTTTTAATGAACACACAAAAACATAATAAACAAAACAAACAACTAGCTCTTTTATGAGCACTAACTGAACAAAACAGGAACCTAAACTAAAAAAAACAGGACAGCTAAGCTGTTTACCTGAAGCAAAAATAAACAAAACAACACACACCAAAAGGCTTACACTACCTTTTCCTTTTTGTTTACGGCTGTACCCACACACTAGCACAGTCGGGCTTCTACCCACATCAGCTGCGATCAGCAGACTGCTCTCCTTAAATATCCTGCAACTGGCTCTAATTTCCAATAATAGCCAGATGCAGGTGATAATTAACAAAAAAACGATAAAACAAACCCAAAATGTGCCTACGCATATGTTTTTCTGCAGGGAGGATTTAACCCCCTCCCTGCTGTCTTCTATATATATATATATATATATATATATATATATATATATATATATATATATATATATATATATAGCATATGTAGCTATATGTCCTTCAAGAGTTTCATGGGGTTAATAGCACTTTGTCTGTAAGACTGTAAACTAAGAAACTAACAATTCTAACCACAGTCAATAGGATTTCACAGTCAACATCATCATTAAATAGTGTAAAAATATTTTCTCATATCATTATTCTATGCATCCTAATTGCGGAAGGAGAATGCAAATGAGACTTGTGGTTAAAATTATTTTCATGGACAGGAAACCACATTGTTTAGGTTGGCAAAAGGTTTGCTTTTGTGGATGAGGAAAAAAAGTTGCAAGAAATAGATGACTACAATTATTTATTTCAGCAATTTTTTTGCAAAACTCCTTAAAAATGCAAATTCAAAAGTATTCATACCCTGACAAGGAAAATGAAGTTAATAGCTAGTTGAGGCACCTTTAGCAATAATAACCTCTTTTAAACAATTAGGATATTTGTCAATGAGCTTTTGGCATGATTCTTTAGTGATTTTTGACCATTCTTCAACGCAAAATTGTTCCAGTTCATTCAAATTCCGAGGACTTCTCTTGTGCACAGCCTTCTTCAACTCATACCAAAGGTTCTCAATCAGATTTAGATCGGGACTTTGACTAGGCCATTCCAGAACCTTGATTTTATTCTTCTTTAAGCATTCTGAAGTAGATTTTGATGTGTGTTTTGGATCGTTGTTGTGTTGGAACGTCCAGTTCCAGTTTTCCAGTTTCAGATGATTGCTCAATATCTTTTGGTATGCTATGAAATCCATTTTAGTATGTATTGGAACAAAATTTCCTGTGCCATTAGAGGAAGAACAGCCCCATAGAAGGATATTACCACCTCCATGCTTGACAGTAGGTATGGTGTTCTTTTCTTTGTAAGCCTCACCAGACTTTCTCCAAACGTAACGACTATCAGCGTGACCAAATAGCTCGATCGATTTTTGTTTCATCACTCCACAAAACCTTTGACCAGAACTTATATCCATCATTCAGATGCTGTTTTGCAAACTTTAAGTGATTTTCCTTGTGATGTTTTCCTAAGAACTTTTTCCTTGGCCTGCGATCTTTGAGACCTTCACCATGCAATACTCAACCTATGGTTGAAATGGAAACCCCAGTCCCACTTGCAGCCAATTCACTTTGAATATCTTTGGCAGTCAATCTCGGATTGTTATTAACCTTCCTCACTATGCTTCTACTTGTTCTTGGTGAAATAATCTTCTTTCTTCCAGACCGAGGGAGCGTTGTGACAGGGGTGGAAGTATTCTGTCTATAGACGATTTTCCATCTTAAAATTATTTTGGGAACTGTGAAAAATTAGTGTGTGTTTGAAATGTGTACTGTAGCAATGGCGGGAGTTGGCGAGCTGAGAGCTGATTTCGTAAGCAAAAATGAAAAGTTGTTTTCAGCTTTTTGCAATTTACTGTGAAAAACATGCATTTTATATTACTTACAGAATTTTACATTGTAAAATCATACTTTTATCAGAGCCGTGCATTTGGTTACTATGGCAACGGGGTCAAACAAATACCGACTTCATGATTGGTGTTCCAATTATACTTGTACTAGTCTGTACATTGACCTAGTGATTCAGTGGCATATAGGATGTTACAATTTGCTAATAATTTGAAGGTATCTGTGGTTTTAAAATTTCATAATTATTTCTACGTAGCATTAGAAATGTAAAGAAAAATACAAAAACTTGGGTTTTGTCATTTAAGGTTTGCTGTTAAACATTTCTCCCGTGTATACAATTTATTGATTTAAAGGCAGCAAAATCTGGAAATTGCACGTTCATTTTCAATAGTGTGTCAAAAGATTGTTTCAACAGCGACTCGATTTTCAATGTTTGAATGCCGTTTGACGTAGCGCAAATACTTCCAAGGTTAGCTCAAAGATATTCTGTTTATTAGAATATAAATAAATGGGTTAGCTGTACCTGAGAAAATGCAGTGAAAACGAGCAGCCATATTTAGCTGGAAACGAGGTATTCTCAGTACAGTACAGCTTTTAGCTTTGGTTTGAAGGCAGCAGGAGCATAGTGTTTTTTTGTTTTGTTTTGTTTTTGCTTGACAGACACCCTTATGCATGACGACTTAGAGGTAACAAGTTATTATAATAAGCTAAGAAACAAGCAATACAGCTTTTTTGTTTGGGTTTTTCTTTTAGTTTCTGTTTGCACGGTTTTTGCAGTTATTGTGCACAGTGTGTTTGTTTCTGTTGGTTGTATTCTCATATTTGCTTTGTATTTGTAGTGTATAGGCTGCGTGCAAATACTGTTAAAATATAAACTGCAAAAAATGTGCGCCTTGCTTCACTCTGCACCATACATTTTCAGTCTTTGTTCTGTACTTCTTGATTATAGAAACAGTAATAATAATAATATCTTGATAGAGCACCTTTCATAAAGGAACAACATCACAAGCTCTTTACAAAGGTAGGGTGTGAATTGTGCATTATATGCAGAGTCACTTACAATAGGACATTGATTTAATATTTAAATCAATGATTAAGTGACTTGCTCAGGGTCACACAATGAGTTAGTCAGTGGCAGAGGTGGGATTTGAACCAGTGACCTTCTGGTTATAAGCCCTGGGCTTTAACCACTGGACCACACTGCCTCCTGGAAAGTGGGATACTAACATGGTAGGAAATCTCCTTGTATCCTTCTCCAGCTTTATGACAAAATCATTTTCTGCCTAAGGTCTTCAGATAGCTCTTTACTTTTTCCCATATAGACTTTTTGGTAATGACAGCAGTCATCCTATACCTAACCCTTTTATACTCTCTATGAATGTTCACCTACAATCCAGAATTTTCTAGACTTTTCTAGAATTAGGTTCTGCATTGTCATGTTTAAATTTCTAGCACCTCGTAGACAATACTATCATAGCATCAAAGGATATGAATACTTTTGAATTAGTATTTGTGGAGTTTTGCAAATAAAAATGCTGAAATATATAATTCGAGACATGTGTTTCTTGTTACTTTTTTCCCTCATCCACAAAAGAAAAACTTATGCTACAAAAGATTTTTCCTAAAATTCTTTGTTTGAGAAATTTCTAGAAGTTATACATTTCCATTGGGGTATGTACACTTTTGACTACAACTGAATATATATGTGACCATCTCCCATTGGCAATTACTTGATTAATTGGGAGATGTCGACATTATGCACACGTTTTAGCTGGATGGATGATTTTAACCCCATCCATGCTATAAAACAATAACAATACAAAACTTAATTTAAATACAAAACAGTACATCTACAAAATAATACACACAGGGGTGGGGTGTACCCTGCCACACATCTCCCCGTTCTGTGCAGCACACATGGCCTCAAAAACCACCTCCCCCTTAAAGGCCCAAAAGTCTCAGTCCGGGTCCTGGCCCCTGACGGGAGCTACTAATAGCCCCACGGGCGACAATGTTGTCAGCGGCAGTGCTGACATTGGCAAGGCTGGCTCCTCCAGCAAAGGCAAACTTGGCAGCAGAAATGCTGCCAGTTGGCACACTGGCAGTGGCAATGCTGTCATCGCACAGGCTGGCTCCTCCAGCCGGGGCATTCCTGGCAGCGGAAATGCTGCCAGTGGCAAGGCTGGCTCTTCCAACAATGAAAGACCCCCGGGCAGCAACAAACAGACATCCCTGAGCGGTGATGAACAGGCATCCCTGAGCGGTGATGAACAGGCCTCATAAATTCCCATCCAATAAAACCGGGCCAATATCGAATCCAAAGTCTTTCCATAACCCAAGTGTCCAGAAAAGGCGTACCGGGCGGCCATCACTGCCTGCAGCTGTACATCCCTGGCTTCTCTTCTTCTCTCCTCCATGTCCCGCTGTTGGTCTATGGCCTCAAACATGGCCGCAATACTGTGGTCCATCCTCCAGTCCTGGGAATCCCATGAAGACAGCACGTGTTAGGAGGTGAGTGGTGTATGGAAGGAGTGAATGTCCAAGCAGGGAAATACAGTCCCAAAAAGTGTCTTTTAATTATATTTTGACCCCTCTACCAGCAAGGGTAGCAGGGGTACATACACAGAGTTGCCATCCCCAAAAATAAACAGTTCAAACAACACAAAAAGTTTCCACAATTTACAATCCACCCATGCGTCGAGTGGTAGTGATGTGCAGGCGAAAGTGATCCAGTGGTGTGGGCTGGGTCCGTGACTTCAGCTCCCGGTCTTATCTTTGATTGCAAAATACAAAAACAAAACAAACAGCATTCTGGCTGCGTTAACGTCATCATAAGGGGCTGTACTCACTTAGCTGCATCCCCTTTGTACTTCCAGACTCCTCCCTGTGATCTGTGCGCCGCCACGCTCTATCCAATCGCTGCACGCACCACATCTGATCACAATAGAGTTGTACAGCTAAGCCTTTTCCCCAAAATGGCCGACGTCCAGTTCCGTCCTACCATCTAGTAGGCCCATCTTGGTGAAGGTGTACCACCAACCTTACTTCGTGCCCTTCCTGGTCGGGAAGTGAATTTGCAGTTCAGATTATTTCGCTCGCAGTCACTGCAGATTACTGAGTTTATCTTACTTAACCCCATTACTCCTATATTTCTGTAAAACTCTCAATCAATATTTGATAAATCAAAAATAGCAGTGAGAATTTCTTACACTTCAGTATATTGTTACTTTAAATCATCAACTCAATTATGGTTGATCTTAACCTCAGTTTAACTGTTGGACATTAACATATACAATAACCCTTATTCACTTTATTTCATTGCATTAATTACATTAAACTCAGATTTCAATTCAATTAACTTTCTAAATTGTCAAGCCAGTATTTCTACATATTAACATAAAAAAACAAACAAAAGTTTCTGAGGTCTTCAATATTAACGTTTCCCACTCAGGATCCAGCAATGTCTGGGAGGATGTCACTGGGCTGGCACGGTAATGACAAGTCTGGTGATGCACTGCAGCTCCTCTAACAACCACACCAACAGAACTAGCTTTTTCCCCTAGCGATGGCAATTACTGGACTGCTGTAATCCCCCTCTGACTGGCACAACTCTTGACAGGCGCAGCACTCCCTCTCCCTGAGGCTAGCATTCTCTATCTGCACATGTCACAATGCCCCCTGCACTTATCAGGCTAGACACATTATTAACCTCACCCAGAATTTAACTTTAGTTTTCTTCTTTTAAAACACAGTTCAGGTTCTGGGTCCAATAAATATTTACTAGCTTTCCAGTTGGCACTTCACTTTAATACAGCGCTTACCTTTTCGAACTCGATGTACTACGTAAACAAATTACAAAAAACCTTTATATTACACAGCACGTCGTATTTCTGCATTAAGCTATACCAGTATAGCCATTTCCGGTGAGCGCAAGTTCTGTGTTGTTACTACCGCTGGTATTTCAGTCTTTTGGACCTGTTTTACATGAGGTGCCTTCAAGACCTACCACCGTCAATAATAAATCACTACACAGGATGGCAAAGTTATTGTGTAGCGCCAACAAGCTACCTCTGGGACTCTGGGAGTTATTACTGTTTAAGTTGATTTATTTATTTAAATTAACAAAATCTTTAAAAACGTGTAATTAGTTTCAGCACTGCTCTATTAAACTGTTTCAGTTAGCATATAATGTTTGTGTGTAATTATTATTATTATATTAGTGCATAATTAGTTTATAAAAGTATTCTCCAAACTAATCCAATTAGTCTTTTTTTTTCTGCTACGTGCTTGTAGTGTCAAATTTAAAAAAAAGATCCTTGTAGAAGAATGAGAAGCTGCATAATCAGGCCCGGAGGCAGGATGAACGCTGTGGGGGGGGCATCCACTTATTTAGGACGGGCTCATTTTGGAAAAGACAAATCAATTGGCTCGTCTTCTCTACTATTTTACTTCACTGTGATGACAATAAACTAATAAATTAAGAAATCATATGACAGCGCAATATTATGAACTACCCACACAGCAAGAATTACCACAGCTCTTTCCGAAAAGTGTTTTTTTCTTTTAAATTATTATTATTACTGCATTAGCAACAACGTGGTGTCTGAGCAACAGTACTTGAAATTAATACAATTGTACACACGAGCATGCCCTCAATAGCGATTGAAATAAACAGATTTCCACACACGCCAAATGATTGTAAAGTAACGAATGTACAATACTTACTTTCAACTGACCATTCAATACTGAACATAAAAAGCAGACGCTCTTGTAAACAATCCGACAAGACGGCCCTACGAAGAGGTTTCCAAACACCAGAAGCAACTAGACTTTAATTATTATTATTATTATTATTATTATTATTATTATTATTATTATTATTATTATTGTGCTTTGCTTTACTTTAATTTGATTTGATTAATTCATTTTCATAGATTTTTATTTAAGCGATAGTGCCGTCGATGATGGCTCTACGCGTGATAGTTGACCGCGACGGGAGTTATGCGTCCCGAGTCGAAAGCGAGGGCACTAACGAAAGTCAAGGTCAACTATCACACGGTAGAGCCATCATCGAGAGGGCACTTTCGCTTAGAACATTATTTTTACCATTGTTTTCTTTAAAAAAAACACCTTATAACCTAAATTTACCTTGACCTTGTACTGATTCGTCGGGTACCTTTCCATTGAGTAAAGACGTTCTAAGAAAAACATTTTTTTTAAATAAAAAAAGGATGACATACTGTACATATAAAGAGAAAAACAATTAATTTTTATGTAGTAAATCGATTATAATTTTTTTTTTAACTTGTTAGGGTTTTAAACCCCTATTTATAATCTGGACATTGCCTAAGGAATGAACGGAGCAATTACTGGACAGTCCGTGTACGATGGAGTCTGAACTGCCAATACAATCTCTCATTAAATACCACTCTAAATGCCTCCTAACTCACCATGTTTCAACCTTCAGCCAAAGCCTTTCTTTCCTGAATCTATATATGAATGGAGCAATATTACAGAACTGTCTGTGCTCCAGTCGAGCTGACAGTCTGTGATTGGCTCTCGGCAGTTGCGGGTACAGGATTGGTTGCTTTTGTCGATGCAAAGTATTGATTGGCTGGTTTTGGTGGATAATAAAAATTGGACCAATTGTGTCTTTGTTTAGTAATTACTTTCCAATAGATGTGAACTACGCTTAAAAATACAGAAAGTCAAAAAGAAAGAGCCAGCATTTGTGCAGATTGATTAGAAATTTGATTCACAGTTGGTGCTGAGACATTCCAGCGTCATCTACTGCTAGAACTGCAAGCTGATTGGCTGAAGGTACTAAATCAATATAGAATCTGAAACTGGGGGGGCACTGGACTTAAACTGGACGGGGCAGGCCCCCTAAAGCCCACCCATAACGCCGGGCCTATGCATAGTTTAGGAGTAGGATGTAAAGTTCAGAGTTCCAGTTCTGTTTTTGTTATTTTTCGTTGCATTAATTTAACTATTATTCGGCGTCTACTTAAATCGCGGTAAATTTACGTATTTTTCATGGGTATGTTGCGGAATAAAATGTGGCTTTCGAAGACATTTCGCAGACTTGTTTAAACATTAAATAAACCTAAGTAGACAGTATTTCAGAACAATATAAAGCCTAAAAATAGTGGTACTTGCTTCCTTACTAAAACAGAGTGCTGTCATTTGTTAAAGGCAAGCATGCAGCATCCCCCACAGCAGTTGTCTTGCCCATACATTGAGACTGCACGTTCTGCATCCACTGAATTGGTTGGAAGTTAAGGCAAAGCTTTGCCAAGTTATACAGATGTGGAAATCGATTAGAAACAGCCCAAAAACTCGGTTACACAAGGGCATCTGGCATACTTTAATAAAGGCAATATATGCAGCACGTTCGTTGTCATATTATTTGTCCCATCCAATAATTTATTTTATTAGTACCGAGTCAAAACAAAGGAAACGTATATATTCGGGTCTAAAATTCCAACTGCGAAAAAGTAAGCAGCAGGTTGAAGCGAGGTGGCTGTGCTGGATCGTTTTAGTCCTGATTTAACTTGCAGACAGGAATACTTTTTGTCTGGGCTGACTTTCCAGTTTGGTTTCTGAAAGCTGTTTATTTTACCTTCTGTTCAGCAGCCTCTGTGGTAGCCTTTTGTTTAATGTGTGATTCTGAAGCTAAATAGCAATCGACCGTATTTTCTCCAAAGACACATTAAGATATGGAAAACAATTACCTCAGTCTGCATGTACAGTTTCTTTGGGAAATATCTTGAAACGATCATCAGCCGAAATATACTTTGCTTTTTTTGTCGTCCATTTCTACTATTTTACCTCCAATGCTGAAAATTAGATTTTAGCAACCTAAATCAAAACAATGCAGCACTGACTTTGTCCCACCCCCTCCTGCACAGTACTACAGATCACATAAAAAAAAAGTAGTACAGACGCACTGATAGGCTGATTAAAACTTTGTTCTTTGAATAGTAAACAAGAACGTTAACTGCTTTGGAGAATTTATTTTGAAAATATTATTTGTGGATGTTTTTTTGTTTGTTTGTTTTTTGCTTAAGTGCAATGCACACGGGACAACGAAGGAATAAAAAAAGGCTATCTACAAGGAAGACACGTAGTTTGCGTCGCTTGCCTTGTGCAGTAGTTCATTTAAACGAGTTAATTTCACGATTTCCGCGAAATCCGCAAAATCGCGATTTAGGTCGATCCCTAACTATTATGTCTAACGCTTCTACAAATACGTCTAATAATATGCAATAATAATCAATTTTGTTTAACTTATCACAAAACTTTTTAAGCACTAATGTGTTATACGCAATCAAATTATTTATGCTTGATGATTGTTTCATAATAAATCATGGTCATAATTGTCTAAAATTGTTTGTATATGTGTGTATATATATATGCATGTATATATATATATATATATATATATATATATATATATATATATATATATATATATATAGACAGTATATATATATATATATATATATATAGACAGTATATATATATATATATATATATATATATATATATATAGTACTGTGCAAAAGTTTTAGGCAGGTGTGAAAAAATGCTGTAAAGTAAGAATGCTTTCAAAAATAGACATGTTAATAGATTATATTTATCAATTAAATAAATGCAAAGTGAGTGAACAGAAGAAAAATCTAAATCAAATCCATATTTGGTGTGACAACCCTTTGCCTTCAAAACAGCATCAATTCTTCTAGGTACACTTGTAGGCATATACTCAGGATTTTGTAGGCATATACTCAGCTGTATGATTAAACAATTATACCAAACAGGTGCTAATGATCATCAATTCAATATGTAGGTTGAAACACAATCATTAACTGAAACAGAAACAGCTGTGTAGGAGGAATAAAACTGGGTGAGGAACAGCCAAACTCAGCTAACAAGGTGAGGTTGCTGAAGACAGTTTACTGTCAAAAGTCATACACCATGGCAAGACTGAGCACAGCAACAAGACACAAGGTAGTTATGCTGCATCAGCAAGGTCTCTCCCAGGCAGAAATTTCAAGGCAGATAGGGGTTTCCAGATGTGCTGTCCAAGCTCTTTTGATGAAGCATAAAGAAAAGGGCAACGTTGAGGACCGTAGACACAGTGGTCGGCCAAGGAAACTTACTGCGACGTGGAAACAAGGCCAAGTGACTCAACTATGCACGAAAACACAGGAACTGGGGTGCAGAAAAATGGCAGCAGGTGCTCTGGACTGATGAGTCAAAATTTGAAATATTTGGCTGTAGCAGAAGGCAGTTTGTTCGCCGAAGGGCTGGAGAGCGGTACACGAATGAGTGTCTGCAGACAACAGTGAAGCATGGTGGAGGTTCCTTGCAAGTTTGGGGCTGCATTTCTGCAAATGGAGTTGGGGATTTGGTCAGAATTAATGGTCTCCTCAATGCTGAGAAGTACAGGCAGATACTTATCCATCCAAATATTGATTTGATGTAGATTTTTCTTCTGTTCACTCACTTTGCATTTTGTTAATTGATAAATATAAACTATTAACATGTCTATTTTTGAAAGCGTTCTTACTTTACAGCATTTTTTCACAGTACTGTATATATATATATATATATATATATATATATATATATATATATATATATATATATATATATATATACTTTAGTGAATTTCATTACTGTGAATTTATCTCTTTGGATATTTTTCAGCCAAATTTTTCTTGTCTCTTCATGCACGGGAAATTAATGAAAACTTACTGTTGAATTGTACTGTGCTGAAGCTTCCTTCTCCTTGTTGATATTTAAATACTTTTGTAGTTTTTTCGGAACTACAACTCATCCTTTTTCACTAAGAAATTAAACAAACAAGTACAAAAAATATTTTAAAACAGTTCAATTCCTGAATTTCAAAGTCAGTTATTAAAGCAAACACACTGAATTTCCTATTATTTTAACAGGTTGCATGCAGTGGTGTAGCTGAGGGTATACGCAGGTAAACAGCGTTTACTTTTAATTTGGTCAATATAGCGTTTACCCACTTCTCATATAAGCGATAGAGTTTACTCATTTCTACTGTCTTGTGATATGCAAATCCTGGGTTAAAGATTTATTTGTATATATTTTTTTAATTTAGTAGTCAGCAATTCATTTTACCCTTTTTCTCCTAGGGCGGTGCTAGTAGCCTTCATCCTAGCCAGTGAAAGGACGCTCAGCACCTGAGACGGGAAAGAACTGTATGTAGGAGGCTCTGGTTGGCTTACCTGAATTTTGCTCTTGGTATTAGTTTGTGTAAACAGATGTATAACCCCAAAGGAGTCAAGGTTCTTGCTTCTTCTTCCCAGAATACTACTGGAAAATGACTTTGCTGTGTAGTTTGGAGTTCGTCTCTTACGCAGACTCCTCTTTCTATAATTCTATACTATGCTTTTTCAATGCTTTACCAAGGTTCCATGTGAACAAGAGTTAACAATACTTAACTGTGATTTGCTACACTTTTCTGTGTTTCTAACATTGCTTACCAAAATAAGCTTTTATACTTTACAGGTGTTTTGCTTTGGTAATTATGATTTACTTGCTTGGCCTACATAGATCTTAGGAATACCATAACCTTACTGGAATTTAAAATAATCACCTGTAAATCATCATTTAAACTTACAGGTGTTAATATCTTATGAACGTTATTTTATATTTGTCCTCCTTTAACAGGTTCTCATACCGAATATGTCATGCAAAATAACGTCTTAGATTGATTTATTTAGTATTCTTAAGACTAAAAAGATCTATTTATTCATCTATCTAGAAATGAAAGGTGTCAAGCACAGTATTGACGTTGCACCTGAGAGCCTACTATATATATATTGTATTATGAGCAACCATGACAGCTGCAGGCAGTTAAGTAAAAAAAAAAAAAAAGGTTAGGTGATGAAAAGCTACAAAGACGAGATACAGTAGACATCTGGGATAAGAGTTGGGGAAGGGGACGGGTTGACGTCATTATTGAGTTTAAATGTACCACGTTTATCGATAGATTTGATTGTTAGATTTTAAACACAGGTTTTGTTATCAGTCATATAATAAGCTTTTATTGTATACTGTTAACACAAGAATAAAAAAGCTACTAAACCCTATTAACCCCTTGACCGATTTACACATGGAACTGTGATTGCCATTGACTTAGGGTTAATAGAGTTTTTACTGATCTTATAAAAGTTTACCAACCAGATTTTACAGTGATTTTGCAGTCAACTAGGATTTTGCCTTGCGTATACGTGAACAGGATGGCTGGTGGAGACGTCAGACCCGGAACAGAAACACACAGAGTGGTGAGTGAATTGTGAATTGCGCTGTTGCGCCTGTTTATTGCAAAACAGAAAATAAAAACGTTGAACAAAACACAAAATATGCACGTATTTATAATGCTTTATCATGGTTAATGACACGGTTAACCTTTTTTTTATCATGCTTTACCATACTCATCTGTGAGTTACCATGCTCAACATTCTTGTTCCATTAGTTCACTGTGCTTTTCAGACTTTTCTGTAAGTGCAGTGAAGCTAAGAGGCCATGGAAAACACAATTCATTCAGATCCCTTTCAAACAAGGCATCCAAAATCAAATAATGTCGCTGTGTGCTTATGAACATTTCAGGTGTAATGCTATAACAAAAAAGTAGATTTGTAATATTCCAACACTCATACAGCATCACACATCTGTCATCGCAAAGATTCTGTTTTTATTATACTTGTGTTGAGTTGGCCATCTAGACTACCTGTATCCCTCATGCCCAGGAGGATAATAAAAATTCAGAATTCCAAGGCACTATTGCAGCACCTGTCAGTTGAAGAGGTGTCTGGAGGTGAAAGCATATTATTGAAACAAAACAACAACTGTTAATCTCTAGGCACGCCTGGGAAAACTGTGAAAGCAGCAGGTTATTTTTTTGTTTGCCATTCAGTTTTCACCAAAGATAAAACCTGTCGTGCCTAATGCTAACGTGGGAGGTTTTAATGTTTGTTGTTCTTGTTTGCTTCCCTCAGGATTTTCTAGAACTATATGACTGCAGCTGCACTGCTACAGTGTGAGATTTAACAAACAGAATAAGGTAACAATGGGAAGCTAAGGTGTGTGGGGGTGTGGTGCAAACTCCTGAAATATCAGTTACTCATAAACTGACGTCCTTATTGGAATTTAACATTATTATTTGCCATGTGAAATTCATTCATTGATCTAACAAAAGCCTTTGATGCAGTCATCCACGAAACAGTGGGTGCTGTTCATAAAGTGTTGTTCGTTGATGACATTCCAATCAATTAACTAATATTTCTACAGAACCTTTAATAACATGCGACCAAAGCAATGCACTTTAAGATGTAGTTTATAGACTTATAATCCTAAATAAATCCAAATGTCCAACATGACCATAACTACTGAATGACCTAGTACTAGTTAAGCAGCAACTTATTTGTATCAGTCAGTAGTTGGTTCAGGTACTTTTTTCATTACCCACACATCTCTAGTGAACTCTATTTTTTTTTGTACTATGAAGTTTTCAGATTTAAAAAAGGAGTATATGACACTTAGGCATTCTTAGGAATACACCACAAAGAAAACTTATACCAGACTTTCTGATTTCTTCTTGCAGCCTTTTGATGATCAGTTGGAAACTAAAGGATGAATTCTGAAAACCCAATTTAATTATATGGCATTTGGCCCATTAAGGCTTGTCCTTTCTTTGCACCCCATTTTCTCCTTCCATTTCATTCTTTTAACTTGTCCTCGTAGCTCATGTCATTAAGTCCTGGGATCAGCCTAGTTGCCCTTCTCTGTACCTTATCGAGTGCAATGATGTATTTTTTTGTAGTGAGGTGACCAAAACTGCACACAGTATTCTAGGTGGGGTCGAACTAGGGCATTGTAGAATCTTAGCCTAACCTGTCTAGACTTGTATTCCAGGTTTTTTGCAATATAGCCTAAGATTCTGTTTGTCTTTTTAATTGCCTCATCACAGAGACGAGATACCTTTAATGATGACTCCACTATAACCCCAAGTTCCTTTTCTTAAGTCCATTCATTTTATACTTATAACATAGATTTGTAAGTCCAATATGCAATACATTATATTTCTTAACATTAAAATTAATTTGCCTCAAATTTGCCCAGTTATAGAGAAGGTCCAAATCCCTTTGAATTAGCTGGGCTGCGGATTCAGAGTCCAGTACTCCCCAAGAGTGGTATCATCTGCAAATTTGACAATCTTGCAATATGTATCTTGGTCCAAGTCGTTTATATAAATGAGGAACAGTAAAGGTCCAAGTACAGACCCTTGTGGTACCCCACAATACATCCCCCCAATCTGATTTTAAACCTCTAAAAATGACTCTGTGCTTTCTGTTTTTTAACCAGTTCCATATCCAATTACATGTCCTCCCCTGTATTCCTGCAGACTTTAATTTACTTATACATCTTTGATGAGGGACTTTGTCAAAGGCTTTTTGAAAATCAGGATCAATTATATCATAAGTGTTGCCATCATGTACATTAGCTGTATCCTCAAAAAAGTCAAGTAGGTTAGTTATGCATGATCTCCCTCTTCTGAATCCATGCTGGCTAACCCCTGTACTATTGAATGGATTTTACTTTTTAAAATATACAGTTTAAAATAATATACTTGTCTTGTCAGACTAAATAAGGTAATCTGGTCTATACCTGTGTATCCAACAGAAATCGCTGACTAGCCACAGGTGGCTATGATGACACTGTTTTAGCCACATGCACTCATTTTAATAGAAAATGCCTTACATACACTTAAACAATACAGGTAAATGTACTTCAACACTGTACAAAATGGTGTTGTATACTGTATTAAGTTTGTGGTAGTGGTAAAATCAACAAACAACAACACAATAATGTTTATTTTTTAGCACAAATCTATGTTTACATGTATATTTACTTAACAAACATCTACTTAGCAAACACCACCATTCAGTGTGAAACTTTGCAGTCTTTCTCTTTTTCACCAAAGTTTGTAATTCTGGCATGAATTTATCAGACACAGCACATCTTAGTACGGCTTCTAGGTTTGTGTCCAGCAGTTGCGTACATTGACTTCATGAGAGGGATTGCTGAGAATGTTGACTCGCAAAACCAAAGTTGAGCAAAACCTGTACATAGCTTTGTGGCAAAAGAAAGCAAGACCAGCCAATAACGAACAGCTCCAAACTGCTGAAATCCGGCATTTTCACTGGTGTTTAAAAATCCTCCTTAAAACAGGTGAAAATGCTGGATTTCAACACCTTGGAAGTAACCAAGGAAGAAAAGAACACCAACAATAAAAAAAAAACACTCACACACACACACTGTTTTTAATCTTACCATTTTAACAACAAACGCAAAATAGGTAAAAGTGCACATGCATACCCGTGCAAATATGAGATCCCATGCCTGATAACGATGTCTATTACTCATTTTTTTAATTTACTAATCAAAAATGCAATTCACCACATGTGGCTTGTGGCTAACATATTGGACAACAGTTGTCTCTACCATATCAGATAATTACAGTTTTGTACTTCTTCCAAACAGCAAATAAATTGCAAGTCAATTGCTCCTTCCCATCCTTGGCTATAGAGTTTAGTTTTCACATGTGTCACATTGACAGATTTATAAAAATGTGGAGGCTCTGCCTAACAGACATTTTTTTTAAATATATGCCAAAAGTATCAGAACTAATGTATGATATGTAGACATATTAGGCACGTCTCATTAAAAAAAAAAAAAAAAAAATTTAAAACATTTCCCTTTACCTTTTATTGTTAGTACTATCATCCATGCTCCCCATAGACCTTTGTTGCTATTGGTCAGAAAGATAGTAAAAATAAAGCACATTTAATATTATACAAATATTGATGCATTGAGGTTTACAGTGATAAAGTGAGTGACTGTGGGGAATATGTTTGTTAACCTAAAGGATTTTTTTGTTCTTATATTATGTAAACTATAACTAATGTGACTTTTGGAACTTTAACCCATTGTTCTCAAACACATGCTATTTAATATTCTAATACTGATTAATACGATTTTGGGTGTGAATACTCTTTAATGCCAACTAAAATAAACTTGATCTTACATGAAGAAATGTGCCCACTTGCTTTATCTAAAAGCAAAAAAAAAAAGTTTTCATATAATAATGGCTGTATTGCTGTCCCCAAGTCAGAGCCTAAAATATTTAGGCCAGCATGGCCGCCATGCTTATTTAAGTTCTTTTGAGGCATTTTACAGTATGCGGTAACCCTTGATTTGGTCTACCCTTAACATCCCAAAAGACAAGTACAATGCACTTCTTACCTCTGTTGTACTCGTACGTAATTGCTATTGTTCCTGTTCTGTGGAGAAAGCACTGATTTTCCAATCATGTACGCCTTCAGGTTGTCTCCCCTGATTCTTTAAGTAGATGTCTGGCTTGACATGTTTTTTGCACCACACAACAGCGTTATAAGCTGGAAAGCCACTAGGCATCCATACATCAAACTTGACACTGTAATAAACTTCTCATGCTGGAACAGTAATCATTTCCAGGTCTTGAAAAGTTTTAGCTTTCACTTCTGCCCAAAATCCTTTGTCATTTTAGGTATTACAGAGTGGCTGAAGAAGACTTTATTTTTGCATAATTCTGATAAACAGACATCACACTGTTCCTAAGGGCTTAATATTGGCACCGGTCTCTTCTCCAGGTTGACTCCATGCTGAATGAAAAGTGCCACTGTTTCTATCTATATCTGAAATGACTTTAAGTAGCTTAACTCATCTGAGTGCAATCACAAAGACAGATTGATACATTAATATGGCCAAAATGTTAGTTTAAGATGTATTATGGTTCTGTTTAACAAAGAAAACCTGACATAGCTATACACTATCTGAAAATGATATGCAGTCTTTCATTGATAAATGAAGCTGGGAAACCAATTTCATAAAATATAAATTGTGTACAAGTCATGCAACATATATTTGCTTAAACAGTTTTTTTTAAATGATTGTTGGTGTATTTCTGTATATCCAAAAGCCAAGCTTATCAATAAAGCTTATATTAAAATCAATAAAGACTAATATGAGTAATTTAAAACAAATATAGGTGTTAATCATACATGCCACAACATTACAGCTACAGTGCTGATGTAATCCAGTTACAATTTAGATGCATAGAAAATCATTCAGTTAGATCAAGCAATGAATGAGTTAACAGGAAGTTCTGCCTTTGATTGACACTCTGAGTGGAGAGAGATGAGCCATTTTAGAGAGAAGTGTTAGACTGAGACTTGAATTCAGATTGTCCTGACAAACTTTTCAATTGAAATCTCCCGTAAAGAATGGCAAGCTAACCTTTTCGAAGACCTACTGAATGAACAGGAATCTATGATCCCTAGTTTGGATTCTTTTCTTTTCTTGGACTGTCTACATGGTGGTAGGAACATCTACCCACACTGCATATAGACAAACTAAGGACATTGGTAGCAACTAAATACACCTACTGCCAAATCTTCTGTGTGATTCGTGACAAGTCAATGAAAACTCTAAATGTTTTTACATGGTGCACCATTCTGTCTTAATAAATGTATGCTGGCTGTTTGAAGTAAAACCATATTGAGTTTCTTTATTAAATTCTACCTATAAAAAGTTCTTACATATAAAAGTAGCCAGGGAAGGGTTACACTAAGAATTAATAAAGAAGTCATTTTTGTAATAACTCAGTGTAACAGGGGAGATCTGTGCTGACTGTCTGACGTATGCATGGTGCTGCAGGAAGAGGGCAGCAGCCTCGTAAGATCCGCCTGTCTGTCATGGCGATGACACGGAGAGGTGAGGAAGAGGGTGTGTTGGATTTCCCTCTCTCTGAGTGGCTGAAGGGCGGGCCTTGGGGGATTGCTGAACCTATAAAAAAACTCTCTGTCGTTCCCTCAGATCCGCCCCTATTGGATGTAAACAAACCTGCGGAAGCTTTATGGCCAGACGAAGAAATGAAAGGAGACCATCCACAATCAAAACCAAGTGAAGCAGAATAAGAAAAGAAATAGAGCACTAGCAAGGAAACCTTGGGCAGACCCCGAAAATATACTTTTAACCTACGCAGTTGAGGGAACGGTAGAGTGTAGGTCGGAGTCTCGGGCCGTGCGGATAGCGACGGTCGGGGAAACGCTGCAGAGTGCAGCACCTTTATTTTGTATTTTTGTTAATAGTGGGTTTTTTTCTCTTTTTCTTTGTGCCTTCTGTTTTGATTATTATTTTGTGCATCTGGTGAACTGAAAGACGCTTCTACCATTGCTGGTAACAATAGTGCAACAGTGCCGCCTTCTGGACAACAATAAATCGTGCACCCAAGTAGTGTTTAGCACTACTTTCCTTCCACACTCAGAAACATATAATTTGATTCATTGAAGTGTATGCAAAGCAAGCAATTATAATGCACCCTCTGCAGTATGGTCATGCCTCCCATTGTCCCCCATAATGACACCTCACTTGCCATATCTAGTGCTCCCTGCCTCTCCTGCCAGTATTCACAATCACCGCGTTCATCCTGCTCATGTTCTACCATGTTTCAATGTATCCCTCCAACTTTTCTGTTTGCCAGCTGGTACCCACTCTGTCAAATGTCTTGCCCATAATTTTTACTGGAACTTCAATATTGTTGTTAGTAGGGATGAATATACTTTCTTTATGTCCCACTTGACACATAACATTTTCCATATCACATTTTTGTTACATTTGGTCTGGAGCAGTCTTCTAGTTGTGATGAAACTTGGTCTTCTGGGTCAACTCAGTTAACCTCCGCTCTTGTAGAAAATCCTGGGATAAATGAATGACTCTAAATGATTTCATAAGATCCACTTCACTCTTCAGCACCGAAAGAAGCCTCTCAGGAACTCAACCATATGGATGTCTAGCTGGCCTAACTTCCTTTAACTTAATGTGATGCTTAACCCTTAGCGGTCCAATGTAATAGACGTGCTATATAAAAGTATTTTTTTCACAGTAACACAGGTTTAAAAGGCACTGCATATCCACAGGACACTCAGTACTGCATCTCCAGCCCCGCCCCACCCCTTGTTCGCTGTATTTTTAACATCTCTCTTCATAGTAGTGCATACCGATAAATCATCTCCTGATCACTCGTTTTATCACCAGACTCCTGCCTGTATTTTACTGTCCTCAATGGAAAAATCTCACGATAAAGGGGTGCATAGTCATAGATTACAAGCATATACACACTATATGGTGAACTACCGTTCAAAAGTTTGGGGTCACTTAGAAATTTCCTTGTTTTCCATGAAAACATACATGAAATGAGTTTGAATAGGAAATATAGCAAAATGAATAGGAAATATAGTCATTGACAAGGTTAGAAATAATGATTTTTAATTGAAATAATAATTGTGTCCTTCAAACTTTGCTTTCGTCAAAGAATCCTCCATTTGCAGCAATTACAGCCTTGCAGACCTTTGGCATTCTAGTTGTCAATTTGTTGAGGTAATCTGAAAAGATTTCACCCCATGCTTCCTGAAGCACCTCCCACAAGTTGGATTGGCTTGATGGGCACTTCTTACGTACCATACGGTCAAGCTGCTCCCACAACAGCTCAATAGGGTTGAGATCCGGTGACTGTGCTGGCCACTCCATTATAGATAGAATACCAGCTGACTGCTTCTTCCCTAAATAGTTCTTGCATAGTTTGGAGCTGTGCTTTGGGTCATTGTCCTATTGTAGGAGGAAATTGGCTGCAATCAAGCGCCGTCCACAGGGTATGGCATGGCGTTGCAAAATGGAGTGATAGCCTTCCTTCTTCAAGATCCCTTTTACCCTGTACAAATCTCCCACTTTACCACCACCAAAGCACCCCCAGACCATCACATTGCCTCCACCATGCTTGACAGATGGCGTCAAGCACTCCTCCAGCATCTTTTCATTTGGTCTGCGTCTCACGAATGTTCTTCTTTGTGATCCGAACACCTCAAACTTAGATTCGTCTGTCCATAACACTTTTTTCCAATCTTCCTCTGTCCAGTGTCTGTGTTCTTTTGCCCATCTTAATCTTTTCTTTTTATTGGCCAGTATGAGATATGGCTTTTTCTTTGCAACTCTGCCTAGAAGGCCAGCATCCCGGAGTCGCCTCTTCACTGTTGACGTTGAGACTGGTGTTTTGCGAGTACTATTTAATGAAGCTGCCAGTTGAGGACCTGTAAGGCGTCTGTTTCTCAAACTAGACACTTTAATGTATTTGTCCTCTTGCTCAGTTGTGCACCTGGGCCTCCCACTCCTCTTTCTATTCTGGTTAGAGCCAGTTAGCACTGTTCTGTGAAGGGAGTAGTACACAGCGTTGTACGAGATCTTCAGTTACTTGGCAATTTCTTGCATGGAATAGCCTTCATTTCTCAGAACAAGAATAGACTGACGAGTTTCAGAAGAAAGTTCTTTGTTTCTGGCCATTTTGAGCCTGTAATTGAACCCACAATTGCTGATGCTCCAGATACTCAACTAGTCTAAAGAAGGCCAGTTTTATTGCTTCTTTAATCAGCACAACAGTTTTCAGCTGTGCTAACATAATTGCAAAAGGGTTTTCTAATGATCAATTAGCCTTTTAAAATGATAAACTTGGATTAGCAAACACAACGTGCCATTGGAACACAGGACTGATGGTTGCTGATAATGGGCCTCTGTACGCCTATGTAGATATTCCATTACAAATCAGCCGTTTCCAGCTACAATAGTCATTTACAACATTAACAATGTCTACACTTTATTTCTGATCAATTTGATGTTATTTTAATGGACAAAAAATTTGCTTTTCTTTCGAAAACAAGGAAATTTCTAAGTGACCCCAAACTTTTGAACGGTAGTGTATATGGATCAGACCTACTCATTCCAGCACTCCCTAGAGTCCAATTCACTTTGCACCAATGAGTGTGTACTCCCTGTATCAACCAAAGCCTGTACTTCCTTCCCACTCGCTACACTTTTAACTAACCGCTCCACCCCACAACTCTTCACAGCTGCTTGACACAGGCTTGAGGATCCTGATTTAATATGGCCTGCCTGTCCACAATTATAATAAATAATCTGATCTTTGTTAGATTTAACTGGTTGAATGGTACTATTTTTATTTGCCACATTTAGACCATGACCCTAGCCCAGCCCTGCAGACTTACAAGCAACTGGACTGGACCATCTGGCATAACGGTAAGTTCTCTTTCCTTTCCGTGCTGAAATGAAGACCAATGCCAGTCTAGCAGCTTCCGTGGCAGTTGATGGGTCATGTTCCCAAATCCGCACTGGTACGTCTGGGGTCACTATTCGAAGGACTTGCTCCAGTATGATGCACTGACTTGGCTTAATCCATTTGTCATATAGCAGTTTTTTATTTTTCTTAAAAATATTTCCCAACATAAAACCAATGTCACCTTACAATAATTGATTTTGAGTTTCAGTGTTTTAAAATAAAATATCAAACAGAACGAAATTTCAATGTACCATTTGTAATTCAGTAATATGAGAGAAATGGTCAGGGGTCTTTTTTTGCAAGGCACTGTATATATATTTATATATATATATATATATATATATATATATATATATATATATATATATATATATATATATATATATATATATATATATATATATACAGTACTGTGCAAAAGTTTTAGGCAGGTGTGAAAAAATGCTGTAAAGTAAGAATGCTTTCAAAAATAGACATGTTAATAGATTATATTTATCAATTAACTAAATGCAAAGTGAGTGAACAGAAGAAAAATCTAAATCAAATCCATATTTGGTGTGACCACCCTTTGCCTTCAAAACAGCATCAAGCATCAATTCTTCTAGGTACACTTGCACACAGTTTTGAAGGAACTCGGCAGGTAGGTTGGCCCAAACATCTTGGAGAACTAACCACAGTTCTTCTGTGGATTTAGGCAGCCTCAGTTGCTTCTCTCTTCATGTAATCCCAGACAGACTCGATGATGTTGAGATCAGGGCTCTGTGGGGGCCATACCATCACTTCCAGGACTCCTTGATCTTCTTTACGCTGAAGATAGTTCTTAATGACTTTCGCTGTATGTTTGGCGTCGTTGTCATGCTGCAGAATAAATTTGGGGCCAATCAGATGCCTCCCTGATGGTATTGCATGATGGATAAGTATCTGCCTGTACTTCTCAGCATTGAGGAGACCATTAATTCTGACCAAATCCCCAACTCCATTTGCAGAAATGCAGCCCCAAACTTGCAAGGAACCTCCACCATGCTTCACTGTTGCCTGCAGACACTCATTCGTGTACGCTCTTCAGCCCTTCGGCGAACAAACTGTCTTCTGCTACAGCCAAATATTTCAATTTTTGACTCATCAGTCCAGAGCACCTGCTGCCATTTTTCTGCACCCCAGTTCCTGTGTTTTTGTGCATAGTTGAGTCGCTTGGCCTTGTTTCCACGTCGGAGGTATGGCTTTTTGGCCGCAAGTCTTCCATGAAGGCCACTTCTGACCAGACTTCTCCGGACAGTAGATGGGTGTACCAGGGTCCCACTGTTTTCTGCCAGTTCTGAGCTGATGGCACTGCTGGACATCTTCCGATTGCGAAGGGAAGTAAGCATGATGTGTCTTTCATCTGCTGCAGTAAGTTTCCTTGGCCGACCACTGCGTCTACGGTCCTGAACGTTGCCCGTTTCTTTGTGCTTCTTCAAAAGAGCTTGGACAGCACATCTGGAAACCCCTGTCTGCCTTGAAATTTCTGCCTGGGAGAGACCTTGCTGATGCAGTATAACTACCTTGTGTCTTGTTGCTGTGCTCAGTCTTGCCATGGTGTATGACTTTTGACAGTAAACTGTCTTCAGCAACCTCACCTTGTTAGCTGAGTTTGGCTGTTCCTCACCCAGTTTTATTCCTCCTACACAGCTGTTTCTGTTTCAGTTAATGATTGTGTTTCAACCTACATATTGAATTGATGATCATTAGCACCTGTTTGGTATAATTGTTTAATCATACACCTGACTATATGCCTACAAAATCCCTGACTTTGTGCAAGTGTACCTAGAAGAATTTATGCTGTTTTGAAGGCAAAGGGTTGTCACACCAAATATGGATTTGATTTAGATTTTTCTTCTGTTCACTCACTTTGCATTTAGTTAATTGATAAATATAATCTATTAACATGTCTATTTTTGAAAGCATTCTTACTTTACAACATTTTTTCACACCTGCCTAAAACTTTTGCACAGTACTGTATATATATATATATATATATATATATATATATATATATATATATATATATATATATATATATATACACACTGTATATATATAAAACACGGCTTGGAATAATAACAACCTCTGATTGGTTAAACAGCATCACATGACCATGTATATATATATATATATATATATATATATATATATATATATATATATATATATATATATATATATATATATAGCGTATACCATGCTTTGCATACTAATGAGCCGCTTCACAGTGAATAAATCACTACGCACCACTACATTCTAAATTCCATGACAAACTGCCATTTTATTTGTTATTAGTTACAAAACTACTGCCAAAATTGAGTGACATTCCACCTATTTTCTTTAATATATTTGAGAATGAAAACAGATAACTGGTACAACACCAACTTGCTCAGTGAAGACAGCAGTCCACTTGAAAAAATAAATAAATAAAGGGCACCAGCAACTGTCAAGAGTAGACACATAACAGTCGATGAGGAACAGCTAAATGAAATAGAAGAAAACTAAGACTGAAAAAACACTAAAAAAAACAACAGCATTGGCTGTTAATATACTTAAAGACTGGCTTAAAGAAAAAAATATGAACATTCTTTTTAAGGAAATAAGTCCCAGAAATCTCAACGACATTAATTAAAGGGGATTTTATGTCAGTGCAAGAAGTTCAACTGGCGACCAGTATTCAGTCTCCAGTTTTATAACGCTGAGAGCTGGACTAAATAGGTATTTTAACAGTAGACGTGTTAACATCTCTGCTGACAGTGAGTTTAAAACCAGCAATAATGTTCTCCTGTCAGTCATGAAAACTTTTAAAAAAGCAGGTAGACAAGGCCAGACCCCCACCCCCGAACTACTGGCTTGGATTTGAAGTGTCTGTGGGAAACTGAGGCACTATCCCCTGACACCGCGGTTGGATTGGTGCGTAAAGTCTGGTTTGATCTTAAACTTGTGGACATGAGGGTGTTTGACAACTAACAAAAACATGAAAAATGATGAAACCGGACTTGAATATGTGTGCCTCAGAAATAAACATTATTAGCTTGCGCGCAGTCCTCTAGTTTCAAGATGCCACTTTTGATGCAGAAATTCACAATAAACAGAGACATACAAATTAATTTATGAACAATAAATTAAATTAAATGTGGGACTATATTACACTGCGGATGTATACACAATATAAGTTTCTGGTTTTGTCTTAATTTAAAATATGTCTTAATTACTTTAATTATTTTAATTCCTCCAAATGACAGGTAGCCGTGTTATAAGCAGTGTAAACTACTTCAGGCCGTGTGGTTCCGATGATATATACCACTTCTGGGGCTTGGTATAGATCATGGGAACCACATGGCCCGTCGTGTTTTATACCGTATATTATATATTATAAGAACATAAGAAAGTTTACAAACGAGAGGATGCCATTCAGCCCATCTTGCTCGTTTGGTTGTTAGTAGCTTATTGATCCCAGAATCTCATCAAGCAGCTTTTTGAAGGATCCCAGGGTGTCAGCTTCAACAACATTACTGGGGAGTTGGTTCCAGACCCTCACAATTCTCTGTGTAAGAAAGTGCCTCCTATTTTCTGTTCTGAATGCCCCTTTATCTAATCTCCATTTGTGATCCCTGGTCCTTGTTTCTTTTTTCAGGTCAAAGAAGTCCCCTGGGTCGACATTGTCTACACCTTTTAGGATTTTGAATGTTTGAATCAGATCGCCGCATAGTCTTTTTTGTTCAAGACTGAATAGATTCAATTCTTTTAGCCTGTCTGCATACGACATGCCTTTTAAACCCGGGATAATTCTGGTTGCTCTTCTTTGCACTCTTTCTAGAGCAGCAATATCCTTTTTGTAACGAGGTGACCAGAACTGAACACAATATTCTAGGTGAGGTCTTACTAATGCATTGTAAAGTTTTAACATTACTTCCCTTGATTTAAATTCAACACTTCTCGCAATATATCCGAGCATCTTGTTGGCTTTTTTATAGCTTCCCCACATTGTCGAGATGAAGACATTTCTGAGTCAACATAAACTCCTAGGTCTTTTTCATAGTTCCCTTCTTCAATTTCAGTATCTCCCATATGATATTTATAATGCACATTTGTATTGCCTGCATGCAATACTTTACACTTTTCTCAATTAAATTTCATTTGCCATTTGTCTGCCCAGTTCTAAATACTGTCTAGATCATTTTGAATGACCAATGCTGTGTTTGCCACTCCTCCTATTTTTGTGTCGTCTGCAAATTTAACGAGTTTGCTTACTATACTAGAATCTAAATCATTAACGTAGATTAGGAATAGCAGAGGACCTAATATTGATCCTTGTGGTACACCACTGGTTACCTCGCTCCATTTTGAGGTTTCTCCTCTAATCAGTACTTTCTGTTTTCTACATGTTAACCACTCCCTAATCCATGTGCATGCATTTCCTTGAATCCCTACTGCGTTCAGTTTGAGAATTAATCTTTTATGCGGGACTTTGTCAAAAGCTTTCTGGAAATCTAAATAAACCATGTCGTATGCTTTGCAATTATCCATTTTCAATGTTGCATCCTCAAAAAAGTCAAGTAGGTTAGTTAGACACGATCTCCCTTTCCTAAAACCATGCTGACTGTCTCCCAGGATATTGTTACTATATAGGTAATTTTCCATTTTGGATCTTAATATAGTTTCCATAAGTTTACATATAATAGAAGTCAGGCTTATTGGTCTGTAGTTACCTGGTTCGGTTTTGTCTCCCTTTTTGTGGATCGGTATTATGTTTGTTATTTTCCAGTCTGTCGGTACAACCCCTGTGTCAAGAGACTGTTGCATGATCTTGGTTAGCGGTTTGTAAATAACTTCTTTCATTTCTTTGAGTACTATTGGGAGGATCTCATCCGGCCCAGGGGATTTGTTTATTTTAAGAGCTCCTAGTCCCTTTAACACTTCTGCCTCTGTTATGCTAAAGTTATTTAAAATTGGATAGGAACAGGTCGACATGTTGGGCATGTTGTCCGTGTCCTCCTTTGTAAAAACCTGTGAAAAGTAATCATTTAATATATTTGCTATTTTTTTTTCTTCATCTATGATTTTGTCATTTGTGTCTCTTAGACATTTAACCTCCTCTTTGAATGTTCTCTTGCTGTTATAATATTGAAAAAACATTTTGGAATTGGTTTTAGCCCCCTTAGCAATATTGATTTATATCTCTCTCTTGGCCTTTCTAACTTCCTTTTTGACTTGTGTTTGCAGTTCCAAGTACTCTTTCTGTGTACTTTGTTTTTGGTCCCTTTTAAACGCTCTATTAAACCATTTTGGCCATTTTGTTTTAGATTTAGATTTGTCTACTTTTGGGATGTAATTGTATTGCGCCTCTAGTACTACATTTTTAAAAAACAGCCATCCTTTTTCTGTGGATGTTTTCTCTATTTTACTCCAATCTACTTCTGTTAGTCTCTGTTTCATACCTTCATAGTTTGCTTTTCTAAAATTATAAACCTTAGCTTTAGTCATTACTTTTGGGGTTTTAAAAAATACTTCAAATGAGACCATGTTGTGGTCTGAGTTTGCCAATGGCTCTCTGACCTCTGTTTTAGTTATTCTGTCTTCATTATTTGAAAAGACTAAATCAAGGCATGCCTCCCCTCTAGTCGATGCCTTGACAAATTGCGTTAGGAAGCAGTCATTTGTCATTTCCACCATTTCAATTTCGTCCGTCGTGCCCCCCATCGGGTTTTCCCATTTTATATGGGGGAAGTTGAAATCCCCCATTAGTATGGCTTCTCCTTTTCTACACGCATTTCGAATGTAATTGTATAACAGATTATTTTGCTCAGCGTCTGAATTTGTGTCCATTATTCTGACCCATATTGATTCGGCATTGTTTTCTTTGTCCTGATTTAACACCTGGGCTTCAAGACTATTTCTTATGTATAGCGCTACCCCTCCGCCTCTTCTGTCCTGCCTGTCTTTCCTATATAGTGTGTACCCACTAATATTATATTCGTCTCCATCACTCTCAGACAACCAAGTTTCTGTAACACCTATCACATCGTAGTTACTTGTTAGTGCAGTAGCTTCAAGTTCTAACATTTTGTTTCTGAGACTTCTAGCATTAAGATAAATACATTTAATAGTTGTCTTACCTGAGTTGTTGCCCTTGTTTTGATGTGGTCTCCCTTCTGTTTTTTTTTTCTCTCCCCTTCCTTTCTAGTTTAAATGCTTCTGGACCTCCTCAAGGATCCTTTCTCCGAGTAGATTGGTTCCTTTTCTGTTTAAGTGCAGTCCGTCCCACCTATATAGATAATCCTTGTTGTAGAATGTGCTCCAATGTTCAAGAAAGGTAAAGCCTTCCTGTGTGCACCACGATTTCAGCCATGCATTTAGATTTTGTATTTCCAGCTGTCCATATGGTCCTTTGCAAGGTGCTGACAGTATCCCAGAAAATACCACACGTCCCCATGTGTTGCTACAACTGTTTAAATAACGTACCTGTAGAAGTCATACACTGTTTTTTGTACGTGGTATGTGTGTGATAAATAATGACTGTGGACAGTGAGTGATGACTTTCTAAGCTGCATGGAAACCTGGCCATTGTTTGTGTGTGTTTTTTTTTTTTTTACTGTGTTTTAATAAACCTCTGTAGTAAATGCATGAATCATGTTTAGCATTAATCCTTACATTTAGCGTTTTATTGTTAGAAAAATAGTACTGCATTATGACCGAATTAATAATCTATTATTTTCTGATTACTTGCCTATCAATTCTGCACTGGTTGTTTCGCTGTCAAATGTCCTGTGTTGCTACTATGATATGTGAAACAGTGGTCTTCTGTAACGATCCTGACTAAAAATTTGCTGCTGCTTAATAACAATAGTATTGTTTGTGTTGTAGTATGCCCGTTGCTACATGTGAGTGTAAATTTCACTCATCTGTCTCTATAAGAAGAGACAGTAGCCTGACCAGGCCAATTTGAAAAACGACATTGCCCAGAATCCTTTTCTTTCTTTCTCTCTCCCCATTGGTCCAATTCAAATTCTCATCCTCCAATCATCTCCCTCTGTCAATCTACTCCTGTTTTTTCCTACCCTGATTGTCAGTTGTTAAGGGGGTGCCTACCTGAGACTAGCACCTGTTGAGGATTATTTTTGACTACCTCAAACCTACTCTATGTTCTGTTTTTTTAGTCTTTATTCTTTAGCCTCTGCTTTCTTTTTGTCTGCTGCTTCCGTTTATTTTCTAAATTCATTATATTAGCTTTGTTAGGTAGGGTAGTGTTTTTTGATTTCTTTGTTGTTGTTTTGCGTGTGTTTGTCCGGCCTGTTTGGAACGTCCAGCTTTTCATCCAACACACATTTCAGCAATCTCAACTTTCGCCTTCATCCCTGGACTTCATCCCTGTTTTGTTTCGGGATTACAATAACCATTTGGTGAGCTCCATCCATTTTCTGTTCATTTTGGGACATCTTTCTTTTGTTACTTTTTTCTTTTGTTACTTTTTGGGACATTTCATTCTTATTGTGATTTATATTTTCCATTGGATTATCATTCATCAGATTCTGTACATTCTTTAGTATTTGTTATTTTTGTATGTGTGCAAGGGTGTGTGATCTCACCTGATCCTTCCCTTGCCGGTGACTGTGTAAACCCAATCCGTTCAGTTTGTTTTCAATCTCCATTTATTGTCTGTTATCCTTCACTGTACTTTTATTATCTTTTCATTATTCTTTCAGTCCACATTTTGTTTCTTTTCTTCTGTTCTATACTGTTAGCTGGGATTCTAGTTTTGTGTAAACCTTGTGTTCTATTTAATAAACCAATTTTGTTTTCTGAAATTGACATATCTAACGTCCCTGCTTTCATTGTTTGTCATTCTTTTTGATCCATTAATAGCTCCTCTAGGAGGACAGTGCAATTGCTTATCAATTGTGCAGGGTGACCGATACAATGTGCCTTCAGGGACGTAGCTAAGAATAGATTTTTACCAAGACAAAAATCAAATTTTTCTCTAAAAAAACCCTGCATATCCTGTATATGTTACAAAGGTGAAAGTTATCATCTTATAAAGCCTGGAGACTATTAATGCAAACTGCAAAGCAATATACGTTGTTAACGCTTTTTACCCAGTGACTCACCTTGGATGACGTTTGAAATTTCATGACCCATATTTATTAAAATAAACTAAGTCCCAGCAAAAAAGAATAAGTAGAAGGGGTTGTGCCTTCATTGAGAGACGTTTGGTTCACTGCTACTGAAGTTAATGCTGAGACTGGGGACACTGATGCTGATACTGGGACTGGTAAGACTGGTGCTGCTAATACTGGCACTATCCATGTAAACATGTCATTTAAAACTTTATATATATATATATATATATATATATATATATATATATATATATATATATATATATATATATATATATACAGTATATATATAATTTCTTATTTCAACATTCACAGGAATGTGGTGCTTATTTAGCAGTTTATGTTCCTTGGTTTATATTTGATTTTAAAAAAAGTGTCATTCATCAAACTTAACTCAAGGTTGTAAGTATGTATTAAATATGGTGAGATGCATTCAAATAAATGCTCTAAAACAGGGGTTCTCAAACCTGGTCCTGGGGACCCCCTGTGTTGTCTGGTTTTCATTCCAACTGAGCTCTCAATCACTTAACTAAACCCTTAACTTAATAATAATTTGCTTAATTATACATTTTTTAATGTTTTCAGCTATTAAACAGTTACAGAGTTTAAGTTACTTATAAAATGTTTAGCTATCTTAAAATCTGCAACTGTTTTAAGAGTTGAAAACAAGTACAAATGTCTAGTTAAGCAAATTATCAGTTCAATGAAGGGTATAGTTAAGTAATTGAGAGCTCAGCTGGAATGAAAACCAACAGACAAAGAGTTAAGGGGTACATCAGCACTACGTGAAAAATAAAACATAAACTATCCCAACTTGCTATTCCGAATGTATTTGGTCATTGTATAATAATCCGTATGCGCCCAAACATCTTTATAATGCCACACTGCTATGTCCAAAATCACTGTTCTCAAGCATCTCTTCTGAGCCAAAAAACACGACTTGTACCCTCACATGTGCTCTGAAACGTACCGGCGCATGCCCAATGAAGCGTTGTATAAGCTATATTACCTCCGTGTGGAAACACACTAGTCTGTGTAACAAACATGATCCATCTAATTTTCCATAAGGAAGGAACTTGTACCTACTTTTGTTTTGTGTAGAAGACATCTTTCACACTGTATATGTTGACCTGATGAGGAAACTGATCCTGCTATGCTCCATTGTCCATAGGTCTTGCCAGTCTATCTTACGTTGTTCCACACTCTCCCATCTCATCCATTCTCCCTGCTTAGTCTGGGAAATGGCCTTTACGCACCTCATCCTCTCCTCCTGCTTTTGCACCTTGTTGACTACTAGCTTCCTCTGTTGAGCTGGGGCTGCCTTGTGCCATATAGGAGGAGCTGAACCGAGACCAAGACCCCCTCTTCTATGCTGAACTTGCCCCATCATATCACCGATTCGAAGGGCAACCTTTGCATCTTCCACGGCTTTCTTCACTGTCCACTTTTTTCCAGTTTTCAACATAGGTGCTGCCTTCCTTATGCATTTGTCGCATGCCTCTACTAATGTTATTTCCAGTCGGACCTTGGCACACTTAAACTCCTCGGTTAGAGTGGAGACTGCCAGCTGCAGTATTCCTTTACCATAAAGTCCCACTCTGCTGAGGCAGTGTGGAACTCCCAACCATTGCCTGACATATGAATTGATTAAAGCTTCTAGCTTCTCTACTGCTGTCAAAGAAACCTTGTACACAGTCAGTGGCCATAGCAGCCTCGGCAGTAGACCAAAATGAAAGCACCAGAGTTTTAGTTTGCCCGGTAAAGCACTGCTGTCTATGCTCTTCAACCCTTCCACTGCTTGTTGTCTAAATTCTTCCACATGAACTGTGTCCTTTAGATCCCCGTCATACCATCTCCCAAGTCTTTTCACTGGCTTCTCAGACACTGTTGGTATTGCCTCACCATTAATGTAGAACCTTTTATCTACTACTTTACCTTTTAATAATCTGATTTCTGAATAAAAAGAACCTGTTAAATTTTTGTTTTATTATTTTTTTGTTCACTGCATTATCACACTAAACTGGCGTAGTCTGCCAATATATTAAAAATAAACTAATTGTGTCTTAACTTCAACCCATTTTCTATGTCCCCTCAGTAAGGGGTGTTAACATGGCCATTGACAACATTTTGTATGTATTTTTTTCTATTCTTTTGGGTGTAATTCATATTCATTGGTCTAAAGCCATTTGTCATAAACAAAAGACAAGCCTGACAAATACATTCCCTCACAGAAACTGAAATGAAAAGCTATGGCCCTGGACATAAATCATGGTATTGGGGAAGTCCTCCTTACCCATTCCTATCTGTGCAACAGAGTATGTAGAAGGATGTGCATCGTATTCCAAGTTGAATCACTCTTGGCATTGTTAAAAATTTGAGTATTTAATGCTATCAATAGTATTATTCAGGGAACAAATTATTGACCTTGGCTACAAATTCACCTAGCATCAGTGAGTTGCTTAGCAGAATAGTAATTGGTCCACCAATTGGGAGTGATGGAATTCAGGTGTTTGACGCCAATTGTTCACTTTCCATAGAAATATTCAATAAATTGCATCCCATGGAGGTTACAAAGGTGACCTTCAGTGAGATGAGATGCATTCAGCAGAAATTCAAAAGCCTCTTTCAAACACTATGAATCTACTGCACAGACTTTTCTGAGAGTGGAAGAATAAAGAATATATCGTGTGGTTTAGTGTTTCAACTAAATTATATATATATATATATATATATATATATATATATATATATATATATATATATATCACACCAGTTATGACTTAGGCCTTTAGAAAAGCACATATTGTACCATGCTTTATTTTACATATGGCAATGATGGCTAAAACATATCTGTTCTTTACACACACATACACAAAAACTATTTTAAAATAAAATAATTTTTTTGAGAATAATATAGGTCAGGGAGAGTATTTTAAATATTCATCATAATTGGGTAAAACTTTCTTTAGATGTTATGGAGAAGTTCAAGGCAATTAAGTTTGTGCAATTATGTATTATAGACTTAAACATCATGTCAGTCTTAAAGGCTGAAACAATTCCTGCCACATCATTCTGAGTAATTGCATCTGAATGGTCATTATTTCAGATTTTTTGCTTGATTATATGTAAAGAGTGCAATTATTCAGGAAAAAGTAATGTAGCTGTATCATGAGATTTATCTCAAGGAGGCACTGCCATTCCTAATTATCTGTTTAAGGTTTGGAAAAAAAACCTCAATCTGGACTTTATAACCATTAATAGTGAAATACAGCAATTTATTTTGGTAAATACCAACATTGTTTGTTTTGCATTCAATCAGTGATTTATATCCTATATTACTGTATCTAAAAAGATTATTTATAGAGAGCACCGAGATTAGGCATTGTAAGCAAGTTTGACTGTTGTTTTATTATGTGATATTCTGAAGAAAATAAACAGTATTTGTAACAGTGTTATACATGTACCAAATAAACTAAGTAGTTTTGGTAGGTATTTTACAAAGGATAATATAAAGGAAAAAACAAGTCAAGAAAAGCCATATTCTCTGCAAGACTGCAATTGCATCCTTATGTTTCCTGATTTAAATGTGTTTTGTCTTTAATCAATCAATCAATCTTTATTTTATATAGCGCCTTTCATAGTGGGCCACCATCACAAAGCGCTTTACAAGATGCAGTAACTACAAGACAATCCATAATACTTTAAATACAGAGAAATGCATAATACATGATACAGTAAAAAACAATGCATCAAAGCTGGGAGAGAGTTCCAAAGAGTCGGAGCCATGAAGCTAAACAAGCTTTCTCCACTGCACTTTTGCTTGGGGATAACAAGCAGGCCAGAGTCGGAGGACCTCAGCTTGCAGGCAGGGACATAGTGGGTCAGCAGGTTGAGGAGGTACTCGGGACCTGTGTAATGAAGGACATTGTAGGTGAGCAGGAGAGTTTTGAAAATAATCCTGAACTTTACAGGTAGCCAGTGCAGCTGGGCAAGACGGAGGGTGATGTGATCACGTTTTTTACATCTGGTTAGGATCCTGGTAGCGGCATTCTGAACTAGCTGCAGTCGGTTTATGGTGCGTGCCGGGAGACCACCATATAGAGCAGGGGTGGGCAAAGTTTTAGGACTGAGGGCCACATCAGGGTATGGAAATTGTATGGCGGGCCATATAAATGTATACTTAACAAACGAACCAATCATGTTCAAACAGACACAAAACAATTTTGTGGTAAAATCATCATAAAATGGCATCATTGAGTTGTCTTTTGATTTTACGTGCTCAGTTATGTTGCCCCTGTCTCAACACAAATTATGTGCATCGCTCACAATTCTCAGTGTACTGCACTACATACGTTTGGTAGTTTTCCTGTTTATTGCTATAATGAGCTTTTTGAACCATCAATGTTTCTTTATTAAACTGTTGCAATGACCAAACATATTCAAACCATTTTAGCTTAAAAGTAAACCACAAAGCAATGTTGTTGTTAATTGATTTAACTGAAGAACAGGTATTAAAATAAAGGTAGATATTGGGGAAACATACGACCTTATTATTATTATAGATATATCATCATAAAATGCATTACAAGAAAAAGGAAACAAAACATACCCCTTTTTTCGCTTTGCTGTTAATGTGAACAATGCAGTTGGTCGCCCTTCTTTACGATAGCATCAAAGTCTGGTGCTATCCTTGTTGTTGAAATCCGCAAAACAGAGCTGAGATGCTGGTCAGTTAACTGGGATCTGTAGCGAGATTTGTTGAAATTCAGTAGTGAAAATGTTTGTTCACACACATAGGTGGAGGCGAACAACACAAGAATTTTCTGGGCTACGGTGCGGATATTTGGGAACTTTGTTTCATTCAAAGAGGCATAAAACTTGTCCAGTGTTTGTGAATGGTACTTTTCCTTCACAGTGGAGTCGCACTGGAGTTCGATGAGCTCCAGTTGTAATTCTTCTGGTGCTTTCTCGTAGTCAAATGAAAGTGGGCATGACACCAGCTCCAGTGTCTTCTCGATCTTCTCAAAGTCAGAGAATCGACGAGAAAATTCTCCATGCAGGTCACTCAGAATGTTGCTGTACCTGTCTGCCCGCTCCGACGACACTTCCAAACGTTTAAGTGTTGGAAAATGAGCGAACAGTTTGCTCTTCATTTGTTTTGAAAACAAAATGAGCTTGACTTTGAAAGCTTTCACATTGGAATACAATTCGTGAACAAACACATCTTTGCCCTGCAGCTTCACATTAAGTTCATTTAAATGTGCCATGATATCCACACCAAAAGCGAGGTCGCACACCCAGTTTGAATTCCTTAATTCAGGGAAATCGTTTTCTTTCCCCTGCATTTCCAAGAAAATGCTAATTTCATCTCTAAGCTCCCACACTCGCTGCAACACCTTTCCTAAACTGAGCCAGCGGACATTCAGTATGATAAAGTAAGTCCTGGTGTTCAGCATCAGTGTCCTCAAGAAGGGAAATGAATTGCCGATGATTAAGCCCCTTGCTCTAATGTAGTTCACTATTTTCACTGCTGTGTGAACAACATGATCTATGTCCAGAACATTTTGCAGAGTGCCTCCTGATGTATGATACAGTGCAGAAAAATGATTTCTTTCTCAGAGTCTACATCTTTTACTTTGTCCTCAATTCTTTTTAAAAGTCCTACGCTTTTCCCAGTTAAATTTGGCGATCCATCTGTGGTCACGCTTATGAGTTTACTCCAGGGGAGCTTCAGACGTTCAAGGCAACCAGACACCCTCTCATACAAATCCAATCCCTTTGTTGTGCCTTTCATTGATTCCATAGATAAAAATTCCTCTGTGATTTCAAATTTGTTGTTAATTCCTCTCACAAAAATCAAGAGCTGCGCTGTGTCCTTTATGTCAGTACTATCATCGAGAGCTAATGAAAACAGCGTGAAGCACTGTGCTTTCCTGTTCAACTCAGAGGCCAAGTCTTCATCAATTACTTCAATACGGCGAAAGCAACAGTTCTTCGTGACAAACTAATGTTCTCAAACGTATTTTTGTATTCAGGGCACAGCATGCCAGCAACATCAACCATGCATTGTTTCAAAACTCCCCTTCAGCAAACGGCTTATTTTGTTTAGCTATCTTGAATGCCAAAACATAACTTGCCTTCGTAGTGGCTTCCTGAACTGCAGCTTGTCGCACAAAAATGTTTTGCTGAGATTTTAAATTAGAAGCGAGTTTCTGAGCTTTTCTTGACTTTTCTTCTGTTGTTAAGTTGCTGCCATAATTAGGATGTTTTGTTGTAAAATGGCGATTCAAATTGTACTCCTTGAACACAGCGATGCTCTCTTGACAAATCAGGCAGACAGCCTTCGAGTCGACATTTGTGAAAAAATATTTCTCAATCCACTCTTTTTTGAAAACTCGACACTCACTGTCCACTTTTCTTCTCTTTGAAGTGCTCATTTTTCTTCAGAAAGCATAAAAACAAAAACCTAGCTGCTGCAATTCAAACGGCTGTTTCGCAAGCTTGCATGCATTCTAGCAAAGATGAATAAACGTCATACACATACTGCGCCCCACGTGAGACGTTGCAAAGCGCTTTGTTTTGGCAATGCAATCTCTGTCTGTGTCGGTCGTGAATTAGCCTAGTAAATTAGTTATTTCTAACCCAAATCAATCAATAACATAAATCGATTTAATGGATTTTTATATTTGTACTATTTATAGTAATCTAGTACTTTTATTGTTAAAACACAAGGAAGCTCGCGGGCCGGATGAAAAGCTCTCACGGGCCGGATTTGGCCCGCGGGCCGTAGTTTGCCCACCCCTGATATAGAGAGTTGCAGTAGTCGAGTCGAGAGGAGACAAATGCATGACAAAGTATCAGATGTTTTGCAGATGGTAGAAGGAAGATATGACCACAGAGGAGATGTGGGCATCAAAGGAGAGGTTGCTGTCAAGAAGTACACCGAGGCTTCGTACTGTGGGGGAAGGCAGCAGCAGCAGACAGTTTCCGAGGTTCAGGGCAGCTATATTTAGATTCTTAAGTTGAGTTTTAGATCCTACTAGAATATACTTCTTGTTGAACAGATTATTAATTTTTTTTACTTTGGCATTTCATAAGACAATCCATATAATTGTTTGACATTTCTCTTTTCATACTGACTCTGGAATGCATGGGAGCAAGAGGTGAACTGTAGAACATTGTAAATGAATGTCATGTTGATGAACGTGCAGGGGCAAGGGATCTCAACAATAATAATTGTAATCATACTAAACATGTACTTTACCAATGCCAAACCAATGTGTGATGATGATAGTAAAAAAAATAAAACTTACCACTAAAGATGGAAGTTATTTATATAGGAGTGGAAAACCTTTGATTTCACATTGTATTGCTTTTTCTTTAATAACATTCTGCTGACATCAAATTTAAAAAAGTTTTCCAGAATATTCTGACGATCCATTTTTACATTGAGGCCCTGTCCACACTATGCCTTTAAACTGTATTAGTTGCATTTAAGCTGGCTTAAAATAAATACGGTTTGCGTCCACACTACGCAGCATTTAATACCGTACTCGTGAACCGGACTCGAGACTTCCTCCTGCGGTTCTAATTAGATCGCATCAGGTAGTGCGGTTTATCAGAAGTGTGGACGCTGTAATACCAAACTACATTTTTTTGTGTATCCTCCAATATCCCAAAATGCTTTGTGGTATGTTTGGCGAAATACTCAGAGCAGGTGCCTGAAGGACTTGCTGTCAGTGTACACTCCGCACTAGGTATTCATTTTTATGCTTCACAAAATCTGTCAGGATATCTCTGTTAAACTAGTGGGGAAAATAACAAAAACACAATGTTAAATTAGGCGACTGCAAAAATGAAATGCGAGTTCAAAGTAGGATCGGGGATGAACAAATTACGTAATTTGTCAGCTCTGTTTGAAATAAAATTAAGAGGACCAGAATCAGGCTCAGGCAAGATATGAAGATAATAACAAAGATTGTTTTGTAATTAACAGCTTTTTTCTGAGTTTAATTATAAAACAGAATCAGCTCAATTTGTTTAAAGGGACTTCACCTGATTAAAAATAAAACCTGAAAACTTCAAGCCCTACTTATGTGTGTGTGTGTGTGTTCGGATTTACTTTTTCCACAATACGTGTTATATTTCATTTATGCAATTTGGACCTCTGTTAATATAGGGCATAACACGTTATTTTAAAATAAAATACAGTGCATGGTGGGATACGATCGTATTCATTTGTTACTGAACTATGCTAATGGTGTGTGGATGCATTAAGCCTGACTAAACATGAAACGGTACTTCAGTGTGGACGCTTTGAGCTGGATTAATTAGAACGGTTTCAAGTACAGTTCTTGAGATCGGTTATGTAGTGTGGACAGGGCCTGAGTCACACAATTTAACAGCTTAAAGAACATTTTTTTAAGGAACTTCATTTTCTTTTGATAAATTGTCTGTATTGTTAGTTTTCAAGGTACATACATACATGAATGCCATTTAAAACCTTGTTTGTCAGAAGAATTGATTCATTTGTGAAAATTCATATTTAAAAGATTTCAAAAGATTGGTCTTGATCTACCTAGATTTTAATGCCTTAAGCAGTCAGTCATTTTTCTTCTTCACCTTATTTCCCACTTGGATAACTAAAGCAGACACAGTCTGCATTTTATTGTTACACTCACACTAGATTGCTTGTTATTAATCCAGCCCAAAACATGCGCCAAGCTGTGTTAAAAGGAAGATGGAAGCAGCAGGGATGTGCATGTCAGTAACTAGTGAATTGTTTAAATAGCCTACTGATATTTTTGTTTGTTGATTTACTAGTAAGTTTTAAATCCATTTGAAAGGTTATTTTTTTGTAAAAAGTAAAAGCAAGTGCTAGCCAACAGTAGTGCTTACATCATAAGTGCACTCACACTTTAAATTGTATAATACCATTTGTGTCATTATTACTGTAGGATTCAGTGCTGCAAGCTGTAGGGTTTTCACTACTTAAAATAATGCATGGTAAAGCAAAGGCAAGCACAGTAAACAGAGAAGTATGGTAAAGCCACCTTGTCAAAAAAGTAAAGCATTGTAAATGCATTGTAAACTCATGGGAAAAGGACGATAAACTGTTAAATAACCTTGCAAATTTATGTTCAACTTGTATAAGGGTAATGTTATTTGCGTCTAAGTAAAGCAAAACGGCAATGAACTTCAACTAAGTTGTAATCATGAAAATAAAATGTCTAGTGCTCAAACATTATAACTGGACTAATAAACAGCAACCATACCTAAAATTTCAGTTGTGCAAACATTACTAATGTTTATAAAATATGGTTGTCATGCACCCGTGCAGACATAAAATGACTGACCAAAAAAAAAAAAAAACACCACTGACTTGTTTAGAATGTCGCTTTATAAAGTAAATCTACCTAAATTATTATCGATAAGTGATCAATCTGACAATTTATATATAAACACAATAAATTATCAAACTTGCAAGGAAACCGGCAAACATGATAACATTTCATAAATATACAATGTAATATATGTAATGTCATATTAGTAGGCGATAGGTGAGCAAGAATATAAATAAAAGAACAGTACAAAAATAAAATCATGAATCGTCTTACCTTCAGTGTCGCTGGATTCTTCTTCACTGGTATATACAGTAAAAGTAGGATCCACAACCTGTTCCTCCTCCAAATCAAGATCTTTGCCGTCACGTGAGTAATCAAAGTCACTTCCATCCTCCAAAAGTAACTCCATTGCTGCCTGTGCATTTACCTTATTATTATTATTTGTTTATTTAGCAGACGCCTTTATCCAAGGTGACTTACAGAGACTAGGGTGTGTGAACTATGCATCAGCTGCAGAGTCACTTACAACTACGTCTCACCCGAAAGACGGAGCACAAGGAGGTTAAGTGACTTGCTCAGGGTCACAAAATGAGTCAGTGGCTGAGGTGGGATTTGAACCGGGGACCTCCTGGTTACAAGCCCTTTTCTTTAACCACTGGACCACACAGCCTCCTACCTTGCGCGATCATTTACCAAATTCAATTTTTTTCTACAAAAATGTACCTCACAACTCACAAAACTAACACACTGTTTACACTCCTACAGTAACTACAAACTTACCCGGGCCTCGTTCAAAGTTAATTTAGCATTCCCTTCAGTCCATGTGACTCTTTTAAGCCTATCAATAGACATGTAACGATCACTCCCCGAGTACAGGTGAGGTCATACGGGTTCGTGTAGCGCAGCCGCTGCCACCACCTTTGATCCCAGTAAGGTCTGGATATACTAAACAAATGAAGGAACTTGGGTGCTCAAAGAATGCCAACGATAGACAAGGACAAAAAGTCAACAATGTTTATTCAATAGTCTAATTAAAATCTGCGATTGCATGCTATATGTTAAAACATATATAAATAATCACAAACAGTAGCAGCAATACAAAGTGAAATTGTGCAGTATGTTATTATACAGTATAGGGGAGGTTAAATGTGCACAATAGGTGTGGGCGCACATAGTGGGGTTTTAACAGGAAAACTAATCAATACTAAAGTGCTTGTTATATAAACAAAACTATAACGCATCTAAGCAAAAACACACACACTAAACCAACTCAAAGCATAATAGAAATCATAGTGCAATACAAAACAACAACTCAAAATAATAAATCTCAATAGTGAAGTACAAAACACACACACACACCTGCAAACCCCATGTAGGCTGCACCAGCTCCAGTCGTCAATCAACACGCCTCCTAGTTCTAGTAATCAGTAGGCTACAAATGGACTGCAATATCACAGAACATAACCCTTTTTAAGATATTCCACCCCGTTAAGATAAGGTATGATATAGTTAGTGTTTTTAGATACAAACAAGAAGCAGTACTATTCGAAGGAGAATGTCAAAACACTGCTATTGAAATGATTACTCTGTTGCCATCTGAGTTTCAGCTGCAAAGAATCTGCTGGAACAGAATTCGAGTCAGAATTCGCTTTCGGTCCTCTGGACGCTCCAAACTGTAAGCGTTCCGCTTCCAAACTTTCTATATGCCGTGCCTTATAACACGGAGTGCACAGTTTCCTTTTCTCTGCTTCTAACGGCGCACTCAACACAGCGCTCTCGTTCCTGCCACACCACCTTTTCGCTCCCATTTTTCCCTTGCTTTTATTTCCCCTCTAACAAGCAGGTAATTTACTTAATTGGTTAAAATTAACAGGACAATTAATACAAAACAGGCACCAGACATTACACTACCCCGTCCCCCGTCTCAGTCCAAAAGGAAAAAAAAAGTCTCAGTCAGTTTTGTACAGAATTCAAACATTGTCCATGTGCACATTCTTTTGAAACCAATCGGATACAAAACATACATGGTCTTGTTGCTACGCTGGTGGTCGTCGCTGCCGGCCCGACCTTGGCAACCCACTAGATGGTGCAGTCGTCCCCTTATCAGAAAATGAAGAGACCATCAGTTCACTGCCACTAGGGTGCAAAGGAAGGGCTGGACCTCCATTGCTTGTGGGCAACAACACTGCTTCATTGCTGCTAGGGTGTGTAGAAACAGCTGGTCCCTCTTTGCTTGTGAGCGGTGAAACTTGTTCAGTGCTGCTTTGTCTCCCTGAGGCCTTCTCCTGATGACATTGTACAGCACCATGTACCAAGCTCAGCCTCTTTGCTACTACCTCAACATATTCTGGGGCAGAATTAGACTTCTCAGGGCGTTCTAAGTTCATGAGTAAATCTACTGGCATGACGACCGCTCGGCCAAACAGCACATTATGTGGAGTGAACTTAGTGGTTGCCTGTACGCTGCTACAGTTTGCAAGCAGTACATAAGGGAGTAACTCATCCCAGTTATTATCATTCTCATTGGCAAACACAGATAGCATGGTTCCTAGAGTTCTATCCTATCCTAACCTTTCTACTAGGCCATCAGACTGAGGATGGTATGGGGTAGTGTGAGTCTTGTGGATCTGTAGGAGATTAAAAAAGCCTACAATCAAAATTTTTACCCTGGTCTGTATGGATGGTGCGTAGGGCCCCATATAGTAGTACAAACTGTTCAACCAATACTTTTGCTACTGTACCAGCCTCTTTATCAGGGATTGGGAAAGCTTCCGCACATTTAGAAAAGTAATCCATGATTACTAAAATATGGCAATGGCCAAGAGGAGTAGTAGGAAAAGGCCCTAGATCTATAGCTACTTTCTCAAATGGGCAGAAAGCTTGAACAGGGCACATTGGAGCACAAGGGGCAGCACCTGTAGTCTTAAAAACATTACATGCTTCACATTTCCCCACCCATTCCTCTATAACCTTTACCCAACCTGGCCAATAGAATCGGTCCATAACCTTATCTTTGAGTTTTGCAACCCCCAAATGGCCCCCAGTAACACTGTTGTGAAGGGACTGTAAGGCAACTGTATTAATGACCTTGGCAATACAACTCGATACTCTGAAGCCAATTGATTAGGATCTCCTAAGCATCTCTTCAGGATACCACATTGTTTAGTCAATTGTCCCCACACCCCCAGGAACCTCCCCAGCTTAGGGTGGTGTCGCAGCTCTGGGCGCAACTCCCTGCCCTCAGTCTTCCACTGAATGAGCTTGCTTCTTGAACATCTCCCACATCCTCACTTGCTTGAAGAGCCTCATTTAGTGGAATTAAATAGGCTGGCGCAACAATGACCTCTGGTGGTCGACGCTATAATGCATCTGCATTTTGATGCAGATGCCCTGGGCGGTGTATAATTGAATACTGAAATAGTGCTAACCATTCCAGCCACCGTGCCTGTTGGTCTTCAGGCTCTTTTAATTTGTGCAGCCATCGTAATGACCCATGGTCAGTTCGCAAAGTTAACTGTTTTCCTAGCAAGAAATGCCAGAAATACTCGCAAAAAGTCACTACAGCTAGCACTTGGTAGTAGCGTAGCTGCGTTCCTGCTTGGTCAAGGCATAGCTTGCGTAAGCTATCACTCTTTCATAATCTCCATCCATCTGGGATAGCACCGCTCCAGTGCCCATATTACTGACATATGTGTCCAACAGGAACAGTTTATTCATTTCAGGGTATGTCAGGACAGGAGAATCAGTCAAGCACTGCTTCAGTTTGTCAAAAGCACGCTGACAGTCTGTAGTCCACTCAGACTTGGCACCCTTATCTGTTAATTGATGGAGAGGGTGGGCTTTGGTGGCAACTCCGTTGCAAAGCGCCTATAATATGAGACTAAACCAAGGAAGCTTCTTACATCAGTGGAAGCCCTTGGTACAGGCCAAGATTGAATGGTGTTGACTTTACTTGGGTCCGCTGAAATCCCCTCTCCAAATATCACATGCCCAAAGTACTGGACTTGGGCCGCAAATGACTGGCACTTGCTTGACTTTCAGGTTAGCCTGCCCCAGGCTTCCAAGTACTTCCCCCAGATGCGCCAGATGTTCCTCAAAAGTCTGGCTGAAGACAATAATATCGTCCACATAGACCAAACATTTGGTCCACTGCAAGTCAGCCAGTACAAGCTCCATCAGGCGTTGGAATGTACTTGGAGCGTTGCAGAGGCCGAAAGGCAAGACATTAAATTCATACAGACCATACTTTGCTGAGAAAGCTGTTTTCTCTCAGTTGTGGGGGTCTATCTCAACTTCAAGAGTTGAAAACCACTGTGCAGCCAAAGTGTCCAGCGTATCATCTATTCGGGGGCGAGGGTACGCGTCTTTTACTGTGACCTCATTCAACTTCCTATAATCAACACACAACCAGAGCTTCCCATACTTTTTCCGCACCAGTAACACCGGGGCTGGCCAGGGACTGCGTGATCGCCTGATGATGTCACTGTCCAGCATCTCTTGCAGGTGGATGCTGACTTTTTCTTGGAGGTGCACCGGCATTCTTTTGGGGCCCATCTTAATAGGTCTGGACGATCCTGTATTAATTAGATGATATACAAAGGAAATTTTGCCAAGATCATCATTACCTGAACTAAACACAGTATTTCTGTAGTTCTCGCCTAACTGCCTCATACTGAGCAGTAGATAACCCCCAATCTTGTAATCCCAACTCTTGAACTAGCACATCCACACTAGCACATGAACCCCTATCCTTCACCTGATCAAGCTGCGTCACTGTAACTCCTGCAGTAAACTCGGCAATGACTGTTCCCTTCCGTAATTCTTGCGGTTCGCCTTGTAAATTAGCTACATGGACTACTGGCCGTCCACAACGAAGGTGGGCAACAGTTCTAGCCACAAAAACATTGTATTTTTCAGTGAAGGTGAAGGCTGGCTCTACTATCCCCTCACAACCTTGATTGTACATCCCCCTCAACTCTGCTGCCAACATCCTTTCAGTACGAGCTGGAATGACCACATCCTCACTTAAACAGACCTGCTTAACCGCACACTCACTGAACTTGGACACTAATGCAAAGGTTTGGTTTGTCAGTCAAATAAAAAAATAAATAAACTGCAGACATGTTGGAATGTATCACAATAAACATGACTGACAAGATTTATGTAAATGTTAACCTTTTAGGAAACCAAAGTGTACATGAGATATTGAATGAGTCTGAATCGGACACCAATGTTGAATTACAGGAGTAAAAAAAAAAGCAAAAGTAAATATTCAAATCAATTAAAAACTCACCATTCTGATTGCTCTTTGCTCCTTCTCCCTAAACTGCAGCATATTGTATGCTGTATATAGGTATAGATATAGGTACTGTATATGGAACTATTTTTTCTTGTCACAGTTTTAGGCGGAAAGATCATTAATAAAAATGACTTGTTTGTTAATTAAAAAACGTTTTTTCTTTTTTTTCAATTTAGTTAGTTAACCCATTTTATAAGCGCAATAAGGCACTTCAGAATGTGTGATAAAATGATCTAGACAGCATTCAGAACTGGGCAGACACATGGCAAATTACATTTAATAGAGAAAAGTGTAAGGTACTGCACGCAGGCAATACAAATGTGCATTATAAATATCATATGGGAGATAATTGAAGAAGGAATCTATGAAAAAGACCTAGGAGTTTATGTTGACTCAGAAATGTCTTCATCTAGACAATGTGGGAAAGCTATAAAAAAAGGCCAACAAGATGCTAGGATATATATATATACATATACACTTTTCACTATATATATATATATATATATATATATATATATATATATATATATATATATATATATATATATATATAGTGAAAAGTGTTGAATTTAAATCAAGGAAAGTAATGTTAAAACTTTACAATGCATTAGCAAGACCTCATCTAGAATATTGTGTTTAGTTCTGGTCACCTCGTTACAAAAAGGATATTGCTGCGATCTGATTCAAGCATTCAAAATTCTAAAAGGTATTGACAATGTCGACCCAAGGGACTTTTTTGACCTGAAAAAAGAAACAAGGACCAGGGGTCACAAATGGAGATTAAATAAAGGGGCTTTCAAACAGAAAATAGGAGGCACTTTTTTACATTCTGGGATCAATAAGCTACTAAAAACCAAACAAGCAAGATGGGACAAATGGCCTCCTTTCATTTGTAAACTTTCTTATGTTCTTACTCTAACGTACCAGGGTACTCCTACAGTACCAGAGCCTACACCAGTGACCTGGTCAGTACCAGAGCCGGTACCAGTCTGTATCAGAGCCTGTACCAGTGACCACTCAGTACCAGAGCTGATACCAGTGACAGCTCATTACCAGAGCCGGCACCAGTCAGTACCATAGCCTGTACCAGTGCAGAGCCTGTACCAGTGCAGAGCTTGTACCAGTGAACTGGTCAGTACCAGAACCGGTACCAGTCAGCATCAGAGCCTGTACCAGTGACCTGGTCAGTACTAGAGCCGGTATCAGTGTCCACTCAGTACCAGAGCCGGTACCAGTCGGTACCAGAACCTGTACCAGTGCAGAGGCTGTACCAGTGACCTGGTCCGTACCAGAGCCGGTACCAGTCCGTATCAGAGCCTGTACCAGTGACCAGGTCAGTACCAGAGCCGGTACAAGTGACCACGCAGTGCCAGAGCCGGTACCAGTCCATATCAGAGCCTGTACCAGTGACCAGGTCAGTACCAGAGCCGGTACAAGTGACCACTCTCTGCCAGAGCCGGTACCAGTCGGTGTGAGAGACGGTACCAAGGTCGGTACCAGTCATCTGGTTCATACCAGAATCGGTAAAAGTGACATGGTGTGGTGCGGTTCAGCACCAACACCGTTAGCAGTGCTCCATTCTTGTGCACTCTGTGCACACAACAGTTTTTAGCACCAGTCAGCATTGCTGTCTGTTTCTTGTGTGCATACATTGCACGGCTGAACTGTTTTTTCAACCTTGCACCGTGCCTGGGTTTCACCCTTGTGCTGTTTACAAGAGAAACATTCTGGCAGAGGATAAGAATGACAGGTCCATCCACTGCCTGGGAAGGGAGCATGCAGAGGAAGCAGTTAAAGGCTGCAGCTCTTTTGCATCTTGTGCTCATTTTTCTAAGAGGACACTAGAAAGCAGGCAGGCCCACTGTTCCTGGGACTGTTCTGCATCTCTGACACCGGTGCAGCATCCAGACTTGCCCCATTCATCCTCTGCAGTGCGGTCAAGAGAGTCCCCACTCCCTGTTACACTGGGAGCTAAGAAGCGTGGGTAGGAGCAGGACTAAGAGCCTGCACTCCTCTAGATCTTCCTCTTCTGGCTCCCCCTTTCCTCCTCCAAGGAATAGGGACAGAAGCCGCTGTAGCAGGCATTCTGGCAATACGGACTGGTTTGTGGGGCAAATGTAAAAGCTTTTTGAAGCTATGAACCAGAAGTAGTCCCTTTAAAATGTATGTTGATATGTGGGCATGGGGAAGTCACAAATAGTTCATGTGCAGACTGTGCCTGGACTCAATTGAATGAATGAATGGGTGGGTGTTCAGAGTGTATAACGAGAGACGTGAATCGTGCGATAAAGAAAGTAAGAATAAAATCAATTGCTACTCGTGCTGGCTATAGCCCAGCATGTTACTTGTTTTTGGTATCTGTTTGTTTGTTTTGGCCACCATGCCATTTTTTTTTGTATAAGTGTCTTTTTTTGTTTGTTGAAACTGTTTTTTTTTATAATGAATCTGCGCAGCAGCGCCTTCACTCATCACACTGTGTCCAGCATTTCCTGTGACACAAGCTATCTGTGACACAGGCCCATCTGGATTATTGGCGATCCTGCACCACGGACACCTGGATGCTTACCACCATCAAGACCGGTTACTCTCTGCAGTTTCGATTCGGCCCCTCTCCCTTTCAGGGCATGATCGTAACAATGGTCATGAACCCCATTTTAGTGTCTCAGGTGGTGTCAGCCCTACTGCAGATACAGGCCATTTCAATTGTTCACCCTCTCAATGAGAAAGAAGGGTTTTACTCCAGGTTCTTCCTGGTGCCGAAACGGGATGCTGGCCTCAGACCGATTCTCGACCTCAGACAGATCAATGTATACTTGAGAGTACAAAGGTTCAAGATGCTGACAATGCAGCAGCTGTTGCATTCAGTCAGGTCAGGCAACTGGTTCACTACAGTGGATCTCAAGGACGCCTACTTCCACATCCCTATACAACCCGGCCACATACAACACTTGCGGTTCGCTTTACAAGGCACCACATACGAGTTCCGTGTACTGCCGTTCTGCCTCTCTCCAGCTCTTCACACTTTTTCGAAGTGAATGGATGCTACAGGGCCGCAGCCAGGAATTATGGGGCCCGGGACAAGTCCTATGAGAGGGCCCCCCTCTCAATTCAGCTTGCACCGTGCGCGCGTGGACATAATTTAATTTAATTTAATTTAATTTAATTGTAATTTAACTTCTGAAGCATTTATTTTCATTTATTTTATAACCTATGTTGCAATGCCACAAAAAGTAATAGTCTCATGCATGAATAATAATAATTAACTATTCCTACCTGTATATTTCTTTGTCCTGTCTCCGGCCTTGGCAATTACAAAACACACCACCGTGCCTTCTTATTCGCAAAGTCCTGAATGATGTCTTTGAAGTCAATTTTGCCAGCAAGTTCGCATTCGATTGACAGAATGGCCAAGTTGTTTAATCGGTCCTGACACATAGTTGATCAGAGATAATTTTTGATAATTTTGAGTCTGCTGAATGCTCTTTCTCCCTCAGCAACCATCACGGGTAGTGTGCATAAAATCCTTATGGCGATGCAAATTTCCCCAAAAATACTTTGCAGTTTCATTTGGTATATTGCATTCAGAAGGTCCAAAGGCCTTAAATTGTTTTCAAATGTGGCGCAATAGATTTTATTCAAATGGTGAACTTCACTAACCAAACCGTTTGTCACATCCTGTGAATACTTACTGACTAGCTTTGCACATGAAATATTGATGTCTTCAGCACTCATGCTCCTAAACTTCAGAATTGCCGCAAAGTCGTCACAGATAGCCCTAACGGACTGAAATAGACTGCTTAACTGACTGATGATGTTGTCCATTGCCACATAATACACTGTATTGCAAAATGTAGTCTCTGCACTTTCACTTGTAACATCGTTTGCAGTTTCTTCGTGAAATCGCTTGTGCTTTCTTTGTCGGTTTAATTCGTAATTAAATACAGGGGTTATGTCCATTTGACTTGCCACTATTTTAGCCTCAGAAAGAATGGCATTCCACTCGTTATTCAAAAACATCATCTCCTTTTGTATATCGTTTATGTTAGCTGCTTCTGTGTCTAACGAAATCCCCGCAGATTGAAGAACCCAGAACGTGGCAAGCACAATAGCAGTGAAAGACTTGAAGTAGCTTTTCAGACCTTTTGCTTCGGACATAGCTTCATTAGACAGTTTGCTAGATTCAATGATGCTATCTAGACTTGCAATAATGCTGGGAAGGAGTTTTGCAACAGGGTGAATTGCTTCGAATTGAGCACTCCACCTGGTTTCGCTCAAACGATGTTGAGAACAACTTTTCTTTTTTTCGTTTTTTCTTTTAAAACAGCCCATCTTTCTGTACTGCCACTGAAAAAAACGTATAGACGATTTATACAGCCAGAAAAAGTAGCTATTTCGGGGCATGTTTCAACAGCATGCACGCCAGCCAGATTCAGTGAATGAGAAGCACAAGGAGAGTATGTAGCAAGTGGGTTTTTTTCACTGATACGAGCTTGACACCCTTTACTTTTCCGGACATATTGGCTCCGCTGTCAAAACCTTGTCCTCTGCAATCAGCGATGTAAATGTCATGTTTTTGCAATACTTGTAGCAGCATTTCTGCAATTTCCTGCCCACTCTTTTTTGCAAAATCAATAAACTCAATAAAACATTCATTAATTTTCCATTCTGCGGCTTCTTTATCATTATGCACATATCTTAGGATAAGTACATTTTGTTTTGTATGGGAGATGTCTGGAGTAGCGTCACATATCGCAGAAAAATAAATAGATTCTCTCCTCTCTGTCAGAATCGTGTTCAAAACATGCTGACCACATAATTCAATAAATTCATTCTGACTTTCCCAGGATAGATAATGAGCTTGCATTTTCTCTCCCTTTTCTTGACTTTGTTTTACCTTTTGTAAGTGATCATGCATAACGGGGTCATAGTGCGATATTAGTTCAAGTACACCCAAGAAATTGCCATTGTGAACATCGTTAATTGTGGAACTGCTTCCTCGAAATGACAAATTTCTAGATGCTAGAAACAACGTTACATCCAAAAGTGTCTCTAGTAAATCTCTGTTCTTTTCTACCTGTGACTGTATTTTCTTTTGAAGTTGACTATCGATCCCTCTACCTTGTAAAGCCTGCTGCAGGTTTCTCCATTTCCAGTAACAATGCTGGTTCGGCCCACTCCTCTCATGCTCGGGAAGTTTGTCGTATAATTTGCGCCACTTTCCAGTTGCTGCATTGAACCCTTCTTTTCTGCACAGTGCGCTAGACGATTTTTTTCCAGCTCATTAGAAAACAGCAAACAAGGGATGCAAAATACGGCTCCTTTAATCTTGCTCAACGCTAACCAATCTCTCTTTACCTTCTCCCGGCCATTTGGCGATTTTGAATACAGAAGATACTTGGGGAATGACCGACCATCAGAATCTAACGGCATATATTTAGCTAATTCCATAAGGTCAGCCTGGCTTGTTTGACAACACCTGACGATATTTTGCCTCTCAATATCAGTTATTCTCTCTGGCCACATACCTGGGTCATCTGTGTAAAACAGGTCAGTCGCTGTTGTATGGGGATGGTCTGGGGATGAGTATTTTTCTTTTTCTTGCGTTGCGGGTGATTGAGCAGTGTCAGATTCCAACTGAGTGTTTATGTCCGCACAGGTGATACTACTACTCATGGCATCCTGAGGATCGTCTGTTGCTGCGCTTTTCTCTTTTTCTTGACGTGCTGTTGATTGAGCAGTGTCAGATTCCAACGTGTTTATGTCCGCGTGGTAGGTGGTACTAGGCCCAGGCTCTGGCTCATCTTCACGTTCTCCTTCCTCTGAAAGCACGTTGCCTTCCTTTTTATTTACGAAATACTTTGAAATAGGGTACTTGCTTCTCAGCAATGATTCTTTTTTTTCTTTCTCCTTTTTCTCTTTTCTCTTTTGCAAGCCACATTTATGGTGGTACATGTTTAAATCTAATGTAATTGTTAAGCACTGAGTGAGCACGAGCATAATGTGTGCGTGATGACGGCACGTGATGGCTGTCGCGCACTCATGAGCTAAACTGTTTTGAGCAAACCTTATTTTCAAAAGGGGAGGGCGATGATGACAATGACAATATTTAAATCTAATGGTATTATTTAAAAGCAAAACATCTTGGCATACAAATTAATACAATATTTCTAGGATTTAAGGAAATGTGTTTTGGCAATACAATTTAAAAAAAAAAAATCCCGGGCCTGGCCAGCTGGCCCCTCGAAGCTCGGGCCCGGGACAACTGTCAGGGTTGTCCCCCCCTGACGGCGGCCCTGGGATGCTATATTGGCCCCTCTGAGACTCAAAGGTATCAGAGTGCTCAATTACCTGACGACTGGCTGATATGTGCCAAGTCACCAGCACAGGCAGTGCTGCACACGGGACTGGTCCCCAGCCACCTCCAACAGCAAGGCCTCACGGTGAACCAGTTGCTGTTGCCCTTTCAAGGGGTTGTCTGTCTCGGCATAAGTCTCAATTTTGGAAACATGATCGCCAATCTGTCTGAAGACAGAATCCAGAGGCTAACTTTCTGCTTGGAGCTGTTTCAGCTCAACATAGCGTTGAGGGTACTGACCTTCCAGAGACTTCTGGGCCTGATGGCAGCAGCATCCCAGAGCCTCACCCTAGGGCTCCAACACATGCACCCTCTCCAAGCCTGGTTCAACCACAGGGTCCGGCACCTTTTCTTAGAACGCCACTGCTTACTCACAGTGTCTCGTCACTGCATGGAGTCTCTCTTGTGGTGGAAACAACCATCATCTGAGCTTGGGCACAGCTCTGGGCTGTGTCACAAGGAAAGAGGTGATGACCACAGATGCTTCCAACCTAGGTTGGGGCGGTGTCTGGAATGGCTTGGGTGTGGGGACCCCCTTGATAGGGTCACCACATAGATGTTTTGGAGTTGCGGGCAGTTCATGTGGCCCTGCAGCATTTTTTTCAAGAGCTACAAGGGAAACATGTGTTGATCCGTACAGATAACACCACTGTGGTGGCTTACATCAACCACCAGGGGGGTCTATGGTCTCTCGGTCTCTATTGTGTTGCCCAGAAGCCTTTTCTATGGGCGCACAAGCACGTGCTTTCAGTAATTTCAGTAATTTCATCATCACTTAGTAAATCTCAATCAATTATACAGACGTTAGATGTAAACTCGGCTTTAGTTTAGTTTCTTTAGTTTAACCACTGTTCAAACAAGCTTACAGCACACTTACATTTTGCCAAAGTACTTCTCAAAAACTGATTGCTGGCAAGGATATTTAGGATTTCACCTGTTTTAGGTTCAGCAAAACAATCAATAACTTGACTTTCTATTGCTGGTTCACATAATTTAGATTTTTGCATTTTTATTTTTCTAATGCCATGTTCTATATCTAGTTTCATGTTCTACATCTAAAACATAGTTTTCACTACTATCTTCACTTACAACAGACAATTTTGTCTTGTAAGTGGGATTTCAAACTGAAATACACTTTCACTGTTGTGTTCAAGCAAGTTTTTTAAAAAGTGGAAGTGATCCAGCTAAACAGATTTCCGTTGTATTTGATTAGGTTGGCTTGGTTCACTTGGAAACGAACCATATAAATTTGATAAAATCCAAATGCATTAGTCAGTCACAACTGTAGCCTAAATGGATCTGATTACAAAGTTAAGAGTTATGAGACAAGATCACATTTTATTGAAGGAAATTAGTTGAAAACTTTTTAATCAAATGCTTTCTATTTCACACAGTGGCATCTTAATTTTTTACAAAAACAACAACAGCTACATTTACCATGCAAGGTCTGTCAATTATGGACCTATGCGTTGATCATTGACACTTAATTACAATTGTAAACAATCAAATGAAGAATACGTAGAACCCCCGAAATCAAATGTCTAAGTTCTGTATGTTTATTTACTTACTTGGGAATATATTGTAGCCCTGCCTGTAAATAAAGTGTGGGTGTTATGTGTTTTGGTGGTGGTTGGCAGGGATGGGGTTAATACCATATGTGAGAATGTGGTTGTTTCCCAAATGAGATAATTGGTGGTAACTGGGAACAGCTCCATTAGAGAGAGGACTGCCAGGGAGCTGGTAACAACGAGGGGGGAGGGGTACTGTGTGTTTATCCAGGGAGTGCTGTGTGTAAAGCAAAGAAGTTTATACATGTTTATGCCTGAAGAATATGTGTGTGTGTGTGCGGTAAATACCTTAAAAGAAAACCAGTGAAGGCTTTGCTAACCTGGTTAATTAAAAGGGGAAAATGGCTTATCCGTCCCAACCCTTTAGTAAAGGAAACTTGTGTTTAGTCTAGGTCTCCAAGTGGAGATAGGCTTTTGTTTTGTTTGTTTTATTTTGTGTTTAATAAAAAGTAAAATAAATACTTGGTGACTAGGACTTGTTTATTGCAGTCCTGGACCTAACCTGTCAAGAAGGGGCTTTCTCATAAAACAGCAAAATCACTTGTGTACAGAGAACAATTTGGGTTATCATTTGAGAGTGTGTGTGTGTGTGTGTGTATATATATATATATATATATATACAGTACTGTGCAAAAGTTTTAGGCAGGTGTGAAAAAATGCTGTAAAGTAAGAATGCTTTCAAAAATAGACATGTTAATAGTTTATATTTATCAATTAACAAAATGCAAAGTGAGTGAACAGAAGAAAAATCTAAATCAAATCAATATTTGGTGTGACCACCCTTTGCCTTCAAAACAGCATCAATTCTTCTAGGTACACTTGCACACAGTTTTTGAAGGAACTCGGCAGGTAGGTTGGCCCAAACATCTTGGAGAACTAACCACAGTTCTTCTGTGGATTTAGGCAGCCTCAGTTGCTTCTCTCTCTTCATGTAATCCCAGACAGACTCGATGATGTTGAGATCAGGGCTCTGTGGGGGCCATACCATCACTTCCAGGACTCCTTGTTCTTCTTTACGCTGAAGATAGTTCTTAATGACTTTCGCTGTATGTTTGGGGTGGTTGTCATGCTGCAGAATAAATTTGGGGCCAATCAGATGCCTCCCTGATGGTATTGCATGATGGATAAGTATCTGCCTGTACTTCTCAGCATTGAGGAGACCATTAATTCTGACCAAATCCCCAACTCCATTTGCAGAAATGCAGCCCCAAACTTGCAAGGAACCTCCACCATGCTTCACTGTTGCCTGCAGACACTCATTCGTGCACCGTCTCCAGCCCTTCGGCGAACAAACTGCCTTCTGCTACAGCCAAATATTTCAAATTTTGACTCATCAGTCCAGAGCACCTGCTGCCATTTTTCTGCACCCCAGTTCCTGTGTTTTCATGCATAGTTGAGTCGCTTGGCCTTGTTTCCACGTCGGAGTTATGGCTTTTTGGCATAAGTCTTCCATGAAGGCCACTTCTGACCAGACTTCTCCGACAGTAGATGGGTGTACCAGGGTCCCACTGTTTTCTGCCAATTCTAAGCTGATGGCACTGCTGGACATCTTCCGATTGCGAAGGGAAGTAAGCATGATGTGTCTTTCATCTGCTGCAGTAAGTTTCCTTGGCCGACCACTGCGTCTACGGTCCTCAACGTTGCCCGTTTCTTTGTGCTTCTTCAAAAGAGCTTGGACAGCACATCTGGAAACCCCTGTCTGCCTTGAAATTTCTGCCTGGGAGAGACCTTGCTGAGGCAGTATAACTACCTTGTGTCTTGTTGCTGTGCTCAGTCTTGCCATGGTGCATGACTTTTGACAGTAAACTGTCTTCAGCAACCTCACCTTGTTAGCTGTGTTTGGCTGTTCCTCACCCAGTTTTATTCCTCCTACACAGCTGTTTCTGTTTCAGTTAATGATTGTGTTTCAACCTACATATTGAATTGATGATCATTAGCACCTGTTTGGTATAATTGTTTAATCATACACCTGACTATATGCCTACAAAATCCCTGACTTTGTGCAAGTGTACCTAGAAAAATTGATGCTGTTTTGAAGGCAAAGGGTTGTCACACCAAATATGGATTTGATTTAGATTTTTCTTCTGTTCACTCACTTTGCATTTAGTTAATTGATAAATATAATCTATTAACATGTCTATTTTGAAAGCATTCTTACTTTACAGCATTTTTCTCACCTGCCTAAAACTTTTGCACAGTACTGTATATATATATATATATATATATATATATATATATATATATATATATATATATATATACAGTATATATATATATATATATATATATATATACATACACTACCGTTCAAAAGTTTGGGGTCACTTAGAAATTTCCTTGTTTTCCATGAAAACATACATGAAATGAGTTTGAATAGGAAATATAGCAAAATGAATAGGAAATATAGTCATTGACAAGGTTAGAAATAATGATTTTTAATTGAAATAATAATTGTGTCCTTCAAACTTTGCTTTCATCAAAGAATCCTCCATTTGCAGCAATTACAGCCTTGCAGACCTTTGGCATTCTAGTTGTCAATTTGTTGAGGTAATCTGAAAAGATTTCACCCCATGCTTCCTGAAGCACCTCCCACAAGTTGGATTGGTTTGATGGGCACTTCTTACGTACCATACGGTCAAGCTGCTCCCACAACAGCTCAATAGGGTTGAGATCCGATGACTGTGCTGGCCACTCCATTATAGACAGAATACCAGCTGACTGCTTCTTCCCTAAATAGTTCTTGCATAGTTTGGAGCTGTGCTTTGGGTCATTGTCCTATTGTAGGCTCCAATCAAGCGCCGTCCACAGGGTATGGCATGACGTTGCAAAATGGAGTGATAGCCTTCCTTCTTCAAGATCCCTTTTACCCTGTACAAATCTCCCACTTTACCACCACCAAAGCACCCCCAGACCATCACATTGCCTCCACCATGCTTGACAGATGGCGTCAAGCACTCCTCCAGCATCTTTTCATTTGGTCTGCGTCTCACGAATGTTCTTCTTTGTGATCCGAACACCTCAAACTTAGATTCGTCTGTCCATAACACTTTTTTCCAATCTTCCTCTGTCCAGTGTCTGTGTTCTTTTGCCCATCTTAATCTTTTCTTTTTATTGGCCAATCTGAGATATGGCTTTTTCTTTGCAACTCTGCCTAGAAGGCCATCATCCCGGAGTCGCCTCTTCACTGTTGACGTTGAGAATGGTGTTTTGCGGGTACTATTTAATGAAGCTGCCAGTTGAGGACCTGTGAGGTGTCTGTTTCTCAAACTAGACACTTTAATGTATTTGTCCTCTTGCTCAGTTGTGCACCTGGGCCTCCCACTCCTCTTTCTATTCTGGTTAGAGCCAGTTTCCACTGTTCTGTGAAGGGAGTAGTACACAGCGTTGTACGAGATCTTCAGTTTCTTGGCTATTTCTCGCATGGAATAGCCTTCATTTGTCAGAACAAGAATAGACTGACGAGTTTCAGAAGAAAGTTCTTTGTTTCTGGCCATTTTGAGCCTGTAATCGAACCCACAATTGCTGATGCTCCAGATACTCAACTAGTCTAAAGAAGGCCAGTTTTATTGCTTCTTTAATCAGCACAACAGTTTACAGCTGTGCTAACATAATTGCAAAAGGGTTTTCTAATGATCAATTAGCCTTTTAAAATGATAAACTTGGATTAGCAAACACAACGTGCCATTGGAACACAGGACTGATGGTTGCTGATAATGGGCCTCTGTACGCCTATGTAGATATTCCATTACAAATCAGCCGTTTCCAGCTACAATAGTCATTTACAACATTAACAATGTCTACACTTTATTTCTGATCAATTTGATGTTATTTTAATGGACAAAAAATTTGCTTTTCTTTCGAAAACAAGGAAATTTCTAAGTGACCCCAAACTTTTGAACGGTAGTGTATATATATATATGACAATTTGGAGGAAAGAGCTTTGACAATCCAGTTGTTGATTTAAATGAACAATGTAAAATTCAAAATTAAATGACTATATTACTCTAGGAATTGTGTTTTTCCATATCTATTTTGAGTAATAAACATTCAATATAGTATGTCTTTGACAATTCTACACTATCCTATTATTATATTTTCATAAATGCATTAAAAAAGTATTGGGCAATACAAAAACAAATTCAATTCACATTAGTACACTGTTTCAGCCAAAGTACTAAATGGTATTGGAGGTTATATGCCCTATAAATCTTATTTAGAGATGGCTAATGGTTTTATGTATGGCTAATATGTATATTGTCCTGCATTGCTAATGAGCTTTCTATATCAGTTTATTGGATGCATGATGAATTGCAATGTGTTAAGATCAGTGAGGGTTTTGTAATTGACTCATTTAAAAAAAGAAAATGACAGTAAACACAATAAGCAGGTCTGTTTAGCTTGTGTAAATGGTCTTGAATAAATAATATTTTTGTATTGTAAGGCAAAACAAAAAAGCACAGGAACAGCACTTGTCTTAGCTTGATCTACAGAGAGGATATCATTTTGGCAGTTCTGACTGATTAAACCTGCTCATAACATTTATCAGAGGTCAGTACCCGGACTGCTTGTGAAATATACAACTGCAACAAATCCCCATCAATTCCATTGACTCAGGTAAATTGACAACTTAATTTCTCTTTAACAGCAGTATTTGACAGGGTTCATTGTAGGCTGTGGAAGCTTAAGTCTCAATTAATGCCTGAGTCACTTGTCCTACGCAATACCACCATGAACAGCATTTGAATACAAATATTCAACAAGCAAGGGTCACTTTAGCGACAAGCACTGTGAAGATAACTTAAAGTAATAAGATCATCTGGCACTTGCATTGCTCATGATCTTCCTGTTGCTGTTCTATGGTGTGCCTCCAGTGACCTAATTATAAAAAGACAGATATATTTTAACAAACATCCATTGTGATAGAAGTTGCTGGTAATTATTCATCTTCAAGCCCAAATGATAATATGAGGGAGCATTTCAAGCGATGGTAATAAATATTTATTTCGACGAGGCATAGTTTTCATAAAATAGCACCCCTTGAGAATTCTGTTTAGCATTTTTTTTTGAAGATACGAGTTATATTTACATAAAACCACAGCTTAGTGATGACCTAAGGCTATACTAACATAGCAAACTATAATGAAACAAAACATTATTCTATGAGTATATTCTGGGAATTCCATCAATCATATTTGCTGCATAGAATATCAGCAAGGTTGGTAAGGGACCTTTAAAGGGTGATATGGCCTTTAAAAATCCCAAACATAATTGGATAATGTATGGAAAACACAAAAAAGCAAACATTACTGTAAACTTTCATTAATGATGTGATATTTAAATGTATTGCATTGACAAATATACCCAAAAAGAAAACTCATAATATTTTGTATGTGTTTTTAAATTTTAAAATGCATTTAATTATGCAGAGATGGAGCAAATCAAATTAGCTTACCAGTACAGGAACAATGTGCTCGTTAGTACTGCATACATTGCTGTCTTAAAAGTGACTTATTTCATGCTGGAAAAGAGTACTTCTTTTACAGTACAATTAGCCATGTTTACAATTATTTATTTTAAATACTAAGACTACTAAGGGGAATAAAAACTGCATACCATAAACGATCATTCAGTATTCTGATTATACCACAAGTAGATATTTAAAATAAATAGCAATACTATATGCATTTTTTTATTATTATTATTTATTTCTTAGCAGACACCCTTATCCAGGGCGACTTACAATTGTTACAAGATATCACATTATTTTTACATACAATTACATTATTTTTTACATTATTTTTACATACAATTTCCCATTTATACAGTTGGGTTTTTACTGGAGCAATCTAGGTAAAGTACGTTGCTGAAGGGTACAGCAGCAGCAGTGTCCCCCACCTGGGATTGAACCCACGACCCTCCGGTCAAGAGTCCAGAGCCCTAACCATTACTCCACACTGCTGCCCTTTATATATTAGATCAATTAATTCAGGGATTATTTTAACTGGTAGAGCTTTACTTTCATTGCCAACAGATTAAGCTTTGACATGGATTAATTTTGAACCCTGTTTATGGCCTCTTCACAACCAGCTTTAGATAGAACCTTGAGCTCAGTCTGTCAATTTACAGCCTGTCTGTTGTTTCCTACCATTACTGGTGTTAATGGAGGGGCTACAGGCTGTTTGGATAAGTCAGACGCAGGCAGATCGGTAACTGGCCTTCCTTGACTAAACTCGTTCTCAAGGAAATCAGAGTCCAAATCAACACAACAATGGAAATTTGAAATTATTTCAGACATTTTAAAGTTGTTATATAACACGTATGGGTGGCAGTATTGTTTGAACAACTGAAACAAAGTCCCATCCTGAATTTCAGCAGTGCACTTCTGGATTGAAATGTAAACAAAGACGCATTCAAACTAGTCCCGGTAAGCATGTGTGGCAGGGTAAACCCCGCCCTGGGAGCGTATTTTTTTATTTATTGTGTTATTATTTAAATGTTTGTTGTGTACTGTTGTTTTAGGTCGGCAAGGAAGGGTTAATTGCTTTCCCTGTCAAATCACTTCACGTGTACAATGTGCCTGAGTCCAACTGAATGATTAACAAGCAATCGAGCTCAGGCACAGCTGCATAAAAGAGGCAGGGGCCTCTCAGTCTTGGTTGGGTGATCAGAGGAGGAACAAGACAAGTAAGAACTGAGAAACAATAACTTGCAATTGCTATTAGTGCTGGATTTCGACCAGCACGGTACTTGTTTGTTAGAAGTGTTTTGTCTGTCTATTTTGGCCATCATGCCTTTTATTTGGGTAGTTTTGTTTTGTGCAAACTGTTTATTTATTATTAAATCAGCACATCAGCACTTCAACCCGCCATACTGTGTCTGTTTCTTCCTGGTCTGACGTCACAACCAAGCCATCCTATCTCACTTATGTTATCCACTCATGTTAGTCCTCTCATGTTACACAAGAATGTATCCCATGCTAGATATACTGTTATACTTATAGGAAAAAAATATGCTTGAGGGAGAAGGGGCAGGGGCCCTGTATTGATCAGTACTTCTTACGAAGCTGGTCAAGTCAGACGAATGACATCCGACAGGATGCATGGCACAGTTCGAAGGATATCAGCACCCTTATTATGGATGGGAGTAGTTCCAATAAGAGCACAGCTAGTGATGAAACCAATGATCCTGGTAAGCCAAGTCAGATGAACCAGCCTAGGAGAGAAAGGAACTTAAATGGGCACAAACCAAAGGTTAAGTGGTCAAGAGCCTGAGAAAATGGCTTGGCACACAGTTGACATGAATATCTGCTTGTTGTTGGAGAAGTTAAGTGGAACAGTGGAAAATAAGCTGGATAAGTTCAGGGATACCGTCTGTGCATATGGGTGTAGGAGGTTTGGAGTAGAAGACAGAAAGCAATGAATAACTAAAGTTCAGATGGCAGCTGGAGATTGAATGCCTGGTTAGAGAAAGGAGGCAACTGAGGAAGCTGTGGAGGACCACGAGAAAGTCAGAAGGAAGCCCTCAGTCTTCTGCTCCTACCCTGCTTGGGCAGTGCTTAGCTAATTGTGCGGTGTCCCTGGGAATTCCCATCCACGGTCGGCAGTGGCATAGCTTGGATTCGAACCGGCGATCTCTAAGCTATAGGGTGCATCCTGCACTCCGAGCGGAGTGCCTTTACTGGATGTGCCACTCGGGAGCCCACTGGTTGCCATGCTGAGGCACTAGTGGGGCGCTGCACTTTGGTTGATCCCTGGAGCCAGCAACACCGCTGTTGTCTGTGCTGATGCACCAGGGAGGCCGCAAATAGGCTGATCCCTGGAGCCAGCATTATACTTCATTCATTAACACCGGGCTACTAGAAAATCCTTGCTACCTTGCAGAGGAAAAGCGCTGAAGGCTCATATATAACAGTGAAGCTACATCTTGGTTGGTCCCCACTACTACTAATTAATTTTATCTTGGCAAAATTTGAGTGCAATATTAGTATGAAGTAAATAACAGCTACTCTCATGTAATGAAAATCTAAAGTTATATTTTAATCACTGTCACTCACACCAGTACACTTATACAATCAGTAGCTGTAGGCGGTTAATTAAAGGATGATTAAGAACACAGTCATAAAGCTTTCTGGAATGTTTTATCTCTGTATACTTCAAACACAATAATAACATTTCCAGTAAACCCAGACAGTTTTTTCTTCTATACGAACACAAATGTATTATTGTTTACATAATAGGAAGATATAGGCACAAAGGGATTCCGCAGAGTACAACCCATTCATGTATACATTTTTTAAAGCAAAGAGCGAGATAAACAATAATAAAGACTTAACTTCCAAACTGAGATCTTGAAATCAGTTGCTTAACGATGCTTAAGAATTTCAGCTTTATTGTTATTATTATTGTAGAGCAGTACACTGTTGGCAACAAATACAGTATCATTTTGTTCAGAAGAATCTATGATGGGTACTGCTCTATGTCGTAATGGTATTCATTTTATTGCCTTTAAACAAGAAGCATGTTTTTTTTTATACAGACTTCAGTGCAATCGCACATGTATAACAAAAGATTTTACAATAGAACACATAAAATGTGCTTTTGTGGATACATCTATTTTATATACAAATCCATAAATAAATAGATTCTTTTGAATGGCCAGTAAATAATGTACTGTCAGTTGAGTCAATCACAGAAGATGTGGGGCAGGTGTGTGGGCTAGGTGTTAATTGGGCCTGTTTATATTGGAGAGCGAGTAGCAGATCTGCTCAGTCGCTTTAGCTCGCCATCAGCAATATTTCCATGTTCTGCTTTATTATTATTATTATTATTATTACTATTATTATTATTATTATTATTATTATTATATCTTTACTAAATCTGTTTCCCCAATTGGCCTACAGTTATGATTGACAGGTTGTGATATAATTAGTTTACTTTCTTTTGGTATACAACATGGGCAGGTTGCGCTTCACTTAACTACTGTTTTAGTGTTAGATGGCTCACATGTTGTAAATTTAAAAATAAAAGGCTGACACACATCTGTCTCCTGTTACAGCTTGTCCCTTATAAAAAAAGTACACTTCTTAGTAAACTTTTAAGTAGAGACTTAAGTAAATAAAAATATACTTTTTTTACTATTTTGGTCTTAAATTGGCCCATGTTAGTATACTGTAAGTATACTCATATGTTTTACAAGTATATTTTAAGTCTACAAAAGAGCAGCTTAAAGTACACTATTAGTATACTTAAAGTGTTTTTTGAATATACTTAGGTATAAAATAATACTACTTCAAGTAAACTTCAAGTTAACTACACATATACTACCAGTATACATACCTAAAGTGCTGTTGAAACATACTGATGTACCAAATAGTAATCCTTCAAGTAAACTAAATTGTAAAGTACTATTAGTATACTTAAAGTTCCCTGATAAATATGAATCTATTAAATAAAGCAAGTATACTACAAGTGAGATGAGAATTGTATCAGTTTTCTTTTTACTTTAATTATCAAGATTTACAATAAAATGTCACAAAAATTAGTGAAATTGAAACACTTTGCTACAAACATTAGTACAAGATGAGCCATAAGGGTAATGATAAAGCCACACAAAATGTCACCTTAAGTACAGACTCTGATTACTTTTATGTAAAAAAATGTATAACAGTAAGAACATATTGCAAAACAGTTTTGTTTACGTTCCCTTTGAGCCACGTAATTGCACCACAAAGATATCCACTTGAGCTGCTGGAAAAGTTTGTAAATTATAAACATTTTTTATTTAAGTAATTTGGAAGTGCATTCTTTGTAACATATTTAATCTGAAACAAAAACACATTGGAAATGTGAAAAAACACCAAGTTATCAGAAGTACCCAGCCAAGTAGCCAGTGGAGATATCAAAGCACAAGCCAATTTTCAAGTTTCAACCTTGCCCAGCACAAAGCAAATAGGCACAACTGTAAAAGCAGTGGGGGTCAAGGTTACCCCAATTGTTTCTACTAACTTGGCTGTGTTTTTCATGCAAGTTCAATCCGCATTTATTGTGCCTGAAAAACACAAGCCACGTTTCCAATGTGTTTTTGTTTCAGATATCACTTATTTTTTCACTTATAACACACACACATTACGGGAATAGCAAAATTGTTCAACCTATATTGAGGCAATGTATTGCCGTTTGGTTAGGGTAAATGTAGTAGCCTAGTCTGTTGAAAGGGTTAAGATTTGAATCTGTGTAGCGTAGCGGTTATGTAGTTGGAGTGAAAGTATGAATAGTTAGGGTTCAAATCCTGCTTTTTATATTGTATATATTGATGTACAGGTAGTGGACCAAAAAATGGAAACACCTGGGTAAATGAGGGACACCAAGTATATTGAAAGCAAGGGCTTCCACAAAGGTGTGGCTCATGCGTTAATTAAGCAAATAACATCCCAGCATGCTTAGGGTCATGTATAAAAATGCTGGACAGGCCTGGTTGCCTATAGTTATGGCTAGCATAGCTGCTAGAGGAGACCTCAGTGACTTTGAAAGAGGGGTGATTATTGGGGCGCGTTTGGCAGGAGCTTCAGTGACCAAGACAGCTCAACTTGCTGATGTTTCACGAGCAATGGTGTCTAAGGTGATGTCGGCATGGAACTCCGAGGGAAAGACATCATCAGCAAAGGGCAACAGTGGGCAGAAGCGCATACTCCAGGTTTGTGATATCCGTGCATTAATTCAAAGTGCAAGGCAAAACAGGCAGCAACTGCAGATCAATTGACTGCAAATTTCAACTTGGGGCGCAAGCAGCCAGTTTCATCAAAAACGGTTCGCCGAGAACTCCACAGAGCGGGATACCATAGTGGCCCAACGCTCTATTAAATGACTTTACATTGGTGTTTCCAGTTTTTTGTCCACTACCTGTACAATGAAAATGCTACTGTCTAAGTTGTACATCAATAGCTCACTGGGCACATACATAATGTTATTTACCTTTTAAAAAGTGAGCAGATAGGTTTCTTGATTGTTTGAGTGGTATTGTTCCTTGGGATAACAAAATACTGAGCTGAAGTCATGTGATTTCATAAAAATGCCAAAATGAGCTGATTTAAGAATCTGTATAAATAGCCATTCGAAAATACATGATTTTAATTAACAGTAAAAGATACGATCATGCCCTGCTTGAGTAATGAAGATCTCCTGGTTGCTATTGGCATGATGAAGGCGCCTTGTCTGTGAGAGAAGTTGCCTGGAGAATGAAGTGATCTGCTTCAACAATCAGCAGACTAGTCCAGGGAAACCAGGAAACCGGCTCTGTGAGGGACAGGCCATGTCCTGGAAGGCAGAGGGTCACCACACCGGCCCAGGACTGTCACATCTGACTGATCCATCTGCATAATCACGTAAAGACAACCACGACCAGCCAACCTTCGCCAGCTGGCTGCAGCTGCACAGGAAGAGTGGCAGAACATCCCACAGTAGTCTATCCAGAGGCTGATCAGGTCTATTCGTCAACGTTGCCAGGATTGTGTTAATGCTCCGGGAGGTCATACCCGCTACTAAATTTGTAATGTTTTAATTTTGACAGTGTGTCACGTTTTGATATACTAATATATATTACATACACATGGTCCAGTCCTCAGACCCTCTGTCCACCGCAAACAGTTGGTTGGTGGAACAGAACACAAATCACAGTGCAGCCAACATAGACCCCATCTGCATACAGATGCACTGTGCACGTGACACTCCAGGCAGCGTGCCAGCACTGCCTTGGCACAAAATTCGCTTCCACTCACAGACTCACACAGGGTGACACAGACAAACGGCGGGGAAGACAGGATAGCACACACACACATACACAAGCAATACTGTTCACAGCTCCCATACAGTGGGAGGCAGATTGTGGACGCCTGATATCATGATACAGACGCGGCACGACATCGCAAAAATACCACGTCTTAAAACCACCTTTTTTTCTGACAAGAATATAAAAAAAAATCACTACGCCAGTCAACCGCCAGATGGCGCAAGGGTGCAAAATAATTTTAGCAGGCTAGCCGCTAATCTATATGGCCAAAGTAATCGATGCATTATAAAACCTCTGTAAATTAAATTGTAAGAGGTTTTTTTTTGGAGTAAACAGCATGGTCTAGTGTTTTGCTGCAAACACCATTCAGAAACTTTCTGAGAAGTGAAAGCTGCAGTTTCGGTCCATTTCCTGTATTGCAGATCAAAATAAAAAAATGCGATTTGTGTGCAGACATGCTATTTTATCATGTTCACAATAACAGTAGTCGTAGTAATATACATGGTACGGAAGTTTTGTTTTTTTTTAAGCAGAAACACAATTTAGAAACAGTATTTATCCCCATTCTTATAATTAAAACTGGTCACGGGAGCGTACAGAAACAGCAAACACCTGCCTTTAATTCCAAAATATCACAGAATGTAGAGTGACTATGCCAGTTCAGTGCGATAAGGCACAGAACAAATTATAGGATACCTTTAGGTTATTTTATTCAGAAAACAGCAGGAACAAGGTTGCCATGAAAATCATCCAAATACATTTTAAAAGACATTTGTTATTGTAAAATCCCAAAGTAGCACCACATTGTTTACAAGGTACTTGTTAGAGACAATGGGTGCGTTCACGGAGATCATTCTGCACAGATGCTGTGCAGAATCTGACGAATTTAGCAAACCAATGCACCCAATCATTCTATCCACATGTAGGTAATGAGACTTTGAATGGTTAAACAAGGTTCATATTTATGAGGTCAGGTATTCAAGTGCAACCACGCTGCTACCCAGTGAATAGAGGGAAGATGCATTTATAAGGACATAGTAAAACTGTTATAATAAAAAAAAAAAATATTGTGGTCTGTAAAAAATCCACACACATACACACACAATGTCAGTGCAAGGGAGGGAACACAGAGATAGAGACAGAGAGATAGAAACCATTGTACGTTAAATATGTTTGTCCTAATATGGTAAACACAAGTTGATTGGTTTATAATATTATGTCTTTTAGAGATAAATTGACACTTAAAGAAGTTTGAGAAAATCTGGCATTGCAAATTGATGAAGATAGTATATCCAAGTTCATCATAGACAGAAGAAACATTTGGGATGGTGCCATTCGAGGATTTAGACGCAAAAATTACAGACCTACCAGCAAAACATCAGTCATGTTTACGGATTCGGTGGGAAACTCGGAGGATGCTGTTGATCAAGGAGGCCCAACTAGAGAATTCCTAACCCTAACAATGCAATGTCTGAAGAACAACAAACTATTTGAGGACTCAGACAATTCCAAGAATTCCAAGACCTGTGACTCTCAAGGTAATTAGCATTTTTGTAGTACTTTTCAAAAACTTACAGGACCATAGTTACGTATACCTACCGTTATAAAAAGTGATTTTTCAACATAATGCAATTTGGCTTACTCTATCCTGTGGTTTCATTGTATTGATTAGCACTAATCTTGGACTACCCAATGTTAATTTAGGTAAGGTAAGCTGGTACTAATGCTAATCCATATGTGAAATAAACCCTATGTAATGTTGAATTGATTGAAAGATTTTTTTTGTTTACATTGGAGTTATTTAAAGTGAATGCCTTGGCAGCAGTGTGGAGTAGTGGTTAGGGCTCTGGACTCTTGACCGGAGGGTCGTGGGTTCAATCCCATGTGGGGGCACTGCTGCTGTACCCTTGAACAAGGTACTTTACCTAGATTGCTCCAGTAAAAACCCAACTGTATAAATGGGTAATTGTATGTAAAAATAATGTGTAAAAAATAATGCAATTGTATGTAAAAATAATTTGATCTTGTAACAATTGTAAGTCGCCCTGGATGAGGGTGTCTGCTAATAAATAAATAATAATAATAATGTTGAAAAACCTTCAAGGGAAAATAAATAATGCAGTCAATGAAATAAAGCCTATTTTAATTAATATGTAATTGGTTAATAGGAATTGTTTTCTTCTTCTTCTTCCTTCTTCGTTTTCTTGTTCTTCGTCTTCATCATCTTCTTCTTCATCTTCATTATAGCAATGAGGGAAGATGAATACTTCCTTGCTGGAAGAGTGATGGCTGTGTCTTTAGTTTCGAAGAATTTGCATGACTCTACTGCCTATCGTCTTCAACATGCCAAGCCAACCATTAGAGACATCAGTGATCCTGAAATAATACTGCTGATAAAGGAGGTTTGTTTTGACTATTGGGACAAAAAAACTATACCAAAATACTATGATAGCACATATAATAAGGGCTTTGTTCAGGAAATATTTATCAGTGCTTGTTTTTTGTTTGCGAAATTCTCTCGTTTCAAATGGAGAATGCAGTAACTCTAGAGAGTCTGCAGGATGTGACACTCAAAAACTGTAATATCCTGCATCTTGCAGGCTGCTTATGCCCTGTAAAAAAGTCTAGAGGACAGGCAGTTGATTGTCCAAGATTGTATTGATTGGTATGAGTTCGGGCGTACATAGAATTCACTGGAAACGTAACTCTTGGGTGAATCTCCTGATTTGGTTTAGAAAAAATAAGTGATTGAGAATTGTTTTCTATTTCATACAAATGTGATGTGATCCTTTTTTTGAGAAGGTGGTGTCTAAACCAACTACAAAAGTATTAACATCAGCTAATTGCATGAATGTTAGTGATGTTGATTTAGCTTTTCTTTTTTTAAACTATTTTTAATACAGGTTTAAGGAAGGCCTAAAATCCCTCAGCGTGCTGGATGTCATTATTGCTCATCCTGTACTCTCTGAAGATGCCTTCTCCTGGAAGGAAGAGCTTTTGAATCCTTATCCCAACTGTTTGTAATGTCATTCAGTGAATCGGGCAGTAATAGAAGAAAAGACGAAGAAAGAACAGTTGGTTATTGGAGAGATTTCCTCCTGGATATGGAAAGTAATTTTATTTTTTTGAATTTCAGTGCTGCATATTTTTTTTCTGCTGTGATAACAAATGCTCACAAGATAATAAGTTATCGTAAGTTCTGGTTTGTATTTTGCCATCAATGGGTGGGTCAAAGTTATGATCTATTCCCAGCCATAATGTACTCAAACGCTGTCAAAGAGGTGTATCTTATGTTAACCACTGTCCATTTTTAAACAAGATGTTTCTGGACGATATAGCCCAACCTGCACACTAATCAAAGGCTTTTGAGTAGCTTAGACACATGACAGCACACAGAATGTTTCTGATCAAAGCATCAAACCTTCAATAGTACTGTGATGTGTATAATTTTGGTTTTATTGTTATACAAATCTCATTCTCTGGTTATTGACATAATATTAATGTAGCAAACCATTCATAGCTCTTTTAGAAAGTTTATATTTACATGTATTACATTAAAAAATCTTTGTAAGTTATAGCAAGAGGTAAAATGTAGGAATGATTACACCTAGGTAGATTCTGCTGGATTGGAGTTTTGATTTATTGCTGCTACAGGGACTTTAACCTTGTTTATTTTATTTTAGACGAGTCAACTACTGTGTCATTCAAGCAAATCCTGTCTTTTGTTACTGGAGCTGGAGTTACATGCATTGCTTTTCTGCATGAGATAAACACTGAGGGATCTGTGTCAAAGTTTCCAGAGGCGAACACCTGCTGCAACATTCTGAAACTCCCAATATTGAATTTCTATGTGGATTTTAAGAAGAACATGAACTTTGGTATCCTCAATTCTCCAGGATTTGGACGAGCATGATTTCTCTCTGAACTCTGAATGTTGAATTGAATTCAGTTCTCAGACTGCAAATATGTTTTTCTTTTTTTATATATATATATATATATATATATATATATATATATATATATATATATATATATATATATCATTTCTTTAAACAGGGGTGCAGACTTCAGAAAAAAAGGCATAACTGTCAAGAAGTGTTCCATTTAAAAAAAAAAAAAATTCCCTTTTTAAAAAGCACAATGTTACATGTTACGGAAAGAGATGCTGTACATCCTAAAGTATGTTCAAATACTGAAATGGACTGGCCACTAAACACGTTTTAAAAAGAAAGCACTGTGAATCCCGGAACAAAAGTTTGGACTATTAAGGTGTTTAAAAAAAAAAATGGACATTTTCATTAAGTTACACATATTGTGTTGGAGTTCATATTTTTGACACTGAATGTTATCAGATCTTCAACCAAAACCTAATATTAGATAAAAGGGACCCTGAGTGAACAAATAACACAAAAATGTGATTCATATTTCATTTATTTATTAAAGAAAGTTATGCAACACCCAATGCCCCCGTGTAAAAAAGTAATCATCCCCTTAGACTCAAGAACACCTTTAGCAGCAATAACTGCAACCAAACGCTTTCTGTAGTTATTGATTAGTCTCTCACAGTGCCGTGGAGGAATTTTGGCCCACTCCTCCATGCAGAACTGCTTCAACTCAGTGACATTTGTGGGTTTTCGAGCATGAACTGCTCGTTTCAGGTCCTGCCACAACATCTCAATGGGGTTTAGGTCTGGACTTTGACTAGGCCATTCCAAAACTTTAAAATGTCTTGTTCTTCAACCATTCTGACGTAGACTTGCTTGTGTGTTTCGGATCATTGTCTTGCTGCATGACCCAGCTGCGCTTCAGCTCACGGACGGATGGCCTGACATTCTCCTGTAGAATTCTCTGATACAGAGCAGAATTCATGGTTCCTTCAATGATGGCAAGGCGTCCAAGTCCTGATGCAGCAAAGCATCCCCAAACCATGACACTACCACCACCATGCTTGACCGTTGGTATGAGGTTCTTACTGTGGAATGCAGTGTTTGGTTTTCGCCAGACATAACGGGGCCCATGTCGGCCAAAAAGTTCCACTTTTGACTCCTCTGTCCATAGAACATTGTTCCAGAACTCTTGAGGATCATCCAGGTGCTTTTTGGCAAACTTGAGACAAGCATTCATGTTCTTCTTAGTGAGCAATGATTTCCGCCTTGCTACTCTGCCATGAATCCCATTTTTGCCCAGTGTCTTTCTGATGGTGGAGTCATGAACACTGACCTTAGCCGAGGCAAGAGAAGCCTGCAGATCCCTGGATGTTGTTCTAGGGTTCTTTGTGACTTCTTGGACGATTTTACACCTTGCTCTTGGAGAGATTTTGGCAGGACGGCCACTCCTGGGAAGAGTCACTACTGTCCCAAACTTTCTCCATTTGGACAATATGGCTCTGACTGTGGTTCGGTGGAGCCCCAGAGCCTTAGAAATGGCTTTGTAACCCTTTCCAGACTGATAGGCATCAACAACTTTTTTTTTCCGGAGGTCTTCAGGAATTTCTTTTGTTCGTGGCATGATGTGCCTCTAGAACCTGTGTGCTGACAACTTCACTCTGATGGTAAGGGCCAAAGTTAGTCATATTTATATTGGGCAGGGCTGGCCCAAATCAGGCCTGGTTGTTAACCACTCAAACAGCTGACCCTAATTATCCCTTTAATTGGGTTGAGTTAACTAGGAGGGGCAATAACTTTTTCACACCTGAAGATTGCATGTTTGATTACCTTGCACACCAAACAAATGAAAGAAGCACCACACTTTGGTGTCATTTTTTTCTCTCAGACTCCCTCTATATACTACTACAACCCACAAAAAATCTGACCAAATACAATGTGAAAAATGTGCAAAAATGCAGAAAATCAGACAGGGGGCAAATACTTTTTCACGGCACTGTATTTGTTCAAGTGTACTGTGAGCAAGGGTATCGTGATGCCTGTATTGTAAAGCTGGTGCACAGTTGTGGCAGTACTACACCCCTATTGACAGTACGGCATGACATTATGAAGATACCCCAGTGCTACATGTAAATAGTATGCTCTTTTCAGGCCAGTCTGAAAGCAGTTGTCAGTGGTCATTTGTTTAAAAAAAAAAGTACTTATTTATTTTTTTTCCACTTATTGTTGTCATGCAGTGTCGGACAGGTGGTTTCTTAATATTTAGGGACAACTTTTGTTCCATGATTCACAGTGCATTTTTAAAAAAAATGTGTTTAGTGGCCAGTCCATTTCAGTATTTCTACTACACCCCCCTCTCTCTCTTTCTCTCTTGCTTTCTTTTGCTCACCCACGCTGGGTTTACATGCTGGTGAAAATTGCCTCCACTATCATGACATTTAAGGTGGTATGGCTAGATTCATTTTGGATAGTTTTGTTTGTTTGAATACAAATGTAACAATCAACACAGCATAGTTCCAAAATAGGAATTGTTAAGCTGGGTCCGACATTGCAATTATTCCTATCAGGTCCATTGTCGGACTCTGTCCGACATCATCCAAAAACGCAAAAGTCGTTTTTTCTACGGAAAAAGCCGAGAAAACCATTCAATGGCCGAGTGGGAGCGAAAGGAGCCGAGACAAGCCGATAAAAAAAAAATAAAAAAAAGGCGTATCTCATGAATAGTCATACTTGCCCCTGGCATCAGATGGGGCAGTCATAAGGAAACAAGCTGGGTGTTACTGTATCAACTCACAGATACTATCACAGACATTTGCAGAGCTTTTTCGAGATGTTATAGCAATAAAATAATGACTTGGATTGCATTATTGAGGAGTTTGGTGATAAAACGAGTCATCAGGAGATGATTGATCGGTATGTACGACTATTATTATTATTATTATTTATTTCTTAGCATAGGTGAAAGCAATAGCGAACGAAAGGGTGAGGCGGGGCTGGAGATGCCTAGTGAGTGCTTTGTTGATATGCAGGGCCATTTAAACCCGTTTGACTGTGGAAAAAAAATACTTTTAAACAGCGCGTCTAAAATTAACTGTGCGTGTGAAAATAAATTAGACCTGGCGAGCCTGACGCACAATTAATAAATGGACCGCAAAGGGTTAAATTAAACCCAAAACTATCAAAAATTGTAATCCAGCGGTACCACCATAAATAAGTAAAACATTTGGTAATCTTTAAGGGAGTCTAGTATGCCCTGATTTTTTTTTTTCACCATCCACCTGAACCAGGCAAGAGCAGTACCAGAGATTCCCAGGCCAGTGACGGTGGATAGGAGGATAGAGTGGTTAACAGTGCTTCAAACACAGATTACTTCAAACTGCAGTGTAACCATTTGGATCCAGCTGTAAGGGTTGGGGTTGGGGTTGGGGTTGGGGTTGGGGGGGAGGTATACCTAGCAACATTATTGATATGTAAAATGTTATTTATTTATTTATTTATTTATTTATTTATTAATCTTGGATTATGTTGAAGGAATCTTTCAGTAGTAAGTTTGGGTAGTTGCTAATACCTAATTTTCATAGCCAAAAACAGTTTGTAAAACAAAGTGATCTATTCCATGATTGAAATCGTCAGTTTCTGGGTTTCTAGTTCATTTGCTGTTCTGTGAGTGACAAAATTATTTTCTGGAACAATAACATCACTGCAAGGTAGGGTCAATTGGGTCTGCTATTTGTAATTTAAAAAAGTATAAAAATAAAACAAAATTGGAAAAAAAACAACACAAATAAAACCAAACAACCAAAAAAGGTCACTTTGTCGCCTTTGGCAGGTTATGGTGTAAAAACATAATTGAAAAATAAATAAATAAAACAAAAGTAGCTGACACTTTGTCTCTTATGGCAGGTTATAGTGTAGGAACATCGCCATTTTCACTTGCTTTGCTCCAAGACTGGAGCCTTATTATTATTATTTGTTTATTTAGCAGACGCCTTTATCCAAGGCGACTTACAGAGACTAGGGTGTGTAAACTATGCATCAGCTGCAGAGTCACTTACAATTACGTCTCACCCGAAAGACGGAGCACAAGGAGGTTAAGCGACTTGCTCAGGGTCACACAATGAGTCAGTGGTTGAGGTGGGATTTGAACCGGGGACCTCCTGGTTACAAGCCCTTTTTTTAACCACTGGACCACAGAGCCTCCTTATTATGGTCAATTATTAACTCTCTGCGCGTGCATGACACGGAAGAAAATAATTAGCGGCTCCTTGAGTAGCTAATTAGTCGCAGTAATAAGGGAAGCAATGTTACACATTTAAATATAAACAAAAAAACATACCAGTACCTGTGGACCCAGCCCAATGTTTTCCTTGTGGTAAATTTTCAGATGTTTCACCATCAGAGACATCGTTTGATTATATCCAAGAATTTTCTTGCACGTTTGGCATTTCACCTTTTTCCTTTCCTTGCCCTTGAATATAAAATATTTCCAAAGAGATTTTGCTTTTCATCCTGCTCTGTCTGCCATTTTTTCCTATGCTTCTGCACAATTAAAAAAAACCTGACCAGCCCAAGAGTAAAAAAAAAAAAAATGTGAGCAAAACTATGGCTAAAATAGGGGTGTCTAGAATACAGTTTTCATTCTATATAAGGAAATGTTAACTTTAAAACATACATTACATTGGTTTAGACTTGTATTCATGATGACAAAAAGTGAATTTTAATAATATTGGATGTGACTGCAGGTCGGCTCTATGCAAAACAAGCCACCCCTGGCCCTTCCCCCCCACCCATGTAAAAAATCGACTCCTCATCCTTAGAATCGCTTCTCAAAATTTAGAACGTCCGAATTGGGAATCGACTCCCACCACTAACTGCACGCTCTAAACACAGGCAGTCACGGAGCTGCCATAACTGTATTAAACAAACACAAAAAAATAAATGTATTTTAAAATCAAATAAACACTTTACTAAAATCCCAGCCCTCAGTGAGGAGCCCTGTACATTTATATTGTTTATTTATTTTTAGAACTGGGTCTACCCCTCCGCCCCTGTGCAGTTTATTGTTTTGCATTTTTTTTTGTTTTAGTTGTTATTATTATGATTATTGTTTTAGTTATTATTATTATTGTTGTATTTGTTCATGTTATGTTTTATTTATGCATAGTTATGACGACATAGCCGTGCGTTGTTTGTTATTGTTTTTATTTAAAACGTGTTCTGGCAGAGGCAAGGTTAATAGCTCGTCCTCTGCCAGGAATAATTAAAAACCTTGTGCAGAAAATCTCCCGAATGAATTAAGTGATTAATTTGTTGCTAAATCGGGAGATGGTCACCTGCATATAAACCTGCAGTTCTCGGCACTCGGGTGGGTGTTCGGAGGAGTGAACGAGAGCGAGCAAGGAGAGAGAGAAATTTTAAACAAGATCGTATAGGATCAGTGAAGGAGATTGCCCAGCCTGACCTAGGTTTGATTATTATTTTGTGTTCGTGACTTTGTTTCGTTTAAATATTTATTTTGCTCTGTGAGCAGTGTCTTTTTGTTAAAACCTTTTATTTGATTTATTGTTCGTAAATAAATGGCGCCGCAGCATCTTTTTGCCCTGCAGTACTGCCTGTGTTTTTCTTTTCTGCTTCTGGTCTGACGTCACCACTTGTCATTCGTGTCACACTCCCATTCAGTTTGACTGGTAAAAGAGTCAGTAGAAACAGTCAGATCATAAAGAGAATAAACAGAGAATCAAGGAATCAGAGTGGTTAAAAAATTCACCAGTAAATGTCAAACATCAATACAAACAATATTGAACAGCCTTTGAACTACATTAATACCAACACTCATTATGATTTAGTTTAAACAACAATAACTTCAAATCGAACCGATTTTAGTTGACTGTTTGAATGTTTCTTCAGTCGTCTTCAGGTTTTTTACCCTGCAGCTGCTTTCATTATAGCACTTCTTTCTCAAGACATTTATTACATCTTGGACAGTAAAGCATGGGGCACAAGATGCCCTGAAAAAAAAACCCAGAACAAAATATTTATAACTATTTATTGCTTATGCTGCCTTTTACAGGACATGAGCATTATGATTGTAAGGGCACAACTTACTGATACCCCCAATCCAACTGATTTGTACAATTGACAATTTTGACTTTGTACAGGAAAGCTAAGTTAACCATAGCCAAGAACCTAAAGCTTTCTTTTTAATTATGCTAAGCCCCTAAGATTAAGAATAACACGGAAATCTCAAAATGAATGGCTTATTTTATTGTGTACCTTGCAATCAAACTGCTATCATGATAAACCAAGACATAAAAATGACACACAGAGCCAATTACATTACCTACACTAACAACTACATCTCAACATGAAAATATTTAAAAAAAAAAAAAAATTCTATACCTAGTCTTTATTTTGAAATATACAATTAAAGTACTGGCTTGTTTAAAAAGAAAAATATAGAATTATTATTATTATTATTATTATTATTATTATTGTGTGTGTATATATATATATATATATATATATATATATATATATATATATATATATATATATATATATATATATATATAATCTTTTTTATTTTAATGTATTTTTTTATTCTTAATATTATACACCAAGAGAGTGAACTGAACATTAAAAAAACAGTCAGACTTTGTAAGACAGTTTACTTGACAGGCTTCAAAAGGGGGCAGATCACTGAAAAATACATAGCAATCCATTCAGAAAAAGGAAACATATATATGCATAGGAATATTGTAAAGAGTTTTTATTTATTTTTGTAATACCTTGCCTCACATAGTCAAAGAACAGTACATCAAAGAACATCTTACATTATAATATACGGTTTGGGTAATGGGGCCTGAGGGTCTTATTACAACTAAACAGTCCTTAATGCCTAGTAATGTCCGACGTGGAGGGTCTTATTGTTTTTATACTTCAATGTTACAGCACAATTAGTTATTAGTTTTATTTATTTTAACTGTATTTATTTAGCTTTTCATTTTTTATACGTCTCCTTCCACATAAGAAAAAAGTTCTGCAAAATATAGTCCTCCATTACAACAATGTTGCCAATGAGCTTCTCTAAAAGTGAGTGTACAAAACAGCATTTTTAAAACAAATTTGTGCCATGATGCTCAATTACAGCTGAGCACATCTTTTGCTGAACGCTCTAATTCTGGCACTTCCAGAAACTGACGAGCATTAATGAAGTCTTGTTTCTCTGACAGTGCACTGTCATACTGTCATACTCAATGTATTGAGCAGTTCAACAGTGTCAAAAATCGAAACTGCCTTTTCTGAAGCTGCAGGAGATCATTAGTGAGTTTTGGTGGTAAAAAAAAAAACAGCAAGCAGGCGTGCACTGTTGGATGCTTTAACTTTTAAGCCAGTTTAAGATAATTTTTCATTTTAACTTCAATGAGCTGTTCGCAAAGCTCAAACAACCTTTTCACAATGTCCTTAAAACTGTTGCAGCAGATTGGATTTTAATTCTCACTGTCTGTTTCACATGCAGAGCTGTACATCTATTTTTTTTTTTACACTGCTAGTGTTGATTGTAGCAATGCTCTTTTTCACAACATATTTAATGTCAGGCCTTTTTATTCTCACTCGAGGATAGCCAAACATCATAATGTCTCACAAAATCAATAACTGGCTTGGTTTACATGCAGTTTAGAAACTCCACATTCTCGCAGGAATGCAGAGAGAATTTGATGTACTGTAGCACACACATATCATGCACATTCCTCACGCTACAGCAATTAAACCTGCTACAGTATAATCTTGAAAAAAAAAATTATATGATTTTTTTTGCCTTCAGTGAGTTGCAAAAAAGATGTGTCTTTCACATACTATAAGCACAGCTCCTGTAGACTTTCAGAATCGGTGGCTACAGATACAACAGGCAATTTGGAATAAATGTGTCCCGAGCTACCAAACTTTGAAACTTTGATAACAACACTTCTTGGATTCTTTTTTGAAGCACAGGTTTGGTTATTTACTAGATTTTTAAAGCCATACTGTTGATAGAACACCATTGTGTTCAAATAAAAAAATATAAAGAACATATTTTAAAAAGCTTAGCAACTTTATTCAATAAATAATTGTTTAAATAATAATATATACCAGTTATGTGTTTTACTTCTTCTTTGCTTTCATTTTTAAATTAACTGCATTTATGTATGTGGGGTGCATTACATTTCATTTTGCTGCTGATGGTTGATTAATGTAAAAAAAAAAATCTACATATGTCCAATATATATTTAATTGTATATTTCAACATTTATTCATTTATCCACCATAGTCATTTACATTCCCGTATTCCCTTTCACATTTCCACTTTGTTTTAACATTGCTTTTTACATTTCAGCATAGCCTACTTGTATTTGTAGTAACAGAGCAGAACAGTGTCTATCTCACATTTAGCCATGCTAAGCTAAAGGCAGTTTAAATGGGTTTATGAATACTGGTAATGTTGTGTTATGCTGAAAGATATTTTAGGCTGGCGTGCTTATCTCAAATTTGCACACATATACTTCTTAAAAGTTAAACACCTGGTGGACACTCTGTAATGGATACCCTCCAAGAGGCTGATGAGTTAACAGACAAGTACTTGCCTCTACAGAACTAGCTTTTTAATTGAATGTTGACAATCGTCTTTGAAACATATGGTTTTCAGTTTGTGTTCATTTATTGCCTTTCCATTCAGTTCGATGGGAAGAGATGCCAATTAATTAAAACTATTTATAAATATGACCCACTGTGTTTTCCATATATTTTTTATATACACAGAATATTCTCTATGTTTATATTATGGATAGGTTCTTTGGAAATTACTTATATGGTAGAGAGCAAGCCCCCCTACGTGGAATAGATAATTCAATGAAAGAGCATGCCATGTATGTAGGTATATAACACTATATTATCTTTCAGAGAGGCTTCAGCTATGTCTGTTATTCAAGTGTGAAGATTTTCTGTCAAAAAAAAAAAAAAAATCAAGGAAATTACTTATCGTTCTAGAATACTTTTTTCCAGTGATGCAATATTGCCTTTCTTGTACTCTGAGTATACAAAGGGAACCTCAATTTCTTTTCACACTTCAAGATGTAGTGTTTCACAAAAAGCTGAAGGCATTTTAGGGCTATTTTATTGAGCAGTATCTTCTGGAAAAAATGCTGCAGATTTTTCACTGAAATAAATCAGCCAAATCATATGCCAGTTTCAAAAGTAAATTGTTCATAGGGTTTAGCTTTTAAAAATGATATTCAATCACTCCCAACAGTAGCAACATCTGAAAGTCATAATAGTGATTTTGTAAGAGCAGAACGGCTGTCCCATCAAGACACTGGATATTAAGGGCCAACAATCATAATCTACCTGTTTCTTTGGGGGAGTTTCCATGTGTCATCTAATTTTACTCGAGACATTGTGCTGTCCCTATACATTGCAGTTTTCAGCCACAAACCTGATCTTCTCGAGCTGTTCTCCCAAACGTGCACATGCATCGCCACGTCAAGTGTAAATAACCACACATGGAAACTCCATCTTTGTTAAACTCTGATTTTTAACCATTAATATCTTGGCAATGGTAGGGGGTAGAGTGAGGTCCTTTGGAACATAAACACTTCAAAAGATAAAAGGGAGTCAAAACATAAAATGTCCTGTGTACAATGGAAATTATAATGTCATTTTTTAGCAGACCTGGAGAAAAAACTGTAATAGTAACTCAGCTGCACTGAGGTTAGGCTTTTAGGAATTTCCAGACTTTTGTGGCTTCAAGCTGAAACCATAACTATTTAAACAAAGTTTTCTGTAATGAATAATACATGTGACGGGGTGGCTGAGACGTGACGTCAGGCCAGATGCAGGAAGAACACACACAGGTAACTGCAGATCAAAATAAAGAGACGCGGCGGCTCCATTTTATTCAAATAATACAAAAATAAATAAAATATTTAAACACAAAACACTTACTCACAAAGCAAAAATAAAAGGTTTAAATAAAACAAATCTCGAACACAAAGTAATAAACAAACCCAGGTCAGGCTGAGCAATAGCCTTCACTGTTCCTTGGGCTATTTTTTTAAGTTTCGTTTTCTCTCGCTCCTCTCACACACCCCTGAGGGTAGAGAGCTGCCGGTTTATATACAGGTGACCATCTCCCCATTAGCAACAAATTAATCAATTAATTCGGGAGATGGCCACCTTCTGCACGAGGTTTTTAATTTGGATGTGGCTACCCATCCACACTACTAAACAAAACAAACAAAACACATGGCTACGCCGTCAATACATAAATACAAATAAACAATAACAAAACCAGAGGCGCTTCGCCGTCTCATAAATAAATACATTAACAAACAAATACAAAATAACACAGGGGCGGAGGGGGAAACCCCCGTTCTAAAATAAAGAAACACATTTAAACAGCAGGGCTTACTACTGCCCTGCTACATACACTTTAGTTTTCTGAAATAACTGAAATCTACTAACACCATCTAAATCAATTTCAATTACTTTACTTAGTAAAGTGTGGAGTAGTGGTTAGGGCTCTGAACTCTGGACCGGAGGGTTGTGGGTTCAATCCCAAGTGGGGACACTGCTGCTGTACCCTTGAGCAAGATACTTTACCTAGATTGCTCCAGTAAAAACCCAACTGTATAAATGGGTAATTGTGTGTAAAAAGTAATGTGATATCTTGTAACAATTGTAAATCGCCCTGGATAAGGGCGTCTGCTAATAAATAATAATAATTGAATTAAATGTAATTACTATATTATGTATTTTTTACATGCTGTAATATCCCTGCATCGTTTTAGTTTTTTATCAATATGATTCCAATACACCTTGTTAAAAAAATGAAAATCAATGTACTTTAAAAACTGTATATATATATATAATTTTTTCAAGCAAATTGGCTTCATCACTCACTGCCATTCTCATATTCACTTTGACATCTGACACATTCTTTCCCTTGTCCAGCACTTATTTAACATGTACTGCATACCACCAGTCTGTCAGAGGGCGAGATCGCACACTGTATGCCATACTCTGATTGGTGGAAGTATTATTAGCGATCCAATCCAAACCGCCAATAGTCAAAATAAATTCCACTCCAAAATGTCCCGTTATACGGTATGTCAAAAAATATTAATGGAAGGTTGGTGTTTCTTATGAATTTCACTTAAAACCAGACATTGTGGCATCCGGGCCTGTCCGGGTCAAGTGGCAACTCTAGCTTAGGGTCATTATCTTGCTGGAATACAAACGTCCGTCCAATAAGCCTTCTAGCACTGAGTAACAAATGAGAGTGCAACATTTATTGATATTTTGCAGCATTCATTGATCCTTCTACAATACAAAGGTCACCAGTGCCTGAAGAAGAAAAACAAGCCCCCATACCATTACACAACCTCCACCATGTTTAACACTGGGCATGATGAACTTTTCTTTAAATTCTTCTCCTCTTCCTCCAAACATATTGTTTCTTTCTTGGTGAAAAAAGTTATATTTTGGATTCGTCTGACCATAAAATGTGGTTTAAGAAATCATCAGGCTTCTTCAAGTATTCCATGGATAACTCCAATCACTTTCTTTTGTTTATTGTTTTTAACAAAGGTTTGCATCTTGGTTTTTGCCCATGGACATTCATCTTGTTTAGGTATTAATTAATTTTGCTTGTGAATTTCTTGACCATCTTCTCTCAATTCTTGTGTTAAATCTTTTGCAGTAATCCAAGGATTTTGCTTGGCTGCTCGAACGATTCTTCTTCCAGATTTTGCGGAAATCTTTCTTGGTCTTCCACACCTGGAGCTAGTTGCAGTAGTTCCTGTTCTCCTGTGTTTGCCAATAATAACCAATTTTTCTGGTAGTCTGTCCTTTTTTGTTTAGTGGTATCACTGCCATTTTGAGATCGTTGCTGCACTCTTTAGTTTTAACCATTTTTGTTGCTTTTTTGAATCCCAAATTTCCAATTTATTTTTCAGCACTTGATGATTGTGTATTTATGTATTCTATAATTATCATCAGGTGTTGGTTTTCAATCATGATAATTGACAATAATTAGCAACGAATGAGTTTCATACGAAATATGTTGATTGCTCAAATACTTTTGTCAAAATATGAAATTAGTTTTTGCGTGTTATTTTTCATTTTATACTTGTTATGTAATAATTAGTTGATTTATTATAAAGCTGAATCTCTTCTTTAATTTGTATCTTTTAATAGAACAATTTGAAATTATAGAAATCACTTTCTTTGTGGTTTTTCAGATTTTTGTAAACTGCCCAAATACGTTGTTTGAGACTGTATATCTATCTGTTTATCTATATATATATGCCAAACATCTTCAAAAAAAGAATGAAAGATTTTTAACAATCCTGCTTCTTGAACAAAAAAGTATGGTGTTTGTGCAGGTATGTGTGTGTCTGTGTGTGTATTAACTTCCAATCAGCCACTTCATTATAACAATCAGTTACTACAATGATGATAACACAAATACAGAAATGGGTTGAAAATCACAATCATAACCCTGTTGTTTTCACGCCATAAAAATAATTACAATATCTTGAACCATTTGCTATTCTACCTGCATATTAATATAATATAATTGTAATATGGAACGGTCCAGTAGCTTGTTATTCAGAACAATGTTAATGCTTTTTAAAATGTTTACTGCAGACTGGATTGATTTGGAATAATGCTGGATTGATTTGAACATTTACCAAAAAAATATCTAAATATGATTTTTTTTTTTTTCAAATGTTCTATTGACTGCAGTATCTGCAATAACTTTATTGACTGCAGTATCTGCAAATAATCAGAGACTCTCTCTGGATGTTTGATTTGTGCTGGAAACCTATCTAAACAATTCATCATCTTTCAGATCATGACATATGTGGAGATAACCTAATCAAGTTTTCTCTAAGGATACTTAAGTCAATAGGTATACTTGAGTGGCTGACAATTAAACTATTGGTACGTTTCAGCAGTTCATCAAAATGCATCTTGTAGACCACGTTAAAAATAATCTTTAATGCAACTAAAATGAAATCTTTTGTTTAAGCCTTTGCTTTAGTAATTCCATGTTTGAAACATCATAAGGGAATTTAAACAATTATTATAGGTTTACTCGATTTGAGAATCTCTAATAGACTAGTTGTTAGAACACCTTGCAGGCATTTTTAAGAGATTAAAATGTGCAGATTCTTTCCTCAGGTGCCCCTGCTATTATGTACTTTATTGTTACAGGTACATGTTTATACAGAATAATTATTGCAAGAATTATAGTTAGTGTAGATGTACTTTTTTGATAGCTTTCTTATGTTTTACTACATTGTACTATGATGGTGCATACACACCATAAGGATTGGGGGAAAGGTTTTAAGATTCTAAAGAGTAATACAAAGTGCTCAGTGAGGTAAAAAAAAAACTTGAAATGTAAAAACAGGCTTCAGATTTTGATTATGTATTAATCAAATGCAGTACCAAAGCCTATGAATGTCAGACACACCAATACAGCCGCATTTGTAGCTGTGACTAGATTATGAATGTTTCTCCATGATTGATTAAATAAACCTTGTCTCCTCTCTGTTGCACCATTCAACAGAACAGGCAGCATGCACTGATCCCTGTCTGCCTCCCTACAGCTCATACCTAATAAAAGCCCACAGCTTGGCACATACTTGATTGTCTTGTAAGTGCTACCAGTTTGATCAATGGTATCACAAAGATGCTGATTTTGGGTTTGTCTGAAAGGAAAAAAGAAAGCACACACGTCAGTGGTTCTTCCCCAGTTAATGAATCTTATACATACTGTATGTGGGCAGCAGTGTGGAGTAGTGGTTAGAACTCTGGACTGTTGACCAGAGGGTCGTGGGTTCAATCCCAGGTGGGGGACGCTGCTGCTGTACCCTTGAGCAAGGTACTTTGCTCCAGTAAAAACCCAACTGTATAAATGGGTAATTGTATGTAAAAATAATAACAATTGTATAACAATTGTAAGTCGCCCTGGATAAGGGCATCTGCTAAGAAATACATACCTACACCCCTGATTACACTATGTGTACTTCAGGCACTATCGATTTCGATCTGGTTCTTTCTGAGCAAGATGGTCAAATCTGCTACTAAACACACTAAGAAATATTGGCTAATAGACTTTTTCACATGTAATTTCATGATTCCATTGTGGGTAACTTCATGGTAACACACCCTTTGCAACATATTTTACAGCTTACCTATACATCTTTTAAAGACTTGCTTTTCAATTATTAGGCAATGCCTTGAATCTTATAATTTTGTTTACCTCATGTATTATTTGGTGATTGTTTAGGGCATTAGCTATTGACTATTCAGTATGCTTACCTGCTGTAGAGCTATGGACAAAAGTTTTGCATCACATAGAATTTTAGGATTGAGATATGATTTAAAAAAATAAAAAAAAACAACAACAATGATATGATCATGTAATCAAATAAACTACAAAATGATATTGCAAAAGTATCAGAAGCCATATTAGTAGTACAATATTTCATGTTAGATCTCAAAATTTAAAATGTTTCTATTTTTTTTAGTTTTTTGTTAAGTATATAGAAAACTACATGTTTCATACCATATTATTTCTAAATCAAATCCCCAAATCTTCATCATCCTCTTTAGTGTTGACTCAATGATAAGATACAGAAATACTTCAAATAATTTTTCAGCAAGAAGCCTTTGATTATTTTTTATTATAACTTTTGTCTAGAATGTTGTTATATTCTTTTAGTAATTTGTAATTGTTCTATGTCTATGCAAAACAAAAATCAATCCAGTTAGACACATGCTGCTCCACTTAAAAATGAATTAAACAAACTCTGACCCTGGTTCGACAATAAAAATTATGGTTGCTGACCACACAAATAGGTCGTCTTACTTTTTCACTCATATGGACAAGTTTATTCTGGCACGAGAGGTGTGTTCAGGCGTGGAAAATAAGCAAAAGCAAAAACAAAAAACATACTTCCCATGTGCAGGGCCTCAGTCCTGACAAGAATCAGACTTAAAGTTTAACTTGTATCTGAGAATCGCATATCAAATACTGTTGATATATGTCATAGTCATCAACTTTGTTATCATACAGATGGCTCTAATTTTGAATGTATTGCCATAGTGGGGGATCATGTTTGGTGAAGGAATATATAAAGAGAAAACATTTATCTTCATGCCAAAAGAAAGATTGCAGGCTGTGCATTCCTGAATGACACACAATTGAATATTTGAAATATCAGAAACTCATTTTGTTTGTCCTTAAACCTTTCCTTTTTTTACTGTATCAGTTGTTTCCTGAGTTATGAAACATCTTGTTATGTCATTTCATGAGGCACGGTTAGATGAACCAAGCATGTTAGCTCTCGGTCCGATCGCTTGGGATGTTATAGTCATAGGCAAAACTGGAATGCATTGAGTGTGGCTGGTTAGCACTGACAAAGACTTCCATTGGGGGAGTTTCCATGTGTGTTCTAATTATTCACAAGATGTTGTGCTCGAGCCAAATGAAAAATGACCCTATACATTTGGGGTTTCCATTGGCTCAGTTTATTTTACTCGAGAAGACTCTCTTTTCACCTGACATCATGCAAATGAAGGGGAAAGGAGGAGGTCGATATCTTGAATTAGCCATGCGTAGTGTTCTCATGCTGTTTTCATAGACAGCTCGGAAAATGTGGTTTCCATGCACAGAAAACAGGTACACGAGAGAATCTCATCTGGAAATTTATGGTTGTCAGGTGATATCTTGTTTGAGTGAAACCTTAAAGCACAGTGTTAAGCTCATGTAATACAGCTGTGATTTGCAAATGCCTGGTTGTTTAATAATGGGGTGGCATGTCGTTAATAGTGAACAATATGTCAACTAACTTATCAAATGACTTATTAATTAAAGAAAAAAGAAAATAATTAACCCAAGGTATATAATGAAACTGTCCAACCGAGCTATTGCAGATCACCATGGCTGAAAACTGGTGGAGACATAGGATTATAGAGATCTGTGCCAGACACCTTCCATGTATGTTCCCAAAACTGTCTGGATTGGGAGCAGTGGACGTTTTACTTCGGCAGATTGAACCTCCAAAAATTCTATATAAGCAAATCCCTTTTACTTTATTTCAAAGGTTTAGAGACATCTCTTTTGGCATGCCAGGGTCTGCGCATGATGCTGCGACGTTCCGTTCTTCTGGGCTGTATAACCATCAAGACACACTTCTGTGGGTTAGTAGCCTAATGCATTACTGTATTCTTAATGAAAATAGGCTATTAATTTGTGTGAACATATCCCTAACTAAACAGCATTTGTGTTTAGCGCTGTAGTTTCAAATTAAGCCTTTCCAATTAAAACTTTCTCTAATATCTCAAAATACAATAGTTTGATTGCTTTTTGCATAAATCTCACATCCTTGTTACAATAGTAATGTATATTTCCCTTTCATTTAGGCAATACAACATATAGGGGATCAGGGTGTTCCCTTACATGTAGTCGGGGATGCTGCATACCCTCTACTGCCGTGGCTTATGAAACCCTACCAGCAGCAGCAAGCATTCAACACCACGCTTGGGCAAATACTGGTTGTGGTTGAACAGGCATTTGGGAACTTGAAAGGGAGGTGGCGCATACTGCTCAAACGGACTGAAGTGCACCATGAGTTTGGTAGGTCAGTGTCAGTGCCAATGTCAACTGTAGGTGGGTTGGATGTCAATGCCTCAGCAATGCCCTGCAGGAACTCAGAGAACATTGCCAGGGTTTCCTAATGTTGATGCTCCTGCTGTCTCACCCACCTCGACCACTCATGCTGACGGCGATGCTGTGCCTGCTGGAAGAGGAACTGTTGCCTTGCAGCTGTGGCATGCACCTGGCGTTGCATTAGTCTCATTTCTAGGAGACTGGACCACCTGTACTCAGCTGCGGAAGGGCATTGTGATGGACGAGCATTGCGACGTCCTAAGGGGTTAAAAAATAATAATAAATAAGTAGCAATTTATTATTATTATTGATTTCTTAGCAGACGCCCTTATCCAGGGCGACTTACAAACGTTACAAGATATCACATTATTTTTAAATACAATTACCCATTTATACAGTGGGGTTTTTTTTACTGGAGCAATCTAGGTAAAGTACCTTGCTCAAGGGTACAGCAGCAGTGTCCCCCTACCTGGGATTGAACCCACGACCCTCCGGTCAAGAGTCCAGAGCCCTGACCGCTACTCCAATATCCATTGTTGATTTCACATATACACTTCAGTTAAACTCAATACATAAAAATGTAGATAAAAAAAATAAACGTCCTCTAGCTGCCTCCTCTTGCCGCTCCACATGCATGGCATCTGAATCGGACTGTTTGATCACCTCTTCAGCTTGCGGTCGTGGACTGGAGAAGGTTGTGGCTGCGGATTGCGATGCAGTAGGAGCACTGGTGGAGGGGTCTTAAAAGCAATAAAACAAGGCGACTGTTGAAAATACATATGCAACAAAAATGTACCTTTATCAAGACAGGAAGATGACATCTCAGATGCAGAATGCTGGGAATGTCAAGTGGGCAGCTGCAACTGCCACTGGCCGCTGCCCCAGCAAACTGTTCATCTCTTCCCAGAACCGAAACCGGGACTGTCCTGCTTCTCCCGAACGGCTCCTATTCCCCTGCAATATTTGCAGTGCACTCACTTAAGACAGAGAACAAGCTCATTAACATTTTCACGTGAAATGCGGGTTTCCATATGAAAATGGGCGTGGATTTCCCGTGTTTTACATCATGCTCATGAGTAAATGAGATTTACCCTATCCCTCTCTCAGGCTGTTATTTTCGGCCACAAACCTGATCCTGTGAAGCTGCTCTCCCAAACGTGCATGCCCATCACCACTTCACGTGTAAATAACCACACATGGAAACTCACCCACTGTCTCCACTGTAAGTGTCTCAGTTGAAAACAACAGAGACAGGGTTCCATCCTGATACTTACAGCCATTAAAGTGTTACTGAACAGGCTGTAGAGTTTAAAACACAATACATTACTTTCCCTAGTTTTCTGCTTTGTTGTACGTATTCCTGCAATGTCCTTTTCAGCATAATCGTGATTGATTTGATGTTTTGACTATCTATTTTCGATTTACAGTGGTTATGCATTGAATCTTCTGTCTTCTGACTTCACAACATCGACAGAAAAATTATTTTGCACTAATATATCCTGTTCAGCAATACTGTTAAGTTTTGTTTTTGTTTCTCTCAGACTGACAATTTACAGTATATAAATTTAAAAAAACAGCAGTCAAAAGATTATGAAGGTCCTATGGTTCTTTACCAGGCTGGCTCTATTTATATGCTCAGTTCCGAGAATTTTTTCTCAGATTTTCCAGCTAACCCTTGGTCTCACCTCCCACTGTATTATTGTAAATCAGACCCAGATTTAATTTGCTTTCAGTTTACAAGGGCAACAGGAGTCACAAACTACCTCATTTTGAAAGCAATTTCCCCTGGATTCCTGTGATGTGTTGACTGGATTTTTAGTTTTTGTACTGTTACTATGAACCTTTACCTCAGATACCTAAAAATGATATCCATTCTACTATCAAGTGACTTTTGTATTTAACTTATAAATTGATAAATTAGAGAAAGTAAAAGCATGATAAAAAGCAAAGTTTTAGTCTAATGAAACTCAAGATTTTATTTATGCTAACAGCACAATTTTGATAACTTATAATAATATTCTTGTATTTCTGCAAACACTAAAAATGTGTTTCAACTGTTTGCTTCATCCAACACTATTATCGATAACTTCAAGTCCAGGACCTAATTGTTCTGTCAGCAGTTTTATGAAATGACTGATAGAGCAAAACTAGTAAGATCAGATAAAATGTATTAGATTAGATTAAAATGATGTCTTGAAAGCACATGTTGTATTTATTTTAGAAATACTGCAAGTAATATAAGGTTACCGTCTAAGTTTAGAAAGAGACTTAGATAAGGATATTTACTATGAAAAACATATGGATTGATACGTGCTAGGATTACCAAAGGAAGTTACCAGTCCATTGGTGGGTAATCATGTGGATTTATGAGACATGAAATGTGTAATAAATGGTAAATGAGTTCCATCTATTACTATAAACCATATCTTAGTTAAATAATCACATAAACATATTGCTGGTCTACTAAGGTTTGGCTAAGAATTTAGTGACAACACCAAGAGAGAAGCAATTGCTTTAACTTCTTTAGATAATGAAAACTGTGTTCTAATATGCATTGTTAAGAAAGCAGAGTTATATAAAACTGAATGTACAGGGTGATGATAATAAAGTAAATTGTCCATTTCATGCTACCATTATGAAAAAAGAAATAAAAAGAGCTTACATGCTTTCACCAGCTCAGCTCAGAGCCCCAGCTTTTAAACTCCAGGCATATCCTCCGATGGACTGGGCTTAAAACACAAAAATTAGAGCCAAGCACTCAGATCATACAAGTATCTTTTATGACTAATGCTGGGTATCGACAGTGTCTTCACAATATGAAACTGTGGCAGGATGGCGCCGAGGTGGAAGGTAAACAAGCAGGTTAGAGACGATAAGTTGGAGTTTACTGCGCCAGTGTGAATATTTATTTAATAATAGAAACAAAACAAAACAGAAACAAAATGGCACAGTGGCCAAAATAAACAAACACAATTCTCTCTTCTCTATCTCGTTCTTTCTCCTTTTCTCTGACCCCGGTCAGCAAAAGCTGCTGGTTTTTATAGTGGTCGAGGGATTAACTGGTTATCAATTAACTTGTTTATCCCTTGACCACATTCTGCATGGGATTTCTAATAAGCGTGGTCGACAGCCAATTTGTCAATAAATTATTTATTTGCTGCCGACCATGCATTCTCACGGGATGTAGTTTGGCAGAGACAAGAAGCAAACCTCGTCCCTGCCAACTACATTTAACTAAAATAAACACAAATACATTAAACAATAATAATAATAATAATAATAATAATAATAATAATAATAATAATAATAATAATAATAATAATAAACACAGGGGCGGGATGTACCTTGTCACAGATACGTATCGCGATACAAGGGTCATGATATGATATGTATTATGATACAGTAAATTAAGCGTGAAACATAAAAATCAATAACACTGGTAAAGCACTTTTGGTCAAATAAACTTCACAACCTGATTTGCTTTTGTTTCCTGTTTATTCTTTAAAACAAATTTCTTCAAAATAAAATTAGAAATACAGTACTGTAAATAATAATAATAACAATAATAATAACAATAATAATAATAATAATAATAATAATAATAATAATAATAATAATAATAATAATGTGCACAGTTCATGGAAACAAAGGCTTTTTCAAAAGTTCTGAATCTGACAAATTAAAAAAAAAACATCAGTTCTCTAAATGCAGATTTTTCTTAAAACAAATAGAATTATTTTATATTTTGAGGTTTTACTCAAGGAACACTAAGTGATCTACTTAGTTTGGTTTGAATGCACTTCTTTGTGCTGTTACCACATCTCCAGCACACTGGTCCCTGGGATACACAGGTAACGCTTGTGATCCTTCCACCAGTCAAAAGCATTTTCATTGAGAGGAAAAGGTGCTGCCTCTTGATATTTTATGACCTCAGTCAAATGTTACTATCAGGCAACTTTCTATTTTGTTCTTTATTTTTTTGTAAAGATGTCTGGGCATATAACTAACATAAAATTAATACAGTAGTCTTATCCTGCGATTTCCACATGGAGCGCATGTGAGTCCAAATTTGTCATTAACGTGACAATAGCATGCAGGCGCTTATATGTGCATCTGCAAAATTTAATATGTCTTTTTAATGTGCTTCAATGAAAAAATAAGAAAACTGTATTGCAAAAGTATGTGCAGTTTTATTTTTTACTGGCAGATGGCAGCAGCCCCTAAGAAATGTGCTTGACAGACCGGGTCATCTGTATATACACAGCTGAGAGTGAAACATGGATGCCTGTGTATCTACAGAGAATAAAATGAGGAGATTTCTTTACTTATTGGTGTTACAGCTTGTAAGGAAGCCTTGTCAGGTTTGGTACTGGTCAAAATGACCTATTTATTTATTATACCTACACTTCACAGATAATAATTCATATAACAGCGCTATACACCTGTGCCTGAAACTGGGGAAGATACTGTATATGACGTGATTGAAAATTTGAAAGTTTTCTGATGTATATGTGCTAGATAGACATTAGCATTGATGAGGGCTTGAAGTGTCCGCTTTTAAGTCTATCACACAAAAAATAATTTCTAAAAAGTGATATGCCTGCACAAGCATTATAATGTTATTATAATGCTGCCATTATAAAAAAAGTTATTTATACTTATATAATGCTGCTATTGGAAAAATGATGTTATGTTGTGATCTATAGTATAATGCTACAATTGTAAACACATTGTTGTTACTTTAAGTTCTATTGAAATACTGTATAACCATTTATCATAATCACAATAAAAAGTGTGTATTTAGGAAATATATAGGAAAAAACTGTACAAATTGTTTATTTGAGGGTTAAGAATGAAAAATCTGCACAAAAAAGAGCATTTTTAACATGGAAATTGCCAAAAATACATTGGCAGCTGGGTGGTTAATTAAAAAAAAAATCAGCTTCACAATTAGACAGTGAAATCTGTCAATTCCAAGTCTTCCTTTTAGTCTGATATAAAATTATACCATAGAGAGGTCTAGTACTAGTCCATAAATATATCCTACATTAGAGTTAATGTGCCACATTACAATAATACAGCATGCATGTTTGAAACTTACTGGGGCTGTGGTGAGTACACACAAATGCTCATAATGAGTATGGGCAGTAATACAAGACTCATTTTGCTATTACTTGTTATTTTTGATTTTTGTTTTTTAATAATGCAGTATTACAGCTGGTATTCTGACAGCTGTGTTTACAACACTCATAATAAAGCAAACTGTTTTATCAACCTAAACTTTTTAAATTTTTTTTTACTGAAATTAACCTGTTACCCAGTGTCTCAGTAGGCTACTGACCTATACTTCTTCTGTAGTTCAATTGCTATTGATTTCTATTCCTAGTTAGTTACCCGATTGCTGTCCACATATTTCATCAACAAAAGAAAGTGAACAAAATCAGTCATCTGTTTCCGTGATAAAAATATTGTCTGCACTAATGAACCCTAGTAATTAGCACTGAAAGATTAATGGATTTGAAAATTCTAGTAGCAAAATATGTAGACTCATTTAATTGCAGTTAATGCCCAAGCTGACTTTAACAAGCACAGGCATTTATTAAACAATTAAGGCTGAAATGTTCATGCACCTTACATTTTCAGAGAGGATCAATGAGGAACCATGCTTGTCTGCAATAGAATTATGCTATTACTTGCCACCAAAGAATAATTAGTTTCACCTTTTATTGAGGGTGGTCATGATCGAAATAACCTGCCTATAATATGTCTGAGACAGGATCTGCTCTGTTTCTATTCTTGTCAGGCACTCAGCAGTGCTATTTCCTAGCAACGAGGAAATGTTTAATCTTTGATTAAATTACTTGGTTCAGGTCAAGACCATCTACTACCCTCTTATATCCTTGATTTTCTTTATTATTATTATTATTATTATTATTATTATTATTATTATTATTATTATTATTATTAGCAGGTAGCTGGAGTGCTCAATTTATTGTAGATGCCCAGTGACAGTATGAACTGAACTATAGCAGTGCTAACATCATTTATTTTACCTTTCTGAAGCACTACTGATTTGTCATACAATTATGGTGAGGAATATTGTCAATTCAAGCTGACAACTAATGAACGTAGGACAAAACCCACAATGAATCAAAACTTTATATGGCAGTGTAGCAAGATTAAGGTGAATAAAAGGGGTGAAATCTGGCCTCCCGACAGCTGGCGGCACTAGAATGATCTACCCATGGAACATACATTAGGTATAAAGCCGGTTTTGGCTGTAGAGGATTAACGGGGGTGTGGCCTGGAACATAAATAGGGAACTGTGTTGCTTAGCGGGGGAAGGAGAGTTTGGGGGAGAGGATTGCTGCCGAAACCTTTGTGAACAAAAGACAGTGTACTGTAAAACCTGGAAAATACTGAAGGCGCTGTCTACCTTGGATTACAAACTGTATATATCTGTAAATAGTGTGTGTTTGTGTTTTGGTTGTGGATTTTTGGGTGTTTTCAAAAATACTTGTTTGCACCAAAGACATTGACTCTGAATGGTTATTTCTACACCACACTGACACAGCCTCCTACAAAGAGGTGTCAGAATGGGATAACCACACACAGATGGACCCATCACAGTTTTTCGAAGTTTTTAGGAAGCCTTGCACAAGGGGTACAGCGGCAGCTCAGGTGGGCGGGGCTATTTTCCTGGCTAGTGAATCCCGAGGCCACAGTGGCCCAAATGCTGGCCGTGCAACCTAAACTCCTCGAAATGTCAGCAGAGGACGACCCAGAGGCCTTCCTGCTCACATTTGAGAGAATGACCGAGGCAGCGCAATGGCCCAAGGAGGGCCATCAAAATCACGTCTTGTTTGACCGGGCAGCATATTGGGCCCTAGAAGCCGATGAGGCTCAGGATGACTAGCAGGTCAAGGTGGCTATTTTTTACCAGCTGGTGATCAATCCGGAGACTTACCAACTCAAGTTCCGGAATTTCCAGATGGAGGAAGGGATGCAACCTTGGGTGGCAGCCCAAAAGCTCTGGCACAGCAAGAGATGGCTGGAGCTGGAGATCAAAACCGTCGCACAAGTGGCCGACATGATTGTGCTGGAACAACTGCTACAGGTCATGCCGGCCGAAGTCAGCATCTGGGTGAGAAGGCTCCAGCCGAAAACAGCAGACGAGGCAGCAGAGTTTGCTGAAGCCTTCTTGGATGCCGATGCGGCAGGTGTAAGAGAGCCAGGAACTTCAGCCCCCACGGCCATCCCAGAAGCTCCTCCAGTAAAGCCCCGCCTCAGCGGTAAGGTGAACCCCAGAGGGGCCACCCAGAGGACCTCTCAGTGGTCGCCTCGGTTGACCCACAGATGGGTAAGAGAAATACTCCCAAACCCACCCCTGACTGGGGAGCGGGACAATGTTGCAAATGTACCTCAAGTGTTGCCACCCTCACTATTTCTGTGTTTTAGGTGCAACCAGCCGGGCCACAACATTGGCAAGTGTCCGCTCATGCGATGCCGGAGTGACTACATGGGAGAAAACAGCAAGTACCGGAGGGCAAGTATGTTGCGGGTCATTTTTATCTGGTGACGGTGAAGGTCGGACGAACGAGTACCCACGTAGTAGTGGACTCTGGGTGTACGCAGACCTTGATTTGGCAATCGCTCTTGAAGGGTGTGGCTTGGCAGCCGTATCAGTCAGTGGTTATCACCTGCATTCATGGCGATACAAAGCCATACACCACCACTAAAGTTAGGGTTATAGTTCAGAACTAGACCGCCAACGTAATCGCAGTGGTCACCAAAAGGCTGCCTTATCCAGTGATTCTGGGATGAGACTGGCCTTTTTTTGAACAGGTCCTTAGAGAGCAGCAAGCCTGTGTGGCCACTCGGGCTCAGACTGTGAAGGAGAAAACAATTGGCAAACTTTTTCCTTTACAGTCTGATCTGTTTAACCCTAGATTTCGCCCCAAGAAAACAAGGAGAGCAGAGGGCGGAACAAGTCACAGAGGGAAAGGGGGGTCAGGTTCAGAAACACTTCAGATGAAAAAACGTAGTGGAAAGGGGGTAGGTATCCATTGTAAACTACCAGGCGCAAGCAACCCAGAGCCAATAACGGCTAGTGATCCTCTCCCTCTTGATGTACATGGTTTTGGGGACCGAGACATAGATCTAGTGGCAGAGTAAAATAACAATCTGGCTCTGCAAATTCTTAAAAATCGAGCTCAGTACATTAAGGGGAAGAGGGTTAACAATTCAACCCCCCATTTTATATCCATACTTGGCCATAAAAAGCAGCTGCTGTATCGAGTGTCCCGGCCTCAGGGACGGGCAGGTGATACACCAGCTGTTAGTTCCAAGTTTTTTCTAACTGACGTGTTGCGGCTGGCCCATGGAATCCTGTATGCTGGGCAACTGAGTCAGGAAAAGACAGAAGAAAGGGTCCTGGCCCATTTTTTTTGGCCTGGGATCTGTGGCGATGAAAGTACATGGCATCATGTTTGGAGTGCCAATTGACAGCTGCAAAAGTGGTTAGCCCTTGGTTCCACTACCACTTGTTTCCACCCCATTCAATCGAATTGGGGTAGATACCGTAGGCCCTTTAGATGGCACAGAATCAGAAAATTGGTTCATTTTAGTGATAGTGGACTGCAACTCGATATCCTGAGGCTGTCTCTATGAGCAGTATCAGCGCTCAGTCAATGGCAAAAGAGTTGGTACAGGTGTTTTCTCACATAGGAATACCTAAAGAGATCCTCACTGACCAAGGGACAGCTTTTATGTCAGGGTGCAGATTTGCAAATCGCTCAGGGTTCGCTCTATCAGGACATCGGTGTAACACCCCCAGACGGACGGATTGGTAGAGTGATTTAATCAGACGCTTAAGCAGATGTTGCACCGCTTCCTGCAAAGAGACACCAATAATTGGGTAAGAATGCTTCCCTATCTTCTTTTTGCCATTAGAGAAGTACCCCAGTACTGAGAATTTAGATTTGGAGCAGAAAAGAGATCGGCAAAGTTTAGTTAGGCAATTTGCTGATGTTTTCTCCAAAAACAAAGGGCTATTGGCAGATTCCTTTGACGAAAGAATCCCGCGAGAAAACAGATTTTTCCATGGGAATACACTTGTTTGCACCAAAGACATTGACTCTGAATGGTTATTTCTACACTACATTGACACAGCCTCCTACAGGCAGCTTAAAAGGTGTGTGTGTGTGTGTATGTGTGGTGATATTTATTTACGGTATATGAACTAATACTTGAGAAATTGAGAAGCTCAATCAGGGCTAACGCATAGGTATAAAATACCTAGCCAGAGGGCATAAAGAGGACTCTTTCACAATGTTCTCTTAAGCATTGTGACAGGTGTTACAGGGCAGCAATATTGATGGGAAAGAAGCCAGACACAGCACCAGGAATTTTACTGATTGTCATGGACATCCATTCAATAGCTATATTTCCTTGACTATCAACTCGCCTATTACCTCATTTGCATTAAAACAAAACATTCCCATCCGACACAAGTTTGTGAATTATGCCTGTTTCTTTAAATGTGGGTTACATGTCAATCTAATGTCTTTGCTCTGCTGGCAGTTTTTCATGTCAGTGTAGAAAAGACCTTGTCAATTGTACAGTTCTGGGGGAAAAAAAACCCAAAAAATAGTAAATGACAGAGATTGTGGCATTTGGATGTTGGGATCTTCATTACTGTTTCTGTCCCAAATTCATCTTTTGTATCTAATACAGTCCTTTGTCACGCCTGGATGTTTCTTGCTTGCCTGCATTCAACTCTCAAGAATGATACTTTATTGCAAATATATAAAATCTAGAGACATTATAACAGATATCTATTTTTTAGTTAGATATACATAATTTAGAGATATTTCATTTTAATTAGTGTAGAATGCCCTAATGTATGAATGTATGGATTTCTATTGCAATCGTATGTTAGTTCATACAGTATGTCATTATGTTTGAATTTACACATTTATTGATAAAGTCTGGACAATGAATATTGCCCACATGCAGTGGAAATATAACAACACAGCATTGTGTTGATGAGGCTGAAGGTTTTAAAGTATATACTTATTATACGAATGTGACAGCATAGTGCTGTGGCTCAAGATGTTACTGGCAGGAATTAGAGACTCAGAGACAGAAGCTGCAGTGAAGTGCTGTTGCGCACATTTAATTCCCAAAATAAACAGAACAAAAAAGGAACAAACAAATAAACGGGGCTTTGAGGGCCAAAACAAAGATTCAAAGTAAACAAAGAATACGTAGGCTGGGCATTTGTCTTCTCTACTAAGTTTACAAACAACACAGTTTCACTCACCTAACTCCCTCTTTCCACACAAACAATTTCCCCTTCTTTTATACAGGTGGACATTCTCCAATTAGCACCAATTACCTAACTCGAGAATGGCCACAACTATGATTTTTGGCTGGGACAGAATTAACCCCATCCCTGCCAACCTTACACTCCCACACAGACTATTTACACAAAAAGTGCTTTTGCCCTGCCACAGACAGCAATTAAAAACAAAAAACATCTCTACTCTACATATAAATAATTATCTCTTCCACTAGCTTTGTAGAGATCAATTTGCAGACAGGACCATAATCAATCATCGGACTGCCAGGAAGAGGTAATGATATGATCACATCAGCATGCATTAATTTTATATTACTAGGTTTACTGTATGGCAAAACAATGGCAGTAATTTTGTACTGATTTATAGGGATGTAAGGAAATAAAACTGATAAACAATATTATTCAAGTCAAACGTATGTTTATTTGTATAGCTCAGAAAAGAATAACTTTAAATGGACAGAGTTATAGACTCCGGGCTGCAGTGAGATCAAACTGAGCAATCAGCACAACATTCCTTTCAGTTTTTATAAATACCTGCACACAATCTTGTAGTGACGTATTTGGAGTGTAATTTATGATCCTTTGTCCCTCTAGAGTCAACGTGGCACTTTCTTTTCTGCCTGGCAACAGCCCCCAAGAAGCAGAAACATTTCTGTACATTTCTTATCAGTGCATTCACCCATACACCCCTCCTCCACAAGAGGCCCTTCTCTACATTCCTGAACTAAAGTAACCCACTCAGATGCTCATATATGTCTGCTGTAGACAATAACATTTAAAGAATAATCCGTTCTAACATATAAACGACTGCAAAATTCTTACAGGATGTCATTAAATAAAATATTACCAAGCAAAGTCCTGTATTTTTATACAAACTATTTGTATTTTTTTATTTAGGTTCTAGTAGTTCCTCTCTGGAGAATAGCAAATATGCAGTAAAGACCAACTGATGAGATGATCAACCCCACCACACGCAGAAGAAAACAATCTGGCAGCAAGGGTTTCACATCACTAATAGCACATACCCTTGAGGTAAAAGGTCAAGTTGTGAAATGCCTTGGTCTGTCAACTACCTGCAACACTCAACATTTAAAAATCAGTTAAAAGGATGTCTTATGCCCTGAAGAAATAAAATGGGATAGGATATACAAATTGGTAGGTTTCAAAAGTGGGTACCAAATGAGACTCAAATATTTAATATACTCCAGGGTATGTAAGAAATCTATACTACGGCAGATCTTAATATTGTCTAAATAAAATGTATAAATCAATTATATACATACATAGAGATAATTGAATTCTAACAGGAACAGCTCTGTATTCATGTTGTAAAGATTTCAAGACAACACTGTTCCTCTTTAGTGGGGGTTATATGTTTATACTTGCCTATTTTTATGGTTAATATATACAATTCCATTCATTGCATTTTTTTTATTCTGTTGTTATTTTCTGCTGTGACTAATTACAGTTGGCCAACCAAGTTTAGGGGGTAGGAATTTGATTTCAAAGATTCTGAGCTGGGGTTAGTTTGGTAAATAGAAAGGGTGCTGTGATGTTTTGTTTCTGCATTTGTCTCTGCGGGCTGCTGTAAACTGTCTCCACCATTTAGACACCAAATGCCCCTCTCAGTGACGTCACACGAAAAAAAAAAAAACTAGCAGGAAGTGAATGTCAGTCCCTCCCCTATCCAATGATATGTGTTTCAAAAGCCTGTATTGCAAAGTACGGTAGCCCTGTAATCATCAAAATAAAGTGTTTTTTTTTTTATCATGTTTACACAAACGCAGTCCTACAGAAGGCCACTTCAGTATGATCGTGTTAACATTATCCCAGTCCTTAAAAGGTTAAATATGAGAATAAAACCAAGATTAACTGAGTTTTTTTTTTTTTTAATCTCAACATTTTTTTTTTTTAATCGCTTGACAGCTTAGTAAAATGTCAGTTTGAACAGTACGTTCACAGGCGTTGTCCAGTCAAAGGCGTTGCATGCTGAATCTGGTGTAAAAATGACAGGACTCTGCCCAATCACATCTGTGTTTGACTGTGTTTTTTCTTTTTTTACACCAGAAGTGTGCTTAGGCGGGCAGTGAAGAAAACGGGGTGGGGGTTAAACTCCTAAAACCACCCCCCTAGCTAAGCCACTGGCTAAGTGTATACATGTGTGGGTAATTGATCAGCCCTGAGTCAGCACAATGGGAAATGTGTCCTGAACACCTGGGTTAAAGTCAGGACTACATTTTCTCTATCCAGATTTAAAGGGAAACATGCCTTGTTGAACTCCTGGGCTAATGTACCTTCCATCAATTATTTTACACCTCACTTTACCACTATATACAGTGCCGTGAAAAAGTATTTGCCACCTGTCTGATTCTCTGCATTTTTGCATATTTTTGACACTGAATGTTATCAGATCTTCAACCAAAACCTAATATTAGACAAAAGGGACCCTGAGTGAACACATAACACAAAAATGTGATACATATTTCATTTATTTATTAAAGAAAGTTATGCAACACCCAATGCCCCTGTGTGAAAAAGTAAATCGCCCCCTTAGACTCAATAAGTGGTTACGCCAGCTTTACCAGCAATAACTGCAACCAAACGCTTCCTGTAGTTATTGATTAGTCTCTCACAGCACCGTGGAGGAATTTTGGCCCAATCCTCCATGCAGAACTGCTTCAACTCAGTGACATTTGTGGGTTTTCGAGCATGAATTGCTCGTTTCAGGTCCTGCCACAACATGTCAATGGGGTTTAGTTCTGGTCTTTGACTAGGCAATTCCACAACTTTAAATTTCTTGTTCTTCAACCATTCTGATGTAGACTTGCTTGTGTGTTTCGGATCATTGTCTTGCTGCATGACCCAGCTGCGCTTCAGCTTCAGCTCACGGACGGATGGCCTGACATTCTCCTGTAGAATTCTCTGATACAGAGCAGAATTCATGGTTCCTTCAATGATGGCAAGGCGACCAGGTCCTGATGCAACAAAGCATCCCCAAACCATGACACTACCACCACCATGCTTGACCGTTGGTATGAGGTTCTTACTGTGGAATGCAGTGTTTGGTTTTCGCCAGACATAACAGGGCCCATGTCGGCCAAAAAGATCCACTTTTGACTCATCTGTCCAAAGAACATTGTTCCAGAACTCTTGAGGATCATCCAGGTGCTTTTTGGCAAACTTGAGACGAGCATTCATGTTCTTCTTAATGAGCAATGATTTCCGCCTTGCTACTCTGCCATGAATCCAATTTTTGCCCAGTGTCTTTCTGATGGTGGAGTCAGAACACTGACCTTAGCCGAGGCGAGAGAGCCCTGCAGATCCCTGGATGTAGTTCTAGGGTTCTTTGTGACTTCCTGAACGATTTTACACCTTGCTCTTGGAGAGATTTTGGCAGGACGGCCACTCCTGGGAAGATTCACTACTGTCCCAAACTTTCTCCATTTGGACAATATAGCTCTGACTGTGGTTCGGTGGAGCCCCAGAGCCTTAGAAATGGCTTTGTAACCCTTTCCAGACTGATAGGCATCAACAATTTTTTTTTCCGGAGGTCTTCAGGAATTTCTGTTGTTCGTGGCATGATGGGCCTCTAGAACCTGTGGGCTGACAACTTCACTGTGATGGTAAGGGAGAAAATCTTGAGAGAAGAGGTGACAGTTTTCCTGGTGGGCCACAGATGCTCAAGGGAAATCTGGTTTTCAAATCTTTGCCAGATGCTGCAAGGCCAGCCCTGGGCAGACTCCAACTGTGAATCTAGCCCCTGAACAGGACCGTCTGTCCGCCTTCGGGCTCTCAGACGCAGTTGTCAGTACACAGCAGAATGCTAGGGCCCTCCACTTGTACGCCTATAAGTGGAGGTATTTCCAAAATTGGTGTATGGCCAGAGGTCATGACCCCATTTGTTGCCCGATAGCAATCATCTTACAGTTTCTGCAAGACCTGCTAGAGGAGGGTAGATCCCCTCTACACTGAAAGTGTACCTAGGGGCAGCAGTGTGGAGTAGTGGTTAGAGCTCGGGACTCTTGACCGGAGTGTCGTGGGTTCAATCCCAGGTGGGGGACACTGCTGCTGTACCCTTGAGCAAGGTACTTTACCTAGATTGCTCCAGTAAAAACCCAACTGTATAAATGGGGAATTGTATGAAAAAATAATGTAGTATCTGTATAATGTGAAATAATGTATAATGTGAAATAATGTGATATCTTGTAACAATTGTAAGTCGCCCTGGATAAGGGTTTCAACTGCATTGCTGGCCTACCCCCACCTGGGCACAGTCTACCAGAGGAGTGGCTACATCATGGGCCCTCTTTAGAGGTGCCTCATTGACTGATATTTGTACTGCGGCTAGCTGGGCTACTCCGCATACATTCACCAGGTTCTACTCACTCAATGTGGTAGATCCCTCTATGCCTTCATTAGGCACAAGGGTCCTTGAGGTTGCACGCTCGCACCACAAAGATTAGTTTGGTGGTAGCAAGACGTCCCTCATCTGCTGTCCGATCACGCTCTCTCGTATACTTTCCCAAAAGTATTGCTGTTGGTCATCTTCGAATTGAAAGGGAATGATTGGTTACGGATGTAATCCCGGTTCCCTGAAAGTGAAGACAAACCTTGCGAGGTCGCATCACTTGCATTCACGGGTTCGATGCAAAAGAGAACGTGATCTCTGCGGAGTGACTACTTATTCCCTCGGTGGGAGGAACCGAGGACGTCACTCCCCAGAGGGGCCTATCGGCAGCTCTGACATAAAATGCACAGTAAATACCTGACCAGTGGCAGGCATATCCCAAAAGTATTGTTGCTGGTCGTCTTCACTTTCAGGGAACTGGGGTTACATCCGTAACCTATAGTTTTATAGCTAATACATAAAATGGTAGTTTGCCATGGAATTTTGTCATGGAATTTTTATAATATTGTGCATATTGATTTATACAGTGTGAAGCGGCTCATTAGTATGTAAGCCGTGCGTATATGCTTTATATACGCAAGGTCATGTAATGCTGTTTAACCAATCACAGGTTATTTTTTTCTAAGCCATTTTTATTTATATCCTCTGCCTATTCTTATTAGTGGCATACCCCTGATCACCTGTTTCCAGACTCTTTCCAAATCACTGCTGATTAAAATAACACTATTTTTTTTACCTTTTGTAAATGTTGATCGCTTTTTATAGTGACATCAATTATTTTGCACCCAGATTGAACATGTCAATCTATGTGGCCTGAGGCCCAGTGCAGCACCTGTGTCCAGTTTGTTAAATCACTCACGCGATAAGAGGCCACTCCCATAAAGTTCTGCCTTCACCAAGCACTAATGCAGACGTTTCAAAAGTGGTCTAAAGCATGCTTCTTAAATCACATACAGGCACAAAGTCCCCCTGATTGTGAGATGCATAATAATGTGTAGTTGAATAGACCTATAGAGGCTGACTCCCGGCAGATTATAGGGGGCTGAAAATTTTACATACCTGGGAACCTTTTAAATCCCACTATCGTAGATTGATGACTAATGAATAATAATTCATACAAAACATATTTGAGTCAGAAATTACTGTACAAGTTTTAGAAAAAAATAACAGAAATAATATAGCTGTAGACTGCACTTATAGATCTCTAGCTTCCTAGTTCATATTGTATTTTAGTCATACTATTGCACTTACTGTAAAGTATTGTATCTAAATATTACATTTGCATTGCAACCCTGCCCCGTAAGTCACCTTGGATAAAGATATCTTCCAAATAAATAAATTAATAAATTAATAAATAATAATAATAATAATAATAATAATAATAATAATAATAATAATAATAATAATAATAATAATAATAAGGCTTAAATAAACCAAAATTGTACTTTTTCCGAAATGAGAGACAGGGAACTTGTTATGAAATGAGAGACAGGGTACTATTTAGTTGTAACTAAATTATCTGCTATATTTATTGGATTTTACAAGATTTGTTTAATAGCACTTATGTTTTTACATCCTATAAAAATGAAATTCCAAGTAAATTAAATTACAAAACTTACCTTCCCATCAGTTCCTTACCAATTACTGTACATTAGAATCCCTTTTGAGTAAAAAAAAAGGTATTTCTGACAAGGTAGGTGTTTTTACCTCAATATTTAATCATTTGTTGTGTAAATAATGCTTCATAACTATATATCGTCTATGTCTGCTTGAGTGAGTGACATCTGTAAAAACGTAAACGTAATGCAAATCTGCCTATACACTTAAGAGAATGCTATTTTAGGGTGTTCTCAGAACAATATGGGATAGCTTAATGAGTTTTATGGTGATTCCAGTAACAGTATCTCAAAGCATAATTGATTATGGAGTTGTTTTCAAATCCATCAACATTAAAGGCTTGACCACATACTAATAGGCTGCTTCATGAATATTTCATTTAAAGTGCATCATCGGATATTAGTTTTATAAAAATCATTATGAATCAGACGGGGCTGGTAGGGAGGGTAGAACAACCACCCCAAGTATTATTATTATTATTATTATTATTATTATTATTATTATTATTATTATTATTATTATTATTATTACTGCCATGCACCAAATGATTCTACAAACTAATTTTGCTACCACAGATAAAACAAAGTACTTTGAGTATTTGAGTATTCTTCCCAATAAACTATTGTTGCTTGCTGGGAGCCACTCATTGTCAACACAAACAAAAAACAAAACTGCTTACGCATTTTAATACACATTGATGTCTGGAATTATTGTACTCTTTACCTGAATAATCCTTGCTTGGACAACTTTAAAATCTGAATCTAGTTTTTTTTATTTTTTTTTTATTGAAAGTTAGGGTAACTGAATATATAACTACATGCTTTTAAAACCATGTTTGGCAAAGCTCAATACAAGATGGGCATTTTGTAGTTCTCAGTAATAAATGTCAACTTGAATAAATTCAGAATTTATATTTACATGCCAGTACATAATTTACAGGTGTCATATCTTGAGACCAGGCCTTGGGGTTACATTGATACCAGGAAGTCAAGCATTGTGGGGATTTGTAAATCTTTGTGAAGTCATGGTTACGGTTATCAGACTGGTGTTTACGTTAATACATGGGATTGAGTTCTTCCATCATTCATGCAAGAGTTTGGGATTTCTCTCCATGCTATTCAGTGATGCAGATATTTAAGAGACATACATGTACAGTAATTCACATAACCAAAATGTGATTTATTTCTACATTGTATTTCATCTATTTTGTAGTCATCTGCCACTGTCATTCCAGATTCATCCAGGGACATGGAATGGAAAACAACTATGCCTTGGTATTTGTCATCACTTTACATAACATAATGTGTGTAGTCATCAAGATTTGGAATCAAATAACAGTTCATTTGAGGCCATAAAATAAGATTTGAAAAGTTCCTTATGTCTGTGTTTTAGGAGGTCCACCTCGCTAGCTTCTAGTACAGTAAAAGAAAGGGACTCATTATATTGATCTCTGAATCATTGACATTACAACTAAATTAAAAAGGTCACAGCCATGTAAGAAGGCTGGATTTGGCGGATACACCATTTTAAAACAGGCAATCCTGAGTGTATGTGTTGGAGGGAGTGGGGTAAGGGTTTTTGGAAGAAGCTTTGGAATGGCTAAAGAAGTAGCCATTAAAACAGTAGTTGGGCTACAGAAAGGGGTGTTTAGTGTTTGCACTATGTCTAAGGTGACCAGATTTTCATAGCTCAAAACCGGGACATATTGTTAAATAACTGATAAGACTAATTAAGCTATTTCAATGGTTATTTAAATAGCCATCCTCTCACTCTTAGTATTATCTTGCTTTTTTTTTTTTAAGCATCTAGCTAATTTCTGTACACTCCTGGGTGTATAATTTATGGCTAATTAGTTTAAGAAACCATATTGTGTTATATACGCATTGAGGTCATTAATAATAATAATAATAATAATATTATTATTATTATTATTATTATTATTATTATTATTATTATTATTATTAATAATAATAATTAAATACATTTACGCTTTGGCATTTTTCTTTCTTTTTGTTTCTATTTTTACTCACCACATCATGCCTGGTGGATTTGGATGCTGTGCTGTGTAGTGACTGGGCTAAATCCTGGCAGGACTGAACAGCTATGAAATTACTGTATTACACAATTGTAGATTCATATTAAATATACACTGAATGCAAATGCACAGTGCACTGAGGAATAAGCATGTATGTCTGTGTTAATCACTTTATAAAAATACTGTTGTTGATAACCCCATCTTTTTATTATTTTATTTTGTTTTCACTGGAAGTGCCACAAACTAAAAGCAGTTATTTCTATTATAAGGTTTTGTACTGAGTCTTCTCTGGTATATTGACGTGCACTGACACCAATATTGATGTTCTCAGGTAAACCCAAAGAAGATATATTTGAATGATTTCTTGCTTAGTTGTCGTCATACTTTTATATATATATATATATATATATATATATATATATATATATATATATATATATATATATATATATATATATAAAATATTTATTGGGAGACTTCTTAGGAGTAACATTTTGTGTACTTTGACCCATCAATCCTTTTTAGATGAATGCCTTAAATAACTGGGCAAATACACCGGCAACATTCCCAAAACCCAAAAGGTGGTTTGTGTAATATAAAAAGCTTCTAACTTACATTTTTCCCAAAGTAGAGTTTGAAATTCAGTTATTTATGCATAGCAGCAGTTTTCAATAAATAAGGCACAGCAGGATCCATGGGGGTAGCTCAAATTTAGGTTAAATATGCAATTTTAACTGTCAACTTGTCTCCTTTTTTCTGGATCATTTTTTGAAAGGCAAATTCCTCTTAAATAAAACCACAGCAGGGGAACCCAATATTTTACATATTGCAAGTATGTCTCCAGTTCATACTTAATGTTGCTATGTCACCAAGATGCTCACACATTACTGAGGCAGTAAATAATAAATAATTCAAAAAAGGCCGCTGAAAGACAGAACGGCAAAAAAAAACAAAAAAAAACGGTCTTTTTCAAGTCGTTGATTCCAGGAAAGCTGCAAGCCAGCTTTCAGCACAAATTCAGGGAAATACAATCTCAATTCGACTCGAGAAACTCTTTTTTATCAATACACTCAGCTTAACACAGAGGTCTTACCATACCATCTTGAGATGGAAAAGGAGAGATGGCTTCCTTTGGATATCAGTTTTATCCCCTTGGTGGGCAGGACCGAGTGCATCATCCAAGAAAGGGGCCTATCGGCAGCTCTGGTATAGAGAGCTCAGTGATACCTATCCAATGGGCAGGAATATCCCATATGTAATGTCTTTGGTGGTCGTCTTCGAATTGAAAGGGAACGGAGGGGACAGAAAATCATGAATGCTGAAATACTGTAATTTTCGATTTGACAGCGGCATTTGTCTGTGCTAATATTCCCCTGAAAAAGCTAGATAACCCCAAGCTCCATTAATTCCTTAATATATACAGTAACTGTCTGATATAATGCCAGTTACATGATCAAGGCATACTGTACAATGACATTCTTCGAGGTTTGCTGCCAAATTCAGTGCATTTGACATGAAAAAAAATATCTCCCCTTCTGTTGATGAATTACATATTTGTGCCAGGTGAGATCCCGATATCAAGGAAATGTAATACATTTTTTTAACAAATGATTATGCGTAAAAGTGTACTCGTAAATTAAAACCTTTAAATAAGTTATTTTCACGTATGAGTTCTCTGAAATAATACTGAAAAAAATGTCCTTTTAAAATCGTGTTATACGTATTAACAGGGATGTTAGGGTTACATAATATATAACTGTCAGTAGCCACCTATTCTACAGCGTTCTGTTTATTAATCTGCTAATCAGAGATTCAAACCGGAATTTTCGGCTCTGGTTCCGAACGGCTGATTTCGGTTCAAACAAAATGAAATACCAGTTAATACCGGTTCACTTTTTTTTTTAGCCAAGTAACCTGTAGCATTGGTGTTCATAGGTATCGTTTTCTCAAATTAAACCAAAAAGCATAAAATACAGTAAACTCCAGATATCTTGGCACTCAAATGGAAAATGGTGTGACAAGTTATTTTGTATCTATCAATGAATGTACTTATTTCCTGTCTATAGAAACAGCAATGCCTATGTTGCAGCCTTAAAAGAAAATGACAGCAGTCCACTTCTTTTTTTCTTTTCTCCATCGCAACTTTCTTTTGCCTCAGTTCGAGTTTACACAATTTTAAAAAATTGAATACAGCGACATTTCCCAACAATCTCGGTGGGTTAGCGTCCTTACATTCAAAGTAATAACTTAATGTGTTGTTTGTCTGAAATAAACTCTGCAGCTAATCGAGATCATGGCTACATCAAATATGCCACTTGCTTTTTTTCTCCATTCTGTTCCACCTTTCAGCTTTGTGGTGTTTTTAACTCCAAAAAAAAAAAATTCCAGGGCTCTACACATCTGCCGTATATTTGAAAGGTAATACCATTTTGTATTTCTTATTGCATAGCTACTCTGTTTTAAACAGAAGCTATCCTCTCCAAGTAATCAATTACATAAGAACACTCTGTGGTCCAAGCTCCAGGTGGTCTGCAAACAACTCCCAATGTTACGACAAAAGTAGGGAAATGCAATATTAGGGTTTTTAATCCTAAGTCTGCAATCCTTTCCACCCCTTTACAAGCAGTGAAAGGAGCAAGGCAACAAAAGCAACCACAGACAGCCATCATCAGTTAAGACAAACAACATACAACTCTCTGCAGCTAACACAAGAGACATCCATCATCATGGTCCACTAGGTGTATGAGGCCTACTGCCATGCCAGTGTGTTGGGGGGTCATGTATATCTGGGCACTGCTTATGCAGGTCTAGTAGAAGACGGATGCATAATAGTGGCACCAACATCACACACTGTACCTTTATGAATTCCACTGTCATGACCAATGTCTAGTGTGGCATCCACATGTTTGATATGCATCAGTTTGTTGGGTAGGGGGTGGGGAACTGCATGCAGGGCAGGGGAAGTGTATATGTATGGTCAGTCGTGAGACACAGGTGCATGACAGAACAACTACCAATAGTGCTGTAATATGAATCTATGTCCTAGTATAACTTTCTGTTGTATGGAAAGATGCTCAATGGCACAATACAGTCTTTTGCAAGGGAGGAAGGGGTGATGGCCCGGCATTAGCATTCATAGTAACATGGATAGGGGGAATGGGAGCACTTTAAGACCAGGACACCCATGCAACAGATATATGACACAATGATATTGTCACTTGCAAACATGGAAATGTATGAGGTACACTGTTATGAAACTGTGTTTACATTGGCGAGTGGAATGTGCTGTGTCATGTCAGTTTGAGATATTTTCATTATCATACTGGATGAGCAACAGAATAGAGTTTAATGGGAGGGATGCCCTCATGGCATGTTTTAGGACTATGTTAGCAGATAGCACACACATGCATTCTGTAAATATCCATCCTTATGCAGTGCAGATGGATGTCTCTTGTGTTATCTGCAGAGAATTGTATGTTGTTCGTCTTGTGTTGTCGTTCGACTGATGATGGCTGTCTGAGTTTGCTTGTGTTGCCTTGCCCCTTGCACTGCTTGTAAGTGGGAGGGAATGCAGAGTTATGGTTAAAACCCCTAACATCACATTTCCCTGCTTTTGTTGTTTTAATATCAACCATAACTGATGGATTAACAAAGTTTTTTGCAAAGAATATTTTATATACAGACAAATATGAGTTGAGCAGGCTACAGTGATGATCTCTGCTGTTGTATATTATATTCTAAGTTTTTTCACTTTTTCATTTTCCCTCTGATTACAATTTTTCAATTGAATTCAACAGATTCAAACAGAAAAAAAACGAAAGGATGTTTTAAAATGTTGTTAGGTGGGTACTACTCAGAAAGCTAGAAGTGTATAACTATAATTTGGGGAGGATTTGTATCAAGTTACTGGGTACTCTAATACTAGATCACTTCACAATTGATATGCAAATTTGCCTCAGGAAGAGAACTTACTCACTAATTGAATGAATGCACTTCTATCAATTCCTGTTAGCCAATATTCCCGTAAGAATGTAATTTATTGTGAATCAATTGAATTTACTTCAAAATATGCACACAATGAATAATACACATGATCTTAAAATTGTGGATACATTATAACCAGTGAGATTCATGGTAAAATTGAATTTTATTATTATTATTAATCTTTTTTTTAAATTATATATTAGAAATTGTGATTGCCGAAGCTGAAGCAGGTGATACAGAAGACCAGGCAGAGGTGAATACCCAGCTCAGTCCCATCCCTGAGGATGAACAACCGTCACCACCAGCAAAATTTCCCAGGTTGCTGGCTCGTTATCAAAGCCAAAAGAAACACAGTAGCAGTGGAGATCTGATCACTGCGAACACCCAGATGGCAAAGTAAATCTAAAACAAAAAAGAAAACAGTAGTGGGTAAATTAACTTGATTTTTCATTCATTCCATTTTTAGGGAAAAACTGTATAACTCCCTAGCCTTCCACCCTTCTTAAGGTATATAATTGGCATGACTAAAAACAATCCACAGATATGATCATAATTTTAATAGCTGGTAGTATATATATAAATAGCTTCATGTTAGAAGTATGGACATGGTACATGCAGAGAGCACAAACAAACCATTGTTGTCCTTGGAATTGTTTGTTTACCCTTCAGATAATACAAATGATGTTTAAACTCCACAGCATCTAGAGTCCTCTTAAGCAAGGGGGCCCCCAGCCAACCATGGTTACATTACCAATACTGACAGCTGCGTGATCTGACAAGTCTATTACGAAAAAACATAGCGGGGTTATGCTGGAGATTGTAAATGTGTTTAAGGTTAACAAACACAAGTAAAATTAAAATTAAAAATGTTATACCTTTTTTTTTTTTACATGTGATTACATAGACCGCTTAAATTGTTTGATTATTTTTGTAATAGAAGAGGCCAATTCAATTTCATATTGCATTTAATTGCACAGTCTAAAAACAACCCCAGGGGCTCTCAAGTGGCATCCAGTAAAGGCGCCCACGTGGAGTGCAGGATGCGCTCTATAGTCTGGACGCTATGAAGTTCGAGTCCAGGCTATTCCACAGCCGACCGTGGACGGAGCTCCCAGGGAGTGGCACACATTGGCCGAGGCCGCCTGGGGATGGAGGCTTAGGTTGACCAGGGTGTCCTGGGATCACTGCGCACCAGCGACCCCTGCGGTCTGGCCGGGTGCTTGTGGGCTTGCCTGTAAGCTGCCCAGGGCTGCGTTGTCCATGATGCTGTAGCTCTGGGTGGCTGCATGGTGAGTCTGCAGTGTATAAAAAAGCGGGTGGCTAACGGCACAAGGTTCGGTTTCCAAAAGTGCTGATTGTGGCTTTTAGAAGGGATGCAAATTTAGCTGACATTTTGGTACATAGTAGACATACACTGACGGTCAAAAGTTTTAGAACACCCCCATTTTTCCAGTTTTTATTGAAATTTAAGCAGTTCAAGTCCAGTGAATAACCTGAAATGGTACAAAGGTAAGCGGTAAACTGCCAGAGGTTAAAAAAAAAGTTTAGGTTACCAAAAACTGAAAAATAATGTACATTTCAGAGTTATACAAAAGGCCTTTTCAGGGAACAAGTAATGGGTTAACAACTTACAGCTGTTCTGCAGCAATGGAAGTAAATTAAGCCTTGAAAGTTGATGCTAACAATTCCTACAGGTGTCCCAACTTTTGTTGATTACTTACAAACCCTCTGTCTATGTAAAAGCAGTGTTGGAACAGACTGTGTTACTACACCCTCTTAAGCATTATTTGGACAGTATTGTACTGCAGGAAGTAGTATATTGCTATGATAATGGCGAGAAAAAGGCAATTAACAAAGGAAACAGACAGACCATTATAACCCTTAAAAGTGTAGGTCTTTCCTTTAGAGAAATTGTAAAGAAAGCCAAGGTGTCAGTGAGTACAGTTTCCTACACCATCAAAAGGCACTTGGAAACTGGAGGAAACTCTGACAGGAAGAGGTCTGGCAGACCCAAAGCCACAACAGAATCAGAAGACAAGTTTCTGAGAGTCAACAGCTTGCGTGATAGGCGGCTCACAGGACAACAGCTTCAAGCACAGCTTAACACTGGTCGAAGTAAGCAAGTCTCAGTTTCAACTGTGAATAGAAGACTTCGAGCTGCAGGTTTGACAGGTCGAGTGGCAGTAAGAAAGCCATTGCTAAGATGGCAAAATAAGAAAAAGAGGCTTGCCTGGGCCATGAAGCACCGCCAGTGGACTACTGAAGACTGGAAGAAGGTCTTATGGACCGATGAATCAAATTTTGAAATCTTCGGTTCATCACGCAGGGTTTTTGTACGCCGTCGAGGAGGCGAAAGGATGGTTCCTCGGTGTGTGACACCAACTGTGAAACATGGAGGAGGAAGCGTGATGGTCTGGGGCTCTTTGCTGGATCCAGAGTCGGCGACTTGCACAGAGTGAGTGGCACCCTGAACCAAAACGGCTACCACAGCATTTTGCAGCCATGCAATACCCTCTGGTATACGCCTAGTTGGTCAGGGGTTCATCCTACAGCAAGATAATGACCCAAAACATACCTCCAGGCTATGTCAGAACTACCTTAGAAGAAAAGAACAAGACGGTAGGCTTCAAATCATGGAATGGCCAGCACAGTCTCCAGACTTAAACCCCATCGAGCTGGTTTGGGATGAACTGGACAGAAGGGTGAAAGCAAAGCAACCTACAAGTGCAACACATTTGTGGGAACTTCTGCAACAGTGTTGGGAAGAACTTTCCAACAATATTTGATTTCCATTGTAGAAAGAATGCCACGAGTGTGTTCGGCTGTTATATCTGCAAAAGGTGGCTACTTTGATGAGTCAAAAATTTAGATTAAATTTTGTTAAACAAAACGATTCCATGATTTCTTTTTTTATCTCCAGTTGTTTATTTGTTCTATGCTTTAATTTCAGAGTACATTGAGACATTAAACTGCGTAAATTTCAATAAAAACTGGAAAAATTGAGGTGTTCTAAAACTTTTGACCGGTAGTGTATACGGATTGTAGACACATTACAGGACATTAGAACCTGCAAGAGCACATGTAAGGTATGCACATATATTTGTAAAGATAAAACTGAAAATCACAAATAGAGAAAAGTACTCAAGCTTAAAAAAAACCCTCATGCAAAACTAGCAACCTAGTTTATGGTATATTTTGCCAAAAAATGTAATAGAATTAAAGATGTAGGAGAGACAGGTACAACATTATACAAACACATACAGAATCACCTATCAAACATAAGAAATACAAAAGTAAATGAACCAGTGGTTCAGCACTTTACAAAGAACAAGCATAACATGAATGACCTAAAATTTGTAGTTTTAGAAAAATTAAATAAGACAATGTACAATATTGACTAAAAGAAAATAAATGGATAAATAAACTCAGTACCATGATGCCTGAAGGTTTAAATAGAAGACTGCACTAGAAGACTGGCTCTACCTCCTTTACGCTCCCCTGCCTCCAGAGCCCGCTCCTTCTCCACCCTCACCCCGCAGTGGTGGAATGACCTTCCTACAGATGTCAGGACTGCCCAGTCCCTGACCACCTTCCGGCGCCTCCTCAAGACTCACCTCTTCAGAAAGCACCTGTAGAACTCCACTGTTTTTCTCCCAGGACACTTATCACCCTTCCTTATATGCGCTTTACTTGCTCTTATCTGCCCCCTACTTTACTGCATTTAATCCTGTACTTTAGAGTACTGTAATCTGTCAAGTGTTATTTAATCTGTAGTATTTTGTATTTAATTATATCCTGATGTAACTATCACTGACACTTATCTGCTGTATTATTGAATCGTATTTTGTCATACTTGTACTTGCTAGAACCAAAGTCATTGTATTTATCTTGCTCTTAATTGTATTATTACTTGTACTGAGATTCTTGAAATGTATTTGTTTACGACTGTAAGTCGCCCTGGATAAGGGTGTCTGCTAAGAAATAAATAATAATAATAATAATAATAATAATAATAATAATAATAATAATATATTTAAATAGAAATACATGATTGTAGTTGCCATGACAGCCAAAACCTATAAGTACCTCCACTGTTTGTTTTCAAACACACTTTCTCTTGACAAAGGTACAGGTGCAGGCCTTATGATTTCCCCCGACAACGCGATTCTGTGCGTTTTACGTACGTAGTCACTGCGTTGGGGCTTGTTAAGCATCTTAAGCATCCACTAGAGGGCAATACTTAGTTAGAAACTGCTTTGACTATAGATTAATAGCAGGGTCGAGGTCACATGCTGAAACTAACGAATAACAAAAGGGCAAAGCTAACTTCTAGTAAACTCTTTTGTGTAAGGCAATAGCCCAAAATAAATAAACTGTACAGTAGCATATATCAATAAGTTAAAGCATGCTTTTTCTTAAGAAATGGATACATGAATTATGCACGTGAAGGTGATTTTACGTTTTCCTTCTTATTATAAAAAGTAACTTGTCGTTTTAAGAAAACAAAAATATATGGTATGCTACTAAAACCATTCCACAAATATTTGCTTATATCAGTAATACCTAATAAAACAAAACTCGGGGGAGCCTACAGTTTGACAAAACAGAATTTGTTTTATATTTTCCCAGGACATTTGGCAGCTTTAACTTAAAATAAACATGACAATAAAGGTTTGAGCTTACTGTTTATAAGCCACTTCTCTCGCGCAATTTTTTAAAGAACATATTCTGTGGTAGAAAGGTAATGCGTATGCAGCAGTATTTTCTTTATGATGCAATGCATTTTTTTTTTTTTACACATTGCAGACAAAAAATACAAAAGAAAATAATAATCTTATAATATAATAAAAATTTGGAGATCTTGTGCCGTTTATAGTTTGTTTCTATCATTAAACTTTAAAGTTGACAGTTGAGCTTTTATTTGAACTACAAACCAACGCTTGGCGATTGCATCATTCAGTACGTTTACATGCCTGCATGTAAGCATAGTTAGTGTGCGCACGCAAGTGCTTAACTGAGATAAGGCAAAAATCGGAAGAAAATACAGAAAAGTATAAATAATCCAACCCACAAAAGACAATTTCGTTAACTTTTATTATTTAGCAAAAGACATTTAACTTACAAACACTGGTGTGTTAAAATAAATAATTTAGTTTGAAAAAGGCTTCAGTAGGCTATAATAATAAACTAATAATACATGTGTCATTTAGGCTTATAGCCTATGGTTATGCATAGTATAAGGCCTACTCTTTTGCAATACATTATTGTTTTCTTAATGTCCCGATGGACCTCCATTTCTCTGTATTACAGCAGGGATCACCTTTCTGATGTGATCAATATACCGATTACAGCTGTCGATGGTGTGACGTGTCTGCCAGAATTGCTTGATTCCTTCTACTAATTGTTCCTTGTAGACGGACTTCAACTCGCTCTGTATAAATGTCTTCATAGCATGCCACACCATTTCGATAGGATTTAGATCAGGAGACCTGGAATATTAGGTTGGCAAATTAGACACATTTAAACAATACCTCTTCGAATAGCCTATTGCAAATAACAGTTTGTCCACATCATCATTTGTTTACAGTTGTTGTATAGCCATACACTGCAACCCAAATGTAAGTTACAAGTTAACTGCTAATTTACATTGTAATTTTGGCCTACAATTCGAAAGAAGAGGAAATTAGGCTAGTTCTCTATTCGCACTTCATGTAGCCAAGTATAACGTGAATATGAATCAAATCCATTGCATGCTTTGGTGTTCGAACGAGCTGACTTCAATACATAAATAAATACACATTTGGTTTTTCATATTATTTCAGTAAGCTACTGCAAGCTACTTACTCTGCTTGTGTTCTGACCCAGTTGATCCCCTCCTCCAGCATGAGTATGAGACTGAGTCCGACATCAGACTGGGACGGGATTTTTGCAATGTCGGACCACGTTAGACAAAGGACCGCAAAGGGTTAAAAGTGAAATGGTGCTTTTGGCTGATTTGCTTTTGCTGCGCCAATACCCTGAAAACACATAAACTATCCGTGCTGTATAGAGCGTCTCTGGCAGTTCTCGCTGATAACTTGGCGCGAGGAACTACTGTTCCTCTCAATTTGCGTTAATACCACCTTTTCTATAAAATAAACATATAAAATAAACATAGAGCCATTTTATATGCGCAATAACCTACTGTGCGGTAAGACAATTCTTACTGCACTTCCGGGTGGTTGACAATGCACCCAGGCACGTGTAAGATATGTCTTACCACACACCCTGTCGTAGGTTATGGCTTACCTATTAATTCCATGTCCCTTTGTAACAAAGTATGTAGATCAAATCTATAAGCCATGCATTCATTGTGAGCAATCAGATCGTGAGAAGTGGTTATTCATGCATAAATGAGTGTCTTATACATGTGATCAACATCATTTGTTACAAAGGAACATGGAATGAATACGGTAATTAAATCACCATGAATTAACAGGGCTGAATTCAAAATGAATTGCCTCAGAACTCAGAGGAAGTGCATAATACATTCAGTTGTTATTCAGCCGGAATTCATTATGAATTTGCGGCCATTATTATAAAGTTTTACCAATCTATACACTTGTTGGGAATCTGTGCTGCTGTTTAAAAGCAGTCCAAATACATAACATCATCACTTTACATTGGTGTGCAAAACAAAACACAAAAATAATACATATCTACATTTGTAATAAGAAGCTAAAGCTATGTTTTACTACTTTTTTCTTTAATTCCATTTTTCATAATATTTATCATATTTATTATTTTTTATTTATACTCACAGCTTTGTTTTATTGCATATTATACATGTGTATTGAACTGGTGCTGGGCATTGGATACAAATACAATATAAATAGAATTTAGATTGTGTTTAAAAATACATTTTCAAAAGTATGTAGTAGATTGTTTTGTATGTATACTTATTGTATAATGAATTTGTGATTGCAAGAGCCTAAACTTGTGACCTGTAAAAGTCATCTAAAAATGCAAGTAAGGGACTTCAATAAAATTGCAAATAAAGTAATACACAGCCACTAAAAGTAGGCAACAATACAGAATTATAGGAAGGTACAGATGTAGCATATTATGAATTAGAAAACGATTGCGTGCAAACAGCCAATCAGCTTCCAGATCTAGCAGGCTTCTATTTTGCATAGATGCCTGCTGGAACGTTAAAGTGCTTAAATGTGAATTAAATTTTAAATCAATCCGCGCATAAATACCGGCTTTTTCCCTTAACATTCTAATCTACAACTAATCTGATAACACAAAAAGCTACATACTAAACATACTTTCTGACGTTGGTCTAGAGACAAGCGAAATCATGTCAATTATTTTTGGTCTTTTTCACAGTATGACCATAACCTGTTCTACTTCAAGTTAATGTCAAACAGAAATAAAGTGTCCTAAAAGCCCATCCTCTACTTTTACCTTTCCCTTTCCCAAAGTAAGAGTATGAACTTTGTTCTTATTTGTTTTTATGTACATGCAGTACAAATGCTATTACATTTTTTTTTCATATAAGATAATGGCTGCAGACATCAGAATAAATTATTCTAGTTTATTTTTTTTAATATGCAGCGTCATTTAGATGTTTGCACAATGGTACATGCTTTCTTTTAAAGGTAACACCTTACCTGCAAGACAGCTCATAGCTAGTTGTTGCTATGACAACTGTTAAAGTTCTATTCTCTCTCTAGACCACATCTCCCTATTGACCTGCATAATCACTGACTGACTGTTCTGCTAGATGCTGGGCTGTACTATGATTCAAAGGTCTGGAGGCAATATTCAGGCCTGGGGCTGTCACTGTGTGATGCTTTTTTTTCATTCAACGAATGAAAAAAAAACAGTGCTGAGAATTATAAACGTATGGGGTGTGCCGCAAAATAAGCTCATAGAAAAATGTGTACACCATGAAATATGATTCACAGAATAAAAAGATTATGTATTATAAGACTACAACATTTAAAGGGAGCAGGTTCTTTGCTTGTATTTGCTTTTAATATCGTACAAATATTTCAAAGATAACATTGCTGAGGAAAATCTATTTCTATTTTCATAACCTGAATTAAGGTCCAAAATCAAGAAGGGTTCTAAGAAATGGCATTTTAAAGCATTGGCATTTGGTTAGCTCTTCATTAATAATAATAATAATAATAATAATAATAATAATAATAATAATAATAATAATAATAATAATTGTGCTATGTTTTTGTGCAGTGGCCAAATGCTCAGAAGTTTTAGTGTCCATAGCACTGCTTGTATGAATGAAAAGTCCTCATAGGGCTTAGCAATAGTCTAAATAATGAGTGAACACGTGAATAATTCATGAGAAAGGAATAGCCCTGCAGCGAATGCATAGTGTGGCAGGGCATAAAGTTAAAGTCATGAAGGGCAAGGCAATGTTGCCTTTGTTGGGCGTGAAAATTCATGGGCACCAAATCAGTTCTAGGGGGCACAAATCAATGTTTTCTGAGTGATTCACACAGTATGTGTTGCAAAAATAAAATATTGGTCACTTTTCCATTGAATAAATAAAATGGTATAAAAAATCAAATTTAAAAAACTTTCATAATTATTATTTCCCCCCTGATTTTCTCCCAGTTTGGAATGCCCAATCACTTTTTCCCTCACAGAAGCAATTCCCCACATGGCTCAGGAGAACCGAAGGTTCAGTGGGCGTCCTCTGATCCCATGACCAAACCAGCTTCCTTTTTCACCCAGGAACTCGATAGTGGATGTCAGCGAGCTACTGACCTCTGAAGGACAAAGGCCAGCCCTGCAGGTGTCTGCTCTGAGCTCATTGGACGACTGGTCAGCAAGGTTCGCTGTGAAGCGATGAGGAGAAACAGTCCCTGCTGGTTTTACCTCTCTAACCCACAGGAGCACTAGAGCCAATGTGACGCTCCCAGCGAAGACCGACCTACTTCGCACAGCCAGGACGTGAATCTGCGCTGTATGACTCACCCTGCACACCATGCAGCTGCGCTTCTACCAGGTGAGCCACTCGAGGACCATCAGTAAACTATTTCTTTATCAACATCCTATACGTGTTTTATGAATATTAAGCTTTATAAAATTAATCAAAACATACTTTACATGACTCATGAGTTAAAGGTTTTAGAATAGGGCTCTGGGCTATTAGTCACAAAAACATTCCTTATCAAAAGGTAACACATATGCTTTTAGTAACTCATAACTTAAATAAGTTAGAATTCATCAAACTGAAAACTGTCTAAACAAATGGTCTATAATCTGTTTGAACAAAATGGAAGATTTAATTGAAAAACAACCATTTAATAAATATGATGCAATATACCGTATTACTCAAATAGAGTATCCCTTTCTTTACAAGCACAGACCTTGGTAGTACACACACACACACGCACACACACACACAATTAAGATTTAGGGGTGCAGATGGTGCACCTCACTGCACATCAAGCCTCAAGGGTATAACCCATCTGGTGTCTTCCTAACAAGCAGGCAGTGACACAAAAATGGTTACATTACTACTAATTAATTCAAAAAAAAAAACTGTATCCAAGGTATTTGGCACCAGAACATGGCTAGCAAATGCTAATAATCATCTAAAAGGCACATTCACTCACAGTTATATTTAATGCAACCAGATTCAAATATCTGGGTGTCTGCCTTGAATCTTGCCGAAAATATTGTTGCAAGAGCATATGGATGGTGATATAGCTCCTTGATAAACCTGATATATTTGTAACCCCTGTTACTTAAATGTGTCCCTAACAAGTTGAATAATAACCAGTCAGGAGGAACTGTTCCCTTTCCCCCTTCATTACAGTTAGAGGGAAAACAAGCAAACAAAACAACAGTCAGCTCAGAATTTGCTGCAAAATCCTTTTCTGATCCTTTTCTATATAAAAGACAATAAATTAGTAGATAAATCTAAGAAATTAGAATCTTAAAAACCAAGAGCTGTGATGAACGTTGAAGCTTGTTTTTATTTTATTGTTTTTTGTATTTTTTGTTCAGTTCAGGGGGGGGGGGGTAATTATTATTTGGCAAAATTAGTTATTTTTGGTTATTAAAAATAAACACCACTCAGACACATCAATATTCAGTAATACATTGAATGTACGTTTCACTAATATATATATACAAATGTTAACTTACTGTGTTGAAGTGAGGATGTCCACACATTAGGATTTTAGCAACGTTGACCTCTCTGCGTGCATTTAGAATCTGAGAATTGTGAGAAGTAACGGATTTCATTTTACGCCCATTACTGCCAGTGTATCTTTCACACTACTGTTGATGTTTTTTTTCCTGCCAACCCCATCATGTGACTATAGCGTACTGCAGTACTTAATCTTAGCATACAATAATTTATTTAAATGTTTTCCTAGGATTAAACATTCGTCATGGTAGGTTTGATATGTATGTAGCTATGATAATGTTAATCATGATTATAATAATAATAATTAGGCAGAAAAAACTTTAATATGCATTAGTAGAAACATAATTGTATTGTAGTTGCATATTGACAATTACTTTTTAGGTTCATCACTGAATAAACCCATAATGCCATAAAAAAAAAAAACTGGGAGCGCCATGTTTGTGGTCCTTAAGACCATTGCTAAGCAAATACACACTGACTTAAATGACGGGTATTACGTGACGCACAAAATTGATGATTGGTCAGTTGCAATGTCTTTGCACACTGCCCGCCTTCTGAAAGCATTTTTTTTATGTAGAAAGATAGTCGTGAATGATTAACATTATTTAAAATATGGACAGAGTTCTTTTTAAAATATGGACAGAGTTCTTTTGACCGGCTGGACTGACAGTTCATTCCTGGGTCAGGGAGTTGGCCAGTCTGGAAGAAGGCGAATTTCTGTTGCAAGAACGTATTGACCCGGAAGGTAAACAATGTAGCAGCCGCTGATTGTAAGGCAGTTGCATTAGTTTACCAAGGGGTCAAGCGTGACAGCATAAAAAGGGGACGGAGACTCGTAATCAGTTCCTTCGCCTGGGTTTTATTGAGAGACTGGAAGGACCGTGTGAGACGCAGAGAAAGCGTACGGGGAAAATATTCGTGAGTGTTTTGTTTGTTTGTTCGTGTCTGTTTAGTAACGATCTCTGTTTTTGTTATATAGCACTAGACGGCTAAACACGAATCCGGAGCTGTCGCCAAGGGCCAGCACAAAACCGGATCAACACAGCACTAGTCACGATTAACATTGTTATCAGCACTTGTTCACAAGTATACCACATATTGTATTGTACTTCACCAAGCGCAGAGAGCACTCACTTTGGACTTGTGATCGTGTGTGTGTCTAATTGTGTGTGTTTCGTACTGTGCTTATTATTTACAGGACTGCAACCCTTTTCATTACTGTGCAAAACACATTGTTGTGTTTTGCCAGTTAATTATTATTTGCTGGCTGGTCATCAGACCATTGGATTAATAATCATTAAATTAACCATTTCACCCGTACTTTGTTGTCTGTTTGTTCTTGGGATTACTGCATCTGCACCACACCTGTTATACACCTGCTACTAATTACTACTTTGCCACACTGTGCTATTTATGTTCCACCTAATAACGAGTATAAAAAGGCTACTGTAATGGCATTATAGAGCAAATGGGAGCCACGACCCTACCGTGTTATAAATGATTCCGCACTATAACGAGGCGCGTTATAACAGGTGAGCACTGTATATATAAATTAAATGAAATATTTTTTTTTTATTTTGGACTATAATGAAAATAATTACATTTTGAAACTAAAGTTATACACTTCAAAAAATGAATCTGAGCAAATAAAGCTATTTGGAATATCTTTTTATTTGTGCAAATATTAACGGGTTGTTCATTTCTTTCAAATAAACAACAGAATATGAAACTGTTAACAGATAAGCTACATGTAGCCACATTAGTTTAAAAAATACTTGCACAGTTTTTTTTTGATACTGTAAAGTATTTACCATTTATTTTTAAAGTGAGAATGAATAGAACCTTAGTAGATTGTATGATTTAATAACCAGTTTAGTTAGACCTTTCACACTAATTACTGCCCTGTGTTGTATTGCATTGGTTTTGGATTGATTGAAACTGTATGTCTTGCCCAGGAGTTCCTGTATCTTGCCCACATGGACTGGAAAAGCAACTACGACTCCTATGTCAACTACTGAATTGAGCGATTAGGGCATTTTATGGATCCTTAGTGTACATAACCAATGTAAATGAGTGTGGAGTATTATTATTGCCAGTAGTAGGGCAGCAGTGTGGGGTAGTGGTTAGGGCTCTGGACTCTTGTAACAATTGTAAGTTGTCCTGGATAAGGGCGTCTGTTAAGAAATAAAAAATAAATAAATAAATAAATGAGTATAGTGTACTGAAATAATATATTCATCTTGTTCTAATAATTGAAAGTAAAGAAAACAGATGTGTCTGTGTTTTTATTTAAATTATTATTGATATTACTAGATTTAAGTTTTGCTAATAAGCAGATAACCTGTCTCCATATTAACTTTAGCACTGCAGAGCAGTGTAATATCTCATGCCTAATAGCCTGAGGTTAGATAATGCTCAATATAAATATGCAGGTCACTTCTATCCAGTAAGCACAGCAAGAACTGATGTTGATGCGTGTTACCAGAAATTTGAAAGTCCATTCTGATCCCCAGCCAATTTGTTAGTTTTGACAATAAGGGAACACTAGCAAACCAACAATGACCCTCCCCCCACACACTCCCGGTGCCAGTCTATCAACCTTATTAAAAGACGTTGTACTTAAACTTTAAGCATTTTAAAGTTAAGAGAGTTATGGTAAAGCATATTAAAAACAAACCATGGCAAACTAACCCTTATAAAAGCCTTATATAAAACCCCTATAAAATCCCACAGTAAAAGAATAGAAAAGTGTAACACGGCAAAGCGAATGCTTGGTAAAGCATAGGGAAGCACAGGCAGCAGAAAATGGAAAATGAAAAGTAGGGGTCTGCAGAGCTGTGTGACAACAAGCAGATGAAAAAACAAGACAAAGAATAAGGGTGCATTCCTGGATTTAAATACGGTGGTTAACTGATGCTTTGGTGAGACATAACAGAGGTGGAGCCTTAGCTCCTGCCCCCCGAATCACACAAGATACAATTAAAACTATTCAGTGATACCAAGATATTTAGTAAGTGAGGGTCTGAGTTGGGTAAAGGGGCAAAAAGCCACCCAAGTCATTCTGTTTCAAGCCTGGTGTCTGTATATTTTTGTTTGTTTTTGGCTAAATAACTAGCAAAGCACACAAGGATTAGATTAGGATTGTTAACTATAGGGGGCTGGACTGGTGAATTTCAGATTATTTAGGCAAGTATTTATACCAGGCTGAGGCAAGAGAGTAGAGAAAAAAAGACTAGATGTTAGTCAGGCTGTACTGTTGCAATTTTGCACAACTTTAAAGGATATTTTATGGTATATAAATGTAATTGACACCAAGGCACATATAATAGTAGAATGTAACCATATCAATTTCCTCAAAGTGTGGCAGAGGCAAACAACTAATATGAAGTGAAGTTGTGCCTTTTCCCTAAGAGACAGAAATGAGGAATGGAGGATTGCAATAAAGATGGACATTCTTAAAGTGTTAAACTATTCCCTGGATAACAGAAGCAATCCTGTTCTTGTAGAATCAATACAGGGTGCAGAGATAAAACTGAAACTCACCATGTCTTTTACAGAGTCGTGTGTATTAATATTGAGAAACAAGCAGAGGAGACCCCAGATGTTCAAATGATTATTTTGTTACTGATCCAAGATATTGATCCAAGATATAGATTTGTCAACTGCTTCTGAAGTTGACATCTCTTGTGGGCGATTCTTCTTACAGGGCTCAGTGCTGTAAAAATGTGTTTTCGGCAGATCGTTACCTGAGGTCATGCATGTTTATAATTTCCTCTTTTCTTAGAGAAGACCACATAGAGCTGTCCTTGATGATAACCAGCTGTGGTTCTAGTGCGTAATACTATATTGTGGTTAGTTTGTCAAAGCTCGAAGTCAAGTATTTCAAGGCTCTTTCAGTGTGCTTTAACAGACCTAGCTAAGCAAGGCATCTTGTTTGATATCATAAACGGGCAGGTCCACAGGTCTTTCTCAAGCATACAGAATCATGGTCCAAGCAATATGCAGCTTTGAAGTGCCTCTTTGTATACAACCTACAAAACTAGACAGATTTCAGTTTCAACAGGCAGTGTCACAGTTTGATAACATGCCTGTTTGTTTTAGAAATCACAACGATTTGGGAAGACGATAGCAATCAATTAACGTGACGTGGTTTCATGTCACAATCAATGACATACTAGACCAGTGGTCGGCAAATGGCAGCCCGCGGGCCAAATCTGGCCCACAGACATGTGTCGTCTGGCCCGCGGAAGCCTCCTTGGCAGGGCTGTATCAAGGACGGAGCGAGAGCGGAACTTCATTGTAATATTGCCGCAAGGGGGGCTGTCATGGAGGATTCCCCATATAATCTTCATATATAGTATAATTAATTAATTATTATTTAATGCCTTGTCTTTCCTTAGGAGGGAGCAGTAGTATTAGGTGGTCAGTCGTCAGCTTGTCTTGTGAATGTCAGTCCTTGTATGTACAACCTGTTAGTCTTTGCAATTTGCAATCTGAGTGAAGTATCCATTATGAAAATAAATATTTATACCTGTGAACACAAGCAAGTTGCTGTTCCTCCATTCTAAATACCTCTGTGCTTTTGACAGAATAATGTGATTGTGGGTGGGGGTAAGCTCGAACCGTCACCCCGTTACACACCATAACATAATATATGTTTGTTTTTAATATATATATACCATACAATTGGTACTGTGCTGCACTAAAAAACAATATTAATAAGAAACATCTGCTACAAATCAAGGATAGCTTTTCCATCCTGACTGAAGGCTATCGTTCTATTAAAAAAAAAAAGCAATTCGCCACATTTCAGGCCAGCTTTTCAGTCACATATGTGAACGTGCAAAGGCGACTTAAACTGCAAATGTGAACAGGGTTGCAGACTTAAATATGCCCCGGCCCTGAGGTGGCCCCTGAGGCAGCCGAGTAGTGTGAACGGGGTCTTAGTGACAGCTAGCATAAAAGGTTCAACTGCATTCCCAAATGCACCATCTTTTCGACTGCCTTTGGGTCTGCAGCAATACCCCTCATAATTTCTAGCACCTGCTTTTTATATGCAACTGAATCTATTTTGTCCTGCTAAGAGCTGAATTTACTGTTTTAGATCCATAATAAAATGTGCATTGATCAGTTTCCATCTGTACCGTTCAGTTGGTAGCAACATGTGTAAATGACACATACCACAGTTCCATCATTTAATAGTGGAGATCAAGCAGGATTTTCAAAAGGTTGTAAATGATAACTCCAAAGAATTCGTTATGCCTATTTCGATATTAAATAATCGTGCTAATGTGATTTGCGAAATTATGTTGATTTACGAAATAATGTTAATATCCTAACGAGCAGAGCTTCTTGTGACTATTTATTTTGTTTGCGTGGTAATTTAAAAGGAAAGAAACGTTAATTGTCATAATTTATCAGGAGTTAATTTGCACTTGGAAACAGAGGGTTTTAATTAACGAAATTATACAACTCACCTCGAAACAGCGATTTAACAGACCACGGCTGTGACACGGACGATACAGAGAGAGAGAGAGAGTGTACAGGATCAGAGTTAATTTCTTACAGACTACCTAGATAATTCAATATTTGTAGTTATGAACACATTTTATCTGTTTCTATACTTGTGGTTATGAATGAGATGTATTCACTTGTTTTAATAATTTGGAATCTTTTTTGTATTGCGTACATTATATGACAACTGACCTGTACTGTAGATTTTATTTCGTCTCCCTGTACGCCAGTAGTTTCCATAACAGCAAATTATGCTTCCATTCATTTTTTTCGTGATCTCGTTAACATGCATTTTGATTAACGAGTTCCCCTTGTCTAGTCGTTGAAACAGGAAGCGATGTATGTGACCTGCAACAATTAAGTGTTTTAATGAGAAAGGCGTTCATTAACGACCTCGTCGACTCAATCAATTTCAAAGCATTAACAGATTGATTTTATCAAGAAATTTCGTTTGAAAATCACTTACTACAAATGCTGTCATTACTACACTACCAGCTTGATACAATAACACTACTTTTTGAAAATCCCCCCTCATCGTATATCTACTGTATATACCTGTAAGTTACTTGTGCCTATGAGTAATAAGTATTGTGTGGTTAGGTGTAGTTTGGGGTGTTTCTTACAGCACATGTTTCATTGAAGTGTGTCCCATGATGGAACGTACTGTGTGATATGAGGATGATTTGAAATGAAGCCCTTTATATCACATGGAATCTTACAGCATCACCAAACACTTTCATAATTTCCCCTACTGGGAATATATTCTAACTATATATTATTATAGAAAATTCATTTATAGTAAAAAATATGCATACTACCCAAATAATGTGCAAATTAGATTCTAAATAGTTTATAATATCCATAATCATTCAGGCAAACATGCCTTTGAGACAGAAGCTATAGTTACTTTCATAAAGAAAAGTATAGTCACTGATGAATAGTACAGTATTTTTTGTTATTTTGTATTACTTCAGTCCATGTAGGCCTATAACAAACTACATATTAAGTACTTAAACATAAAAATACAGTACTATATGCTGTTAATATACAGAAATTTTGTTTAGTACCCTCTGTTGACACTGCTGTGCAAAAGTCTTAGACACATTCAGGAGTTACAATATATATCGATGTTATGAACATCAACAATTTACTCAAAGCCTCCACTAGTGTTTTCCACTATTATAACAAGATTGACTGTTATTAATACAGCTTAGTTTGGGTGAAAAGAAACCGTGCTTGTCATTTAGCAATCTTTAATTCACATTGATCAGAATCTTCAAAAACTTGTGATCACAACAACTCAAAGTAAACTATACACGAGCAGCTAATATGAAGTGTTGTAGCAGCTAATCCATCACGTTTACCCAGTGGTTCTCAATGGGGAGGGGGGAGGAGGGGGCGGTGAAGCAATCCATGGGGGGTCCAAAACAAAAAAGGAAAACATGTTTTTTTTTTATTTTTTAATGTACACGTGACATGATGTTCTGTAGATGGCACGGGTTGATTCTATGGTAGTATTAAAGCAGGTTGATTCTATGGTAGTAAAACCCCTTGGCCCCCCAGAAAATTTGCAAAATGTCTAAGACTTTTGCACAGCAGTGTATATATACAACTTGGTGTTCCAGTGCCATCAGAACTGGGGAGATCTAATTTAAAAGCACATAATCATTTTTTTTTTTTTTTTAATATTCCCAGTGTTTTATATCTGACTATGTCACCTGGTAAGCTAACCCATGCCTCTCTCCTTTCTGGTCTCTTTCCCTCTGCAAACAAGCCTCTATCACTCCCCTCCTCAAAAACCCTACCCTCGACTCCACCTCCCTCCAGAGCTACCGTCCTGTCTCCCTCCTACCCTTCCTCTCCAAAACCCTCGAGCAGGCTGTACACCGCCAGCTCTCTGCTTTCCTATCCAACCACTCTCTGCTCGACCCTCTCCAGTCTGGCTTCCGCTCTGCTCACTCCACTGAAACCACCCTCCTGTCTGTCACTAACTCAGTAAACTGTCCTAATTCTCCTCGACCTCTCTGCTGCCTTTGACACTGTCGATCACTCTATTCTACTATCCTCTCTCGCTGACCTGGGAATCTCTGGCACTGCTCTGGCCTGGTTCTCCTCCTACCTCTCCAACTGCACTTGGCGTAACCTGGCGTGGAGCAACCTCCACACTTCGCCCTCTCTCAACAGGAGTCCCCCAAGGGTCAGTCTTGGGTCCTCTCCTGTTCTCTCGCTACACCTGCTCCCTGGGCCCACTCATCGCATCCTATGGTTTCTCATACCATTTCTATGCTGATGATGCTCAGGTTTTCCTCTCCTTCCCCCCCTCTGACTCCACCATCCCCTCCTGTATCTCTACCTGTCTGTCTGCTATCTCCTCCTGGATGCACTCGCATCACCTCAAACTCAACCTCTCTAAATCTGATCTCCTTTTCTTTTCCTCCTCCTCCTCCTCCCCCTCCTCTGATCTCTTGATCTCTGTTCCTTTGGAATCTACCACATTCTCTTTGTCCTCCTCAGCTAAGAACCTGGAGTCACCCTGGACCCCTGCCTCTCTTATTCCCAGCACATCTCCACTCTCCAATCTCCACTTGCCAATTCTTCCTGAGCAACATACGAAGAATCTGACCCTTCCTCACCAACTATGCCACCCAGCTCCTGGTCCAGGCCCTGGTACTCTCCCCCAAAGACTAATGCAACTCCCTCCTGGCTGGCCTCCCTGCGTCCGCCACCCGTTCACTCCAGCTCATCCAACTCCGTGTTCTCTCTGCCTCGCTTCTCCCATGCAATTCTACTGGCTCCCGATCACCGCTTGCATCCAGTTCAAGACTCGCCTACAGATGCCTTGACCAGACTGCACCCAGCTACCTCCAGACCCTCATCTCTCCCTACACCCCCACTCGACCTCTCCGCTCCTCCTGCACTAGAAGACTGGCTGTACCTCCTCTACGCTCCCCTGCCTCCAGAGCCCGCTCCTTCTCCACCCTCGCCCCGCTGTGGTGGAATGACCTTCCTACAGATGTCAGGACTGCCCAGTCCATGACCACCTTCCGGCGCCTCCTCAAGACTCACCTCTTCAGACAGCACCTGTAGAACTCCTCTTATCTGCTCCTGATTTTACTGCATTTAATCCTGTAGTTCAGAGTACTGTAATCTGTCACAAGTGTTATTTAATCTGTAGTATTTTGTATTTAATTATATTGTGATATAACTATCACTGACACTGTTATCTGCTCTGTTATTTAATCGTATTTTGTCATATACTTGTACTTGCTAGAACCGAAGTAATTGTATTTTATCTTGCTCTTAATTGTATTAATACTTGTACTCTGATTCTTGAAATGTATTTTTGTTTACGACTGTAAATCGCCCTAGATAAGGGTGTCTGCTAAGAAATAAATAAATAAATAAGTAATTTATAACTATGTGTAAAAAAGTGCTTCCTACCTTCTGTTCTGAACTTACTTGTACTCAGCTTCCAGTTATGCCCTCTGGTTCTATTCTCTGTGCTAAACTGGAAGTAGCGTCTTGGGTTGACTTCAGTCAAGTCCCCTATTTCCCTTATTTTTTCTAGATTTAAGAGATTTCATTCTTTTAACTTGTCCTCGTAGCTCATGTCATTAAGCCCTGGGATCATCCTAGTTGCCCTTCTCTGTACCTTCTCGCAATGATGTATTTTTTGTAATGAGGTGACCAAAACTGCATACAGTATTCTAGGTGGGGTCGAACTAGGGCATTGTATAATCTTAGCAAAACCTCTAGACTGGTATTCCTCGTTTTTTGCAATATAGCCCAACATTCCATTTGCCTCTTTATTTTCCTCACCACTTCACAGGATACTTTTAATGATGACTCCACTATAACCCCTCACCCTCTATTTCACAACAAGAACAGTAAGGGTCCAAACACCTCACTAAGTACATCCCCCCAATCTGATTTTACACCTCTCATAATTACTTCCTGTTTTTTAACCAGTTATGTATCCAATTACATGTCCTCACCTGTATTCCTGCTGATTTTAAGTATAAGCCTTTCATATGGAACTTTGTAAAAGGCTTTTTTGAAAATCAAAGTAAATTATATCATAAGCCTTGCCATCATCTACGTTACCTGTAACATCCTCAAAAAGGTAAACAAGTTTAGTTAAGCATGACCTACCTCTTCTGAATCCATGCTTGCTAGCCTTTATAATATTGTTGCTGTATAGTCTTCAAGTTTACCTCTTAATATTGCTTCCATCAATTTGCATGTTACATAAATTAAGCTTCCAGTCTTTAGGGACATCACCTGTTTCTACAGAACTATTCATGATAGTAGCCAGTGGTCTACATGTTTCTACCCTTGTTTCCTTAAGCACCCTTGGATAAATCTCATCTGGGCCCAGTGATTTATTTATTTTTAGCTCTTGTAGTGCATTTAATACCTCTGCTTCACTGATGCTGAAATCTTTAAGACTGGCAGCATATTGTTTGTATTCTCTCTGGTGAAAACATTCAAAACATATTTGTTTAATATATCAGATATTTTGCAGTCCTCATAAACCTCCTTATCATATCCATCCCTTTAATACCATAACATCCTCTATCACTGTTTTTTTATTTTATTTTTATAATATTGGAAGAATGTTTTAGTACTATGTTTTGCATCCCTTACAATTTATCTCTAGATCTCTTTTAGCCTTCCTAACATCCATTTTTACCTGTTTAAGCACACTCCTATATTCTTCCCAATGGTTTGCTCTTCATTCTTTCCTGTAAGTCATACACAGCTGTCTTTTTTTCTAAGTTTATTTTTTATTGATCTGTTTAACCATCTTGGTGACTGCTTATTAAACCTAGTCTATTTTAGGAATACACTTGCATCATGCATGTCCATCTATTTCTCCCAGTTCCTATCTCATCCTTTCAAAGTTAGCCTTTCTGAAATTATACACTTTAATTTGTATAGTTTTTTGCCTGGAATCCCAGGCAATTTCAAATGTAACCATGTTGTGATCACGTGACCCCAGCGGCTCTTCTACTTCTATAATACATAGCATGTCCTTGTTGCTTGTGTCGGTTTTTTGACACACTGAGTCAGGAAGCAATCATTTACTGCAACAATCAGTTTCTACTGAATACAGTATTCCTGCCCCTACATGATTTTTCTAATTGCTTTGTGTAATAATTTGCTATGATTTCTATTCTGACCTGGGTGTCTGTAACATACCCCATTAGGAAAAAAAACAAAAAACCGTTAGTGCTTACCTACCAGTTCTATCCAAATTGACTGGCTTTGTTTAGTAGTCTGACATGTCAATGCTTTTTACTTCTATCCTATCCCGAACATGCAGAGCTACACCTCCTCTCCTATCCAGTCTATCTTTCAGATTAGTTTGAACTGTATGTGGAATTCTTCTCTACCTTCGGGACTAAGCCAAGTTTCTGTAATTCCAACAGTGACATACTTTTCAGTTAACTTCTAGTTCTAACAATTTATTTCTGACGCTCGTGGCATTTAGACACAAGCATGTCATTTTTTATTCTATTTAACTTTCACCTTTAGCCCTAACTAGAACTGTTTTTGATTCCCACCCATCCCCTGCTTATAAATCATTTCTAGGCTCCCAAAAGGTGATCTGATTCAAGCATTCAAAATCCTAAAAGATATAGACAATGTCGACCCAGGGGACTTTTTTTACCTGAAAAAAGAAACAAGGACCAGGGGTCACAAATGGAGATTAGATAAAGGGGCATTCAGAACAGAACATAGGAGGCACTTTTTTACACAGAGAACTGTGAGGGTCTGAAACTCCCCAGTAATGTTGTTGAAGCTGACACCCTGGGATCCTTCAAGAAGCTGCTTGATGAGATTCTGGGATCAATAAGCTACTAACAACCAAACGAGCAAGATGGGCTGAATGGCCTCCTCTCGTTTGTAAACTTTCTTATGTTCTATCCTCCATGCCAGATCTCCTCCCCTATCATTATGGTGTATGCCAAAAGGTGCTCCAGTTATCTATGAACCTAAACCCCTCCCTTATGCATTTGTTCTCTAACCCAGTTATTCTGCCTCTCCTTTACTGCTCACAGCACTGAAAGCACCCCAGAGAAGCTTACTTGACGTCTTTTCTCTTTAAGCCTGGCAGCAAATTCAGTGAACCTCTTTCAGTACCTCTGACCTCCTGTCACGTATGTTATTTGTCCCTACATGGACAATCAAATAAAACACAGTAATAAAACTACAAAATAAAGGTGCTGCTTACGCAGTGCCCCCACTACCACTAAGCCGGTCAGCTCGGGTCTCCGTCCTACGCTCGGTTATGCAAGTAACAAGTTATTTTATTTTTTATTTCTTTTCTCTGAACTGGCTGTCTTCCTCAACCGTGCTTGCCTGTTTTGTTCTCTCGCGCCAACCACTGGCATTCCTGCCTAGTGTTTGTTTACACTGGCCACGGTTTTTTATTTATTTATTTTTTTTATTTTTTTATAAAGCTTGTTTGTTAAACTATCAGAAATTGTTTATTTTGGTCTTTGTCATATCAATTAGTGGTTTATGTTCATTAAATGCTTGTATTTAACACGCTTTCTTGTATTGTCTTATATTAAGTGTAGGGTGCCAATCATTTTGTCTGCAACTGTGCAAACTGTTCTATCTTGTTGCTTTATTTCCCAAAGTAATTAGTTTTCTTTGAACAGAGTAACAAAACAAAGGCTGAGACGGCAAATACTGAAACGTAAAGGATATATGACAGGGCTGAAGCTGTTTTGTTTGTTGTGTTTTTAATTGTTTTTCGTTTCTTTGTTTAAACCTTTTGTTTGTGAATGAACTGCTATTGGCCAGCCTTGGCTGTAACACTACTACACCACACTACCAACTGAAAAAAAATCTAAAAATATGGATAATGGCATTATTTATGTATGTTGTTCTTTTCTTCTAATTAAACTATGATTTATAAAAAGGTATTCTGTATAGTTGACTCAGCTTCGCTTCACAGACTTGCCCACCCAAAGTGCTCACAAGAGGCCACTCTTATACTAGAAGAGGGTCAACTTTACTGTACATATTAATTAATACAATATCACTGTCTGCATTATGCCTCTTATACATAATTCTGTTTATAATAATAATGTATTTCACTCTCCATGTTAATCTCAACAGTTCCCAAGTGGGGGACTGGACAATAATTAATTAGAGGATTACTGGTGAGTATATTGTGAAATTAAACCAAAAAAAACTACAAGAGAGCTAAAATCAATACAATTATAATATCAGAAACATATACAATCATATGTGAAATAGCCTGGCATTTACAGATCTGTCTTACTTTTAAAATCAAACCCATGTATTTATTACATGAACCAGCTGGTTGATAGGCCAAATCCAGTTTTCTCATTTGGACTGCACCTTAACAGCATTTGTGGGTAACCATCTGGTTTTGCCCAAGAAACACAAAATTTAATAAACATAAATCGTTGCGCTAAAATACAGTCAGCACTCACATATCCAACCCTATAAAATTTTGACTTCAGTGACAGGTAAACGCGTGTGACACAAATCTGATTATTTCATTTTCAACCCTTGTATCTTTTTTGTTCCCTGAAAAACAGACAATATCAAAAATACATATCTGAAAGGACTGTTTTAAAATAAGTAGGCTTCCATTTAGATGTACTGTATTGGTTTTGTTGGGAGAGTACTATATTTAACAGAAGTAGTATTTTAATTCAGAACGATATGATTCTGAAAATATCACTTGCCAAAACTAAAGAGACGACACGTTAACTGTAATACAGTACATACTTTTAAATCCAGTACATATTGTAGCGGTATGTAAAATTCCCCATTAACTACCCAACAGCAAAATTAAATCAAAATGTTACCCATGCACAGAACTGCGTAAAACTTATAAGGCAATGCAATTTAGCAAAACCAAAAGATAAAAAAATAAATAAATAAATAAACAAGAGTTTCCAGAATTAAAAGAGTATCCAAAGTCAGTATTCCAAATTGCAGAATATAGTGCTCGATAAGGCCCTAATATCACATTTCACTTGCAAATGAAAATGCACAAAAACATTTTCATCAGGTGAAACTGGAGGGAGCGCTGTGTAACTGCACTGTATAAGACAGACTGATTTGGTATTAGAGATCAGCTTTTATTTATTTATTTATTTTTTCAAACGCGGGCCGTGACGGATATTCAGATAAATTGTAACATTGAAGAGATGGGCTTTGTATCAGAAAACTGGTGTGAGTCGGAAATCGCGTGTGACGGGTAAGTGCATTAATTTGTTACATATATACACTACCGTTCAAAAGTTTGGGGTCACTTAGAAATTTCCTTGTTTTCGAAAGAAAAGCAAATTTTTTGTCCATTAAAATAACATCAAATTGATCAGAAATACAGTGTAGACATTGTTAATGTTGTAAATGACTATTGTAGCTGGAAACGGCTGATTTGTAATGGAATATCTACATAGGCGTACAGAGGCCCATTATCAGCAACCATCAGTCCTGTGTTCCAATGGCACATTGTGTTTGCTAATCCAAGTTTATCATTTTAAAAGGCTAATTGATCATTAGAAAACCCTTTTGCAATTATGTTAGCACAGCTGAAAACTGTTGTGCTGATTAAAGAAGCAAGTTGTTAGACTAGTTGAGTATCTGGAGCATCAGCAATTGTGGGTTCGATTACAGGCTCAAAATGGCCAGAAACAAAGAACTTTCTTCTGAAACTCGTCAGTCTATTCTTCTTCTGAGAAATGAAGGCTATTCCATGCGAGAAATTGCCAAGAAACTGAAGATCTCGTACAATGCTGTGTACTACTCCCTTCACAGAACAGCGCAAACTGGCTCTAACCAGAATAGAAAGAGGAGTGGGAGGCCCTGGTGCACAACTGAGCAAGAGGACAAATACATTAGAGTGTCTAGTTTGAGAAACAGACGCCTCACAGGTCCTCAACTGGCAGCTTCATTAAATAGTACCCGCAAAACACCAGTCTCAACGTCAACAGTGAAGAGGCGACTCGGGATGCTGGCCTTCTAGGTAGAGTTGCAAAGAAAAGCCATATCTCAGACTGGCCAATAAAAAGAAAAAGATTAAGATGGGCAAAAGAACACAGACACTGGACAGAGGAAGATTGGAAAAAAGTGTTATGGACAGACGAATCTAAGTTTGAGGTGTTCGGATCACAAAGAAGAACATTCGTGAGACGCAGACCAAATGAAAAGATGCTGGAGGAGTGCTTGGCGCCATCTGTCAAGCATGGTGGAGGCAATGTGATGGTCTGGGGTGCTTTGGTGGTGGTAAAGTGGGAGATTTGTACAGGGTAAAAGGGATCTTGAAGAAGGAAGGCTATCACTCCATTTTGCAACCCCATGCCATACCCTGTGGACGGCGCTTGATTGGAGCCAATTTCCTCCTACAACAGGACAATGACCCAAAGCACAGCTCCAAACTATGCAAGAACTATTTAGGGAAGAAGCAGTCAGCTGGTATTCTGTCTATAATGGAGTGGCCAGCACAGTCACCGGATCTCAACCCTATTGAGCTGTTGTGGGAGCAGCTTGACCGTATGGTGCGTAAGAAGTGCCCATCAAGCCAATCCAACTTGTGGGAGGTGCTTCAGGAAGCATGGGGTGAAATCTTTTCAGATTACCTCAACAAATTGACAACTAGAATGCCAAAGGTCTGCAAGGCTGTAATTGCTGCAAATGGAGGATTCTTTGACGAAAGCAAAGTTTGAAGGACACAATTATTATTTCAATTAAAAATCATTATTTCTAACCTTGTCAATGACTATATTTCCTATTCATTTTGCTATATTTCCTATTCAAACTCATTTCATGTATGTTTTCATGGAAAACAAGGAAATTTCTAAGTGACCCCAAACTTTTGAACGGTAGTTCACCATATAGTGTGTATATGCTTGTAATCTATGACTATGCACCCCTTTATCGTGAGATTTTTCCATTGAGGACAGTAAAATACAGGCAGGAGTCTGGTGATAAAACGAGTGATCAGGAGATGATTTATCGGTATGCACTACTATGAAGAGAGATGTTAAAAATACAGCGAACAAGGGGTGGGCCGGGGCTGGAGATGCAGTACTGAGTGTCCTGTGGATATGCAGTGCCTTTTAAACCTGTGTTACTGTGAAAAAAATACTTTTATATAGCACGTCTATTACATTGGACCGCTAAGGGTTAAGCATCACATTAAGTTAAAGGAAGTTAGGCCAGCTAGACATCCATATGGTTGAGTTCCTGAGAGGCTTCTTTCGGTGCTGAAGAGTGAAGTGGATCTTATGAAATCATTTAGAGTCATTCATTTATCCCAGGATTTTCTACAAGAGCGGAGGTTAACTGAGTTGACCCAGAAGACCAAGTTTCATCACAACTAGAAGACTGCTCCAGACCAAATGTAACAAAAAATGTGATATGGAAAATGTTATGTGTCAAGTGGGACATAAAGAAAGTATATTCATCCCTACTAACAACAATATTGAAGTTCCAGTAAAAATTATGGGCAAGACATTTGACAGAGTGGGTACCAGCTGGCAAACAGAAAAGTTGGAGGGATACATTGAAACATGGTAGAACATGAGCAGGATGAACGCGGTGATTGTGAATACTGGCAGGAGAGGCAGGGAGCACTAGATATGGCAAGTGAGGTGTCATTATGGGGGACAATGGGAGGCATGACCATACTGCAGAGGGTGCATTATAATTGCTTGCTTTGCATACACTTCAATGAATCAAATTATATGTTTCTGAGTGTGGAAGGAAAGTAGTGCTAAACACTACTTGGGTGCACGATTTATTGTTGTCCAGAAGGCGGCACTGTTGCACTATTGTTACCAGCAATGGTAGAAGCGTCTTTCAGTTCACCAGATGCACAAAATAATAATCAAAACAGAAGGCACAAAGAAAAAGAGAAAAAAACCCACTATTAACAAAAATACAAAATAAAGGTGCTGCACTCTGCAGCGTTTCCCCGACCGATAAGCTATCCAAGACGGCCGAGACTCCGACCTACACTCTACCGTTCCCTCTAACCTTGTCAATGACTATATTTCCTATTCATTTTGCTATATTTCCTATTCAAACTCATTTCATGTATGTTTTCATGGAAAACAAGGAAATTTCTAAGTGACCCCAAACTTTTGAACGGTAGTGTATATATAATGGGGATTGATTTTATTCTTAATACAAGGGCGGTAAAACGCGACTGACGTGTAATCTGGGTAACAGATACCTGAGTGCTGACTGTATCACTCTTAGCTCACTGACCACACCTTATCAGACTGTCAAAGACATTCAGAACATTTAGTTGTGATAGTACCTGAATTATCAAGCAGTGAGTGGAAACATGTGTATTATTAATAGGGGTGTGCAGATACTTTTACTTTTTAATTATTTTCCAAGTAATTCTCTTTAAAAAGTTTACATTTTTAGTTACTAATTAAACAGAATAAAATGTGTTATTTCCTTAACACTAAACAAAGTGTTCCATCTGTGGCCAACCAATAATAATCTGACAGTGTGATTTAATTTATAACATTTTCATAATCAAACTAACTAAAACCACTCATATTTTACCTGTGATTATTTGTCTTAACTTCTTTTTATTTATGATCCTTTTCATAGCAATTGTTTCTTTGGAAATGTGTGATCTCTGCAGTGAATTATGGGACTGTAGTCCTAACCTCTGATTAAACTCGACAAAAGAAATACATATCCCAGTATCTTTTTATTTTATTGTGTTAGATGCTCCCATGTGTTGCTAAGGTGTGTGTATTGTTTTATTATTATTTTTTTTTACATTTTTACCACTTTTTTAAACTTTTAAATTGCATTCCCTGCTTCAAGATGGCTTCCCATGTACCCGCATGGACCTCTCAGAACTACATTTCCCATCACCCTCCTGCTCACATATGAGGCAGGGACTAATACACACACCTTACATAAACAGTTGTAGCAACACAAGGGAACAAGTAACACAATAAAATAAAAAGGTCCTTACGTACCCTTTAAGTTAGGTCTAAGGAAAGGTCATATGTATGTGACAATCAGTTGCATTTGCTAGCTTTGCGACATATTTTCATTGTCAGTTTGCAGTCTCGGTGCAGCAGTAAAAATATCATTGGCCGAGGCGAAAGGAATATTTTCTTCCAACAGCTATAAAATCACTCAGTGCAGAAGTTAATTACCATTAATTGGTACCCCATTGTAAAGGTCAGTGAAAGGCAGGTTTTCTTGTTGTGACATTAATACATTCATTAATATGCTTGTTTGATTTAATTTATTACCTGCCAACAAAAAACTTCTTAAAGGGAATTACTCTGAACATCTGAGTATCTGCACACCCATAGTTATTATACCTGTTAGCAGGATCTCAACATGCAATGGTTGAGTTCACATGAATCATTACTACCAGGAAATAATTAGCAAAAAACAACATTATATACACAGGGGCATCGTGCAGCATGTTCATTAAATCCAGTTACTGAATTGCGTATGGTGCAGTGGGTGTCCTGATGTTGTGTGGATATCTAGCAATCAAATCATTTGTATTTAGTGAGTTCCATCCAACTGAAAAATACATAATGTGTAGATCTCTCTTCTTAAAACAACAGTCACTTTAAAAGTCGGAGTAGTTGAAAGAAGCTGATAAGCGAGAAATATCAAGGTGTGGCCACAGGACTGTGTTTCCTCTTGTCAGGATAATCTAGTATACGATCTGCAGGGGAAGTGTAGGGAATCAGGCCTTTGGTTGTTGGTTTGCCATGTCCTGTTAGTAAAAGTTCCCGGGGTGAGTTATTTCAAAGATGGAAATACTGATCTCTGAAAAAATATACTGGTGATTTTAATGAGCAAGCTATCTCACAAAAGCAGTGTTACCACACAATGGTTATTAATTTTAGGAATGACTGGGAGTAGGACATTTAATACCTGTTACCCCAATTTACTAAATATATTGGTATCCCTAATTAGAAAATCATCTCCCCTTCAAAAATACTGACTGGTTCAACATGCAATCAGACATCTGTCTTGTCAGATACTATTATAGAAACTTGTATTTCAGGTAAAAAGAACACATATCACATTCTAATGCCCATTTTACTTGGTTTTACCTATTCAGCACTACCATGATAACTGAGTGATATTTAGTCCAAAAGTTAAAACTTGTCATTGGGCGACTCCTCTAGACCCCTTTCATTATGAATGTTCTTTTCACCAGAAAAGACAATGGCTTTGTATAATACTGTATGTGTCTCCCTGTGGATTTTTTTTTTAATGGGATTACAAACATTGCTGTTCAACTGCACTATATAATTATTTCTGCTGTGCATGTTTGTTTCCTGTAAGAAGCTGTGCACATTTTGCACATGACCAAAGTCCCAACAACACCACTGCAGGATTTGTCTGTCAGTCTCTCAGTACAAGCTCCCATTCTCATCCCTTAAGTCTTCTTGGACGTTTTTGGTTGAAATGTGGTTCCAAATGTGTTGCTTTTATACTTGAGGTAATTAGATTCACATCTGGCAACAGCTAAACTTTAATGAAATTTTTGAAGTGTCCCTATTTCAATATCCTGGCAATTTATGTATGGCATTATTTGAACTTGAAATCATTAAGATGACTGGAAGTCAGAGAACATGTCATCATTAAACTAAACAAAGGATTGTGATTCAATTTGAAAAAAATAAATTGGAAGAAATTAAAGCACTGTTTAAAGCCAAATGTTGCTTCATTTGTCACCTGCCTAATGCTATCTTTGGTTTATTTTACCAATTCATCCTGAATTGCAGAAATGTGTGGAATTTGTAAGATTTCCTTTGGGGAATGGGAGTAAGATTTTGTAAGATATTGGCAGACTGACTGTCAAAGGAGCATGACTAACTAACTGTTAAAGGCACCATTCATGTTATTTAAAATAATTTATCAAACATGTCTGAACCCTTAGCTTGTCATGTGCATGGTTCCTATGCACTACCAGCTCTAATTTCAAATATCATTTTTAAATAAAACTGACCTTAAACTTCCTAGATCGAGAGATGAACTAGACAGATGCAGCAGATTCAACAGATTCCAATTTCCTGATGGCATATTTATGCTATCTTCTGATGATTATTATCTGGTCCTAAAGGGCAATTAATTTCCAGCTGTGAAAGTTAAGGTTGCTCTGATTCTGGCAGGCTAGGTTCACTGCCATACTGTGCTTTATTAACTGATTGCAAATATTCATATAATTAAATGCAAAGCTGGCATTCACTTAAATGGACATACAGTGGGCCTTATTTTCCACTGCATGCAAAATGCCCACATCTTTTATTTACTATGTCATCAGCGATTTGAAAATGAGAGTGTTAGATCCAACCCATTCTATGTTTGTCCAAAGGTTGCCTTTTGTTCAGATAGCAGTTATTGAAGACCTTATTCCTTATGCCTGGTCTGTTACTTGATTGATTCTTCTCCTCTTGAATTCATTCTGCCTGTGACCTTCCAAAGGCTACACATTTTATTTCTCACTTACTTTTAGGATTAGCTGAGCCAGATTTAAGGGCTGGGGAGTTTGGGAGTAATCAATAATTCAATCAGCTTTGCCCAATAAGTTACACATGTATATACAGTACTTTATTTAGAAAACAATTGGCTACTGTGTGCCTTATAAACATAGTCAGGCAAGAAGGCATGTTTTGTTTTAACCTTAAAATCATAATGTTTAAACTTGTGTTATTGTCTTATTTGTGTAATTAATAGTATATAATCTTCAGAAACAACATCGTTTGTTTTAAAAAAAATGTATTATATGATTTCAACGAAGCCAGCGAATTGCAAAATTAAAACCATTGTGAATAAAAATAAGTCCTAATTTACTTCTGCACATATTGTTTCTCCCTCTATACAGAAACTTTAAATATGTTTGCTTCTTATAATTGTTTTTCCTTGAAAGTTCAGAATATTCATATATATATACCCACTTATTGATTTCTGGTTGACTGCATGTAATCATTCTATACTTTAAAATAAGGATAGCAAAATAGCTAATTGTGGTTCACAAATGCATTTTTATCCATCTCATATCTTCAAGGCAGCCTTGTGAATAATGAACAAAAGAAGGTCAGTCACTTAGTATTATTTATTATGTATTGGGTTAGTTCATGGTGACATGGCTGCTTAGACAGCTCAGCCTCTCCCAGACAATTCTGAGATCAACCACATCCCCATCCTGCCCCAAAATGTACCCTTCCCCAGGGATCTTGGAGGTTGAAAGTACCTTTCTCTGCAAGAACTTCACATTACTGTTAATGAAAAGCTGATCGGAAGTGCAGTTACAGTTTATTACAGCTTTTCATAATAAAAAGGGTTTGAATAATTGGCTGTTAACTTAGAAACTGTTTGATATTAAAAAAGCATCAAAGTAATGTTCACAAGTAGCAATAATTACATTTGAATTGTTTTTGTCCCATCTTAGATTTGCTTAAGTTGTCCATGTGTGCAACACCATTTTGAAGTGCAAATATTCAAGATAAATGCTTTATTATGTGGCTTGTATACTTAAAAGTGCATGCACCATTAGTGGACATCAGGTAAAAGAAGACTAACCTTGCATCTGTAGAATGATCAGCTATGTGGGAGGTTATTTACCCTTCTATTGAGTAGTGTCTGAATAAAGCTTCTGCCATACGTTTTCAGCAGTACGGCTGTCTGGAATAATTTCCCCTGTGACACACAGTCAACAGATGTGAGTGATATTTGGTCACTGCAATCTGAGTTGCTGCTGGCAAGCTCACATTCTACAGGTGAAAGGTCAGTGAATTAATCTACTGTAGCACATTGCAATTATCTTTGTCATTCTTATTTTTATACTAATTAAATGTGTGATACCAATTCAATTGTTGATTGTTTTAATTTGTTCCAACATAACATAGTATTAAGATAACTCAATCAGAAGCAGCCCTTTTGTCATTTAAGCCTTTCACATGAAAGACACAGTACACCGCCCAAAAATAATGATTGATCATACTCTAATGGGATAGAAAAGGAAATTCACCAATTTTACATTTTCATGATTTTTTTTTTTTATGCAGCAAAAATTATTTAATGAAGCAGGCGATAATTTGCTTGTGACTATAATATAGTTATTACAAATAAACAAGTGTTTTACAGTTAATCTTTCTTTGCTTTTAAAATATAATATGCTAATGAATTTCAGTCATATGCCATGATATATAAAACACATAAAAGACACAGCAACTCAGCATATTTAACAAGATGTTTTAAATATGCTGGAGTTTAACGTTTGTTTCTATAGCTCATAACTCTATTTTTATTAACAATAGGCACTTCAGTATAGGAAAAATCCCATTTGAGAAATATGGCTATGCATTAGACTCCAATTAGCAGGCATATTTTAACACTGGATTGCATATTGAAAACAAATTAAAGCACAGGTAGTTGCTGCATTGTATTCTATTTGAATTAATTTAAGTAAAAATATATGTATATATTTTTTTTACAATAATCTAGATTTGACTCTTGTAACAGTTTGATTGATTGCTTTTCCTTTCATAAAAATCCAGAAATGTTCACTTTGGTGTAAAAAAAAAAAACAAGAAAAAAAAACACACTACAGCTTATGTTTCTACCTTAGGAAAAATGTCCAGCAATGGTTGAAATTAATTAATTCACTATTTATTGATCCGCTATCAGTTAGGAGCTCTCTGTTTCAAGCAGTCAAATCAATACATTGTAATTGATCAAGCACAATGCACAAACACATCTACCCAGCAACACAAGCAAGCAAACTAGGATATCACTACGGCCAGACTCTGTTTGTGAAAATATTAATTAACTACTTGACTGCCACTAAATGTATCAGGTACGCCCTCTTTATGTAATGCAAAAACATAGGATTTTTGCTTGCCTTCAAAATGTAATTATTTCCCTTCACCGAACCTTGATTGTTTTATTTAAATAACTGGTAATTGTTCAAGGGATTCGCCTGTGTGCTGCCCTTAGATTCATTTCCATTCAATCTCTCCTGTCAGTTCAACTTGCGTCCGTGTGGGCGGGGATTTTGAAAGTAAATCATTTTCTCAGATAAGTGAGAAATGGTTCCCTTTCAATTCAAAGACGACCACCAACACATTATGTATAGGAAATGCCTGCCTATTGGTAGGTATTCACTGAGCTCTCTATGCTGATAGGCCCCTTCCTGGATGACATCCTCAGTCCCGTCTATCCAGGGGTTAAAACCGCCATTCCACGGAAGCCGTGTCTCTTTTTGCCTCTCAGGGTGGTAAGGACCCTCTGTGTTGGAGTGTTTTTTGAAAAAGACTGCAGTTCCCTTGCCTTTCAGGCTGAAAGCTGGCTTGTCGCTTTCAAGGAATCAGTGACTCCTTGTCAGCCTTTTTCTTCTATCTTTCCTCTATCTTTCTTCTATCTTCGCCTTACCCCTGCTGTTGAGCGACTCTGCTGGCTGCTGTTGCAGTTTAAATATATACAAATATATACAAAATACTGTATATATTGTTGTTGTTGCGAAATACCTTGGTACACCCGCTTGCCTGTATGCTACAGCTGAAAAAAAAAAAAAAAAAAAAACAAACAAACAACAGCAGGCCTTGTCCTCCACTCCCACTCCACATCTTGGTGCGTGGCGCCTTCAAAAAATAAAAAAATAAAAAAATTTTGAACAGCAGTGTGCTCCCACTATTATTGTTGTATTGCATTGTTTTTGTACTCCACAGATTTGCCAGCCGCGGCTTTGCCCTGGTATATGCTACGTGCTGACACGTGGTTGGGTAGGCACCGCTGCTTCAGCTGCCCCCTGGTGCATCGGCACCCCGGTGCATGCTCAGCCCGTGGCACTTCGGTGCCTCGGTGCACACGTTGTGCATAGCGCCTCGTGCATACAGTACCCGGTGCTCGGTGCACTCGGTGCGCATAGCGCTTCGGTGCTCGGTGCGCTTGGGGCGCACATTGCTTGGTGCACTTGGTGTGCATAGCACTCTGATGCATGCACTACTCGGTGCAAGCCAGCCATGATGAGCATCCTGTGATTCCATGCCTGCACATCCTGCAAGGTGAACATGCCACTTAGCGATAAGCACTCGCTCTGTGTGTTGTGACTAAGGGTCCAGCAAGCCACTGAGGCTATCGGCAGAGAGGACTTCTGTGACACATGTACGGCCTTCCAGCCAAGAGCATGTCACAGTAGACTTAACAGGGCCATGGGAATAGATGCTCCATCCCCCATGGTGGAGTCGTCAGCAGACCTCGGAGCCCCACCACCGCTCCTCGCAGGAGATCCCCTGCGCTCAGGCTCCTGTGCCGATACCCCATAGTCGCTCCCCTTCTCTGCAGGCAAGAAGGGTGAAGAGCTCCAGGTGCGCAAGGGACATTATGGACCTTAACCCTTTGCGGTCCTATGTCGGCCCTGGTCCGACATTGCAATTTTCCCTTTCCAGTCCAATGTCGGACCCTGTCCGACATCATCAAAAAGACGTAAAAAACAGGTCTCTAGTCGTTTTTTCTCCGGAAAAAGCCGAAACAACCATTCAATGGCCGAGTGAGACCGATAGGAGCCGAGAGAAACCGTAAAAAAGGGTCGGATCTGAGCAATACACTTAGCCCCGGTACCACAGAGATAACACAGACATAAACAAACAAGATAGCTGCTTCTGCATCCAGCGCTCAAAGAATATCACAGACATTTGCAGAGCTTTTTGAGATGTTATAGTAATAAAATAACGATTTGGAATGCATTATTGAGGAGTTTGGTGATAAAACGAGTGATCAAGAGATGATTTATCGGTATGCACTACTATGAAGAGGTATGTGAAAAATACAGCGAACAAGGAGTGGGGCGGGGCAGGAGATGCAGTACTGAGTGTCCTGTTGATATGCAGTGCCTTTTAAATCTGTTTAACTGTGAAAAAAATACACTGCGTGTGTGAAAATAAATTGGACCTGACGCACCTGAGACGCGCTGAATAAATGGACCGCAAAGGGTTAAGGCACAGGTGGCCCAGGTCCTCGAGCTTCTGTCGAGGCAGCAAGCTCCTGCTGCACCGGCAGAGGTCCCGGCCCCGTTACCACCCGCACCAGCTCCGGTCCCTGGCTCTCCCATGGCAGCCTTTCATGGCGGAGGAGGACACGCTATCCATAGCGGCCTCCTGGGGCGAGGGCTCCTTCCCTACTGAGATGGAGGAAGGAGAAGAATCGGCACCATCGACCGTGGTGGAACCTAGCTAAGAGGTTGCCTCGGAGACTAGTTTGCCACAGCTGTCCAGCTCCAAGTCGGCATTAATGGGGCACACTGCAAACTTTTTGCAGATCCCCTGGGCAACACCGGCAGAGCCCCGCCTGTCTGTGTTTCGGACGCAGGCAGTGGCTCCCACAATGCAGCCCTTCCCACCGTTCCCCCATACGGAGGAGGTGTGCTCCTCTTGGGATCGTCCGGCGTCAGTGCGGAGTGTAATGAAACAAGCCATTTGCTTGCTTCACTGGAGGGCGCGGAAAAGCTGGGCCTAGCAGGGTTCCCCCCAGTTGACTCCACCATCGCGGCCTTGGTTAAGGCTCTGCCGGTGGGTGGATTTCCTAGAGACCCAATGTGCCTGAACCCTCAGTGCAGGGTTACGGAGACGCATTTAAAGAGGGCCTATGCAGCGGAAGCACAGGTGACCCACCTGGCTAACATGGCGGGCATCCTGACCCCATATTTGGATGGCGTTCTCATAGTGACCCCGCTCCCAGAGCCGGTGGCCACTGAGCTTCTCCTCCTCTTAAGTATGCTGCTCCAGATCTCCGGTCTTCAAGGGCAAGCCCTGGGCCGGAGCCTGGCAAGCCCGGTGGTGGCTCGCAGACAGCTGTGGCTGTCACGGGCAAGGGTGCCTGATGCAGATAAGGTGGCGTTTCTGGACGCGCCGATATCCCTGGGACATACCTTCGGGCCGGCTGTAGAGGAAATCTTACAGCGCTCCATCCGAGAGTGAGAGGTATCTCGGCTGGTGGCTGCGCTGCTCCCTCCTCATGCTCCGGCGCAGAGGAGGACAAGCCATTGGCAGGCCCCTCAGGCGCACCATTACAAGGACGGTCCCGGTGCCCATGGCCCCGCTGAGTGACCTGAGGCATCGCCTACAGGCCACAGCGGCGGTAGGCAACCGAGCCTCTCCACAGAGCAAAGGGAACGCAGGGCGTGGTGTGTCCGTGCAACAGCGTTCCAGGAGGCAATTCCAGGGCTGTCGCCCTAGGCAGCCACCTCAGAGTGCTCCACCCCAACCTCAGCAGCCCCAGCAGAGGCCCTGAAGGCTTGCTGCCTCAGACCTATCATTTCATCGTACAACAGCTGCAATTCTGGCACGCTTGCACCTTGGACACCTGGGTGCTCGCTACCGTGCACAACGGTTAAGCACTGCAGTTCAGTTTGGGACCTCCCCCCTTTCGGGGAGTCACGCACACATCCATGTTGGACCCTCTTCAGGTCTCGGTACTCCAGAAGGAAGTGGCCATCTTGCTGTGCAAGAGAGCCATTTGTCTCGTAGACCCCACCTCATACGGAGAGGGGTTCTTCTCGAGATACTTTCTGGTACCCAAGAGGGATGACGGCTTTCGCCCCATCCTAGACTTGAGATTCCTCAACGAGTTCTTGAAGGAGAGGACGTTCCAAATGCTGACTCACCGTCACATTCTTCAGTCAGTCTGGCTGAGCGACTGGTTTACCACCATGGACTTACGAGGCACGTATTTTCACGTTCCCATTCGTCCAGAGCACAGGAAGTACCTCTGCTGCCGTTCGGCCTCTCCCTAGCTCCTCGTATCTTTTCAAAGTGCATGAACTCTATCCTGGCCCCCTTGCGGTTGCAGGGGATCTGGCAAGGCTGGGCCTCACCATCAACGATGCGAAGAGTCGGCTTATACCAGTGCAGTGCACAACATAGTTGGTGCTCTGGCTGGAATCCAGTACGATGCGCGCATACCTGTCGAACAACAGAGTAGCAGCTATTCAGGGTTGCCTCTCCCTGTTCCAACAGGGATCGAAAGTCTCCTTGGTGTGGTTCCAAAAACTTTTGGGTCTGATGGCCGCAGCCGTATCAGCCATCGAGCTGGGTCTATTACACATGTGCACGCTCCAAGCGTGGCTCAATGTTTACCTACCAATAGGCAGGCATTTCCCATACTTAATGTTTTGGTGGTCATCTTCTCTTTCAGGGAACCAGGGTTACTGTAAGTAACCTAATGTTTTGAAAGAATGAAATGGACTTATGCCACAACCTATCATAGTAAATAAAACCACATGTATTATATCTACAATCCTTTATTTTGTGAGAATGTGGATTCCTGTTCAGTTATTAGTAGGGCTGTGTTTTTCATGGTAAATGGATATTTTGTGAATAAATATAATATTAAAGCAGAGAAAAAAATAACATTGTCACATTAAGAATTCATTTTCTATAATGTATTACACATCAAATATTCCTAATGTAGCCCTGTGTGTTTTAACAGGGGCTTTCTACATACTATTTACAGTAAAGTTAAACCACTTCAGACAGCCTATTAGGAGAGAGGTGCAGAGATCAAAAGTTTAGTTTGCCAGCGAATCAGGAGAGTGATATAGGCTGGGGGAGGCGGGGTAATGGATGGTATGCAGGTGATAGCTACACGTGTGATAGCCCAAAGATATTTTCCTTGTTAGAAAGTGTATTATTTTCTGTAAATATAACCCACACGGCTATTAGCCAAAGCAATTGAAACTCACCTATAGAACAAGAAACAAGAAAGCAAAAGACTTCTCTCTGTAGCCAGCAAGTTTAAAAGAAAAAGCGCTTACATTTTTCAATGTGATTTAACCCTTTGCGGTCCATTTATTTAGCGCGTCTCAGGCACGTCAGGTCCAATTTATTTTCACACGCGCAGTTTATTTTATATGTGCTGTTTAAAAGAATTTTTTTTGCGATTCAAGTCATTATTTTATTACGATAACATCTCAAAAAGCTCTGCAAATGTCTGTGATATTCTTTGAGCGCTGGATGCGGAAGCAGCTGTCTTGTTTGTTTGTGTCCGTGTTATCTCTGTGGTACCAGGGCTGTCTGTATTCATGAGATACGCCCCTTTTTTTCAGCTCATCTTGGCTCCTATCGGTCTCACTCGGCCATTGAATGGTTTTTTCAGCTTTTTCCGGAGAAAAAACGACGAGAGACCTGTGTTTTACGTCTTTTTGATGATGTCGGACAGGGTCCGACATTGGACCGGAAAGGGAAAATTGTATTGTCGGACCTGGTCTGACATAGGACCGCAAAGGGTTAATAACTTATTTTTTGTTTAACAAAAGGCACTTGAAGTGTCTTGAACATTTTTAACATCACTGTATAATGTAGCAAGTTCAAAACAACAATTAACAATTTTTCCTCATAAAAATATGAATACGATATCTACATTTGCTACAAAATTTGGAACATTTTTAAATCTATAATGAATTTTGTACACCTGTGATATTTCATACACCAACTATGAACTTTCTTATATTTTTTTGTAGCTGACAATTTGTCAGTAAAGTGATATTGTAGTTTTATTTTGTGTGGAAGTTTTTGAAACAATTCCTTTCTTTTGCTGGACACAAAGCCAATCCACATTTTTCGCATTGGATACGGGAGTAGGCTTTTATACAGAGCTTCCACCTCTGCTTTTCCTTCACATTGCTGTTTTTACTTTTGGCTACCCTGCCAACTCCAGTGTCAATGAACTGTTCTTCATCAGAACTGCTGTCACTGTACACCTCTGGCTGAGGTACGTACATAGTCAGCATCCTCAGTATCACTCTGTTCCCCATCACACACTTCTACCTCAAGTCCAATATCTGGTAGCTGACCTGCACTGGAGTTTGCTTTTCCCTTTCCTCATCTGACTCAATGCTAGCATCAGACTGATCTCCTGCAGGTACAACTATGTATTTGGTCTGTGCTTTCCTGTAGAACACACTTGTAGGTATCCCTGCCCTCTAAATGATAAAATGTAACTTATTTTTAGTACAGACATAACTACACAATATTTTGCAGAAAATATCTGCTGTCAGAATTTATATTTTAACATATAAATTGCCCCTCAACCTTCCCTGCCTCTGGCCCATGCTTTATCCTAGCACCTGCAATACATCCATTCATTATCCCAATTGTTTTGTACTCTTTTATAATTTATGTAAAGCACTTTGTATAAAGCACTATATGAATACTAATAAAGAAATATTTATAAAACTAAAAATCACTGCTGCTGTACACTTTTACTAATTAAAGCATCAAATGTATGGAAAAACAAACAAATATCAGTGCTTGTGCATGCTATAGGCCCACTGACTCCATTTGGCATCACACATTTTTATGCTTCATAAAAATAATCAAAATGATTTTGAAAGTTATAAAACACTTTTTGACACTAGGTACAAACATCTATCAAACATGTCTGCAGGAAAATAACTAATAATTTTTAAAAATACCGTTCAAAGAATTGAAATAAAGTTGGAAGAATAGGAGGAGTTACTAGCCTTCAGTTCATGCACTCAGTCACATGACCATGCAAGCCCCCTTTCTCTAATATCCCTGGTCCAGATTTTAACCAATAGCTGCATTTATTACCACCAATGTTGACAAATGTTTAATATAGAACCAACTCGGAAAAAAAACGCTGGTCATTAATGTTATTTAACCCTGCCATGGAATTGATACCACACCTACTACAGGCATAAACACACACAGTGCACCAATGAAGCGCCATATCGACCGAGAATAAAACCCGCCCCAGTGTCAATCTTTCTGTTGCACCAATTAGAAAAGCTACTTGGAGGCAATTGCCAAACCCCTTCCTTTTTATAATATCTGCCCTTACTGTGGCACTAGAGCAGTCTGATACGCAACGGACTACTGATGATAAATTACTAAAATTAATGCATAAAAACATATGCGTTTGGTAACATTTGTCACATGACCGGTTATACGTCTAGCATATTATTAAACATTTTACCACTTCTTTAGAGTTTATATGTTTAAATGTTTAAAATTCTCATCCCTATTCTATACAAACAAGACCGATCAATATTAGATGCCCCAAGAAATCCTGTTCACTATTTCATCCCTCCCTAGCAGAAAAACTCCAGGAGATGATGGCTACACAGTTGAATTTCAATCATCTAACATAACTTTATTTGCTCTATTACTAAATGATGTTTAGGATGAAACTCTAACAAAACAAGTGTTACTAACCTCAAAGCAACATCCTTTAATAATTCTTCTACCTAAGCCTCTTAGAAATATCTATTTACAGACCTACAGTAGAACCTCATTTATCCAAACCCATTCATCCGTGACTTTAATTATCAGCGGATGCCTGAAGAGTTTTATCTTTTGAAATACAGTACATTATTGCCAATGTAGACTTAATGCCCGCGGTGCCACAAGACAAACATACACACACACACACACACATAAAGACGCATGCATCTGTCTAAAACCTGTGGAGCAGACGTCAAGACAGCAGCGCAACAGATGCAAGGATTCATTTCTTGTACGAACAGCAGAAGGATGCCGATTCTGTAAAATTAGTTCTCCTGAGGCAGTTACTTAAAGCCCAGCAAACATATTTTGCCACACTGGAACAAGACTATGATGACTTTCTCAAGGTTCAAAAGAACGACTTGGAGCAGTGAATTGCTTAAATAAAGCTGTTTCGAAAAAGAAAAAAAAGTTCTGTTGGTACTTTTTTTGTTGAAATGTAAGAAAAGTTAAAATTACACAGCAGGCTTGTTTATTTAGTTTTAAAAAGTGAGAAAAAAATCAAATTGTATTTTTTGTTTGAAATCTCAGAAAAGTAGCAACACTTAGCTACCATTATTTAATATTAATGCATGGAATAAATTAACAATAATAACTTGTTATATTTCTAGCTGCTAGACATACACAACTTAGTTTATAGGAAAATTGTGAGCTCTGATGGGCTGAATAGCTTATTTCAGTCATAAAATGTCTTATGATCTTGTAGCTTTGTAGTATTTCTTTATTTCTTTCTTTCTTTCTTTCTTTCTTTCTTTCTTTCTTTATTTATTTATTTATTTATTTATTTATTGGTAACAGAAAAAGCTACGGAAATGGGATTGGTGGTGTAACACATTTTGAAAAGATTTTGCTTGGAGTATCACTGTCAAAGTAAACTCATTTTAAAACATTTCTCAGTCTTTGTAATATATTGTACTGCATACATCTTCAGTAAATGCTAATTTGAGTTACATTACTAGTTTCTGTATTTTATTCATGGATTCTAGTCACACGCAATGACACCTCATTTATCTGCAGGATTTCACACATCCATGGACCTATGTCCCCCCAAGCACTCGGATAAATGGAGTTCCACTGTATTTCAATTGTAAATATGGATACAACAATTCTAACAAAAATATTGGCTAATAGGTTACAAAAAGTTATTGATAAACTAAATCAAAGATGATCAAACAGGCTTTAGCAAAGGAAGATATTCTTCTGACAATATTAAACAATTATTACATCTAATGTTTTCTTTGCAGGATTATCCTGTACCAGCTCTGGCCCGCTCTCTGGATACAATTCCTCTGCAATCCAAGGAGTCTGTCCTAATGATAAATAATACTGTATACGGACCATATTTTACTTTCAATAGCAAATCCTAAATCATCATTGCCCAACCGGTTTCAGATCATTAATAGTGATAGGAAATGATCAGATTATTGTATTAACTGGCATAAATCAGCAGCAATGCCTCTAAATAAAAACTGTTTTACTACAGAATATACACATTTCTACTTTCAGTGGCCTAAATTTGGGCTCAAATATCTTGGAATACTCATTCCCAAATTTGCAGAGAAAATCATCCCATTAAATTTTATACCTGTTCTACAAAATATCAAAAAAATGTGAACTTTGGAGAAAATGACCTTTATCTTTATATGGTAGGTTGGAAAGTTGTCGCTTCAACTTTGTAATTAGTTCAACTCATTTATTTGGGAAAGTAAAAAACCTAGAATTAGTATGAATAAACTTTTCTTTGATATCAAAGATGGAGGCTTGGGTTTACCGAACTACTAGCCAAACTAGCCTTTCAATTTCAACAAATTCTTTAATTGATTGGAAACTATATTTACTAGTAAACATCTAGAAGCAGAACTTACCCCTGCCCCCTTAAAGAGATATGAATGCATAAAACACCAGCTTCTCTGAAGACAAATCTGATTTTCATGAATGCTTCCTGTCTTTTTAAACAGATAGCAGCTATTTCACAATCTAATAATTATGTTTACATTTCCACTGGCCTATCGGGTAACCCTTTACTATAAAATCACAACAAACCATTTCAGGGTGGGGTTTGGTTACAGACAAATGACAACACTGTTAGTGACATATTATTAAATAAAGGCTTTACATCTTGGAGAAAGCTGAAGGAAAGTTCCTCAATTCCAGCTGATCAATCAAGTTTGTACACCAAACATATAAATGCCCTACTCAAACTCACAAAGAAGTGTATTTAAAATTAAAATACACTCCACTTGAAAACCTGATTTTTTCCCAAGCATTTAAATTGATAACTGTATCTTTACTTTACAAATCCATCAGACAATCCTACTCAAATAAAGCTATTAAAGAAACAACAAGATCATGGAGTTCTGAACTTCATTATACAATTGATAATGGAGTTTGGACTCACATCTGCAGGAATTTTAGGAAGTGTTCACCAAATGCAAAACTACGTTCAATCAAATTCAAATGAATGCATAGAATTTATTTCACACCCAGTAGACTTTTTAGAAAAAGTAAACTGCTGCAAAAGTTTAATAAAAGTTAAAACTAAAATACATTTGGGACATATGGTATAGTAAAATAAATATTAAATAAGCTTAACTATTTAACAAAGCAAAATAGCACAGCACCATTTCTTGAATAACATAGGTAGCCTATTATATTGATTCAGTTTAATGGAGTGATGTGTGTATGTACAGTATATTTAGCCCATACCGGTTTTGGGCAGATCTCCCACTCACTATTGAAGTCGTCTTTGATTTGTTTGTTTTTTTACTTTTAACAGGCAGCACCCTGCCGATTCTGTAAACCTGCAATATTTGTAGGCTCTAGCTTATCCATGGTATGTGATTCACATCCTGTCTCAGAGGAAGATTGACATTGAACCCTCCACAACAGGTTCACAAAGGTGCTTTTTTTAAGAATGCACAAAATACTGCTTAGTATCAAAAGCCAACACCATACAGGTCTGATTTGGAGGAAGATTCCAGCTGAGATTAGGCTGTGTGGGCTTGAAGACATACAGTAGGCATTGGCAGATTACAAAAAATAAACGTGTGTGCGAATAACACATTGTTATTAACCCATAAAAATGATAACAAAACAATCCTGTGTACTATCCCACTGTGAATACTTTCTTCCGGTAATATAAAAGGTTCAATATTGCAACACTTTAATGTTTATAAATTAGGGCTTTATTTCTAGGAGATTTAATTTTAATACGCTCTTTGATTCCTGTTCATGAGTGTGAAAAAATTCCACAAAAAAAAGCAAAAATACAATATCTAGCAACACTGTACTGTATATTTTTATGCATTTAAATGGGAATAGCTTAAAGTTAACCATAGATCGGCACAAAATTATCTTTAAAGATTTTACAGAAAAAAGTCTGCCAATCTGAGGGTTTAATCTAAGCCTGTTCCATGTAATGCCAGGGAAAAGTTTACTAAAACTGTGAGTGTATTTTAAATAAATAAACATCACCCTGTCAAGCACTACACAACATTTTGAAAAATGTGTGTTGAGGATTATGGAATGAGACCTGTTTTTGTTTTTGTTGCAGTTATATGAAGAGGGTCTCTTTGACTGCAGAGCCATGTTCAGGGCCCTGGTCCGATCGTGTGTTCTTTTAGAGCACGCCCATGCAGATTCCACTCCACTTTGTCAACAAGTGTGCTCTAAAAAGAGTGCTCTGCATCATTTCTTTTGGTTCTTTTCTGCAAATTAATATTTAATTTACAGTCATTTTTAAAACATTTTTGTTTACATTTTGTTAGCCATCCTTGTTGGCACCTGTTTGAGGGTTCTAACTAGAATCTTTTCTGGTTTAGTCTGTCATAACAGATGTTTAAATAGGACTCCACAACTGTGAAATATATAAAATAATAATAAGGTTTGCCATTCACTGTAAAATGTCTGCAAAAAAAGATTCCAGTGACAAATACATAAAAACTAGCAATGTGAAAATGTATAATCCACAACAAATAATAATGTGATTCATGATTCACAGTGAAAAGCAAACATTCTGACACTAAAAATAATAAGACCCAAAATATCATTGCTCTATCCACTGTGCCACGGAACAGTATGGATGAAATGACATATTTCAACATGTTTTTGTTGTTTCGATTGATGACTCACCCATGACTAAAACAAACATTCACAGAAAAAAAGAAAAAAAAAAAAAAACTTTTTCATAGCACCTCTCCAAATATCCTAAGTAACCACAATTGTGTATGACAATTTTGGTACAGTATCTTCAAAACGTAACATGCTGATGAGCTACAAACATAAGTCCTACAGCAATTGCACAGGTGTGTCAAATTTTATATAAATTGTAATAATTTGATGTGCCCCTTTAAATGGTAAAGTAGTAAGAAATCATTGAGTCTGCCTCTGAAAATGGTGTGATTTTCCTGTGTTTAATGTAAAGCTTTTCGAACTACTGCTTAACGAAGCCCAAACCTGTGAACCATGCAACTCTGCACACACACACTTTACACCCATGCTGTTTTAACAAGACCGAGATGAACTGGTATAACCTTGAGTCCCGTCTTTGTTTGTTACAAGGTGTTGTCGCTTCAAAAGCTGTGTCTTCATATATATTTTAACCGCAAGCCTGTCTGATAAAACCAGACATGTAACTTTGTACTTCTGCTTAAAAAGTTGTTTTTGATCATATGTGAAAACCACAAACTTCTGCTTAACTGACACAATGTAATCACAGAACTCCACCTCCTATAGGAGGGGGCCGGCTTTGCTATTGGTAAGAATTGCTAGGTTACATCTCTTTTGGGTTGGAACCCCACGTTCTGTGGGACATAACCTGCCCAGTATATCAATGTCTAACTATTTCTGGACTCAAAACCCATCTGTAAGTTTACCTGTAGCTCTGTTGTGCAGAAACACCATCTCTGTTGCCATGCCAGCTCAGAAAACTACATCTACACTGATGCAGGCTCAAGATTCCATCTGCTAGGACCTGTAATTTTGTTTCGAGTATTGTTTTGCTTTGTTCCTGAATAAAACCCTTTTGACTGAAATTACCTGAAGAAGACTGACTTTTGCTGAGGTAGCTAGGTAGTACAGTAGATCATTCTATTTTTTAATGTTTACAAGGTTTATATTTGAAATGTCTTACACTGATATACATTTAGGAATAACGTTATATACATGTATATTCTGAAATATGCTTTTTATTAAGAAATCAAAGTCCATAGACATTTTGCAAATTCCTATTGCTGCATGATTCCTTACAAATGTGCTAATGACATTAAATTCTGGCACAAGTAGGCATGTTTCATTTATTATTATTATTATTATTATTATTATTATTATTATTCATTTATTTATTTATTTTTGTACTCGTTAGAAACCATAGATGATGATAGTTTCTCATTGGGTCTGGACTACTCACATCACCCACCCACATTCATCCACTTACAGAGGAGAGATGGTCTATCATGTGAGAAGTTGTAAGGGGGGCTTGATTTGGGTGGTATTTAATCATTTAGGACCAGTAGGCTCTCTGGGGCTAAATTTCCAAAACAGTTTAGCACCAATTTTCAGAATGATTTGCACCTGTGTCAAGGATGCTGGGTTCAGGATCAAAGGTTTCAGTGGTTATCTTACACATGAATATGCATCAGGGCAGAAAGGTGTGAGGCTGATAGGGGGGATCGATATTTGTTTTTTAAAATGTTGACATGTGAAAACCCACGCTCACAAGCAGCTCTGCTTAATGGCAGTGTCAGAGACAACAACAATAGTTTATGAATGTTTAAATAGGAGTCCGGATTGCTGGTTATTACAATTTTTAACAAATCATCACACATTCTCTGTTTATTTCAATAGCCTACCACCACATTCCAGCCCTGGGGATTCAAAAGCAAAAAAAAAAAAAAAACTTTTTCAATTTATTAGTGTTGTTGAACACATTGGCTTGACAGCACTACTGAATATAACTAAGGGAAAGAAAATGTTATTTTAAGTAAAATGCTGAAGTAAATGTATTTTTTTAAACTCATGATTAAACCCAGTTTGGGAAGCAAAGCGTTAGTGATTCTAAATTTCATGGGGTTCATGCAGGGTTGCCAACTGGCTCCAGAATTTACGGACACTTTAAGCCAGGTCAGGTTTTTTAACTCACTAAACCACAAATTAATTGATGATAAATCAACAAGTGGGAATTGCGTGACTGGCTTCAATAAATGTGTTCAATTGTTTAATTGTGGTGACAATTCTATCCGGAGAGCATCATAACATGTTTTAAAATCATATTGCTTGAAATGTTATATGGTAAACAATATGTATCAAAATAGTGCAATTCACTCGTTATAGAGAATTATGCACTCACCCACACTCTTCCTCGTTTAACCTTGGGGTTAAGTTTCTATTAATGTAATACTTATTTCTGCTTCGCACAGTCCTGCCCCAATCAGACAAATACAGCAAAGCAAGCTGTATAGGTCTGATTGGAGGAAAAAATCCTCACAGGAAGTAATTCCTGCCCCCAGAAGGGTGTGTGCTTTTAGTGAGTTAGCAAAACAATTACATTCCTTTTGCAATAACTCACGCAATTTACACTCATGTTACATGCAAAATAAAATCAATTGCTTTGCAGTTAAAGAGGTGAGTTAAAAAACTTGACTTGGCTTAAAGTGTCCGTAAATTCTGGAGCCAGCTGGCAACCCTGGGTTAATGTAAGATTACTCTTTAAAACCCCACAATCCTGCAATCTAAAATACTCTCTGGCAAAAATGCATATGAAATTGTATTTCAAAGACAATTACAAGTAATGTAAAGTATTAACATAATGATATTTACTGCACATGTTTCATAATATCAGCTAATGTTTAATATACGTTGTGAGAGGATTGAAAGGAGTTCCTGTCGTAATTCGCCCTCCCGACCACCAGCAGCGCTGTGTAGGGTTGACCGTGATTGGGTCAGGAGGCTGAACTCTGACCAGACAGGAAGTTCCGGGTCGGGCGGCCATCTTGGCCCAAGGTGGAACCATCGCGTCACGAAGTCACATCATTGCAATCAGCTGTGCTGTGCTTGTCGATTGGCTGACGTGGGGCAGCATGCTGATTGCAGGGGCGGGACTCGGCAGTATTTAGGCAACATGGTTTTGCCATTCTGTCTCCCTGTCCTGAACTGAAAACACGGAAGAGACGCACTGTGCTTTGTTGTTTTGCTTTTACAAACCTGCTGTAATTCACAGAATCCTGAAACTTTGGAAAATCTTGGTGGATTACCGCAGTGGGAAAAAACCCAGGACTAGTCGTTATTCCTTGGAAGGGAGTCGAGAGGCGGTAAGAGGAAACACACTGCAGTAGCACGGAGAAACCCAGTGCTTCCTTTGTTGTTTTTGTAACCGCAATGTTTTTGTTTACTCTTTTTATTTGAAACCTGAGTTTACCATTGCTGGTATTCCAGGTGCTTTTCTTGTTTGTTTTCTGCAATACTGGACTCTTTATTTTCATTGTGTTAACCCTTTGCAGTCCTATGTGACATTGCAATTTTCCCTTTCCGGTCCAATGTCGGACCCTGTCCGACATCATCAAAAAGACGCAAAACTAGTCGTTTTTTCTCCGGAAAAAGCCGAGAAAACCATTTAATGGCCAAGTGAGACTAATAGAAGCCAAGAGAAGCCGAAAAAAAGGGCATATCTCATAACACGGACATAAACAAACAAGATAGCTGCTTCCGCATCCAATGCTCAAAGAATATCACAGACATTTGCAGAGCTTTTTCTAGATGTTATAGTAATAAAATAACGACTTGGATCGCATTATTGAGGAGTTTGGTGATAAAACGAGTGATCAAGAAATGATTTATCGGTGTGTACTATTATTAAGAGTTATTTGAAAAAATATAGCAAACGAGGGGTGGGGTGGTGCTGGAGATGCAGTACTGAGTGTCCTGTTGATATGCAGTTCATTTTAAACCTGTTTTACTGTGAAAAAAATACTTTTAAACAGCACGTCTAAAATAAACTGTGCGTGTGAAAATAAATTGGATCTGACGCGCTGAATAAATGGACCGCTAAGGGTTAAAATAAAATCCTGCCCAGATACCATTGTTGGTACAGGGCTCCAGGACTAAACGTCACTTCCGGCTCCTGTGTGCTGTCATTTCTGGTCCTTCCCTAAGCTCCGCCCACTACATATATTTACTTACATGTAATTTGACAGTTTGAGAAAATTTTTGCATACATGTAATTGGAAGTTTGCCAAAGTGAGTCATTTAAAATATTAACTTAAGCCCCCTTCACACTGGCACTCCTACCTGGGTCAATGCTTGACGGACGTTTGTGAGCCGACACAATAACAAACCGCCAGTTTCACTTCCACAAGGAACATTTCTGTTTATTCTGTTTAGCCAATTTGTTGTTGATTGAGACACAGCATGAGCCAGATCGAAGCAGGGTTGAAGAAACATTTGCTCTAATCAGCATTTGGGCTGGCAGTTCAATCTAGAGAAGCTTGGATCAAAGCGTCCGTAACAAGCTGCTTCCGGGGCACTGACATGGGGCAAGTCCAAGACCATGTAAGGCCTTATAGGTACTACAAACTTTAAAATAATAATAATAATAATAATAATAATAATAATAATAATAATAATAATAATAATAATAATAGCACCAGTAATAAAACAAACAAATGAGATGGATGCACTATCAATTAAATATGCAATTAAAACCAAGGTTAACTAAGACTAAAAATTTTAATCGCGATACTAATCACGATTATTTTTGTTTAATTGCTTGACAGCCCTACTTTATATATATATATATAGCGCACCACAGCTGTATAGCAGCCGGGAAGGCTGTGCAGCTTGCTCCACAATTGGAGGGGGGTTGTCTTCACACCTGCAAAAGGCCAACCCCAGTACCTCACCATCCCATGACAGCCTAGAACTTCTGGTGGAGGAGGTTCTTAAAAACAAGCTGGATTTATTTGGCCCACAAAAAAAAAAAATTAGAAACAAAGTGTGGGACCAAATTACACAAAAAATAAATGCACTACGCTCCACTACCACCAGAAAATGATGCGAGGTACAGACGCGGTACTATGACATACGAGAGAAGGTAAAAATAAAATATTTAAAACTGAGGCAGGGGTACCAGGGTACAGGGGTGGAACTCAGCCCTGCTCTCCACTGACCACCACTGAAGAACAGATCCTGTCCACCTGGGATGTGCTCAATGTGGAGGGGCTTGGTGGGATAGACATTGAAGTGGAGGGTAGGTGTAAGTCAGAATAAAAAATACAATTAAGAAATTACAAAAATGTAGTGAGTAGTTACCCTTCATATAAAGGTATATTGGTTGTCTTTGAAAAGGGGTCTGACTACTGATAAAGAACTTTGGGACACATTTGGGTGCTTAAATGAACTGACAAAATATAAACATTGTTTTCTTTTTTCTTCTCATATAGAACCAACATTGACTGTGCAGCAAACTGATCCTGAAGAAAACCTGGTGGCCAATGACTTGCCCATATTTAGAGCACAGCCCCTGAGACCCATTCCCCATTTTATTCTCCACTACATTAATGGGACGTATTCATGATAAAAATATAAATTTAAATTCATAGGAACAAAAAACAAAAAGGATGCCAAGGAGAATGGAATGTGATGCCATCAAAGCTGGGAAGCTTCGCGCTCCACCATCCTGCTGTATGGTCGCCATATACATGGCAGTGTGGTACTCTGCAGGACCCAGCCAGGCCCCACGCGCTCTGCCGCCAGTGACCACTGTCTTTCAGCGCTGCTCCTGGCCTGTTCCTCCATCAAAGTGAGCTCCCTTCCGAGTTCCTTGACTTGCCGGGACAGTTGTTCCAGCCTGCTGCTCGTCTCTCCATCTCCTAGCCGCTCCTGAAAATGGAGAAGACACACTACTTTCAATTCAATTGTTTTATTCTTTGGATGCTATCTCAGCACCCACTCAGAGACCACTGCTCTGTGAGCTTCACTGCTTTCAGGAACAACAACCACAATTTGCATCACAGCGCCTTCTTATAGGCTTAGCCCACCCCTTTTTATGCAGATACCAGGCCTCGGACACATCCCATTGGCCCTCGGCCTCAGCCGCACACTAGGACCAATGGGCACAGACAAACAACAACCAATGGGAACAGACCAGGGAAGACAACAAGCGGTGGGTTACATGGTACAGGAATACACACACAAAAGGTAAACAAGCAGTGGCAGAACACAGCGGGGAGGGAATAACACACAGCATGCAAACACAAACAGACAGTAGGGAATACAGTACATAAACACAAATTGCTACAATATGTTTGCGTTTTGTTGTCATTGTTTTGGACTACTGAGTTTAGTTTGACTTTAGTTTGACTATATATATATATATATATATATATATATATATATATATATATATATATATATATATATATATATAAGATGCCAGCCCCTTCCATCTGCTCAAACATTGACATACGGACATGTTTTTCTAAATAGTTTGGGAACTGGAATCGGACTCAAAATACCTGGTTCCAATGACAGATACCCGGTTCAGACCCGATTGCAAAAATCTCCTCAAATGCACACTATAGGGCTGTAAACTACTGATTTATATACTATTGAATTATAATAATAATAATAATAATAATAATAATAATAATAATAATTATTATTATTATTATTATTATTATTATTATTATTATTATGTAAATTCTGTCCTTGCAAAAAATGCATACTTTGCCATTACAAAAAACGATTTCCCCAATATAGCCAAATTTTGTCAAGAGGTTCCCCATAAGTGATGTTATTTTGACAAAAGTCCTTATATCATATTGTGGCAAAGTGGTTTGCAGTGCGCAGGTGCAGCGGTGATGCGGTGCTCAGGATAAATAGACACAAGACAGTTCACGGTAAAACAGCTCTTTATTTGGCTGGGTTGCGTGCCGGCAACACTTAAATAATAAGCACAGGCTCTACACAGCAATGTGTATCGCTCCATGCAAAACAATAGGTTCAGTCCTGAAATAATACAACACGGTATATAATACACACACAAACACAACACAATCACAACACAAGTCCACAGTGAGTGCTCTTAGTGTAGGTGGTGAAATACAAGTAATGTGCACAGTAGTGATGTGAAGTCCAGGTTTGGAAACTGGCCCCTTAGCAACAGCTCCTGGATAGTTTAGCTGTCTAACAATGACAAATACAACAATTACTAGACAGGACAAAACAGTCATGGTTAGTACACAGGGTTTTCCTCGTGGGTCTTTGCGCAACCATAACACAAGGAACAGATCGCTCGGCCACATCCCCTGATATACCTTCAGTCACGTCCCCTTTGGTAGCAAATGCAATCACGTCTCCTCCAATCCATGACTGACACATTGCCTACCGCAGTGAGGTGCGGCTTCACCGCCTTTTTGGATGGCCGACTTCTGACTGACCCTGGAATGAACTGTCAAACCATCCAGTCCGGGGCACACTGTTCCTGTTATAGAGATTGTTATAGAGATTGTTGACTCGGATTCATTCACTCTCTGTCACACATATACATTAATACATACAATTAAAATACTGTAGTGTTGTACAGAACCCAAATTCTTTTTTACCATTTCTTTTTTTCATATATTTGACCACAGTGATGCATTATTAAAACATAAGTGTAGACTGTAATGTTTGAATTTTTGGTTTAAGCTAAGGAGATAACGGTAAACATGAAAGCACTTTTTTCCCGAAAATTAGGCAAACCCTTAGGTATTAGGAAAACTATTATATATTAAATATTCTTCTGTGTAAGGTGGCTATAGGCTATGTTTAAATTAATATAGCAAATCAAAATACACAGCTTAATGTAAGGAGCAGAAAGAAATTGACTTGTTGAGGCTAGAGCTCTGCTTGGCCTAATTTGTCACAGTGTAACCCAGCAGTGGAGGAAATTACCATGTACAGATATGTTTTATATTTTGTTACCTTTAATAACTACAAACCACCTGTCACTTGTAGTCTTTATTTTAGTGTGGTGGTTAGGGCTCTGGACTCTTGACGAGGGTCGTGGGTTCAATCCCAGGTGGGGGACACTGCTGCTGTACCCTTGAGCAAGGTACTTTACCTAGATTGCTCCAGTAAAAACCCAACTGTATAAATGGGTAATTGTATGTAAAAATAATGTGATATCTTGTAACAATTGTAAGTCGTCCTGGATAAGGGTGTCTGCTAATAAATAATAATAATAATAATAATAATAATAATAATAATAATAATAATAATAATAATAATAATAAAATGCCAATAGGAAATTTAATAAATGCTGTCACTTTCGGGCATTATAAATATGTATTTGTGTTATTTCTGACCATCCAAAATGCAAAGGCTTCATGTTGTTAGTTCTGCTTTGACTGTCTCCACACAGAAATCAATATTCATGTGGGGGCTTTTTTTTTTTTTCAGATCCGCTTACTTGGGAAACAAATACTTGCATGTAACTCAAGGTATGTAAACATCAATGTATCTTACCAACATTAGAAAACTGAAGTGTAAATTAAACATGTAGACAATCACAATAAACAATTTTACCAACTAAACCCCTGTATACAGATAAGAGAGTCAACACTAACATGGGTAAACCCTCAGGGCTGTTTTCAATGCATTTTACCAGTAACTTGTTTCCACTTTAGAACCTCAATTCTAATACTGTACAGTACATGACACATCTTAATTTTGTCAATTCCTTATGTTCCCACTTCCTTCCAAATATTTCCTGCCTTAAGGTGCTGGTTTATAAACAAAAACTCAGTTCAGTAGTGTTACTCTTAGGAAAAATAGAAATGTGAAGTTAGGTATGATAGAATAGACATGATAAATAAAGAAGAGAAAAAGATTTAGATGCAAGCAGATAAATTGGCGTCTAAATTGGCGTCTGAAGTCTAAGGGGTTAGCTTTGGTGTTTGGACAATCTAAAGATACGAAGCTTATGGAAAAAAAGAAGCATTTGTAAACTGGAATGCTTACTATATTTAAAACAGAAAACATTTTAGGAGACTTTTCCAAAAATGTACACAAATAAAAAAAAAAAAATAATTGAAAAAAGGAACAAAACAAATGATAAGCTTTTAACTCACACATGAATAATCATTTTTTGTTTTGATCCCACTCATTGAAAGAGTATCAGAAATGTGTTCTTAGGGCACTTGAAGTTTATCTTGATCCTCAACACACTTCTGTTTGACTATTGTATTTTATTTTATTTATTTAGGGTATTATTTAAGAAAAAGGACACCCCCTGAAAAAAACAAAAAACAAATACAAATATAATGTCAGTCCTGTTACTGTAGTGCAATGCTAGTATTAATATCAGTCTATTAATATACATGAGTAATGCTGTTGTAGTTACAGACTGTCAGTAGAGTGTGATAGCGCCTCTATCACACAGTGCTAGATACTGGGGTAACCAGGGTTGCCAGATTGGGGGATTTCCCAGCAAATTTGGGAGTATTTTAAGTTCCCAGAGGGAAATCTGGGGGCAAAAATTGTTGAGGGTGGGGGGCGGACATGGGACCTTGGGGGGTTTTCTTTTTAGTTGGGGGGATTTAGGGCAATTTGCAATGAGAAATATGTTCACTCATTACATACTAAAGTACACCCTAAACACTGTCAATGGATTGGTTGAGGGTAATATGGTGGAGGAGGGTTAGGGCCAGGCTTGCACTGTAGCAACAAACAGTGCCCCTAGAGTATGCTCTAAGGTAGGAAGGAATTTTGGCGTGGGCTGGAGGAGCACATGGCAGACGTGACGTGGGGTACGTCACTTAAATAGTGCAAGAGGTTTTTGTTTTTTGTGAGTGTGTCAGCTGAACTGAAGTCGCAGATGCAGTTTGCGCTCAATTCTTTGCCCCAACTTCATCGATATTATTTCCATGGTCGTGCTGAGAGGGCCGTCCTTAGTTTGATGATTAAACGCAGGTTAACACACACAAGAACACATAGTAAAAAAAAAAAAAAATGCCAAAGGAAGAAAAATACAAACAAAAATACACAACTGTGGGAAAGTGATCTAAGTGAGTTCAGGAGCTACACCCCAGGACACCACAAATAGAATAATTAAAACTTTTTTTTGTTTGTTTACGGTTTGTTATAGTGCAATTCCATTTTCAGCCTACATCCGGACTAGTAACCATACACCATAGGCCTGAAATGGAAGACTTAAACAGCAATAGTTGACTATTTTGGACCGGTATAATTTTAGAAATAGAATAACTCTTTACATATTAACATTCAAATTATATGGTGACTGAAATAAGAAAGATATTTTTTGCAACATTTATAGTTGTGTTTTTTCATACTGATAACATTACTTTATTATTTCATAATCGTCTCAACAGTAAGGCCATTCTAAAACTTAAAGTATCACTAGTTTGTCTAATGGTTTTTAAAATCATAAAACATAATATTAAACAGCCTAAAAAGGCAGTTTCATAACTGATACCGTATAGTTGTTTATGCTGAAAAAAAGATATGTTTCTCACATTAGTTTATATGATATATCACCACAGTATCGAGATAATACATTTTTGTTAAATTAAGCCTGTAAGGGATGTGTATTTGAAAAAGCAATCCTTGGTTGCAGTAGCTAGTATTGTCACAGTTAGTTGGTTTTATAACTGTTATATTAATATTACAAAGAAATTAGAAATAGTACATAAGGGATTAATGCCCTAACCTGATGAAAATGTTAGACTGCTTAAATTACTCAACTTAATCTTCTTTACGCCATAAGTAGTTTTGTTTCATTAAAGTTATTAATGTATATAAATAACTTATTATAGTTTTTTGTTTCTTTCCAGGTTGGATATCTCCTGTTCAAGAGGATGAATACTCAGCTCACTGCAGGTACTGCCATGCAATTCTAAAAGTACACAAAAAAGATTTGTTGGCTCATGCTAACTCAGTTAACCACCAGAAATGCATGACATTGGAGCAATGGTTTTCAACCCCGGTACTGGGGACCCACTGTGTCTGCTGGTTTTCATTCCAACTGAGCTCTCAATTACTTAACTAGACAAAATTTCATTGAAATTGTAATTTGCTTAATTAGACCATTTTAATTGTTTTCAGCACTTAAACAGTTGTAGAGTTCAAGTTACTTATAAAATGTTATAGCTAACTTGAAATCTGCAACTGTTTAAAAGGTGAAAACAATTAAAAAGGTCTAATTAAGCAAATTATTAGTTCAGTTAAGAGTCTAGTTAAGTAATTGAGAGCTCAGTTGGAATGAAAACCAGCAGACACAGGGGTTCCCCAGGACCAGGGTTGAAAACCACTAGGATAGAGAATCAAAAGCCTGCTCCGTCTCATGTATTTTGACTCCAGTAATACCAGAAGCGCACAAAGAAGCCAAATTAAAACTTGCTGTTTACCTTGCAGAACATGGATCTGTTACCTCTGTTGATCACCTGACAGAAATGCTGCTATTTCTTGACCCTAAATCAGATGCATTGAAGCAAATCGAAATGCACTTCAATAAAATGCGTTTTTGCTCCTGCATTTTCTCTGGTGACAGACTTTGGAAAGAGCTACTACTCGTTAGTTATTGACGAGATTACAGATGTCTCCACAACGAAGGTGCTTTGTATTATGATACGTTACTACAGTGAGAAACAATTGTTACAACATTTTACAAACTTACTGACGTTGAAGTGGCAAATGCAGAATAAATGACTAAAGCGATAATGAAAACACTGGATGCAGATGGATTAAAAATCGACCATGGACCAGGATGCATGTTGAAACTGCAGAAGCCATAATGATAATCAGATATAACGTGAGAAGAATGAACATAAACTGTGTATCTTTCAAGCCATCCAGTGACATGCTGAGACATTTTACATCATAGATTTATGTAAGCAGCACCCAGGAAGATGAAGAACAGCTTGGTGCCATAGCTGCTGTGCTGAAATGCTGATTTCAAGGTATGCTTGAAGTGGATTTGAAGTGGATTTTTTATGAGTACATTTTTTCTGTGACTTTTAAATGAAATTTACTCATAAATTCACACAAAATTTTAAAGTGAAGATGCCTCCGATAATCATTTAACGATAATGTTATTATTATTATTTGATTATTTAGCAGACACCTTTATCCAGGGCGACTTACAGACTAGGGTGTGTGAACTATGTATCAGCTACAGTTACTTACAGTGTCTCACCCGAAAAAGAGCACAAGGAGGTTAAGTGACTTGCTCAGGGTCACACAATGAGTCAGTGGCTGAACCGGGATTTGAACCAGGGATCTCCTGGTTAGAAGCCCTTTTCTTTAACCACTCAGCCTCCTTGTTGTACACACAAACACTTTTAATACTGCTTTTCAAATAAGTCAAATTGGGAGTGTTGTTTATAAAAGAAAACAAACTAACATATTACAGAAAATGGATAATGAAAGAGGAAGATATTTAAGTTATCAAAAATAGACACTACATTATTCAAGTAAAACTATACATATAATTCAACCAAATACTTTGAGAAAGATATACTTACTGCTCATAGTTTAAGCACATAGTTTTGTTTTGATGTGGTTTGTTTTTTGCCTGGTAGCACAATAAAAAAACACTCAATAAAGGCATTGGCCTTTCCAACATCTGAATAATAAATTATTGACACAATGTTGTGGAGGATTTGGAAATAATAGAAAAGCTTATACCATAGGGCCCTGTGGGATAGCACACGATGGATAAAGCCCAAACCTGGTATTATTTATGGAAGGGGTTTCAAACCATTTTATAAGTAACAATCTGGTTAAAACAATTAAATAAAACACACTAGTGTGGAGTAGTGGTTAGGGCTCTGGACTCTTGACCAGAGGGTGGTGGGTTCAATCCCCAGTAGGGGACACTGCTGCGGTACCCTTGAGCAAGGTACTTTATCTAGATTGCTCCAGTAAAAACCCAACTGTATAAATGGGTAATTGTATGTAAAAAATAATGTAACTGTATGTAAAAGATAATGTGATATCTTGTAACAATTGTAAGTTGCCCTGGATAAGGGTGTTTGCTAAGAAATAAATAATAATAATAGATACACTTTATTTGAAAAAAAGTATTGCCTCCATACCAAATCACAGGACTTGTGTGTGCTGAATTAATATCACTACATTTTTCAAAGCTTTAATTAATGGAATATACTTTGAACAAAATGGATACATTATGTAATTGTAGGTAAAAACAACTTTGGGGACAACAGGTTCCCCCCACCTACCTCTCACACAAACAAAAAATGTAAATAAAAAAACTTGCTGTACATATATATATATTGAATGCAGGCACCACTTTTTAGTGTGGAATTAATCACAGAGGCGAACACAGGTTTGGTTGACCCGTGTTATTTTATTTTGGGTCTTTTCCGGGTTGAAAGACATCAAACAAACAAACAAAAAAACACAACAAATATCTTGCACCGAAGTAGTTTAAAAAAATATTGATATTTTCAAAACAAACAAACGGTTCCAACACTGCTCTGTCCTTCTCTCCTCAGTAACGATCCCCTGTCTAGTGAATGCTCAGCCTTTTTATGTGGCTGAGCTGGAGGAGATACTGGTTAATTGCATTGGCTACAGGCGCTGGCCAATTGAGGCAATGACTAATCTAAATACCTTAATTAACATCCCTAACTATCGGCACATGTAGCCCATAGCCCAATTATCTCCTCCTGATCAGGGCAGGCTGGTTCCAGAGCTGCCAGTGATCCCTCCTGTGCTGTTTGTTGGGTCCTGTCAGCCTCTCTCCGGCCCACCATGCGCACACCCTGCGGGTTGGCCTGTGAGCTGGCTCACAATATATATATATATATATATATATATATATATATATATAGTAAATATGGACTGGAGAGAAGGGCTATAGTGGAAAATTATTGACCAGAGGGAAGACTAATTTTACCGACAGGGAGTTATAATGCCCAAAGCCGCAGGCTGGAGATAACAATAGTCTTCCCGAGGAGCATTTCATTTTCCACTATGGCTGAGTCTGAATATATGAATCAGTCAATAAAATAAGTGAGGCAAGGTTGGATAGTAAATCCGACTTCATATATTTTGTTTAAATACAGCTGATAGAGTACACGTAAATAAATAAATAACATAAATATAGTTAGCAAAGTTTTACTCCGTCTCCGTCTGGTTTGCTGACTGCTGCATAATCCAGTTTATATCCCGCCCGTCATATTTCTTTACATCATCGAGTTGAATTTGTTTGAATTTCAGAAAATCAGAAAACAGTGACAGTAACATTTTAATCACCATTTTAGTGTTTGGAGCATCTTTCTTTTGTAGTATGTTTTGTAATTCATTTTCTGTTAACTCACAGAATTGGTGTTCAGCCATTTTCTCTTGTGTAGAGTGCAGGGGAGAAAGGCGTTCCTTTGAAAAGGGGCTGGACTGACAGTGATGTGAACCAATCACATGACAGACCAAGACTATAAACTGGTGATGTAAGGATGTTAGGGCGATAGTTCAATCTATTTTTCCTCCTGTGATGAGGTTTCAACCAATCACAGGCCAGGATTTCCAATCACTGATCTCTCTCTCTCTCTCTCTCTCTCTCTCTCTCTCTATATATATATATACAGTACTGTGCAAAAGTTTTAGGCAGGTGTGAAAAAATGCTGTAAAGTAAGAATGCTTTCAAAAATAGACATGTTAATAGATTATATTTATCAATTAACTAAATGCAAAGTGAGTGAACAGAAGAAAAATCTAAATCAAATCCATATTTGGTGTGACCACCTTTTGCCTTCAAAACAGCATCAAGCATCAATTCTTCTAGGTACACTTGCACACAGTTTTTGAAGGAACTCGCAGGTAGGTTGGCCCAAACATCTTGGAGAACTAACCACAGTTCTTCTGTGGATTTAGGCAGCCTCAGTTGCTTCTCTCTCTTCATGTAATCCCAGACAGACTCGATGATGTTGAGATCAGGGCTCTGTGGGGCCATACCATCACTTCCCGGACTCCTTGTTCTTCTTTACGCTGAAGATAGTTCTTAATGACTTTCGCTGTATGTTTGGGGTCGTTGTCGTGCTGCAGAATAAATTTGGGGCCAATCAGATGCCTCCCTGATGGTATTGCATGATGGATAAGTATCTGCCTGTACTTCTCAGCATTGAGGAGACCATTAATTCTGACCAAATCCCCAACTCCATTTGCAGAAATGCAGCCCCAAACTTGCAAATAACCTCCACCATGCTTCACTGTTGCCTGCAGACACTCATTCGTGTACGCTCTCCAGCCCTTCGGCGAACAAACTGCCTTCTGCTATAGCCAAATATTTCAAATTTTGACTCATCAGTCCAGAGCACCTGCTGCCATTTTTCTGCACCCCAGTTCCTGTGTTTTCATGCAGAGTTGAGTCGCTTGGCCTTGTTTCCACATCGGAGGTATGGCTTTTTGGCCGCAAGTCTTCCATGAAGGCCACTTCTGACCAGACTTCTCCGGACAGTAGATGGGTGTACCAGGGTCCCACTGTTTTCTGCAGGTTCTGAGCTGATGGCACTGCTGGACATCTTCCAATTGCGAAGGGAAGTAAGCATGATGTGTCTTTCATCTGCTGCAGTAAGTTTCCTTGGCCGACCACTGCGTCTACGGTCCTCAACGTTGCCCATTTCTTTGTGCTTCTTCAAAAGAGCTTGGACAGCACATCTGGAAACCCCTGTCTACCTTGAAATTTCTGCCTGGGAGAGACCTTACTGATGCAGTATAACTACCTTGTGTCTTGTTGCTGTGCTCAGTCTTGCCATGTGTATGACTTTTGACAGTAAACTGCTTTCAGCAACCTCACCTTGTTAACTGAGTTTGGCTGTTCCTCACCCAGTTTTATTCCTCCTACACAGTTGTTTCTGTTTCAGTTAATGATTGTGTTTCAACCTACATATTGAATTGATGATCATTAGCACCTGTTTGGTATAATTGTTTAATCATACACCTGACTATATATGCCTACAAAATCCCTGACTTTGTGCAAGTGTACCTAGAAGAATTGATGCTGTTTTGAAGGCAACGGGTTGTCACACTAAATATGGATTTGATTTAGATTTTTCTTCTGTTCACTCACTTTGCATTTAGTTAATTAATAAATATAATCTATTAACATGTCTATTTTTGAAAGCATTCTTACTTTACAGTATTTTTTCACACCTGCCTAAAACTTTTGCACAGTACTGTATATATGTAAAATCTGGGACATATAAATGCATTTGATATCCTGGATTGGATGCAGTATTAAGCAAATTGCATGTAAAAGTATTATTAGCAGTATATTAATTATGAAAACATAGTGAGTAGGCTACACTTTAGAAGTCATTTGACTACTTTAGCTGGGAAGAAAAAACAGGTGTATCCTAGAAAATTAAGAATAAACCGGTCTAGAAAAGTGGATAATTGAATGTAAGACAGCTTGTGTATAAATTAAAGCTGTATATTGTCATGTAACAATAAACCCCAGAACCATGACAGTTGCACAGCAATGGTGAACCATAATGCTGTCGGGAACAAAAAAGTCTGACTCACTTTTATAATCTCTGTTGTCCCTGAAGCCACACTTGTGTTTCAAAGCCAGTACACTAAATAGACATGTAAACCCTTGAAGCAGTGCATGGTCATCTAAACTTTGAAGTATAAAAAGTTGTCAGGAAGTAAAAGTGGCATATCTAAATACCATCACTGTTTAAATATAATAATAATATAATAATAATAACAATAAACTTTATTTTGTATAGCACCCTTAAAAGCAATCATCTCAGAGCGCTTCACAATTAATAGTACAGCAATAAAAAACAGATTAAACATAAAAAAGCACAAGGAAATAAAACAATCATAAAAATCATAAAAACGCCTTTCTAAAAAAGTCTTTTAATTAGCTTTAAAAACACTCAAAGAAGCTGAGTCCCTGATCTCTAGTGGAATAGAGTTCCATAATTTGGAGGCATAGCAACAGAAGGCCCTGTCGCCCATAGAGCGCAGGCGAACAGGCGGGACATACAGCAGTCTGAGATCAGCAGAGCAGAGGTTGCGAGTGGGAAAAAGAAACCATGACAGTATTCAAAAGTTAACCCAGGATCGAAAATCACACCCACATTTTCCAACAAACAAATGTCGTTTTACTTATTTGAAACACACCTAAGAGACTCCCACACACTACTAGAGGTTGTTTTTGTGTTTTAGCGATTTAAAGGTGGCAATATTTAGATCTGCCACTGTTTTTATTATCCCATAGAATAAGAAAAATGAACAAAAAAAATGAAAACAAAATAATAGATTTTTTAAATTGAATCCTGTAGCATATAACACAAGTCCCAAAGTGAAAGCAAATTGTATAAAAAGACAGTTTGCCTTCTGATACTGAGTAACAATTAAGCAGAGTTCCAGCCGGGCTGGTAGAAAACACTATATTTTACCCTGACAGGATTTAATAAACATGCATTTAGTTGCATAGTAACGTTTTTTTTTTAATAACTGTAAATTATGAGTGCGATAAACCAATAATAAAATCTTATTTTACATATTACATTTAGAAGGTACAATACTTATTGAGCCCATGTCTGCCACAGTAGCTTGAATGGTCCCACCTGATCCATATTCTACAATAAAAGCATCAAACCCTCATCAAGTTATCACTTTTTTTTTTCTCACAAGCTTTCAAGTAACAACTTAGTGTCATAATTTGCTTCAACAGAAATAGCTGGCATAGAGTTTTATAACCTTTCTTTCCATATGATTGAAACCAGAATATATATTTATCAATCTGCCAACTGTACAAAATCACCAAATAGAGTTAATTTAATGATTTTTTTTTAGAAAATATATTAAAAACATGCCATCTGTTATGTTATCAGTTCAGTTTTTATTCAAGTCCCCAAATGATATACACATTTAAATTATATATTTTTTCCCCAAAAATTATTCTTTGTTCAACCTAAGCTAGTAGAGTAGCAAAATACCTTCTGCTTCTTAGTGCCTCTGTAAAGATTCAAGTAAGAATTAGAATAAGACTCACTTATAGGTAAGATGGGAAAATAGTGCTGTAAAATAAAAAATTAAAAAATTAAAAAATACATGAGAGCCTGGATTGCACAGAAAACTGCTAGAAACAACTGTATAATTCCATCTAGTATTTGAAACAAATATACAATATACAAGCAGACAAAAAAAAGTATTTATTTGTAGATGGGACTGAAAAGTTTGTATGAAGTCAAGATGTGTGGACTTTACCTCTTTTAAAGGTTATTGTTTCAGCAGTGATTATTATTGTTGTACCTTCACACAGTATAGCTGATTTTCAATGAACTACCACTAGAGCTCAGTACAGATCAAAAATACCAGTTATCCTTAGGAATTGTACGGATTATATTTAGCATCAAGCTTGACTTAAATTATTTACTGGAAAAGGAAACACTCAGAACCCAAATTATGACAAAGATATGATATTGAAACATTTACAGAACACCCCCGTCAGAACATCCCCAACCTGATCAAACAAAGTTGAACTCCAAACATTTAGCACTAGTTTGAGCTTTTTTTTGCACATTTCCTCTTGCATGCAGTTATATTCGATTCTCCTTAAATCCGGTTGAATATTTTGATGGGATTTGTTTTAGTTAATTTGATGGTGGTATATATTCCAGAATAAACATTTTCATGAATTTAATTTTCATAAATTGAGTTCTCTCTCAAAAATGCAGTCATCTTTTGTATTCTTTTGCCTCTGACTAACTTACTGGTATGAAAGGTTTTGGCAGAGTCTCTTTATCTTGACAACAGTAATAGAAATAAGAATAGAAATAAGAAATAGCGCGTGAGCTGCGAAAGAACAGTGTGGCCAGTGGTCCCTCTGACGCCTGGCGAGGACCCCCCTTTTAACGAAGGCATGAGAAGCTGTGGCTGACTCAAAGCCGGAGAAGTGAGACTCACTAACCCCCCAAAAAGGATGGACCACTGGCTCCCCGCAAGGACCGCACCTGTGAGGACAAACAAAAAACAGCATGCCAATGCACAACAAAAAACAGAGAAGAAAGACAAACTCCACTTAACATTACAGATTCTTAGATGAACAATGTGTATTTTAATGCTAAGTGTCCAGGATTTCCTGAACAAATGTACAGACATAGCACAGCATAATAGCTGAACAATATTCTTGAACAAAATATATACATAAACAACCATATACCAAAAACTACAAAATTAACACATTAACACAAAATATTTGACATTTTTTTGCAGCTAAATGGCAATAAAACAGAATTAATGCTGCTTGGCTCTCTCTGACAACTGAGAAACATTGATTGAAGTTAAATCAAGTTCTGAAGTTAGGAATCGGGGTGTGTTTTTTGACCCTAGTTTCACCTTCGAGTCTCATATCCGTAATGTCATGAAGGTGTCTTTTATCATCTCTGGAACATAGCCTGTCTGCGCCCTATCTTGTCCATGCCCAATGCAGCGAGACTGGTGCACACCTTTGTTTCTTCCTGGCTTGATTATTGTAATGCTCTGCTTGCCGGTGCTTCCAAGGTTATTATTGGCAGGCTGCAATACATTCAGAACTCAGCCGTTCGCATTTTAACTGGCTCCAAATTGGGTGCTTATATTACTCAGGTTCTTGTCTGGTGTAAGAGCAGGATTGATTTTAAAATTTTACTGCTAACTTATAAGGCTCTAAATGGTTTGGCTCCAAATTACATTTCTGAATTGTTAACGAGGTACCTTCCCACTTGTAACCTTCGCTCTGCGAATTCGGGTCTGTTAGGAATTCCAAAGGCTAAGCTTCATTCTATGGATGACAGGGCTTTTTGCTGTTATGCGTCTAGGCTTTGGAATAATTTTCCACAGGTGATCAAGGATGCTAATATTGTTGATGCTTTTAAAAAACAACAAAAAACACATCTCTATGTACAGGCATTTCATCATGCTTAGGATTATGTCACTGTGCAATGTTTTATTTTTTAACCTGTTTTATTTGTAACTATATGCTGTGTATTTGTTGCTTGTACTATGTTTAGTTGTTTTTAATGTTATTGTTCTAAACTGTACAGCGCTTTGAGATCCTTGCATTTAGGCGCTATACAGAATAAAGATTATATATATATATATATATATATATATATATATATATATATATATATATATATATATATATATATTAGCAGCAGCAGAACGGGAGAGGCAATCCTGGCTGGGTTTACGGCAGCAGCACCCTCCTAAAAGGGGTCATGGAATAAGAGAGCAGCAGAGATTGGAGGGGTGCCAGAGAGGAGGAGTCGGCTCTTCATAACGAGAAGCAGGGGAGGCGTTCTCTCTCTGTAATCCAACCTATTGAGATGAACTGAATAGTGCTGTGCAATAGAGAAACTTGACCAGACAGCGTGGCTGCAGCTGACAGCAGTCAAATATAAATAGAGAGAAAACGGGCTTTAGAGCATGGCTGCAGCTTATAGCAGCTGAAGAGTTATGTAACAGCGCAGTACTCGGTTGCCTGTTAGTCAGCTCTGTGTTCACTCAATAAAGTTTGAGTTCAGCCCCTGAGTTCCTGTCTCGCTTCCCCCATTTCAGAGGTCGCTACATTGGTGTTCAGAAGTGGGATATGGAACGTGATATCTTGGAGATGGAGGTGAGAATAATGGAGATGGAGGAAGACCTCGCTGGGTAGTGGGAGCAACCACGGGACGGAGAGGTCCAGAGAATCCTGCACGCAGCAGCCCAGGGCAAGGTGAGCTAGGGGAGGCTGCGGGCAGAGAAAATTAACACAATTTGAGGCGAAAATAGTGTGGGCAACTGATGGAGAGGAGCACATGGCGCGCCTCACCATAACAAACAAGATGGCGGCGCCCATAACAAACATGGCGGTGCCCATATGAAAACAAGATGGCGGCACCCATGGCGGATATGAGGGACGGCCCACAACCCCCTACTGTGCTACCTCTACACCGCTCTGGTGGCATAGGGACATTGGAAGGAGTCCTGCAACACAAGCTCCTCCCACCAGGCAGCGATATGACGGTAACCCCAAGTGGCAACTTTATGTACGGAGGGACAGCAACAAAGATGTGCCAATAGAGGGGTCATATGCCACTAGCAGGAGGACAGGGGGATCCAGCAGCCACATTAAGATCACCAGCTTTGATGGTACTGGGAGCTGGGAGGCCTTTAAGGCCCAAACAGAGCTGATGGCTGGACTCCAGGGCTGGAGTGAGAGGGTGTGCCTGCTTAAGCTAGCAGCTGCACTGAAAGGGGATGCACAGCTAATTCTCTTAAACCTTCCCTCTGCCAAACGCGAGAGTTACACAGCCCTCACCGAGGCGCTTGACCGTCGTTTCAGTTGACTGACAGACCAAGACGGCCTCAGGCACGATTTTAGACGCTGACTGCACCAGCCTGGGGAGAAGCTAGAGAAGCTGGCCTCAGACGTAGAGACGGTATTCGGGTCTTTGAAACTGCAACCCCCAGGAGAACAGGAAGAAAAAGCCAGATACCAGTTTGTCGAGGCTCAGGCAGGGACCCCTGTGGAACTACTTGAGGTTGCAGAAGCCACAGACCCTACAGAGCGCGCTATGGATGGCTAGGGACTGGGAGAAGGTGGCTGAACAGGGAGGGGCCGACAGGCCGTGAGCCAAGATGCATCAAGCTACCGCTGAAGAGGGGGCAACAACAACCCCGCTCTTCCAGACTATACCAACTACAGACCTGGTTGCCCTCTTGCGCGCTGAGACTAGAGGGGACCGTGGGCCCCGCTGTTCCTTCCCTCGATGTTGCTGGACCTGCGGCCAGGCTGGACACTTACAATACCAGTGTCCTGGGGCCAACACCCCCCAGGCTCTAGGATTCACAAACCCACTCTCGGGAAACATCTCGGGGACCGTCTCACCCCCAGGACTACCACCAGCCCCCCACCCTCTCCAACCCCTACTTTTCAATTAACCCCACCCCCCACAGGGGCCACAGCAGTCTTGGGGTGGACTTCATTGGGGGACTTTTGCCATGTCGCTGCCCAGGTTGAAGGGGGCTTCTGCATAGCCGTAGTTGACACAGGATCGACCATCAGGCTGGTGCGACCAGATGTCCTCCCTGCAACCTTCCGATTGGAACCCACCTCAGTCCAACTGAAGACAGTAACGGGGAACTCGGCGCATCAGGGGCAAGGCCACCATGGCTATCCAGGTCGTTCACAAGCTGGTGCACCACCCCGTATGGGTAGCTGCAGTCCGGGACCCTTGCATCCTGGGCCTCAACTTTCTGCGGAGCGTAGGGGGACAGCTGGACTTACAGACCGGGACTCTCCGCCTCCGAGGGGACTCCGCACTACTGCTGGCTTCCCCAGGGGAAGTCACCACTAATCCCCCACCTTCAGAGGGAACCCAGGGTCTCCGGGCCAGTTTGCTGCACACCAACACCACTACAACCGTTGCTGCCACACCCCGACCTCTGGTGGCCCCTGCGATCATCTTTGGACTGGAGGCTAGAGCGGGCTCGACCTCATTGGAGTCCACACTGCGACCACCATCCAGTTACAAAAAAGTCACAGCGGCAGGACTCCAACCTGAGAAAGGCGATCACCTTCTTGGGACACTGCGTGGGAGGGGAGGGGATCAAAGTACACTGAACTGGGCAAAGTAACCGCTGTCCAGGAGTGGCCTACACCAACAGACCCGTCGCAACTCATAGGGTTCCTGGGGCTGTCCTCCTACTACCGCCGCTTCGTACTGGGCTTCGTCAACATCGTGGCCCCACTACACCAGTTGTTGAAGAAGGGGGAAGTCTTTCTGTGAACAGCGGTGCATTAGACCGCCTTTGACACTCTGAAGAATCCCCTGACCCAGTCTCCTGTGCTCTCTCCCCCAGACCCACACCTGCCTTTCATACTGGACACAGACACTAGCAATGAGGGGATAGGAGCTGTGCTGTCCAAATAAGGACCGAGTGGTAAGAAGGTTGTGGCTTATTACAGTCGGTCGCTAAGCAAGATGTAGAGGAGGTACTGTGTCATGAGGAGACAGCTTTTGGCCGTGGTCGCAGCAGTGTGTCACTTCCGCCACTACCTCTGTGGGCTACCTTTAATGGTCCAGACAGACCATGCAGCACTGCAATGGCTCCTGAGCTTCAAGGAGCCGGAGGGACAGGCCCTTTTATTTTGTTTTATTTTTCACAAATGTCATTTTATTAGATACACATTAATAAAACAGTTCAAATAGATGTATATCAATAATAGTATAGTATACATCATGTTTTAACTACATACATATTTTTTTATTAAATATTATCCAATTTTTTTTAACATTTTGACATACAGACCTCGCACAGAAACATTATTTAGTTACCACCATTTCTCATTAGCGGCAGTAACGATAACGTACAGTCCCCCACTCTATAATAGGCACTTTAACCAACTGCCTATTTACAGTAAATACTATCCATGCCCTCTATAAAAATACAATACAATAGTGTAATATTCCTTAATGCTTGTCATTTAAGCTTTAACTTAAGTGTTATATTACAGTACATGACTGAGTGATACAAGCAGAGGTACAAAGCTTTTTAAAGTATTTATTCATTAGAGGTACAAAGCTTTTTAAAGTATTTATTCATTTGCACTCAACTTGTTGCAATTTTTAAAATGTTTATACCCGGCTGTACATATGAGTACCTGCACTTTTTTGTTGAGAATTTCACCCCTGGTCTTCCAAGATTCTCAGTGTACATACTTCCCCATGGCGCCGTTTCTCATTAACTACCAAGTCTGAGAATGCACAAGTGCATTAATAAATAAATAAATAAATAAATAAATAATAATAATAATAAATACATAAATAAATAAAAAGCGATTGCAAGAACTGCAATTTTGAACACTTTATTTTACGTTTTTCAGAAGTTTGTTTCTGTTGCAATTTCTGTAAACAATGCGATTTCTACAGTAAGTTGTATTCATTTTTTCTTTCATTTTTAATATTTTTTCAATTCTGTTAACTGTTACTTGATTAAAATAAATACAAATAACAATAAACAATGTATTGGCATTTACTTGAACAATGTAGCTTGAAAGTAAACGTCCAGTACATAAATACCAAGTAACAGGTATATGAAGTGGAACAACATGGAAATTACTTATCAAATGGAAAAGAGTAATGTTGCCATGAAGCACTCAGATCGATGAGCCAACTACACAGCTGGTTTCAAAGTGAAAGCAATCGCAGAGTTAACCCATTAATGTCTACATTTTTTATATTATCTATGTTTGTACCATGCCTTAGTTTTAGCACCCTAAGACTGAATGTGAAGGAATTTTACATTTTAAAATTTTTGCATTTGGAACAGCAAATTTTGACTCTTGAACTTGACTATTGTAAACGAAGTGTCTCCAGGTACGGTGCGCCGGCAAAATGCACAGTATTCTATTTTTCCCGTAGGTGGTCACATGGGATGTGGAGATCACATGACGTGGGTGGGTTGGGAAGAGTGCAAGTGTGACGAGATAGTGAGATGGCATTGACTGAGTTAAGACCCAGTCCTGGCTTTCGGTAGTTATCCACTTACAGTAGGGTGGGCAAATGTAATTTCTGATTTTAACTATCAAAAAATCGAATCGACTTTTGTAAACAGTTTTCATCTAACTTAAACATATCTGAAATAAGAAAAACACCAGCGTGTAAGAAATACTTTTTTAAGCACCAAACCTCGGTTTAACTTTCATCCAGGGCCATCTTGGATTTTATGCCAACTTTGAGCTTTCGTAATTAAAATCGGAAACATATTTATAGATAAATTATTGATGGGACCAACAGGACCACTATCTAGGGCAATACCTCCCTCTCGGTCCTCTCAGTTATGACCCGTGCAGGTGAAGGAGGCAGATGAAAGTTTTATTTTAGACTCATCAGACCAGAGAAGTTTGTTGAAGAATGCTTCAGGTTACTCTTCACATTTCTTAGATTATTTAAATTTGTTTTAGGAATTTTCTTTAAAAGTTCAGTCAGGTCTACAACTATTCTGTGTTCTGTGTCCTTTGTACAGTTCTTTCATGCACTATTGAATTCCAGTTGAATTTGTTTTGTTCTGTGGTACCTTTTAATTATTGCTCTGACTGTGGATTTTGGTATTTTCATATTTCTTTGATACTGTTCTGTAGTTATTTGTTGTAGTTTGCTACAAATGCTTTTCTCAACTGCTTTGTCTTGACCATCGTCAGTTGTGTTGCCAAAATGTTCTTCTTCAACAGATGTTGGAAATATTGACCCTTTTTTCTTCTGGCTATTGGTTTTGGTGTTTTATCAATGCCTATATTTTCAGTTAGTTCTATTAACAGACTTTTGATTAATGTAAAGGTACCAATACTTTTGAAATATTTGAAATTGCTTAAGTGTTTTTGTTTTTTTAATAAAGATTGTTTGTTAAACTACCAGTAATTGTGTATTTTGGTCTTTGTCATATTAATTAGTGGCTAATGTTCACTAAATGCTTGTACTTAACATGTTTTCTTGAATTATCTTATATTAAGTGTAGGATGCCAATATTTTTTCTGCGACTACATTAGTGGCTTGTTCTAATATATTTTAATTGGTGAAATTGACCAGAAGTTCACTCTGAAGGTGATATGTCATTTTCAATTATATTTTTAGCTTCAAAGAAAAATATATGAACTTTAGAATAATTGCTTACTTATGGACTTACCATTTTGAGTAATACAAAATCCACTGTGGACTTTTAATTGAAAGTAATCCTTTTGTGCTTTCACATGCCATACCATTCCCCCTGCCATACAGTACATATACAATTTCCTTTGTGTTGAAGTGCATATGTGAATGAAAAAAATTATTTTCTTTTTTCTTTCTTCAGAGTTTGTTTACAAACAAACTGAAGTGGGTTAATTTGGAAACAAACTGTGCTGTATAAAAGACCCTAAAGCTACCATTTTTGTATATGTGTTAAAACTGCAATGTTTTAAAAACTATGAAATGGGCCAACTCCAACAAAAACAATAAACAATTCTCTAAGAGTTATGAATTTAATGACAAATTAAATATGTCAATTAAACAGTTATTAATTTCCTAGAAAGCACTTTCTAGTAATTCACATAACTGAAGCCTTTGAGGGCACAAATATCTATTGTCTTAATCCTACACTTCCTTTTTCCTGGAACCATATACTTCCACTGGTAAATATCCATTTCCATGGTCTATTCCCCCCCCCCCGCAAGCCCATGTGAATGAGTTGGACACATGATATACAACTGGACCAAGAACTAGGGGAAATATACTCCATGTAATTTCCTAAACCTTTAAACTTTAACATATTAGGAATGTTGGTACCCACTCAGATAACACCTTGCACTCCTATATAGTTTAAACTAAATGACTATGAAATTATTGTGTATGACTACATGTGTACAACACTAATGTGTGTATAGAATAGAATGTAATAATACATATTATTATTATTATTATTATTATTATTATTATTATTATTATTATTGGCTGTTTCCCCTCTACCTTCAAACAGGCCAATATCACCCCCTCTTAAAAAAACCCTCCCTTGATCCCTCAGCCCTCCAGAACTACCATCCTGTCTCCCTTCTCTCGTTCCTCTCAAAGCCTCGAGCGAGCGGTACATCGCCAGCTCTCTGCTTTCCTGTCAACACATTCTCTGCTCGACCTCCTCCAATCTGGTTTTCGCCCGGCACACTCCACTGAAACTGCTCTTCTCTCTGTCACTCTCTACTCACTGCCAGTGCCACCTCCCTCTCCTCTGTCCTAATTCTCCTTGACTTCTCTGCAGCCTTTGACAGTTGACCACTCTATTCTCTTATCCTCCCTTGCTGACCTGGAACTCTCCGGCACTGCTCTTGCCTGGCTCTCCTCCTACCACACTGATCGCAAGGACCAGGTGTCCTGGTGTGGCTCACCCTCTGCCTCTTGTTCTCTTTCGACAGGTGTCCCCCAAGGCTCAGTCCTGGTACCCCTCCTGTTTTCTGTCTCTCTACACCCGCTCCCTGGGTCACCTCATCTCCTCCCATGGCTTCTCGAATCATCTCTATGCTGATGATGCCCAGATCTTCCTCTCCTTTCCCCCCTCTGACCCTGACTTTTCCTCTACCTGCCTCTCGGCCATCTCCTCCTGGATGCACAACCTCATCTCAAACTCAGCCTCTCCAAATCAGACCTCCTCACTCAAAAAATTACTTGTCTGTTCTTAAATTAATAAATACAATTACTCAAAAACTGTAAAAAAAAAAAGTTATCCATTCTACAAGTACTTTATAGTAATTTGTAGTAACAGGCAATAATTTCTAGTAATGGAAAATGTAAGTAAATGCATTATTTAGGTTAAGTAAACAAAACAAATACTTGTTATTGTTTAATATAATAATTGCAATTACTTAAAAATAATAAAATAAATATATTTCACAAGTAATTTCTAGTAGTAACTGATAATACATTTAAGTAATCCAATTACTATGCACAAGAAAATCAATTTACTTTAATTTACTTAAAATAATAAATAAAATTAATTACAAATAATAAAATAAATGGTCAATTTTAAATATATATATATATATATATATATATATATATATATATATATATATATATATATATATATATATATATATATATATATATATATATATATATATATATATATATATATATATATATATATATATATATATATATTCAAGTAAAATTGTTACTTGTATTTATTTACACTAATTAAATCATTTTATCTTTTACCATATTTTCCTTACTGGCAACTTTTAAGTAATTAAGTTAACATTTATTCAAAACTAATTTATAAATAAAATGTATTTATAATAATTTAAAAATATGAAAGTATTTTGTAAATAATATAATAACACTGAGCTAACAAAAAATAACATAATGAAGTGTGAGATGTAAAGAAAAAGTACAATTAAAGTGTTTTAAAGTGTATTTATTTATTCACCTCTCAAGCAAAGTTTAAGTACAGTCAAAAAAAGTTCCAACAACAAATGGCATTTGCATTTTCATAAACCATATAAAACAAAAATCCTGGAGAACTTGCACATATCCTTTTACAGTAAACGTCTACTAAATGTGTATTTTTTCCTTAGCATTTAAACAAAAATATATATACAGAGAGAGAGAGAGAGAGAGAGAGAGAGAGAGAGAGAGAGATGGGCTTCAGTGAGTTACAGGAAAATAATTCCATAGGGTTTATGTGACATCACAAACTACGAGAATGTTAGGTCGAGTAGTTTATAAACTGTCACAGAAACCTGAGATGGAATTATTTTCCTTGAATACACTGAAGCCTATCTAGTATTTTTATAATATATGGATATTAGTATCTGTAATAAAAAAAACCACTAAATGGGTGTTAAGATTCAAATTGCAAGTGAATTTAATGAATAATAACGTACATTACGTCAATATTAAAGAATCTTAAATATAATGTTCTTTTTGATAATTCAGGAGCAGTGAATTAAACTGGGTAGAGCTGAATGAACTGCAAAAAAGAACATATTTTTAAGGAAAATGTGTTTCAGTGTGGTAAGCTTTTTTACAGATTTGTTAAAAGTGCCTAAAAAACACAAATTGTGGATGCTGTCGAGTGATTGAAATTTTGAAAGTCATTGACAGGAATGTCTTTAATTTCCCATTCCTCTCCAGATATGACTGTACCAGGTTTACATCAAATTATTATTATTTTTTAATGTATTCTCATTTTGTTGATTAGTAATAAACATTTCTCTACTGTGGGTTTTGTTGAGTGATTGAAAACGAGACATTTTGTGTTTGAATTGAAAGTGGTCTCGAGGAGTCAAATGGGTCAAAGTTCAAGTATATTTTCCTCTAGAGGAATTATAACATATTGATGTCACTACTGTGTTATTATGCCTTTCTTTTCTAATGGCTCAGAAAAAAAGGCATAATAGCACAGTAGTGACGCCAAAAAAATATATACAGTACTGTGCAAAAGTATTAGGCAGGTGTGAAAATATGCTGTAGCCTAGGGATGCTTTCAACAATAGACATGTTAACAGATTATATTCATCAATTAACTAAATGTAAAGTGAGTGAACAGAAGACAATCTAAACCACATTTATATTCGGTGTGGCCGCCCTTTGCCTTCGGAGCAGCATCAAGCGTCAATTCTTCTAGGTACACTTGCACACAGTTTTTGAAGGAACTCGGCAGGCAGGTTGGCCCAAACATCCTGGAGAACTGAACCCACAGTTCTTCTGTGGATTTAGGCAGCCTCAGTTGCTTCTCTCTCTTCATGTAATCCCAGACAGACTCGATGATGTTGAGATCAGGGCTCTGTGGGGGCCATACCATCAGTCCAGGACTCCTTGTTCTTCTTTACGCTAAAGATAGTTCTTAATGACTTTCACTGTATGTTTGGGGTCGTTGTCATGCTGCAGAATAAATTTGGGGCCAATCAGATGCCTCCCTGATGGTATTACATGATGGATAAGCATCTGCCTGTACTTCTCAGCATTGAGGAGACCATTAATTCTGACCAAATCCCCAACTCCATTTGCAGAAATGCAGCCCCAAACTTGCAAGGAACCTCCACAATGCTTCACTGTTGCCTGCAGACACTCATTCGTGTATGCTCTCCAGCCCTTCGGCGAACAAACTGCCTTCTGCTACAGCCAAATATTTCAAATTTTGACTCATCAGTCCAGAGCACCTGCTGTCATTTTTCTGCACCCCAGTTCCTGTGTTTTCGTGCATAGTTGAGTGGCTTGGCCTTGTTTCCACGTCGGAGGTATGGCTTTTTGGCCGCAAGTCTTCCATGAAGGCCACTTCTGACCAGACTTCTCGGACAGTAGATGGGTGTACCAGGGTCCCACTGGTTTCTGCCAGTTCTGAGCTGATGGCACTGCTGGACATCTTCCGATTGCAAAGGAAGTAAGCATAATGTGTCTTTCATCTGCTGCAGTAAGTTTCCTTGGCCGACCACTAGTCTCGGTCCTCAGCGTTGCCCGTTTCTTTGTGCTTCTTCAAAAGAGCTTGGACAGCACATCTGGAAACCCTGTCTGCCTTGAAATTTCTGCCTGGGAGAGACCTTGCTGATGCAGTATAACTACCTTGTGTCTTGTTGCTGTGCTCAGTCTTGCAATGGTGTATGACTTTTGACAGTAAACTGTCTTCAGCAACCTCACCTTGTTAGCTGAGTTTGGCTGTTCCTCACCCAATTTTATTCCTCCTACACAGCTGTTTCTGTTTCAGTTAATGATTGTGTTTCAACCTACATATTGAATTGATGATCATTAGCACCTGTTTGGTATAATTGTTTAATCATACACCTGACTATATGCCTACAAAATCCCTGACTTTGTGCAAGTGTACCTAGAAGAATTGATGCTGTTTTGAAGGCAAAGGTTGTCACACCAAATATGGATTTGATTTAGATTTTTCTTCTGTTCACTCACTTTGCATTTAGTTAATTGATAAATATAATCTATTAACATGTCTATTTTTGAAAGCATTCTTACTTTACAGCATTTTTTCACACCTGCCTAAAACTTTTGCACAGTACTGTATATATATATAGATATAGATATATATATATATATATATATATATATATATATATATATATATATATATATATATATATAGATTATTTATTTCTTAGCCTGGGCGATTTACAATTGTTACAATATATCACATTATTTTTACATACAATTACCCATTTATACAGTTGGGCTTTTGCTGGAGCAATCTAGGTAAAGTACCTTGCTCAGAATAGTTTTAAGGGTGATTGCAGCAATTTTGTATAATAGAACATATTTTTTTGTGTGCAATTTTTTTTTTGAAGAAAGGGACCAATGGATGGATATCTGCCTCACCTGCCTAGAAGGGAGGAGTGGTGTTTGCCACTGGCATTGCCCGGGCGGGCCAGGTCACCATCGCCCCGGGATGTCAGTTCGCCATCGCCAGGGGAGGCCAGTTTGCTATCGCCCAGGAAGGCCAGTTTGCCATCAGTCAGGGAGGCCAGTTTGCCATCACCCAGGGCTTTGTTGTGTCCAGCAGCAGCAGTTCAGGAAAAGTGAACTACCAGCTACAGAGAAGGGGGAGAGGTGAGGAGACCAGCCTGAGGGCACCTCTGCCAGCATTGCCACTGCCAGGATTGCCCGGCTGGAGGAGCCAGCCTGGGTGTTGTCAGCATTTCTGTCTAGCAACTGTCTCCCCCCCTCAGAAGTGTAAAATGGAATCTGGACTGGGGGTGGCAGCCTTGCTAAGACTGGTGCTGGCAGCACTGGAGTAAAGGCTCATGTGAAAATACAACACAGCCAAGCAAAACAAGGAACATACCCCGTTCTGTATGAGCTGGAAACAAAACGTTGCATTTTACTATCAAATAAGGAACCGTTCTGTGGTGGCAACATTAGTGTACATGCATATCTGATCGTCTTTAAACAAAATTCTAAACAATAGTTGTTTGGATAACATATAAATGCTTAATCTCTAAACTATTAGCAACCCAACAGATACTGTTGAAAGCTTCTTAGTTACAGATAAAATCTCTTCCACTGATTTGTCTCACAAAACCTTGCTTACTAATTTGTAATGAAGGTTGTTGGGTTTTTTTCCCCCACAGTATAGGTATTACAAAATATCAATACAAATGTAAACACAGGCATTGTCTATTTCTTATACATTTAAAACAGCATATTTTAAAACCTAGATCAATTTTAGCAGGAGTGTAATGTATATCTTTTAAGTCAAGGGATTTATAGGATTTGCCAACAAAGTCATTAGCATTCTTTGCTTCTGGTAATCCAATCCCAGCAAGCATGTGTATTGATTCTTTCCTTTGCAGTAATTAAACAAGTCTAGGTGACATTTAAATGATGAAATAATCTGCAAGCTGATTTACTGCCGTTTACTTTATTTGTTGTAACTTCTCAAATACCTTTATTTGCGGACTTAAACGTCATTGAAAGTTGTTGTTTTTGTGCTTTTTTCCCCATTATCATTTAGTTTATGACGCCTTTATGATATGCCAATGCACTGGTATTAACATTCACACTAAGACTTGTATTAGGACGTGTCTTAAAGTATTACTGGAAAGGCTGTAAGATTTACAGCAAAAGACATTCCTTACTGTTGCTGCCGAGTGGGCAAATCCTGCAATATCATTTTTAACATAATCACAGCTGTCTGTGAGCTACACGTCTTCCATTACAGTTTCGGAGGAGAGCTGCTGTCAGCTTATTCTTTATTTCCTAAGGATATACTTTCCAAAAACATAAATTATTTTTTTTAATGTGTTTACCGTATTCCTTTGAATTTAAGATGCCCTCGAATTTAAGACGCAGCCCAAATTTACCACCCTCAATTTGAGGAAAAAATAAAACATCAAATAAATATGCATTTACAAACAAAGATACAAACTCAATTATGCTGTTGTATTGTTCAAAAATGACACGAAACAGTGTTTTTGTAGATTAACTATAATTAAGATGGCGTCTCTGTCATACACACACCACCACTCACGTACGGCATCACACATCCTGGCAACAACAAGCACGACACAACACTCCACGGCATCAGACAACATAACCCAGCAACCACAACAGCACTGAACATTGCTTGGCATGTCGAAAAATACGGGGGTCTGATCCAAGCTGGTACTGTTTGTTAGAAATGCTGAAATTGTAAACGTTTCTCTTGGTATTCCTCAGAAGCTTGGTTAGTTTCTCTCTCAGCAGTGTCATGTTGCTGCTTGTGTATTCGGGCAGACACCTTTGTTGTCCATTCTTGGCAGTCAGTCACGTTGATGATTGTGTGCTCGGGTAGTCACGTCTGTTGTTGGGTAGTCACTATACTGTACTCGAATTTAAGATGCAGGATATTTTTGAGAAGCAAAAAATGGTTAAAAAACAGCATCTTAAATTAAAAGGAATACGGTAATTAATATTAGGTTTATTTGGGGATTGTAGTCTTTTTCAAGGTTGTTCATTATGTCCATGTGCACTTGTCCATGAAACTAAGTTTGCTTTCATTTATCAAAGGAGAAAAGCGACATCTACTTTATTAAAGGTGTTTTTGTGTTATTTCACTGTACTATTTACTGTATCTGTCTTATAGTATTACTATTTATCCGTCTTTAGCCTAATATTGAAAAAAAAGCATATTTATTTATTTTGTACACAAGCACCTCTCCATCACAAGAATTACCTAAAATCCCCAAATAACACTCAAATAATAAGTAGTATTTCTTGAAGATTTGTTGTCTTCTGTGATTGATCTTGTGACCCTTATTTGCCACACCCCCTCAATATCTGATCCTAAGGGTAGATATAGGGCTCTAAATATTATAATGGGTTGATATAGGGCGATAAAGATTATAATGGACCCAGTATATGATGGTGAGAAATGCTAGTCGTATTACCTGACAAAATGGTATGAAAATAATGGGATACATTTTTTCAGAAAAGAGAAGCACGCACAATAAACTTACCAAACCACATAGAAACAGCTAAGAATTTTAACTTAGGAACTTGTAATTTAAATTGTGTTAATGATGATTTGGAGTAAATAGCTTTGAGAATCTAGCCCAATATATAAAAGGCTAACCCTTACTACTACGACTACTACGACTAATAATAATAACAATAATAAACCTATCCCAATAATAATAAACCTGTCTCTCTCTCTCTCTGCTATGCCATGCCTGCCGGCCACACCCCTGGAAATGTTCAGTCACTGCTGCTCGCTCATCTGACATTTAAACTACCTACTAGTGATTTTAAATAAAATACTTAATGGTAGCTATAAACATAATTACAGTTGTTATACGTTTTGAACATCGTTGTCTGGTCTTCTTCATGGACAGCAAGTATTGGTTTATAGCTACTGCAGTCGGATCATTGACAGATCAGTCCAAAAACATTTAATGTACAAAAAGAGATAAGTAAGTAAAGAGATGCATATTCTCAGATTCCAGTTTCATCCAATACATACTGTACTTGTCGTGTTTAAAATGCTTTTTTTAGCATAATTAAAATATTCACTATATGATAATTTTAGAGAAATATGTACACATAGCTTTGATATATAACTCCCCTGACTGTCTTCACATTGTTAAGGGTCCTTGTACAAAAAGGGGCTCTTATATGCTGATAATATCTGTATGTACGTATGCCTGTCTGTCACACTCTACATGGTGAACAGAATTTGGTCTATAATCCAATCTCTCTCTCTCTCTCTCTGCCTGCCTGCCGGCCACACCCCCTGGACACTTTCAACCCTGCCGCTCGCTCATCTGACATCTTTAACAAGGTGGCCTTTTAAACTATTAATTAAAACCTACTAGTGATTTTAACTAAACTACTTAATGGTAGCTATAAACATTATTACAGTTCTAATTTATCTAACAGTTCTAAGTTTTGAACATCGTTCTCTGGTAGAACAGAACCTGTGACAGCTCTGCAATTGTAAACCCTATCAAACCACCCCAGAAGACAAGCTATGCCCCCCAGTAGTGCTCTTCACAGGACACTGGGTCTGTAATTGTACAGAAGTCAGGTAATTATTATTATTATTTATTTCTTAGCAGACACCCTTATCCAGGGCGACTTACAATTGACACATTATTTTTACGTAGAATTACATTATTTTTTATTTTATTTTATTTTTTTTACACATTATTTTTACATACAATTACCCATTTATACAGTTGGGTTTTTACTGGAGCAATCTAGGTAAAGTACCTTGCTCAAGGGTACAGCAGCAGTGTCCCCCACCTGGGATTGAAATCACGACCCTCTGGTCAGGAGTCCAGAGCCCTAACCACTACTCCCCCAAATTAAAATGCAACTGAGACCTCACAAAATGCAACAACTTCTGATGCAGTTGTGTAATGCACGCAAGATATAACACAATCAATAGTTTTAATTTGTCTTGTAAAATGTTTATTGAACTACAGGAAAGTACTGATAAACATAAATATAAAGACAGACATGCACAAGTCATTTTGACATTGTTCCAATGCATTTTTATGTTACAGACAGCCTTGTCTTCTCAGGACAAAAGACCTTGCCAGCAGTAAGGCGCACCCTCTGAACAGGGGCACAGGAGGCAGGAATATACAAGAGTGCTGAGCAAAGCCAGGGAAATCAAGAAAGCCGGAAATGTCGGTGCTGGTTGCCTTTCCAGAATGAACAAGGATCTTGATTGTAGGACATGCATGGTTCTTTCAGGTAGGTTTCGACTTATTGAGCATGTGGACTGGTGACATCAACTTGGGACTCGCCAAGAATGCGCGGAGGGGAAGTAGACTCATTTACCTGGGGATGGCCTTGTGAATCTATGGTGAAGGTGCTGGCCAGGGTGAGGAGATCCCCCTTGAGACGTGATGATTGGTCACTTTCACAACAGTGAAGCTTCAGGCGTGGATCCAGAACAGTTGCTCTCAGATTTACCAATCAGAAATTGTTATCTTATTACAAAGGTACGCCAACAGCATACCAGTCCCTTTTTTGAAGTTTAAACATAGCTAGTGTCCACTGTTCACCATGTACAGGGAGTGTACTGTACATCCAATATAATATTAATGACCAAGAATGTTTAAAACACAGCAAGCAGCAAGGATATAGTTTTTTTTAAAACTCTACAGCTAGTTCAGTAACAATAATTAAATATTGGGAAGCAATTAAATGTTTCTGATAGAACAGTTTGGATTCAAGCTGATTTAAGCAACCTGATGCATAACTGATATAAAACAAAAAATAACTAGTCAAAACTGATTAACGGTGAGAGATATGTTAATAAAAATATCAAAACAATTGTGATCATGTTGAAAAAGATATTGCAGTAATACATACAAGCTTGCATACCAAATCTTTTAATGTCTTACAAGAGTAACACATTGGTTTTGGAATCAGAACAATTTAGATTAGGTCTGATGTTATTAGCATTGCATGTATCATATGTGCAATGGCCAGCATTGCAAACTCACTGTCAACTAAGCCACACAGTAAAAAAAAAAAACCGTATCAGTTTTGGAAACGTGATGCTTGACCAGTGAAATTCTAGCAATCTAACAGTATGTACTTTTCCCTTTGAAGTAAAGGTTTTACGTATCTTTTCAAGATCTCAGTTTTGGATTAACTAGGCTCTCCAGTGCTTTAAACAGACTTCTCTTAAACACTTATCGTGGATGGGCTAGAGGATTCCCACGGAATCTAATAAAAAAAGAATAGAGAAACTAAAACAGAGCAGTGTCTTTAATTATTATAGGTCTTTAAAGAATACAACATGTGCAGTAGGGCAGCTTGCTGGCACCTTTGAACAACATCAAGTGTGAAATGCCATTAAGCATTACTTGAAAGACAATATTCTTCATGGACAGCAGGTATTGGTTTATAGCTACTGCAGTTGGATCACTGACAGATCAGTCCAAAAACATTTCATGTACAAAAAGAGATAAGTAAGTAAAGAGATGCATATTCTCAGATTCCAGTTTCATCCAATACATACTGTACTTGTCGTGTTTAAAATGCTTTTTTTTTTAGCATAATTAAAATATTCACTATATGATGATATTCGAGAAATATGTACACATAGCTTTGATATATAACTCCCCTGACTGGCTTCCCATTGTTAAGGGTCCTTGTTCAAAAAGGGGCTCTTATATGCTGATAACGTTTGTAGATACGTATGTCTGTCTGTCACACTCTACGCGGTGAACAGGATTACTGCCCTGATTTTGCACCAATCTTCACCAAACTTGTATCATACACTCCTTGCTTTCTGAAGACATTTCAGATTGAATTTGGTCTAGAATACAATCTCAATTTTATACAAATATTTTTAAACTGTATAGTCACACTTTCATGTTCTTACCTTAAGCAGTCCAAAAGCATTACATCATCACTTTATGCCGTAACCACCAAATGTGTGTGACGTGTACAGAACACACTGTTGAGCGGTTATCATGTTACATTGGGGTCTAGAGTAAACCTTTTTGTTTATTATACAACACAGAGCAGACTACTTCCTGAAGTAAAAAGCTAGGGGAAGCGAGTAAGAGCTGTTTGATCATTTCTAACATGTAAAACCAAAGCACCACGCATTTGTTTCATGAGATACTGTTGATACTACATTAGCTTCTTGAGAATGCCCAACACGATTGCAACGCTGAATATAGGTGAGTGTGAAAAATAACACATCCACAGGCCTGTATTAAGGTATTTGGGGGCCCAGGGCTACTAACATTTCAGGGCCCCCCTTGGAACCCCCATAATACTGTACAATCAGCTGATGTTTATTTCTTTATTATTATTGATTTCTTAGCTGACACCCTTATCAAGGACGACTTCAATTGTTACAACATATCCCATTATTTGTACATACAATTACATTATTTTTTACACATTATTTTACATACAATTAACGATTTATACAGTTGGGTTTTTACTGGAGCAATCTAGGTAAAATACCTTGTTCAAGGGTACAACAGCAGTGTCCCTCACCTGGGATTGAACCCACAACCCTCCGGTCAAGAATCCAGAGCCCTATCCACTACTCCATGCTCTGTGCTCATGCACAATCTCATACAATACCATGTCATTCGAATAGGCAGTGGACAGCGTTACAACTCACATCACTGGCTATGTTTACATTAAGATATCGAAGCGAATAATGTCTTATGCGCATTTGAAATTCGGCAAAAGTAATGCGCATAATCAACCTAAAATTGGGTTTCCAATTTTAGGTTGAGTTATTCGCATTGAAAACTGAAATACGCTAGAAAAATAGTGCGACAGACCGTTTCCACTCTTTTCCATGATTTTCCTTTACAAATGTATGCGATTTTACTTATACGATGACGTATCACATCTAGCGAATAACCCCAGTTTACTAAACAGCAGTCTACTGTCCATCACTTCCCAGCAGTTTATATTCACAAAAAAAATAATTATTCTTAAAGTATTGTAGCGTGCACGGGGGAAGGCAGCAGTAGGGCTGGTAGGTGACGTAATCACACACAAAGCCATAAGCCCGATATACGCTCCTATGCTTTAGTGCGAGGGGTCCCAGGTTTGCGCCCGCCCTCCGCTGTATGTGGATTGCCTGCGGGAACCAAGATTGCTACAGTATTCTCGGGTGAAAATCTAACCATAATATTTGACCGGTGTACTTGAATACTATACTTTTTGTATTGTAAAATTCAGTATGTTAGGTTACCTACAGCTTGATTTGTTTTACTCCATAAGAATCTTAATTAACTTATATTTTGGTTATAGCCTACTATAAGGGTAGCCTACTATTTTCTCATAAATTACAGGAGCATTTCACCTTTTCTTGTAATTTATGAGAAATGTTAAACGTTTAATAAGCACACACTTTTCATATTATGTTTTTCTCTCTCCCCCCCCCCCTTGTTTTTTTCTCTATTGATAAAGAGGGAATAAACACAAGGTAAGCATCTGACTGATTTTTATATACAGTCATATATAGAGCAGTTGTTTCAGTTTGTAAAATCAAGAGAGAACATTATGAAGGGGGTTTCAAACTTTGTTTTATGTAGGCTAATGTTTGATGTCACTAAACTTCTAAATTGCGTGGATTGCAAAAGAAAAAGGGGGGAGGCAATGCTATACATGGTAAATGTGCTGAATCTTTGTAATTAATTACATTTATTACTGAATTTTATTCACATATTTACAATAAAATATTCATTGAAATGTATGAGTTTATCAGAGTCATTTTTATATTAATAAAATTCATGCCATAAAAGCAAGGAATTTATTTGTACAGGAAAGATGGGTGTTCACAATGTGTGACGTATAGATATTAAAATAGGCTACATTATTCTGTTCAAACTGGAGAATTAAAGCCATTGCGGACATGTTCGAACTGTGCACTCAACTTGACCCGTATTATATATTGCTCCAGAACAGTTCTGCCCAAGATCACCTATACCGACAGAAAAGAGAATCGCTATCGCTCTGTATAAGCTGGCTAGCTGTGCAGAATACGCAGTCTCCCAGTTGCACCTGTTATTGTTAGTTGTCATTTTTTCCTCCCAGTAAGGAACTTCCTTAGGAGCTGCAGTGCACTTTGGGGGATTCACTTATTTTATGCAAATTAAAATTTTTTCCATTTAAATTTAGCTACTCAGCTTAGCTTATTTTAGTTGAACTCCAGTGGGTATAGCTAGCATAAGATTTTTTTATTGTGTCAAATAACTATGGCATGCCAGAAGGACACAAAATGTTTTAAAAAATAGGCAAATTGTTTTGTTTAGTCCATGCTTTTTTATTAGCCAACTGTCAACAGTTTGACTTTACAGGAATGGCGGGGCCCCCCTAGGAGGCGGGGCCCTGGGCTTCAGCCCATGTAGCCCATTGGCTTAACATGGCCCTGCACATCCATATAGCCTAACACAATTGATATGATCATATTTGAATTAGTGTAAACATGTTATTATTTGTCCTAAATTTAAACTTAAACTCCGGATGACAATTCACTTATCATCATTGTGGGATTTTGCATGTAATGTTTGCTTTGCTAAAAAAATGTTTTACTCTTCACAGTAGCTGATATTTTAATATTGTAGCTGATTTTTGTCAAAAGTTACATCGTTTACAGTAAATAGAATGTTGGAAGTCTGGGAGTTTTTAAACAATGGGGAGCTTTAGAATGTTGAAAAAAGTCCCATTAAAGTGAATGAAGATGGACAAAAAAGGACAAAAAGCTTAATAGTTTAAAAAGTATAAAATATATCAAAAAGTTGTATACAAGCACACTATTCCAGACCGGTCTACATGTTTTAAAGTTTGAACAGCGTTTCTAGCTTAAGCGGTGTAAGAGGAGTAGCGTGCCAAAGAATAATAAGAAGAAGAAGTATATCGAAGATTTAAAGTGGGGACTCTTGCTTCGCAAGCCCCACTAATAACATTTTCAAATTATGCACTTTGGTCCCCCTTGAAATGAACATTCTATTCTGAAGTCATCATGTCATCATCCTCCGGAACTTTTCTTTAGAAAGACAACTTGTGTATAACAACAGCTTGTTTACAGCACAGCATTTTCCATACAGCTGAAGAACTTGTAGTCCAAAATGTCCTGATGTAATTTATTTTTGTATCAATTATTTACATTGTTGTGTACCTACATTACCTTTTTCTTTTAGATTTTGCACCTTTTGGTACAGACAAGTTTTCCTTTTTTCAAATTATATATATATATATATATATATATATATATATATATATATATATATATATATATATATATAACAGAAAGACTTTGTTTACCGAAAAGCACTGTGGGTTATTATTGAGAACAGGAACTACTGTAAATAGCTCCAGGTATGGAAGACTGTGGCAGAGTGGTTGCAATGACGTCACAGACCAGGAAGGAGTAAATCATAAAGAAAGAAGTGCTGGGCAAACTGTAGCGCAACCGGCACTCAGCGCATTTATTAAATAATAAAACAAAATATTTAAACATAACAAACGACAGAAACAAAAGGGCACGTTGGCCAAACAAAACAAACAAACAAACAAACAATTGTGCTAACAAATATTGTGCTAGCGATTCCAGCACAATAGCAGTTGTTTTCGCTTATCTCTTCTCTTAACTCCCGTTCCTTACTCCCTGAACACTCTCTCCCCAAGTGCAGAAAGCTGCACGTTTTTATACAGGTGACCATCTCCCGATTAGCAACAATTAGTCAATTAATTAACTCGGGAGATGGTCACCGGCTGCACGAGGTTTTTAAATAATTAAACGAAACAAACAAACACACGGCTTTTTGCCGTCATCTCAAAATAATAACTAAGACGGACGGCTTTGTCCGCCTGCATAAAACTACAATAATAATAATAAAAATAATAATATATACATACATAAATAAATATAAAGGGGTGGGCACTTTGCCACAAAGACCAAGAAAGATGTCTGCAAAAACTGGAAGAAGAATCGTTCGGCAAAATTGTCGGATTGCTGCAAACGATTTGACAGAAGAATTGAGAGAAGATGATCAAAAAATTCACAAGCGAACAATTCAACGATACCTTAACAAGATGATAGTCTATGGACAAAAACTAAGATGCAAACCTTTGTTAAAAACAATACGATTGGAGTTTTCCATTGAAGAAACCTGATTTTCAAATTTTATGGTCAGACAAATCCAAGAAAGCAACAAAATGTTTGGAGGAAGAGAGGAGAAGAATTTAAAGAAAAGTTCATCATGCCCAGTGTTAAAAATGGAGGAGGTTGTGTGATGGTATGGGGGCTTGTTTTTCTTCCTTAGGCACTATCGACCTTTGTATTGTAGGATCTCAGTGAATACTGCAAAATATCAAGACATTTTGCACTCTCCTGTGTTACCCAGTGCTACAAGGCTTATTGGACGGAAGTTTGTATTCCAGCAAGATAATGACCCTAAGCCTTCTGTGAAGTCTACAAAGGAATTTCTGAAGAAAAGGAAGATTACAGTTATGGGTTGGCCATCTCAGTCCCCAGATCTGAATCCCATTGAGATGTTGTGGATTGATTTGAAGGCTGCTGTTGCAAAAAGGAAATCAAAGTCGTTTGCAGAACTCAAAGCTATATGTGTTGAAGAATGGGCAAAAAAATATCCGGAAAGATGCCAGGAACTGGTTTCAAAATACGAAAAATGACTGCAAGCTGTAAAGGAAGCAAAGGGTGGGCACACAAAATAATAATGTAAGGGTGCCCAAATACTTTTTTCAAAGTACGAAATTAGTTTTTGCATGCTATTTTTCATTGTATGCATGTTATAATTCATAATTATAATTTGTTACTTTAATTTATCTTTCAATAGAACAATTCGAAATTATAGAAATCACTTTCTTTGTGGTTTTTCTCCTTTTTTACTTTTGTCTGAATATATATTGTAATGAAGGCACCAGTTAGGAATGCAGTTCAACTCAACAGGCTCTTTATTTACACTCCCTTTCGGAACCGACGACACACAGCCAAGTCACCGCGCTACCTAAATACAGTCCTAGTGGACTTGGTTGGCAACAAGCCGATATAAAAATAATAAACATTTGAATACATTTATTCAAATAAGGCATGATGATAACCGATAAAAACACAGACAGAAAACAACCAATAAACAATACAACACATACACGCACACAGTCCAGTGGCCAATCCCCAACTGTTGCTGCCACAGCTTGGAGTTCTCAGTCTCTAAGCGTCTTGCCTAAATGCGCTGTTACTATATATATATATATATATATATATATAGATTATATTTATCAATTAACTAAATGCAAAGTGAGTGAACAGAAGAAAAATCTAAAATCAAATCCATATTTGGTGTGACCAACCTTTGCCTTCAAAACAGCATCAAGCATCAATTCTTCTAGGTACACTTGCACACAGTTTTGAAGGAACTTCGGCAGGTAGGTTGGCCCAAACATCTTGGAGAACTAACCACAGTTCTTCTGTGGATTTAGGCAGCCTCAGTTGCTTCTCTCTATTCATGTAATTCCAGACAGACTCGATGATGTTGAGATCAGGGCTCTGTGGGGGCCATACCATCACTTCCAGGACTCCTTGTTCTTCTTTACGCTGAAGATAGTTCTTAATGACTTTCGCTGTATGTTTGGGGTCATTGTCATGCTGCAGAATAAATTTGTGGCCAATCAGATGCCTCCCTGATGGTATTGCATGATGGATAAGTATCTGCCTGTACTTCTCAGCATTGAGGAGACCATTAATTCTGACCAAATCCCCAACTCCATTTGCAGAAATGCAGCCCCAAACTTGCAAGGAACCTCCACCATGCTTCACTGTTGCCTGCAGACACTCATTCGTGTACACTCTCCAGCCCTTCGGCGAACAAACTGCCTTCTGCTACAGCCATATATTTCAAATTTTGACTCATCAGTCCAGAGCACCTGCTGCCATTTTTCTGCACCCCAGTTCCTGTGTTTTCGTGCATAGTTGAGTCGCTTGGCCTTGTTTCCACGTCGGAGGTATGGCTTTTTGGCCGCAAGTCTTCCATGAAGGCCACTTCTGACCAGACTTCTCCGGACAGTAGATGGGTGTACCAGGGTCCCACTATTTTCTGCCAGTTCTGAGCTGATGGCACTGCTGGACATCTTCCGATTGCGAAGGGAAGTAAGCATGATGTGTCTTTCATCTGCTGCAGTAAGATTCCTTGGCCAACCACTGCGTCTATGGTCCTCAACGTTGCCGTTTCTTTGTGCTTCTTCAAAGAGCTTGGACAACACATCTGGAAACCCCTGTCTGCCTTGAAATTTCTGCCTGGGAGAGACCTTGCTGATGCAGTATAACTACCTTGTGTCTTGTTGCTGTGCTCAGTCTTGCCATGGTGTATGACTTTTGACAGTAAACTGTCTTCAACAACCTCACCTTGTTAGCTGAGTTTGGCTGTTCCTTATATATATATATTGTCCCTGAGGGGGGTATAGTGTCCGACAGGGGATTATATTGCCTGAAGCCAAAGTTTGAGGGGTATATTGTCTCCTGGAGGAATCTATATCAACATAAATGTTTCATTAAACCTTGAAAATATTCAGTTTCAGGACGTACCACTCTTGCCTATGGCGATTCAGGTCTTGGGGCTCGTATTTCTCCAAAAAAAAAAAAATTATATATTGTGATGAGTCAAAGGGGTCTCGGTCTGTAATTCAGCCTCCCGACAGTAGAAGGCAGCAAACCAACTCGGGACTTCCCTTACTAAGGTCTCGTGACCATGACGAAAGTCATCTTAATGAGGGGCGTCACCTTGGTGAGGGGCGGAAGTGCGAGTATGTAAATTCCGGCCACTGGAGTCAAGTGAGTTGTAAGGATACTTGTCAGTTTGGGATTGGTGTTCCACTGACTACAGGGGTGGGGCTTTGCATACTAAAGGGAACGTGCTACTGTGTTTGGGGTTGGTCCTGAAAAGCATAGGCGGGGTGAATAGGCCTGAGGGAGAGACTAAGCATTGGCTTGTTTTGTTTTTATTTGGTCAGCACGGGGGTGGAATAGTTTCCGAACCCTTCTTTTTATTGTTATTCCAGCACCCCCTCCCTCACGCCATTCTTTTTTCGTTTTATTTTATCGTGTAACTAATAATATTAATAAAACAAATTTTATTTGGTTGCACGTAAATTACTGTCTGGACATTCCATTATTACTCACACGTCTCATATATATATATATATTTTAACATAACAATACAATGCATCTAAATTTAAAGTGTTACACAGACAGCATCAGTGTTCCATAAAGTACAGTATCTAGTATTCCTAAAAAATGTAATTACACATTTAATGTCAATATTTAAGTGACCGAAGTCTGTCTGTTTGTCACACTCGACATGGTGAGCACAATAACTACCTTGATTTTCCAACAATCTTCTGTTATCATACATTCCTCGTCTCCTATAGACATGTTGGATTGCACTTGACTATATTCCGATAAACTCTTGCTTTCATACAATTATTTTTAGCCTTTCATTACTTATTACACAATTATGAAGACCCTCTTTATGTGCCTGCAGTAGCTTAAGCTCCCCTGGACTCCCATTCCAGTCTCCTTGATAATCTTTTTTTTTATGTCAATAATGTCTATATTGCTTCCTTTTTTGTGTATATTTTGTGTCTGTGTTTCAAGCTGTGCGATAACCTTTCCACATTGATTACAATTAGGAGCTCTTTAAACCATGCTCAGTGTGTGCATGGAAGGACCCAACCCGTGTCTCAGAATGTGTTTTTTTTGCAACAATGGAGATGGTTCCAAAACCTGTTCACTGAACACTAACCATCAAAGTGCAATTTTACACACACTCAGGCAGTGATTTACAATGTATGTATTTCATGACATAAAATGAAATAATTCTCCTAACAATCACATGATAATGCATAAATACTTGTGTTGTAAAATCTACAACTAGTGTCAACTCACAACATAATGTACTATGGTTTTTGTTAATATAGTTGCTTTATACTGTCACTGTGACGTGCTGCCAGCGAAGATAACAAGCTGATGGGCGTGTCCCGGCGGAGCATCTCGTAGGGCACACCAATCTGTATAGCTGAAAGAGGAAAACACCTCCAGGGTGGTTAGCAGCCAAGAGACTTTGTTTCTTTGAACTCATGATGATCGGGTGGATTGTGAGGAATAGGATAGGGATTAGTGTCGGGATTTTAATCCCATTTAAAAAGTAGAGTAAAATAGAGGTGTGCTTGTGGGACTTCCTTTGTAGTAGGAGCAGCACACTGCCATATTAAGAATGACCTTTTATTTTATAGCTATGCTTTTTCCATGTTTTTTTTTTTGCATTCTATAATTTTACACACCTGCGTATGATCGCTTGGTTGATACCATGGTATCTGATGTTGTTGTCCTGTGTGCTGCCTGTTAATAAATCTGTGTCCCTGTGTGGCATGTCAACGTCAGTTCCTGTGTACAGTATATTCTCGTCTTTAGCAGTTAACTGATGTATATATGCTATGTATAGGCTGTGCAGCCCAGTGGGCATTTTTCACAAAGTATCATTACATAATGCATTTAATTTTAATGAATTCTTATATAACTTCTGTCATATCCTAAATCCAGTACCTGAACAGGGAGCACGCATGTGGCAAAATTGAATTGCCTTAACAAGTGTTACTTTAATGAAGTGAATACAATAACAAAGAGTAGAGATAGAAAAGGAAATATATAGACACATTGCACCCACAGCTGTACACACATTAAAAACACTGTGCGTACCATTGGTTTGCAAAGCTTCTGCATCATCAAGTGTGGAGACATGGAATCTTGCACGATCACTTGGTGAATCAGACATTTTAAGATTATTGAATTGCACTGTGTATTTTAGTCATAGACCACGAGTGTAGTGACACAGCTGCAGTCATAGGCAGAGCAATGGAGTCATTTGAGTTTCTGGCCTGTATTATTCTTTGCCAAGCGTTACTACAGTACTTTAATCCATTGAGCAATGCTCTTCAGAACCCATCTTGTGAAAGTCAAAGCTAACAGTTTTAATTTCACGGCTTGGGGACAAAAGAGTAAACTGCATCTGTAACATCCTGTGGGAAAAGGCCTCTGCACTGCCAGCAAAAATTTAAATAATTGTCTTAATGCCTTGTATAGCTAGACAGCTCCTCAGGAATACTGACGCTTGAACCTACTCATCTCGTTTTTAGATCATCTAACCACCCAGTTGTATGATCAAGTGTGCAGTTCTTTGCCTCAACTGAAAGCCCAGTACCTTCTAGCCAACAAGCTGGCCATGCTGACCCAAGCTATGTGGAATGAGATAAAAGAGGCGTAGGAGGCTATGATACCCAGTCTAGTGATGGCTGATGCGGTGCTTGAGCTCTAGAGGCATTCCGGAACTGCCTAGAGCAGTAGTGATATGTGCGATATATTAGAGGACACTTATGCCCGTGTCTACTGTTCAGCTGAGCGCTCCTTCAGCTGTCTGAGGTGCTTGAAAACCTACCTGTGCAGCACCAGGACAGAGACACAACAAACAAGACTGGCATTGAGGAACATCCACCACAATGTACCATTGACACTGAGAAAGTATTACAGGACTTTGATGCAAGAGGAGCCCAGAGAATTCCGCTGCTCGTCCAGGTATTTTCACATTTAACGTTTGTATTTCTATGTTATCTGTATCTTAAAATTAATAATACATTGTCCTAATCATTAACACATAATTGCCAAGTTGTGTTATTATTATTATGGTTTTTTTTTTTAACTGCCTGTTTTGCCACACCATGTAAGATAAAAATAAAAGTTTATGGATGAGTATTGATTACATTAGTTGTAGTGATTGTAAGAGTAATGATTGAAAATGGAACCATCATAAGATTTGTGAGGTAGTTTTCCCATAGTTTAAGTCTGTATTTTAAATAGGTTTATTTGTACCTTTTACTGTTGTCATGGACTATTAGGTTTACCATTCCAGGGTTCTCCCCAGGAATTATGTACAGCCGGGCGGCAGAACATTATAGCCGGGAGCACTTTTAACTTAATATATAATCCGACAAAGAATTTGAATAATGTGTTGTCTTTCGTTGACTATACCTGGTTGCGTTTTTTTATGTTCTACATTTTCTTTTTCATGACTGTTTTTTATTACGGTAAATTACTGTGCTTATTTAGGCACTCTATACGATTTGACTGGGGAAAGATAACGTAGGTTTATTGGAGTTCACAAAAAAAAAAAAAAGGTAACCTTTTCACTTCTTTTTTAGCTTAATTATTGCGCTTTTGCTTCATTTAAATGATTTTCTTTATGTTAAGTTTTCAGGACATTTTGTTAATGCACGTCTATTTTCCCGCTGTTCTACATTTTTTTGATGCAACTGTTCATTTTACAACAGTACTCACACACGTTTGGTCACCATCATAACTGTTGCATGAAACCACAGTGTAATAATCCAGCACCTCTGCACTTAAGCATTTGTATGTCAGCTGATAAGTGTTCAGATGATATCCCATCACGCCTTTCTTCTTAAAGGCGTACAGCCTCTGTATATGAACCCCCAATATCTCTCAAAAGCACCTGGGTACATATTGTTACTATATCACAACAAAAGGAATACACTTTTTTTTGGTGCATATGTACAGCTATTATGTACTATATATCACCTTACAGTACAATAACACAACAAAAGATGGACTGAATTATAATATCCGAAAATAATCGTAGTATTTTTTTTTAATAAAGTAGCTGGCGCAAATATAGTATTAGGCGGTGGATTGTGCCGATCGCCGGCTTATTTTGACCCCCTGCATTCATTGTCACTATTTTTGCTTTAAAAATTGGTTATTCTTTAGCAATCATTTTTAACGTTTTAGCCTTTCGAATTGCTTAACACAGAAAACCCACCCCTTTAACTCTCTGATTGGTTAAATGTTGTGTCAAGACGGGTGGCAACAGCCAATTTGCTGGGTGGCCCGTCTGGCTAAAAAGGCCTGGGGAGAACCCTGCATTCCATTTTTCATGGCTGTCACTGTAGTTTTGATGGCAGTGTGCTATGTTTATTCATTTTTAGAAAGGGAAATGGTGATGCAATTTAATTGCAATTTTCTAATGTGACAGTTTAGGTGCTGTGAAACTAAGGAAACAACATAAATACAGCACTCTGATTGGTTGAAACACTTTACAGCATGGTGATACAGTCGTTATTTGCAGTCGTTATGGGATGTTGGGTGGTTTAGTTTTGTGTACCATGTGAAATATTGCTGGGGCCACCCCTGTAGATATCATGTGAAACAAAGAGTCAAACACAGTATTTCAACAGTATTCAAATATGTTACCAATCTTATAACGGGTTAAGCCTTCAAATATTATTTCATCATTATTATACAATAAGAGCCTTGTTAAAGTGACAGCCATAATTTAAGAAGCTATTTTCTTGGTTTAGGAGATCGCCCATTTTGATGTCATAAGTATTTTACCAATGGAACCCAAAATGAAATAATACTTTGTAGAGTATCTGAGCAGACATTTTTATGGTTGACATGAATCTGACAACTCGAGCAGATCCTGATCTCTAGGTGTGAAGAAGGATTTCTGTGTGTACCAATGTTCGTACCCGAGCGTCGCGCCTATGTTGTTTATTAAATCTGCGCGCCTGAGCAACGTGTCAACACCCACTGCTATGTGTCTGATTCAGTATAATTCAGTGATGACCCATGTAGGTAACATCTCCCTATTACACTGTGATTGTCCAATTTTGATGAAAAAAAAGTCCTTAGAAACACAGCAACATGCAGTCGGTCCATCACGACAGATGCAAGGGCAAAAAAAATAAAGATTGATATTAGGGCCTGTTTTGTCTCTGGTCAGGTATTATTTTAGCCTCTTTTCTTCAAGGTGGTTGCATCCGACAAGGATTTTCAATACACTCCAAAGGATAACAGTTCCCCAAAAGAAAGTGTTTTAAGACAGTTCTCAATCACCAAGAAAGTGTTTTAAGACAGTTCTCAATCACCAACAAAGTGTTTTAAGACAGTTCTCAATCACCAAGTAAGTTTCCACTGGTTCCAATGTTTCTTTATGCAGCATGACTTTTCACTGAGAAGCATGAACATGGTTGCACACAGGATCCCATACACAGGCTTGAACCACAAAGCTGGCTTACATCTAAGAGTACAAAAGCAAAAGCCCATATACATCATAGCCCCTATATTTTAGGTTTGGTAAAAAGGCTGCAATGCAACCAATTGACAGTCTTTAATGTAATAATAATAATGACAGTTAAACAGGATATTAAAAAACGAAAGAAGAAAAAAAAAAGTTTTACATAGTGGAGGAAGGAGCAGGGAGATTAATATCTTACATAAACCTAACACATTACACATTACTGTGTAGGTCAAAGTATTTTAATAGTACTGTACCATTCTTCTATTAACTAATCTAATGCTAATCTAACTAATTAAAAATATGGGCAATAATCACAACCATTCAGGTTTTTTAGTGCAACAGTTGTGCCATAAAAGCTGGGTACAGCAACAGTTTTGTTACCCGTTTTTAATGTATGATACTGTTGATAAAATGGTCTTTTGTTGTTCAATATGTAATAACAATATATAGAAAGAAAGGACTAAAGAATCATCTTCAAAATTGGTTATTTTCACAAAGCTTTAACTCATGACTTTAAAAAAAACTAAAGCCTTATATTTTTGTGAATGTTTCCCAAGGGCTTCATATTTAAATGTATAGTACTACAATGAAGTTGATGCAGTCCTTCAAGATTAACTACCATACAATACATTTAAAGCCTTATCTTTTATTATTAACATGTCATTCCACCCCATAGTGAACCTATCAACAGGGGTGTTTTTTTCAAGTCACAGGGGGTTTCTTCAATGAAGACGGCAACATGTTACTTATACCTTATTAAATTGAAATTGATCCCAGAACTGGAAGTTAAGGACAAAATATTTTCCTGTCAGTCGAAGACAGGTATAATACAAAAATATTGACTTCACTGTCTGATAATTGGCCTCCAGCTTATCTCTAAAGTAGATAGAATAAATAACGCTGGTAGCAAAATGATTGTTCTAAAATTGGAGTAAGACCATATAACCATGCCAAGTTGATGAATGACATTTCTATAATTAGACATTTGGGTTAGTTTCCAGGATGGTTACTTTTACATATTTTATGGTTATATCATCAGTTATGCAAAGCTGGCTGATATTAAAACTATTTTATTAAAAAAGTGTGCTTGAGAGACACCCCATAATGCCATTACTAAAATAGAAATATAGTTGAAGCTTGGGCTCAGTTTGTGAGTATAAATGAAGAGACGCGTGTGTTTCCAGTCGTTGGCGTTAATTTTAAAAGTTTAAATTGTTGATTGCTAAGGTAACCAGACTGCACTTAAAAATTGTAATTTAGATTTCCTTTATGTGCTGGGCTGTGTTGAATTGGGAGGCTGATTAGAAACGTGTGTTAAGTATACAGCTCCAGGCCTAAGGGTAGTATAAATTGGCAAACAGTGTCTTAGAACGCCAGCCGTTCTAAGTGCCAGTCGTCTAAGGACCACACGACCAAGGGCAGTCTGAGCTGTGGCAGTCTAAGGGCCACATGACCAAGGGCAGTCTGAGCTGTGGCAGTCTAAGGGCCACACGTCCAAGGGCAGTCTGAGCTGTGGCAGTCAGAGCGAGGACAGGTGGAGCGAGGATCTTTCCCAAATCCCTCCCAATAGCTACTAGAGGCTTAACGCCTGGATCCCCTGGACAAAGCGGGCGCACTCATTCTCCACTCCCAGAATGAACTCTGGTAAGTACCTGCTGCACATACCTTTACTAACTCCTTTTCCCCCTATGCTGCCTGCTACAAACTTGAAAATCTCCTTTTTCAATTGTCGCTCCCTGACTAACAAATCTCTGCTTCTCAGCGAACTTATAACTGATACCAATCTTGATCTTCTCTGCCCAGCTGAAACCTGGCACTCTGTAAATGACATGCACTCACTGCATCTAGCTACCCCAAAGGGCTATTCTCTCTTTGACAAACCTTGCCTTACTGGCCCAGGCGGTGCTGTTATAGCAAATTCTGTGCTCGCTTCCTCAGTTCTTTCTTTGTCTGCCTTTTCTTCATTTGAGCATCTCGCCATCAAGCTCCCCTCTCCCATGTCCCTTACCCTTGCTGTTATCTACCGTCCACCTAAGAACAACTCTGCTTTTATTGCCGGGTTTTCAGAATTCCTCTCCACTTCTACTGACAAAATCCTACTCCTAGGTGACTTCAACATTCATGTTGACTTGCCTTCCTCCCCCCCTAGTGACCGACTTCAACATGCTTCTGGACTGTCTTGGACTCTCTCAATCTGTCAATATCCCCACTCACACCTGAGGACACACCCTGGATCTGCTCATCACCAGGGGCCTTGATGTCTCAGATCTCTCTCTCTCTGACCTTTTCTTAATCACTGCTAATATTAATCTCCCTGCTCCTTCCTCCACTACCAATACTGTTATCTCCTTCTGTCCCAAGAATCTGCTGAATCCTCTAAAGCTCTTGGAATGTGTCTCTTCATCCCCTCTAACTGCTACTCTCCCGTCCTCAGGTGACGATGCGGTGACCCTCTACAATACCACAATTACTCATATCGACACTGTTGCCCCGCTTACAATCAGAACTGTCAATAGAAAGATCTAAACTGCCCATGGTACACCCTCGAACTTTGATTGCTTAAGTCTGCCTGCCGCAAGCTTGAGCGCCAGTGGAGGTCGTCTGGACTAATGGTTCACAGAGAGATCTGGACCGACTATCTCAGTAGCTACAGGCGTGTGCTCGCCTGTAACTTGCTCCTTTTAAGATAATTGACCAAATCCTACATCCAGCCACCGAGAGATCCATCTCCCGTTCATCCTCCTCTCTTACCTGTCATGATTTCTCCTCTTTCTTTCAGAACAAAATTGACAACATCTATTCTACGCTCTCCCGCTACAAACCCAGTTTACTACTTGACTACCTTGACTCTCCTCCGGTTGCCCCTCCTGCCCTCTCCTCTTTCTCTCCTCTCTCCATTCCTCCATGTCTACTGCCACATGCCCCCTGGACCCCTGGCCGACTCAGCTTGTCCGACTGTGCTTCTGATCTTGCTCCCTCCATTATGCACACTCTCAACCTGTCCCTGGACTCTGGCTCAGTTCCTGCTGCCCTTATGCTTCCTCGAGTTACGCCGGTACTCAAAAAACCCTCCCTCGACTTGGCTGAATTATCTAATTTCCATCCCATCTCCAATCTCTCTTTTCTCTCAAAAACTCTCGAAAGGACTGTAGCCACTCAGCTAATGAAACATCTCATAGATAACAATCTGCTTGAATCTCTGCAGTCTGGCTTCTGGCCGCATCACAGTACTGAAACTGCTCTGCTCCGGATTGTGAATGATCTCCTGCTTAAAGATGATGCTGGTGCTCTCTCTGTGCTTGTCCTCCTTGACCTAACAGCTGCTTTTGACACCATAGATCATGGCATTCTTCTTGACCGCCTTCAGAAGTATGCTGGGATCTCTGGAACCTGTCTCTCCTGGATGCCCTCTTACCTATCCGGACGCATGCAGTCTGTTTTCTATGCTGGATGCAGTGGTGTCCCAAACCCTGTCACTTGTGGTATCCCCCAAGGATCTGTTCTTGGGCCCCTTCTCTTCAATATCCACATGCTTCCCTTGTGTCACCTCATTCACCAACACAGCCTCATGTTTCACTCCTATGCTGACGACACCCAGCTCTACTTAAAACCTGACCCTGGAAGCCCCTCTGCCATGGTCCACTTCTCGGCTTGCATTCAAGACATCGAGGCCTGGCTGTCTGCCAATGTTCTTCAGCTGCACACTAGCAAATCTCAACTCCTTCTAGTAGGATCTAAAACTCAACTCAAGAATCTCAATATAGCTGCCCTGAACCTCGGAAAATGTCTGCTGCTGCCTTCCCCCACAATACAAAGCCTTGGTGTACTTCTTGACAGCAACCTCTCCTTTGATGCCCACATCTCCTCCGTGGTCAAATCTTCCTTCTACCATCTTCGAAACATCTCCAAAATCCGTCCCTACCTTTCTCTCCAGGATGCAGAGATACTTTTGTCATGCATTTGTCTCCTTTCGACTCGACTACTGCAACTCTCTATATGGTGGTCTCCCGGCATGCACCATAAACCGACTGCAGCTAGTTCGGAATGCCGCTGCCAGGATCCTTACCAGATGTAAAAAATGTGATCACCTCACCCCCATCTTGCCCAGCTGTACTGGCTACCTGTAAAGTTCAGGATTACTTTCAAAACTCTCCTGCTCACCTACAATGCCCTTCATCACACAGGTCCTGAGTACCTCCTCAACTTGGGTGTCTGCTAAGAAATAAATAATAATAATAACTTGCTGACCCGCTATGTCCCTGCCCATAAGCTGAGGTCCTCTGACTCTGGCCTGCTTTTTATCCCTAAGCAAAAGTGCACCACACTTGGAGAACGCTTGTTTAGCTTCATGGCTCTGACACTTTGGAACTCTCTCACAGCTTTGGTGTGTGATGCTCCCACCGTCGCTCGCTTTAAATCAACGCTCAAGACCCATCTGTTCTCTCTTGCTTTCCATGCTCTTTAAGCCTGATATCTGCTATTAGCTGCTGTGTTGTTGTTACTATTTAATGTATTATGCATTTTTCACTGTATTTAATGTATTCTGCAATGTTGTTTTTTTTACTGTATATCATGTATTATGCATTTCACTGTATTCAAAGTATTATGGATTTTCTTGTTGTTACTGCATCTTGTAAAGCACTTTGTGATGGTGGTCCACTATGAAAGGCGCTATATAAAATAAAGATTGATTGATTGATTGATTGATTGATTACCATTGAGAAATCACCATTTAATCATAAAATACATCTACAGCTTATTTTATTTAATTAAGATGAAAAACTTCTCCTCACAGAGAAGGAAAAAGCACCTAACATCTAGACAGGCTACTTTTCACCACCACAGCTTCACTTCCAACTTCAACAAAAAAAGAATCTGAAATCCTGGCTTCCATTGCATAAATGCAAATGAAGACAATCAAGTATTGCCTCAAATGACCTTTACTGAGCAAATAATAGTCTGTTTCTGTGTATTAAAATATCAAAGAACAAGTTCTTGATGGACAACAGCAGATAATACAGTAACCTGAATAATATTCTGATCTTTGACCTAAATTAATTATCAGTTTGGTTAACTATTTTCAGTAGGTTAAAATTTGATGGGCCTTTAATCAATGTCCATCTGCCCCCTAAGCCAGAATCATAGTTGTGTGCATGTCAAATAACTGTCCAATAGCAGCGGCTATGAAATGTTAAACTAGCCTTGAAATCTCATAACGTGCAGTGCCGAGAACAAAGGCTGTCATTCTTCCCAGGCTTGAATCTGACCTTTATTTGAGACAATGCCTCTAAAACAAATACTGTGGATGCAGTATTATATTAAGTCTCTGGGGGCTTGGATCTATCTTTTAACCTCAAAACCAGTCTGTAAAACCGGTTCTCTTTTATTTCTTTGCAGTCAAAGATGGCTAAATAAAATTATTTGACAGCCCTCCATTATTTTATTTCTGCAGTACCTGTGGCTATGAGTTAGACAAGTAATACATATTAAGTGGTGTGCAGATACTTGTTTTAAGTTGTTAGGTATTTAATAAATGGAATAAAATGACATCAAATTAAAAAAACACAAAACAAACCATTCCCTCGATTCCCCTTGTTTAAATAAATATCAATCAATCTGATAATGTGCTTTAACTAAAATCTATTTATATGCAACTATATTTGTCTGTTTGTTTTTGATTTATGGTAATTATTATTTTTATTAATCTATACATAAGCCAAAAAATATATATTTTTGCAACAATACTACTTATCCACATATTTTAGTTACCTAGCGATGTGCCCAGAACAACAGATAATCTGTGTACTGGGTGCTTTATGCATTGAAAAAATATGAATTAGTATGATATTTAAATAATGACTGTAAAGAATACGCATAGCAATGTTGCTGCACAGCTTGAGTTCGCATGTTATCAAGCTTTTTGTACTGCATTGGTTCCCAATGTCTAAATGGTCAATTGTGAATATACTGCATGTGGTAGCTAGAGAATAGCTCATAGAAATTCCGAGACAGCTCATTTTAGCCTGTCTGGGAATTGTCAGAAACACATGACCAATACGTTTGGGTTTTCATTTTAAAAATATATTCTATAGCAAGTCGATCAATAAGGAATACAATATTATAAAGTATTTATTTGCATTAGTGCAGTATCGGTAGTTTAAAAAAAATATAACTATATATTGTAAGGCAGCGGGTTGAGTGAGACAGCAGGGAGGGGGTTAAAACCTCCCTGAAGAGTAAAATGGAAATGCACCTTTTGTTTTGTTTAATTGTTTTATTGTTTAATTTAATTGTTTGATTATTAATTATCTCCTGCACCTGGTAGCCATTGTTAAATTAGTACCAGGTGCAAGGTATTTAAGAGAGGCAGCTAGTTTGCTTAGGGCTGCTGAGTAGAAGGAGGTAGAAAGAGGTACTTTGCTTCCCAGCAGTCATGAGGTAAAGTGTGGTGTATTAAACCTGTGTGTTTCGTTTTCTGTTTGGTGGGGAAACAGCTTAGCTGTCCCACTCGTAGTCAGGGTGTTCCTGTTTGTTTAGTTAGTGCTCGTAAAGAGAGCTAGGTGTTTGTTTGTTTATTTTGTTTTATTTGTGTTAATTAAAAATAGTGCATCAGCACTTGAAAAAATCCATTCCTGTGTGCTGGGTCGTGGTTTTAAAGGGGCAACGAACCCGTGTAGCAGCGGTCCGTTTACAATATATATAGTATGTTCATGCATGCCTTTTGTTAAGTATGTTCCATCTACAGCGTTGGAATTCAAATAAAAATGCTGTTTCTGTGTTTATTTGCTTCATAGTTATATTATTTGTGGTCAATAAAGCTAATAAGAATAATTGTTGTTTTTATTTTTATTGTAAGACCAAGGTTTTGTACAGTAGTTCAAAGGAACAGTAACATATGTACAGTTAAAATGTAAGGCTGTAGTTAATGCATACCCCATAAATTAGAATTATGTATAGTATTTATTGAAAGGACTCATGACTTTAAGGCACAGTTGTAAAAAGTCACTAAAACTGGGACTTGAGTCGAGTCGAGTCATTGGGGAGTAAAGGCTTGAGTGTTTGACATGCCAAGCTCGAGTCGAGTCACCAATCTGGCTCGAGACACTTCGAGTCATTAGTTCTTTCCAGTGCTTAATTTGTAAAGAAAGAGGTGCCGGGGTACAAGCAATGACAATGATACCATCCTTAAGTACCGCGCATTCAAAATCATAACATGTTTATTTGAAAGAGTATTGTACGTACTAGTGTTAGATGTTTACATTCATGTATTCTACATGAAATACAAAGTAGTCGTATGCGCAGAAAAAATAATTAAAGGCAACCGCAGGACAAATAATAAATACATTTTAAAAAAAGCCTGTATACACAAGTTTTGTTATGGTTTTGCATTTAAATGGTTTAAAAAAAACAAACAAATTAAAAGGCATCAGAGGACTCCAGAAGGATGACATTGGTTTATCAGCGATGTGTATGCAACAGAAGCCGATGGTAGATTACAAAAATGATTAATTAAACTTAGGCTAGGTAGTTGTTATCTTAGTATGTTTTTATTCTCTATCAATTAAAGTATATTCATTGAAAAAGCCAAGAGAACCAGATAGTTATTATTTTTTATTGTTTTGGTTTAATATAATAATATAACTTCTGTTGAAGTAGGCTACAATATTTTTTTTTCATTAAAAAGTTGTTGTTGTTCTTTGTTGAAATTAATGTTCAACTTTCATATTATGTTGTGTACTACTCATTTAATCAAACCAAGTAGTGTAAGAAGTTGCTTGTATCGTTCATGACGTTTTTCAAATCAAGCAATCTTATTTCTGTATAAAAAACGATAATAGAGTTGCAGCCAGTGTCGTCTTACTTAAAGGCAAACGTGGAAGCGGACTGTCTCTCTTTAGCGCACACGCAAGAACTTGCACAATTGATACAACTGTGTTGAGAATTTAAAAAGAAAGCATTTCATGAGATTTTTAACTAGAGGTACCGGGAATATGATTCTGCATGCCCAGAGGTTCCAGGGCTACGCCCCAGCATGCCCCGGAACAAATTAAGCAGTGGTTCTGACAGTTCAAGATATCTAATCAGATTAGTTTTACAGGAGATTAGCAATCTATACATAAAAAAGAAAAATCTGTTAAATACAAAATTAGGATGCACAATAATGTGGTGATACTTGCCCCACTTATGTTAACCATTAAAAGTCCACGGTTTCTGCTTTGTTTTTGTCTTTCCATTTTAGTGAATTTGATTCCGTGATCTATTTATAAGCACATTTTGCCACTGTATAAAGACCCATTTCTCTGTGCTCAATTGGGTTGGATGTTTAGTAATGAATGATACCACAAAACAAAGAACATATCTAATATTTTCTCACTTCTCAACACTGACACTACCTTATAGTTTTGTTTCAGATACATTAACCACATGAAAGGAAATTTGATGGCATTTAATTTCATGTTGAGATATTACTTCAAGGTTTTAACATATAGGAGACAAATAGAAAAATAAAGAAACCAAGGTATTTTATATAATTCACAGGTAACATAGAATCAGTACTACATCTCTCTCCTCTTATGTAAGCTGAGCTATGGAGTGTCTTTTTCCATTAAATGTCACAAAAGCACAAAACATAATAAAAATGTGTCTGGAGGAGTCCTAATGGCATAACAAAACATAATACTGTACTGAAAAAAGTACAAAAACAAATGAATCTTTTAAACGTTCTCTCCAGTCACGGCTTATACTATAAAATACATATACATAAAACTTTATATGTATGTTAAAGTATAAGACGTGACCGGAATGAAAGAAAAAAAATGTTTTAAGTCTTAGTTAAAATCTTTAACTAAGACTTTAAACATAAACCTCTAGTCTCACAGACCCTGATTAGCACTGACCTTGGACTACCTAATATTAGTTTAGGTAAACTTCCAAATGTTTGCAGTTCTTATTAGTTTGCATTAGCTTAACAAATGTGTACTGTAAACAATGCTTTATTCAGAATTGGATTTAAAGGGAAATTAAAAAATAGCTAGAAAGCACCAACTCCCTTAAGAGATATGGTGTCCAGAAATAAATAGATAAAATACATACAACTATACATACATACATTAAATAAATAAAATAGCGAGCACCAAATACTTCCCAAATTATTTACTTTTCAAGCTTTCACTAGGCAAAATTGTACTTATTAGAAACGTTTTAGATGCATTAATTACCTTTATTTGTGTGCTAGCAAAACCTGAAAAATAACTCATATTATTATTATTATTATTTATTTCTTAGCAGAAGCCCTTATCCAGGGCGACTTACAATCGTAAGCAAATACATTTCAAGTGTTACAGTACAGGTAATAATACAATAAGAGCAAGATAAATACAATGACTAGTTCAAGCATAATCATAATCATAGTTCATAATCAGTGGTTTTTCTGACGTGTTCTTTAATTTGCCCTGGCGTTATTTTTAAATTATAATTTTTTTTTTGAATATCGAATATCGACTACCTACCTATTTTGGAAAAATACCGCTGTTGCATTGTACCTACCAGTATAAATTTGTGGCAGTTACCGGTGCTATGTTTTGAATGCAGTTTATTCATATTGTCGCTTTACAGTGCTGGCAGGATGCAGCCTGCTTGTTTCTCTCCCGGTCGACTGTATAATTATTAAAAGCGAACTCCACTACTGCAGGTACTTTTAGTGTAGGCCTACTCTCCATGTAGTTGTAGTTTTGTTTTTTTCGTGTCTGTGACAAAACTCAAAAATCGTTATTTTCCTCAGGATTTTCTGTGATCAGTGATCAGAAATCTGTCTTTGCTTCCCGCCTACACATTTTGATTCCGGAGCTCCCTGCTGCTTGTGATGTTATGATCACAGAATGGCGCTATAGGCTAGAAAGGTGTTTTCTATTTCCTTAGCAATGGTCTTAACTACCATGGAAGAACCTGTTTACGTGCAAAATGACAAGATGACTGCATGTGTTAGAGAGGGGCTGCATGTATTGAAAATGAAATAAGTTTGTTGTCGATTTTATCATAAAGACAATGACTAGAGTCAGATGGAGACTTTTTTTGTGTGACTCGAGTTGAGTCACGTCTTTTGAGCAGGGAGTCGAGTCGAGTCTTTGCTTGCAGGGACTCGAGTTAAGTCGAGTAATTTGATGGCAATGACTAGACTCGAGTCGAGTCATGAAAAATTGCGACTTGATTCCGAGTCGAGTCGAGTCATTGACTCGAGTCATTACAACTCTGCTTTAAGGTAATGTTGCATTTTACTCACCCAAAAAACATTTTACTCACATAGGGGTCTATTCATAAAGGGTTAACGCCTGTCAAAATGAGAAAACTAGGAGTTATTGAATGCTTTCTATAGTCAAGTCTAAACTAACGACAGCCTCGGCAGACTATTTTTTTAAAGACATATTTTATTACTACACTTGCTCTATTATACAGTTTGACATACCCGTGATTAACACTACCTATTTGGAAAAAGAAAAAAATCTTTATGTGAAAGAAAATGCTTAATATAAATATATACTCACACAAGAACATATTCTCTAGCATAATCATTTTGAAACAGCGCTGTGAAGCAAAGAGTAAGTGAGAGACTGATAATAGACAGTGATATTATTATTATTATTATTTCACTGGTTGCCTACGAGGGCTTCAGAGGAGGCGAAACTGGGTGTGAGATAATGAGAGTGAGACAAGTTGAGAGGATTTCTCTGATTGCTTACACGGCTTGAGAAGGGGCGAGATTTGAGAGTTTAAGAGTGAGACAAGTTTGAGAGGGATGGCGAGATTGAGGGATGGAGTTTGACAATTGTGCTTAGTAACATTGAGGTTAGATACTGATAGCAAGACGAGATAGGGTGAACGAAGAGTTTTCTGTTCTCGTCGGGTCAGGCAGCATCCTCTGGCTGCTGGGCAACGTAGAGAGGGAGACACGAGAGGAGCAAAGAATTAGATATAAACACTTTCCGCCGGGTCAGGCAGCATCCTCTGACTGCTGGGCGACGTAAATGTGAGAGAGAAAGAGCAAAGTTTAGACACATAACATACAACAAATCTGGCTCTCGCTCCTCGCTTGGAATGAGGAGATCAGGTGCGAACGGGCTTTAAGGTAGGAAGGCGTGCTTCGAACTTGATGGTATCGAGAGTTATGCCTAAGAATTCGAGGCTGGTGGTGGGGCCAATGGTCTTTTCTGAAGAGAGAGGGACCCCAAGGGTAGTGAAGAGAGATCTGAGGCAGTTGATGCTCTGAGCAGGTGGATGAAACGGAGGAGATACGAGCAGGAAGTCGTTGAGGAGATGGAGAAGAAATGGAACTTGATATGAGTTTAGCAATATCCAGCAGAGGGCCTCAGATAGAGAATCAAAGATTTTTGGACTGCTACTACAGCCGAAAGTTAACTGGGTTGCGAAAAAATAGGAACCTTGCCAGAAAATGCCGAACAGGTGACGGAGTGATGGGTGGATTGGCATGACTTTGAATGTGTCAGTAATATCTGCTTTTGAGAGCCAAGCTCCTTGGCCTGCCAATTTTATAAATTTAATGGCATTGCAGAGATTAATATAATGAAGCGAGAATTGGTCCGCTGGGATGAGTTTGTTGATGCTGCTAGTTGGGATGCCTCGAGGAGCTGAAAGATCAATTATAAGCCGTTTTTTCCCCGAAATTTTCTGAGTAGCGATGCCAATCGGGTTAATCCTGAAGACTGGAAAAGGAGGAGTTGCAAAGGGACAGGACATGAACCTTTCTCCAGCTCGGCCTTAATTAGAGATGAAACGGCTTGAGGGTCTGAAGTAGCAGAACGAAGATTGCTGCAGGTGAAAGAAGAAGTAGGGAGACATGATAATCCAGTAGAAAAACCGTGTTGAGACCATTGAGGAGATAGTTGACAAATAGACGGTCGGGATTAAGACTGAGAGCATCTGCGAGTGCTGGAATGTTGACAGGAGATGACACGGATAGGGTTGAATGTCATTTTTTCGGTTGAGAGGGCAGATAGACTTGGCGTGAGCGTCTCCACAGAAGGAGCAGGTTACCAGAAAATTTAATGGGCCGTCCGAGCTTGTCTGTAGAGGTGGATGGATCAGGAGGGGCTGAAGCATGAATAGGTAGGAGGAAGGAGCGCGGTTAGCTGAAGGAAACGGCCGAGAAAAGCGTGCAGTGTTGGAGGAGTTAACTGCAGCCGCTTTTGGGCAGAGATGGGTGGAGTGGCTTGTGGAAGCGCATACACCGCAAGTATGTGCTCTGAGGCCCCCAAATATCCTGTGGAACAGGTCGATGTCCGGTTTTGCCCAGTTAACGACTTTGTTGGTGGTTCCCAGTATTGCTGCTGCTGCTTTTGCGGAAAAGCTTTTATGGTAATCGTAGAACATGGTACCCCCATAGCGCACAGACAGTTCAATGATATAGGTCATGTAGTGGTCTAATTCTTCTCTTCTATGAGGAAAAACGCTGCATAAAACATCCTGGTAAGCAGAGAAGGCGAGTGCAAACTCCCCCATAGTGAGATTCTTGAGGAGACGTGGATTGGAAGACTTAAGAGTTACAGACACGTCTCCACAGCTAACCGTTCTATGGTCAATAAGTTCAGAAGTAGCGATAAGAACAAGAACGAGATTAACGTCTTTACCTTCAATTATCTGTTTGCGTAGAGCTGGAGAAATGGTGATGCGTCTGGATTCGATGTTATAGAGCGGGTCTGCCGGAGTAGCTGAGGTTAGCGTAAACGTAGGGGTATGACAGAAGATGTAGAAGCCGTTGTAATAAGAGGAAGAGTCTTGTCAGGACGGGTTTCAAGAGCAGTGAGGCGTGAATTGAGAGATTCGATTGAATCCGAGACAGGCTGTAATAGGGCTTTCATATCTTGAAGAGGGGAGGTTTTGAAAGCGTCGAGGTCGGCTAAAGTTGATGGCTGAGACTGTATGGGTTGAGAGCACGGAGCGTTGCCTGGAGAGACAGTATGAGCCTGCCTTGGCCTACGAGGAGGGCCGAGGGAGGAAGCAGGAGATTCAGGTGAGATGCTGGGATTGGTGCGGCGTTTAGCAGAGGGAGACCTGGAGCCGATGTCCTGGCGGGGATGCCTACTGGTGGAGTGATGCGAGGAAGCAGGTGAATCGAATGCTGATACGTGGGACTGCCTGGTTGGGAGGGACTGCCTGGTTGAGAGGAGTGGGCTTGTAGCCTGATTGACAGGTAGATCCATGGCGAGCAGCTGAGGAGGGATAGGCAACTCGGTAGCTGAATGTTTCCGAGGGAGGGTGAAACGTTTCCTTTTTGAAGCAGGAAAGATAGGAGTTGCGGAGTTTGAGTTGCAATATATTTTAAATAATTCTTCTCTATCTGCCCCGGTGGGTATTGGAATCCCATTTTCGAAAAGCGTTTTAAGAAGTTTTGGCTGTGTCCAGCTGCTGTAGGACAGCGTCTTAGGGGGTTGAGGAGTTGAACGCTTCGGTCTTACTGATGCAAAGTTTGGTTCTGGTGACGGTGGGGGTTGGTGCCTGCGCTGAGAAGAGCGAGCCGAGCATTGGGGTTGACCTGGTGAAAGCTCGTTGCTGTCGTCCGAAAAGAAGCCAAAAGCAGTTTCCATCTTGCTGGATCGTTCTGGGAGTGTGCCAGTTAATAAGCTCAAAACAAACAACAAAAGATTTTTTTTTTTTTTAACGTACAAACTATAACGATAAACGAGGAGAAAAATAAAAGACCCCCTTATATATATATATATATATATATATATATATATATATATATATATATATATATATATATATATATATATAAAACTAACGAGAAAAGAAAATAAAGATTCCCCTTTTTTTTTTGTTTTGGAACGTAAGCGGGTTACCAGGTAAACGCAAGCAGTCTGAGAGTCTACAAAAACAAACACAGACAAGGAAGTGAAAATAGTGCTGGGTTAAAATAGAATGAGAGATAGATAGACAGGAGGGGCAGCCAATAACATACGTGGAGCAGCGCTGGCCATGCCCTAATAATCGACGTGGCGAGCTCTGCATTGTGATTGGCTGGAAAAGCTAAATGAGGTTGAACTGGGATCGGCTTCCACCCGGAAGAGATCGGCGGATGCTACCGGGCAGAACGCTACGGAGGGAAGGTAAGACTAGCTAAAGAAAAGGACTTAGGATGAGAAAGAAGCGCGCGAAGCGGAGAGAGCCCTCACGGCATCCCCAATTACGCCAAAAGGCTAACATTTCTTTGACGTGATCCGCGGCTTTCTTTTTATTTATTTTCACCTGTGTTCACAATAAACAGTTTGGACGAATACTGCCTGTGTGAACCTGTTTATTTTCATGGAGCGTTACAATATACAGTATAGCAGTCGGTGGGAAATTTGGGGTTGCTTGGTATTGCAAAAAACAGTGATTGAACCTCTGTTTTTTTTTTTCCATTTTATGTACAGTGTGCAATATGGAATGAAACTCACCGAGTCATAAACATAAACTCGCCCCTGATTGATTCCCTGCTTTAAGCAGGGTTTATTATTATTATTATTATTATTATTATTATTATTATTATTATTATTATTGTCAATAAGTGTTAGTTAATATAGAACCTGTTCTGATCAAACTAACTGAAATGCATTTATATTTTATAAACAATTATTTGTCTTACCTTTCCTGTATCCTTTTGATATGTAGTTTTTTTTTTCACTTTCCTTAGTTTGCTCAGAAATGTGTAATCTCTGCAGTGAACTGTGGGATTGTAGTCTTGGGCAAGATGTTTTCTTCAATAGGATGTGTTTGGTTTTTGTCTGCCTTTCTCCGGCCATAACAACTTTGTTTAGAAAATATTTTATGCAAAGAATGTTAGTGACATGGTCTTGAAATCTAAATGATATATTCATGTTGTATGCAGTGCATTTTTAAACATACACTGGCAGTGTGTAACAGTTACGTTTATTAGAATAAACTATGATGGGCTACTGTTTTCTTTTCTCTGTTGGCTAGTGAAGAAAATGCATTTAACATCCAAATGGAGGTACAACCTGTTTAGACTGCACTTGTAGATCTATTCACTGGACTTGCCTGACCTACGCACCACATTACTGGATTTTCAGCTAATGCACTATACTTACACTGTTGCTCTCCTATGTAATTGTAGATATAACTTGTAATCCTAATTTGCTGCTTCCTATTTCATATTTAGTAGTATTATTTGCACTTACTGCAAACTACATTGTATTTAAATATTAAGCTTGCATTGTAGCCCTGTAATGCCCTGTAACACCTGTAAGTCACCTTGGATAAAGGTGTCTGCCAAATAATAATAATATTATTATTATTATTATTATTACACAGAGTTTTGGTACTGACACAGAACAACCTATTGGGAACACAATGACACTGGAAGAGTTCACAATGTGTTTACATATTGCCATTACAGTGAAATGGGAAGTCAATATAAAAGTACAAAACTGCACTAGTCATAAAAATAATTATTCCAAACAAGAACACATTCAAACACAAATATCAGAAGCAATACTAACATTCTGTTTTATAGATGAGTGCATGGTTAAAATCTACTTTAAAACATATGGTTCCCAATATTAAACAATTTTATGATACAGCTGTGCAGCACTAACTGTGCCTTCTATGTAGTTTGCCATTTGAAACTGCATTTAAAAAATGGTTAATGATAGGATTTTCAGGATTTTATACAAACTGATGCACTTAAAATTCAGTCCTATACCTAATAAGGACTCCAATAACAAATGAGCTATTTACATATGAAACCCTCATTTAAAGTTGCCCAACAAGATAAATGTGCTTTATAATCTGAAAAGCACAATGCAGTTGCGTGTGAGTTGCCAACTCTGCAAGATGCCATGGAGAATTTGCTTAGTGGAGAATTACATCAAAAACAGGAAATTAATCAGGGCTTCCAAAATTGCTGAATCATTTACAAAGTTTTAATTAAGTTGCAGAATTAAGAAAAACAAGCTTTGTCACGAAAGGGAGACTTAACAGTGTGGTAGAATGTTACCTGTGATATTTACATATTATTGCAAATGTAGCTGATTTAGGCGTCATTTTTTTATTTTTTTTATTTTTAATTTCTTAGGAGACGCCCTTATCCAGGGCGACTTACAATTGTTACAATTATATCACATTGTTTTTTTACATACAATTACCCATTTATACAGTTGGGTTTTTACTAGAGCAATCTAGATAAAGTTCTTTGCTCAAGGGTACAGCAGCAGTGTCCCCCACCTGGGATTGAACCCACAACCCTGTGTTCAGGAGTCAGAGCTCTAACCACTACTCCACACTGTGTTGATTACATTTAACTGTAAACTTGATTCTCTTTTGAATTTGGAAAATAAAAAAATAGCATATACAACTAATTTCTGATTATCACCCCTGGTTTACTGTAGGGGATTTTTTAAATAACAATAGACCCCCAACCCATTTACACTTTCAATAGACTGTGGAGACTACTAACATCAACAGGATCATGTTGTATGTTCTGTAAAGTGTTACTTTCATGTTTTCCTGGATAATAGTGTTACATTATATTGATGTAAAATCAATGTGTGTAACAAAATGTTAATACAATTAATTGCGATCATTTGATATAGGCTACCTAAAAATAACATTAGGGAAATACTGTAACTCACAAATCCTCACTACAGTTTTATGCACAGGGAACTGCAGCTTAACTGTGGTGGAGGTGTAAACTAGTCATTTTAGAACTTTAAGTGTATTGGAAATCACATGGGGACTGTTAATGAGATAAAAACTACACATGTACATTTTAAAATGGTCTACAAATGCCTAAGGTACAATTATTTTATTATTTAAAAAAATGGCTTTAATATTGGATATGTAAACCTACATTTAAAGGTTTAATAACTGGTTTCACAGACCTCGGTTAGCACTAGTCTTAGACTACTTTGCCTAAATTAACATTGTGTAGTTCAAGCTTAGTGCTAATCTGGGTCTAAAACCACTAGATACGCCTTGTCTAAATCCCTTAGTGTCGAATAAATATGGCCAGAGAATTATATATTACTGGAAGGCTGTGAGTACTGCAGCACACACCTTAATGATAAATAGAGCCCACTATCTGTAAAATTGCTCTTCTGAGAATTACTCACTTACAAACAAATAGCATTGTTCAGTTGTAGGTGAGACTGGATAAGATAATGTAATAATGAGTTTATATGTAAAGAACCTCTGGCAGGATTAATAAGCATCATGCTGAAAGGTAACACAAATAGATTCTTAACAGCGGGACAATAACATTAAATGGAGCCCATTAATATGATACAAACGTGAGCGTTTTTTGGCACAATTTGTACAGGCGAGAAAAACTAAATACACTTAGTCTAGTTCACAAATGTCTTTTTTAAGTGAGGGGTTAGCTTAATTAGTATACAGTTTCACGCTTTCTCTCATCCAGCCATTCTCTGTAGCTTAGCCAGATTGAGATACCCAACAGGTACAAATAAAATAATTCTTTTTTTCAGTTTACGATCTCCAGCAAAATAATTTAAAAACAGTGTTTGTTTTGAAAGAAAATTGTTCATAAAAAATAAGGTTCACTGTACATATTGACTCAATCATAAACCACAGAGAAGCAAACTGCATTGTAACATTTTGCATCCAAACACGCATTCATTTTCTCCTGAGTTTAATGTCACTAAAATTAATTAACTTTATTGGGTAACCTTTACTTGTATATACATGTAACTACATGTGGCCCACAGTTACTCAATTATGTGAATGTGATTCAAGGGTTCAGATTAAAGTTTAAATGCCAAAGATTACTTTTATTTAAAGAAATAAAGAAACAAACAAAACAGGGTTAAGAAAAGAAATGGTTTTGTTTCAGCAGGTTTAGATGCCATCTCACATTGACTGCATGTCCTTCACTAGGACCAGAAGTCTTCACAAGACACCTTGGTCCTTCTGTCCCTATAACCAGTTACTACAGCCCTTAACTCCTTACCTTTAGGTCTTTATGCACACCTAATAAAAAACGCCATGGACAACGCCATGGGGGGTGGGGGGATGTTCAAAAAACAGTGTTAATGTATCAAACTTGTGGTAAAGTAGCGACAGCTTTAGTAGCAAGTGATTTTCAAACGAAATTTGTTGATAAAATCAATCTGTTGCTTTGAAATTGAGTCGAAGAGGTCGTTAATGAATGCATTTCTCATTAAAAAGCTTCATTGTCGCAGGTCACGTACATCACTTCCTGTCTCAACGACTAGATAAGGGGAACTCGTTAATCAAAATGCATGTTAACAAGATCAAGAAAAAGGAGTGGAAGCATAATTCGCTGTTATGGAAACTACTAGCGAGCAGCAGCCAAATGGAAATAAAAAATAATGGTAATATCTATTTTGTGTATAATTTGTAAACTTCATTTAAAATTGTGCATTTTGTCATGCAGAATGTACATTTATTTAGAACACTTCACATATAAAATGCTGATTTACAATTATCTGGCGTGTGGGTAAAAATCAGATGGCGTGGATAAAAAACAACTTAAACCCCACTAGTCATTTACTCTCATTTCGGGGGAATATTTTGCCACAGCTTACTATATACAACTCTTTTAATGTGCATTTTGCAATATTTTCTTTTGGTTAAAAAGGAAAAAAAAATCCGTAAGCGATTGTGGCAATGTGGCCATGCCCTTGTGCGTAGTTTATGTGTATATGTTGTATGTTGCGTGTGTAAATGTTGGTGTATAGTCATTGGTACACGGGATATAAACGGGTGTGTGTTTCACGTGTATTTAAGATGTAATTGTATTTAGGCACGGGATTGCACATCACTTCACGTGCATTTAAAGTATTTAATATGTGAGCACGAGGTTGCACGTAATTAATTCACGTGCTGGGATTCAAGTGAATAATTAATTAGTAATTGAATCCCAGCACAACAGTATAAATAGATGCACCTTTCATTCACTCGGGGTTGTTGGCTGTTCGAGAGTGGAGAACGGGTGAGAGAGGAGAACGTAAAATAAAGGGGAATAATAATAATAATAATAATAATAATAATAATAAGTGTTTTGTACGCACCGTGTTTGTTTGTCTCCGTGCACCGTTTTGTTTAGTGATAGTCCGTTTTGTTTATCTCTTTTGTTTTGGCGAATGTGCCGTGTCCTGTGTGTTTTGTGTTCAAACCTTTTATTTTCGGTGCTGTTTAATTATCACCAAAACCCCAAGTCTCTGTCTGTTCTGTGTTGCTCCCGGTCTCTGGTCTGACGTCACTCACTGCTGCCGTCTTTGTGACACGTGGTGTCCTGCGTGGGATCTACAGCGCCTCCAGGACTCAGGCCAGAGCGGAACCGCAGTTTTTTGGAAAGGAAAAAAAAAAAAAGGATTTTTTGGAGAAATGGAGGGAGGAAAGACACTAGAGAGGAAGCAACAGCAGCACCCATCCTGCAGGCCAGTGTCAGAGGAGGTGATCGACTGGCTGCTGGATCAGGAGAAGCAAGGGGGCCCAGAGTAACATCAACGCAGCAGTTGCAGGCGGTGTTAAAAGGTGCCCTGCACCGCTACTTACAAGGCTGTTGTCCTCTCTAGCCCAAAGGGGAGGAGCCCGAACGTCCCTACGCCTGAGTGGGAGGAGCCCGAACGTCCCACGCCTGAGTGGGAGGAGCCCAAACGTCCCACGCCTGAGTGGGAGGAGCCCGAATGTCCCACGCCTGAGTGGGGGAGCCGAACGTCCCTAAGCCCAAGAGGGGGAGTCGGTGCGTCCACAGCCCAAAAGGGAGGAGTCGGTGCGTCCACAGCCCAAAGGGAGGAGTCGGTGCGTCCACAGCCCAAAAGGGAGGAGTCGGTCGTCCACAGCCCAAAGAGGGGGAGTCGGTGCTTCCATAGCCCAAGAGGGGAAGTCGGTGTTTCCACAGCCCTAGGACCCAAGCTGCCAGCAGAGGAGAATGCCTGCTGGTTCCATCTCTACCAGCAGAGGAAGAATGCCTGCTGTCCCGTGTCCACCAGCAGAGGAAGAATGCCTGCTGTCCCGTGTCCACCAGCAGAGGAAGAATGCCTGCTGTCCCGTGTCCACCAGCAGAGGAAGAATGCCGGCTGTCCCCGTGTCCACCAGCAGAGGAAGAATGCCTGCTGTCCCCGTGTCCACCAGCAGAGGAAGAATGCCTGCTGTCCCCGTGTCCACCAGCAGAGGAAGAATGCCTGCTGTCCCCGTGTCCACCAGCAGAGGAAGAATTCCTGCTGTCCCCGTGTCCACCAGCAGAGGGTGAATGTCTGCTGGGTTCCCATCCACCAGCAGAGTGTGAACGTCTGCTGGTATCACTTCCCCCACCATCACCACCCAGAGGAGAGGAACAGGAGCTGCCTCTGCCTCCACCACAGTCCCCTGCAAGAGCGGGAGAGCCGCACCAGTCCCCTGCAAGAGAGGCGGAGCCGCACCAGTCCCCTACAACAGTAGGAGACCACACGCTGCTCGCACCTCCATCGCCAGGAGACTACATGCTGCTCCCACCTCCACCGCTTCCTCCACTAGGAGCAGAGCAGCAGGAGCTGCCTCTGCCTCCGCCACCGCCCGGAGCAGAGGAGCAGGAGCTGCCTCTGCCTCCACCGCAAGGAGCAGAGCAGCAGGAGCCGCGCCTGCCTCCACCACCTCAACCGCTTCCACTAGGAGCAGAGCAGCAGGAGCTGCCTCTGCCTCCTCCACCAGCAGAGGGTGAGTACCTGCTGGTTCCGCCTTCTTTGTCGTGGGAGAACTGCTTGCCCCTCCCACCTCCACCAGCAGAAGGTGAATACCTGCTGGTTCCGCCTTCATTGTCGTGGGAGGACTGCTTGCCCCTCCCACCTCCACCAGCAGAGGGTGAATACCTGCTGGTTCCGACACCACTAGGAGCAGAGCAGCAGGAGCTGCCTCTGCCTCCGCCACTGCCAGGAGCAGAGGAGCAGGAGCTGCCTCTGCCTCCGCCACTGCCGGGAGCAGAACAGCAGGAGCTGTCTCTGTTTCCCGCACCTCCACCACAGGGAGTACGGTGGCCGGAGCCCCAGAAAGGGGAGCTACCGGCTACAAAGACAGGGGAGAGGTCAGGAGACCACTTTCCCCAGCAGCAGTTTCGCTGCAGGAGTTCTTGTGGCCGGAGCCCCACAGGAGGGAGCTCCGGCTACGAAGAAAGGGGAGAGGTCAGGAGACCAGCATCCCCGCAGCAATTCGCTGCAGGAGTGGACCAGCATGCTGTCAGCCGTGCCACTACCGGCAGGGGTGCTGACAGCATTGCCAGCCATGGGCCCACTGAAGCCTCCCTTCCCAGCCCGAGACTTTGTCCTGGACTGCTGGGTTTTAAGGGGAGGTGGCCGTTGAGGCCATGTGTGCTGCACAAGGGGGTATATGTGGCAATGTGGCCACGCCCTTGTGTGTAGTTTATGTGTATATGTTGTATGTTGCATGTGTAAATGTTGGTGTATAGTCATTGGTACACGGGATATAAACGGGTGTGTGTTTCACGTGTATTTAAGATGTAATTGTATTTAGGCACGGGATTGCACATCACTTCACGTGCATTTAAAGTATTTAATATGTGAGCACGAGGTTGCACGTAATTAATTCACGTGCTGGGATTCAAGTGAATAATTAATTAGTAATTGAATCCCAGCACAACAGTATAAATAGATGCACCTTTCATTCACTCGGGGTTGTTGGCTGTTCGAGAGTGGAGAACGGGTGAGAGAGGAGAACGTAAAATAAAGGGGAATAATAATAATAATAATAATAAGTGTTTTGTACGCACCGTGTTTGTTTGTCTCCGTGCACCGTTTTGTTTAGTGATAGTCCGTTTTGTTTATCTCTTTTGTTTTGGCGAATGTGCCGTGTCCTGTGTGTTTTGTGTTCAAACCTTTTATTTTCGGTGCTGTTTAATTATTAAATGCTGAGCGCGATCACGCGCTCAGCTTCACCAAAACCCCAAGTCTCTGTCTGTTCTGTGTTGCTCCCGGTCTCTGGTCTGACGTCACTCACTGCTGCCGTCTTTATGACAGCGATCTATGTATATTGGTTGGAATTTATTTTCTTATGTTGACATCTACTTTTGTATGTATTTTAGTATGTACGATTGTAGGCTATAAATACGTTTTACGTGCCATTGGTGTTTGTAATTGTTAATTATTATACATGTATACCATGTATGCAACACTTCATTGTATATTTATTAAGCTTTTAAAATTACAATAGAGCTCCCCAACCCAATACACAATTTATTTATAATTAATTGTTCGGTGAATTCCTCTAATCATGCATTTTCTCTGGTACTCTTTGCTCGCCTCCGCGATAAATAAGCTCAACATGATTAGAAGAATCCACCGAACACTTATAGTGTTATAAGAACATTTTATATGCTTACAGACGTGTGGTGAAAGTACATTGTACATAAAGTGTGGGGGGAGTCCGACAACATCACAAAATCATTTAGGCAAAATCCATGTCAATGATCTGTTGCCTGTAAGGAATATCTAGTATGCCATTTTCTATACCAATATTTAATTATTTACACTTTTTATTTGTATAATTCAAATAAAATCTACAGTACAGGTCAGTTGTCATATAATGTATGTATCCAGTTCCGATAGGCTACAGTTGCATTGATAATATCTGTAACAATACACTAGGTGCAAATAACAGTATATCATTTTAGCAATACAACAAACGTTCTGTGAAGTTAAAACAAGTGAATAAATCTCATTCATAACCACAAGTATAGAAAAGGCTTAAATATTTTCATAACTAGAAATACTAAATTATCTAGGTAGTCTGTAAGAAATTAACCCTAGTCCCGTACACTCTCTCTCTGTAATGTGGGCTTCACAGCCGCGGTCTGTTAAATTTCTGTTTCAAGGTGAGTTATATACTCTTTCATTAATTAAAACCCTCCTTTTCCAAGTGCAAATTAACTCCTGATAAATGATGACAATTAACAAGGATTTCCTTTTAAATTCTCACTCAAACACTGCTTGTTAAGATATTACCATTATTTAGTAAATCAACATAATTTCAGAAATCACATTTCCACGATTTTTTAATAACGAAATAGGCATAACGACCGCTTGAAAATGCCAAACATCAATGCTACATACCGAGTTTTTGATTAGCACTGGCGTTATCATTTACAACCTATTTAAAATTGTAGAAACGCAAAAGGTATGTGGTACAATATTCATACTCTGAGTTAGTCTCCTTTTGAAACTTGTAGCCGTTTTTGTTTTAGGCTCTCATTTATATACCCATGAAATGATGTGAGTTTACTCACAGGCTCAGTTTCTAGCAGTGTGTATTGTTGGAGTACTATTACACACATCCTACTACTGTGTAACCTGCTCTTCAACTTCCCTCTCAGTGAGCTCTCTGAGCTGAGAGTATTAAGTAAAGAAACATCTATACAACCACAAAGCCCAGTTGTGCAGTTCTGCCAGTAAAGCATTAAATATCTATGTTCAGTTTGCTAATACTGTACACTCCTCTTTGGAGTTGCAATTAGTATTTGTGGATTTATTATTGATGTCAAACAACGCAGGTGTTTGAACAGGGTTTTCACAGTTGTATTAATCCTTTGTATCTAGATCTAGTTCTATACATGAATTTGGGACACACAGGTAATATCTTTGATTTCTTCTTACTGTGCTCACAGACTGACAGCTTGGGAGTTTTCAAATCTAAAAAACAAATTATCAGAAATTGAATGTGAATGTTAAAAAGCTTACCTCGCCAGGGTGAGCCTACAGGACATTGTGGTTAACTCTGGATAACAGTTCTTTGCAGCGCTCTGTATTGCTTTTATCATTTTATAAAGACACCTAGTGCCTAATAATACAATCCCTGTTCTGTTCCAATGTTCCAACCATGCACCACATTTTTTGTCTAATTTGTCTTACTTTCAAAACAAGGATGAAAAGAAAAACCCTCAAAAGAACTTGTGTTTCTTGTAGTGTTCAGCGGTTTTTCATTCAAGATTTAGGAGCTTATAGCAGTTATAGTTAAAAGCAAAAACAAAACAAACATACTATACAGTATTGTTTTGTGTATAGTGCTCCCTGTAGAGTTCTACAATAGGTATGTGTATAGGTCCTGTGTTAACACCATTTGTATTTTTGTGCTGTTAGCTATAGCCTACCGTTCTTTTAGTTTTTTATTACTAGTAGCATGACTTGAACATAAAGTTATTTATTAAAACAGTTGGGCGATGTTATTGCATGCATAAATATCTCTGAAGATCTAAATGAGAGACTGTGACATAAACAGCACTTGCGGGAATGCAGGATGTTTCAAAACATATTAAGCTGCACTTCACATGTTTACAGCATTGCAGAATAAACGAGACAAACTATTAAAATAAATATCACATATCCTGTTGCATCTGTCAAAATGTCAGATTTGTACAATAATTGGCTTCACGGTGTGAACTGCTCCCATTGAAACATAATCCGTATTCCAATGATCAATAGTGTTATATTTTTGCAGCATATGTTTAAAAAGAACAAATAAGTCAATATAAGAATTATAAGAAAACTATTCAGTACCATCAGCCAATCAGCTTCCAGCTCTAATGGGCTTCTATCAGACAGTAGATGCCAGCTGGAATGTCAGCGCATCAATCATGAATCAAACTTAAAATCAATCCGCGCAAGTGCCAGCTTTTTTATTTTGACTTGCTGTAGTGAAAGCTCAATTCACATCTATTGGACAGCAAATACTAAACAAAGATACAATTGGTCAAAATTTATTTTATTATCCACTAAAACCAGCCAATCAATATTTTGCACCGACAAAAGCAACAAGTCCTATACCCGCAACTGCCAAATCAGCTTGACTGGAGCTCAGCATTTCAGTAATGTTGCTCCATTCAGATATCTGGCACTGTCCAGATAAACTATAAGCATCTCCGACAAATAAAATGTTATTTGTGTCATTAAATTAAATTATTTATTTTTTTTCCCTCTAATTATGTATGTGATCCTTTATGAACATTTTTGGGACTATTTTCCTAAAATGCTTCACAGCAGAAGAAGGATGAATCAAGGAATCATTACAAGTGCAAGATAAATCTAGGTATGCCAGGATAGTGGTGTGGCCCAAGATGTTATTAGCTAAAGCACTCATTTATTTAAAAAAAAACAGAAAACATGGGCATTTACCTTCACTACCTTAAGCACACTTCATAAACTCACCAAACCCTTCACCAAACAAAGGATTTCTCCTACCTTACGTACAGGTGGTTCTCTAATGAGCACTCAATTACCTAATTGAAGAATGGTCACAACTGTGATTGTTGGCAGGGACAGATTTAACCTCATCCCTGCCAATCTTACATTCCCCACACAATATTTACACTGGCAAGGCTTCTGTATAATAGTGATAGTGTCCTCTTGATGAAGACTTCAGCTTTCGTTAGTACCCTCACCTAGGGCTTGGGATGCATAACTCCAGTCGTGGTCATTTACCACGTGGTAGGGACTTCATCAATGGGCACTATCGCTTAATTAATCATATAACTTAATTATTTCGGAATATTTGATAATAGGCATTAGAGTTTATGTAATTCATATTAGGAGGATAAAGATAACAAAATACAATAAAATGCTTACACTATGAATTTCTGCTGGAATTTCAGCTACCCCAAAGCTACAGCATCAGAGGACAACGCAGCTCTTGGGCAGCTTACAGGCAAGCCCATAGGCGCCTGGCCAGACTACAGGGGTCGCTGGTGCGCGGTGAGCCAAGGACACCCTGGCCGACCTAACCCTCCCTCCCCAGGCGGCCGGCCAGTGGCGCCGTCCCCTGGAAGCTCCAATCTTCGGTCGGCAAAGGAATAGCCTGGACTCGAACTCGTGACATCCAGACTATAGGGCACACACGTGGAGCAGCCTTTATTGGATACGCAACTCGAGAGCCCTAGAGTGACCTTTTATAACTTCCCTCAAAACTGTCTGTGTAGGTACTGTGTACATTCCTCAGTTGTAGAATAAAAGAGGGTGTTCATAATATTACTGATTAAAACAAAATTGGGGTTGAACCATCTTGCAGATTTTTTTGCAATAGATTAACTGGTAGAAGCAGCCAGTCCATTGTGTTGTTTTGAAACATTTATAAAGCTTTTAGTTATAAGTTTCATGAATACTAAATTTAATTTATCTAAACACACTTTTAATGAGGCATGAGCTAAAGATTTCGAAGCCCATAGAGAAACAATGTCAGAAACACTAGTTTCATTGTCTCTCTATTTGAAGTTGTCGCAATGGATTTAAGTAAATGATTGAATGGTACAGTATGAGAGAACAAGAAGAAATGTTACCCTACTGTTATTGTATAGGGTGCTTTACGATATAAGCTGATATCCACTCAACACAAGAGACCAGAAAGATAGCAACCTATTCTACCATTTCTTATACCATAAATAAGATTAATTTAAGAGTACAATATCCATCTGATACAAACTATCTGATACAAAGCATTTTCAGATGCTGTTTCACATCAGCAATATCAGACAATAAAATAAATAAAAACCAATACCTTTGTATCAGACATTACTGTTAGTTGACACTTTCTTGTGTTCTCTGGACTCTTGCCTGCCAACACAGTCGATTATCTATGGTTATGTAGCCTGGTGTTATTGCTCATGTATTAATTCCTTTGACAGAAAGAAATAAGGATAGACAGGACAGGTCTGTGATATGGGTTACATATCTCTTACCTTTACACTGTTTCATCAGTTTATACAATTAGCCTATGAGGAGTAGGTTAGTTTGAAAACTTGCATTCTACGGCTGGGAACCAGGTTTGATAACACCCTGGGACACCTATGAGAAGTGATCAGCTGACCATTCTATAGCTAGATTTACATGCTATAATTCTGAACCATAGCTATCATGATCCCCTGCAGATGAAACTTCACTCAGTTACTCAGTTTTGCAGTGGTTACTCAGTTGTGCAGCTACTCTATTTTAGAAAATGAGTGAACAGCAAATTGTATTGTATTAATGAAAAGATATGCAAAAAAAGACCTATGATTCAGTTTTGATGAATTATAAAAATAATTATTTTTGACACTAATTTGACACTAAACAGAAATTTCTGTTTTTAAATTAGGCTGCTAACCATATGATGATTTGATCTAATTTGCAAAATGCATTAATTTATTGTCATGCTAAATTAAGTTTATGCATTATAGTTTCATTCCAATAGCCCAATTACTTGCAAACCGACTACAGTTAACAAGTATTTATTTCTAACTTTTTTAGTATTATTTACATTATATAAAAATGAATGACTGTGCAGTATGGTAGTATCAGTCCTTTTTTGTTCAATTTAACTCTCTTCCCTTTTCTTAGTGATTCTTTCTCAATTTCTATCCCCATCTTCACTCCATGACAGTCTCTAGAGCCTGTCTGTGTAGGAAATGATTATTATTATTATTATTTGTTTATTTAGCAGACGCCTTTATCCAAAGCGACTTACAGAGACTAGGGTGTGTGAACTATGTGTCAGCTGCAGAGTCACTTACAACGTACAACTTACAACTCCTTGTGCTCCGAAAGACGGAGCACAAGGAGGTTAAGTGACTTGCTCAGGGTCACACAATGAGTCAGTGGCTGAGGTGGGATTTGAACCGGGGACCTCCTGGTTACAAGCCCTTTTCTTTAACCTCTGGACCACACAGGATGCAAGAAGTCAGTAGGATGTAAACTAAGTAGTGAATGTCTATGCATCACATCTGTAACTGCTTGTGCAAGCGAGCCTTGCTCTTTTGTAGAAATGATTCATGTCTGGGATGAAGACCAAAAGGTACCACAGCACCATTGATGCATTTCTACATATTTCAGAATGCCGGACCAAATCAAACCCTGATCGCTCTTGCGAAAAAGTGTTTATGCGATAATATCGCTAGTTTCCTTATCGCATTTTCTTTATACCGCAACCAAAATTTCCAATCCGCGAAAGGGGGTGAGGGAAAATTCTCAGGAATAGGAGGGACTGCGGAAAGCACCATGAAAACAGCTGTTGACCAATCCCCAGCCGGTATTTGTGACATTTTGAAGGGGCGGAAACAAGGCAGTAACATACGAGGCAGGCAAAGACAGAAAATAAAATAAAAACCTGTGTTGTACTACTGTTTCGTTTGAATATCAGTGAATGCTATTACATACAGCTACTACTAGTAGTAATAATAATACAGATACGTATAATAATAATAATAATAATAATAATAATAATAATAATAATAATAATAATAATCTGCTTTTATTTTTATTGTGCAAAATATTGAAAAATAGAGACGCGAGTTTGAAAGAAAAAAAACACACACGCACACCCACACACACACTTGGCAATTACCTCATTTCCGCGATGTCTGCAGCATCGTGCTGCATTGTTCTGTCACTGTTATGAAAGCGCGCCACATTGTTTTCATGATTTTTGTAGAAAGCCATGCCGTGCCCTGGCTTGTGTCAGTGCAATGCCAGCATCCTCATACCCGACTGGCACGGTGCTGCCCAGAGCTCTGTTGTTCACAAGGCTGTAGGCTATAACTGCACAAGAACGAAGATTAAAAAATATATATATATCGGTTAACAAAGAAACTCTGTGCGAGTATTATAAAATTAAAATGCTGATAAAAAAAAAAAAATGGGGTGAATACAACATCCAAAAACCAACGTAACACTGTCGCCAGGATCAGTACTGGTACATATTATACAATAAGAAGTCAAATGAAATGCTATCAGAGTCGTTAGTTGGTAGTTGTATTATTATTATTATTATTATTATTATTATTATTATTATTATTATTATTATTATTATTATTTCTTCTGCCGAAAACCCAAAGCAAATTAAAAAAAACATCATCTTGATGCTTCTGAGATGACAGTTAGGCTACCATTATAGGTTTTACATAATTTTGTTATCTACACAAATTTATACGTTTCGAGGGGACTGCTTGGCATGCTGACACGGTATAGCCAAAACAAAATTTGTGCTCCCTTGTACTGGAACGATGGGTTTGTTCTTACATGCTGAGAATTTGGGCTTCATGTAATGTTTCTTTGTAGGCCTACATGTTGAAGTACTTTACGAGAGAAACCAAATGTTAAAAACTAGAATGTAATATCTTTAAAGTGGTTAAAACATCCATACATTATTTATTAGCATTCTAGTTTGTTTACATTTGCTAGCCTTGAGTTTGATCGAAGTTCAATGTAATGGAGCACTGTGCCTTTTAGAAATGAATAATTTAAACAGAAGTAGGTGACGTCACAGATGACGTGCGAGTTTGTCCATGGACTTAAAAATAAAAATGTACACTGCTTCAAGCAAACCTCTCCATGAGTAGAAAAGAGTTTATTGTTTGTATGTATTAAAGAAATAATCCATATTGCTTTATTAAACATTTAACTCAAACTGTGGCAAAAAAAAAAATTAGTAGGCTAAAGAAGAAAACGGTCTTGTGCGTGTTTCGTTTAAGGGTGCAACAAACACAACATATATTATAATAATAGGAATAATACATATAATAATATTTGACACTACATTTTAAATTATTCAGTATTGTGTGCAAATGTTCGATATATGAGGTCAGTGGAGCGTCTTGAGGCATGTACTATTTTTTTTCAAATATCAAGATGTTTAGTGTTATATTTTTTACTATTTGCTTAATGTTAAATTAAATAGCTTAAATAGGTTTAGTCAACTTCAAAGTTGACTATAAAATCTGGTCCTGCAAAAGTCTTGCGATGTAATTTATAGCTGGAATTGAGAGAGGTGGTGGGAGAATTGAGAGAGTTAAGACGTTGAGTTTGCGAGTGAGAGAAGAGGAATGAGAGCCATTGTTCACTAAAAGCTAAAAAAAATATATATATAGTGGTTTCCTACTGCTCTGAACCGCAACTGTTGTCGTCTGTCTCATTATATCCTGCAAACCCCCCGCAGCTCAGTGCTACAATATGTAAATAAATCCTGTTCGCCTGCCGGACGTATCAACTTCAACCTCCGTGTCGACCTCCTGCCTGTCACTCAGCAGCGAATGCACGCACCCAGACGTCTACGCTGTCACAAGCATTAATACCTGTATCTTTCTAAACAAGGGATTTAGTGGAGCTCCCTAATAAAAGCAGAATCTCAAAACAATAATAATATAGTACATTAATTGTTACAGTTAATAGTATTTAAAACAGGATTAATTTATTCACCTTTTTACATATTTGCCCTTACTCTTGGCCCATCGCAGTTGGATACGCGACGGATTACTGTAATAGTCTTACTTTTTGTTAGTCATGTAAAAACAAAAGCAAAAAGTTAATGTTCATGCAATGTCTTTATTAATCCGGCCTTGTATTTTCTTTTGACAGTGGTGATGTAAGTCATAGGCTTTGTCCTGTAACAATCTGTGATCTCCAGCATGAATGTGGGCTAGTTTATTCCCTCTTCTCCCATCTGACCCTGATCTTCTATACATCTGCTAGATTGTCAGAAAAAGCAGTTTGTTCCTTTGAGAACCTCACATAATAAAGAAAGTAAGATTGAAGGTGTTAAGACATTATGATAAACTCTCTACACAAAGCAACTAGGCTTTCTCATCTGATGATTCACACTGCCACCTTGAAACACAAAAAACAACACACTTGTCACAATAACTCACCATGGCCACAGAATTAAAAACAATATATATCTTTTATTTAGTTTTAGCAGCTGCAAGGTTACAGAGCTCACGCATTTTCTGACATGCTAAATCACATGTGAATACTTGATGGAATTGAAACTTAATTAATAATTTTCTGGACTCAGATAGAGGCTATTGATTTAAGAAGTATTGTCCTTTTCACTTATGGTAAAAAAATATTTTATAAAGAAGGTGGGGACAGTCTGGTTCTACTTGGCTTGGGAATAATTGCTGTGCATTTTGTTCCGGCTCGCTTCAGAAACTAATAATGTGGTGTTTATCAAATGTTACCATGATTTACCTGTTCACCGCCAGACCACCATTATCCATTATTAAGGCTAGGATTTTGTCACGAAAATTTATACGAAAAATTACGGAGCAGTCGTGGTAAATGTGCTTAAAGTCAAGGCTGAAATGGTGTGTGAAGTCACAGGGGTGAACATTCTGTTATGTGTTTTTTTTTTAATACAATATACCCACATACAAATAAAATGAATCTATCTACATAAGTAAGAAAAAAGGAAAATAATAAAATATTTTATTTATTTAGTATGGTTTTCCCAACATCAGGTTCAAGTTTTTATCCTGTAAATCAATAAGCTTCACAGCGTATACTAAACAAAAATGTTTGTTTTACATAATATTCGGTGGGTTTTCTACAGGGCAGCAAACGAAAACAGTAGGTTTTACATACATTTAAAAAATAACATTTAAAATTCAAAAATACTGTCTCTTTGTGCTTCTGCTGTGGTACAGTTTGCAGTTATTTTACATTTTGGTTTGTTTAGATATTATTTTGATGCAACACGTTGTACATTGAGAGGTTTGATCGGTTGGTCTTCCCGAAGTACATTTTTGTATACAGAAAATGATCTTTCTGCTTCAACACTATTTACTGCTACTGTCAAGCACCTGACAACAATTACAGCAAGAGTTTGGAATCTCGTTTCCATGTTTTTCCAAAACTGGTAAACGTTGTCGCATTCCATTTCACTGACAATTTCGCAGTAAGCACGGTATTCATGCAGTACTACACAGTTGTCTTCAAACAGTGGGATGGCCTCAAACACTTCTTTCTCAGCTGTGCTGAGATACTTCGCTTGATGTGGGTCAAAGATCCGACAGGCATTGAAAAATGCAGCTGCAGGTCTCCAAAGCTCCAATTATTTATCACAGCTGGCTTTAAGACTGTAATGTACTGGTACTTTGCACGTTGACCAAAACAATAAACTTCCGCTTTCATGAAATACATTTCTGGGGTATTGTGCAGCTCATATAACTGTGCACTTATTGTTGCTGTAATGACCAGTGTGAACAGCTACATTACAAATTAAGGCAACCAAGCTAGTTCAACATCATTAGCGCAAACATGAAAAAAAAGTGTTGTGTTTTTTTTGTTTTTTTTTTGGTTGAGATGGAGTAAAATCACGGACAGCAACAAAAATCATGGAAACCGTGACACCCATGACCACCGTGAATTAATCCCAGCCTTGTCCATGATCCACTGAATACAACATTTGGAAGTAACGCCGCAGGATGAAATAGCACAAAAGCTTGTTTGAAAGAGGCAGTGAGTCACCATTAGTAAATGTCCCATGTATAATCCATGCCTGAAATTAACAGAAGAGTCAAATCACCTAGGGAATAACTGGGAATAACCAACATCAATGATACTGATTTACTTTCTACATATATCACAGGCTCCCTTGAGAAAGATATGTACAACATATCGAAACGTTGGGCAGCTGGCTCTTTGAGCTAAAAAAAAATATATATATATATATATATATATATATATATAGATAGCGTGGTCAACTACCAGGAAAAGTCTGCTAATCAGTGATAAGTGCAGTTAGAAACTGGTAAACAGTAGATTTGTTGTTATGGTTCCGTTACTCCTTTTGAAAGCTAGATGTTAGTAAAGTGGTTGTGCTCTGCAACGCAACTTCCTGATTGGTGGATTAAAGTTCTGAGGTTCCCATTGCGTAATTAGACTGCACTTGTAGATCTCTTCATCTACCCCTCTACTATGGACTGGACTTGCCTGACCTAAGCACCCTATTACTGGATCCTCAGCTAATGTATTATTGCACCATTATGTCATTGTAGATATAACTTGTTGTAATCCTGAATTGTTGCATCCTTGTTCATACTGGATTCTATTAGTAGTATTGCACTTACTGTAAGCTACTGTATTTAAATATCAATCTTGCATTGCAACCTTGGGTCACACTTTATTTTAAGGGCTTTTTTTGTTTATTAACAGTTAACAAACATGTTTAATGTATGTTATTTATTTTCTGTTAACTGTTAGGGAATAAAATATAATAGACCAGCTAAAACTGCAAATACCAGAGCCCTATGGAGGATACCCAGTCGATCATATGCTGGAAGTCGGTTCAAATTGTTACTGTAGTAATGTTTAGCAAATTAAATCAGGGTTTAACCTGATCCCTAACCCTTAGCTAAAAATTAACAATGTTTGTTAACAGTTAATAAACTAAAAAAAAAATAGCCCTTAAAATAAAGCATGACCTAACCCCTTACTGCCCTGTAATACCTGTAAGTCGCCTTGGATAAAGGCGTCTGCCAAGTAAATAAATAATAATAATTACATGGAAATATTCACAAGGACAACATTTTATTACTTGGTGTATTTCCATGGTAACAGATAATGTGATGCAATTACACAATTATTCCACCAGTCGTTACAGGTACCATGTAAGATCAGGAATATTTGCCAGTTGGTTAGCCAGTTATTACAAAAGGATTACATACTCTAGTTATGTATGCTCTGTTATATAAAGTGCTATTATAAGTGGCAGGTTAGCTAATCAAACCTGTCTAAAGATTCAGGGTTTACTCCAGTGACTCAAAAGTTTTGAATTTGTATTTTAAGAAAGCAAGTTAGTCAAGAGCCAATTAACAGCTTCATCAAAGTCATTTTAGATTTATTTTCAGACAAGTTATTTAAAAGTCAATATAGTATAATAGTAGAGTGGGTGCAAACTTTTGACATATCATTAATAAAAAAGACATAGCAAAGGGCTCAAAATTGTTCCTTGGGGAAAACTGTGCTGTACCAATAATGACTTTAAATAAACGCCTACACCTTAGATCTTAAATTGGGTCCTACTGGGTAAATGTAAATTAAACTAGTTTGTATTAAATTAATTAAAGCCCAAGTATTCTAGTTTATATTATGCATGTTTATAATGATCTAATATAAAGCAAAATAATTCTGCAAATCAATAAAGGTTGCTTGCACATAATCACCACTGTCAAGATAGCTGAATTTTATCAGTGAGCCAAGTAGTGGCATTTTGCATTCCAGGAAGACAATAACTATGCATGTGGCCTGTAGACCATAAAGTGTTATGCCAGCTACATTTTCAGAATGTTGAATTTCATAACTGTTTAAAATACTATTATATTGGTGCTTGTATATTTGTATTGGTGTTTCTCCTAAAAGGTGGTCATTTTTGTGTTCAAATACATTTTGTGTTCAAAAACACTATATCCCAACAGTGCAAGAGTGAATTAGAGTTCTACATCGGGTTGGGTACCTGCGGGTGACCCGTAAAAGTGGTTCGGGTTCGTGTTGGAATGTGAATTCTTTTGCGGTTTACGGTTTGGGTGCGGGTCAAAAAAATTACATTTTCGGGTCAGGCTCGGATCTGATTTTGAATCACCAAAAACATTCTCTGTCCTTTCTGTGTACTCGTCTGTAACCCTTTCCCAAATAACGTACTAGAAGATAAATGTACCAGTATTTCCAGCACTATAGCAGGAGGCGGTTAGGGAGTCAGCTGACTTAGCAGTGTTCTCCGTTTGTATTGCCGCTTGTTTGATATGTCGCAAGATCCTTTTAGCACGTCTCCTTGGTGATATTAAAACTGTAAACGAGGTGAAACAAAAGCACAGGGTTTGTATCATGTAGTGGATAATAGTTTAACAGGTAAATCAGAAGTGTGAAATTCTTTTGGAATTATAGCGAATGAAAATAATGAACATGTGACTGGATTTGTTGCTTGTAAAACCTGTCATTATGCTTTTGTGTACGACAGCCACAGGATTGCTTGCTTGGTGATGTCAGATCCGGAAGAAGCATGCAAAGCGCTGATGCGTGAATTTATTAATCAAAATAACAAAACAAAAGGTTCTAACAAAACGGTGCGTTGGCCAAAATAAATAGAACCAAACAAGTATCATGCTGTAGTACAACCAGCATGGGTAGCAATTATTTTTAGATCTGTTTCTTTATCTCACGACCCATGTATGTCATTCTGCCTCCGAACACCCTCCCCATGCAGCTAAAGCTGCAGGTCTTTTATTTTATGGCTGAGGGATTAACTGGCTATTAATTATCTTATCCATGGTGCCTTTCTTGTGCCAAGACCAGGCACTACACCAGGTGTTGCCCCTTTCAGGGTGAAGGGGAGTTTCCACCAGCCCCAAGGAGGAAGAAGAGGAGGAGTGGCCGGTCCGGGAGTCAAGCGAGGGAGGTGCTGCCTGCCCGAGTGCCAGAGGACAGCAGGGACACCTACCACAGCACTCTTGAGGCATCAAGCTGGTGCCACATCTGTGCTCAACTGCCCCCTCCCAGAGGTAGAGGAGAAGGAACAGCTGCCGACCCCGAAGAGGAAGAAGGCGAGCAGCGGCCATACCCGGACGCAAGCAAGAGAGCCAGTGGCATCCCAAAGGCCAGAGAAGGTGAAGCTGCTTGCCCAAAGGCCAGAGAAGGAAGTGTTGCCTGCCCAAGTCCCAGAAAAGGCAAGCTCCTAACCAGCTGTGAGCTCCTAATCAGCAGGTAGGCGTGGTGTAGCAGAACGCTAGCAATAAAAGGGTTCCAATTATACAGATCACCGCAGCTGTAAGCCATAGGGGTCAGAGCGCTGCTGCTGCCAAGTATTGGTCTGTCTGTGCTGTTGAACTACTGGGTTTGTTCCGGTAGAAGGGAGCTGCAATAAACCATTTCGAGGTTGGAATTGGGTGAACTGCCCGAGAGACAGGCCCTATGTCCCACATGAGCTGCCATAGCTGATCGCATCACGTGGGGTTCCTGTATGTCTTTACTTTATGTACAGTGCCTTACATAAGTATTCACCCCCCTTGGACTTTTCCACATTTTGTAGTGTTACAACCTGGAATTAAAATGGATTAAATTAAGATCTACACAAAATAGTCCATAATGTCGAAGTGGGGGAAAAAATCTACATATTTTTCAAAATTATTTACAAATAAAAAACTGAAAAGTATTCACCCCCTTTGCTGTGACACCCCTAAATAAGCTCTGGTGCAACCAATTGCCTTCAGAAGTCACCTGTGTGCACTTAAAGTGTCACATGATCTCAGATTAAATACACCTGTTTCTGGAAGGCCCCAGAGTTTGTTAGAGAGCATATCTAAACAAACAGCATCATGAAGACCAAGGAGCTATCAAAATAAAGTTCTGGAGAAGCACCAATCAGGGTTGGGTTATAAAAAAATATCCCAAACTTTGAACATCCCCCAGAGCACCGTTAAATCCATTTTTAAAAAATGGAAAGAATGTGGCACAACTGCGACTCTGCCTAGAGAAGGCCGTCCACTAAAACTCAGTGACCAGGTAAGGAGGGCATTAGTCAGAGAAGCAACCAAGAGCCATTCAGCCATTGTTGAAAAAACCCATATCAAATCCCGTTTGAATTTTGCCAAAAGGTTCTCTGGTCTGATGAGAACAAAATTGAACTTTTTGGTCTTAGCGCAAAACACTATGTGTGGCGCATAGCCAACACTGCTCATCACCCTGAGAACACCATCCCCACGATGAAGCATTGTGGTGGCAGCATCATGTTATGGGGATGCTTTTCATCGGCAGGGACTGGGAAACTGGTCAGGATTGAGGGCAAGATGGATGGAGCCAAATACAGGGAAATTCTAGAGGAAAACCTGTTTCAGTCTGCAAGAGACCTGGGACTGAGGCTGAGGTTCACCTTCCAGCAGGACAATGACCCTAAACACACAGCCAAAGCTACACTGGAGTGGTTTAAAAACAAGAACCTGAATGTCTTAGAATGGCCCAGTCAAAGCCCAGGCCTCAATCCGATTGAGAATCTGTGGCAAGACTTGAAAATTGCTGTTCACCAACGGTCCCCATCCAACTTGACAGAGCTTGATCAATTTTGCCAAGAAGAATGGGCAAAAATTGCAGGATCCAGATGTGCAAAGCTGGTAGAGGCTGACCCAAAAAGACTCACAGCTGGAATTGCTGCCAAAGGTGCTTCTACCAAGTATTTACTCAGGGGGGTGAATACTTATGCAACCAACAAATGTCTTTTTTTTGTTTAATTAACTTTTGTGTCACAATAAAAAAATATTTTGCACCTTCAAAGTGTTAAGTATGTTGGGTAAATCAAATGGTAAACATCCCAATTAAATCCATTTTAATCCAGGTTGTAACACTACAAAATGTGGAAAAGTCCAAGGGGGGTGAATAATTATGCAAGGCACTGTAAATAAACCTGGGCATGTCAATCCCAACCTTCCGGTCTTGGTTTCCTGTGAATCACGCATCCACGTCATCTAATTATTAGTTCCTTCATTCAATGGGAGCAAGTCCCTGTTACAATGTTCAATTATGTTTTTTTTTTTTTATTATGTATCAATCATAAAATTCTAGGTGATGCAAAACCTTTGGCCATAGCTGTAGATACAGAACATTTATGACATAGCAGTTCTATGGTGGGGTACACCCAGCCCCTGTGTGTATTTTGTGTTTGCACTGTGCACTGCTGATATTATGATTTAAATGTTTGTTGTGCACTGTTGTTTTAGGTCAGCATGGAAGGGTTAATTGCCTTCCCTGCCAAATCACTTCACATATAGAATGTGTCTGAGCCCGATTGAACGATTAACACAAGAACCGCCATGCGGGTCAATTTGACCCATTTTGGATTTAAAATGTTAATTACTCTTCGTTGTAAATCATATGTGTGTGTCCGTTTTTGACTTTTCTTAAATATATGCATTAAATATCAGAACGGCATTTAATAGCCAGAATCGCAAAAATGATAAAGTTATAAACAGTTCTACCTAGAACTGCCACGTGGGTCATCTCAGTGAATGCCAACTCAGTGAAAGGCTTTGCTTTATTTCTCAATGTCCCTTTGAGACAGCAATCCTTCGTTTTGTTCCAGAAATACAACAGAAATATATCAGAATCTTGATATTTAATCTTGAAAGTAGTCATTTTGATTGGAATACGGCAAGCTGCACTCAGGTGCAAACAGCAAACTGAAATGACAGGTAGGATAAAAAACTTATGTGCCTAAAATGAAACATATGTTATATATTCTTTTTTTTTTAGATTAATTTTAGTAAAAAATATTTTGTTTTTACAGGTTTGTATGTACCAGTTTACACTTATTTACACAATAGTGTTCAATTGAACTGCGTCTGTGTTTACAACACAGCTCCTGGATGCAGGCACAGTCAGCTGGCAGACGCGGACTCTCCTCCACAGAGTACAATACAGCCGTCATACTGGAAGTAGTGTTATATTTTCTTTTTATGTAGTATTAGAAACAATGATTTTGGTTTTATAGTTTTGTGTGTATGTTTACCCGTTTACACCTGTACATGGGTATATGTACATACCTGTTTCTTTTGAAATGTATATTTTATTATATTTTTTCACTGTTTGGTGTCATGCTGTATATGCGCTCATTTTAAAAATAAAATATTTTATGTTTAATTTTCCATTTAAATACAGTGTTTCTGCGATGCAAATGTTAGATATGATGTTCATGAATAAAACTTTTCAGTTGTATCCAATAGTATGTCTTTCATTTTCATAACAAAGCAGTTTAAAAATGTATGGATCAGAGTGACCCACGTGGCAGTTCTAGGTAGTTCGAAAATCCAGCGTTTCTAGTGTTAACAAGCAATTGAACTCAGGCACAGCTAAAAGAGGCAGGAACCTCTCAGTCTTGGTTGGGTGTTCAGGGAGAAAGAACGGAGAAAGACGTGAGTGAAAAATATAAACAATTGCTACTCGTGCTGGATTTGGACCGGCATGATACTTGTTTGTTCAATGTTTGTTTGTCTCTATTTATTATTTGTTTTGGCCAATGTGCCTTTTGGTTTGTTCAGTGTTTTTGTTTTGTTTAAATCTTTTATTTAATAAAATAAATACGTGCATCAGCACTTCATCCCGTAGTACTGTGTGTGTCTATTTCCTGGTCTGAGGTCACCACCAAGCCATACATTATAGTAAGTAGAGGAAATAATCCTTTTAGACAACCTTAAAATTATTCTTTTCATCAGGAAGCATTTTACTTTTTTGAATATTGCCATGGCTTTATCATGATGAATTATCATCTTGTCATTGGAATGTATTATGATCTCTGTATTTATTATGTGTCATTAACTGTGGGTGTGAAACTCAGAGAGCCAAGGACTTCTTTAACATTACAGTGCCTTTGAATGCTTCTTGTTTTGCAATGGTCTTAGAATTGCTTTATATCTGAAGCCACTGGGAAAGCTTCTCATCTAGAACAAGCAGCAAGATAATTAAGCATTGGCTATTACCAGAAATAAGAAGAATGTATATAAACATTTCTGAATGTATGATTCTATCATGTCTCATTATCACTTTCACAACCTCTAATGCCATTATGATCTCAAGTAATATCAGAAATGAAGTGCATATATAAATGGTGTGCCATAAAATATCATACTGAACATCAAAATTGTCATCTGTCAGACATAATGTAACACCACACACAAATCACAAGATGTAGTTGAAGCATAACATGTTTTTACTCTGGTATTAGCAGATGAATTCTCGTGAATATCTTCTGCAGCGATGTTACTTGGTTGTGCCCTTAAGACTCAGAGAACAGGAATGCAGTCTAAGTCGAAGGGAATAGGTTAAAAAAAACTTTTTTAAACATCATTTAATGCAAGTTGTCCCTTACTCCAATACATTGCATTGCTTCTTTGTTGAAGTTTGAACATTAAAACCTTGATTAGCCTCAGAACACTGGAAAATTGGGCAGGGCCAACACAAATGACCTCTGATGTATTACACCCACCATTGAGTAAAAAAACTAAACAAATTGTAAGGTCATTTTGACGTTACCTTTAGAAATTGTTGCTAAGGGGTTGAAAACAACCAGAAATTGCTGCAGAAAGAAGAAACATAGAATTTATGCCTGTGATTTAAAAATAAACAAGTCCGGGAGTTAGAGGATATGACTGAAATTACCTTAAAAAGTTATTTTCCCTTTGTAAATAGGACATGCACTCTACATACATACACTGTTAAATGACAACCATACTGGTATTTATTATTGTACATATGGTAGAGATGACAAGAACTGTTCTGGGGTTTACCCAAGAAAAACAGCAGACACCGGTATATGTTGAAAAGCAGGCAAACTACCAGCTAGTCGAGTGTTTCAGTAAGACAGTTCCAGACTGCCCCTCCCCACCGTAGCGCTACACCGACTACCAAGGTGACACAAACTCAAAACGGGCAAGCACAGAACAGAGTCAACAATCTCAGAATTATACAACACAACAATCCAGACAATTTTACCCTGGAATTTGGTATAGAATAATAATATTTGGAAAAAAGTACATACATTTATAACATTTTTATTAACCCTTTAGGCTCCTGTGTACTAGATAGTCATATTCAACAGTGCAAAACAGACACAAAAGTTGTATCTTTTTTTTTACATTTTATTTTTGTATGAACAACAAAAACAAACTACATATACAATCTCTCTCTCTCTCTCTCTCTCTATATATATATATATATATATATATATATATATATATATATATATACAGTATATATACTGTATATTGTGACTGTATAAAGACGTATCCACATATTCTTTGTGATAAATTTGCTCTGTAGTAATGCAACTATAGACCCTCACCTTCCTATGTTGCACTACTACTTACACTTGCATATTTATCACACATCCTTTTCCCCAGCTAAAACCAACCGGTTTAAGCGAAACTTCCTTCCCCTTCTCATGTACCCGAGACAAACCATCAGCATTTGCATTCCTTACCCCGCTCCTATGTTCTATTTTGAACCTGTACGGTTGTAATGCCAAAAACCACCTGGTCACTCTTGCGTTCTTCTCTCTGTTTTCTTTCATCCACTTTAAAGGTGAATGATCCGTGACCAGTGTGAATTCACGCCCTAAAAGATAGTATTTTAAGCTTTCTATGGCCCATCGAACTGCCAAACATTCCTTTTCTACCACTGCGTAATTCCGTTCTCTTGGCAACAACTTTCTACTCAGGTACATTATGGGATGTTCTTCACCACCAATTATTTGGGAAAGGACTGTTCCCACCCCTACTTCCGAGGCATCTGTCTGCACTATGAAAGGTTTTGTAAAATCGGCCACCCCTAATACTGGCCCACTACATAGAATATCTTTCAACTTTACAAACGCCTCTTCCGTTGACTCCGTCCATTTTACTTTATTAGGAGCGGTTTTCCTAATTAACTCTGTCAGTGGAGTTGCCACCGACGAGAATTCGGGTACAAACCGTCGATAATATCCTGCCAAGCCTAAGAACGCCCTTACTTGCTTCTTAGTTTATGGAATTGGCCAATCTCTGATGGCATCTACTTTGTCCACTTGTGGTTTGATAGCCCCTCCTCCCACAATGTAACCCAAATATTTAGCTTCAGTCAGCCCAATGAAGCACTTTTCTGGATTAGCTGTTAATGAAGCTTCTCTCAAGCTTTGTAATACCGCTTTTAATTTAGCTACATGACTGTCCCAGTCTTCTGAGAAGATTACTATATCGTCAATATAGGCTGATGCGTATTCTGCATGTGGTCTCAGTACCTTATCCATCAATCGTTGGAACGTCGCTAGCCCCATGCAACCCAAATGGCATCACCTTATATTGATACAAACCCCTCGGGTAGAAAAGGCTGTTTTTCTTTTGATTCTGGGCTCAAGGGAATTTGCCAGTAACCTTTAGTGAGATCTAATGTTGTTAAGTATTTAGCCTTACCTAACCTTTCGATAAGCTCGTCTACTCTCGGCATGGGATATGCATCAAATTTTGACAACTTATTTAACTGTCTAAAGTCATTGCAGAATCTCCAAGTCCCGTTAGGTTTAGCCACCATTACAATGGGGCTACTCCACGGACTTGACGATTCCTCAATAACATCAAGTTTGATCATGTTCTCAATTTCTTTGTGCATATCCTCTCTTTTTGCCTCCGGCACTCTGTAAGGGCGAACCTTCACTCTGATTCCCTCCGGAGTTGTAATGGTATGTTGTATCACCTTAGTCCTACCTGGTAAACTAGAAAATACATCAAGGTTTTGTTTGACTAGCTCTTGAACCTCATCCCTTTGTTCCTGAGTTAAGGAGGGTCCAATATTTATCTTACCATTCTGAGGTGTAACAACCTTGGACATTAGGACCTCTCGTTCGACCCATGGCTTTAACAAATTTATGTGATAAATCTGTTCTGTTTTGCGTCTGTCTGGTTGACTTATTTTATAGTTTACCGGCCCTACTGCTTCAATCACCTCATAGGGGCCCTGCCAGTGTGTAAACAATTTACTCTCAGGTACAGGCACCAATACCATTACTCGATCCCCAGGGTTAAAAGTGCGTCTTTTCGCAGTTCTATTATAATGTTCTGCTTGTCTAGCCTGAGCCTGCTTTAAATGACCTTGAACAATGGGTGTCACTTTTTCAATTCGATCCTTCATCTGCAACACATGCTCAACAATATTCTTCCCTGGGACTTTCTGTTCCTCCCAACTCTCCTTTGCTATATCCAGTATGCCTCCCGGTTGTCTTCCATATAACAATTCAAACGGTGAAAACCCCGTCGAAGACTGTGGCACCTCCCTAACCGCAAACATTAAATATGGAAGTAACAAGTCCCATTCCTTGCTGTCCTGACTAATCACCTTTCTCAACATTGCCTTTAATGTTTGATTAAACCTCTCCACTAAGCCATCCATTTGAGGATGGTAAACGGAGGTACGAATTGGTTTAATACGCAATAGCCTACACAGATCTTTCATTAGCTTACTTATAAAGGGGGTACCTTGATCAGTAAGGATCTCCTTAGGTATCCCGACACGGGTAAACACATGAACCAACTCTTTGGCAATTGTTTTGGAAGCCGTATTCCTTAATGGGATGGCTTCAGGGTAACGAGTAGCATAGTCTAAGATTACTAAAATATACTCGTGTCCCCTGGCTGACTTGTTCAAGGGTCCTACCAGGTCCATGGCTATGCGCTCAAACGGAACATCAATAATCGGCATGGCCTCTAATGGGGCTCTAAGGTGGGGCGGGGACTGGCTTTCTGACACCTAGGACAAGATTTACAGAACCTCTCTACGTCCTTCCTTATCCCTAACCAGTAAAACCGTTGCAACACTCTCTGTAACGTTTTCTCTCCCCTAAATGAGCTCCAAACAGGTGATTATGCGCCAACTGTAAAACCGTATTTCGAACAACTTAGGCACCAGCAACTGCTCTACTGGACTTCCATTCAGTATTGTATTCCGATATACCAGATCATTCTTGATCACAAAGTTTTCTAATGGGTTGATAGTCACATTCTCTATGGGTACCCCATTCACCGCCACCACCCTTTCTTTTTATATTCACCAAGGTAGGGTCATTCCCTTGTTCCCTACCAAATTGCTCAGAACTGGGAGAGAAGGACTCACACCAGGTTTCCGAACCCCTCTCTGGGTCTACCTCCAATTCCACCTCTCCCGTTTCCTCTATAATTCCCTCGGTGGTACACTGAGTGCTCTCTCCCTTTGCCCTCGCTTTGCAACCTGTCCAACTAAAACGGTGGGTTGGGGTGGGCCCTTTTTTTCCTGTCTTCGCTGCCTGCGTGATTTATAGGAGGTTCTCTCTCCTCCCCAAAAATATCCGAGTCAGAAAAGGGAAATAGGCTAAAAGGCTCTCCAGAGACTTTTTCCCTCTCTAGATTTACCATTGGGCCCTCCAATTTGGTCAGGTTATTAAAACCTGGATAATCTCTACCCAGAATCACTTGGTGAGGCAACCTAGGGATGACTCCTACTCTCATCTCGTGCTCCCCACCTTCACAAGAGATCTTAACCTGACTAGTAGGATAGTATTTCACATCCCCATGGATGCAAGTGATTCCGGTCTTAAGGTCACTTTCCAATCTGGTTGTAGTCACATACTCTGGGGCTACCAAGGTTAATGCACTACCTGAATCAAGGAGAGCCTGAGCCTTAATTCCATTCACCCACACGGTTATTATGTAAGGGTATTGGCCCTCAGGGGTCCCAGACACAATTATACTCCCACAAAATATTTCAGCACTATTACATTGCATCGGCTCGTCTAATTGGGGACAACTCTTAGCTATATGGCCTATTTTATGACAGCGGAAGCACTGGTACTGACTAAAATCACGGGTGAACCCTTCCTGGCCCCTTCCCCAAGTCGTTAACCCTAACCAGTCCCTTCACGGTTGAAAACCGCTCTTCTGGTTCAGACAGTGAAATCAGGTTCTTACCCGGTCGTTGTCTGATGGTACTTTCCTTACAGTCCACTGGTTAGTTGGTTTCCGGTAGGTACCAGTCTGCGGTTGTCGGGCCAAATCCTCAGCGCCAGCTGTCTTTCTACCAGAGTGATGAATTGGTCCAAGTCCTTTGGGTCCCCTTGTCCTACCCACTTACGTAGTGTTCCTGGTAAGGCACGAAGATATCTATCCATAACCAAGACCTCCATCATCTGCTTGGATGAATTCACCTCTGGTTGCAACCATCGGTTGGCCAGATGCAGTAAATCAAACAGTTGTGAGCGTGGTGCCCTTGTAGTGCTGTAAGTCCACGCATGGTACTTTTGGGCTCTGACAGCCATGGTCACCCCTGCCCGAGCCAGTATCTCTGCCTTCAGGTGATCGTAACTGTCAGCTTGTACTGGGCTTAGGTCATAATATGCTTTCTGGGCGTCCCCACTAAGAACGGGCCAGCACCCCAGCCCACTTCTCTTTGGGCCATTCTTCTCTGGTGGCTGTCCGCTCAAAAGCCAAGAGAAAAGCTTCCACATCATCACTCTCAGTCATCTTTTGCAATACCTGAGATGACTTTATGGCGACTGAATGGCCCGACCCCACTCTGGCCTGTGCAAGTTGCCGCAACATGGCCTCTCTCTCAGTCCGGGCCCCATTAAGCTGCTCTTGCAGCAGCCTGTTGGTCTCCTGTTGGACCTGCAGAGAGGCGGAGTGGAGCTCTTGCATCTTCCGGGTGCTCTCTTGCTGAGCAGCCGTGGCGCTCATTAATGCCCGGACCAGCTCACTGACTTCTGCCATTGTCAAAAAGGTACTCTCAGTTATAAAAAAAAAAAAAAATATGGGTCTGTAAGTTAATCAGAAATTACCATCCCACTTCTGACACCATATGTGAGCTTGGAGCTCTGTTTTGGGGTGGTAACCTGACGAAAGACCAGACAAGAGGCAGGAAATGAAGTCTAAGTGAGGGTTTATTTACAGTGGGAAAAAACACACTTTCAAAAGGGTTGCCAGAAAATAAAAACCTAGCCCACTCACCGGGCCCTAGTCTTAACTGCTTCAGGTCCCTAGTCTCAACAGTTGGGTAAGGCTAGCCCTCACCCAACTTAAACACAAAACACCGCCTCACACACTCTGCGGTGTTAAGAGTTCAGTCACTTGTAAGTCTCCTGGCCTGTAATTCCACCACTCGCCACCAGGAGGACTCCCAGGTAAGTTTTCCTTTCTAGCCTTTGCAATTGTATTATCCGTGCTCAGGGTTGTGCACAAACTTTCTTTCTGTTTCCAGGTTCCCCGATGAACAAGGGTGCCCCTTCAGGTAAGTCCCGGCAAAGAGGATGAAGTAATCCCAGCATTCATAAAGTACAACTGAAGAAAACAACCAGGCTCGTTTTCCCCAACAGAGCCAACTCAAAATACCACGTACTTGTTCCAGCCAACAATTAAAAATAAAAGTCTTGAAATTAACTGTGTTGACTCTCTATTAAACAGTCCATTACTCGTGGTTCCAAACACAGTTATATACTGCAGGGATTTCTCGTCACCGCAGTGACCTGGTGTTCCTTTTGCATAGAACACAGTCCTTTAAACAGGCACGGTTTGAGCACAGTGCTGTTTATTATTAAATGGTACAGTCTCCGGTGCCAGCGTTATTTTACAAGCGGTGTTTCTCCTGAACTATGCACTCCAAGTTCAGTTAACACGCTTTAAAACACAAAGTCAACACACTCCACGCTCGTGTTAAAACAGGAATAAAACAGTCTTTGGCTGCTGTCTTCATTCACAGCTCCCAGCGTAAAAACATACAACACAGGTTTGCTTCTAAACTCCCAACCACACTCCCGTTTAGAATATTTAGAAGTTTATTTTAGCTACCTTGCTGCACCGTAGTTGTCTTCCCGTGTCCACAGTTTGTTTCGCTGCTATCCTCCAAAGTATTCCGTTTGTTCCTGGTCTGATGCTTTCTTGTAAACGAAACCCACGCTCTTGGTCACGTTGCTTACTTTTTCAAACACTCGTTTCTATACACCGACTAACGCCGCTCCTGCACAGACTGCCATGTTGCTGTTCTGTCCCGTACCTCGCTATTCGCCACCTCATATAATGCTCCCTCCCCTTCCAGCTGCTATTAATTAACCCCTTTAGCCATCCCACAAGTGGAGCCCTACGGCAGCTACTCTGTGGGGTAATTTAAAGACGTATCCACATATTCTTTGTGATAAATTTGCTCTGTAGTAATGCAACTATAGACCCTCACCTTCCTATGTTGCACTACTACTTACACTTGCATATTTATCACAATATATATATATATACACACACAGAAAAATAAACTTTTTATATACATAACAGAAATATGTACAAAATTACGCACACAATTTTTTTTTTATAAAATAAATTGAAATACTATATATATACTTAGATAATTGATAATTGATTGTTTCCTGTGGTATCTCCAACTCTTCTCAATGTCTTCACAGATAGATAGGGATTTTTGCATGGAACGCAATTGGATAATAAAGTTACTTGATGATTTTGATCTCTCGTTCCTGATTTCAAAACACATATCACATTACTAACACTGCCTTAGGGCATTGTGACAGAGAGAGAAGGAATCTGAGCTGCAAAACTTAGTACAAAGGGGATGCAGCCAGAGTGCGGTGTTTTTGTTTGTTTATTTGTGTAGCAGAGGACTAGAGAGTCGGAAGCTGCAGCCACAGAGCCAGCACGATTAGCACTGCAGACCACAGCACAGCACGGCAAAACAGAGCACCACTGTACTACAACTGGAGCACAACACAGCAGCACTGTACTACAACCCAACACGACAGAGCACCACTGTACTACAACCCAGCACGACAGAGCACCACTGTACTACAACCCAGCACAACAGAACACCACTGTACTACAACCCAGCACAACAGAGCACCACTGTACTACAACCCAGCCCAACAGAGCACCACTGTACTACAACCCAGCGCAACAGAGCAACACTGTACTACAACTGGAGCACAACAGAGCAGCACTGTACTACAACTGAAGCACAACAGAGCAGCACTGTACTACAACCCAGCACGACAGAGCACCACTGTACTATAACCCAGCACAACACAGAACCACTGTACTACAACCCAGCACGACAGAGCACCACTGTACTACAACCCAGCACAACAGAGCACCACTGTACTACAACCCAGCGTAACAGAGCACCACTGTACTACAACCCAGCACAACAGAGCACCACTGTACTACAACCCAGCGTAACAGAGCACCACTGTACTACAACCCAGCACAACAGAGCAGCACTGTACTACAACTGGAGCACAACAGAGCACCACTGTACTACAACCCAGCACGAAAGAGCACCACTGTACTACAACCCAGCACAATAGAACACCACTGTACTACAACCGGAGCACAACAGAGCACCACTGTACTACAACCCAGCGCAACAGAGCACCACTGTACTACAACCCAGCACAACAGAGCAGCACTACTACAACTGGAGCACAACAGAGCACCACTGTAGTACAACCCAGCACGAAAGAGCACCACTGTACTACAACCCAGCACAATAGAACACCACTGAACTACAACCCAGCACAACAGAGCACCACTGTACTACACCCCAGCACAACAGAGCACCACTGTACTACAACTGGAGCACAGCAGAGCAGCACTGTACTACAACCAGAGCACTTTCCTGTGAGCTTGTGGATTACTGTACTGCGTTATTATTTTGTGAAAACTTTTTATTTGGGACTGAAAACCCACCGTTCTACCCCTATACTAGCAATGGTATGGGGGTAAAACAGAGGGTTTTCAGTCATAAACAAAATGGTTTCACAAAATAATAACAATACAGTGATTATTATTAATTAAAAACTGACTATTTTGGTAATTACAGGACTGTTTGGACATTCATTTTGTCACCCACACCACACACTTCCTGACAGGCATGTATACAAAGAGATCAGTTTGAAAAAAAACAAACATAGAATAGACTGCAAACTTTGACGTATGCAGGTACGACATGGTACTGCAAGTGCTCTTTCATTTGATGTACATGCATACACCCTGGAGCTGAAGTGGCTAAGAGTGAATTTGACTAAGAGCAGTTAAACTTACAGTAAAAATATTTGCTTCTAAGAGTAAATTCCATTAAGAGAAATAGCTAAGAAAGACTTAATAAGAGCAATTACAAAAAACATGAATACAGCTACCTGTAAGAGTAAAATCAAGTAAAAGATACAGGAAATAGTTATAATTAAGAGCAGCAGTAGAATACGGCAAAGTATGGAGCAGTTCAGTGGAAGTACAAGATGATGCAAGTACTGGTGCAATTCGGTGCCATATAGTCGAGAGTTGTGAGCTTTAGATGATGTCTGAACAGGTCTTGAGGAGGCGCCGGAAGTTGGTCAAGGACTGAGCAGTCCTGATGTCCGTGATTAGGTCGTTCCACCACTGAGGGGAGAAGAAGCGGGATCTGGAAGTGGAGTGGAGGGGGGGTACAGCTAATCTGCCGGTGGCGGAGGAGCGGAGGGGGCGAGAGGGGGTGTAGGGAGTAAGTCTGGAGATAGGAGGGAGCAGAAAGGTCGAGACAGAAATAGGTGAGTACAAGAGTTTTAAATTGGATGTGACCGGCGATAGGGAGCCAGAGGAGGGAGTGGAGCAGCAGAGTAGCGTGGGAGAAACGAGGAAGGGAAAGACAAGGTAGGCAGCAGAGCTTTGGATGAGCTGGAGCGGACTGATAGCAGAGGCAGGGAGGCTGGCCCAGGAGGGAGTTGCAGTAGTCAAGGCGGGACAGTACCAGGGCCTGAACTTGGAGCTGTGTGAAGTAGTCGTTGAGGAAGGGGCAAATTCTGCACATGTTGCTGAGGAAGAAGTGACAAGAGCACACCAGAGTAGAGATATACTGAGAGTAGGAGAGGGAGGGGTCGATCGTGACACCGAGGCTCTTGGTGGATGAGAAGGGAGAGAGGGTGGTGGATTGTTTTGATTACAAATACAAATAAACCAGGAATAAAAACACAGGAACAAAATAAAGGTTTAAACAAAACAATACCAAACAAACTACATATAAAAACACCCAAGCTTAGGCTATCACAGTGTGTTTACTCACGTTGTTCACACGTTGTTCACAATTGGGCAGTTAGGCTCGCCCAGCGCTGAACAGATCGGGACATGCAGATTGGCTGGGGGGCATGCCCGAGGATGCTGTGCAGAGCTCAAAAAGCATCTGCACCACAGTTTGAGGCTGCTGCGTGGCCATTGCTACACAGACGGACACTGAACGAAAGCATGCGTTTGTTTACATCTAGGCGGAGAGCATCTGCTCTGCAGGAACTACTAGACAAAACCCTTCCACTCCAAGACGGTGCTTGTGAAGGCATTGCCCAGCCAAGGCCGTTTGAAGAGCAGGAGTCTCCGTGAGAATGCCGGTACTCCAGGAACCCAGAAGTAGGTCAGTTTAGGGGATGTTGATCCCACACAGTATAGAGAGGGTTTGCGTAGAGTAGTAGGTTCTTGGAGCGGGACCTTCCTTTTAGTGGGACTAGCACTCGCCATTTTGTGTGGCAAGCGTTTATTTTTTAGCTTTATTTTGTTTTGTTTTCTTTATTAAATGTGACACTAGGGCTACCATTGCTGGTACCCTAGTGTCAGCACTTGTGTTGATAATAAATCTGCGCCCCTGTGCGGCATGTCAACACCCAATGCTCTGTGTCTGCCTCATGATTATTTAGTGATGGCCCACACTCATAACATGTCCCGCTATATATCATGTCCTGCATGGGATTCGAGCACTGCAGAGAGACTCAGAGCGGGACTGTAGTTTGAAAAATGGGAAAGAAAAGAAGGCAGCAAGGAAAGAGCGCCCTAGCTACAAGGAGAGACTATGTCTGGCTGGACCCCGTCTTGTCCCAAGCCCTCTGGGACCGTGGTTTGGAAACTTCCTCAGGGTCATGGAGGACCAATGAAGGTGAGGGTTAAATGTGGCTTGCAATTGTCTGCCCCCAAAAAATGTTCAGGGTGGTGGGGGACGGGGTGCTTGGGGACGGCAGCGTTGCCTGCTGCTCGTTCTGGGAGGAGCAGAGCGGCCGCTTCCCTGGGGAAGTTTGGGAGTCCCAGGGCCAAGCAGCGGACCCTCAGCAGCCACCAGAGGCGCTGTTGATGGAATGTGGGAAGAGATGGTGGTCAGGTGCTGGGGCCTGATTGGGGACTCTGCAGAGTGGTTTTGGGCTGTAGACCAGACCCGGCCATCCCCAGCACCAGAGTAAGGGAGGAGCTGCTATCCCAAGAGCTAGAGGGGGAGAAGCTGCCATCCTCAAGCACCCTGTCCAAGGGCAAGCCGCATTTAACCCTCAGCAGCCACCAGAGGTGCTGCTGAGGGAAACAGAGAAGGAACAACTGCCTGCCTAAGGGACAAAGAAGGAGGAGCTACCTACTCGAGAGCCAGAGAGGGAGGAGTTGCTGTTAGGAGTGCCCTGCACTGCTCTCAGCATTGCTGACAGCTGGCTACAGGTCCGGAGAAGCCAGCATTTCCACAGACAGCGTTGACACTGCCGGCGTTGGCATTGCTGTTGCCAGAGTGCCCCGCACCGCTGGCAGCATTTCCACTGCCAGTGTTGCCACTGCTGCCAACACATCCGGAGGATCCAGAGCCGCTTCCAGAAGATCCTGTACTGCTACCAGCAGGGTCCCACAAATGGACATATGGGACGCTGGGGTTAAGGGGGAAGCCAGGGGTTAAAAGGGGCGGACCCGTATGGAAGCCCAGTAAGAAGCAAGGGGCTAATGTTGGGGCCAGCTGGCATCAGACGGCACGGTGTGCAAATAGTTAAAAGCAACCCTGGTCGTCTGGTGTTTGATAAAGGCTGACTGAGCCCCAACATTCCCTCCCACTCACCCATGTGTAATTATTAAAAATTAAGTGTGTTTCGAATGTTGTGTTTGTGGGTTTGTGGCGGTGGTTGGCAGGGATAGGCTTAATTCCTATCCCTGCCAAATACATGTGCTAATTGGGAACAGCCACATGACATAAAAAGGGAGGTAGAAGCTCCATTGTGAGAGAGGTTTTGGAGCTGCATGGAGATACAGAGAGAGAGAGAGAGAGAGAGAGAGAGACACACAGACAGACAAACGCTCCTATGTTTATATGTAAACACACCGTGATAGTGTGAGACTTGGGTGAGGGATTTTCTTCAGCTCTGAGTCTCCGTTCTACCTCCTGACCACCTTAGACAATCGGCTATCCTGTCACAGTTATGTAAACAATAAATCCTGTTTATTTTCTTACCCATGAAAAATACTTATTTTTGTTTTTAAATAGCTGAAAAGAAACATCTGCAACTTTCAGTTCTATACATTCTCCCCCAGAACCATTTATTCACCATATAATAACAACTCATCATGGTACCAACGATGATACAATTTAAAAAATAAAGCCTTTCATAAATCAAAAGATTTCCTTCTAGGGGCAGATACAGTCCTTTGTTTAAAAGTGCTTTTGGACCTGAAGAATATATATATATATATATACAGTATATTCACATCAAGGCACTTACAATGATGTACTTTGAAAAACAAAGCCTATACATTTAAATTGATTAAACTTCCACAAGCTTGTGGCTTTATTTTTTAAATGTTATAATTGCTAGTGCCATGATGTATATAATTAAACAAGCACTTTGTTCAGGTCTAAAAGCATGTTACTTTTAAACAAAGGACTGTATTCACCCCGTAAAGGAAAACTTTTATTTTCTTGATTTCTTTGATTTGTTTAATTCTAGATAGAGGTACCCACAAAACCAAACTTTTCTTCATAATGATGCATATCAAAATACGATAATAGGTTTGTAGATATGTGTGATAAATAATATTTCTGACAATTAAGTTTTCACGTGTATCCCACATAAATTACATAAAGGTTTAAATGTCTTTTCACATTATAGCACACATATAAAAGTCTGTTTGTATTTCGGAATCCTTGGCCTCTCTCAGCGTTCTGTCAAATATATTTTTTGGTTCTGTGGTCGAAATAACAAACCCAATGTCCTGTAGCTGTTTTCTGTGCTAACAATGGGGACGTTGCCCACGAGTGTACATGGAAAATGTGAGCCATCTCAGGGACCGATGCATTCACAGTACAGCAAGAAAAAAAGCCTCTACTTTTCGGATGACTGGACCTAGGATTGCTGCGTTTACAGTACAAAAAAAAGACCTAATCTGCCTCAAAGCTGAATTTTCTAAAATACGAAGCAAAATCTAGCCTGAAAACTGCCGGATGTATCTGTCTTTTAGAATAACCTACTGCAATTATTTGGTCATTTTCCAACTTTCAAAATGTCGTCATGTTAATACAGTATTATAAAAACAACACAATTGTATGCATTCCTGTCATGATTTACCTCATTTTTTGTTTGTTGTTAGTATAGTTAGAGGATTTTAATATATATTTATTAAAACTGTTTATAAACTTAACTTAATTGAGATGACAGGATAGCCCAATGTCTTACAAAAATAGGAATTTAAAATACCATACCTATATGTAGTATATATAAGACATCTGATAAGAGTTCCATTTCAGTAATTAAGTATTTTGGACTCAGTATACTCATTGTACAAAAAAACTAAATACTCTTTCACATGGCATAAGCAGAAACCTTTTTTTTAAATTTACGTTTTATAAATAAATGATTGAAAACGAAATTACCATTAAAATTGACAAATACAAGTAATATAAAAATAAAAAATTAAAACCAAAGTTCTGAATCACAAAATATTTCAACATTTTATACTCTGATGTTTATATGTATATAAACTTTACAAGTTTAAACTTTTGGTTGCACATGCTTTGTTTTGAGCAGAACACAATCCTCTACTATATTGCCTTTGTTTTTCATACACACACTGCCTCTGCATATATTCATTCAACTATTAAAGTATAATCATTAAGAATTGATAATGATGTACTGGCTATGATGGCCTTTTGAAAGCACATAGCAATGTAGGTGAGTCTCAAACCTCCTATTAACACATGGCATTTGAAATGCTAAGCTATTGAGGTTTTTTTTTTCATATATCATCTATTTTTATACTGTTCCTGACATTATGTAAGATTACAACATAGCGTTTGTCAAGATAGCTTTCAGAATATAAAACTATTTTAGTTAACTTTAGTAACTTAATAGAATAATAGATTTTCAGCACCCAGAATGGAACATTCTTTTTCAGGAATTTTTATCTAATCAAAACGTTATCGTACTGTTCTAATAGAATGCCTGGAGGGGGTATGCCAGTGCCAGTTTGATATGATGAATATCATTCCATGGATCAAAATGCATTAAATTCAAGGGACAAATTGAAGAATCATCATCTTACTGTGGCAAAAATACACTTCCTAATCTCCTGTAATCTTGTTGCAAATCTTGTGTTAAGAAATTATCATAGCATCAAATCCCATTGTTGGAAAGTAGTTTAATACAAAAGTTTTAACTTATAATAATTCTAATAGTTATCACAGACTTTTTTTCAGAATTAATTGATTTGGAGCTAAGCATTGTACATCTTTTACCAGACACAATTTGTTTTAGCTGGAATGAAGTTCATATTACAGTGAAGCTATTCTGATGATTGCATTGCTGAGTAAGAAGGGGCAACCATAAAACAAAACAAATATTAATAGTACTAAGTTAAAAATAAATTCAGTTAAATTTAACCATCTTCGGAGACTAAAAAACAAACAAGAAGTAGAGATGACAAGTAGAAAGCTCCAGTTACATCTACTGTAAACCCGGGTGTCTATGATGAGGTAAAGTAAAATTGAAACTTTTCTTTAAATATCATTCTATAATCTTACAAAGTCGTTGTAAACTCCCATTTTAATGCAATGAGCATTGGTACGGTTCTAAGTGACGGCTGAAATATTAGCATAGCTTTAATTACCATAAAATGACACCCACTGGTGTAGCAGTTTGTTGTGAACCTGCGTCAAAATAAACAGGGTCAAGTGGATTTTCTTCAGGAATAATTGATAGCCTTCTAATTTTATTTTTGTTATTATTTTCATTGAGGGAGTGTGGAGCTCACCAGAGCAAAGTAGAACCATAAATAATCACGGCATCCACATTTGTTATTTTGATATGGAACAACTTTTGTTAAAATTAACAGGTGTAGTACAGCATTGTCTCTATCTTTTACCTGTTTTACCTGACTTCACAATTGTTCTTTGTCACGTGTGTTTGTATTTTTGTCTGCCGATGGTTGATTCTCAGACTGATGTGAAAATCTATCCTCCGCAGCAGTTTATAAAATGCGGGGAGAACACACCAGGGATAATGACTTACTTATGACTTTTTGTATAGCCTAAGACTTACAGGAATTATAGGGCTGATCCATATATTATATTAAGAATAATAGATGTGCGGCAGAGGTTCTGTGCATTCTGCATGTTGATGTTACACTCTGAAAATAAAGTACTGTATACAACTTACATTTTATTTTTTACTATTAGAAGGTATGACTTTTAAATGCTGTTATGCTTTCTAGTTAGGACTTCAGAAACCCTCAGATGTGAAGCTGCCTCCAGACATGCCTCTGTACTTCTCACAGTGTTTTGGGCTCTTTAAAGTCAATCATAATTGATTCAGAACTTCATCATGTACACTATGTGGGTGAATCATTTTGCCAAGGACCAAGAGAGTTCTTGCCTTGATCTCAATGAAAAAAAAAAAAAAAAAAGATCCATATGTCTTCAAAATTGGGAACGGGAAGCACAATTTGTAATATCTACGAAAAAGTCCAACTTTAAAATTGTGATATAAAAATGGGAAAGTTAAATAAGACTTAGGGAACTTTTCCACTTGTTCATATTTATAATTCTAATTTGGCTGGGGTCACTGATGTGACTCAATTCCACATAAATCAAAAACAAACTCCTGGAAAAGTGATTATTCAAAAGGTTACTTGTTGTTTAAACAATAGCTCTATTGAGGCTACAGGGGTGCTTTAGGCAGATACAGACGTTTGTCTGTCACATTATAAATCTACTATATACTGCTTTAAGGTGAATCAAAAGGGAATTCTGTTATTTGGCTGACCTATTGTGGCAGAGTGTCCCGCCCCTATGTATTTATTTATTATTATTTGTATTTTTGTTTGTGGCGCGGATAAAAGCGCGTCTTTTGTTATTGTTTTTATATTTAAAAACCCCGTGAGGATGTGTGGCTGATCAGCTACTGATTATTTAACTAGCTGACAGTCACGCATCCTTACCAAACGCGTGCAGACTGTGGTCGAGGGGTAATAAGATAATTAACAGCTAGTTAACCCCTCGGCCAGAGTATAAGAACCTGCAGCTGTCAGTGCTGCGGGGTTGAGTTTACAGATTAGAGTACGGAGAGCGACGAGAATAAAAAAACAATTGCTATATTTAAAAATATACTTGTTTCTGTTTATTTGTTTGGCCATTGCGCCTTTTTGTTTTGTGTTTTGTTGTTTGTTTAAGTCTTTTGTTTGTATTATTATTTAATTAAATATGCTGACCGCAGTAGCGTTCAGCTTCACCCGCCCATCCATTGTTTTGGTTCAGTTACTTCCTGGTCCGTGACGTTACCACACCTCACCACTGCAAGCCATCCTGCCACATATGGTGTCAGAAGTGGGATAAACAACGCCTCCAGGAGCCGGACCAGGAAAAAAAGGTTTTTTTTTTTTTTTTAAAAGTGGATGCCTACATGGAGAGGTGGCATGAGCATCAGAGGGAGTTGAAGGAAGGAGGGGCTACATGGTGCCTCGCCTGCCTGGAGTATGGGCACCTCCCTGAGGTGTGCCCATATGAAGACCCCCTCTTTGTGCAGGCCTTTGATCGAGGTGAGGTGGAGACTGCGGAGGAGTGGATCCACCTGAAGGCCATTCCATCGCCGCAGGTGGATCAGGAAACCTGCCTCACCTGCCTCAAAGGGGAGGAGTGGTGCTTTGCTGTCGGCAAGGTTGGGCACAAAGCACCCGACCAACCCCCTCCATGGCAGGAGGTGTAACTGCTGGTCCCGAAGAAGGGAAGGAGTGGTGGTGCCAAGAAGGCAAAGAAGCAAGCTCCAGCGCCTGAGTGGGAGCAGCCCGAACGTCCACAGCCCAAGAGGGGGGAGTCGGTGCATCCACAGCCCAGAAGGGGGAGAGGTAAGCTGCTGCAGCAGCAACAGCAACTGCAGCAACAGCAGGAGGAGGTCGGGGATGATGGCTGGGAGGTTTGTGTTATAAACCTCGTGGCGGAGTTATGCCCTGGCTGTGGGGCATATGGGCACACGTTGGCCATATGCCCCACGCAAATCTGAAGAAGGGGGAGCGCAAGCATCCAGTGCCCAGAAGGGGGAGCGTGAGCATCCAGCCCAGAAGGGGGAGCCCATGCATCCAGCGCCCAGAAGGGGGGGGCCCATAGGTCCAGAACCTAGGCCTCCAGGGGCAGAGCAGCGGGAGCTGCCTCTGCCTCCGCCACCTCCACTGCTTCCACCACCAGGAGCAGAGCAGCAGGAGCTGCCTCTGCCTCCGCCACCACCAGGAGCAGAGCAGCAGGAGCTGCCCCTGTCTCCGCCACTGCTAGGGGCAGAGCAGCAGGAGCTGCCTCTGCCTCCGCCACCTCCACCGCCAGGAGCAGAGCCGCAGGAGCTGCCTCTGCCTCCGCCACCTCCACCAGCAGAGGGTGAATGCCTGATGGTTCCGCCTCAGCCGCCGTGGGAGGACTGCTTGCACCTCCCACCTCCACCAGCAGAGGGTGAATACCTGCTGGTTATGTCTCAAGCGCCATGGGAGGACTGCTTGCCGCTCCCAGCTCCACCAGCAGAGGGTGAATACCTGCTGGTTCCGCCTCAATCGCCGTGGGAGGACTGCTTGCCGCTCCCAGCTCCACCAGCAGAGGGTGAATACCTGCTGGTTCCACATCCACCGTCATGGGAAAGACTGCTCCTGCCCTGCTTCGCACCGCCCAAGGATGCCTGCTTCACACCGCCCAAGGATGCCTGTTGCTCCGCATCGCCTGGGGCTGCCTGTTGCTCCGCATCGCCTGGGGCTGCCTGTTGCTCCACATCGCCTAGAGAGCCACCAGTTACAGGGTACGAGGGAGAAGTGGAGATCCCGCTGCCGCCTCCATGGCCAGGGGCTCCCCTCCCGAGTTCGCCTCCCGAGGGTCCGCTGCTGCTGCCGTCGCCTCCTGAGGGTCGGTTTTGCCTGGGGTCGCTACCAGTCCTGCCATGCGGCAGGAAATACTGTGGCTGGAGCCCCATGAAGGGCAGCTGCCAGCCATGAAGAGGGGGGGGAGGTCAGGAGACCAGCTCCCCCCGCAGCAATTTCGCTGCAGGAGAAAGGGTGGCCGGAGCCCCACGGAGGGGAGCTGCCGGCCATGAAGAAGGGGGGCAGGTCTGGAGACCACCCCAAAATTTTTGGCCAGAGGAGCGGCCTGTGCGCGGGCCATCGGAATGCTACGGCTGTTTGGGTGGGAGGAGGACATCCCACCGTGGTCGCCACCTTGGCCCGTTGCTGCCCCCTGTTCCTGGGCCGGGACTGCTAGCCGGGACTTTGGGGACTAAGGGGAGGTGGCCGAAAAGGCCATGTGTACTGCCGCAAGGGGGTGTGTGTGGCGGAGTGTCCCACCCCTATGTATTTATTTATTATTATTTGGATTTTTGTTTGCGGCGCAGTTAAAGAGCCGCGTCTTTTGTTATTGTTTTTTAAATTTAAAACCCCGTGAGGATGCATGGCTGATCAGCTACTGATTATTTAACTAGCTGACAGTCACGCATCCTTACCAAACGCGTGCAGACTGTGGTCGAGAGGTAATAAAATAATTAACAGCTAGTTAATCCCTCGGCCAGAGTATAAGAACCTGCAGCTGTCAGTGCTGCGGGGTTGAGTGTACAGAGGAGAGTACGGAGAGCGACGAGAATAAAAAAACAATTGCTATATTTAAAAATATACTTGTTTCTGTTTATTTGTTTGGCCATTGCGCCTTTTTGTTTTGTGTTTTGTTGTTTGTTTAAGTCTTTTGTTTGTATTATTATTTAATTAAATACGCTGACCGCAGTAGCGTTCAGCTTCACCCGCCCATCCATTGTTTTGGTTCAGTTACTTCCTGGTCCGTGACGTCACCACACCTCACCACTGCAAGCCTTCCTGCCACACCTATGTTCCCAATTGTGAAATTACTGATGTTTTTCTCAAGCATGTGACTTCATCTGTACCAATATTGAAAATCACGCAAGGTAGGAACTCATTGTACTACGGTTGTGTGAATGTGGTTTGTTTGCGATGTGTCGTGGCATATTACATGCAAAGCTGTCACTTTGACTGGCTGAATAATCCTTAAAAGTCTTTATATAAGTGAATACATTGGGCCCAATTTTCATGACGTCACAAAGTAGTGGCTATAGCGCAAAGGACCTCTGGGCAGGATTTTTGAATCTCCAAGTCGGCGCAAAATTTTTTTGCGCTGGAATGCGATTTTGGAGCCATGTTTAGGGCTAGCGTTAGCGCCAGTGGTCAGTAACGTTTTAGGTGTGGTGTCGTTAACATTTCGTTGTGAAGTGATTTTGATGCGGTGCAAAGCTGGTGCTGGGTGCTGCATTCGCATTTTGAAATAGACATCTCAGGCAGGCTTATTCGGAGTGCAATCATCAGTGCCGGGGGTAGAAGGAAGTGAAATGTGGAGAAACAAGATTAATTTGGCCCGTGATCCGGTCCACCTGCAAGCATATATTAGACTTGTTGTGCAACTACTCAACGCAGACAGGTTCTCTCTCATAATACAAAACACGAGATACAATGCCCTCTTGTGTTCAGAAATCTACATCGATTCTATATACCAAAATGTACTCCTTGTTCGCATTGATGTTCTTTGTGTGCGTCATAGTGAGTCTCAGAAGCGGGAATTAAATATGAGGTGTTTAGTGGCGATGATTTTCCAGACAAAAGAAAAAGCAAAAAAAAAAGAGAGCTAATCTGAAAGAAGCAAGGCTTTGTTTTGGACAATATATACTCAGTGAATTAAAACATATGTCTCTGTCAAGGCCAGATACTGGGGAAAAAGATAAAGATTGATCATGAACACCGGCAGTTTAATCCAGAGTGGACAGAAAAAATACATTTTTGTTGAATCAAGGCTGGGTGTCTAACTTGTCTTGTGTGCCTTGAATGTATTGCCGTCCCAGAAGAATTCAATTTACATCGTCATTATGAGACAAAACATTCAAAATACAAAGACTTACTGGAAGAATTGAGGGCAAAAAAAAATTGAAAATCTCAGAAAGCAGTTATTAGGCCAGCAAGGTTTTTGAACATAAGGAATCTGAATCTGCTTCGATAGCAAGTTTCAAAGTCGCTCAGCTCATTGCAAAATCAGGACACCCCTTCACAGATGGATATTTTATAAAAGAATGTCTGATGGAAATATGTGATGCCATTTGCAAAGAAAAAAAGATACCTTTTAAGAACGTTTGCCTTTCCAGAATTCGTATGCAGTGACATATATATGTCTGACAATAGCTATGATCATCTAAAAAGCAAATGTAATGATTTAGTGTACTTCTCAGCTGCTCTTGATGAAAGCACCGATGCCAGTGACACAGCCCAACTTTTAATTTTCATTCGTGGAGAAATGAAAACATTTGAAAACAGCCAGGAGCTGGCATCCCTTGCATCTCTGCATCATCTGCTCTGGCTCTGATATTTTGTATGTATTTAAAATTGCAATAGGAGAATTACATTTGCCCTTGGATAAGCTGATGGGGGTGACTACTGACGGTGCACCGGCTATGATAGGTGCAAATACAGGGTTCATTGGATGTTTAAAGAAGTACCTCGGTGAAAGAGCTGAGCTGTTAAAGCAGTACCATTGCATAATACACCAGGGGGCCTTGTGTGCACAATATTTGAAATTCAAAGAGGTCATGGACTTTGCTGTATCGACAGTTAACTTCATTTGTGCACGTTCTTTAAATCATCATGAATTTCAGTCATTTTTTGGAAAATATAAATGCCATTTACGGGGACGTTGTTTGTCACACAGAAGTTAGATGGCTTAGTCGTGGCAACGTCTTAAAGCGCTTTTTTACATTGTAAGGAAATAAAAACATTTCTGCAAAAGAAGGGACGGGACACCTCCGTTATGGAAGACAGTGACTGAATTGCTGATCTTGTTTTTTTAAGTTATATTATAGGTCATCTTAACCCTTTGCGGTCCTATGTCGGACCTGGTCCGACATCGCAATTTTCCCTTTCTGGTCCAATGTCGGACCCTGTCCGACATCATCAAAAAGATGCAAAAAACAGGCCACTAGTCATTTTTTTCTCCGGAAAAAGCAGAGAAAACCATTCAATGTCAAAAAAAAGGGCGTATCTCATGAATACTGATAGACCCGGCATCACATAGATAACACGGACATAAACAAACAAGATAGCTGCTTCCGCATCCAGCGCTCAAGGAACATCACAGACATTTGCAGAGCTTTTTTTAGATGTTATAGTAATAAAATAGGGTTAGGGTTAAGGTTGGATCGCATTATTGAGGAGTTTGGTGATAAAACGAGTGATCAAGAGATGATTTATCGGTTTGTACTATTATTAACCCTCTGCGGTCCTATGTCAGACCTGGTCCGACATTGCAATTATTCCTATTCGTTCCAATGTCGGACCCTGTCCGACATCATCAAAAAAAATGCAAAAAACGGGTTTCTAGTCGTTTTTTCTCCGGAAAAAGCCAAGAAACCCATTCAATGGCCGAGTGGGAGTGACAGGAGCCGAGACAAGCCGATAAAAAAAAAAATTTAAAAAAAAGGCGTATCTCATGAATACTCATACTTGCCCCTGGCATAACATATGGGCGGTCATAAGGAAACAAGCTGGCTTTTACTGAATCAGTGCACAGAGAATATCACGGACATTTGCAGAGCTTTTTTGAGATGTTATAATAATAAAATAATGACTTGGATCGCATTATTGAGGAGTTTGGTGATAAAACGTGTGAGATGATTGATCGGTATATACGACTATTATTATTATTATTATTTATTTCTTAGCATATGTGAAAGCGATAGCGAATGAAAGGGTGGGGTGTGGCTGGAGATGCCTAGTGAGTGCTTTGTTGATATGCAGGTCCTTTTAAACCCGTTTGACTGTGGAAAAAAAATACTTTTAAACAGCTGCGTCTAAAATTAACTGCGCGTGTGAAAATAAATTGAACCTGACGCGCCTGACGCGCACTTAATAAATGGACTGCAAAGGGTTAAGAGTTATTTAAAAAATATAGTGAACGAGGGGCGGGGCGGTGCTGGAGATGCAGTACTGAGTGTCCTGTTGATATGCAGTGCCTTTTAAACCTGTTTTACTGTGAAAAAAAATACTTTTAAACAGCGCATCTAAAATAAACTGCGCGTGTGAAAATAAATTGGACCTGACGCGCCTGAGACGCGCTGAATAAATGGACCGCTAAGGGTTAATGACTTACAATGACTGATGTGTTTGAGGCTCTTTGTGCTTTTGAAATTAAGTTTAAGCTGTTCACGAAACAGCTTGAGAAAGGGCAGCTGACACACTTTGAAACATGTCAAGAAGCCTTTCCACAGGACACAACATACAAATGGAATCGCCATGCAAGTGTACTGAAACAACTGCAGGAAGTGCTTGGCAGCAGATTTGAGCAGTTCAAGAGTGAGCGAGCCTCATTCTAACCCTAACTCCAGCTGGAAGTCATTGAACTGCAGTGTTCCAGTGTGCTGAAGAACAAGTGTAGGGAAGTGCCACTGCTGGAATTCTACCGATCTTTGGATCATGATCAGTTTCCCAATCTCTGCAGAGAAGCTTTAAAGTTGGTCCCCTTGATTGGCAGTACTTATATCTCTGAGCAGGTGTTCTCCAATGTAGTTGTGCACCCTTGAGCTAGATGGACCGACTGACGTGACCTCGACAAGATGGTACATATAGTAGGTGTAGAGTATGTTGAGATGGACATCTTGGGGAGGCTGACTGCACAGGTGTACTGAGTTCCTGCTTGCTAATACTGAGGTTACAGCAACAGGTGGTCGAGTAGCGACTGGCTGTGGCGGAGGGGGAGAGGATTGGTATACATAAGGGAACTGTGTAGTTGAGTTGGTTGGTTCGGCCGGAGAGAGTTTGGTGCGGGAGCAAGTGACACAGGGCTGAAAAACATAAACAAACCATGGAGGTTTTTAAACCCTTGGAATTGCCTTTTCTCAGGAGGACTAAAGCACTGCCACAGGCACTCTACCAGAGGGGGTTCAAGTTACAGACTAGGAGCACAACCACCCTGAACAGGCAAGAGGGACACAAAAGGAGAACTGCGGTGCAGTTGCGTCATCACCTGTGTGTACCGATTGCATGTCACCAATTGCAAATACCACTGTACTGTAAATGCTGTAACTACTTTATATATAAATATCACTTGTGTTGCACAAACTTCTTGGACTGCTGTGATTATTGTTCCTACATTCCCTGCAGTTAGAAATTAAAAGGTCCATTCTGCTGTCTGACCAAATACTTGTTTACCTCCACCTCTGGGTGAACTCCAGTGATGGCTTCTGTGGTTGTACGAGCGCATTGAAATCTATCCTGCTTGCTGTATGTTTTGGGTGTACTTGTTTATTCAATCCAGAGGCTGCTGGCTTGGCCCCGCTGACCCGTTCAGGCTTCAGAATTAGCAGCAATGCATTGATTCATACTAAAATATTTAATTTCAGCCGCGCCCCTTACGCTTTTGACTGTGTTCGTTTTGTCTACATTAATTATGGAGTGGTAATGCTTTGTAACCCACAACTCTGAGTGGGCTCCAATAATGGCGGCTGTCGGGATACGAGTATTGAATCATGGGATTGCCTGTCCTATCTTTGCTTTCACTGTGCTAGCTCAACACTGCAGTTCCCAATTTTTTTCAAAGCTGCCAATATTTCACGTTCATGCCATTGTGTTTTATATTATAATGCTCCCTATAATCTGCTGCCCTTGACCAGGCAATTCATTCAGTAATATTATTTTTTCTCTTTCAGCAGTACACTCTCAACGGAAGTTACACGCTCACTGTCGCAAGTCAAGCAGTTGCCAGTTTCTGCCGCTGGAGGTCCCAAGAGTGAAACTCTTCAGTTTACCAGTCATAACAGATTTTGGTGATTAGTTATATAAAATATATTTTTTTTATTTCTATGTTGGTGTAGTATCTGCTCTTGTTCAGTTAAAAAAGCCAAAAGTATTGTTAACTAGCATTTAATCAAGTGATATACACTTATGGCTGTGTGTGGTTTCACGGGGCTCATTCATGGCATTTCACAGTCTTAAAATATTTATCTGAAGATTTCATGATTAAACATAATATTTATTCCTTCCATATAGATGCAGCAGTCAATGGGGGAGTTTCCATGTGTGTTCTAGTTTTTCTCATGACATTGTGCTTGAGCCAAATGAAAAATGACTCTGAACATTTCAGGTTTCCATTGGCTGAGTTTATTTTACTCGAGAAGACCCTCTTTTCACCCGTCATGCAAATGAAGGGGAAAGGAGGAGGTCAATATGCAAATTAGCCATGCGTAGAGTTCTCGTGCTGTTTTCACAGACAGCTCGGGAAAATGTGGTTTCCATGCACAGAGAACATGTACACAAGAGAATCTCACCTGGAAATCCATGGTTGTCAGGTGACATCTTGTTTGAGTGAAACTTTAAACACAGTGTTACGCTCATGCAATACAGCTGTGATTTGTAAATGCCTTATGGCTGTTTGTTTAATAATATGTTTTATTGCTCTTGCCCAAATTGTTTTTCAAATGTCCATATTGTTAGTAGTGAATAATATTTCAAGTAGATTATTCCACAACTTACTAATTGAAGAAAAAAGAAAATAATTATCACTGATGTATATGATGAAACTGTCCAACTGAGCTATTGCAGATCACCATGGCTGAAAACTAACGGAGGATTATAGAGATCTGTGCCAGACACCTTCCACGTATGCTCCCAAGGCTGTCTGGATTGGGACCAGTGGACATTTTCATGTGAAATGTGGGTTTCCATGTGAAAATGGGTGTGTATTTCCCATGTTTTACGTCATGCTCACAAGTAAATGAGATTATTACTATTATTATTATTATTATTTATTTCTTAACAGACGCCCTTATCCAGGGCGACTTACAATTGTTACAAGATATCACATTATACATTTTTTTTTTTTAAATACAATTACCCATTTATACAGTTGGGTTTTTACTGGAGCAATCTAGGGAAAGTACCTTGCTCAAGGATACAGCAGCAGTGTCCCTCCACCGGGGATTGAACCCACGACTCTTCGGTCAAGAATCCAGAGCCCTAACCACTACTCCACACTGCTGACCCTATCCCTCTCTGTGGCCGTTATTTTAAATAACCACACATGGAAACTCCCCCATAGTCAACAGGTCTTCCACGGCTGTGGAATCTTGTGTTCATTCCCCTCCAGGATATATATTTGCTCAAGATATATCTTATGCCCAACATAGTATTGTTAGTATGCCGGGTGTAGGGACCATCTCTCCGATGGGACCATGTGACAGAAAGACAATGATTCTTGGTGGTAAATCTCCCTCCCGACCTATGCACTAAGTAACGGGAAAAGAGTACCCTGGACTGCTTGACCTGACCATTCCTAGGGTTAAAAGGAAGTCGGTCATTTAGAAAAGGGATGGAGCTTCGGTACATTAAATCACAGGAAGGGAAATTATGTGGCAGCTGTGGATTGGAGGAGCGGATGCAATTGTTTACCAAGGGGTCGTGAGTGACGATATAAGTAGGGGTCGAAGTGATGTAATCTGTTCCTTTGTTTTGGTTAATGAAAAAGAACCCAGGACCTTTGTTTTGTGTATCCGTATCATGAGTGTTTGTTTGTTTTATCTAATTGTTAGTTGTTATTATTAGACAGCTAACATGTTCTAGAGCTGTCGCCAGAGGCCAGCACAAACACGGAACAGCACTGCACTTGTTTCACAAATAACTGTATTTTCACCACGAGTACTAACTCACGCACTAACTTGTGTATGTGTTTTTGTGTTTTGTGTGGGTTTACAATAAACGGGACCATTATTTCGGGACAAACCCGGGGATTACAAAGTAAGTAATGCACGCTGCTGTATTACTTGCCATCATTATTGTTTACTGCTTGTTTTGCCATCAGGCACTGTACATACAAACCCATTAAACATATATATATATATATATATATATATATATATATATATATATATATATATATATATATATAGCCAGTTGAATCCTCTGAATTTCTAGCAACCAATCTATAAACTGCTTATTCACTTGTCTGTGCCACAGAGACAGAAGACAGGTATTGAAGAGTTGGTGTCTTTCCAGTAACATCTCATTAAAATACAGTAGTGGGGTATTTTATGACAATATTCATGGATTTTTCCTGGCTCTTGCCTTTTATCTACATCCCTGAGTACAAGATACCACAGCTGTACTGTAATGGGAATTATTATTTTTTAATTTACTTGCAACAAAATAATATAAATAATTAAATACAGATAAAACATCCTGTACCCATTTCCTTTAGACATAGATGCAAAGAGCTGATGTGGGATTTGGTGTATCACTTTACAGGAAATTATGCGTTTGCGTATTTGAGTGAGAGAGACTAAGAGTTTAATGACTGAAGTGAAGAAGAACTACAGTATAAGAACATAAGAACATAAGAAAGTTTACAAACGAGAGGAGGCCATTCAGCCCATCTTGCTCGTTTGGTTGTTAGTAGCTTATTGATCCCAGAATCTCATCAAGAAGCTTCTTGAAGGATCGCAGGGTGTCAGCTTCAACAACATTACTGGGGAGTTGGTTCCAGACCCTCACAATTCTCTGTGTAAAAAAGTGCCTCCTATTTTCTGTTCTGAATGCCCCTTTATCTAATCTTCATTTGTGACCCCTGGTCCTTGTTTCTTTTTTCAGGTCAAAAAAGTCCCCTGGGTCGACATTGTCTATACATTTTAGGATTCTGAATACTTGAATCAGATCACCGCGTAGTCTTCTTTGTTCAAGACTGAATAGATTCAATTCTTTTAGCCTGTTTGCATACAACATGCCTTTTAAACCCGGGATAATTCTGGTTGCTCTTCTTTGCACTCTTTCAAGAGCAGCAATATCCTTTTTGTAATGAGATGACCAGAACTGAACACAATATTCTAGATGAGGTCTTACTAATGCATTGTAAAGTTTTAACATTACTTCCCTTGATTTAAATTCAACGCTTTTCACAATATATCTGACATCTTGTTGGCCTTTTTTTATAGCTTCCCAACGTTGTCTAGATGAAGACATTTCTGAGTTAACATAAACTCCTAGGTCTTTTTCATAGATCCCTTCTTCAATTTCAGTATCTCCCATATGATATTTATAATGCACATTTTTATTGCCTGTGTGCAGTACTTTACACTTTTCTCTATTAAATGTAATTTGCTATGTGTCTGCCCAGTTCTGAATGCTGTCTAGATATATATATGTGCACTGTTTAATTATTATTTGAATTATTGTCTGTGGTGCGGATAAAACCGCTGCTTATTTGTTATTGTTTTAGATTTTAAAAACCTTGTGAGGATGCGTGACTGATCAGCTAGTGATTTATTTAACGCATCCTTATTAAACTCATGCAGACGGTGACCATCTCCAAAGTTAATTAATTGATTAATTGTTGCTAATCGGGAATAGCAGAGGACCTAATTCTGATCCCTGTGGTACACCACTGGTTACCTTGCTCCATTTTGAGGTTTCTCCTCTAATCAGTACTTTCTGTTTTCTACATGTTAACCACTCCCTAATCCATGTGCATGCATTTCCTTGAATCCCTACTGTGTTCAGTTTGAGAATTAATCTTTTATGCGGGACTTTGTCAAAAGCTTTCTGGAAATCTAAATAAACTATGTTGTATGCCTTGCAATTATCCATTGTCGATGTTGCATCCTCAAAAAAATCAAGCAGGTTAGTTAGACACGATCTCCCTTTCCTAAAACCATGCTGACTGTCTCCCAGGATATTGTTACCATATAGGTCATTTTCCATTTTAGATCTCATTATAGTTTTCATAAGTTTACATATAATAGAAGTCAGGCTTATTGGTCGGAGTTACCTGGTTCGGTTTTGTCTCCCTTTTTGTGGATCGGTATTACATTTGCAATTTTCCAGTCTGTCGGTACAACCCGTGTCAAGAGACTGTTGCATGATCTTGGTTAGCGGCTTGTAAATAACTTCTTAACTCGACCTCTCCGCTCCTCCTGCACTAGAAGTCTCTACCTCCTCTACGCTCCCCTGCCTCCAGAGCCCGCTCCTTCTCCACCCTCGCCCCGCAGTGGTGGAATGACCTTCCTACAGATGTCAGGACTGCTCAGTCCCTGACCACCTTCCGGCGCCTCCTCAAGACTCACCTCTTCAGACAGCACCTGTAGAACTCCTCTTTTTTTCCCTCTGGACACTTTATCACCCTTCCTTATATGCGCTTTACTTGCTTTTATATGCCCCCTATTTTACTGCATTTAATCCTGTACTTTAGAGTACTGTAATCTGTCAAGTGTTATTTAATCTGTAGTATTTTGTATTTAATTATATCCTGATGTAACTATCACTGACACTGTTATCTGCTCCGTTATTGAATCGTATTTTGTCATACTTGTACTTGCTAGAACCAAAGTCATTGTATTTATCTTGCTCTTAATTGTATTATTACTTGTACTGTGATTCTTGAAATGTATTTTTGTTTACGACTGTAAGTCGCCCTGGATAAGGGCGTCTGCTAATAAATAAATAATAATAATAATAATAATAATACTATTTGGAGGATCTCATCCGACCCAGGGAATTTGTTTATTTTAAGAGCTCCTAGTCCCTTTAACACTTCTGCCTCTGTTATGCTAAAGTTATTTAAAACTGGATAGGAACATGTGGGGCATGCTGTCCGTGTCCTCCTTTGTAAAAACCTGTGAAAAGTAATCATTTAATATTTTTGCTATTTTTTTTTCTTCGTCTATGATTTTGCCATTTGTGTCTCTTAGACATTTAACCTCCTCTTTGAATGTTCTCTTGCTGTTATAATATTGGAAAAACATTTTGGAATTGGTTTTAGCCCCCTTAGCAATATTGATTTCTATCTCTCTCTTGGCCTTTCTAACTTCCTTTTTGACTATGTGTTTGCAGTTCCAAGTACTCTTTCTGTGTACTTTGTTTTTGGTCCCTTTTAAACGCTCTGTAAAGTGCCTTTTTTCGCTCAATATTTTTTTTAATTGATCTATTAAACCATTTTGTTTTAGATTTAGATTTGTCTACTTTTGGGATGTAATTGTTTTGCGCCTCTAGTACTACATTTTTAAAATAACAGCCATCCTTTTTCTGTGGATGTTTTCTCTATTTTACTCCAATCTACTTCTGTTAGTCTCTGTTTCATACCTTCATAATTTGCTTTTCTAAAATTGTAAACCTTAGCTTTAGTCATTACTTTTCGGGTTTTAAAAAACACTTCAAATGAGACCTTGTTGTCGTCTGAGTTTGCCAATGGCTCTCTGACCTCTGTTTTAGTTATTCTGTCTTCATTATTTGAAAAGACTAAATCAAGGCATGCCTCCCCTCTAGTCGGTGCCTTGACAAATTGCATTAAGAAGCAGTCATTTGTCATTTCCACCATTTCAATTTCGTCCGTCGTGCTCCTCACCAGGTTTTCCCATTTTATATGGGGGAAGTTGAAATCCCCCATTAGTATGGCTTCTCCTTTTCTACACGCATTTCTAATGTAATTGTATAACAGATTATTTTGCTCGACATCTGAATTTGGCGGTCAATAGCATGCTCCTATTATTATGCCCTTTGAATTTTTGTCCATTATTTTGACCCATATTGATTCGGCGTTGTTTTCTTTGTCCAGATTTAACACCTGGGCTTCAAGACTATTTCTTATGTAAAGCGCTGCCCCTCCGCCTCTTCTGTCCTGCCTGTCTTTCCTATACAGTGTGTTCCCACTAATATTATATTCGTCTCCATCACTCTCAGACAACCAAGTTTCTGTAACACCTATCACATCGTAGTTACTCAGTTACTATCACATATGTTGAGTTACTCAGCAGATGCTTCCTTTATTAAGTTTTTGAATTCCAGTTTTAGCCATTACTGGATAGCTTAATTGTCATTGTGTTAATTAAATGCTATTACTTTTAATTTGTGCTTATTTTATTTTTTTAAAATATAAAATCACATTATTTGTTTTGAAGGGGCCCGAGGAGCCAGGATTAATTATATGTATAAAATGAAAATAAAGAGGCAAAAATAAGGAGAACTACTGCCTCTAGAACTACAGTACTGTGCAAAAGTTTTAGGCAGGTGTGAAAAAATGCTGTAAAGTAAGAATGCTTTCAAAAATAGACATGTTAATAGATTATATTTATCAATTAACTAAATGCAAAGTGAGTGAACAGAAGAAAAATCTAAATCAAATCCATATTTGGTGTGACCACCCTTTGCCTTCAAAACAGCATCAATTCTTCTAGGTACACTTGCACAAAGTCAGGGATTTCGTAGGCATATAGTCAGGTGTATGATTAAACAATTATACCAAACAGGTGCTAATGATCATCAATTCAATATGTAGGTTGAAACACAATCATTAACTGAAACAGAAACAGCTGTGTAGGAGGAATAAAACTGGGTGAGGAACAGCCAAACTCAGCTAACAAGGTGAGGTTGCTGAAGACAGTTTACTGTCAAAAGTCATACACCATGGCACTGCATCAGCAAGGTCTCTCCCAGGCAGAAATTTCAAGGCAGACAGGGGTTTCCAGATGTGCTGTCCAAGCTCTTTTGAAGAAGCACAAAGAAACGGGCAACGTTGAGGACCGTAGACGCAGTGGTCGGCCAAGGAAACTTACTGCAGCAGATGAAAGACATCATGCTTACTTCCCTTCGCAATCGGAAGATGTCCAGCAGTGCCATCAGCTCAGAACTGGCAGAAAACAGTGGGACCCTGGTACACCCATCTACTGTCCGGAGAAGTCTGGTCAGAAGTGGCCTTCATTGAAGACTTGCGGCCAAAAAGCCATACGTCCGACGTGGAAACAAGGCCAAGCAACTCAACTATGCACGAAAACACAGGAACTGGGGTGCAGAAAAATGGCAGCAGGTGCTCTGGACTGATGAGTCAAAATTTGAAATATTTGGCTGTAGCAGAAGGCAGTTTGTTCGCCGAAGGGCTGGAGAGCGGTACACGAATGAGTGTCTGCAGGCAACAATGAAGCATGGTGGAGGTTCCTTGCAAGTTTGGGGCTGCATTTATGCAAATGGAGTTGGGGATTTGGTCAGAATTAATGGTCTCCTCAATGCTGAGAAGCACAGGCAGATACTTATCCATCATGCAATACCATCAGGGAGGCATCTGATTGGCCCCAAATTTATTCTGCAGCATGACAGCGACCCCAAACATACAGCGAAAGTCATTAAGAACTATCTTCAGCGTAAAGAAGAACAAGGAGTCCTGGAAGTGATGGTATGGCCCCCACAGAGCCCTGATCTCAACATCATCGAGTCTGTCTGGGATTACATGAAGAGAGAGAAGCAACTGAGGCTGCCTAAATCCACAGAAGAACTGTGGTTAGTTCTCCCAAGATGTTTGGGCCAACCTACCTGCCGAATTCCTTCAGAAACTGTGTGCAAGTGTACCTAGAAGAATTGATGCTGTTTTGAAGGCAAAGGGTGGTCACACCAAATATTGATTTGATGTAGATTTTTCTTCTGTTCACTCACTTTGCATTTTGTTAATTGATAAATATAAACTATTAACATGTCTATTTTTGAAAGCATTCTTACTTTACAGCATTTTTTCACACCTGCCTAAAACTTTTGCACAGTACTGTATGTGATCTAATTTTATTAAATTATGAAAATAACACAGGACTACTATATTAAGTGAGTGTTTTTGAATGTGTATGAATAGACGAGCTGTGAAAAAACTGGCAGTATCACTCTGTATTTTGAAGAAAAAGTAAAAAGAAGTCAAATTAATTTTTAAAGGTACATCTTTGGAATACAATTAAAAGTTGGCCTAGATCAGCCGTTCCCAAACTTTTGATTGGCGCGGTACCCTTCCAGATCTATCAACTGTCTGCGTATCCTTAGCATACAGGTTTATATTTTAATGATATTTTTAATATATACTTTCATAATACACATAAACAATATAATACATATAATTCATGCTGTATGTGATTGATGCTGAGGGCTCTATACGTCAGTGTATCTTTGTTCTCTTTTGGTACCTTTTGGAGGTTTGCAATAAACATGCGCGCCAGGGCAGTGAACCCAAGTGTCCCACAGCTGCGTGATTGTCTTGCACCGCACAGCCTCTTTTGTTTGTGAAACAACTAGCATCATGTGCCATTTCACGCCAGAAATTAAAAGGAATTCTCAATGAATTTTAAAGCTTTCTCTGAGTAAGGCAAGTCTTATGAAAATGCAAAAAAAAACTACACATTTTTGCCATTACACAATTTGTCCCACATACTCCCTAGACAAGTCTTGCGTACCACGGTTTGGTTTGGCTTCTCTAATGTGTGATTCTGCAGATCTTTTTAGGTCCTCTGCTTTTTCAATTTTTTGTAAATGAACTTTCACCTTGCTGTGTGGTTTCCAGCATGCATATGTTGTGAAACGATTGCGCCACACACCTTTAAAATTACAACCCACAACAACAGAAATGGAGTTTCAAGCACGGTTGCGCTATTTTTAATAAACACAAAATAAACACAAACACAAAACAAAACCTAACTCCGTTTTGGAATACTTACTACACAGGTTATTCCCTGACTAACTTGCAGGACAGCTAAGCCGTTTACCTGGCATCACGGCACACAAACCAAAACCACACAGGTTTAACACAGCACTTACTTCTTTTATGACTGCTCGGAAGCATAGCACCTCTTTTCTACTTCCTTCTACTCAGCAGCCCTGAGCAAACTGACTGTTCCTCTTAAATACCCTGCACCTGGTCCCAATTCTAAATTACTGCCCAGGTGCAGGGAATAATTAAATAATAAAACAGTTAAACTAAACAATAAAACAATTACCAAAAACTAATTAACTAAAAAGCAAAACAATTAAATACAAAAAGGTGCCATTTTTTTTCTTCAGGGAGGTTTTAACCCCCTCCCTGCTGTCTCACACAACCCGCTGCCTTACAATGTATTATGATGATGACACAGTTATTTCAGAGTTCAAGCTATATCAATAAGAGCTAACCTACAGCTCTGGCTCCACAACTTTGCATACAGGTTCTCTACTGTGAGTCACTTGAGAAACTACATTTGGGTTTGGTTTGACACCCACACAAATAGATTTTTAAACTTCATAGTAAAAAATGAATTATGTATTAAAACGTAGGTAATTAGAAGAAGGTTGTTATGTTAACATTTCCCATCCATAACTATTAAGCACTCAATAGTGCTAAATTGTGAAATACTTAACACGTTTTCTTTTAGTATTTCTAAAAGTAACATTTCCCCCTCACTATGGCCCACAATTCATTGTGAAAAATATTTGTTTGTTGCTTTGTGATTATCAATGCAACAATATATAGGGAATATTCCACGAATACAAGCTGCAGGAATGTATTATTTATCGCTTTCAATTATCAAGATTCTGTTTATACAACATATGGTTTTGTATCATAATTTAAAGGGAACTTTTTAAAAAGGTACTACATTCTGTTGTGCAGGTTGTGAGTGGCCCACAGGTGAATGCTGAAGAGGATTCTAAATTAATTTCACTGCAGTGTACATGATATTTAAACTTAAATATAGAAAAAAAAACTTCTTTCAAATGGTCACTATAAATAAGCCTTAATGTATGTGCTTTGCTTCTTATGCAGCATCAAATCAAACAATTTCTGAAATTTAAGGTGCTGAGATACAATCATCAGGGATGTTTTACCTTTTGGGTGGGAACTGAAATTACGATTTCCACAAATCAGACCAACCTTTAATGGAAAAAGAAGTGACAGTATCTACAGAAACACCTGTATTACGAGCATAGAAAACAACAGAAGGGAAGAAACATGCATTTTCTAATGAATTCAAGCATTGCGCCCAGTTATTTAGGTATGTAGAAGCATATAGAAGTACACAAACCATTTTTGTTATTGTGGGTAGGCTATAGGCTAGATTGATTTTACATTTTAGAATATTATTATTATTATTATTATTATTATTATTATTATTATTATTATTATTTATTTCTTAGCAGACGCCCTTATCCAGGGCGACTTACAGTCATAAGTAGGTAGTCATAATAGGTAGTTTCAAGAACATTTCAATATATCAAAGTGTATCCTAGTTTAGACAAAGCTATCATTTGGTACCTTGGCATGTTACTAATGAAATAATATCTGCAAACTGTTAATGGCGACTCAGCAGCATTGCACGCATCGGCTGTGTGTGATCAGCAGCTCCTGAGATGAACGCACAGCAAACTGCCAAAAGTTTTATAATCCACCAGAAATACACAACGTAGCACAGGAAGACTAAGTTGAAAAGAATGCATATTGAAAGTCATCACATTAAAAAGACACCAAGGCAAAAGTTTTTTAAATGTAATACCTGCACTTTCTAAATAAACGTCCAAAGTTGGCAAGCCTAAAGCAACCATGCTTATATATAATACACATGCTACCTCATGATGAGTACATATATGTTTGTAAATTTGCCGTCACACTTGTTACAATGTTTGGAATTACTTATATTTGTAAGGCAAGGTGTTCCACTATAAATCAGTTTCTTATGAGGTTTACATTAAATGGTGTGGACCACCTTCAATTTTAATGGTGCACCCTTGGTGTAAGGGTCACTGGTTTTCACGGCTGGGTATATTGCTTATTATAGCTGTGGAAATTAATATCCCGGAGACAGCATGTCTTCTGCAACTCTTAGAAATGTAATATTCACACTGTCCACTCCTCACGTCTCGATGGACATTATAAACACTTTATAGCCTAAAATATGACTTTTTTGTTAGAAACCAAGGGGACACCAGTTTCCATGGCTGGATATACTGTTTATTATATATTATATGGTGTATTTTTGTATGTGTGACAGGGAGGCTGGGCGGTGACGTCAGGTCAGAAGCAGGAGCTAAAAACTGACACCAAATACTGCAGTTTCAAAATAATAAAGACGCGGTGGGGCCGTTTATTTAAATAATACAAAAATAAAATAAAAGGTTTAAACAAAAACACACTGTGCTCACAGAGCGAAAATAAAAGTTCAAACAAAACAAATCTCAAACACAAAATATTAAACAATACAGGTCAGGCTGGGCTTCACTGATCCTGTATTCAATTTTTGTTTCGTTTTTCTCTCGCTCCTCTCGCTCGCTCTCTCCGCTCTAACACCCACCCTGAGGGTAGAGAGCTGCCGGTTTATATACAGGTGACCATCTCCCGATTAGCAACAAATTAATCACTTAATTAATTCGGGAGATGGCCACCTTCTGCACGAGGTTTTTAATTTGGATGGGGCTACCCATCCACACTACTAAACAAAACAAACAAAAAACATGGCTACGCCGTCAATACATAAATACAAATAAATAATAACAAAACCTGCGGCGCTTCGCTGTCTCATAAATAAATACATTTCTAAATAAATACAAAACCACACGGCGTCATAAACAAACAAATACAAAATAACAAAGGGGCGGAGGGGGAAACCCTGTTCTAAAATAAAGAAATACATTTAAACAGCAGGGCTTCTACCGCCCTGCTAGAGTATGATATAATGCACATTTAAAATTTCATTTATATGCCGTGTTCATTTTTTAAACATGAATCTTAAAGCATGCGGAAACTGTTTTTATAAAAGTTACCTAATGCAGGTTCAACAATGTGTGAATGAATGTGTTTTTATACCACTTTTATGACCCCCTCCCCCAATCCCCTTGGGATGGCGCCTTGAATTTCTGTTTTAATACCAAGCAATGGAGAGTTATTATTTTAAAATCAATATTTATCCCACCTTAGCTAAGACAGTGCACAGAATTTAGATTGAATCTGCTCTTTTGCTGTAATTACTGTACACAGGGTGTGAGTTCAGACAGAAACTGATACATTGTTTCCAGTATAGTACATTTACACTAAAATTGCAAACATCAATGGAGCAAAAAAAAGTACAAAGGATTTATTTAAAAAGTGTGAAGGAGTTGGCCATGGCTCCATGATAAATGTGATCATAGTTTTATGATGCCCTCTTGTCATTAATTTGACAAACCCTATACACAGTGTTCCAGATAAGGTCATTGAGTAATTTCTCTCCAATTTAGAATCTATGTGAGTAAAATGTATTTTGGGTGAGTGTAACAGGAGGTCTTAGTAACTGCTACTTTAGTTGTGGGTGTCCACTGAATGATGAGAGAGAGACAGAGGGATGCAGTTGACAACGCCACTCAGGCGTCCAGGTTTTATTCAAGTAAACAAAAAGTTTCAGTGACAGGTGGCCACCTCTAGGGTACCATCAATGATAGCCCTAGTGCAAGAGGACTATAAGGGAGGTCCCGCTCCGGAACCTACTCTGTGACACACTAAAATAAACTGTGGTGGGATCAAAATCCCCTAAATGAATCCCTACACTGTTCACTCACTCTAGCTCTCCACACAGCAGTGAGGCTTCATGCTTGCTGGAACTAGAACAAAAGAACTGGCTTTCCAGCTCCTTTTTTATACCATGTGGCTGGGCTTAATTGATCATCAACTAGTCAATTAAGCCCCAGCCACATTCCGCCCATGGATTTGGCAGAGTTGGAATTAACCCCATCCCTGTCAAACTTAAATTCAAAACTTTCCAACTTCCAAAAACCTGCCATATCTAGTGCACACTTACATTATATATATATATATATATATATATATATATATATATATATATATATATATATATATATATATATATATATATATATATACAGTATATATAAACTATACATACACAACAATACATTATTTACACGTGCAGGGCTTTTGCCCTGCCACAGTGATTAAATTGCAACATTCCCTTCAAGTCATGAGTTACAATAAATACTGTACATATGGCTTTCCTTATTTTCTACCTGAAAAAAATCCAATAAAGTATTTTTTCACAGCCATTTAGTCATGCCTTAATAATATTAATAATATGAATAATATTATAGTCCGGGAAGTTGCTACTCGTCGCTACAGCGTTGACCGAGTCTCCTCCCACTAGTACTAGGCCCCCTCTAAAAAGAATATTGTATTTATTACTGTATATAGATTTATCTTCCAAAAATGCAGTTGACAGATACGTAAATTGGTAGTCGAAGTTGAGGGGGACTAAGACAGCAAGTACTCACTTTTGCAAGTGAGTGGATTCAACCATAGTTTTTTATTTTATTTATTTATTTTTTATTATTGAAACCCTGGCATAGCTGTCCCAGTATTTCTATGATCCATTCTCTAGCTACCCCATGCAGCATATTCAGAATTGACCATTGAGACGCCGGAAACCAACGAAGTACAAGAAGCTTGATGAAAACATGCAAACTCAAGCTGTGCAGCACAATTGCTAATGTGTATTTTATGTATTCAATTTAAAAATCATATGTCATTTTTTCAATGCATAAAACATCCAGTACACAGCTTATCTGGAGCGCTGCCTATACAAATGTACATGCTCTAGTTTTTATGTTTTGTAAAGCGCAGTGATTTAAATTTATTTACAAAAGTTTTACTATGTTAATAGAAGGTTAATTTCCATGTTGATAACCGTCATGTTTGTTTGTTTTTTATGCGCTGTTTGACATTAAACTTCAAATTCCAACTTACCTGAAGGCCCGCCATTGAGGGCAAGACATGTTCCAATAGGCACTGATTGAACACAGACCTGCACTGCGCCCTACCGTCTATAATAGGTAAAGTTATGGCCATTCCTTTCGTACACTGTGTAAAATAGGTCTTCTTTGCAAAAGCTCAATAAAGCTTTATTATTCCCTGTCCGGGTTATTAGGTTGACTGCTGCCTCCAAGTCAATTGTGTTAAAAGGCCATTACCCCCCTGTTACAATATTTTTCTTTTTATAAAATTAGGCACAATTAAAGGTTTGGTTCTAATTTATTATTTAATCACAGGCAAGATTAGACCAATATTGTAGTTTTTCCAAGCATATTTGCTGCTTTGGTCTGTTCTGTGTGCTCTTAAAAACAAGATGATAAAACTCAATGAGCTTTTTCCTGGTTAATTTAATTTAATACATTTGTTAATATTTAATCCACAAATGAGCTGTATGAAATATTGTGTGTGTGCCCAAAGGAAATTACAAACCTTCTGTGAATTTCCTTATGGTTCCTCTGAGAATAAATGTGCCGGAAGTTGATAATACATAATTAACATATTTGTTTGCTATAAAAAAACATGTTTCCATTTAGTATACAATTTGTGCGGCATAAATTGTGTAAACAAGAAAAATACTGCCAAAATCAAAAGTGTATTTTGGCAGGTTTTATATATTTTTCCATACCATACAACTGCAATACATTGTATGCACCTGCAAAAACAATCTGCAGCTAATAGATACATAAAGCTAATAGATACAACACAAGATACAAATACAAAACTTGAATCAAGGTTATAAATGTTGTGCTTAAGCAGTTTCTGTTTCGTTTTATAATGTGGCAGATGGGTTCAGTTAACTGCCGATGAATGAAAGAGAGGATATCAGAACTTTTACTTAGAGATAGAAACAAATCTAGTACAACAACTGGTTTGCTGGTGCACCTCATGGTCGTCACCAGCAATCTTTAGCGCTTCTTTAAAAAAAAAAATGTCAGCACCTTTTTAAGCAGTGGCAGATGGACAGCTGTATAAGTACACACTGTACCTCAGACAGACCTGAGCTTTCCCTCTGTCTCCTTTAGGCTGGTGAATGTCAGGAAGTAGACCCAGAGACAGAAGCTGCAGTTTAAGTTCTAGTATGCACATTTAATACAAAGACAGTACCAACAAAAAAAAACATTTAACAAAACAAACAGCACAAGGGCAAAACAAAAGGTCTACGAAAACTCAAGGACATAAACACAGCACAGTAACACAAAACACGGACCTCCACCTCTACCATATATCCCCCCTCATATGTGCAGCACACATGGCCCCCTACCCCCCCAAAAACACTGGGATTCTTGTGGGCGGCTTGGAGGGCAGGTCAGTCCATCTTCTGGCATGTCTGTGACGGGGTGGCAGCGGCAATGCTGACAACAGCGCTCTGTCCCTCACCAGTCAATCCCCCAGCCATTTCTGAAAGAAAGATTAGCTAAAAAGAGTTAGTTGTGAGCCAGTGTCTGTGAAGTGTACTTTATCAGCAGAATAAATAGGTAATTTTTACCGGTATCAATCCTGAGAAGGAAATAAATACCCTCATCTCATTCTCTGAGTAGGCATTCATTTTTTACTCAGCGAATGCGGCTGACCAGCTGTGCTTATATATGGATGGGCTAGTCTGTCAAGCACATTTCTTAGGGACTGCTGCCATCTGCCAGCGAAAAACAAAACTGCAGACTATAGTAGCCTATATTCTTTAAATTGATTTAGTGAAGCACGTCTAAAAGATGTGATAAACTTTGCAGATGCACATATAACACCCTGCACGCTATTTTCACGGGAGCGACAAAATTTGGACTCGCTTGTGCTCTACGTGGAAATCGCGGGATAAGCAGCTGGGTGGTTAAATCCAGAGATGGGGCTTTGGTCTGTGAGCACCTGCGTGCTACATATCCGCTCTGCCCACAATGGTGGTAGATTGGTCTCCCGAATGTCCCTAATACGTAGGGGTCAGGGCCAAAGGGGGTCAATAACGACCCTGCTCTACATAACCTCTTGGGGGTCTAACGAAGCTCAGCCGTGACTGTGTTCTTATTTCTTCCGTGACTACTTTAGTTATTTGCGCAATTTGCCCCTGAACTTCCTGGAACAGTTCTGCCAGTACCTCTCATTTCCAGTTCTCCAGGTCCGGTGGCAGCCTTCATGTAGGGGCTTCCCGTACTATATGGCATTCCACTTCTCCTTACCTTCTCAGAAGGCTTCCTCTTCCAAGATTTGTGCCTCTTGGTGGACATCAGTGAAAGTAATGGCTGCATTTCGTCGTACTTGCCTCTGGAGGGCTTGGAGTACTGGACCCCCTTGCAGCCCCAAGATCAGTGGGCCCGGAGCACCTCGGAGTCCCTCTGCTGCAGCCTACAAAACAATTCATGGAGCCAGGGAGTGAATTGTCTACAACCAAAACAATATGTTTGCAGTTTTGCCAACTAGGTTCTATCTCATATAAGTCTTCTAGGACCTGAAACACCTGTTCTGGAATCAAAACCTCCCATTTAGCATCTCCCTCTAGTGCACTAATAATTAAGTCTACTTTTTATTCTTCGTCTAACGCAGTGGTGCGCAAACTGGGGGGCGTGACTATGACTAAAGGGCAGTTCTGTAAAAAAAAATAAAAATAATTTAAAAGGACAGAACACTTTAAATAAATACATAAATGACAACTAATTAGGCCAAGTTCTTACCTTTCAAATGAGCTGTTGACGATCACTTTAGGAACAGGGGCGACAAGTGTAAAAAAAAAAAAAGCACTAATGTTTTAACAGGCATTTTTTCCAGGATTTAATGTAAATATCTTATTTTTTCCTAGATTGAACAAACACATTATTAAAAGTCGGAGTGTAAGCGCAGCTCTGCAACATACAATGCCAAATCAAACGCGTCAATGGGCATGGGCTTGCATGTTAAAGGGCTATGCACACCAGACGCAAGCTTGCGAATCAAAAATAATTATAATAATAACTATTGATTTAAATGGATTAATGCCAATGCAAGCGAAGTGAACGGTGCGAGCAAATATAGAAATACATTTGTTTTATTTGTATTTTGCTACGCGCTGTTCACGTCGCAATGGATATAAGGTCAAATGAGGTCAAAGCTAGTGGCTGTCAGATTGTCAGTGTCTCGCTCACGGAGATTACCACAGAAATAAAAAAAAGAAGTCAACATCAATGAGAATGTCGAAAAATATAATGTTCTTTATGATGCCAGTGTCCGTGGTTATAAAGACAATAAAAAGAAGGACGCCACTTTTCAAGAAATAGCAGAACAATGGGAAATTGATTGTATGTCTATCTCTCTTTATCTCGATTTATTTGTTAGAAATGTTAGCTAAATGCTGAGTTGCCAAGTGTAAACAAAATATTTAAATTCACAGATTTAGTTAAATCGGGGGAAAAAAACACCTGTTAAAATATAAAGTTAATGTCTAACATTTTAATAGGGGGGAGTGTGACAAAATGCATGCTAAAAAAGGGGGGCAGCATTAAAAAAAGTTTGAGCAACATTGGTCTAACGCCTGTAGTCGTATCATCGCTCGTACCTGAGCCTGCCATTCTCAAAAATTTGTCTCAATTCCCACCCCTTTAAACTTTGGGATCCACAGAGCCCCCATAAATAGTGGCATAACCATAGTGGCCGCAGGTTGGGGTACTGCTGCCCCAAGCTGTGGCGCCACTGCTTGTTGCTCCTGTCCACCCGTGTCTCACTAACCCATTGTGGATAATTGTTTCTTTCTTTTCTTTCCACAGGTTCTTAAAAATCCAGCCACCACAACAAGACCCACATGGAAGGACAGAAGCAACCAAACAGGTAACTAAGTATCTTCATATATTGTTATTATGAAAATGTGAACAATTTAATTCTCTCAATTTGGTTTTCATCAGTAACCCCAGAGCTCTACCCTATGTATCCCCACTACACAGATCACTTTTATATCTAAAACAATTCCTATTTAAAAACCACACCTGTATACCCCATTTAAAACAAAAGTTCGTCTAGATTTTACATAGGCACAGTTTCACCAGGAAATAATAAATTAAAACAAAAAAAGAAAGCCAATATCAAAGTTCGTCTAGATTTTACATAGGCCCAATTTCACCAGGAAATAATAAATTAAAAAAAAAAAAAAAATGAAAAAAGAAAGCCAATATCAAAGTTCTCCTGGAGGGGGCGACATCACCACATGCCTGCTGGCATTCAGGCTTGACGCCACAGCATGGCTGATCTGTAAATTCTTGTCCAGGCGCTCCACAGCAACAAAGTGAGTTGACAGCTAACCCTTAAAAAAACAAAACAGCACACCTGAGTTCCCGTTTAAACTTTCTCTAGCAGCAGGCTCTCTAGCCCTTGCCCATCTCCCCTCCCTAAGCTGGATACATGGCTGTCCGTCTCCAGGGTCTATTTATAACACTATCGATGTCAAATAGGACCGAACAAATACACTACGTAGCGTTAGGGAGATTTGGATGCGCCTAGGGTAGGTTTCTTTGCTCTGATCTCTGCTGCCGGTTAACCATCTCCCTCAGGGGCTGCCTCGTTCTTCCACCTCGCTGCCTGTTGGTCACAGCTCTGTCGGGGAGCCCTGAAATAGCTGGTATTCACCCGGCCAAATCACACACACACAAAAAAAGCGAAATCGAAACAAACAAAAATCCTGAAAATCTACCACGCCTTTTTTATGAGACTTTTTGGTAACACTTTATTTTAAGCACTACATATTAGGCATTTATTTTGTACTTATTTGTGACTAATTAGCAGATAATACATCATATATAAACTCCTAATAAGGGGTTGTTGGGTACTTATTATGCTTATTCTCAAACATGCCTCACTAACAGGTTACTGGACATTAATAAAGGATTTGCATGCCTTATAATGAAGTAAAGACTGTTCTTGGCCATATTAGGTCCTACTAGCTACTTGTTTATGATTACTACCTTGGTAATAAAGCAGCAAAACAAAGTGGACCATGCATGGATAACACTCTATCCCAGAGTTGGACATTGTTTCCAATAACGGGCTTATTAGGAGGATGTTGGTCACTAGTAAAGAGTTTTGCAGCCCCTATTCTGAAGTGAAGGTTTCACTGTCATTAATTAGGAGCTTATTAGAAGCATATAGTTCATTAATAAAGTCTTTTGCCGCCCCTATTCTGAAGTAAAGGCTTCTTTTACATTACTTAAGAACTTATTAGCAGCATATGTCATTAATGCACAAAGAAGCAATTATCTTTAATCAGTTGTGCAACTTGTATATTGAAGTGAAGACTCCAGGCACCCTATGAAGCTCTTACTCACATTAATGAACCTGACAAAAAAAATAAGTTGAAGTAAAAAAGAAACAGACAAAATCCTTTTAATTAGGAATTGATTTGGGTTTTTTGAAAGAACTGTTACAACTTGTAACAAAAACTGCTATATAATTATTTTCCCAGTAAAACATACAATCTTAAATTGGAAATATTTTTTTCCAAAAAAGGTCAGATCCATTCTGCGTTCCTAAACAGATACAGCACCACCTGGTGCAGTGTATAATGTATCTTTTTTTTTCTAAGGCCATCAACAATCTCTTGTAAAGGGATAACATTTGTAATAACATTGGAAATTTAAACAAAGTACTATTTATTTTTTTTACGTATTTGGTATTATTAGCATTACAGAAATGGGGATTTTGAACGTGATATCGAACATGATTTTCAGCTTTAACATCACAAATTAACATTAACAGTTAGGGCCCTATGAACATTGTTTTATTATTTTCTGATTAGAGCTTTTACCATTTAAAAAAATATAATTAGGTTGATTTAATTGAACTAATGTACACAGCAGTCACAGCGAACAACACAAAACCGTAAATATACAGCTTATATCGTCCTTACTGCTCTCCCTTTCCTTTTTTCTCTCCCCATCTACTTGGCTGCTGATTTTCTAAGGCTGGAAATGTCAATTAGTTGAAACAGCGACAGGTGCGCAACGAGCAGCACAGGATAGCCGACAGATCTTTTTTCTAGGGCACATGGAATGCATGACATGCAACTAATTAATAAGCCTACGTTTTGGCACAGTAAATTTTAGCAACTTTCACGGGCGAAAAAAAAAAAATTCACGGAAAGGTCAACAAATGACAGTTTTCTTTATATAAACATACAGCTTTTAAACAATTACAAACACTTTTTGGATACGTTTTAACTTTTAATTTAATGTAGAAAATAGTTGTTGTACTTAATATAGTTAGAGTTTTCCTACGATTTTGATACAGCATGTTGACATCGCGAGGCTGTCAGACATGATTCCATCTGTCTGTCATCTCGCAAGATGTCTTTGTAAGAAGAAGATGATCTCTCATGGTCTGCACTGTTAACAGGCACCAGCAGACTCCTCAACACAATCACAGCCAGGTTTGGAAAACAATATTTTAATTCAAATCAAAATTCAGCAACATTCAACCACTACAGTGATGGAACCGCTGAATTCAGCTTTTACCCAGGAGTTGTCTTCAAGCATTCGAATTGCATCAAATACATTCAGTGATGCACAGTCAGGATGTTTGGCTTGTGGGATCAAACACTCAGCAGGCACTTTGAAACAATTGACAAAAGCGTGCAGACCCAGTCATGTATGTTTTGATTTTCTCACTGCTTTCGGTAAGGGCTTTCTTAGCTATTATTATTATTTATTTATTTATTTATTTCTTAGCAGATACCCTTTTGGTATGCGGCTTGTAGGGTCAGGAAGTTTGGCCACCCCTGTTATATATAACCACATTCTACTGGCGAGAGTGTTGCACTGTCCCTGCAGAATTCAGATCCAGGTATTTTATTATCAGTCGTAATCATAGTAGTCATAGTCGTAGTAGAGTGAGTGAACAGAGTGTGATCGGGTTCATCCCCTATGAGAAGGACAGCGTGTGCGTAACATCAGTTCAGCAGTTTTGAAATCGATGTAAGATTATCCCAGTAAACATCAATCACAAAACATATATACAGTGCTTATAGAAAGTCTACACCCCCTTTCAAAAATGTCACCTTTTGTTGCCTTATAGCCTGGAATTAAAATGCATTAAAATATTTTTTTGTTCATTTATCTACACATCCTACCCCACAACTTCCAAGTGAAAAATAATATTCTATAATTTGTAGAAAATTAATTAAAAATAAAAACTGAAATAGCTTGGTTGGATAAGTGTCCACCCCCCTTGTAATAGTAATCCTAAATTAGCTCAGGTGTAACCAATTGCCTTCAAAATCACACACCAAGTTAAGTGGCCTCCACCTGTGTTAAATTGTAGTGATTCACATGATTTTAGGATAAATTCAGCAGTTCCTGTTGGTTCCCTCTGCTGGGTAGTGCATTTCAAAGCAAAGACTCAACAATGAGCACCAAGGCGCTTTCAAAAGTACTCCGGGACAAAGCTGTTGAAAGGCACAGATCAGGGGATGGGTATAAAAAAATATCAAAGGCCTTGAATATCCCTTGGATCACGGTCAAGACGATTATTAAGAAGTGGAAGGTGTATGGCACCACCAAGACCCTGCCTAGATCAGACCGTCCCTCCAAACTGGATGACCGAGCAAGAAGGAGACTGATCAGAGAGGCTACAAAGAGGCCAATGGCAACTTTGCAAGAGCTACAGGCTTTTATGGCCAAGACTAGTCAAAGTGTGCATGTGACAACAATATCCCAAGCACTCCATAAATCTGGCCTGTATGGTAGGGTGGCAAGAAGGAAGCTATTACTCAAGAAAGCCCACCTTGAATCATGTTTGAAGTATGCAAAAAAACACTCAGGAGATTCTGTAGCCATGTGGCAAAACGTTTTGTGGTCTGACGAAACTAAAATTGAACTTTATGGCCTAAATGCAAAGCATTATGTTTGGCGCAAACCCAACACCGCGCATCACCCAAAGAACACCATCCCTACTGTGAAGCATGGTGGTGGCAGCATCATGTTATGGGGATGTTTCTCATTGGCAGGGACTGTGGCACTTGTCAGGATAGAAGGGAAAATGAATGGCGCAAAGTACAGAGAAGTCCTTGAGGAAAACCTGCTGCCCTCTGCAAGAAAGCTGAAACTGGGACGGAAGTTCACCTTTCAGCATGACAACGACCCAAAGCAAGGAACACACTAAGGAACAAAAAGGTTAATGTCCTTGAGTGGCCCAGTCAGAGCCCCAACCTAAATCCAATCGGAAATTTGTGGCATGATTTGAAGATTGCTGTCCATCAACACTCCCCAAAGAACTTGACAGAGCTTGAACAGTTTTATAAAGAAGAATGGTCACATATTGCCAAATCTAGGTGTGCAAAGTTGGTAGAGACGTATCCCAACAGACTCACAGCTGTAATTGCTGCCAAAGGTGCTTCCACTAAGTATTAACTCAGGGGGGTGGAGACTTATCCAATTATGATCTTTCAGTTTTGTATTTTTAATATATATATTTTTTTAAATTTAAATGCATGAAGCGCTGAGGCACTGACACAACAAAATGTGAAAAGGGTTAGGGTTAGGGTTAGGGTTAGGGTTAAGGTGGTGTAGACTTTCTATAGGCACTGTATATATATATATATATATATAACATAACAACAATTTTACACCCAATATCAACGGTGTATTGGCCTATTCATGGAGTCCAATGTTTGGGTCTCGGGACCCAGCTGTAGTGACACCGCAGGCCCTTCATGTATAAGGCATATTTAAGTATAGTAAGTTATAGTGTCTATAGGGGGCAAGCCCCCAAACCCTTACCTAAAATGACGTACTAATATGCACAACCTAGATCCTCAAAACTATTGTTTACTTGACTTGTTATTATTATTATTTTATTATTATTATTTTATTTCTTAGCAGACACCCTTATCCAGGGCGACTTACAATTATTACAAGATATCACATTATTTTTTACATACAATTACATTATTAGATTATTTTTACATACAATTACCCATTTATACAGCTGGGTTTTTACTGGAGCAATTTAGGTAAAGTACCCTCCGGTCAAGTCCAGAGCCTTAACCACTACTTCACACTGCTGCCCTATAACTTGTAAAGATAAATTTCAAAATTGTCTTAAATAAACTGTAGAAAATGCAGCATATAAGTGTATTACACAGATTTACATATATAATGTTTTGTTATTGATGATAATCTCTGCTGCAGTGATGATACACACACACTCCTCGTAGGAGAAAAACCCAATCACGTGCTGTTCGCCCACCCTACCAATAGAAGATTGGCCTTTTCCGCAGCTAGCCAATCAAAAGTGATAGGGGTGGGACCTAAACACTGCCTCAGCTATCTCGGAAATAAGAGGTGGCAAGTGAAACAAAACACCAGCATAATACAGTATAGAATATGTATATGTGAATATATAGTTTTGGTCTGAGGTTTAGAGGTACGCATTATTAAATTTGTATGTGTATGTGCTAGACTTCCGCAATTCAGAGATTTCAGAAACTTGCGTGGCAACAGAACAAACATAGTGAAACAAAAAATAAATAAATAATAATTTTTTAAAAATTGTCCAACGGGCAAAGTGTAGCAACAAATCTTGTTGTCCTGGGCATCAGGCAATATGAATTCCACACCCCTGCTGTACATATATAATATACAGTATATATACACGTTTTCTTACAGAACGGTAGCTTCAGCAATTCTGATCTTTATGGTAATCTAGAACAGAGCTAAAATCCAGCACTTTAGGTTAATAATATAAAAATGATCTAGTCAAAATACAACAGGTTACATTACCCACTACATCATCTTCTTCTTAAAATTAATATTATAATAATAATAATAAATTCCTGAATCTGAATTCCGCAGGGAAAGTGCAAAGCTCTCGCCAGTAAAGTGTTGTTATTTTTTATTTATTTATTTGTTATTGTGGATTCATTACACCGGTAGTCCATACTAGGTCAACACATTTCTCAGTAGATGCTAATCCACCTGGGTATTTTTTTAACGTTCTGTAAGGCTGCAGCAAGCTTCTGTTAAGCCCCAAATTGATCTTTTTGAACACATTCGTGGAACCAACAGTTTTCTTTTTTTTCATGTTTTTGTTCTTCTAAAACAAATCTTGCTCAATCAATTAAGCCTGGTACCAATTCCCAGCCTTGCTAATTGAATGCATTTTGGGGTACTTGACTTGACTTGACTTTTTTTGGCCTTGGTAGGGGCCCATAATAGATGCTACTAAAGGCTAGAGTACAATTAATTGATTGCTAAGGGATAGAAAAGTCTAGGCTTAAGTCAATTAAGTATGCAATGAACGCAAAGATAACAAAAGTGTAAATGATAAAAAGATATACAATTCTGTGCTTTGTAAAGAGCTTCATTATTTATTTATTTATTTATTTATTTATTCATTGGTGTCACATAAAAAAAAACATACTTTATGCTTATTTTCCCTCCTTTTTTGCAGGCTCACATTTTTTTAATTGCTACTTCTACATTAGTCTGAGTTGAGAAGAGTTGAAAGATCAAATTAAATGGGCTTCCCTGAATTTATGCTCATCCAATAATATTACTGGTGAACTTTTACAATATTTTTGGATGACAGTACTTCATGATTATGCTTATGCTTCAGTGACCACTATTTGATAAAAGAAAACAACTTACATTCAATCAAATGACTGACAATGTAGATTACACATCCCATACATTTCTCCTTTTATTACATGATTGAGATTCAAAGTGTCATTCTAAATTCCAAATGTTCTAAACAAAGTGAAATCTAATGAAAGAAAAGTTGTGTAAGAGAATATAACACTAAGGCAAGTACATATTTCATATATTCTGTGTGACTTACAGTACTATCATAAGGAAACTATTAAACTATTGTAACGCCTCACTGGCACGCTACAAATAAAATATTTAATATACAAAGCACAATAATTGATCTATTTCCATTGTCAATCTAAAAATATAGTAACTTTGGTATTGTGAAGGTTTGGTTGTAAAGTTAAACATTAAAAAGGTTTACGTGATGCTGTGGCCTTTTAACTTTGCTTGCCTCATCTTCCATGCTGTTGTAACACAGTAAATTTACTGTGTGCAAAATGCCTAACTGTCAAGAAGGAGGTACTGGCCCTCCCCTATTATAAATACATATGAATTTACCCCAATTTTATGATTGGTTTAGGGTGGTTGGAGATTATCAACTGGGACAGATGTGAAAAAGTGAGAGGGGGAGGGGTGGAAAGAGAGTATGTGTTTTACCATTGTTAAATTACAACATTTACCACTAAATTGGTAAAATAAATTCGGTATTTTATATAGTTGCTATAGTTGTCCGTACACATTCTCCTTGTGTTCCATAAAGCAAAAAACAGTTTTAAATTCCTTTATCTGGGGCTAGCTGAAGATTCTATCATTATTTACAGACACTGCATCAAGCATGAGAGCACACACAGTGGTTCAGAAGACTTTAGTAGCATACTTCATTTATTCATGCTGTATATGCTTCAAGTTATAAGGCCATACATTTCATGAAAAGTTGCACCTGTGCTGTCCTTGGATTTTATTTAATGATTTAAAATAAGAGCCCATAGACTAAGGTTTATTCACTCAGGCATTGAGTAGTTTCTGAATTATTTATTGAATTTCCATGTCGTTTCCATCACAGTCGTGTTTTAGTTTTAAGGTTACCACTATCTGAGAAAGATGCCTAATAATAGACAGCGAACCATAGGCATTGAAATAATGATCAAACAGCTGGGGACCAACAAACTTTAGAGTGGCCAATACCTACACAGCTGTGTGGTCTTCAGCTTGTATCTTGTGTACAGTCATAGAGCTATATTATTATTATTATTATTATTATTATTATTATTATTATTATTATTATTATTTTTTTTTTTTTTTTTCTTAGCAGACTCCCTTATCCAGGGCGACTTTTGTTACAAGATATCACATTATTTTTACATACAATTACCCATTTATACAGTTGAGTTTTTACTGGAGCAATCTAGGTAAAGTACCTTGCTCAAGGGTACAGCAGCAGCGTCCCCCACCTGGGATTTAACCCACGACCCTCCGGTCAAGAGTCCAGAGCCCTAACCACTACTCCACACTGCTACAGCACCACAAAAACAAAAAAAGATTAAATATCAACCAGTTATGCTTGGTTGCAAGTAAACAAATATTGGTGTGCGTGTGTGTGTGTGAAAGACATATTCAAAGAACTTTAGTTATGCAGTCAAAGAAAACTCATTTAAAATTAAAAGTTGCTTCTGCTTCTTGGTACCTAATCATTTATATGCTGTTGTTTTAACTTACTCCAGTGGTCAAGGGTGATCGAGTGGTTTGCAGTGCGCTGGCATACAGGTGATGCAGGTGCTCCAACAACAACAGACACAAAGTTCACGGTTCAAAACAGTTCTTTATTTTCTCTTTTCTGCTTGAGACCGTTAAATAATAATGCCTGCTCTACACAACAATGTGTATTGCCAACTTATAAACCACGGGGTTCAGTCCCGAAATAATAATATAAAGTACAACACACAACACAGACACGGTCACTTCTCCTGACAGTGATTGCTCTGAGTGCAGGTGCGGTGCAAGGTAATTACAGAGACAGTCGTGCAGTGTAGTCCGGGCTTGATGCTGGCCTGTAGCAACAGCTCCCGGTTAGTCTAACAGTGACAAACACAGACAGTTAGTTTCGACAAACAAACAAAACACTTAACACTCACGATACGCTTTTCACAGTCCATTTCCTTTTTCGGTCATTCTCATAACCACATCAAAGGAACAGATTACATCGTCACATCCCTAATTATACCCTTAGTCACGCCCCCTGCGATAGCTAGTTCAGTCATGTCTCCTCCAATCCATGACTGACACATCGCTTACCGCTTCAGGGCGATGACTTCGGGCATTGTGGCTCCACCCCCTTCCTGGATGACTGGCTTCTGACTGACTCTGGAATGAACTGACTAACCAGTTCCTGTTCTATAGCGCCCTCACAGTTCGGGAGGGAGATTGTTGACTAGGATTCATTTGCTTTCTGTGACATCAAGCTACAGTCATACCATGCAGAAAAGCAAACTGGTAGCACTGACTGAGTGGGAGACTGCAGGTGATTTGACTTACCAACTGCTGTATCAGATGTTTTTCTTTTTGCATTTGGATTGGAACGCATCACACCAAATTGAACATGTTGTATTTTACACGTCATTTATACAATATAGTAGAATAGTGAAGATCATGCATTTTGAAGCAGATCAACACTAATTCTCAACAAAACTCCTGAAAATTACAAAATATGTTAAAACAGTATTAGAAAATTACAAGCAGGCATATTATATATTGGAAGACCTCTGAAACCTGGATAACAATGTACCTGCTAAGGTAAATTTCACTATAGAATGATCATTCCATTCAAACCTTCTATTTTAGAAGAGCAATAGTATTGCTTTACATTATATTAACAATTACAACTTTTAATTTTATAACCATTCTGTGCATTTAACTTTATGCCATGTGTTATGAAAAAAAGAGAAAAACACATTGGGCAAACTAGTTACCATTTAACATTAATATGCCTGCAACTTTAAGTGCAGTAGCATATTCACCAATCTGTTGTTTATCAGTTGTACTGCCCCACTGCTCTATACTGTAATCAATACAGCCAACCGTTGTTTACAAAGAATAGCTGCAAGCATTAGACTTGGGTGGCAAAAAGCTTGCCCACTTACACTGGATTATATTGGTTTACAGTAGTCATTATTAGGTTAGTTTATAAACCTTTTAAATATCTGCACGCTCTCCACACATCCTCGTAAAAAGCTTTGCCTTTGGAACCTTATGACTTTAAGCAAAAACTAAAGTGATTATTCTTTTTTCAAATATTAAGGAATAGAAGAATAACATAGAGGGCTATTCAGATATTAAATAGTGAAAGTTTTCTACATTTTTTTGACAGATTCATTATATGTACAGTGTTTATTATTATTATTATTATTATTATTATTATTATTATTTTAAAAATCTTGTATGTTGTAATCATTAGGGCATCAAAATGGGTAGTGGGAGGAGAGCGCTTGGCTTCTGGAATACGACTACCACCAATTCGAGCATACATGGATGACATGACAACCATGACTACAACAGTAGCCTGCACTAATCGGTTATTGGGCAAATTAACCAATAACATTGAATGGGCACGAATGCAATTCAAGCCCACTAAATCAAGGAGCATCTCTATAATTAAAGGTAAAGTAGTAGATAAAACGTTCTTCATTAATGGTGAGGCAATACCAACAGTGTCTGAGAAGCCAGTGAAGAGCCTTGGGAGATGGTACGACGGGGATCTAAAGGACACAGTTCGTGTGGGAGAAGTTAGACAACAAGCTGTGGAAGGGTTGAAGAGCATAGACAGCAGCGCTTTACCAGGCAAACTAAAACTCTGGTGCTTTCAGTTTGGCCTACTGCCAAGGCTGCTGTGGCCACTGACTGTGTACGAGGTTTCTTTGACAACAGTAGAGAAGCTGGAAGCTTTAATCAGTTCACACATCAGGAAATGGTTGGGAGTTCCACGCTGCCTCAGCAGAGTGGGACTTTATGGTAAAGGAATACTGCAGCTACCTGTCTCCGCTCTAACCGAGGAGTTTAAGTGCGCCAAGGTCCGACTGGAAATGACATTAGTAGAGTCACGCGACAAATGCGTAAGGGAGGCAGCACCTGTGTTGAAAACTGGAAGAAAGTGGGTGGCAAAGAAAGCTGTGGAGGATGCAAAGGCTGCCCTTCAAATTGGTGATATCATGGGGCAAGTTCAGCATGGAAGAGGGGTCTTGGTCTCAGTTCAGCTCCTCCTACATGGCACAAGGCAGCCCCAGCGAACGGAGGAAGCTTGTAGTCAACGAGGTGCAAAAGCAGGAGGAGAGGATGAGGTGTATAAAGGCCATTTCCCAGGGCAAGCAGGGAGAATGGATGAGATGGGAGAGTGTGGAACAACGCAAGATTGGCTGGCAGGACCTATGGTCAATGGAACAGAGCAGGATCAGTTTCCTTATAAGGTCAACATATGATGTTCTCCCATCACCACAGAACCTAAACCTCTGGGTAGGAGAGGATCCCTCATGTCCTTTGTGTTCATCACCTGCAACATTAAGGCACATTTTGACAGGATGTAAGGTGGCTCTTAGCCAAGGATGGTTTACTTGGCGCCATGACCAGGTGCTGCGATGTTTGGCCTTAGCATTGGAAGACAAGCGTAACATGACCAATAAGTTGCCACCTGTTCCATCAAAACATTACACGCAAAAGACAACATTCCTCCGCCCAGGAGAGCAACCACCAAGAAAAGGTGTTAAAACCAATCCTCGCCCAGGACAACTGGAAGCTGCTAGAGACTGGAAAATGCTGGCAGATGTTGGTCAACGGCTTATTTTTCCACCTGAGATTGCCACCACAAACCTTCGACCAGATATTGTCTTGTGGTCTGGATCAGCACGCCTTGTTCACCTGGTAGAGTTAACAGTGCCATGGGAGGATGCTGTAGATGAGGCGTATGAGAGGAAGAAACTGCAGTATGCTCAACTAGCCACTGAAGCGGAACAGCGAGGATGGAGAGTCTGGGTTTACCCAGTGGAAGTGGGATGTCGAGGATTTGTGGCACACTCTACAACCCGGTTTCTCAGAGATGTCGGATTCAAGAGTTGCGTCGCACAGTGAAGAACTTATCTGAAGCAGCAGAGAGGAGCAGCAACTGGCTGTGGTTGAGACGGAAAGATTCTGGCTGGGGATCTCAAGCACAATAGAAAGAAAGAAAGGCTGATGTACAGGTAAGTAAGCTGGGCTGAGTTGAGTGGGGACGGAGGGGGTGATGCTGGGACGCCAGAATCACCGTCGAGTCCTCTTGAGGTGTCGTGGGCTAGTCGACGAAACACCGAGGATGGAAGGTGCCCACTTGAAGACCCCAGAGATGTACCCTACTTAGCTCAATCCAGACGGTTGTCATGCTGATGCGCTGGGGAGACCGCACTATGGTTGATCCCGGAGCCAGCATCGCAGCCGTTGTGTGTGCTGATGCGCTAGGGAGGCAAAATAAGCTGATCCCTGGAGCCAGCATTACACTTCAGCCATCAACACCAGACAGAAGGATATCTACATCATCATATGGAAGGAAGCGCAAATGGATGGAGACACATATGGATCACATTAGTTTACTGTGAAGCTACGTCTTAGTTGGTGCTTATCTTGGCGAGAGCCAAGTTCAAATCAGCATGAAGTTTTAACATCTACTCTCATGTAATGGAAATCATTACAACTATGGCCAAACGTTTTGCATCACCCTATAGAATTTGCTCATTTTGCTTCATAAAGTCGAATGAAACCTGCTGACTAAGAAAATAATGTTAACATATTGAATTACATACCGCTTTGTAGTGCTCCATATACTTAACGAAAAACTGAAAAAAATTGAAAAATGTGATATTTCGAAATCTAACATGAAATACTGTACTACTATTATGGCTTCCTATAGACCTTTGCAGTATCTTTCATTACATAATGTTAAATAAAATATCTAAATGAAGTTCATATAGTTTAATTATGTCTCACTCCTAAAATTCGAGGAGATGCAAACCCTTTGGTCATAACTGTAGTTACAGATAGCCTAAAGCAAATACTAGTCAGCTGCTTGCGGTTTCTGAAAATTCAATCTGTGGTAAGTTATTTCTTGGTGTATTGATGCTACGTTGCATTTACAAAACCCACACAGTAACAGAACACCCCTGTTACAAACCTTACATTAGAAACTTGTACACCAAAGATTTTTTAGCACATTAAAAGAGTGATCAGTAATAATATTTAAGAAATCTTGGTTTTCACTCTTTAAAGTTTATGGTATTTGTTCTGTCTGTCTGAGAGCATTTTAAGCACATATGTGAGGTTATTTAAGCTTTTAACTTTCTTCAGCAAATTAGAGGGCTACTGACCTCATACCATTAACCACCCTGAGGCATTTGCACCGTCATGTGTAGTCAAGTGAAAAAAAAAAAAAAAAATGACCTGCAAAAAATTGAGTATCTAGAGCGGGATGCTGCTGAGTGATTAACTTGTTGAAATGGAAGGCTACTTAGACAAACATGCCTTAATTACATTATGTGACCACCCACCTAATATATATATATATATATATATATATATATATATATATATATATATATATATATATATAGTATATATATATATATATATATATATATATATATATATATATATATATATATATATATATATATATATGTGTGTGTGTGTGTGTGTGTGTGTGTATCTTCTTTACATGTACAGTATGCTTAGCTTTCTGTGGTTTGTACATCAGTGGACCTAGGGGCACAGCCAGGGATGTGACCAACTGCTGTGTGATTAAAGCATTGCAGGTAATTGGAAACTGCAGTTCTTGTTTCTGTTCCATCTTAGGAGCATTTTCAAAAGTTATTTGATGTTTTTTTAATTACAAATTAGGGGCTTGATGGGTAAGAAATAGAGTAGGAGGACAAGGAAGAGTCAAACAGTGACATATATTGCATTTTATCTAGATTATTAGCAACAACATCACACTGGCTATGCAAGAAAACCCCATGTTTTAAACCCCAGGATTCAATCCAATTAGGCTCCCGCTGTAGCCATGGGTTATTGAGCATTAATGTGAAAAATGAAGACTAAGATACCTTTGGCTTTTGCCTCCTTTTTGGTGGTGGTGAGGCAGTAATTAGTGCATGGACTGCAAATAAAGAGTTGGTACAGAATTAACTGACCCAGTGTTGAGCATAAGCATCTATACTATTTCAATGGTCTCAATGGGGAACACTAGAAATAAAATTCAAACAATTCCATTTACTGTTTATTAATATTATCTGTAATACCCAGAAAGGCAGAGCATGTGCTTAACAGGCAGTCCACAAATGAAACAGCGCTACTTTTTTTTTAATATATAGAACAGATTTTAATTAGACTGCGTCAGGATGTTGCAAACGTTTCGAAAGATAGAATGTGTAAGTACAATAATGTGTCACTCTTATCTTCTGTGCTTAATCATATAAAAAACACAAAAGATTCTCAGTACAATAAAAGGGACCAGTAATAATGATAGCACAATGCAAAAAATCAAATTATCAAATGGTGACTGCATTTCTCTTCCTGGACAATCTGCCAATCCTGCGGTCCTGCTTGCAGCACGCTCCCGCTGTCTGGGCTCCCAGGATTTTGAAGCTATCCGTGCTGTTGATTTTCTCTATTTACTATGTACTGTTGCAGCCGTTTCTTCAGTCACCGACAGCTTGAACACGTTTAGAGACCAGGATTTCTCGCTGAGAACCAGCAGCTCTCTCCTTCCACACATCCGCCATGACAGCCATGTCTGTTTCCATTGTTTCAGGACATGGATACATGGAGTCATAGATACTGTATATGTCTTCATGTTATTAAGGCATTGCGACGACTCATCAATCCACTTCATCAGCGCCATTGTCTCTCCCCCTTCAGCACGACGCAGAAACCAGCCAATGGAAGTCTCTTCCTCGCAGTACAAGCACGCACCGTCCAGCATTCATCTGTGCAAGCTGTCTATCACTCTTGTAGCATTAATATTATTATTGGCTAAAGAACTTGTCCTTACTCTACCGCTTTCGTCACCATAACTTAACTGAAGCTCCAGGTTCCATGTTTATTTAATTCTCAACCTCAGCTCTCGTCCTACATTGTCAGTCTTTCCTTGTTCACACAAAAGACAATTTAAGCAATTCAGCGATCTGATATTCGACAATTCGTCCCTCCGCATTCTCCTCACACCTGCTCAAGATTACATTGCCGCTGCCCTCACGCATCTACTCGCTCCTCCTACGCAACCAGCCGGTTTGCTTTCTGCAAGCAAAATCAAATCTGCCCTGTGTCCTTCAACCAGGATTTCATTCTGTCTTTCCTTGTATAAGATAACCTGTAGCACCAGCTACATCAATGCAGCATAAGTAACTTGCTGCCTGTTGCTCTTAATTTAGTGCCAGGTTCAGTTAATTCTCTATTAAATTGCGAAATAAGCAATTTTGTCCTTGTTTTTAAGTGGTCTTTTCAGATTCTTAAGTTAAGTTAGGTGGAAACTATTCAATGTAGTGTGAATATTCAGTTGTATTTGTTTTAATTGGTTATCTCTGCACTGGTTTCTCTGTTTAAAACATCATGAATCTTTTTTTACCTTTCCGCATTTAAATTCTGATTTTATTCAGGTTTTTCATTAAATACCTTTTCAAATGACTTATTGGGCTTAATCAGTATTATTATTGCAGTAATACCTTCATTGTTTTCTCTTTAAATTAGACACTTCCTGGAAGGGGAGGCGGTGCTTGAAGGGGAAGTTTGCATGGCTGCAGGGAAAATTCATTTAAGCATTATACTTTTGGTTTGTTAGAAAAATAACTTCTGTAATCTACCATTCGCTACCTTTACAGTATCCAGTTATCTTAATACCTTCCAGGAACAAACTACGGATTACAATTACTTCTTATCCTTTAACATAACGAGAAGGGCCTTACCAAATGGTAAAGCCCTCTTATGAAGGTTCTATTCTATTAGAAAATAGATATTTTTAAAAAAAGCACTATTTTTTATGTTTGTTAATGAATACAAAGTTATTATTCAATGAGTAATGTGGTTTGCTCAGAATTCCAGCAGTGGACGCTTCGTGGATATTTCTAATTGCAAATAATAAAAGCTTCTACTTACATGGAGCTGTTCTTTCTACTGTACTTTACTTAGCAAGTAAAAAATCAAGTTAAAATCAGGTGATAAATCTTTGTAAATCGTCCAATACCACAACAGACAAAATGTAAACATGATTTTGAATGCACCGCTCATTCGCAGGAAGCTAAGATTCCGGTATAGCTGAAACGTGACGTCATTAGCTGCAAGTAGCCTATTGATCAATCAGGTTAAAGGAAATCTGCAATCCATTTTCTAATTTCTTTTGAGGAATCCCTAAATGTTCTACATCATCAGGGAGCATCTAATACATTTATTTTTAGGAGCAATATCACAAGCCGATCAATATTTGCAGAATTACTGAATCTCATTCTGTGAGTGATATTATTGGCACATTTTGGAAGTATTAATCTCCAAATTAGAAAATATCTTCACCCCAATGCTTTAAAAAGTAGGAATATTATGTAATCTGTAGCCTTGTACATAGGTCAAGTGTTGTTACCTACAGTAACCCATGTAAAATGAAATGAGCAATCATTTCTTGAATGGGAAGATTTGGGCTAGATTTCCTAAGCTTTTGGACCATGTGCAAAGGTTTCTCCATTCATATATAGGTAGAATACATATCCATATAGAAAACATCATAAATTGTATCTAGGTATATCTAGATAGCGTTTTATTCCAGCTTTCAGATTGTCAACACTGTATCTGATCATAGCAGTGAAAAAGGCTTATATGTTTTTAAAAGATCATAATCCTCGGGTTACATAAATATGAACCTGGTTTCTGCTTTATGTGTTGCAGTAAGTGTTTCTAAAAGTGATGCAACAAATCATTTAAAAATCTATATTTTTTTATGCAAATCATTGTTATAATTTTTTGAATTTATTTTTGTACTTTTTCTATACAGAACTGTATCTTTAAGGAAAAATAAGTAACACACAGTTAAATATGTAAGGAGAGTGAGGACAATGTATCAATTCCAGTGACTGTTTTGGAATATCTTGACAAATTATACCTCTCCAGCTGTCCCATAAATAACATTTAAAAAAGCAATATTTGTTTTTAACAACTGGAATATGAAATTTGGATGGGGATATTTTCACTTTGTCAGAGAAAATTCTGCCTTAATAACAGATTTAGGTTATTTCATCGTCCATTATTAGCTTTAGTACTGGTGTACATCTATTTTAATTTTACAAGGTAATAAGTATAGAGACTGACAGGACCATGTATCAAGTTGCTATTACTGTAGGTTTGCAGTTTACTGGAGGCAAAGTTGGTGGAGCTTAAATCAAAGGAAGCAGGTTAATAATGGGGGCCTGGGGCCACATGTTTTAAACAACTGTTTTTTTTTTTTTGATTATTCGGTGAAATATTTATCAGGATTATACCCTAAATATTAGCATTGTACAATTCACGGTGTGCTGTTCAATTTAAAAAGTGCCTGTAAAACAGAAGTGCTGCAACAAAAATTACTATTTACAGTGTTGATATTTATAGCTGTACAATACTGTTGCATTCAACAGATTGGGTAACACCCCACAGTACAGAGAATTACAAAGAAGTCCCATTTTCATTTGATATTTATAGCCACTAGCATGCAACCTACACCCCTGGCTTCTACAATGATTACATACTTATTAAAATAGGGGCACATATAGCAAAGACAAACGTATCCTCTAATAGCCCTACAAAATAGTTACAAAAACAGATTAGTCCTTGCTCTGATCTGATAACATGGGATGCACTCAACAGAATATTCAAGGACACTCTGCTATGCAAGTAGAAAAACACAACCCAAGCACCTCTGGCCCTGAGCAAATGACACGTAGGAACTAATTTCAACTGTGAGTGGAATTTTACCCAATATACATACCAATTTCACCTACATTCCCCCCTTAGACCTGGACTGACGAATACCTGAGGACATGACAAGATACACCTAGGAGAGATTTTCTGATAGCATCTTATGATTATCTTAGGTTGACCAGGTGCATACCCTGTTCTTACCCATCCGTCATAAAACTTACATTCTACCGGGCAACCACATCACATTTACTGTCAGTCAGGCTGACTATTATTATTATTATTATTATTATTATTATTATTATTATTATTATTTGTTTATTTAGCAGACGCCTTTCTCCAAGGAGACTTACAGAGACTAGGGTGTGTGAACTATGCATCAGCTGCAGAGTTACAACAAAGACGGAGCACAAGGAGGTTAAGTGACTTGCTGAAGGTCACAGAGTGAGTCAGTGAGTGAGCTGGGATTTGAACCGGGGATCTCCTGGTTACAAGCCCTTTTTTTTAACCACCGGACCACACAGCCTCCGAGTACCATGTCGCCATCTCCTCCCAACAAGTATCCCCATGTCCGCCCGCAGGGCATATCCCCAGCAAATTACCTACCTTAGTGCCTACCGTCAGTCTGCCTGTTAGCCTATAATAGCCACTGATCCAACTGCCACCTCATCAGGTGGGCGAACTACTTGCAGGGACTGGTCAGAAAACAACGTAATTGCATTAAACCAACTATAATGATTGCAACAGACAATTGTATTCCAATCATGATTTTAAATTATACCTCCCATTTTGTCCCTGTACAAAACAACTTTTTTTCTGTAGCACTATGTGCCTTTATGAATTGCATAATTTTGTTTTCAGCTGCCTTCTGTACCGTTAGCCAAATCTGGTGGTCTACATGATCACTATGCAAGGTCTGTATGCCTGACAAGTCTACTTTGAAATGATTCATGTTTAGAGGAATCTCATTCAATGTTTGCCAAATATTAGTTTGCTCTAGTGGAGAGAATGTATTTCCATCAGAAAAGTGGACTGTCCCTGTAACCTGCATGCACATAGATTGATTTCCTATCCTAGTGACATTAATTACCGCCCTTTACCCAGTATTCAGTAGCCATGGTAATAAAACACCATGTTTTACCATAATAATTAATAACTTGGAAAATGTGTGTAGTCTTAGTGGTCAATAGGGTCCAAGTAGATTCTGTCTGATTATCCCCATTATATTACCAGTTATATCATGCAGATCAGGACCAATTAAAAGAACTGGAACTATAACTACAAAAATGATCACTATTCATTGAACAAATACTAAAATAGTACGTGCATGCTTAACCATCTATCTGTAACACATTGGGAGGCAGCAGTTCTTTTTCTTTAAAGTTACACAAACTTCCATTACATCTTGTGATATTCTCTATACAATACCCACAGATGTAATCATTTTGTATAACACACTTCTATTGCTAAACAATTGGTACAAATAACATTACCATTAATTTCGCTACATTCATTTTAGACATTCAATGCTACATTAAAACATTCACATTTCACATTGTCTACAAAAATGTCCACAGCAGGTGACAATATTATCCCATTGTCAGACATTTGTTCTTCAGCGGAACATCAGTTTTCAATGATCCCGTTGTGTGAGTGTGAAAAATTATTTATGGCCAACTGTACGTTCCTGCTCCCTGCTGCCAGCTTGATTCCGTTCAGGTCCTGGTGCTTGAATCGTCATCAGAATCAGTAAACTGGAATAAATCAAGTGCAGTTTTAATTCTTTTGATAACATCTGATTTCACTCGGATCACAATGGTGTCCTTCACCCCCCCCCCCCCTACTGTAAGTGAGTGTGTGCTGCTTCCCTTTTATCAATCAAAGAAAGGATGCATTTGTTTCTCTGGTTGCAAAACATCTCTCATTGCTCACATTAACCACACTAAATTAGCTGCTCCCATGCATATGAAATTTCAGTTCTCCAGCAGGCTTGCTTATCAGTGTAGCTATAGTTTCCAAGCCAGTCTCACTCCCTTCTCATGTCCTTGAAGATTCAGTACAATTATACATTTAAAACATAAAAAAAACAAAGACTAAACTCCTTATCTGTCCTTTTTTGGCAAGATATCCACAGCACATATAAATGAATGTAGAAAGGAAAAGTTACAAGTATTAAAATGGAATATTATTCAGAAGTTCATGTTCCTCGATATACTTCCTCGATATACTTTTCTATAATTTCTCCCATTTTCCTTAATGGCTGTGGCAAACTGGTTTATCGTGCACAGGTATAGAGGTGATGCAATGCATAAACAGATGACAAACAACAAAGTTCACGGTCCAAACAATTCTTTATTTGTTTTTATAATCCGGGTCGTTTGGCGACCGTAAATAATAATCCCTGGCATTAAACAGCAATGTGTACTGCACAGTGAAACCTCGGGGTTCAGTCCTGAAATAATAAACACAGTATAAACACACAAAGAACACAAATACAATCACAAGTCCAGAGTGAGTGCTAACGTGCAAGTGGTGAAATACAGTTTATTAGTGAACAGTAGTCCAGTGCTGTCCGGGTTGGTGCTGGCCTTTAGTGGCAGCTCCCGGCTAGCGTTAGCCATCTGACAATGAACACAAAACACAAAACACTCACGGTTAATCTATCTCTGTACTCCTTTCACAGGTCCGTCTGTAACCATAACAATGGAACAGATTGCTCGGCCACATCCCCTGATATACCCTCAGTCACGCGCCCTTCGATAGCGAGTGCAATCACGTATCCTCCAATCCATGACTGACACATCACCTACCACATTACGGCGATGACTTCTAGTATTGTGACTCCGCCCCCTTCCTGGAAGGCCGACTTCCAACTGACCCTGGAATGAACTGTCAAACCATCCAGTCTGGGGCACACTGTTCCTGTTATACCGTGCCCTCACAGGTCGGGAGAGAGATTGTTGACTCTGATTAATTCACTCTCTGTCACAATGGCAAAAAAAAAACTACGGCAAAATATACTGCTCCTATTCTACTAGTTCTGGGATTCCACTATTGAGACCCCGTACCTTCAGATTAAATTGTGGGCTATGCACTATGTCCGGGCGCTGTCTGTTGCTCCGGCCCTCACGGCAATAACAACTCTACTCTTATGACAGTGTACTACTCAGGCAAAACTGTGGCACTATACCCTTCATAGCTCTATTCAGACACACTTGACACTACCCATTCGTTCCCCCACTACATGCTTTAATCAGAGGAAGATTTATCACCAAGAATTATTCTGTCTTTGTCACAGTACCCCAGCAAGCAGGTTGTATTCCTAATATGTTATATAGCAATATAGCTCTGTAGCATTACATCACAAACCCACACAGTTTAGTTGCATTCCTAAAAGAGATAATTCTCCTCATCCCTCTCTCCGGGGCCTCACATTCCTCATACAGTAATACCCACAGACTGTTACAGTTTATCTTATTTCATGGGATATATAAATCACTTATACACAGAACCTACTTTATGTCTCTTATCACTTGCACAGCTGGCTTATATCATGCTAAGCTCAGTTCTTGCCACGGCTGAACAAAAGTTTGTGGTCCAGTTTGTACATGATTCAATTAATATTATATATATATATATATATTTAAAAAAGTGCCTCCTATTTTCTGTTTTGAATGCCTGTTTATCTAATCTCCATTTGTGTCCCCTGGTCCTTGTTTCTTTTTTCAGGTCGAAAAAGTCCCCTGGGCTACATTGTCAATACCTTTTAGAATTTTGAATGCTTGAATCAGATCGCCACGTAGTCTTCTTTGTTCAAGACTGAATAGATTCAATTCTTTTAGCCTGTCTGCATATCACATGCCTTTTAAACCTTTTGCAGTCTTTCTAGAGCAGCAATATCCTTTTTGTAGCGAGGTGACCAGAACTGAACACGGTATTATAGATGAGGTCTTACTAATGCATTATAAAGTTTTGACATTACTTCCCTTGATTTAAATTCAACACTTTTCAATATATATCCGAGCATCTTGTTGTCCTTTTTTATAGCTTCCCCACATTGTCTAGATGAAGACATTTCTGAGTCAACATAAACTCCTAGATCTTTTTCATAGATTCCTTCTTCAGTTTCAGTGTCTCCCATATGGTATTTATAATGGACATTTTTATTGCCTGCGTGCAGTAAAGTCATTAATGTACATTAGAAAGAGCAGAGGACCTAATACTGATCCCTGTGGTACTCCACTGGTTACCTCGCTCCATTTTGAGGTTTCTCCTCTAATCAGTACTTTCTGTTTTCTATATGTTAACCACTTCCTAGTCCATGTGCATGCATTTCCTTGAATCCCTACTGCGTTCAGGTTGAGAATTTATCTTTTATGCAGGGCTTTGTCAAAAGCTTTCTGGAAATCTAAATAAACCATGTCATATGCTTTGCAATTATACATTGTCGATGTTGCATCCTCAAAAAAAAAATCAAGCAGGTTAGTTAGACACGATCTCCATTTCCTAAAACCATGCTGACTGTCTCCCAGGATACAGTTACCATGTAGGTAATTTTCCATTTTGGATCTTATTATAGTTTCCATAAGTTTACATATAATCGAAGTCAGGCTTATTGGTCTGTAGTTACCTGGTTTGGTTTTGTCTCCCTTTTTGTTGGTCGGTATTATGTTTGCAATTCTCCAGTTTGTTGGTACGCCTGTCTCAAGAGACTGTTGCATGATCTTAGTTAGTGGTTTGTAAATAACTTCTTTAATTACTTTGAGTACTATTGAGAGATTCATTGCAGAAAAAATGCTGGAGGGTTTCTGCCTTTAAAGCCACCCAGAGACCAGACTAATAACATTGAACCAACGAGCACCCCTGCATGGCCAAGTATGACTCATCCTCTGCTGATCTACGTCTGACAGCTGCCATTAATAACTATTTGGAACCTGTTTGAGCTCCCGTGTAAGATATCTATAGCCTTTGTATTCCAAAAATAAGACCTCATTAATCTACAAGATGAATGCCTTCGACAGGTATAGTTCAAAACACTTTTGCTCTTGATCTTCCAGTTTGCACCACTTAATCTAAATGTACAGTCCTGCCAAGCCCTTTTTCTCCATTATTCCCTGGATGTTGATGTAATGATTTAACACATTAATGATAAACCTGGTTTGAGGTCTGCAAAAAAAAACAAACAAACAAAAAAAAACACTCCACACTCCACAAAAGGTTTGTTTGATTTGGAATGATCAATTATTTCATGGGTACAATTGTTTTTTTTTTTTTTTTTTTCTTTTTTTTTTTAACTGCCAAAGGCAACCGTAGCTTGTGGTCCTAATGCAATTAACAAAATAAATTATATATATACATTTTTTTATGCACAGTTGAAATTGATTTATTATACCTTGACATATACAGTTGGTATTCCAAAGTATCAACATAGTATCAAAAAATAAAACAAATTGGTATGTGAATGCTGTCTTTGAGAAATTATAGAACTGGGAAAACATGTATAAAGTATCAGAGATGATCATCTCGTATATACAGTTTTAATCAACCATCTAAATAACAAAGCAGCAGCAACTGTGTAGCTTTAGAAGATATTGTAACGGCGGTGGAAGCAGGGTAAGGAAGCAGTTTAAATGAACCAACGCTCTATTTATTAAATGAAACACACAGGACTGGAACCGATGATAGACTCTCCCCCAACCAGGCCACCTCACCTAACCAGGCCACCTCACCTAAATACAGACTGAGCAGACCTGGTTGGAGACAGGCAGAATTCTAAACATTTTGATACATTTATTCAAAATAAGGCATTGAATGGAAACTCAGACAGAAAACAACCAATAAGCTCATGCAACACGCACCCCCACCCCACCCCACCCACAGTCCACACTTATTGGGGATCCAGTTTACTGGTAGTCCTTGCAAGTTCAACACATTTCTTAGTAGATACTAGTCCACATGGGACTTTCTATAACTTCATTCTGTAAATCTTGCAGCAAGCTGATGTTAAGCCCCGTATTTGTCTTTTTGAACAAATTCATGGAACCAGTCTTATTGTTTTCTTTTTCATGTTTTTGTTCTTCAAAAACAAATCTTGCTCAATGAATTAGGTTTAAGAGATTCTACTTCAACTCTAGGCGATTGCTCAAGCCTGGTGCAGTTGGTAGCCCGCAGCAATAATGCAGTAGACCACTGGCACCAATTCCCAGCTATGCTACTTTAATACATTTTGGGGTACAAATGTGACTTTTTTTCACCTTGGTTGGAACCCATCATATGTACTATATAAGACTAGTGAACAATGAATTGTATCTTAGTGCTAAGGGACAGAAAAATCTAGACTAAAGAAATCAACTACACAATGACCAAACACGATGATAACAAAAAGGATGAAAAAAGCAAATAATAAAGCTTTGTTTTTTCACCATTGAATTGTTGTTTGATTGTTGTTACTGAGCACTGCATCACTTCTACACCTGTGCACTACAAACCACTTTGCCACAATACCATACAGTTGCTACTCTGCTGCATTGAAAAAATATATATATTCACACTAGCACCACCATAGCTGTTTTTTGAACGGCTTTTGCAATTCAAATTTAAATATCTCCGCGTAGGTGAATATCTCGTGCATATCTGTTCTTAAGTATTACTAAATATTGGAATTAAATACCCATGCGATGTTTCAGCTGCAGAATCATAAATATGAATAAGTTATAAGCACTTCCTTCTTCAACTGCCAGACCCGCGCAGCATATTGAAATCAATACAATATAGCTGACAATTTAGTCTGGGCTTTAATATAAAATCATTTTGAAAGAATGTATTATATTCTCTTGTCGAGTGCTGAAACACTAATGAAAGTCATTCTACATATTATTATTATCGTTATTATTATTATTATTATTATTATTATTATTATTATTATTATTATTATTATTATTATTATTATTATTTATTTTATTAGCAGTTGTCACAAAATATACACATTGAACCACAACACAGTGTGATATAGCTACGCTACTTACAGGTGTAAAAAAATTAAAAATGTGCTTATTCTAAGCTCTCTGCACAAATCAGTGACCATCGGGACTGATGCTAAACGAAAGCTAGAGACTTGCATTTTACAATGCAACGAAGTACGGTGTGGATATACTGGATCAAATGTCACAGCTGTATTCTGTCAAAGGTGGTACTCGCAGGTGGCTGTTTTTTTTTTTTTTTGGACCTGGCAGCCATCAACGCTTTGGTTTTGTACAAGCAGTGCACCGGCAACACAATCACTCGGAGGGACTTCATTTTGCAGCTAGCCCTGGAGCTACAGCAGAAACATTTTGATAAGCGACGCGAAAGCCGGCTGGCAAATGCCCCTCAATCTTCAGCCAGCGCTGCGCCCACTGGCACACGGAATAAAAGACAATGCCAGGTTGCTAAATGCAATAAAAACAGAACTTTTGATGTCTGCGTCCGTTGTGAAAGGCAGTCTGTGGCAAATGCACTGGTACAGTTGATTACAGTTTTTCATGTTTATGTATAGTTAGCAATTTTCAATGTAAATACGGTGTTTCTACTCTGAAAATGTTATGTATGATGTTCATAAATAAAAATATTAAGTTGTATCCGATTGTTTGTTTTTCATTTTCATATCAAAGCTGTTTTAAAATAGTGCCGCACATTTTGCGGGTGCAGTGGTTGTATGTAGTCTGAAATCTCTGCGATTCTAGTGTCAATAAGAAACATTTGCTACAAATCAAGGATTACTGTATATTCCGGTAGCTCTTCCATTCTGAGTTCAGGCTATGGTTCCATAAAAAAAAAAACAAGCAATTCGCCATATATTAGGTCTGCTTTTCAGTCACATATGTGAACGCGCAATGGCACCTTAAAAACGATAGTGTGAACGGGGTCATAGTCTACAGCAATAAAAGCTACTAATAAACGTATTTGAAATACAGACTTAAACTAGGGGGAAATTAGCTCACAAATCTTTTATGCTTGTTCTATTTCTAATCATTTTACTCTCACAATCACTGTCACTACAGCTTGATTTCGACAATGGACAATTGCAAAGCATATGACATGGTTTATTTAGATTTCCAGAAAGCTTTTGACAATGTCCAGCATAAAAGATTAATCCTCAAACTGAACGCAGTAGGGATTCAAGGAAATTAGGGATTGGAAATTAGGGAGTGGTTAGAAAACCTGATTAGAGGAGAAACCTCAAAATGGAGCAAGGTAACCAGTGGAGTACCACAGGGATCAGTATTAGGCCCTCTGCTATTCCTAATCTACATTCATGATTTAGATTATGGTATAGTAAGAAAACTTGTTAAATTTGCAAACGACACAAAAATAGGAGGAGTGGCAAACACTGTTGTAGCAGCAAAGGTCATTCAAAATGATCTAGACAGCATTCAGAACTGGGCAGACACATGGCAAATGACATTTAATAGAGAAAGGTGTAAGGTACTGCACGCGGGCAATAAAAATGTCCATTATAAATACCATATGGGAGACACCGAAATTGAAGAAGGAATCTATGAAAAAGATCTAGGAGGATCTGTTGACTCAGAAATGTCTTCATCTAGACAATGTGGGGAAGCTATAAAAAAGGCCAACAAGATGCTCAGAATTATCTCGGGTTTAAAAGGCAAGTCGTATGCAGACAGGCTAAAAGAATTGAATCTATTCAGTCTTGAACAAAGAAGACTACGTGGTGATCTGATTCAAGCATTCAAAATTCTAAAAGGTATTGACAATGTCGACGCAGGGGACTTTTTCGACCTGAAAAAAGAAAAAAAAAAGAAAAAAGAAAATAAGAAAAAAGAAACAAGGACCAGGGGTCACAAATGGAGATTAGATAAAGGGGCATTCAGAACAGAAAATAGGAGGCACTTTTTTACACAGAGAATTGTGAGGGTCTGGAATCAACTCCCCAGTAGTGTTGTTGAAGCTGCCCCCCTGGGATCCTTCAAGAAGCTGCTTGATGAGAGTCTGGGATCAATAAGCTACTAACAACCAAACAGACAAGATGGGCCGAATGGCCTTCTCTCGTTTGTAAACTTTCTTATGTTCTTATGTTCTTAACTAATCATTACTCATCCCCTAAGCATGGCGTATAAACATTTTTTTTTGTTACACGTGACAAAACAGGCAGTTCAAAAAATAAAACATCACTAATAATAATTATTTACTCTCGTGGGAAGATAAATGAGGAGACGGAAGGTCCATGTCACCAGAAGCCCGAGATACAATTACAGGCTTTTTATTGCACACTTTGATGTACTTTATTTGTTACAATTAGTTGTAGCTGTTTACAATAGTTAGAGAAAGTAGCACATATGCCCATTTCCCTTCCCTTGTTTTTTTAATGCTTTTGTTTTGCCACTAAACTCTGTTTTGTTTTTGTGAAGTCTGTTTGGTTACTGTAGTAAACTTAACTTTCATATTTGTGTCTCGTTAAATAACCATCTTTGCTTCCCAGTGTACCATGATGTTGTTGAGTTGCTGTACTGGTATTTGATTAATTTTCCTGTTTTCTCCATTTTCTTCCAGTTACTCTTTTACTAAAAGGTTTACTAAATGTATATCACTCAACATCTTTTTTCTTGTGGTAGCATTTTCCTGATTTTCAACGAACACGTCTGTTTTCATCAGTAACATTTTGAAATCTGGTCGTCATTTTCATTAACTGACAGTTTGTGTGCTTTTGTGAAGTCAGTTCAGGTCTTGGGGTAACTTACCTTCTAATTTTAACAATGAGAGAGTAAAATGTATTTTCAGGGGGCAAAATGCAACATTACCTTAAAGCCATGAGTAATCTCGAGAAATACTGTAAAATTGGCATTCAAAAAACAGACTTCCATTTTAACTGCAATGTTACTTTTAACTACTGTACAAAAACTTAGTATTGAAATAAAACCAGAGACAACAGCAATTCTTATTCACTTTATTGACCACAGCCAATACAACTTTGAAGATAAGCACAGAAACATATCATATACATGAAGATAAGCACATAAACATAAATTCTATTTTAACATTAAATTCTTAAACTCAGCGTACATGTTAAAACTTCAATTTAAAGCTATGCAGATAAATAAATAATGAAATGCACTAATAAGTTATAAAACAGTTTGTTTAATATTATAGGCACCTTTTTTTAGCGGTTGTCTCTGACGTTGGTTCCAGTTGGATTTGTAGCTGGACTGGGGTGTTTACGCTTCAACCTGTGTCGCTTCTAATTTTTCTTATTCATACTGTGATTGGCTGCAAAGACAACAGGGCTAGCCAGAGATTGGATAATGTTTTGTTGGGCAGGTTTTTATTGTGCTGTTTTCTAGTAACTGAAAACATTGTATTATGGGAGATAGCGGACGTTTTAGGAGAGGCAGACAAGCTGTCCAGCAAATTATTAAAATGGATTGCTTATTTGGGATTTTTTAATGCATAAAAACAGCAGGTGCCCAGCTTATCTGGACCGCTGCGCGCAAGTCCATACTTATGAAAACGATATTTTGCAAATCAAAGGTATGCACAGGGCGTAACGTGTGTAATGGCCAGGGTGCTTATGTACGATATATCTTGATTCAGCACACCCATTCCCCACTCTTCGGGGAAACAGTAAAAAAAGGAAATATATATATATATATATATATATTATATATATATATATATATATATATATATATATATATATATATATATATATATATATATATATATATATATCCGTGATGGATTAGGTGGCATCACAAACATCGGGATATTATTTAAGCTGTATTGTTTAAAAGGTAGAAATAACAAACAAAATTAGTTAGGGGGAAATGGCAGAAAAAAAATGATTTTAAGGAAAAGAAAATGTAACTCATCTGTTGTGTGTGGTTGGGGGTAGGGTGAAGACGGTAGATCAAGTCCTTCAAAGGGGAAAAAAGGAAGAACAGGGTTATGTGGTTTTGTTGCACTGAAAGCAGTGAATTATTTTAAAATGAGAGGAATCTAAATGGTATTTTAGACAAAGTAAAATGCTGGAATTGAGTTGATGTGATTGTTTGGAAGCAGTGCGTATGCTGTGGGGTTAAACCTACCTGCGTTTGGTTTCCTGAGGACAGGAAGTGGTTGGCCTGGCGGCACCATGTTGGTAAGGGCGAGCAACGCAACTAGGCCACAGTCTTATGGGAAAACAGACTAAGGAGCAGTCCATTGGTTATATGGAAAGAAGGGGGGTTTTGGAAAAAGAAAAAAAAGCAAGACTATTGAATATGAAGTCTAATAGGGTTTTGCAGGATTAATTGAATAAAAATTGGGATTTTAACAGTTATCATTAAAATATTTATATATTTATAATGTTATATAATATTGTACTGTAGCTACAGGGAGAAGTAAAATATCATTATTCAAAAAACAAACAACAGACAATGAACTTGGATCTAACCAGCTCACTAACTGCGACTGTATATATTTTGCAAAAAGTAAAAGGTAGCATAATGTAAACTAAAATATAAGTTAATACTTTCTGTGCAGGGTGTCTTGTACAATAATAATAATAATAATAATAATAATTTTATTTTTATATAGCGACTTTCATAGTGGACCACTATCACAAAGCGCTTTACAGAGGTAGGCTTTGAACTGAGCATTATATGCAGTCACTTAAAATAGGACATTGATTTAACATTTCATCTGCAGGATGGAGCACAAGGAGGTTAAGTGACTTGCTCAGGGTCACATCGTGAGTCACTCAGTGGCAGAGGTGGGATTTGAACCGGTGACCTTCTGGTTACAAGCCCTGGACAACACTGCCTCACAATTATAAGAAATGTCATCTCGTGCAGCGTGGGCAAGAGTACAGTGAGGCAAATCTGTCTTCTCAAACTCAAAATGATTTTTGTAACCAGAGAAACCCTAAACGTATTAACTTAAAAAAAAAAAATCTCTGAAAAGAAATGTGCTTAACATCTGTAAACAAGATTGACAAATCCATCAAAGTGATTGGTCGATTTCTGATATGCGATTTATAATGCAATGTATGCTCTGAAGCGCAAGCTTCTCCGGTTTGCAGTATGTTCTGACAACTTTCTCAAGGGAGTCTGTGCACAATCTGTGAAGGTATTTAAAGACTGGTGTATCCTGGAAATGTACAGAATGCAACTTAGAAAGCTTTTTTATTACTCAGAAAATAATAAATGCATTCAATAATCAACCGGATGAGGTAGTAGAGAAAGATTAATGTCGTTCAAAAGCAATTAGATGACACCCTCGGGGAAATAATGTGCTAAAAAGGAATGTGTCTCAATAGGCTGACTTGCCTCTCATCTTTCCCAGCATTTATAATTTTCTCTTGAAAACAGTAAGCCCATATAATTGTTTCTAGTCAGGTCCCAGTGCCAAAGGTAATCTTTCCTTACGCTCAAAACTTTACACATTGAGAGGAACGGTCGTTCCTAGCACCAATTTATCAGTGAGAACTGCCAGAGAGAGACTCTATACAGCAAGGATAGTTTACGTGTAAATCAGCCAAAAGCACCACTTCACTTTTAATTTGTAGTTCCCAACATTATTAGGTGAAGTGTAGAAAAAAAAGTAAATACCTGTCATACAGTCAGAGAAATAAGTCGCCAAAGTAAGGTAAAAAATGTCCTCCTTTTTCTGCCATTTTTTTGCAGATTTTTTAAAGACCCCAGTGAGTTTTATCCATTGTGGCAAAGTGCCCGCCCCTGTGTGTATTTTGTGTTACGTGTTGTGTGTAAATGTTGGTGTATAGTCATTGGTACACGGGGTATAAACGGGTCTGTGTTTCACGTGTATTTAAAAATGTAGATTTGTATTTAGGCACGAGGATGGCACAAATCACTTCACGTGCTAGTTAAAATGTAATGTGTGGTCACGGGAGTACACTTAATTAATTCACATGCAGTTGTACCGAGATTCCAATTGAATGTTTGACTAGCAATCGAGTCTCGGGGCAACTGCATTAAAGTAGCATGTTTTCACTCACTCGGGGTTATATGTTCGGTGAGTGGAGAACGGGTGAGGAGAAGGAGGAAATAAGTAAAGGAAAGTAAAATAACGATACTTGTTTGTTTAAAACTCACCGTGTCCGTTTGTCTGTATAGTCCGTGTTGTTTACCTGTTTATTTTGGCCGCAAGTGCCGTGTCCTGTTTTTTGTGTTCTGTTGATTTATTAAATGCTCAGCGAAACCATTCGCTCAGCTCCACCAAACTCCACCTCTGTCGTTTATTTCCTGGCTCTGGTCTGACGTCACCCACTACAGCCGTCTTTGTGACACGTGGTGTCAGAACCGGGATCTACAGCGCCTCCAGGACTCAGGCCAGAGCAGGAACCGCAATTTGTTGTTTAAAAACAAAACAAAAAAACAACAAACAACAACAACAACAACAAAAAAAAAAAATAAATAAAAAAAAAATGGAAGGCTGGAACTGGAGAGATGGCTGCCAGGATCTGGAGGTCCTCCTCGGTGGTCTAGAGGACCAAGGCTGGTGCCTTGCCTGTGGGGAGTTCGGGCACCCGGTGGTGCGCTGCCCCTACCAAGAGGGAGAGGAGGAACTGGCTCAGGAGAGGAAGGTGAGGAGGAGGCAGAGAAGGGGAAAGGGGAAGAGGAAGGCAGAGTGTCCACTGCCCAAGTCTCCACCAGCAGAGGAAGAATGCCTGCTGGTTTTGCCTCCACAGCCCAAGTGGGAGGAGCCAGAACGTCCTACGCCTGAGTGGGAGGAGCCCGAACGTCCTACGCCTGAGTGGGAGGAGCCCGAACGTCCTACGCCTGAATGGGAGGAGCCTGAACGTCCTACGCCTGAATGGGAGGAGTCGGTGTGTCCACAGCCCAAGAGGGAGGAGTCGGTGCGTCCACAGCCCAAAAGGGAGGAGTCGGTGTGTCCACAGCCCAAGATGGAGGAGTCGGTGCGTCCACGGCCCAAAAAGGGGAAAATAGAGCGTCCACAGCACCAGTCTCCACCAGCAGAGGGTGTATTCCTGCTGGTTCCACCTCCATTGCCATGGGAGGACTGCTTGCAGCTCCCACCTCCACCAGCAGAGGGTGAATTCCTGCTGGTCCCGCCTTCGCCACCTCCATCGGCAGGAGCAGAGCAGCAGGAGCTCTCTGCCTCCGCCACCTCCACTGCCAGGAGCAGAGCAGCAGGAGCTGCCTCTGCCTCCTCCACCAGCAGAGGGTGAATGCCTGCTGGGTCCCTGTCCACCAGCAGAGGGTGAATGCCTGCTGGGTCCCTGTCCACCAGCAGAGAGTGAATGCCTGCTGGGTCCCTGTCCACCAGCAGAGGGTGAATGCCTGCTGGGTCCCTGTCCACCAGCAGAGGGTGAATGCCTGCTGGGTCCCTGTCCACCAGCAGAGGGTGAAGGCCTGCTGGGTCCCCCACCAGCAGAGGGAGAATGCCTGCTGGTCTCCCCTTCCGAGGCAGAGCCGCACCAGTCCCCTGCAAGAGAGGGAGGGCTGCACCAGTCCCCTGAAACAAGGGTAGACTACACGCCGCTCCCACCTCCACCTCCAGGAGACTACACGCCGCTCCCACCTCCACTGGCAGGAGCAGAGCAGCAGGAGCTGCCTCTGCCTCCACCACCTTCACTGGCAGGAGCAGAGCAGCAGGAGCTGCCTCTGCCTCCACCAACCCCACCAGCAGAGGATGAATGCCTGCTGGTAACATTTCCCCCACCAGCAGAGGATGAATGCCTGCTGGTATCACTTCCCCCACCATCACGAGGAGAGGAGCAGGAGCTGCCTCTCCCTTCACCAGAAAAACCAGGACTAGATGCTGGCGGTCCTCAGCAGCCCTTGCATAGGCTGCTGAGGAAAGCATGGGGAAGAACCGCCCGGCCACAGTGGCCGAGAAGAGGGCCAAAACCCGCACCCCAGCTTGTCCTGACTCCTTGCCCGCTTCGCCCGAGGATGCCTGCCTCGCTTCGCCCAAGGATGCCTGCCTCGCCGCCCAAGGATGCCTGCCTCGCCGCCCAAGGATGCCTGCCTCGCCGCCCAAGGATGCTTGCCTTGCATTGCCTGGGGCTGCCTGTTGCTCCGCATCGCCTGGGGCTGCCTGTTGCTCCGCATCGCCTGGGGTTGCCAGCCGCTCCGCATCGCCTGGGGTTGCCAGCCGCTCCGCATCGCCTGGGGTTGCCAGCCGCTCCGCATCGCCTGGGGTTGCCAGCCGCTCTGCATCGCCTGGGGCTGCCTTTTGCTCCACACAGGGTACAGGGTACGAGGGAGAAGTGGAGCTCCCGCTGCCGCCTCTATGGCCAGGGGCTACCCTCCCGAGTTCGCCTCCCGAGGGTCCGCTGCCGTCGCCTCCCGAGGGTCCGCTGCTGCTGCCGTCGCCTCCCGAGGGTCCGCTGTTGCTGCCGTCACCTCCCGAGGGTCCGCTGCTGCTGCCGTCGCCTCCCGAGGGTCCCCTGCTGCTGCCGTCGCCTGGGGTCACCAGGGATCCTGCTTCGCCTGGGGTCGTCGAGGGTCCTGCTTCGCCTGGGGTCGCTACACTGTGGCCAGAGCCCCATGAAGGGGAGCTGCCGGCCATGAAGAAAGGGGGGGAGGTCAGGAGACCAGCTTCCCCAGCCGCATTTCCGTGGCAGGAAACACGGTGGCCAGAGCCCCACGGAGGCGAGCTGGCGGCCACGAAGAAGGGGGGGGAGGTCAAGAGACCAGCTCCCCTCGCAGCAGTTTCGCTGCCGGAGATCGTGTGGTCGAAGCCCCACGGAGGGGAAATGCCGGCCATGAAGAAGGGGGGGGAGGTCAGGAGACCAGCTTCCCCAACCGCATTTCTGTGGCAGGAAACACGGTGGCCAGAGCCCCACGGAGGGGAGCTGGCGGCCACAAAGAAGGGGGGGGGGGGTCAAGAGACCAGCTCCCCTCGCAGCAGTTTCGCTGCCGGAGATCGTGTGGTCAGAGCCCCACGGAGGGGAAATGCCGGCCATGAAGAAGGGGGAGGTCAGGAGACCAGCTTCCCAGCCGCACTTCGCGGCAGGATAGTGTGTGGCGGGAACCCCGGGTTGAGGGAGCTGATAGCCACGAAGAAGTGGGGAGTGGAGGACATTCCACCATGGCCACCCCCCAGAAACACCTTGCTTCTCCCTCTTCCAGGACTTTAAGACTGAGGGGAGGTGGCCATTGAGGCCATGTGTGCTTTGCACAAGGGGGTATATGTGGCAAAGTGCCCGCCCTTACGCCTTTGTGTTACGTGTTGTGTGTAAATGTTGGTGTATAGTCATTGGTACACAGGGTATAAACGGGTCTGTGTTTCACGTGTATTTAAAAATGTAGATTTGTATTTAGGCACGAGGATGGCACAAATCACTTCACGTGCTGGTTAAAATGTAATGTGTGGTCACGGGAGTACACTTAATTAATTCACATGCGGTTGTACCGAGATTCCAATCAGATGAAAGCAAAGCAGGAAGCAAGTTTTCTTCCAGGACAACCTTGTACTTGGCTTGATTCATGCCAAAGCTGCCCGATTCCAGCCTTGCTGAAGCACCCCCAGATCATCACCGATCCTCCACCACATTTCACAGTGGGTGTGAGACACTGTGGCTTGTAGGCCTCTCCAGGTCTCTGTCTAAGCATTAGACGACCAGGTGTTGGGCAAAGCTGAAAATTGGACTCATCTGGGGGTGCTTCAGCAAGGCTGGAATCGGGCAGATTTGTCTTTGTGAAGGACACATGAATCAAGCCAAGTACAAGGTTGTCCTGGAAGAAAACTTGCTTCCTTCTGCTCTGACAATGTTCCCCAACTCTGAGGATTGGTTTTCCAGCAGGACAATGCTCCATGCCACACAGCCAGGTCAATCAAGGTGTGGATGGAGGACCACCAGATCAAGACCCTGTCATGGCCAGCCCAATCTCCAGACCTGAACCCCATTGAAAACCTCTGGAATGTGATCAAGAGGAAGATGGATGGTCACAAGCCATCAAACAAAGCCGAGCTGCTTGAATTTTTGCCAGGAGTGGCATAAAGTCACCCAACATCAATGTGAAAGACTGGTGGAGAGCATGCCAAGACGCATGAAAGCTGTGCTTGAAAATCAGGGTTATTCCACCAAATATTGATTTCTGAACTCTTCCTAAGTTAAAACATTAGTATTGTGTTGTTTAAAAATGAATATGAACTTATTTTCTTTGCATTATTCGAGGTCTGACAACACTGCATCTTTTTTGTTATTTTGACCAGTTGTCATTTTCTGCAAATAAATGCTCTAAATGACAATATTTTTATTTGGAATTTGGGAGAAATGTTGTCAGTAGTTTATAGAATAAAAAAAAAAATGTTCATTTTACCCAAACACATACCTATAAATAGTAAAACCAGAGAAACTGATAATTTTGCAGTGGTCTCTTAATTTTTTCCAGAGCTGTATATATATATATATATATATATTGGCATGTGTTTTTGGTGCAAGTTCAATCCACTTTTATTGTGCCTGAAAAACACAATACAACACCTTTACTTGTGCGTATGTGTGTTGTTCTGCAAAAATTGCCTGACCATTTGGCAATTTTTATAAACATTAATGTTTGACGCAGTGGTCATTGCCAAGCCGAAGGCAAGGGAACTAAATGCAAAACAATTTCCTACAGGTCATGACTCTTACAGAGGAGATTAATGCTATAATAAATTAAACAACTGTATAAAGACATTTTTTAAATGTGTTTTTAGGTTATATTTTTGTCTCGATCACCTAGACTGCTTGACATTTTTGTTTTGTCTAAAGCAAGATTCTAAAGACCTGTTAGCTTTCAGGGGGCCTCTACCTGTAGAATAATAACTGTTCTACTTTGAAACTAATTATCTGAGCTGATCTTTGAGATTTATGATTCACAACAGCACTGTCTGAATCCACAAGCCCAACAGCATTTCACAGTGCACTTTTATGTTACTTCTTTAGTGTACAGTATTGTGTCTCTCATTTAATACAATTCCTTCTCAAAATTCACATGACTGGTTCCTCACACATTTCCCTCAAAACAGGGCTGTGCAAATTATTTTTGAATAAGGCAATACGATTAGGGTCTTACATGGAAAAAATAACTCAAATTGTATTTACTTTTGAGAAAATGGCCTTAGCGTGTATACAGTACACACATGCATGACAATGTATAAATGGTTTGAATCAGTACAAGTGCTAGTATTTTCTTTTATTTATTTTTTTCCCCAAAATGTCAGAGGCTGTTCACAGTTTGAAAGGTTTAGCTTTGACACATCTAGAGCTTGGTAGTGTAGAATTCTGAAGAATGTAATCTCTGCTTAACCAACGTTCATTTGTCAGAACAAGCTCTGCTGGAATGCTTCTTCAAAACATTTTTACACTTGTCAGTGTGTCTCTCACCTGCTTCACCTTGTTATTTTTTATTTCAAAAGACAGGCGAACCTTCAGAATACAATACAGAGGCATCTGATTCATATCAATAGCTTTTCAGTCACAGAACCAAGCTGGGAAATCAGTAATGTAACTTTGATTTTATTCTTTTTATTATTAAATGGACATGACAGTAAATATAGAGATCAAACCAACTATAAAATTGTTTTCTGTAAATCCCTCTTTCCACAAATGTCTGATTGAAGATCTCAAGCATGAGGGAATGGTATTTATATATTACACATTTGTATGCTTGCTGTCGCTTTTACTATTTATGACAAACATGATTAATATTTTAAAATATATGCTACTAACAGCAGAGCAAACTAGGGTGAATGCTACCTGCTTACTTGAGAACCTGAAGCTTTGGATTTAAAATATCTGAAAGAAAGACTTTGGATCCATGTCTAAAGAGGAGGGACTGACTAACTATGGGGTAAAAATAAGGATGTGTCGAAATAATGTGGAACACTAGCCCAGGCAATCTCTCACATCATCCTTTATTCAATCACACATCTACTCTTGCAAAACTAGCCAAAATATGACCAGTTCAGAAAAAAACCCAGCCAAAGTATGGTCTACTCTGCTTTCTTGAGCTGCTTTTCCACCACTAGAAATCATTTTCTGGTGTTGTCAATGAGAATGCTGATCCTTTAATTACTCCCCCTCTCTCTGCAAGCAGGTTCATTCAGGTCTCAGACAGAATTGTTAGTAGAGTATGTGGACCAGTTGTTAGCATGGCACACTGCAATATCGGGGGTATGATGGTGTGTTATCTCACTTCAGGCATTAATTTTCTCTGTGAACCTGGGGGCAAGTCACTTCACTTCCTGGCACCTTCATGTATTTATGTCGGCTAGACAACGGATCTTTATCTTGGACATTTCCCAGTCGGCTGAGACAATACTTTTCAATTACTATTTATTTGTTTGACACAGCAAATGCATATATATATATATATGAAGAGTTTAGATGCAAAACCAGCTATATCCATTTTTCCTATGTTTGGTAAATAATAGCAGTTTTGTTTTTTTTATAAATGTCAAGTCTTTTTACATGGTATATTAACTATTATTGATACCGACATGAACAAACCCTTGAATGAAAAGTTAGTGATTTTCAGTATTATAGAGGCACAACAGTCCAAAGCACCTTTGACTATAAACTATTGTTTATCGATATTAAAACACACACAATATTGATGTCAACTTTTCATATTGTTGCCCACCTATAATAATAATAATAATAATAATAATAATAATAATAATAATAATAATAATAATAATAATAATAATAATACACAGATAGGTGATAACAAATGGATTGGAATCCATTAAAAGCTAGAAAAAGCAGTCTATATGGAATAGATATGTTCAATGTGTTAAACATTTTGAATTTTTTGACAGTGCCATTCCTTGTGTGATGTACCACTCCATGCAAAAGTGTAGTTTCTACTTTTTGGTTCTATGGGACATCTGAAATTATAGATTTGTATCATTAGATTACAAGGAAATCCATACAAGGCAAAGAACATGGGGAACTAGGTAACTAGGTGCCAATAGAGTGAGGTATATTTATAACTTCATATTAAGTATCTAGGGTAAATCAAGTAAAACATATTTTAAAAGGTTAATTCAAAGTTAGTCAACTGCACAAGCTAGATAGGAAATGCTGTAAAATCAGACACAAAGCTTGATGATAGTACCTTAACAATAGACATTTCACATTATTAACGTTTTACAATTAATTAAAATACCAAGATTAAATTAATCATTAAATATACATTTTTTCTGTTCATGTTATAGCAAATGTAATAATTTAAATGTTTCACAATTAGGTAGGATAAAAGTATAAGCATAGGATCAAAACTTATTTTCAGAAAAATATCAAACATTTATTTCATCGGAATTTAGAATATATAATGTACAAATTAATAAATTCTATGCACCGTGGAAATTCAATAAACTTGTATATATTTACCAAACCTTCGCTTTAGTGGAGAGTTGAAAAGAAGTCTTGGAATAAGTAGAAACAGAACCTCTGAGCAAAGGATAAAGAACTCCAGTGATGCATGTGGTCTCTTAAGTGGATCATTTCTTGTTGAAAAGAAAGCAAGATGGCGACTCCTTGTGAGGAAGGCTTCCAGGAGTAGCACACACTGATGTTTGTTTTCTTGTTTCATTCACAAAATTGTTTATTTTGCCTTGTAATTTCCTCAATGTTTTTTTCCTGGCTGTGTTGTCTCATTAGTTTGTAATAGTGTACAGCAGGGTGAAAACAGGTGTCTCTAATGTGCAATTTGTGTTGTTTTGAGATGAGATGTTAGTTAGGTGACACACTGGATGGCCAAATGTCTTTTCATAGCATGTGTTGAAATGCATTTTGTGTTTTCTGCAGAGTTGTATGTTGTTTGTTATAACTGATGAATGCTGTGGTTGCTTATGTTGTCTTGTACCTTCCACTGCTTGGGGGTGCATGCAGAGTTACTGTTGAAATCTCTAACATTGCCTTTCCCTACTTTTGTCATTTCAATATCAACCATGTAGTATTGAGGGATCCAGAGTTATAAAGAAACACACTCGCTGTAGTTATTTCTCAGCCAACTTGTATTTGTTCTCTCTGCTTCTGATACACACGTTGAACTAACTTCTACTTCCTATATTCACTAACCTTTGACCCTCTCTGGCAGTCTGTCTGTGTATCCTACAAAACTCTGAACTATGCAGTAACCAATGGAATGGAGCTACTACAGTAGTCCCTCCTTTTTTCCGACATGCTTTTTTCTTACGAAAATGTGTATCTGTTTAACATAACTGATATAACTTTTCAATTATAAAGAACATATTATTTAAATCATCTTCTTTACAACGAACATGTTAATCATTAAACCTATTATTTTCCTCCCCCCCTCAGTTTGTTAATACTTGTAGTCAGTCTTTCAAGTTCTGGTGAAGAACAGTGTCTCCAGGTTTGAGAGATGCAGGCTTAGCATGAGACTGGATGTCAGTGTAAGTCTTCATTTTTGTCTTTGCAGCATGGTCAGCTGCCCTGAGATGCTTGTCTTCAGTTTGTGGTGGAAGTTCTGGTAGTTGGATGCGCAGTGGGTGTCTGAATAGCAATTCTACAGATGATTTGCCTGTAGTGCTATGAGGTGTAGCACGGTAGCTTCTCAAGAATTTGAATAGTACTTGATTCCAGTTTATTCCAGTACCTGTGGAAGTGGTGAATGTTTTTCCTGGAGTTCTCATAAAGTATTCTGCTATTGCATTGGCTTTTGGCCAGTATGGGGTGATTTTTCTATGGTGAAATCCTAAGTAGTTGGCAAAGTTTGTAAAATCTTGGCCATTGAATGGCGGACCATTGTCAGTTTTGACTTCCTTTAAGATTCCGAAACATGTATTTTAGTTCCAGACTGAACCATCTTGAGAGTCCACCAGAAGCAGTATGACTTTGACCAGATTTCGTTTTACAGTCATTATTATTATTATTATTATTATTATTATTATTATTATTATTTATTTCTTAGCAGACGCCCTTATCCAGGGAGACTTACAATTGTTACAAGATATCACTTTTTTTACATACAATTACATTATTTTTTACACATTATTTTTCCATACAATTAACCATTTATACAGTTGGGCTTTTACTGGAGCAATCTACCTTGCTCAAGGGTACAGCAGCAGTGTCCCCCACCTGGGATTGAACACACAACCCTCTGGTCAAGAGTCCAGAGCCCTAACCACTACTCCACACTGTTGCCCCATCATTAGAGACATGGTGTCGCTGCAGCATCCTATTATCAGTTTCAAGATGTGACGTGTAAACAAAATCTGTTTAAAGCTTATCACATAGTTTTGGTAGCAATCTGCTTTTGTTTAAAAAGTTTACGCCTGACAGATCCACACAGCATGGGTTCACTCTAAACAAATGATTCTCTGATTTGATGATAGTTTATCCAGATCTCTTGTCAGATTCATTTTAGGAAGGAATTCAATAGGTATGTTTTCATTTAAGCAAATATAAATTGTACTTTTCAACATCAGGCAGGCAGGAGAGCAGGATTATGTAGGAACGCATAATAATATGAATCGATTTTTGCACGTACTACGCATGAACACTAATAACAGACTGACACAATGGTTTCTACGTACATGCCAGTCTGTGAGATAGTGAACTCTGCTATGTGAGCAATGGCAGCAGCAGAAAAAAATGAGAAGTGCAAGAAGAGTTTCCAACAATTCAAGACCAATGAACAGAAAAATATTTTGTAATTGAGAAGGCGGGCAAACTAGAGTCCTGCATCGGGTTGGGTACCTGCAGGTGACCCACAAAGCTGTTCGGGTTTGGGTCGGAATGTGACATTTTTTTGCGGTTTGCGGTTCGGGTGCAGATCAGAAAATGTAATTTTCGGGTCAGGCTCGGGTCTGAATTTGAATCACCAAAAATGTTTTCTGTCCTTTCAGCATACTCGTCTGTAACCCTTTCCCAAATAACGTATTAGAAGGTCAATTTATTTTCTGCACTAAAGCAGGAGGTGATTAGGGAGAAGTCAGCTGGCTAAGCAGTGTTCTCGGTTTGTATTGCTGCTTGTTTGATACAGCACAAGATCCTTTTATCACGTCTGCTTGGTGATATTAAAAATGTCTGTGGACGAGGTGAAACAAAAGATAGCGCAGGGTTTATATCATGTAGTGGATAATAGTTTGAGAGGTAAATCAGAAGTGTGGAATTCTTTTAGAATCATAGCGAATGAAAATGATGAACATGTGAATGGATTCGTTGTTTGTAAAACAAAACCTGTGTACGACAGCCACAAAACTAGTACATTATCTTTGCGAAAGCACAGGTGTAGCTGCCTTTCAACTACTGGCACGAAAGGAATAGACAGGTATTTTATAGTAAAGTAAGTAGAGATAGTTAATATGTTACTATGTTAAAATATATTCAGACCACTAGAGAAAGCTATCATGCTGTATAGCCTATTGTATAAACTCAATCTGTGTGTGTGTGAGATCATGGAAGAGTCAGTTGGCGAAGGCAGTAGGTAAAGGACAAACACTTGCAGGTTCAGTCGGGTTGCAGGTCTTATTAAAGCGGGTCAGGTCGATTCACGGGTAAGAAGATGGTGTTGCATCGGGTTGCGGGTTTGGGTTGGGTCCTGTAGTTGCAGGTCCGGTCAGAAGCGGGTCGTACAAATCGGACCAGCGCAGGACTCTGGGGCAAACCTCTCTGTCTTCTGTGCAAACAGTCCATTGGAGTCATGAAAGACTCATTTTAAACGCCACTACAAAACAAAACACATAGCATATGATCAATATGTGGGTGAGCAGAGGAAAAGATAGGCAGAGAGCCTTTTGCAAAGAATGCAGAAATATTTTTCATAATGACATAATTTACTCTTCTTTAAAGTTCAATATACAATCGATTATTGTTGAGGCGGTGGGTATAGTATTGTTTATTTGCAATAACTCAACCCTAGCCAGATACAACTTACTTGACTCAAAATGTAGAATACCCATCGTCTCAATAGTAATCGATTGTAGATTAAAGGAGCCTAAAAAACAAGTTTTTTTAGTCCAGCCCACATACCGTACACGCAGATGGTAATGATATTTCTCACAATTTATTGAATAGCTTGTTGTAGTCACTGACAACATGAATAAATGCTAATGATTTCATTTTATTGTTTATTGAACTGGCTGTTACTGTTACTGGCATTGGCATTTTTGTATGTATTAAATTGACTTATCAACAAAAGTAATATGGTAAATGATTTGATACTTTTCATTTATTGAATTGAGTGTTATTGTGATTGGCAGTGTTATTGTCATGGATAAATGCTAATGCCATGGGTTAATGTTTTTATAAGTTATTGACAGAGGGAGTAAATACTGAGAAATGGTTTATAAGTTTGTAATTTATTAAGCTGAATTTATTTATTGAGCTGACTAGCGACACAAATAAATGCACTTAAAAAAGGTACTTGAAATTTGCAATCTATGCAATTTGGTCACATTGCGACCCATGGTCCCACAGTAGCCTGTTAAACTTTGGGCACAGCCTGATCTACAGGGATTTTGCCATTTGAATTGTTATATGGGAGACACCCCAGGGGTTTGCTAGATATAGCAAAGGAGACATGGGAACAAGAACCAACACTGTACCGTAGAGTTATTGAACATATTTCCCAGATGGAGGACCGCATTGCGGCTGTCGTGCCGATCGTAAGAGAACATACGAGACCGGCACAAGGTGCACAAAAGATATCCTATTATCGGTCGACAACAGTCAGGGTTTTCCAGCCTGGAGACAGGATCTTGGTTTTTAGAAAGTAAGTGCCTGTCCACTTGGCACAGCCCTTACGGAATCTTTGAACGGGTCAAAATTGAACATTGTGTCAAAATTCTATGCCTATCCTATGCCTAGAGTGGATGAGCTGACAGACAGGTTAGGCACTGCATGATATCTCATCACTTTAGACCTGACTAAAGGCTGCTGGCAGGTTCCCCTCAGTAGCGAGTCAAAGAAAAAAACTGCTTTTTCAACATAGGACGGGCTATTTCAGTACACGGTTTTACCATTCGGATTACATGGCGCCCCAGCCATGTTCTAACAAATGGATGATGTCGTAATACATAGTACAGACTGGGACACTTTCTTCAACCTTAACCCTTTTAAAACTATTTTTAACTATGTTTTTTTTAATGAAAAGTATTGAACCCATAGTCTTGTTCAATCTTTTACCACTGTTTGACTTGTATTGTACATTTTTCTTCCAGCCTTGTTTTATAGTTTTAGGAAGTGTCAGTTCATCAAACAGATCAGGAACCCCCTAAAGTTTTGAAAATGAATCAGTTTAACTTTTGACGGCTCTGATGTAAAGCATTTGATGAAAGGTATTTATCTCCTAGAGCTATTAAGAGGGTTCACTGGAGGAACTTGTATGTACGTGTCTGGGGTATGCCTGAATTTATATAAATATCAGTTCTATAATAAACCTGACACACGACAAATAATAACGAGATGATAATTATTTTCACATAAAAGGGAATATGTCTTTCTTTCATAGCATGAATGAAAAGTAAATAATGTCACAAGTAACAGGGAATAATGAGCAACAGCTTATTAATTATTCTGAACATTTCTGTGAGACCTTCTTAATCTCCAAATGGCACTGTTCAAGGACTGTGGATTTCTCAAAGTATCAAATGTTTTTCTTTTTAAGTGCTAGTGAAGATAGTGCTTTGGCCCCAACGGCTGGTACTATTTTTGCTTTTCCTCAGAGAGGACTTAAATACCATCTGCCTGTTGTGCTAAAGGTCCACTGGAGGCTAGGTTGTTACCACCAAACTCATTTTACAGGTACCCAAAGTCAGATGCCAATACAGGCCTCCAAGAAGAACAAGAAAAAAGGCACAAAACAGTAGTACATGAGATTGTTGTGTCACCCAGCCCACTTTTTCAGGCAAATAGATATTACTGGTTCTCCAAAAATGTTCTATTGCATTAACTTCCAGTGAAGTGCTTTACATCCTTTTAATGGTTTTGTGAATGATTTAGACACACGCAGCTCAACTATATAAAAATGATATAATTAGTCTAGTAATTGATCAGGTATGTCAAAGACAAGTTCATTTAACCAAAGTGACAATTTAGAAACTTTAGTATCTCTCATGACATCTGTCATTACTTAAAGCGACAAAATAATGTAGAACACAGATTCCTTTTGTTAACAATTAATTATATCCAAGTATGGGAAGTGACAGTTGATGGGGCAGGCATTGCAGATCCAGGGCTGGCGTGTTGGAGCCTTGTCAATGTTTTTTGTTGCAGATGTGACTTTAAATATAAAGTGATAATGGAATGGTCACAATGCCCTTGAAGTTGTACAAAGAGCATTTCAATGTAAAGTGGAGCAATGAAAAAAAGAAGCCAAGCTAGAAGCAACAATTGTGTGAATGTTGGGCCCCAACACCTTTCCAATTGTGCCTATTTGCTTGATGCTTGACAAGGTTGCCCCAATTGCTTCTCCTATCTTAGGCTTTTGTGTTTGATATCACCACTTTAAACAGCTGTTGCATTTTTCTAACTTGTTTTTTTTTAAATTGACAATGTTTTTTGTATATATATATATATATATATATATATATATATATATATATATATATATATATATATATATATATACAGTACTGTGCAAAAGTTTTAGGCAGGTGTGAAAAATGCTGTACAGTAAGAATGCTTTCAAAAATAGACATGTTAATAGATTATATTTATCAATTAACTAAATGCAAAGTGAGTGAACGGAAGAAAAATCTAAATCAAATCCATATTTGGTGTGACCACCCTTTGCCTTCAAAACAGCATCAAGCATCAATTCTTCTAGGTACACTTGCACACAGTTTTTGAAGGAACTCGGCAGGTAGGTTGGCCCAAACATCTTGAAGAACTAACCACAGTTCTTCTGTGGATTTAGGCAGTCTCAGTTGCTTCTCTCTCTTCATGTAATCCCAGACAGACTCGATGATGTTGAGATCAGGGCTCTGTGGGGGCCATACCATCACTTCCAGGACTCCTTGATCTTCTTTACGCTGAAGATAGTTCTTAATGACTTTCACTGTATGTTTGGGGTCGTTGTCATGCTGCAGAATAAATTTGGGGCCAATCAGATGCCTCCCTGATGGTATTGCATGATGGATAAGTATCTGCCTGTACTTCTCAGCATTGAGGAGACCATTAATTCTGACCAAATCCCCAACTCCATTTGCAGAAATGCAGCCCCAAACTTGCAAGGAACCTCCACCATGCTTCACTGTTGCCTGCAGACACTCATTCGTGTACGCTCTTCAGCCCTTCGCGAACAAACTGCCTTCTGCTACAGCCAGATATTTCAAATTTTGACTCATCAGTCCAGAGCACCTGCTGCCATTTTTCTGCACCCCAGTTCCTGTGTTTTCGTGCATAGTTGAGTCGCTTGGCCTTGTTTCCACGTCGGAGGTATGGCTTTTGGCCGCAAGTCTTCCATGAAGGCCACTTCTGACCAGACTTCTCCGGACAGTAGATGGGTGTACCAGGGTCCCACTGTTTTCTGCCAGTTCTGAGCTGATGGCACTGCTGGACATCTTCCGATTGCGAAGGGAAGTAAGCATGATGTGTCTTTCATCTGCTGCAGTAAGTTTCCTTGGCCGACCACTGCGTCTACGGTCCTCAACGTTGCCCGTTTCTTTGTGCTTCTTCAAAAGAGCTTGGACAGCACATCTGGAAACCCCTGTCTGCCTTGAAATTTCTGCCTGGGAGAGACCTTGCTGATGCAGTATAACTACCTTGTGTCTTGTTGCTGTGCTCAGTCTTGCCATAGTGTATGACTTTTGACAGTAAACTGTCTTCAGCAACCTCACCTTGTTAGCTGAGTTTGGCTGTTCCTCACCCAGTTTTATTCCTCCTACACAGCTGTTTCTGTTTCAGTTAATGATTGTGTTTCAACCTACATATTGAATTGATGATCATTAGCACCTGTTTGGTATAATTGTTTAATCATACACCTGACTATATGCCTACAAAATCCCTGACTTTGTGCAAGTGTACCTAGAAGAATTGATGCTGTTTTGAAGGCAAAGGGTGGTCACACCAAATATGGATTTGATTTAGATCTTTCTTCTGTTCACTCACTTTGCATTTAGTTAATTGATAAATATAATCTATTAACATGTCTATTTTTGAAAGCATTCTTACTTTACAGCATTTTTCACACCTGCCTAAAACTTTTGCACAGTACTGTATATGGACAGTGGTTTTCAACCTTTTTTTTAAGCTTGTACCTCTTCTGTGTGGAGGTTTCAGCTCAAGTACCCCTTTACAATTTTCGCTGTACTGAATAGTACCTCAGTTGCAATAAAGGACAGAATGATCTGATTAACAATGTTCCCCCATTTATTTAATATATCATTTATGTCAACAGTTTTTTGGTTTATGACAAAATACCAAACAGTGGGCCAGATTTTAAAACTTTTAATTAAGTCTTTGGAAGCACAGAATGGGTTTTCATTAAATGAAAAAAGGAGAGACATTTAAACGGAAAATGACTGGCTTTATCTGTGGTTTGCTTAGTACAGATACTGCTAGAACCATGACCAAATGCTTAGGAACCTAAGAGATGTCCTGAAACTGAGAGGTTGCATCAGTCTTCTTTCATCTGGTAGCTAAGAGTGGTTGAGGAACATGAGGTTGTTCATGCTTTGATGTGGACAGAAAAAAGGAGGTCAATCATTATGAGTTTTTCGTATGAGGAGTACAAGAGGAAGGCAATGATAGTGATAGAGGAACCTGGATGCAGGAGGGTTTGGAAGGACAGTATACCCAGTGGAGCACCTTGCTGCACCCAGCGTGCGATTATTCCACTTTGATTAGTAGGCATGAACCAGTGGCAAATAATTAAGGAGATAGTGATGACAGTAGGAAGCAGGATCAGGTGTTATGTACCTGGGGCCGTAACATATCTTTTTATTTCTAAACCTGAATAACATTTAACAACATTGAAGCTTGTAAAATAAATCAATAACTAGTACTCTTTATACATGATTATCGATTGCTCGGTATCATATTCCAATTTAGGAAAAAACAGGGAAACGATATGAGAAGATTGTATTTAGATCCTGAAAGTTACATTTTATACTTGTTGATATATCAGAAGCAGACAGGAAATAAACCCATAAAGTACTTCCGGAAAGTAAAAGTATCCTGCAAAGGTCTTGTGGTGTACAGGTATCTGAACCAAGAAGCCCTAGCTCCTGCCCCCTGAACCGCACAGGATTACATTAATAATTACAAAAACCCTCAGAAAAAACGTAATTGTTATTTTAGGTCCCTTGCTTTATTTGTGAAAGGCCTGGGGCACATCACAGCATAGCTCTCAGGAGATCTTTAGAGCTAGAGGTAAAAATCTCAGAAGTATACTAATTACCATTTTCCTGTTTCTTTTTTGTTTTCCTTTCATTTTTGTTGCTCTCTCAGATCCAATAAATCCAGGACTAGGAAATACTTGTAAGCACGCAAGGTAACATTTCACAGGATGGTATTGCACATCTGACAGGTGTTTAGTTTTTTGTGGAAAAATGTAGGACCTGAAGTAAATAACGCATAAGAGTGTTAAATGTTGCTGTCAAGAATAGTAATTTACAGCTATTCAGTCCATAATTGTTCTTGCTGATCTAACAAGATTTTTTGTTGTAATATTAATAAATCACCTTTTTTTTATTGTGTAGCACTTTACAATTTAAACAGCTGCAGCATTTCTTCCAGTTTAATCTGTTATAAGTTGTTATCACGTTAACACAACAGCATATGACTTATCCTATAAATTATCCTAAATGGAAAAAAGGGACTTGTATGCATACCTTTGGCATGAAACGGTTTTGATTTACCTGCATTTTTAAGAGGGTTAGCAAAAAACCTGACTGTGTTGTGCAGGTTGCTGTTAATGTATTTCAGTTGGGGTGGAGCTAGGCTAAAATGGGAAAGTTTAATAAAATAAAAATAAAACATTTTGGACATATGGTACAATAATCTGTCTATTTATCTATCTATCTATCTATCTATCTATCTATCTATCTATCTATCTATCTATCTATCTATCTATCCATAACTATATTGCTCTATCTATCTATGTATCTATCTATGTATCTATCTATCTATCTATATCTATTATGTGCCATTTTGGATATAAGTATCCGGACCCTACAGTGCATCTATTACTGTTAACCCACCACCGCATGACCCACTACAGCGTGACCCACTACAGCGCAACCCCACGACCGCGTGACCCACTACAGCGCAACCCCACCACCGCGTGACCCACTACAGCGCAACCCCACCACCGCGTGACCCACTACAGCGCAACCCCACCACCGCGTGACCCACTACAGCGCAACCCCACCACCGCGTGACCCACTACAGCGCAACCCCACCACTGCGTGACCCACTACAGCGCAACCCCACCACCGCGTGACCCACTACAGCGCAACCCCACCAAGGCGTGACCCACTACAGCGCAACCCCACCACGGCGTGACCCACTACAGCGCAACCCCACCACCGCGTGACCCACTACAGCGCAACCCCACCACCGCGTGACCCACTACAGCGCAACCCCACCACCGCGTGACCCACTACAGCGCAACCCCATCATCGCGAGACCTACTACAGCGTAACCCCACCACGGCGTGACCCACTACAGCGCAACCCCACCACGGCGTGACCCACTACAGCGCAACCCCACCACCGCGTGACCCACTACAGCGCAACCCCACCACCGCGTGACCCACTACAGCGCAACCCGATCATCGCGGGACCCACTACAGCGCAACCCCACCATCGCGAGACCTACTACAGCGTAACCCCACCACCGCGTGACCCACTACAGCGCACACCGATCATCGCGGGACACCTTTACAGCGTAAACCACCACCCATGAGCCCGTTACAGTGCATCACCGTGCACAACTTTGTAGCTATACTTGCTGCTTGCCCGAGATGCATTTAAGTTATTGTCAAGTAGCTGCATGGTTTGTTTCAAGTTATTGTTATTATTTATTATTTTTATTTTTTTTAAACATTACCTTAATAAGTTGCTTTTCTTCAGTAAAGACGTATTTTCCATGCAGCGTTCCGATAAAGGACACTTCAGAAGCAATTCATGTGCAAAGCACTTTTGTTTTATTATTTGGCATACAGTACCAAAATAAATAAATAAAGTCAAAACAACGTAAAACAACGTGAAACAACATTTTGCTTCACTCTCTAACAAAAATAGTTTCAGTGTCACACTAATATCTGTTCAGTTGGAAAATAAAACTTTCTCTTGACACAGGGGTTGTACCGACAGACTGGAAAATAGCAAACGTAATACCGATCCACAAAAAGGGAGACAAAACCGAACCAGGTAACTACAGACCAATAAGCCTGACTTCTATTATATGTAAACTTATGGAAACTATAATAAGATCCAAAATTGAAAATTACCTATATGGTAACAATATCCTGGAAGACAGTGAGCATGGTTTTAGGAAAGGGAGATCGTGTCTAACTAACCTACTTGACTTTTTGAGGATGTGTGGGGAGTGTCCCGCCCTATGTATTATTATTTGTATTTTTGTTTGCGGCGGGTAAAAGCGCCGCGTCTTTTATATTTATATTTAAAAACCCGTGAGGATGCATGACTGATCAGCTACTGATTATTTAACTAGCTGACAGTCATGCATCCTTACCAAACGCGATGCAGACTGTGGCCGAGGGGTAATAAGATAAACAGCTAGTTAACCCCTCGGCCAGAGTATAGAACCGACAGCTGTCTGTGCTGCGGTGTTGAGTGTTGGATGCAGAGAGGAAGTGCGGGGAGATAGAGAGGTACAAGAAAACAATTGCTAAAACGTGCTGGTTTAGCCAGCACGTCACTTACTTGTTTGTCTGTTTATTTGTTTGGCCAACGCGCCTTTTTGTTTTCTGTTTTGTTTAAATCTTTTGTTTTGTTTATTTTGATTAATAAAATTAACTGAGCGCCGTTGCGTTCAGTTTAGCCCGCCATCCATTGTTGTGGTTTCAGTTACTTCCTGGTCCGTGACGTCACCACTGCAAGCCAGCCTGCCACATATGGTGTCCTGCGTGGGACAAACAACGCCTCAACAGCCGGACCAGGAATACAAAGGGCGTTTTTATTTTTTCGAAAAGTGTTTTTGTGTTTGAAAAAAAAAAAAAAAAATGGGAAGAAGCGGCCGAAGAAAGCAGCAACAGCAGCAGGTGGTGCATCAAGAGCAGCGCGGCCCGGTCACAGGTCCCGTCGCGTCTCTACTACGCCGGATGTTTGCCTTGCCTGTCTGGATGAGGAAGGGTGGTGCTTCCTGTGTGGCGAGGTAAGGTATCTTCCACTCAGCCAGAGCCACGCATGGCATAAGATGGAGGAGCCTGAGCGTCCGGCGTCAGGGGAGAGGGCCCGCTGGCTAAGACGAGTTCACTCTCCTCTGAGGGAATCTGGGGCTGGCTGGTGGAGCCTGGGAGGAATGCTGAAGAGGCCCTCCCGATGTGATCAACCTCCTGTGGGCCAGAGATGGAGAGCGATGGGAAGCCTGGGAAAAGCAACACTGCCCAGTGTCCCTCGCGGAGGTTGCGGACATGGTAATCCACTACCTGGCTGCAGATATGGCAGGGCTACCGCTATCTCCAGCTCCATCGGGAAAAGCCCAGCCGCTGCCATCTCCAGCGCCAGAGGGAGAGGAGTCGTCGCTGCCTTCTCCAGCGCCAGAGGGAGAGGAGTCGTCGCTGCCTTCTCCAGCGCCAGAGGGAGAGGAGTCGTCGCTGCCTTCTCCAGCGCCAGAGGGAGAGGAGTCGTCGCTGCCTTCTCCAGCGCCAGAGGAGAGGAGTCGTCGCTGCCTTCTCCAGCCCAGAGGGAGAGGAGTCGTCGCTGCCTTCTCCAGCGCCAGAGGGAGAGGAGTCGTCGCTGCCTTCTCCAGCGCCAGAGGGAGAGGAGTCGTCGCTGCCTTCTCCAGCGCCAGAGGGAGAGGAGTCGTCGCTGCCTTCTCCAGCGCCAGAGGGAGAGGAGTCGTCGCTGCCTTCTCCAGCGCCAGAGGGAGAGGAGTCGTCGCTGCCTTCTCCAGCGCCAGAGGGAGAGGAGTCGTCGCTGCCTTCTCCAGCCAGAGGGAGAGGAGTCGCTGCCTGTCTCCAGCGCCAGAGGGAGAGGAGTCGCTGTCTGTCTCCAGCGCCAGAGGAGAGGAGCCATTGCTGCCGTCTCCAGCGTTAGAGGGTGAGGAGCCCTGCCTCTGTCTCCACCAGGAGCAGAGCAGCAGGAGCTGCCTCTGTCTCCACCACCACCAGGAGCAGAGCAGCAGGAGCTGCCTCTGTCTCCACCACCACCAGGAGCAGAGCAGCAGGAGCTGCCTCTGTCTCCACCACCGCCAGGAGCAGAGCAGCAGGAGCTGCTTCTGTCTCCACCACCGCCAGGTGCAGAGCAGCAAGAGCTGCCTCTGTCTCCGCCACCTCCACCAGCAGAGGGTGAATGCCTGCTGGTTCTGCCTCAACCGCCGTGGGAGGACTGCTTGCCCCTCCCACCTCCACCAGCAGAGGGTGAATGCCTGCTGGTTCCGTCTCAAGCGCCGTGGGAGGACTGCTTACCGCTCCCAGCTCCACCAGCAGAGGGTGAATTCCTGCTGGTTCCGCCTCAACCGCTGTGGGAGGATTGCTTGACCCTCCCACCTCCACCAGCAGAGGGTGAATACCTGCTGGTTCCGCCTCAACCGCCGTGGGAGAACAGCTTGCCGCTCCCAGCTCCACCAGCAGAGGGTGAATGCCTGCTGGTTCCGCCTCAACCGCCGTGGGAGGACTGCTTGCCGCTCCCAGCTCCACCAGCAGAGGGTGAATACCTGCTGGTTCCGCCTCAACCCCGTGGGAGGACTGCTTGCCCCTCCCACCTCCACCAGCAGAGGGTGAATACCTGCTGGTTCCATCTCCACCTCCACCAGCAGAGGGTGAATACCTGCTGGTTCCACATCCACCATCATGGGAAGAACTGCTCCTGCCCTGCCTCGCACCGCAAGGATGCCTGTTGCCGCACCTACCAAGGATGCCTGCCTCACTTCGCCCAAGGATGCCTGCCTCACTTCGCCCAAGGATGCCTGCCTCGCCGCCCAAGGATGCCTGCCTCGCTTCGCCCAAGGATGCCTGCCTCGCCGCCCAAGAAGGCCTGTCTCGCATCGCCTGGGGCTGCCTGTTGCTCCGCATCGCCTGGGGCTGCCTGTTGCCCCGCATCGCCTGGGGCTGCCTGTTGCCCGCATCGCCTGGGGCTGCCTGTTGCTCCGCATCGCCTGGAGAGCCACCAGTTATAGGGTGCGAGGGAGAAGTGGAGCTCCCGCTGCCGCCTCCATGGCCAGGGGCTCCCCTCCCGAGTTCGCCTCCGGAGGGTCCGCTACTGCTGCTGCTGCCGTCGCCTCCCGGGGTCGCTGCTGCTGCCGTCGCCTCCCGAGGGTCCGCTGCTGCTGCCATCGCCTCCCGAGGGTCCTGTTTTGCTTGGGGTCGCTACCAGTCCTGCCATACGGCAGGAAATACTGTGGCTGGAGCCCCATGAACGGGAGCTGCCGGCCACGGAAAAGGGGGAGGTCAGGAGACCAGCTCCCCAGCCGCACTTCGCGGCAGGAAATACTGTGGCTGGAGCCCCATGAAGGGGAGCTGCCGGCCACGGAAAAGGGGGAGGTCAGGAGACCAGCTCCCCAGCCGCACTTCGCGGCAGGAAATATTGTGGCTGGAGCCCCATGAAGGGCAGCTGCCGCCACGAAGAAGGGGGAGGTCAGAAGACCAGCTCCCCAGCCGCACTTTCGCGGCAGGAAATACTGTGGCTGGAGCCCCATGAAGGGCAGCTGCCAGCCATGAAGAAGGGGGAGGTCAGGAGACCAGCTCCCCGCAGCAATTCGCTGCAGGAGAGGGTGGCGGAGCCCCACGGAGGGAGCTGCCGGCCATGAAGAAGGGGGCAGGTCTGGAGACCACCCCAAAAATTTTTGGCCAAAGGAGCCGGCCTGTGCGCGGGCCATTGGAGCGCTACGGCTGTTTGGGTGGGAGGAGGACATCCCACCGTGGCCGCCACCTTTGGCCCGTTGCTGCCCCTGTTCCTGCGCCGGGACTGCTAGCCGGGACTTTAGGGAATAAGGGGAGGTGGCGAAAAGGCCATGTGTGCTGCGCACAAGGGGGCATGTGTGGCGGAGTGTCCCGCCCTATGTATTATTATTTGTATTTTTGTTTGCGCGCGGGTAAAAGCGCCGCGTCTTTTATATTTATATTTAAAAACCCGTGAGGATGCATGACTGATCAGCTACTGATTATTTAACTAGCTGACAGTCATGCATCCTTACCAAACGCGATGCAGACTGTGGCCGAGGGGTAATAAGATAAACAGCTAGTTAACCCCTCGGCCAGAGTATAAGAACCGACAGCTGTCTGTGCTGCGGTGTTGAGTGTTGGATGCAGAGAGGAAGTACGGGGAGATAGAGAGGTACAAGAAAACAATTGCTAAAAGCGTGCTGGTTTAGCCAGCACGCCACTTACTTGTTTGTCTGTTTATTTGTTTGGCCAACGCGCCTTTTTGTTTTCTGTTTTGTTTAAATCTTTTGTTTTGTTTATTTTGATTAATAAAATTAACTGAACGCCGTTGCGTTCAGTTTCGCCCGCCCATCCATTGTTGTGGTTTCAGTTACTTCCTGGTCCGTGACGTCACCACTGCAAGCCAGCCTGCCACAGGATGCAACATTGAAAATGGATAATTGCAAAGCATACAACATGGTTTATTTAGATTTCCAGAAAGCGTTTGACAAAGTCCCGCATAAAAGATTAATTCTCAAACTGAACGCAGTAGGGATTCAAGGAGATGCATGCACATGGATTAGGGAGTGGTTAACATGTAGAAAACAGAAAGTACTGATTAGAGGAAAAACCTCAAAATGGAGCGAGGTAACCAGTGGAGTACCATAGGGATCAGTATTAGGTCCTTTGCTATTCCTAATCTACATTAATGATTTAGATTCTGGTATAGTAAGCAAACTCGTTAAATTTGCAGACGACACAAAAATAGGAGGAGTGGCAAACACTGTTGCAGCAGCAAAGGTCATTCAAAATGATCTAGACAGCAACTGGGCAGACACATGGCAAATGAAATTTAATAGAGAAAAGTGTAAAGTATTGCATGCAGGCAATAAAAATGTGCATTATAAATATCATATGGGAGATACTGAAATTGAAGAAGGGAACTATGAAAAAGACCTAGGAGTTTATGTTGACTCAGAAATGTCTTCCTCTAGACAATGTGGGGAAGCTATAAAAAAGGCCAACAAGATGCTCGGATATAATGTGAGGAGTGTTGAATTTAAATCAAGGGAAGTAATGTTAAAACTTTACAATGCATTAGTAAGACCTCACCTAGAATATTGTGTTCAGTTCTGGTCACCTCGTTACAAAAAGGATATTGCTGCTCTAGAAAGAGTGCAAAGAAGAGCAACCAGAATTATCCCGGGTTTAAAAGGCATGTCATATGCAGACAAATAAGTCTTGAACAAAGAAGACTACGCGGCGATCTGATTCAAACATTCAAAATCCTAAAAGGTATAGACAATGTCGAGCAAGGGGACTTCTTTGATCTGAAAAAAGAAACAAGGACCAGGGGTCACAAATGAAGATTAGATAAAGGGGCATTCAGAACAGAAAATAGGAGGCACTTTTTTACACAGAGAATTGTGAGGGTCTGGAACCAACTCCCCAGTAATGTTGTCGAAGCTGACACCCTGGGATGTATGGCCTCCTCTCGTTTGTAAACTTTCTTATGTTCTTATGTTCTTAATAATAATAATAATAATAATAATAATAATAATAATAATAATAATAATAATAATCCTGGCTTCTTTTCAAATAAACATGGTTCCTCTTTTTTGTGCTACTTTACGATTTGCTATAGTAAATTAAGATTAGGCATTGAACAAATGAATAACATTTGTTCAAGATTTCTATTTAACTGCTAACTTTAGCCTAACCTAGAAGTTTTGAGAGTCAGTTATGCAGGATTTCTTTTATTTATTTATTTATTTATTTTAATTGTTAGACATTATTTTGTTGACCTTGCTTCTCCACCACTACTTTTAAGCCTAAACAACACACACAGTGTTGTTTGCTGCTAAAACAGAATTGTCCCATGTTCTCTTTGAAACTAAAAGGGTGTTGTAGTCGGATAATTTACCTTTATTGTAATTCCCTAAGCCACCTGTTGCAAGCTGCAAGTCTTTATCTCTTTTAAAAGATTTACGATTGTACACGAGCTAATGGAGTGAGTGAATAAAGGCTATCCTTAAAATGTATGGTTTAGAATTGATTGCTTAATAATAGGTCAGAAAATCCCCCATTTTGTAACGTACCCCCCCTTGCCACTTGCTACATTATTTAATTATTAAAGATTTTCTGAATTGGCTATGGAGCAAAATTGTTCCATTCAAGTTGTACTACTGTATACTGCTACCGAATACAATAAGCTATTAAAGGCCAGCAATGTTTAAGCTGAAATATTCTCCCTTTTGATTAACTCACAGACCAGTTTCATGCATTGACTTCACCTCTACTCCATACATTTACGTTCGTCACACAACAACAATAGTATTAATATTAATTAATAATAAGTATTATTAGTATTAATAATAATAATAGTAATACTAGCAATAATAATAATTTGCGGCTTACTGCATGCCTGGGACCCGATGTAAGGCCATATCATAATAATACTCATGTTTTGTCCAGAAGTATACTTATTTTGTTGATTAAACTGTTTGAATTGAATAATTCAGGAAGGTTAAAAAAATCTGGGCTTTAAAAAAAAAAAAGGAAATCCTGCATAACCAACTGTCAAAACTTCTAGGGTAGGCTAAAGTTAGCAGTTAAATATAAATCTTCTATATGTATATATATTTTTTTTTTAAACTTTTTTTCGTTATTCGTTTGTTCAATGCCTAATCTTAATTTACCATAGCATATCGTAAAGTAGCACAAAAAAGAGGAACCATGTTTATTTGAAAAGCCAGAACTATTATTATTATTATTATTATTATTATTATTATTATTATTATTATTATTATTTGTGTATTTTTGTTTTTGAGTTTTATTTTCCAACCGAGCAGATATTGCTTCTGAAGTGTCCTTTATTGGAACTCTGCATGGAAAGAGTTGTCTTTACTGAAGAAGAGCAGCAACTTGTTAAGGTAAGGTGTTAAAAAAAAAATAATAACAATAACTTGAAACAAACCATGCAGCTACTTGACAATAACTTAAGACCCTGAATGCATCTCGGGCAGGCAGCAAGTATAGCTACTAAGTTACGGGGCTCGCGTTGGTGGGTCCGGCGATGATGGGGTTGCGCTGTATTGGGTCACGCGGTGGTGGGGTTGCGCTGTACTGGGTCACGCGGTGGTGGGGTTGCACTGTACTGGGTCACGCGGTGGTGGGGTTGCACTGTACTGGGTCCCACGGTGATGGGGTTGCGGTGTACTGGGTCCCACGGTGATGGGGTTGCGCTGTACTGGGTCCCACGGTGATGGGGTTGCACTGTACTGGGTCACACGGTGGTGGGGTTGCACTGTATTGGGTCCCACGGTGATGGGGTTGCGCTGTACTGGGTCCCACAGTGATGGGGTTGCACTGTACTGGGTCACGTGGTGATGGGGTTGCCCTGTACTGGGTCCCACGGTGATGGGGTTGCACTGTACTGGGTCCCACGGTGATGGGGTTGCGCTGTACTGGGTCACGCGGTAATAGACGCACGGTCATGTCCTTATATATATAGTTAAGGTTTGAACGAAGGTACTGTTTACAGTTGATTTTAAAACCAGCTCAACAGGGGGGTAAAACCCCACCAATATGCATGAAAACTTTTATAAGTGGTCGGATTGGCAGGCTCAACAAACCCTGTGAATGGGGTAGCATTTGGTTGAATACTTTATGAGATACAGAGTGGCGATAAAAACAGCTGTTTTTCTTTTTCTTTTTTTTCTTTTTTACGCTTTTTATACACCTGTTATTGCAACTTGTCATGGTTGGTTATGTTCTTCACAAAAGACATATTACAAAAGGGGACTTTAGTGTATATAACAAAGGGACTACACTACCCAAGATGCTCGGATCCGGAATATCACGTGATAAGAGAAGGGAGAAAAAGAAACTATTTAAAATATGGTACGAAGCCTGCTGGGTTTATTGCTGCCTTAACAACTTTAGAATGTAAACATTAGAAAATAAAGATCAGCTTCAAGTAGAATCAAAGTGTTGATGTGTGTTCCTTTAAAACTCAAAAAGTATAACAAATTAAGGAACCACATTCTACATTCACATAGTCCCGGGGGTATCTGAGACGACGCAGCGTCTCAGATTCACTCACCAGTACTGCCTGTCTGTGTGTTTCTTTCTGGCCTGACATCACCCCTAGAACTAGCCTGTTCACAATGTTATCTGTTTATTCCTACCAAAAATGACTTCTTTGAAATGTTGCTTGTGCTGAGTTAGAAAATAAACATACTGCTCCATATCACCAGAATTAATTATCCCCCATATTGTTTATTAGTTTATTAAAATTATATTGCACTTCTAGACATTGTGTACATGTGTTATTTGTGTATACTATTTATTATATTTGTATATTAATATCTGTATTATATTTGTTTTATTATAGTATCACCAGATTTATATAGCACCATTTTAAAATTCAAACACAGAATTAATTATCCCCCATATTGTTTATGCAATTAATACAGCACTTGCCAATTTCAAGCAAGACAGAGTTGTAATTGATAGGTAAACATTTCTAACTCGGGCAATTGTGTTCCACAAAGGAAAAATCACTGTTGACTGGGTGCAAAAAGATGAGCAATGGTTTCAATGTAATGATACGCAATGCACACAATGCATCAGACTGCTTAAAAACCTGCAGAATTCTTACATTATCTTTCTAGATAGAGTAGACAAAGCCATACAACATGAAGAATAACTGCCCTCAGCACCTATTCAAGTTGTCCAGTCTCAGGGGCAGCCGTTGCTGTCCCCTCCTCTTCAGCCTCAGGGGCAGGGATTAACATTTTTCACATTTGATTTGGCATCAGTAAATCTGGCTTTTAAAAAAAAAACTTTCACGTTACTTTTGTGTGTGTCTTTCTTCTGTGCTATTTAGTGTCTCAAGTTGAGTTTTCACCACTTCATTATGTGGCAAATGTGGCTGTTTGATTTTCCAGGATGCCTTCTGCAAAACAATGGAAATTAAATGGCAAAAAGTTTGTTAAATTAACTTTAAGGTTTGGTTGCAAAAGTCCAAAAGATTAGGAAATTGGAAGTTAAGGTAGCCACGCAACCTTAACTCTGCACCCTTATGTGTATGTTTCCCGTTACATATGACATCGGCAATGACATCACTAAGCACATGACAAATTCCCCCCGAAGACTGGCCATATGGACATAACACTGGGAAATCATAGTTCTTGTGACTGGTAACATGTTCATTAACTGCGTGATGGGAAACATCAGAGTTAAGGTTGTGTGGCTACCTTAACTTGCAATTTCCTAACCTTTTAGACTTTGTCCTAAATTATTTCATTTGCATTTAACAGGATGTTATTTTTCATCAAACGACTACATATTTGGAGTACAATATCCTTCAACACCATTGTGAATTGTTTCATACGCAAATTTACCGGTATGTTGGATGTTCTACATTAAGTGGATCACAATATTGTTCATTACCATGTTGAACTAGTTTAAATTGCTCAATTGTTCATTACTGTAAGCTCATTAATGATTCTTTTGTTCATGGAAATTCTTTGATGATATATCTGCATTTACCAATAAGCTTCGGTAAATCATAAGATTAACCAGTAAATGTCCGAAACCCAATTTATTTTTTCATAATTTCAAACATTTACCACCTTATTTGGTAACTGTTGGCAATTACCAGTAAAACTTGAGACTTTTACTGTAACATTTACATTGTTTAATATATATTCATTGAAGTTCGATATATATATATATATATATATATATATATATATATATATATATATATTCGATATATATATATATATATTCGATATATATATATATATATATATATATATATATATATATATATATATATACACACATTGTTAGTAAGCTCATTGGGGTCTTGATGTTTACTTTTGCAATACATGTTTCTATTTTTTTTTATTAAAACAGTACTAAAATTCTTGTTTTATTTGACAAATAAAATAATTAAAATAATATTATTTTTAATTAGGTGCTCCATTGGAGTACTGAGGTCCTTTCAAATATACGGCATTAAGAAACGCTGTTAATGGCGAGTGGTGCCTCATAGTTAGTATTGGATACACGTGAAAGTTAGAACCAAGTGATGACAATCTAGAATCAGAAACCAGAAGCGGGAATCTGGGATTTAAAAAAAAAAGATTTTCAGTATCAGGAAATTATGATTTTATTGTATTTGTCGGGATTATAAATGTACATGAAATAAAATAAAATAGCATAAAAAGAAAAATTGTACAGTGCCTGTCAACAGTAGGACACAAAAGAGTAAATGAGGCATAGCTAAATTAAATTTAAGGTTTATCTGCTCCACCAATCAGAAATCCCCTCACTAGCTGAACAGCCAGTTTTTAGAACAGTGCCACCAGACCAGATCTAGCAATCATGGCAAGCAGACCACGACATAATGCTGCCATGTAATACAGTTTTGAACACTAGTGAAGCAGTTCAATAGATTACAGGTGCAGAGAATACATGAAGAGATGGGCTGGGCTGTTAGAAGGTCTCATAAGGGTGCTTACCAATTCACAAGTTTAATTTTGTCAAAGCAGAAAGTGACAGCATGTGCAATACAGAGAGAGACCCAGAAGAAATCTTAGCATGTCCCCAGTTGTGTTTAATAAACCTGACTTATTATACCAAGTCATTAATACTGTAATAACAATATTATATATTCTCATACAGTACTTGTCTCTTTCATATTCATTAAAGTTTAACTAAATTAGCTTTCCTCTGTTTTTGAATTGCATATTGTAATTTCTTAATAACAAGTTCTATGTAGTTCATAGATTATAGAAGAGATTATTATTATTATTATTATTATTTATTTATTCATTTATTTATTTATTTATTTATTTATTAGCAGACCCCCTTACCCATGGCGACTTACAGTTGTATACATAAAATACATATCAAGAATTACAGTAAATTAAGAGCAAGATACAAACTACAATGACTTCAGTCCTAATAAGAGCAAATATAAAACAGTACGATTTGATAGCGGTGCAGTTCAAGAGCAGATAACAGTGTTGATAGTTACATCAGGGTTAGATACGAGTGCAAGTGAAATACAAAATACGACAGATTGGGTTAAGTGCAGAATTAAATACAGTAGAATAGGGAGCAGAGAAGTGCAAGTTAAAGTGCATTAAAGGTAGAGTGCTATATTTTCCAGAAGGGAAGAGTTGAATTTTAAAGGTGTTGTCTGAAGAGGTGTGTCTTGAGGAGGTGCCGGAATGTTACACACAACATTCTGATCCATTCAATTTATATTTCAGTCAAATCAGAGAGCACATACAGTTAGACCATGGCTCACAGCAGGGGTCCCCACAGCCAGACACCAGTGACAGCACTCCAATGCAAACGCACTGTATCAGTATCTTTGCAACAGTGCAGGGTCTATGCAGCCACATAGCAGTTAAGATGCATGATTGGCCAATGGCTTTTTGAGTTTTTATTGTAAAGTGCCGTTGGATGCCGTTGCATGAAGAGCGCTATATAGAAGCAACTGTATTGTATTGTACAAAAGAAAGAATGTCACCTTAATTCAATAATAAGCATTCTAATTGTAATTAACATAGAACCACAACATGTTTTTATAATACTGAAAATACTTTTGTTTGATATGTTGCTGTAAAATGTTATCCACCTGAGAGATTCTACTAGGACTTGAAGGATATAATGAAATTGCCACGGATAGGAGGTTTTTAATGAGTTGTTTAAAAAAAAAAAAAACATATATCATGAAATTTTTTTTTTGATGTATTGCTTATGTTTTCCAGACAAAATCAAATAAAATTGTTCAATTTGTGATAAACATGATCAGTTCTGTGCTTAATTAAAACAAATCTATATTAAAATGTCAGATCGAATTATGTACCTCAAACGATATTGACTCTATTAAGTTACATGGTTCTATCTGAAAAATCACCCCTCAAAAAATCCCCCCAAAATTAATGTAGGGCCCATGGTTATCTGGCTGTGAATTGCCTTTCAGGTGATGAACACACAGGGATAGAGCAGACAAATATGTTACTAAACAACATTCAGATGAAAACTTTACAGCTTGATTACTCAAAACTATACTTTTGATAGATAGAACCATGTAATTCCAAGCTCATGAAACTGATCTGCGAATCATTTTCTATATTATGTAATATGTATTATGCATTGTGTACTGTGATCCTTGTCACATTACATTCTATGTTGAATAGAGACTGAACAAATGTGTGGCTTATTTGCTGTTTGGGCAAGTGGTTTGTGCACGTTTTCTAAGTAGTAACAAACCTGTGTTGTCTGGACTCCAGAGGTACCGGTTCAAAATTAAATAAACAACACTGTTTTTGGTAAGTTACAATTGCATTCCACTATTTTGTTTGCTGTCTCTGTTCATACCAGGAACAATAAGTGGCATTGATTCATTAGTATTCAACAATGATTTGCTTGGCTTTACTTTACTCATTTACTGTGTGAAATGTACCTGGACAGTGTACATCCTTGTGTTATAGTATCTCTTTGCATTGTTGTGGGGTTTTATGGACACAAGCGAGGGCTGCGGGAAGAAAGAAACCTCGGGAATTGATAATAGGAGAGATGTGTTTTGTGACCTTGTGGAGGTGCGACCGAACCGATCAGTCTCCGAGGCTGGGAAACAACCGATACTTCCCCCAAGGGGAACCTAGAGGTAAAAAAATGAAGACGACAGAGAGTTAGAGAGATTTGGCCAGGGGTACCCCTTGTATCGGTGAGAACCTTCCTGGAGGAGGATGAAGCCAGCAGCAGCTGGGCTTCTAAAGGTGGGAAGTGAGCTTCACTGACCCCCCAAAAAAGGACCCCGGCACCCTAAACTGCGCACCAATGCAATATATATATATATATATATATATATATATATATATATATATATATATATACAGTACTGTGCAAAAGTTTTAGGCAGATGTGAAAAAATGCTGTAAAGTAAGAATGCTTTCAAAAATAGACATGTTAATAGATTATATTTATCAATTAACTAAATGCAAAGTGAGTGAACAGAAGAAAAATCTAAATCAAATCTATATTTGGTGTGACCACCCTTTGCCTTCAAAACAGCATCAAGCATCAATTCTTCTAGGTACACTTGCACACAGTTTTTGAAGGAACTCAGCAGGTAGGTTGGCCCAAACATCTTGGAGAACTAACCACAGTTCTTCTGTGGATTTAGGCAGCCTCAGTTGCTTCTCTCTCTTCATGTAATCCCAGTCAGACTCGATGATGTTGAGATCAGGGCTCTGTGGGGGCCATACCATCACTTCCAGGACTCCTTGTTCTTCTTTACGCTGAAGATAGTTCTTAATGACTTTCGCTGTATGTTTGGGGTCGTTGTCATGCTGCAGAATAAATTTGGGGCCCATCAGATGCCTCCCTGATGGTATTGCATGATGGATAAGTATCTGCCTGTACTTCTCAGCATTGAGGAGACCATTAATTCTGACCAAATCCCCAACTCCATTTGCAGAAATGCAGCCCCAAACTTGCAAGGAACCTCCACCATGCTTCACTGTTGCCTGCAGACACTCATTCGTGCACCGCTCTCCAGCCCTTCGGCGAACAAACTGCCTTCTGCTACAGCCAGATATTTCAAATTTTGACTCATCAGTCCAGAGCACCTGCTGTCATTTTTCTGCACCCCAGTTCCTGTGTTTTCGTGCATAGTTGAGTCGCTTGGCCTTGTTTCCACGTCGGAGTTATGACTTTTTGGCTGCAAGTATTCCATGAAGGCCACTTCTGACCAGACTTCTCCGGACAGTAGATGGGTGTACCAGGGTCCCACTGTTTTCTGGCAATTCTGAGCTGATGGCACTGCTGGACATCTTCCGATTGCGAAGGGAAGTAAGCATGATGTGTCTTTCATCTGCTGCAGTAAGTTTCCTTGGCCGACCACTGCGTCTACGGTCCTCAACGTTGCCCGTTTCTTTGTGCTTCTTCAAAAGAGCTTGGACAGCACATCTGGAAACCCCTGTCTGCCTTGAAATTTCTGCCTGGGAGAGACCTTGCTGATGCAGTATAACTACCTTGTGTCTTGTTGCTGTGCTCAGTCTTGCCATGGTGTATGACTTTTGACAGTAAACTGTCTTCAGCAACCTCACCTTGTTAGCTGAGTTTGGCTGTTCCTCACCCAGTTTTATTCCTCCTACACAGCTGTTTCTGTTTCAGTTAATGATTGTGTTTCAACCTACATATTGAATTGATGATCATTAGCACCTGTTTGGTATAATTGTTTAATCATACACCTGACTATATGCCTACAAAATCCCTGACTTTGTGCAAGTGTACCTAGAAGAATTGATGCTGTTTTGAAGGCAAAGGGTGGTCACACCAAATATGGATTTGATTTAGATTTTTCTTCTGTTCACTCACTTTGCATTTAGTTAATTGATAAATATAATCTATTAACATGTCTATTTTTGAAAGCATTCTTACTTTACAGCATTTTTTCACACCTGCCTAAAACTTTTGCACAGTACTGTATATATATATAATAATTTTGGATAGGCAATTAAAGACTAATCTCACCGTTCAGTGAAGAGGAAAAACACCCCTTTGGGAGGAAACCTCTGGTAGTCCCATTGGAGAGATGGTCCCCACTCCGGGCATACTAGTAATACTATGTTGGGCAAAATATACAGTATATTTTGAACGAACACTATATTCCAATGCAGTGGTAAACCTGTTGACAGTGACTGCTGCATCTATATGGAAGGAATACATATTATATTTAGGGCTTCTGATTTTCAGTTTTAACCGATAAAACCTGATAAAACACCTCTGATACAAAAATAATTAAATCGGTGACTTCAAGTTGCTGATTTCTGCCACCAGAGATCGACCCGTAACAGTGAGCTTGTTAATTACAGTGGGCTTGTAGCTTTCGACTTCAGTTGAGGGTTTCTGGCTACTGCTAAAAGAGAAAAATAATATTTCGAAATGAATTGCCTGGTCAAGGGCAGCAGATTGCATAGGCAGCATTGTATGCTTGCTACTTTTCGATATTACTCAGTAAAGCTTGTTAAACTTACTGTCTATCCCGTCTCTTTTCCGCTCTGAATGGCTAGGGGTCACTGTCAGTCATCTCAGTGGTCTGTCACCACTGTAGTTTCACTATCACTTTCACACTGTTCTGACATCATTGACTGAAGCAGTGCTAGAATGCTCTCATTCGTTTAAATGACTGTCAATCATCAAGACCTGCACCGACTGTGCACTTTCATTTGCCAGCTACAGCGCCTGTCATTCAAAGAGTCTATTTTGAACTTAGCGAGTTAAGGTGTAGGTAAGCTTTTGCTATAGGTATACAGTGACAAGCAGGAGAGGAGGGAGCTCAGGCTCCGAATAATAAGTGCAAGTTATTATTCGTTCAACTATCTAATGTTTTGTTCTGTGCATATTTTTACTCATAGATTTGTGCTATAAAAGTCTGTGTGCTGCATTTTCTACAGTTTATTTGAGAACATTGTTTAATTTGTGTAGGATCTTTATCTTTACAAGGTATAGCTCTGAATGTTGGTAACCATGGTTGTGTTGCATGTTGAATATGATAAAGGGGTTTCGCTAAATGAGACATTTCTCAGTGGCATAAACAGTCTGTGTTTTTTTTTTAAAGCATAAAGGTTGATTTCACCTATTCTCTGTCTGAATTGAAAAATAAAGATCGAAAAAAACTGGTAAATTCTTTCTGAAATAAATAACAATATTAATCGTCGTTTTGGCAAAAGAAAAAATAGTAATGATTCAATGCGCGTATCCCTACAGGCACCATTATAGGAGCCCACTCAGAGTTTTGGGTAACAAAGCATTGCCACTCCATAATTACTATAGACTGAACGAACACAGTCATGAGTCTAAGGGGCTCAGCTGTAATTAAATATTTTAGAATGAATGAATGCGTTGCTACTAATCCTGGAGCCTGAATGGGTCATCGGGCCAAGCCGACAGCCTTGGAATTGAACGAACAAGTACACCCAAAAACACACAGCAACAGGATAGGACAAACAATCATGTATTATCCCATGATTCAATGTGCACCCACCACCACGGACGCCATCATTGGAGCCCACCCAGAGGTGGTAAACAAGTATTTAGACAGATATCAGAATGGACCTTTTAATTTCTAACCGTGAAAGACAACCCACTACCAAATTGCACAGGGAATCACTTGAAGCCAGAACAAGAAGGCGAATACATGCTGCCACAATTACTGTTGATACACCCAACACAGTCGTGACTATACTATAAACACAGAGTACTGTTGACAGAACACAGACTGCTGACCTAAAACAGACAGGCAATCGGGAATGCATTCGAGTATTGGAGTGAGACAGCTTTGTCCAGCAGTATCGAGGGTAGAATAGTCAGCGGTTTGTCAGCTGTGTTTTATATTTGGAGCGCCCAGTCAGGTATTTACCACAATTTGAAATGACCAATTAATGAATGCAACCCACAGTTTGAGCCAGTTGCTTCTGGCAACTCTACTCTAAGCAATGGGTATGGCCAAACTATAAAATACATATTTTGCCTGGCTAGGCTTGATCTGGTGCATGAGCAGCAGAGGTTGCTGACGCACAACGTGACAACCTACCCCAGATTACTTCTCATCAATCCAAAGGTCAATGTTGTGCTCCCTGTTTAACAGCAATCTCACAATCGCAAGTGTGAAAAGTAACTTAAACACAAGTACAATTATCTGATATATGGCACTTAAGTTGAGGTTCATAATATTATAATATTACTTATTTCACAATTGTCATGTAAACATACACAAACACACACAAACCTGGAATCGTTAACACAAGAACTCTTATTTAATGTTTTTTTTTTTTAATAAAACCATGGGATCTATTTTAATTAACTAAACAGTGAGAAAGCTCAATACTTACTGAAGCCTTTTAGCTATATTAATATATGCAGTAGAAAGTGATTTGATATAGAACCGGGTCACAAGTCATATTGTGATGTGCTGCTTTTATGACAATGCCTGTTCTTTAAACACATCTACATTGCTAAAAGGGTATGTGTCATTCTTTGGTTTGTTAGACAGCTTCAGGAATGGAAATTATGCAGCCAGAAATCTCATCCTCATCTAATCAAACCCACGTTCAATTTAGACTGTTATATTCATGTAACATGTTTATTAATAGATGGGAGCCCCACTGTATAACAGTATTGCCAGAGACCAGATTTGAAGTCAAATTTAGTGGCTAATTATCACATGCAGTTCCTGCAGATGAGTAACATTGAAGACAACCGTGTATTTTGTTAGAGAGCAGCTAAACTGCACACTAGGATTTTTTTTTCAAATTTAGACATTTACTTTGCCACTTAACTTTTTTTCACAGCTTCTGCAATTGAACTTTGTTCAATATATTTCTTATGTCCTTATCACATTAGCCATGATTTATCTCACTTTAATTTGGAATTTGAATATGAGTTTTAAAATTGTAATGCAAAATGTCAATGTTAATTTTGCACTGAAATTTTGCATTTGCATTGTGTAAATAGACAGATTCTAAATTTTATATGACAAATAATATTAATAATTGAGTCAATGTTAAAAGGGAATACAATGGACATTATACATACAGTACCAAAGATTAATGATTGTTTACACCAAAACCAACAAAGTAGATGTGGACCGATATATCAATGCACTACCATTGTTTTATAGCAAAAAAATCAGAACGTTAATATGTCAGAAAGGCAGTTCATAAACATTTTAATACCTAATTTTAATCAAAAATCTGAAACTAGTCTTGGCGAATGAGACATTTTGACTGTAATTCCTTTAAGGGTTTACTATAAAATGCATCTTAGCCAACATTCAATAATAATAATAATAATAATAACTTGAAGTTGCAAGCAACCTGATGGCTTCCAAGGCATTCTTGTTCCTATCTGTGTTCCATACCATGACCCTATCTGCACTCTGTAAGGAGTTATAAGCTAGTATTGCATTTGACCTTAAGGAGAGGTCAAAGGTCACAGTCAAGGCAATTTTTGGTTCCTATATGTGTTCCATAGTAACCATTACCATATCTGCACTTTGTAAGGGGTTATAAGCTAGTTTTGCATTTGACCTCAAGGAGAGGTCAAAGGCCACGGTCAAAGTCATTTTTTGATAGAGCATATATGGGTTACTATATGTGTTCCATAGTAACCATGGCCCTATCTGCACTCTATAAGGAGCTATTAGCCAGTTTTGTGTGTTGATGATGTCATCTAATGTGGTCGCAATCCTTTTTATTGTAGCAACTTCCCTTGAACATCCTTTAAAGACAACCACACTACGATCATATGTGCCATTGGGTTTGTTTCAGACTAGCGATTTGGGAGAAGAAGATATTTGTAGTTTGTGATTATGACGTCTGTACCGTGCAATTCTGACCTCATGCAGCATGGCCGCCATACCACACAACCTATCAGCTTCTTACGAACACCAGTTAATCTTGGACTATCCCAACTTTCAGCACTCTGCAATAAGTTGTTTTCGAAAGACGAATTTCTACATTTAGGCAAAATGTTTTTTTTCAATCCAATATGACGATCAAACCATTTGACTTTCGACATACACTACTGTGCAAAAGTTTTAGGCAGGTGTGAAAAAATGCTGTAAAGTAAGAATGCTTTCAAATATAGACATGTTAATAGTTTATATTTATCAATTAACAAAATGCAAAGTGAGTGAACAGAAGAAAAATCTACATCAAATCAATATTTGGTGTGACCACCCATTGCCTTCAAAACAGCATCAATTCTTCTAGGTACACTTGTACACAGTTTTTGAAGGAACTCGGCAGGTAGGTTGGCCCAAACATCTTGGAGAACTAACCACAGTTCTTCTGTGGATTTAGGCAGCCTCAGTTGCTTCTCTCTCTTCATGTAATCCCAGACAGACTCGATGATGTTGAGATCAGGGCTCTGTGGGGCCATACCATCACTTCCAGGACTCCTTGTTCTTCTTTACGCTGAAGATAGTTCTTAATGACTTTCGCTGTATGTTTGGGGTCATTGTCATGCTGCAGAATAAATTTGGGGCCAATCAGATGCCTCCCTGATGGTATTGCATGATGGATAAGTATCTGCCTGTACTTCTCAGCATTGAGGAGACCATTAATTCTGACCAAATCCCCAGCTCCATTTGCGGAAATGCAGCCCCAAACTTGCAAGGAACCTCCACCATGCTTCACTGTTGCCTGCAGACACTCATTCGTGTACCGCTCTCCAGCCCTTTGGCGAACAAACTGCCTTCTGCTACAGCCAAATATTTCAAATTTTGACTCATCAGTCCAGAGCACCTGCTGTCATTTTTCTGCACCCCAGTTCCTGTGTTTTCGTGCATAGTTGAGTCGCTTGGCCTTGTTTCCACGTCGGAGGTATGGCTTTTTGGCCGCAAGTCTTCCATGAAGGCCACTTCTGACCAGACTTCTCGGACAGTAGATGGGTGTACCAAGGTCCCACTGTTTTCTGCCAATTCTGAGCTGATGGCACTGCTGGACATCTTCCGATTGCGAAGGGAAGTAAGCATGATGTGTCTTTCATCTGCTGCAGTAAGTTTCCTTGGCTGACCACTGCGTCTACGGTCCTCAACGTTGCCCGTTTCTTTGTGCTTCTTCAAAGAGCTTGGACAGCACATCTGGAAACCCCTGTCTGCCTTGAAATTTCTGCCTAGGAGAGACCTTGCTGATGCAGTATAACTACCTTGTGTCTTGTTGCTGTGCTCAGTCTTGCCATGGTGTATGACTTTTGACAGTAAACTGTCTTCAGCAACCTCACCTTGTTAGCTGAGTTTGGCTGTTCCTCACCCAGTTTTATTCCTCCTACACAGCTGTTTCTGTTTCAGTTAATGATTGTGTTTCAACCTACATATTGAATTGATAATAATTAGCACCTGTTTGGTATAATTGTTTAATCATACACCTGACTATATGCCTACAAAAGTGTGCAAGTGTACCTAGAAGAATTGATGCTGTTTTGAAGGCAAAGGGTGGTCACACCAAATATGGATTTGATTTAGATTTTTCTTCTGTTCACTCACTTTGCATTTAGTTAATTGATAAATATAATCTATTAACAAAATATAGTCTATTTTTGAAAGCATTCTTACTTTACAGCATTTTTTCACACCTGCCTAAAACTTTTGCACAGTACTGTATGTTCATTAGTATTTTCCATCTTCCCATAAGCATCTACCAACCTACTGAATCTGATGAGTTTTCAAGCAACTCTGACAGAAAGAATAAGAAGAAGAAGAAGAAGAAGAAGAAGAAGAAGAAGAAGAAGAAGAAGAAGAAGAATCCCAGCAATAACAATAGGCTTCCCAGCCTATGGCCTGGAAGCCTAATAATAATCCTAACAATTACAATAGGGCTCCAGCAACTTTATTGCTTGGACCCTAATAATAATAATAATAATAATAATAATAATAATAATAATAATAATCCCAGCAATAACAATAGGCTTCCCAGCCATTCTGACTTGGAAGCCTAATAATACAATAAAACCCACTTAATGTCACGCTCTGTATATTATCACCACATTGAAATGTCTCCTACTGTAGGCATTCATTTGAGAAAAGACTGGGTGTTTTACTATTTTTGTGAGTTTTGTCCAGTTGTTCAGGTTGGATTTTGGTGTCTGACCAAATTTATATCAGAGCTTTAGTTTGTTGCACTGTCCATGTAATTAGGGTTATAAGTTTTGCAGAGTGAAAAAGTGGGGCGTTTTATTTTCTTCAATTCACTGACGCCGTACCAGAATTGCTACACATTGTCTGATTTTACATTTAAATGAGAAAAAGGTCATCCTTGTGGATCATTAATATTTTCAAACATTATTCTACAAAGCTTTACCATATGGCAACATGCAGAACACAGTTTTTGTTCTGCTTCTGGCAGCCCAGTTCTATGCTTTTGATATCCACATATTGGTCTGGACACATGCCGGTCTGTCCTCCTTTTCAGAGTTTCCCACAGGGAGTAATGGTTCTAGACTGATAGCTATTTAATTTGTGCATTTCAATTTGATCACAGCGGGTTATTTTGTTAGGTATTCCTTCCATCCAAAATATCTGTGTTGGCCAAAATTTGCTATTTTTCATGTCAGGGTTCCCAAGCCTCATTATCATCTCCACCCAAGAAATGAAGTTGGTTCGATCGAAGGACCACTTACTTTGGCTGCATAGGCCTTCCATTCAAAAGGAACTAATACCTTATACAAGAGAGAAGGGGTTTGAGGGTTACTTGTGACAAGATCCAGTGAGAGAAGGGTTGCATTCTACAGGACCAGAGCCTGAAGGAGAAACCCTGCTATCTCCAGAACCAGAGGGAGAAGCCCCATTGTCTCTAGAACCAGTGCCAGAGGGAGAAGCCCCATTGTCTCTAGAACCAGTGCCAGAGGGAGAACCCCCATTGTCTCTAGAACCAGTGCCAGAGGGAGAAGCCCCGCTGTCTCCAGAACTGGAAAGAGAAGCACCGCTGTCTCCAGAGCCAAAGGGAGAAGCATCGAACCCAAACCCGAACCCACCCCATGGGCAGAGGCCCTGCAAACCGGGAAATGTGTATTTTGTGGCTGCTTTTACACAGCCACATGTTTAATTGTTTAATTGATAGTGTTTTATTGATTTAATTAAAGTGTGGAATGTGGCCAGGTGGTAACTGAATGATTGATTGTCAGTTACCCCTGGTCGCACCCTATATAAACCAGGTCTGCAATGTTTGTGGTGCTGTCAGTCTTCCTCTGTGTGAGGCCTGGATTAAGCCTGTGGGGACAGACCATGAAAAGGTATTGGAATACTTAAATGTTTGGTTACTGGTAAACAGCATAGCTGTCCAGTTTATAGATAGAACTGGGAAAAGTTTCACTAGCGGTCCGTGACAGAGTTAGGCTTCTAGGTTTTGCTTATTTTGTTTTGTGGTGTATGAATAAATATACAGGCACTGCCCTGTTTGAACCTATCTATTATTGCATGAAGTACTTCTTTTACACTAGAAGACAGTGATAAAGGTCTTGAATGTGGCAAAGCAACCCCCACTTTGCCACACACAAATAAAGCACTCTACTGTGATTTATTCAACATGACCTTGCTTTGCGTGAACAAAATGTAAAAAAAATGCTCGATCAACTGACATTAAAGCCAGTTGTATTTGATCATACTTGGATGATGTCACGTTTACCCAGAAAGCGACCAGACAGGATTGTGATCATTTAGAAGTCCCAATGTGTCATGTTAATTATTTTTGTGCAGAATTATTATTAATTTACTTGTTATATGGAGATTTCCGTTTATTGTGATAGGGTGGTGCTTGTGTACATTAAATAGTGAGATCAATCAGAGAAGACAATGAATGTGCAAAACATATTATTTAATATGCACTAGTCATTTGGGTATTTCAGATGTTTTAGTCAAACAGACAAAAAAGAAAAGATTATTTTTCATTGTTAAGCCACAGATTATTTTGGTTTTACAAAAACAAAGAAAGGAAGACTGAACTTAAAGACACTGCGACGCAACAGAAGAAAAACTTTATTGATTTATTTTTTTAACATCATAAGCAACTCGAGATATATCTTACTTTTGTTGAGAAAAAATCCTGTCTTCTTAATGGATGATATACAATTGCTAACGGCTAAAGTTTTCACAAAGTGTTGACCATATACTGTATAGCAGGGGTAGTCAATTATTTTTTGTCAAGGTACGAATTCCTTGGTCAAGGTAAGGTCAAGGTCCAGAAAGAAATTTCACACTGCACCTGCCCCTGTCCCAAACACAAAGGCCTAGGTGTATACAAAAATATAAATAACTTTCAAGACTATTTTATATTCTTAGAAATGAACATTAGTGTCAGCAAAATGACATTTATGAATCAATATTTAGTATACAGGACAACTCTTTGTTTTAGTTTTCTGCTTCAGTGGTTTTTCATTGCTGTCCAGTGACGGCTGATTTACCCTCCCAGCAAAAGGAAGATAACGTTAGGTTACCGATAACCCTAGTTCTGTGAAAGAGAAGACGACCACCAACCAATACATTTGGGATATGCCTGCCACAGGTCAGGTATTCACTGAGCATTTATATCAAAGCTGCCAATAGACCTCTCCAGGTAGTGATGTCCTCGGTCCCGCCTAGGGAATAAGTAGTCACTCTGCAGAGCTCAAATCTTTTGCATCGAACCCATGAATGTGAGTGTTGCAACCTTGCAAGGTTTGGTGGTCGTCTTCTCTTTCAGGGAACCAGGGTTACATCCTAACATTCTCTTTCAATTCAAAGACGACCACCAACCAATACTTTTGGGAAAGTATACCAAAGCCTTCGCGAGGGAGTGTGAGCGGATAGCAGACGAGGGTCATCTTGCTGCCACCAAACTAATGTTTGTGGTGCAAGCATGCAACCTGAAGGACCCTTGTGCCTAAGTCGGTAGAATCTGGTGAATGTATGCGGAGTAGCCCAGCTAGCCGCAGTACATATATTATTTAATGAGGCTCCTCTAAAGAGTGCCCATGAAGTCGCCACTCTTCTAGTAGAGTGCGCAGCTACCCACCCAGGTGGGGGTAAGCTGGCATTATTATATGCAATCGAAACTGTATCCATAATCCAGTAGGACAGTCGCTGCTTGGAGAGGGCTTGATTGAGGGTCCTTTCACCACGACAGACGAACAGCTGGTCAGACTGACGCAACGCTCCCGTCCTGTCTATATAACTTCTCAATGCCCGAACAGGGCAGAGGGAATTCTATCTCCGGTCCATCTCCTCCGCAAAGGGAGGGAGATAGAAAGCCTCTAGTTTCACTGATTGATTCAAGTGAAAAGCCGTAATCACCTTAGGGAGGAAAGCAGGGTTCGTGCACAAAGATACCCTGTTTCCATTGTCCCAAGTACGCATACAGGAACTGGACAGAGCCAACTCCATACATACGCAGCAATTGGCAAAAAAGGTGGAAAACTTAACTGTTTCCGACAATATGACAGAGCCTATGAGTGTACAGTGAGAAACGTTATTTCTCAGAAGAAACTGACACAAAATTCTCTCTCAGTCATGGATTCACTACACATTGTATTGAAGATTACATAAGATAATAGCGATCCGTTCAAAATCTACTGGCGGTCCGGATTTGGCCCGCGGGCCGCCTATTGACTACCCCTAATCTATAGTATACCATAAACACCACAAGTGTGGACAGCTGTGTGGAGTAGTGGTTAGGGTTCTGGACTCTTGACCGGAGGGTCGTGGGTTGAATCCCAGGTGGGGGACACTGCTGCTGTACCCTTGAGCAAGGTACTTTACCTAGATTGCTCCAGTAAAAACCCAACTGTATAAATGAGTAACTGTATGTAAAAATAATGTGATATCTTGTAACAATTGTACGTCACCCTGGATAAGGGCGTCTGCTAATAAATAAATAAATAAATAAATAATAATAATAATAACAATAATAATAATAATAATAATAATAATAACAAAAGACAGTGCAACAAAAAATACCCCTTTTTTAACATCAAGAGAAACTCGAAAAAATATCTTTGTTAAGACAAAAACACTGTTACAAGAGGGACAAAATACAATTGCTTTGTTTTTAAACAAAATGCTTTGAAAGAAGTTGCAGTAAAAATGACTGCTCTTTACCCCTAGTCTAAACAAAGACAACATAGCAATTTAATAAACCCACACAGATCACAAAACACATGAAAACAGACTGAAACACCAACACATACTTAAAAAAGAATATGCTAGTTGCTTTTTTCTTTAAAAATGCTTAACAAAATTAGTTTACAATGTTTAACAAAATCACGATTACATGCACACATACTTTATTATTTGTTTTTTTAGCAGACGCCTTTATCCAAGGCAACTTACAGAGACTAGGGTGTGTGAACTATGCATCAGCCGCAGTCACTTACAACTACGTCTCACCCGAAAGACGGAGCACAAGGAGGTTAAGTGACTTGCTCAGGGTCACACAATGAGTCAGTGGCTGAGGTGGGATTTGAACCGGGGACCTAACCTTGAGAAAAGAATAAAAAGTTGCTCAAGGTCCAAATAAACCTAATATGAATTTAAACTTTAAAAAGAGAAAGTATATCCTCTTACTGCAGCTCTGCTGCTTTGCTGTCTCTGTTCTCCACTGAGACAATGATGGATGCCTGATGCTTTGTTTAGTTCAGAGACTGCTGGGCTCCATGGCCCTCCTCCTCCCCCCTGGATTTACTATTTATCTTGAAACTTAAGATTGATTGTCATCTCTGTCATGTTGTAACCCAGAGCTAATTCAATGTAATTTTTCGCATAGAAAACAAAAATTGTTCTGAGTGCGACAGCAAAATTGCCATACTCATTAAGGATATTCGTTTGTGCTCATTGATCAACATGGGCCTAATAGGAATGCCCTTACAATAGATTTTAAGACTGTGCTATCAACAGCACATAACATTAATGCATAAGTAAATAGCATATGGGGATATCAATATTTCAAAAATAATTGTTTAAGTGACACAAAGTTAACAAGAATGTCACATTCCATGAATTAATTCTAAGTGAATGTCACCCCAGGTGTTTACTTACCTACACTGACCTGAGTACTTAACTTTTTGCTGGATAATGATTTTGAGGCATTGTGGACAACATCTCTGCTAACCTCAGAGAGATGCTTGGCAGGAAACAAGTGTGGTAACTAACTCATACTGACAGAAACAAGTGTTGAAAAGCCAAAGAGCTTAGATTTGTAAAACTCCATTTTACTTCTTTTGTCTGGGGAATTTGTTGAGAAAAATAAATGGAAGGGTGAGTGTCCATGACCTGACTAAATTAAGTACATCTGGGGCCTTATGCTTGAAGGGAGATTTGTTGCATTAATAAATGTGTCATTTGAAACAGAACTGCCATTTTACAGATCTAATAGTCATGAAGAAGCGCTTCACAGGAAACAAGGACTTGATGTATAATTAATGGTTTTGCCCCTGATGTGATCTGTTCAGCTGAATGAATCCGTTTGCCATAGTTTCTGTGTGTGTTAATTTGAGTACATTTATTTTTCTTTTAGGCCCAGACACAAAGAACATATTTAATAATGTATATGACTCAGCATTTACTCTCATCTTTATTTAATTAAATGGCAGGAAGTTTTCCTGTTGTTTGTATATATCCCTGCCATCATCTCAGTTCATCCTGGTGCCTGGTTCTACTAAATGTAATCCTGGTAAACTCTTGCTCAGTTTTCTTTTATTTTATATCTACAAGTAGTCACAGTAACACTATTCAAAAGAAATCACCACACAAGTAATATACTCACATGTAATATACTGTATATGCAGCAGCGGCATCTACATATTAAACTAAATATCGCCTTATAAAACTGACTAGCGAGTATGCAATGTTTAAATTCGACACAACAGATACATCTCAGCACTACCCTCCGATTTCAGAAACATATTAAAAACAAAATTAAAATCTCTCCTGCTCTCTGCTGACACAACCATTGGGCTTTTAAACAAGGTCGGGTTCGGCATAGAATTCTATTGTGCTCGATGCGGACGGGAAGGATTGCGGCACTGCGCAAACTGGCACGGAAGTCGTTTAGTCGTTTAATGCTGTTTTACAATCTAAGGAAATTATGCTGGTTACCGGCATCAGTGTGAAAACAGCCTCAGAAATTATTGGTCAGCTTCTCTTGAAGCCCGCAAAGTCTGAGTAGGACGATTTCCTACAAAAAAACAACCAAACAAACAAAAAAAAACACTCGGAAGCCCCTCCCTCGAGTGCCTGTGCAGTGCAGTGTTTGGCTGTTCCATGAATCCTCCCTCAGAAGTGGGAAATCAGTCTGCTTTCATTCAGAACTGGGCAGACACATGGCAAATGACATTTAATAGAGAAAAGTGTAAAGTATTGCATGCAGGCAATAAAACTGTGCATTGTAAATATCATATGGGAGATACTGAAATTGAAAAAGGGAACTATGAAAAAGACCTAGGAGTTTATGTTGACTCAGAAATGTCTTCCTCAAGACAATGTGGGGAAGCTATAAAAAAGGCCAACAAGATGCTCGGATATATTGTGAGAAGTGTTGAATTTAAATCAAGGGAAGTAATGTTAAAACTTTACAATGCATTAGTAAGACCTCACCTAGAATATTGTGTTCAGTTCTGGTCACCTTGTTACAAAAATGATATTGCTGCTCTAGAAAGAGTGCAAAGAAGAGCAACCAGAATTATCCCGGGTTTAAAAGGCATGTTGTATGCAGACAGGCTAAAAGAATTGAATCTATTCAGTCTTGAACAAAGAAGACTACGAGGTGATCTGATTCAAGCATTCAAAATCCTAAAAGGTATAGACAATGTCGACCCAGGGGACTTTTTTGATCTGAAAAAAGAAACAAGGACCAGGGGTCACAAATGGAGATTAGATAAAGGGGCATTCAGAACAGAAAATAGGAGGCACTTTTTTACACAGAGAATTGTGAGGGTATGGAACCAACTCCCCAGTAATGTTGTTGAAGCTGACACCCTGGGATCCTTCAAGAAGCTGCTTGATGAGATTCTGGGATCAATAAGCTACTAACAACCAAACGAGCAAGAGGGGCTGAATGGCCTCCTCTCGTTTGTAAACTTTATTATGTTCTTATGTTATTATTTCATCTCGAAAATTTTACTATAAATGACAATGTTCAATGTAATGTTCATGGCAAACAAAAAAAGGACAAAATATATGTTACAATCAAACAGTCTTCAGGGACTATTTTTTCTCAGTGGAAGGATACAAAATATATTTCTTATTTTTTCCTTAAAAAAGCTAGTTTGTGTAATTAGTTTTAAAAAAAAATGTAACCATTTTATAAGCGAAATAACCCACTCCAGGGTGTGGGGTAAGACAATTCTTACCACACTTCCTGGGTGGTTGAAGGGACTCAGCCTGCAGCCTTATGCCTCACAACGCACCCAGGGCGTGCAGTAAGAATTGTCTTACTGCGCACCCTGTCGTGGGTTATTTCTTAGATAATACTGCAGTATTTTTGTGTGGAATGCATTTGACTACCATATTTGCTCAAGTATAAGTCGAGACATTTAAACCCAAAACACAATTCTGAAGTTGGGGGTGGGGTCGGTCGGGGGTCAACTAATACACAAGCAAACATATTGACCAATCTAAAATTTATCGTAAAAGCTTATATTTATTGATTGATTTATTGAATAAGAAGAAGAAGAAGAAGAAGAAGAAGAAGAAGAAGAAGAAGAATGTTACCTTTTCTATTGCATGACCCTGCAGCATAGTGCTTCTGTGGGGAACAGCAGCACCTCCATTGTTGTGGGCAAATCCTTGTTGCCCTCGTTGCCAGAGCAAATGCTCCTAATTTCTCTCAAATCAAAACGCAAATATCTCAAGATTTGGCAAAAACAATTCTGTGACATTGTCTATATATACAAAAAAATCCCAGGTTTATTTACATCCAGGAGCTGTCACATAAAACACAGACGCAGTTTCATTGAATTACAGCCAGACCACACCACTTACAGTACGCATGTACTGTATTGTGATGTGCATCATAATGACGCATCTGGCGGTTCTAGGTAGAAGTGCTTACAAAATTATTATTTTTGCAAATCTGCCACTCAGACGCCATCAGGATATCTAATACATATATTTAGGAAAAACAAATTATACCCGAATCTCGCCCTCACAATGGGGGGGTCAACTTTTACACAAGATCAACTTTTACTTGAGCAAATATGGTAACTAGGCAGATTATCGTATGTTTATAAGACCAATAACAATATCAGTTAATACAAAGTATGAATATACAAAGTATTAAATAAAGAAGAAAGGGCCAGAATGTGCTTTTTGCTCAAAATTGTTATGAACACTGTAGCAGGGCAGAGGAGAGTCCTGCACATAATTAGAGGGGGCAGGGCAAAGTCTTGCTGATAAAATGTATTGTTTATGTTTATTAAGAATGGGCGATTGTGTTGTAGAATAAATGTCTGGTGGTTTATTGATGTATTTTTGTAGTAGTATGAGTTGAAAAAAATGTATTGTGGTGGGCTTATTTAAAAAAAAAAAATACGATTATTTTGTTTGTTATTGTATGGCAGTGTGGATGGGGTTAAAGTAATTCGGAGATGGCCACGTGTATATAAGTGGGCCTGTTTGTGTATTTTTTTTTGGGGGTGGGGGGTGTTCAAGAGGAGGAACAAAAACAAAAGTAAAACGAAAAACATGATTATAGGATCAGTCAAGGCGACTGCCCAGCCTGACCTAGATTTTATGTTGGTGATTTGTTTTGTTTGTGAAATATTTATTTCGCTCTGTGAGCAGTGGGTTTTGTGAAAGTATTTTTGTCAACACTTTTTATTTATTATTGTTTTGAATAAAAACGGCACACCCGCGCTTTCAACCCCACAAGTACCTGTCTGCCTCTGTGTCAGATTCCTGATCTGGGGACGTCATCATTACTCTGCCGTCCTGTCACAAACATGTAAAAAAAAATCCTTTTGGTATGCGAACAGCAATTTTAATTAGTAGGAAACAACTTAAGATTGATAACTAGTAAAATTAAGTGTCAGCATATATCTGGTTAGATCTGGTTTGCTGAAATTATTGGTTGTGGTTTTCTATTTGGAAAATCTGGAGGAAAATGCTTTGTGAATGTACCCCATCTAAATTGCATATTTTAATACTCCATTATAACAATGTACTATTTAATATAATAGTGTCCTTTATTAGTCACTGTGACAGGGTGACTGAGCGGTGACGTCAGGCAGAAGCAGGAAGGAAACTGACACCAGGGCAAGTACTGCAGTTAAAAGGCGCTCGCGCCGTTTTTATTTTTAAATAACAAAAAGAAATAAAATATTTGAACAAAAAAAACACGCTCACAAAGCAAAATAAAAGAGTAAACAAAAACAAATCTCGAACACAAAAATACATAAACCAACTATACAGGTCAGGCTGGGCAGATTGCCTTCACTGTTCCTGTCTGTTTTTTAAATAAAGTTTCTCTCTCTCTCTCTGCTCTTGTTCCTCCTCTTGAACACCAACCGCGAGCTAGAGAGCTGCAGCCTTTTTATATCGTGGCCGAGGGGTTTAACTAGCTTGCAATTAATTATTCTATTACCCCTCGGCCACAATCTGCACGAGTTTATTAATTACTACGTGGATGGGGCTGCCCATCCACGTTACTAAACAATAACAAAATAAACAAACGGCTACACCGTCAAAATACAAAACAATAAAACATACGGCGCTCGTCGTCATGTAAATATAATACTAAATCATAATACAAAATAAATACAAAATACACTGCACAGGGGTGGAGGAGGAGATCCCAATCTAAAAATAAATAAACAAAACAATGTACAGGGCACCTCGCCCTGTTACATATCCACCCCCTGTGCAATGCACACATGGCCCCAACGGCCACCTCCCCCCTCAGCCTCAAAGTCCCGGAAGAGGGGGAAGCAAGTTGTTTCTGGGGGTGGCCATGGTGGAATCTCTGGCACCCCAAATCTTCATGGCGGCAGCTCCCTCTTCCGGGGCTCCCGCCACACACTATCCTGCCATGAAAGTGCGGCTGGGGAGCTGGTCTCCTGACCTTCCCCCTTCTTCATGGCCGGCAGTTCCCCTCCGTGGGGCTCCGGCCACCCAATTTGCGCAGCGAAACTGCTGCGGGGAGCTGGTCTCCTGACCTCCCCCCTTCTTCATGGCCGGCAGTTCCCCTCCGTGGGGCTCCGACCACACGATTTCCGGCAGCGAAACTGCTGCGAGGGGAGCTGGTCTCCTGACCTCCCCCTCCTTCTTTGTGGCCAGCAGCTCCCCTCCCGTGGGGCTCAGGCCACAGCGTTTCCTGCCATGGAAATGCTGCTGGGGGAGCTGGTCTCCTGACCTCCCCCCCTTTCTTCATGGCTGGCAGCTCCCCTTCATGGGGCTTCGGCCACAGTGTAGCGACCCCAGGCGAAGCAGGACCCTCGACGACCCCAGGCGAAGCAGGATCCCTGGCGACCCCAGGCGAAGCAGGATCCCTGGCGACCCCAGGCGACGGCGGCAGCAGCGGACCCTCGGGAGGCGACGGTGGCAGCAGCGGACCCAGGCGATGCGGAGCTGCAGGCAGCCCCAGGCGATGCGGAGCAACAGGCAGCCCCAGGCGATGCGGAGCAACAGGCAGCTCCAGGCGATGCGGAGCCACAGGCAGCCCCAGGCGATGCGGAGCCACAGGCAGCCCCAGGCGATGCGGAGCCACAGGCAGCCCCAGGCGATCCAGGCGTGGCATCCCTGAGTGGAGCGGGCGTGGCATCCCTGGGCGGTGTGAGGCTGGCATCCTTGGGCGGTCGAGGCTGGCATCCTTGGGCAGTCTTGAGGCTGGCATCCTTGGCGGTCTTGAGGCTGGCATCCTTGGGCGGTCTTGAGGCTGGCATCCATGGGCGGTGGTGGAGGCAGAGGCAGCTCCTGCTCCTCTCCCTCAGGTGGTGGTGGTGGAGGCAGAGGCAGCTCCTGCTCCTCTCCCTCAGGTGGTGGTGGTGGAGGCAGAGGCAGCTCCTCCTCTTCTGGCGGCCAAGGCGGCAGGGCCTCCTCCCCTTCTGGCGGCCAAGGCGGCAGGGGCTCCTCCCCTTCTGGCGGCCAAGGCGGCAGGGGCTCCTCCCCTTCTGGCGGCCAAGGCGGCAGGGGCTCCTCCCCTTCTGGCGGCAGGGGCTCCTCCCCTTCAGGCTGCAAAGGCGGCAGGGGCTCCTCCCCTTCAGGCTGCAAAGGTGGCAGGGGCTCCTCCCCTTCAGGCTGCAAAGGCGGCAGGGCCTCCTCCCCTTCTGGCGGCCAAGGCGGCAGGGGCTCCTCCGCTTCTGGCGGCCAAGGCGGCAGGGGCTCCTCCCCTTCTGGCGGCCAAGGCGGCAGGTGCTCCTCCCCTTCGGGCTGCGAAGGCGGCAGGGGCTCCTCCCCTTCTGGCTGCGAAGGCGGCAGGGGCTCCTCCCCTTCTGGCTGCTGGGCGGCAGGGGCTCCTCCCCTTCTGGCTGCGAAGGCGGCTGGGGCTCCTCCCCTTCTGGCTGCAGCCGTGAAACCAGCAGGCATGCTCCCTGCTGGTGGCGGCAACGGAGGCGGAACCAGCAGGCATTCTCCCTCTGCTGGTGGTGGTGGGAGCGACACGTCGTCCTCCCATGGAGGTGGAGGTGACACCAGCAGGAACTCTCCCTCTGCTGGCGGAGGTGGGAGCGATACGCAGTCCTCCCACGGCGATGGAGGTGGCACCAGCAGGAACTCTCCCTCTGCTGGTGGAGGTGGGAGCGATACGCAGTCCTCCCACGGCGATGGAGGTGGCACCAGCAGGAACTCTCCCACTGTTGGCAGAGGTGGGAGTGACACGCAGTCCTCCCAGGGCAGTGGAGGTGGAACCAGCAGGAACTCCCCCTCTGCTGGCAGGTACCTGGGCTGTGTATGCACCGACTCCCCCCTCTTGGGCTGTGGACGCACCGACTCCCCCCTCTTGGGCCGTGGACGCACCGACTCCCCCCTCCTGGGCCGTGGATGCACCGACTCCCCCCTCTTGGGCTGTGGACGTTCGGGCTCCTCCCTTTTAGGCGCAGGACGTTCGGTCTCCTCCCTTTTAGGCGCAGGACGTTCGGGCTCCTCCCACTCCAGGTCCGTGTCTTAGAAGACCTCCAGGCAGTGGTGCTCCTCATGCCCGTACCTCATGCAGTTGGTACACCACTCCTCTTCCCCTCGTTCCACTTTTCCTCTCTGCCTCCTCCTCACTCTGTCTGTGTCCCTTCCTCCTGCCATATGGGGAAGGTGCCAGGGGAAATGTGCCATGGCTCTCCACAATTGAAGCACCACTCCTCCCCCAACAGGCAGGTAAGGCAGACTTGCTGCGGCTTTTGCTGCTGCAGCGGCTGCTGTCTCCTCATCCTCCTCTTTCCTCTCATCCTTCTTCCTCACACAATTAGAAAAAACGAAAAAAAAAATGAAAAACTGCAGTACCCTCTTCTGCCTGCGTCTAGGAGGCGCTGGTGATCCCACGCTGGACACCACGTGTGACATGGTGACTGAGCGGTGACGTCAGGCAGAAGCAGGAAGGAAACTGACACCAGGGCAAGTACTGCAGTTAAAAGGCGCTAGCGCCGTTTTTATTTTTAAATAACAAAAAGAAATAAAATATTTGAACAAAAAAAACACGCTCACAGAGCAAAATAAAAGAGTAAACAAAAACAAGTCTCGAACACAAAAATACATAAACCAACTATACAGGTCAGGCTGGGCAGATTGCCTTCACTGTTCCTGTCTGTTTTTTAAATAAAGTTTCTCTCTCTCTCTCTGCTCCTCTTGAACACCAACCGCGAGCTAGAGAGCTGCAGCCTTTTTATATCGTGGCCGAGGGGTTTAACTAGCTTGCAATTAATTATTCTATTACCCCTCGGCCACAATCTGCACGAGTTTATTAATTATTAAGTGGATGGGCTGCCCATCCACGTAATTAAACAATAACAAAATAAACAAACGGCTACACCGTCAAAATACAAAACAATAAAACATACGGCGCTCGTCGTCATGTAAATATAATACTAAATCATAATACAAAATAAATACAAAATACACTGCACAGGGGCGGAGGAGGAGACCCCGATCTAAAAATAAATAAACAAAACAATGTACAGGGCACCTCGCCCTGTTACAGTCACTTAACATGGCAGTCTTATCTAATTGATTTATATGTGAATTTTATAATGACATGTCTACATGGGCTTAATTCTCAAAAGCCACTTTCAAATACAGATGATGGTACTGAGCCATCTTAAAAAGACCCATTCACACAGTACAAAATTGCAACATCTACAGTATGCCGGTATAGTACCATCATAACCCTTTCACACAGCCAAAGGGATCATGAAATCGTTCTCAATGCAACGGAAACCACTTCAGCAAAATCAGAAAAAAATTATACAATTAACGGCCAAAGAAGTAAATTTAGCTGTGTTTTGCTATTAATTTTCAATAATATTATACAATACAACAACCTGCCAAAAGTGCCAAATTGCAGGAGCTTCAGGTACACTGTTGGTCTCACATTCAATTGCAAAGAAGAAGATACAGTAAAATTAAATGAAATATAAAGGATGCTTGTGTGAATGCTTGACCTGGGTAAGGGAACACCAACATGGTGATATATTTTTATATGTATGTCTGGTATACAGTTACGTGGGATGTTGTCTTTTAACACTAGAACTGCCACGGCAGTCATTTTGACTGTTTTCACTTTTAAAATTTAAATTACTCAGCATGTGTGAAAGATATGCGATTGTCTGTTGACTTTTCCTAAATACATGTATATTAAATACCCTGATGGCATTTGAAAGGCAGGATCGCAAAAATAAATAAAAAAATTATAATCCCCTCTACCTAGAATCGTTATTTTGACTGCCTTTTACAATACATGTTTTTATTTTGAATATAACCTACAATATTGTAATTTACTTTTATATACCTGGATAACAAACCTGTTGTTATCTCTACTAGACCTTCGTTTTGTACAAGGAATGCACGAGGGAAAATATCAGTAGGAGAGATTTCATCTTGAAGCTAGCCACAGTGCTTCAGCAGAAACATTTCAAGCAGAAAACTGCAAAGCAGCAGGCTGCAGCAGCTCAACCTGGATTCTGTGCTGCACCGAATGACACACACGCAAGAGAAAATATGTTACTTTTGTTTTAAATTAAAAACGACTTTCGTTTTTACAATTTTGTATACCTGTTTACACTGGTTTCTTTTGAAATGTTTATTTTATTATATTTTATTGAAGTGGTAAGTTAGAAAATAAACCCTTTTATGTTTAATTGTTCATTTAAATACAGCATTTCAGCTGTGAAGGTGTTTGGTATGATGTGCTTGAATAAAACTGTTGAGTTGTATCCGATAGTTTGTCTTTCATTTTAATATTGATGTTGTTTAAAATGTAATCGTCTTAATGACTGCTGGCGGCGGTTTTAGATATGAGTATAACCGCGGTGGTTCTAGTGTTAGCTACAGCCATTTTAGCGCTTCAGTGCCTGCAGAGCTCTTCACACAGGCCTTGTCTCTGAACTGCCTCATGAGGTGGTTCAGAACTGTCATTAAATATGTTGACTCTGTGCTGGTATAGGCAATTCACACAGCCCAACATGCCGCTTCAGTGCTTGAGCCGTAAAACTTGTCTGTGTGAAAGGGGCTTTCTACTCCAAATCGTTGGCAAACAAAAGAGAAACATTCAATGTAGGATTTACAAGTATTCGTAAGTTGTTTTTTATTTGTTTTAGAATTTCATAGATATATTTTTAGTATGGAAGTCAAACCCATAGAATATATAAAGCCCATAGTTCTTTTTTAAAATAAAATAATAATAATAATTTTTTTTAAAAAAACAGACCATTATTCCTAATTAATCCTGGTAGAAAAGGTTTCTTTGAAACACTGAGGCATGATCAATGTTGCTCAAGCTGTAATTGTGGTTGTCTGACCCTGCCTTCCCTTAGTTGTTAATATCTGATGTAGAGCCAATATTGATGCCTGTAATAAGCTTGGATCTTATCAATGTAAATCAATCTGAGGAATAACAAAATCTCCGATATTGAGAATTAGAGGGATTTCCCTATGGACCCCCCCTGAATGCATGGCAATAGCTTAATAGTGAAAAATGTGATTTCAAAGCTTTATGTAATCCTGTGTAGATATCGACATACTCCTAACATACCGCAGCCAAATATGAAACTACATGCTATGGTGAATCTGAAACCTCCATTTAAGCAATGCTAATTAAAATCTTGTTAAATTAAATTGTGTGCATATTATTTCATGTGAACTGAAAGAGAATATAACAGATCCAGTCCTATAAAACTGAGTTGTTTTTTCTTTATTAACCTGTCCCTAATCTCAAGGGGATGGACATCTTGTACGATGCCTAAGCAGCAAAATTGATTTAAGATCAGTGGGGGGAAGAACAAATTTGCTGCATCTTCAAACTGCTTTAATATTCAGTCCCCTAATTCCAGTTATACATGTGTTTTCTCTTGCTTTATTTAGAATGGGCTGAGGAAATATGAATTAAACCAGTCATGTTGTGTGTGGTATAATGGCATGAACTAGTTTCAAATCAATATTTTTAGACAGTTCCGAGGCATACTATGCAGGCTTGGAAGGTATAAATGTCAAAGAACCACATGGCATATATGCTTACCATTTTATTTGGAATAATCAGAGAGAGAGCTCACCATCAATAGATGTTTTTTTTGTGTTCACGTTTATTCATGATTTCCAGAACAATTACACTACAGGAAAGTGCTGTGCATGGGAGAACTCTCCTAAGCTTTTTTTCCGTTTTTTCAATATTTAGTTTTCTGTCTGATTTTTACATAGAATTTCTGATTAGTATATCTATCTGTATTTATTAAAAGTGCAAGCCTATTTTATATTTAGACACATGTCATTCATAATGTATTAAGTAAGACTTAAAAGATAAGGTTAGAACAAGTTGAGGAACGAAATGAATCACATAAGGCTAACCTAAGGACTGCAAACGACTTGATATTGCTCTATAAATATCATTGATATTTAATGTGTGTATAAAGCCTTTGGAATCCTCTGTCTAAGCAGGGAATATTGCTTGAATAAAACACAAATCCATTTCAGATGCTGCAATCCTTGGAGACTATCCTTGGATGTGAAATACCTGTTGCTATGGCTACTGAAGTTCTTTGCTGACCAATAAAAAGGAGAAGATGCAAAGCCATTTGCTGTATAAAACAATTGGGCACACATAACAAACATATTTTCATGCTAAGGAACTCTCTGTTACCCTTTGCCTCATCTATGAATGTAGATGTTTTATTTTTATACAATGTATCAACCAACATAGCCGAGGCTTGAAAGGACTCTCTGCAGCATGTCTTGTCCAGCTAAATCAATTACATATGCCAGTATTTATTTTTTATTGGAAATGTGAAATAAAACTACATTTTCACCTCAGCAAAATAAAATATATCTTGGATATATATGTAGAATTTCTAAAATAATTAAGTAGCAACATTTGTCAATCCAACATTTTTGGCTTAAAGGAGGTTTGGTGGTCCAGAGGTTTGATACCAGGAGGCTCCCGGTTCAAATCCTAATGTTAATGCTAGTGTAAGGTAATGCATAAGCAGAGGGTGGTTGTTGAGGTCACCAGGCAAAGACTGGACTGGAAACAGTTTATTTTGGCAGCCAAAATAGAAATATGAAGAAACTATTTAAAGCAGCATAAAAACAAACAATACAAAACAAAACACTGGATAACTAAGCAAAAAATAATAAACATTTCTGTAGTACACGGCTACTCAAACAAACTAATAATGCCGTTATAATGTGCTCCCTCACAACAAGGATACTATCTCTCACACTAGTCAGCCTGCAATGATCCCCCTAGGGGTTTTATACCCCCACCTGGTTATGGCTCCTCCCACTTGGAGTAAATTAATACTAAAAGAATTATATATGAAGCTTCTTAACCTGATTCAGTGATGCATATTTATACCCCATTGATATAAATACAATTAACATCATACCTTTGAAAATATGACTATTACCTCAAAACATCTTTATGCAGCAATTCCCCCCTCCATATACTAACATTGGGTGCACTCCCTTCTATTTCAGCCTTGGCTATGTGCGCGTGTGCCCCCGCTAAACATGCTCGCATTCGGCGCCTGGCTTTACTCATAGCTATACGATAAGCAATACTTTCTTTTCAATAACAAAACCCTTTCTCTCCTTTACTGGTATATTTGCCTCAAGTTGATCTCCCTCGCTATTCTCGAAATAATGTGCATCTTATTCCAAAAATAACTTGTTTTTTAACATAAACAAGTAACCTCTTGTAACAAAGAGTGAAGGAATTCAAGCTGTAAATCTCCCTCCCGAACAGAAAGGGCGCTGTGTAAGGTGGGTGGTATGCTTCCTCCTAGATCCTGGGTGGGCAAACTTTTTGGCTCAAGGGCCACATTGAGCTTTTGAAACCAAGTGAAGGGCCACATACTATATGCGTGACAAAACATGTGAAGCCTTTGTTCTTTTTCACGTTGACACACAACTACTAGTGTACTGTAGGTGTACATATGCTTGCAGAACAATTCTACCATTGTACCCTCAAAGTCACAGCCACAAAAAGTAAGTGCAAACTTTAAAAAAAAGTATGTTTATATGACTGGAGACATAAAAATAGGCATATATGACATACTGTATATGACAGCAGATGTCTGATATACAGCACTGCAAAACCACCTGCATTCTAAAAGTACAATCTGAGTGACACAAATAGTAAGAGCAAAAAGCATATCATTTGGTTCATATTGAATGGCCTGTTTATGACAGCATATTAAGGAACAATTCTCATTTCACCTCCATTGTGAGCCATATTTACAGTTCTCAAATCATCTCAGCCCACATAAAGTACCACAATCTGAGCCATTGTAATAAGTGTTCATTGTCAGATGAATGGGGACAAAAGGCCTGTATCCAAGTGCATTGCTGGATAGTTCTCACTGCAATAACCATCACCATAAAAAAAAGCCTAAGACTGTTGAAAACAGAGAAAGAAAGCATAAGCCTTGCCTACCCGTCTTGGTGATTTGGGTCTTAATGTGAGCAATGGGTCTGGTCACCTCTCTTGGCAAGGGCATCAAAGTCTGGTGTCATTTTTGAGGTAGAGATCCTCAGAACAGCTGACAAGTGGTCATTTGTTAAATTTGACCTGTGATGGGATTTGTTGTAGTTCATGACTGAGAACGTTTGTTCACACACATATGTGGACCCGAATAAAACCAGCATCCTCTGGGCGTGCTTTTTCATGTTTGGAAACTTTGTTTCATTCAGTGAGCCATAAAACTGGTCTATTGTAGCTATTTTGTACTTCTCCTTCAAAGCACTGTCACACTGGATGTCGATGAGCTCCAGTTGTGTGTCTGGTGGTGCTTTCTCACTGTCGAAAGATAGGGGCATGATACAAGCTCCAGCTCAGTCTCAATCTTGCTAAAGTCTGAGAAGCGGCGGGAGAACTTCGGCATGCAGGTCGATCAAAGTGCTACTGTATGTCACTGTATGATGTATGCTACTGTATGATGGGGCGCGTTCAGTGCTGCCAGTGTCGGAAATGAGCGAGAGACCTGCTGCTCATTTGTCTGGAGAACAACAGAAGTTTGGCCTTGAACGCTTTCACGTTGAAATACAGTTCATGCACAAAAACACCCTTTCCCTGGAGCTTCATGTTTAGATCGTTCAGATGCCCCAGTATGTCCACACCGAAAGCAAAGTCGGCCAGCCAGTCTGTGTCTTGTAACTCGGGGAAGTTGTCAGCTTTACCAACCGTATCCAGGAACATACCAATCTCCCCTCTCAGCTCCCACACACGGCGAAAGACTTTCCCCAGGCTTAGCCAGCGCACATTTGAATGATATAACAAGTCCTGGTGCTCTGCCTCTGTGTCATTGAGCAGCTGAATGAACTGACGATGGTTAAGCCCCCTTGCCCGTATAAAGTTTACAAGTTTCACGACCACTTTGACAACATGTTCGAGCTTCAACACACTTTTACACAGTGCTTCCTGATGAATAATACAGTGAAGAAATATCAATTCCTCCGAGTTTGGGCTTTCTTCTCTTACTTTGTCTTGTAATCTTTTAGTAGGCCAATGTTCTTACCGGTTAGATTTGGGGATCCATCTGTTGTGACGTTTGTCAGTTTACGCCACGGTAGATTCATTTTTCCAAGCAGGCAGACACACTGTCATATAAGTCAGAGCCCCTGGTTGTCCCCATCATCGATTCCATTGCAAGAAGTTCCTCTGTTATTTCAAAGTTATCATTAATTCCTCTGACAAAAATTAAAAGTTGAGCGGTGTCTTTGATGTCAGTACTCTCATCCAGTGCGATAGAAAAAGATTGAAGCCATCTGCTTTCTTTTTCAGCTCGGAGGTTAGCTCATCTCCTATTACTTCCACACGCCTGGTGATGGTTCGCGTGATAAGCTAATTTTCTCGAATTGGCTTTTACTATCAGGACAAAGTATGCTAGCAGTCTCCACCATACAGTCTTTCACAAACTCCCCTTCAGCAAAAGGCTTGCTATGCTTTGCAATTTTATGTGCCACTATGTAGCTTGCCTTAGTTACCGATTCTTGAGTAGAGGTCTGTTTAGTAAAAATATTTTGTTGGACTTTTAAGTTCAGTGGCAAGTTTAGAGGCCTTGCTTGCCTTTTCCTGAGAGGACAGATTGCTAGCGTAGTTAGCATGCTTGCTTGAAAAATGACGACTGAGATTGTATTCCTTAAAACTGCAATACTTTCTTGGCATATCAGACATACCGCCTTCTGTCCAACATTAGTGAAAAAGTATTTTGGTGTCCATTCTTCCTTGAACACACGACATTCAGAGTCCACTTTTCTCTTTTCGCCGCACTCATTTTTCATGTCAACGTCGTCAAGCATGGAGGTGACCGTGAGCGCATTCAGATTGACTGAATGTAGGCCTAATACCAGCAGCTGCTAGGCTACAGCGCCATCTATTGGAGTTTGTTTGTATAGCATGGAAGAAGTCATTTTAGGCCAAAAATCGCAACTCAAATATAATGACATTTAATTAGTTTTAAAATGGCTCGCGGGCCGGATTGAAGTGCCCACGGGCCGGACCCGCCCGCGGGCCGTATTTGCCCCCACTGTCCTAGATGGACAGCCTCGACTGTAGGTGGAAACCGGAAGGTGACCATATTAGGGGGAGCACGTAGCTGCATGTACATGGAAGAACTCCCTTGCAATCAGCCAAAGGGCAGAGAGCAATCGGAAAAACCATGGTGACTGCAACCCGACATATGTTTAAAGGAACTATAAATTATTGCAAATTCGGTCATTACGGACCTCCATTTACCACCCACAGATGGATGGACTTGAGGAACGTTTTAATCAGACATTAAAACAGATGCTGAGGCAGTTTGTCAACAAAGATGGGACAGGCACAGTTAATCTTGACTTTGGACCTGAAGAAGGGATACTGGCAAATTCCATTAGCTCAGAGCTCACGAGAGAAAACTGCTTTCTCTACCCCAGATGGCTTGTTCCATTTCCTGACCATGCCCTTTGGGTTGCATGGAGCCCCGGCAACCTTTCAGAGACTGATGGACCAGTGAAAAACAGGCGGAAATAGGGCTTAAAGAGTGAAATTTACCTAGAAAATGTTACAGTGTACGGGTGGCTACAAGTAAAACACACAGCCTACCTGCTACTTTTGTTTTCTGTTAGTATGAGTCAAACTGTCATTTTTTTTCGATGTTACGTTTCAAGCCACTGGAATGCATCAGTATTTCTGAAAGTTTCTTGGCATTGTCCAACTGTTAATCTAACGTTGTGATGAGTGATGTTTTTAACTGTAAATGCTGTAAATGCAATATAAAAATAAAGATATTATTATTATTATTATTATTATTATTAATATTATTATTATTATTATATACTTTATGAATAGCATAAGTTATAATTTTTCATAAGTTAAGTTTATTTGAATCTCCCAGTATTACATAAAAAAAAGAAAAAGGCACAACAGAAATTAATTTTATAAATGTTGAATGGGCATCTTTTATAAGAGGTGTGCCTTCTGTCCCCTGTCTTCTTGACCGAAACCAAAAATCTAGCATGGAGTTTGAGTTAGATGTTGTTAAATGAAAGCCAGTTTCTTTAAAGCATACTTATTTAATAACAGCAAGGCAACAGTACTCTACAAAAGGATTATTCCCCCTCCATTGTACAAACTTTGCCAATAAAAAAATGAGGAGTTCAACGGTCTGAGAACAGATAGTATCACTGTCAGAGTTCATGCAAAGGAATATGTTACTACAACCTTGTTTTGGATCATAATAATCCTGCATGTATGTGATATTTTGTTTCATTTTTTTAAAATATTGCAGTGGCCACTTTTGCACATTTACATATATACATAAACAAAACGTCATTAAATTAAATGAAGCAAAATACAGAAAGAGAAACAAAAGGACCTTTCCAGGATAAATGGGCAATTGTAGCCAATAATCACCTCTTGCATCTACTGATCAGTTTCATTGAGTTATATGCAGAGTTATCAGAAAACATTATAATTAACCAATTAAAAAAATGGTATGTATTAGTATGGCTGAGAAAAGGGCCCCTGATACTTTAAGAACCTTCTTAACTTGGAGCTAGTAAGGTGAAGGTGGGGCAAACCCCTGTATTTAAGGAAGGAAACCCCAGACCAAAAAGATGGTGGCGCTTGAAAGAAAACACCTTTGATTGGTTTGTCCATAGCGACAGGATCTGAGTATTCTTGAAAGGCAAATATAGAGAAGAGCGTTAAGCTAGCTGCTGTCTTGAGACCTGTGTTTGAAGCTCCTTGAGGGGGTGATAACAGGATTGTGTAAGAGCCTGAACTAAATGCTGAGCAACTGATTTGACTGAGAAAACATGATGTTATCATGGTTTTATTTGCATGCTCGTTTGTAACTTTGATTTAATTGATTTAACTTATTTGCACCCTATTTGTATTTTATTTATTTTTTGTGGTCACTCACAGTGTTTGAGATATTTATTCTACACTATTGAGGATTGTATCTGGCACAAGTTCACATTGAGTTTGATGTTTTATTTATGGTTTTGTGATGTTTAACCTGGTACACCCAGATAGGCAATGCTCAAAGGTTATGGGAAGTTTGGAAGATCTTTGATTGCAATAAGTTATTGTGAAACTGTTACAAAAATAAATACATTCTTTGTAATACTTACTCTGGGTCTCTGATGTATTGTTTTATATAAAAATAAAGATTTGACTGGAACTGGTGCTACGAGCAGGGTGCATCAGAGACTATAGTAAGTAAAATAAGACTGCGTGCAGGGTTTTTCGTTTTTCTTTTTTTTTTTTTTTTTTTGGTGGTATTGCAAGTAAAAACCGTGATAATCACTGCAGGAACCAAAGGAGGATCCTTTGACCTGGACTGACAAGATCTAGATGAAGCCATTGGATACTGTTTCTGATTGCTGTGTTTTTAAATTATTTTTAGGGGGGTTGTTATTGCTAAAAATTTGAAGTTATGAGTTACAGCTTGAACTGCAAACTTTTACGGGACCCAGAGAACAAAAAGAGCAGTGGATGCCCTCAGCAGTGAACATGAGAGGTTGATGGGATTAATTCAATTTGAAAAATCAATGCCTAATAATGTGAGGGTTTCCCCTGATAACCAAAGAACCTATGGAGATGGGGTGGAAAGACTGATTTATGAACCTAGAGAACAAAAATTTAGAAAATTAAGGCCAGGGGGCATGTTTGTATATAAGTGGGTGGATGAGATCCAGGGTGTGTTAAGTTCTCGGCGCATTTCACGCTCACAGGAAGCAGATTTTATAGATGAGCATTTGGAAGGGGAAGCCAGAGAGGAAATTAAATATTGCCCTTTAGAAGACAGAAAGAACCCTAAGCGAGTGTTGCAGATATTGCAAGAGGTGTATATATGCGCACTGTCTTTTGTTAAGTTACAGAAGCAATTTTTTGACCGTAGGCAAAAAGAGGGCGAATCTTTGAGTGTTTTCCCTTGCTCTGGTGGCTCTTTTGGAGAGTGCAATACATTGCAACCTCAAAGGAATCCCTAATAAAGATGCTGTTTTAAGAGATCAGTTAGCTGGAAATGTGAGGGATAGCTGTAGTCACAGTGTATTCTATGCTATTATTGTGCATTATTTGTTTTAACCATAGTACTAAATTTAACAATTCAATAATACAAAATTGTACTGCCTTTTAAAAAGGCTGCAACTAACAAAATACTATCGGTCTCAAATATGCAATTAGGAAAGAAACACAGTATTGCAAACTTGAAAAAATGTAAAACATGGTACAACTCTAGGCAAAATACATTTTTCAGTTTTCTTGTCTTTCCTTCTTGGAAATCTTACACTTGCACTTCCTGGGCCATTTCACCTTCGCAGTGCCTTCATCTTACTGGCTGCAAAGCATGTCAGTCATTAGGGGAAACAGCTGGTTGGTTATTAACAGAAAAAAGATGACAATGCAACACTATCAGAAAGCAAAGCCTAGTGTAGTTCCAGGTATCTATTATTACAGTGCACTCTGTTTATAAGAATCACATCTGTCCCGGATTATTTGATTCTTATAAGCATGTGATTCTTAAAAGCGGACCGATATGATAACAATGAGCAAAAGCGTCCCTCGGCACAGCATCAGTTTAAATACAGTATACAAATGTCAATGGTGCTCAATCACTGAGGACAATACATCAAAAGTCCTTGTGGGTAAGCAACTTGTTATATGATCAGGATTATGTTTAATCAAGGCTGCAGAATCCTATTTTACTACACTATACTTGGGGGAGCCTAGTTTTACTGCTGTGCGGTGTTACGTGTAATGGCTACCACTGTATTTAAGCATCTGTGGCTTACTTATTTTCAGTTGCGATGCAAATCTGTTAGCAAAACAGTTTTTCAATAAATGGAGATGCAAAACTCTGCAACCCCCGCCATACAATAACAGTGCTGTATGTATTCGATGAACGTGCATTCACTTTACTGAAACAAATTTTCACTAACAGAGAACACAAAAAAACATACCTGCATACTGCAGTTGCGCAATCACTGTTTCATTACAAACTTGTGCAGTGTTTCCTGCATCATTGCTCCACGCTGCGTACGTGCCTTTGATCAAATTCAAATTCAAAACCAGCTTTATTGACTGTACATGTCATTACACTTGATACAGTACCGTATTACATGTAGTCAGTTTACCCCAAAATTATTCTTATAAGAGGATTGCTTGATTCTTACAAGCAGATTATTTTAGCATGGTTAGTATAGGCATGTTTTTTTCCCAGTGGTTTTGATCACTATATGCGGTTGATTCTTATATCAGTGATTCTTATAAATGTAGTGCACTGTATTAAGTTTATTTTAATTTCATAAGTGATGTATTATTTATGTTATAATGTTTCTTTCTTTCCGAGATTGTTTTGTATGCATACAGTAGTACCTCATTAAAATCTAATTAAGGACCTTTTGTACCACTGGAAATTGTTTATCCACTGCAATACAAAAGCTCAATAAAATACATTATTAACATGCAATAGTAAAGGTGAAAGTAGAAAGCTGTAAATGAAAAAAAAACTCAGGGTTTATACATATGGGCAAGGAAGCAGCGTCGTAACCAGAGCTGACATTTTACTGAGGTCAAATGTAGGTTTCAAGCTATAGCTGGCAGTATTTATATGACTGCTTGGTATTTACTATTCAACCTCCAAATCTATCTTACACAGCAAACCAACAGAGATAATTAAGGAGTCTTTTGTACTTTACCAGAATTTTTTCATGAGCATCAGCACTGATGAGGCAAAATAAAACAACCAAGGACATAACCTTGGTGTCCTCATAACTAGTTACGACCATGCAAGGAAGATATATGCCACATTCATAAAATAATGTCTGGGTTATCAGAAAACTGTAATAAACTTACCAAAGTAGCATAGCCCAAATATAAAAAATACATTGTGTTTAATGTATTAAAGCAGCATTTGAAATCTGAATTTGAAGAGAGAGTAAAACACAGGCTATAAGATACACAATACTGAGGGTCGGTTAATGTTTCAATGCAGTTTTATGTAAGAATTTATTTATTTAGTTTACATATTTATTTATTTATTTATTTATTTATATTTTAATGGAAATAAATTGTACATTAACTGTAAGCCACAAAATCATTATATTTCTGTGTTAAAAAAAAAACAAAAAACATTTCTGACTTAATAAGAAACATGACCAGTTACCATCAGTTACAACAGCAACAGACTGGCATATAGCTGTACCTAAACAAAAATACATTTATAATAGAAAAAAACACTATACATCATAAGTAAGTAACAACAATGCATATGCAAATAAGATTAACAAAACTTCATATGTAAGTGGGGCTAAGAAAATCGAAAAATGCTATCTTTGGGAAAACAAAATGAAAATAAGATTGTTTTTAGCTGCTTTAACCCTTTAAGGACCACGATCGTGTAAACACAATCTTACTGAAGTGTCTTACTGGGCCCGTGGTTAGGCAACACGATAAAAAAACACACTTCCGTTTTTTGACTTATTGGGCCACCATACTTTGCCGTACAAGTTGACAACGCATTTCATTGGATAGGGGAGGGATTGAATTTCATTCCCTGGTACTTTTTTAGTGATTAGAAAGAAACGGAAAAACACTGTAAATGCGATATATTTGACTTATAATTATATTAAAACATTTATTCTGTCATGTGTTTTAATATATATGTGTTTGCAACATTTATACATTTCAAGAAACAAGTGGATATAAGCAGCTAATGTTTCATGAATTAATTTATATCAGTTACGTTTTTTTCATTATTACTGATAATAATGGAATGAAGACTTATTATTTTATTTATAAATTTGTATTTTGGGAACATAATCGAGAGGTGTGTCCATCATTGCTTATAAACATCGATCCTGAGAATAAATGTTTATAATGGAATTGCAATTTGACACTGTTTGCTTATAATAGTTAGTGTTTTGTAGTTTATTTAGCACTATTTCTGCTGTTTGTAAAATACTGCTTTGATAATAGAATATTCTGTGTATATGTTTACTGTTTATGTGCAGAAATTGATATACACACAATAATATAAATGTTTGCACTCTACCAAATTTCAAGATGCAGGGGCGTAGCACACTGGCCCACCCAAATCTGCACCTATGTGAATGCCAAGTTTGACAGCTTGTGAGGCAGTTGCCGCAGAACTGTTAAGTCCCAGACGTTTCCATATTCCAAATTTATTTAAAATGTGCAGTTTTTTAAGCAAACTTACAGGCTAATTAGTCGTAGTGCGGCGGTCAACATGCCAAAACAAATTAGTATTTTTTTCTTTTAGAAGACAACAGACAGATAATGAAGCCACAAAAGCAACTCACATATCATCCTCTTCCTTCGAATCTGCAAATTATTCATTTACATCTAGTTCAGCAGTGGAAATGACAACATGTGAAAATAAATGTCAGAAGAGAAAATTACCAAATTGACTGGATGATTCGTTTGTTATATTATCTCTGGGAAAGTCAACCAGGGAGCACTCTAATGAAGATTTGAGAGTAATGCGGAATCATATTTTACTAGATTGTCAACTTTGCGAATTGAACATCCGCTTTCAAAATGACGCATGATACAGCCTCATGAAAGCTGCTTCCCCATGCTTGCCAACATAGACACATTCAGCAATAGAGAAAGTCTACTGTCTGGCATGTACTTTGTTGTACAAAGTTAATATGGATGAAGCTGAGGTTTTTAGTCTTTGTTCAACAAATAAAGCGCAAATCGATTGTGGGGAAAAATATCCAACACTAATTTAAGTTTGAGATGATTGCTGTCTCTCCTGTCGTTTGATAGAGATCTGTGCGATTCTCTGGAGTATGACTATAATTGCAATATTCAGCAGCAAGCCTCAATGGCTTACCCTGTTACTAACTAGGCAATGGTAAGTCATTTACTAGCTACTATTTTTATTTAATAATTGCTTGATGTAATATGACTCTTTTCTCACTGGTTTGTTGACACTGCCCGTTTGGCTTTTTAATGCACATTCAATGTGGATATACTGTATGTAAATGTATTTTTGTGTGGATTTACAGGTAAAATTGTATTCAGGGTTTTAATGGATTTAAATCATTTTTGCAAACTATTTCTTGTGACGTCAGATCTTTGGTCTTTGCCCGTCTACCCTAGGTTGGGGCCCACCCAAATTTCCAAGCCTAGCTATGCCACTGAGATGGAGCACTAGGTAAACCTACAACAAAGTAACCCTAGGAATCAATTTCTAAGTATAGAATTCCTGCAATATTGTTGCATTATATAAATATGTTTTATGTGTTTACTACTTTTTTTCCATTACTACATTACAAAAGTCAGAATATACCAAAACCAATAGTTCAGTTTGGCAAACTAATATCAGCCAATGAAAAAGGTATAGATGAAATACTTTTTTGGCTTTGATTCTCTTGCCACAGGAGAAGGGTTTATCCCCTTGGTGTTCAGTTCATTTTGATTGGCTTGAAGTTGGAAAGACAGAAACTTTCCAGTACTCTCGACAAAGGCACTTAGGTAATGCTGACACAAAAGGGAAAGAAAATGTAACCCCAAGGCACAGAGGAAAAGAAAAAAACCTTTGACTGTGAATCCAGGGCCGGGCTGCCCTTGCTCTGAAATGGAAATGGAGGGAGAACGGATTGAAAAAGGGTTGTTAAAGGCTGATAATACAGTAATATGTAGTTATGTCTGTTTCTTAAGGTAGGTCAGGGATGGAAGAAAATAAAGCATTTCAAAGCAGAGTAATTACCCCTTTAACGACCAAGCAATTTTCATTGGGATGCTCCCCCAGGACCAGGGTTTTGTTCTGTATTTGACTGTCTTCCTATAGAAATTTACTAACATATTTATTTTTACAGTAGCATCTTGGAATTGGTGTCCTGTTGTTCAAAACATTCTAGGGAACATTATAAAGTACTTAAAAAACCATACAAACTTTTCTCTTTTTTCCACCACAATATTTAGTATTTTTTTATTAAAAAAAAAAAATGTTAAAGTATTTTTTCATTATTATGTATTCCACTTAGTGTTTTCAAAGACATAGATGTACAAAACATGTTATTCTATGACCTGAGGGACCTTACAATACTTCCTGAAAGTTTTGTTGAAAAATATTGATGTTTGGACATTGTTTCACCTTAGTGATTTTGTGATTCTTTTTTTAACACATTTCTAGCTGACTTTGCCTTTCTATCTTTGAAATTAAATACACAAATTGTAGTAGAGACTTGGAAATTAGAGAATATTATAAATGTTCTTGGAAAAATCCTGCTCTCTGATTGGTTAACTGCATTCTATCAACCATACGTTAATCCCACACAACCTTTCAACAGACACATCACCTTTGATTCAAATTTCTCCACCACTTATCTGTCTTAATTCTATAACATTCCAGATCTTTAAGTAACCACACACACATAAAAAAAATGTCTGACCCAGAATCAAATGTTGATCTTTTTAATGGAAATACTGTTGAAGATATGAAGATTAATTTCCTGAACTGGACAAAGTACCAATAATTCAAATTTCTTTAAAAGAGAAATGGTACAGTGAAATAACGGAACCAAAACTAAATAAACGCTTTAAGTGTATCATGTCAACCTTCAGAAACTATAAAAAATACTTTTACAGATTTACTTCCTGAAAGATGTGTTGAAAATGTTTGAAGTATCAGCAAAATGAAAGACATTTTTTTCTCTTGAGTGATTATATGAATATAGAGACTTTTGTTAAAAACAAAAACAATGTTGTATAAATTAATCAGTGTCAGAAAATTCTGATTCACCTGAATCAGATGCCAGTATTTCTGCCAACAATGATTCATCTAATCGTCTTGCCAGTGGCATAGCTAGGTTTGGAAATTGGGGTTGGCCCCTAACTTGGGTTCACGGGCAATGACCTCAAGGTCTGACATCACAGGAAATAGTTAGCAAAAATGGTTTAAATCCATTAAAACCCCGAATACATCAAATATTTCCCCCGTAAATCCATTTCAAATGTTTGAAGTAGACACAAAAATTCATTTACATACTGTATATAAAAACAAAAATACATTCACCTCTGAAGCCAGTAGACTTTCTCTATTGCCGAATGTGTCTGGTGTTGGCAAGCATGCGGAAGCAGCTTTCATGAGGCCGTATCATGTGTCATTTTGAAAGCGGCTGTTCAATTCGCAAAATTGACAATCTAGTAAAATATGATTCCGCATTGCTCTCAAATCTTCATTAGAGTGCTCCCTGGTTGACTTTCCCAAAGATGAAGTAACAAACGAATCATCCAGTCAATTTGGTAATTTTCTCTTCTGACAATTATTTTCACATGTTGCCATTTCCACTGCTGAACTAGATTTGAAGGAAGAGGATGATATGTGAGTTACTTTTGTTGCTTCATTATCTGTCCGTTGTCTTCTAAAAAAAAAAATACGAATTTGTTTTGGCATGTTGACCACCGCACTACTACTAATTAGCCTGTAAGTTTGCTTAAAAAAAGGCATATTTTAAATAAAGTTGGAATATGGAAATGTCTGGGACTTAACAGATTTGCGCCAACTGCCTCACGAGCTGTCAATCAAACACAGATTGCACATGATTTGTTGTGTAAGAGGAAGATCACACCCACCCACCCAGGCCCACCTGTGGGTACGCCCCTGCTCCATCTAACCTTCTGTATATGTGTGTTGGAATGCTGCAGTTTGAAAAGAGGTCATTACCCTGTCTGTCACTTAGTCAGCCTTGGTGCTTATCCAGCACATTTTTACAAATACTAAATTATTTAAAGGGATGGCAAGTCACATTCTATTGTAGTACATCTGATTGAAATTCAAAATAGCATTATCAGAATGATTTATATATTTCTCATTTTTCGTAGGATAACCTGTTGGAAATGTGAACCAATAAATAACTTCTCATTTTGTCATTAGTAAGTTGTTTCTGGGAAATAATACTCATTGCATGGAATTGGAAGGACCTGGTTCTCATCTTGCACCAAAAGATTCAAAATGAACTTCCAAGCACCCAGTGGTAGTTTTCATTGCTGAATCAGTTACAAATTTAAAAAACAAGGTATTTGTTGTCTTGTTTTTTTCTCACTAGACTTTTATAGGCACAAATGCAATTCAAGCCCACTAAATCAAGGAGCATCTCTATAATTAAAAGTAAAGTAGTAGATACAAGGTTCTACATTAATGGTGAGGCAATACCAACAGTGTCTGAGAAGCCAGTGAAAAGTCTTGGGAGATAGTACGATGGGGATCTAAAGGACACAGTTTGTGTGGGAGAAGTTAGACAACAAGGGCTGAAGAGCATAGACAGTAGCACTTTACCAGGCAAACTGAAACTCTAGTGCTTTCAGTTTGGTCTACTGCCAAGGCTGCTGTGGCCACTGACTGTGTACGAGGTTTCTTTGACAACAGTTGAGAAGCTGGAAGCTTTAATTAGTTCATATGTCAGGAAATGATTGGGAGTTCCACGCTGCCTCAGCAGAGTGGGACTTTATGGTAAAGGAATACTGCAGCTGCCAGTCTCAGCTCTAACCGAGTTTAAGTGAGCCTAGGTACGACTGGAAATTACATTAGTAGATTCACGCGACAAATGCGTAAGGGAGGCAGCACCTGTGTTGAAAACTGGGAGAAAGTGGGCAGCAAAGAAAGCCATGGAAGATGCAAAGGCTGTCCTTCGATTTGGTGATATTATGGGGCAAGTTCAACATGGAAGAGGGGGTCTTGGTCTCAGTTCATCTCCTCCTATATGGCACAAGGCAGCCCCAGCTCAACAGAGGAAGCTGGTAGTCAACAAGGTGCAAAAGCCGGAGGAGAGGATGAGGTGTGTAAAGGCCGTTTCCCAGTCCAAGCAGGGAGAATGGAAGAGATGGGAGAGTGTGGAACAACGCAAGATTGGCTGGCAAGACCTATGGACAATGGAACAGAGCAGGATCAGTTTCCTCATCAGATCAACATATGATGCTCTCCCATCACCACAGAACCTAAACCTCTGGGTGGGTGAGGATCCCTCATGTCCTTTGTGTTCATCACCTGTAACATTAAGGTACATTTTGACAGGATGTAAGATGGGTCTTAGCCAAGGACGGTTTACTTGGCGCCATGACCAGGTGCTGCGATGTTTGGCCTTAGCATTGGAAGACAAGCGTAACATGACCAATAAGTTGCCACCAGTTCCATCAAAACATTACACACAAAAGACAATATTCCTCCGTCCAGGAAAGCAACCACCAAGAAAAGGTGTTAAAACCAAGACTCACCCAGGACAACTGGAAGCTGCTAGAGACTGGAAAATGCGGGCAGATTTTGGTCAATGGCTTATTTTTCCACCTGAGATTGCCACCACTAACCTTCGACCAGACTTTGTCTTGTGGTCTGGATCATCACACCTTGTTCATCTGGTAGAGTTTACAGTGCCGTGGGAGGACGCTGTGGATGAGGTGTATGAGAGGAAGAAACTTTGGTATGCTCAACTAGCTGCTGAAGTGGAAAAGCGAAGATGGAGAGTCCAGGTTTACCCAGTGGAGGTGGGTTGTCGAGGATTTGTGGCACACTGAAGAACTTATCAGTGAAGAACTTATCTGAAGCAGCATAAAGGAGCAGCAACTGGCTGTGGTTGAGACAGAAAGATTCTGGCTGGGGATCTCAAGCACAATAGAAAGAAAGCAATACTGATTTACGGGTAAGTACGCTGGGCTAAGTTGAGTGGAGGACGGAGGGGGGTGATGCTGGGACACCAGAATCACTGTCGAGCCCACTTGAGGTGTTGTGGGCTAGTCGACGAAACACCGAGGATGGAAGGTGCCCACTTGAAGACCCCAGAGATGTACCCTACTTAGTTCAATCCAGACGGTTGTCATGCTGACGCGCTGGGGAGGCAAAATAAGCTGATCCCTGGAGCCAGCATTACACTTTAGCCATTAACACCAGGCAGAAGGATATCTACATCATCAGATGGAAGGAAACACAAATGGATGGAGACGCAGATGGATCACATTAGTTTACTATAAAGCTACATCTTAGTTGGAGCTTATCTTGACGAGAGCCGAGTTCAAATCAGCATGAAGTTTTAACATCTACTCTCATGTAATGGAAATCTTTATTGTAATGAACATATAAGATAGCACACACATTCCTCATGCTATAAGAAGATATGGTTAAAAAGAGTGGGAATCATTTCTTTCTTGAAAACTAAGGTGCTGAGAAGTCTACTCTGGGAAGCTGCTTTGACCAAATAAAAATTAATAAGCAGACAAGGGGCTTGCTATATCGCTTTTTTATTCATGTGACATAATTTATACAGTTGTATTTCCATTTTCTGGTGACCCCTTAAAATTAGGGTAATTTATAATTTGGTAATTTTATAGCCTCGTGTTTATACCCCAAAATTCATAAATCCATTAAGCCTCACACTGACCCTACACTGTTTAGCTAAGTTTAGTATTTGGGTGATATACAGAACATTATCCACACTATATGTTGTGTAACTTTAGACCCAGGGTCTTTGTTTTGAAATTCACATAGTAGGCTGTTATCCCCACATTTGAATAATCTATACATGGACTCATCAGGGTTGTTTTCTCTTTCTTGTTTTTATGGTGGAAAAAAATCAGGCTTCACTTGCTATTGCTGCATGTTTTCAACACAGTCTGAAATCTTCTTGTAACCCTAGTTGGACGATACCAATAGAGTGCTCACAGACATTATGTTTAATGGTGTAATTTGCATATTGAAGGAGGAATTCTCTCTCTAAAAACTATATGCAAACCAAAATTGCTAAAAAGGAACCACCAAAATAGCATGGTAAAACAAGCCTATATCTAAACTTGATTCACAATGTGATCTGCTGTCGATTGACAAACATATAAAAAATATTTTTTTAAACCTCTGTTGTCAACCCTGCACATGCCGTTGATGCTGTGTCGCCAAACTATTGCAATCTACCTTGAAGATGTAAGTAGTACCTTCTTAAACATGTGTATCATACTTGTTATAAGAGTATCCCTTATAAAAGTTCAGAGTAGTAAAAGAGTAGCAAAGTGTAATTAATGCACTGTATAATAATGGGAAAACTTCACATTTACTGTGGTAAACTTCTACAAGGGACATTTGAGCTTTAGAGCCAGAATTTCCTGTGTCTGGGTATTTTTAAACAATTACCAACAAGTAATATTTTTTTCTTATACACATTTTGTCATAATACACATGGGAACTCTACAGCTGAGTGATCCACTAAATAATGCCATAATTCTCCTGGTTAATTTGAGTACCAGTATCTCACACTTCTTAGTAATGACCATGTACATTTTATTAAACTGTAAGTTATGTTTTTTTTTCATTCAATAGCAAGGTTAATACCAATGTTTAATACCAACAGAAAATCACCAGCTGTTCTCAATGTAGATTTTATATCCGCTAGTCATTGTACAGAAAACCCACAAATGTCAGAAGAAAGAAAAGACTGTAATATTCACAGTACAGTCTCCAGTAAAATTCAGCTATAAATAACATTTAATACAGTCCCCTGCCAAACATTTTGGTGTGCTGAACCAATGTTCTGGAAATCTTCAAAAAAAAACAAACCAAAAACATAAGGCTGTGAAATATTCTGTAGCTGTCATAACCTCTAACAGATGATATGTAAAATAGGTACCTTGCCATTGGCCTACTACATAATACAATAATGCCTATTGGCATCATATTTCTTTACATAGAACAATGTATCTCTAGTTGTCCCAAGGCACATGGTAAGAGAAAGGACAAAACAAGACTCCATGTTCACTTCATTGCATAAGGCAATAATATCGATGCAAAGTATATTTAAATCTTATCAAATTGTATAAACAAGCACTGGGAGCAGAATAAAAGATACTGTAACAAAGATTCATAATAATAACAATAGTTGATATTTCAAATTAAAAAGTACAGAACTCCAATACAGATACACACATTTTAACATTTAATATTTCCAAGGAATGAAATCTCCTTCTGTGATGCAATATATTAATTATACAGATTACTACATTCCATCTGGTTTAGGCAGATAACATTATTATTATTATTATTATTATTATTATTATTATTATTATTATTATTATTATTATTTATTTATTTATTTATTTATTTATTTCTTAGCAGACGCCCTTATCCAGGGCGACTTACAATCGTAAGCAAATACATTTCAAGTGTTACAGTACTAAACATTACTAATCAAGTGTTTCTTTTAAATATTCTTACAATATAAGAATAAAATAAATTGTTGAATTGTGCATTGGGAACCTAATATTTACTATTTACCATATAAATACCAATATACCACTAGTTTTGCCAGATATTTATTTATTGCTTTGTTTCATGATATTTTGTTCACACTAAACATAATCAACCACTGTCTTGTTATGTAACTGCAGAGACATAAACTGATAATTATTGTAATGTTTTCTTTTTATATTCAGCGCATGAAAGCGCTAACAGTGTGTTTAATACAATATAAAGTCCCTTATATGCTCACCTGGGAAAGACGTGGCTGCGTGGGGTGCAGGGTGAGTCATACTATCAGGAGAGTGCAGGTTTGCTTCCTGGCTGTGCAAAGGGTCCAGTCTCGGTCAGGGAGAGTTGTATTGGCTCTGGTGCTCCCGTGGTTTTGGGTAGCAAAATCGACAGGGACTGCTTGTCCGCATCACGCAACAGCTGACCCTACTGGCCAGGTGTACCCAAAAACAGGATTGTTTTCTTAGCATGTTTATTGGTAACAATGAGTGGTAAAGATATGTGCACATCATTTTAATGTAGCAAGATTGTCTGACTAATAAATTTGATTTTGAAGTTTTAAAGTTACGTGTGTTGTGTCTGATATAAATCATCATATTTGGATTGAAGCTGCAGGTGTTAACTGTTTCTATTTTATAATTATAACACTGTAGATGAAGATGACCAATAGAGAGCCTCAGGGTGGAGTGGGAGGACTTCAGCAATTATGCAAATGAATGCTAGGGTGTTAATTAATCGCTGGCAGCATGTTCTCTCCTTCCTGTGGTAAAAGTTGAAAATCAAGGTTTGCACTGACTATGGCATATTCAGCTGTCTGCTAGGGAAGATTCGTGCCAGGATCATGTAGCAGTGCTTGGTATAGTTTGCAGAGATGCACAGAAACTACAGGTTTGTTTTCACTGCTCAGCATTACCATGCTCAGGAGCATTCTGAAACCTGTTCTTGTTGGGCATCATGCCTATAACTGAAGCTAGGCTGCCCTTCAATTGAACCCTTGTGACTTTTCCTCTTTGAGCCTTGTATGTTGATTTGCTTGCTTTGAGAGCAATTTATTACACAGCTACAGATCATCTATTTAGCATCTTTTTTGACCGCTATGTATAGGAGAATACCCTTAGAACAACAGTAGGTTAAATGATGTATAGAAAAGCTTCCAGGATAGGGGTTGTCTTTAATATTGCTTTGGCAGTGAACTGATGCAGTATATTATTCTGACAATATATTACTGTGACTTGGGGGACATGCTTAATTACAAAAGGACATTTAACCATATGTTACATAACATGGCATCCAATATAATGAATACTCCAGTTGATTACAGTGTTTTGATAAATCGAAATATAAAATGTTTTACCGGTACACAGTGCCGGATTATTTTCACCTCTTCTCGTCAGCCTGGGGTGGTGTCTGTGGCTCTATTTTATAGCAAGGTGCTCCACAGGGACACATCCACCAGCTGGTCAAGCGACCACAGCCATCGAATCCTCAGCTGTGATTCTCTGAAAACAAAACAGAGCTGGCAGCATGTCACAGGCACAGAGGCTGGCTCTTTCCTGCAGACGCACGCATTCGACTACGAAACCAGTGACGGTTTTTTGTCCCTGTTGCACAGCGATAATGATACAATTCTGTCTATTTTTTCCCCCATTAATTCAATAGACAAATGGAATATACACTATGCTGACTGCTTATTAAACAGTGACCAGTCACATGTCTGCTAACCACATTTTTTAAATTTTAATGAGGCTGTGATGACAAATATTGAAGTAACTATAACATGCCTATTAGTACTGTCAACTCTTACAAACACACAAGTATAAATAAAATCAATCTTTAAAATTCTGGACGTAAAAATTATCTATTTTCTTAAGCATGTCATATGTATTCCTGATCTATAGTTGTTACACATCAGTAAATGAATAGGGATAGAGTTGTCCAATCTCTGGAGAATACCCAGGATAATTGTTACTTGAGAACTGTCTAATTCTGATTCACGCAGAATTCCTTTTTAGCAACAAAGTAGACTACAGGATCTCAGTCATCTGTACACACTTGGTACTTTTTTTCTTATAGCTGGTATATGTCAGACAATGGCATCCCAAGACTCCACAGGGGTATTGTATCTTAATATTGCTTTATAGAATAACTAGCTTATACAGTAGGTTGCTGAACTGTACTTGGCAGAATGGATGTTTTTCTTGGTTGCCAGTAAGTGTTCCATGAATATTGATTCCAAAATCTTCCAAAAGCAGTCATTGTTGATAGGAGCTCTACTCCAAGAAAGTGGTGGCGTTTGTCCCATGGTGGCCCCATGCAAAGCTCAATTCCGGGACCCCTATTCCCTATTCTTACCAGTAATACTACACTACGATACCATGCCTTTCAAACAGGGCAACAATGACATTATTAAATGGATTGCATTTTACTACACACAGAGACAGTTAGAAATTCACCTTTCATGATTTCGCAGTGGCAAAGTCTACAATTATACCTGAATAATCCCGTTTTCGGCAAATCCGGTGGACGATCGATATCTTCCCTAGTCCAGTCAAATGTTCCTGTGACATTGTAGCAAGTAAATGTTTTTTTTAAATTAATTTCATGTTCAGACAAGAAAAGCTTCTCTCCCCTGACACTACTGTGACAGGCACAGCCAAAAGCAGACCGAAGGCAAGGGCAGCCCAGCAAATTTTCCTTGTAAATGTAGTCGAGCATCACAAGAGGTGAGGACGATACATTGTTTCCAGGTTCATTCAGACACGCAGACCTACGCATGTGAGCCACTTATATCTGTATTCCCCTCAAGTTTGCAGCACTCATGGCACGTGCAAGCATATTTTTTGTTTGCAGTGTGCCAAAATTAGTTCATGTCTTACCACTTAATCGTGGGTTACATTGACAATATACAAATGACCTGCGGGCAGCCACAGAGCAGGCCACTTACATCCCCAAGCAAATCCACCCCCACCCCCACCCCACCGCAAAAATGAGCTCTACAAATGTGTTGCTGTATGGCACATGGCATAGAGAACACATACTAAACAATTTCAATGTATTTCGACCTATCATTCATATCATAGTCCAGGGCGCACGGCACATTTTAATAACCTATGTATGGCTGCTGCTGTATTTTTGATGCGCGTACATTGAGATGTGCCATGTGCACCCTGGACTACATGAGCTTTAACTGCATTCCCGTCGGCAATGCTGCATCAATAATCTTTACCTGCATATACAACCCAATGTATCGATATCTGTTCCATGGTGGAAAAAAACGGCAGATTAAATTGTTTCACTGGCAAACGGCTCATCAATAAAAAAAAAAGCTGTGGCTGGTTGAAAACAAATCAAAAAGGAATAAAGTAACAATTGTGATAGTGTGTAAACTCCAAATACATATCAGTAAAACTAATATAGCATCTGTGTTGCATCTATTAAGAGACATATTAGTTTACTTTAACATTCCAATATGTTGACAGTGAAACATAACTCAAATGTCAGCTGTTCAGCCGGTGTCCCCCACATTTGTCAAGTGGTTTTGAATGACATATTGTGCGAGTTGGTATTTCAACAAAATAATGAGGGGCGCGTATATTTTTGGAGGACTGCCACACTCACACCTTATGTTTTAAAGGTGATCGCAAAAGGAAAGTGCAATTGTTCTCATTGAATTTGTTATAACGCAATGAAGCATTTAAAATAAAAATGTGTGCTACTTTTAAATTCACTTTTTATGTTTTTGTGCATTCCTGTGTATGAAGGTTCAAGTGCCATCGCGAGACTTAAATGTAAGTTTATTCAAGCGAGTGACCTGCTTGTACGTGGATTGTATTGCTTTTTCCAGTCTGAAGGAACAAAATAGCGATTGCTGATTCAAGCGACTGACCTGCTTAGCACGTGGTTTTGTTGCTGTTTGCAGTCGGAAGGAAGAAAATAGCGATTTGGTAAGTAACTTTGAATGCTTGGTTGCTGAGGTAACAACATCAGCTGGTTGAAATAATTTACTTTTCTAAAGTGTTCACAGCTGTGGTAGATTGAAGTGAATTTTGAAAGCGTGTAAATTGGACCAGCTCTAGACCTGCAGGACAGTATAAATTGGCGAACAGTGTCTCAGAACGGCAGCTGTTCTAAGCACCAGCCACTCGAAGGGCCACTTGTTCAAGGGCAGTCTGAGCTGTGGCAGTCAGAGCGAGGACAGGTGCAGTGAGGACCTTTTCCAAATCCCTCCCAATGGCTACTAGAGGCCTCATTCCTACTTTGGCACCTAACGTCTGGATCACCTGGACAAAGCGGGCTCACTCTTTCTCCACTCCCAGAATGAACACTGGTATGTACCTGCTGCACATACCGTTACTAACTCCTTCTCCCCTACACTGCCTGCTACAAACTTGAAAATCTCCTTTTTCAATGGTCATTCTCTGACTGACAAATCTCTGCTTTTCATTACTTATAACTGCTGCCAGTCTTGATCTTCTCTGTCTAGCTGCACTGTAAATGACATGCACTCGCTGCATCTAGCCATAAACCTCGCCTCACTGTTCGAGGCGGAGGCACTGCTGTTATTGCTAATTCTGTGCTCGCTTCCTCAGTTCTTTCTTTGCCTGCCTTTTCTTCATTTGAGCATCTTGTCATCAAGCTCCCCTCTTCCATGTCCCTCACCTTTGCTGTTATCTACCGTCCACCTAAGCATAACTATTTTTATTGCTGAGTTTTCAGAATTCCTCTCCCTCGTCTGCACTTCTACTGACAAAATCCTCCTCCTAGGTGACTTCAACATTCATGTTGACTTGCCTTCCTCCCCCCTAGTGACTGACTTCAACACAATTCTGGACTGTCTTGGACTCTCTCAATCTGTCAACGTCCCCACTCACACCTGAGGACACACCCTGGATCTGCTAATATTAACCTCCCTGCTACTTTTTCCACTACCGATACAGTTATGTCCTTCTGTCCCAAGAATCTGCTGAATCCTCTGAAACTCTCTGAATGTGTCTCTTCATCCCCTCTAACTGCCCATTGTACACCCTAGAACTTTGATTGCTTAAGTCTGCCTGCCACAAGCTTGAGCGCAAGTGGAAGTCGTCTGACTAACAGTTCACCGTCGCTCACTTTAAATCAGCTCTCAAGACCCACCTGTTCTCTCTTGCTTTCCATGCTCTTTAAGCCTGATATCTGCTATTAGCTGCTGTGTTGTTGCTACTATTTCATGTATTATGCTACTATATCACATATTATGCATTTTCACCGTATTTAATGTATTATGCATTGTTTTTTACTGTATCATGTATTTTACATTTCTCCGTATTTAAAGTATTATGGATTTTACTGCATCTTGTAAAGCACTTTGTGATGGTGGTCCACTATGAAAGGCGCTATATAAAATAAAGATTGATTGATTTATTGATTGATTGAATTCAATATATCATTGTATGCAAAACCTGATATACAAATGTATTATCCCACAATCAGCAAGTACTTTGGAATCAATATTGCAAAACACTTAATTTTTGGCTTAGTGGCAAGAACTATATTGTAGCGGCCGGCAATGTGCGGAGGTTCTGGCGGTCAGAAGAGACAGACAACAGGGTGCAGCAAAAGCAGTAAAACTGCTTTTTCATTTTTATCAAATCGTTTTGCGCTGTTTTATTCAAAGGGCCTATTTATTCTCACTCACTCTCTCATATTCCCTGCTCTACTCAATCCACTCAATTGGCATGCAGCATGCCCTTTTATGGACGCTGACTCTGCCCACTCATCACCCATTGGTCCATCGATATCCACACGCATTCATACACACACCCAGAACTGACATGTAGGCAGGCTGCTAGAGAGATTAGCCGGCGAAACAGACTCACACACCCACTGACATCAGAGACCCACACAGGAAACATTATGTTTACAGTATACATTTTGTTGTGTTTGCCCTGTCGCTACTATATATGAAGATTATATGGGGAATCCTCCATGACAGCCCTCTTGCAGCAATATTACAATGAAGTTCCACTCTCGCTCTGCCCTTGATACAGCCCTGCCAAGGAGGCTTCCGCGGGCCAGACGACACACGTCCGCGGGTCACCATTTGCTGACCACTTGCCTTATAATATATTTTTCAACTGCACTAATTAATTGTGTGCTTGATTTGTTTCTTTCTCAGCATGCTTAGTTCAGATGCGGGGCAGAAAAGCTGTCTGTGAACATCTAAGACAAACACCAAGTTATTTTGGCAGTTTCTTGTGCTGATTGTTAATGCAGTTATTATTTTAATGTCAGAATTTTCAGAATGCTCCTGCATATTAAACCCAGAACGAACTGGTTATGTACCAGTTTCTCAAATAGTAGTAGGGGACTGAGCCCCTTTCAAACGGCAGCTGTGTGTTCCCCCCAAAGCTTGTTAAAGTTTTTAGAACACAAATAACACTTAATAAAACATGTTTTCTTTTCAAAGCTGCATTTTTAATGATCAAAACCTTGCCAAACTGGTTTCTTCATTTCTTATTAACATTTCCATTTTTATTTATTTATTTTAACAGTTTTGCTCTCTGAAGATACACTTTTTTTTCTAGAACTGAATCTATTTAGCCTAGAACAAAGAAAAATTGGGGGGACATGACTTAAGTCTTAAAAATTAAAAGGTGTTGACAAAGTTAACCCAAACCAATACTTAAACTTAATACATAAAGCAAGGCAGAGGACACAGACTGTGTGTAATAATTTTAATGATACAAGTAGAAAAGCTGCATTCATTTTCATATCTCACTTTTATTCATTTTCCTAATGATGTGGGATAAATCCAGGTATGTTGTACTGTACCTCTCAAAATCAATATATATCGTATCTGTGTTAAAAATGTTGTTGTACTTATGCTTGTACACAACATTCACAATGTAATATATGCAAACTGAAATCTGTAATTCTGCAGAGTACAAAACGCACATGTGTGTGTTGCATCATAAATACCATTTCGATATTGTGGTGAAATGTTATATTATCATTTTACGCATACACGTACATTCAACTATTTAACAAAGTGGATAACTTCTTTTGTCATACAATTGACAACAATGTTTTAATTAAAATAAATAGTAAATTGTTTTAAGTTTTGTTACTTGTTAGTTTTCTCTAAATTGGCCGTATTTACAATAACTTTTGGCACCCAGAATGGAACGTTCTTTTTCTAGAATTGTGATGTCATCGTACCGTCCTTGTACTACACTTTTCTAGATTATGGAAAGGCACTTCAGAGTGGAATGCCTGGTGGGGGTAGGCCAGTGCCAATTTGGTATGACTAACATCGTTCATCAAGTATTTCTGTCTCATCATTACTGAGACAGAAATACACTTTATTATCTCCTGTAATCCTGTTGCAAGTATGATATTAAGAAATGCTAATCGCACGACTTCAGAACATATAACGTAAGGGACAATAAAACTTGTTATAAAAAAATGCCAACCAGCAAAAGGGCATAGAGCTACAGCAGTGCTTCCTCACGATTATCAAAGTACATTGTTGTTCAGATTGCTCTGAATAATCCCAAAACAGGTTAATCTGTTTTTACTGTACATTTTATACGCATTTTATATGCATCATACACATGACCAGCATGACAGTAAACATAGCGTTCTTACCTTGTATACCGGTAAGTTAGTGATCAGCAGATGTGTCAGCCGCACGAAGAGCAGTGTGTGGTTTTCACTAACTACTGTGCAGAATAAATGAATTTTTTTCTATGTGTAAATATTGGGACTTTCTTCATATGCACCGGGACGTGGGACATTTGCTTGGACTGTCCCAACCATATAGGGACTGTTGGCATGTATGAATTACATTTAACAACTGCGTCACATCAGATATATTTTGTCTGTGAAATATAGTGAAATTAAACCTAACGACTGAATATGTTATGTAGTAACTCCTCAATGAGCGACCCCGAGTGAAAAAACAGCAATCCAGATTTTCTTTTTTTTAATTTTTTTACCATGTATTTCGACCCAACCTGAACCCAATCACAAAAATAAAATTAGCCTGTATGGAGTGTCCCGCCCTATTTATTATTATTTGTGTTTTGTTTGGCGGCGCAGTTAAAAGCGCCGCCTTTTTATTATTTATATTTAAAATTTTAGAGGATGCATGACTGATCAGCTACTGATTATTTAACTAGCTGACAGTCATGCATCCTTACCGAACGCTGCAGACTGTGGCCGAGGGTAATAAGATAATTAACAGCTAGTTAACCCTCGCCAGAGATAAGAACTAGCAGCTGTCCGTGCTGCAGGTTGAGTGTTGGAGTGTAGAGAGTACGGAGAGCGGAGAGAGCGATAGAATACAACAAAACACTGCTAAAACGCGTTGGTTTAGCCAGCACGCCACTTACTTGTTTGTCTGTTTATTCGTTTGGCCCTCGTGCCCTTTGGTTTCTGTTTTGTTTGTTTAAATCTTTTGTTTAATTATTAATAAATACGCTGAGTGCCGTTGCACTCAGCTTCACCCGCCCATCCATTGTTTTGGTTTCTGTACTTACTGGTCCGTGACGTCACCACTGCGAGCCAGACTGTCACATAGCCATAGGATTCTTTTTTTAAAAATAAGTTACACAAAACTGTGAATCTTTTGACAAGAAAAGTTAGCGGTCATACCCATCACAACACATCCATCTCCCTCATGTCGGATGTTTTTTCTTTTAAATGCAATACTCTGGCATTGATTTCAGTTCACACAAAAGAGGGTAAAGGCTGCTGAAATGCTGGAACTTAAATCATCCCTTTGATCAATTATAACAGCACTAAAGTAACAGCTAATCTTTCAAGATCAGACACACTAATACCCAGCTGATTTGCTGTCTGTACTTAAACTATTGATAGGGTTTAAACATGTGTGAAAATGTGTTTTGAATAAAGATACCAGTTTTCAAAAAACAGATACAATCTGAAAATGTCTGCCATTCAATTACTCTTTATACTTGAGCATTATTTATTCAGTGCTTGGCTCTTGCATACAGTACATTCCCACAAACCTTTTCATACAGACCTATGCACATTCGCGGATGAAAAAAGATATTTAAGGATATTTAAGGATAGATGAGATTCTAGGATCAATAAGCTACTAACAACCAAACGAGCAAGATGGGCCGAATGGCCTCCTCTCGTTTGTAAACTTTCTTATGTTCTTATATATATATATAAATATCAAATGTTTTGCATTTTATTTAAACTATTTTAAACTACTTTTTAAATTTGTTTTGTCATTGCCTCAGTTATAATGGGTTAAATTTGGCAGTCGGGATAAGTGTAAAATCATGAAAATAATGTCTTTCTATTGGTCGCTCTGTCTCAATTACAAGAGCTGCTCTACAGAGAATGAGTCATAAAGATGGTGTATTTGCATATTGTTCAGTGTTACCAATGGAAACAGCTATCTTTATGATATAAAATGGAGTATTATCAATTCCCTAATGGTCCTGGTGCGTCGAGGACACCATACGGTATGGGGACTTACAAATAAGTAGGTCCTTGCAGAGCAACAAGTACAAACAAATATCCATAACAAATATGGCACTTTTTGTCTGTGTACGGGTAATACATAAGGAATTTTGCTGTTACTCATACTCTGAACATGTGCTTTCTATGTAAAAAAGATATATTGACTCAGCTGGTTCCAATAGGACAGTGATGACTGTCAATTCCAAGTTCAGAGATAGGGAGACAATCCAGGGGGAAGGAGGAGGGACCATTAGCACAGCAACTCTGAACTAAGCAAAAAATTAGGTATCCATCATGTTCAGGATGATCATCCAGGAGGATCATCCTGTAAATGACAATGTAATTTTCCTCATTTAAAACAGGTTTTGAAATTTAAATGAATGTTAATATGATATTATTTTTTTACAGCATATAAGTTACTGCTGTGACAGAAACTAGGCTACAGTATTATTGGGGTGGTTTTAGTACAGTAATACACATCTTCCAAGATACCACTTGTACTATGCAGCAGACACTCCACCAAAATTACTGTCACAGAGACTGACAGCTTGTTCAGAAGTAAGCACAGAAAGCAGATAAAATATGGAACGGTGAAACATAAAATGTTTTTATTCCTCTGCCATACTTAAAATAAAATAATATAAACAAGTTAATGTGTTTATTTTTATTGACTGGATTTTTTCCATGTTCTTTGTTTTAAATGATGCGTTATGAACCAGCCACTGGTTTTGTTGGGACTTTTTTCATGCAGTCCACTGCTACTAATTACCTTATCAGAATCCCTTTACCATCACATACACACCCTCTCACTTGTCCTTCATAACTCCCCATAGGTGTTAATTTTGCAGTAGTTTCCTTTCACACAGATGTTTCTGCATTTTGAGTATGTTGTCTCAAGCGTTTTCATACGCCCCCAAACACACGCAGAAAAGGCCAGTGAATTCTGGCACAGAAATAAAAAGCACATAGTTCCATGTCCTTGGGTGCATACACAACTGCTAACTAAAATAGAGTTGTACATTCTATTTTAGGCACTTATTTATGGTTTATTATGGTTGCTCCTAACCAACTTAGCCGTCCAAAGGCTATGTGGGAGCATTCCCTCATGCCGAACAACATTCCAGTCCATGCTGGTGAATAATAAACAAAAACTAGAACTGCCAGGCAGTTTTACAGCTTCCAAGCTCAGTACCAGTTGGATATTTTGGCAAGCTGTATCATTGCAGCACAAGTGTCAGCAACAGATCAGTTTTGTGGAGCAGTTTCAATTCAAAATACTGCATTAGTTCATTATCTCATGATGCTTTATAACTTTAAACACCATAGTAACCATGACCCTATCTACACATGTAAGAGTTATAAGCTCATTTTACATTTAACCTTAAGGAGAGGTCAAAGGTCACAGGCAAGGTGATTTTTGGATAGAGCATATATGGGTTCCTATCGGTGTTCTATAGTAACCATTAACCTATATACACTCTGTAAGGAGTTATAAGCTAGTTTTACATTTGACCGATGATTTTGAAAGGTTTTTAAAGAAATGTGTCAGGTGGCCATATTGGTTTACGCAAAAACACAACTTTTGAAAAAGTCAGTTGTATTGACACAGGGATGATGCTTGTCAACTTTGGAGTTAATCAAATAAACATTTTTTCAACTGAAGCGGTTTTAAATTTAAGAGCAAAACGTAGATCTGGCCGCCATCTTGTTTTATGAAAGAACACCATTTTGCCATATTAGAATTCCATTGTCCCCAGGATGGTCTCGTTTGTTAAGCACAACACCGACTGGAGTTCAAGTTCAACCAAACTTTATTCACCACATGTCATTAGACATGCACTCTTGTATAGCGCTGCTATTGGTTGTCTAGCACTCGTACTGGTTAACCCTTTATTATGACAAGGATGACACCTACCCAGTTAGAGTTAATTGGTTAAAAGGTTTGCAAAAAGAAGCAGTTTGATGTTTGGGTGCATTTTGGCGAATGTACTGGCAGCCATTTTGGTTGACGCAGGAGCACACTTTTTTTTTTTTTGCATCTGAACTGTAATCTACACAGAGTGATACCTCCCAAGTTTCATGTTGATTGGTTACACCACGTGCGAACAGTAGCAGTATAAAGTTTTGGGAGGAAAAATGACAATAATACAAAAAAAACAACAAAAAAAAAAATCTTTACAACAACAATAGGCTCCCCAAGTCAGCTTGGAAGCCTAATTACAAACACCCTCCCACGTGGCACCAACCCCCACTGGATGGCAGACTTGTATGATTCACTAAGTGCCCCTTCCAAAACATCCCATAAACCCCCAAAAAGCTTCCCAATTCAACATTCTACAGCCCCCCTGCCCCAATTTACATAAAATCCCACTGTCAACCAATCAGCACTCCCCCTCGCTTACCCATTGACTAGAATGGTAGTAGTTCATGCACCCCTCCCGGCGGCAGTTACTCACCACAAAGTCTAGAGGCTTCCAATGTCAGCACCTCGCTCCTCTCGGGATGCTTGTTGCCATCTAGGGGGTGGCTGTCCCGGTAATTCTGGTGGGCCTAAGAGGAGTCATCACTGAGAGTAAGAGCGATGTATGATCCTCGCTGGGGGCATTGTGCACCATCACATGCCGTCGCGTTGGACCTGGTACACCACATCAGAGAGCTGGAGAGCTTCGACCACCTCCCTGTCATTTGGGTGCGTACAGCCACACTCACTATCCCAGCTCGAGGTCCTATACCTTGCAGTCGAGATCGTACCCTTCTCTTGTCTCACAGGGCCTCACTCTGGGGGTAGAGGGGAGTAGTGCAGGTCTTGTGGAACCCCAGTTGGCAGCACCTCCCTGAAAAACCTACCTCAAAGTTACACTTTGTGAAGAAGTCCATGGCCACCAGGATTACTTTGCCAGTCTCTGTGGTGGGTATTGGCCAGTACACATCTATCGCCACTTGCTCCTTGGGTGAGCCAACATCTGGACGGGTCCTCCAGAACGGATCTGTAAGGTGTCTCACTGTGCCCACAATGCCTTGATGGCCATCCCAACTGCCTCACTCCACACAGGCCCCCGACCAGCTTCCTTCCAGTGTAGTACAGGCCCATCTTCTTGTCCTCCTGCTGCAACCGCCTCCAGTCATCACAGGTCCTCCCCTAGTCAAGGGCCACTACCTGCACACTGGGCCGCTCCCCTCTATTCCTGAAGTTCATAATACCGACAGCCCACCTCAGCACTCGGCCGGCAAGACAGCCTGTCGGTGTGGTGCTTGCCGGCTCAGTGGCAAACTGTGAAGTGATACTGCTGGAGCCTTTCAATCCACTGGGCCAGCTATCCATGGCAGAAGGCCGGATTCCTGTGAAAGGACAGCCCCGATCCCAACGTCACTTGCATAGGTGGAGCAGCGTGCCGTCAAAGGAAGTCCTGTGGACCAGCAGGTCATCCATATAGAAGGTACTTGGTCTTTTGGATCCCTCTAAGAGTCTCCAGCTACTCGAAGGTGGCTGGGGTATTGCACATAACCGACAGGTGCCGTTGTTCAGCTGGGTAAGCGCTCCCTCCCATTTCCATCAGAACACCCAAAAAACATTTACAGCTCCCCTAATTTGCATAACTTCCACCATCAACCAATCAACACTTCCCCTTGCTTCCCTATTGAACAAAATGGGGTGCTCAGCACTGTCATCTGTTGGTTTGTCACAGTATAAAAGCTTTCACCTAAGAAATATTAATCATTCTGTATTTAGTAACAAATACAAAACAGAACAATGTACAACATCCTTAGACACACAACATTAAATCAAAATTATTATCTTGCTGTTTTTTTAAATCAGAGCCTACTGCACTGCTGTGCTCATTCTTTCATGATTTAAAATATTGTCCAGGAGATAGTATGAAAACATTTATTCCAAAGGAAACTACAGCTGCGTATTCATTTAATTTTTACCTTTTTTAATTTACTAATTGGGCGCTAAATCCTTTCAAAAATGTAGAATCACCTCACCAGTTGCCTCATGCAAGTCTGTTTTATGATGTATGTAATAAAAAAGTCACCCTAACCATCTACTGGCATTAATCATGTTTAACATTTACAACTCCATGACAGAAATTATTGTGACAAATGTCTGTTAATATGCAAATTAGGTTCCTGTTGCCTGCAGCACAGTCCTGTAATAGACCAGCTGTTTCTTCAGTGTGATTTATTGAATCAGCTGCTTATGAAGACAGAGTGGCATAGACTAATTTACCTATGTAGATTCATTAATGTTTTAGTGGTGGAAATATGCTGGCTGTCACATTCAGGATAGTAATTTTTAGCTTGAAAATAGGATGTGGCAGATTTCATTCATCTGTGTAAGTTCTACTGCAATATTGGGCCATAAAGAGACATTGGATAACTGGGCCCATAAAATGTTTTTACTGCGAGGGAGAAAAACAACAGTTATAAAGTAAAATAAACAGAACCATGGCTTCATTAACAGTGATTCAATCATGCACAAGCTTAGGTGTCACTAGCTTGTTTAAATCTTACTTATAGACACATTTATAGATGCAAAAGTGAGTAACCATTTGCAGGCTGGTCAATAAAGAACGAAAGATGACACTTATGAAATTACCTTCATATATTTTATTGGAGCGAAAGAAATGGAGGCAGCATCTTGTGGCAAAGTGCCCCCCCCCTGTGTATGTTATATGTTACGTGTTGTGTGTAAATGTTGGTGTATAGGCATTGGTACACGGGATATAAGCGGGTCTGTGTTTCACGTGTGTTTAAATTATATATTTGTATTTTGTATTTTGTATTTATTCTTTTAAGAACACAAAAACAGGAACAGGACACGGCACTTTCGCCAAAATAAATATATAAACAAAACGGACTAAACAGTAAACAGACAGACAAACGGTGAGTGAAGCAAAGCAAATCTTTCTTTCTTTCTTTCTTTCTCCTCTCTCTCTCACCCGTTCTCCACTCACGAACACCCAACCCCGAGTGAGTGAAAACATGCAACTTTTATGCAGTTGTACCAAGACTCAATTGCTAGTCAATCATTCAATTGGAATCTCGGTACAACTGCACGTGAATTAATTAAAGTGCAATTCCCCGTGCTCACATATTATTACTTTTTACTTGCACGTGATGTGATGTGCCATCCTCGTGCCTAAATACAAATATACAATTTAAACACACGTGAAACACAGACCCGCTTATATCCCGTGTACCATTGCCTATACACCAACATTTACACACAACACGTAACATATAACATACACAGGGGGGGGCACTTTGCCACACATCTACACAGGAGGTACCAGTACGGTATGGGCCTGTAATATATATGTGATGATGGCTATTTATTGTGCACTGCATATCTTTATGTAGCCTGGATGCAATTCAGGGCATATTAAATCCATACACATTTAGGACAGGCAATGAAGGAGTTAACAGAAAGTACCGCCTTTGATTGACAGTGAGAGGAGATTGATAAGCAATAGATAAATAGGTGTGTGAGAGAGCAAGGCTGAATGTAGAACATCCTGAAGAGCTTTACAACTCTGAGAGACTTGCATAAGAACATTTCCCACCAGAAGAACTAACTTTGAAACAAAGATGTTTCCTTTTAAGAGCCCTAGTCTGGTTTTATTTTATTTTGGAGTTTGAAAATTTTCTGTAAGGAATGGCGAGCTAACCTTTTCTGAAGACCTACTGAATAAAGAAGAATCTACAGTCCCTAGTTTTGGACACTTTTCTACTTTGGACTTTCTACATAGTGGAATGAAAATCAAACCACTCTCTATACGCCCAAACTAAGGACAGTGGTATCAACTAAGTACTGACAAATCTTCTGTGTGATTCTCGACAAGAATTAAATGTCAATATATGGTGCACTACAATCTTTTAATAAAAGTATGTCAGCTGTTTTGAAGTAAAACCACATTGCATGTCTTTATTTACATTTGTATTAGCCAAAACCTCTTATACAAACCTACATATTAAAAGTAGCCAAAGGTAGGTTACATTTACTTGGAATCTTTCTTATGTTTCCAACCCCATCTTATTGTTGCTCCTATGGGATCCTGCTTGGTATTTTATTGTTTTTTCTTTATCAGGAACTCTATAAACAATTCTATATTTACTACTCTAAAACATAATACAGTGTTCCCACCTTTACGACGCCAGGTTATGTCAACCAAAAAATGGTAGTTTAGAGGGGGTGGTGGTTTAGAAGGGAAACAATGTACATGCATAGGGGAGGGGAGGGGCAACAGTCGCTACTTGTACTGAACACTTTAACTCCTGTCACATACTGTATACAACAAAAACAGTGTAAACGTTGTAAATATTATTATTATTATTATTATTATTATTATTATTATTATTAATGTTTTAATTTATTATTATTAATTATTTGTTTATTTAGCAGACACCTTTATCCAAGGCGACTTACAGAGACTAGGGTGTATGAACTATGCATCAGCTGCAGTGTCACTTACAACAACGTCTCACTCGAAAGACAGCAAAAGGAGGTTAAGTGACTTGTCCAAGGTCACACAGTGAGTCAGTGAGTGAGCCAGGATTTGAACTGGGAACCTCCTGGTTACAAGCCATTTTCTTTAACCACTGGACCACACAGCCTACAGCAAGTACAGGTAATGAAAAGAAATTGCAATTAACAATTGTAATATCTGTACATTTTCAGTACAAAACTTCAAAAAGAAACTAAAATTGTATTTACAGTTCATACACCCATCGCATTCATTCAAGATATCAGAGATGGTTCTTTTTTTTTTTCATCATGCATGATATTTAAATTGAATGCTTAAAGAATACGCATAGCAATTTTGCTGCACCGCTTGAGTTCACACGTTATCAAGCTTCTTGTACTTCGTTGGTTCCTGGCATCTCAATGGTCAATTGTGAATATACTGCATGTAGTAGCCAGAGAACGGATCATAGAAATGTCAGGACAGTTCATTGTAGCCTGTCTCGGAATTGCCAGAAACATGTGACTAATAAGTCCGGGTTTCCTATTAAAAAACCCCCAAAAAAAACATAGGGTTGAATCCACTCTTTTAAATGTGTGTTTGTGACTAGTGAATAAGTGACTGGATTCTTGATTTTGGATTCTGGATTTCTTGGCACCATCTTTAGTGCCCTGCAACCTAACCTAACAATTTACCTATCTATTAATCGATTTTTTGGAAGGTAAATCTATATAATAAATACAATATTCTGTGTCTGGCGAGAGTCAGTATGCTTTATATTGCTATAGCAACACGGTCAGTAAGGAATACAATAATATAATTTCTTTATAAATATATTGTATGTTAATGCAGGCTTTTTGTTAAGTATGTTCCATCTGCAGTGTTGGAATTAAAAAAAGTATATTTGCTTCACAGCCATATTGTTTGTGGTCAATAAAGAAAATAAGAATAATTGCTGTTTTTGTTTTTATTGTGAGACAAAGTTTTTGTATAATAGTTCAAAGTAACATTACAGTTAAAATGTAAGGCTGTAGTTAATGCTTACCCCATAAGAAAGCATTAAAGTATGTACTAGGAGTGGGATGGTATGACATTTCCACAGTATGATAACCTTACCAAAAAATACCACGGTTATCATATTACGGTATTAACCTATTTTTTAAAGACAAGTTTAAAACAAACAAAAAGTGCAAATAAACTCAAACCTGTGGTTCATAACCAGTACTTTATTGTACATCATGACAATTTCTCTCAGAAATTTTGACCTAACCAAACAGAATTCCAAATTAGCAACACAGAAAAGAAGAGGTTGCATTTCTGCTTTTAATTTACCGATACGCAAGTGACACAAAACTTTTCAAGTGATTTTCTGTCGGTGAACACTTTAACCCTTTGCGGTCCATTGTCAGACTGGGTCCGACATTGCAATTATTCCTATCAGGTCCATTGTCGGACCCTGTCCGACATCATCCAAAAAACGCAAAAAGTCGTTTTTCTCCGGAAAAGCTGAGAAAACCATTCAATGGCCGAGTGGGAGCAAAAGGAGCCGAGACAAGCCGAAAAAAAAAAAAAAAAAAGGCGTATTTCATGAATAGTCATACTTGCCCCTGGCATCAGATAGGGGCGGTCATAAGGAAACAAGCTGGGTGTTACTGTATCAGCGCACAGAGACTATCACAGACATTTGCAGAGCTTTTTCAAGATGTTATAGCAATAAAATAATGACTTGGATTGCATTTTTGAGGAGTTTGGTGATAAAATGAGTCATCAGGAGATGATTGATCAGTATGTACAACTATTATTATTATTATTATTTATTTGTTAGCATATGTGAAAGCGATAGTGAATGAAAGGGTGGGGCGGGGCTGGAGATGCCTAGTGAGTGCTTTGTTGATATGCAGGGCCATTTAAACCCGTTTGACTGTGGAAAAAAAATACTTTTAAACAGCGCGTCTAAAATTAACTGCGCGTGTGAAAATAAATTAGACCTGGCGAGCCTGACGCACAATTAATAAATGGACTGCAAAGGGTTAAAGAAAAGTACTCATGTTCACTGCTATTTTTCCTCTGCACGCGTGCTGATGAGGTGCCATACCAAACCATACCTGCAAGAGCATCTTTTAATTAGGCTTAAAAACACAGCTGGCATTCACTAACTTATTATTTTTACATTATCCTCACTGAGCTTACTTTGGAAATGTCTGCATAGATTATGGGATGATGCTCCTTGAGGTGGCTAAAGAGATTTGACGTGTTTCTCTTCAAGCTGCAACTGCCCGTCTGCAGATTTTACAATAGGGGGCACCGTCTTCTTTAACGAAACCATCTTTCTTTTTGTAGCCAAAATATGTCCAGGCAGACAACGTAACCCTATTTACAGGTGGGAAAAAGTCGTCATTATTTTCTGATGTACTTGACTCGGGTTGTTTTATTGGATAAAACAGAAGTTGACAATTCCATCCAGTTGCATGGTTTCATTCCTGGTAATGACGTAATTATGATAATCGCGGTGTCGCGTTTTTTTGATGATTTCATAATTTTAATCTTAATCCGTGACATACCGTCGTGCCGGTTTACTGTCCCACCCCTAGTATGTACAGTATTTATTGAAAGTACTCATGACTTCAAGGTAATGCTGCAGATTACTCACCCAAAATACATTTTACTCATATGGTGTTTAAATTGGAGAGTAAATTACTAAATGACCCAAGACCTCATCTGGAGTGCTGTCTTTAGCCAAATTTCTGAAGGTGCAACTCAGGTCTTGTTTCTAGCAATAGACATGTATAACAGAGGCTAGATCAGCCAAAGTGTATTTTTTTTTAGTAAAAGCCAGCAGCATATATTGTTTGAGTGCTAAAATGTTACTTACACCAAGGCTAAGATTGTGGTAATTGTGGTGGTAGCAGTGTGGTAATTCCACAACAGTGCTCACCTTAACATGTTTTTTTCTTTAAGTATGTCTGTTTTACCATATTGGTTACATAGAAGTCTCTGACACTTCTTAAAATTACCCCAAAATGTTTAAAGGCTGATTTAACTACTGTAAAGGGAGTGCAAAATTTTGTTATTGTAAAAAAAAAAAAAAGCATTCATATGGAAGCAGCATAAATACATTTTAGAGTGTGAATCTCATAGATATCAACATTTCATTGGTTAACACCTCCAATTTCTTTCAGAAATCATTAGGGAGTGACAGAATGATGTCAAGCATTTGACAGATATGAAATCTCCAAAAATTAGACTTAGTTATGAAAGGCATCTTGTTTTATATATATATATATATATATGCATGCTAAAATAACTGACAAAAAAAAGAAAGAAAATCAAGTGAATGTATTTTCTGCAACATTTCTTGGTAAGTAACAAGACAGTGAGTTAATACCTTTGTTCCTGCTTAGTTTTCATCGAACAAAGAATATTAATAAATCAATCAGTCTAATCTGGCTGACAAACAAATGCAACTGATTAGTACCACCTTTTAGCGATCATAGCCATACTTGACAATGCTATCTTTCCAGGCTTATTATAAAACAGTACATTGGTGTAATTCTAATCAATGAAGAGCTGTCAGCTAATTATTCCCTTGCCAAGAGCAACACGTTCTTTGATGATAAAGTCCCATGGTATAACTCAGTGTTTACTGACCTTGATAAAACCCCAAGGTGTAGATGTTCAGGCTGGGTTCACAGCTAATGAGAGTGAAGCGGGACAAACAAGATTGAGCTGCAGCACATGGGTAACAGACACTTGAGAACGACAGCAAGATTTCCAGACATCAAGGGGAAAGAGGCATAGCAGACCCCTGAAAACAGTCAAAACATGTAGAGAGCAGGTAAAAAAAAGATAAACACAAATCAAAATCCATAAGAAATGAAAAATGAGATTTACTCTTTAGGCAGTGTGTGTGCACAATCTGTCAAGCTACAAACAAAAGAGTTAATCTTGCAAAAAAAGAAATCTACATGTGACATTTTATGAGTGATCTATTATATCAAAATGACCTCTTTAACATGTAATAGGAATATATTGCAAACATAAGTGTTTGTCATCTGGGTAAATATTTACAGTCTGAAATGCTACAAGCCAATCATGCAGTAATTAATAAAAGGGAAAATAGACAGGTTAATATACAGTACTGTTAAAAAATCTGAGTTCAAGCAATCCACAGTTTGCAGATTGATTTAAACAGACTCATGATAAATTAAGTAAGGGTTTTAGACGTTTTAGAGGCCAAAGAAGAGTCCTGTGGCAGGACATGTAAATGTTGAATACCGTAATTTAATTAGTATGACTCGCCCCCATTTACATATTATTGAAGCTCATGAAAAGGATGTGCGGAATGCATCAATGCATGCTTTTCAAATGTGCCGTGTCATGTGCATAGGGCTGTGCCTGCAATTGTGTTGCCAGAGAACAGCCGAGATAAAAGCGGGAAAAATACTCCACTAAACCTTTAATATAATATAATACAGGCTTCCTAAAAAGCGTGTGAGAGCTGCTGGGAGTGGATCACAGTATTTAATCAATGAGACCCTATAAGAACTTCTACAACCAATGACAATGACTAAACAAATGTACTTTTGTGCAATGTTTTATTTTTTCTAATAATACCATATTATTTACAACTGAAGTCCCGTACATAATACAGTAGTAACACTGAGAGTTTTGTGGCTTTTGTTCACAAAAACATACAGGTTTTACAAGCAACATATCCAGTCACATGTTTATTATTTTCATTCGCTATGATTCCAAAAAAAATGTCACACTTCTGATTTACCTCTCAAACTATTATCCACTATATTTTTTGTTTCACCTCGTTCACAAGCATTTATAATATCACTAAGCAGACGTGATAAAAAAGATCTTGCGACTTATCAAACAAGCGAGAACAACACTGCTTAGTCAGCTGACTCCTCCCTAATCGCCTCCTGCTTTAGTGCTGGAAATACTGGTACATTTACCTTCTAATACGCTATTTGTGAAAGGGTTACAGACGAGTACACTGAAAGGACAGAAAATGTTTTAGTTTTCAGACCCGAAAATTTTTTTTTTGACTCACACCCGAACTGCTCTCATGCTCAATGGTGCAGTGTTTTTTTGAGCCATCTATGATTACAATATGCAATGACCAAACATGACCAAACATTTTTTTTTAAAAGCTGTGAACTCTGTCACATGATGAGGTGACTTTTACAGTACCTGAATAATATACATGTAACGTTTGGTGCTCCGGTGCACCGAAATGAATGGAGCTGAGTTTAGAGAGTTAAGATGTATATAAGATATACTCAATTAAAATGCAGCAACTAAAATATATTTCATGATATAGAATATGTATTCAGTGGTAAGGTATCTGTAAATAAAATAAATAATGTAACAAAACAATGTGTGACTTGTATAAAACAGTACACATTATAAAACTATACTTGCATTGCAACGGTCAGTAAGTATTTAGCAGTGAAACACACTGGCCATTTCTAGAAAGAAATGTTGACTTTAAGCACATTTCTGAGCCCATTGATGATGTTTACAAGCAGATGATCCCGTTTCCTAGGTGGTCAGTCAAATAAATGTCTTTAGATCAGTCAACTCTTTCTTATACAGTGGTTTGTGTGATACTAGAAGACGAATGGTGTTTCTTTATTGTTTGGGGTGTGTTTAGTTACAAATTGTTAGGACAAAAGGATGTAAAAGCTGAATTTGGACCCTAGTGGTCTCAAGTTTTTCGTATTGTTACATTGACTTTTATACTACAGACTATATTATAAAATAAAGGTCAAGGGGAGTCTGGGTCAACAGATGTTGAGCATTTTTATATTTCTCTTATAGTCAAACACTAACTCAAAATCTTGATCTCCTCAGCCATGACTGGGCTTAAAGAGTAAGTAGCGGGGTTCCGAAAAATATATAGCGTTACATGTCCCCACATGCTGCTACAACTGTTTAAATAATGTAACAGTACATTTTCTTTTCATTGTTAACATCCTGACAACTTTTTACAATTAAAAACTACAGTGTGTACATCAGAATAGAATGAAAAAATATATAGAAAAATAATGTTTGTTCTGATGTTTCTTCCACTATATTCGTCCATTTCAATGAAAGGTATGATGGGGGGGGGGCATACATTTTACCACAAAATCATCATTAAACTAAAGAGTTTTTTGTTGATCCATTGGTTATAAATTGTACTTACTTTCACTGTAGCTTTTTTCTTGACAGCTTCATCACATACTTGCAGAATGAGGTTTCCAGTAACCATGTATGTGGGTGGATGTCAGCTCCCAAAATAGAAGAGGTAATTGGATGATATATTTTCAGACTGCTTATCTGATTGGATTTATATTCTGCCTGTAAAGCTCTGGAGTGTATATGAGAATAGGCAGATCCAGTGACGTTGTGTGAAGGAGAAAAAAAAAACTGAAAAACACCAAGTCATACATATTTTGAGCAGAGGCAGAGTCTTAAATAAATAAAATGTTTTAAAAGCAGAGACAGTGGACTCCAGGGAGACATTAACAACTGGAAAGGAAGGACATACAGCAAAAGAGAGGGATAACAGACTCAGGACTGGGGATGGTGTTTTTTAGAATATGGGTTGTATGGGTTAAACCCTATAACTCAAATCTTATGAATGAAAAATAGACCTTCCCATTAAACTAGATTAAAAAAACAAAAAAACACTAAGACCGGTCCATCATGTTACAGGACTACAAGTGAAACTGTTTAATCTTTTTTATTATTTATATTAGCAAGGTTTAGTAAACAACTGGTCCAGTGCCATTGAGGGCATGTTCAGCATGTTTGTGGATATCACTGAATAGCTTAATCTAGACTTGGATAGACTGATTTCATCCTCAATGGAAAAGAACAGCAGCAAAGAAAGAAGAACATTTTTGACAAGAACAGGACATCTCTAATTCAGTGGTGTTATGTCCACCAAACATGGTGTGGTAGTAATGGCAAAAGGTTGTGTAGATAAGCTTTACGATTCATCAATAATGGGGAAAAAAATGAAATGTTGCTTTTGACTTCAGTAAAAATACAAATAGTGCCACACTTGGAATACTTTTTTTACACCCAAAACATTTGTTACATTATTTGTTCAGTTGTGTGATCTGTATACACAGTTAAGTGTATATTATTTAATTGAATAGGCATGGACATGGACAAATACTGACTATTCGAAGTAGTCTTTCTTCTGCTTTGAGATTGAGATTTGAGTTACTGCAATGAGTGTGTATATATATATATATATATATATATATATATATATATATATATATATATATATATATATATATATATACACACTACCGTTCAAAAGTTTGGGGTCACTTAGAAATTTCCTTGTTTTCCATGAAAACATACATGAAATGAGTTTGAATAGGAAATATAGTCATTGACAAGGTTAGAAATAATGATTTTTAATTGAAATAATAATTGTGTCCTTCAAACTTTGCTTTCGTCAAAGAATCCTCCATTTGCAGCAATTACAGCTTGGAGACCTTTGGCATTCTAGTTGTCAATTTGTTGAGGTAATCTGAAAAGATTTCACCCCATGCTTCCTGAAGCACCTCCCACAAGTTGGATTGGCTTGATGGGCACTTCTCACGTACCATACGCTCAAGCTGCTCCCACAACAGCTCAATAGGGTTGAGATCCGGTGACTGTGCTGGCCACTCCATTATAGACAGAATACCAGCTGACTGCTTCTTCCCTAAATAGTTCTTGCATAGTTTGGAGCTGTGCTTTGGGTCATTGTCCTGTTGTAGGAGGAAATTGGCTCCAATCAAGCGCCGTCCACAGGGTATGGCATGGCGTTGCAAAATGGAGTGATAGCCTTCCTTCTTCAAGATCCCTTTTACCCTGTACAAATCTCCCACTTTACCACCACCAAAGCACCCCCAGACCATCACATTGCCTCCACCATGCTTGACAGATGGCGTCAAGCACTCCTCCAGCATCTTTTCATTTGGTCTGCATCTCACGAATGTTCTTCTTTGTGATCCTTAGATTCGTCTGTCCATAACACTTTTTTCCAATCTTCTTCTGTCCAGTGTCTGTGTTCTTTTGCCCATCTTAATCTTTTCTTTTTATTGGCCAGTCTGAGATATGGCTTTTTCTTTGCAACTCTGCCTAGAAGGCCAGCATCCCGGAGTCGCCTCTTCACTGTTGACGTTGAGACTGGTGTTTTGCGGGTACTATTTAATGAAGCTGCCAGTTGAGGACCTGTGAGGTGTCTGTTTCTCAAACTAGACACTCTAATGTATTTGTCCTCTTGCTCAGTTCAGGAGGCCTCCCACTCCTCTTTCTATTCTGGTTAGAGCCAGTTTGCGCTGTTCTGTGAAGGGAGTAGTACACAGTGTTGTACGAGATCTTCAGTTTCTTGGCAATTTCTCGCATGGAATAGCCTTCATTTCTCAGAACAAGAATAGACTGACGAGTTTCAGAAAAAAGTTCTTTGTTTCTGGCAATTTTGAGCCTGTAATCGAACCCACAATTGCTGATGCTCCAGATACTCAACTAGTCTAAAGAAGGCCAGTTTTATTGCTTCTTTAATCAGCACAACAGTTTTCAGCTGTGCTAACATAATTGCAAAAGGGTTTTCTAATGATCAATTAGCCTTTTAAAATGATAAACTTGGATTAGCAAACACAACATGCCATTGGAACACAGGACTGATGGTTGCTGATAATGGGCCTCTGTACGCCTATGTAGATATTCCATTACAAATCAACCGTTTCCAGCTACAATAGTCATTTACAACATTAACAATGTCTACACTGTATTTCTGATCAATTTGATGTTATTTTAATGGACAACAAATTTGCTTTTCTTTCGAAAACAAGGAAATTTCTAAGTGACCCCAAACTTTTGAACGGTAGTGTATATATCGTCAGTGTGACCCCTTCCTTTGGAAAATAATCCCTTTAGTGCAAAATATAGCTGAATAGAAGTATTGCTTACTTGTGACAAAGCAAAAGACAGTAAGTGCTCACTGGAGAGCAAGCAAGATATCAATCTGCAAGAATCAAGAAACCCTGGTCACTACCCCAGGAGGTTCTGTTTGTCACTCACTGGTGATAACATCATTTTAAAGAGCATCCATACACTTGTGCTATAGCTTATGGTTTAACTTCAGTAGATAAGCAGGTGGTAATTGCTTAATTATAGCGGTTTTGAAAAAACTACATTTACTACTGTAAATAGGGAAGTTTTTCTCAGTTGTCCTTGTTGAACTGCTTTTGTTGACTTTTACTGGGTTATTTCAGAGCGATCCATAGCAGCCACTGCCATAGCAACAAGGGAACTTTCAGGCTTTCTGTCTCGCAGAACCTGCCCTGCAATATCCTGTCTTCAAAGAGCAAGTACATCCAACCATACCATTTTACAAGGATATACTCTAACAGTTTAATTTTTTGAGCATAATTTGGGGTATATAATCTTCATATAAAGGTAAATTAACATTACTGAATTGCACACCCTGAATTAATTTGTAAAGAAAGTACACCTTGTGAATGGCCCTGTATTAATTTATATATTTTAGATAATCTGAAAATATTTGCTAAACTGCTTTGAACTATTCTGTACACACATATATTAAAATTCGACCTTGCCTATACATCATATTGCCTTTACTGCTTATTCTGCTGAGCCTTAAGGTATACTTGACTGCTATTTGTACAGTAGAGTATATATTTATTAAAAGTACAAGTTAAACTTGTAATACCATTTCTTGATGTTTATATGTGCCACTTATACCGGTTTTAAACCAACCCACCAAAATAAAGAACTTGTGTTTAGATAATTGTGTTAAATTATGGGAATTAACAATACCCTTCCTCTGAGAAATGTATATAGTACTGACAAGTTTAATAAAAATTAAAATAAGGACATTCATACTGTGAGAAAAGAAATGTACTTCATTAAAAAAAACTTGTAGTTTCTGTGCACTCTTGTCATCCAAAAGACTGTTTATTATTATTATTATTATTATTATTATTATTATTATTATTATTATTATTATTATTATTATTATTATTTAATTTGTTATTTAGCAGACTGTGACCCGAATGGCTGAAGGGTGACGTCAGACCAGGAAGAGATTGACACAACCGGCAAGTACTCTGGCTGAAGCGCTGGTGCGCACGTTTAATAATAAATAAAAAGACTGAAACAAACACAAAACGGCACGCCGGCCAAAACAAACACGGAACAAAAAGGGAGACAAAACCAAACCAGGTAACACAGACCAATAAGCCTGACTTCTATTATCTGGAAACTTATGAAAACTATAATAAGATCCAAAATGGAAAATTATCTATATAGTAACAGTATCCTGGGAGACAGTCAGCATGGTTTTAGGAAAGGGAGATCATGTCTAACTAACCTGCTTGATTTTTTTGAGGATGCAACATCGACAACGGATAATTACAAAGCAAATGACATGGTTTATTTAGATTTCCAGAAAGCTTTTGACAAAGTCCTGCATAAAAGATTAATTCTCAAACTGAACGCAGTAGGGTTTCAAGGAAATGCATGCACATGGATTAGGGAGTGGTTAACATGTAGAAAACAGAAAGTGCTGATTAGAGGAGAAACCTCAAAATGGAGCAAGGTGTACCACAGGGATCAGTATTAGGTCCTCTGCTTTTCCTAATCTACATTAATGACTGAGATTCTGGCATGCCAAGCAAACTTTTTAAATTTGCAGCAGTAAAGGTCATTCAAAATGATCTAGACAGCATTCAGAATTGGGCAGACACATGGCAAATGACATTTAATATAGAAAAGTGTAAGGTACTGCATGCAGGCAATACAAATGTCCATTATAAATACCATATGGGATATACTGAAATTGAAGAAGGAATCTATGAAAAAGATCTAGTAGTTTATGTTGACTCAGAAATATCTTCATCTAGACAATGTAGGGAAGGTATAAAAAAGCCCAACAAAATGCTCAGATATATTTGGCCGCGTTAAGGCTGGCTCCTCTAGCAAAGGTGGTTCTGGCAGCGGAAATGCTGACAGCAGCCATGCTATTCTCAGCGTGGGTCACTCCGGCAGTGTCGGTGGCACTGCGTAATGCAGCAATGAAACTAATGCGGGTGGAGGGGGTCTCCTAACCTCTCCCCCCTTCTCTATAGCCTGCGGCTCCCTGCACTTGGGCTCCAGCCCCAGAATTTCTGGCAGCGCAACTGCTGCTGCTGGACACAACAAAGCCCTAGATGATGACAAGCAGGCATCCCCAGGAGTTGACATGCAGGCATCCCCGGGAGATGGTGAACTGCCCTCCCCGGGCGATGGTGAACTGGCCTCCTCGGGCAATGGTGAACCGCCTTCCCTGGGCTTTGAAGGCTTAGCAGCCCTAGGCATTGCAAGTGTTTGCAGCCCTAGACGGTGCAGGCTTGGCAGCCCTAGGCGTTGCAGGCTTGGCAGACCCAGGCATTGCAGGCTTGGCAGGACAGGCAGCAGGAATTGGGAAACGGTTCTTCTGCATTTCTCCAAAATTCAGTCAAAGAAATTTCACTGCCATTTTCTTTTGCATATACAGTTGTCACCGCTTAGAATGGGCACATTTTTGTTAACATGATTCACCCGCAGTAAGCGATGGATGGTATAAACTCCCACACAATAACCTGACATTCAAAATGACCCCCAATCACCAGTACAGTAATAAAAACAAATAAGCCTGTATGCAGTTAAAAATCTTTATTAAGACACTCATTACACTAATAAAAAATATGTATTAAAACCTATGAATGCAATACAAAATACAGTAATCCATCGCGTATCTGACTGCGATGGGACCAGAGTAAGGGCGGATATGTAAAAAGGCGGACAAATGAATCCTGTTTTAAATACCATTACACACAGCTGTAACAATTACTGTACTATATTATTATTGTTTTGAGATTCAACTTTTATGAGGGAGCTCTAAATCCCTTGTTTAGAAAGATACAGGGTATGAATGCTTGTCAACAGGCGAACAGGATTTATTTACATATTGTAGTACTGTGACAACAGTTGTGGTTCAAAGCAGTAGAAAACTGCTGTATTTATTATTTTTTTTAGCTTTTAGTGAACAATGGCTCTCATTCCTCTGCTCTCACTCTCTTAACTCTCTCTCTCAATTCTCCTGCCACCAGATCCCGCTTCTCTCTTTCAAACTGTCATCTCCACACACACACCCAAGTCCCTCCCCCTCCTCACTAATTATGTCCATCACTCCCTATCTCTGACTGGTTGTGTCAGACCTGCTCCCACCCCCCTTAGTGACACACTCACACACAGCTCTTTCAGCTCTAATCACACACGCACCAAAACGGACAGAGAACACTGACAGATCTGAACAAGAATAACATAGTTTACAAACACACATTATTTACAGAGTACTCCCATCCCCTTCCCCAGTCCATAATCAGGTGCATTTCCACATTGTGCCCAGCTTTTTGAAGCAAAGTTGCATTGTTTGCTGACTGACAGAGTTCCAAGCATCTAACAGAGACACTCTATTTACACTGAATTTTCGTGCTGATGCACATCGCTTTTCTCTTTACAGCCATGCTTGCTGTTGCAGTCAGTGCTGTTTTTTCAAACAGTAAACCCGACACTGCGTACAGGGATTAAATAGCCAAGGTATAGTACAGGGGTAATCACTCAGTAACAAGGTGCAAACAGCTGATTGATCGATTTGTCAAGCTTTTACTACAGTAAAGTGCCGCCTTTTGTATTGAAATCTATGTGAATGGCAAGGTAACACTGTTAAAACAGCTGATTGGTAGATTAGTAAGAGTGATTACTACAGTATAAAGCAGTGTGTTTGTTATTTAAATCTATTTGAATGGCAGATAACGAGATCCTAACAGCTGAGTTTGCCCGAAATATACAACGTGCTTGTTATTGAAATCAATAGAAGTGGCAAACGGCAAATGCTATTTGTCCGAATGTGCCCCTCCCCTGTGTGCATTTGTGTGTTATATGTTGTATGTTGCGTGTGTTAATGGTGGTGTATTGTTGTTGGTACACGGGATATAATGTGGGTAATGAGCATGAGTATTTAAAATGTATAATTGTATTTAAGCACGGGGATTGCACTTCACTTCACGTGCATTTAAAGTATTTAATATGTGAGCACGAGGTTGCACATAATTAATTCACGTGCTGGGATTCAAGTGAATAATTAATTAGTAATTGAATCCCGGCACAACAGTATATATAGATGCACGTTTCACTCACTCAGGGTTGTGTGTTCGGTGAGTGGAGAAGGAGTAACTAAAAGTGAAAGAAAGTAAATACAAGTTATTTGTACTCACCGTGTTTGTTTATCTGTTAGTCCACCGTTTGTTTAAGTGTTAGTCCGTTTTGTTTGTCTATTTGTTTTGGCCTCAAGTGCCGTTTTCTGTTTAAAACCTTTTGTTTGTTTATTAAAACACTTATCGCTGCCGCGACTCAGTTACACACAGTACGTCTGAATGTGTTATTTGTATATTTTGTTTAATAATGTTTTTTGCTAAATTATCCTTCAAACTGTCCCAGTTTTGCTGTTTATAGACGGTAAAAAGTGTAAATGTTTGTTTTCAATAGCTGACTATCCGGTTCCTGGATCAACTGCAGTCTAACTCCAGTCACATTTGAATCACGTTTAAAACAAGAATCCATAATAAGAATCACACAAGCCACTAATTTAACTATTAACAAATTTTTCCGTTTTAACTGAGAAACCAAAACAAAGGAGAAAAAATAGCAAAGGGGAAAAATTGGGAGGCAAGGGGCGGTAGTCTTTTAATCTGTACACAGAAATAAATACTGACGGCAGACCACTCTAAAAACGTCTGTATTATCACCTGACCAAGATGATGGTATCAGTGGACATTTATTTCACTTGAGGTCACAACTGAGCCTAAATGTCAATAATTTAATGCAAATTTAGTTACTTTTGCTTAATTTAAGGAAAATGTTATCCAATGAAAGACATCCATATATATGCAAAGACAGTTTAAAGTGGTTTTATGAGCAAATGAGGCATCGCAGTCCCCTCCCCAAATTTCATTTTCAGATTGATTGTTCAAACAAGTTAATGTGGATGAAAAAGATGAGACTGGCAAAAGCAAATCTAAACAATTATTATTATTATTATTATTATTATCCTCTTTAAATTTCATATAACACGCACATCTGTAAAACTGAGTAAAGGTATTTTTTTTCTTTTTTTATTTCAGACAGACTTGCCTAGCCCCCCCCCCCCCCGCCCGCCATGGAAAATGTGTGGCACTGGTGAGCGTGTAACTTCCTTAGAATTTAAAAGTGTACCAAAAAATACTTCCTGTGTTAACTGTGTTAATTCAATAGTACTGTTTGTGTATCTTATAATGTGACGGAATAACTCAGATTAATTGTGGAATTTTTTATTGTTTTTTATCGGATAATTTATTTTTTTATTGCGGAAAACTAGGATCCCTGGTCATCAGTATGCTGGTGTTGGGTCAGACTCATTTTGAATTGGTCCTGAGGTCCCTGATTGATGGAGTATGACAGATATCCTGGAAATAGCCATGCTACAAGATAGGTTGTGTGTAGGGTGCTCTTATTGTATTAGATGGCATTGTGGGCAGCTTGGGCTGGTTCTGAATTCTCAAACTGAGAACTGACATCACTTACAAAAGAAGACACACTGCACCTGATGTATTACATCTGACATCTGTACACAAGATAAAATGTCCAGTAATTCTGACAAAACCTTATTTGATTTAGAAAGCCATTGATTTAAATGGTTCCCAAATATTCTGGTGTTCAATTACGTGTTCAGTCTGAAGTCTGAAATGTGTACACCCCTATCGATTGACAAGGAATTAGTAACTCCAATATGGGACAATGATTGATGGTCTTTCCTCGTTAAATTTAATTTTGAATGCCTTGATTTGATTTTTGTTTTTCTGTGGATGCATCAGTATTCTTGTTCATTTAGACCTTGCCATCACAAAGGGAGGAACAACAGTCTATGAATATGACTGAAAACAAGTTCTTATCACAAAAAATGCATGTTGTTGTAGTGGTGCAGATAAGCCACTCAACCAATTGAATCTGCAGTTATATCACGGTTGAACTATTTTGTTTATCACGATTGTTTATACTGGTATTACAATGTTTCATTCTGTATTGTCAGTTGTCTCAATGCTCAGTATCATGGGGAATAGCATATAAAGTACTATTTTGTATGTGGGTGTGTAACAGGGATTTGTTACGTGTGTGGGTCGTCACTGAATAATATTGAATCAGACCCAGAGCAGTGGGTGTTGACGCATTGTGCAGATTTTATTATACTTTTAAAAATAAAAGGTTGCCACACAAGGAGAGTGCTAATCTCACTAAAGGAGAAGTTCTACTCCAGGAGCCTACTACACTATGAAAGCCCTCTCTATACACATATTGGGATCAACCTCACCTGAACTAACCTACTGCTGTTGCTCTCGAAGTCCCGGTATCCTCCAGGTGACTCTGGCCACTTTCTGACGGCCTCGGCTGGGCAATGCCTTCATGAGCACCATCTTGGAGTGGAAAGATTTTATGTAGTAGTTCTCTCCATGAAACGGACACTCTCCTCCTCGATGTCAACAAGCACAAGCTTTCAGCTCAGCGCCCGTCTGTGTAGCATGGCCGTGCAGTAGCCTTGAGCTGTGGCGCAGATGCTTTTTGAGCTCGCCGCAGCCAATCCGGACCTCCCGATCAGCTCAGCACCAGACAAGCCTAATTGCTGAATTGGTTGCCCAGCAACATGTCTCCTGTTGTGTGTCCCAGCTGCACACATTTGCGCCTGAACCAGCAACAAGGCTCTCCCTGTCACATATCTTCCCCCTGAGAATGGCACCTCCGGTCCATTCGATATCTCCTGCTCTGGCACCGAATTGGAGCACAGGCTTCTCTCCTTCCTCGCTCTTGGCGACAGCAGTTCCTCCTCCTCAGGCTGACAGGACGGTAGCTTCTCCATCCTTTGGCCCTCGGGACAGCCACAACTCCCTCTTGGCCCATAGCTCCTCCTCTGGCTTTTGAGAGGCAGTCAGCCACTCTCACTGGTCTTTGAGGATGGTATTTTGGCCTTTGAGGATGGTAACTCCTCCCTGTCCGGCTTTCAGTGCTCCAGCTCCTCCCCCTCTGGCTTTTCACCCATGTCTCCTGGTTCTGCCTGTGCACATCTGGCAGCCAACTGCTCTGTGCCTATCCTGTGATCAGGAGCACAAAGTTGGTTTAACTCATTAAGACAGAAGCCTTCTTTCAGAAGGTTGTACTGGCAAGAAATATTTATTTCCCAATCTGTTTATTTACCTTGATGGCATAATGTAGTTTACTGTGATCCTAACTTGTTGAACACTTACAAGTATTGATAAATACCATAGTATTATATTTTAGTTATGTCACTGAAAATTAACCGTGATAAAGACTGTGCTGTATTAGCATGTATTATAATTAAGGCTTCTGATTTTTGGGTTTAACCAATAAAAATTTTTTAAAAAGTCCTTTCCCAGTGCAGCTGGGCAATGTCCCTCCTTCCTGACTTCTATCATTCCTGTCTATCATTGATTCATTCTGAATACTTTAAACCCACCCCAACGACTGAGTGGCAGCACATTCCTATTGGAGACTCCACTTGCAAGATTTAGAACAAGATTACAATTTTCAGTGGAGGCTTTTTTACGGGATTTAAAGCTGTATTACATATAAGATACGGAGGATTTAAAATAGAATTGCAAATTGTGGCAAAATGTAAAAAAATACCTACACATAAAAAACCCAGAAGAATGTGCCCATGACCATAGGGATTTCATTGTGGAAGACAGCAAAGGAAAGAAGTTATAACTTGTGTACAAGTACTGTCGAGTTACTACTATACATATTTTGACAGAAAAAAAACACCCAAGCATTTTGGAAAGTATATTATGTTGAGAATTTTGCTATATCAATTTGAAACATAATGTTTATGTGTATAAATAGTCCAAGAAAATACTGAACATGGCAGCTTTTCTTGTTCATCACACCAAGTCATGATTACAAACATATATCAAAATTGTAAAATGCTGGAAACCTCTGTCAGGTCAAACACAAGTGAAAAAGAAAGGGTAAGTAAGATATACGTACCTACAAAAAAAATCATGTTATTTGTGAATTATATTTATATGATTTTAGGAAACCGATTGATAATGATAACTCTTTTGTATTCAGTAAATAATGTTGCATGATCCACATTAACCCAATGGTGGGAATTCGGTTCTAACATAATAGTCGTACTACGATCACTTTAATAGGCAATTTATTAACACAGCAGCTATCAATACTGAGCATTTGCTGCCAAATAATCAAAGAAGAACTGAACAAATGTGTAGGAATGCCTCGCCAGCACTTCAATTGTTCGTTAAAGATTGTGGATAGCAACAAAAACAAAATATTCAAGAACAATGATGTTGTCACTGTCACAAATGATTAAGTATTTTACCAGCTATGAACATTTCCCACTCAGTCATTTAAAGACTGACAGATGTTTATGGTGTTTGTAACAAAGTTGTTCTGTGTTATGTTGCTCCAATATTTTTCTCTAAATCAGCTTTTACCTGTATATAAGCTGCCTTCTGCATTCCATTGAAATCATGCAACAATGTGACCTTGAAATTTGCTTGCCCCACCTACTCTACATTTATATAGACATGCAGACTGGGTGGGGTTATCAGACTTGAAAGGTCACATTATTTGAATGAGTAATGTTGTTCAGTCCCAGCATTTAAGTTTCTCCAGACAAGCTGAATGCAAGTTGATCGCCTGGCTGATTACGAGAAAATTACAATAACTCAGTATTTAAGCAGCAGAACCCAGAACCACTGAGAATGATTGCAAATGGGAAAAATGTTAAACGCAACAAAAATGCCATTTTAAGCTACTTACAATACTCTCTGATCAGTCACTTGTCATTATTACACTGGCTGCCAAAAACAATGCACAGGAAGACTACAATTATTTTTACAATTACAAAAGGAGGATGTATAATATTGATATGCTCAGTCTGTGATATAGCATTAACATCTCTAATCACTTTCAATCACAAGCATATAGGATTACACAAGATTCCTAAAAGTATTGTATAATCATCTGAACATTATCTACATTTAAGTCTTTATTCCCTTGATTAGCAACTACCTTTAAATGTATTTATTATACAATACATACAATACATGCATAAAAACAATAATGTTAAATATTCCTTGTGGGACTTCGCATTCATATGCAATTAAATTACCAGTACCGGTACTCGTTACCAGAGCTGCTACCAACAACTGCTTACTGGATTAGGCTGTGATTATATTAATGTACAGTAAATGTTGTAATGCATTCTCTTTCAACAAGCTAATATGCTATAGATGTTTTCAGTTATATTATGGTGTTCTTGTTTTTTTTAAATGTTTTTATTACTTTGTGGTCTTTGTGGTAAACTGTTCTTTACCTGAATTGAGCCTACCAATGTAAATATTGGCATTAAGATTGCAGGTGATGCTCGAAATTGAAAACAAGCAATAACAGCAAAACAAGGGGACCACATTGATTTTAATAGAAGATTTTATTTAAACTCTTCAAAAAACAGTTTTTACCATTGATATGTTTGTCAAAGTTTGATTTAAGTTCATATAAATGAACGGCATACGTGAACAGCGTACACGTCAAGTTACTTCCGCTCAAATGCTTAAGGTTCTCATTATAGATGCCAGCATACAGGTGCTGTATCCACACTTTACAAAGGTTCGCAAAAATGAAAAGGTCCTCCTGACGCTACTACAGACATAACCTACAATGGTCCCCCGTGTGCATTGCTTCATTTTCTAAGGCTAAGCACATTTCCTTGCTCGTGTTCTGTAGCTGTCTGTCCTTGCTTTGTAGACGACTCCCACTTGTAAACTTGTTGTCTGTTGTTGACAGTTAAATGCTAAATTGTGCCTGCATGTCCCGGTATTATTTCTATCTGCAGGTCCTTGGTGTCTTGGTGTCCCTTGCTGTCAATGAAGACAGGGCTCAATGCCTTGAAATGGATGACTTTACACATATTTGTATCTTTTTACATTTGAAGGGGTGAATTAAATGTTGAAAAAAGCATTTTTTGTTATACCATTATTGTTACAAAAATAGACTGGCTTGTCAGTCAAAGAAACAAGAAACCCATTAGGGTCTCTGGCTATGCTGAGTTCCTTGCAGTGGTTAATAAACAATATAATGTATATGGTCATATTTTCATCACTGTATAACACCTTTAGATATACACCAAGAAGAAGAAGAATTGTGTAGGTCTTGAAGATCATTTAAACTAAAACAATTAAAAAAAACAGAATGGGTCATATTCATAAGCATGTTTATCTTTTACATGTGTGTAGAATTTTTAGAAGCACTTAAATCCTTTGGTTAATTTTAGTCGCTTATTTATAAAGCATGCCTGTTCTAAAGCGTGAATGCAGTTAACCAAAATACTATATAATTTGTTAAATAAGGGTAGGACTTGCTTTAAGTCAAACAGATTTCTTTGCATGCGCAACTCTAATAGAGATACTTTGCTGTTTTTTTAACTACAGCCTCAGTGTATCATCTTTCTTAACACAGAGTATGTGTCAAATTAGTACCAACAAAATCACCATATGTGCAGATCTAGCTATTGACACATATTCTACATTGATACTTATTATGCACTACACAGTCTTAACATGCTAGGAATCATGTAGGAACATAAAAGCTGCGTCAGCAATGCAATAAGTGTTTTGTCATCTACCGAAGATTTGATAAATAATTTGTTTGGTTTCATTCTTCAGTAGATTTATGTTGTAAATAGCTCACCGTTTGTTGATAATAAAACCTTTTTGTTTTTCACGTTAAAAAGTTTAGACTGTGTATTGTTTTCTGCACCCGAACACTTTCTAAGCTTGACCATTCACACTTGGTGTGAGGGTGGGATAAGCAACCCAACAGAACATGGATGGAAAGACAGTACTGTGAATCCTGGCCGAACAAGAGCAGCGTCAAGTGGAAAGGGAGGCTCAGCAGCAGATGGTCGTTCTTTTCCCAGAGGGTGGACCAGATGACAAACCCAACAGCTCCGAAAACAGCGGTAGCAAGAATGTTTGCCCCTTAAACCAAACAGATGAATATTACCCCCGAAGATGACCCAGAAGCCATCTTGGTCACGTTTGATCATGTGGCCAAAGCCGCCTGATGGACCCGCAAATGCTGGGCCCCAAAGTTGGCCCTGTGCCTAACGGGAGAACCACTCTCAATTATGACCAAGTAAAGAAAGCTATTCTGGAATGTCTCGAGGTGACAAAGGAGACCTACCTCCGCTGTTTCCAATCCTATGTTATACCAGCTGAGACTCGTCATGGGTAGCAGGACAGTGTCTGAAAGATCTATGCACATGTTGGTTCAGTCCCCAAACCCGGTCCACCAGTGAGATCACTACTGACCTAGGTCCGTCCACCAGCTGCTCAGGCATGGGTTCGACGCCATCATTCAAAAGCCCTTGAAGAAGCCATCACTCTGGTGGAAGCATACGAAGACGAAGAGTCAGCTGCCTCGATTTCTCCCTCATCCTCTCCGAAGATGAGGGAGAAAACTGCCTCCTGATGGAATGTGACATAGCGAGCAGAAACCAGGCTCCCATGGCAGGTAAGACAGGGGAGGGTTGTCGGGAGTGCCCTTATCTCATTCCAATACAGATTGGCAAGAAGAGAAGCTTCAGTGCTTTAGTGGACTCTGGGTGTGGGCAGACTCTGATTTGAAATGCTCTATTGGGGGGTGTGGTTTGGAAGCGACTTGGTACAGTGGGGATTCTAAACATTTTCAGTACACCTCGGAAGGGAAAAGACTTTGGAGTGGAAACTAGCCTGGTTTTATTGGCCAGGGACAAGTGTTCCATAAGCTCCGCTCTGCCTCTGTGGTCGGCAGAAGGAGGTCCAGTCTGCGATTCGACCAATACGATTTGACATTAGGAGGCACTGAACAAGCAGAGAGTTTTCTTTACCAGAATCTGCAGGACCGTGATGTAATCACAGTTTTAGGCTGCCATTCTGGTGAAGGAGGGCAGCATATGTGATCCGGGTTGTGTTACTCTAGTCAGCCGTCTTTGAGAACACCTGTTCACAAAGGATTGTTCTGATTACAGGGGCTCTGGGTACAAAAGGCAGAGTGCTGCCTCACAACTCTCAGTTGGTAAATGGAGCACCTGCACCAGCCTTCATTGGGTTTCTCACTGAATTGTATGTAGCTCACCGTGTGTTGATAATAAAACCCTTTTGTTTTTCACTTTAAAAACTTTGGACTATATTGTTTTACGAACCCAAACACCTGTTTTAGCATTGCACTCATGACACATCTTACTCTTTATCTCAGGTTGAGCAATTATACTTTAAAGCACTGCACTGCAGGTCCGTTTGTATAAAACGCAATCTGAGGGTGTTAAAATTGCAGCATGAAACAGTTGGAATGCATGAGAAAGTCAATGTACGGCTGTTGGTTGAGCAATTTCCCATGGATGTATTCCTTAACTACTTCAGAGAAGTTTGAGACTACCTACAGCATCACCAGAGAGGTAGAGATTGGGTGCATATGGAGCTGATCCCTGTTTAACACAGTCTGTCTTTGTGCATGCAAAATTCCCTTTGTTTACAACTGCTGTGATCTTGTATCAGCACCACAACAGAGACAGAGCTAGATACAACATGACTCTGTTTATGCTAAGTGTGTTGGTAAATAATGTTGGAAAGACATGGCAGTCAAGAAGAATATGTTGATAAAGACTTAGAGATTTAAAAATAGCATATTTAACTCTCCTATTATATTTTGGGTCTATTTGACCCAACACTGGTTTCCATTGAACTTCAGTTTTTACTTTTCCCCCCTATATTTTATGGCTTTCAGGACATGAAGTTATAAACAGAAAATACAAACTTTTAGGTTTTTAATTTCTGGTGTGGTTTCCCCAGATTTATAACCTCGCGCAGGTGAGACCTCTTTGTTACAAACAAGATCTCTCTCCTGAGGTGTTAGGAAACTACTGTCTTATTTCCAGCATACCATTTTTAGCCAACGTAATTGAAAAAGTTTTCATTCCGGACATAGTACTGAAACTGCTTTATTGAGAGTTTGCAATGATCTTTGATAATGCATTTGATAATGTTGATCATGACATTGTGTTAAATTGTCTGCAGTCTCATGTTGGGCTTTCTGGGAAAGCTCTAGATTGGTTTGTTTCCTATTTATCTCACTGTTGCTAGTTTAACTCACTGGGCAACTGCACCTCTGAAATAGGTACTGTACAGTTTGGCGTTCCTCAGGGCTCTTTTTTGGGAACTTTGTTTTTCAGTGTATATATGCTACCTCTTGGGGACATTATCAGGCAATGCAATCTTGGCTCATTTTTATGCTGGTGATACACAAATACACAAATCTATGCATCAATCCTGCACAGGCAGATATGGCAATAGATACTCTTACAAAGTGTTTAACTGAGATCTGGTTGAAAATAAATCCAGGTATTTTGTTAATTGGCTCCAAACTGGATTTAACCCTTAAGGATCAAGCGTCCTAAAATATATTTATATATATATATATTTTTTTTTTTTTACAGTAGCATCTTGGAATTGGTGTCTTTTTTCAGAATACTCTAGGGAACAGTACTTCAAAAATCATGAGAACTTTTCTCTTTTTTTCAACACTATATTTAGTATTTAAAAAAAAAAAATTAAACGTGAAGTATTTTTTTTATTATTATTATGTATTCCACCAATAGCAGTAGTGTGGAGTAGTGGTTAGGGCTCTGGACTCTTGACGAGGGTCATGGGTTCAAACCCAGGTGGGGGACACTGCTGCTGTACCCTTGAGCAAGGTACTTTACCTAGATTGCTCCAATAAAAAAACAACTGTATAAATGGGTAAATTGTATGTAAAAATAATGTGATATCTTGTAACAATTGTAAGTCGTCCTGGATAAGGGTGTCTGCTAAGAAATAAATAATAATAATAATAATAATAATAATAATAATAATAATAATAATAATAATAATAATAATAATAATAGCGGCTCTTGACTTTAATAAGCAGGGAGGCTAAACAACAAAACCTGCTTTAAGTACTTTTTATTATATGCAAAGAAATGCACACTTCTAATTTAATAAGAAATGTAATACAGTAATATAGTATACACTGCACTAAAGGCAAGCAACTGATTATAACAAAAACATTTGTGGACTCACTTGATATTGATGAATCCTGAGTGATGCAAAATGATTGTGACCCATACCCTGCCTGACAACAGACATGTCAAGATTAAGTCTAATTATGAGTGGTGGAGGCTAGCCGCAAGCTTGTATCGTGTAGCCAATACAAATACAGTAAAACTTGACAGACAGAAGGTGTTTGAAGGTGGAATACACACATAACCCCACCCATTTTGAGGCACAGGATACTGTTATGTTAGCTAATAGCAATATAGTAGATCTTGGAAAGCATGACGTAAGGTACGAAAATGTATGGAACAGGCGCTAGAACAGGGCTTCCCAACTCTGGTCCTGGGGACCCCATGTGTCTTCTGGTTTTCAATTACTTAACTAAACCCTTAATTAGACCTTTTTACTTGTTTTCAGCTCTTAAACCGTTGCAGATTTCAAGTTAGCTGTAACTTTTTATAAGTAACTTGAACTCTGCAACTTTTTAGGAGCTGAGAACAATTAAAAAGGTATAATTAAGCCAATTATTAGTTGAATTAAGGGTCTAGTTAAGTAATTGAGAACTCAGTTGAAATGAAAACTAGGGATCCCCAGGACCAGGGTTGGGAAGCCTTGCGCTAGAGGCTAAACGACACCACCCACGATACACAGATCAGTATGGTGTCAAAAGTCTTCCCTTGTACAAGGTGTGATCACCTTTTTTGAGTGAAAGGTGTATGCGGCAGAGATAGATATCTCTTTGATAGAAACAGTTTACTTTATTTGAAGTCTTCCCACTGATGATGGGAATGGGAATGTAGAGATGGAAGCCCTGCTAACAAGATTTAAGTTTTTGCAGGTATCAGGCTTTTAGACACACCTGTGGTGGCTTTGACAGACTCACTGAGAGCAGAAACTGACCCAAGACAGTGACAGCTACTGGAAGCAGGCTGATCTTTGGGATACAAATTAAACATTTGTGAAACTGCATGTGTGTTAAAATGTTGTAATAACTGTTGTGTTTTAAAGAATATAAATCCAGCAGAAATACTAAACAAATTGTTAAAACACACTGTTCATACAAGAAGTTATAATATGCTCTGTATTAACCTATAGTTATGTTAGAGCATTCTATATTCCTGTTTATTCTGTTATAACAGTGACAAATATTATTGTATCTTTGTAAGTTTGAGTAAAAAGAGAGCTAGGTTGGGAATAATGTTTGGGGGGTTTGAAATCCAAGGTTTCTATAATGAGTGATGTATTACATATAAGAAATACCTCTTGGTACCAAGAAAGAATAAGATCAGTTCAAAAGTTCACCTTACATATTTCAGAGATGTAGGAGAGTTGGACTAGGGGATGATGGCTAATTCATTTTATGGTGGGAGTTACTGGTTGTTTTGGGAATGTTGTTGACTAGAAGGGACAGGAGCTGTTAAGGCTGATTAATGTTTAAGACTTAATTGAGACTTCTGACGTAAGAAGCGAGGCAAAAACTCTATAAAAACCAAGGTAAAACCCTAGTCAAGTGTCACTCAACTTTCTGAAGATCTCTGATCAAGCTAATTGCTGTTGGTGTCGTATTTAGAAGTTGTTGCCTTTGAAGACAGTTTCTGTCCTTACATTATATTCTACACTTCCATATATATTTTGGAAGGTAAGAAATATTTTGAATCTATATCTCTTTTATATTGATGTATCGCTATAAGGCATATGACTTATATTTTAGTCTAAGACAGTGATATATTGGATGTTCTAGGATTTAGCGGGGGGCGGTTTTAGCTCCATGCATGCATAGCCTTAGGGCAAAACATGTTGTAACCATAAATGTATTGAAGTATTAATGCTATTATACCTGTTAAGATACTGGACTGCCCAGTTTGCCTGTCAGCTGGGATTTGACGTAGTCTGTAACTACTCAATCCATTTTTAAGCATTTAATAAACCAAAGGGGTACTAATAATACTCAGATTCGTTAAAACTTCAAATCGAATGAGTCTGTGTGAATTTCTTGATTATTAAAAGTCGTCTGGATGTGCTGCAAGTCCAGTGCACGAACGATCTACTTACAGGAGTCTGAAACATCTGTATGTCCTCCTAAACGTCTCCCCTGAGTTTAAGAGTGTGCTTAGAGTATATAAGGAGTACTTGCAAATTTGACAATGGTTATTGCACTGTGATTATTTTTAAAGTAAAATACTTTTTCCACTTTTATAAAATGTACACGTAGGCTTAGGCTCCATAGCCTCTTATGACGAGCTGTCACGTGTTTTCAAAGAGACCAGGAAGTAAACAAAAACCAAACAATGGATGGAATGGCGGGCTCAGCTATTTTATTAAATAATAAAATAAACAAAAGATTTAAACAAACAACAAAACAAAAAGGCGCGTTGGCCAAACAAAAAAACCTAACAAGTATTGTGCTGGTTTTTAGCCAGCACATATATAGCAATTGTTAAATCTTGTTCTGCCACAGACTTACGTCTCTCCTCCGACACTCTCCTCCTTAGCGTGGACAGCTGGAGGCTTTTATATTCTGGCCAAGGGGTTAACTAGCTGTTAATTAATTATATTATTACCCCTCGGCCATAGTCTGCACGACTTTAGTAAGGATGTATGACTGTCAGCTAGTTAAATAATCAGTAGCTGATCAGTCACGCATCCTCACAAGGTTTTTAAAATATAAATATAAAACAATAACAAATAGCGCGGCACTTCGCCGTAATATAAAACATAAATCATAATAAATAAATAACAAACAAAGGGGCGGGACACTCCGCCACAGATAGCCAAAGCTTGGGTGTTATATTTTGTTTGTTTTGAAGAGTTTGTAGGGTTTTGTTTAAACCTTTTGTTTGTTCCTGTTTTGATTTATTTGGTTGAATAAAAGTGCGCCAAGGCGCTTTAAACTGAAGTTCTGTGTTTGGGGTTTGCTATTTCTGCCGCTGACCAGCCTTGACCGCCCGCTACTATGCCACATATGATGGCAGTAGTGGGATAGCAAACCCAGCACAGAACTGCAGGGGAAAAAAAGAAGAAAAATTGAAGCTCTTTTGAAAAGACTGGTCACATTGGTTAAGTTTCAGATGTTTCCATAATTATTTTATGTACCTTCCCAACCTCTCAATATTTTAACTCTCATTAAGAAAATAAATTCTTATCAACAGATACATTCATAAAAATAATAAAAAGAATAAGCATGCCATTTATGTTTCCCATTTGTGGTAAGGTGTGGAGATGACCAGATTCTCTTTAAAAAATCTCGTTGTTGGCTTAGCTGCTGTAAAAAACAATATATGTCTGATATTGTAGGCTTACTCTAAGGATCTTTCCATAGAATTCTAACATTGCATTCCCTGCAGCTTGCAATCCCAAAGTCTTGGCTTCTAGAAGGGTAGATCCTGTGAAGGAGGGTAGTGTAGACAATGGTGTCATCACCAATCCTGTTCAAACTACGTGTATTATTTATATGGAGTCCCAGATCTTGTAATTCAAGGGTTAAAGAGAATTTTGTAAATGATCAGTCAGATGGGTCTATTAAAAACATATGTTCCAGGCTTATGAGATAAGTACGAGAGGCTCACAAATGTTGCAAGTGTGAGGAAAATTATTTGTGTTACTGTCTTAAATAAAATAACAATACACCATTAATAAAAGTGTGCACCACAAGCACTACATACTATTTTTCTTTCTGGACATGCCAGTTTCTGACCACTCAACTATCCTGATGTTTGACAGTAACATAGACTAAAAATAACATATCTGGCAACAGCATAGTTGGCCCTCCCCTGTAATCATAATTGGTCACCAGAGGAAAAGTTGTCCTTGGATTTGCCAGGTAGTTCCTTCATGCGTCACTTACTGTGTACTGCCAGTCATTCTTTTTTTTGTTCAGCACTCAACTTCAGCTTAATAAGCCTGTGCTTGCACCCAAAACTGGAAACCTTCAAGAATCTTCAGCTGTGTGTCATGCATACTAAATATACAAGTATGTGTTTGATAAATTATTTTACTGGGCAGCAATGTGGAGTAGTGGTTAGGGCTCTGGACTCTTGGCTGAAGGGTCATGGGTTCAATCCCTGGTGAGGGACACTGCTGCTGTACCCTTGAGCAAGGTACTTTACCTAGATTGCTCCAGTAAAAACCCAACTGTATAAATGGGTAATTGTATGTAAAAATAATGTGTAAAAAAAAAAAAAAAAAAAAAATGTAATTGTATGTAAAAATAATGTGAGTCGCCCTGGATAAGGGCATCTGCTAAGAAATTAACAATAATAATAATTTACAAACACTTAAAATACCCAAAGTGTTAATATGAAACTGTTTCTTAACTAGATACTTTTTCCACCTTTTTTTCTGTCCTATTCTTGAATGCATTTAATTATATCTCTTACACCATCTCTTTAATATACTGTACTACTCAAGATTTTCAGCAAAGAGTTCTGTCCTACTGCACCAGCAAAAGGTCTCACTATTAGATGAATATTCTCATCCCAATACTTAAAAGCAGTGAGGGTGCCGTTCTGAGTGACATGGCAGTCTTTCCTTCCCTGTATGATGATTCCAACCCACAACATGACAGATACTCCTCCATGTATGTCATGTTCTGCAACAAGCTGCAGCAAGAAACAATTACCACATTCTCTCCAGACCCTGGTCAGTATAATCAAGACAGAATCTGGATTTGTCAGTAAACAGGACTGGTCGCCCAGTCATTGACGTTCCACCTGCTGTGATAACAAGCCTAAATGTGTCAGGGTGTCAGGTACGTGGATGAAGGCTCTTCTGGACCTCATACCACTCTCCCTGAAGGTCATTTATCAACTAGGTAACATTTGTGTAAGGTCAGTTATATGGTGATCTTCCCAAGGTAGTGACTATTGCACCCTGCATCATGTTGTCTCCTGAGATTGCCACTGGTTTGGTACTGACTCCACATAGAGCCCTGTGTTATTCGCAAATAACAAAATACACACGGAATGTAACATATAAAATGAAATGCAAATATTAAACAAAATAAAATGAAAAATCAGTATAAAGCAAACATAGAATGACATTTTTAAATTGGGAGGTTAATATAAAAAATACTTAAAATAAATACTTGCGATCGTAGGTGTCAAGGCTCAGCCGTTACCATAGACACAGTCTAAAGGGAAATGGAAGCTCTGACTAGCACTTGCGCAGATGTCTAATTTTAAGCTAGTCGTTTGGGAATTAAAATTGTGATGGAAGAGAAGAGACGTTTGTTTCTGAAATGCCTAAACCATGCATAACAATTAAACAATGCTGCAAAGAATTTGAGAATGAGGGGAAGTATGCAGCTGACGGTGACAAAATAATGAAGTGCAGATTTTGCAACTGTCGGCTGCAATGGGAGTTGAAAGATACCATCGTTAAGCATTAGCTGTTTATTCCTTTTGGGGAAAATATGGCTTGTTTGCTTGTATTTTGTATTAGTATGCTAATTGTGTGTTTTATTTCAAGTGGTGCAAACTTTGTACTGGAGCAAATGCTGTTTTGGTTTTGAATGAATGAATCTGCTTTGCTTAGTGTTTAAATACTGAGAAACCCTAAACATGTTGTATACTGTTTCAGTGCAATGGGATTGAAATACAATTCCTATTGTTTTTTTAATGGGTAGATTGCTGTAATTGCAGTTATTATGACAGCCCCACAATAGTAGGGCAGTATATATATATATATATATATATATATATATATATATATATATATATATATATATATATATATATATAATTTATTTTATCTTATTGTATTTTTATAGAGGACATCGGCATTATTTGCTGTAAGGCAGTTAATTAAAAAGAGTGGGGGGCTGTACGTTACCGTTACTGCCGTTAATGAGAAATTATGGTAACTTTTTTTTTGTGTGCGAGGTCTGTTTATGTCAAAATGTAAAAAAAAGTGGATAATGTTTAATAAAAAATATGTATGTAGTTAAAACATGATGTATACTATACAATTATTGATATACAGCGCTCCCTTATTATAAGGCTCTCGATTATAACGCACTTCAGACATAATGCTCCTACAGCATGTCCCCCAATTCCCTATACTAGTAATTCATGCAATATTTCTACAATAAATACAATACTGGTGTTGTTCAAACTGTAAACAACTTCTCAGTCTAACTTTCGTTTCTGTCCCTCCCTTTTGATACAGTATCTGAACTGAAGAAAAGCTGTGCTGGCACTTTATAACACAGACATCTTATTCAGCATTAGTTTTATAACTAAATACATATTAGGCCTATTACATGGTTATCTCTGGGAGATGATCACTTCAGCCCTGCTCTGGCAACCGAACCTGGGGCGAGCCCATTCCCTCTTCCCCTCTACCGACCCGCTCTCCTTCTCGCACTTGGTTTGCTTGTCTGTCGCTTCGAACTGAACTCCCGACCGCCATTTAGCCAGGCTATTTATAGTATAAAAACTGCTAATAAAATTATCCACGAGTGGGAATGTTACTTTGTTTTTTTTTTTGTAAAAAAATATAGCGTTGATTACATGGTGCTTTATGCATGGTAAATTTTTTCTTCACTATACGTGCATTATACAGAGGGAGTTATTTTATTTGGTATTTTAGTCAGATGTGTGTTATGTGTCCCACAGTGCCCCCCACCCCTTCCCCCGTTTATAATGCTCTAAAAACGAAATAAAACAAAATTTGTGAAAAATAAAACGAAAAATTATAAAAAATAAAAAGAATTTCACTCCACATATGGAAGACTACACTAGGATATATTCACTAATTGAGAAACTTGACGTTGAGTTGCCCCATGTTCATGCCCTCATTACATAGCATACATCAAATTTGTCCCTGAGCCATTACACTTAATGCTGATCATCATGTGCAAACACACAGGAAGTAACAATTTTCCTTGTTTGTTGCACTTTTTGTTGCTATCAGAAATGACTTTATGAACCTTCTTTTTGTTTTTCTACAGATTTAACTGTATTAACACAACCAGTTATTCAATAAATGGCACTGTATGAAACTTTGTAGAAAATCCAGCAAAAGTTGAATAGTATACAAAATAAATTTAGGAACCCATGTCTGCTACAGTGCTTGAGCTATTTACAGACTGTCTATGGCATTAAGAAGGCCTCACATCTGTCCTTGATGGTGGAAAACAGGTCTCTGTTATCTGGGTTGTTAAGTAATTTCGATAATAAGGTTCGAAGTGGAGTTGAGGGAGCTATGATCTTTCTTGTTATTGGCCCAGTGAACGTAAGTATTGATCAGTTAGACTATGCTTCCAATGGCTCTCGTTCTGTTTTAAATTTTTCATGTGATTCCTGTTTCATTAGAGTTGTTATGTATTCACTTTCTCCATGGAATGATACATGGCTTCTTCTAAATAAGATGTAGTGCAGCTGGGTTCCAAATCATACATTTTTTTCGAAAACATACTGTATCTTTATCTCCAATGCCTCTTTGTCAGTGGTATTATTGACTGTCCTTGAATTCTTCCATGCCTGCTGTATCAGATCTGAATGAGCGAAATGACACGCTGCTGTAAGGCTCTTGTTTAAGGTTGAGGCAATCTGATTGTGACTTGACCTGCAACAAATTTTTACATTGCTTTCATTACTTTCAACTGACTGCGGAAAACAAGCACTAGGATTACAGAAGGGATCTTCAATACAATCATCATCCCTCAGTAGAGTGTAAGTGGGTTGCAACACCTCAGTAAAGATGCGCCACCTGCCACCCACAGAAGATATGGACATTTGAAAATAATAGTGACATTTTCAGAGTCTTTTGTTAATGCTTAAAATAAATAAATAAAAAATAATGTATGGTCATTCTGGCTTTAAATAAATCAAGTATTATCAAAATGCATTTTTTGTAAAAACAAAACAATACACATAGACATGTGGCCCTAAGCTGCTATCTTTGAAGTTGTTGGTAAAAAAGTCCAGGTATGCCTGACAAGAACCGAATCACAAAACAAGGAGTTCAAGACCATACTTTAGGCAACGTGCATCACCTGCACCCACTGTACATACAGCCAGCTCCTATACTGTAATACTGTATGTCACTGTAAACAAGAGAAGCAGATAGGCTACAAGGAAATGACTCTGAAATACATTTTACAGGCCTTCACAATAACAAAAAAATCAAGCATGTCAACTTTAAGCACAATAAATGTATCAGAGTGGCGAGACATAATTTGTTTCCCACTCGTTTGGTACATGCTTTCAGACTCACATTCCTAATGATGCAAGCTGTGCCCTGACGCTATTGTTGTCACCCAAGAAACGACCCCTATAAGTATATAGTTGTATCAATATTCTAAATCAGCTGTAAGATTATTATAGAATTAGTGGCCCTATGTACTTTTTAGCATAAATTACCTTTTCAACATTTCAATAAAACTAATTATAACAGAACAAATGACCCAATGTATTTAATGTGTAATGAATGCAATAAATAGAGATGTACAATATGTGTACAAAAAATAATAATAATACATAATCTTTTCAGTTGTTTTGTTTAATGCATGAGTGTTTTCCCAGAATGCTTTTTTTCTCAGTTAAAAGATAGGATAAAAAAGATAAGATAAAAATAAAAAATCACATTGCCTTAAAAGTTGTCCATATATTTGTATTTTTACTATTAAAAAGGCCCAGTCATAATATTGTTTTGCTAAAACTGTGAGGTACAAAAATGAGTCAGTGTTCAGCAAGCCCTTTCAAGAATAGAAATTTAAATCTATAATCAGCAAAATAGATCACTCTGTTCAAATTTGGCCACGATTGGTTGTCCACATTTTTTTTAAATGAATGTCACTGGTTCAGTATTCAATTTTAATGAAGCTGCAGGCAAAGATGGTAAACATTGTATGAATCTGAAACATTTTCATAAATGTGGTTTCAGATTACATTTATTAAGTTTTCACTGTATAACAAAATAATGTGTATATCAAACTTGCAAATCTGAAGTGTTAATTGAGAGGATTGTTAAACAATATTTAAATGTTCATCTGTCTAGCACTAGAAATAGAACATGCTAAAAGTAAAAAGATTTACTGACCCAGAAATGATTGCAATACAGTAATCTCTGCCCTCAAACAGCAGAGGCTGCTATAGCTAGAATATGATATCACCATTTGAAAATGATAATAAAACAGGAAAGTTATTGACTGACAGATTAAAAAAGAAGAAACGTATGCATTCCTTTAAAACAAATAAGGGAGAAGTCATATAAAACAGATTAAATAAATGTATATAAAAATGCAAATAAATCTAATCTAGACTGTAACTACTTGTCACAAAGACGACTGAGCGGTGACGTCACGTCAGAAGCAGGAACAAAAACAACAGAGAGAGGTTTGGTGAAGCTGAGCGAATGCTTTCGCTCAGCGTTTAATAAACAAACAGACAGAAAATAAAAGGGTTGTACAAACAAACACAGGACACGGCACTTGCGCCAAAATAAATAGACAAACAAAACGGACTATACACTAAACACACACGAACAGACAAACACGGTGAGTACGAACACTTTTACTAATACTTTCGCTATCACCTCCGTCTCAAACCCGTTCTCCACTCACCGAACACCCAACCCGAGTGAGTGAAAACATGCAGCTTTTATGCAGTTGTACCGAGACTCGATTGCTAGTCAATCATTCAATTGGAATCTCGGTACAACTGCACGTGAATTAATTAAAGTGCAATTCCCGTGACCACACATTATATTATAACCAGCACGTGAAGTGATTTGTGCCCTCTTCGTGCCAAATACAAATCTACATTTTTAAATCACACGTGAAACACAGACCCGTTTATATCCCGTGTACCGATGACTATACACCAACATTTACACACAACACGTAACACAAAATACACACGGGGGGGGCACTTTGCCACACTACTCAAAAAGTATATCATTTCTCAATAAATTGCCATATTGGATTCAGAAATCATAGAAGGTGACATGCTATAGAGTTACGAAATGCCAGGCCCAAATTGGTTTCCCATCAAATAAAATAAAAAAAAAACATTGATAACAATACATACAATTCAAATTCCCTTGACAGATAAAGGCATGGAACAGCCTTAGGATCATGCAAAAAAAAATGCAGTTTTTAAAATGTGAAATTTCAACTTTAAAAACGTGAAATTTCGACTTTAAAAACTTGAAATTTCGCTATTCTACATATGAGCTGGGTCTAGGGAAAAGCCGGAGGAGGCGGAACTCTGCACTGCTGTCTGAAGCCTCAAATTCACTACCGTCGGGTTTTAATAAAGTCTAAAAACGGGCTTTTCTAGTATAAATTAATTTCTACACATATATTATAGAATCATATTTGTTTGAAAAAGCAGCTCAAATTTAGAGTAAGCATGTTTTACACGTGATTGATCAATAATGAATCTATGTTTCTCTTTAGCAATATACAGTTTTTAATTAAGGCTGTTTTATCAGTAAAGAACATCTTGCCCCATTGATAATTTTTATACTGCATAGACAAATGCAGGGGCGTCATTTCAGAAAAATTCTGGAGGGAGAGGCCAAAGTTGTGCATTCACATTGAATGAGAAAAAACAGGCAGTAATTGGGCCAGTTTACAATGAGATAGCGAGTTGTCAAAATGCGCAATGAAAGTATCTTTAAAGCACGGCACTATGTCAAACTCGAAAATGTCGCTCCACTAATGTCTCATTTTATGGTAATAGAGTAACGTTATGGTCGTAGTTTTCATTGACACTTTTGATGGTAGATGCTTTAACATTAACCTAATTGTTCTGCTGCCAGCTTCCGATATCCCAGTTAAGTTACATTTTGAAACATTTCAGTTACATACTGTAACTACTGCTACATTAAAAAAGAATAGCAGCTAGGGACATTAGACTACTCTTATTTCAGATCATTGAAAATCTGACAGAAAAGGCTGTCGGAATTTTCTAGATAAAACTCTGATAAATCACTCCCCATTTAAGAAAAAATGTAAGCTTCAGAAAATATTTTTTTTAAAAAAATTCTGAACACAGACACTTTAATGAATAGAGGCATGTTCCATGTTTCACAATAGACTCATATATCTTAGAAAAAATTGTTAAAGGTTTGGGGCAATGCAATTTACATACTTTTATTGACTATTGAAATAGGGTCTCGCACAGCTATATGTTCATTACAGCTGTCATTTCTATATGAAGATGCATTTACCCAAGATAATTTCATATTTTATCAAGGGTTGTTTATGGGACACCCATAATGAACTAATATATACAGGTACATGTTGGATGCAGGTGTGTAAAACACATTGCCCCAAAACATAATTTATTTTTTCTAAGATACATGTAGGCACACTATATAAAAACTGTGAAATTACTTTGGGACAATCTGTTCTTCATATAGGAATGACACCTTTAATGACTATAGACCTCTTTGGCGACGTCATTATAATACTTAACAGATATAAGTAATTTGTATTGCTCCAAACTTTTATACATTTTTTCAAAGAGGCATTTGTCTATGCAGTTTAAAAATGATGGGGCAAGATGCTCTTTATTGATAAAACAGCCTTAATTAAAAATGGTATATTGCCTAAAGAGAAGCGTAGATTAATTATTGATAAATCCTGTGTAAAACAAGCTTACTCTAAACTTTAGCTGCTTTTTCAAACAGATATGATTAATTTATACTAGAAAAGCCAGTTATTAGATTTTATTAAAACCTGACGGTAGTGAATTTGAGGCTTCAGGCAGCAGTGCTGTCAGCAAGAGTTTGAGTTCCGCCTTCAGTGGGTGTCTTTTTATAGTAATTAAGCATAATAAGAACTGTACCATTAATTAAATGTGCATTGCATTAAAAATGCTGCTTACAATGACTTTGTAAGATTTTAGAATAATATCACAGAAATGTTCTAATTTTACTTACCTAATCGTGGCCAACTGAGTGGATGGATGGAATCATCTCCGAATACTCTCAGAACCTTTTCCACTGGTCAGGGGTACAAGACAGGGGTGTCCCATCTCACCACTTTTGGTTCCTTTGGCTATTGAACCACTGGTGGTTGTAATCTGTTCCAACTCACAGATTAGGGGAATATTCTATAGCCTAACTTTCACTGTATGTAAATTATCTCTTTTTGTATATATCCGACCCAGAAGCATCTAAGGTATTTCAAACTTTCTATAGGTTAGTATCTGGTTATAAATTGAACTATGAAAAAAGTGTAGTAATGTCTCTTAATAATACTGGCTATGAAATTCAAGCTTTGGTTGGTTCTTTCTAGTGGTGCCCGGATTTCTTTAAATATTTGGGTGTCCAAATAACTCTACTGCTCGCCTTGTCTTTTCCCTTCCTTGTTTCTCCCTTGCTACTCTGTTGCTCCGCTCCCTCCACTGGCTCCCTATCGCCGCTCACATCCAATTCAAAACTCTTGTACTCGTCTATTGCTGTTTTGACCTTTCTGCTCCCTCTTATCTCCAGACTACTAGAATCTTGGGGCTGCTGCGGCAGCCAAAAGTCAGCCGGGTGGAAAAATAGAATTTGTTGTTCCAACTTATCCTGAAGAGGTGACGGAGGGAGGGGAAGATGGGCATGACTTTAAATGCATCTGAAATAACTGCTTTGGCTAACCAGGGTCCTCGGCCTGCAGTTTTGACTGAGTTGATGGCATTGTAATTTATAACCAAAATTCAAACAGTGATACAAGTCTTACTGAGTTAGTTAGTTGGGGAGTGCTCAGGGTGTATATATGATTGGCAATTGAATTTGGCGCGAAATGAGAAAGGAGGTGGAGCCCTACCTCCTGTCCCCTGAACCCCACCAAAAAGTTAACATAAAAAACAAAACATGGTCCAATATAATTTTCATTTGTGGAGACAGAAATATAGCTATAGAGATAGGCAGGTAATCTTGTACAATAACAACTGTACTTAAATGCAGTTGTTCTACTTTTTCAGCAGACTCCAGTGTCAGTTGAATTTAGATTCATGACTGACTTGAAGAAACTGCGACTGGCTAAGCCAACTAGTTAAAAAAAATACAGCTTCAATTTAGCAGATTTTCAACTGACTTTTTAGCAGCACTCAGCAGGGTCAGTTAAAATGTTTGCAGAGTTTACAAAAATGGCGACGGTTGGCCATTTAAAGTCTTGCAGCGGTTCTAGTATTTTATGACTTCGCTTACTTAGGTATTTTGGGTTCACACATTCATTTTAATTAGGGATGATCAAGGTCTATGGTGGTGTGGGGGGGGGGGGTAAGGAGAATAACACGTGTGCAAAATTGTTTGTTAGTTTTTTCAAACAGCTATCAGTTCATTAAAAACTTTAGAGCAGTGATGTCATAAGGAAGATAGCTAAAGCACATTTGAAAAATAAGCCACAAAATGTAGGATTTAGAGAGTGATAAGCCAAATTGAGATATACAGTAATTAGTTTATTATGATCCATAAAAAGACTGAGGACAAAACTGGAATGTCAGACTTGGTCCATATACAGACACCTTGGTTTTATATTCATGTCCAGTACACCGCTGAAACGTTAAGTCTTGCAAATAATTTATTGCATAATATAATAGCAATGAAAGTTTAGTTCAGAAACACATTGGGCATTATAATTCAATAAGAATTGATGGCATTTGGAACTCCAGAATTTATTTCTGGAACTGAATGGTTATTGCTCATTTTAGAATCCATCTATCATTGTCTCTATCTGTGACGCAAGAAGGCTGTTATCTTAAATGCTTAAAGTTTTATTTTTGGGAACCATGGATAAGATTAGAGCACTAACAGGTTGTCATAAGTAACATCCAGCTAGAAACAGATGCTCCGATAAAACTTCCTTATAATTTCTGTAATCACTTTTAAAGTATTAACAAAATTAACCCTTGTAGTAAGTACATACAGTAGCTGCAAGAAAATGAATTATTTAGTACTTTCATGTTTAACTAAAATGTATATTGATCTTACTATGCAGTTTTAAAATCCCTTTATTAAATACTAACTGTGTAATGGTAAAAATAAATGTTTATTATGTGTTTGACTATTGCAAGTATAGCTAAACCAATATTCATAAATGCAAATTATATTTTGTTTGACATTACAGGTTATTAAGAAACTGTTTGTCTAATGATAAGGTTTACAGTTACTGTTGTCAATATCAGAGTTTAGTTGTTATACATAGTTGTAAAATGGTCTTTGAATATTACAATGAGCCAGTGTCAACAATAACATGTTTATATGCATGTCACTAATTAGCATTACTGACAGAACTATGGTTCATAGTCACAATTCTATAAGAATTGTATTGTTCCAAAAATCTCACAGTTATTCTGATATGTAAATGTAAACAACAATGCATGTGTCATTGAAAAATAGAATAATAGCTAAAGCCATCAGTAACCAAAGAAAACATTTCACAAGAACAAAAAAAGGCAAGTTAGAACAAATGGATGCACTGAGTAACTAAATAGAAGTACATTCAAATCTCACAGCTTGGAAAACAATCTGTTTTTAAAGCCATCAAGGAACAACCCACCATAAAGAACAATATAATTCTGAGGGGTTTATAATTTGTAGAAACACTTACGTGTTTTACCTTTGGCATTACATTTGAAAAATATGGTTTCCTATAATAATAGTATTGCTATTCATGTTCCATAATCCATGTTCAGTTATAGTAGAAATATTAACAATTATTTTTTTTTAATATGTTTCTTAAGTATTCCCTTTTAGGCAGCAATACAATAACATCATTGTAAAGTTGTATAAAAGCTTATCCAACTTGCTTAGTTTTCCTGATAAATACAGCACTCACTACATTCTAAAACAAATATTTTATTTTATTTTATTTCAGTGTGCTTTTGTTATCATACAATATTGCACTAAATATTTCAAGAGTTTTACTCTTGTTGCTCTCTAGTGGCCATTTTCTATATTATTCCTCATCTCTCTAAAAAGTCTAAATGGTAACATGTTAACTTTATAATGTATATTATAAATATCTATAAACAGACTTATATCTCCTGAGTTTGTCTTCAAAAAAACCACTGTACCAAATGAAAGACCTACAAAAATAAATTGCATTGCTTTAAACCATTGACTGAACTATCTCATAATTTTAAACAGATACTAATACAGTGCCCTATTCAGAAGAAAAGATCCTTTAAAACTGGAAAGTGAGTTCAACTCATTTTGGTAAGCTGTTCTCATAGACTTCCTTCCAAAAACATTGACAGTCTCAGTATTTAGATCCACATCTGAGCAGATCAATTAGTAGACCTCATTATTTTATTATAAATAAAAGGTGTGCTTATGAGCAATAGCTCTGCTTTATTTTACATGCAAATGCTGTTCTTAAAAAAAAAAAATCAATTGCATTTTCAAGGTTGCAGCTGCTTGTCAAAAGAACATTGCATTATTTGCAGAATATACATTCAAATACAGAACTATACAGAAAAGTATACAATTTTTTGAACATTTCATTCATTTAAAAAAAAAATTCTATGCATTTTCATACAATTACAAGATATAGTTTCCAAACATTCCTGCTTCAAAGTTTTGGATTGTAAGGGTGTTTACAGCCAGGCAGTCAGGCAGTTTGGGCTGCTGCTAGTTTTTAACTGGGACTAATCCGCTTGTTGGGCACAGGTGAACACCCATATTGTCTCAAGATGTGCTGCAGGTCAAGCCAATCAGAATTTGGCTGTGGTTCTGACTGCATTGGGGTGTACATTAGGGAATAGCTTAATATACAGTAGGTATGAGGTCCTGGGGTGGCAGGAAAAACAAAAATGAAAGCTGCATGTAAAAGTGTGTCAGTAGACAGAAAGGGACTAGACTCCTTCCAGCTACCTATCGAGGTCCTGCTGCAGTTCAAGGGGTGTTTTCCATCATTCTTAAAGTAAATCTAACAAATTAAGGGAATGTGTAGCTGTTCACATTGCTCGCTCTAATTCTGTTTTCTGTCCCCATGCTTCCATGCTGAAATATCTGGTCTTTTAGACTCCGATCCGTGCCTGCTGTTTCAAACTGTGCAGAACCTGCCAGTCTCCAGATCCTGGTTTTCTGCAAGACTCCAAGATCTTCTCCAAAAGGTGGGCTTTCTTCCTAGAACTATTCGTGCCATTCCTTCAAGATTGGAGCTGCAACCACAGCCGCTCAGCGAAACATGCCTGCGCATGTCATCAAAAAGCTTTGTCGGTGGTCTTCAGATGCTTGAGATTTACATTAGGAGCAATATTAAAAGACATTGTTGTTTCCTAACAACACCTGGAACCTGCATCCTAATGAAGGACTTTACTCCAGGATCAAACTCTACCCAATCCTTTGTTATATATATATATATATATATATATATATATATATATATATATAACAAAGAATTTTGTTGTACATATATATATATGTATAACAAAGGATTTGTTATACAAATATAAATATGAAACCACCAATTAGTAATATGTATAATTATACTATGTTCATGCTTTTTTCTTTAGGCCTGGAGGGGAGGCGGCCAAAGGTCTATGACCTACGTTCCCGACTTTCATTTAGTTAGCCACTGTGGCTAAAGTAACTTAGCATTTTTAAGACACACTGGAAAAAAACTGTAAAACTGTTGTACACAATACAATAAACATATTGAGTATGACTATAACTGTGTCCAACAACCCTCTCCCATAAACACCACACTCACCACAGGTTTCCCTAAACACAAATATACCGGTAGGTGAGCTTTTCAGCTTCCAATGTAAGCCTGAATGACATACAAACAACACACTGTCACTGGTAGAATTCATAATATATGTACTGTCTGCCTTTTACAACGTCACAAGACTAAAATAATACAAGTTTGCTACATGTTTTTTTTGGACATTTATTTATATTATTGTTAAGTATAAACATTTTGTATGAACTGGTTATAAACATACTGTTTCAACAAGACAAAAAAGTGTATTTTATTTGAAAACACGTTGATATTTAAATGCCAGATCCTACCATTACTTACACATAAACAGTATATTTAAAGTGCACTATTACTCCAATTCCCATTTAATCTATGCCAAACTTAACCCCAGAAAAAGTTTTTTCACCTGGGACTATTGATAGTAATATTTCACTGATTCCGACATTAAAACTAAATAAATCATAGTGAGACAAATCCTTTTTAAAATAATACATTTGTTTATTCTTTATTAATTGTTCCTCTTCCAAATCTTCTTGGAACCTTTCTGTTACTATTTCCAAACTATATTTCAGAATATTTTAAAGAGATAGTAAACAGCAACTGTGACTATCACAGTCATATTTTTGTTTCTAATCAGAACCTGTGTCCTGACAAACACATATGTTACGTAATCAAGCTAAATGCATGCTCATTGGGCGAAATGAAATGAAACAAATCACTCTGTATTGATTCATCTGCCAGCACACGTTCAAAGTAATCATACTGGCATAGTCTTACACGCATGTGGCGATGTGTCGAGCAGCTAGCGGGAACGTAGAGGCCCCCCGGAGATTTTTCCTTTTAGGTTTTTTTTATTCTTCCCTCCATTGCCTTTAGTCACTAAAATTAGATATCACATTATGTGATTTCTTTTTTTGGGGTGGGGGAGTTAGATTATTTTACGCATTCAACAATTTTATTTATTTTTGTTTTTGACAACTTGTTTTTTTAGCAACTAGGGATACTCCTCTCCTTTGGGGTGGGGAGTATACAATGCTCCTCTGCCTAATATTTTTTGTTCACCGGGATAAACTCCAACTATGTTTACTCTACTTATTTTTCTTCAGCCATGGTTTGGGTTCAATGTTTTTGGAAATCTGTACTTGGCTTTTGTCAAGGTAAGCACCAACTAAGACGTAGCGTTACAGGAAACTAATGTGATCCATCTGCGTCTCCATCCATTTGCATTTCCTTCCATCTGATGATGTAGATATCCTTCTGCCTGGTGTTGATGGCTGAAGTGTAATGCTGGCTCCAGCTTATTTTGCCTCCCCAGTGCATCAGCACACACAACGGCTGCGATGCTGGTTCCGGGGATCAACCACAGTGCAGTCTCCCCAACCGTCTGGATTGAGCAAAGTGGGGTACATCTCTGGGGTCTTCAGGTGGGTACCTTCCGTCCTCGGTGTCTCATAGACTAGCCCATGACACCTCAAGAGGGCTCGACAGTGATTCTGGCGTCCCAGCATCACCCCCCTCCGTCCCCCACTCAACTCAACCCAGCTTACTTACCCGTACATCAGCGTTTCTTTCTTTCTATTGTGCTTGAGATCCCCAACCAGAATCTTTCCGTCTCAACCACAGCCAGTTGCTGCTCCTCTCTGCTGATTCAGATAAATTCTTCGCTGTGCGTCGCAACTCTTGGCCACTGAATCCAACGTCTCTGAGGTTGCAGAGTGTGCCACAAATCCTCGACAACCCACCTCCACTGGGTAAACCGGGACTCTCCATCCTCGCTGTTCCTCTTCAGCGGCTAGTTGAGCATACCACAGTTTCTTCCTCTTACGCCTCATCTACAGCATCCTCCCATGGCACTGTTAACTCCACCAGGTGAACAAGATGTGCTGATCCAGACCACAAGACAATATCTGGTCGAAGGTTAGTGGTGGCAATCTCAGATAAAATAAGTTATTGCCCAACATCTGCCAGCATTTTCCAGTCTCTAGCAGCTTCCAGTTGTCCTGGGCGAGGCTTGATTTTAACACCTTTTCTTTTAACACCTTTTCTCGGTTGCTCTCCTAGGTGGAGGAATGTTGTCTTTTGTGCGTAATGTTTTGATGGAACTGGTGGCAACTTATTGGGCATGTTACGCTTGTCTTCCAATGCTAAGGCCAGACATCGCAGCACCTGGTCATGGCACCAAGTAAACCGCCCTGGCCACCTTACATCCTGTCAAAATGTACCTTAATGTTGCAGGTGATGAACACAAAGGACATGAGGGATCCACCCAGAGGTTTAGGTCTTGACTGAACATTTAAAGGGAGGTAGAGATTTGGAAAATAAAAACTGAAAAGTTCAAGCACTATCTATAGGCTAGGACTTCTTACAATACTGTCTCAGATCAGTGGGCAATATATGCATAACTTTGTGGACTGCATACATTGTTATACATTCAGCGATTTGCTAATATAATGGATATTATTTGTATACAATAGCTTTACCAATGTCTTAAGAAAGAAAAAAATATATAGTACAGGTATAGTACTGCATACCCTCCAAAATTTGAGAGATGAAAATAGGTCCACTTGTGTGGCATTAAGAGAGCAAGTGGCTCATAGCGTGGTAGTGAGTGACCTGCTTCCACGGGGGTCTGGTGACATGCCCCTCTCAGAGAATTTTTTAAATGTTAACTTTAAAATATGTATTTAGATACAACAAAAATCTATATGTTTCAGTATGTCTCACAAAACCACACTAACAAATTCCATCATGCTGAAGAGCCTTCTCTTCTTAACCCTGTGCTTAGTTGCCCTGTCCTGGTCCTCACTTGATTTGTTTATAAAGCAGGTGGTATAAACTGACTTACTCCAAAAGTATCCTTTTTTAAGTTTAAGAACTTGTATCTCTCAGTTCTATGATGTATAATGCATAAAAGAAAAGTCTAAAACAACTTTTGAAACATATTCTAAATCATTAAGCATTCCTTGAATTGAACATCTGTGGACTTTAAAAAAATATTAATTAATGGGGATTGTTCATCAGGGATAATTATTGATCTAAATGAGTGAGGAAGACAATGATTGGCTAAACTGCCTTAAAATAAATACATTTAAACTAAATTAGTATGATTACAATCATGTGTTCCCTTAGGGATAAGGGATAAATGAGATGGGTTAAGATTAAGCAATCTAGATATATCAATGCCTGGTGTTAATACCAAAGGTTGTCTTGTTTAACCTTTCACAGTCACACTAAAGTTTAAATATAAATCACGTCTCTTCAATATAGCTTTCAGGAAGGCTCCAAAGTGACACTGTACCAACAATATGACAAAGGCCTACTGGCTTCACATATTTTAGTATGACTGAATAATTCTGACAAACAAAAAAAGTGTTCTTAATATAAAGCCCATACTTTATAACTGTGTGAAATAATATATTCCAGATCATGTATTTTTTTGTAGAATCTTTTCTTCTTGTGTCTGATTTGAAACATATTACGAAAGACCCCACACCGCAAATGAATCTGTGTAAATGTAAAACACATTGAAATAAATGACTTCCAGTAATTATAAATAATGCCATGCATGCATTTAACATTTTCTTTTCCATATATATATATATATATATATATATATATATATATATATATATATATATATATATATATATTTGAGAGCAGCCCTAAAGTTAATAAAGGCATGTTCCACATCAGTTTGCATAGCTACATTATTTATACTTTATTTATTTAAAAAGGAAATATATAAAAAATACAAACATTACAAAACATGTGTGTGTGTTCTCTCTCTCTCTCTCTCTCTCTCTCTCTCTCTCTCTCTCTCTCTCTCGCGCTTCTTTTCCTTCACCATTTGAAATGTATTTAAACTTTAATAAACTATAGGTCTAGATTCTCAGCGTTTTAGTGTACAAAAATGAATTAGCATTTTTTTTTTATTATGGCAAACCCTCTCTAGACTAGTCTTTAAGAGCAAAGGCTTTAGCTATGCCCACATATTAGCAAAGTCAAAATCCTGAGTCCTAAGCACAGCCTTACTAAGAAGTAATTTTTAATTTATATATATATATATATATATATATATATATATATATATATATATATATATATATATATATATATTGGTATGAATACATAGACTTAAAGGTACAACTATGAAATATGTATGTAAGGCATTATTCTCTGTTATGTTAGCTCTATTTATCTACTTTCAATGAAATAAAAGATCTGGGCAAATTACATGATACATTACAAAAATTGGTTATTCTGATGTAAATGCAAAGTGTTGATATTCAGCAAGCAGTGTAACAACACACCAGTAATCTCAATATGCCACATAACATACCATACAAAACATATACAAATATATGTGGTAGTCTGGTGGTATACTTTGTATAAGGTGTAAAGAAAAAGTCAGAACCTTAAGTGTGATAGGGGTAACATGTCATACCAGCTATAAATGACATTTCTTCATCATTGAACATCCCTTTGAATCACTACAAGCAGCTAATAGTTCTTGGTCTTGTATCTTTATAGTAATTATTTTCTGTATCAGAATACAGATGGTTGCTGAGCTAAAAGATCACTGCGTGATTCTAAATTCAGAGAAATAGAAACATTTATGATGGAGCAACAGAGGTAAGATAAGCAAAAGTAAAAAACAAAAACAAAACAATGGCTTTGCTGAGCAGCTTTTTCCACAGTGGGCATAGTATCAGCCACGCAGAGTGAGAACACTCAGAAAGCACACTGAGCTGAATTTAAATGACTTAACACTCTGCTACACGATAGCGCTGAGCGACTTTTAAAATGGCGACCAATAATTATTTGCGTTTTGGTATTTCTGATGTTGTGGTTGATGAGATGACCCGAAATGAGGGTCTCATTGGTATTACTTTCCTAAAATCAGGAATGTTAACTATAGACGATGACATAGAAAATATTTGACCAGCAGCAACAAGCAGTGGTACTGTAGAAAATTTCTTGTGATTAATGTACATAGATTAATTAATTAGAATTTGTAATTGTGTGATGCTCTGTCCAAGGCCATGATGGGACCTCCTTTTAGAGGAATAGCGCAAATCGTTTTCACGGCACATTTGATTTGTTTGTAAATCTGTTTATTTTTGCCTTTTAATACACTCGGCGTATATACTCCATACCTTACCATTGTTGGTATTGTACGCAAGTGGTGTTTGTTTCTTGTCAATAAACACTGCGCACCTGTTCAAACTGCATCTGTCTCTTTGCCTCCATTCTGGCTCTCACCTGCCTGCTGCCTGCATAGCCACAGTAACAACCCAAATCCATCACAAGTAGTCCTTTCAGAAGTTTGATTTTAATAAAATAATTATTTATTAAATGCCTACCACTTTTGTTTACAGCTAGACTACTGTAGTACAATTTATTTCTAAGTTTATTTCTAAGCTACCTGTATTTAAGATTTTTTGTCTAAGAATAGAAGTAAAAAAAAAGACAGAAATGCAGTTTATTATGTATCTTAAAATGTATATTTAGAAAAAAAAACCCACAAATGATAAATGTAACAAATTCTGTTAATTTCATATATACAATTACAGATTATTATCAACACATACATTACGACTTTAAAATGCTTGGTTCCAAAATGTGTCACTCTTGGACATAAAATTATACAGGGCTTGAGAAACCTTGGTGTGAGGAGCACTATAATTTATTATTATTATTATTATTATTATTATTATTATTATTATTATTATTATTATGAATAATAATAATAAATAAAACCACAAAATCAAACCCAACCCTATTTCTTAAGGTTATCCTTCAACATTTGGGTAAATTCCCTCAGCAAATTATTCCTTTCATTTAATATATTGAATTGTTTATTTCCTATTTCTATTAATTTATACATTTTTTGGTCACTGTCCTCTTTTCTTTCATTAGCGTATTTCTTAAACCATGATGGATTTTGAGGGGTTTTGTTGATACTGATTGAGATGCAGATGGTACTGGAGGTCCTGCCTGCGGTTCAGGAGATGCTACTGCTGCTGAAGGGCGTGTTTTTTGCTGCAGCAGCATCGCCTCAAACACAGCAGCTGGTTATTGCAGGATCCCTACCAAGAATGTCATTCATTACATCAAAATATTCCCACGTTTTTTTTTTCCTCTCCTGGTTTTATTATTATTGTTGGATACAGTTTTGTAAGTTATTTTTAAATTTCGCCATTTTTTGTCATACACTACTGAACTTACAAAACTGTATCCAACTGCCTGAATATTTAATGCAATTTTGTCCCAGACACGTTTCTTCTGGCCAGGTTTGAGGAACTGCGCCTTGTTAATCCGGCCTGGTTCTATAAACAGCAGTGTGGCAGCATGTGTCCAGCAGTCATGTTCACTCCCTGGGAAAAAAACAACAATTAGAATCAGTAAATCCATATTACAAAACTTTACAGTACCTGTAGTTATAATTGCACACAGTAGGTACTGAAAATGACTACGATGGAAATGTAAGGTTGGCCTTTATATATTAACATGGTATTCAATTTTGTGATAACATGTGTATTAAAAAGGCAACAAAAAATTACATATCATAACCCCCTTTTTAAATGGCGTGTTTCTGATTAAATAAAATATGACACATACATTTTCTATACACAATAACTGTAGGCTATTATAGTAAAACAGCCCCAAGTCGGTAACGTTAGTCTAGCAGTCTAAGAATGTTTCATTTTAATAATTAAAATGCTGTAAGAATGTTTCATTTTAAAATTAATCTTAATCTAAATAACTATAAAACAGCACTAAATTTTGAAAAAAATAAATAATTAATTGATAAAATTTCGAAACCAGTAATTGTTACCATCTTATGTATTAATACATACCTTCATTAAATCAAACCAATTCATCGTCGGTAACATACAAAGTAAATGTCAATTCCGTCTGTCACCGCCACTTGCTTCCTGCAGGTGGCCATCTCCGTCCACTCTGATCAAAATGATCAGGAGCGCTCTGAGCGGCTCAGGAGGAACGGAACTGAGCAAACCGTTAAATTGATTCTTAGACGCTCTGAGAGGCTCAGTTACTGGTTGCGTTAAGTAAGTGAGCCGCTATGAGACGCTCAGAAAGCACACCGAGCTGAGTTTAAACGACTTAACGCTCTGCTACACGAGAGCGCTGAGAGAATTATTAATGATGATTAATAATTCTTTATTAGCAGTTTGCGATGTTATTGTGGGCGAAATGTCAAGAGATGAGGGTCTATCTATTGATTTACTAAATTCAGCTATCTTAACGATAAATGATACTGAACGATGAATGATGGAACTGGACGGCTGAAAAAGCAGTGTGAAGCAGTGAGAATTGTGAGGAAATTAGAACAGACTGTCTCTACTTTTATTTTATTTAGTATTTATTATTCTTTCCTTATAATGTGTAGAAGAAAAAAACAACAGCACGCTGCTACTGCGACTGCATCGCAAAAGAGAATTGGCTACTGCTGCTGCATGGGCAATGAATACCACCACGTATAATCAAAGTAATTGGTTACATTACTAAATAAAAACAAACAGGTAAAACGTCAGTAATGTTAGTCTAGCAAAATGTTTAATTTTGATTTAAAAAAATATTTTTTTTAAGAATGTTTAATTTTAAAAGGAATCTTGTACTGGTATTTTAATCCATCTGATAAATTAGCCTACTATAACGACCGATAAATCATCCAAATCTTCACTTATACATTTTAACATTGTGACGTTTTAAATCCTTGAAAAATCTCCATACAGTATAAAGAGATAAATACAAAGTATCTTGCCCTGTGTGAAGTTACTATTCCCCGATGCCGGTACCGCTGAGCTCGGTGCTCTGTTGGGACTGAGCCTCATATCTGGCGGTGTTTAATACGGACATTGACATAGGATTGATCTGAAAATGAATAATAATAATAATATTAACACTACTAAAAATAATAATACATTAATTAACTATACAAAGATCGCTACATTTTGAAAAATTAAATAATGAAATAATAAAAATTAGAACATTTTGAAAACAGCAATGTTTACAATATATTGGGTATTACTACATACCTTCATTAAGACAAATTAATTCATCGTCGGTGACATAGAAGGTAAATTTGTCAACTCCGTCTGTCATCTCCACATGTTTCCTGCACTGGGCCATTCCGTTCACTCACTGATGAAAAGTGCTCAGGAGCATTCACAGCGGCTCAGCGGTAGTGGAGCTGAGCAAGCCGTTAAATTGATTTTTTTTTTACTGAGCCGGCTCACTTACTTAACGCGCCCACTCTGTGCTGCAAGAATAGTTGACAGTTACACAAACAGTGTGGAAGCAAACACTTCTCCAGTCCATGGCTCCCATATATATATATATATATATATATATATATATATATATATATATATATATATATATATATATATATATATATATGCCCACCATGAAAAATATCCAGGTACCCAGATCTTTTTTGGTTAATGATTAAAACAGATTTAAAAAATCACATATATTAATGTTTTAAGTGCATGATACATATTTAAATACTATATAGTACACATACATTTAGTCCCTTCAGATCTGTAGACTTGTGTAACCTTTTTTGGTACTGGAAACATAATAATAATAATAAAAACTCATCTCCGTTTAAATAGTTATTAATGTTAAATGCGCATCATGCTGCAGGATTCTTTGCGACATATTTTGGCCATATTCCGCTGTTGTTGTTGTTAACATTTTTATGTTATGTTCAGTTTTAAAACTAAGAGTAGTACAGCACCGCTATTACGTTATGGACTGTCGCAATAGCTATCATAAATGGAACCAGTTGGGTCGTAAAAGAGACATGTGCGTCTGTTTGGTTAACAATGAAGTGCCGTTCCTGAGCATAACTAAATTCTGTCTTGTGAATACATAACAATGGCATCCAAGCAAAGCACTGGGTGGAATTTCTTAACCAAGCAGGAGAAAATTAAATTTGCAAACATTATTTTATTTTTATTTTATTTATTTGCTTATTTATTTTTAAATAAAGGGTAATATGACAGGACAGCTGAGTGATGGTGTCCCCAGACCAGACAGCTGACAGAGACACAGGTACTTCTGGGTGAAAGCACTGCAGCACGGTTTTTATTAAAAAATAAATAAATAAATAAAAATGTAAACAAAACCACTGCTCACAGAACAAAAATAAAACTTTAAACAAAAGCAGATATTTTCTTCAGCTCGGACAGATTAGATATGCAATGCTTGGCTACAGGTATTTTCAAATCAGTCCAAAGCATTTCTGTTGGATTGAGATCTGGTGATTGCGAAGGACATTCCAGAACTTTTTTCTTTGTTTTCTTAAAAAATTCCAGAGTTGACTTAGTAGTATGCTTTGGGTCGTTGTCGTGTTGGAAGATAAACTGTCTGCCAATCAGTTTACGAGCAGATGGTATCATTGTACTTTGCAAAATGTTTTGATACATGGCTGCATTCATTCGATTTTCAATCAAATAAATGTCTCTAGTCCATGAACTGCTAAAACGCCCCCATATCATGATCAAACCACTTCCATGTTTAACTGTAGGTAAAAGGTGTCCTTCATTGAAGTCGTTCCCTTTTGTTCTCCAAACATACTGTGGCCTATTATTGGAGAAAAGATATATTTTACTCTCATTCAACCAGAGAATTTTGTTGAAGAATGCTTCAGATTCCTGTTCATATTTCTTGGCAAAGTAGATGGTGTGTTTTTTATGAATTTTCTTTAAAAGTGGTTTACAGCAAGGTCTACATGCATATACCTCTTCTGTGTTCAGGTGCCTTTAGAGTTAGTTTATGCTCTATGATGCCTGATGCTATATCTTTCTTGAAATCCTTGGCTGTTAATCTTGGATTATTTTTATGGCTGCTCAGACAATTCTTTACCTGCTGTACCTGTAATTTTCTGTGGAGGTCCACGTTTCAGTTGCATTTGTTCTGAGATACTTCTTGATTATTGCTCTGATTGTGGATTTTGATATTCCATATTTCTTTGGTACTGTTCTGTAGCCATTTCCTTTGTTATAGTTTACTTTGAGTGCTTCTCTGAAATGTGATTCCACTTTGTCTTGACCTTCATCTGCTGTGTTACCAAAACGTTCTTCAACAGATGTTGGAAATAATGACCTTTTTTCTGGCTGTAGACTTTATAATGCAGCTTCAATCAATGTACATATTTTTAAATTAGTTCCATAAAATGTTTACAGACTTTTAATGTAAAGGTGACAATACTTTTGTCATGAATATATATATATATATATATATATATATATATATAGAGAGAGAGAGAGAGAGAGAGAGAGAGAGAGAGAGAGAGCTTTTTCCATGACAACATAGAATATGTTATAAAACACAACCTATCATTAATAATCCTCTAATCCACTTAAACTCAGAACATGAAGACACCAAAATACTAAATGTTTCATTCATACTGATTAACATTCCAGTTCAATCCCCTATTCACTGATAAAAATCGTTAGAATGCTGCTCTTTAAAATGTCAAGAACATATATCAAAAAATAATAAAACGCTGGAAGAGAAGTTGCAAAGAATCTTAATACTATACAGCATTCTTGCCTGATTTCTGTTGAAAGACTTGGGTTTGATACTGCTATGTCTAAACTCACCCATAAAAGTGAAGCTGACTAGGTTCATTGTTGTCATTTCTTCCTTTTTTTACACTTTGGGCCCAATTCACAGAATGTTTTTGTTGGCGTTAGTACAATTTCTGTCTTAATATCAGTGTTAATACCCTTTTCAGCAATTTATTTAACCCATAAAGGTCAGTCTGTGTGCTTGAATTAGTGCCATTGACACATTTTCTCAATAGAGCTTTGTGAACGCATTTGGGGCGTTCCCGTGTCAGTTACATAATCTGTACAATCGACAAAGTTGTAGGACACCTGTTAGCACCTTCTTAATGGAGCATTATTGAAAACAGAAGTCATCTTTTTTTTTTTAAATAAGATATTAACCCTATTCTTATACATGGGAGAAGTAGGAAGATGCCTGCCACACTTTGGTTACATAGAAAGGCATCAGAAAGCAAGTAGGCAAGGGAAATCCCATCCACCCCATATCAGACCCTGAATAAATGTAGTCAGTTTCCCAGATGACATGTTTGCTAAAAGGTTTTGCCTCATACGAATTATACAAGGAGCTAGGACTGGAAAGGGAATGTTCTTACAGACAGTCACATGCAATATCTGTTGAAGGTTGTATCAATAAGTTTAAATAGCAGTTACGTTGCTGCTTTTTTTTGTAATGTTATGGCATTTTTATTTTTAATTTCCTATTACAATTATTATAATTATTAAGAGGAATCTTGCAGGAGGTTTATAAGCCACACAGACCGACCCAATTTCAATGTTTGGTCCAGATATCAGATCGGCCTGTCACATGCAGAGAAATACAAAATACAAAATACAAAACCATATGTTCTTTTTTTTTTTTTTTTAATTGAAAACTCGGACTTATTGGTCACATGTTTCTGGCAATTCCCAGGCCGGCTACAAGCTGTCCAGTCATTTCTCTGGCTACCGCTTACAGTATATTCAGACTTGACCATTGAAACACCGGAAACCAACAAAGTACAAATAGCCTGATAACATGCGAACTCAAGCTGTGCAGCAAAATTGCTATTCATATTCGTTATGCATTACATATAATGCATATTTCAGATTTTTTCAATGCATAAAACACCCAGTATATAGCATACCGGAGCACTGGCTATGTGTTCCCCCAATTCCTTCGATGCTTCCCATGTTTATAGATACATTGACAGTTATTTCCAGAGGTGCTAAATAAGAGGTGATCTACCACCCAAGCATATTTCTTTTTTGCCATGCAAATTTTTCTTTTATTTTCGCTGTCAGTCCACTTTTCTTTTCTTTTTTTTTTAGTTCACTTTTTGCTTTTTGTTTGACCGACACCACTTATTCGGAAATACTGATCTCCAAATGATGTCTCTCCTTGATTGGCCGTATTTGTTCCTTGACTTCCAAATATACTTTTATAGTTATTAATAATCAGTTCAACTAAAACCAATTCAGCTGTAGCAGCATGTATGTTTTAATGGGCGTACTGCTTGAAAACCAGACCAAGACAGAACTGTCTGGACAGGACACTTACTGTTGACCAGTGGTTCCCAACCTTTTTGGATGTGCAGACCCCTTCTGAACCTCCAAACATTTTGCAGACCACCATGTACTACTATCATAGTGACACACAGCCGCTATACAAGGAAAGTGTATTCATTTTGCTTTCCACTGTAGTGTGGCAATTGATAGTGATGCCATGTGGGAAATTGATTAACTTACCTGGTGCTGTTTCAGCAGTGTCACAGCCTGAATGTTCAGTTGGAGTGATGATAGTTTTAGCCTTAAATCTGTTTCCACATCCAGCCTACTCTGGTACATTGATTTCAACCCAACAAGAGCAGAAAACGGCAATCAGCATCAGGTACTTTACTGCCTTGTCAGACAGTTCTGGGTATTCAGATTGAACGTGTAACCAGAAGTCAGGTTCTGGCTACCCGGGTCAGAATCCTGCGTAGTGTGAAACCGCGTACCTGGGTCGTACCTGGGATAACCTGGGTCCCAGGATGTGGGTGGACACGCTTTGACCCGGGTTGAGTAAGACAAAATGCATGACAGCCGACAAAATTACAAACAGCCATGGCTGTGTGAAGGTTTCACTTCCACAAGGAACGTTTTTGTTTATTCTGTTTAGCCATATTTTTGTTGCTTGAGACACACCATGTGCCAGATTACAGCAGGGATGAAGAAATATTTGCTCTAATCAACATTTGGGCTGATCCAGGTCAACCCTGCTTATCAGGGGTGAAATCAGCAGAATGACCTGCATGACATGGGTCCCAGAGAGAGCATGCCAGGGTAAAAAAGGCTTTAGTTGCGTGAAGGCTACATTTAAAGAACTGTCATGTGAAAGCTCTGTTAGGCTGTCTTCCTCCTTTGATGTCAAGTTTGTGTGCATTTCACTGTCAACGTTCACAAATGGGTTTCTTATTCACTCGTTTTTGGAGTCGGGGTCATTGTGTTTAGTTTCTAAGTGGCTCCGAAGATTAGCTGGCTTCAAACTTTCGTTCGACAACACCTCGTAACATACAACACATAGCGGTCATAGCTCCTCTTAGCTACCGGTCCAAGTAAATCCCATTTCCACGTATCTCTGTACCTCCGCACTTTGCATTTAGTCTTTGCATTTAGTCTTTTTTACAGGGTTTCACGTGATACCACTAGTGGCGGCTCGTGTGTTTTTTTTGACAGATGAGGCACAAATCACAAAATAGGTATTACCCACCCAATGGCTAACATACTAAAAGTAAATTTACTTTGTTCAGCTGATTTCATGTATACCTCTACCGAGAGCATTTTAATGCATTCAAATAATAGACTGCAGTCACCATGTAAAATATACCCCCGTCAATTAAAAAAAAAAAAACAACATTAGTGTCACAGGTGACGAACCACTCTGTTTGTGTTTTTGTAAATTTAGTTTTTTCACTGTGTGCACTGTGGACTGTTTTGTTGAATCTGCTGTACTGAAATTCTTGGTTTTTTTCTGATTGCACTATCTGTGCTACCCCACTGCACTTTCACTAGCACTGTTGAGTAGGCCCCAGGGGGTGGCTAGAAAACCAGGAAGGTGAAGCACCTGGGAGAGATTTGGAGGTATGGAAGGACGGTTCTCTGAGTAAATGGTATTTTGAAGAAGAAGCATCTGAGAGTGGCGGTGTGGAATACGAATGTTAGCTTTGTAACTTTTGGATCAATTTGGATATTGGGACTTCATCGGAGCACAGGTAATACAGCTATTTGTTTTAGGACTTTGTTTTCTTTATGGTTGGATCAGGACTGTGTTTTGTTTATCTTTGCCACGATAGTTTCTTTTTATTTTTTGTTTCTTTTTTGGCTGTATTACCTCTATCCTAGTTGATAAATTGCACCTTATTTGACTGTACCTGGCGCATAACTATTATTATATAAAGAAGGAAGAGATGGACGGTTTTATGAAAAAGGGTTGTTTTTAACAATTTTTATTGACTGGATACAGGTGTGAGGGCTATTTGGAGGCCGCGCCATGGGTTATGTCGTGGTAGCCCTGGTATTTTCTTTTTCTGTGTGGCTCCTTGTTGTTTTGTGTGTTCCTTCTTGGTGCTGCTCTCCGAGATTGGTGAACTGGCGGGACAGGGTTGCCACCTGGCAGGAGGAAGGAAAGAGATAGTGGCATAGTATTGTGCGGTGGTGGTGGACTACTTACCGGGACGAGCGCAGCAGGCTCGGTTGAGGCGATACGGTACTGGGAACCTGAAAAGACATTGGGGGCACCACTGGGGGCAGTTCACTGCGGTGATACTTACCGGTTCCAGAGTCCAGGAGAGAGTAGTGTCGACGCAGGTTCCATCCGGGCTGGGGAGACAAAGAGGTGGAGGTGGAGACATGCAGGGAAATAACCAGCTTTGCTGGATTTAGGAGGGATTGTGAACTTGCTTACCTGTATTTCCCCTTCCTGAAAGCTACTTTTAACCTTTCCCAGGTTCCCCGGGACCTCCCCTCTCTAGAGTCGGCGGCGGATTGGAGGACGGTACCGGCGGGTGTGGCGCCTCCTGGAGGATGACGATCTGAGGCAGGGACGGTGGGGGGGAGTGTAACACACCTCCCCCCCTTTTGGACTCTTCGAACTTTTCCATTCCTTTGCAGGATTCTGGACTACTAATTATGAACTGCATTAGTATTGCATTTTGTCTTCTTTGTTGGATTTGCTGTGATTAATAATTGAGTGTTTTTACCCACGGGAGGGTAGCTCCAAGTAGTATTTTTTTAGATTTTGTATTTTGTTTGTTTAGTGGGAGCTTCCTTGTGTGTATTTTTTAAGGTGAACCTAATCCTGTGGAGAATTAATAAAGTTTGTTTTATTAATTTTAAACCTGTTACCGTTGTTGTGTGTGCGGAACCCCGGGGATCGAAAAGAGCCTGTGTAGGGATAAATAAAAGATTTCTCGAACATGATGGTCCTTGCCCTTCTGAAACCCAAGTTTCAAGTTCTTTTAGTATACTGGTTATCGCTGTCACCCTACCCGTGACATTAGCACTGTAAAGAACACACAACTTACAGAAAATTTGTGTAATCAATTGGCAAATCAAAATCACATCATTACATGACACCAGCGTGGAAAATTTGTTATAAAGACACAAGTAAAATATCACAAAATCATTAATTCAAAAGGAACAAGGCAGTTTGTCGTGGCAAGAAATGTAGTTTTACGTCTATTAAAAGTAGCCTTGACTTATTTAGTTGAAAGAAGGAAAGAAGGCCAATAATAGTTTGTTCACAGTGCTGCCTGCCATTGTATGGACTCCTTGCCGCATTTGTTTACCGTCTTTCTTCAAAATCTCCAGTGCTGGTGTTATTCAGCCGTCCTTAACAATTGAACGTCTCTCTTCTTGGGATCTTACTGTAACAGTTATTTTCCTCAGGTTGCGTATAATATCAGATTCAACTAAAGCCATTATTGCGCTTTCGCTACTGGTGAAAGCGAGTTGTGACGAGTTAAATGTAAATAGCGCTTCTGCAGACTTACAAAACCTATAGCAGATGGAATACAATTTCCCCAGAACGCAATTCACAGAATATCTGATCTTAATTCCAGATCTGAATTGCACAGATTGTTCTTTCAATCTTTGCTTGTATTGTGTAAAGCCTTCCCTGGCTTTTTTACAGCAAGAAATTGGGTGGTATGATGTGGAAGCTCTGCTAGAAATACAAAAAAGATCGCAAAGGATCAGGGGGTAAATGGAGCTGTGTAGCCTGGGTATGAATTAGGGTGGATTATTATTTATTATTATCATAATTCTAAGGCAGTTTTATTTTTGTGTTAAAAGTGCTCCCGGCTATAATGGTGTGCCACCCAGCTGTACAGAATTCCTGGGGAGAACCCTGCTTGAATAAATCATTACTATTCGAATCCTTCACTTGTTTACCTGAGTCAGGTTCATGGAAAATTATTGAATCAAACTTGATTTCCTTCACAGCAATGTTGTTACACGGAAGTGTATGGAAACATGTCAACAGTTTTTTTACTACATACATTACCAAACATAACCTAACCCTTCTACATTTGTGATTCAGTGCAACACAACCAAATGAGCAAGATGGGCTGAATGGCCTCCTCTCGTTTGTAAACTTTCTTATGTTCTTATGTTCTTAACACCCAGTGCCTGCCTTTCTTCAACCGTCATTCAAACACTTCTTCACAAATGACTAGTACAGGTTCAAATGAAATATTACGCAGTATTGTTAGAACTTGGGTGGATTTAGGTGATTTGGAATAAGCCCTTCATACATTTTTCACACCATCTACTCCCCATTGACTCATGCTTCTTTTTCATCTCAGCACCAGTCCAGCATATTCTTACATCAAACAGATCATTACTGGAACTATGATGCTACTCCCATTATGCATCGTTTATTTGCCCTTTTCACTTGTGACACAGAGAAACGGTGATTACATACGTCAGTTTGCCTCCAACCTTCTTTCCCAATTCAAGAGATTTGAGGTTAATGCATGCAATGTATTTTCTGGTAGGGCTGGTTTCTGGTACGTTGTTCTTTTTCCAAATTCATAAAGTGAGTTTAAAATATGCTTGTCAGTACTGACGGTACCCAAGATCAATATAGGATTTTTTACTTGCTTGATTTTTCAATCACTGATTCGTAGCTTTCGTTTCACATATCTAGTACTGCTTGGTGTGATGCAATTTGTTTAGGATTGCATTTAGTACAAGTTACTGAGTGTAAAGTGGTAGCCATGACTAGCTATTAACCTGTAGTGAGACTGTCGCTGTGCGAGAACGCAAAAATGACGCAGCTTTGCAATCCATTGAACTTTGCAATCCATTGGCATTGAATCAGCTAAAATTCACCAGTCCTGCCACCAGGTGGCAAAATAAATCAGAAAATACATTAAATAAAACGGCAGGAATAAATGGAGACGGCACAGGATGCAGTTAAAGCAGTGAAAACTGCTATTTTTATTGAAGCGCTGGAACAGCAGGCAAATGGACGCTCTCTCAATAAATGGTTTAGCTTAAATAGACAGCTCCAGGACACACTCCCACAACACAACCCCAAGCTGCACGCAGGCAGCTCCTAAATAGTGATTCACCCCCCGAGCCCTATTGGCTCACACACACAGGGGTACATTTACATACACACGGTCCAATCGCTCAGACCCTCGGTCGCACGCAAGTAGCTGGTTGGCGGAACCGAACACAAATCACAGTGCAGCCAACACAGACCCCTATCTACATACAGCTGTACTGGGATCGTGACACCCCAGGCAGAACGCCAGCACTGCCTAGACATGAGACACGCGTCCACGTCCAGACTCATATAAGGTGACACACACAAACTGTGGGGAAGACAGGACAGCACACACAATACACTAACAGTAACACCCCCCAGCATCCAGTCCCAAATTGACCCACTGTTACAATATTATCTTACAGTGTTTACATAAACAATACAATAGAAGTTTCAATATTGGCTTTCTTAAAAAAAAAAAAATTAAAAAAAAAAGCATTTCTGTTACTTACTGTTCCTGCAGCTCTGAAATACTTGCAGCGACCGAGTTAGAACGCCAAAGAGCTTGCACATCGCAATGGTGGTATAATCGATAATGGTCCTGAAAATAAAGGCTACCCTGACATCTTAAGCCGCTTTCACACTGGCACTCTCTACCCGGGTCGGAACCAGGTGTCATGTGGGTTGGCTACACAATTTCACACTGCTTTTGATAAAGCAGGGTCAACCTTGTTGACAGAAGCAAATACACAACTTGCGTTTCAATGCCCCGAAAGCAGCTTGTTACGGACGCTGCCGCAGGTGGAGGTTGACAAAGCTAATAGAGTGAAGACAGCATTCACAGCAAGGTACTTTACCTAGATAGCTCCAGTAAAAACCCAACTGTATAAATGGGTAATTGTATGCAAAAATAATGTGTAAAAAAAAATAATGTAATTGTAGGTAAAAATAATGTGATATCTTGTAACAATTGTAAGTCGCCCTGGATAAGGGCGTCTGCTAAGAAATAAATAATAATAATAATAATAACAGTTGGGTGATGCTCTTCGGTCTCTGTAATCTGCCTACCACATTGGAAAGGCATATGGAGAGGTGTTGACAGCCCTGCCACGGGGTCTGCCTTATTTACCTTGATGACATGCTGCTGCTGCACATTCCCATAGGAACTAACTAATTTCGAACAGGTGCTTACAAAACTCCAGAAATATGGTTTAAAACTGTTTAAAAATTAGGTGGGTTACCTGGAACACACAGTTAGTGAGCATAGTCTTGCTACAGAGCAGCAGTCAGCAACTGTCCCAGGCCAACAAATGTATCTGAGGTACGCTGCTTTTTTGGGTTTATGCTCCTACTATAGGACAGGCGTTCCTTTGGAGTGAAGCATTTGGCATTTGAGAGTGTCTTTATTCACGTCAAACAGGCTGTAGGCTCTGTCCCTTTATTAGGTTACCCTCAATTTGACCTTCCATTCATCCTGGACACAGACAGCAGTGACGTGGGAGTTGGAGCTGTCCTTTCACAGATCAAGGATGGAGTGGAGAGGGTCATAGCGTACTACAGCCAGACCCTGACAGCACCAGAGAGGAACTACTGCACCACTCATAAAGAACTGTTAGCTTTGGTAAAAGCTGAAAGCATTTTCATCATTATTTGTATGGCTGACTTTTTGTTGTACATACTGGATATGCTGCTTTACAATGGCTCTTCAAGTTCATGCACTCAGAGGGCCAGATTGCAAGGTGGCTGCAATGCCTGCAGCCATATGCGTTTAAGGTGTTACATTACCTGGGGTAGACAAAACCCTGGGGAAGGTAAGAAAGTGCTTCTATTAGGTAAATTGTCGGCAGGACTGTGAGAGGTGGTGTAGGAAGTTTACAAACTGCGCAGCGAGGAAGGGTCCTCGTATGTAGGGCCGTGCTTCAATGCAGCAGTATGTAATCAATGCAGCAGTATGTAATGGGGGACTGGCTCCAGCACTTGGTGGTCGACATCGCCGGCCCAATTCCAAGGTCTGAGTCTGGCAATAAGTATCTGCTGGTTGTCATAGACTACCTAACTAAATAGCCAGAAGCCTTCCCCATTCTTACCCATGACACAGAGGCGGTGGCTCAGTCACTGGTCTCGCAGATATTTACTCAGTTTGGCATGCCTGGTTAACTTCATTCAGACCATGGCCTCGATTCTGAGTCAGAGATTTTCTCCAGGGTGTCAGATGATGGGTGTGCAGAAGAGACGCACTACGCCATTGAGGCCTCAATCAGATTGCATTAGAGGAACATCCACACTCTCAAAAAACACTCAGCCCTGTTTGTAGAGCAGAAGCAGCGGGATTGGGATACTCACATGTGCTTACTGCTGTTCGTCAACAGAACTGCTAAACAAGAAATGACACAGTGTACACCTGCACTACTGATGTTTGACGAGGAGTTCCGTTCACCAGTGAGGCTGGTTTATGGAACCCCTGACACCTCCCTTAGCTTTGAGTAAGGGAACATTTGAAATCGGCAGCTGACGAGGTAAAGTGGCATTATGATGTAAGAGCTGTGGTTGACACTTATGAAGTGGGAGACAAAGTGTAGTTTCATAACCCACACAGGTACAAGGGCAGATCACCTAAATCAGTGGTGCGCAAAGTGAGGGGCACGGAGAGTCACTAAGGGGGGCACGATTATGACTACAGGGGCAGTTCTGTAAGCATTTTTACATAAATACATAAATGACAGCTAATTAGTCCAATTTCTTACCTTTAATTTCAAATGAGGCATTGATGAGAATTTTAGGACTTGTAGAACCGGAGAAATTATGTTTGAAGTGGCGAGTGTGTCAGTGAAACTGCAGTGAGCAGAGCCGAAATGGCAAGTGTAAAAAATAAAAAAAAGCACATGTTTTAAATCGCATATTTTTTCCTAGATTTAACCAAAAAAAACGTCCAGATTTAGCTAAATTCATAAATGTTAACAAACACATTTTTCAAAGTCGGGAAACATTCGTAAGCGCAGCTCGCACACAATGCCAAATCAAACGTGTCCATGGGCATGGGCTTGCATGTTAAGGCTATGCAAACCGGACGCGAGCGAGCGAATACAAAATAATTAAAACTATTGATTTAAATGGAGTAATGCACGCTGCAAGTGAAGCGAGCAAATATAGAAATACATTTGTTTTATTTGTATTCGCGCTACGCGTTGTTTGTGTCGCAATGGACCAATCAGAAATAAGGTCATAGTGACTGTCACTGTCTCGCTCACGCAGAGATTACCACAGAAATAAATTAAAAAATGGACATCAATGAGAATTTAATTATTAAAGGAGAAAAATATAATGTTCTTTATGATGCCAGTGTTAGTGGTTATAAAGATAATAAAAAGAAGGACGCCACAGGGCAAAAAATAGCAGAACAACTGGAAATTGATGGTATGTCTATCTCTCTTTACTTCACCTTAATTTTAGTCAAAGTGACGGAGAGCACCACACACTGGTTTTGTATTTCTTTGTATTAATAATGTTGACCAATAATAATAATCACAATACCTCTTTAACAAGCCGGTGGTATTCCCTAAACTGTTTCCTTTGTTTTAGTGTGTGGTGTACCCATACTCTATTTCTTTGTGTTTTATTTATTTTATTTCGTCTCCACAAAAGGAGTCTTTTCTTTTCATGACAAGCTACATTTGCCGTTTTTTTTAAATTGCTGAACGATAATGTTTTTTCAGATTTATCTGTCAGGTAAATGTTGAATCGCCAATTTAAAAAAAAAGATTTAAGTTACATGTATTTTTTCACAGATTTATTTGTTAGAAATGTTGACTTGCCAAGTGTAAAAACAAAAGATACTGATTTTAAATGCTGAATTTGTGATATGCTTATGTATTTAGTTAAATCTGAACTTTTTTGTGGTTAATGAAAAAAATATGTGATATTGGGGGAAAAAAAAACACCTGTTAAAATATAAAGATAAGTTCTAACGTTTTAATGTGTGTGACAGGGGTGGCACAACAAAATGTATGCTAAAAAAGGGGGGCGGCATTTAAAAAGTTTGTGCACCACTGACCTAAATTACAGTATGTGGGGCATTCGGAAAGATAACAGGACTGCCTCTAAAGTTGTTCACCACGACTGCCTTCAGAGGTGTGATGGGGATTAGTCCTTTATGGTTAAAAAAATATAATTAGTGTAAAAATATAATAATGTGTTGTATTAATGCCATTAGAGTCATTGGAACAATTGACCCTTAAGGAGGGAATATTGTTATGGGGTCTAGTGTATGCCTCACTTATGTATTGGTTGTGTTTTGTGGATTTGTGTCGAAGGCTCCCAGCACAACCTCTTCCTTGTAGGCCGGGTCTTTTAAATTGTAACATTTTGTTTTGTTTTGGGTGCCTGTCACAAAGACGGCAGCAGTGGGTGACGTCAGACCAGAAACAGGAAGTAATACACAACAGACAGTGAGGTTTTGGTGAAGCTGAGCACTTGGTTGTGCTCAGCATTTAATAAACAAAATAAAAGAACACAAAAACAGCACACGGCACTTACGCCAAAATAAACAGACAAACAAAACGAACTAACACTTAACAAACGGTGCACGGAGACAAACAAACACGGTGAGTAAAAAACACTTCTTATTATTATATTTTCTCCTTCTCCACACCCGTTCTCCACTCACGAACACCCAACCCCGAGTGAGTGAAAACATGCAGCTTTTATGCAGTTGTACCGAGACTCGATTGCTAGTCAATCATTCAATTGGAATCTCGGTACAACTGCACGTGAATTAATTAAAGTGCAATTCCCGTGACCACACATTATATTATAACCAGCACGTGAAGTGATTTGTGCCCTCCTCGTGCCAAATACAAATCTACATTTTTAAATCACACGTGAACCACAGACCCGTTCATATCCCGTGTACCGATGACTATACACCAACATTTACACACAACACGTAACACAAAATACACACGGGGGCACTTTGCCACATATACCCCCTTGTGCAAAGCACACATGGCCTCAATGGCCACCTCCCCCTCAGTCCCAAAGTCCCGGCTCAGGAACAGTGGCAGCAACGGGCCAAAGGTGGCGGCCACGGTGGGATGTCCTCCTCCCACCCAAACAACTGTAGAGTCCCAGTGGACCACACACAGGCCGGCTCCTCTGGCCAGAAAAATTTTGGGGTGGTCTCCAGACCTGCCCCCCTTCTTCATGGCTGGCAGCTGCCCTTCATGGGGCTCCAGCCACAGTATTTCCTGCAGCGAAATTGCTGCGGGGAAGCTGGTCTCCTGATCTCCCCCTTCTTCATGGCTGGCAGCTGCCCTTCACGGGCTCCAGCCACAGTATTTCCTGCCGCGAAAGTGCGGCTGGGGAGCTGGTCTCCTGACCTCCCCCTTTTCCGTGGCCGGCAGCTCCCCTTTATGGGGCTCCAACCACACAATCTCCGGCAGCGAAACTGCTGCGAGGGAGCGGGTCTCCTGACCTCCCCCTTCTTCATGGCCGGCATTTCCCCTCCGTGGGGCTCCGACCCCACGATCTCCGGCAGCGAAACTGCTGCGAGGGGCGGGTCTCCTGACCTCCCCTCCTCCGTGGCCGCCAGCTCCCCTCCGTGGGGCTCTGGCCACCATGTTTCCTGCCACGAAATGCGGCTGGGAAGCTGGTCTCCTGACCTCCCCTTTCTTCATGGCCGACAGCTCCCCTTCATGGGGTTCTGGCCACAGTGTGCGACCCCAGGCGTGCGGAGCGGCTGGCAACCCCAAGCGATGCGGGCGAAAGGCAGCCCAGGCGTCGCGGGCGACAGGCAGCCCCAGGCGTGCGGAGGTGCTGGCAGCCCCAGGTGATGCGGAGGTGCTGGCAGCCCCAGGCGTGCGGAGGTGCTGGCAGCCCCAGGCGATGCGGAGGTGCTGGCAGCCCCAGGCGATGCGGAGGTGCTGGCAGCCCCAGGCGATCGCGGAGGTGCTGGCAGCCCCAGGCGTCGCGGAGCGGCTGGCAACCCAAGGCGTCGCGGAGCGGCTGGCAACCCCAGGCGATGCGGAGCGGCTGGCAACCCCAGGCGATGCGGGCGGCTGGCAACCCCAAGCGATGCGGGCGGCTGGCAACCCCAAGCGTGCGGGCGGCTGGCAACCCCAAGCGTCGCGGGCGGCTGGCAACCCCAAGCGATGCTGAGGTGCTGGCAACCCCAGGCGATGCGGGCGGCTGGCAACCCAGGCGATGCGGGCGACAGGCAGCCCCAGGCGATGCGGGCGACAGGCAGCCCCAGGCGATGCGGGCGACAGGCAGCCCCAGGCGATGCGGAGCGACAGGCAGCCCAGGCGATGCGGGCGACAGGCAGCCCCAGGCGTGCGGGCGGCTGGCAACCCCAGGCGATGCGGGCGGCTGGCAACCCCAGGCGATCGCGGAGCGGCTGGCAACCCCAGGCGATGCGGAGCGGCTGGCAACCCCAGGCGATGCGGAGCGGCTGGCAACCCCAGGCGATGCGGAGCGGCTGGCAACCCCAGGCGATGCAAGGCAAGCATCCTTGGGCGGCGAGACAGGCATCCTTGGGCGGCGAGGCAGGCATCCTTGGCGGCGAGGCAGGCATCCTTGGGCGGCGAGGCAGGCATCCTTGGGCGGCGAGGCAGGCATCCTTGGGCGGCGAGGCAGGCATCCTTGGGCGGCGAGGCAGGCATCCTTGGGCGGCGGGCAGGCATCCTTGGGCGGCGTGGCAGGGAGTCAGGACTAGCTGGGGTGCGGGTTTTGGCCCTCTTCTTGGCCACTGTGGCCGGGCGGTTCTTCCCATGCTTTCCTCAGCAGCCTATGCAAGGGCTGCTGAGGACCGCCAACATCTAGTCCTGGTCCTTCTGGTGAAGGGAGAGGCAGCTCCTGCTCCTCTCCCTCGTGACGGTGGGGAAATTATACTAGCAGGCATTCACCCTCTGCTGGTTGGGGAAGTGTTACCAGCATGCATTCCTCCTCTGCTGGTGGGGTTGGCGGAGGCAGAGACAGCTCCTGCTGCTCTGCTCCTGCCAGTGAAGGTGGCGGAGGCAGAGGCAGCTCCTGCTGCTCTGCTCCTGCCGATGGAGGTGGCGGAGGCAGAGGCAGCTCCTGCTGCTCTGCTCCTGCCAGTGGAGGTGGGAGCGGCGTGTAGTCTCCTGGCGGCGGAGGTGGGAGCAGCGTGTAGTCTACCCTTGTTTCAGGGGACTGGTGCGGCCCTCCCTCTCTTGCAGGGGACTGGTGCGGCTCCGCCTGGAAGGGGAGACCAGCAGGCATTCACCCTCTGCTGGTGGACAGGGACCCAGCAGGCATTCACCCTCTGCTGGTGGACAGGGACCCAGCAGGCATTCACCCTCTGCTGGTGGACAGGGACCCAGCAGGCATTCACCCTCTGCTGGTGGACAGGGACCCAGCAGGCATTCACCCTCTGCTGGTGGAGGAGGCAGAGGCAGCTCCTGCTGCTCTGCTCCTGGTGGTGGAGGTGGCGGAGGCAGAGACAGCTCCTGCTGCTCTGCTCCTGGCGGTGGAAGTGGCGGAGGCAGAGACAGCTCCTGCTGCTCTGCTCCTGCCGATGGAGGTGGCGAAGGCGGGACCAGCAGGAATTCACCCTCTGCTGGTGGAGGTGGGAGCTGCAAGCAGTCCTCCCATGGCAATGGAGGTGGAACCAGCAGGAATTCACCCTCTGCTGGTGGAGACTGGGGCTGTGGACGCTCTACCTTCCCCTTCTTGGGCCGTGGGCGCACCGACTCCTCCCTCTTGGGCTGTGGGCGCACCGACTCCTCCCTCTTGGGCTGTGGGCCACCGACTCCTCCCTTTTGGGCTGTGGGCGCACCGACTCCTCCCTTTTGGGCTGTGGGCGCACCGACTCCTCCCATTCAGGCGTGGGACGTTCGGGCTCCTCCCACTCAGGCGTGGGGCGTTGGGCTCCTCCCACTCAGGCGTGGGACGTTCGGGCTCCTCCCACTCAGGCGTGGGACGTTCGGGCTCCTCCCACTCAGGCGTGGGACGTTCGGGCTCCTCCCACTCAGGCGTAGGGACGTTGGGCTCCTCCCACTCAGGCGTGGGACGTTCGGGCTCCTCCTGCTTGGGCTGTGGACACTCAGGCTCCTCCCACTTGGGCTGTGGACACTCAGGCTCCTCCTCATAACTGCGGAAGGGACAGGCGGCAAAGTAATGCTGCTGGTTACAGAGGCAGCACAACAGTGGTGACCTACAGCTCCTCGGGTGCCTGGCCCTGATGTACGCCTCCTCCTCCCTGTCCCTCGCTTCCCGGTCCTTTTTCCACCTCATCCTGTCTTCCATTTTTTTGTTGTTGTTGTTGTTGGGGTTTTTTTTTTTTTTTTTTTTTAAACCCCAAATTGCGGTTCCTGCTCTGGCCTGAGTCCTGGAGGCGCTGTAGATCCCACTTCTGACACCACGTGTCACAAAGACGGCAGCAGTGGGTGACGTCAGACCAGAAACAGGAAGTAATACACAACAGACAGTGAGGTTTTGGTGAAGCTGAGCACTTGGTTGTGCTCAGCATTTAATAAACAAAATAAAAGAACACAAAAACAGCACACGGCACTTACGCCAAAATAAACAGACAAACAAAACGAACTAACACTTAACAAACGGTGCACGGAGACAAACAAACACGGTGAGTAAAAACACTTCTTATTATTATATTTTCTCCTTCTCCACACCCGTTCTCCACTCCACGAACACCCAACCCGAGTGAGTGAAAACATGCAACTTTTATGCAGTTGTACCGAGACTCGATTGCTAGTCAATCATTCAATTGGAATCTCGGTACAACTGCACGTGAATTAATTAAAGTGCAATTCCCGTGACCACACATTATATTATAACCAGCACGTGAAGTGATTTGTGCCCTCCTCGTGCCAAATACAAATCTACATTTTTAAATCACATGTGAACCACAGACCCGTTCATATCCCGTGTACCGATGACTATACACCAACATTTACACACAACACGTAACACAAAATACACACGGGGGGGGCACTTTGCCACAGTGCCACTATTTGGAGGGTAGGAGCCTCCAAATAGTGGAGCGGGAGTGTTTGTACTCTCTCATCCCCTAGTTGCAGTAGGTACTGCTGAACTCAGCACCCTAGTCACAGGGACAGACCCTGCAGTGCAAACTACAGCCTCTGTATTTTTATTTTATTATTTTAAGAAACCACACTATTTGTTCCCTTTAAACTGGCTAAGTCATTACATCATTCCCAGCTGCCTAATAGATCACTAGCTGCGCTACGTCGCACAACAGCGGCTTAAACCTGTGTGTTCATATGCACTGGCAAATGAAAATTGTATGGAGGAGGAGAATGACAACAGCAATGGCTAATTCTAGCAGCAATAAATTATGAATAAATTGTCCAAATCAGTGAAACACATTGGTACACTGACAGTGGAAAACAGGCTACAGTATTAAAAAAGCTGACTTTATCAAAGGGAAGAGGTTCTACCCAATCCACAATGAAAGTGATGTGATGATGCACTGGGAGAACGATGTCACGCTTTTGCCAGATATTATGTGGCAAGACATCGAAACTTATGAACTTAACAAAGGAAAATCTGAAAGTAAAAAAAAAAAATCACTTGAGGCGTACACTTACTTTGTGGCTGGACATGTTCATGACTGTTATGCACAATTTATAGCAGTAATAGCACCTACCTGTTATGAAATGTGCACTGCAGTTTCGCTCTTCTAATCTGCTCATTAGGCCAGTTTTCCCTTCAAAGTGCTTTCAGCCACAAATCATGTTGATGGCATCGGAATGGCATGCTTTGTAGCTTGTATACCTAATATTGCTACAACCCACAGCACAACTCTCAGGAAATTTGCGTGCACAGAAAGGGAAATTATTTATTATTATTATTTGTTTATTTAGCAGACGCCTTTATCCAAGGCGACATACAGAGACTAGGGTGTGTGAACTATGCATCAGCTGCAGAGTCACTTACAATTACATCTCACCCGAAAGACGGAGCACAAGGAGGTTAAGTGACTTGCTCAGGGTCACACAAAGAGTCAGTGGCTGAGGTGGGATTTGAACCAGGGTCTCCTGATTACAAGCCCTTTTCTTTAACCACTGGACCACACTGCCTCCTATAAATGCTCATTTGCATATCATAAACAATAACATTGGCAAGTGGTCTATAAAACAAGCCTTTATTTGAAAATAACATGCACTCGACCTAGAGTAATACCTGAAGCATCAAACTGCCAGTGGATTGAGCTGACTGGATTGAATAGCTTAGTTTTCTAGTTGCTGTTGTATATTAATTTCTTCAACAATGCCCCCTACACATCCTCACTATTTTCCACTTTTTCCTAAATAAAACTCCCCCACCTGAAGAAGTGTGTTACCAAGGTGCATAACCAGGGATCTTTTTAAATCGAGTCCTAAAGGTTGTTGGAGAAAACCATTGTATTTAACTATACGCATGCACGGTAAACACATGTATGATTGACATTTCAAGTGTGATTTAAGGCTTCACAAGTTGACTCTACAGAATACTAATCCACATTTAAAATATATGTAAACATGCTGAATACTGAATTCCCCAAAAAACCATCCAGCAAAGTAAAAGAAACATTTTTAAGAGCAGACACCATATAGGCTATAGCAGTACAAAATACAAACCACCCGAACTATGCAGACCATACTAAAACTAGGCTGAACTAACCAAACTAAGTACACATTTAACCTTGTTTAAACCTTGTTTTTGTTTTACTCATACCAGAACTTCTGGCTTATGTCAGTCCTTGTGCATAAACCCTGTATTAATTAACACCTTAAGCTTTTTAGAATAGCATGTGAATAGGAAATGCACACAACACACTGAACAGGATTAAACACAAATTATTGAAAAGATTAACACTTTTCCCCTCGGTGAACTGGGCTTACCATATTTTGCACCCCAATAGTAAAGCTACCAATCAACACATACTGCACTGTATTTAATATGTGAAAACAGCAGTCTGCTCTTAACTGCAATATTACTACTGTACCCTATGTCATTTTCTTTTTTTTTCTTCAAATTCTAAACAAGAAATGTGTGGGCAAATTATTGTCATTGGTGTTAGAAATTAAATGCATTCAATATTAATTAACATTGCATATGAAGTTTCAAGAGTGATACCAGTCCCTAAATGTGTTCACATTGTGACCTAAAATAAAGAGGTTGAAAATGAAGTACAAAGAACTCTTTGATCAGGGCATTATTTCACACTAAATCCCTCACATTCTTCAGCAACAATTCCCTGTGTTGTTCATGAAAATAAATTGGACTATCACACTGGGAATACTAATATGAAGAAGAGGCAGAATGTTAAAATAGCTTTACCTGTGAGTTTTTCTAAACCAACTACCCCAATCAGTTTACACTGAGGAAGTATCATGAATGAATGAATCCTAACAAGGACCGCATCAACACTAATTTAACCTTGACCAATACTTAATGCTTCAGTTCTATGCCAAAGACTAACAGATATTTCAGCATCATAAACTATGACCAAATTAATTGCCAAAAACAATTTGTCTGAGGAAAATGTGCCAATTAAATATATGTATCTATTTCTAACATATCATTTTAGACAAGCCTTAATCTCCCTTAATAGCTTCGACAAAGTGACATGTGTGAGGCATGGAAGACTTTGTATGCTAATAAGCATTTCTTTGGAAACTCTGATATGCTTGTTACTGTAACAGTAAAGTGAGATACAAAGTGCAGAACATAATCCTAATCATTAGCTACAGTACAGAATAGCCAGTGACACACTTCCCTCATCGCCTCTAATTCAAAGTTGGAGCTCAGATCAATAGGATGAAAAAGTTAATTACCATGATGTACAGAATAGTTTAACAAAAAGTGGTATTTAAGACAACATTTTTGGAAGTGGCCTCATTGTTAATTTCACCTAAGCGATTTTGAAGAGTCTGCCTTTGCAATACAAATGAACCTTCTCAAAGCAAGCTTTATCAAAGCGTAACGTTATTGCAGAGTAGCTGCTGAAGGCACAATAAAAAAGCAGCTTGTGAGGGAAACAACTAATGAGACAATGACAGGGTTTCCACGCAGTTTAGAAACTCCAAATTCTCTCATAACGTGCGTGCTATGTCATAACTTACGTGACATAGCATGCACATTCTACACGCTACAGGAAGTACGACTTTAAATGGTGGCTAAAAAGCTATACAATTGACCAAAGGTTTTTTTGCATGAAAACATGTCTGAAAGCTGTACCTTATGCTCACGAGACTTCAGCAGTGAAGATCCCATTTGTAACTTAACCTCGCGCAACTTTCTACTATAACTAAAAGGCCTTATAAGCAATTCTTTATGAACAACTGAGATCTGCTAGTAGTCCTGGCTTTGACCAAATAGGTAAAAAAGTAAGCATACAGTAGGATGTGTTTAGAGACTACTTCATTAAGTATTTTTTTTTATTTAACATTTCAAATGATTGCCATTTGACACTCTTCATGTGAATATCAATATTTGAATGCTAGTCTTCACCTTCCCCAAGTCATCAGTCTGTTCCATGTAGACTGAAGAGAACAAGTACTAAAAAACAGGAAAACCCTCTCAATTAAAAATATAATAGCTTCAGTGAATTGCACATGTAATGTGGAAGGAAGACACAATGTATTTTTCTTTGTCACTCCCCCAAACCAGTATGATTAAAATAAACATACAGTACATACAGAAAGTACAGCTTTGTCAAGTCTTTTTAAGGTATTTTCAATTTAAACCCCACTCACTTTGGGATTCTGAATCTGAACAAATCTAAACAGATGACAAATAAAGGGTCTTTGTGACACCCATAATTATCAGTTCAAATCAGGGGTGTGCAATTTTTGAAAAAAAACTTGCTAGAAAAATATAGTTGTCCTTCTTAAAAGTCTACTTGCCTCCTCCCCATCACACAAAACACACACACACAAAGTAGAATATAACTTGCAGGATTTTGGTTTTATTTAACAGTGAACACAATCAATCAATTAGTGGTTAACGGGGCGGATCTAGCCTTGTACACAAAAGGTTCCCTGTGACCCCACCTCACCTCAACAAATGTATAACATACTTAAAAGGAAATGTTCCTTTCAGTGCAGTTTGGAACACATTTGCTTGCAAATGTAAGTAGCATACTAAGAGTACAACTATAATAAGCAGTACTTGAGTTATTGAAATATAAAAATAGCTTCTGTCTATTTGTTTCACTCTTTCTCTATAAGCTGAATCCAACTCCTGATGTACAGGTGTTTTAGTTTGTTGCATCACAGATACAAAATCATTACAACTATTACTGCTTCTTTGTAGTATTCTGATTTTTCTTGACATTCTTTCAGTTTTTTATCTGCTGAACCCCCGATTTTTAAAAGGACTTGTGTCTAACCTGTCAAGTTTCTCTGCATTTTTTACTGTTTTTCTACCAAAATGCACACAATATTTAGAGTAGGCTCCATCAAATTCTGCAAACACAAAATATTTTTTTCTTTTGTTTATTTCTATTACCGGTATATACTTTTTTTTTTTTTTTTTTAAACACTGTACAACATTTTACAGCTATTTTTCCTCATCTAACATCTTGTCCCATGATGGCTAACTGAAACACTGCTGCAGCAGGGTGATTCAGATTTCCATACCCTGATGGCTTTTTTGGGGGGGGGGGGGGCACAACATTCTTTCCTTGCACTACTCTCACTGAAAATTAAATACATAAATTAATTAATACATAAACACATTGCCATGAGATTTACAGTCTGTATTTTATTTTAAAATAATAATAAAATGTTGTATAGATAATCTCATATGCTGCATAAGCATTTCATTTCTATCATTATAAATATATTTGTCAGTCTTCATGTTTTAATAGTTTCACAAATCGATGGATTGTGCATGTCCAATAAATAACTAATATCGGTTCTGTTTAAGATAAAATATATATATATATATATATATATATATATATATATATATATATATATATATATATATATATATATATTTTTTTTTAATGTAACATTTAAATCTAAAAAACAAAACAAAAAATATGTAAATTTGGTCAATAGCCAGGGAAAGTTTGTCTTCAAATGCTTCTAAACAGTAAACTTCACATTTTTTTAAACATCCCAGCAAGTACTTGTAAGGAAAAAATGATAAACAACTGAAAAACAATATTAGTGAAAGTCAAAAATATGTTTACTGGTGTAATACAAGAATAGAACTATTGGAAGAAAGCAGAGACAAATGCTCTGGGTCACAGCGGATGGAATCTGTGCAACAGAAAATGGCTGCATCACTTTTGAATAACCTAGAACACTCCCCTATAATGACATAATTTGAGACTCCTCCCCACCTAAACCTGTGTACATGGCAAGTCCTAAAGCCTCACAAAATTTCCTCTGCATCTGTTAGCTCTGAGATTCTCCTATCCCCCCATGCAACCAAACAGAGCAGAACAGAGGACCCTCTCCACAAATGCCCATAAATGGTCATATTTGCTCTCTCTCTTGTCAAACTGCAATTTATTGAGACAGACCCTGCATTCCAAAATACCCCACCTAAACTCTGTGCTCAATATCTCTCCATTGAAAGTACCATAAATTCCAAATATTAATATGGACTATCAAATTTCCTTACATACTGTACAAGCTTGACCACAACGTTAACTTAAAATAATTAAAAAATTTACAGTGCACAACGCAGTTTTTTAAAATCCATTAATACCTTGGCTACTGGTGTTTTTTTGTTGTTGTAACTTTACTAGGTTGCTGCATTTAAATGTCAGGTCCATGCATTAAGAAAGCAGCTTTGTCAAGTCTTTTTAAGGTATTTTCAATTTAAACCCCACTTACTTTGGGATTCTGAATCTGAACAAATCTAAACAGAAGACAAATAAAGACACTTATTTGTTAATTTACAAAAAATGTAAATAATACCTTAAATTTAAAAGATAAGTCTATGCATTGCCAGAGGATCTCTTGGCAATCCATTTCTGGGTTTCTTTGTAACCAATAGAAGATCAACTTTTCCCACAGCTAGCCAATCAGAGGGGTGGGACGTAAACACTTTTTAAAGTGTTTGTGTGTAGGTGCTAGATTTCCGCAATTCATTTTTCAGAAACTTGCGTGACTCTCCAAAAAAATATAGCTGGAGTGTCTTTTTAGCAACAGGATAAACATAGGAAACATAAATAAATAAAAACAACTTGTCCGACGGGCAAAGTATAACAGCAAAACTTGTTGTCCCTCATACAAATATTGTTGTCCCGGGCGTCGGGCAATACGAATTGCACACCCCTGGTTCAAACATATACATTTCTCAACAAAATACACATACAGTAAACAGAGAAACCTGCAATACTGTATATATAATTTTTTTTAAAAACACCCCAGCTGATGCAGTACACAAGAAACAGATACGTGGCCTACAAGAAGTGGTGGAGCAATGGAAGCCAATCACTCAATAGAAAAGCTGGTGTGACCGAAAAAAAGGAATTGAATTGTGTGCTGTAAATTCCAGTGCCAGAGCAATAAGCAATAAGAACAATAATTGAATGAGGTGCAACATGAGTTGTTTTATAAAATAGGTTAATGTCAATAATTACATGAAAAAAAGAAAGAATTGAATATGGTCCAATATATTCTGAGCTTGTTCTGACACCACAGCTGTTACCTGCACATGACAGCTGGGTATAACAGTTTGTCTAATGTCAGAAATGTCCCTCAAGATTTCAGAAGGTATCAGTGTCATAAACACATAATACAGCAGTCACTTCAGTGCAAATAATATATCCCATGGGTTAAAAACAAATAGACACTACATTTTATAACCAAATATAGAAAAAGCAAAGCTTTTACATTGAGACTGCCAAACCTAGAACCTTTTTTAGTGTCAGTGTCAGTAACAGCAACCTCATTTTTATTTTTAATTCCAAGTTGATAAAGTGTTACGTAATCAATTCAATGCAGAAGGGTTTTTGTATTTTTGATATGTATATGAACCAACACTGAATTTTTTTTTTTTACACTATAGTTTCCACTAAAATCTACCAGTTATTTGTGACATTGATTGAGACTGGGTTAAGAACATGCTCCATGCACTACACTTTAGTGGTAGAATCGTCACTCAATGAAGAATGAAGCCATAAATCTGGAAAAAAAAACAAGACTAACAATAAATGCTCTCTCTTTAGTGTTACTGGGTCACTATTTCAAGCAACATGTCATGTTTCCATTCCTGGGAATTCCCTTATACATAGATTCAGCTGATTGCACTTCACAAAAAAATAAAAGAAAAAATGAATTTTGGTCATTCAAAAAAAAAATTAAAGAAAACAATATGGGAGTTACTGTATCATTACCTTCCAGGGAATACATTAATTATCAGTCCGCAATTGTTTTACAATCACTTGCTTTGGAGTATATTTCTTATTCCTATTCTTTTTTAAAGGAGAGTCATCGTGAAGGTATCATAGCTCTTTTCCAATGACTCTATTTTCCACTTTAATATACAAATAAGGAATGCCTATAATTTAGCAATATTCTACTGAGCTTCATAGTGCCTGCACCTTAAACTAGGTTAAAATGTGATATCTATGTCGTATGTGTGGCAACAATTTAACACACCATTAGAAAGTGTACTGTTTAGATCACCTTTGCTATTTTTTTTCCACTTGTATTTCTTAGGTACTGTATGGTAATGTACGTATGGTTTCATTTTTTACCTCAACAAAACTACTGTTATAGACAGTGATTCTGTGAATACTTTTAGACTTTTCATCAGAATTACAGTACAGTAAATGCTAGACCTAGGGTAGATTACATTTTAAACTAAGGAAGATGTACGTTCCGAGAAGCTGCGAAAATTGTGCTGCTTTCCAGTTTGCGGTTCATAGCCTTGGTGCTTCGGCGCCCTCAGTGCTTAGACGCTCCGTGCCTCGGTGCTTCGGCAACCCAGCACTTCAATATCATCCGCCTCTCATCTCTGGTGTTCTCAACGCAAATTGCAAGGAGAAGCTCCCTTTAGAGAACAAGCACCTCCTCTGTGTCTGGTGTCTGGGCATGCAGCATGCCTCCTCCACCCTTGGAGATGAGACGTTCTGCTCTATTTGTGCGGCATTCCAGCCATGGGTGCTACGCAAGAGGCTTGATAAGCTTACGTGCGCAATGTTCCCTACTAGCACGGCTGAGCCATCCGCGGCCCCTCCCTCCATCCCCCCTCCTCAATCTGTCCCTGAGCCCCTCTCAGAGCATTCACTGTGCTTAGGCTCAGGTGTCTCGGTCTCACACCCGCTCTCAGTCTCCTACATGGAGTGCTAAGCAGGCCAAGCACTCGAGACAGGCACAGGACATTACAGACTTGAAAAACCAGATGGGCCAAGTCCTTGAGTATTTGGCCAAGCAGCAGACTCAAGCCCCTGCTCCAGTCCCGGCTCAGCCGATAACACCAGCCCCAGAGCTGACCCGATGATCACCCCGGATGTTCTAGAACCGGATGTCAGCATGGCTGAGGAAGACCAAGATGCGGGAAAGTGGCTCCCTCCATGAGGAGGAGGAGGAGGAGGGACAGGTCCAGGGGCTGACCATTGAGACGGGCCCAAGCTCAGAGATAGCCTCTGACGCTGGGTCTTCCCCTATCCCAAATTTGATCCCAGCGCTTATGGAGCGGGCCTCCAAGTTCCTGCAGGTAGCTTGGAAAGCAGCGCCCGAACAGTGCAGATCGATTTTTAACATTCAGCCTCCTATCCCCCACCCCCAGCCTTTTCCAGTGTTCCTGGACTTCTTAGAAGAAGTACGGTCCACTTAGAACCACCTGGCCTCAGTGTCGAGCGCCTCCAGTAGGAGGTCTACCTAAAGACCGTACGGCTATCATGACAGAGGAGCATCTGTCGAGGCTGGGTCTCACCCTCAACGATGCCAAAAGCCAATTAATTCTGGTGCAAATTTTGGTTTACCTGGGAATCCCTCACAATGCGGGCCTACCTGTCAGACAACAGAGTGGCTGCCATTCAGAAGTGTCTATCTCTGTTTCAACAGGGATCAATAGTGTCTCTGGTGTTGTGTCAGGAGTTGCTGGGTCTGATGGCCGCGGCTTCATCAGCCGTACAGCTGGGGTTACTCAATATGCGCCCACTTCAAATGTGGCTCAGTGCTTTCCAGCTACATCCCAAACACGACAGACACCATCGACTGACCGTGTCTCACATATGCTGGGAAGCTATGCGCTGGTGGATGCAGACCTCTCACATGTGCGAAGGTGTAAGGATGGGGGTGATCCACAGCTGTCAGGTAGTGACAACAGATACAACCAACGTAGGTTGGGGTGCAGTCTGGGCATGCAGAGGAGTCCGCGGGTCTTGGACAGGCCATTGGACATCCCTGCATATAAATGCGCTGGAGCTGCGAGCGGTTCAGCGCGTTCTTCATCTGTCATGGTGTAAGGACCCTGGGTCAAGCCGTCTCGAAGCAGCGGCTGTCTCACTGGATTGTGGACAGTTTCGACTGCATATACTACGGCCTACCCCCACCTGGACGGGTGGCCGCACACTCTACCCAAGAAGTGGCTATGTCATGGGCCCTCTTTAGAGGAGCCTCATTGACTGATATATGTATGCCGGCTAGCTGGGCTACTCCACATACTTTCACCAGGTTCTACCGACTTAATGTGGTAGATCCCTCTATGCCTTCTTTAGACACAAGGGTCCTTGAGGTTGCACGCTCACACCACAAACTCTGTTTTACAGTAGTGAGACGTCCCTCGTCTACTGTCTCCGCTCACGCTCCCTCGCGACGGCTTTGGTATACTTTCCCCAAAAGTATTGGTTGGTGGTCGTCTTCAAATTGAAAGGGAACGTTGGATTATGGATGTAACCCTGGTTCCCTGAAAGAGAAGACGACCACCAAACCTTGTAAGGTTGCATCTGTCGCTTCCACAGGTTTGATGCAAAAGAGGAAGGGAGCTACGTGGAGTGACTATTTGTTCCCTTGGGAAGTGTGACCGAGGACATCACTCCTCAGAGGGGCCTATCGGCAGCTCTGACATAAAATGCTCAGTAAATACCTGACCTGTGGCAGGCATATCCCTCTTTCAGAGAACCAGGGTTACAGCCGTAACCTAACATTACAAACTATGGCAATCAACTAACATTAAACACCCGTTAGCTGTTTTTATCTCCCAAATATAACACACTAAGACTGGAAATAATTACAACCAGTCTTCTAACCCACAAAGGGAACAAATGATACTTGACTACAAGTCTACCCTCTTCAGTTCCCATAACTATACAGCTTTTCTTAAATTCTCTGTGTTACAGGAGTGCTGCAGCGCTACAGGCAATTGAGTTTCCCTGACTTGCTCGGTTGATGAGCTAAGATGGCACAGGAAATAAAATAAAATAGAAAACATTAAAAAATTACCCTAAATAAAATGTCAAAGAAACTGAAGAAACAGTCTATCTATTTGCATTTGCAAAATCCACTGACCAACTCCATTAAAAAGAGAATGTAAGAGAATATGAGGAGGAGGAGCTAACAGTGTTAATATTTTAACCAGCTTGTCTATGACAGTAACTGAAATAAAGAAATATGTTCACTTCCCTTAAATGTTTATGTAGTTTACCTGGGCCCCGGTAGAAACAACAACAAGGAAAGATAAAGTTGAAGGTAACTGATCCAAGAAACTCCTAGTCCGTTTGTTTGTCCCGGTGTAGGGCTTGTACTTAGTTGCCTTCAGGCTCAATCCCCCCTCTCCAGCACCACAATGCAGGATCCTGCACGGAAGAACAAACAGCACTTGATCTCCACACTCCCTCTGTGTCCCTGATCATTCACTACATACACCCCGATCTCGGCCCTCCCTACTCTGCTTTGGTCTTCCGACCCGGCCACTGGTACTTAACTTAGGTAGGGGTAGGGTAGGACCTTGCGTCTCAGGTGTGTACAGGGAGCTGGCAGTGTGTCCCTTGGTTGGTGCCTGTTTGCTCCTCCAGTGCGTCAGTGATGGAAGGGGGTGCCTTCAAGGGAAGCAGTACACCTTGTCATAACCCACACTATTGGTAAATCTAAATATTTCTGCCAAGTGTCTTTACTTCTGAATCATTTGTCAAACACCACATGGTCCTCAGCTTACTGTTAACAGTCTTCTTTTAATCAACAACAGTTTAATTCAAGGATAAATACAGTTTCTGACCAGTCCTCCTTTCTTTCTTTCTTTCTATCTTTCTTTCTTTCCTTCCTTCCTTCCTTCCTTCCTTCCTTCCTTCCTTCCTTCCTTCCATCAGGCTGCCATGTCTTTATTCTTCTGTATTCTTCTGTATTGTACAGATATATAAAGTTACCATGTGATATTTCACTTCTTTAGTAAAAGTTGCAAGATTTGGTTTTATTCTTTTATATTTACATTTGTGGATATGGTGCTTAGCCTGTAATATAAAAAATAATCAAGAAATCCAAATGATTTTGGAAAAAAGTGAAGTGGAAAATCACATCATGAACATGAAATGTTATTTGAGTGGAAAGCTTGTCGGACAGATAACTTGAATGATTTTTCCAGAATCTACAGGTTATATCACATTGGTAAAACAAATGTTCAATAGATTACTCAGAACCGTTACAAAAACTGCACTGAGGAGAAACATTTAGAAAGAATTGACTTCTCTTTAGGTAAACTAAATTGACTTCTCCTTCTTGTACTTTTAGTCCCCTTTTTATAATGTACTGTCAATGATAGTTAATTGGTGCAAATGGAAAACACCTGGCTGCATTATGAATTGGGGAATAGGACTATTTTCTCCCTCTAATCACCTGTGCTGTATTACAAATAATAACACATAGTTAACAATACATTATGTTAAACACAGCAATACAAAATAGGCAAAAACGTGCCTCCCTTTGGGTAATAAACAAAATAAAATGTGAAACAATGTGAAAAAAAACTAAACAATATACTAAATACAAAAGCAAAACAAAGCATAATGTTCACAACCCCAACTAATCTCCTCATATTGTCCCCAATTGAAAATGTTGGCCACCATAAAAGTTCACTTGGCCACCAGGTTTTAAAAGCTAGTGACAAAATGGCCACCAGCATACAAAGTGACTGTCCCACCCTGATTGCAATGCTCTTCTGGAGAAAAACAAAACAAAAAAAAGAACAAGAACCTACTTCAGTGTAATAAGTAAAAGTAACACTATTTGAAAGTTTGCATTAATTCCAAACCATTAGACTTGACTATCCAGTTACAGTAAAAAAATATCAAAACAACTAGTTTTATTTGAATGACTTGCATGCCATCGACTAGATTAAAGAACATAATCAAATCATTTGCTAATGGATTGATATTTAAGAATGACTGAATAAACACCATTCAACTTATGTTTCTGGACAGATCCAAACACTTTAACATCACATACAAAACAATATTTCAATATTTGTGGTTACATTAGTTGAGATAGGCGAACAAGTGCAATGGACATCTTACTATACATATTTATATATTAGTATAATATGTATTTTAACAAAATAGTAATACATTTCTGCTTAACCTATTGGAGTGATACATTTGTTAAATACCCATATGAAACCGTTTTGATAAATGATATTGAATTAGTTTAAATATTTTTCTATGTGTGTGAATAATGCTTTTTGATCATGTTTCAAAGGCATTTACTAAAGTGCTGGTTTAGTGCAATGTATTTGATGTTTTTACGTGTCTTAAGTGACATAGTTTTTTTAAATGTGGGATACAAATGTGAAAAAATATCTTTGAAAAGCAAGCAACTTAGGCTTTACATAAAAAAAATCACAAATCTAAATATTCTATTTACATATGCACAGATTAAAAAATAGCTTTAAAGGCAAGTCAAATGCTATTGAAAAGTCGTAAAATGCCTTCATAGAACACTAGGATTAGGATAAGTTATTAGTGGTTAACAATATACATTATTTTACTAATTAACTAGTACATGGAAATGTACTAGTTAATTATTGAATGCTCCAGATGTACATGTACAGGCATGTATTATTACATTATATCTAAGTTTTCTTTAAATTGACTCCGTGCCTAAACACAGTCTGAATGTTTCATATAATTATGCAGAATTTTACCTATGTACCAGTTTTTTTGTTTTGTTTTTTTAAGCTGTAATATAAATATGAATAATTGTGTTTACTCTTTCATACATGGATGTGTACTTTATCATAAGTCAGACCTTGTTACGAGTTATGATCGTTTACATTCTCATAAGGTAGTTTTAGCAGCAGGGACTCACTCTTCCTCTTGAAACCTGTTGCCACTACCTAATTCTATGAACTAAATATGGTCCTGCTGCTACTGGGAGCAGGAATAAAAAGCAATTTCCTTTACCTTTTTCTGTGTTTTACATGTTGATAATATTTTGCTGATATTTTCAACATGGGTTTAGAATAAACTTCCTATTTAAAAAACAATACTAAAAAATAAAAAAAATACTGTTTACAATTAATAACACACAAAATGAATAAACAGTTGCAGGAAGGAACATTTAAATTGTTTCTCTGGAGTCGTTTCTTGTTACTACAGCTTTGCAGTTGTTTTAATCCTCTGAACCTTTGCAACAATTGTTGTTGGCCTCATTAGCAAAAGACTATTTCTCCAGTGAAAAATGGAATACATTAGTGTATTCCTTGCAGTTGTTTGACTGTCCTCAAAATGAATGTGGACTTAAATGTCTGATATTGGAGCATGAAAATTCCAAGAAAACAAACAAATTACAGTGGATTAGCCACAAGCTTTGAGAATGTGTTAAATATGTGCACGTGGATCAAACCTCCTTCTTTACATTGCATAGTTTAGACTTATTTACATGCAGTATGCAGTAGACAGTCGCTTCCTCGGAGATGGACCTAAAAATATATATAAATGGGGGATGAAAATCTTATATTACAAACCCATGGCTTGCTCCTCTAATAGATTAAAAGTGTAGCACACCTTCCTGATGTCCATAAAATCACATGTGTTGTTAAGATGCACAATATCTTTCAAAAGGCCAGTGTTATACAGGGCAGCAGTGTGGAGTAGTGGTTAAGGCTCTGAACTCTTGACCGGAGGGTTGTGGGTTCAATCCCAGGTGGGGGACGCTGCTGCTGTACCCTTGAGCAAGGTACTTTACCTAGATTGCTCCAGTAAAAACCCAACTGTATAAATGGGTAATTGTATGTAAAAATAACGTGTAGAAAATAATGTGATATATTGTAACAATTGTAAGTCGCCCTGGTTAAGAGCGTCTGCTAAGTAAATAATAATATTCAAATAGTTTTCCTCTCCTGACTATTTAATTACTTCTCTGAATATTTTTTAGAAACACTAAAAAGCAAACAACTTAATGTGACTTGGTCAGAACAGAACAACATTTTTTCAGCACTTACACTGCCAGTCCTTTGACTAAATGGATATTGTACAGTCTAAATGTAGCCTAAGGGACCAATAAAATCAGACATTCAATACAACACTTTTTTTTTCAGAATAGCGGGTGTCAAAGCTAGTTCCATCTATACATATATTAGACAGTTAGTTTGCACTCTAAAACCATCATTGTAGTAAGTACTATGGAGTACTGAGATGGAAAAGTAGCTCATGCATTTTTAAAGTTGCATTTCACCATAATCACAAGTCTTTAAATAATCTGGAATATAAATTATATACATACTCTTATCTACAAACACAAATAAATAACATTAGTTTTTAACTTGAATAAACACTTCAAATAAAATACATGTGAAAAACATGGCGTTGTACAAAAAACAATATTTACTCAGTTTTATTTCTCTTTTTTTGCATTCCACTTCACAAGAAAATTAAAATATTGATTACTATACGTAATTTCTTTTGCAAGTGTGACCTGTATCATATTGCAGACAGAAACGGACCCTAATTTACTTGCTTCTTATATATATAGTATATACACAAATATATATACACGCACACGCACACACAGGTTTACATACCCCATGGAAATTTATAATTTCTCGAAAACAAATAATTTTGTAGCAAAAGTTTTGCTTTTGTAGATGAGGAAAAAAATGTACAAGAAATTATTTATTTCAGATTTTAAATAAACAGTGTGAAGGTTTAAGATATGAAGTACGAACAAAAAAGTTTGCCCTCTCAGCATCCCGATTCACAAAAAGGCGCTGATTTAATTTTAATCAATGAATCTTTAAAACTAAACAGTGTTAATATGATATGTTTATATGTTTAGATTGTATAATTATATGTTTATTTTCAGTAGTTTAAAGGTCCTATCCATAAGTGTTTATTCAGTGGGAGTTTCTGTAGCCCTCTGAAATATTCTCACTTCTAATTGGCTACCGAGCAGCGATGACATCACTGACTTAGTATGAACCACTCTTAGTGATAAACTAACAAAGTATTGTCTTAAGTACTGTATGTGTGGTGCAACTGAAATAAGAGGGTGTTTAGTTATAAACTAACTAGAAACAACTACGGACTTAGTAGAGACTTTACATTCTAACCTATGGGGCGTTCACACCGGACACAACGCGCATGCCGCCTCCTTGCACGTCACTTCATGTCACTTCATGAGTCCACTGTTCTCACCTGCAGCTCATTCATGGGCCGGCACCCTGAAACACTGTCCATTTGTTCATAAAACAAAAAGCAAATGTGGATGTTCCCGCTTCAATTGTTGCGGTCTTTAATTTTCTGTAGTCAGTCTGCAGTTTTTTTTATTATTATTTTGTCCCAGCACTGTTGTGCTGTTCGTGTGAATCTGTTATCTGCAAGGACTTTTGATATTTTTTAAAAGACTCGAATATTCCACACGGTGCCCATTAATTGTTTTTGTATTCCCAAGTCAGCCCATACGGACAACAAACATTTTGTCTCCTCATTTTCTCACATGCTACCACAATTTTGTTTGATGGCAGCCATTGTAAAGGGTTAAATGTTTTTCTGTTCCCCTGTCAGCTTCCTATACAAGCACAGGAAGCGAACTAAACAAAGGTAATTACTGCAGTGCCCAAGCCACTTGCTTGCCCAAGCCCCATTCGCAAACTTGCTCAGCGTCAGCTGGCCCGTTCTGTCACAGTTCAATTTAATTCTTTCTAATTTTGTCCTGTGAGAAAATGACTCATTATCATAATGTATTATTGTTGCCATTCTTTTTACTGTGCACCTCCCAGCACTAAGTCACGAGACAGATGTATTGTATCATTGGTTAATGACAGGCAAACAGAGGGAGGGACGCTGTTAGACTGGTCGGCCAGGTTGTCCTCGGCTTACCGCGCATCAGCGACCTCTGTGGACTGTCCGGGCGCCTACGGGCTTGCCTGTAAGCTGCCCAGAGCTGCGTTGTCGTCTGACGCTGTAGCTCTGGGTTGACTGCATGACGGGCCTGTAGAGTGAAAAGAAGTGGTCGGTTGACGGGACATGTTTTGGAGGACAGCGTGTGTTCGCCTTCGCCGCTCCCGAGTCAGCGCCGGAGTGGTAGCGGTGATCTGAGCCTAAAATACAATTGGCTATTTCAAATTGGGAGAAAAACGGGGTAAAATCAATTGTCAACTACAAAATTAAAAAAATAAATAAATACATAAATAAATAAATAAAATTTATTTACAAAACAGCAACGGTCATTGAAATGTCTATATAAATTAGCAATGTATATACACTGAAGGCATTCTGACTCCTTCCATGTCTTCAGTGTATATACATTGCTAATTTATATAGACATTTCAATGACCGTTGCTGTTTTGTAGTTCAGTGTTCTCCCCCCCCCCCAAACATCAATGCTAAAAATGAACACACAAATAGGTAGATAATTATTAGTTTTGCTCAAATCCTCACACCAAAAAAAAAAAAAAACAGAGCAAGTAGCTATGTATGACATGGTTCAAGTAGCAGCTCTCTGCATTAGTGAAATAAGTAGGAGAGATAACATAATAGTGAACGAAACACGATATAGGGAAGTGGATCGATTTCTGTTTTCATTTATTTTTGTGTAATATCTTCTCACTACTCTCTGCTTTTTAACTAGTAAAACGTGTGCTTTCATGAAAGGGGTTAGAATGTGTATGCTTAAAAACAGTATACCTAAATCCTTTGCATCCTTTGTAAATTTCAAGAACTGTGAAACTATATAAAGTCTCTCAAATGTAAACATCTAACATTATGTACAACCAGCTGTTCTTCATTGTGATGCAGAGCACTCTCCATTGCCTGACGACGTTTCTATTCCGAGTTTTCTTTTCAAAGCTGTGTTTGTACAGGTTGTACAGGTGGCAGCGGTTAGCAAACTACAGTTGCGCAGACACTGCAGACCAAACAACTCATTTGACCACTATCGTTATTACACTCCAGCCATGGGTAAATCTTCAGCCAGTTTGACTGAAAATCTATCTTAAACGTTCCCTTCACTGACATCACTTATTTGTGCTGTTGTATCACTAAGGCTGCATTTTTTCATGGTGAGCATGGATTTTCTCGATTTCCATGCATTAGAACCAGTGCCGTGTAACAATAATATCCAATTCTCCATGAAAATCTCAATTTCTGAAATAATAATATTTTTAGCATTTAAAAATGCACTGATTAAACGTTCGCTTCACCAGCAGACAACTGTTATAAGAAATCCAGTTACACTTGCTTACCCTAAATTATGAAACACATGGCATACAGGTTTTTTAAAAAAGCTTTAATTACAAGACACAGACAAGCCCTATGTTGAGCTCTTTTTACAGGGTGACTCAATATTTATTTTTTGCCAAATTACCCTTTGAATTTTTTCCGGGATGGTGCGGCTCTCCCTCGCTGTGGACTAGTGCGGTTCTCCCTCAGTCACTGGGCACTGGTGCGGCTCTCCCTCGGCCACTGGGAACTAATGCAGCTCTCTGGGCCCTGACGTGCCTACTTCCTGTGGAGCTGGAGTAGGAGGTCTCCTCCCAGTGGGACTGGAGATGGCAGAGCCCCTCCCATATCTGCAGATAGGTAGTTGAGTACCATGGCTGCAATGTCTGGGAGGGATGCTGGATGTGTTGCTGTTCCCAGGCTTCCCATCGCCCCCCATCTTGGGCCCACAGCAGGTCAATCACCCTCGGGAGGTCCTTCCTCATGCTTCCTTTAGGGTCCACCAGCCGGTCCCATATTTCCCTTGAGGATATGCTTCCCCTTTTTGAGCGCTGGGCGCTCGGGCTCTCCCCTCGTGGCCGCTGGCCGCACACGGTGGAATGCCTGGGCTCTGCACCACTAACCCCCTTTGAGGCAGATGAGGCAGGTGTCCTGGTCTGTCTGTGGTGATGGTACGGCCTTCAGATGGATCCACTCCTGTTGTCTCACCCCGATGGAAGGCCTTCATAAAAGAGGCAGGAGCATAAGTCCGGGAGCTGCCTATGCTCCAGGCATGCAAGGCACCACAAAGCCCATTCGGCTTCCAGCTGCCGTTAGTGGTCATGCTACCGCTCCATTTCTTCCTCCCATCCCATTTTCTCCTTTTCTCAAAACAGTGACAAACAGGTTTTAATAGGTTTTAATAGGGGTTCCATCTGCATACTAAATGCATCAGTCATTGACAGGGGTGCAAATCGTTTTGAAAATTGGTGCTGAACTGTTTTGAAAGTTTAGCACCAGAGAGCCTACTGGTGCTAAATCCTTTAAATTATTAAATACCACCCTAATCAAGCTCCCCTTACAACGGCATGAACCTTCTCTGTTCATCATCTATCATCATCTAGCTAATGAATAATAATACTACTAATAATAATAATAATAAATTAACCATGTCTACTGGTGCCAGAATTTAATATGAGGTACCCTGGCACTAGAATCTAGCTCTAAATTTGCACCCCTGATCCTTGACATCCCAATTGTTTGAACTGTCAGAGGAGGAGGTGGAGCTAGACAGCGACTTGGATGATGACCGCTAATTTTGGTGAGTACCAAACCATTTCTGCTGGTACTCATGTCAGAGTTGTAATGACGTGACTCGACTTGACTTCTGTACAAAATTGAGCATAGGTAAAAGGGCCTCTGTATGGTCAATAACAAAATCTGCTTATAAATAGGCCAATGAATCCTGAATTCACTGAAATGGAGAGACAAAGCACATTGCTAATCTCCTGTAAAATGAATCTGATTAAATCAAACTGTCTCGAACTGTCAGACCTAATGACTCGAATTGACTCGCGCCAGATAGGTGACTCGACTCGACTCGAGCTTGGCATGTCAATGTCTTGAGTGTTTGCCCCCCTGTGACTCGACTCTACTCGAATCCCAATTACAACACTGACTCACACTGGTTATTATCGTATGTTCTTATATGTGTGGGTAATCATTTTACAGATTATCTTGTTCCTTATCTTGCTGTTATACTTAGTTTGCATCTAATTACAAAACATGCCAATATTGAGCACAGGAACTCAAACAGGTCATGCATTTTAAAGTATTTAAGCATAATCTCAAGGCTGAAATAGTGTAATGTACAAATTATTTGAGTGCTGTTTACTAAAAATACATACCATTTACAGGGCATTGTAATGGAAAGTACCAATTTGTGCTATTAATATTTTATTGTGTTAAGTATCCAAACAACTAATATCTGGGAATATAATACCCAGAAGCAATATAGAGCTAATTTACGTTCATTTTTTTCATGCTTGTTTGGTTGTTAGTAGCTTATTGATCCCAGAATCTCATCAAGCAGCTTATTGAAGGATCCCAGGGTGTCAGCTTCAACAACATTACGGGGGAGTTGATTCCAGACTCCCACAATTCTCTGTGTAAAAAAGTGCCTCCTATTTTCTGTTCTGAATGCCCTTTTATCTAATCTCCATTTGTGACCCCTGGTCCTTGTTTCTTTTTTCAGGTCGAAAAAGTCTCTTGGGTCGACATTGTCAATACCTTTTAGAATTTTGAATGCTTGAATCAGATCGCCGCGTAGTCTTCTTTGTTCAAGACTGAATAGATTGGCCTCTTTTATAGCTTCCCCACATTGTCTAGATGAAGACATTTCTGAGTCAACATAAACTCCTAGGTCTTTTTCATAGATTCCTTCTTCAATTTCAGTATCTCCCATATGATATTAATAATGCACATTTTTATTTCTTGTGTGCAGTACCTTACACTTTTCTTTATTAAATGTAATTTGCCATGTGTCTTCCCAGTTCTGAATGCTGTCTAGATCATTTTGAATGACCTTTGCTGCTGCAACAGTGTTTGCCACTGCTCCTATTTTTGTGTCGTCTGAATCTAAGTAATTCATGTAGATTAGGAATAGCAGAGGACCTAATACTGATCCCTGTGGTACACCACTGGTTACCTCGCTCCATTTTGAGGTTTCTCCTCTAATCAGTACTTTCTGTTTTCTACATGTTAACCACTCCCTAATCCATGTGCATGCATTTCCTTGAATCCCTATTGTGTGCAGGTTGAGAATTAAACTTTTATGTGGGACTTTGTCAAAAGCTTTATGGAAATCTAAATAAACCATGTCGATGTTGCATGCTCAAAAAAGTCAAGCAGGTTAGTTAGATACGATCTCCCTTTCCTAACACCATGCTGACTGTCTCCCAGGATACTGTTACCATATAGGTAATTTTCCATTTTATTATAGTTTCCATAAGTTTACATATAATAGAAGTCAGGCTTATTGGTCTGTAGTTACCTGGTTCGGTTTTGTCTCCCTTTTTGTGGATTGGTATTACGTTTGCAATTCTCCAGTCTGTCGGTACAACCCCTGTGTCAAAAGACTGTTGCATGATCAAAGCTTTTACCCCAGTTTTTAATTACTGTAATTCAAAAAATTAAGTAAACACTTTGAAGGTATAGCTCATCGTTATTTGTGAAAATCCACTGTCTTACAAGCATTAGCAAAGATGTGTTGGTACCAGGGGTGACTGATACACTGACTCCCCTGGTTTCATTCTCTGTCGTGATTCTAATTAGATTAGCATATGAGCCACACCTAATATGAAGCTGTTAAGCAACAACAAGTAGATCACTACTCTCTTGACATGAAAACTAGGAAGTACCCTGTACAGAATATTATTGGTATTAGACATATATACAAAATGCACAATACACAACAGTGGTTTACAGTACCACAGAGCTGCTGTGAAGGAAGCTGTGGTTTTGATTTCTGGCTGGATGCCTTCCCCTGGTACACTAACATGGAGTCAGACAAAAACACTAAATATGACAAATCTTATTTAATCTGGGCTACACATACAAACACTCCCATAATTGCTTCCTGAGTGCAATGATTTGTAATGGATCTCCTCCAAGCAGTTGATAAATTAATAATATTAACATCAGCATAAGACATGTACAGTACTTACCTCTCGACTACAGAGCTTGCTCATTAGCTGAATTGTAAGCCATTTATGTATAAACTAGGAGGTTAGTGGTTCACATTCATCACTTGCCTCTCCATTCAATTCAATGGGCTAAGATGCCAAGCCATTACTCTGGCACCCTATAGAAAAGAATGATCTGTGGCTGAAACAGGTAATTTAATGTCTGTGTTCTTTGCATACAAGCTATAGTATGTATGTATGCACACTTGTGTTTACTGTGAAGTGCTAGCTTTGATTAAGCGGGGAGAAATGTAATAGTTCTCCTCCTAGCGGCTGATGAGTTAATAATACTGACTCGGCTGCAGATGTTGGGCAAAAATATTGAAACAGATACTGTAACTGTTTATAGTATTGGTTTAGGATTTCTTTACATGAAGCCTAGAAAGTTCTGACATCATGCACATACCACACACATTCCCTTTCAATTCGAAGACGACCACCAAAACATTACTTATGGGATATGCCTGCCTTTTGATAGGTATTTACTGAGCTCTTAATATCAGAGCAGCCGATAGGCCCCTTCCTGGGGTGACGTCCACCGTCCCGCCTACCGAGGGATTAAACAGTCAGCCCATGGAAGCCACATTCTCTTTGTGCCTCTCAAGACGGTAAGGTAAGACCTCTGTGTTGAACTGTGTTTTGAAAAAGAGCTTTTCTGAGTTTTCTGAGCTGGCTTGCCGCTTTCGTGGAATCAGCGGCTCCAAATCAAAGCCTCTTTTTTCCTTTTCTCCTTTCTTCAGCAGCCAGCTCGCTTGCATTGCAGGCTGCCTTTTCTTACTCTGTCGTGTGTGAGTGACTGCCTTTGCAGTATTGATTTAAAGGAGTGTGTGTCTGTGTCTTTTCTGACTTACACTCTTGAGGAGAACGCAGTTCCTCCACCGGGGCTAGGCCTTGCTGTAACCTTGCTGTTGAGTGATTTTGCCGACTGCCGTACGCACAGTAGTGCGAAATATAAATAAATAAATAAATGGTATTGTTGTTATTGCGTGACCCGATCGCACAGCCTGCGTTGTTGTGCTGTGGTTTAGCTGCAGTGCAGTGTTGAAAACAACAACAACCAGTCAGCCGTGTATATTCTTCCACTGGGGCTGCGCTTTACCTTACTCTTTCTCTTTTCAACAGCCTACATCGCTTTCCGATTGTAGTCTGAGGTAGGCTTGCTGTTTTGTGTTTTCCTCTGCTATTGCAGTTAAAAAAAAAAAAGAGTTGACGCTGTATTCTCTTGGCCAGCCCTCTCGGTGCGCTTAAAAATTCAGTTCACCCCACGTTGCTGTGGTGACTGCTATTTTACCCTCACAACTTTACTGTTGTGTGTGTGTTTGTGTGTTTTTTCTATTAATATATAGATATACTGTATATATATTTAAAAAAATATATTTTTTAAATACATATGCACCAGGCACCGTATTCACTGCGTGCACAGAGTGTACTATATATACAAGCATGATTCCTCCATCAGGACTTTTTCTTCCTGTCTAACACACCGCAGCTCCTTGAGCCTGTGTCATTAACACCTGCACTCGGTGCCCTGATTCGTCGGTGTACCAGTACTGTATTCTGCCTCACTCAGGGTCCTCGGTGGTTCTGCACCTTTGGTGCCTGAGTTCTTCAATACACAGGCCTACACCCTCCAGTGTTTAAACAACGCCCTTGGGGCCATACAGACATCAAGCATGGCTGAATTCCACGCTTGCATGTCCTGCACAACATCCCCTGCTAGCATGGTTGAGCCGTACACATCGTTGAGAGCCCCTGGCCTGGCAGCAGGCTCAAGCCCTTGCTCTGACCCCGGCTCAACCGATAATGCCGGCCCCGGAGCTGACCCCACCTGCACGGGGGTCACCCTGAATGTTACAGAACCGGATGTCAGCATTGCTGAGGAGGACCATGATGCAATTTCGATTGCGGCCTCATAGGAAGCAGCCCTACCTCCCCTGACCATTCCTTGGACCAGCAGTTGAGGAATTGTTGCAGGTAGCCTCAATGCTCCCCTCCTGTACTCTGGTATGGGAGAGAACGAGACACTGGCGTCTGCCGTACTCGCCAGTCTGTCTGGCCGGGCGAATGGTTTATAACAGTGGACTGAAAGGACGCGTGTTCCACGTCCCTATTCGTCCAGCGTATCTATGCTTTCACTTTTCAGGGGAGCGTCTTCGAGTTTTCCCTGCTGCCATTCGGCCTCTCCTTAGCCCCCTGTATTATTATTATTATTATTTGTTTATTTAGCAGACGCCTTTATCCAAGGCGACTTACAGAGTCTAGGGTGTGTGAACTATGCATCAGCTGCAGTCACTTACAATTACGTCTCACCCAAAAGACGGAGCACAAGGAGGTTAAGTGACTTGCTCAGGGTCACACAATGAGTCAGTGGCTGAGGTGGGATTTGAACCAGCGACCTCCTGGTTACAAGCCCTTTTCTTTAACCACTGGACCACACAGCCTCCTGTATGTTTTCAAAGTGCATGGATGCCATTTTAGCTCCTTTGCAGCTGCAAGTGATCAGGGTGATGAACTACCTGGACGACTGGTTGATTTGTCCCAGTCGCAGGAAGCAGCAGTGGCCCATGCAGCGATTGTGACGAGCATCAGTTGAGGCTGAGTCTCACCCACAACGATGCCAGAGCCAATTAATACCGGTGCAAAGTACTGTCTACTTGGGTCTCCGGCTGGATTCCCTTACGATGTGAGCCTACCTGTTGGACGACAGAGTAGCTGCCATTCGCAACTGTCTGGCCCTGTTCAACAAGGGTTCACAGTACAATTGGTGTTGTGTTAAAAACTATTGGGTCTGATGGCCGCAGCCTCATCAGCCACCCAACTGGGGTTACTCCACATGCGCCCGATCCAAGTGTGGCTCAGTGTCTTTCGGATACACCCTAAGCACGACAGACACCGTTGGCTGACCGTGTCTCGCCTATGCTGGGAAGCCCTATGCTGGTGGAGGCAAGCCTCACACCTGAGCAAAGGCGTAAGGATGGGAGTGATACACAACCATCAGTTGGTGACGACAGACACATCCAGCTCCGGTTGGGGGGTGGTCTGGGCAGGCAGAGGAGTCTGCAGACCCTGGTCGGGTCGCTGGACATCCCTGCACATAAATGCGTGGGAGCTGAGAGCGGTCCACCTCGCGCTTCAACATTTCCTTCCTGTGCTCCAGAATAGACATGTCCTTGTCCGCATGAACAACATGTCAGTAGTGGCATACGTGAACCACCAGGGATGGCTTCGGTCCCTGGAGTTACACAGCATAGCCTTCCGACTGCTGATCTGGGCATAGAGGCACTTACTTTCCCTCTGGGCTGTCCATCTCCAGGGAATGGTGAACTGGGCAGTGGACCTCCTCTCCAGGGAGGGTCCTCATCCTTCAGAATGGCGACTGCACCCTCAGGTGGCGCAACACATTTGGGAACCTGTGACAGGGAACCGGGTCGCTGGTTCCTGCGCAAGTGTGTGCCTGTGGAAAATCAGCTGCGACGCGCAGTTGGAGACGCGTTGCTAAGCAACCAGTTGAGTGGCAGGCTCGTCCTGAGCTAAAGTGATCGGGAGGTCTGGATTGGCTGGGAGGCGTGCTTGGGGATGCTGCGCAGAGCTCAAAAAGCGGCTGCGCTACAGCTCGGGCTGCTGCAAGGCCATTGCTGTATAGATGGCGCTGTGTGAGAGTTTGTTTACATCCAGGAGGGAAGGCCCGCCTCGGGAACGACTACTACGGAGCCCTTTAACTGCAAGACGGGGCCTGTGAAAGTGATTGCCCAGCCAGGACCGTCAGAATGGCCCGGAGTCGCTGGGAGGCCAGGACTTCAGAAATAACACAACAGAAGTAGGGCAGCTTAGGGGAGGTGGATCCCAAAACAGTATAAAGAGGGTTACCGTAGAGTAGTAGGTTCCTGGAGCAGGACGTTCCTTTTAGTGGGACTAGCGCTCGTCATTTTGTGTGGCAAACTTTTATTTTTAGCTTTTGTTTTTTTTGTTTTTATATTACTTTATTAAATGTGACACTAGGTCTACCATCGCTGGTACCCTAGTGTCAGTTTGGTGTTAAAATTAAATCTGCGCGCCTGAGTGGCGTATCAACACCAATGCTCTGTGTCTGTCAGTATTTTCCAGTGACTACCCGCACATGTAACACTTCACCCTGTTACAGAACCCTTCGGGGAAGCCCAAGTCAATCTCTTTGCCACAGCAGAGACGACCCATTGCCCACTGTGGTTCTCTCTCCATAGATGCGGGGGTCCACTAGGTGTCAACGCCCTAGCCCACGAGTGGCCCAAAGCCCAAAGTATTTTCAAAATTGGTGCATGACCCCAATTATTGCCCTATAGCAACTATTTTACATTTTCTGCAAGATCTATTAGAGACGGGTCGAACCCCTCTACATTGAAAGTGTACCTAGCAGCCATATCTGCATGCCATGTCCCCATGGACTCAATGTCCTAGGCCGTCATATACTAGCGACCCATTTTCTCAAGGGTGCTCGGCGGTTACGTCCTCCTAAGAAGGATGTTCTCCCTGAATGGAGCCTAGATGTGGTACTGGAGGCTCTCACTAAGGCCTCGTTTGAGCCTATACACTCCATAGAGTTGAAGTATCTGTCTATGAAAACAGCCTTCCTCTTGGCCATCACCTCTTCAAAGCGGGTCAGTGAGCTGGAGGTGCTGTCGGTGCACAGCTCCTGTATGCGTATTTGGGATGATTGTAGCAGGGTGTCACTGCGTACAAACCCTGCTTTCCTCCCTAAGGTGATCATAGCCTTCTACATGAACCAGTCTGTGGAACTGGAGTCTTTCCATCCACCTCCGTTTTCTTTGGAAGATGATAAGAAATTGAACTTCTTCTGCCGGTGCGGGCATTGAGGTGTTACGTGGATAGGACAAGAGCTCTGCGTTATACTGACCAGCTCTTTGTCTGTCGCGGTATATGGATCCTAGGACAGTCCTTCTCGAAGCAGTGACTGTCGCACTGGATTGTCACACTGCGTATGACAATGCTGCCTTGTCCCCACCTGGGCGGGTAGCCGCGCACTCTACCAGAGGGTTGGCTACATCTTGGGCCATCTTCAGAGGGGCCTCGCTGTCCAATATTTGTACTGCGACTAGCTGGGCTACGTCACATACTTTCTCCAGGTTCTATTGCCTTAATGTGATAGATCCTTTCTTGCCTTCATTAGGCACAGGGGTCCTTGAAGTTGCATGCTCGCACCGCTAGCTTTGGGTTATGCAGTTCTGATGCATCCCTCATATGCTGCCATTTCTTCTGAAAGGGAATGTTAGGTTACTTACCGTAACCCTGGTTCCCTGAAAGAGAGACGACCACCAACCAGCGAGGTCGAATTGGTCGCCCTCACGGGTTTGATGCAAAAAGAGAATGTGGCTTCCATGGGCTGACTATTTAATCCCTAAGGCGGGACTGAGGACGTCACCCCAGGAAGGGGCCTATCGGCAGCTCTGATATAAAGAGCTCAGTAAATACCTACCAATAGGCAGGCATAAGTAATGTTTTGGTGGTCGTCTTCTCTTTCAGGGAACCAAGGTTAGGATAAGTAACCTAACGTTCCTCCTGCTACAGAAAGTATGCTGTCAAGCACCTTAAAATGCATGCAAATAAAAAGGCAATAGCAAGCAATTCTTCCTTAGCAATTCAAAACTTCGAGAAATAGTAGGCTTAACAAAGCAAGAGAAAGTACGCCTAAAGTACATAGTACAATGAAACCCACTTAAGTGACTGCAGCAGCACCCCTAGTCTCTGTAAGTAGCTTTGGATAAAAGCATCTGCTAAATGACAAAATAATAATAATAATAATCATAATAATAATTTCACTCTTGTTTATGTCACACTCCGTGTATTGTATCAGACAGAATATAATAGGAGTCAATGGAAACAAGCTTGTGATAATATTACTTTGGTTATTATTACGATCCGCTTGATACCAATGACATTTAGGAGCCATGCAATTTCTATTCACTCCACTTAATATAATTTCAAACTGTGTGTATGTATATTTACACTTTTTGTATACCTGCACAACATGATCATCATTCTTGACATGCAGAAAATACTGGCTGTGCAGCATCTATTCTATATATAGTGTTTAGCTTTGTAAGGTTTCAAATTAAAATGGAAAAGCAACCATATATATATATATATATATATATATATATATAGAGAGAGAGAGAGAGAGAGAGAGAGAGAGAGAGAGAGAGAGAGAGAGAGACAGGACTGCACTGAATAGACATGGCAGTGGCAATGTGACAGATCATTCCTCCAGAAAAGTTGGGATTTGTTAGCAAGGTCTGTTCTGAAGAAGGCCCAGTCAGCAACACCTGCTGTGTATGAGAACATTGTCCTCCTGAAATAATCCATCTCTGCAATAATAGAGCATTTTGAGATAGACTTGGTCATCTCACTATGGTATGGATCTTGTTGTTAATTAGAAGATTCAGATTAGTGATATAGCATAGAGTACAATGAGTTTTAGACCCTAATTTTCTTAGTGATTCCAGCAGTAAAATCCAGAACAAATACTGAATTCATTCATTAGCAATACATTAGCATAAGTCTCACTTTACAGTATATCTCAAAGATAATCTCTGAAGCCAAGTGTAGTCTATTCTAACTAAATCTACATTATTGGCTTTACTTTCCCTCCTACATGTTTTTCTTTTGCTGACGCAGATCTTATCTGTCTCATTTAGCGAAACCCATTTATCATATTCAACATGCAACAAAACCATGGTTACCAACATTCTAATTGGAATAACGTTTGGTCACAGCGGAGCTATACCTTGTAAAGATAAAGATCCTACACACATTAAAAAATTGTCTCAAATAAACCATAGAAAACACAGCATATAAAAGTGTATTACACAGAACTTTATAGCATAAATTTACGAGTAAAAATAATATGCACAGAACAAAACATTAGATAGTTGAACAGAACTAACTTGCCCTTATTATTCAGAGTCTGAGCTCCACCCCTCTCTCCTGCTTCAGCACAGCTGGACTCAGAGTCACTGGAAGGCAGACGGCCTGCTTCGTCCTGCTGTGGAGACTTCAGCCATCGGTCAGGGTATTGTGCACAATACTCATTAAGTGTTTTCCTCTTGCTCCCCATTTTCAAATCAAACTACTAACCGTATACCTATAGCAACAGCTTACCTACACCATAGCCCGCTAATTTCAAAGTAGGTGCTTTGAACACAGACTCCCACAGCGCAGCTCTCACAGGCAGCTCACACAGGGTAGTGCTGCGTGCGCAATTGTTGTTACCGAGTTAACTTCTTACCATCTAACGTTAGTAATTCTAATAAAAACGATGAATGGATTAATACATAATTAGGCTATCTCAGTGCAGGATTATGTGCTAATGTCACCTGCATTTAAAAAGCGCTATATTAAAAAAGATAATATAAATTACAGATCATTTACTCAGTCAACTAGCTAAACGTACAAAGACCAACCCCAGCCCTAAAACCTAACCCAGTACCTAACCCTAACCCTAAATTATGAGTTGCGCACACAGCACTACCCTATGCGAGCTCATATAGGGTAGTGCTGCGTGTGCAACTCATAATTTATATTTTCTTTTTCAATCTTTCTGTCACTTTATTAAAAGAGATAGTTGTTACAGGGGGCAGGTTAATACAGCGCTTTATAAATGCAGGTGACATTAGCACATAATCTTGCACTGAGATGGCCTAATTATGTATTAATCCATTCATAATTTTTATTAGAATTATTAAGGTTAGATAGGCTATATAAACATGTCCCAGTCACTACAATTCCTCATGCAGCACTACCCTGTGTGAGCTGCCTGCGAGAGCTATGCTGTGGGAGTCTGCGTTCTGCAGCAATACCCCTCTCGAAACCACACTAGCCTCCTAAGGGACCACTGAGATGACTGACAGCGACATGTAGCTATTCATAGCGGAACTGAGACGGGACTGACAGCAAGTACAAAAATTACACAAACTAGAGATGATTTCTAAATTATTTTTGGTAAGAAAATATAAAATAGCGAGTGATTTTACCAACATTTATCCTATGTAAATCGACCGATTAAAAATAAAAAAGCAGCAAGACTAACAGATGCTGACCTGCTGACAGTTTTTACTGTTACCATGATCACAGCATATGCAATTGTGTTTTTCACATATTTTGTTAACTGATGTTTTTAATACCCAATTCAGATACTGCGTATTGATTCTTAGTTCTGTGATGTTGGATATTTGAAGACTTCACTAGATGAAAAGTTTCAATAACCTGTTGCATGCAAGTACCTGAATTACTTCTGCCACCACCACTAAGACAAATTGTTATGAACATTGATTAATCCCAATATGTGTAAAATCTTAACATTTTAGATTAAAACTGGTAAATCAATTATATAAAAAACATGGCATTTTCTACCAATCAATATTTATGTCCAAATGAAATATTTAAAAGAAGCATCAAATGGATAATTGGAATTAGGTGGTGTTGTTTGATAATACCCTGTAACAGGCCTGTTGTGTTACTGTGTGGGTATCCGCTGATAGATGGGAGAGGCAGAGAGGTTGTATTTGAAACACCACTCAAGCGTCCAGGTTTTATTAAAAAATTAGTCAGTTGCAGTAGGTGGGGGCCGCCACTAGGGTACCAGCTATGGTAGACCTAGTGCAGGAGGACGAACACAAAAGTTAACATAAATACAAAAATGCAAAACAAAACCCTTTTCAAAAACTAGAAAATAAAAATAGGCCTACAGGCAGCCGAACGTTACCTCTGCTAAAAGGAGGATCCCGCTCCAGGAACCTTCTCACTGACATACATTTAAATACATTTCTGTGGTATTCAAATCCCCTAAATTAATTCCCTTTGTAAACACCAGAACCCATTGGTTGCGGAGAACAAAGAAACATGTTTCAGACCCTTTTTAAAGGCATGTGGCCAGGGTTCATTGATAATCAATTAGTCCATCAACACCAGGCAACACATGAATCTTAATTAGGCAGGGAGGGAATTCTAACCTCTCAGGCCTGCCATATCAAGCACAAACTTAAATTTCAAATTAAAAGCATTTTATTTACACACCCAACAAAAAATACATAATTTATACATGCAGTCCTCAGACCTGCCACATAACCCTATAGATAGTGGACACCTTAAAGTGATATTATTATTATTATTATTATTATTATTATTATTATTATTATTATTATTTATTTATTAGCAGATGCCCTTATCCAGGGCGACTTACAATTGTTACAAGATATCACATTATTTTTTACATACAATTACATTATTTTTTTACACATTATTTTTACATACAATTACCCATTTATACAGTTGGGTTTTTACTGGAGCAATCTAGGTAAAGTACCTTGCTCAAGAGTACAGCAGCAGTGTCCCCCACCTGGGATTGAACCCACGACCCTCCGGTCAAGAGTCCAGAGCCCTAACCACCACAGAGTTTTTTTGTTATATATAAACAATTTGCAGATGTTCATTAGTCAACAATAAAATGTATCATTACCAATAATTTAAATTTGCTGTTCTGTATCAGAGAATGTCCTGATGAGACATACACTGAAACAATCAGTTTCACGTAATAATATATATTCATATTTTTTTTAAAAACACGTCTACAGCTATTTTGTTAAACACATCATTATATATAAATAACTTTTGTTATTTAATTCAATGTGGTTGTGGGGCACTTCTTTTTTAAATATTGTAAGCATGATAATGATGATGTTTTCTATAAATATTGCAATAAACTGTGATGGACAGTACTGTATAATAGTCATTTAATATATGAAGAAGAACTACAAGTTTGCCAGTTTTTGGCACCTTATTTCATTTAATGTTTGGCTTATTAAAAAAAAAAATCACCTCTGATGTAATAATGTATGGAAGTACATAAAATAAGAATGGTGGCTTTATATCTTATTGTATAGTTTTAGTGATTTAGATTTAGCACAAAGTTCACTCTTTTATAGAGAGCTCTGTCAGTTTATTTTCTAACTTGGCAGGTCAACTGCTGAATCTCTCAATAAACTCCATTTCCAAATTTATAGAAAAGACTGGAAAAAATTAATTAAGAACAGGCTGATAGATCTAAACATTATCCTCATGGCACCTGGAATAGATATGCTCAGTTTTTTCACCACACTTTATCTCATGTAAGTTATTGTGACTACAATCTGAAGCAAAGCACTGTATTATTTTGGGGAGTGCAACAGGATAGTGTCAGGAATGAGACTCAGAGGCTTGGAAGCTGCAGTTTAAAACTCTGGTGCGTACATTTATTAACAAAATAAACAAAACACAGGAATAGGAACAAGGACCAAAACCCCAGACACTTTTCAGGCTGGGTAGAGCCTAGTTCACGGAATTGTTACTTTGGCAAACAAAATAGCAGAAATAACCACTCACTTGTTCTGTCTCCTCTCCACATTTCTCCGTAACGAGCAGAAGCTGGGCTTTATATAGCATGTGGCTAAGGGGTTGATTGATCATGAATCATTCAATCAACACCATCCAGACACATGCTCACATTGTGTTGGAAGGGATGCGTTTTAACCCCATCCCTGCCAAACTTAAATAAATATCAAACCACATTTATTTACAGGGCAGGCCTCAACCCTGCCACAGGGAGCTATTTTAAGTATGTTATGGAATCAACCTCAGAGACCAACTTGTAAGTAAAAAAAACAACAACTTGGCTTTAAAGTAGCAGTGGGAGTAGGAATTTCAAACACAACAAGCTTTTTGGAGGATATGCAACTCAAGATTTTACTTCAGAAACAAATAGAAGTAGAGGGCTCAGGTCATCTCAACAGACAATAATACTAGTTTAAAAAAGCATATCAGTAACATACACCCACCTCCCACAGCTGTAAATTCAAAATTAGAGCCACAAGTATGATGAAAAGGCTGATGATCATGAAATATAACAACAGTACAGAATAGTGAAGAATAAGAAATGACAATTCAATGTTTGTCACAATTTGAGAAGTAGTTCTCCAGCTATATGCAAACATGTTTCTGTGACAGATGGACAGATGTATGGACAGACAGACACCCCTGCATATCTGCAGAATCTTATATTCTCAAGTTATGCTAAATAGTGTTAATACCAAGTTTTTTGAAAGCTTCTTTTGAAAGGCAAAAGTAAGAATCTTCTTTTGTCATCCTTTTGGCCGGCCAAACCATTTAAAGATCAAAAGATCTTTCATGAGGAGAACAGACACGGACCTGTTGCTGTTTTCTGGTTACATTTTTGAGTCTGATGTTCAGGGTTTATAGTCATAATCAAACCTAGTATCCATCTCTGTGGAATTAGATGCACTTGCTTGTTTGGTTCTAGTTCATTTGATTTGCTGGGGATATTGTGACAGGGTTGCCGTGGGTTCAGCAGGAAGAAAGGAGACACTGCAAAAGATTTCTTTGGCACTTGTAAGTGCTGTTTATTGCACTAGCTGTGGGCTAGGGCTGGTGCTTAAAAGTGCCGTTGGTTTGAAAAGCAAATAATAAAATGGATTATAGAATATAGCTCTACTCACTGCCACTCTCTCAGCACGCACTCCCTAAACAGCACACAGGCTGCACCTTATATAGGAGTCAGCAGGTGGGAAAGAGTGGACCTGGTTGGAACCAGGCTGCAGCAGCTACACAGACAGATGCACAACATATACTGACAGTGAATACAGCATACAACTATTTACAAGCAATTCCCGCCCCCCAGCAGTTCAATGCAGCACCAAAACGTCCCATTCATAAGTCCTGCGGGACCCGACGCTACAATATATTTGGGTGTCCATCTGTATGTCATTCAGAATTCTGGAGATATTGTGGGATGTATGTCACATCTGTTGAGAGTACTGTATGTCTGAACATCACCAGAATGATATTCCCAGCCTGCACATGGAAAACCACATGGGAATAGCTCTGTGAGTAGTTAAAATAGATTCAGTCTCTAAGCCACCATGTTAGCAGGGGTACTTTTGAATACTGCTCAGTATACAGTTTGAAGCCCCACATGTATCAATGAAATGCATGTTGGCAGTAGGAAAGGAAAGATATTTTTGAAATGGGTTGCATTTATTAGGCCAATTACACAACCAACATAGAATATTATGTATGTTGACGTTAAACACCCCATGCCTGCTTGTTACATTACACCCAACTGAGTTACTAGTCTGAATGGATGCATCTGCCAGTTGCATTACACTCAGAAAGAGATTCCCTAAAGCTAGCTGCTAGAGGGTGTTCATAAATATCACATCTACTTTTTTTGACAGACTGTTGAAAGGTTTTTTCTATTCTGTACATTATTCAATCAAGCAAGTACTTCTAAAATAATGACCTACTGTAATCTAATTACATATCTAGTACCTGGCTTTTTAAGCTTTATGACTTTATCATAAATGGAAGTGTGCACAGACCCCGAACCTAACTGAATTTGGAAGTATTTGGCCAACCTGAAACACAAGACAACACAGGGTTATTGTTACTGTGTAAGTGTTTGGGTTATGTAACTCTCTCTCTCTCAGGCAATTACATGAATTCAGTGGTTTTTTAAAATCATTTTTATTCAGCATTTCATCATTAATGTTTTTTTTTTTTTTAATTAATTTACAGTCTGCCTATAAATGTTGCTACAGTATCTTTCTCTTTAGACACAGTATGCACAGAATAACACAGAATCGCAGCACACAGTAAATTCAGTGACCTTTACACCACCCTTGGGAATGTTGGCATGCTCTCCTTTAACCTATTTACAGCAGTTTCATCTGGTTATAGCACGTCTCAGTTCCTAGATGCCTATTTTATACCATAGGGCTGTGTGGACTGTGCATCACTCTAAATTACTCCATCTTTGATAATAACTCATTAAAAGGCTGATCCCAAAATGCAGAACCAAAAAGTAAGAGGGAGTTCAGGGTTTAGAAATTCAGTCAGTGTAGACAGTGAAATGAAACTTGCCACTCCTTGTTTATTCTTTAAGATTAAGTGCAGACAAGAGTGGCGTGTAGCTTGAGATCAATGTTTAATTCTTCATTTGTTATTCTATACCCTTTAAGCTTGCTCTGTTACAGTACCAGTTGAGAGGCTCAGTTTCAAATTTTATAATCCTTTTCTTTGCATGTGTGGGCACGTTTTTAGTCAAAGAACAGGGAATCATTGTAAATGAAGCCATTGATCCTTTTCACAATTTAGTCACAAACCAATTTAGAATCAGATTTATTTAATGTCAAGTGTAGTCATTGACGCTTGGGATGCACAATAATTAAGGAGACTGCTAAGTGTAAGACAAATTGGATTGTAGAGTTCCACTAAATATAAGAAAGTAGCGTCCGTATACCAATAAGCAGCGGACGTGAAGCAGAGTTTAAGTGTACTGTGTCTTGCACAAAAACAAATCAATAGGTAGTGAAACAATGCAAGTAAAATCTTATAAAATGTTTCTAAACTAAAGATTCATTTGAAATTTACTTGTGCCAGACTACTCATAGTAATTTACTAGCTTGTATATAGCTATATTGAGGATTGTCAAGGAGACATGGAAAAGAAAACTGAAATATTTTCCAATTCATTATCTTCTGTTTATGTATACATTTATATGAATGTATTAAGATGGGCCAGTCGCAACGCAAACATACCACAATTTGCATTTTCATTGCAACAATTCTCAAAGTATATATTTTGTTGTATGTACTAAGAGAAAATATGTTAATGAAAATAGCCGCAATATACTAATTTAAATATTTGAGTTGTGGTTTGTGGCCCGAAGGATAACGTCTATACAAGCAAGGGTGCAAGAATCAAAATAACATTGTTTTTGTTAAATGTAAATGTTATCTGTACAATGCATTCTGTTCCTTCTTCATTTTACCTATTTTAATACTGTTATATATATATATATATATATATATATATATATATATATATATATATATATATATATATATATATATATATATAAAATGAAAGGCAGTTTAATCCCATCGGATTCTAAAGCGGGGCCCCAACCTTCACCATCAAAAAGCTTTTCATAATCATTCAGTAGCCCTTCGCTACTGGTAACACAAAATAAATCATGCTGCTGCATTGTACACATTGGTGTACAATGCAAATACAAGATTAAATTGAAACTAAATGATTTTCGGGTTTTTATTTTATTTTAATTATTATTATTTTTAACTTGGCCTACTTAGTAGCCTAGACAATTAACACACAATAGATCATGGTCCTATACAGATGCTCAGAATGAGCTGGAGGGGTTAGTGGCACATGTGTGCAGTCTATTGCTCCCAACACGCTGGGAAAACCAGAAATGTCATAGAAATTTGTTTTCAAATCTTGTAAGTACATCCCGACTTCAGTGAAAATTAGGTACTGGGTGTTCGCCTCAAAAGTGCATTGAGCACAACTGGCAACGCATGAGAAAAAGCGGACTGGGAAATGCTAGCAACAATTGCGACTGTTTAAAACATGCTTTCATAAGTTCTTAACAAATTGATGCAATTTTAAGTGTTGCAATTGTCGGCAGCTTAAATACATCTCATTATAACATTTGTGAACCCTCATTTGCACTAACTCCACCCCCTTTTGTGAATTTATGCAGGAACGCCCATAATTACATATTCATCTATGGTTGTCCTGCAAAGAAAAACTGCTGCCGCAAAGCATTCCCTAAAAAGTCTAGCATGGTGCGTGTTTAGTACATTTCACCCTAGACTTCTGACTCGTTTGCAACTGGTTTGCAACTATTGCGACAGGCACAACACTTTAGTACATCTACCCATTAATGTTTTCTATTTTTTAATCACATCGGACTGTGCCAATTATTAAAATCTAAATTTTAGGTGATTTGGTGTCCTTAATTAAAACATAAAGAAACCTGTGAATTGCACATCTGCTTGAAATGTGATTATTTTATACAAAATCAATTACAAGTAGTAAAAAACAGCAGCATGCAGTTTGTGCTGTGGATGGAAACTTAAAGGGGTTACAATGCAATCTCTCAGACTTTAATCATCTATCCCATTCATTCCGTTTGTGTTTTAAATGTGTGATTTATTTGAATTCCTTTCTCAATGTAGAGAACAATATCCACACAAGTCATTCTTGGGTCTGTTTTCTGGTTGTACCCCCCTTTACAGGTCAGTTTAATCTTTTAATTGGTTCATTTGTTTGCGATCTACTTACAAAAAGGCAGCCAAATGAACCAATGAAAACCGTGATTTAGGTATTTATGCATGTTTTGTTGTTATATTGGGTGTGATAGTGTATTTATGCAAGCATTATGCATTGCTTTGTGTATAGTTTCTGTATAAAATAAAATAGAACTTTAGCAACCAAATCTATATAAGGATATCATTAAATCAAATATCCAGGTAACCATTTAACATTGTTATTTATGATAATTTTAGTAACAATTCTTAAAACCAGGACTGCATGCAGGACAGTCACTTTCCCCTTACTTTATTGGTTTCCTCAGATCAGTTAACACATGTAACTGTGTGACAGACAGTCTCCATGTATCCCCAAATTCTTATACATCTCAGTAACTTGTGCCAGATAATGTCCTTAGCTAGTTTCATCACAGTTGGAAAAGCTGTTATCTCTATCCTTCACTGCTGTACTATATATCCCTGTCACTGGGGATATTCATATGCTGATATTCACCCACAGGGGGATAATTGTAACTGCAGGTACCTGGCATGTTATGCAATCAAGATCCTGTGTTGCACACAAAGACCCCGTTCACACTACAGGTCCGGCCCTGGGCCGCCACATATTTAGATCTGCAACCCCGTTCACATTTGCCTTTTCAAGGCGCCTTTGCGCATTCACATATGTGACTGAAAAGCAGGCCTAAAATGTGATGAACTGCTTTTTTTTATGGAATGTTAGCCTGCACTCAGAATGGAAGAGCTACCGGGATATACAGTAATAATTTTGTAGGAAGTGTTTCTTTTTTTTTTTTTTAATTTAGTCATCGCCAATTTTTTACCCCGTTTTTTTCTCCCCAATTTAGTATGCCCAATTATTATCTGTATCCTCGCTCACCGCCGCAACCCCCAGCCGACTCGGGAAACAGCGGTTGGAACACGCGTCCTCCGTAACGTGCTCCTGCCAAGCTGTCATTTTTCACACTGCAGATCCACAGCGATGCCACCAGACCTATAATGCCGGAGGACAACACAGATCTGGCAGCTCCACTGCAGAACCACAGGTGCCCTATCGGCCACAGGGGTCGCTGATGCGTGGTGAGCCGTGGATTCCACTGCCGACAAAAGCCCTCCCTACCCGGGCAGCACTCAGCCAATTGTGCTCCGCCCCCTAGGAACTCCCGGTCACGGTCGGCTGTGACATAGCCTGGATTCGAACTTGCGATCTCCAGGCTATAGGGTACATCCTGCACTCCGCATGGAGCGCCTTTACTGGATGCGTCACTCAGGAGCCCCCAGGAAGTGTTTCTTAATTTTTTTTTTTTTCAATGCAGCACAGTAGCAATTTTATGGTATATATATTATAAAGACATATTGACTATTTTGACTTACTGTTATGGTGTGTAATGGGGTGACGGTCCGAGCTTAACCCCACTGTGGCAAAGTGCCCCCCGTGTATATTGTATGTTACGTGTTGTGTGTAAATGTTGGTGTATAGGCATTGGTACACGGGATATAAGCGGGTCTGTGTTTCACGTGTATTTAAAAATGTAGATTTGTATTTAGGCACGAGGAGGGCACAAATCACTTCACGTGCTGGTTAAAATGTAATGTGTGGTCACGGGAGTGCACTTAATTAATTCACGTGCAGTTGTACCGAGATTCCAACTGAATGATTGACTAGCAATCGAAGTCTCGGTACAACTGCATAAAACAGCATGTTTTCACTCACTCGGGTTGGGTGTTCGTGAGTGGAGAACGGTGGAGAAAGGGAAACTAAAAAGTAGAACTTAAATATATGTTTTCACTCACCGTGTTTGTTCGTTTGTCTGTATAGTCCGTTTTGTTTACCTGTTTGTTTTGGTGAATGTGCCGTGTCCTGTGTGTTTTTTGTCTTACAACCTTTTTATTTTCTGTTCTGTTTATTTATTAAATGCTGAGCGAAAGCATTCGCTCAGCTCCACCAAACTCCACCTCTGTCGTTTATTTCCTGGCTCTGGTCTGACGTCACCCACTACAGCCATCTTTGTGACACGTGGTGTCAGAAGAGGGATCTACAGCGCCTCCAGGACTCAGGCCAGAGCAGGAACCGCAATTTGTTGTTTAAAAAAAAAAAAAAACACAACAACAACAACAACAAAATAAATAAATAAATAAATAAATAAAGAATGGAAGGCTGGAACTGGAGAGATGGCTGCCAGGATCTGGAGGTCCTCCTCGGTGGTCTAGAGGACCAAGGCTGGTGCCTTGCCTGTGGGGAGTTCGGGCACCCGGTGGTGTTGCCTGCTGTTTTTGCCTCCACAGCCCAAGTGGGAGGAGCCCGAACGTCCTACGCCTGAGTGGGAGGAGCCCGAACGTCCTACGCCTGAGTGGGAGGAGCCCGAACGTCCTACGCCTGAGTGGGAGGAGCCCGAACGTCCTACGCCTGAGTGGGAGGAGCCCGAACATCCTACGCCTGAATGGGAGGAGCCCGAACGTCATACGCCTGAATGGGAGGAGTCGGTGCATCCACAGCCTAAGAGGGAGGAGTCGGTGCATCCACAGCCCAAAAGGGAGGAGTCTGTGTGTCCACAGCCCAAGAGGGTGAATTCCTGCTGGTCCCGCCTCCGCCACCTCCATCGGCAGGAGCAGAGCAGCAGGAGCTGCCTCTGCCTCCGCCACCTCCACCGCCAGGAGCAGAGCAGCAGGAGCTGCCTCTGCCTCCTCCACCAGCAGAGGGTGAATGCCTGCTGGGTCCCTGTCCACCAGCAGAGGGTGAATGCCTGCTGGGTCCCTGTCCACCAGCAGAGGAAGAATGCCTGCTGGCCTCCCCTTCCGAGGCAGAGCCGCACCAGTCCCCTGCAAGAGAGGGAGGGCCGCACCAGTCCCCTGAAACAAGGGTAGACTACACGCCGCTCCCACCTCCGCTGCCAGGAGACTACACGCCGCTCCCACCTCCACTGGCAGGAGCAGAGCAGCAGGAGCTGCCTCTGCCTCCGCCACCTCCACTGGCAGGAGCAGAGCAGCCGGAGCTGCCTCTGCCTCCGCCACCTTCACCAGCAGGAGACTACACGCCTCCGCCACCTCCACCGGCAGGAGCAGAGCAGCAGGAGCTGCCTCTGCCTCCGCCAACCCCACCAGCAGAGGAGGAATGCCTGCTGGTATCACTTCCCCCACCAGCAGAGGATGAATGCCTGCTGGTATCACTTTCCCCACTGTCACGAGGAGAGGAGCAGAAGCTGCCTCTCCCTTCACCAGAAAAACCAGGACTAGATGCTGGCGGTCCTCAGCAGCCCTTGCATAAGCTGCTGATGAAAGCATGGGGAAGATCCGCCCAGCCGCAGTGGCAGAGAAGAGGGCCAAAACCCGCACCCCAGCTTGTCCTGACTCCCTGCCTTGCTTCGCCCAAGGATGCCTGCCTTGCTTCGCCCAAGGATGCCTGCCTTGCTTCGCCCAAGGATGCCTGCCTTGCTTTGCCCAAGGATGCCTGCCTTGCTTTGCCCAAGGATGCCTGCCTCGCTTCGCCCAAGGATGCCTGCCTCGCTTCGCCCAAGGATGCCTGCCTCGCTTCACCCAAGGATGCCTGCCTCGCTTCGCTTGGGTTGCCAGCCGCCCGCATCGCTGGGGTTGCCAGCCGCCCGCATCGCCTGGGTTGCCAGCCGCCCGCGACGCCTGGGGTTGCCTGTCGCCTCCACATCGCCTGGGGCTGCCTGTCGCCCAGACGCCTGGGCTGCCTGTCGCTCCGCATCGCCTGGGGCTGCCTTTTGCTCCACACAGTGTACAGGGTACGAGGGAGAAGTGGAGCTCCCGCTGCCGCTTCTATGGCCAGGGGCTCCTCCCGAAGTTCGCCTCCCGAGGGTCCGCTGCTGCTGCCATCGCCTCCCGAGGGTCCGCTGCTGCTGCCGCCGCCCCGAGGGTCCGCTGCTGCTGCCGCCGCCTCCTGAGAGTCCGCTGCTGCTGCTGCCGCCTCCCGAGGGTCCGCTGCTGCTGCCGCCGCCTCGAGGGTCCGCTGCTGCTGCCGCCGCCTGGGGTCGCCAGGGATCCTGCTTCGCCTGGGGTCGCTGAGGATCCTGCTTCGCCTGGGGTCGCTACACTGTGGCCAGAACCCCATGAAGGGGAGCTGCCGCCATGAAGAAAGGGGGAGGTCAGGAGACCAGCTTCCCCAGCCGCATTTCCGTGGCAGGAAACACGGTGGCCAGAGCCCCACGGAGGGGAGCTAGCGGCCACGAAGGAGGGGGAGGTCAGGAGACCCGCCCTCGCAGCAGTTTCGCTGCCGGAGATCGTGTGGTCGGAGCCCCACGGAGGGGAAATGCCGCCATGAAGAAGAGGGGAGGTCAGGAGACCAGCTCCCCTCGCAGCAGTTTCGCTGCCGGAGATCGTGGTGGTCGGAGCCCCACGGAGGGGAAATGCCGCCATGAAGAAGGGGGAGGAGGTCAGGAGACCAGCTTCCCCAGCCGCACTTTCAGCGGCAGGATAGTGTGTGGCGGGAGCCCCGGAAGAGGGAGCTGATAGCCACGAAGAAGTGGGGAGTGGAGGACATTCCACCATGGCCACCCCCAGAAACACCTTGCTTCTCCTCTTCCGGGACTTTAAGACTGAGGGGGAGGTGGCCATTGAGGCCATGTGTGCTTTGCACAAGGGGGGTATATGTGGCAAAGTGCCCCGTGTATATTGTATGTTACGTGTTGTGTGTAAATGTTGGTGTATAGGCATTGGTACACGGATATAAGCGGTCTGTGTTTCACGGTATTTAAAATGTAGATTTGTATTTAGGCACGAGGAGGGCACAAATCACTTCACGGCTGGTTAAAATGTAATGTGTGGTCACGGGAGTGCACTTAATTAATTCACGTGCAGTTGTACCGAGATTCCAACTGAATGATTGACTAGCAATCGAGTCTCGGTACAACTGCATAAAACAGCATGTTTTCACTCACTCGGGTTGGGTGTTCGTGAGTGGAGAACGGGTGTGGAGAAAGGGAAACTAAAAGTAGAACTTAAATATATGTTTTCACTCACTGTGTTTGTTCGCTTGTCTGTATAGTCCGCTTTGTTTACCTGTTTGTTTTGGCTTAATGTGCCGTGTCCTGTGTGTTTTTGTCTTACAACCTTTTTATTTTCTGTTCTGTTTATTTATTAAATGCTGAGCGAAAGCATTCGCTCAGCTCCACCAAACTCCACCTCTGTCGTTTATTTCCTGGCTCTGGTCTGACGTCACCCACTACAGCCGTCTATGTGACACCCACCCACAATCACATTATTCTCGTAAGAACACGGAGGTATTGGATATGTAATGGATACTTCACTCAGGTTGAAAATCTGGTTGTACACAATGACTGACATTCACAAGACAAATTCACGACTGACCACCTAATAGTACTACTGCTCCCTCCTAAGGAAAGACACAGCATTAAATAATGTTAAATACATTACACGTGTTTCTTCTCATTTATACGTATTTGTTTAACTTGCATGAATACCGTCTTTGTTTACAAACACGATCGTTAAACTATTCTTTCGTTTACTCCTTATTATTATCATTGTTATTATTATTCTCTAGTCCCTAACCATTACCAGTAAAGACTGAACATCAGCATTACCCCTTCTCTTGGAAGATTACCGAGCATATCGCCATAACAAAAACCTTGTCCCACATGTAAACAACAACTTAATTAAATGAATCGCCCTAATCTAAATACAGTAATATGCCATCACATATGAAATACACTTTGCTCAACAACATGCACGATACATAATAAACCACTGCTCACCAGAAGAATAACATTAACCATAATATTTCACATTATACAGCATGTGACAGAAACAACCTGAAGGTTAACCCGCTAGATTTTTTAAATGTAATATTTTTATAATTAAAGTTGTATGATGTAGAAATAATTACCATTGGTCATGTGATACGAAAGGCCAACCCTAAATCTACTTTGTGTTCATACATATGAAAAGGCCGGCCCTGGTCTGCTTTGCGTTCATACATATGAAAAGGCCGGTCTCGGATTGCAGGCATCGAAACGACGCGTAAATCTGGGCCGGCCCTGGGCTGCCTTTTCTTTTTTAGAGCATTCACATATGAGAATAGGCGGCCGTGAGGCCCTGGGCTGCCTCAAACTGCAAGTGTGAACAGGGTCAAAATGACATTGCACAGCGATAGAAACCAGAAAGACTGTCTAGGAGGCAGGTGTAGGGATTTTCCTCCACTGACAGGTGCCTTAGTTTTCTACTCATGTACCTACACAGGGATAATAATGCACATAACTATTACGCTTTGAAATGATGAAAAGTGTATGCACATAATTAAGTGTTATGAATGAATGCTAGATAATTATTTGTTTGTTTAAAGGATTTATTGTGAAAAAAACACGTAACCAGTAAATCGTGTGGCAAGTGAAATCTCTATGCCATTCATTGTCATTGGGATTCCAAATCCCAGTAATCTGCAATAAAACGATACAGAACAGTTATACAAACTTCCTAAAGAGTAAATTGACAGCATAGCAACAGCAGCTGGATGATTGATTTGGTTGTAGTCAAACTAGCTATACCTATAGGGTGCATATAGTTTTACTTGACCACAGTCTCCCTCCATAGAATAACATCCTCAATTTTGATTTGTTATCTCCTTGTATGCTCAATGTGCCTGCGAGTTACTGCTTAAATACATCCATCGATCCCTACAATTCATTTTTATATGGCTAAATGGCTATTTCAGTGTCTTTCATCTCTATCTTTATTGTTGAAGTTGATTACCTCCATTATATGCCTCATAGTAATTATGATGTTGAAGTGAGTACCCAATATTAGTTGGACATTTTTTTTTTAAAGTATAAACAAAAACAAGCTGCTGCCTGCAGTTTTGCATTAACACTGGCAACTACTCAGGCCTGCCCCGTTTCTCAAATTATCTCCTTAAAACCTGACGGGACTCGCACTGCAGAGTACTCAAACTGTCCCAAACCCAGCCCAGGGTGCATTTCTAAAAATCACCTGGCAAGTGGGCAGTACAGGTATGTGGCAGATATGGGTTGTCCCTTAACTGCATGGATATAAAAAACAACAAGAATGTCTTCTATTTTTCAGAAATGAATTTCCCTGATTGTGGTTGGTGTCTATAACTCTGCAAAACTAAAAAGATAAGTGCACCTGTGTAAACCCACAAAGTAATGCTTGTGTAAGTAGTGCACTGACCTGGCTGTCAGTTCTTATTTTCTACTATAACTCACATGATTGATGGCTTGGATTGCTTGTAATCCAAGGGTATTGGTCAGGTGATATGTGTCCGACCTCGCCAATGGCAAACCACCACTCATATTGTATTTTTACAAATTAAACAATATGTTTTTATATAATAATAATACATACACACAGGGGCGGTGTGTACCCCGTCACACTCCTTCATGAAACATGTGTAACCCCCGTTAACCTCTACAACCACAATCAATTTAATTAAACCAATAAAAAAAAAGAAATGTAATAAAAGTCAATTAAAAACCTACAGGCTTATTTTCCACAATCACTGGAGTTTAGGTATCCATAAAGTTTCCTATAAAGGTATTATATTGAGGATTAAGCAGTGTGGGGTAATGATTAGGGCTCTGGACTCTTGACCGGAGGGTCGTGGGTTCAATCCCAGGTGGGGGACACTGCTGCTGTACCATTGGGCAAGGTACTTTACCTAGATTGCTCCAGTAAAAACCCAACTGTATAAATGGGTAATTGTCTGTAAAAATAATGTGATATCTTGTAAGTCGCCCTGGATAAGGGTGTCTGCTAAGAAATAAATAAATAAATAAATAAATAAATAATAATAATAATGTGAAAGTACAAAATACAGATGACAATAATCAAAAGATTTCTGGCCCATTTACATTGTTTATGTTTACAACTTTTTGTATAACTGTACTGTTTGACCTCAGTGCACAGGAAGATTAATTTCATATTTACAGAGCAACTAGATATTGCTAATGTTCCGAAAATGAAAAAGCATACAATCACTCTGGTTACCATAGAGACCACATTGACAGGTTCTGTAGGGCCAGTTAAGGATGTACTGTATATAGCTGCACAGTTTTAAACAGAAACAAGCTGGGATGAAATATGAGATACTAATTTCCAAGACCCCAAACCAGGAATGTAGTTTCAGTTATTGGCAGGATAGTTTGTGCTACCAATCAGACTCAAGTAAAGCACCTCCTATTTATGTAAACAGTCTTATATTTCTTGTAAATATTACCATTAAAGGAATAGTCCAATATTTATTTATTTATTGCACTTATATCGCACTGTACAGAACATAGCAGAAAAAAAGAACAAACCACAATACATTTGTATAGCATGTCACAAATACAACTGCCTCAGTCAGACCATTTAAATAACCGTATACACATAATAATATAAAAGCAGCAATTTTAAAGTTACATTAAAACCCACGAAGATAAGACAGCCATTTTATAAAAATGTATTTGTAGGACTGGTCGACTTGTAGCATGTGTCATTATTTGTTGATACACCTGACGTGTGTGAGAAAAGGCTTGTGATATCCCTGAAAACAAGTTAGGACAATTGAGTTCTGCATGTGAAAACAGGTAGGAAGGTACAGTATGCAGAGGCACAGAGAACATTACCAACAGGTATTTGGAGAAGTTAAAGATGAAATAATACAAGACAGACTTGTTATCAAACAGGTAAAAGAGGTTGTGGGGATCCGTTGTGAAACCTGTTTTAGATATGGAGACACTCAACATATGTGGGCCTAGATATGGTACATCTTTTTTTTCTTAAACAAACAATATTTATATTCACACATCTACAGCAGTTAAAATTACATTATCAAAATTACATTATTGTGTATCATTAAAATACACATATATTTGGAGTTCATAAATATAACATCACCAGTTCATGCACGTGTAAATGCTATTTGTAAAAAAAAAAATAATAATAATTTTAAATTTACTGGCTGTGTAGTAGTGCTGTGACAAACAATCGATTTTCACTGAATATTCAATTGGAAATTTTAATTAAAGTTTTTTTAAAAAATTATAAACTGCTTAATATTACAATTAAGCTTAATTCTATAAATAACTGCCTTCCAGTAATGGTTAGTGACTATAACCTAAGTTATGAACGTAAGACAAGAATGAAAAGGGAAGCATGTACATGTGAACTGCTAGTTTTTATTTATTCTACTTAATTTCATTTCAGTACGAGGCAGGAACACAATAAATATGCATAAATAAAATAGTATTTGTAATATGAGTTATGCAGGGAAATTGACCATGTTAAATAATGAACTTGTCTGAAGAATTGAAAGTAGAGATTTCTCTCACTTATTATTTTCTCTCATCTCACTTATGGTTCATTCTTCAGAGGACACCACAAGAGTTTGAGCGAGCATTCATTAATAAACTCTCTTTTCAATGGCCACTGGTATAAAAAACAGAAATCATTTTACGAACACACTGGACCAGGGGTGGCCAATCATGGTTCTAGAGGATTATTCCACTCTTGGTCTTTGTTCCAACCCTGTTCTAAATTGTTTAATGGAACCAATTAAACCTCCAACCAGTCCCAAAAGTAGTTAATTTTCTCATTTCACCTGTTAAACCTGGAGTGGAATAGCCCTCCAGGACTGTGATTGGCCACCCATGCACTAGACAATGGAGTCATAACATGCACCACCTGCAAAATGCAGCTCAAATGCAATAATAGCACAACATCCTAAATGGAGCACATATAAAATATAGCTTTTGCAGATCACAAGTCTGATAGGTAAATTCCTCCATAGATAGTAGTGTCCCCAAATAAATAACTAAATAAACAATCTATAATACAGTAAAGGCCTTGAGTCATTTGCCATAATAAACCTTGATTCTCTGGATTTAAACTGTAATGGGATTGATCTTAAATGTGATTCAGTTGCTTTTAACCCGTAAAATATAATAGTTTCATATTTTAAATCGCAATAACATGTTAGTTATTTTTTTACCAAGATCATAGTTAAGTTCCATTGCCCTTTTGAATAACGGAATAATCTTTTCAACAAGTCTAGGAAATGTTGTAGATTTGTATACTCGTTCATCTGTCTTGTATACAAGGATGGTACCAGTAACTTCAAAACAGCTTTATTTTAAATAACAAAGAAAAGAAACAAGCTAATAATTATAGTTAGGGGTGTATGGATAATCGGTAGCATATCAGAATCGGCACCGATATAAGGTAAAATCACACAATCGGCTATCTTAGCCGATTATGCGCACCAATATTTACTGTATGCTTTAACTTCTCTCTGCTTAAAATGCAATGTTTTGTTTGTATAAAAACAAAACCTGTATAAAAACCTGCAGCTTTTGCTGAACGTGGTGGGTGTTCAAAGAGGAGGAGCGAGAGAGAGAGAGCAAGAGAGAGAGAGAGAGAGCGAGTGAGCAGAGGAGAGGAGAAAGATACATTTAAAAAAGAATAACAATTGCTGTTCATGCTGGAAGGACCAGCACGATACTTGTTTTGGTGGAGGTATTAGTTTTGTGTTCGTGATTTGTTTTATTCAAATGTTTTATTTTGCTCTGTGAGCAGTGGTTTTTTGTATATCTTTTTTTATTTATGTTTGAATAAATACACGCACCAGCGCTTCAACCTGCAGAACCTGTGTGTGTGTGTGTGTCAGTCAGCTTCCAGGTCTGGGGATGTCACCACAAAGCCGTCCTGCCCCAGTGACAAAGCAAAAATGTTGCTTTTTGTAAAGAAAAACCTTCCCATCACAGACTTAATGCAGCACTAAAATCTACCTGCTAGCAGTTTTATGTTTCAGGTTTTTTGTTAATCTGCATTCATGTATACATGGCATTTAAAAGCAGAAATTTGATATTTATGTCTAATTTTGTTTTGTTAAATTCTATATAGCCTTGATAATTGAAGTTTGGCCACATTTTTATGCATTGTACATATATAATAAAAAGCAATTTGATTAATTAATTGGGCATTTTTGACAAAGCTTCCACTTAGAACAGATTTAAAAAATGATATCTTTTCTATGGTTATATTTAAGTTTTTGCAATTATTGCTATAGCACTTAATTACAAGTTTCAAGAGCAAACAACTTTATTGAGTAATATATAATGAGCATATTGTTGGTTTGCTTTTGAAGCTTGTTACTGTTGGACAAAAGTAAATCATATTAATATCTACCTAAAAGTAAGTATAAGTGAGCATGTCGAAACAAAAGAACATGGCCCTGATATTCGAAAGGTTTGCGCAGGTTATGCACGTTGCAAATGGCCGTCATGCACGAATGCGCAAAATGTGCCATATTCAAAACTTCTTTTTGCGTGCCACAATCCGTTTTGTGTTGTGCACAAATATAATGTATGCATAGTGCAAATTGACGGGAGTGGCCAACAATTTGCGAGATCCTGCCATGTTCGAAAGTATGCACCAAGCACAAAACCAGTTTTGTGAGTCACAAAATAACGCTTTTAAAAAGCAAGCCTTAACTTCGCGCACATCACTCCAGCACTCACTCACCCAGTCACTGAAGTGAAATGCAGGGGCTTTCCGAGGTATTACAGCAATGGAAAACACCTAGCGATCATACAAGGTTCAGTCCACATCTGTATAATGATTATATTCAAAAAAATGATTGTGATAGCAGCATCACTAGTTTTAATAGATGTTCAAAAAATAAACAGAGAAGCTGCAATCATGATGGTTCTAGCGGACCGAAAGAAAACTAATTAGTTTCCCAAGAATGCTTTCTTGGTGCTAAAAGAATAACTCTCAAAACAGAATCAAGAGTACAGCAGGGTATCATAGTACATACCGGTGGTATGTAACATAGACCGAGCCGGCAGATACTAAACAACTACCTGTATAATGCAGGAACGCTTTACTTTAATCGATCAAGCAGCAGTTTTCACCTCCTTATCTTGCATTCACATAGATTTCCACATCAAAGACACTGCTTACAGTAATAGGCTAGGCTACGGATTACTGTATTGATACATTTTGTTGGCGTTTTGAATGTAAAGTTAATGTACAAAAGGTGCTTCTTTCTTATTCCACTGTCTGTTCAGTCTGTTTTATTTAAGTTGAATTAATTTCACCCCAGGTTTGTCAAGCAAGTTATATAGGATATAAAAAACAGGTGATTCCAGCTGGATTATTAATATTATTAATTATTGTTGTTGTTGTTAATGTATGTATGTATTTTCTTATAACAGGCGCCCTTATCCACGGCGACTTGCAGTTCTACAAAACAACACATTACAAAAATCAGTCCAGACAGGGAGCAATAGCGTTTTGAGAGCGGGATGCTGAGAAAGAAAAAAACAATCGGATGGTACTGTAACAGAAAACAAAAAAGTCAAAAAATGTACATGAATTAGAATAGGTAACACGTACTCATATTTGTGTGACACCTGTCAAAATTATGGAGACAGAAGCATAGAAATCATAAACTGACTTCCCAGCAAACAGCACAGCATAGATACATCTGTTTGAATTTCGTAGAATCTGTGATGGCCCTTTAAATATTTAGCTTATTAGCCATGCTAATGCCTGTGATAATGATAAACATTAGATACAAATGTATGCATGTGCGCAAATTTCATATGCTTCAGCACAAAATTATTTGAATTGCTCCGAAGGCCAAATTTGAATGAAAATGGCTACGTTTTGCAATACAAGTGACAGGCTTGCAGTGCGCAGAATGTTTTCATTACATGCTTTTAGCTAAGTGCCCTATCCTCAGCAACATTGGCAAAGGGTCTCAGTGACCAAGGGCTCAATCCATAAAATATGCCTGTTGCATTCTCCAAAGGCTCCCTTTCCTTTTCATGCCACACCCAGTAATTCCATACTCAGGTATAAGGACACAGCTGACTTTTTTTAAGTATTGTTATTTATTTCTCATTGATATCAGAAGCATACTTTGACACCCACAATCTGCTATTGACTATGCCATACAGGTGTGGTAGGAGCAGGGTGCGTGGTGAGTGGGGGGCAGTTGGAAGGGGCTTTCAGCAGGAGTATGAGTAAGGGATACACATGTACAGACTGCATCCACAGGCAGCGTTCTTGGCCGGCTCCATGCTGAGATTCCTGTCTTCAGGGATTCCGGACAGAGTAGTGTTTCCAGCATTGTGGGTTTGTTTTATAGTCCACACATCTGTAAATACGTTTATGTATAGTGTAAGGAGCTACTCAGAACAGCGGCTAACAGGTGCGTTTCTGTAAAATAAAGACTGGGGTTTGATGCTACAGGGATATTCTGTCCATCTCCTTCATGTTGACACTTATCCAGTTCGCAAGTCTCTACAATATATTTTTATTTAAGTTATGTGTTGAATAGCCTACACTATCCTGTGGTACATTGTTTCATTTCTCCATTTAGTAGCTTATTTATATATTTGTGGGGGTGGGCATGCAACTTCGGGGGTGCCAATGCTACCGTTGTGTGTTGAGCTTTGATTCTGCTTTCTATGTGCAGGTTACATTTGAGTGTAGACTTGTCTGAGGAATATTCGTATGTATTGTGGTGTAGTATTCCAATTTTGCACAATCACACGTATTTCTTGTGTATTTCTTATATATTGGTATTGAATGCGCAGGTGGTTTTGCGAGGCACAAACACATTTGCAAATTGAGCAAAAAACTGCTATTTTACAACTTCACGCAACTGTTTTGATCCGTGTTGGATAATATCATTTTTGGTGCAAAAGCACTCATTTTTGCGAGGCATGTATTTTGCGAGGGGATTGCGCATCGCTGCGAATATCTGGGCCCATGTATCTAGAAAAAAAAGCTGAAGCTGTTGAGCAAGTGAAAAGCAGAGCTACACAAGTGGATGTTGCACATGATTTGAAAGTTGGTGAGTCAGACTATGATGTGCATCTGTCAGAACAGACACGTGATTAAGAACGTGCAGAAAAAAGTAACTGATTACTTTCCAGAGTTGAACTGACTGCCTCTAGGCTACGTTACTGTTTTTATCAACAAACGTCACTGATTTTTTTTTTTTGATTTGCTCATGCCATTTTTTTGAGAATGGCAGTAGTTACTGGTGCAGTATATCATTTGTGAATTTTACTGTTCGCTCATCAGCATACAGTATTTGCCCATTTTCATTAAATCTATAAAGCAATAAAGTACATTAAATGCATATTACAGTTCAATTTTTGTTAACTTCTTTATTCTGTGTGTCTCAATATATCGCTACCCTCAGTATATAGCGGATTTATATTGGACTCTGACACCCACGATAAACTGAGGGGGTGGTGTACTTAGATACAAATCTATATAACTGGGACCCCCAGGTTTGCTGTTTAAATTGATCAGCTCAATATCAGATGTTCTTTTTCAGATTTCCAAAGGGATTAAACAAAAGCTAGTCAAAATTAGTCAAAAAAGACCCCATGAAGAAACACCCTCTCGCTAATATGTAACTACAGGCAAAAAAAACTAAAATGGAAAAAACATAAATGATTTAGTTATTTATTTATTTATTTATTTTACATATTAAACACAATGATCTACATCAACTTTTTAAATTCCTTTCTTACAAAATATTATGTTTGGGATGTTTTTGTCACAATTAAAATAATTGAGGGAGATACTGTACAAACTAACTTGTTTCAGTGAACTGACCATCACCAGCATGAGTTTAATATAACTATTTTATCTTTAAGAGCAGTTTCCTTCAGGCAAAACGGCACACTGTTAAAGATGAATAACATGTTATTTGTATTCTTCTTGAACTTATTTTGTTTTCTGTTATTACTGTATTGTTTTAAACACTATTCACTGCCAAAAAAGAGCATTATGTTAAATAAATCACTAACATATTGTGTATAGTATTTAATTCATCAACATAAATGACATTCTGAAAGCCGTGTGACTGTATAGGTCTCATTCCATTATTTACAACCACAGCCTTCACTCACCTGTCTCGCTTTCTCGTTCCACCTCTGAACACTCAACACTGTTCAGCCAAAGCTGCAAGTCTTTTATATTGTGGCCGAGGGGTCAACTGGCTATCACTTACCTAATTTACCCCTCAACCACATTCAGCACAGGGTTTATCATATGCGTGGTCAACAGCCAGTTTATCAAGAAGCACTTGCTGTTGATCACGTGTAACACTTAAGAAAAGCTATAATAATTATTATTTCCCAGTGCCTATGCAGATGACTACACCTGGGGATTAACCCCAAATATATGAAAATAAAAATAATTTCATAAAAGTAATACAGAGCACACAGGTTCTTTAATTGGGGGTTGCAGTATGAGCCCTTCCCACAAACAAAAGCCATGGAGACCAATATTCAAAATCAATAAACCTTTATTATAGAAAAAGATGCAAATACTGGTAGGGCAGTCCAACCAGTCAGACAATCGAGGGGTAGAAATAAATAAGGACAATTGTAAATCACCAATTTACTCAGAGTACTCTAGTGGGTAGTTCCCTCTGTCAGTGCAACTACACAAGATAATAAAAATACAAATAAAAAAGAGCAAAATAAACAAGTACAAAACAAGTGATAAACAAAAGGAACCAAACCCATACAACAATAAATAAATTAAATAACAAATGTGTATTCAAACAATGAATACTACTCGTGAAAACAAAACAAACAGTGAAAACTAAGAAACTACAGTTTCAACAGCAGATTGGTAACTGGAGTCCTCCAGCTGATAGTAACAAGAATCAATAATTAACAGTTACCTTATAGACAATAGTAATATTATATATTATAAAATGGGTTGGGAGATATCTGCATCCTGATTGGCTGAGGCATTCCAAACCATTGAATTATTAGGGTACAACCAACGGGTAAAAACAAGTCCCAGCAACTAAGACTTTTCACAAACACGCCGAGCGTTTAAGAATGCTTAAAGAAAATATTTTGAATATTTTGAACAATAATAATATAATGTCAGACTTCCTCCATGTAAATTTTAACTTGTTTGGTGACTCCAATGTCCACACATTCCTGGAGGATTTAGACCGCAACCATTCAGTAAGGGAACTGACAGTAATCATTTAAAATAAAAGGTCAGGAAAAAAATGAACTACAAGACACCTCTCTCTCAGTACTGCTGAAATTAATACAATTGAAGCCAATAAAGAAGAGCGGAATACTAAAAAAGTAAATGCTTGGGCTGTGTCAGTTTTTAATGATTGGTCAGCACAAACAAAAAATAATACGGACTGGAAAACTGCACCTAAGACTGAAATAAACACAGTTTGAAGAAGTTTCTTTGAAGAGAGTGATAACTTTGCTGAAGTGATAACATCAGCTGGCACACTGTATTCAGTTAGCAGCTACACAAGCTTGTGAGCTGGCCTGAATGTTTTTTTAAATTCTCCCATGTGGGAGGGGCTAACACCGAAAGGTACCGACACATCCATTTCTGGCCCTGGTTCTTATTTAGAAAGTGGCCAGACTTCTCTATCCATCTGCTCATATTTCACACTTCATAGCTCACAAACTAAGTTATGGAGGTCATCGTCATACAGGAAGACAAAAGCATATACAAGGATTGTGGGATACCTTTAATTTTTGACCTCCAGGTCAAGGTCACAGAATACCATGCCGATTTGTTTTCAACGAATAGGAGTAGACCCATGATCCGATTTGGGGAACAAATTGTAAAATTAAACAGATAGGTACAAACTTAGACCCTATTGTGTTTGAAGTAAATGTGTGAATTGCAAAATAGCCTCTTTTTTGTCTTTCTCAAAGTACCATTGACCAATAACTAAAACTATTGAATCAACAATGACTGGCTATGGATTCACATATATTAGACAGAAGTTGATTGTGAAGACACTTAATATTTTTATTTGGTAGATGTTGGGGGGGTGTGAGAGGTTTGGAGTCGAAGATCGAAAGCAATGAATAACTACAATTCCAGGAAAGTCTGAATAACAGCTGGGGATTGAACCTCTGGTTAGAGAAAGGAGGCAACTGAGGAAATGGAGAAGGGCTGAAGAAACTCAGGAGGCCCTCAGCCTTCTGCAAAATTATCTAAACATAAGCTTTCGAACATGTGCAAAGCAGAGCGCCTACGGAAACACTGTAAAAAGAAAGAGCATGCAAGAACTAGCTTTTATAAAGATCCATTCAAGTTTGTGAAGAACTTATTCATCAGTGAAAAGAATGGTATACTTACAGCAACTAAGCCCGAGTTGGAGAGATATCTTGAAGAGACATACTCTGATCAAAGAAGAGGAGTCTATGTAGATTCCCTCTGCTATTCCACTTATTAATCTACCAGAGTACCAAATGGAGGACTGCTCCTAAATGGAAGGAAGTGAAGCAAGCTGTGAAGAAATCAAGGGCTTCATCATTGTCTGGGCCCAATAGTGTACAATACTGAGTTTACACGAGTACACCTGCAGTTCTATGAATCTTGTGGAGGTTGATGAAGATCGCTTTGGTAAAACAAGTAGGATTTCTTTATTTGCTATATACTGCCAATCAATCTCATTAAATAAGGCTTGTCAATGCACACTTGATGTATCACCCGATCCTTCAGTTCTCCTAATTCGTTCTCTGTCTCCAATGATATCAAGCAACTTATTCAGCCTCTCAACTCCGCTGTTTCAATCCACTCTACCTGCACCATTGTCTCTTGTCCTCCACCCCTAGCACAACACAGAAACCAGCCAACCCAAATGATTTCTTGGATTCTCATATTCATTTACTGTTGGACCTGCTTTTCTTTCCCCCTTCAACCAGGATTTAATTCTGTCTTGTTCACACATGAGATAATCTACACAATTCAGCCATCTGATATCCAACTAAATGAACCCCTTCACAATCACCTCACCTCCACCCAAGATTACATGGCCGCTGCCCTCGCTCTTCCAACATTCTCGCTCCTCCTATGCATCTGGCTGGTCTACCTTCACAACCTTCTGCAAGTCTCCCGGTTCAGACATCTGGTTCCCTCAGCTGATCTTTGCCATCTGCCTGTACCTGAATTCAGCAAGCTTATATTCAATGAAATGTATCCCTTTCCAATTTCCTCACATCAGCTCAAGACCATACGGCCGCTGCCATCGTTCCATCCACCTGCTCCTCCTAAGCAACAAGCAGGTCTACCTTCACTACCTTCCACAAGCAAAATCAGATCTCCTGTTCACATTTCAACATGACAATCATCCCTCCGTCCACCCCCGCATGGCCCTTTGTTGCAAAAAAAACCTATAATTTGCACTAAAAGAACCAGAAATTGTCAACCCTCACCTCTTCAGAGATTGCAAAGGGCTTCATTGGTGTCGCCACCAGAAAACAAAATTCAGGCAAGAAGCGCCTTATCGCCTTACCTCTCAGCCCCCCAAGGTTCTTCCATCAGCAGCATTAATTCGCTTATTCCTTCGAAACAGTTCTCTCTCTACTATATCACCATTTCTGATGCTATCCATCCATGAAATCATCTGTCCAGGGATCCTGGTTAGCCAAACACACCTGATAATATTTATTCGGAAGTCTGGAAAGACATCAGGATGTGGTCTTCCCTCCTGCAGCATTGGAATGGCCTTTCTCTGTTCTATGATGACTTCATATCCTATACCCCCCCCCCTTCATTCCATATTGGTGCAGCAACCTCAGCAGCCAAAAGTAATGTTAACCAGTATTTAATCAAAAGTGACATATAGGCTGTGTATTGCTTTCACAGTAAAAAAAATACTTATTTCACAGTCTAAAAATAGGTATTTCAAGATTTTCCCGATTAAACATAACATGTATTCCATCCGTATAGATGCAGCAGCCAAAGTCATGTCAACAGATCTACCATTGCACTGCTGTCTTGTGTTCATTCCTCTCCCTAATATATATTTTCCCAACAGAGTAATGCTAGTATGCCTGGAGTGGGGGGCCATCTCTCCAAAGGGACAGAGGTTTCCTCCCACTGTTTTTCCTCTACACTAAGCGGTGAGATTAGTCTTTAATTCCCCTCATCAGAGTAAAATAATTAATAATATATATATATATATATATATATATATATATATATATATATATATATATATATATATATATATGATGCATAATTAACCTCTATTTATTTGCATTGGTGGCGCAGTTGCTTAGTCTGTTTGAAACCTTAACCCTTTGCGCTCAATTTATTCAGCGAGTCTCAGGCGTGTCCGGTACAAGTTTTTTTCACACACGCAGTTTATTTTAGATGCGCTGTTTAAAAGTTTTTTTTTTTTCACAGGACACTCAGTACTGCATCTCCAGCCCTCTCCTGATCACTCGTTTTATCACCAAACTCCTCAATAATGTGATCCAAGTCGTTATTTTATTACTATAACATCTAAAAAAAACTCTGCAAATGTCCATGATATTCTTTGAGCGCTGGATGCAGAAGCAGCTATCTTGTTTGTTTATGTCCGTGTTATCTCTGTGGTGCTGGGGCTATGTGTATTGCTCAGATCCGCCCCTTTTTTTCTGGCTTCTCTCGGCTCCTATCGGCCATTGAATAGTTTTCTTGGCTTTTTCTGGAGAAAAAACGACCCGAGACTGTGCTTTACGTCTGTTTGATGATGTCGGACAGGGTCCGACATCGGACCGGAAAGGAAAAATTGTAATGTTGGACCTGGTCTGACATAGAACCGCAAAGGGTTAAGGATGTTGTTTATCAGTTGTTAAAACATATTTCACAATTATACTTCTACTTACTACTTTGGAACATTTAATAAAGTGACTGAAGGTATTCTCATCTAAAACAAAATGTGTTTCTGATTCTGATTTAAAGAACAACACTATTAAAAAAAAAAGCATGACACCTTTTCTTGGTAATTTTCAAAGTTAAAAATGAATATTTTTACTTCATTTGTGGTGATTGTGATAGAGAACACATGCATTCAAAGAAACAGGCTTCGACAGTTCAGCCTATCCGATGTCAACACTGTGAATAATTAGGTAGCCATGATCACCACGACTTTACGTCCTGGTCATCAGGAATATGCATCCCTTGCAGGGCATAATAATATGTGCATGTTTAGCTGTAATTTTTCATTTCATTATAAATAATCTTTGAAGCCTTTGTCTAATTCTGTGATCATTTTTGAAATATTGCTATTGCCAGTCATTATACAATTGCATTTATTTGTAAACATGTTTGTTTCTAGAAGAATAAAACATAATGCATTATAATAATCTCAAAAGGGAAAACAGGTGGGTGGAAATGTATATGGAAGCGTCATTGTGAATTATTTTGGGAAGTGCTGTCAGTGTCAACACAGATGCTGGTTGTCAGCTGAGTAAGAAAAGATTAGCTCTGTTTTCCCTTGTGAGAATCAAACCAACCAGAATGATACTAATTTAACCCATTGTAGTTCAGCCAAGTGCAGATCTGAAGGAGGATGTTTTAGACTGGGTGCAATACTGTACACTTAGATCAGTCTAATCTATACGGTAAAATTAGATCAGCCTCATCGCACTTTTAATGCAGGTCACCATGTTAACCATTATAACAGCATTTCCTGTATTACAGTAAAGATCTCTCACAGGGCTGCTGTATTTTCGAGATCTATCTGACAACAGTGTTTCTACCGTGACTCTGCAGACAGATAAAACCCACAACCCCACTTTTCTTTTGGCTTGCAACACATTTACATTGAATTCTACCTAATTTTTTGACCTGAATAAAAATATTTTATTTTCAAACCTAGAACATTTATAAAGCAGTTGAACATTTTCTGTCACTTCTAACATGCCATTTCTAACATGCCATTTCTAACATGCCATTTCACATGCAAGACTACATAATACCAAAAAATGTAAACAATGAAAGGGGGCCCATATTTGAACCCTTAGATGTGTTTTTAGTGTTTGTTTGTTTTTATGACCTTCAATTTCAGTTTTGGAGGCATTGTTTTACATCTTAAAGAGTAAGCTTGTACAGAGTTATAGTTACTCATGTGTTATTCTAGCTCTTTATGTTCAGTTTCTGTCATTTTTTGTTTCAGCGTATTCCCTAAGCTACTTTTTACTCTTTCAAACATGCATCAAGTTATGCATAATTTGTATGTCTCCTCGCTACCTATTTACCAATCAGGAGGACTGAAGATCAACAGTCCACCTTTTGTTTCCTCTGCAGTCTCTTTTTACCCACCAAACCCAAGCAATTAGTGTCTTCAAGCAAATTAACCTTGGAGACAAGGTTTCTTAACACCCACATTAATATTTCTTCGGAAGCCCAGAAAGACATCACGGTAAATGACATAAACGATGCAAAGTAATCTATGTGTAATCTATGTTTACTTACTTGTTATAGCCAATAGGGTTATCTGTGTGTGGCGGGGTGCCCGCCCCTTTTGTTTATTTATGTATTATTTTGTCCTTATTATTATGTTTATACGTGTGCTGTGCTCTGTATTATTATTATTTGGATCAGTTTTTATTATTTGGATCAGGTCAACATATGATGTTCTCCCATCACCACAGAACCTAACCTCTGGGTAGGAGAGGATCCCTCATGTCCTTTGTGTTCATCACCTGCAACATTAAGGCACATTTTGACAGGATGTAAGGTGGCTCTTAGCCAAGGACGGTTTACTTGGCGCCATGACAAGGTGCTGCGATGTTTGGCCTTAGCATTGGAAGACAAGCGTAACATGACCAATAAGTTGCCATCTGTTCCATCAAAACAAAAGACAACATTCCTCCGCCCAGGAGAGCAACCACCAAAAAAAGGTGTTAAACCAATCTTCGCCCAGGACTGGAAGCTGCTAGAGACTGGAAAATGCTGGCAGATGTTGGTCAACGGCTTATTTTTCCACCTGATTGCCACCACTAACCTTCGACCAGATATTGTCTTGTGGTCTGGATCAGCACGCCTTGTTCACCTGGTAGAGTTAACAGTGCCATGGGAGGATGCTGTAGATGAGGCGTATGAGAGGAAGAAACTGTGGTATGCTCAACTAGCCACTGAAGTGGAACAGCGAGGATGGAGAGTCCGGGTTTACCCAGTGGAGGTGGGTTGTCGAGGATTTGTGGCACACTCTACAACTCGGTTTCTCAGATATGTCGGATTCAGTGGCCAAGAGTTGTGTCGCACAGTGAAGAACTTATCTGAAGCAGCATAAAGGAGCAGCAACTGGCTGCGGTTGAGACGGAAAGATTCTGGCTGGGGATCTCAAGCACAATAGAAAGAAAGAAATGCTGATGTACGGGTAAGTAAGTTGGGCTGAGTTGAGTGGGGGACAGAGGGGGGTGATGCTGGGACGCCAGAATCATCGTCGAGCCCTCTTGAGGTGTCGTGGGCTAGTCGACGAAACACCGAGGATGGAAGGTGCCCACTTGAAGACCCCAGAGATGTACCCTAGTTAGCTCTGTCCAGACGGTTGTCATGCTGATGCGCTGGGGAGACCACAATGTGGTTGATCCCTGGAGCCAGCATCGCAGCCATTGTGTGTGCTGATGCGCTAGGGAGGCAATAAGCTGATCCCTGGAGCCAGCACTACACTTCAGCCATCCACACCAGTCAGAAGGATATCTACATCATCATATGGAAGGAAGCGCAAATGGTTGGTGACACAGATGGATCACATTAGTTTACTGTAAAGCTACGTCTTAGTTGGTGCTTATCTTGGTGAGAGCCAAGTTCAAATCAGCATGAGGTTTTAACATCTACTCTTGTGTAATGGAAATCATTGTTTTTGTGTAAATATAAGTATGTATTTGTATCCATTAGTGGTACTATTGTTATTTGAATTGGCAAGGATAGGGTTAATTCCCCATCCTAATGGAACACGGAAAGAATGTAGCAGGTGGTTAAGAGTTAATTGATTGTCATTTGTCTAGTTAACTCCTATCCACCTGGTATATAAGAAGTTTTCATGTTCTTTAATAAAACACTGCGAAGCCACACAGTTTTTGCCCCGCATTCCTGCCTTTTGTGTACTGCTTTCCTGAAACCTGTCGTCACACACATCACCACATGAGCCATCCTGTCATAATTGGTGTTAGGGGTGGGATCAGCACCTCGGAGGACTCAGGCCAGGAGCAGTACTGCGGGTGCCTTATTTTTGTTTTGTTTCTTTGAGAAGAAGTATTTTGTTTTGGAAATGGGAAGAAAACAACAGCAAAAGCAGCAGCGAAAGCAGCCGCAGAAGCAGCTGCCAAAGCAGCAGCAGCAACAGGGTGAAGTTTGCTGGGTTTGCCTGGAGGGTGAACCCTGGCAGAAGGTGGAATCGGTAGCCCCAGTGAAGGGAGATGTGCCGCTGGTGCTGCCAGAGCAGCTGACCTCACGGCAGATTTGTGACTGGCTGGTGGACCTCGAGAGGGACCTCCCAGTGGTGATTAACGTCCTGTGGGCTCGAGATGGGAAGCAGAGGGAAGCTTGGGAGAAGCAGCTCCACCCAGAGTCCTTCAAGGACATTGCAGCCATGGTGCTTAATTACCTGGCTGCAGACATGGGAGGGGCTCCACCAATTCCAGTTTCATCGAGTGGTGCCGTGCTTACTCCAGAACCCATGAGGGAGGAGCCAGAGAGGAAGCTGAACTGGTGGGGTCAAACATTCCGCTGCCCAGACCGAGCAACTGAGAGGGAATGGCACCAGGTTTCAGCGCGAAAGAGAGAAGCCCCACCATCTCCAGAGAGAAAGAGAGAGACCCCGCTGTCTCCAGCGCTGAGGGAAGACTGTCTGCCGTCCCTGCCTGCTGTCCCTGTCTCCACCGCCAGATGAAGACTGCCTGCTGTCTCTGTCTCCACCACCAGATGAAGACTCCCTGCTGTCCCTGTCTCCACTGCCAGGTGAAGTCTGTCTGCTGTCCCTGTCTCCACCGCCAGGTGAAGACTACCTGCTGTGCCCACCGCCGTCGTCTGGGAAGGAAGTCTTGATGGTACCGCCGTCGTTGTCCAGGAGAGATGTCTGGATGTTCCTGCTGCCGTTGTTCGGGAAAGATGTCATGCTGCTCCAGTTGCCGACGCCAGGGGAAGACGTCTCACTGTCCCAGCCACCGACGCTAGTCGAAGACATCCCACTGTTCCCGCCTCCACCAGCAGAGGGAGACGGACTGTTGTTTCCACCTCCACTACCAGATGGAGACAGGTTGATGTTCCCGCCACCACCATCAGAGGGAGACGGGCCATTGTTCCTGCCTCCACTACCAGAGGGAGATGAGCTGCTACTCCTGCCTCTGCCGCTAGAGGAAGACAACTTGAAGTTCTTGTCTCCACTGTCAGAGGGAGCCTACCGGTTCGTCCCGCCTCCAGAGTTAGAGAGGGACGACCAAGAAGGGCTGCTGCAGCCTCGAGAGCCAGAGCTGATGCCGTCTCGAGAATCGGAAGGGGTGGAGCCTTCACTATCCTGCCGGCCTGAGAGGGAGATCCTGCCATTACTACTAGAGTGGGAGAAGGAGCTGCAGTGTTCTCCAGAGCTGGAGGGTGAGGAGATGGTACCATGGCCCGTAGTGCCAGAGAGGGAAATGTCGGTGCTACTGCCATGACTTCTACCACCAGGGGGGAGGAGCTGGAGCTGCCTGTACCTCCACCACCAGGAGGAAAAGAGATGGAACTACCTCTGCCTCCACCTGCCGATGAAAATGGGGGGCCCTGGCCGCTGCCACCTTGGCCAGAAACTTCCCATCGCCGGCTGCAACGCCTAGGGTTGCCATGCCTGCATCGCCTAGGACTGCCATGCCTGCAATGCCTAGGACTGCCATGCCTGCAACGCCTGGGGCTGCCACGCCTGCACCGCCTTGGGAGGCTGGTTCACTATCGCCCAGGGCTGCCTGCATGTCACCGCCCGGGGCTGCCTGCACGTCACCGATCGGGGATGCCTGCACACATTGTATGCATTGATTTGTGTTTTGTTGCTTTGGCCCTCGTAACCATTTATTTATGTTTGAAGACGTCTTTATTTTGTTTAATAAAACATTGCGCAGCCACACAGTTTTTGCCCCACATTCCTGCCTTTTGTGTACTGCTTTCCTGAAACCTGACGTCACACACATCACCACATCAGCCATCCTGTCACACTGTGACTTTTACATGTGGAATTTAATAGTGACATTCTGAAAAGTCAGATAAAATACTTTCTCTTATCATTATTTGAAACCGTGCCTTTGCATTCATAGAGATACAATTTCCATTGAAGTTAAATCTGATTATTTTAATACAAAAAGTTATTTTTTTAATAACTAATAAATTAACTAATCAAATCAAAGAGATTGTTATACTTAAGATCAGCTGTATTTAAATAGATCCCTTCCAGAAAATTCTGCACCCACTTACAGTACCTAGTATAAGTTGAGTGAAGACCAATGGCCAACCTGTTTTCCATTGTTAGATTAATCACCTCTTTTCACCTGCTGCACCTAAGAGGTAGGGGGCAAGTATAGGAAACCAATAGAGGTGGCTGAAGGGCAGTGAAGTAAATTAAACCCAGGTGAATGTCTTGCCAGGATTTAAACTAAAAAATGTAAATAAATGACAGACAATAAATGGTAACAAATTAAATTTACATTAACAAGACTCTGAGAATACTGAACCAAGGGAACAGATATTAATGATTTGTGTAATTAAGTAATTATCCTTAACCATGTGTACAGCAGCTTATTCCCTTATCAGGATTGAGCTAATCCCATGAGAATTCCATATAATATGGTTAGCCAAAAATACACAACATTTTCATCTTATATTTCTCAAGTGATTTGTGAGCAATGATGAGATCGTGGGGGTTAAAAAACTACAAATATAAACATGTATATGTTATATTATTAACAGAGGATAAATGGGATGTGAATCTGCTTCTTGTCAAACTGTTGACAGACTTGTGATATATACTACATATTTATAGAAGGCAGGAATGTTAACAAGGGTGATAAAAATAAGCTGCATGCCTGGAGAAATGAACTTGGAATTAATAATAACTTCTAACAGGGGCGGAGGATAGGTGGGAACTAGAGACATCACATACAACAAGTGTCTGCAAAAGAGCCAGGTTCATCTGCATTCGTGGTTATAGAGTTTTAAACCTTATCTCATCTCACCAACAGTGGACAGAATCCATAACAGCAGTGCATCATGCAGCACTGCCCATTACACTAAAAGCCTGCATTTAGTAATGACATCACTTTTTTGTTAAATCCCTAAACAATGTATAAAGGTAGCATTGTAGAATTCCCCAAAAATCTATCAGGGTTGATGCCATTTTTCTATGTCCAGAGTAGCATACAGATGCTGTGTATATTGATATTCATTGTCAAAAGCAGAGAAAAGAAAACTGAAATTTGGCGGTCCCAATGAGTTTATACAGTACTAGACTGAGGCTCCATTGAGGAATTATCTGTTTTCTTGAGGGCCTTAGGCCGTTAACCCCTTTAAGAAATCTGGATACAGCAGAGTGGGAACCTAACTGATCTTCCCAACCAGGTACAATACTGGAGACTGCCGTGATATGCACCTTGATGGAGGATTTTGAAAGACCCCTGTGGAACAGGTGGCTAAAGTAAGATAACAATGTTGATCTGTGTGGTGCAGAGATTTTGAGTTGAACCAGAGAGCAAACTTTCTCCATTTTCCTGTATAGGCTTGAAAAGTGGAGGTTTTCTTTGACGCAAAGGTCAGGATTATTTTCAAAACTCTCCTGCTCACCTACAATGCCCTTCATCACACAGGTCCCGAGTACCTCCTCAACCTGCTGACCCGCTATGTTCCTGTCTGCAAGCTGAGGTCCTCCGAATCTGGCCTGCTTGTTATCCTGCAAGCAAAAGTGCAGTGGAGAAAGCTCGTTTAGCTTTTTTACTTTATAGCATGTATTATGCATTTCTCTTTATTTAAAGTATTATGGATTTTCTTGTTGTTACTGCATCTAGTAAAGTGCTTTGTGATGGTGGTCCACTATGAAAGGCGCTATATAAAATAAAGACTGATTGATTGAAGTAAAATATTGACTACTCGTTCAGATAGCCCTTGATTTGTTAGCTTTTGCAGTTCAATCTCCAAGCTAGCCGTAACCATGAAGGATTGTTGTGCAGCATCTTCCCCTTGTTTTGAGACAGCAAATCGCAGCTCACCGGTAAGTGCAAGGGTCCCTCTTCTGCTCATCTGCTACCCAAGCATACGTAGGAGAAATTTGGAATCTTTTATTGAAAACATATTTAAACATACAATACCACAAATATATACAGATTACAATGAATAAAACCATCTTATACATTCATAAACCAAGCAGTACATCCTAAAACCATATAAAATGCATACAACAATTAATAAATCATAAAATACATTTTAAAGATTTAGGACATCAAATAAATTAAATAATAAAATTACAGTACTGGCCAATCAATAAAATCCCATAAATGGTTCCATTCATTAAAATCCATTGCATCTGCTTCATTAAAATACATTTTTGATAAAACCCTAACAATATATTTTGACAATCTAAAACTATTTGAATCTTGGGAGTGGTGAAAGAATATTCTGTTGTTCCAGATCCACTGCTTTGTTATTGACACATATAACCATATACATCATTTTTGGGATATGGACATTTAATTAGAAAAGATACCATACATTATTTCATCATAATTGTTGGGCTCGCTAATGCTCAACAGCACTGCAGTTGGGACCAGACTTCTTTGGTAAACGGGCATTCTACAAATATACGAGCTACCGAGTCATCAATTGCGCTACATGATGCACTGGGGCAATAACTAGTTCCTCTCCATTTCTGCAGTGCTGTCAGTGTACATTTCCCATGAGCACACAACCATGCTATATCTAGTCTTTTTGGGTATTCTGATGTCGTCTAAATTTGTACATATTTTTCTTACAGTCAGGTATATTACAGTCCCATGTTATTACTCCTTTTAATTTCTCCATCACAATTATTATTATTATTATTATTTGTTTATTTAGCAGACACCTTTATTCAAGGCGATTTAAAGAGACTAGGGTGTGTGAACTATGCATCAGCTGCAGAGTCACTTACAACTACGTATAACCCAAAAGACGGAGGACAAGTGACTTGCTCAGGGTCACACAATGAGTCAGTAGCCTGAGGTGGGATTTGAACCGGGGACATCCTGGTTACAAGCCCTTTTCTTTAACCACTGGACCACACAGCCTCCTACTGCATAAAGTTTCCTTACATTCCTCCCCACTTAACTCCCATTTACACACATTCCTCAACATAACTGACATTTCTGGGTACCTTACTTGGAAATAAAATCTTTCTTTTTGTGGGCTTCAATATTTTAAAATAATTGACCAACCATTCATCATTTCACTAAAATCTTTGTTGAAACAGGTTTTTACATTAAAAAGGGTAAAAACGCAGCTTAAAAACACTTCAAAGTTTAAAAGCCCCATTCCACCTGATTTCCTCTGTAAGCACAATGTTTATTTTAATATAATCAACTCTTACTCCCCAAAAGAAATTAAAAACCAGTCTATTAAATGTAATCATGATGTCACTTGGTACAGGAAATACCACAGCCCAATATCAAAGCAAAGGTAATAAAAGTGGTTTGATTAAAACAACTATCTAAAAAGGGTACTCTTGTTGCTTTCCATTGTTTTACTCTTTCTTCTGCAATTTTAAATCTCTCGTCCCAGTTTTCTCTTCCTGACTCATCGTTATTAAAATGCACACCTACAAATGTAATTCTCTCTCTTTACTTATCAACTCCTGGGCCGACAGTTATACCTTTAATAATGTGAGAGTTTCATGTTCTTAAAAGTGGGTCTATAGCTAAAACATATAAAAGAGAACTTAAAGGACACCCCTGCCTCACCCCTGCTTGGACATAAAAATGGTTACCCAGAAAGCCATTAACAAATAATCTACTAACAGAAAGCTTGTATAAAATGTGTATCCACTTAATAAAAACCTGCAGTAAACCATAAAACTGTAAAAGTATATTCATGATTCACCCTGTCACAGGCTTTTTCTTGGTCCAAGCTTAATATGTACATGGGGCGTTTTAGTAATTTGCTAAAAACATGCATATTTCTCAATAAAATCAAACTGGAACATATTCTTCGCCCAAGCACCCCACTATAGTGCCCTTTCGATATTAAAATCTCCATCACTTTTTTCAAACGATGAACTAAAATCTTGATGAGAATTTTAAAATTGTTGCATAATAAACTTATGGGCCTCCAATTAGCAATATTTTTCTTATCACCTTTTTTAAATAATAAAACCAATGCCACATAAAAAGAAGCAGGGTAGGCAGCCTTTATCTGAAAAATCATTAAAAAGGTCTTAAAAATTTCCATCACTGTGATACAGACCTTCCATATCTTTTTTTTTCTTTAAACTGTTTAGCAGTAATGAGGGATTTATTTTCACCTCCATTTGTGTATTATTTAAAATGTGTATTGTTGCCAATTTTTTATAATAAAACTCCATCATTTCCTACTTTTTGTACTTCTTTTGAGACATTTTTTTCCTTTTGTTAAATCATTAATTAAAATGATTAATTTCCAACAGATTTTTTTATTTTGCACCGGAGCTCTTTACTTTTTTAAAAGCTTTGTTTGTAAAAAAAAAAAAAAAGGAAAAGAGAATGTTGTTCTGATTTTAATTTCTTCCCACCAGCCACCACTATAATCATATAAAAACGGAGTATCCAGCCAATCTCGCTTCAACTGCAGCTTCTGGAGGGAGGTCTGCAGTGCAGGGATCAGTCTTTCCAGTTTTAGACAGCACTAACATCTCTGAGTCCAGTATAAAGTCACTCAGGGAGACACTCCCCAGTTCATCAAAGGAGCTTTCTGGTATACTGTCCAATATTTTTTCTTCTTCTGGCTCACTGATCGGCGAAAACCGATTTGCCGTCTCAAATCAGCAAATTAGTACCTCTGAGCTGACCCTGCAGCCTCCGTTTAGCGCTCTTTGCTTCATCTTGAATGTCTTTGGATGTTGACGGCTGTTCAGCAGCAATCTCAGCCACAGGCAGGTGCATCTCAACTGGTGCTTCACTCTCCACTGGAGGCTCCGTCGTTATTGTTTCCCCGGCCTTGTCCGCATCCACTGATCCCTCAACGATCTCGCCCTCTTCCTCTGTGATCTTTGTTCTTCTTCTCTTCTTTGATTTTCTCTGTTCTTTTGCAGGATGGTTTGCACTGGTCACTCTGGGTCCTGTCGTCCCATACCTGGCTCTGAGCTTTCTCATGATCTGGTGCTCTCTGATTATTTCTACTGCATACAGTGTTTCTTCTACTCCTTCAATGTCGGGTTCTTTATTTTTGGCAGCCTCGGCGCACTCAGAGAACACATACCCAGCTCTGCTACACAGGTTCGAGAGATGACCAGTTTCCCCACATCTCCCGCACTTCAGCACCCCACAGTCATTGGAAAGGTGGTCCAGGGAGCCTACACTGTTTTGGCTGCCCTGGATAAAAACAATGCCCTCTGTCTCACCCTTGAAGTTCCAGCCTGCCGTCCAAAACCCCTCAGTACCCAGCACAAGGTACGGTTCATTCATTACATCGCAGTGTCTGCTTAGCCAGAAAACAGTGTCATTTACAGCGACACTTTCATTGCGGAAAAATACTGACACTGTTCTAACCTCAGGCTGGAATACTGGGATGACCTGGAAAGTGTTCCCTTCCTTGGCCGTCTTCACTTCCTGGTATCTGTTCCGGAAACAGTCGAGGTGTTGCGGGATTTCGAGGCTGACATCAAACTCTCTGCTTCCTGACAGGTGGATGAAGGTGAATACTTCTCTGGGCGACAGACCAGCAGTCTTTTGCAGACGAATTCACAGGATGGGATGTAATCCACATCCCCATGTGTCTAATACATACTAGGTTTCTGCGTTTCAGGGCAGATGCTGGTCTTGATGTTCTGGCTCCCCCCGTTACTACGCTGGAAAATGATCTGCCATAATAACAGTCCCAAACCACTTCAGACAAACAAAAACAAAAAAATAAACAAACAAACAATCAAACAAAAGGCTAAATAACTAACAGCAAGTGCCCCATCGCATGGAAGGAATCCTTTACACTCACTGTGCTCACGCATCAGTCCACTCACTCCTAAGACACAGGAGAAATTTGGAATCTTTTTTATTGAAAAAAATCAATAACAATACAAAACCAACTCAATAGAGATTATCACCAATAAAAACCATCTTAAAACACCAGTACATCCTAAAACCAAGCCAATTAATCAATTCTAATACATTTTACAATTTCAGGACATTATTTAATAAATAATAAAATTACAGCACTGGCCACTCAATAAAATCCCACAGACGGTTCCATCCATTAATAGTAATAGTACTGCTTCTCTAAAATATATTTTTGAAAAAACCCTTACAACATTTTTGGACAATTTAAAATCATTAGAATCTTGAAAACGGTGATAAAATAAACGATTATTCCAAATCCACAGTTTTGTTACAGATACATACAGCCACGTACTTCTTTTTTGGGATTAGGACATTGTGATTGGGAAAATTCTGTACATTATTTCATTGTAGCCTACTGGCTCAGGACCACCTAACAACATTGCAGTTTTTGACCAGACTGGGCAAACAGGCATTCAATATATATGTGGGCAACAGAAAAAATAATACCGTTACATGATGCTCTGGGGCAATAAATGGGACCTTGCCATTTCTGCAGTGCTGTTAGTGTACCTTTGCTATGGGCACACAGCCAGGCTACATCCAGTTTTTTGGGGGGAATTCTTGTATCACTTAAATTTTTACAAATATATTTCTCACAGTCAGGTATATTACAATTCCAGGTTATTATTCCATTATATTTTTCCATTATCATCGAGTAAAATTGTCTTATGTTACATTTTATTGCATTTTCTCCACGTAACTCCCATTTACACATGTTCCTAATCACAATTCTGACCATTTGAGGTATCCTGTATGGGAAGGCAAATTCCTTCTCGTAGGATTTTTTAACATGTTAAAATAATTCCTTGACCACCCATCCATAATTCCACCGCCATCAATAAAAGCTTTGTTAAAAGAAGTTTTTACATTAGAAAGGGTAAAAACGCAGCTTAAAAACACTTCAAATTTTAAAAGCCCCATTCCACCCTCTTCCAGGGTAAACACACAATGTTTCTTTTAATATACTCCACCTTCACACCCCAAAAGAAATTTTTAAAAAATCTATTAATTTTAATAGCAATGTCATTTGAAACAGGGAACACCAATATAAAAACAAAGGTAATAAAAGATTTTTTAATAAAAACAACTTTATCTAAAAATGGCACCCTTGCCCCTATCCACGACTCCACTCCTTCTTCTGCTATTTTAAGCCTCTCCTCCCAGTTTTGTTCCCCTGTCCCATCTTTATTAAAATGCACTCCTAAAAGTTTGATACTGCCATTTTTTTATTTCCACATCCATTGGTATTTTATAAACGGGTTTGGTTTTACCTGTCCACAACGCAACAGATTTCGTCCAGTTTATTTTAGAATTTGATATTTCTTGGAAATTATTAAAAACACTGAGTGCATTTTTTTGCTGATTTTTCCTCTTCACTATATAAAACAATGTCATCCTCATATGCAGTCATTTTATAATCCACCCCTGGGCCAACAGTTATGCCATTAACATTACGGGAGTTTTGGATTGTTCTTAAAATTGGGTCAATTGCAAAAACATATAATAGAGGACTTAAAGGACAGCCCTACCTCACCCCCGCTTGGACATAAAAATGGTTACCCACAAAGCCATTAGTAAATAATTTACTAAATGAAAGCTTGTATAACATCTTAATCCAATTAATAAAAACCTGCGATAAACCATAAAACTTTAAAACTGTAAAAAGGTAGTCATGGTTCACCCTATCAAAGGCTTTCTCTCGGCCCAAGCTTAAAATGTACATGGGACATTTCCGTACTCTGCTAAAATCAACAATGTTTCTTATTAAAATCAAATTGGAAGATATCTTCCGCCCAGGTACCCCACAATATTGACTTTGTGATATTAAATTATCCATCACCTTTTTTAGTCGATTTGAAGTTTTTTCCATTCGAATTGTTGGTCCTCTATAGCAGTTTTAACGCTGTTATACATTTCAGCACCTGTCATTTGTCCATGTAGAGGTAACAGCTCAGCTAGCTCCTGTCTTACAATAAAGTTTTCATCAACAGTGCCAATAAAAACTAATAATTGCACAGTATGTGTAATGTCAGTACTCTCATCCAGCGGCAACGAAACGTAAGCCATTTCTGACTTTTGGTTCTTTAGTTGCTGCTTCAGGTTTAGTCAGATCCTCAAAGCGGCGCGACATGGTCATACATGAAAAGCTCACATCATTGAATCTCCCTTTTTTTCTGGACAGATGGTTTCACAAACCTGTATTAGGCAGTCCTTTGCAAAATCGCTGTCTGTAATGGGCCACTGACTTCGCAATGATTTCTTTTACCTTGTAGCTGGATATCGTGGTTGCTTCTTCCTGCGTTGAAATATATCATATACACTTTTTTACATCATGCATTTTCTGTATTTTGATTTTTCTGAGTTCCCCAATAAACTCTTTTTGTTGCATGCTTCGTTTTATAATATCTTTTGAGATTGAACTCTTTAGGTACAGCAACTGTTTCACAGCATATCAAGTACACATACTTTTTGAATGATTCTACAAAACATATATGTCCATTCACAATTAAACAATCTGTCTTCTTTATATGAAAAAGCCATTTCTCCTGCTAGGTTGCTCCTCAGGCTGCTGTTCTCTGACTGCAAACCCACTACACATGAGTAAGTGAGTATGCAGAGAAGTGATGAACTTGTGGGGGAACTTTCACGTGACGCATTTGTTTTCTTTATTATATATTAGGCTTATTGTTTATAAAGTTAAAAAAAAAATTACAATCTGTACAATATATCCTAACTTTTTTGTATGCATTTGGCTAGCCACAGAATAGGTATTGTTGTAAGAGCGCTACGGGCCACAAAAATTGGACAGATGGGCCACATGCTGTGCACCCCTTAGTTACACCAACAAAGGCTATGGTGCTGCAGACACTTAATCAAGATGAACGTCTCATTGAGCTTCAATAAACCAAGCATGTCAATAGCTTTATTATGGTTATACAGTCGGCGCAGCTTTATCGGGACGCCTCGGGAGAGTAAAAATATCCCGAATAAGCGGCTGCCACAATTTTGAGAAGCATTGTTACAGTAGTCTGTACTATTTTGGTATTTCTCTGTCTGAATTATTTCATAAATTGCAGTTTTTCATTAAGCAAACAATGAAAGAAACCTACTGTAAAATAGTCACTCTCGTGGCATCCTTTTTATATGACTGAACATATAACTGCTGGTCTACTATGACCTAAAATTAGGAGAATGCAGTAGGTGTTTGGTATTTGATTTATTTTAGACCTTTAATGTGAATACTTAACCTCAATACCTTATTCAGTGACTTTACTACTGTATATTCTTTGTCTAATAATATGTAATTAACAATTATACCCAGCCAATCATAGTGAACAACACAGCAGGATCATGACCTTTTCACAAGTGTTAAAATGTAGTTCAGTCTTTTTATTTTTTAAGTTTGCGCACACCAAATTCCTGAAAGTTGGTCCAACATTGTAGTTTGAACATTTAAACAATTATAAATCCTCCATCTCTTTCAAAGTAAACACATCTCTAGCTCACAGGGTTAACTTTGAAGGCTTCACTGAGAGGACTACCTCTGACATATTTCACCCACCATAGATAGAAAACTCTGTATTAACACAAAGTGATGTTGTCAATTTTGACAATACCTCTAGCCATTGTTATTTGAAGGCTCAAAATGACCAGAAAGAAGAAGCATGTTTTTCATTACACATGCCTGTTCATTACAGGAGAATCTCATAAGTGTAACAGGTTTATGAGCACTGCTTTTGTAAAAAATAGTGTTAGTGGAAAGAATAGTGTTAGCTGTGGAACTCAGCCTAAACATCCATAAATTTCAAGTTGCGGATGTTGAGATGTTAACTGCTTTAAACTAATGTAACTATTAGGATGAAAGGTTGCTTAGCAACAGGGTATCACAGTAATCGGTTTACTTCTGAAACAGAAGGAACACATAAGAAATCAAATTGTTTTGCCTGGTAGTATTCCCTGCAAAAATAGATCAGTTAGATACATTCCACTTCTATGTAAACTTACAAGAAAATAGCATGCAACTACAAACAAAACAAAAAAAAACAAATATACTCCAAAATTAAAAAAAAATAGAAAATGCATCTCCTTTACATTGATTGGTCAGCAGCAGGTCCCTATTTAAGCATTAATGTCCAATGCAGTGGTCATTACCTGCTAATCATACCTGACACAGGTCATTCTATTATAACCCAAACTACTTGAAATTGAAGTTGTCATTTAAAACAGGTTTCAAGATTCTAAAGACCTGTTAGTGTAGTGTCACTAAACACTACTTGTATATAATTATACATCTACCCAGCAGAGAGAAAGGATTAATTGACAAGTTCTTAGTGAAAACGTCCGCTGTAATAAATATCTATCTTACTGACTAAAGTTAATTGGTTCTTGAATTAACAGTGTTTGTGAGTTATTCCATTAGCTTTTAAAACTATATCAGAGTGCAGATCTATGAAGTAGCTGCTTTATTTCCATCCAGTAATAAGCATTGATTAGTCCAGCTGTTCTTACCAGAAGGCTTAGCAAATATACCTCTCTACTGTCCAGCATTAGAATAATTGCAAACTTTTTACAGCGCAGATGCCCCGCATGTTGTTGTAATATCACTTTCAGGTAAAGTAAAAAGCACTAAGATGAGGATTGATCTTGTTGTGGCAAAGACTTGCACACTTTGCTGGTCAGCATATAACCATGTATTACTTTACCATGTACGGTATGGGTTATATACCTACTATTTTAAATAATTTGTATAATACTGATTTACTGGTATAACCTGCAAAACAAAACAGTCTCTCTGGACTAGAAATAACAAAATACTGTACTGCAAGGTTTATTTTCTGTGTACTGGCATTTCTTTAAACAATTCCAATTGTATAACTGCTTGGAAAGTAATCACGACAGATCTAGTACATTCATAAACTGGGCTGAGTGTTTGATTAGTTTAGAAGTAAGATTTTTAAGTTAAAATTTTGGTGTGATAATTCTTCACTTAAGGATGACATTTTGACATGCAGTGATCAGTATTCCCGCAACAAAAATGGATCAGTTCTAAAATCGAGACACTCCCCAACTTTTTCTAATAAAAAGTACATATTATAGTAGGCATTACCTGAAGCCTAGCCTCTATCTATGTTTTAATGCTAAATCCTTTGCAAATAGGTCACATTGGTGCTTTATTTAATTGTTGTAGATGATTACTAAGACCCTATATTATTTAATAGAAAGGCTTAATTAGTAATTCACATTTACGGTCTTCACTGGGGATTCTGGAGGGAGCATCGCATTGGCTGTGGTGCTCCTGCGTGTTAGGGAGGCAAAACTGGCAGGGACTGGTTCTCCTCTTTGCGCTACTGTGGAGCCTACCAGCCAGGTGCCTAGGGAGCTACAAGACTAGCCTTTTCCCTCCAGAGGCCGATAGCTTGCTGACATCTGCTCTCAAGTTCCTGGAAATAAAATTGCCCCAAAAAACCTTATTTTCACATATTGACAGTCCTTTCACAGTGGCATATAATAAGTAAATGGGGCAAGTACAGCATGGAAGAGGAAGCCTTGGTCTCAGTACAGCTCCTCCTACATGGCACAAAGCAGCCCCAGCTCAACGGAGGAAGCTGGTAGTCAACGAGGTACAAAAGCAGGTGGAGAGGATGAGGTGCGTAAAGGCAGTTTCCCAGGCCAAGCAGGGAGAATGGATGAGATGGTAAAGTGTGGAACAACGCAAGATCGGCTGGCAAGATCTACGGACAATGGAACAGAGCAGGATCAGTTTTCTTATCAGGTCAACATATGATGTTCTCCCATCACCACAGAACCTTAATCTATGGGTAGGAGAGGATCCGTGGGGTCCTTTGTGTTCATCGCCAACTACATTAAGACACATTTTGACAGAATGTAAGGTGGGTCTTAGCCAAGGACGGTTTACTTGGCTTCATGACCAGGTGCTGCAATGTTTGGCCTCAGCAATGGAAGACATGCGCAGCATGACCAACAGGTTGCCACCAATGCCAGCAATATATGACACACGAAGAACAACATTCCTCCATCCAGGGGAGCAACCTCCAAGAAAAAGTATTAAAACCAAACTCGTCTAGGACAACTGGAAACTGCTAGAGACTAGAAAATGCTGGCAGATGTTGGACAACGGCTTATTTTCTCACCTGACATTGCCACCACTAACCTTCGACCTGATATTGTCTTGTGGTCTGGATCAGTACGACTTGTTCACCTGGTAGAGTTAACAGTGCCATGGGAGGATGCTGTAGATGAGGCGTATGAGAGAAAGAAACTGCGGTATGCTCAACTAGCCGCTGAAGAGGAACAGCGAGGATGGAGAGTCCCGGTTTACCCAGTGGAGGTGGGTTGTTGAGGATTTGTGGCACACTCTACAACCTCAGAGACGTTGGATTCAGTGGCCAAGAGTTGCGACGAATAGTGAAGAACCTATCTGAAGCAGCAGAGAGGAGCAGCAACTGGCTCTGGTTGAGACGAAAAGATTCTGGTTGGGGACCTCAAGCACAGCAGAAATATAAAAACGTTGATGTAAAGGAAGGTAAGTTAGCTGGGCTTAGCTGAGTGGGGGACAGAGGGGGGTGATGCTGGGACACCAGAATCACTGTCGAACCCTCTTAAGGTGTCATGGGCTAGCTGACAAACACCATGGATGGAAGGTGCCCACTTGAAGACCCCAGAGAAGTACCCTACTCAGCTCAGTCCAGACAGTTGTCATGCTGATGCGCTAGGGAGGCCGCACTGTGGCTGATCCCTGGAGCCAGCATTACACTTCAGCCATCAACACCAGGCAAAAGTATATCTGCACCATCAGATGGAAGGAAATGCAGATGGATCACATTAGTTCACAGTAAAAGAAGCTATGTCTTAGTTGGTGCTTATCTTGGTGAGAGCTGAGTCCAATATCAGCATGAAGTTTTAACACCTACTCTCATGTAATGGAAATCATGTCAGTGTGATTGATCTACAACTCCCCTAAACCAAGAGTAGTGTTGGAAATCAACTTTACTTGTTGCACAGAATGCTAAACGACTAAAACAGAACAGTATTGATTGCTCATTTGGTATACTTTATTAAATAATCTATTTCTCTTTTACCCCATTTACAACTTTAAGAGACAATAAAATTTTTAATTGATGCGTTTCCAGCCTCTTGCAATGTTCGTCTACATCTACAATGGACATTTGCTGGACCTGTATCCTAACCTCAGCTTTTCTTGCCTTAACATGAAATTAATCAAACACGGTTTACTTTCTACAATGTCGCAGGAACGTTTGACTAGACTAAGGCAGATATTGATTGTATACCAGATTTGCAGAACACTGGATTATTCAGCTATAATTGCAGACTTTGTCGCGGTGAAAGCACGAAAGGATAATTTCTAACTGACTGTGAGTGTATTTTTTGTAGTAAAATGCAGTATGTTTAATAGTGTAGTTGTTGCCATGTTTGAAAGTCATGGTATCTTACTGTTAAAAATAGGGGCCCCAGAATCAAGCTTTGCATGGGAGCAACACGGGATAAATGTCGCCAGTGGCTGTCAGATACACATGAAACTTTTAAAAGCAAAATGTGAAGCATAAAGATCTCTGCTACTCCTGACATAATTAGCTATAGTCACAGCATTGGTCTTTTAAACCAGATGTAGAATAACAAGTCCGAAAAAGGTATGATGCCACATTGGGGTATTCTGCACACACTTACCCTTTTCATTATATATTCCTCATGTGCTCTTCAATGAACTCTTTCACTGCTTGTCAGATACTGAAGACTCATACCAGCCTCTAAAATATCATTATCTCAGTTTATTTTTTCCATGGTCTCCAAAAACATAACATGTCATTTTTTGTGGAAAAAAATTATAATTGGCATATTTATCTCAGTACAAAATCTAATGATTTATAGTTTCCCTGAATATCTCTGTAGTATTCTATCCCTTTTCTCTGCTTTGTGCTGAAGATTTGCAGATCTCTTATGGTATGATTTATTGTTAAATCTTTAAAAATTTAGTTGTAATCACAGGGATGTTTTTTTAGGCAACTCTGCTTGCATCACAGCATTATTGTTTCATATGTAATGTAAATGTTAGAACATTGTGAAAGTGAAAAAAGTGGGTAATTCAATGGAAAGCAGACACATTAGTACTACAGTCAAACCTGCTCATGCGACCACCTTTATTTAGTGACCACCTGGTCTAAGCCACCACTTTAAATTCCTCCCAATGATATTTGTGCTTTTATTTAACTGTGTTAAGTGACCACCTGTCTAACGTGACCAGCGACCACAATTCTCTTACCCAGCAACGGACTCAAACCTGTATTAAGCACCCTTACACAGGGCTATTGTTAGAAGAAAAATATGGGTTTAAATGGTACGTCTTAAATTCAAAGGAATACTGTAACCATTTTAGTGGTCTTTTATCCGTAATCAATAAAACAACAGCGCTCTCTTGTAAAGAAAAAGAGAAAATGTGGACAAACAAAATGTCCTTCCTAGATGACAGAATTAAAGTTATTAAACTTGTAAAGACAGCAAGTGCCAGAGAAACTGCTGAAAAATTCGGCACTAGAAAGACACAGATACCGCATTATAAGAGCATGAAAACAATGTGCGCAGTAATCGAAAAAGATCATATGCTTATGCTGGCGTTGGTTTCAGTTTGCAATGAACTAACACGTACCTGAATGGCAGACACAGGCATTGAAATGTGCAAAGGATTTAAAACATTTTGTGTGACCTGAGACAGGCGAGCATTCACTACTTTCACAAAATAATTTGTTTTGTAAATGCATTATCTAAATGAATGTTATTAAATGACATACATCCTTTTGTTCATGTTACATCTTCTGGCTTTTACAGTGTATGTAAGACATACATAATTACAGGAAAGCATGTCAGAGACAAATAGAAAATTCAGTTATGGACCCTCTTTTAAGAGACCATCTGTGTTAAGAGGCCACTATTAGACTGTCCCTTGAGTGGTCTCTTAATACAGATTTGACTGTATATACCATGAATGTAATCATAATACAAAAACAGAAGAGGAAAGCACTGGAGTCTTAACTAAACTTACAGGGTGAGTGGGGCCCTCTCTTAACCCTGTCTATCGAAATCATTCTGCCCTCTATTTAAAAGCAGTTAGCCAAATATAAAACAGGTTTAGTTGTCTATTTTAACTCACTGGTGCAGTATGCAATGCTGGCGTCTTCCACAATCCAGGTTCCACTGATCAAACAAACAAAGAAGTGAGAAGGAAAGTAGTTCTCTCTGACTCTATATATCCCCCCAACCGGAGAGAACATTGTGTACGAAAACTGAGAGAAAAATGTGTACAGGTGCATCCGTAGGTGCTCTCAGCACCAACTGTGCTGGCTGAAAACCTGGACGAGAATTGGCTGCATAGAGAACTGGAGTGTTTCCTTCACAAATGTAACTTAGGAAAGGACAGATTGCCCTTTGCAGACTGGGACTGAGATAGACATTAATTGAGAGTTAAGTAGTTTCAACGATTAGTTTTACATTTATACAAACACTATTTTTGATTTTCTCATTTCAGAAAGCCATGTGATCCTATGACCTTTGAACTCTGTTGGATCTACCTTCCCTATAATATATACACATCTCAAAAATGAAAAGGGTTAGATTTAAAAAACTTAAATTCTTCTAAAACACAATTAACATCAAGATTCAAATGTTAGTGTTTCAAGGGCGCACTCTGTACACACTGAAATGAACAGATAAATAGTTTGTTTTTTTTTGCATAGCATCTGTAGGTGTAGTTGTGTAGAAAAATGTTGTTGTTGTTAATTGTGTCTCAGAGTAGTTTTTATTCAATAGAAATCTTCATAGCTTACAATGCCATCTTACAGATTGGGTAGCCCTCTACAGTACGCAGAACTACAAAGGAGTCGCCTTTTCATTTAATATTTATAGCCACTAGCACACAGCCTGCACCCCAGGCTCCTCCAATGGTTACATACTTATTATCTGATACCATGGGATGTACCCAACAAAATGTTCATGGACACTCTGCTATGCAAGTAGAAAAACACAACCCAAGCACCTCCAGCCCTGAGCAAACAAAACCAATTTCAACTGTCAGTGGAATTTTACCCAATATACATTGTGTAGTTGACCTGTATACAGAACGCATGACTAGGTGGCTGGCATTGCACATCTTCAGCAATTAAATGAATACAGTAAGTATTATTCCCAATAAAGCTTATATCATTATATCCATGTTTTACTGGCTCAATTGAATAAAGGCACTCAAAATTAGTTTGGTTAGTAGCATTCTTTCATCCACATCCCATATATGATTTTAATCTATCATCTGGACACATAATTAGTTAGCCCTATATTACATCCCTGTAAGCTTTCAACTTCTAGTTTTTGTGCATGCATTATCATACTGTGTTCTCTGTGAACTTCATATAGTATGGAGTGTTTCAGAACCTTGAAGTAGCTCCCCAACGCCTCGCCGTGAAGCCTGTCTGCAAACTGACACGTAGACACATAAACTTTAATGGTGAGTGAAAAAGCTACCAGGCCACTTATGACTAGTATTTGAACACGAGACCCATTGAAATCAAAATGCCTATATGCTTGGTCTCTGGAGGTCAATTTTTCATACAGTTTGAAAATGGTCCATATGAATGTTTCAATACCGAGTATGGGCTTCTCTGTTGTAGATGCAATCTCTACATCCACAGGACATGCTTCTAATCAGGCAGCAGATGATGTATTGGGGGATCCTGTCCAGTTCTTCAGTCAGTACACCTATCTCTCTGATGTAACAGGCAGGATTACAATGCAGATGAACATGACATCCTAGAAGGTCCCAAAATGTTCTTGCAGGCCAGTCTATAATCTGCTGCTCAAGATAAACAACTGGCATTATCTTGCATTAGAACAAACTCAGGGCCATTTGCACCAGCAAATAGTCTAACTACAGGGTTCAAACCTGTGTTTATGTACTGCAGAGCTATTAATTTACTCCTTGGAAGCACAATAAGATCCCTGTGACCACCAATGCAGATGCTTCCCCACACCATAAGCGAGTCGCTTGGTGGTCCAGTAGTTAAAGAAAGGGGCTTGTTATCAGGAGTTTCTGTGTTCAATCCCAGCCACTGACACTGTGTGTGACCCTAAGCAAGTCACTTAACCTCCTTGTGCTCCGTCCTTCAGATGAGACATAAAACCATAAGTGTGATGCACAGTTCACCCCTAAGTCTGTAAGTCAGTTTGGATAAAATCGCCTGCTAAATGACTAAATAATAATAATAATAATTGAATTGAGCAAATTATTCTCCATAATCAAGTCGATCATCAGTGAAAAAAACAGGGGCCCAATGATGGAGCTGCCAGTTCTGGTTATCAAGTAGGAGGCTGTGTGGTCCAGAGGTTAAAGAAAAGGGCTTGTAACCAGGAGGTCCCCGGTTCAAATCCCACCTCAGCCACTGACTCATTGTGTGACCCTGAGCAAGTCACTTAACCTCCTTGTGCTCCGTCTTTCGGGTGAGACGTAGTTGTAAGTGACTCTGCAGCTGATGCATAGTTCACACACCCTAGTCTCTGTAAGTCGCCTTGGATAAAGGCGTCTGCTAAATAAACAAATAATAATAATCAAGTCTCTATTTAGTGGTCTCTTCACTGTTGTGGGGTCGATGGAGGCCTCTGTTTCTCACTATCTGGTTGCTTATGGTGACTAGTTGCTGTCCTGATCAGTGGATATTTAATGGAGTGGTGATTTCTTTACTTTCTATTTTATACCAAAATATGAGTCATGGTTTACATTTCATTACAATTACATCATTTCATGGTTTACCCATGGTTAAACCAGACCTTGTTGGCTTTGCTGTCTGGTTGCTTTTTGTGTAGGTAGTTACACAAGCTTCCATCCTTTTAGAAGAATTATTCCCTCACTGTCACTGTGAACTAAACAGGCAGCAGCAGGAGGCTATGCATGTCTCTGTGGCTCAGTAAAACAACAAAATATATTATATAAAGGGAAATAATAGGATCTACTTTTTTCCAAATGTTTTTGTTATACTGTTAATTGTTATATAGTTTTACACACAGCAGGAACAGAACTGATATTTTCAACTTTTATATGCCCCATTAACCATGAGTATACCTCTGCTGTTGACATGACAGTCAGCATATTAACAAACAAGAAAGGAAAATATTGAAATATGTTCCAAACTAAATTTACTACCTATATTGGATGTATTTTAAAAGGAATTGCATTAGTGCCAGAGACCAAACTGCTGTAATGAGCATTCAAAATACAAGGAAGATGCAAAATAGTGCTTCATTCTTGACCATGATGAAACATAGAGCCAATTATCAGCAAACTACATTATGATCTTTGATCTCAAGGTTAATAAGTCACCAAAAACTACAAACAAGGATGGGGTAAGAATAGCCAGTCACGACAGAACAGAAGGTTAATATGTACTTGCTAAGTGTCCCGCTATGTCTGGTAGGCTTTTAATGTAAAAGAAATACCTGCAGGAGGTCAGACAGCAGACAATGTTTATCTTTCCATATGTCACAGTGAGGATCCAGCCAGTGTTGCTACTGAGATTTCATTCTCTGGCAACATCACATTTGGTTCGGTCATTCATTTTCATTTTGATTCCAAAACACTAATGATTATTATGCTACTTGGTTTGTGATTTTCCTGATAAATTACATAATCTACTCTTGAACATTAAGTTAAATACTAGGGGAGTGCAGATACTTGTATTTTCCAAGTAATTCCTTTTCAGAAGTTTTGTGAATTAAAGGTAATTCACAGAACAGGATCAAGTGCTGCGTGGAGAAAGAACCTCGGGAATTGAGAATAGAAGTGCTTTGTGAGTATATGGTTTTCCCCTTGGCTCGCAGAGAGCCGCCCTCACGGAGGTAAACCCAAACTAATCGGCCTCCAAGGCTGAGAAGCAACCGATACTTCCCCCAAAGGGAACCTAAAAGTGAGAGAACGGGAAAACGAAAGAGAGTTATGGCTGGGGGGTCCCCCTAGCTCCTGCCCCCTGAATCACACAGATGGCTACAATTAAATATTTTAATTACAACAAAACAAGTCAAGTCATCTCTGCCATGCATTGTGGGATGTAGTCCAGGGCAGGATGTAATCTCTGATTGAACTCGACAAAGAAATGCATATCCCAGTATGCTAACAAAGCTGATTTCATCTCTGCCTTTGCCTCCCACCTCTCTCTCGATTTCCTTGCTCTCACTGAAACCTGGCTGTCCCCTGATAACACTGTAACTCCTGCTGCCCTGTCCTCTCTCTATGTCCTGTCCCATACCCCGCGTCTCACTGGACGGGAGGTGGGACTGGTCTTCTCCTCTCTCCTCCTTACTCTTTTCTGTCCCCTCCGATCTCTCCTCACTCTCTGTCAATACCTTTGAATTTCATGCAGTCCAACTAACCTCTCCCTGTCAACTCCTGCTCATTGTACTGTACCGCCCCCTGGGCCTCTCGCTCACTTTCTGGATGAACTCGACTATCTACTCTCCTCCCTCCCCTCTCTGTCTACCCCAACTGTCCTGTTAGGTGACTTCAACATCCATCTCTCCAACCCCAGCCACTCTGGATTCCTCCCTCTCCTTCACTCCTTCGACTTCTGTCTCTCTCCATCCCCTCCTACCCACAAAGCTGGCCGTCAACTGGACCTCATCTTCTGCAGGGCCTGCTGCCCCTCCACCCTCTCTGTCACCCCCCTGGACCTCTCCGATCACTATTTCATCTTTTTTTCTCTGTCTCTCCCCCCTCTCCCTGCTCCTCCTACCCCCACTGTCACCTCTCGCCTTAACCTCCGCTCTCTCTCTGTCCTTGCCTCCACTGCTCTCTCTCACCTCCCTCCTATCGACTCCTTTTCACAACTCTCCGTAGACTCTGCTACCTCCACCCTCTTCTCCTCCCTCACCTCCTCTCTCGACTCCCTCTGTCCCCTCACCTCCCGACCTGCTCGCCCTCCCTCCCCATCCCTGGCTCTCTTCTGCCTCCGCTCGGCAAGAATCACACTGCGATCTGCTGAAAAGAAATGGAAGAGAACCAAACTCCCTGCTGCCCTAGACCTTTACAGCACTCTCCTCTCCTCCTTCTCCTCTACTCTCCTCTGCTAAATGTACTTATTTCCAATCTGTAATCCAAGCCTCCACTAACAACCCACGTAAACTATTCTCTACCTTCTCCTCCCTCCTAAACCCTCCCCCCCTCCTCCTCCCTCCTCTATCTCCCCTAATGACTTTGCCTCCTTCTCTTCTAAAATCTCAGATATCCGCAAACTCTTTAACACCTCTCCCTCCCCCGCACCTCCTCCTGCTCCAACCCCTACACCCACTGCATCCCCTACTAACTCACCCTCCTTCTCCACCTTCTTGCCCCTCTCAGACTCTGACCTCTCCTCCCTGCTCCAGGGTCACAAACCCACCACATGTGCCCTGGACCCCCTCCCCACTCACCTCTTTCAAGCTGCTGCTCCTGCTGTACTTCTCTTCATCTCCTCCTTTCTCAACACCTCTCTACTTTCTGGTCTCTTTCCCTCTGCCTTCAAAAAAGCCTCTATCACTCCCATCCTCAAAAAACCTACCCTCGACCCCACCTCCCTCCAGAGCTACCGTCCTGTCTCCCTTCTACCTTTCCTCTCCAAAACCCTCGAGCGGACTGTACACTGCCAGCTCTCTGCTTTCCTGTCTAACCACTCTCTGCTCGACCCTCTCCAATCTGGCTTCCACTCTGCTCACTCCACTGAAACCGCCCTCCTGTCTGTCACCAACTCACTTAAGTCTGCCCGAGCTGCCTCTCTCTCCTCTGTCCTAATTCTCCTCGACCTCTCTGCTGCCTTTGACACTGTTGATCACTCTATTCTACTATCATCTCTTGCTGACCTGGGGATCTCTGGCACTGCTCTGGCCTGGTTCTCCTCCTACCTCTCCAACCGCACTTACCAGGTAACCTGGCGTGGAGCAATCTCCACACCTCACCCTCTCTTAACAGGAGTCCCCCAAGGGTCAGTCTTGGGTCCTCTCCTGTTCTCTCTCTACACCCGCTCCCTGGGCCCCCTCATCGCATCCTATGGTTTCTCATACCATTTCTATGCTGATGTTACTCAGATTTTCCTCTCCTTCCCCACCTCTGACTCCACCATCTCCTCCCGTATCTCTACCTGTCTGTCTGCTATTTCCTCCTGGATGCATTCGCATCACCTCAAACTCAACCTCTCTAAATCTGACCTCCTTTTCTTTCCCTCCTCCTCCTCCCTCCTCTGATCTCTCTATCTCTGTTCCTCTGGAATCTACCACACTCGCTCCCTCTTCCTCCGCTAAGAACCTTGGAGTCACCCTGGACCCCTGTCTCTCTTATTCCCAGCACATCTCCACTCTGGCACGCACTTGCCGATTCTTCCTGAGCAACATACGAAGAATCCGACCCTTCCTCACCAACTATGCCACCCAGCTCCTGGTCCAGGCCTTGGTACTCTCCCACCTAGACTACTGCAACTCCCTCCTGGCTGGCCTCCTGTACTGTAACACTTGAAATGTATTTGCTTACGATTGTAAGTCGCCCTGGATAAGGGCGTCCGCCACCCGTCCGCTCCAGCTCATCCAGAACTCCGCTGCCCGCCTGGTGTTCTCTCTGCCTCGCTTCTCCCACGCAACTCCACTACTCTGCTCACTCCACTGGCTCCCGCTCACCGCTCGCATCCAGTTCAAGACTCTTGTACTAGCCTACAGATGCCTTGACCAGACTGCACCCAGCTACCTCCAGACCCTCATCTCCCCCTACACCCCCACTCGACCTCTCCGCTCCGCCTGCACTAGAAGACTGGCTCTACCTCCTCTACGCTCTCCTGCCTCCAGAGCCCGCTCCTTCTTCACCCTCGCTCCGCAGTGGTGGAATGACCTACCTACAGATGTCAGGACCGCCCAGTCCCTGACCACATTCCGGCGCCTCCTTAAGACTCACCTCTTCAGACAGCACCTGTAGAACTCCTCTGTTTCTCCCCTGGGACACTTTCACCCTTCCTTAAATATGCTTTACTTACTCTTATCTGCCCTCTATTTTACTGCATTTAATCCTGTACTTCAGAGTACTGTAATCTGCCAAGTGTTTAAACTGTAGTATTTGGTATTTAATCATATCTTGATGTAACTATCACTGTCACTTTTATCTGCTGTATTATTGAATTGTATTTTGTCACACTTGTACTTGCTTGAACTAGTCATTGTATTTATCTTGCTCTTATTGTATTATTACCTGTACTGTAACACTTGAAATGTATTTGCTTACGATTGTAAGTCGCCCTGGATAAGGGTGTCTGCTAAGAAATAAATAATAATGCACAGCTGTAGCTCTTAAGTTAGGTCTAAGGAAAGGTCACATGCACATGACAAATTTTCATTGTCCGTAAAAATGTAAGTGCCCTGAAAAAAACATTCACTTCCAAGCGGCTTTTAAATCACTCATTGTGGATGTTAGTTGCCATTAATTGGTATTAAATTGTAAAGGTGAGGAAAAGGCAGCTTTTCTTGTTGTTAAACAATAATTTATAGGCTTATTTAGTTGCATTTAATACCTGACAACAACATTAATTAAAAAGAATGAATATCTGGAACGCCTCTAATGCATACAGTAGATGAAAAAGTGGAAAGTATTTAAGTTTCAAAGGAAATAACTTTTAAAGAAGGTAAAGTATTACACAGCTAAGTTACAATAAAGGGATCAGCAGTATAAATCCAGCTGAGCACATGAGAAGCATGCAGGGGTCAACTACCGTCAGCTTGCACTGAAAAACTGTGACTGAGAAAGATAGCCGGAGTGCAGGGAAAGTAAAGGGAGTTGTGTATCAACCAAGTGTAGCTTTTAGAACGTTTTCAATGTATGCTAAATTGATCTATGAAGAATCTGGCATAATTCTAAAAACATTGATGAACTTGTCCTAGTAACTCTATATTTTGTCTTATGTGTTTCTTATCTCATTTTTTTTGTTCTAGCAGATAGTGTATAGTAGGTCCTGGTCTATTGGAAATATGACAGCTTATCATCTCACTGTTTATACTACTTCTGCAATAAAACTAAATTGGTGTGTGCAAAGTCTGTCAAGCATATGGTAAGCTGTAATTCAGTCTAGGTGTTAACTTCAACACCTGTGAAACATGGAAAAAAGAGATATGAAAGAACCCAAGATAAAAATACACTTAATAGAGATTGTGAAGCTAATTCTATTTAAACCTTCATTCAATGCATTAAAATATAGTATCCCTCTTTATAACACTGTAGCCAGGAGCTATAGGTAAGAGGTTGTGCAATTTGTGTTCCACCTTGTTATGAGAATGCAATGTCTAATGGCATTATCAGCGGGTGCAGCAGTCGGCAGAGGTGCGAGCCCCAGCGACTGTGGAGCGATGTCTGGGCCACCAGGGGGAGCAGAGCAAGAGATCAAACGACCAACCGTGCCTGGTGATGCAGCAAGCCGTGAACTAGGCCCAGAAGTCTGGACACAAATGCCAGGTGTCTGGGAGCCTGGATGAAGGCTGACCCATAGGCCCCGGGTCAGGAGATAGGGGTGGTTGTCAGGGGGTTGTGATGGAGATGGTTCCCTCTCCTCCTCCTTTGGCCGCTGTGACCCCTAGGCTTTTGTAAGAGAGTGCCCTTTTAACCCCCCTTGGAGACCCCTGGGCTTCTGTGAGGGGGTGCCCATTTAAACCCCTTTCTACCCCCTACACCGAGGGACTTTTCCCCTTTTGGAGCTTCACTATGGGTGGCCCCAACGCTGGCACCGGCGCAGGATGCTGGGCGCACACGGGAGCAAGGAAACAGGGTACAGGGGCCAAAATACCAGTCATTATGACGGTTAGATTTTAAACAACATCAATATCAAAATGAAAGACAAACTATCGAATAAAACAAAAAAGTTTTATTCAAGCACATCATATCAAACATGTGCACAGCCAAAATGCTGTATTTAAATGAAAAATTAAACATAAAAATGGTTTATTTTCTAACTTGCCATATATAAAGCACTACTTAAAAAATGAAAAAAAACTATATAAAATAAACATTTCAAAAGAAACTAGTGTGTAAACAGGTGTAAACAGGTATATGTACATACAAAACTGTAAAAACTAAAGTCGTTTTTAATTAAAAACGAAAATAACATATGTTTTCTCTTGTGTGTGTCACTCAGTGCAGCACAGAATCCAGGCTGAGCTGCAGCAGCCTGCTGCTTTGTAATTTTCTGATCGAAATGTTTCTGCCGAAGCGCTGTGGTTAGCTTCAAGATGAAATCTCTCCTACTGATATTTTCCCCGGTGCATTCCTTGTACACAACGAAGGAATTGATGGCTGCCAGGTCCAGGAGAGATAACAACAGGCTTGTATATAAAAATAAAAGAAAATAGTGTAGGTTATATTCAAAATAAAAACATGTATTGTAAAAGGCAGTAAAAAATGACTGCTTTGGCAGTTCTAAGTGGGTGGAATTATAACTTCCTTATTTTCGTGATCCTGCCTTTCAAATGCTGTCAGGGTATTTAATAAGTAGGGCTTCTACCCTGCCATGACTATGTTATTATTTTGCATTGCAATAAAGGTATCCACTATGATGCTCCTGATTGGCAGTTGGACATTAAATGTGATGTAATGTGAAATGATTTGTATGTCATAATATGAAAGCACTGAGAGAAGAGTCTATTAATGTGCTTTTTCTTGACCAGATGTTCAGATGAAAAAAAGGTAATATACCGTTTTTAATGAACAGCAAGAAACAAATGCTTAGCAGATGTATAATTATGTGTGATATAGTACGCCTGGAAGAAGCCAGGGGAACTGAAGCTACATTATCTGTGCTGTACTAAAAATGCCTAAATGTATAGAAAATATGGTTGTCTATTGAAAAGATAAAAATGGATACCAGAGATCAGAACTAATGACACTGACACCTGAACTGCTACACTCATTAAGCTTGAGTAACACTGAATCAAAAATGGGCAGTGGCACTACAGGAGTGCCAGACAAAGAAACAGTGTGCTTCATCATTAGTGTCCCGCACCTTTGCTACCCTGTAAAGACTGTAGTGCAGAGCACAGTTCTGAGGCATTAATTATATCAATTTTTTACTGGTTTGTTAAATTTGTCTTCAACCCTGGCTGACACACCACTGCCCACCTTAATAGATCCATTCACAAAGCATGAGCTTTTTGATTTTTAAATAACCGATCTCTAAACATGGTTAAAAAGCCTTTTTTAATTGATGATTTAAAAAAAAAGATAATGAAGGCATTGCACAGTGTGGTGCAGCATAGCAAAAGTATATGAAAGGAAGGTAAGGTGAAGGCACGCATGCTACACCACTGAGAGGTACAGTAAAGCCCAAGCTTAACCTCTAAGTCTGGTTATTGCTCTTGCAATCTTGTTTGCATGCATGTTTTTTCTGCCTTTTTTATTTTTGGTTCTTAAAAATTCTGTGATATTGTGTCCTTTAGACTCTGTTGACACCACCTGCTTCATGGTATTTGCAGCTTGATGTCCTTTTATATGCACAATTAGGGTGCAGATATTTAAAACACATGAAACTGTAGGATTATTTAAGTATTGGGGTTCCGAAAAATATAGCGTTACATGTCCCCAAATGTTGCTACAACTGTTTAAATAATATACTGTGACAGAGAATGAATTCTAGTGAACAATCTCCCTCCCGACCTGTGAGGGTGCTGTGTAACAGGAACGGTGTGCCCCGGACTGGATGGTTTGGCAGTTCATTCCAGGGTCAGTCGGAAGCCAGCCATCCAAGAAGGGGGCAGAGTCACAATACCAGAAGTCATCACCTTAATGCCTTAATGCGTTAAGCAATGTGCCAGTCACGGATTGGAGGAGACGTGATTGAACTCGCTACCGAAGGGGGCAGGACTGAAGGTATATCAGGGGAGGTGACAAAGCAATCTGTTTTGTGCATCACCACTACTCTTCTACTCTCTACCCACTCTGTGGGTAGAAATCGGACGGCATGGATTAAACAAAAAAAAAAAAAATCTTAAACCCCACTAGTCATTTACCCTCATTCAGGGGGCTATTTTGTACAGCTCACTACATAGAATTATTTTAATGTGCATTCTGCAATCTTTTTTTGGTAAAAAGAAAAAAATATATATTTTTGGATGGATTATATACCACCAGTATAATTAATAACTCCCGCTCACATTTCTACTTATACATATATAGCACATTGTTCACAGAGAATCATTCCATGTGGGCTCCAAGGTCTGATCACTTTACAATTGTATGAAAATCACAAGCCAGTATTGAGAGTACAATATAATTGAAAATATACATGAAAGTACAACATTATGCAAAACTAAATCTAGAAGTATCTAGAATACAAAACTCATGTTTAGTCAGTCATCGCTACAACCAGACGTTTCTAGCATTTTGCAAGTACCATGGAACCTATAATTCAATGACTAATGCTTTTTATAACATTATAATTAGGGCTTCTAGTTTTCAGGTTTTATTTTTGATCACGTGATGTCCCTTTAAACATATTTTGAGCCGATTCGCTTTGTTAATCAAACACTAATTACCAAAGGAAGTTGTTTCTTTTTACCCTCATATCTTGAATGAGTTAACAAATGCCGTGCATTGATCTCACCTGATTCTTTTTGAACCTGCATTTCGTTCTGGCTGTAATCGCCAAATTCAGTTTAATAATTTCCACTGCGTTAGTTTCTAGTAGTGCGTTGCTAATTTAAACAATCTGGTATTCAGTTAAGGCTTAACAGCTATTAATTCAAGTTTAAAGGGAGGGAGAAAGCAGGAAAATAAAAAATGAAAACTGGAAGCCCTAATTATAATCCAGCGATTATACTGACAGTAACTATATAAAACAGTATCAAATAAGTTTATAACTTATTTTTCAATATTAAATTATAGTAATTACCTGTAACATTTAAATTTAGGGTGCTACACATTCTCTAGCGTTGATATTTAAACATGGCTGTTTAAATTTACCTGTCCTTCCTAATTTGTTTTTCATATATTCCTTTCATAGACACACTTTCTACAGTTGTGGTGTTTGTATGTTATCCAAAAATAAAACATGTTTAAACATGGATAAAATATTTGCATCACTTGTCAGTAATGTAATCTACAAAAGAAATAAAACTCATGACAGTTAAAGTGGCTTTAAAACAAAGGGCAAGATATTCAGGAAGGGCAGTTGAGGGGATTCTTCTTGTGAGTGAAATTTAAAATGAGAGTTGTGGTTTTCTTATTCTGGAAGCATTTTGTATTAAAATCTTATGAGAATGTATTTTTAATATGTAGACTATAGTAACGGCGTAATCACATAATATAGCTTTTAATACTTTTCTATTTCTTTTTGGTAAAATCTTATGGGTTTTTTTTCCTTTTTGCCAGCTATTATTATAAATCTAGTCTTAAGTAAAGTTCACCTTTCTATGATTTTAAATCCCTTGACCCTCGTTCGCAAATGCACCTGCATCCGTCTGAGTTCCTGTTTAGAATGTATTCATTGTACGCAGCCTTGTGATATTAGTAAGGCTATGATTTTGGCATGATAATTTTTAGTACATTTCAGACGCGGTGCAGTAAAAAACGTTACTTACCGTAACCCTGGTTCTCTGAAAGAGAAGACGACCACCAATAACATTATGTATGGGCTATACCTGCCCATTGGGTAGGTATTGCTGAGCTCTTTATATCAGAGCTGCCAGTAAGCCTCTTCCTGGGGTGACGCACTCTGTCCCGCCCACCGAGGGATTAAAACCATCATCCTGAGGAAGCCATTTCTCTTTTTCCAGCGAACCCGTGAGGGCAACCGATGCGACCTTGCAGTTGGTGGTCGTCTTCTCTTTCAGGGAACCAGGGTTACGGTAAATAACCTAACATTCCCTTTCAATTTGAAGACGACCACCAACAACATTATCTATGGGATAATGTATACCAGAGCCGACACGAGAGAGAAGCATACGAGGGATGCATCAGAACAGCATAATCCAAGGGTTAGCGGTGTGAGCTTACACCCTCAAGGACCCTCGTGCCTAATGAAGGCAGGGCAGGATCTACCACATTAAGGCGGTAGAACCTGGAGAAAGCATGCAGCATAGCCCAGCTAGCCGCAGTACAAATATCGGACAGCGAGGCCCCTCCAAGATGTAGCTAAGCCTCTAGTGGAGTGTGCGGCTACCTTCCCAGGTGGGGACAAGCCGGCACCATCATACACAGTCGAGACTGTGTCCGCAATCCAATGTGACAGACACTGCTTTGAGAGGGGCTGTCCTAGGGTCCATGTCCCGTGACAGACAAAGAGCTGGTTAGAATGATGCAGAGCTCTTGTCCTATCCACATAGCATCTCAATGCCCACACTGGGCAGAGGAAATTCAATCTCAGAAGAAAACAGGGATGGATGGAAGGACTCCAGTTCAACAGACTGATTAACATGGAAGGCTGTGATCACCTTGGGGAGGAAAGCAGGGTTTGTACGCAGTGAAACCTGCTACCATTGTCCCAAATATGCATGCAGGAGCTGTGCACCAATAGCGCCTGCAGCTCACTAACCCGCTTAGTGGAGGTGATAGCCACGAGGAAGGCTGTCTTCATAGACAGATACTTCAACTGTATGGAGTATATGGGCTCAAACAGGGCCTTCGTGAGAGCCTTCAGTACAATATCAAGGCTCCATTCAGGGAGAACAGTCCTCCTGGGAGGACGTAATCGCCGCCGCTTTAAGAAACCGGGTGGCCAAAAAATGTGCACCTGGAGATACCGAATCCATGGGGGCATGGCAAGAAGAGATAGCTGCTAAATACACCTTCAAAGTGGAAGGTGACTGTCACAGAGAGCTGAGTGGGGTGGAGGTGTAAAAATAATAAAATCCACAAGTTCTTCTCTCTTCCCTTTTATTCTTTTTCACTAACAGTGGCAATCAGGACAGGACAATAAACAAAAGAAAATGTCCAAACAAAGAGAAACGGTAACTGAAATGTGGAGAGACAAAACAAATAAACAACAAAGTAAAATCATCCAGGCTCTGGGTGGCTGCTCTATAGCTCTATAGCAGTATAGATGGGAAAGCGTACAAAAACTCTCTGGGCCATTCGTGTGCTAGGGCGTCTATGCCAAGAGGACCGCCTAAGCAATGGAGGGAGTACCACGGGGCAGTGTGGCGAAGAGATCGACCTGCGCCTTCCCGAATCGTTCCCAAATACACTCCACTATGCCAGAGTGGAGTTGCCACTCTGATGGAAGAGGACCCTCCCTTGAGAGGAGGTCCACTGCCCAATTCACCACTCCAGGAATGTGTGTCGCCCGCAGGGACAGCAAGTTCCTCTGAGCCCACATCAAGAGCCTGAAGGCAATGCGATGCAACCCCGGGGACCATAGGCCACCCTGGTGGTTGACATACGCCACCACTGTTCAGGCTCCCCTCCTACCTCCATGCCAGAGGAGAAGGAGGCTGCATCCCAGGAGGCCACTATAGAGAGCGTGTCCTCCTGTGCTAGCTGGGACATCTCTTCCCGTTCACCCTGATCTCCCCTGCGGGAGGGAGGGTACGGTAGTTGTGTGGAGATTGGAGCTGGGACTGCAGCTGGAGCCGCAGGTGCCTGTCGATACTGCAGGCCACCTCTCTCTCTCGAGGGCCAAAGTGGCATGCTGGATGCCCAAACACCGAACACAGAGGGTATGCCTGTCCTCCTTAGGGATCTTGGCCCTGCAGGATGTATAGGCATGGAACCAGCCTAGCTGAGTGTTCTGCACCGACTGAGCACAGCGTGCACCGAATACCACTTCCACTGGGTGCACCGTGTGCATTAGACCACGTGTACTGTAGTATACAGCACCGTGCGCTCAAGCACAGATTGCACCGAACACCATGTGCACCGAACACCGTGTGCATCGAGCACCGTGCGCACCAAGTACCGTGAGCACTACGTGCACGGTGTACCGTGCAGCACCGTGCATCCGTACACTAGCGCTGTAGCACTGGGCACCAAGCACCGTGTGTACAGTGTGCACCGAGCACCGTGCACACCGAGTACCGTGAGCACTACGTGCACCGTGTACCATGCGGCACCATGTGTCCGTGCACTAATGCTGTAGCGCTGGGTGGCATGTGCAAAGAGCACCGTGCACACCTAGGTAACAAAGTACTAAGGGCTATGCGTGCACCGAGGTACCGAAGCACCGGGGGGTAGCTATGCAATGGTGCCTACCCTAACCGCGTAGTCACACGCCTGGTCAGCGAGTAGCATATACCAGGGGAACACAAGGGCCGAAGCCGCGGCGGAAGAGTGGAAGGCAGACAGCAAAAAAAAAAAACGGTAGGAAACAGTTGAGGGAGAACACCCTGTTATTTGTTTTGAAGGCCCAACTCAGCGAGGTGGGCGGGCCTACGCAGCCGGCGAGGTTTACTCTACAGCGGGGTGAATGCAAACAGAGCCCGGTGGAGGAACAAACAGCTGGTTAGCTGTTGTAAACAACCATGATACGGCTAATGCACAGCACGACCCAGACAAGCAGGACCGTGCAGTCTAATATGGAGACGGGGAACACACAGCGGCAACCAAACAAGAAGGCCCACTTCAGCTGCCAGACGGTCGCTTGTGGAATCACTCTACAGTGGGGATGCAGCAAAGGCTAGCCCCGTGGAGGAACTGTATTCTCCCAAGTTAGAAAATAGACACACACTCACATGAGAGGTACTGCACAGGCAGTCGCTCACACATGACAGACAGATAAGAGAAAGCAGCCCACAATGTAAGGTCGTTGATTCCAGGAAAGCGGCAAGCCAGCTTTCAGCACGAAGGCAGCTTTCAGACCGAGTGCATCACCCCAGGAATAATGTAGTTTCAGCTACATCAACATACACAAGCTTTTAAATAGTACACCAAAACCAATAACATAAACACTACTGCTTTTGACGACTGATAAATTTAAATGTTACTTTAGACTAGAGTACACAACTGTGATTGTACTGTGATTCTTGAAACGTATTTTTGTTTACGACTGTAAGTCGCCCTGGATAAGGGCGTCTGCTAATAAATAATAATAATAATAATAATAATAATAATAATAATAATAATAATAATAATAATAACTTACAGTACATACTTCAGACCGACATCATTTCTGGTCGGAGTTGGGTCTCTGACCTTGTGCGACAAGTCATAATGACATAATCTACAATCTTTAGATGTGCGTCTTTTTTGAAAAGGCGTACAGCCTTAACAGATCGTCAAACCTTTCACCTGTCGTTCTAAAATACCTAAAATATCTCTCACTGTCACATACCCGCATCTCTCTAACTAATGTCTGAAATTCTCCCTTTCGGGTTGTTGGTTGTTCGCAAATGCAGTCTTTATTTAAAGTATTAACAACAGCTACAATCACTTTGCACACTCAAAAGGGCTGATGAGTCCTTCGTACAGCAAATAGTGAAGCTGCACAGCTTTTATAGCCGTCTGTGCCTGACGTATTGCATTCATCTGCGACAGAAGTATGAACCATGCTTTAGAGTTTTCCACAATTCTGAAACAGCATGTTGTAAAGAAAGCCTCTGTAAGTCAGTAAACTTCTGTTCCCTGATGCATCCATTTCCAAGATTTCACTAACTTTATTCATTTTCACAACAAAATCATAGCCTTACCTATGATAGATGTTACTTAAGGCTAGTGTAACAATAATTCAATTTTATCTTGCTGCTACAGGACAGAAAAGCTTAAAGCAATCAACTATTCGATCATCAAACATGAAAATAACCTCCTCTTGTCCCAAATGACGGGCTGACACAATGCCAGCTGAAAGTCCCAAGGTGAGCTGGCATAATGCCAACTGGGGTAAAGGTAACATGCAGTCCCACAGTGCTGCCTGGACCGTCACAATATGGAAGGGCTTTTGAACTTGTTACCATTAAAAAAAAAACCCTTTGTTTTTAGTCAATTTGCACGGCTTTTTAGCGACAATGGAGAGAGAATTTGCAGTTTCTAAACTGCATGTAAACCAAGCTCTTGATCACTGTTGCACTACCCACTTACAACCATTATGTTTCCCTCCAAATGGACAAAATCCAAGCTGGAGATGGAGTCAAGGTGTATATGTTAGCGGGGAAAACTGTGTGCTCAGTTATAACTTATACTGTATATGACACTGTGGCAAAGTGGTTGCTGATTATGTACAGGTGCAGAGGTGATGCAGTGCAGGAATAAACAGACAGAGATTTGTAATCCAGTATGGAAAAATATACGTTTTATTTTTGTTATAATCCAGGTCTGGTGACCAAATAATAAACTCCGGTTATACACAGCGATGCGTAAAACACAGAGAACAGTAACAGGGATTGCAGCCCTAAACAATAAACACAGTATCTCTCCCACAATATACAACCACAGTCACCAGTCCTGGGTGCGTGCTGTAGTGCTCGTGGTGGGTGATACAGTTTAAAGAGTGACAAATAGTGCAGTGCTGTTCCGGGTTCAGTGCTGGCTCTTAGCTACAGCTCCAGAACGTGTTAGCCGTCTATAAACACACAAGTAACAATTATAGACAAGACAAACAAAACAAACACTCACGATACTTTTTAATACACAGTGCATGGGTCCTTCCGGGTCTATTTCAAAACCAAAAGTGAAGGAAAAGACAATTCTCCGGCCACTTTTATGAGATTATGCAGGACCCCTTGGTAAACAATTTCAGCTGACTCTATTGTCTGCAGCTGCTACCTCATTTACTTTCCAGGTCAATACATTCCCGCACCGGAGTCTCGTCTTTTTCCAGGCTGACTGACTTCCCGACCCAGGGAATTAACTGTCAGGACAACCTGTCCAAAGCCTTTCCCTTTCGTTACTTAGTACCCTCACAGGTCGAGAGGGAGATTTACAACCAGAAATTATATTTCCGTCACAGACACATATTTTGGTATTTCCTTTTTTTTAATGACCTGTATTTTAATTTGAAAAATAAAAGTCAGTCATTCGGCTCAGCAGCAGGTTACTGTCAATATACTGCCAATGGGGAATATTGCTTTTGATGCTCCAGACTGCCTTATGAGTACCACGTGCTTCTGCCAGCGTTAGTATATTTCGGTGGGTTTAACATCAGCTGACTGGCAAAGGAGCAGACACGTAGACTACACACGGAAAGAGCAAAAATAATTGCTGTGTGTATACATAAGTGGGTGTTTTGTGAAGCCCAAACAGCCAGTCACAGACAAGCTTCAAAGTGTTCTGATACAGAGTTGAGCAGGAGCAGGCACAAGACTACTATAATAATTTCTTGTACTGTTCACATTGCACAGAATATATAAGAGATTACCTTTCCTGGAAATTGCCGTTACCCCTCGCAAAGAAAGCCTGACTATTAAAGTCATCAGAAAACAAAAGTAGCAGGTATGCTAAGTGTTTTGCTTTCAGCCATGCGTAAACTGTAAAATGTTCTATCTAAATTTAAAAATGCTTTATTTCTGTAAAGTGCAGTATATGTAAGGTATTGTATAGTATCATAACATGTCATTGCAGCACCATGATCTATGTTGTGTTAATTGTGTAATAGGGAGGCTACAGTAAAAAAAAGGAAATGTGCTAAAATAATGTAGTTCAAATTTAAAATAATTGTATTATTTTTGCATTGTACAGTAATGTGTACAATTGCATTGTTTATTTTGTATTAGCGGTAGCCTATAGGCTAAAGTATTCATTTGATTTTACTACTGTACTGCATACTTTACTGTATAGGCTGTGAGACAGCAGGGAGGGGGTTAATTCCTCCCTAGAGGAAAACTTGTGCATAAGGCACATTTTGGTTTTGTTTTGTTAATTATTTGATTTGTGTTAATTGTTTTGTTTAATTGTTTTATTGTTTTATGGTTGATCATTACCGGCACCTGGCTACTATTGAAAATTGGAGCCAGGTGCCCGGTTTAAAAGGAGAGCAGTCAGTCTGCTCGGGGCAGCTGCTGAAGAGGGTAGAAGCCCGACTGTGCTGGTGTGTGGGTACAGCCGTAATTTAAAAAGAAAGGTAGAGTGAAGCCTTTTTTGTGTGTGTGATTTTTGTTTGTTTTGTTACAGGTAAACAGCTTAGCTGTCCTGTCTTTAGTTTAGGTTCCTGTTTTGTTTAGTTAGTGCTCAAAGCGAGCTAGGTGTTTGTTTGTTTGTTTATTTTGTTTTGTGTGTTTTGATTAAAAATAGCGCGACCGCGCTTTCAAAAAAATCCATTTGCGTGCTGGGTCAGTGTTTTTAAAGGGGCAACGAACCGAAAAGAGGTCGGATCTTTTACATATGGTGGCAGCGAGTGTGGGCGCCCCTGGAGACCCAAACATGGATTTTAAAGAGTTAATAGAGAGGCTTAATAAGAACACCGCTGCTCAGGAGGAGCAGACAAGGAAGATGGAGAGGCAGACACAAGAGCTGGGGTTGGCCCCATGGATAATACCGGAGCGGGAGCCAACCGAACTGGAGCTGCTTCTACAAAAGTGGGAGCTGCCGTCCCGAGAGCCAGAGGGGGTGGAGCTGCCGTCCCGAGAGCCAGAGGGGATGGAGCTGCCATCCCGAGAGCCAGAGGGGATGGAGCTGCCATCCCGAGAGCCAGAGGGGTGGAGCTGCCGCTTCCAGAACAACCAACCGTGCAAGTGAGTCCGGCGTTGCTGAGGGAGGTTCCCTGTCCCGCCATCGTGGACACCTGGCCGAATGCCCAGACCTCCCTGCGCTGGACCTTGCTCCCAGGTCGCAGTACAGCCAGGCACAGTCGCTGCCTGGTCCCTTACTCCACTCCCCTGGAATCCCAGACGCCACTGCGCAAGAGGCAGACGCCGCCACGCAGGGGCAGAGGTCACTAGCGTCCCCCTGCTGATTGCTCCGCCCCTTGCCTAGTGCTACGCTCCACCTGGGATTCCAGAGGTCGCTGCGCAGGTCCACAGGCGCACGCCTCTGCCTGTCAGTCCTGGCTCCCGGTCACCGGTCTGCGCTGTGGTCGCCCTGGACAAGCCGTCTGGGTCCCTCCTCGCCGGTCCTGGGTCCTTCCCTGGAACGCCGAGGGACCAACCCACCTCAAGCCCGCCCGTGGAAGAGGGCGAAAATTGACATTTGTGGACTTGAGGGTGGGTGGTCTTTTAAGGGTGGAGGGAGGTGGCCGTTGTATGGCCGATGTCTTGAAAAGACATGGGGGATGTGTGAGACAGCAGGGAGGGGGTTAATTCCTCCCTAGAGGAAAACTTGTGCGTAAGGCACATTTTGGTTTTGTTTTGTTAATTATTTGATTTGTGTTAATTGTTTTGTTTAATTGTTGTTTTATGGTTGATCATTACCGGCACCTGGCTACTATTGAAAATTGGAGCCAGGTGCCCGGTTTAAAAGGAGAGCAGTCAGTCTGCTCGGGGCAGCTGCTGAAGAGGGTAGAAGCCCGACTGTGCTGGTGTGTGGGTACAGCCGTAATTTAAAAAGAAAGGTAGAGTGAAGCCTTTTTTGTGTGTGTGATTTTTGTTTGTTTTGTTACAGGTAAACAGCTTAGCTGTCCTGTCTTTAGTTTAGGTTCCTGTTTTGTTTAGTTAGTGCTCAAAGCGAGCTAGGTGTTTGTTTGTTTGTTTATTTTGTTTTGTGTGTTTTGATTAAAAATAGCGCGACCGCTTTCAAAAAATCCATTTACGTGCTGGGTCAGTGTTTTTAAAGGGGCAACGAACCGAAAAGAGGTCGGATCTTTTACAAGGCTTACTATTTATATTTTATATTTAGATTTTTACATAATGTAACGTGTACAGAGAACACATTAATGTTATTTCAGCGCAATTATGTGTACATTTAAAATAAACTGAGCACTATAAATGTATGTGTGTGCGATTTAATCTTTTTTTAAAACTGGACACCTAGTTATTTTGTCTGTTTCCTGACATGTCCTGTTCAGCAAGGGGCTACTGTACACACATTTGTTGTGGAAAATTACATTTCGATAGGAAGAGATTCCAGTTTTACCCATTCCCACCCACCAGCTCACCATGTGTCCCAGTTGAGCCTCCCAGAAATTTGGTAGCTTAAATGAACATGTTCTAGCTCTGGCTCGGGGCCATCTCTACTTGCTTGAAGGGCAAATCTAAATGTTATGTATACTGTTTAAAGACTTTGATATGCATACTGATTTTAACATGATTTCAAGCAATCACAAAAAGCTGGGGTGTGTGCAAACCTTAGACCCTTTTCTTGCTTTACACAGAACGAAGCCAAACCATAACCTTGAACTGTGACTTACCATATCTGGTCTACCACTGTGAGAAATTGCAAACAGGATCAAGGTCTCAGTAAAGGGATCTGTAATCTAGCCTCCCCTGCTGCACAGGCACAGAACATCACATTTTAAGGATCAGGACTGAAAACATCAGTGGCACACTTTTATTAGAAGTTAAGGTGTTAGGCCACTGACTCTTACTCAAAAACCAAAACCTAACTCCAATGGAGTCCAACTTAAAAGCCTGAACAGATGAAAGGCTGGTCAAGTGAACGTTGCTGCTTCCGGAGCATTGCGTACACGCATTGTGTACTTGCTTCTGTCCCCCAGGTCAACCTTGCTTCTTCAAAAAGCAGTGTGAAATTACGAAGCCGACCCACATGACACCGGTCCCGGATAGAGCATGTCAGTGTGAAAGGGGCTTATGACTGGTTTGGCTAAAGTAAAACTTAGAGCAGAAGCGACACTTAGCTAACTTTTTTTAATCAAATAACGAAAATTCTTGTCTTAGAGACTTTGTCTCAGCTGTTATCCACTAGGATGAATGTTATCTTCTTGTACACTCGATGCACCCTGTAGTTATAGCTTCAATAAAATGTCAACTTGAGGACCCCCATATTGAAGTGACCAGTCTGTAGGCTGCAGCAAAGCTGATGCTCATAAGAGAATGCATTATTCTTTAAACACTGTGAAGGGTTAGTTTTGTGTGATATACCCCGAAACACACTAAAGACACAGGGGGCAGCCAATCCTGATGAAGTTTGTATTTAACATTTTATACTGTACTTCGTTCATAGTCAAGGGTACTGTCATAGATGTGCTGGTGATGTAAAGCTTCAGCAATTATTGTCCCTCCAGGCAGTTATGGAGGAGGTAGTATCTTTTTTTCTGGTGCTGATGATGTTACAGGGACCAAAGATTATTGTTACATTATTCTGCCAACACGTCTTGTCATTTTGGCAGCACTTAACTGGACTTGTATTGATCATGTAGCAAGAGTGTATTTGAAAAGTAAAGAACAACTACACAATATGATCCTAAAGCCAGCATACACTGGAAACTTTCTGTTGCGAAACAAAAGTTGCAACACATTTTAATACACACAGCTGCAACTTGTCAGACTTATAATTTGTTAACTCGTCCATTCTTTACAACTACCGTAATATCACCGCAAGTTTACAAACAGCATAAATTACTGCTCATTATACAGGAGAGATCAGAATTTGCATCTCATTATAAATAGATTCGCAACGCCGAAAGTCAAGATTTAGAACTTCCTTCCTGCAAAGATAAATGAGTGGTATAGTGAACAGAAAGAAGTAATAGGCAAATATAATAGGAGCGAGCTATGGCTTCTGCAGACTCAGACCTTGATTCAACTATGGCACAGGGCCAAACAGAAAAGGAAAACAAGTTTCCACAAAGACAAAATTGACCTGTTAGTGAAATGGAAAAAAAAATCAGGAAATATAATTTAATACTTCGCAGGGCCAAAAACATTAAGGAACAAAACATGGAAAGAAATAACTAACACAATAAATTCACTAGGACCAGTGCCAGCGCTAGGATTTACTGGGCCCTGGTGCAAGACTGAAGTAACCATTCCTTCCCCCGAAAAGAAAAAAGAAAAGAAGAAAACACAGAGCACTGCTGCAGTACCACCTAAAGAAAACCTTTTGAAAATAAATACATCAGCAGCAAAATCTGAATCGGTCAAAAACCTATTTTGTTTTTTCTTCAAGTAACAGTATATCCAAACATTTTAGTAAATCAATTATGTAGCAAGATTAATCTATTTGGTTAATAACTCGATTTAGTTAATATTGAAACATATTAATATCTTCAAATTAGTCCCAAAACATATTACTCATAGGCATCAATTGGATTTTTTAAATTAATGTTATCAAGTACAAAAGTTAATATGAAAACGTTTATATAAAAAAAAACACACGTGCATCTCAAAACCTAGCCTGCAGTACAAATGCATTCGTTACAACTCATAAGTAAAAACAATTCTATGATTACATTTTAATAAATATCCCAAAAGCATGTTAATTTAAGAATATCGCAGAAAACTTTAGGTTGAGTCTATGTATATTTTAGCTGTGTAAAGGAAAAAAGTACAGTACATACAGTAGGGTACACAAGTAAATACTTTTCAGTGTATTTCAGTTTATGCACTACATAATTAAATACTGGTAAGAAAAGATATCTGTTTGTGTTTAATCAAAGAAATCTGCAATGATTTGTTTCCATGCTTCCCTTCATTAATAAAGCATTTAACATATAAAAGAAACCAAAACAAAATGTATTTATTGCCATTGTTATTTAATATAGACTATTAATATATATAATTAAAAGCCCGGAAACGTTTAAACAGGAATTTTTACATACGAACAGCTAGTTGAATCTACAACAGTGAGAGGCATGCGTAAAATAACAGGCACAAACCAAAGTATAAATTAGGAAAAAATGATAATACGTCATAGGTAAGCGTGGAACTTCGATATTATAATGAGAGTCATGCATTTGCATACGAAAGTAGTTTGAGTCCTAACTAAGTTACGGGAGTGAAAATTACTTTAATACACCGCGGGTAGGTCTACAAAGTCACAGAACCCTACGAAAAGTCAAGGTACGAAAGAAGAATCAATGCTACATAGAGCCCATTATCTTTTCTAAATTTCACAAAAGGAGTTTTATTACATCCTAATACCAGCAAGACAGGAAAAAAGTACTTTAGGTGTCATCGAGGTTGACACTGATTGACTTGTCTTGGGAGTGATCATTTGCTTTCTTGACATTATAATAAGTATAATCGCTCCAAGAATCCATTACCCACACATATTATGTTCATTAACATACTGCTATGAACAATGAATTGATGATGATAATTGTTTGTGATATCACTATAAATTACTTTTTGCAGCTGCTGCTCCTGGGTTTTCCAGTTCCAATACACTGTAAACTACCTTCCTCTAAAGGGACAAAATAATTTGCTAACTAATAACATAAACTGGGAACGTTTGAATAATGAAGCAAATCTGGGAACTGCCACCAACGCACTGATATCTATAAATGCTTTGGAGACTGGATCTTTTAGAATCTCTGAGAGCAAGAAGGAAAAGCCCTGTTTTCAGATCTGCGATGACAGCCAAAAGCACCCAGTTCACTCTAGGGAATCTATTATAATCCAATGCCTAATAGTAAGGGGAATATGTCTACAGTTGGAATGCTAACTACATTCAAAATGCCCTGTAAACCCCATTAGGAAGTTTACAAATGTGTTTCAAGGGTCTGGCAAGATTCTATTCATGAATTTCTCTGAGGACAACCAGGGAGTGTCTCACATATAAATATTTTCGTTTTTATTTTTACTAGTGATGGGCACCAATATCGATATTTTGATATGATATTGTTTCGATACCAACAATAATGTCCATATCGTGATTCACCTACGGTTGCAGAGACATACTTTGTATTGCTAATACTGCTAAAAATACAAATGCAGTATAATCACGTTGATTTTATATTAAGATACAACAAACCCAATGCATGCCAATCATTGTCAGTCTCATAGGCAAACACCACACAAGTATTATTTAACCATTTTATTGATTGCTGTTTAGTTACCAAATGCTATTTGCATGCTGCATTATTTTGAGATATGTGCATGCGTCAGCGGTTCATTGCATTTTGTCCATGTGATTACTTACACTATTAATAGTGCATTTTTTAAATATGAACTTTCGGTATTATAAATGAGATGTACTATTAAACATCAAAACAGATCTCAAAATAATGCAAAATCTGGCATGACACCGTACTTAATACTTTTAGAGGTGTCGTGAGTCAGCATTTACACTCAGAGCAGTTGAAGATTCAATTATTTTCCGGATTGGATAGAAAGTCTGTGCGCAGTGAAGTATAGAAATATTTTGGTTTTGAGATGGCTGATGATGGAATACAATATAGACCTTGTTTTTTGTCCATGGAAGTTGTGAAGCAAAGCACCACTAAGTTTGATATTGCAATTGTGTTATTATATTTTTCTGTGTTTTGGAATTATCGATATCGATATCGAAATGCGTGCACGATATCGATATACAATTTTCATATTGTTGCCCACCACTAAATTCTACTAACTCTGACTAATCTCAGGATTCCGTGAGTTCAGAAAAGCCCGCTGCACACAGCCTGACTCAAGTCATCCTGACTCATCTCATCTGAGTATGCACAGATTTTGCGATCAGTTTTGCTCAGTTTTGGTTTGACATCACAGTTCAGTTTTTTATGACTTGGTGTCGCACACTGCTAAGACTGAATTACTGACCACAACTAGATACTGTTGATTACTATGTATCCAAATTTAATTAATACTGGCATGTACACATTTTTGTATTAACTTAGCCCAATATAATTTTTACCTGTGGAACTAAAGCTGTCAATATTCCACCATCTTGTATGACAAATTACATGACAAGCTATGTCACTTAAACCTGCTTCACCATTGGTTGACACCCTTATGACTAATCGGTCTCAGTCAGTCTTGGTCGGCAACGCCGCACACAGACAGACTGATCACATCTGAACAAACTGCGTCTGAAAAAGATTCAACATGTTCAATTTTCAAATCTGAAGACATCCCGTCTGAAATCTGCATATTCTTGGTTTTAAGTGCACGCAAACTGATACGATTCATCCAAACTCTGTACGGCCAGTTGAGATGAGATGAGTCGGGACGGCTTGAGCAGGGCTGTGTGCGGCGGGCTTAAGTATGCAATAAGACCAGACAGGGTGTCCGTATGCATCGAATATATGGACGCCTTGAGGCGTTGCGCAGTCGAGTACCTACAACCCCCGAGAAGTCAGTTTGTGTTTTTCTTTACCATTTACAAACCGCTAAAAATACATTATTTAAGTGACAAAGTTGGGGTGAGTGAGTATAAAGAATTTTATTGGGGGGTATTTTGTTGTGTTTTGCTATCTTCCAGTTCATTTACTTGTTCTTCATCTAAATCGGCATGTCTACTTACTACGTTTGGGATTTTTTGCAGGTAATTGGTCACTCAGTTTCATAGTTACTGTGTGCATTTGTAACTGTAAGTAAGATGGCTACCAATACTTTAAATTCTGTGAGGCAGCTCAGAATATGTGACAAAGCTCCAACTGTCCGTATCCATCCAATATACGGACAGCTGGAACCTTGCTCAACCAATCACATTGCTTGTTTCACGTTCCATAGCTAGCCCTGGATTATAATCTTCTTTATAAAATGTATTGTTAGAATGCTGCATGCTGATTGGTCCATCAGTGTTCCAAGCCATTACAATATCCAGCACAATGTCACGATTAGGAACTACTTAGGAACAAAGGCAAATCACTGCACCTGTGCTAACCACATATCACTGCTCCACCAAAATCAAAGAAAACACCGGTCAAAATACCTGCTGTCATGGAAGATACTGAAGACATCAAGGTGTCTTGTCATATCTTTCAGTTAATATTAATTTGCACTACGAACCAATGTGCTATTTTAAACAAGACACTGTTTTGGTATTTTATTTGTAGTACATACCAGTCATTTTCTGTAACTTCGGTCAGATCCAGTTGTGAGATATTCAGTTTTATTTTCCTCCTTTTAGTTGGTATCAGCCATCGTTTTGTGAAACTGACTCTTCATTCATTTTTAACTGTGGATATTTTAATATTTTTCAACAGTATTTACATTACTACATTCAATGTCTTAACCATCCGACTCTCGCCTTTCTTCACTCTCTCGTCTCCTTTACTACCGCGCACTCACTCTTTACAGGTACAAAAATACCAATTTAATACCACAAAACAAACACATTGGGCTGTTAAATGCTTAAATGGCTTTCTGGGGAAAAAATACACATTTTTAGACTTTACAGACTTTAAATGAATTACTTAATAATTATTAATCTTCATCCCAACAAAGCATCTTAAACTCTTGCACTGTTTGGTATACGCTAGAGCCAATGGGAGTGAATTACCTAGCAACAATGTTACCTAAAATACGCAGGAAGACAGGCACCTCACAAATACACATCTAGCAAGGTTTTTATAGTTATTTAAAGTCTTTATTTTAAAAAAAAATGAAAATGTTTTACTTGAAGGTTATACCTCAAAATGTTAATAAATCTTTAGAAACTATATAGATTTCTCCTGCGTCTCGTGTCTAACAACGCACCAAGAAGTGACAATATCCAGCACAACCCATGTCCTCTTGTGCTTTATTGCTTAAATATATGCCTGTGTGACAGGAACCCTGTCACTGGTTGATCTGTGCTGCTGCTTGGTAAACAGGAAGCCTTGCCTTGATCGGGAGGTCCTGATTGGCTGTGGGGCGTGCTCAGGGAGCCTACGCCTGTTTAGGAAAGCAGCAACACCAGAGTTCGAGGCTACTGCAATGCCATGGCCACACAGACGGGCGCTGAGCGAAAGCTTGCTTTGTTTACATCGAAGAGGAAAGCATCCGCTCTAAGGAAAGGCCTACTGCACAAAACCCTTCTACTCCAAGACGGTGCTCGTGAAGGTGTTGGCCAGCCAGTGTCACTGGGGAGGACATCGGAACGTGGCTAGGAGACTTAGGGGATTTGAGAGTGGGATGTTCCTTTTAGTGGGGCTAGTGCTCGTCTTGTGTGGCAAACTTTTATTTATTAGCCTGGTTTTGTTTTCTTTATTAAATCTGGTGTTAGGTTTACCATTGTTGGTGCCCTAGTGTCAGCGCCTGTGTTGTTCATCATGAATACAAGGAAGTAAACAGACCTACAGGTGAATACCATTATCTTATTAGCGAATGCTAAAAAAATGGTTTACTAGCAATTTGGGGGACACACAAAATATGAAGAAAAATGTTACATTATTCATAATCATGTCCTACTTAAAACTATGCATTGCAATTATATTAATTGTGAGCCACCCTTCATTCAATTCTAGAACCTTTTATTTTCAGCTAATGGTTATTTTTAAACCTGTGAGTTTCGACACTACAGCTCTGCCAAATGCGTCACTGAACCTTCTGACAGTGGATTTAAAGGAGCCCTTAACTCAAAGCTCCTCTGTATTGCCTGTTGTGTATTTACTGTATACCCCCATGTGGTGCTACCTTATGGGAAATCATCATGGTTGTTTTAACACCTTTTAAGCAGCAAGTCTCATGGGGAGGGTAGCGATGGTGAATGAAACACCATGAGAGTTCCAGAGGTTTGCATGATATCTCATGGGGGTAACAGCCATGTACTTAAACAGGATGGCAGAAATTGATAACGCATAGGTAAGCATTGTAAAGCACAGAGAAGAATGCAGAAGTATATTGACATGACAAACCATGGTAAACTTGGGTAAATGCGTAGTATAACCTTGGGAAAAGCCTAGGAAAACTGTAAAATTACCACTCACGTTTTCTGTGATAAACATTTACAGCATACAACATTTACAACATTTCCAGGTTTATATTGCAGGGAGGACACACTTGGGCTTGACTCGCGACTATTCCTCGTCACACTACAGGGAATTCAGAGCATGTGTTCTTTTATTCTCAAATTAACAACTCCTAGCCCAAGAGGTTGTTTCAATACGGAACTAGTTATTTAAAAAAAAAAAACATTTAAAAAAATCCTAGCGTGGTGTGTACAGCAAGTACAAGAAGTTGAATTAACGTGCACCATTACACATGCTTGTTCTTTATTCCTACATTAACTTCTGCTACTGAACCTGCTACCTGATTCTGTTGTTTGTGAATTCTTTCCCAGTGCATACTACTCCATAACTGAAAGTCAATGATAATACCAAAGATGTATTAAGACTGTTTAAATGGAATTCTAAACCAGATTAAATACTTGAAAAGAGTACAAGATTTCTGCACATGGTAAGTCTTTTATTTTCTGGTTTAAACATGTGGTGCTTTTCTTGGTGTCTGGTATCTCTATGCATGCGTAGATCAAATTAATGTAATGTGCTGTTAAATGTAATGTACCTGTCTCGGCCATCTCCTCCTGGATGCACTCACATCTTAATCAGACCTCCTTTTCTTCCCCCCTCTTCCTCCTCTTCCTCCTCTATTGCTCTTGAATCCCTCCCTCCTCATCCACCAAGAACCTCTGCGTCATCACGACCCCTCCCTCTCCTACTCTCAGCACATCTCTACTCTGACACGTTCCTGTCGCTTTTTCCTCAGCAACATACACAGAATTTGCCCCTTCCTCACCAGCTACTCCACGCAACTACTGCAACTCCCTCCTGGCTGGCCTCCCTGCTTCTGCTATCCGTCCACTCCAGCTCATCCAAAACTCTCCTGCTCATCTTGTCTTTTCCCTTCGCTGGTTCTCCCACGCTGTTCCGTTCTCTTGACTGGCTCCCTATTGCCGCTCGCATCCAACTCAAAACTTGTACTTGCCTATCGCTGTTTCAACCTTTCTGCTCCCTCCTATCTCCAGACTATTATTTGTCCCTACACCCCCTCTCGCCTCACCACTCCTCTGCCACCAGGAGATTAGCTAATTCCCCCTCCGCTCCCCTGCTTTCAGAGCCCGCTCCTTCTCCACCCTTGCCCCTCAGTGGTGGAACAACCTACCCACGGATATCAGGACTGCTCAGTCCCTGACCACCTTCCGACGCCTTCTCAAAGCACACCTGTTCAGACAGCATCTGTAAACCTCACAACTTTCGACTATACTGGACTATATGGCACCCAATTACTTGCAACACACTACTGAATGTATTGTATTTTATAACTGCGCTTATAATTTGATATTTTGTAACAACCGTAAGTCATCCTAGATAAGGGTATCTATTATTAAATAAATAAATAAATAAATACAAAGGTCACTGTGTTAGCAGTTTTTGCTTGTAGACTAGTTCCCTATTTCCCTATATTTGAATATTAACAAGATTTCAACTTTGCGAGTAAAAACTAAATATAGTTTTAGATATCACTAAATATTTATAGATATCTTTTTGATATACCATTAAAAAAAGTGGTTCCTATAAATTAATATGTATTTTTACACTGAGGGATGTCTCTTTCTTTGCCTACTGGAACCTTTTGGGGAAATCCTTTTATTAACAGAAAATTCTGTGAAATCATTGTATAGGATATCATTTCAGGAACATGTACTTTATGGGTCCACGTAATTTAATTTGAGATATCTCTTAATAATGTAATTCATGACCTTGCAGTGGTCCCTTTGGGAGACTAATGGGGATCTTATGACAAATTCATATGGAACTCATAATAATCAAGTGTTGCTCATAAAACAATTATAAGAATCCCATGGCATATTGGCCAAGAACTGTTTTTTTTTTTTTTTTTTTTTTTTTAACAGCGCTTTGAAGGTTTTCATGATATTTTAAAATATAATGCCCTCATGAGGTTTTCCAAACAAGGTATCTGAAGAATTCTGAATGGGGTAGAAAAATGCGTGAGTGTAATATGAAATGAAGATACTTTTTATTATTATTTTTCTCCTAGTTGAAGGGCAAAAATATGATTAACAAGGTTTTAGCTAAATGTAATTTTAGCTTTAGCTTTATTAAAGTGTTAAGAAACTCTGCAAAGTGGTGTACGGGACAAAAAAGATACAAACAGGTTTCTGGGAGTACAGCCAAGCGGAGCCTGTGGTTGATAAGCGGGTACATCAGGTTGGGGGAGAAACTATTAGCCAAGAAAGAAGAAGCAGATAGAAGACAGAAGCAGTTTTGTACACTGTTGAAAAACAGTATTTAGGACATAGGGTTAAGTACGTAGCATAGAATGTTCCAGAAGATTTGGGCTGACACCTCCCCTGAGGGGGGTGTGCAGTGCTTAATTTGTATAGAGAGAGGTGCCGGGGCGCAAGCAGTGACAATACCATTCTTAAAAACCGCACATTCAAAATAATAATTATTTGACAGGGTAATGTAGTGAGACAAAACCAACTGCAGGACAAAAAAATAAAGACATATGACAGTAATTTCAGAGACTTAACATTTATTTTTTAGCCTCTGGATATATTCTCCAGCTACAGACTCGTACATCTTAACCCAGACTTGCTCACTAGTCTTTTCCTGTGTTGAGAGACGCATCTCCTGTTACAGCCCGCAGTACAAGCAGCCGCAGAGGAACACCATCGCTTCCACGTCATTCGGCTGCCTACCAAAAACGGTACACGAACATCTCTGGCATCGGACTGTCTCTGTCATTAGTGCACACATCTTTATGCCTGACTGAAAATGATAAATTCTCAGACAGCATGCACCTGCCTAAACGTACCGGGGCTGTGCCCAGTCAAGCCCTGGCACAAATTAAGCACTTGTGGTGTGTGTGTTAAAGGTGTGTTTTAATAGCATGAAGGAGGAATACATAAGTTTAATTAGGGGATGCTGTCTGTACTCATTGGTTAAATGCTTAATCATCTGGGGTGGGATATGCATATGGGGAGTTAACCATTATAAAACGTCATGCTTCAAGGAGAGCTCCTCAGAGGGTCTCTGATACCTTCTCCAGAGTGCTCTGTTTTGTGTGCAGTTTTGCTGTGGCTCGGGAAAACTATTGTTACCTCCAGGGCCTGAGGCTGCAGGCATTATAGCCCCTTGTTGGTAACATCTTCCCTAGGGTCAATAATTGTCTACTATAGCCTTCCTCCCCAGTCCATCCATCCATGTATAGTAAATATAGACTGCAGAGGAGACTCATAGTGGGAAACTATAGCCTCCGAGGGAAGAACTATAATTACAGGAGACTATAATGCCTGAAGCTGCAGGAGGTAACTATAGTTCTTCTCAAGGGGCCTTTAGTTTCCCACTATGAGCTGAGGTCTGCAGTCTGTATATGTTTCATGAGCCAGTCAAGTAAATTACAATAATTAATAAAGCTTTAGTTTTAAATAGTACATTACCATTTTTTTGGAATAAAACTGACATATTTATTTACATCGTCAAGTTGGATTTGTTTTGATTTTGGAAATTTAGAAATGCTGAGAGCAACGTTTTTATGACGATTTTAGTGTTTGTAGCATCTTTGGTTTGTAATTCATTTTCTGTTATGTCACAAAATCGATGTTTATTTATTTATTTTATTTTTTTTAAGGAAATCTGCTGTGTACCATAAGGTTTATAACAACAGCTTGTTTACGCACAGCTTGTGGCCAACCGGCGGCTCTTTTGTGGTCGAAATGTGACTCTTCGAACTTCCCGTATATTTCATTACACAATGAATAAGTTATTCGTTTTTTATATGTTGTTTGTTTTTTATGTGTATTATTTTTACAATAAGTCTCAGAGTTTTTTTATTTATTTTTTTATCACAAGCCGATCCATTTCCAACCTTAGCCAATCAGCAGTGTGGCCACAACACTTTTCTGTTACATAACAACTAACTAGCAAATCATATCCACCCTTACTTTACTGTGTATTCGGGACTCGAGTTACAGAAGCTTGGAAACCGTTAACTTTACATTGAACAGGAATGGCAGCAGTGTGGAGTAGTGATTAGGGCTCTGGACTGTTGACCGGAGGGTCGTGGGTTCAATCCCCGATGGGGGACACTGCTGCTGTACCCTTGAGCAAGGTACTTTACCTAGATTGCTCCAGCAAAAACCCAACTGTATAAAAGGGTAATTGTATTTTAAAAAAATAATGTGATATCTGTATAATGTGAAATAATGTGATATCTTGTAACAATTGTAAGTCGCCCTGGATAAGGGCATCTGCTAAGAAATAAATAAAATAAAGGTAATCACTCTTTTTTTGAATTACTGAATGCTATGAAACTATTCATGTAAGTGAAGGCAAAGAATACTGTGAACTGACAGACCCTCAGTGGGTTCTAGATTTGGCATTTCGGGCAGATATGTTGTTGCATTTGGATAAACTAAATGTGGGTCTACAAGGGAAGTTAAAGGTGTTGCCCGATCTTGTGCAAAGTGTGTTTGCATTTGTAAACAAACTTCAGTTGTTTCAGAGACAGTTGCAAAAATGAGAACTGACACACTTTCCGTCGATGTTAAAAGCCAATTCAATTAACGATACAGCAGAAGCACTACAACAGAGTATACATCGCTACTCAGCCCTGCTTCAAGCTCTTCAAGACAGTTTTGTTGGACGATTTCAAGATCTTCAGTTGAAAAGACCTCAGATTAGATTTCTGGTTGACCCTTTCAGTGCTGAAGCAGACTGTTTGAAGTCCCCATTAGTCACTGATGACGCAGCATCTCAAATGGAAATCATTGAACTTCGGGAAGATGACAAATTGAAGTCTATTCTAGAAGAGGGAACGCTTCACTTTTGGAGTGCTGTGCCAAAGGACACATCCCCAAACATAAAGTCAGCTGCATTTAATATGGTGTGTGATATACACACCATATTAAATGCACTTAAGCACTTAAGCACTTTTTAAAGTTTGTGGCTCTTTGTCACTGTACATTTTATTTTCTTGGCTATGGGTCCATGAAAGGTTGGCCACCCCTGCGAAAGGGTGTATATTTTCGCCTCTATTTAAATGACCAGCTTTGCATCTTTCCGGGAGCCAGACACTGCACAGGGGGGCGTAATTCCTTTGTTCTCAACTGCACACAAGAGACCAGAGACTTTCAGAGACTTTCCCAGAGACCTTTACTCCATTTTATGCTGCATATCCAGTGCAGACTGTTTGTTGACTTTTTTATTTTCTTATCTCTAGAGTGTTGTAGAACTTTTTTTTAATTTTCTGATTCCTTTTTATTTTGGAATGAGGCTGCAGGAGATTTGAGCGTGATACTTCAACGCATTGTAACTCAGGCACAGTTTTCTTTATGCTTATTTTTGGTTTATGGTTTTGTTTTGTTTTGCTACACATGCTTTGTTGACTTTAACTGCACTTTCACTTAGTATGTTTTATTTAGTTGTATAATCTTTGTTTGTTATTGATTAATAATATATTCACTGTGAATGTATTTTAGCTATTGGCTTTCTTGCACTAAATATATTATTAGTCCTATTTAATGGCCAATAGGCGGACCATACCAGCTACTCAGTAGCAGCTGGTGCACCAGCTGCCCAATGGCAGCCAGTGAAAAAATTCAGGTTTAGTACCCCCTAAACAAAAGGGGGTGCAAACAAAGACTGGCTATTAGCTAATTTAAAAGAAAAAGTAGAACTTGCTTGTATGAAATAATCCATCTTGCTTATTAATGCTAATTACTATCTAGATCCATGACTAATAGCATACTACTCAATGTAATAGTCTTTTGGAACTAATGTTATTATCTTGTGCTGTATTTTAAGGTACAGCTGATCAAATTATTCTGATTATATTGTAAATAACATCTTGAAGAAAGTTTCCAGAAGTTTTGTACGTCAAATGCTGCTATATGACTAATCTTTGATCTTTTAATTGCCTCATCTTTCATGTCCTTAAATTGTATTTGCAAATAAAGTTATATATTTTGTCTCTGTCTTTTTCATTTGATTGAAAAGCACCCGCAGTGGGGATAAGTGTTGTGATCATCCTATTGGCTACTAGGGTTTTTCACCCTTGGATGTTACAGATGGAAAGATTTAAATAAGATCTCGGTAGAAAATGTATTTATTTGATTCTGGCTAACAAATTCTGTTTAATTGTGGATTTCATGTTCAGCCCCATGTGGGTCATTGGTTACCTCCTTAAAATTCCACGATATGAATGTGATAAATGTGATACAGAACCTATATTCATTAAAGTTGAACTTCCTTATGAATTACATAAAAAAGATACATTTGTATTTCTGTTGATATTGTTTAGGTGCTTTTCAAAGCTTTTGTTTTAATAAATGGCACTGTACATGGTAGAAAATCTGCTATATTATAGTTTTTTTAGACCCCTCAAATACACTTTATTTAATGTAAATACAAAAGAGAAGTGACAATAGAAACACAAGGGATACCACCAATATTTAAATAACATATTTAGAAACTATTGTTGTAAAGCCATAAATATTTGCGACCAAAATATTTGCAGAATCAAACCCATAAAACCTATTTTGCTCCAGAAATGTTGACAACCTGTTGCAATATGTAGTTGTATTGTTAGTGGAATTTGATATTCGTGTGTGGTGGGGTGCACTGACCCTGTGCGTATTTTGTGTGGAATCACTCACTCGGGGTTGGAACATTACAGCACGATACTTGTTTGAGGTTTGTCCACTGTTTTGTCTATTTATTTTGGCATATGTGCCGTTTGTTTTGTGTGTGAACTCTTTTATTTTGTTCATTTACAATAAACCAGTGCAACAGCGCACTCACTCACCAGTCCTGTCTGTGTCCTGCATTTCTTGACCTGACGTCTCAACCAGCCAGCCTGTTCACATCGTGCCAAAAATGTTTTCGGGTTTTTTTCATACGCGAAAAATGCATAATAAAAGGCTTGCAAATATTTATGACTTTACATGACTGAAGCATATGCACTTAATCACCTAATTAGTGAGGCAGTTGATTGGACACTGGATAGGGAGTGATTTCAGCTGTTGAATTGCAAGCTGAATAAAAGCAATAAAAAAAATCACAGAAAAATAACAATATGCCACGTCTGTCAAGAGAGCAGCGCCTTCGTTGCAATTGGCATGTTGGAGGCTGGACTGGGGCAGCTTAATGTGGCTCACCATCTTGGGTGTGAAAGCGAACACCAATTCGATTTTCTGGCATATTCTTGTGAGTAGGAAGTGTGTGTGTGTGTGTGTGTGTGTGTGTGTGTGTGTGTGTGTGTGTGTGTGTGTGTGTGTGTGTGTGTGTGTGTGTGTGTGTGTGTGTGTTTATAGTTTGCTTAATCTTAAGTTTACTCCTCAGAGTTTAATGTTTACTTGTTATAAACAATTCCCAAATCTGTTTTCAGACATTTCATTTGGTGTTAAGTTGAATGTCTGCATGTTGGAGTCTAAAATGGTTCACCTGTTTTCTGTTACAGTACTTCGCACCAACCTGAAACACATATAATTTGGTGTTTTTAAGCAACACAGTACTTTGAACTATATGGTCATACCATAAATATAAAATTTAAATGGGGAAGTATATGGTTTACATTTCAATAAAAATCCCATTCTAGGCAAAGGACATAGTTTGATGCATTGCTTCCCATCACCTGTATAATTCATGTAGTTTCTTCAGAACCTTCCCAATGCACTTTTTAAAGGTTAATTGTCATACCGGTACCTCTTTTGAACCCTTTTTCACATAATGGAGAGCTATTAGTTTGCTTGAATAGTGACAAATGCTTTATCTACCTGTAAATTCAGTTGTTCCACTGTGTTATAAAAGCTGTAGGAAATTCATGGAATACTATATTTAAATATTTTTAGAATAATATGCTTGATATACTTTTATACTATTTAGCCTATACAGCTAACATAATTATAGTGTTATTACTTGTTTCAAAGATTAGACGAAGTTGTGTTGTTTACAAAAATTTATTCATACAAATGTTACAACACTTTAGACATTTATAAACGTTACGTGTGTATTTAAATAATGATGCTCTTTGTTAAAATCCATTTTCCACACAAGAGTAAGCTTTTTTTTTTAATTATCCACAACTATTGATAGTGCTTCATATATATATATATATATATATATATATATATATATATATATATATATATATATATATATATATATAGTTTTGTAAGGCTTTTTGCGCTTCAAAAAATGTACACAATATATTTACGGAGATTATCATGATGCTTGCAACTAGCCATTTAAAAATATAAACTAGAACTCCAAAACAAATTCAAAGTGAACGCACTTTCAAGCCTAATCCTGACGCTACTAAAACAAATGTTCAGCGCATTACAATAATTACCACTAAAAGGAATGTAAGCTGATGGGTTGCAGCATTGTAGGGCCACTAAATAGCCATCTGTGAATCGTGGCGATTTTAAAGTCGAAGCAAGGCACCAAAGCTGCAAGCTGCATCCTGCGTCACATAGCCTGGAGGAGAATGCAAAATTAAAGTAAGATTGATTTCACACACAAGGCTCAGGTACAGATCGAATGACTGGCAATGTCTGCATGGCATTGGTCTGCTAACTAAATTTCCCCTTTGACTCACACTTCACATTTAATACATTGATAAAGGAAGTATTTTCTTCTTGTTTTTAATCGTTTTAAATAGGCCAGTCTTTGGATAATCTTCCCAATTTTTTTTGTTTGTTTGTTTGTTTTATTGTTTTATTTGTTTTCATTTAAAACAAGATTTATGAGCTCATAAACAACACCCTCCATCCGCTGATCGAAACTTCCTCACTTTCTAACTTCCTGATGCAGTTGTGAATCCAAGTCATTCAGCGCCACCCCTTTTAATCAGGCCTGATAAATCTGAATCATCACTATTCTTGACTGCACTCTTTTATGAACAGTTTTTGCAATAGACTACAGATGAGAAGACAGGAGGTTTGCCAGTTGTTGGTAAATTTACATTCAACATGAAAAAAGTTATGTAACAAAATAGTGATTTTTAAGGAAGGAATCTTGAAAAAATAAAACATTTACTACAGTATACAGAGTATAATGTAAACAACAATCAGTGAGAAAAAATTAACTGCTGCTTTAGGTTGCATACTGATTGAGCGGCTTTTACAATTGTTTCCTTGGTTTTGTAGTAAGAGTTTACATGATTTGTTTACAAGACAATAGATACATGAGGCACAATCATGAAACTAGGACTTAACACTTGATTTCTGTAAGGTTTGAAAGAAAAATAGAGCAGGTGACAAACAAGGTAAAGTTTAAACTAAATCCAGTTAATTATGAACACCTTAAAGATCTTTTGTTTTAAGATTTTCATAAAACTGATTTAAAAACATGGGTAGCACTGGAGAGTAACACAAAATACTTTGCACAAGGTGTAAGGACACAATTGTGGCTCTACCGAATTAGGGTGAAAATAAATTATATTCTTGATGTAAAAGATTCTTTTTTATATCTCTTTGGGTTTGCAAGGTTTGTCTTTGGGATGCTTTTTCAGTATGGGATACCTTGCCAAAAAACAAAATCTTTTTTTTAATAATAGAAGACTTCATATATAGTTTTACCTTCTGGTACTCCTTTCTTATGCACATATAGGTTGTAAAAATTTAGAAATGTTATGATTTTCTAGAACACCAATAGCGTGAATTAGGAAAGGGAGAAATAACTGAGTAAGAGGTACAAGTGACAGGGCAGCGTTGAAGGGTAAAGAAGGGGGGACAGTTCCCCCTGGAGATAGGCTTGTGCAAAGAGAGCCTTTATATTCTGACTCACCGAGGGGAGGATCGCTTTCAGCCATTGTCCCCAATCACAAGCACCATAATCCCCGTGAAGCAGGGCATCAAACATGTCCAGTAGCAAATGTTCAAAATTAATTTCTTCAGGGCTGTCGTGAATAAAAACACTAACCTCTTAATGTCTATCAAATAGGGGTAACATCCAAAACAGTGATTGTCTTTTTCTATGTGTTCTATTATTATAAATGATTAAAGAGCTCCAGCTAATTAGGTTTGTGTGCACACTTTATATTATATATATATATATATATATATATATATATATATATATATATATATATATATATATATATATATATATATATATATATATATATATATATATATATATATATATATATATAGGTATATACATAGGCAGGAACTTAGTGATTGGTCCACAAAGTAGATTTGTGTGGTCTCAAGTGCTTTTGTAGAAAAGAAAAACAATATTATTATCAAAATATTCATTTTAATGGCTTTACTTCATACATAAATACATGTTTAAATAACACAGGAGTGATCGATGATTGTTCGGTTATCTCAAAATGACTCTTGACTTTATGGGTGTATACACAGGGCAGTAGGTAACTCAACGCTACAAATAGGTCAGTCGGCGTCCTTTATTTCTAACCCTTTGTCTATACCTTTTCCCCAGGACTGCAGCAAGATATTTCTTGACAGCCATTTGTTTCCTGTAGCGGCTGTAGCTGTCTGTGAAGATGCCATCCGAGTGTCTTTTGGATAAAGGTTCTGAATCTTCTTCCATACTGCTCACTCCACTGCAAAATAGAAAGGCAGAACACATTTTTAACACATGCGGTTCAAACCATTGTTTTCAATTGATTTCAATGTCTATAAATAGTGCAATTGAATTTATCTGAATACGTTTTTGATCTGCCAACCAAAAGATTCTTATTGTTTAAATAAAATCGCAACACATGTAAAGTGCAACCTGATTTTAGCTCTGCAGGGGGTTGTATAAATGAAACCTAGACTTGGAGACGAAATATAAATTATTCATAGAGAAAATGTAATTTATTCATGCACGTGGTTTCTTAGTAGTGCTCATTAGAGGAATATTAAGAGCATAAAGCAGACTTCTATCATCTTACTTGCCTCCTTTTGAAGTCCAATTAAAAACAAATAGTTTGTCTTTAAGTTGAAGGGTGAAAGAACAATGACATGCATGAGATATTAGCGAAGCATTGCAGATTATATTTTAGGGGATAAAATGAAATGGGATGAAAATATGTTTTAAGAAAAGGAAAAGACAAGCCATGGCAAAACAGACACAGACAAATAAACTACAGAAAACACTTTAAAGACAACTCCTTACCCTACGCGCTTTTCCATCAGAGAATGTAGATATTTTCTTGCTGACAACTGACCCAGCACCTTCCTATAGGCATTATTAAATATTCCATCAGCATGCCTTTCTGTTCTGAGATAATAAAATGCCAAACACAATGACCATCAGTGACCCGTCACACAGGCAACATACCAGAATTAATTTGCCATTAATGGTCAAGAATGTAAAGTTGACTTGTTAATAATGAATTGCCTGGAGGGGGTGGTATTACATTGCACTTTGTATACTTTTCTTCAGGACTGTTGAAATTTGTGAGTAATTCACTGTGAATAAATAAATGTCTTTCTAAAATGGTAGTCTACTACAAGTTTGTGCATTCCAGAAACGTGTGTCTGGATAGCACATTTAATCAACAGAAAACATTTAACAGAAAAAAAGTAATCATATTAATGAAAGGCCCTGCATGCATTGCATGTCAATTTTGTTTTTCAATCACCTCTTCTCTGGTGGGTAATATAATGTATACACATCGTCAATGACAGATGGAGGGTTTCGTATAGCAATCTGATCACTGTCAAAAGCCAAGTCTGGTAATGAGTTTCCGTCTTCGTCATATACTTCATTTTCAAGTCTGGAAGAAAGAAAGAAAATAAGTTAAATAATTGCCTTCTCTCCTCGCGTCTTGATTAATCATAAATTTATAATAACTTGAGCAATGCTCCTTGGTTTCTATCGCCTGGAAGGGGTTAGTTTCTATTTTATGTGTACATTACAATCCTTTATAAAGACGGCTCAGTGTTGAGATTAAGGCGCACCAGTGTAGGAGTCCACAGAGACCAGCATCAATCTGTCACATCACCCGTTAGAGAAATAACAAGTTCAGCCAACCTGTAGTGATTGTATATTATAAATAAATGTCACTTTTACCTTGCAATATAAAGTTCACACAATCATTACTTCTAGTGATTTAAAATGGTTTTGTAATGATTAGCCAACTATAATTACAATTTTGTCTTATGTCTAAAAAAAGGCAAATTTACATGTTTGCATCTCTAAAGGCAGAAAGGATACCATAGTATAATGGCCAAATTGATGTGTAACAGGTATGTAAAGAACAAAAATCTCAACATATGCATTCAGGGTACTTGGCATGCTTTGATCTACCATTGAAATCTGTGCATTATTCTGTAAAATAACTTGGATTGTTCAGAATCCGGTATTTAAAAAGCGAATGATATTTAAAACGGTTCTCGGTGAGTAATGAACACTTAACATGAAACTTCAGTGCAGCTATAACAAAACTGAAAAAGAATGTACTTATCGTCAAATTTAACAGAGCAAAATGTATTTTCTCCCTGGATTTTGAAAAGCAAAAGCAAACTCCCTTTAGTCCGTTCTAATGAAATGCAGGCTACAGTCGGCGGGGACTCTGGTTATTGATTGATGCTTTGAAAAAAGCATCCACCTCATGCATTTAATGATGAGCATTGCTGAATGGTCTTGCGATTGGGCGGTGTGCAGCTTCTCGTTCACCTCGCCCCATGCCTCAACAAATGACGCCATCCCACCAATACCCAAAGGATTTCGGTCCTCTAATTATCTTTATCAAACTCCTTTTACAAAAGAAGAGAAAGTATTTTGTGTTTTAAATCTCCCCGTTAATTGTTATCTCGGTAGCAATTAGACTCACTGTGGTGAATAGTAATGTTAGTTCATAAGATCTATTAGAAAACATCTAACAAGCTTAGGAAGAGGTATTGTACTAATGCGTTTCCCCATCAACGCAACTAAAAAATCCACTTATTATTATTATTATTATTATTATTATTATTATTATTATTATTATTATTATTATTATTATCAAGTAAGTACAACTAAATAACACATTATTGAAGAACTGAACAGAACATGTAGCCATTCTTATACATAATACTGCAATAGAATTTAGAGATGTATAATGCATTTGATGATCGTTAATATTTTTATAACTTTGTCGTTTTTACGAATAAATCCTGTCCTACAAAAACAATGAGCATTTTCAAAGATTGCCTTGCTGAAAGCAGAAAATCTTTAGTTCGAGGCAATCAGAAGACAACGTTAAACAAATGACACACCAATACACGCAACTACAAATTACATTAAAATAATTAAATACACAAATAAGTACAAAATAAAACTATGACATACCTAATTTTAGGATAACTAAGCCCAGTAGGTGAACAGTAGACGCTGCAATGCATTATGATCCCGTAGATGAATAATGCTAAAGTCGCTTTACTGGACATTGCCATTCTGCAAAAAGAATACCAAAAAGTTAAAGTGAAACAGTGAGCATAAGTTCACGCTGAGATATGCTGTAGTTACAACCTCCTGTTGCAACGCAAGAAAGGGATCATAAGTTACATACCTATATACGAACCCACCAAAATACACGAATTATTACAGCTTTACAGCACATCAGTCGAGCATAAAGAACACCCTTTCCCTATCACTGCTAAAATCCAGTTATGTCTTAAATCAGATGATCTTGTAGCAACAAAAAAGAAAGATAGAGATTTTCGCACTGTAATTCGTTATTTCCTCCCGCCCCCTCAAAAACTTTCTGAAAATCAAGAAGGTGCAACTGTCTTCCCAAAAGTAAAATGGAGAAAGGCTCTCGCTTTGCTGCAAAATCCGACAGATGTACTCCACAAGGTGTTTTTTTTTTGGGAGGGGAGGGTCTTTTTGTCATTTTTTAAAAAGTCTTTGCAAAGATCGAGCATTGCCACGTACCTATTGCAGTTGAGTTGAGAGCTGTGCAGCAGGATGCGATCCGGGTGAGGCGGAGGTTGTGAGAATGAGATAAAATCTTTCTCACGGCACTTATTCACTGAAGCGCCTCCGCTGTTTTCTTATGTGCCCGTCAACGTGGCCAGCCCTCCACACTTTTATAGACAATATGCAATTATCAATCTGTACAAACACTGCTTTATGATCAGCAGTGTAAACATTTGTCTACATATTACCTTTATCCAAAACTTTTGTTTGTTGTACCGATTCACCTGGATTTATATTCAGAATCCGAACAGCTTGCCTTTTTTCAATAAGTCACATTATGATGCTACGGACGTCATCAAGCCTTCCTCCCGGAATATAATAATACTTTTCCTTCCTCATCGATGAACTAGTCAGAGTCATAAGCCACTCACGTGCGCTGTTTCAAAAACGTCATTTTCATACTTAGAAGTATGCTAATATTTGTCAATGTACCTTTCAGGATCACAGGAATATATTTGGTGCGGGATAATTGAATAACTTTTGAATAAGTCAAGTTACATTACAATAATGATAGATTTCAATAAAATGCTATACAATACAGGCTATTGGAAAGGATTGAGTGTTGTGTCAAATGTTATCTACTTTCATGAATCTGATAGTAGAGTTGTGTGGTAAAAATGAAGCTGTCCACTCCAGTGGTGCTGAATTAGAGTTACACATTAATTATAAGCGCTATGGACTTTAGCTATTCAGATTATTATTTTTATTTTTTATTTTTTATTTATTCGTTTGAAATACCGTTATATCTGATAAAAGCATTTACTGTCTCTGGCTTTTATTAGAATACATGGAAATTATATTTTCACATTTCAAACCACTAAAGAAAAACAGATTAAAATCGTATTTCTCTTTGTAGAATGTGCAGTACAGTGACAGTGATGTGACACCTTTTTACTGATGTTTGATTCTTTACAAATGAAACATCCATACACCTAATTCGCAATGATATTATTGATCAGGAAGTTGTTGGTTTTATTTACAAGCTACTGTATTTCTTTGTAAGACATGTTGTACAAGAAAATATAGAAATTGCATTTACATACATAAGACGTGGAATTGAATTACACATGTTTTATTATATTAAAAAAATGATAATTTAGTTTTGAAGGTTAAACTCTGAAAAATGTGTTTTGCGTCAATAATAAAGGTCATAATTATGACTGGAGATGGGCACATGTTTGAAAACCCTAGGGAACAGCCTCAGTGGAAAATTGTAGAGCCCCGAATGAATAGTTTTCTGTGAAATAAATTACTAGATATACATTTGTGGTTTTATGACACTATTTTCAGTCTACTCAGTGTCTACATTTTATTGCAAAAACTCCAATATAATGCGTTTCAGTATATTAGTTTACAATAAGATTACTACTATGACAACTACCACTACTGCTACAGTTAATACTACTACGACGACTACTACTACTACTAATAATAATAATAATAATAATAATAATAATAATAATAATAATAATAATAATAATAATAATAATAATGTATTATTATTATTATTATTATTATTATTATTATTATTATTATTTTTTTTTTTGATACAATAATAATAATTTGATTGAAATAAAATGTTATCGTATGGGGAGAACTGAATGAGACAGGAACCGATGCCGATTATGAATTGGTCGTGCAAGGATGTATTGATTCAGTTTGGCTTAAACTTTTCATTGACGTGAAAGACATTTTGTATATAGCTATGAACCTAAGAACATCTTATATCCCAGGTTGATTCTAAACCATATGCCGACAGAAAGCTGTAGCAAAGGGACATGTTAAGACTGCCACCTGGCGGCGGTAATGTGATACAAATCTTCCAAATTAACCTGTGGGTTTCTTCATTACATTTCAAAAATGAAAATTAAAAACAAAAGGTATGCTTTATTCTTTAAGCATTTTAGGATCGTAGCCCGATATAAATAAAGGTACATCTCAAGTGGGGTAGTGTATTTATTTTTACTTTTGTTTGTTTGTATTAGGTTTTCCTGTGAGGAAGATTCAAGCCGGTTCATCATTAATAGTAATAGTAAAACTATCAGAAATGTTAAATAAAAGATCCATTGTACTTGGAGCTGTTGTGTTCATTAGGTGCGGCTTGCTCTCATGTTTTGCCGAATTCAGGAAGGGTTACTAATCAAATCGCTCGTGTGCAGTTTAATAATATTAAAGAAAATATGTTACATTTCTTGAAAGACGTTTATATTTTTTAATTGTACCATGCTCTAATGGTTCTTCGTGAGCATGCTCGAGAACGCACGTTTCGTATTTTGAAACCCTCATCAAAGGTTCTGAATTTATAGCATCATATTTAGAACCACATGACTACTTTTTTAAATCGAATGGTTCTATTTAGAATACTTCTATAGATTAATGTGTTGTACAGTGTAATACTATTAGATTCATTGTTCTATATAGACCCCCTATTTTCAAAAAAAAAAAAAAAAAAAACCTGGCTTATACACTTATATTTCCCGTGCCCCCCTTATTGAAATAGATGTGCATATTACACGTTTATTATTAAGCGTCATTCAGTATTTTCTGATATTAAAATGTATTTTCTTTTATTATTTTATTTTTGTTTAATTTGTGTTGTAAAGTCCAATTCCTGTTTTCAAATTATTATTAATAATAGATTTTGTTCATTACTATTTAAGCCTAGTCTGATTATACAACTTGTCTGATAACAAGCCTGTACGAGTGTACACTAATATTTACTTTAATTACACATGAAGTTTAATTAAAATCAGGTTAACAGCAACTTTTTATTCTTGCTTTTCCTAGGGTGAAAACTCCAGATTAGTTTCCGATTTAATTAAATGGTCTGAGGTTAGTTTTGTTTATAAAACACCCACTGTTATTACAGAGTGCTATAAATTGAGTCATCCCCATATAGGAAAAACACCCTTTTGTTATGTGACTTGTTTATTCCCCACCCCCAAGGTTGAATTGTTTTACTTTATTTGACAGCAACTCCTGGGTCTGCACAGACCACAGACCCCTTGATTAATGTAGCACTCTGCTGGAAGGTGACTTCTCTTCTGAGTTGGTTCCTGACTCCCCGGTGACTAGTGACAGGAGAGTCGGTAGCACCGAGAGAGGTGTTATGATTGGTTCATCTTGTCCGCCATCTATGCCAGGATCCTGGTCAAGTTGCACGTGCCCTATGTGGTAATGGCACAGACCTAAATGCCACTAAAGAGGTGGAGCAGGAGTTGAGGAATCAAGGGATTCACCAGCCAGTCACCACATGGCATGAAATAAACAAGAGCACAGCTTTCCAAGGTTATATGATATGACAGTAAAACATTAAAGCTGCTTATTTAAGTGTAAACACGATGATACCAATCACGAGAGCAAGTATCATTTGCAGAAAGCCCAAGGCAAAATGTTATACTGCTCCTCCAACTCATCCCTCTCCACCTCTCAAGTGGCATTTTTGTTTGCACTTGCCATCTTTACTACATCCAGATAATCACTAGGTTTGTGCAAATAAACACTGATGAGAGCACTGAAGAACAAGTTTCCCACTTGGTTGTAAATGGATAATATTCGGAGTAACACTGTGAGACAGATTCCTCATTCAAATCTTTTACATATATTCGAAGAGGAGATGATTATCTATTCAAAGATTACAAAGAAGGACACAGACAACATGCCCCACATGTTGACCTGTTCCTATCCAGTTTTAAATAACTTTAGCAGAACAGAGGCAGAAGTGTTAAAGGACTAGGAGCTCTTAAAATAAACAAATCCCCTGGGCCGGATGCGATCCTCCCAATAGTACTCAAAGAAATGAAAGAAGTTATTTACAAACCGCTAACCAAGATCATGCAAGTCTCTTGACACAGGGGTTGTACAGACAGACTGGAAAATTGCAAACGTAATACCGATCCACAAAAAGGTGGCAAAACCGAACCAGGTAACTACAGACCAATAAGCCAGACTTCTATTATATGTAAACCTATGGAAACTATAATAAGATCTAAAATGGAAAATTACCTATATGGTAACAATATCCTGGGAGACAGTCAGCATGGTTTTAGGAAGGAGATCGTGTCTAACTAGCCTGCTTGATTTTTTTGAGGATGCAACATCGACAATGGATAATTGCAAAGCATACGACATGGTTTATTTAGATTTCCAGAAAGCTTTTGACATAGTCCCGCATAAAAGATTAATTCTCAAACTGAACGCAGTAGGGATTCAAAGAAATGCATGCACATGGATTAGGGTGCGGTTAACATGTAGACAACAGAAAGTACTGATTACAGGAGAAACCTCCCCCTAGCCTTTCTGCTTCAAGGCTGGTGACACCGTCATTTTTGGTGTAGTGAAAACTATTGTCTCCAATGAAGATATAGGGTCATGCAGGAGATTACATTGGTTGAGGGAATTGTTGTCTCCTGTAGGACACTAATTAACACAAATGGTTGCAATGTATATATAATGCTGCTATATTGTTGCTAGGAATATGTACCGTTGTTAAGGACTTCAGAGGCTATAGTTCAAACACTACTATATATTTGAATATTCTGACAACATTTTTTTTTTAAATAATCAAATAATCAAAGACTACTAATGTTAACTTGGTTATGGGTAATAAAGTTTAATGGTACAAAAAGTTGTACATGTATATGACTAAACCTCACCTCATTTCTGAAAAAAAAAGTATTTACATTATAACCTTGAGTTCCTGTCATCATTGTATGTACAGTCAGGTATTGCTAATCCACCCATGCAATGGAAACAATCAACCAGATTTCTCATCTGTAAAACATGGCAGTCACTTTGTTTTGCGTGGGCAAGTTACTTTGTTGGATAATACTGTGGTAGATTTAACCTACGCATTTTACATTGGTTTGGTTTATGAATGCATGCAAGGTTCATTGTCAGGGGTGTATTTCTACTTAAAAACTAAATTACTATGCACAAAAGATACTCTCACATTAAACTCTTGTCGTGGACCAATATCTAACAATACAAAGAACTATGCTGCCATGTAACCTTTAACTGATTCTTGGTCTGACAAGTTACCACGGTGCTTGATACTGTTAAGTCTCTTACTATCAAGACTTTTATAACTCAATATGATTTGTACTTGCACTGATGCCTTCTACTAAAAGGGCACAGATTATTTGTATTTGCCAACAGGTGGTTGAATTAAATTTTTAAAAAATGCTAAATAAAATAAAATGTACACAGATACCCCCAGCTGGACGTTTAACACAATACAGTTAACTAATTACAGTACAGTCCTCAAAGTACATTATGCATTTAGGCAATCCTCCAGTCCTTTATCTTGTAGATCATCACTGTAAGGGACTGGTTGAGTAGTTAGGCTCCACCAATTTAAAATACAACCACCCAACATAGGGGGCACTACACACAACTGCTCTTCCCTAGCAGTTAGCAGAAAATGGTTAATTCTTCTTAGACGTCATATTGGGAAGAGCACGCCTCCCATTTGGAAAAGGCATTCTCAAATGTGTAAACTGCCTACCATCACAGCTGATGTAGAAGACAGTTAATGGAAGTGAGTCTGGAGTGCTCTTTCCAAAACGTTATCTAAGAGGAATGGCCCTTTTTCTGCTAACTGCTGGAGCCAATTTTACAGTCATTCCTGGCATTCCCTATATCAGGTTGTTGAATGTCAGATTTCTCAGTCCCATGCTTACTGTATATAGGGAAATAACAGCTGCTAGTGGGCACTTGGCAATTATTAGAAAGGATTCCAAATACATTCTATACAGAACTATAAAATTATTTTGAAAATACAATTTGATTACATTGGTTAAGAGCAGTCTAGACATCCACTCAGCTATGAAATGTATTTTCTTTATTTTTTAAATGGAAATACCACAATTAGCCTGACATGGTCATTCAGTTCCAGCCTCAGGGGTCAGATTACTCTAATCTACTTTTCCTTGTGGTAATTCAGAGGTCAATTGTGAAAAGTATTATCTAATTCAGGGGTGGGCAATTCCGGTCCTGGAGGGCAGGTGTCCCTCCTGGTTTTTGTTTCAACTGTACCGTGAATTACGTAATTTGACCAATTAAGTGCTTATTAGAAGCTTAATTGGTCAGTTGGAACAAACACCAGGAGTGACACTGGCCCCCCCAGGACCAGAATTGGCCACCCCTGATCTAATTGGAGAAAAGTGGCACATGAAACACATGGTCCAAATAAGCTGACCATTTGGTCAATTTGGTAATGTTTTAAGTGACCTGTGTAGAGAAAAATAAAACTGATAAACAATATTATTGATGTCAAATATATGTTTATTGGTATCGCTCAGAAACAAATAATTTTAAATGGACAAAGTCACATGCTCTGAGCTACAGTGAGATTGAAACTGAGCACCAAGCAATACATTCTATGCAGTTTTGTAACTTTCAACACACATCCTTGTACTGACGTCATTTATGACCCATCATTCCTCCACTTTCTGTATTCGTGGTATTCCAAACCTACACAAAGACATTGCTTTGTAAAAAGAGGGCCTCTTCCTTTTGAATTATTATTTGTTTATTTAGCAGACTCCTTTATCCAAGGCGACTTACAGAGACTAGGGTGTGTGAACTATGCATCAGCTGCAGAGTTACTTACAACTACGTCTCACCTGAAAGACGGAGCACAAGGAGGTTAAGTGACTTGTTCAGGGTCACACAGTGAGTCAGTGGCTGAGGAGGGATTTGAACCGGGGACCTCCTAGTTAGAAGCCCTTTTCTATAACCACTGGACCACACAGCCTCCTATCTCTTATCAGTGAGAATCACCTTCCCCCATGCAAGCAGAAGCTCTTTTCACATTCCTGAACTCAAGCACCACACCCAGCTCCTAAGTTTAACAAATTAAAAGAATAATTAGTTCTAATATAAAAACTATTACAAAATGCCTTACACCTAGAATGTAGACAGTAAAGAGAAAACTGTGATTTTAAAAAAAAGCCAACATGAAATATCTCAATATCATTTTAACTACATTTCCTGTTTATGATTCCATTTTGTTTGCTCTTGCTGGGTCTACAATATATTACACATCGCATTGGTCCTCAGCCGCACATTTCGGGCCAATGGGAACACACCGAACATGTGAACACACAGTGACTCACAGACGGGACCAATCACGGGGGAGACACAGACCATGCACTACACGACTGATACAGAGGGAAAGGCCAATCACAGGGGAGACACAGAACATGCCCCCGCGAGCAGGCTAGGGTCACACAGCAACAGAGAGGGTTAAACAACACCGGGAAATACAGAGGGGGAAGGGAACACAATTACAAACAACGGGAAGGACATAAGACACACACAACACGTAAACACACATACACAGAAGTACAGTACAACACAAATACACAGATCATTACAATATATATATATATATGTAGTTACTATATATATATATATATATATATATATATATATATATATATATATATATATATAGTAACTGAGTCAAACTGAGTATGTCATCAAACCAGTGAAAGAGGAATAGCAAATAACAGCAAATTGTACCGCTCTGAAAGCACACAGTACACGTAACAATCACAGTGCGTCAGAGCAAAGAAGAAATACATGTCTTTATACATAATTTGGGTGATTCCATCACATCATAGAGGACATATTGCCTCCTCAGCTACCACAATGTAAGTGACGGCCTCAGTACGGTAGTTCGGCGTTGTAAAGGTGAGGGAAGGGCAGCTTTTCTTGTTTTTAAATGAACACATTAAGGAATGGATTTATTTAATACCTGCAGATAAATACTTGTTTAAAGCAATTATGAGTATGAGTACAAGTATCAGCACACTAATAGCTAGTTAGATAGATAGATATAGTATGTGTGTGTGTGTGTGTCATATATATATATATATATATATATATATATATATATATATATATATATATATATATATATATATATATATATATATACTGTGATATATATATACATATATATATACTGATCACATTTTTACAGGAAACACATACACGTTGTATTATCAGCAGGCTCATATGGTAAACACCATTTTCAAAAACATTATTGCAGGCTTTGTTTTGAAAATGTCATGAAGCTTCATTGAGATTTGACAATATCATCAATCAAGTCACTTTATATGATTAAATAAGCATCTGTACTGTAAGTTATAAATTATCCTATTCCGGTATTTTAATGTGCTGTGTTTACTGTAATGTTCATCTGTAAGTGGAAAATGCTAACTTTCTCCTTCTCAGATCCTTTTTATACTTGCATTAACAATTTAGTGCCAGTTCTGGGAACAGTGTCAATTTACCATAAACACCACTTTAAGCATTTAAAAACCATGTGAAAAGTGTTGCAATTAGGCAAACAATGGGGAGGGGATCAGTAAAAATAATAACATTGGTAGCAGGGTATATAGACAGTGAAATATTCACTGTAAGAATAAGTACTGTTTTCTTTAACATGACAATCACATTTAAAAATTAAGTATTGTACAAACTGGTGCTTTTTAGTGGTTCAGTTGAAACTCACAGCATTTCAAAACATTTCATTGTGCCTGTAATCACAACTCTTTTCCCATTCATCCACTGTAGGAAAAAACATAATCCCATCTGCTTCATAGATTTTAATTTTTACACCGTTCAGGAAACTGTTGAGCATATTTCCACAGAACCAGACAACAAATGCCCGCTTCACATTAACTATCGCACGCTGAAAAAAGGATTGTCACTGTGTTGATTGAACATGATTTAGGTAGTTTAACATTCAGATTATTTTAAAGGAAACTGACAATGGAGAGGGACTCTTCTGGAATTAGCATACTGCACTGTACACTTGTATAGCTCTAAACCTCATCTCTCATTGAAATGAATGGTCATTCCAACCTGATCTCACAGCAAAAATGTTATCATGGTAAGCTGATTTCAGATGCATTGTTTATATGGTTTTTCATATACAGAATAGTGTAATATTTTATAGTAACATTTTAATCATAACAATACCGAGAGTAATCAAAATTGTGTTTGGGGAATGATGTATTCCCCAATCACCTCAGTCCTGGCCCATGCCTGCATGTGCATCATTTAAAGTGGCCCGCTATGGAAAATAATTGGGGACCACTGTCCTATACAGTGGACATCAACCTATCTTATTAAGGTGGCCATCTGCTGGTAAGGAAATGAAATAACAGCTATATGAAAACGAAAGCAGCATGGAACAGAAACGCATATCAGTAAATACATTTTACAAGAGACCACTGCAGGTAAAAAAAAAACAAAAAAAACGATATGATATAATATCAATAAAAGTGATCAGGCAATAATTTGTTATAAAGAACGCTTGGATACTCACTTAATTTTTTTCATGTTCGTCTTAAACCAAACGTCCACTTCAGTGGACGTCATGCAATTGCACGTTAACTTTCTGTTTTTGCTGATACTGCCAAACATGTTAGTAATATCAGAGCATACATACCACAGTTGTATCTGTGATATTATTGCAACTACGTTTAATTTCAACATTTCTGGGGCAGAATATTGGTTTTCATCTACTTTTAACTCATATTTGACAATTAACCTGCTTGAATAGACACATGTGATGTGTCTATTGATGTACTCAAATAAGAGCACGTGTGAACATTCATACATATTATTATCATTATTATTATTATTAGTAGTAGTAGTCGTAGTAGTCGTAGTCGTAGTAGTCGTATTTGAACAGACACCAGACGTGGTTTTCAGATTGTGGACTACCTTCCATCAGATTCAAGTGACAGTGACAGTGATGATGACTGTGATTGGCTGCCAGACTTGCAGGGAGAAAGCTCTAGTAACACCAACATGACCAGGGTATCTTATATTTGGATAAAATTTACTAAATGTGCAGTGACTTTATATTGTGCTGGTTAACAATTGACATTTTACTGTCTAAAGTTATGGGGGGACGGGGGATACTGTGAAAGTCACAGGCCAGTAGCATGTGTGGCACCGTTGGAAGCAATACAAGCAGCACATCTGCGACGCATGCTTTGCACCAGGTTTCGGATGTTGTCTTGTGGAATCCTGGCCCATTCCTCTTGTAGTGCCTGGATAAGCATCTGCCTGTTCAGTGGTCTCCAAGCCCTAGAAGCCACATGTCTCCCAGTTCGTGGCCTGTCATTGACAGATAGTGTCTGGTTATACCGTCTCCCCAGGTTTGAAATTGCTGGCTGTGAGCATCCAAGAGGGCGAGCCACAGTACGCTGCCCTAGTCCAGCCTCCAACATGCCGATTGCATGAAGGCGCTGCTCTCTTGACAGATGTGGCATATTGGTGTTTTTCTGTGATTTTCTTTATTGCTTTTATTCAAGCTTGCAATTCAACAGCTGAAATCACTCCATATCCAGTGTGCAATCATCTGTCTCACTAATTAGGTGATTAGGTGCATATGCTTCAGTCATAGTCACTCAAGCGTGTCATGGTCAAGGATAAACGATCGAGCGATTAAAAAGAAACCAAATACATTTTGTCAATGTCCATCATTTATATACCTTATTTTTTTTCAAAAATAAATGTGTTATAATAGTGATAAGTTTCTATTGATGCTCAGTATATATAAAGTATATGGTGGGCCATGGAATTGTATGGGAGGGGGAGGGGGAGGGGGCTCAGAAGCAAAAGGTTGAGAACCCCTACTCTACAGAAAAAGTTTGATTTCATATTTGAGTTGGACTAACATTTATGAATATCCCCAAATGTGACTTACATTGAAATTGTGGTATCAGTTTTAAGTGATGGAGCAATATGCATCAGCAGCCTTTTTTCAATTAAAAAATGTATTGATAAAGTCAAATAGCCTGTGAAGTAGTGGTGTAGTGTTTGAATGCCTCTTGATGATGGTGTTCAATGTGTAATATCTTCATGAATCATTCTTGAGAACATCATCAAACTAAATTGTCTTACGTTCTTAATCTGGTCAAGATATGTCTATATTTTTTTTTTTCCTGGGGCTGATTAATGTTTAAATCATGCTAAATCCTGTTGCTTATTTTTAATTGTTGTTAATTCTTACAATAATAATGATAACTGTTAAAGGGTAAACAGTTTCAAATGCCATTTAACCTTTCCTTTGATTTATGATGTGGGCAATCATTTTGAATTCTGTTACTCCAGTATTGAATTTTAAACATCGTTCTGTGCACAAGAATCAATCTGGCATGATCTGAGCCTGTAGAATCCTAGTTAATGGAGTTACTTTTCAATTTAGCAGGCCAACCTGCTTCTGACTATTACGACTATATAATAAATAAATTTAAGGCACCATCCAGAAAATAATTCAGAACGCTATTGCAGAAGGCGAATCAGGACTTGAGGTTTGTGTTTTTTCACAGCTTCTAAGTCAGTGGTTTGTTTGTTTTTTGTAGCTATTGTTTTTCTTTTTTCAGAATTTGTTGAAACTTGTCTTTAGTTAGCTGATGAATATGTACTGTTGATTATATGTACAGTTTATACATTGGTTCTGTGAATATATACTGTTGATAAAGACTTTTGAGACTATACTCTAGTAGAAACTAATATGTCCTTTAACGAATCACAAGACAGATTATTTTTTTTAATTGTGTGCCTGTGACAGAGATCGAATGATTCTTGGTGTTAGATTTCGCTCTCGACCTGCGAGGGCACTGTGTAAAAGGAACAGAGTACCCTTAACTAAATGGCACGACAATTTATTCTGTAGGGTAGGTAGAAGTCGGTCATTTAGGAAAGGGGACTCAATGACCCAGACAATAAATGGTGTGGTATCCGAGGTTTGGAGGAACGGATGCACTCGTTAACCTAGGGGTCATGAGCGAGGATATAAATAGGGGACATAGCGTAAGTGATCTTTTCCTTTATAAATGGTTAGAACAACCTAAAAGGAGACCTCTGTTTAAGTGAAAACGTGAGTGTTGTGTTTGTTTGTTTTGTCTTAGTAATAACTGTTTGTTTTTGTTTCTAAAGACTACTAAACACTATCTGGAGCTGCAGCCACAGGCCAGCAACAAACCCGGACACCAGCACTTCCCTGTTTCACAAACACGCCGCTGTATCACTTCCAACATTTATTATTTACAGGTGTTTGCCCTAAGGATCTGGACATTGTAAACACCCTTGCACCTGTTAATCATTGTCTGTGTATTTTGTATCCGTTCTGCACTGCACACATCTGTAACCATTCACCACTTTGCCACAGTGCCCAAATATTTTACCTCCAATTTTCTCCCCAATTTAGAATGTCCAATAAATATTTAACCTCACCATGGCAATTTCCCATACAGTTCAGGAGAATGGAAGGTTCAGTGAGCTTCCTCTGATCCCATAGCCAAGTGTTTAAGTGATTATTTTTTTTATTATTTTTTTTATAAAGATTGTTAAACTACCAAAAATTGTGTATTATTTGGATAATTAGTGGATAATGTTCACTAAATGCTTGTCTTTAACATGTTTTCTTGAATTATCTTATAAAAAAAAAACCTAGAGACAACAAATATTAACAATTATGTCTCTGATGCCTGATACTGTACATGGGAAACCATGTTTAATATGTGTGTGTCAAGGGTGTCTGATCATCAGCTAATCGGATTGAGAGGATTGAGAGGAACATTGGAACTGTGAAAAAATGCCAAGTTATCAAAAGTGCCCAGCCATTTAAAGTGGAGATATCAAAAACACAAGCCAAGGTTCAGTACAGCAGCCACCACTCACTTATCTGTGAGCCACCCGTCAAGGTGGGAATCTACAGCAAACAAACCAACACATGGGATAGTTGATATCGCTTTGCACTCCAGGCACTAGATGGTGCTAGATACAAAGGCTCTGCAATTGCAGCACTCTATATAGTATGCAATTCTATTCTCAATACAATTGACTACTGTGAAACATTTAAACAAACTACATGTAAGACCTGGGACAAACAAAACTAACAAACTAAGACATTCAACTGCTGTGCATAATCTTGACTGCCTCCATCTGGTAGAATGTATTACTAAAAAATGATGCAGCAGGTTGAGACATTAACTAAGTTTCTGTCAACTGTGTATGATAAAGAACCTGACCTGACCACCTAAATACCACCCAAACAAGGATCACATCTGAGTGAATACATGCTGCATAAATATCAATTTTCCACACACTGAGTTGTTTGTTTATGCTTTGCAAATTGTAAATGTAGCTAACAGAATAGTTCCATAACATTTCTCCTCCATGCATACATGTTCATGATATAGGTCTCAAATGTGCAGTTTAGAAAATAAAATGTATTTGCAAACATGTATTTTCATTTTAAAACATATCTAGTGCTACACTAGGTTCAAGAAATCTCAGTTTACAAGACATGCTTTTAGACTGTCTTACACTTCAGAGGTCATTTCCCCTGTAGAGAAAAATTATCTCCACCCCTTCACTTGCTTCTTTCCTATCAATAACCAATCAGCAGTGATCCCTGTTGATATACAGGTTTTCAGCCAGTAACAATCTTTGACCCAGAAGACACAGCTGAAGTGAAATGAGCCACGTGTAACAGCTAACCCAAGAATAATGCATTTCAATTGACAATGAGCATGTCCCCCCTGGACACATCAAGTACAAACTTCAAGACAGGGCATACAGAATATTTCAGCTGAAAAAATGTGGTATCCCCCTGTAATAAACTATGGGGGTACCCCTAGAGCATACAAACGACCTGTATGAGCATAACTGGACCCCCTGAACACATCTGGTATAGTACTGAAATCCTATTACGTTCAGAAAATCTTTAAGGCAGGGGATACGAAATATTTCAGCTTCCCTGGTGCTGTAAAAAACAAAACATGATTTAATATCTCAGCATTTCTTTATTTCTTACTGCTTTACAATTTGTATTTTCCCAAATAACGAATTTTTTAACATTTACAGTATTGCAGCTTTTAAAAAAGTATGATTCCCTTTCAATTTCAATGGTCGATTCCTTTTTCTTTTATAACTTGGTGATAAAATATTATTATATGCTACTGTGTGTGTTTTGAATTGTATGTTTGCATTATTAAAACAAACCGCAGTAAAATAAATACATCGTGAAATAAGACTCGAAGTGCCTCGGGTACTTCAGCAACAGTACTACCGTTGTTGTAAGTACAGCAATAGCGGAGAAAATGCGCGTTCACAGTCACACACACACAAGCAGGCTTCTATTAAAGAAATATGCGCATGCTCCAAATCAATCTAGAGAGATCTGCGCAAGCGCGAAATCTAGGCGATTGCTATGGGGTACACGATATCAAAGGGTACAGGATTCATCATAACACCTGTTATTGGTTTACACGCGGAACAAGTTATATAAATAATAATGACTAATCTGCAGCCATGATTTTGCATCACCCTATAGAATTAACACTTTGGTCATAGCTGTGTAAACCCTTCTTTACTAATCTGATATGTGGAATTCAGTGTCAGATAAATAGGAATCACTGTACAAAAAGAAAGACACATGTTTAAGTAAAAATAAATGTTATGTCACATTTCAAATGGACTGATTATACTTGCATTTAACTAAGATGCCGACACTGCTGCATAGGCACAGACAAGTTTAATTTAGTTGTTTATATTATAGTTCAAGCATATTAAGTGAAACTGTATTGCGGTAAACTGACCACGGTATCAAATGTACATAATTAAAATGTTTATATAAATGTATGTGTATATTGTGCGATACTTTCTTCTCATGGATCTGACTGCACGTGACGGGCATAAAGAAATGTAGGCTACGGAATAAAGTTTTCAGATGTACTGGTCATTTCAGAGGGAACATACGGCTGCCTCTGCAAAAACAACTGAAAGCAGAATATATTGTTAATTTACACGTGACATGTGGTTTTAAAAAAAAAAGGTCACGTGTGTGGGTTTTTTTTTGGAAATATTTAGAACGACCAGCGTATTTAGTTAGTCTTATCCTTCTCAGTACTACATTAATCCACTTGAACAGGATCATCATGAATCTGATTTGATACGGTGCAATTGGGATCTTATTTATTCTGATTTAGCAGATGATCCACCTGTGATGATTAATTTCTGGTACACTGCAATCGGGATTAGCAGGTGTACTAATTTTAGTTCAATCAAGTGGACATGGTGCAGCAGTGTGGAGTAGCGGTTAGTTGCTCTGGACTCTTGAGTGGAGGGTCATGGGTTTAATCCCAGGTGAGAGACACTGCTGCTGTACCCTTGAGCAAGGTACTTTACCTAGATTGCTCCAGTAAAAACCCAACTGTATAAATGGGTAATTGTATGTAAAAATAATGTGATATCTTGTAACAATTGTAAGTCGCCCTGGATAAGGGCGTCTGCTAATAGATAAATAAATAACTAAACCTGCTTAATCCACTAGTTAAGCACATCAAGCTGAACTTTGGTATGCTGCAACTGACACGGGTATGTTCAGAAATGTAAGAGCCAAGGGTTGGCGGTTCTAGCCCTAAAGATAGATCAGGCAAAATCCAACTTTAATTAAGATTTGACTTTATGCACATCATATTTTAGCCTGCCTAGAGGGCAGCACAGAGCCAGAGCCGAACGAAAATAAAGCTGTAGACTGTATTACTAGAGAGTGCCCAGTTAAAAGTACGTTTAAGCTCATTTTTAATGCACTGTACGCTTAGTTGATAGTTTAATATAGCTTTGGAGTGGAGTGCATTGTTTGAAAATATGTGCATTTCTTTTGCCAAATCTCAAGAAATAGAAGAGTTACTGGCTCAAATTAATCTGTGACTGGTCTTGGGCGGCCATGTTGTTCTGTGTAAGTTTAGTGAGGGGGGAGTAGGAACTGTTCGGGAGTTAAGTCACTTGGCTGTCTTTTGTCATGTAGATTTCATTTTATACCGTTTCCATGTCTTAGGTCTTTTTAGTTTGCGCTATACATGTTTCAGTTAGTTTTTTACCCTATTTGCCATTTGTAGTTCACTTTGCTGTTCTGTTTTTTTTTATTATTATTTATTGCCAAAACATTCACGTAGCGTTCGTTGCGGGTGCTTTTGAAACAGTGATGGGAGAGGCAGTGATTTCTAGTTTGAAATAACAAAAAGGCTTTATTTCTTGTCGACATTTACTCTTGGAAAAAGCAAAGAAAGACACGTATGTAACCTAACAAAGAAGCAAAGGGGATTCTGAAAAGGTAAGTGTTTTTTTGTTTTGTTTTTAATATATAAACGTGGTGAAACAAACTAAAACGAAATGAAAGTAAGGTCGCAAGGCCTGACATTTTGCTTTTGAGAAGAATTGAACAAGAAAGTTTGCTTTTACCTTATTAACCTTATTTTCCAGTTCTTTGTTTTAGAGTTGAGCTATTCTTTGGTTTTATACAATAAATAAATGTGTTTTCGTCCATGCTTGCGAACAACGTGGTCACGCAATGTAAACTTAAAATGCATACACTTTATATATATATATATATATATATATATATATATATATATATATATATATATATATATATATATATTCTAGTGATCAACTTTACGGCCTTTTAATCCAGGAAATACTACTAGGAGATTTAATTTAGTTTAAGAGATCATCCTACGAAATGGGTATCGCTTGTACATTGCACAAATTGTCATGACAGGCTACACACCGTGCAGGGAGTGGGCGCTTATGGCAACAGCTGTTACAAGAATCACAACACAAGAGACGAGGTAGTGTAGCACTGAACAAGACACAATGGACCAATACAATATTATTCTCTCAACAGAAAACATTGCCTTGAGAGCATACGTCAATTGAACACAATGAATTATTGAACCTGTTTGGTTCGATTCGATATGCTTTGCCAGTTGAGGTCTCATGGGACGTGCTTTTTCCTGGTCTTATTTTCAAACAATACAGTCTGTACTGAAAATGGTTGTTTTGCTGGCCTGGTGTTTCAGACAAATGAAAATGATGTGTTTCATATTGGGTGTCGGCAATTTGAGTCTTATTTTTTAGTAATTCAAACATGTAGGCTATAGTATTGTGCGTTCGAAAAATGTTGCATTTGTGCTGCATGGGGGTCTGTTGTACTGTATATAACAGTGGTCAAGCTATCAGACAGTTTTGAAATGCCGGTCAAGCTATCAGACACTTATCTCGCAGTCAGATTCTTAATTTGTATAGTTTCCTTGTTTCAAGCAGTGAAATTCTTCACTCCGAGAGATTTTGAACTGCACTGGAGTAAAACGAGCAATGAAATACACTATGATACATTTTCAAGAAGAATGAAAAGTATAATATTTAAGTATCAAAGAAATCTCACTAATAGCTTATTGCAACAGTCAAAGGACGATTCTATGTTTTAAATTATTGAGAACATACATTTTTGCTGCTTACTATTAAAATGTATTTGACCAAAAACGTGTGTGTGTGTGCATAATTATATATAGAGATCCATTGGACCTCGCTAATAGCACTGAAGATGTGTTGTACACATGTCCCTCTTCAATATACCACAGTATGAAGTTATTTGTTATTGCTTCTCGAAAATAAATAAAAACAAACACTAATAATTTGCTCAAAATAGCCAACTTCCCTATATATACACTGCTGTGTAAAAGCCTTAGACACATTCAAGAGTTAAAATATATATCAATGTTAGGAGCATCAATAATTTACTCAAAGCCTCCACTAGTGTTTTCCATTATTATAACAACTGTGGCTGTTATTAATACAGCTTAGTTTGGGTGAGAAGAAACCAATGCATAATGATCAGAATCTTCAAATACCTGTGATCACAACTCAAAGTAAACTATATATGAGCAGCTAATTTGAAGTGTTGTAGTAGCTAATCCATCACTTTTACCCAATGGTTCTCAACGGGGAAGGGAGGGGTGCGAGAAGCGTCCAATAAAAATAAAATAAAAACTTTTTTTAAATTTATTTAAAATGAATACGTGACATGAGGTTCTGTAGATGGTGTGGTTTGATTCTGTGGTAGTATAACCCAATCCGCCCCACCCCAAAATGTGCAAAATGTTTAAGATTTTTGTACAGCAGTGTATATATAGATGATACAGTTGTAGTCAAAAATTTACATACCCCAATGGCCATTTTATAGTTTCTCAAACAAATTATAGTAAAAATCTTTGTAGCAAAAGTTTTGCTTTTGTGGATGAAGAAAACATGTTACAAGAAATAGATGTGTACAATTATTTCAGTAATTTTAAAAAATGTTCATACCCTGAAAAGGAAAATTAAATGAATAGCTAGTTGAGTCACCTTTAGCAAACGATTAGGATATTTGTCAATGAGCTTTTGGCATGATTCTTTTAGTGATTTTAGACCATTCTTCAATGCAAAATTGTTCCACTTCATTCAAATTCCGAGGACTTCTCTTGTGCACAGCCGCCTTCAACTCATACCAAAGATTTTGAATCGGATTTAGATCAGGACTTTGACTAGGCCATTCCAGAACCTTGATTTTATTCTTCTTTAAGCATTCTGAAGTAGATTTTGATGTGTGCTTTGATCGTTAACGTGTTGGAATGTCCAGTTGCGCTTTAAACCAAGTTTTGCAGCTGAGGGTTTCAGATGATTGGCCAGTATCTTTTGGTATGTTATGTAATCCATTTTACCATTGGAACTAAATTTCCTGTGCCATTAGAGGAAAAACAGCCCCATAGAAGGATATTACCACCTCCGTGCTTGACAGTAGGTATGGTGTTCTTTTCTTTGTACACCTCACCAGACTTTCTCCAAACGTAATGACTATCAGTGTGACTAAATGAATTGATTTTTGTTTCATCACTCCACAAAACCTTTGACCAGAACTTGTATTCATTATTCAAATGCCGTTTTGCAAGCTTCAAGCGTTTTGTCCTTGTGACATTCTCCTAAGAGTGGCTTTTTCCTTGGCCTGTGACCATTGAGACCTTCACCATGCAATACTTGACCTATGGTTGAAATGCAAACCCCAGTCACACTTGAAGCCAATTCACTTTGAATATCTTTGACAGTCAATCTCGGAGTGTTATTAACCTTCCTCACAATTCTTCTACTTGTTCTTGTTGAAAGAACCTTCTTTTTTAGAGACATATCTAACACCTTGTAGATAATACTATCATAGCATCAAAGGGTATGAATACTTTTGAATTAGCATTTGAGTTTTGCAGAAATATTGCTGAAATAATTGTATTTCTTGTAACTCTTTCCTCATCCACAAACACAAAACATTTACTACAAAATATTTTCCTAATATTCTTTGTTTGAGAATTTTTTAGAAATTATGAAAGTGTATTTCATCACTCGTTTTATTCCAGTGCAGTTCTAAATCTCTGAGTGACGAATTTGCTTGAAACACAGAAACTATCTATACAAGTTAAGCGTCTGATTGCGAGACGTGTCTAATAGCTTGACTCATTTCAAAATTAGCTGATAGCTTTCAGAACTGTCTGATAGCTTGACTGCAGTTGTATAACTAACTGTCGTAGCATTAATTGAAAGAGCATGAATATTGTACTTTTAATATGTAAGCCTACATTTCTTTAAATAATGAGTGAATCTATTTACTTTTAAATACAGAATTGTTCGGTCAGATGGCCCTGTATGTATATTTGATAAGGTTCCAAGTGAATATCATCTCTAATATAAATATTTTACATGATATAGGCTCATGCATGCATTTGTAAGACTTTGAGTTTTTAATTGTCCTCCCTACTGTGCCAACCATTTGTTCAGCGTCAGCAGTAATGTATTTCTTTGCTTGCTTTTTTATTGCAACATCTGTTTCCTGCTGCAGTGTACACTTACTAGTAACTGTTTCAAACTTCCATTGTATCTGCAGTTGAAACATTTCTGTTCCACATCTTTTGATCTTTTTAATTGATTCATTCTACAAATCGTGTAACAAAGTGGCTTTGAAGAGAAGCGGAGTGCAGGGGAGATATATTGTTGATGAATACCATTTTATTTATTTGTGCTTTTTTATACAAGTGTCTCAAAGCACTGTACAGTACATAGTTTTAAAAAAAAAAATACAATACATTTGTAAAACATATTTTTACATCTACCACAATCATACCATTTAAATAACTTATTCAAACAACCGTGATAATATTAAAATATACAGTACTGTGCAAAAGTTTTAGGCAGGTGTGAAAAAATGCTGTAAAGTAAGAATGCTTTCAAAAATAGACATGTTAATAGATTATATTTATCAATTAACTAAATGCAAAGTGAGTGAACAGAAGAAAAATCTAAATCAAATCCATATTTGGTGTGACCACCCTTTGCCTTCAAAACAGCATCAATTCTTCTAGGTACACTTGCACACAGTTTTTGAAGGAACTCGGCAGGTAGGTTGGCCCAAACATCTTGGAGAACTAACCACAGTTCTTCTGTGGATTTAGGCAGCCTCAGTTGCTTCTCTCTCTTCATGTAATCCCAGACAGACTTCGATGATGTTGAGATCAGGGCTCTGTGGGGGCCATACCATCACTTCCAGGACTCCTTGTTCTTCTTTACACTGAAGATAGTTCTTAATGACTTTAAGCTGTATGTTTGGGGTCATTGTCATGCTGCAGAATAAATTTGGGGCCAATCAGATGCCTCCCTGATGGTATTGCATGATGGATAAGTATCTGCCTGTACTTCTCAGCATTGAGGAGACCATTAATTCTGACCAAATCCCCAACTCCATTTGCAGAAATGCAGCCCCAAACTTGCAAGGAACCTCCACCATGTTTCACTGTTGCCTGCAGACACTCATTCGTGTACCGCTCTCCAGCCCTTCGGCGAACAAACTGCCTTCTGCTACAGCCAAATATTTCAAATTTTGACTCATCAGTCCAGAGCACCTGCTGCCATTTTTCTGCACCCCAGTTACTATGTTTTCGTGCATAGTTGAGTCACTTGGCCTTGTTTCCATGTCGGAGGTATGGCTTTTTGGCCGCAAGTCTTCCATGAAGGCCACTTCTGACCAGACTTCTCCGGACAGTAGATGGGTGTACCAGGGTCCCACTGTTTTCTGCCAATTCTGAGCTGATGGCACTGCTGGACATCTTCCGATTGCGAAGGGAAGTAAGCATGATGTGTCTTTCATCTGCTGCAGTAAGTTTCCTTGGCCGACCACTGCGTCTACGGTCCTCAACGTTGCCCGTTTCTTTGTGCTTCTTCAAAGAGCTTGGACAGCACATCTGGAAACCCCTGTCTGCCTTGAAATTTCTGCCTGGGAGAGACCTTGCTGATGCAGTATAACTACCTTGTGTCTTGTTGCTGTGCTCAGTCTTGCCATGGTGTATGACTTTTGACAGTAAACTGTCTTCAGCAACCTCACCTTGTTAGCTGAGTTTGGCTGTTCCTCACCCAGTTTTATTCCTCCTACACAGCTGTTTCTGTTTCAGTTAATGATTGTGTTTCAACCTACATATTGAATTGATGATCATTAGCACCTGTTTGGTATAATTGTTTAATCATACACCTGACTATATGCCTACAAAATCCCTGACTTTGTGCAAGTGTACCTAGAAGAATTGATGCTGTTTTGAAGGCAAAGGGTGGTCACACCAAATATGGATTTGATGTAGATTTTTCTTCTGTTCACTCACTTTGCATTTAGTTAATTGATAAATATAATCTATTAACATGTCTATTTTTGAAAGCATTCTTACTTTACAGCATTTTTTCACACCTGCCTAAAACTTTTGCACAGTACTGTATATTATACACACATGCATACATAAATACATATACACACATCCATTAATAATAATGCAGCAATATAAGTTACAATAAAACCCACTAAGAAAGCCATTTCATAAAAGTAAGTTTCCAGTCTTGACTTACTGTAATGGTCCCAGCTTCCTTGACAGATGCAGGCAGAGCATACCACAATTTAGAAGCTTTACAAAAAAAATAAAACACACCATACAACAAGGGTAGTTCCGTGAAAAACAGTCATTTGAGGTTAAAATTAAATTGAATCGGTTACTAATTATTTTTGCACATGATGTTAGAGGGATATTTACAGTGTCCAGGAATCACATATTTGCTGCTAATGCAAATCATGTGACCAGCAGCCGTCTTGTTTTTCATGTCATGTGGTCCAGTGCATGCAGTGTGATCTTTTCACTTGCTGTGATTTTTTTTTTTTTTTTCAACTCTGCCCTACATTTTACCACATTTGATGCAAGTAATTATTCCTTTTTACTTAGAATACGTAAGATTTCTGTAAATGGCAAATTACCAACAAACAATAACTTTGTGTGATAGTCACCAAGACATTTCCCCCCCTGCTGAAGTGCCACATCAATTACGTTTGTGATGTCTTAGTTTTATTTTCTATGGATTGGGCATTTCAAAAATAATGAAACTTTTGAATAATAGCTTTTCTCATGACTAATGTCAAGGCAAATTTAACAGAATTTTATTCATACTTTAAAAAATGATGTAACTGATGTGGCATCTGCAGCAAAAAATTGCAAATGCAGTTATTTTAATCTAATATATTGTTGCATGAAGCACTGAATTTAATTTATTTAGTATAATTCAGTTCAATACAAGAATGTTGATTCAAAGGAAGTTGAGGAAGTCAGAAAAGAGCTTTCCACCCTTTAGTCTGGTCACACACTTAAAACGATTCCTGACACACGCAGCTTTCACTACTTCAGTCCTATCTCAAACTCAACAACAGATCTTCAAGTCGCAGCAGTAAGCCCATTCCTTCCTGAATACCCTGTAGAGTCCAAGACACTTTGTGTTCAAGCCAAATCCCAGTACCACAAGTAGGGGAAGCTGCCAGGATGAACCTCAGGATTTCAAATTCTCAGATGCAGATGAAAAAGAATCTCCAGGACTACGAGTCAAGAGCCTCTGCTGAAGAGCCGCAACAAAGTGATGCTGATCCACAGCCTCAAAATGTATATCGGGCCAATAAGTGCTGTAATGGTTCACAGAGAGGAGGTTGCTGAAAACATGAGTCGTTACATAATTTTTTTCCTCAAGAAATTACAAACTCTCTGGAATCACACCCAGTGATGGAAACTCTTTCTTTTGAGCTTTAAGCAGCCAGCTTGAGAGAACTGGACAGTTTTCTCTGAAGCCGGGCGAACTTGAATTGCCTGTCGGATATGTCCAGAGAAGAAAAAGATGCTGTGGCGGAGTGTCCCGCCCCTATTTATTATTATTTGTATTTTTGTTTGCGGCGCAGTTAAAAGCGCCGTGTCTTTTATATTTATATTTAAAAACCCCGTGAGGATGCATGACTGATCAGCTACTGATTATTTAACAGCTGACAGTCATGCATCCTTACCAAATGCGTGCAGACTGTGGCCGACGGGTAATAAGATAATTAACAGCCAGTTAACCCCTCGGCCAGAGTATAAGAACCTCGCAGCACAGACAGCTGCAGGTTCATGAACTGAACTTCCTGATATGCCCAAGGTTGTGTGTGCTTTATACAGTTAGATTACTACAAGGCACATTAAGTGCACAAGGAGAGAAGTCTTTAGAGTGGATACAATTAATGAGATGGCTTTGAGGAATAATACACTTGATGTGTCCTAGTCTAGCTATTATGACAGTTTATATATATATATAATATATATGTGTGTGTATGTATGTATATATAATGTGTGTATGTATGTATGTTCCTGGATGAAGAGCACAATGTGTCTGGTTTTTCCGTTGAACAAAAAAACCACATCAAACATGTTTTTGTCTAAAGATGCAGTCCCCATTTGTTATTGCGATGAATTAATTATGCCAGTATTTTATTTATTTCAATACAAAACAATTGAAACAATTGGTTTATTTCTTTAACAATTAAGAAAGGGGGACCACTGGATTTAAAATCAGGGGTGTCCGAAGTTAACCATTTCAGTCCTGGACATTTGTTTCAGTTCTGTTCTAAGTTAATTAATTGAACCAAATAAAGCTCCATTCAGATCCTAAAGTTAATTATGTAATTGTACCTGTTTAATGTGGAATGGAATGACATTCCTGGACTGTGGTTGGCCATCCCCGTTTAATCAGATACATTTTTTTCTTTTAAGGTCTTTTAAAATAATTATTTTTCTTTTTAAGGTCCGAGTAGTTCATTACATAGACAACAGTTTACGAGGCAGGTGAGGGCTGTATTCAAGGATTGGAGTGACCTGAAGTCGAGTGGAAAGGGAGCATATTTGTTCACTCCATAAGGTTGATTTTTAAACAAAGATAACAACCTTTATTACAGGATTGCTTCATGAGCAAAGCATGCATTTGATTAGAGTCACTACACAAGTGTTTCCAAATTGTTGACACTACAATTAAATATAAAAAATAAATAAATCATCTTTTGGCTGTTTTTGAGTTTTTCATAATAAAAGCATACAGCAGTCTTAGAATGCCTTCCTTACAGGCTCAATGTGTGCATTCATCAATATATGGACTTCTGGTTCATCACAGCTTCAGTTGTCTTGCCTTTCATTCCAGACTATAAACTGGCATAGCAGGTGGCACAACAAACAATGAGAAAGGAAGGAAACCCTCATTTGACAGTGGAGGCTGTAGGGTGCCATCATTTGCATGTTCTACCATTGAAACAAAATGCCTCCAAAGTTGTTCTTAAGAAAACATCAAGTTCTTCTGGGGAAGAATCATTTTTATTTCATTGAAGTTGGTTACAGATGTAAGGATGCCAAATAACAAATGTCAATAGAGCACCCTTCAGTTGTTTGTTGTACATTTTGGCAAATATTTAATGCATCTGACATGCAAGGGGAAATGCTGCTGGTTTAGAAAGAAAGTAGGTTTTTGAAAACTAAAATTTATAATCCTTTCAGTAAATGATGGCTGTATTTGGATGTACATGTTTTGCCTTCAATTTTATTATAGTAGATTGTTTGCAATAGTTCTTTGACGTATTGAGCCTCTAGGATGAAATACATCTTTAGATTTAGACCCTTTTGTATTCAGATGTGCTATTAATTTGTGTTTTGGGATTTGTTTTGCCTTGATACCCTACAACCTAATATTTTTCTTCAGAAGCCTCTACATTTCTTGATTAATAACAGGACAACGTGTTGTATAAGTTTTATTTCAAACTGATGCTATGAAAATGAAGACGTGTTTGTTGTTGAGCTTTGCATTTCTGAATGTTCTCGTTCAGGGGAATGTTCCACCACCTACAGCAGGGGTGCCCAATCCTGGCTTTTGTTGCAACTGTGCCCTAAATTACTTGATTGGACCAATCAAGCAGTTATTAGAAGCTTAATTGGTCCAATCAATTTAATGTACAGTTTGAACAAAAACCAGGAGGGCACTGGCCCTCCAGGACCAGGATTGGAGACCCCTGATCTGCAGTATTTTGAAATGGTGGGAAGACCCGTGTCATTTGTTAGATTTGATGTACAACCACCTTAAAGCTTTGTCCTCTGTGCTTTGGGGGCTTTATGTCTTAAATTGCAGTTAAGCCAAGAAATCTCAGATTTCAAGTACATGACATCGATATGGGATTTATGGATAGAACAAAAGCATAGCTGAAAAGAATGACTGACGGGACTAAATGTTGAAAGGTGCAGCTTGGTTTGTTTGCTTTAAACTATAAAAATGCCGATATTGCAGTTTCATTAAACTGCCTCTTTTTTTAAATCGCATTAGCATTGTAACAAAATTCTGATTAAAAGGTTACTCCATACAGGTGTATTGCTGATGAGTTTAATTATAACTAATCCATTACTTGTTGGGCAATTAGTCACACCACTTTACAACCAGTTTGCTCTTAAGGGAGCACTATCCTTTCAACAGCATGAGTTAGCTTGTATTGAAACTGTTTTGAAATTTGTCCAGTTTTTACATCTTTTGATTGCACTTTGACTTTCAAGATGTCTAGGAAAATAACAACACTCAAATGTCAGACTGCTAATGCTGTCCAGGAAAAAATTGTCTTGTTAATACAGCAGACCAGTTAACTGGACCCAGTCCAAGGGTGTTTCTATATAATATTTTGAGTTTTTGGGGCATTATACATCAGGCTTCTGTGTTGTGCTTATTTTTAGCTATTTGAGTAATATGTAAATCGTTGTTGGGTTGTTTTTTTTTTTTTGTTCAATTGTACCTTCTTTCCTTTGCTGTTTTCCACAACAAAATCCTTGTGGTCACTGGCATAATCTTTTTTTTTTTTCTGTGCAAATACTACCTATAGTACTGTAATATAGCTTTAAATCTTGAGTGTTACAATCCTCCAATAGAAATGTGCTGCCATTCAGTAGTTGCAAACAGGAAGGAGGGACATTGCCCAACTGCATTGGGAGTTGTTGTTAATTTCACAGGGAAAGAGGTCAAGTCAATGTGAATTGAGTAACAGTTTCCAGTGTTTATTGGATAGACACCAATGTCGTTTCTTGGTATCGGTTGTTTATCGGTTAAAATGTAAAATCAGAAGCCCAAATTACACAGCTGTGGCCAAAAGTTTTGCATCACCTTATGGAATGAACACATTTTTCTTCAAAGTTGAATGAAACCTGCTGAGTAGTATTAGGTTATCATATTCAATTACATATCGCTTTGTATTTTTCCATACAATGGAAAACTGACATATTGAAAAATGCGATATTTCAAAGTCTATCCTGAAGTACTGTACTACTATTATGGCTTCCAGAAGACTTTTGCAATATCATTTTGTAGTTTCTTTGATTACATGATCAATACAAAATGTTTATATATAATGTAACCCCACCCTGGTCACTCTGCCTGCAGAGTAAAGACAAACTATGCCTATAATTAATTTGTTTGCTGTGGTCCAAATGAACTGGAATGGGAATTAACACTGAATGTTAAATAGGTTGGTAAAGTTAAACCAGATGATCCTGGTTCTCAGTGGTAGAATGGTGAATTGTTCTAAAACTTTTGACCGGTAGTGTGTATATATATATATATATATATATATATATATATATATATACAGTACTGTGCAAAAGTTTTAGGCAGGTGTGAAAAAATGCTGTAAAAGTAAGAATGCTTTCAAAATAGACATGTTAATAGATTATATTTATCAATTAACTAAATGCAAAGTGAGTGAACAGAAGAAAAATCTAAATCAAATCCATATTTGGTGTGACCACCCTTTGCCTTCAAAACAGCATCAATTCTTCTAGGTACACTTGCACAAAGTCAGGGATTTTGTAGGCATATAGTCAGGTGTATGATTAAACAATTATACCAAACAGGTGCTAATGATCATCAATTCAATATGTAGGTTGAAACACAATCATTAACTGAAACAGAAACAGCTGTGTAGGAGGAATAAAACTGGGTGAGGAACAGCCAAACTCAGCTAACAAAGTGAGGTTGCTGAAGACAGTTTACTGTCAAAAGTCATACACCATGGCAAGACTGAGCACAGCAACAAGACACAAGGTAGTTATACTGCATCAGCAAGGTCTCTCCCAGGCAGAAATTTCAAGGCAGACAGGGGTTTCCAGATGTGCTGTCCAAGCTCTTTTGAAGAAGCACAAAGAAACGGGCAACGTTGAGGACCGTAGGCGCAGTGGTCGGCCAAGGAAACTTACTGCAGCAGATGAAAGACACATCATGCTTACTTCCCTTCACAATCGGAAGATGTCCAGCAGTGCCATCAGCTCAGAACTGGCAGAAAACAGTGGGACCCTGGTACACCCATCTACTGTCAGGAGAAGTCTGGTCGGAAGTGGCCTTCATGGAAGACTTAGGCCAAAAAGCCATACCTCGGCGTGGAAACAAGGCCAGCGACTCAACTATGCACGAAAACACAGGAACTGGGGTGCAGAAAAATGGCAGCAGGTGCTGTTCACTCACTTGCATTTAGTTAATTGATAAATATAATCTATTAACATGTCTATTTTTGAAAGCATTCTTACTTTACAGCATTTTTCACACCTGCCTAAAACTTTTGCACAGTACTGTATATATATATATATATATATATATATATATATATATATATATATATATATATATATATATATATATACACACACAAATTTAGTATGCAAATATCATTTAATAAATCAGTTTAAACTATTTGATTTCTATCGGTTAACTGTAGTTACAACGTCACACAAAATACCCTTTTAAATAAACCACAGATAAACTACAACTTTAACAAACTGCCCACAACTACTGAAATAAAACATCTTGTTTTAAAAAAAAAAAAATTGAAACCACTGTACTGTCCAAATATATACCAATATTTGGGGTGTTTTGCTGTGTAAGAGAGAGGGCTGTAAAATCACAACATATTAGTTTTTACGCGGCTGTGACTAACTAATTTTGGGTATCATGGAAATACTTGCTTTCGTGTAGTTTTAAATACAGTTGTACTTCTTTGGTTGACATTCCAAGAAATCCTGGATGTGTGTTTGCTGTCACACTTATTTATCAACACAAGCCTGGGGTGGAGGGCATATAGTGTATGGAGCTGGGAATCTGTCGTATCTTAGGATTCCACAGGCAAGGTTGGCGTGAGGTATTGTATGTAGGACAAGCTACTGTAGTAGTATGGCTATTTAAAAAAAAAACAGGATAAGGCCGGGTTATTCTTGTTTACTACATTAGTATATTTATGTTAACCCTCCCCCACCCCGTACTTTTCTACTCCTTGATTCTCATTGACTTTAATTAAGCACCATTTGTGTTATGCTTTTGGTTTCTTTTCAAATGGTCAGGCAATGATTATAACACTAAAGAATTATGAATACCCCCATTCTACAAATGCAGAGCCATTTATAATATATCCCCAGGCTTTACCTTGATCTTGGATGCTCCATCATTGCAGTAAGCACTAATAAGTGTATGATCTGGTAACGCCTGTCAGAAAAGGTATGTTATTTAATCATCATATGTCTGAATAAGTCATGTGTGATACCACAGTAGTTCAGACTACAAAGATAAGAAAACTAGGGCTGTAACAAAGGGTACATTTTGACCTTTGAAGGTTCAGAACACATTACCGAAGGAAGGTTCGAAACTTCGCTAGTACTAATTTGCATAATTTACTGGTGATGTCACCATAGCTACTAGTATATTTGATTGAAAATCCTATTATCTTACAGGCAATCCATAAAAATTGAATAAAGCTTTACCATATAGTTTAAAAATACGTTTAGAACAGTAATCCTATTTTTATCAAATTTTCTGTTCTCTATCACGATAATCATAAATATCGACTGAATAAATGAAATATATAACCTTTCTTGTAACGTATCTTGTTATTGCTAACTTAACAAAAGTGTTCATGCAAGTTCTAATTGCGATTAAAAAAATATCAGCTGTTGAACAATTTCACGTTCCACGGTTGTGATCTTCATTTACAACTCTTGCTAATTTATTTTTGAAGTAGGGTTGCAACCTTTTATGAAATAAGTGGTGGGACGATGTCACAAAGACGGCTGTAGTGGGTGACATCAGACCAGAGCCAGGAAATAAACGACAGAGAGGTGGAGTTTGGTGGAGCTGAGCGAATGGTTTCGCTCAGCATTTAATAAATCAACAGAACACAAAAACAGGACACGGCACTTGCGGCCAAAATAAACAGGTAAACAAAACTGACTATACAGACAAACACGAACACGGTGAGTTTTAAACAAACAAGTATCGTTATTTTCCTTTCCTTTTCTCCTCTCCACACCGTTCTCCACTCACGAACACACAACCCCGAGTGAGTGAAAACATGCTGCTTTTATGCAGTTGTGCGAGACTTCGATTGCTAGTCAATCATTCAATTGGAATCTCGGTACAACTGCACGTGAATTAATTAAAGTGCACTTTCCCGTGTTCACATACTAATACTTTAAATGCATGTGATGTGATGTGCCATCCTCGTGCCTAAATACAAATATACAATTTAAACACTCGTGTTACACAGACCCGTTTATATCCCGTGTACCAATGACTATACACCAACATTAAAACACAACACATAACACAAAATACACACAGGGGCGGGCACTTTGCCACAGACGAACACAGGATTTTCATGTTCGGATATTCACTCATAATTTAAATATTTGTTCGGATATTCGTTCGTTTTCAAAAAGTAATAAAAGCCATTATATTGCTCTGAACGCAGGCAGACAGCATAGCAGCAGGGGCACAGGGGCATGGCCCCTGTGTGTGTGCCTTTTATTTTTACAGCAAGATGTTACAATATGTAACATTATAAGTAGACAAATATCCCAGGAGTAAAGAATACATGGTGTAGGCCTTAATTTATCCAAGTGAATTAAATACAAAGCAAAGGAGGCCATTATATTGAACTGATATTGGTACCCCCTCCCCAGTGCTTTGGCATTTATACCCTGTTCCAATGCATGGCGGTGGTGTCATTGATAGAGGCACTACATATACCGATCTGGTTGTGGATTTTAATCCAACAACTTTTATTTAAGTAATAGGCATTATACAAATCAAAATCACATTTTGCAGTGACGTTTTTAATGTGGATTTATAGTATTCACATATTGTCAAACGGTTTCTGTTAAGAGAAAAAAAAAACATGTGACAGTGTGTGAATGCTGCCTGATGAACCTTTTTGAAGGTTTAGAACTACCTTCGAATTCCTGCATAGTGAACAAACCTTTAAACACAGACCTAATGAAAGGCTGAATACACTAAGGTTGCCAGTGTACTACTGCAGGGCTCAGTTAACGGCAGCCATGTAGCAATTGCTGTGGGTGCCCTAAATCGTTGCAACGCCCATCAAAATGTATGTCTATTCACAGCAATTCTGGCCACAGTGCCCTTTTCGCCACAGCAACTAGCGACGCCGGTACATGTTTGAATCCAAAGAATAACATGATTTGCGTGATTAAGTCGCATCAGCTGAGAAAAAATCTAAATAAAGTCGACACAACCCTTTTAAGCACATGGATTTCTATCGCATGTAAAAAATGAAAAAAAGGCCTTGCACACACTGCAAAAGAAAATAAATGTGTAAAACTTGATCATTTTCAAGTAAGTAGTTTAGAAAGTTTTAGGATAACCACTTAAGTCTTTCAGGTTTAAACAAACAAAAAAAAAAAAAGATGGACTAACACACTTGAATATGGTTCGATTTGCTGTTATCCCCGTATTTTAATTTTTTTTTTTTAACACAACAAAACCAAGACGATAGTTAAGGTTAGTTTTTCTTAAATAATTGGTCTTCAAGTAAGTTTAATCAAGTGTTTTATTCAGAAACAAACAGATCAAAAAGTAGTACAGTAAAACAGCAGCAACAATGGTACTGTGAGTATAAACTCACAGGTCTCGTGGAGTGGAATATGAGCCCCAAAAGACCTGTTACAAGCTGTAATATACCTGTCAAGCACCTGCCCAGTGAGAGTACAACTCCACCTAGAGGGAGTGGAAATCCCTTACTTTAACCAATAGAGTTGGGCCCCCCCTTTACAGGAGATGTGTTAGTAGACGTTTGGTGACGCTCACCTAAAGTTATCGCTCGTTACTTTTAGCACAAGTTTGTGATTTTATAACCAGTTACGCCATCCCCATTTAAAAGAATACAGAAGATATATGCCCGTAAACAGAAAGGCTTGAAAAGTGGAGGCTGAATTTACCAGAGTGCATTCTTACAATAGGAAGTACTTTTCTATATTGTATTGCAGTGTTCCTGCATCATGAACAATGAACCAATAAGGAGAAATATTACAAAAACCTGAATATCTCCTCCAACAGGAAAGTTACGCACCCACATGTCGGCTGACCGCCCCACAGAAAACTGTTGCATTGGATTAGTGAGTTGTCAGACTGAAGGAAAGCCTAAGATCTTCATGTTCAGACTTGCATTTAGGATGGCCCTCGCCACACAATTCCTTGGTAGTTTCAAACTAACTTGGAAAGCTATGAGATACAGACTTCATATTTGCAGAACTGTAGTAATGTACCAGTGACCTTAACCTCCAACCTAACATGGCTGACATACATGTGTATTTTTACTAGGCTTTATTTCAAATATAAAAATATTTTAGTATAAAAATATTTTATGCAGTTACATTTCTGACACTACTTTCCTTCACCACTTCCTGTAAACTATTTTTTTTTTCCCAGAGCTCAGTGTGCCAATCCCAGTCTAAATGGCAAATGTCTAAATGTTTTGGTTTGATTCTAGCAAATGTCTGTTTGTGCTACAGAACACCCTGCAAAGTTTACAGGAAACACATTATTTTACCTTTGTGTCCCTTGTTGTCCGTACCACAGCATTACATTTTTAAACATATTGCTGACATTTTTTAATCGCACATCATGCTGTAGGTCATAAATAGGGATTCTGATTTTTGGTTTTAACCGATAAAACACCCCAATACGAAAAAATGGAATCGGTGTATAGCCAATAAACACCGGAAAAATAAAAAATAAAAAAATAAAAAAATATCAATGCAGTTGGGCAATGTCCCTCCTTCCTGACTTGTATCTATCATTGATTTGTTCTGAATACTTTAAACCCACCCCAAATACCGAGTGGCAGCAAATTCTGCATTTCTATTGGAGACACTGCTTGCAAGATTTAAAACGAGATTACAATTACAGTAGAAGGCTTGTTCGTGGGATTTTAGTCAGATAATGAGAATTGCAAAACTTGATCATTTTTTCAAGTCCCTAGTTTTAGAAATGTCTTAAGCATACTTACATATTTACTTACAAAGTGGTTTCCTTTTCAGGTTTAAAAAAAAAAAAAAGTATTTACTGTAACTTTAAATATGGCTCAGTTGCTGTAGCTCGGTAGATACAGTATTTGTTATTCTAGTACACGCTCATAACTCCTGCACAGATCCAATCCCATCAGTGAACACTCGCAGGGGGGAGAAGGTGAGCTCAATTGCATGCAGATTCAGCGAGTCAGACCTGAGGGGAGCAGAGAAGCTCTGTGCTTAATGCAAAACATAATGGCCGATTCCTAATGTAATACAAAAAAAAAACCGTTTGCACAAAAATGATGCACAGGCTTGACTATCGATAGTTGTCAAACGATACGATGCATCGCCTCAGCCTTAGTCTGTGTAGAGCATGGATTGACCCCCACGTTAAATATAACAGATTTGAGAAAGTTTTTGTATTTCAAATTCATTGTTGGAAAGTATCTCCACCTTTTTTACAGCATTGCAGCTTGGCTGCAGCATTGCTGCGTTATTGAAAATGGCAGATAATAATAACTAGAAGTTGAAAACAACTTTACAGCTTCCAGAGAGTTATTGTGAAATGTAAGCATTTTGTTTGGTTGCCATTCACTCAGTTGTAGACATCGCTTTTTTTTCTTTACAAACTTGACAATTTGACCTTGAGAGGTCAAGATCAATATCAAGGTATTTTTAATTTTAATAGAGCATTAATTCCCGTAGGCCTCCACTACTCTGAAGTTTCAAGAGTTTTTGTTTAACGGTGTTCATTCTATGCGCAATATATGCAACTAGAGCAATGCTGAAATTTGATTGGCCCATGGCAGCCATGGAGTGGTGTGTTTTTTTTTTTTGTTGTTGTTTTTTTACTGTAGCAACTTCATTTGGGCAAGACATTTGGAGATGACATTTGTGTGACTTAGGTTATCCAACATGCCTGCCATACCACTGAACCAATCCGCTTCATTCCAAGCACCGTGCATGTTAGACAATCTCTAACCATGTTTACCAAGTTTCAGAACTCTGCGATAAGTGGTTTCCGACAAGATGTTTGTAAATGGTCAAATTTGTCAAAATCCAATATGGCTGCCAAGAGTTTTCATTTCATGCAACTTTTAAGGTTTTGTTGGTGGAAAGAAAAATAATAATCTTAATAGAGTCCCTAGCCATGGGCTTGGAAGCCTAATGATGACAATGAATGATAATGACTGTGAAACACAGATTGTGATATTTTATTAATAATTGATTCAGTTTAACAAAATCATGTTCAAGAGAAAAAACTGTCTATGTTTCTACAAGAGAAAAAATGTCTGCGTTTCTACAAAAAAAAGGAACTGTTCAGGGCTTGAATTTCAGCGGGATTGCGCGAATCGCAAGATTTTCCAAGTTGCTCCCGCATATTTGGAACTTTCAGTGCAGGGAAAATTCCGCAGGGATATTTTAAGACACCAAGCTGCTGTATTTTTCACCCAATTTAGAATGCCTGAAATACTACAACAATCTCTAAGGAAGTGGGTGTCTGTGATGAAAGCACTATGAGCAGCATTCTGAGTAGTTCTGGTTAATTTAAAAAAAAAAAAATTTTAAAAAAAAAAGTGTGCTGGATATTTTAAGTGCTCTGAGACTTTTATTCTCTCGTACGTGATTCTGGCTTGCTTTCTTGCTTGTTTAAAAGTACAGACTCGGGGCTTTCCAAAGATGTATTCAGTGTGTGTATGCGGTACTCTTAACCGGAACTACGACTGCCTGAAGTTAAGCCTCTCATCATGTGACAGAGTTCACAGCTTAGGTTTCGTTTTGAGTCTGTTGCTCCGTCATTGAAGCAGCTAGACTGAAAGGGGCGGTATTGTTGGAAAGCTTAGAAGCTCAGCTTCCCCCCCTGTATGTTCACTTAATATTGAGGTTCAATGGTGCATTTTTTTAAGCTATCTGTGATTACAATATATATATATATATATAGCAGTGACCAAACATGATTTTTTTTTTTTTTTTTTTTTTTTGGAAAAGCGTTTTTTTTTTTTTCCGTTTACTTATATTATCTCTACCACGTGTAGTAGGCCTAATCCTGTTGCACCTTCCATAATATGAAAGGAAATTGTGTGGCCTTTCATTTGATATGTTACATGCATGCAGTAAAAACTATCCAGTAGTTAAACATACATAAATGGAAATAGGGCTGTGTGGAAAGAGTTTAAAAAAAAAAAAGAAATGGAGCACTGGTTAAAAAGAAAAGCACCTTTTTCTTCTGCGGCATGCAAAAACTTCACATCGGGCAATGGCAAAGCAATGGAGAGTGCTCTGTCTCACAGTGAACAGCTGTTAGGTCTCCTGAAAGCAGCTTATTTTAAAGCAACACCACTGTGAATGATGATACAGTAAAATATATATATGTACAGTACTGTGCAAAAGTTTTAGGCAGGTGTGAAAAAATGCTGTAAAGTAAGAATGCTTTCAAAAATAGACATGTTAATAGTTTATATTTATCAATTAACAAAATGCAAAGTGAGTGAACAGAAGAAAAATCTACATCAAATCAATATTTGGTGTGACCACCCATTGCCTTCAAAACAGCATCAATTCTTCTAGGTACACTTGCACACAGTTTTTGAAGGAACTCGGCAGGTAGGTTGGCCCAAACATCTTGGAGAACTAACCACAGTTCTTCTGTGGATTTAGGCAGCCTCAGTTGCTTCTCTCTCTTCATGTAATCCCAGACAGATTCGATGATGTTGAGATCAGGGCTCTGTGGGGGCCATACCATCACTTCCAGGACTCCTTGTTCTTCTTTACGCTGAAGATAGTTCTTGATGACTTTCGCTGTATGTTTGGGGTCGTTGTCATGCTGCAGAATAAATTTGGGGCCAATCAGATGCCTCCCTGATGGTATTGCATGATGGATAAGTATCTGCCTGTACTTCTCAGCATTGAGGAGACCATTAATTCTGACCAAATCCCCAACTCCATTTGCAGAAATGCAGCCCCAAACTTGCAAGGAACCTCCATCATGCTTCACTGTTGCCTGCAGACACTCATTTCGTGTACCGTTCTCCAGCCCTTCCGCGAACAAACTGCCTTCTGCTACAGCCAAATATTTCAAATTTTGACTCATCAGTCCAGAGATCCTGCTGCCATTTTTCTGCACCCCAGTTCCTGTGTTTTCGTGCATAGTTGAGTCGCTTGGCCTTGTTTCCACGTCGGAGGTATGGCTTTTTGGCCGCAAGTCTTCCATGAAGGCCACTTCTGACCAGACTTCTCTGGACAGTAGATGGGTGTACCAGGGTCCCACTGTTTTCTGCCAATTCTGAGCTGATGGCACTGCTGGACATCTTCCGATTGCGAAGGGAAGTAAGCATGATGTGTCTTTCATCTGCTGCAGTAAGTTTCCTCGGCCGACCACCGCGTCTCACGGTCCTCAACGTTGCCCGTTTCTTTGTGCTTCTTCAAAAGAGCTTGGACAGCACATCTGGAAACCCCTGTCTGCCTTGAAATTTCTGCCTGGGAGAGACCTTTGCTGATGCAGTATAACTACCTTGTGTCTTGTTGCTGTGCTCAGTCTTGCCATGGTGTATGACTTTTGACAGTAAACTGTCTTCAGCAACCTCACTTTGTTAGCTGAGTTTGGCTGTTCCTCACCCAGTTTTATTCCTCCTACACAGCTGTTTCTGTTTCAGTTAATGATTGTGTTTCAACCTACATATTGAATTGATGATCATTAGCACCTGTTTGGTATAATTGTTTAATCATACACCTGACTATATGCCTACAAAATCCCTGACTTTGTGCAAGTGTACCTAGAAGAATTGATGCTGTTTTGAAGGCAAAGGGTGGTCACACCAAATATGGATTTGATTTAGATTTTTCTTCTGTTCACTCACTTTGCATTTTGTTAATTGATAAATATAATCTATTAACATGTCTATTTTTGAAGCATTCTTACTTTACAGCATTTTTTCACACCTGCCTAAAACTTTTGCACAGTTCTGTATATAGTTTTTTATATGCAAAAGTGCCATCTTTTTTGCCATTATTCCCCATTGGCTGCAGCATAGGGTGAAATTACCCCAGCGCACACACATGAAATTCAAGCCCTTCTGTTTATGGACAGTAGCCGCTTATTCTACATTGTATGTTGCCAAAGATACATCATTGTGACCTGTTAATATTGTGGATTATCTGGTTCATGCATTCATTTTAAGATATATATATATATATATATATATATATATATATATATATATATATATATATATATATATATATATATATATAAATATATATATTTTGGTTGTACTTGTGTAATTGAATAGTAGCAATTTACTTTGTCTGTTCACTATTTGATCTTTTATGGCCTATTGGATTCATGCCAGAGGCTGTAGAATCAAACAGAACCATTCATTCAATGTCTAGTTACTTAAGTACTGTAAAGCAGTGTTGCCTGTTAAATTTGTGTCATCTCTAAAAACCTGTACACTTCTGCTACTATTGTACTTGACAGCAAATATTTGGTTGCTGCGGTTTTATTTTTTGGCTATAAGAAATGCAGTAAGGACCAGATTAAATATTTATTGCATATGATTCGCCATTGGCAGTGTTATATACCATCTTCTTGCAATTCCACTGTAACACTGTTAAACATCAGTTAAAAGTCCTAATTTTTTTGAATCCGTTATGTTATCGTATGTGGTTTTGTAACCCACTGCTACTGCCGACTCTGCCAAGATGAATGTGCGTCATCCCAAAATCCATTACAGATGGCGACTTGTGCGAATATCAGTTTTATGAAAATGTCTTGTGTATAATATAGCAGTACTCCAAATGATAAGGACCAAACACTAATACCCTGGGGGTAAAGTTTACGAACCATTTCATGAAATTTCTCTTGTATAATACCCCAGGTGATGCTTTGTTTTTGTTTACAATGAGCATGCCAATCCTATTTTTAGCTCTCTTGGTCAGATTTGTCTCCAGTGAGCGTGTCAGGGCATGAGTGCACTAGTTACTCATTCAGTCTCTAATAGTGTTGTTATCCTCCTTGAAGAAGATTAAATAGGCTGAAGATTAGAGTAGAAGTGGGACATTCAGACCATCTATTAATCTGTCAGGGAAGCAGCTCCCTCGCTGTGTACCTTTTTAAAAGGTCAAAGCTCTCAGAATGATTGTTTTGTCTTTTTTCATGTGTTAATTTCTCACAGGAGCAATTCAGGAAGGTGTTGGTCCAGTTCAGTAAAACTCTACAGTACTTCTCATTTAAGATGAATTGGCTTAACTGATTCTACTAAAGTCAAATTTCTCTATCACAAACAAGGTCTGCATTTTAGGCCTGGAGTTCAGCAATGCATTAGTCTGAGATTCTGTAACTACGTGGCTTTATCTGCTGTATTCCCTGGGGCAAATTTTTTGTAAAGGAAATTGGATTTTAATCTTTTGGGGGTTTAATTACACAATTTCGGAATGTTTAAGCATCCATGAGAGGAGTTATAAAGTAGCCACTAAGCGATGCCTAGAAAACGTTATTAAATTAACAGTTCTTGCCTGCATTTTGTAGACAACAGCCTACGAATTGAGGGATCAGCCGTGTTATGATCTGTTATTCAAGGTTCGCCCCCTTCTTGAAAAGCTAATTGGGAACTTTCAAAGAGAATATTATCCATATGCTGGCTATTGACGAATCAATGGTGTCTTTGTCGATACACTCCAAACAAGCGCAATCGTTTTGGAATGAAATGTTGTCCAAACTGATGCTGTCACGAATTACACCTATTTGTTTGTTTATACTGGAGCAGCATATTATTAGGGATGTGCTTTTGGTAAATTTTTATCAATGTTTAAACACTTTGAAATGTCAGCATTTAAACCATATCTCTGTACGCACACACACGCTTTTATATTTTATTCTGATACTGACAGACTTGGTTTGTATTTTCTAAGCAAATAAACCCTACATAAGCAAATAACGTTTTAACAATCGCAAAGACTTAACTAGAAAGTTTTAAAAAAACACGTTCACATCAAAAGTATATATTGAAGTGTTTATATTTCTGGTTGTAATTTACTGTGTTTTTTTAACAGTGCAGTATTACATGATTTAAGGCATTTTAGAAGCGCCGCCGTGACAGCCTCTGATCTGCAGCAATATACTTGTGTGATTTTGGGGCTTGAATACAGTACATTTACTGACAGTTAATGAGAGCCTATTAGGTGGGAGTTGGGAGGTCAGGGGAGTACTGTACCAGCGAATCAGGAGTGTGTATTTGTTGCTATAGGGTGGGACAAAAAGAAGAGAACGGTAGTTGAGTGTGATGCTGTTTTCATAAAAAAAATATTAGCTCCTGAATATCAGTTTGATTTGTGTTTACTGAAATATATCCTACTCATTTTTTTTTCTCACTGTAATTTACCAGCTTGTTTGTAATTTCTCTGCAAGAGAAACAAACTAAATCTTCCTGTAGGTAGTAAGCAAGTTTAATATATATATATATATATATATATATATATATATATATATATATATATATATATATAATCTCACACACACAGGACTGAGTAAAATTCCAATTGAATAAAAAAAAAACTAAAAACTAAACCCCTACAAGATATCTTCAGCCAGCTTTCAGATAGCGGTTAGAGTGACCGGCAAAGCTCGAAGTGCCTCTGAGTTTAAGTTTTCATCATCCAAGCTGAGGACGAGGTAAACAGAGAGCCCTTGTTTTATCCCCTGCTGTGTTGGCACTGAACTCTGCTGGGGGAGAATAAATAAATAAATAAAGGGCTGCTGTGCTCTAAGTAGTTCATCTTGGGTTGTCTTTCAGGATTGTACCATAAAATACATCGAACTTGGGTTTTGTGGTACAGCAATTTTGTTTGGCATAATTATTTACATACCATGGCTTTTTCGTGTGGTTCCTAAAAATACTTCCAAACGTGGCTTCCTTTGTTTAGAGATGCCATTTTAAATATAGAACAAAAACGCTTTTAAATTAAGAAAAAAACGCTTGTCATTTAATGTTATTACCCAGCCGTGGAATTGATACCATATCACTCCTATTACAGGCATAAACACACACAATGCACCAATGACGTGCCAGATTGACCGAGAATAAAACCCGCCCCAGTGTCAATCTTTCTGTTGCACCAATTAGAAAAGCTACTTGGAGGCAATTTCCAAACCCCTTCCTTTTTATAACATCCGCCCCTACTGTGGCACTAAAGCAATCTGATATGTGATGGACTACTGATGATAAATTACTAAAATGAATGCATAAAAAATATGCGTTTGACATTTGTGACGTGACCGGTTATACATCTAGCATATTAAACGTTTTACCACTTCTTTGGAGTTGTAAAGTTTAAACTACCCAGCCCTACATATTATGTCAAAGATGTAGGAATTGGTCAATGCAGCTTTTAACAAATGCAAACCTGCCGGGAAAAGGACACATTGTGTACACAACAATTTATACACCTCATCCGCGCTGTTTGAAGAGCTTTATGAAAAGAACACAGGAGCTTGTGGCACAGTCTGCATTTGGAGTTTAGAGAGAGGATAGTGCAAGGGGCTCATGGGGAAAGATACCAGAGATGCAGTGCCAGTCCCACTGATGGAAATGCCAGGAAGACTAAATGGGGAGACATTTTTTGGGACAAGTCAAAGCCTGACTGCAAAGTGTGCTCCAGCTGAAAGAGGACATTTACAAAAGTGGAGGCTGTCATCAGGCAGAAAGCAGATAAGATTTTACGGCAAAACTTGCCCAGATAAACCAGCACTGTGACCCACATCCTGCTACCACACCAAGTTTATTTACAAACAATAAAGAAAGTTACTAGCAGTAATGGTAAATATAGCTATCATTAAACTATAATACTGTATTAATCTAATTTATTACTCTTTATTTTTAGAGTGAGTAATGTATAGTAAAATATTGTAGATATAAATATGTAAAAGCTATATATTAAGTATATATTAAAGCTGTGCAGCTGTATAGGGATAGTGTAGCTTTATTAATAGTGCAATTGGAAATAAAGCAAAATAACAAATTGTTAATTTGTCTAGCTTGAGAACTAAAGTGATATTGCATAATATTAGTTTAACAGGGAGAGATCAGCAAACACAGCGATAGCACATTTTTAAAGGTATAACTGTCTTTAGAATGTTGGCATCCATCTTGAATTGGCAGGCTGGGAGCACAAGGTTCCATGCCAGCAGGGAACGACTAAATCAAGGTTCACTTTTACATGAAAGCTAATATGGCTGTCATAAATGTAGTCATGTGACTGTAGTTTCTGGGTGACCATGATCTTTCATACAGTAGCATACAGTTGTGTACTGTGTATGCTTCACTAAGGGTCAAACTTTGTTGTCTTTGAAAAATATGCTCTCTTGTTGCATTCATTTTTTTTACAAAGCTATCATTGCATTGTATTTTGGTAAGGCTGTAATGGTTTTAGCATTTTAACAGTTTGGAAAAAAAGTGTTTTCCTAAATGTTTAACTGCCCTGTTGTGATGCTCATGCATTTTGATTTTTACATTTTTTCAAAAAGTTAGCCTACATTATAAATACTGTAGCATCTTAATTCGTTAACCACTGTAATTGAAAACTGCCCTTAAAAACCAATGTAAAATTTGAAATACAGAAGGAAAATGTAAAGGTCACTGAATGCCTAATCAAGACCACTTTCCGTGACAGTTTACACTGTAAACAACCATTTACACAGAGGGTTTAAATGTTTAATTTATAGAGTATAGTTGATGTACAATCTTATATTTCAGAGAACTATGAGGATGCAGAATTTTACCTTTGCAATGAGAGACATTTGTGGATATTGCAAAGATTAAACATCTTGCTGTGCCACCTGTTAAGTGTTCTGCATTACTGACACATGCACACAGTTTAGCCAAAGAATAATTCTGCCTGAATGTACAGTATGTAAGAATGATTGGTCTGTGTGATATTTGCCAATGTACATTTTGTTTTTAAATGTCAAATTTCAAATAGTTACTCAAGATTGTATTTAAGGTCAGATTACTGATTTGACACTTTCACATAGCCCATGCATTTTAATCAAAATTTACAAGCCATTTTCTTTTTTTTCCCCCAGACGTGACAATGGGTTGCATCAAGAGTAAAGAGGACAAGGGTCCAACTATAAAATACAGACCTGAAAACACTCCAGATTCTATAAGTGCACATGTTGGACATTATGGACCAGATCCTACACAATTAAGTCAGTCACCAGCCTCTAAGGGACCAACTTCTAACTATAACAGTCATTCCATGACGCCATTTGGAGGATCTTCTCTGATGACACCTTTTGGTGGGGCATCTTCATCCTTTTCTGTTGTAACAAACCCTTTTCCAAGTGTTATTACAGGTAGGTTTAAAAAGTCTATAAGGATGTATGTTTGTTTCATTTTGTTTTTTCCCCCTTTTGTAGAAGTATTCTGGTTCTCATTACAGAATTTTTTCTAAAGTTTTTGGATTGATACCTTAAATCATTTAATCAAAGTCAGCATCAATAACAGACCAGAGTACTGAGTACTGTACACACAAATAATTAGTTGTGTATGCACTACTAATGTACATTTACATAGTGGTCTGAGATTGCACACATTGAAAACACCAGGGTGTTGCATGTGGTGTTTTTTTTTCCCCTCCTTATCAATACAGTTTGTGTATCCAGGTCTGGGGATTATCTTGCTTTGACAGTTTTTTGCAGCCTGTGAGGAAATTGATGTTTTTCAGCCACTGGCAGCTTTTAGCACATTCTAAGATTGGCAGTTGTTGGAATATCTTCACCTACAATAGATCACCTTCCAAAAGGTCAGATTGCCATTGCTTTAGAGAATGTCAACACGGGTTGCCTCAAATCCCTTGCATTATTGGAATTGAATCTGACATTTTAAATTATGACTTAAACGTGCAAGTGATGATCTCTTGCTGTAAATTTCACACAGCCTACTCCTCCTTCTCATATGTTCATTACTTGATTACAGGGTTTAAATATATTTGGTTGACCATTGGGAATTACATGTTTGTTGATTGCTTGAGATTGCTCAATCGATTCAATAAACTTGATTACAAGGATAGCTCTGTCCAGTAATCAAGTACCACAAATTGAGTACGCCCAGTAGTAGTTCTTAGGAACATCTGGACTGAAAATAGCATCCTGCTAGTAAATCCTCCTTGCATTTGAAAGTCTGACAGTATGATTACTCTGCCCTTTGCAAACGTAGTCAATACATTTTTTTTTTTATACAATTTCTATTAAAATGAGAAGGGTGTTTTGTCTACCACTGTGCACTTGCACATGATTATGCTCATAGATCTATTAATAGCTAAGGGGTGGTGCTTTGATGTTTTTCTGCCTGTTTCAGTCCCCTGCCATTCAGAAGCCAAATACACATTTATCAGTCTTGTATTTTCATGGAAACAAACATCCAAACAAGAAAACCTAGAAACTGTAGTTACACTAGCAAACAAGTCCACAAAGATGGGTATCTGAACTGAGCATGTGCCCCGCGTTACATACCGTCACTGCTACTACACTGCAGAGTAGCATTTGTAAGAAGGCTACTTTTTAATGTGCTGGATTAAGACTGCTGTTTATCGTAAAATTGCTTCATAATTGGGCATCTTCTTAAGGGCTGACTTTTTTAAAAATATTTTTGTAAGTTTACTGGTTCTTCAACAGGTCATATCATCTTCATCATTTTGAGATACCATCTTTCATTCGCATGAAAATGCCTTTTTATGGTTCCCTTCATTTTGACCTGTGGCATACAAAAATTATCTTTTTTTTTGTTTTGTTTTTGTGGCACTGACTTCTCAAAGCTGCTACCATTACACTGTTAATGCCTCCCATTTCTGAGTGTTTAACTTAAGATTTGCATGGTTGTAGGTCGGTGACATCTGACAATATGAATGTCAGCTGAAAGTCATGTGGTTTCTAGGTTTCTGAATGATAGACAGTGCTCCTTAAGTCTTCACTTTTTGTACACAGCTGTATCATTTTTTTGTCAAGTTGCATTACAGGTTTTCAAATAAAGTAACACTATCCACATGTGTACACATGTTCTGTTTGTCAGCTTTGATTATTGATATTGACCAATTTAAAATGTACTATTTTGTGTTGACAATTCTACCTATTCCCGCTTTACCACTATTCATTTTTTTCACATCAATTTCAATTCACGCTTAAACAGCATTGTCACAAATTACATTGACAAAAAATCACATTGCATTACTAAACAAATGCAGTTATCAAATGGACCTTATTGTACGTGCATTGGTTTTTGATCCATTTTTTTTTGTTTTGCTCCAGTTTTGTCTTTTAAATTGTTGGAATATGTGAACTTAACTTTGACATTTAATCTCTGCATTTAGGTGGGGTTACAATTTTTGTGGCCTTATATGATTATGAAGCAAGAACATCAGATGACCTCTCATTCAAAAAGGGTGAAAGGTTCCAGATCATAAATAACACGTAAGTCTAAGCTCATTGCAAGAAGAAATGCTTATAGGTAAAGCAAATTTTAATACAGTTGTAGTGACCTTTCTTAAATCACCGAAGTTACTTTGATCTCATGCACGTATTATAAAAGCACAACCAAAACAATAACAAACAGGGATTACATAAAGAACATCTTCCCTCTGCCCTTAGAACCTGCTGCAACAGTCATCCTCTTTAAAAGTGAGTTGTTCACATTTACGTTGAATTAGTCCTTCCAGAAACCCTCAGCTAATAATATTGAGTTTTCCATGATATATGATATATATAGTCAGTAATCCTTTTTTTACTTGTTTGTTTACACTTGCATAATTAAACTCCCGTGCTTTTATTCTCCAGTCCAGTAGAATGCACCATCACCCTCCCTGGTTACAGTCAGTTTCACAGTAAAGCCTGGACGACAACGTCAGGCTTGTTAACAACATGGCCCGGTGCAAATATAACCTTGTATCCCTGTTACACCCAACCATTACTTCTGGAAGAATAAGTAATCAGCTTTGGCAGTGACTAAGAAAATGTAGGCTATTTGTGCTTAAATACTGTGAAATTCATCCGCTGTAAGCTTATCTATTTGCTAGACAAAATATCTACTTCTGCATACTGCAGTACAGTTTATAGACAAAGTGCAGTAGATTTGTGAAATGAAAACCTGCATCATTTTGATTTAAAAATAAATAAATAAATAAAAAATGTGCCTACGGTAATGTTGTAACATATGTGAAATGTGACTTCTATGATGAAAAATGCTAAAATTCAGGGCCAAAATAATTCAGTATGTGTTAAGCACCAACTGTCTCTTGGCCATTTTGAAGTAGGCCTATAACAACATTGTGTGTGTGTATATGTATGTGTGTGTGTGTGTGTGTGTGTGTGTGTGTGTGTGTGTATATATATATATATATATATATATATATATATATATATATATATATATATATATATATATATATATATATATATATATATGTACTGTGCAAAAGTTTTAGGCAGGTGTGAAAAATGCTGTAAAGTAAGAATGCTTTCAAAAATAGACATGTTAATAGATTATATTTATCAATTAACTAAATGCAAAGTGAGTGAACAGAAGAAAAATCTAAATCAAATCCATATTTGGTGTGACCACCCTTTGCCTTCAAAACAGCATCAAGCATCAATTCTTCTAGGTACACTTGCACACAGTTTTTGAAGGAACTCGCAGGTAGGTTGGCCCAAACATCTTGGAGAACTAACCACAGTTCTTCTGTGGATTTAGGCAGCCTCAGTTGCTTCTCTCTCTTCATGTAATCCCAGACAGACTCGATGATGTTGAGACCAGGGCTCTGTGGGGCCATACCATCACTTCCAGGACTCCTTTTTCTTCTTTACGCTGAAGATAGTTCTTAATGACTTTCGCTGTATGTTTGGGGTCGCTTGTCATGCTGCAGAATAAATTTGGGGCCAATCAGATGCCTCCCTGATGGTATTGCATGATGGAGAAGTATCTGCCTGTACTTCTCAGCATTGAGGAGACCATTAATTCTGACCAAATCCCCAACTCCATTTGCAGAAATGCAGCCCCAAACTTGCAAGGAACCTCCACCATGCTTCACTGTTGCCTGCAGACACTCATTTGGGTACGCTCTCCAGCCCTTCGGCTGAACAAACTGCATTCTGCTACAGCCAAATATTTCAAATTTTGACTCATCAGTCCAGAGCACCTGCTGCCATTTTTCTGCACCCCAGTTCCTGTGTTTTCGTGCATAGTTGAGTCACTTGGCCTTGTTTCCACATCGGAGGTATGGCTTTTGGCCATAAGTCTTCCATGAAGGCCACTTCTGACCAGACTTCTCCGACAGTAGATGGGTGTACCAGGGTCCCACTGTTTTCTGCCAGTTCTGAGCTGATGGCACTGCTGGACATCTTCTGATTGCGAAGGGAAGTAAGCATGATGTGTCTTTCATCTGCTGCAGTAAGTTTCCTTGGCCGACCACTGCGTCTCACGGTCCTCAACGTTGCCCGTTTCTTTGTGCTTCTTCAAAAGAGCTTGGACAGCACATCTGGAAACCCCTGTCTGCCTTGAAATTTCTGCCTGGGAGAGACCTTGCTGATGCAGTATAACTACCTTGTGTCTTGTTGCTGTGCTCAGTCTTGCCATGGTGTATGACTTTTGACAGTAAACTGTCTTCAGCAACCTCACCTTGTTAGCTGAGTTTGGCTGTTCCTCACCCAGTTTTATTCCTCCTACACAGCTGTTTCTTTTTCAGTTAATGATTGTGTTTCAACCTACATATTGAATTGATGATCATTAGCACCTGTTTGGTATAATTGTTTAATCATACACCTGACTATATGCCTACAAAATCCCTGACTTTGTGCAAGTGTACCTAGAAGAATTGATGCTGTTTTGAAGGCAAAGGGTGGTCACACCAAATATGGATTTGATTTAGATTTTTCTTCTGTTCATTCACTTTGCATTTAGTTAATTGATAAATATAATCTATTAACATGTCTATTTTTGAAAGCATTCTTACTTTACAGCATTTTTTCACACCTGCCTAAAACTTTTGCACAGTACTGTATATATATATAAATTAGTGTATGATTTTATACAGCGCTGTACAGTCAGTTTTGGGAAGTAGCATTTTCAAAACCATATCATTATGTGCAGTATTAAAATATGTTAAAATATAGCAAATCCACAAAAACAACAAAATACATATTGTGTATTTGACGTCTTATTTTTAGTGTTCTGTGTAACACGGGCCATTGTTTAACCTTGAAAAAAAATTAAATCCAGTTAAAGATTGAAAAACCCTGTTCTAATGTGATTTTGTACAACGAATATCCTCTACTCCAGTGATACACCAGCATCACTGTGACACATTTCCCAATATTTTCCCCAAAAGTGACTGAGAGTTGTAGAGACATCTTGTTTGTATCGACAGCTTTACAGTTACTTTTTGTTCTTCCAAAACAAAAGTTCAGTAAACTGTTGGCATATTTAAAACAAACAAATAAGAAGCGGTGGTTGGTTCTGAATCAAACATATTGACCCCCCTCACTGAAGAAAATGCCCCCCTAAAATTGAGGGGGCTACATTGACCCCTGGAGCAAACACTGAATATGAAATGTTTCAAATGTAATAAATTAATTAATGTGAACATCTTTGTTAAGTGTGTGTCAATTTCTGACTAAAATAGTGTAAACTTCAAGTCCATTGATTGCCCATGATTGTTCTAGATGTGCTATAGGTACTTTTTTTTTTTTTTACCTTTTTAACAAAATTTATACCAAGATTCTATGACTACACCGATAAATGACTTGGAAGTATTATATAAAATAAAAACAGGGGAAATAAAACAACTTTCTTAACCTTATTTTGAGGATTCATTTCTAGGTTTTAAAGTAATGCTGATTTTTATTTGAGGAATATTGCACTATAAGTAGAGATGTGTTTTTAATTTTACCAAATCACACATTTTCTCTCAAGTACTGTTCTGAAATAATTATATCCTTGTTTTTGTTTTTATAAACAAATGTAGTCAAATTGTGTGTTTCTGTATTTCAGGGAGGGCGACTGGTGGGAAGCAAGATCTATCACTACAGGAAAGAATGGATACATTCCCAGCAATTATGTTGCTCCTGCTGACTCCATTCAGGCTGAAGAGTAAGGCAGTTTCTTATCACTGCTAATTCAATTGATTACAGATTATTTTAATTAAAGAAAAAAAAATCACATTTAATTGCCCTTTACTTGATAAAAGTAATGTCCTATTTTAATTGTGTTATGATAAGGATTAGCTTGTGTCAAACCAGTGATGTCATTTGAGGTGATTTATCATTTAAGCAACAGAAATTACTTTTTTTTTATTTTAAATCTAGTTACCTATTGTCTGGAAATGTGGGTTTCTGTTGAGATTAAAATAGACTTCATGTTATACCCAGGGTATATATATATATATATATATATATATATATATATATATATATATATATATATATATATATATATATATATATATATATAATTTGTATTCCTTTACCTTGCACATTTAATTTAAAAGTAGTAAACCAGATAAAGGAGAATTTGCAAATCACTGATATATCTTGGTGTCATTATGCTTTAGTCAGGTGGTGTTGGCATGTATACCCCATAATGCTAACACCCTTAACCTTGTTTTCTGGCTGTAAGAAAATTGTGAATTACAAGAACTTTTTGGGTGTTTGTTACATGTATGGAAAGAGTTTAAATCTATTTCATTTAACTCGTTTTCAGATGGTACTTTGGTAAAATGGGACGCAAAGATGCAGAACGACTACTCCTGAATCCAGGAAACCAACGAGGCACTTTCTTGGCTCGAGAGAGTGAAACTACTAAAGGTAAAAGGGTGGATTAAGGGAGAGGTTTTTATCATTGTCCCAAAAGTAAAATGTAACACAATCCTTTTTCTTATATATCTAAACAAGTCTGAACTACAGGACTAGCCTAATCCAACAGTAAGATTTAGAAATTAGTGTTTGCCTTTTGTCCCAGAACATAGTTAAATCCTTGAAACATATCTATATTTGAAAGGATCAGATGGCTTAGCCCTCTGGACTAGGATTGGATTCTGTTAAATTCACTCATTGATTAAAATCTAATTTTTCAAAATATATTGTTTATACCTGTACATTACAGCAATGTACATATCACTCCAAATATTGTGAGTTAAATTTAAAGCAACGCTCTCTCTCTTATCTAGGCGCTTACTCTCTCTCCATACGGGACTGGGATGAAATGAAAGGCGACAATGTGAAGCACTACAAAATCAGAAAACTTGACAACGGTGGCTACTACATCACAACAAGAGCACAGTTTGAAACGCTCCAAAAGCTGGTTAAACACTACACAGGTATGGGGACTGTCTGCAATTCACTGAATCTAACAGGCATTTCACTGGGAATAAAATTCATGTAAATATTTAATGTGTACAGTATTGAAGGGTTTTGTGTTTCCTGCAACAAATGATTTTAGAATAACTGTAAATGTGTATTTAAAAAAAGTCCAAGACCTTTTTGTTCCAGTTGATCTCCAGATGTTATCCATTCTCAAAGCATTCCTTCACATTGTTCTGTGCGTGTGGTTCTGCTGTTTCTAGGATTTATAATTCAGGGATAATCGCATAGTTGTTGTGTGTTATGAGGTAATCATGGAACTCCTGTCATTCTTTGAGGGAGTCCTGTTATTACAGAACATGCCACAGCAATGCCATTATCAATATTGTACTACATTTAAGTTATTTACCTTTGTTTGAGATCGGAGCTCAGTGGTTTATCAGTAAGTAGTGACTTTAGAACAGTTGTCATTTAATTAGTGTAATCTCTCAACTGTGATTATTTGTCATTCCGTTAGCATTCACAGAATGTCTGGAAAATTATGGCAGAGCAGCAATATCTAATTTCCAGTTTACTTTGGTGTGCACACAATTGTGCCAATTGCATCCACAGGGAAACTTTTTTTTTGATAAATGAAAAGTCAATAGGTCAGATTCACAAAGCATTTGAACAGCTTTAAAGGTCATCTGTCTCCATTTGGAAGACTGACAATGGGCTTTATAAGGGCTGCATAGCTTTATACCATCTATTGAAGTGGTGTACATTTTACTTGAAAGAATTACATTAGTTACCCATACCAAGATTTGAAAATAATTGTGAAGTTAAATTAGGGTAGCACTGTAAATTTCTGCTTATTCATCATTCAAACAATTTCCAATATACAGTGTTTTATTGTATTGCAATTTAATAGTGGCTTATCCTGTCTTAGTGAGACATTTTGAAAGAAAGACAATGACCCTACTTCATGGAGCTAGGAAGTTAAACTTTTAGTGTTTATTTTTCAGAACATTCTGATGGCTTGTGCTACAGACTGACAACAGTATGTCCTACTGTGAAGCCACAAACACAGGGGCTGGCGAAGGATGCCTGGGAAATCCCTCGCGACTCCTTGAGGCTGGAGGTGAAACTTGGACAGGGGTGCTTTGGAGAAGTGTGGATGGGTAAGTGAGATGCCTGACTGGTTATAAAATAAGAAGTGCCCATAGCTATTCTTGATGTCTGACACACTGTATACATCCTCACATTTTGTAGTGTAGACGTAATAGATGGAGAATGATGGTTTAAATTTTCATAATTGTTTTATTTGTTATACTCTATATAAATGTTTATAGGGACACTTTTTTTTTTGGTACGCTTTTCAGGAACATGGAATGGAACAACAAAGGTTGCAATTAAAACACTAAAGCCTGGTACAATGTCACCAGAGGCCTTCCTGCAAGAGGCTCAAATAATGAAGAAACTCAGACACGATAAACTGGTCCCTCTCTATGCTGTTGTCTCGGAGGAGCCAATATATATTGTTACAGAATACATGGCAAAAGGTAAGTCTCCCTGTATACCATAGCTTGGTTGGTTAATTAGTAAATAGCTGTTCATTTGAACTTGTGCAAGTTGGCAAAAGAATGTATGTGCTTTATACTGCTGACATCCTCTTCAGCAAGGTTTGTGAAACCCAGCTGCAAACTTTGGTTCCCATAGTAACAAACACAGCAGGATTCGATTTAAGGTTTGCCCGGGACAGTCAAATGTGGACGGACAAATGCTTCCAACATACTCGGTGTTCGGTAGGACAAGTGCTTCATAAATATATTTTAACATCTTGTACAATGATAGTCATGAATATTCTGTAAGACAGGTGACACTTCCTGTATTGGTGTGTGCCGGCACTAGTTTTTGATGGTAATTACCATCAATTATTGTATTTCATGTTTTGAAATGTTACTTGCCAGTATAGAATATTGGTAATCGGTCCCAAAAATCACAATCAGTTCTTCACTAGTTAAAAGTGCTTGTCACTTTGGGCTATGCAAGCTATATGGCTTTCAGTGCTGTTTTTTAACTGCTACATATACTGCAGTATACTACTGTGCATTTATATATTAAATATATATTGTTTTGAAGTTTTTGTGGACAGCCAGTTATCCCTTAATCTAACCAATGTGACAGTTTTAACTGAATTTATAGCCTGCTTGAATGCTAGCGCTCTGAGAATTTAAAACAATCTGTGTGAAGTTTCTGTTCAATGAGGATCGATTTAAAAACAATTCCAGATTAAAACACTGGGCTGGCTGTCTACCTTTACTTGTAAGCCTGTGTTTTCATTCTTTTTCGTCCGTTAAATCCTTTACGTTTAAAAATGGTCTCAAGTGTTAAGGAATAGATTTTTTTTTTATTCCCCTCCCCCTGTTGGCAACACTGGTACCTCAGCAGAGTGTCTTTGATAACAAAAAAAATGCAAGTTGCCCTCTTAATAGACAACATTTGTGACATTTTCAATGGAGATGCAAAATTGCATTGTAAGTGCAGTTTAAGATTACATTTAACAGAATCACTAACTGCAGAACACACCAAAAAAGCAGTAAAAAAAAGTTTGCAGTAGCCTATAATAGAATCACATCGTAACTACAGATTCAATCAATCTTTATTTTATATAACGCCTTTCATAGTGTACCACCATCACAAAGAGCTTTACAAGATGCAGCAACAAGAAGAAAATCCAAAATACTTTAGACAGAGAAATGCATAATACATGATATACAGAAGAAGAAAAAATGCATAATACATTAAATACAGTGGAAAGTGCATAATACGTGATAGTAGCATAATACATGAAATAGTAGCAGCAACACAGTAGCTAATAGCAGATATCAGGCTTAAAGAGCATGGAAAGCAAGAGAGAACATGTGGGTCTTGAGTTGATTTAAAGCAAGCGACAGTGGGAGCATCACACACCAAAGCTGGGATTAACACAAGACTAATAAAATTACATTGTAACTGCAGTTTTACACTAGACTGAAATCAACTGCAGTTTAACACCACAGTGTAGTAAAATTCCATTGGAACTGCAGTCTAACTCCCACTGCAGTACAGTCCAATTGTTCCTGCAGTTTAACAATGCAGGAACAATAATATACATTGGTACTGTTTAGCATTACATTTAATAAAATCACTAACTTTAGTGAAGAATGAGCAATATGTTAAATACGTTTTTTTTACTGTCAATGAAGATTGCATTATAAATGTTTAATAGATAATTATAGGTTTTTATGGACAAAACACGAGGCATTTTGAGACCTTGTGAAATGGGTTATTACATTAAGTCACTTGTTGTCTCATGTAAACCCACCTTAAGATGCACTTAATTTCTTACCTTACAATTATGAATCCCAGATTTAAAAAGAAACTATGTACATACAAACGGTCAACATTTGCTTTACAGGAATTACTGAGTTTGCATTAACATGTCTAATAAAATGTGGTAAAATGCAGAAGTTATGTGTGGAACACCTCCACAGAAGTGGTGTAGTTTATAATGAAAATAATCTCCACAAAAGCAAGAAAATGTGACTGGGATTTTTAACCTTAACTCTCCATTCCCACCCCCACACAAGCAGCCAAAGGAACCAGACAACACAAGCATACCATCGTGAGGCAAGACCTAGAACATACAACTCTTTCCAGATGACACAAGAGACATCAATCATCATGGTCCACCGGTGCTGTAGCCATGGATATACGTGTATACACTTCAGCACATACACACCCACTTCAGGCTGCAGAACCGTATCAACTTTATAGAAATAGAACTATATTGGTATGCACTATTGATCTCAGTGCTAGTATGAAAGTAATTGACATGTCTCAATGCACTATTACTGTTTTCTAGCATTTCAAAGCATTCAAATAACCATATTGGTTGGCTGGTAGGGAGCCTGCAACGGGGCTTAAGGCTTGTTCCACCAGATACACTGTTGCCTCAATGGCTGCTTCCAGGGACATTCCTCACCAGAAATATGCAGGAATGCTATCGGGAAGTCAGCACAGACCTGTACCTCCCATTACCATATCGACCTTGAGTTACACTGGGATGTTTGTCTTGCAGCCTTGGTTCTGCAGTCTCTTTTTCATAAATACGGTATGTGTGCCTTTTACCCCTCCTGCCAGATAACTGCTAGTAGTCTGCCATAAGTCTGGATAGTGTACCTTATCCACGTCCCTAGAAATGAGGGTTACTTCCATGTAACCGTAGTTCTAGGAGTGGTATGTGATGCACATCAAACAACCCACAGACCTCCCCTGGCATATAGCACATAAATTCTTGCTTCCAGTGTGTAAGATCTGACGTCGCCGGCCTGTGCCAAGGAGGATACGACTCGGGTGGATAGGAGGAACAAGCTTAAAGACCTTTTAAAGGGGAAAAATAATATTATCTGCATGCCATTCAGGCCTCTCAGAAACAGTCGACCTACCTTTAAATGTGAAGAGAGATTTTTCATTTGGTGTCAGGGCACGGAGCTAGACCCCCCCCTGTCCTGCCCAGTGGCGAGTATCCTGGATTACCTCTGAACCTTCCCAGCCGGGCCTACGGTTGATGACCCCCAAAGTGCACTTGGCAGCCATCTCTTCATACCAGGCGTGGGCTGCAAATATAGTTATTATTTTGTGAAGTTGATACAGTTCTGCAGCCTGAAGTGGGTGTGTATATACATTGCTACAGCACCGGTAGACTATGGTGGATGTCTCTTGTCACCTGGAAAGTTGCATGTTCTATGTCTTGCCTGATGACAGCAGTCTGCGGTTGCTTGTGTTGGTTCCTTTGGCTGCTTGTGTGAGGGTGGGAATGGCTTTTGTGGCGAAGAGTTCAACCCTAACTGATGCATTAACGTGTTTTTTTGCTGTGTGTATACATAATAGCAGAAGAATTTTAAACAATTTTTAAAATGGCAAGGAAATAAAAATACAAAAAGAAACACTGTGACATACCTTGCAAAGTCATATTTGCGTTCAGTGGGAGAAACGAGAATTTCACCAGATACCTAAAAGACCTGGACAAACACCTTTCGAATTTCATCTTGTCAGTAAAAAATAAACTAAAATGGGGAAGACTTTGAACCAAGTCTCGGTTTTGAGCTAGTAATGCGCCACTTGTGAATTATGGCTCGAGACATATATTATTGAGTGGTAATATATTCTGGCTCATATTATACTATTTGTCTGCTGTATATCTCTATCTATCTCTATCTACATTTTTTTTTTCTTTCTGTTTGCAGGTAGTTTACTGGACTTCCTGAAGGAGGGTGATGGGAAATACCTGAAGCTTCCTCAATTGGTTGACATGGCTGCCCAGGTAAAAAGGATAAAGTGTTTCTCTTTATTCTGTACTTAAACAGTATAGAAGTGGGTGGGTATAAGAATATGTTGATGGTGGTTTTAGCCCAATTCCTATTTTGATAAACCTGTAAATGTGTTAATCTTTTTTTTGTTTTTGTTTTGTTTTTCTTATATGTTAAGATTGCTGATGGTATGGCATTTATCGAGAGAATGAACTACATTCATAGAGACTTGCGAGCTGCTAACATTCTTGTAGGAGACAGTCTGGTGTGCAAGATTGCAGATTTTGGGCTGGCAAGGTTAATTGAGGACAACGAGTACACTGCAAGACAAGGTGAATATAAATTAATAGAAAAACTGGGACTGTCTTTACAGGTGGCTTCATTTCTCCTTCCATAACTAGTTTTATAAAATGTAAAAATGTAAATGGTCCTTATTTTCTAAAGCTTTTGGCTAACTGATGGAAAACTAAAGTTAAGCATCCAAATATTAAGGTGAATGATTGCCTGTTCATTTTGAGTTAAGAATAATGCTGCATTTGAATCAAAATCAAAGAGCACCACATTTATCATGTTCAATTTAATGTTAAACACTATTATATATATATATATATATATATATATATATATATATATATATATATATATATATATATATATATATATATATATATATGTGTGTAATACATATATATAAAAAAAAATATAATTTCAGGGCTTCTTTCTAACCACTTTGCCTTTTTTGTTTAGGAGCCAAGTTTCCTATAAAATGGACAGCACCTGAAGCAGCTTTGTATGGACGTTTTACAATTAAATCTGACGGGTGGTCATTTGGCATCCTGCTGACAGAGCTGGTAACCAAGGGTAGAGTGCCATACCCAGGTAAGGAGTGGGGATAAACACAAAGTGTTGTAATGAGCTCTGCTTTTCAATACTGCCTGTTCCTAAATAATGGAAACAACCTCTTCCAGAAATTAGAGAATAGCCTTAATAGCCTACAGTATTGTTTTGGTCTGTGTATCTTGTCTTTTGCTTGTCATAATACTTGTCTGCAGGCTTTATCTGTCATGACCCACTTGTGCCCAGTGTTCTGCATTTCTGTGGTGTTTTTCTGCAAGTACTTCCATTATAGGAACCCCCGGGAGACTCGATAGTCAATGGTCAATGAGCTGGTTTCACAGGCACCTATTATGCTGTTTGTAAAATCTTAGTTGCACAAAACTATCACATAAATGTGCATATTTTGCAGAGGAAGGGGTTTTCATGAACACTAGAAGGGCCGAGGGGTCATTTTGACCCCTACTGTGTTTTTTTGTCATAGTTGCCAATGATATTAAAACACCATTATTTCTGGCATCATTATCATTCTACTACAGGCTCTTCTGAAAAAAAATGAATTTTTAGGACAAAAAAACACTCTAGAAAAAAAGAACATTTCCTTTTATTTTATTCAAAACATGTACATTTAGAACATTAAGTTTACAAACGAGAGGAGGCCATTCAGCCCATCTTGCTCGTTTGGTTGTTAGTAGCTTATTGATCCCAGAATCTCATCAAGCAGCTTCTTGAAGGATCCCAGGGTGTCAGCTTCAACAACATTACTGGGGAGTTGGTTCCATACCCTCACCATTCTCTGTGTAAAAAAGTGCCTCCTATTTGCCAAATCATTGTGCATTTTATTTGCTTACATTCAGCTATGTCTATCATTGTGAATGTAACAAAAACATCAAGTCAAAACAATAGACTAGGAAACCCAAGAATGATGTATCACTGAGCAGATAGGCACAGGATTGCTGTTCGTTCATGAGGCGCACCTTTTGCATATGAACCGTGTTCGTTGTTCCCATTGTATAGGCAGACCTTGAAACTTTGTTGTTGGCTGTCCAACTTAAGGTGTCTCTTAAGCTTCCTGTCCAGTGCTTACATCCTGGTTTGACCCAAGAGTCGTGTCATCTGATCAGTGATGTCTACACCAGATTTTGTGTTGTAGAACACTCTCAGGTTTCTTCTTGCCATTAGGTTGAATGGCTACTTCCTCACGTGTAGAGCTAAAAAGTAACACTTACTTGCCTTAGTGTTACAGACAGACAGTGTGCATCCAGAATTGGTGTCCTTGAACACAGCTTTCATGCACAGCACCTTGTCTTTTTGATGCAAAGCTCTTTGCACTTGGAGCCAGTTCTCCTGTTTACACTCGTGTCAAATAGTTTTTGTGTTCTTTTTGATTTCAGCTATCTTGCCAAGCTCACATTTGTAAAGTAATTATTACATGTAACATTGTACCCATGTCCTAGATATGGCTCCATCAATTACAGTACAACATGTTCACCCAGCTTGTGGTTTTGTGGCAGAATAGTCCTTTCTAGTATGAGCCAGAACTTTATACTAAACTTGTCAGGTTTATTTGCCATGTACTGGAGAAAGGTTAATCAAGAGTGAGATTTTTCTGAAGATTGGTTGGAAGCCTGACGTTCTCGGCAAACGTGTCCTAAAGCTCAGAAACCAATACAGATCTATTTGTTTTATTCTGGTGGCTTTTGTCAAAGCAATTTTCAGGATCTGTGAAGCGATTCCAGCTGATGCTGTTTGGGGAAAATTGACCCTCCCCACTTTTGTGACCACATATGGTGTAGGGGTGCATGTCTCTCTCCTAGAATGCCACGAGCATAAAGTTCAGGGAAGACTTCAAGTTAATTTAGAGATACAAACAAGTCCTCACTCTGCAGCACATTCCTTGCATGTGTCTACATGCACTGTTGTATAAGACAAAGCATTGGCTTCCACAAACAATTTGAATGCTAACAAGAATTCTCATTTATGAAACGTTTGGCAATTTAAGTTGGTCCTGGTCTATCTTTCAACACATTCTGTCCATTGGTGCGTCCTCGTCTTTACCCAGAAACATCTACACATACCCACACTGCCATCAACAGCTGTTTCTGTCTCCATGTATAGGAGGTGCGGTAGTTACAGGTCTAGTTCTGCCTTGTGGAGTAGAAGCAGATTGCATGGACAATTCAGACTTGCTGTTTTCACTTTCAGGTGTCTGACCTGATTTTAGCATTGGGTGCTAGAAATTCTGAGTCAATCACAAGAGGAAATGTCACCAGCATCTGAATTGCTGCCTTGGATGTTTTTCAGCTTTTCCAAAACCTTGTATTGCACGAATACCCCTTCTTGCAGCCACCATCGCTGTGAAAAAAAAGAACTGCTTTCAAAGGCAAATGCCATTTTCAAATACCATTCAAAGAATACTATGAGGGGTCAAAATGACCCCTTGGTCCTTTTTATGTATATGTGTGTTACTTCCAAAAAATATGTAGTACTTTTGAATGTAATCTCATGTAAAAAGATAAGCTAATGAAAATGTACCAGAGTGGAGGATTTAATATCAGGTTTTGTGAAATAAAAATGTTTTAAAAAGGGGTCAGAATGGCCAAGTCTGTGTGTTTTGTATCCTTGTTTACAGATGTATTTATCTGTAACAATTAACACCCAATAGTAAGAAGTAAAATGAAACTAGTAAAATATTTTAATAGGAAGTCTGTGTAATTGAAATGTTAGATACATTTTGTTTTACCAATCTATTTTACTATAGATGTATTTCCACATTATTATTCTTAACACTGATTTAAGAGCTGAGCACAATAGCTATGTGTTTTTGTCTAAGAAGTAATTAAGACTTTAACAAAGTTTGTTAATTGATCCATATCTTAAGAGTCGATTTGATTTCTGAAAACTGACTAATGAATACATAAGTTGCCATCTGGTCTTGAGAGAGCTAGAGACTCAATTAGCACCTCTACTGTGTCTCTTGTTTTCAGCCTCTGTTTCCACAAAGAATATTCCTATTGGCTGTCTGTGGGCTTTAATTGTTACTGGTCAATAATACTTGCAAAATTATGTTTTTTGCCTTTTTTATGCTCCAAAACAAGTGTTATTTGAAATAACACCATTTGTAACTACTTTTTTTGTGCAGAAAATAGGGTTATCTCCTGAATTAAAATTCAAGTAATGCCCATTGGGTCCTGATAATTACAAATCCTTTAAGAATACCCTTATTCTATTTCTTTTCATTTTTACTAGTATAAGAGTGCTCTAACTTTAAACAAATGGCTTCTAAAGTTTTACCATTGGTTCTTCCCTCCTGAAGTACATGCAGGGCTAAGGCTGAGAGATGTATTTATAATAACGTAGTGTATTTTAAAATAGCAATTAAATGTCTATGACTCTTTCTGCCCCAGGTATGGTGAACCGAGAAGTGCTAGAACAAGTGGAGCGTGGGTATAGGATGCCTTGTCCTCAGGGTTGTCCGGAGTCTCTCCACGAGTTGATGAAGCTCTGTTGGAAGAAGGATCCGGATGAGAGACCAACCTTTGAATACATTCAGTCTTTCCTGGAAGATTATTTTACAGCTACAGAACCACAGTACCAACCTGGGGATAATTTATAAGCCTCGCAGACTGCACTGCGGCCCGTATGGTCTGCCAAATTCACTAAAGGACCTTTTAAGGTCTTCAAAAACTACAACACTCTTCGTGCTGTAAAAGGCAGACTGGAATCCAGTTTATAGTTGCACAAACTACTTTCTGTTTTTTGTTTTGTTTTTATTTTATTTTAATGTTTTTATTTAATTGATTCCTAACACTAATCCTTGAAATGCCCTAGTTCAGGGTACTGATTTAGATTTTTATAGACAAATACGACTCAAAGTGAACAATACATTCATGTGAAATATATATTTGAATCCTATCAATCTTGATTGAATCATGAAGCACTCTTATATCAATAAATCCTATAGCATGTTGATCAAGATAAAAAAAAAAAATCACACTAATCCATTTGTAAATTGACAACACAGATTTAATACACTGCTTTCAGTACTTTTTATCAAATAAACTGGAAAAGTGAGAATTTTTCTACATAGTTCTTTGGTAGAATGGAGATGAATAGATTAATTTTATAATGTTGATTTAAGTGTGATTTTTATGACAACTTAGATTTCTCTCTTGATGGTAAACAAGCATTTAAATTCCAAAATATAAAGATAAAACACATGTGGAACTGACAATTAAAGGTGATTGTGTTCTGTTATTTGTCAGCTGTAGTACAAATGCTCCCAATGGACCTGTCAATATTGTCTACCATTCAACCTTCAGATACACAATACCTATTCCCAGCTGTTCTGATGACTAAATATGTGTTTTGGAACTGCATTCTGAAAAAAACATTAGCTTTTTTGTTTAATAGCCAAAGGAGGTAGGTATATCAAAGACACCCTCACTACATGTTGGTTCAAATGCATTAAGCAATAACTATAGCATGTGGTTCTACAGTGACATTTATTTTGGAATTTGATGAAGATTTGTTTCCTTTTTAATGTGTATGTTTCAGTAATTTGCATACTGTGTGATCTTCAGTGATGGAGCATTTCATACTGTGACTGTAAAGATATACTTAAACCAATTACATTCTTGAAAACAGAACTTAACTCTGAATACTGAAATTAGATCCAAGTGTTTACCCTTTTTATTAATTTTGCTGAAACCCTGAACCAAACAGATCCTCATAAGAGTGCCATCTTTTGTATGTGTATCCTTGTCCTCTTCCATTAACCTGTGATAGTGGATTTTAAAAGGGCTTTGTACAAAGTCGTGAATGTGTGTTTTTTTTTTGTTTTGTTTTGTTTTGTTTTTTTAAACAAAGCATTAGACATGACAGTTTAGGTACTGATGTCATTAGAACACTAAATGAAAGAAAACCGTGGCAAAATTATGATTTGGTTACTAACCAGAGGAATTTGTACAGTGAAGAAATAAAACATTAATTCTTGCTTTTTATCTGTTGCTTCTTTTGTTCACATTCTTGTAATTAGTTTTCTTACCAGACTGGAAAATGCAATTATTTGTTTAATTGTTGCAGCTGTGCTATTACACTGCCCGCGAACTGCATTGACTTAATGGTTGCATTCCAGCTAAAACACTGCAAACTCCACTATCAAGAATTTTTAGGAATGAATCTAATTTTAAAGAGACTGTTCACTTTGATCATTCATTATTATAATATAAAGGACAAGGGGCTGTAAGATGTGAATTTTACCTACGTGGGGAGCCCAAAAATTATAAGGATATTATTACAGAAATTATGTCTGCATCCTGTTTGGGTTAAACTTGGGGGAATTACCTATGGCACTATATAACATATATTGGGAGCAGTATTTTACAGTTTGAGAACATTAATTACCGGATGGGTATTTACCTGTGTAGACCCGAAACCTCAATAGATATACCAAACCTGCCCCCCACCCACCGTGTTACATTACTGTACAGTGGCGTTGCTCCTTCAGCACACACGTTCAGCCTGGGCTGGGGCACTGTGTAGAATGGCAGGGTGGTGCAGGGGATGTGTAACCCTATACCAACCTGGTGCTACAGGCACAGAACCAGTACCAAACTGACCCTGTACCATTGCTGTACCGTCCCGGTTTCCGCCTGCTACCAACCAGTCTTTACATCCCGAGTCTGGTACCAAGCAAGCCTTGTTTACAGTCCAGTTGCTGTATTTAGCAAGCTGAGGCAGCAGCTGTACATTCTTGCTGTACATTCTTACTGTACATTGCTTGTTATTTGCATAATGTTTTGGTTTTATCCCTGTAATGCATGCAAGGCCAGCCTGCCTGTGGACAAGCAGATGCTCTTCCTGCCTGAAGCAGGAGCACGCAAAAGAGGCACTGGTAAACTGCATTTCTGCGAGTTTTGTGTGCCTTCTCCAAGCGAACGCTGGAGAAATGTCTCTCCTGCAGCTCTACAGAGTGCTCTGAGAGATGCTGCAGCGCTCTCACCGCGCACAGGAATCCACGAAGAAGCTGGTGCACTTGCTCCATTCTGGTGTTTACTTCCAAGTCTGGTACCAAGCAGGCCTTGTTGACAGTCCTGTTGCTGTCTTTAGCAAGAGCCTCAGGCCAAGCCACAATGTGAGCAGCGACCCTAGGGGTTTGCTGCCACAGGCCCAGGGAGCCATCTGGAGTATTGCCGTCACTGAACCACAGACATCTGGGTGCTTACTACCGTTCAGACCGGCTACTCACTGCAGTTCAGTCACTGACCCACACTGCTGCTGTGGTGTCTCAGAAGGTAGCAGCTCGGCTGCAAAAATGGGCTATTCGTATGGTAAACCCCCTCCATTTGGGTTCTACTCCATGCCCAGGCGGGGTGGTGGCCTCAGACCAATCCTCAACAGGCAGGTCGACCTGTATGTGACGATATAACAGCTGTTGCAGTCATTCAAGCCAGGCAACTGGTTCACCACGGTGGACCTCAAAGATGCTTATTTCTATATCCCCATAAAAACCGGCGCACATGAAGTACTTGCGGTTCGACTTTCAGGGAACAACGTACGGGTTCAAGGTTTTGCCATTTGGCTTCTCTAGCTCCCCATGCCTTTTCGAAGTGAAGGGAAGCTATACTGGCTCCACTGAGACTCAAAGGTATTTGGACGACTGGGCACAAATAACAAACTAGTGAAATCCTACTTCAGAGATTTGCAATTTTGTTTTTCAACTTAAGAATTCACCACTACATGGCAATGTCTAGAAATTGGAATAATGGCAGGATGCACCATTTCTCCACTGGCTTTTACCATGGCAATGGAAGTAATTATTAGGGTGTCAAAATGGGTAGTGGGAGGGGAACGATTGTCTTCTGGAATGCAACTGCCACCAATTAGAGCATACATGGATGACATGACAATCATGACTACAACAGTAGCCTGCACTAATCATGTATTGGGCAAACTAATCAATAACATTGAATGGGCACGAATGCAATTCAAGCCCACTAAGTCAAGGAGCATCTCTATAATTAAAGGTAAATTAGTGGATAAGAGGTTCTACATTAACAGTGAGGCAATACCAACAGTGTCTGAGAAGCCTGTGAAAAGTCTTAACAACAGTAGAGAAGCTGGAAGTGTTTATCAGTTCATACATCAGGAAATGGTTAGGAGTTCCACAGCAGAGTGGGATTGTATGGTAAAGGGATACTGCAGCTGCCAGTCTCAGCTCTAACCAAGGAGTTTAAGTGCGCCAAGGTTCGATTGGAAATGACATTGGTAGAGTCACACGACGAATGTGCGAGGGAGGCAGCACCTGTGTTGAAAACGGGAAGAAAGTGGGTGGCAAAGGAAGCTGTGGAAGTTACAAAGGCTGCCCATCATATCAGTGATATCATGGGGCAAGTACAGCATGGAAGAGGATGCCTTAGTCTCAGTTTAGCTCCTCCTACATAGCACAAAGCAGCCCTAGCTCAACAGAGGAAGCTGGCAGTCAACAAGGTGCAAAAGCAGGAGGAGAGGATGAGGTGCGTAAAGGCAGTTTCCCAGGCCAAGCAGGGAGAATGGACGAGATGGAAGAGTGTGGAACAACACAAGATGGCGAGATCTACAGACAATAGAACAGAGCAGGATCAGTTTCCTCATCAGGTCAATATATGATCTTCTTCTATAACCACAGAACCTTAATATATTGTTAGAAGAGGATCTGTGGTGTCATTTGTGTTCACTGCCAGCTACATTAAGACATTAAGCCTTCCAGAATGTGGAGGAGGCTGAGAAAGAGAAAACACACTCACATAACAGCAAACTGAGCCCCACGACCCCAGGCACTGCTCCGATGAACTAAGACATAGCCCCAGCCACCGACACAGCCCCAGCCACCGACAGCAAAACAACAGCCCACACAGACCCTGCCACTGACAGCGCAGCCCCCAATTCCAATCACCATTCCCCTGTAACCTCCAAACCCCCCCTCTCCGTCCAGCACGTGAGGGACAGCCTGTCCCTGCTGGAGCTGGATTTGCGGAATTCAGAGCTCACACTGGCCAAGCTCACCGAAGCCAGCCTCACCCAGCAGCTGCAAGATGAGGTGAGCCAGATGAAGAGGGAGAGCAGGGCCGAGGTGAAGGGACTGCAGCAGGACAACCAGGCCCAGACGAGTGAGCTAACCGGAGTGAGAGACCAGATGCAGCGGAGAGAGAAGACCCTCACCAAGGAGCTGCACGGCCTGAGGGAGTAGCTACACATATAGCCCCCCTCCACACTCCCATACCCCACACTTAAGCCCCTTTGTTTTTGGTTTTTATTTTATTTTCTTTTTCTGGGGAATTTATCTGTGTTTATTACAACAACAAAAAAACGTGTGAAAGTCGGTGCAATAAAATGACTCATGATTTTTCTGGGTAAATATCGGGGTTTATTTTGGTGAACAGAAGGACAAAAAAAAGTAGATGCTTTGACAAACGGAAACTTATGTGGTTTGCTAGAACTGAAAAAGAACTCAAAACACTTTATGCCACCTCTGAGTTTAAGAAAAACAATATATCTCTAATCCCCCAATAAAACCTTTTTGCATTTTAGATAGATTTACTTGCCAGGCACTTGATATTGCCGGGGCTTTAGTAAAGTTTCCAGAACTCCTGCATAGCAAAGGCCTGCAGCAGTTTTTTTAAGTGTTTTCCAAGGCTCATTCTCCTGCAGTCTTGGATGTAGCCAAATTTCAAAAATACTCTCTCCACATCAGCTGAGCCAGGTGGAACACTGAGGATGCGAGAAGCAGCACGGCTCAAAGATGGAAAGTCGGTGGATTTTCCAGAATTCATGAGGAGTCAATGTGCGGTTGTCTGGGGAAGGCATTGCCATGTATGCCTGAAATTCGCTTTCTAGATTAGCACTTTCTTCGATAGGTACCACAAAGGGGGAGATTATACAAGCATACTTTATAAATGTATCAGTTGAGGCCACACTTTTGCGATGAGGGTCAAACAGTATAATTACTTTCCAGAATGATGATTCGTTGTGAAAAGCTTCAGGGGACATATTGCAAGTGACAGTAGCTTCCCACTTCTTTGACAGCTCTTTGTGAAAACTTTTGAAAGCATTTGCTAGTATGTCCTGCTCACTGACTGGCAACATGGACATGAAAAGATTGTTCTCTTCTGGAATCTCCCCAGATGTGCTTTTGCGAGAAAGTTCTGCAGAGATATTGTTAACCAGAATGTCTTACACCTCCATATTAATGTTGCATCTCTGAAGAACAGGATTCGAATTTCTTCTGTGCTTCATTCAATGGCTGAAGTGTTTCAATCAGGAATTCGAGGTTTGTACGGAGGCTTTACCTAGTTTCTTGCGTAGCTGCTTGAGTTTTAAGCTTTTCGGCTTTTCCGCTGTTGAACTCTTTGTTATCTAAAAGACCCCATGCCTTCTGAACACTCTGTGCAGCCAAATACAGAATAAACCATCTAGTTGGTACAACAGCAATTGGAAGGCTGCATTCAAATGCAATCTCTTTGCAGACATCATAGAAGAGATTTTTTTGTTTTACTGGAATGCTTGAAAACTGCACCAACATCAATTACTACCTTCTTTAAATCAGCCATTTTTGGAACACCTGTTGCATGAGAGACAGCAACGTGCAGTAGGTGAGCTGGGCAAGACAAACGAATCAATTCAGGTTTTTCATTGAACTTTACATCCTGGGTGAACTTCACGCAGTAAGAAGCTGAGTCAGAATTCACTGCTGCCACATCCTTCCAGGTAAGTGAATATTTATTTAAAGTCTTACTGACACACGCTGCAACTGTTTTACTATTTGCTAATGTTACAAACTCCAAATTGGCCACAATGAGCGCAGGCTTCTCCACAACAAAATCAAAAAATGAAAACAAAATCACCAGGGTAGGGTGGTCGAGAACATCTTGCGATTCGTCAAAAATCAAAGAACTAACCACATTTCCGGTCAACCGCTCTTTAATTCTGTTGGTAAGGGCAACATTATTCTCCTCCAAATATTTATTGGTCAGGTTGACTGAATTTGGCAAGGACTTTGCAGCCGGACAGAAGTTTCGTACAAACTCCCCCAAAGGACCGTGAATAAGGCCTAGCAGCTGCCCTGAAAAACACAGGGCACGGACAAATTCACTTACTGCATCGTGCTGATCTCGATCATTCTGCCGTGCCCGCATGAATGATGATTCCAATGCATGCTGATTTCTAATCTGTCCTTCTTCTTTTAATCGGAAATGTCGCTTGCTCTCCTAATCTTCTTTAATCCGATCTGCACGAGTGTCAATTTCGATGCAACACCATTTGCAGCGCAAACACTCAACGTCACCCTGTCCTGTACTTTTTTGTTTTTTTTATAACTCTCAAAAACCTCCTTATGTTCTGCCATGTACTCCGATACAGTTTTTCTTTTTCGTCCCATTTTAATTTTAAAACCGTTAACTGCTACTGCTGGTATGATGAATTGAATTGTGTACGTGGTGTGTGTGAGATTCATCAGTATGTACAGATGCGCACGCACCTCTGAGCGTGCTTGCATGTATTATGTGTGTATATCTACATCTGCATTGCCTTACTTCAACAAGCAGCTGTGCGTATATGTGTAGACTAATTTATTATTAACATAACACATGTAATGCAATGTATTGTATTTCTATTTTTATGTACTTGAGTGATACAAAATTCAGGTGAAAATCGGTAAAACCGAATCATAGTTTTTGTAAAACCTAGGAATTTTTTGGTAAAAATTGGATTAAATCGAAAACGAAGGGGCTTGCCCACACTCCAGCAGTCCCCATCACCCCAATGCACATGGCATCACCAGCGAGCAAAACCACACCCATCTCCACTGCCCCATCAAACACTAACACTGCCCCCTCTACAGACGCACACACTGTTAGTCAGGCATCCCCCCCACCCCCACCCCCACCCCCAGCAACACTACGGCCACAACGGCCTCAAAGCAGCACAGGCTCTTCTTTGGCCTGCAAGTGAACAAGATCTAGTGCCCAAACACAGACAGAGCCCTGCAGCTACTGAAATGAACCAGCCTGGGGAGCCCCGACACATCATCATTCATACCGGCACCAATGACCTGGGCTAGAGCGGAGACGTGGCCAAAGCTGTGAGAAAGGTGGCAGAGAGAGTCATGCAGGAGTTCTGACTCCAGAGTTGTCATTTCCACACTGCTGTCTAGAGCAGACACCCCCCCACACATCATCAGTAATATCAACGCTGAGATCGTCCGGGGCTGATGCCCAACGTCCTCCTGCCATTGCAACCCGGAGCAGCATAGCCCAGCCAAGTCCAGCCAGACCCAGAGCACCTCTGTGCACAAACCAGCACCAGCTCAGCTACGCTAGAACCCTCGCTCAGCCAGCCACCCCCCACCCCGCCTCCACTGAGCTGGGTGAGATAAAACAGCTCCTCAACATCCTCTGCTCAAGTCTGCTGAACTGAACAAATATGTGTATGTATATGACTGCATAGACACATCTACATATCTACTTAGTGCATTTTGTTTTATTATAAATAATAGAAATTAAAAAAAAAAAAAGAAAAAAGATGAGATCTCTTTCAATCAGCTGCTGGAACATCCAGGGTCTGTATTCATCGGTCTTCAGGCTGAAGAGCACAGACCCTGAGTTTGTTATCAATGTAAATAATATTGATATTATTATTCTATTAGAGATGTGGTGCCGTGCAGATGTGCCCACTCACTGTCCCTCTGGCTACAGGGAGACCACAGTGCCCTTCCTGAAACACAGCATAGTCAGACAGGCAAGGACTCATGGGGAACACTAGTGTGGTACAGAGGGGAGCTTGTCCAGTTCATCGTCACAATTAAACAAGGACAGGCACACAAATGGCTCAAAATAAACAAAAACGCAGTCCAAGTTGAAACTGACATTTATCTGTGTACAGTCTACCCCCCTCCCTCTGAATCCCCATACTACAATGAGGAAAATTTTCATAACCTCCACACAGAGATCAGCCATTTCTAGGCCCAGGGAAATGTGCTGCTCTGTGGGGATTTCAACTCCAGAATGGGAACAGAACCTGACTGCATAAGCACACAGGGTAATGGCCATGTATTTGGACAAACCCCTCTGTACCTCACACCTACCTCAATCCACAGAATCAACCCCGATTGTACTGTGAACAAAAATGGGAGACAGTTAGTGCATCTCTGCCAAGCCTTTGGTCTGTACATCACTAATGGCAGGATCAGAGGGGACTCTTTAGGTAGATTCATTTACTGCATTCACTATTGGGCCACAAACACCTCTGTCAGACCACAGTCAAATTACTGTGTTCCTAAAAAGAACAGGTCAGCCCAGTAACACACTAATACAGCCATGCAAGCTGTACAATCTGAACCATACTTACAAATGGGCTCCAAACAGCACAGAGGAATTTGATAAAGCAATTGGCTCTACTGAAATCACTAACCTTATTGAAATGTTCCAAATCACACAGTACCAACCTAATGAGAGAGGAGTAAATCTGGCAGTTAAACACATTAATTAAATATTAGAAAAAACAGCAATCAAGGCAAATCTCAAACAAATTAACAGGAAAAACAACCAGAAGCAAAAACCCAAAGAAAAATGGTTTGATGATGAATGTAAAATAATAAGGAAAAAATTAAGACAAGTATTAAATCAAAAACATCATCAGCCACACAACCCAGATTTACGCCTCAGGTACTGCGAGACCCTAAAGCAATACAAACACACCCTAAAACAGAAAAAAGAAAAACACATTAACAAAACCCTCACAGACATTGAGGAATATATGAACCAAAATCAGTTCTGGGAAATGTGGAATGATATGAACTCAACACAAAAACACAAATTGACAATACAAAATGGAACTATTTGGAAAAAAAATATTTTGAAAATCTTTACAAAGAAACCCTACAAGAGGATTTTACAACAGAGCAAAATTGAATTCGGGAAAACATTAAATCATTAGAACTATCTATTAAAGACAATCAAAATCCACTTGACTTCCCAATCTCCCTGCAGGAGCTAGCAGAGAAGCTCAGGGACTCAAACCCAGGAAAGCCTGTGGCCCCGACAGCATCAGTACCGAGATACTCAAACACAGCAGCCCTAAGCTGCAGGAGGCCCTGCTTAAATTATTCAACCTGGCACTACATGTAGGCTGCTTCCCTGACATCTGGAACCAAGGGCTTATAACCCCAATTTACAAAAGTGAAGACAAATTCGACCCCAACAACTACCGAGGTATCTGTGTGAGCAGTAATCTGGGGAAGGTATTCTGCAGTATCATTAACGCATGAATACTGACCTTCCTTACCAAACACAGTGTCTTGAGTAAGACTCAGATTGGCTTCCTTCCAAAAAACCACACTTTTGATCATTTTTACACCTTAAACACCCTAATAGATAAACATGTCCACCAAAAAAACAAAGGGAAAATATTTCATGTTTCATTGACTTTAAAAAAGTATTCGATTCTATTTGGCATGAAGGTCTACATTATAAAATTCTCCAAAGTGGTGTAGGGAGTAAAATTTATGACATAATAAAGTTGATATATTCAGAAAGCATGTGCGGAATAAAAATTGACAATAAAAGAACAGAATTCTTCATACAGGAACGTGGAGTGAAGCAGGGCTGCAGTCTGAGTCCAACAGTGTTCAACATCTATATGAACAAGTGAGCAACGGTGTTGGAACAGTCTGCAGTCCCTGGCCTCACTTTACACAACAAAGAAATTAGATTCCTGCTCTACGCAGATGACTTGCTCTTGCTGTCCCCCACAGAGCAGGGGCTACAGCAGAGCCTGACACTACTAGAGCAGTACTATCAGGCCTGGGCCTTGACAGTAAACCTGTTCAAGACCAGAGTTATGGTTTTCCAGAAAAAGGCCAGGGCTCACGGAAGCAGGCACCACTTCACTCTAGGCAACACAACCCTAGAACACATCACACATTATAATTACCTAGGCCTGACTATTAGAGTGTCAGGGAGCTTTAACCTGGCAGTGAATGCATTAAAAGAAAAAGCCTGCAGAGCTTTTTATGCCATCAAAAGGAGGCTGTACAAAATAAACATACCTGTTAGAATCTGGATAAAATTATTTGACTGTGTTATCCAGCCCATCGTACTATATGGAAGTGAGGTGTGGGGTCCAGTCAGTCAACAAGATTATATAAAAAGGGATAAATATCCAGTAGAAACCCTGCATGCTGAATTCTGCAAAAACATATTACAGGTACAGCGAAAAACACCAAACCATGCATGCAGGGCTGAATTAGGCCGCTACCCACTGCTCACCAACATACAAAAAAGAGCACTCAAATTCCAGATGCATCTAAACCAGGGGTGCCAAACTCCAGTCCTCGAGGGCCGCAGGGTCTTCTGGTTTTCATTCCAACTTAAGCTCTCAATTAACATACTTGATCTAACTATTTGTTGAATTTGACATATTTAATATTTTTCAAGGTCTTTTACAGTTGATGGTTTTAAAAATGCACTTGATTCAAGGTACACTACCCATGAAACATATGTCAAAGATACAAGACAGAGGCAGATCCTGACCAAATACAGGCTCAGTGACCACAGCCTGGCCATTGAAAATGGCCATTTAGTGTTTAGTTACCAACTGCTTTCAATGTATCACTATGGTAACGACTCAAATGATTACTGTTGCTTTAAATACGCGGCAACTTGAAGTCATATGCTAGCACCTGATTATATTCACGCAGGTCTTTCAGTTGAACCAATCGCAGTTGAAGGGGCGGAATCGTATTTTTTCACCATAACCAAAAAAGGAATCTGCATTGTGTGTCTGAAGGAATAGGCCATTGCATTCGCTTTTATTTAAAGAATATAAAACATGTTGCAAGGTAAAATTATTAAATTATCGGTCAGCGATGTTAGATTTCCTACATCTTTGGAGCATCACGGGTCGGATGCTATGGTAAGTGTTCTATTTTGCACAGAGTATTACAAACTTGCAAGATTTTGTTGTTGTTGTTGTTGTTTAACTCAGATAAACCACATGATGCAAAGTTTACTAAAAAACATACAAGTTCAGCCTGCAGAGTTGCTTGTTCCTTCATCTGGTCTCACATTACTATTGCAGTCAAACTCAAAGACGTAACGTGTGCGTTGTAATACAACGTGTAGCTCATTATTATTATTATTATTATTATTATTATTATTATTATTATTATTATTATTAGTACACTTAACTCACACACTCAAAAATAAAAATGATCTGCCAAATGTTGTCGTTAGGCTTTAATAGGTCATTTTAAGAACAAAAAAGTGTTATTAAAAATGTAGGGGTAGGGGTATGGGGTATGGGGTATGGGGTATGGGGTAGGGGTAGAGGTTAGATTTAGGGATTAAGTTTAGGGGTAAAGGTATCCACACACCAGACGCGACGAGGCAATGCGACAGATTTGAAAACTGTCAGATCTATAAAAAAATTGCTGTGACAAAACTGTGATCAAGACTGGTCGATATTAGTCAACATGATGTAGTAATTATAAGTGTCTTCTGGCGGTATTTTAACACATATGGCAATAAATCATACATACCAGGGCTTATCTGTATATATTATAGGGGCAGCAGTGTGGAGCAGCGGTTAGGGCTCTGGACTCTTGACCAGAGGGTCGTGGGTTCAATCCCAGGTGGGGACACTGCTGCTGTACCCTTGAGCAAGGTACTTTACCTCGATTGCTCCAGTAAAAACCCAACTGCATACATGGGTAGTTGTATGTATAAACAATGTGCAAATAAATAATGTAATTGTATGTAAAAATAATGTGATATCTTGTAACATTTGTAAGTTGCCCTGGATAAGGGCGTCTGCTAAGAAATAAATAATAATAATATCCAGTTCCTTCGAAATGGGCTCCCACATATTGTTTTTCAAATCTGTATCTTTATAATTGTGATGCCCTTTGTCATAAAGCTTTGGGTATTTTTTCAGTGACAAGTATTATTGTTTCCTCTGTCATTTTGGATACTGCTTCACCCTGCTGGACCACGTGCGTTGAAGCTGTTCTTTGGTTGTTCAATGCCCTAGTTGACCAGTCAAACCGGAAAAAACAGCATTCAATCTTATTTATTTCATGCCGCTCCAGTGCTGCTCCTGCGTCACGTCGTGTGTCGTCTGAAGATACTTGTATAAGTTAATACTTCGTGTGAAGGGTGTCTCTATTGTATAAGAGATGTCATCTCACGCAGTTTGCTGGGGAAAGTTGAAACCTGATTACTTAGTGGTGTTCATTGAGTTTCATCAGAGGAAGTACCTCATGTTGGGTTAATCATACAGTATATTTATCACAAGAAGGTAAAACATGACTTCACACGTTTAATGAACAAAGCACTGATACATCAACGTGTCACACGCGAATAATAAAACAAAACTCCAACACAACACCACACAAACACATATTTAACAAAATGAGTAAACTTGTGATCGGATGCTCTATCCTCAAGCAAAATCCACAGGCAACAATTTATGCAAGATCATAATAACGAATTATAATGTTAAAAATATACAGCTTTCTTCCCCTGTCAATCATTGTATTGTATTGTAGTGTACTGTATCCTTTACAAATGAGCTCCAACATAACCGGACGGCATTTTACTAGCTGTTTACATGTATTTTAGTCCTTCAGACAACAGTTCAAACTCCACACTAACAAGGCAATAATTAAACAATGTAACAGGATGTGTGTGTGTCATGTGCGGTGTGGAAACACTGGTTCTGAGGCAAGAGTGCTGGTGAATTGGGTGCTTCTATTCACAATTCGTTTCCGTCTGTGCCATGTTTTCGGATAGTGAGTTATACAGTGGCTAAAATGTTCCTCGCAGGGACACAAACGTGGCGCACAATATATACAGTGAAGTAGAAAAATAAAAACATTTCCCTATTAAATTCAAACAAAAACCTTGCTCTTCTTGAGCGCTATTGGCAGATATTGCTTCCAAAATGTATAGCCACTTGCACGTTGATGTTTTCGGTTGAAAATCCTTGATCCAGTCAGATGACAGATTAGTCAAGCAAAGGATACCAACGTTCTCGCATATTGGCAAAATGGCTGAGTCTTTCGTCTCCTATAGTTGTCCTGATGTAGGTGTTCACTCCCTTCAAAACTGAGAAGAATCTTTCATTGGCAGCTGTGGTGACTGGCAAGGTATGGGCGATTTTGAATACCTTCCGAACTCCTGAATATGCCACAGGCAATGTCTGCAATTTAAGCAATGTGAGTGTCGCAGTCCTCTGCATTTGATAGTCCTAAATGTAAGTACGCTTTTGCCGCACATCAGTGAGTGCTGTACAGTTTCGAAAGGTCTTCAATTTTGTCGACACCCATGAACTTCGGCGACTTGGTATCAAACGCTTCCATTGACTTGAAGAACTTTTTCCTTAAAGTGTCGACTGAACTCGGCAGTGACGCGATCGATAACTGCATAGAAAGCCCGCATCATCTTGTTGTGAATGCTGGTTGGCTCGTCATCGTTGTTTCCTTGCCCAGTATTGGGAGTTGATAAAATAGTCCGCTAAGAGTTTTGATACTTTGTGGATTCCTGTTAGTCAGCATGTAGATGTAGATGTGGAAGTGCCAGGGTTGAAATCGATCGGAACACCAACACTTGCAACAAAGCGGTTTGCTTTTACCAATGTAGCTTCCCATTCTGACTCCGATCGTGCTGTATGCAGCTGATTGCCGGTAACTTTGATCAAGTCTGCTGTTCGCAGCAACACAAGACCGCTTTGTTGTACTTGCTCGGAGAATGCATTCGTTATACCCAGCACCTTTTCCAGCATGTGAAGGTAGAGGATGCAGGAGACAGATTCTAACCTAGTTTTCAAACCAATAGCCTTGGTGGAGCTGTCTTTTTGCAGTGAAATAGTTGCTTGCGGTACAGCCAGAATAGGTTCGTAACGCAAAATGATCTTGATTGCTCTGTACCAATATAGCCACCATGTGTTGGCAGTTCTCTCTAGATGGACAGTTTGTTTTAAGTGTTTCTGCTCCTGTATAAACAACTCAGTCTGGTGTTACTGTTATCTATAGGGAAACAGCAGTTAGGATGTGCATGTGGTATGTGCCTATAGCTCTTTCTTTCACACGTACCTAATTATTAAAGCGTGTCGCTCCTTCTTCGATAGATCCTTTGTCTCATAAATCAAAATTGCAAAGAATTTTGTGTCTTGAATTTCAGCAACGATTGTATTTTGTATTCGCAGACCAAATATCTGAATCGGGTCATTTTGGTACTCGTGTGATGAATAATGTCCGTACCTTCACTCCATTTTTCTTCTGTGGTTTTCATCGGCCTCAGAAAACACGTTCAACAGTTCGACAAAGTGTCCTCTATTGTTAGATGTACCTGATTCATCGTGCCTTCGGAAAGGCAATCCTTGTCGGCCAAAAAAACTTGCCGCTCTAAGAAGAGCTTTAACGTGAGCTTAGTTTTCTTAGACATCTGCTGACCTCCCTGTAGATAGCTGTGATGCTATAGACGTTTTTTCATCCAAACATATGGCCTGATACTCTGACCTTGCAACGATTGAGCTTTTATGACGGCCACTTTTTGTATGTTGCCTCGAGAGCATGTATATCCTTCCACTTATAAAATCATTTATGAATAAATGTTCTATTTCCTACATTTTCTCATTTTATTAAAAGAATGCCCCACAAAATGATGGCAAGATAAACAATAAACAGCATCTTCTTTGATAGACAGTTCGATCCACTCGTGCATATGGTAGAAATGAAGTGGTCGCCCAGTCAGCCCCCCCAATTGGCGCCACTGTTTTTGAGTGTGCGAGTTAAGTGTTGTAGCGGCCTCTAGTGGCTACTACATCCGACGCTCGCCGCCTGAACTGAAAAGTAATACACAGTAATGATTTCACCAATATTTCATAAATAAATTCATATTTTTTTCTTACAACGACCTATTAAAGCTTAACAACAAAAAAATTGGCAGAATTTTCTATTTGAGTTTGTGAGTTAAGTGTACCGTACATATTATTATTATTATTATTATTATTATTATTATTATTATTATTATTATTATTATTATTTGCTTATTTAGCAGACGCCTTTATCCAAGGCGACTTACAGAGACTAGGATGTGTGAACTATGCACCAGCTGCAGAGTGACTTACAATTACGTCTCACCCGAAAGACGGAGCACAAGGAGGTTAAGTGACTTGCTCAGGGTCACACAATGAGTCAGTGGCTGAGGTGGGATTTGAACCGGGGACCTCCTGATTACAAGCCACTGGACCACACATTATTATTATTATTATTATTATTATTATTATTATTATTATTATTATTATTATTGGTCTACTTACCAAGACTGTGTTTTTTGTTTTTTTTTACACTTAAGACTTGTTACATTCGACTCCAGTTAAATGATATAGCTCGGTTGGTGTACAAACTGGATAGCCAACAGTGTCTGATTTCTAATGAAGTACAGTTTATAGAAGGGAAGGACACATTCCCTACAGTAAAAATGTAGGAGCAACAGTAATCCAGGAATCATATATAGAAAAGAAACTGAACATGATTTGGGGACAGTGCAGCTTTAAAAGCCCTATTTGCTGTGTGCCCAAGCCCAATATGTAAGCAAGTGTGTGATAATCCTGCTGAATTCAAAGCACACAGATCCAGACTATTCTGCTGCTTATGTTGTCATCGAAACTGACGCAAGTGATGGCTTAAAGGGTTATGGACTGACTTTTACTTTGGGGAAAGGCACAGAAATTGGTAAGTTGCTCCACGTGTTTATAAAAAAAGTATAATGCACCAAATGTATTGCGTCATTCTGGAGGGGTGATCTTTTCTGGATTTGCACATACAGTACTGTGTATAAATTCACAGGCTTTTAAAACACTAAATATCATTATATATGGATGAATATATTTCTATTGAGTTATTTTCCCATTTGATGCAGGAAAGTTAGAGCATAAGAAAATTACAGTATAAAAACTGGCTTATCAGTCTTATCAGAATTTAGGATTTAAACATTTATAAACTATACAAGTGTTAAATAATGTTGTTAAAACTATGTGTTAAATAACAATCTTAGCTTTACTTTTAATGCAGTAGTGACAGTACAGTGTATTGTAATTATTGTGTAATGTTTTCTACATATTATGCTGTAAATATTTCATTTTTTATGCAGTAAATTGAAAGAGCTTATTTATGATGAGTTTTCTGATCCAAAAAGGCCTCTTTTTTCAGATATGTAAATATATTCCAGCATGCTATGGTTTCAATTAACCATTGATCCCATACAACTGTATATATATTTGTGGAAGATACTGATGTTGTTGTCACAGCCACCTATACCTTTACCAGTTCCAATTTCAGTGTTTGTTCTATTCTGACCATCAAAAAGAAACTGCTATAGTAGTTAGCTGGTTCTAATAGTGGGTGCTAATCTGATTGTCTCCAAATTTTTAATATTCACCCTCACCAATTTAAAAAAAAAAAAGAAAAAAAGTTGAGGTTGTGCAGTTTAGCTGTCGGTTAATCTAGAAATTGACACGAAACATTCATGCTTTGTTCATGCTTTGTTAACTCTTCCGTGTGACCCTTTCCTCAGTTGTGTGTGCTGTGAAGGCCCTCTCAGCGCATGTTGTTGGGAAGCATGTGACGGAGATTGTGAACGACTTCCGTGGGTTTTACAGGCTGCTCACAAGTGATGGGCAAATGAGATGGGTAATTACTTTGTGATCCAGGAAATGCATTTCAAACCTCCTGTTCAGGACAACTTTACAGAAGAACCACTTGTATATTGTGACCACTCTGAGTCATGTGATTTTCCAATCCAAAACCTGCCAGAACGCAAAGGATAATGTAACACTCCCTGTGGGTCAAAAGACTTTCTTTTAAAGTCTGTTTAAAAATATAAATGTTTCTGTCCGTATCAAATGCCAACGAAGCAGAATGAACAGATGTCCAATTTTAAAATGCAGCTGAATGTTACTGTAGCAAATTTCCCACAACTGAAATCAATTTGTCACAGCAGGAGCATCTGCGTGTAACTAAGTGCACTGTGTAAGGTTACAGATTACTGAACTAGTATGCAAATGTTCTGTAACAGATTGGTCCAGAGAAAGGTGTCATACAGCTAGCCACAGCAGCCATTCTCAATGCAGTCTGGGATCTGTGGGCTAAATCCGAAGGCAAGGTAAAAGACAACATTTCATATTTTCATCTGATGGAAGTAGTCTGGGGAAAAATACATTTGACAAACATTTCTAGTAATAGTTTCTTCAGTTTTATGAAATCAGTAGCCAAAATGTAAAAGCTTTACAATTCAACCTCACACAATAACACTATACAAATACAGACCTTTTTGAAGATGAAATATAAATATCAAGAAAAATGCAGTGTATTAAAATGACTGGCCATTTAGCTGTGTAGGAGGTTAGGAAATTCCAGGATTCAAGATTTCTGCTTAATTCAACTTCTGACAAAAGCAGACAAACCACGGTTCTAATGCTTCTTTCCTTTTCATTAGCCACTTTGGAAGTTGCTGGTAGATATGGTGAGTTAATACATGCCTCTTCTACTGCTTTTGTTAGAAGCCTTCTCAATGGGCTACTGCTTGCCATTAACTTAAAAGTGGGATCTATGCTGTGTGTTACTGATATGTACATCTAAGCTCATGAGTAGTTGTATTTGTAATGCAGTGCTGGGAGAATGACAATGAAAGCCCATGGCAAAATTTCTTTCTTTTTATTGGAGACATAGCCTACACCAATCCCTGCTTGGCTTTTTTGCTTTAAAAATAATCACTTACTTTTATCCACGGCAACCTTACTCTACATTCCATGACCAGACAAAAGGCACAGATATAGCTTGCTAACTGTGGAATTTGTATAATGTTCTGTCATAGGACCCTAAAAAGCTTGTATCCTGCATAGACTTCAGATACATCACTGATGTGCTGACAGAGGAAGATGCTTTGGGTAAGTTTTGTTTTGTTCTTTTTCTGACGGTATGATTCACAATGCACATCACCTGTCCGTGCTTTTACCAGGTGAGCCACTCTGGGAGCACAATCTGGGTATACATGGTTGTCTGCCTGTCTGTACATTACACATTTCACATACTGTATATCTTGAACTGCTTGTCCCATAGTGTTAGCTTCATAAGGAAGTTCTTTGGTATATTGAAATATGCACACATGTATTTTCCTCAAGAGGTGATTTATGGACACACTTTGTAAGAATCCACTGCCATATCTTGTAGGCATTTACAATTCTGCAGCTGCTCCCTACTCAGATGTAGGGTTAGAAACTTCTAGTAGTCCTGCACCCAGTCCTGGTTTCAGAACACCCTTTGTTTAAGTATATTGAAATGAACAGGTGCCATGACTTTGAACAATCGGGCCCCTTTAAATCTGCTCTGAACTGATCACACTTGGATAAGTCTCACATGAGTCTGTAGGCTGACTGTTAGGAGCTGTTCGTCCAACGACGAGGGAAGGAACAATATGTTTAACAGGGGTTGCTCCAATTCCTGGCTTCTGAATCATTTAATTAATAGACTTAATTTATTGTAGTTCAGAAACCCAGGACTGTGTGCAGGCTAGTGTGAGTTTCTAACCCTGCAGACGGCTGCCATATTGTTGGTTTTTTTTTGGATGATAAAGGCCTAACGATTTCAGATACTGGCTTCCTACTTCGTACACAGTGGTATGCTGTGATTTCCTAGGGTGAGTTTGCTTGTGGGTGCAAAGCCTGCTGGGGACCATGAAATTGACCTCTGACCTAAAATGGCTGCCATGTTATGGTCAAGTGACTTTTTTAAATTTCCTCTGTATATATAGTACACTGTGACAGTCATTGTCTGTTTGGTACATAGCTGTATTCTTAGATTTTCTAAATTCCGTTACCAGTGTTGTCCAGTACACATTAACTCTTTAAATGCCACCTTGTTTGAACCTCAGGCCATCAATAATACAGACCACATGCTTTCAACCATAGTCTTCACAGGTTGTATTCTATGATTCTCTCAATGCACTTCCATTACAGGGTATGTCTAGTAGAAATTAACCCTTTTTCACTTTTTCTTTTTACTTCATGTTTACAAACCATGCAGTCTGATGTTACATAACTGTTGGATTCTGACACTGTTTAGAGCATTAGAATATGATCTGGGGCTATATGAGACATAGATGTCAATGACATACTTGTTTAAAGGGGATGTCCCATTTGAGCCTTCTAAGATCAGTTAAATATGGTCAACATATCCAGTTGCAATACAAAAATAAAACACTATTCGCATGTAAAACACATTTTTATTGAAACGCTCCTCCATTGATGCACTCAAGTAGTACATTTTAAATGCAGTCTGTCGTATGATTCTTAACCTTTGTACTAGTTTTATTGTCTTTTTGGATGTTCATATTATTCTATTTCTACAGATATCCTCCAGAAAGCTCAAGCAGGGAAGAATCCAAGGGGTATGTATATTTGGAAATTAAAAAGCCAGCTGCAGTAGAGAGATAATGTTCCATGGGGCACACAAAGTTTAAAAGGGTGTAGGGGGGGGGGATGCAATGCAACACCCCAGTTAATATAGGATTGAGATACATTTATTCATTAAATTATTGTTGTTATTTATGTCTAAGGTAACTTAACATTTTACTTTCAGAGAAACACATTCTGACACATGGATATCCTGCTTACACTACATCGTGTGCTTGGCTTGGTTACCCAGATGAACAATTAAAACAGGTTGAAAGATTAATTTAATAAATAACATTTCAAAACTATGCTTGTGACTTGCTGTATTAAGGGTATTTTTATAATGCATCGTCAGTTTTATTTTAAATATATGTATTTTTTTTTATTTTGATTTTATCATGTTTCTTATCAAATGTATTTTTGTTTGACTGTAAGTCGCCCTGGATAAGGGAGTCTGCTAAGAAATAAATAATAATAATAATAATATGTATACAGAAGTCCTGAAGATTCATGCTATTTCAGTATAAACGTTGTAAGGCTGTGTTTGCTTTTGCTTGTAGCTCTGTAGAAAGGCACTGGAGGATGGCTGGACAAGGTGAGTTTTATACATCCAAACAGTTGGGTTTTTTTCCAACCTTTGTACAGTGATTCCTGTACTAAACATTTTATAAGTGACTTATCAGTAATTATAGCCATAAATATATGTTGGTCTTTGTGTTTTATACAGCAGTAACTATTCATATTGATATGATACACATTAAAACTGTAACTGTTTATTTGAAACTATTTGAGTGCTTCCTGTTATTGTAAAGTTTAAAGTGTCATCTTTAAATGTTTAGAAAATTAAATAGAATCTAAGTCCCCTACAGACCTAATACCATGTCTCATAGAGAGAGACCTATCCGATAGACCTAAATGTTGAGTTAGGAATGTTAACTGGGTTCCGTTTGCTAAGAGTTCGGTTTTTTTTTTTTTTTTTCGGGAGTTTTAAAGTAAAGGTCGGTGCCGACCTACCCGATGATATCCGCAGATGTAAACTGATCAGAGAAATGATAGGAACAGACAATACCCTGGTGAGGAGGATTTTCTGATTGCTGTAAACCATACTCTCCTACTATAAACACTTTATTTGTGATAGTTATTGGCACACTCACTTTCTCTTCTGGGAAAAGCTACAGAGCTTCCCTCTCCTCGGTTTAAAAGACGGAAGAGAGACTGCAGAGCTAATTTAGAAAACTACACCATCTGCTGGCATTTGGTAGTCATTGCAAGCTTAATATTTGCCCTATTGTAAATAACTGAAGCACATATAATAACGTCGGCCCATCTGACATGGATTTAAGTTAACAGTAATAGCGATATCAGTATTTATACTAGTCATTGTTCTACGTTTCAAAAATGTGTGATTTCAAGGACTTTCACTGATGGCTTTTGAAAATAAATCTTCCTTGGACTATTATTGCAATTGTGTTGTTGATTTCTTAACCAGTGATTGAGTTTGGCTTTTTTTTTTGTTTTGTTTTGTTTTGTTTATTCCCAATAAAGTAGATGATTGATGCCAATCAGCGATGGGATGTTCAAGAAGCCATTGAATGGGTTTCCAAGTTAGCAGAGTTTAAACCCTTATGGATAGAGGAACCAACCTCGCCTGATGATATTCTCGGCCATGCAACCATAGCCAGGGTATGAGATGAGGGATTAGTAGTGGCAGTTATCACCTCTTTAGGAATCAGGACTGGAAAATGCAATAAGAAGTCCTTGTCAGTGTCTGTTGTATTATTAGAAATACTAAGATGTAACTTTTATCAACCTATACCCCACAGGATAAGCTAGAACTGCATTTTATTGGAGCCTTTTACAGCACTAGGGAATCACCCTGGATTGCATCAACCACCTACTCATGGATAATCCTGGGATAATCACAGTGGGGGATGCAATCCAGGGGGTAAAGTTTATTTTTAGTACTACAGTATATACAGTAATACCGTATATCAACTTTTTTCCCCCCCTTTGTATAGTTGTTTCCATTGTGTCATTAAAATATAAATTACATAAACCTGTGTCTTTTAGGCATTGTCTCCCTTGGGAATTGGAGTAGCAACTGGAGAGCAAGTGAGTGCTTTTTAGTTTTTAAGAAATGCTTTCGACAGTGAAATGGAATGATGCAAATGTCCATGCTTTTTTATTATTTATTTATTTATTAGCAGACACCCTTATCCAGGGCGACTTACAATTGTTACAAGATATCACATTATTACAATAACATTTTTGATATGTCATCAAAAAGGTGGATGAATGAATCCTGTTTTAAATACCATTATACACAGCTGTAACAATTACTATATTCACACACTTATTTTTTTGAGATTCAGCTTTTATTAGGGAGCTTCCCTAAATCCTTTACTAAATCCAACTATGGGAGCGCACAGAGCACATACAACAGTGTATGGAAACTTTGGTAGGATCTACAATATCTGAACTAATCTTCTCTGTTCAATAATAACCTAACGTTGCTGAAGAGGTTGATCATGGCGGATAAACGGGTAGGGCGGATATGTGAAGGGCGGATACGCGATGGATTACTGTACCAACAGTGATTTATTTTACACAAAGTGAACCAAAGCAACTAAATTTGCCTTCAGTTTAGCAAAAAACAGTTTTGGGATTGAATGCTTACCATATTGAGATATCTGTTTTATACTGGAGAACCAGAGGAAAATTAAACCGCTGAAACAACATTTTTTTGCCATGCATTAAATGCATTTTGTGGCCTTTTTCTCAAGACATTAATTCACATGATTGTACATTTTAATATGTATATATTTATGGTAATTTTATATTCTCAATGAGCAAGAAAATCAGGAGAGGATCTGAATCAAAAGTGAAATGAGGTTGGTGGTTTGGACTTTAGCCTTCAGTAAACAGTAATCTGTTATAGCACAATTGTCACAGGCTGACGGTCTTAAAAAGAGACCGAGGGATGGATCGACAACTGCTCTCCAACCACCTAAGGAAAAGGCTGCCATGGACTTCAGTCAATGGGACTACCAATCCAGTGCATTGAAACACCAGCATTGATCATTTAAAATGTAGAACAAATAAAACCGCCCTGTACATGCTGCTCTGTGATTTGAACTTGAATTTCACTCGTTTTTATGAACTCATTATTATTTTATTTTCAGTGTCACAACAGGGTGATGTTTAAACAGATGCTTCAGGCTAAAGCTCTGCAGTTTGTTCAGATTGATAGCTGCAGGCTAGGGAGTGTTAATGAAAACCTCTCTGTGTTGCTAATGGCCAGCAAATTCCAAGGTAAGAACATGAGAAAAGGCTAGTATTATCTGTGGGGCCTTCGTGACTGCAGCTTGTGTAAATGTTTTCTGGCCTTTTTTCTAGTGCCTGTGTGTCCCCATGCCGGAGGAGTTGGTCTCTGTGAACTAGTGCAGCACTTAATATTGTTTGACTACATTGCTGTATCTGGAAGTCTTGAAAACCGGTCTGTAACAGAATACACACATTCTTAACATTTCTTTAGACATCCCATATTTATGTAGTTTTCCGTAAACTGGAATTAGAGTTCAAGTCATCGATATGCTTGGAATAAAGTATGCCGTGAATCTTGCCAGGATGACAGGTGATTATGGGGGAGAGGATGGTAAAGTTGCTCTGAGCAGGTGCTCTTGTAGTCACACTTGAGCCCCTCCATACTACTGTTATAGTGCATACTTGTTTCTTTTCCTATGGATATCCTTGAACTGGTCAAGTAACTTTTGAGCAGTTCTGCACATTACTGGTTCAGAAACAGGACGATTAATGGTTGCCAGTGGGTGTCTGCAGTACAATGTATAATGTAATCCATTTTATTGACTTATCTTTAAAAGCATAGCCCTCTGTGTTTTAACTATTCATATATTGCATTTTAATATTGTTTTAGATTAATTTGTATCATTTCTAATGTTACTATTTGTAAGCAGTAGTAGTGTTTGCCAAAACATTGTGTGTGTATATATGTGTGTGTGTGTGTGTGTGTGTGTGTGTGTGTGTGTGTATATATATATATATATATATATATATATATATATATATATATACACACCTATATGATTAAACCTTTTATTATTTTTTTCAGGATGTGTGAATATGTAGACCATCTCCATGAGCATTTTGCATACCCAGTGATAATTAAAAACGCTTCCTACATGCCACCAAAGGTATTCTCTTTTCTTTCTCCCCTGCTTTTATTTTTAGCCTGTGTCTCTTTAGTTAGTAGTCGCTTTCCACCTCTCTCTGTGTAGTTTCAAGAAAGTCATCTGCCAGTTTCTTCTTTTTTTTTTTTTTTTAATCAGACAGGATTAGAATGTCTGGTCTGATTACTTTCTGGTTTTCCCTTTTAGATTCGATCTTAGATATAGCATTACACATGTTGCTACAACTGTTTAAATAGCACACCTATCATTTTTATTTTCATTAACATCCTGACGTTTTACACTTAACTTTAAAGTCAGTTTCAAAGCTCTTTTCAAAATGTCTGCTCTAGTGCACTGATAGTGTAAGGATTATTGTCAACATTGTCAAACAGGTAACACAGCAGTAATGACCCATGATGTGGTATTGAACAGAAAAGCCAGAACTTTTGTTTTTTTATCACTCTTCCTGCAGTGATTTAGAGCAGGGGTTCCCAAACTGTGGTCCGCGGCACAAAGGTGGTCGAGACACAGTCCTGGGAGCAATGAGTGAATGACATTCTATGTATTTTTTTCTATTAATAGCAAAAAGCAGGTGCCAGCAGCAGCTGTAACTGTAGAACAAAGTGTAGCAAGGCAGTATTGGCGGACTGTCAATCAAAGCAGAAATTCACAAATCAGAGCTAACAGATTGCCTACCTGTAGGCGGGATGTAGAGCGAGAGCTTTGACAATATGGCAGTGTTAAGGTCATGTGATCGCTCTACTGGCAGATGTAAAAAGTGTGTTCAGTATTACTAAAATTACAATATATCGAATCCACTACCAAAGAAGAATACATTTTGCAAAGTATGAACAAAAAAGGCAGCTACAGGAGTTTGAATGCATTTGTACCGTGAGCTCAGTATTGAGATGCTCAGTTTTTCATACTAACTTTTGTACTTTAACATTCATTTAAAAATGTTGCAAGCCAACTGAATGTGATTTTTACAAGTTGTATTTGGTTGTACAGAGTAGTGGCAAAAGAAGCATCTTATGCAAGGCTCTTGTTTCCTTCTGTATTGTGTGCATTCGTCTTTTTTGTGCATTACAGTTCAACGTGAGAGGTAAATGCTGGATGTTTTTAGTTAGTTTCAGAATTGGGATTTACGAGTTATGTTTTTGTGCACGTTGTACTGGTTTTACTCACAAGTGATTCCTTTTCAGGTATTTATGAACATTTATTCAAATGAATAAAGGACAGTTTAGATTAGGTTTAGACAAGGAGAGCTAATAGTGAGTCGCAGTGCCTAATGCAGCTGAACAGGTGGGCCTCAGGTAAAAAAAAGTTTGGGAACCCCTGATTTAGAGGACAGATCTCAAACCCTGGTGCACTAGAGCAGACATTTTGAAAACAGCCTTTAAAGTTATAAGTGTAAAAAGTTGTCGGGATGTTTAATAATGAAAACAAAATTACAGGTATGTTATTTAAACATTTGTAGCAACACGTGAGGACGTGTAACACTATATTTTTGGAACCCCCACTATTTACTCTTTAATTGATAAAGAACTCTGCAGATCCCAGATTTAGCAAGTCTTATAAATCTCCCTGCAGTGGCCCTGGATTCAGGTCTAATGTCTGTACAGAAAAGAAAGAAGAAAAAAGAAATATTGATGGCCATTTTCGTCTTCTATAATACTTGTAAAGACGTCCTTTCTCTAACCTGGCATGAACAGCCCATTGCAGAATGTTTTATAAATGCTCAACAGGAATTAAAGATGGCTTTATAGATGCACGTTTGTCACATTTTGGTTTTCAGCTATAAATGCGTACCACTCTAATTGTAATGAAACTTGAAGTGTGCATAACTTAATACTGGTGTCCTGGGTAGGGTTGCCAACTTTCCATGTAGAAGCCCTGGGGCAGTTCAGGGATAAATGTTAATTAACTAAGATTAGGTTTATGTCCCATTTTGTGTAAGTAAAATGGCTGTTGAAATTAACAAACAGTTTAATTGACTGGAGCAGTTGCTCACAGCAATGACTAAGTGTCTTAATCTCCACTCAGGATCCAGGATATTCCACAGAAATGAAGGAGGATTCAGTAAGGAGATATCGGTTTCCTGATGGAGAGGCCTGGCGGGAACTTTGCTAAGCACAAGGTTAAATCTTAACCACACAGATTGTCAGCCCCAAGTTTTCTCGTGTCTTCTGTATGATTTATTCTGTTGATCTAACCAGCAGAAGTAGCAAAATGCTGCCACCAATTACACTACATAAGCCCAACTCCAGGGACTACTGGAATAATTTAAACAGTGGTGGTACTTGCATTCCTTTGTGTACACATTACTAACATAAAGCATTGGTTAACACATGACAAAATGACATCAGAAAGCTGGGTTTCCATTTAACAGCTGAAGATTAAATCTGAAACATTCAAGTTTGCTTAGCACTGATAATTTGTGGTTGAAATATATATATATTAGTGCCTTGCAAAAGTATTCAGACCCCTGACCAATTCTCTCATATTACTGAATTACAAATGGTACATTAAAATTTCGTTCTGTTTGATATTTTACTTTAAAACACTGAAACACAAAATCAATTATTGTAAGGTGACGTTGGTTTTATGTTGGGAAATATTTTTAAGAAAAATAAAAACTGAAATATCTTGCTTGCATAAGTATTCAACCCCTGTGCTGTGGAAGCTCCCAGTTTACACCGATGAAAGAAATTGCCCTAATGAGGACACAATTACCTTACCATTGGCCTCCACCTGTGAACCATTAAAGTTGCTGTCTCATTTTCTGGATAAAAAACCCACTGTTGAAGGATCATTAGTCAGGCTGTGAATCTGAAGGAAAATGAAGACCAAAGAGCATTCTACAGAAGTTAGAGATAAAGTAATACAAATGCATAGATTAGGGAAAGGGTACAAAATAATATCCAAGTGTTTGGATATCCCAGTGAGCACAGCTGGATCAATAATCAGGAAGGCCGTCCCTCAAAACTCAGCACTCAAACAAGAAGGAGACTTGTGAGAGGCCACAGAGAGGCCAACAATCACTTTGAAGGAGCTACAGAGTTCAGTGGCTGGGAGTGGAGTAATGGTGCACCAGTCAACCATATCAAGAGCTCTGCATAACACTGGCCTGTATGGGAGGGTGGCAAGAAAGAAGCCGTTACTCAAAAAGTACCATCTGAAAGCACGGCTGGAGTTTGCCAGAAAGCATGAGAGTGACCCAGCTGTGATGTGGGAAAAGGTTTTGTGGTCAGATAAGACCAAGACAGAGCTTTTTGGCCAAAACTCAAGGCGCAAACCTAACACTGCCCATCCCTACAGTGAAGTATGGTGGTGGCAGCATCATGCTGTGGGGATGCTTCTCATCAGCAGGGACTGGGCATCTTGTTAAAATTGAAGGAAGAATGGATGGAGCAAAATACAGGGAAATACTGCAAGAGAACCTGCTTCAGTCCGCTAAAAACTGAAGCTTGGGAGGAAATTCACCTTTCAGCAGGACAATGATCCCAAGCACAAGGCCAAAGCAACATTTGAGTGGCTCAAGAACAAAAAGGTGAATGTCTTACAGTGGCCCAGTCAAAGTCCTGATCTCAATCCCATTGAGAATCTGTGGCACTATTTGAAAATTGCGGTCCACAAGTGTCGTCCAACCAACCTGAACAAATCTGCCAAGAAGAATGGGCCAAAATCACTCCGACACTGTGTGCAAAGCTGGTACATACTTACTCCAAAAGACTTAAAGCTGTTATTGCAGCGAAAGGTGGCTCTACCAAATATTAACGTGTGGGGGTTGAATACTTATGCAAGCAAGATATTTCAGTTTTTCATTTTTCTTAAAAATATTTCCCAACATAAAACCAATGTCACCTTACAATAATTGATTTTGAGTTTCAGTGTTTTAAAATAAAATATCAAACAGAACGAAATTTCAATGTACCATTTGTAATTCAGTAATATGAGAGAATTGGTCAGGGGTCTGAATACTTTTGCAAGGCAGTGTGTGTGTGTGTGTGTATGTATATATATATGTATATATATATGTATGTATGTATATATATATATATATATATATATATATATATATATAGCTTCTGAAATTCACTTTCCCTGATATGGAATGCAGTGGTAAAATATTTCATTTTGTAACTCAACATAACTATAATGTACAGTTTTTATAACTATAATGTACAGTGTTTTCTTTGTGCCAGTGAGTGTCCATGTTTATGCAATGAGTGTTTGTTTAATGGTGTACAAAAGAGAACAAAAAAAGAAAAAGTGCCAAACATTACTGCATTTATTACAACTGACAATCAATCATAAAAAGATTAATGAAAATGTATGTATATAAAAATTAATAATTAAATCATTCAAACTTAAAGCTACTGCATCCACATCATTTAAAGTAGTAAAGTGGTTACACTGCCATCTGCATTTTAATAGCAGGGTGGGGGTTATATCCAATAATTTCAAAGTCTTCAGCTTTGAAGTCATCAATACTATTCACTTTGCGCAAGATGTTCAGTTTAGGAAAAGGCCTGGGTTCTCTCTGAAGCTGTAATGAGAGGTACAAAAATACATCAATCACTGCCTTGATTTTCAAAATCCATACAGCACTTTATTTTTCTAGATATTGCGTTTATTTGAATGATCTAAAACAGGGATGTTTCTCCCACAGGGGTGATTTACAGACCCACTTTACGACCAAACAGACTTGTAAGCAGGAGGTCCTCGGTTCAAATCCCACCTCAGCCACTGACTCACTGTGTGACTCTGAACAAGTCACTTAACCTCCTTGTGCTCCGTCTTACGGGTGAGATGTAATTGTAAGTGACTCTGCAGCTGATGCATAGTTCACACACCCTAGTCTCTGTAAGTCGCCTTGGATAAAGGCGTCTGCTAAATAAACAAATAATAATAATATGGGCAGTAGTTGTTAGGGCTCTGGTCTCTTGACTGGAGGGTCATGGGTTCAATCCCAGGTGGGAGATACTGCTGCTGTACCCTTGAGCAAGGTACTTTACCTAGATTGCTCCAGTAAAAACCCAACTGTATAAATGGGTAATTGTATGTAAAAAATAATGTGATATCTTGTAACAATTGTAAGTCGCCCTGGATAAGGGCGTCTGCTAAGAAATAAATAATAATAATATGAACACAATTGTACATCAGTGACTCGGTATTAATTGGGAATTCTGGTTTAAGAATCGTCAGCTCTTACCTGGATTTTTAAAGGCTCAATGTGGTTTAAATAAATATGCGCATCTCCCAGTGTGTGTACAAAATCACCAGGCTGAAACAAAATGCAAACAAACATCAAACAACCGTTCAAATATATGCAGAGCAAGTATGGCAAATCTACTTGTTTTTGGTTGACAAAGGGTAGTCTATAAAACCATACCACCACTTTTTTTGCAGGCCACAACATACATTAGGAGAGAGGTTTCTACTGAAGCATAATCCTTTTCTTCAGCACAAGCAAAAATTACTAACGATTTAATAGACCTTTACAAATTGTGTTTTATTGAAGTCGTTGCCGTCATGCATTTTCTTAAATATAAAGTAAATCCTTTAGAACTCTTGTAAACTAATACACGTAGCTTGTTTTGGGCTTGAAAAGTTGTCTTAGTATGAAAGAAAATGTATATAAAAAAAAACACACACAACTTTTGTAGTACCTTTAGTCCTGTAATATGGGCAATCATATACGTGAGCAATGCATAGCTGGCAATGTTGAACGGGACACCCAGTCCCATGTCTCCCGATCGCTGGTAGAGCTGACAGGATAATTCACCATTACACACATAGAACTGGCACAAGGCATGGCAGGGAGGAAGAGCCATTTGAGGTAGATCTTGAATATGAATAAAAAACTAAATGTTAATACAATGAAAACAGGCATACAAATTCAGAGAGTGCCATATGCTTTCTATTTACTACTAATGCAGAATGAATGGCTGAGAGATTTGTTCTTTCTTTGTTTTAACACAGAAAACGTGTTATTTAACAATGGTAACTGACAATGTACCACATGAATGTTGTCCTAATTTTGACAGAAACCCATTTTGGGGGTAAAAATGAAGCTCATTTATCCCACCCTGTAGTAAATTGATAACATTTTATTATTACCTATTTTTAAAGATGGGAAGATTATCTATATACGGATACCAATAAACTTTACTTAGTAAGCAGGGTTTTTAAGTAAAAGAATGTTCATGCATCATTCTTAAATAGAGAACATCCTGTGACTTGCCATGAAATAATTTGCATATAGTCAAAGACCGGACCATTATCTATTCAAGCATTCCAAGATTGTTAGTAAGAAAGCTGTGGTAACTGGGGTAATATGGGCACTACAAACCCTCAGGGGGTGGTGTTACAACACTTTTTCCAGTTGATTTGATATAGATTGTTTGACAGCATATTTTAAATGACAAGTCCAAGATAATTCTCATAGCCAGTCCAAAATGTCAACAGGTTTACTCAGGCTGCTTTTAAAACGTCTGTCCTTTTATAATAAATAAAATACCTTTGGGATTCCAAGCACACATGATAATCCTTCTGTCTTCAGGGTTGGTTTTAATGGTGTCAATAACTTTCTGCAGCTGATCATCACCTTGTCGAGTGTAATCTAAACATTACAAAAAAAGTGTATATATTAAAATTAATCGCAACCAAGGAGTCATGTATATTTTGCTTTAAAAGTCTGAATCTGGTAAATTTCAAGTTTTACCAGTAACTGTCAACATTTACCAAGTGGTAAAACGTCTGGGATTATGAAGAAATATATTGCTTTTCAGACATTTACCGAAAGCTTATTGGTAAAGGCACTGTTATTCTTGAGACTTAACGGTACATGTCCCGAGTAAAATGTTATCATGTTTTTCAGACATTTACCACTTTACTCGGTAAATGTCGACATTTACCAGTAAATTTTGACATTTTCCAATGTTAAGACTTTTACCATAACATATACATTGTTTGACATGAATATTGGAAGCATATACTGTGTATGTGTGTGTGTGTATATATATATATATATATATATATATATATATATATATATATATATATATATATATATATATATATATGGGAACAGCAATAATAGCACATTTTTTTACTGTTATGTTTATTAACAGTAATTATGTTAAAAACAAAAAAAAAGTGTCCAATTATTTTGTTCTCAACCTTCGATCCCACTGCCAAGCCAATCAGCTTGAGCGCTGCTCTAGAGGGCAGTAGTTGCTGCTGTTCAGGTTTATAACATTTACAGCTCCACATTTCAAATGGGATCTCCATCCAAGACAGTAAACTCGGAACAGCGAGGACCAAACCTACACTTCCTTGACTCACCCTGCACACTACAAAATAGTGCAATTACCAGGATAGTATCTCTGGGGTCCCACGTGCATATTAAATAGGTTACATTTAATACTTTTGGGAGCTGTGAAAAACATAGGTGACCATCTGTAATTTTACTGCAACGACTCCTGTATGTGTTTTAAATGTGAAGCAAAAGGGTAAGCAATCACACCTGTGTTCATATCCTTGTATTCAGCCCCAAAGTGTCGCCACTGGAAGCCGTAGACAGGCCCAAGGTCTCCTTCCTCTCTTGATGTAAAGCCGCTTCTGTCTAAAAACTCTCGCGATCCATTGGCATCCCAGATTTTCACACCCTTTGCAGACAGTTCTTTGGCATTTGTTGAACCCTAACCAAATGAAAAAAATAGCAATGTTCACCTGTGCCTGCACATTTTAGATTAACATCACTGGACTCAGAGTTATAACAATATTGGAGAAGGTATATACATTTAGATTTCCCACTGTTCCCCACCCCCCATATACTCAGTTTATTTTACTAGTATATAGCCTATGAGAAGTCATTTGAAACAACAGAAGATAACCTATTTTATTTGGCAGAAATTATTTTTTTGTAGTGCACCAGAGCTTTACGGAGCCACAACTTTCTTTACCTTGATGAACCATAACAGCTCTTCCAGTATGCCTCGCCAGAACACTTTCTTTGTTGTCAACAGTGGAAACTGGTCTGCAATAATATCAATGTACTGTCAGTTTATGCGATACATTTGGTCCTTAAACTTTATTGCAATTAATGAATGTGACCAAAGGCATTCTAATTCCGTACTCTTAAAGATGTAGGCTATATGACAGACATGTTTGATGATAACAACAACAATATAAAACACTTCCTTGCGCCACTACTAAATTAGCGCCAAATGCAAGATTTCAGAATGACCATGCAAAATCAAACAGTAAAACAGATATGACTGTAATATAGTTGTGGTATCAGAAATCCCATTCCCTCTTCCATTTTTTATTGAGCATTTCTTACTTACTAGAGTGAATAATAATTAATTTTATGATGCCAATTTTAGAATGCAGACTTATAAAAAACAAAACAACAAACAACAGCAGTTTACAAAATGCATCCACTTTACACAGAAGTCATTCGGCACATACATATATTTTGTTTAAAAATGCTAGGTATACCGCTTTTTTTTAAAATTTCTTCTTACCCCTCAAACTGTATCTTGCTTGTGAACCGAACACGGAGACGACCCCAGTACCAGTCCGGTCCCCTTTTCTGAATCCGTGTTTCATGACATACTCAACTTGATCCAAATATCCTTGCTCATCACAAAACATTGCGAAATTCTTCTCGGCTTTATAAGCTTCTTTCTGCTCCTTGTCATTAACTTCAGAAGCCCGCGCGCCTGCATTAATTTCTGAAGTAGCAGGCATGGTGTATTTATTAAACGTGAAAATGTTGAAATCTAAATATAATATGCTCTTGGATTCAGACTATGCAGTGCAAAACATTGTTGCATGCACCTTTTTTAATCCCTGCAAGCGTTCATTAAAAATATATATCTCTATTACACTTTATACTTTAACCTCAGATCACTCTCTTTCCTTAAAACAAAGCTGTCAGTGTTGTTAAATTCCCGCGCAGTTGCTCAAATACAGCAAACTGTGGGCGGGGAAGTGTTGTGGCAAGAGTTTAGAAGCTTGTTATGTGATCGGGGTGTAAGCGCCTAATACTGGTGACGTACTTGGAAGTGTGCGCTTAGCTTTTTTAAACGAGCATTAGGGTACTTATTCGTTTTAGGTTTCTATTTTTTTATGTCAATGTATGCCTTAAAAGTTATTTTAAGAGCTTTTGTTTTTTCTCCCGTAACTTCAGTGCTACTACTTCACTGATAACAATGTTTAAAAACAGGCATCTCCTTGTTTTTAATTCAAACCGAACACAAGCGAATGAGGTTAAATTTATGTTCCCTAATTTAAAATCTTAATGAGTCGTTGCAAAAATTGTATAACCTGTTGTGCATTTTTTAAAATTAATTTGCAAATTACTATCTAATTAAAGCCATTTAACTTCACTCGCTTTTTGTGTTCGGTTTTAAATATCAAGAAGTTGTGTTTTTTTGTTTTGTTTTGTTTTATAAGTGATTATCAATGAAACAGACTCAGAGGCCAGCATTTATCCGCGTTTGATTAAGAAAGGGTGTCGGCTCAAAATAACTTTAAAGGGACATCACGTGATCAGAAATTAATAATATATTTTATAAAAATACTATGATTATTGTATGTACGATTGTATTTTACAATAAATTAAACGGCGACTACAGTTTTGCAGTTTTGCAGTTTAGATTCATCATCCCAAACAGATTATATATATATATATATATATATATATATATATATATATATATATATATATATATATATATATATATATATACTTCCTTGTCTAATTTCAAAGAAATGGAGGGGAGGTGCAAACGGTGCTTAAAACTAAACGGCCAAAAAAAATTTAAGTTGTACCACTACCATGTACAGTGGCGAGTGTCAAAATAAATATGGGTTTTGAGGTGCAATAACCTACAACTGCTTAAGTCTTAGAAAAAAAAAGTTTTAATCACTTCAATAAAGAAGCTAGTGAAATTAAGTTATTAATAGTAAAAACTTAAAAACAGAGGAACAAAAGAATTTAAGTTGTAGACCCCAGGTATAGGTTGATGCAAAAAAAAAAAAAAATGCTTATAGAACTGTATACACTGTCTTTTGTAGGTTAGAATGATCCTCTGGTATCCAGTGCACTCTCCTCTATCAATGTAAAACAGGGGTGCTCTACAAGCAGCTCTTTCAATTGAAATAGGAAAACAAATTATTACAATATATTCAGACATTTACATTATTTTTTTCTCTTACATCTTTTAACTCTTCCTTTTGCAAATGATCTTTGGGTGTATCCTCTTATAAGGATATGTGCCTTTCAGAACACTCAATAGAACCCAAAGTATTCCATGTTACTGAAGTATGAGCTCAAAACACCATGCTGGCCAACATCATCAAGTCTAAGTCAAAACAACGCTTTCAGGCCAGTTCAGTTCTGCATAATCTGCATTATAGTCCAATAGCCAGACTAGATTTGACTACCAAATGGAGGGACTATAAGCCACTATGGTTTTCAGTTAGCCTGATGTCTGAACTGTCTTGAATCATGTGATGGACATTCCAGATTCCTAGCTAAGTGCCATTTTTAAAAATGGCCGCCCTTTTCCTCCCGATTTGACATATCTCAGAAATTGGCCTCTAGCTCATAATTGGTTGGTCCTAGGCATATGCAGTTAACTGAATGTTGTTCAGTATCAAATTCTGCATATGCTGATGTATATTTTATAGGGGTATATTTTATTTTTTAGAAAATACAACCAAAAATGCACTTTTTTCCATACCATAGGTACAATTTATTCCAACAATAAAATGCAGACAAAAATATGGACAAACATGATTTGTTTTTAATTTCTGAAAAGTATGACGATAACTTTCTAAAATACAAATGCACATGATGAGTATTCACATTTGAATGTGCCTAATCTTGTGTCAATACGTATGGCAAAGTGGGTTTACAGAAACAGAAAATTTGAAAAATATAATTTTAGTCATCATCAATATCACACAAATCTTCTGCATCCAACAGTTGCGTCTCGTCCTCATCATCAGCCATATTTGAGCAGCTTGCAGGCTGCTGTGCATTTGAGATTGTTCAAAATGCACGTGCAGTCCACTGGCTTGCAAGCTCAAGCACTCCTGCATGACATTAGACCAAGGATGACCTCTGGGGCCGGAGAACCTGTTGCGCTGTCACAAACTGTTTTGTCAGTTCTGAGTTCTACTGGGCAGCAGTGTGGAGTAGTGGTTAGGGCTCTGGACTCTTGACCAGAGGGTTGTGGGTTCAATCCCATGAGAGTCACAGTGCTGCTGTACCCTTGAGCAAGGTACTTTACATAGATTGCTCCAATTAAAAAAAAAAAACTGTATAAATGGGTAACTGTATGTAAAAATAATGTGATATCTTGTAACAATTGTAAGTCGCCCTGGATAAGGGCGTCGGCTAAGAAATAAATAATAATAATACTGCTGGCTTCAAGGGTTCACGACTGTTCGTTCCTTTGATATACTTTGTATGTTGCTGACAAAAGATGCACATTTTGTCATACACACTTGACTGTGTATGAGCAGGCCCTTGTCTCGAAGAGCACCTAGGGTCCTCTGCATTGGAGCAGCAGTCGGATTGTCTCTTGCAAGTTAACGTTTGTCTCAAATTGTCTCACTGCTGTAGTTTCACAAAGTGTTATCCACGAACAGTCATCTTGGGGTCTGGTCAGCTCATTCAGAGGTGATTCCTTACTACATATAATGCAGAGTCCACAGTCTACCTTTTGTTGCTTGGGCTTCACTTAAGTGTGTGACATTTTGATGGCTTGCGGGCTCAGTTTAGGAGGATTGTGTGAAGGAACTGTAGAACGTCACTCGCTGTCACTGCTTCCCTGAAATTAAAGAGAAAAACTGTCAGTACCTCCAAACTCACTAACATACATGTCACTAGTATTTAATGACAAATCATTTGATGGTTATAGATTAATTATTAAGTTGCACTAGGACACTTTATAAATTTTAGACTCAAAAATGGTACAATAAATTAACCGGCCTAGCTTTAAAGATGGACGCCAAAATTATATTTAGCTGGGAATCTGGAATGTCCATCACATGATTCCAGATACTTTAGACATCAGGCTAACTTAAAACCATAGTGGCTTTTAGTCCCTCCATTTGGTAGTCAATTCTGAAATATTGAGCCCTGGCTCATGGACTGTTAGTACAGATATAAAATGTTTCAGGTACACATTACTTTTATTATAAAATGTAATTTACAAAGTATATGTAGCTCTCTTAATATGTCTGTTAACGTATGTGGCGGAGTGTCCCGCCCCTATTATTATTATTTGTATTATTGTTTGCGGCGCGGATAACAGCGCCGCGTCTTTTATATTTTAAAAACCCCGTGAGGATGCATGACTGATCAGCTACTGATTATTTAACTAGCTGACAGTCATGCATCCTTACCAAGACTGCGGGTCTGCACGCAGTCTGCGCTAAGGATGCATGACTGTCAGCTAGTTAAATAATCAGTAGCTGATCAGTCATGCATCCTCACGGGTTTTTAAAATATAAAGACGCGCGCTGTTATCCGCGCCAAACAATAATACAAATAATAATAATAGGGCGGGACACTCCACAACGTACATCAAAAAATAAGTCATAAATTACATATTTGTTTAGTCGTGATAAAAGCGACGGTTATATATATATACATATAGACAATATTTGGGCAGTTAAAAAAATTAGAAAAACCACAAAGAAAGTGATTTCTATAATTTCTGATTGTTCTATTGAAAGATACAAATTAAAGTAGAGATTCAGCTTTATAATAAAACAATATATTATTACATAACATGCATAAAATGAAAAATAGCATGCAAAAACAAATTTAATACTTAAAGTATTTGGGCACCCTTACATTAGTATTTTGTGTGCCCACCATTTGCTTTCTTTACAGCTTGCAGTCGTTTTTTTGTATTTTGAAACCAGTTCCTGACATCTTTCTGGAGATATTTTATCCCATTCTTCAACACATACAGCTCTGAGTTCTGCAAGCGAGTTTCCTTTTTGCAACAGCAGCCTTCAGGTCAATCCACGACATCTCGATGGGATTCAAGTCTGGGGACTGAGATGGTCAAACCAAAACTGTAATCTAACTTTTTTTTCAGAAATTATTTTGTAGATTTCGCAGAAGGCTTAGGGTCATTATCCTGCTGGAATACAAACTTCCATCCAATAAGCCTTCTAGCACTGGGTAACAAATGAGAGTGTGAGTTTATTGATATTTTGCAGCATTCAATGATCCTTTTATAATACAAAGATTGCAAGTGCCTGAGGAAGAAAAACAAGCCCATACCATCACTCAACCTCCACCATGTTTAACACTGGGCATGATGAACTTTTCTTTAAATTCTTCTCCTCTCTTCCTCCAAACATATTGTTGCTTTCTTGGTGAAAAAAGTTATATTTTGGATTCGTCTGACCATCAAATTCAGTTGAAGAAATCATCAAGCTTCTTCAAGTATTCAATGGAAAATTCCAATCGCTTGCTTTTTTAAGGTATCGTTGAATTGTTTGCTGGTGAACTTCTTCTCTTAATTCTTGTGTTAAATCTTTTGCAGTAATCCAAGGATTTTGGCAGACTGCTGGAACCATTCTTCTTCCAGATTTTGCAGAAATCTTTCTTGGTCTTCCATACCTGGAGCTACTGTAGTTGCTGCAGTGCCTGTTCGCCTGTATTCGTTAATAATAGCCCACACAGTGCTTTTCGGTAAACCGAGTCTTTCTGCTGTTTTTCTGGTAGTTTCTCCTTTTTTGTTTAGTAGTATCACTGCCACTTTGAGATCGTTGCTGTACTCTTTAGATTTAACCTTTTTTGTTGCTTTTTTTAATCACAAATTTTCAATTTATTTTTCAGCACTTGATGATTATGCATTTATACATTCTATAATTATCATGAGGTGTTTCAGTCATGATAGTTGTCAATAATTAATATTATAATTTATTAACACACGCTTGCCTATTGTCTTTTTCTTAATTTCATATGTTGATGCTCATGCGTCATGACATAAGTAATACAAACATTTGTATTTATTGATTTATATCATGATTGGCCTTGGCATATTGTGTCCGGTGGTCAACTGTCCTAAGAACACTTCTCCTAAGATGTTCTCTTAGCCAGAGACTACTGTATAGATGTATCTATTTTTTTCCCCAACAAAAGTTTAAATAAATTATTGGTATAACTTACCAATTCTTTGTCCTTGGCCGCCATCTCCACAACGTGAATTCAGTCTGATATGTTTGTCATGTGATCGGGGGTGTAATGCCTGTAATGATGATGTACTTGGAAGCTGCCCGACCAGCAGCTCTGAGGCTGCAGCTATACCCCCTTCAAGCAGTTGGCATTTCGTAGATTTCATGGAGAAGATGTCCAATACATTTTATTTATTTCTTAGCAGACGCCCTTATCCAGGGCGACTTACAATCGTAAGCAAATACATTTCAAGTGTTACAGTACAGGTAATAATACAATAAGAGCAAGATAAATACAATGACTAGTTCAAGCAAGTACAAGTGTGACAAAATGCAATCCAATAATACAGCAGATAAAAGTGACAGTGATAGTTACATCAAGATATGATTAAATACCAAATACTACAGTTTAAACACTTGGCAGATTACAGTACTCTGAAGTACAGGATTAAATGCAGTAAAATAGGGGGCAGATAAGAGTAAGTAAAGCATATTTAAGGAAGGGTGAAAGTGTCCCAGGGGAGAAACAGAGGAGTTCTACAGGTGCTGTCTGAAGAGGTGAGTCTTAAGGAGGTGCGGAATATGGTCAGGGACTGGGCGGTCCTGACATCTGTAGGTAGGTCATTCCACCACTGCGGAGCGAGGGTGGAGAAGGAGCTGGCTCTGGAGGCAGGGGAGCGTGAGGAGGTAGAGCCAGTCTTCTAGTGCAGGCGGAGGCGGAGAGGTCGAGTGGGGGTGTAGGAGAGATGAGGGTCTGGAGGTAGCTGGGTGCAGTCTGGTCAAGGCATCTGTAGGCTAGTACAAGAGTCTTGAACTGGATGCGAGCGGTGATCGGTAGCCAGTGGAGTGAGCGGAGTAGTGGAGTTGCGTGGGAGAAGCGAGGCAGAGAGAACACCAGGCGGGCAGCGGATTACTTACAGATAACTACAGAAGAGTACACCAATGCTAAAAAAAAGTCTCCTAAAAATAAAACCACAACTTGTAACATGCAGTTTAGTTGTTCCTTGCTAGTTTAGTGGTTTGTTTAAAATTTAGCACTTAGGTAGGTCCACATGCTTTGTTTGAAGTTTCAAGGAAGACATTTAAATCAAAAATAGTGCCGCAGGATACCATAATGTGCTTGTCTTTATTTTGTAAAATGTAAGGGTATGAAATGATGGTAATGCAAATTAAGTATGGTCACCTGGAATTGTTAGATGTCCTTTAAGGTTACCAACCCCACTCGAAAACTGGGATTAAAACCCACTTCAAACAATAACATAAAAAGTAGTAATACCAAACCATTTTACACCAGCCAAAAAGTTAGAAAAAGGGATTAGCAGTAAAATGTGAAACCTACAAAAGGGGCCAAGTAATTACAAAATAGAGACAAAACAAGATGGATTCTGAGTGAAAATGAGAAAAATGGCAAAATCTTGTCTTTGAATGTAACTTTGGGAAGTGAGTTTCCAATTGGTTACATAAAGTCTGTTTTCTGATTAAATGTTCATGAAACAATCACCTTTGATAAGAAACCTCTGTCACCTCACTGATCAGTAACCGTCAGAATAACAAACAGTAAGACCTTTTATAACTGAAAAGACCCTTTACACCTTTGTAAAAGTTTACCATATTAAAAGCAAAGTGTAATAAATAGGGTGACCAGATGTCCTTGTTTAGCCGGGACAGTCCTGGTTTTCCATCAAAGGTCCTGGTGTCCCAACATTTTGCTCAATATCATTAAAAAGTCCTGTTTTTTAGTTTTTGTCAAAATAACATAAACAACCGCTTTTAGTTTAGGCACCTGCAGTGAAAACAAAATAAAAAACAAGATACTAGGACTAAGGGTTTCTTTGTGAAGTGTCATGGTATACAGCTTGCAAAATGTGCACTCTGATTGGCTAAAATATTTTCATCTATAATATGCAAATAAGAGACCAGTCTATATTTGTTTTGATGCAACTCTAATTTAATTTACACATCTAGAAAAACTAGCATACGGTATTATATTACTCTAGTACACAGGTTAATTAAATTCAATCTTGATAGCAGACCTGGGACAAATATATTTATATTTGAGATTGAATTTAAAAATATCAAATATTTCAAATATATATATATATATATATATATATATATATATATATATATATATATATATATATAAGCTGTCTGTCTTCAGTTCAAGTACAAGTCACTAACATAGTACTTGCACATTTTCTAAACAACAAGATGGCACCTCAGTGAACGCTACGTCAAACCTCCTTGTGCATGTCAGGGTAAGTGCTTGTTACACAATTACATAAGCATTCCTGAGGGTCTTTAGAACTCACAGTGGAAAACAATAGGCCATACTGAACATAGCAGATAACAGTTTAACAAGTGTAATTAAATCGTGTTATGATTCAAGTTATAGATGTTTTTAAACTGTAAACATGCATGCTGCATACTGGATAATATTTTGTGTAAATATGCATGTGATAATACTAAATAGATGTTCATTTAAAACTTATTGTGTTATGTTTCACGTTATTGTAAAACATTTATAAATATATTGAAAACAAAAATTGAAATATTTGAATATTAATAAATATTCCCAACAGCATTATTTTGAAATATTTATATTTTGAATCGTATCAAATAAGTTATTTGAAATATTTAAATATTCAAAATCATTATTTATCCCAGGTCTGCTTGATACATAGCTACATGCACAATTGAACAATCAAACACACCTGTTTGCTGTGAGGCAATTTTACAAAAATTGTTATCCAGTAAGATGACAAAGATGACGTTTGCGTACATTAGATTTACACATCCTCTTATTCTTCCGATGTAAATTATATTGCATGTCATCTGTAGCAAGCAAGGTTATAAACATAATAAAAACAAACACATATTAAGCAATGTCTAATTAGCAGATTAGAAGATTATTTTGAAACCCGTAAAATGCCAAGATGAAAATGATTCTTAAATCTTCTCATTTTCACAAGTCAGACAAAGATGAGCGTTCTTGTTGTTATCACTTCAGGGTGCATCCTTCCTGAAAAAAAAACAAAAAACAAATAGGAAGTGTCAGTGTAATTGTATTTACCTGCAAATTATTTTATTACTTTTAATCATCTGATAGTGCTTTCCCCAATTTGATCACTTTCATGCTTTTAGAAAAATAAGAATATGTGCTGTAGGCCATCTTTTACACACTGCTATTTGGAAATAATCAAGATGCACAGGGGCTGTTTCTAGAAAATGATCCCATAGCAAGTTCAAATTGAAAATGTAATACAATTCAAATTGCACCAGGGTGGTTAAACTTTTATATATCAGACCAATGTTAAGCAGACCAGTTAAAAAACAAAATGTGTTATGCATGTCAAACTTAATAAAGTGATTAAATCTACTTCTTTATAAGTTAATTTCCGTAGATTATTAAGTAATTTTAAAGTGTAATTATATGAGCGTATACTGTTTAAGGTTCTCTGTTAATATGTGGGGCCTCAATTACAGTTAGATCTCAGTGTACTGTGAACAAAGAAAGGTAGAAGTGGTACAGACCCCTGAAAGAAAACTGCTTATCTTGGAAATTTACTTGGACATCTCTTTGTAGAGTCCTAACGCCTCCTGAGCCACATATTTAATAAAAGCAGGGTCTTCTATGTCCAGCTCTCCAGGGACATTAAAAATGAAGGTGGGTGAGTTGAGAACATTCACTTCTACAGTTGTGTCTGAAGCAAGCATTGGATTTCCTTCACCAGAATGAGGCAGCACCTGTGTCGAGACAACACCAAAGATGTTCAAATCAAATGAGAATTCAATATGTTTCAAGACAGCTATATTAAGCAGTGTCCATCACAAACGCCTCCGACACAGATCTCTTTCTGTAATCAATTTGACCTGTTTGTTCAAATCAAAAACCTCAAGCCATTTCAACCCAAAACACTGGACAATTACAAATTATGGATGACAATAATTTAACTGACTTGGGTGTAAGTGACTTTCTTGCATCATTGGAACTTCTGGAACCCAGAATGTGATGTTATTTTTCTAGAATTTTGATGTCATTATACTGTCATCATACTATAGTTTTCTAGATTTTGGAGATGCATGTTCCAAGTCTGGAACGCCTGGAGGAGGAAGGCCAATGACAGTTTGGTCATTGTACAGTTCTTATGATGAGTGACATCCAAAATATTACCATAGCCGCTCCTCAATTACCATTAAATGACACCTACTGGAGTGGCACTTAAGTTTGCTGTAAACCAATGTCAAAATAAAAAATGACAGGGTCAAGGGATTTTTGTGAGGAATAATAGTGCTACTATAATAGCATGCTACTTCTATTTGTGTTGTAAACATCTAAACAAACGTCTTTGTCTGATTTAATTAAACCACAATTACAATATTGATCCACCGGGTGGCAGTGTATGTATAAGCTATGTAAAAAAATCAAAAGCAAAAAAATCAGAAATAACGTTTTATTTTTTTTTGCTTTTTGCTTTCTGCTTTACCGTTGTAATGCTGAAAACACTCTCATGTTCCACTGTAGTGTTGGCTAATTCAGCCACCCAGCCAAATCTCTGGGCCATTTGCTTAATCCAGCTGACTGTGTCCTCAGTGTGATGCTGCACTATCTGGAGCCCCTCTTCATACTGCTGGCTAGACACATTAATCAGGTGTGTGATTTCATTAAGCTCAGAGTGCAGCTTAGGCAAACTGGGGCAGTCTTAATGGAAAATAAAAGAAAGGCATTTCAGTTAGGTGAATTAAAGCTTTAGCTTTTTGAATCCTTATCAGACAGCCATACCCCCATATATTCTTAAGTTAGTTTCTTGTTTTGCAACATTAAATACTGTTTGTACCTTCCAACAATCAAATACACACACAGACAAGGACAACAAACACCTTAAATCATTATTGTACAATATTACTTATGGAATTGAGGGTCATTTCACAATTATCTCTTTTGATTAGTGTAAAGTTTAACGTAAACTTGTCTTGATTTTAACCAGGGTAATTTTATATTGGTTTAAAACTATTTGTGTCACTGCTGAAAGTATTATGACTTCACATATTAATTATATATTAATTTAAATGATATTAACAGAAATTACACTAGTTAAGGCACCACGGTCATTGGTTTAAGGTTATTTTTTAGGTATATTTTATTTGTTCAGTGTTTTTTTAGAAGTTGGTCCCTTTGATAAATAAAGCACAGTTAACCATAGTTTACCAAGGTTTGCAATGTTTTTAAATATGATTAACTATACATGTACATCTCTCAGATTTACAATGCTTATCTATGCTTTATCATGCTTTCACCATACTTTATTACACTTTGCAATGCTTTTACTATAGTAAGGGGTAGTAGATCCAGATTATTAAGGATAAGGTGTGCTACTGTATGGTATCAGTTGATTAGGGTTCTGTCAGGATTTCTGAAAGGTTACCTTGAGACAATGCCACCTGGCAGGATTGACACTTGCTCTGAAGCTGCCAGCATTCTGAACTATTCCTGCGGAGGTCTCTACACAGCTGTCTGTTCATCGATGGAGTTATACTTGAAAGGATGTCATTTTCTTCAGTTGTCAAGACAGATCGAAAGTATTAGTCAAAACTTGTTGCATTGGTTGGTTGTATAAAGACAAAATCTAATTACAGAATATATATATATATATATATATATATATATATATATATATATATATATATATATATATATATATACTTCAAAACAGCATCAATTCTTCTAGGTACACTTGCACAAAGTCAGGGATTTTGTAGGCATATAGTCAGGTGTATGATTAAACAATTATACCAAACAGGTGCTAATGATCATCAATTCAATATGTAGGTTGAAACACAATCATTAACTGAAACAGAAACAGCTGTGTAAAAGGAATAAAACTGGGTGAGGAACAGCCAAACTCAGCTAACAAGGTGATGTTGCTGAAGACAGTTTACTGTCAAAAGTCATACACCATGGCAAGACTGAGCACAGCAACAAGACACAAGGTAGTTATACTGCATCAGCAAGGTCTCTCCCAGGCAGAAATTTCAAGAGCAGACAGGGGTTTCCAGATGTGCTGTCCAAGCTCTTTTGAAGAAGCACAAAGAAACGAACAGCGTTGAGGACCGTAGACGCAGTGGTCGGCCAAAGGAAACTTACTGCAGCAGATGAAAGACACATCATGCTTACTTCCCTTTGCAATCGGAAGATGTCCAGCAGTGCCATCAGCTCAGAACTGGCAGAAAACAGTGGGACCCTGGTACACCCATCTACTGTCGGAGAAGTCTGGTCAGAAGTGGCCTTCATGGAAGACTTATGGCCAAAAGCCATACCTCCGATGTGGAAACAAGGCCAAGCGACTCAACTATGCACGAAAACACAGGAACTGGGGTGCAGAAAAATGGCAGCAGTGCTCTGGACTGATGAGTCAAAATTTGAAATATTTAGCTGTAGCAGAAGGCAGTTTGTTAAGCTGAAGGGCTGGAGGCGTGCACGAATGAGTGTCTGCAGGCAACAGTGAAGCATGGTGGAGGTTCCTTGCAAGTTTGGGGCTGCATTTCTGCAAATGGAGTTGGGGATTTGGTCAGAATTAATGGTCTCCTCAATGCTGAGAAGTACAGGCAGAATACTTATCCATCATGCAATACCATCAGGGAAGCATCTGATTGGCCCCAAATTTATTCTGCAGCATGACAATGACCCCAAACATACAGCGAAAGTCATTTATATATATATATCTGAACCAGTGGTTGGAAATTCTGTTTTTATGACCAATAAATATAAAAACAAAGCAATGGTACAATGCATTACTGATACTATGTAATATATATTACCAGTTTTTAATGTTTTTAAAATTTCACAAAGCTGTAACTCAACTTTTGTTAAGCCTCTTTTGAGGAATTACATTGTTCTAATATACTGTTGGCTTAACTAAACTTTAAAAGTTTCATAAATACCAAACAGTCTTAAAGAACTCATGAGTAAAATGTGAATAAGGCCCAATATAACAAACATGATACATATTTGTCCTTATCAACTTGCCTTGATTCTTCTCCGACATACCACTCATAGTCTCCTGAAGTCCATGAAATGCCTCAGTAATCACAGAGCTAAATTCTTCAAAAATTCTTCTACCAAAATCAACAAAGGACTCTAAAACATCACCTAGGCCGAGGCTGTCCATGAAACCTGGGCTTGAGTTGTGATTGGAGTGAGAATGGGCTCTCAGGCTCGGTCCAGCTGTGTGCAGCTCAGAGGTAAAGGCTGCCTGAAAAGACTGATCAAATTCCTCATGCATCTTGTGGAACAGCTCCATGCTTTGACTGAATAGAGTACTCACTTCAGAAATCATTTTGTTAAAATTGTCTTCAATCTGTACCACTTTCACATCAACACTTTCTGGGTCCTGATTTACCACAAGGTCTTTGTTTTCATGAGAATTGATGAATAGCGGTGACATTTCTTTGAAAAAGGTCTCTACCTGTGAATGTAAAACAGAAACAAAGTAACTCCTGTCTGAGAGCAACCCGGTGATTAGGTTTCTTTCAAGTAAAACAGCACTTATCTGACCACTTGATTCCAGTGATAAATACATGGTGACACTTTGTAATAATTGTTGGCTGTTGGGTTTGTTTATTGAAGCTAGTATGGTGCATAAACAAGCAACAATACTTGTTGCTTTTAGATCACTTTAGATAGGTAGTGAGTATAGGTCCTGGCAAGATAACACAAAATACAACTGCAGACAGACAGAAGCAATTATACAGCCACCATAATACAACTTGTAATATAGGAGCTTGTGGTTATTTGTGCAACATTTAATCATAACAAATGAACTGTAGAGGCAAGAAAAAACAAACACAATTACTTGAAAAAAGAGTTAGAATTGAACATCAGACTGGTTTGAAAATGAAAATGGTAACGCTTTATATTGCATGACATAAATTAATATTTAATAGATATGCAATTGCATATTAAATTAATATTTAATAGATATGCAATTGATATTAAATTTACATTCAATTATTCCTTGTTACTTTCCCATTAACATTTAAGTCAGATTAACTGTATTTTCAATTAAAAACATGTAAACAATGGGAAATTATTACATATTTTCAAGAGTAACAAAACGGATGTGATATGCAATTACATTTTCAATCGACATTTGGTTAACATTTAGCAAGAAACCAGCTATTGCATATTTATTAAATATTAATTTAACATAAATTTAATATGCAATTGCATATCTATTTAATATTCATTTATTTATAGTTACCATGAAAGGTGTACCATAGACAGGTAAAACTGTCCAGTTGTGTCATAGTACAGTACAACCCCCATACTTATGTTTCCCAGAGTAATAATAGTGGTTGCTGTTGATACTGTAGCTCACCTTGCTAGAAAATGTGGAAAAGCCTCTGCGACAATTAGAGGTATAAAATGACTTGCAGGTGTCTTCAAGGCAAGGCCTGCATTCATCCCAGGAAGTCTTTAAGGATGCTTGACATTGGTCCTTGGCCTCTTGTAGCTTTTGTTTCACCTCCTCAGCAAGTTGAAGAGCTCCCTAAGCCAAAGAAACAGGTACAAGTCTACCATCAATGATTGTTTGGTCATATCTGCAGAATTAAGAGACTTCTCCATTAACAAGGGTACAAACGTTTAGTAAATAAACACACTTTTCACAAAAAAACTATTAACATTATGAGAATAATCCTGGTTAAAGATAAAAATAGCAAGAGCTATGGTCTTCAACTTCTGACATAATGAAGAACAACTGAAGCCTTTATTATAATGTTATGTCATTCAATTCTTTATATTATTGCTGCATTACCTGCTTCTTCTCACTACTACGTCTTAAAGATTTCATTAGGTGTTCATGTTTCTCTTCATTTTGTTCCACGATTTCCTTCATCTGTTTGACACCAAATAAAGCCCTCTTCACTTCTTCATCCACAAACTTCTCTCCATCTATAGACAACTCTAAATAAAACCATATGAGTGGTTATTTTTTTGTGTGGTCAGTTTGTAGAGTGGTCAAATAGCACTATCAAGTATGTCCACTATTGTTTTTTCAGCGATAGAAAAATATATACTGAATAATAAAAAACAACTTGATTTCCTGTTAATTGCTATTAGTGCTTGGCAAGCTCTGCTCAGTAGCAGCTGGAAGTAATACAGGTGGGAAGACAGATGGCTACCAATCCCCAGCAGTAGAAAACAAAAAATTACAAATGTTACAAAAAAAAACAACAACTGTATTGACATATAACGCCAGCAATACCCCACACTGTGAACGATCACAATTACAGATAAGTTTGACAGAACTGGAATTTTGTTATCTGACAGGTTTACAATTGTCAAAGCAATGAAAAGCATTCACAGAGCCAAGTTCAGTTAAGACCACAAGCAGTACAATATATGATGCATAGACCTACTTTTCAGAGTCTCTTCAGAGAGGCTTTCTAGCTTTCCCCCAGGTCTGCTTTGAGAAACTCCCAGCCATGTCAAACAAATGGCTAAGAGAAACCAGGACTTCATTTTAATTCGGTTTCTCTGTCGAAGTCTAAAAATAAACAAAAAACAGTATGTTAATCTTAACTTGTTTTTCAAGAACAACATTTAAACATCAATGGTATTATTCTTTCTGATTCTGTGTTTTCAGGTGGTGTGAGAAAAGGTTTAATTTTGACTAATTTCTTAATTAAAATGTATTTTAATATACCAGTTATTGGTGCTGGTATACCGTTCTGCTTTATGTTAATTGTTCAAAGTATTGCAAGCTAAGACATGCTGTCTATTGTCCATTGATTTTTGTACATACATTTTAGATTTGGAGAAAAAAAGCTACAGTAAATACCATAAAAAAAGCATCACAACTCTAAGATAGACACTGCTGAGTCAGTTGTGAAAGGGAGACATCTGGTGGATACAATCTGCCATGTTTTTTTTTTGTTTGTTTTTTTGTTTTGTTTTGCAGCACAAATATACCATCCTGTCAGTCACTTCCATCTCTATGACAATGTTTAACTAGGACAGTTGTTTGTAGTGCTTTTAATTGGGTAGATCTCAACATATCTTGTTTGATTCTGATCTTTTGAATTATATGGTGTCTTGCTTTCAGTAGCTGAATGTTATCATACATTTAATGTGACATATAAATTGCTATTGTTATTGTCACATATTCTTTTTAGAACAGGTTTAGTGCCTGTTCTAAAACCACGGCTTGTTGGAACGCTTCATATAGGCAATTGAGCCCAGCTCTCAAAAATTAACACTTTCAGTGATTATTTCAGACGAACATAAGTAATGAATTGCTTTAAAACTTTGCCTTTTAAAAGTGATAATGACATTATTGCTGTGGCGTGTTCCTCATTCAAATAATTTATATTGACTCTGGAGTTTCACATCAATATATATATATATATATATATATATATATATATATATATATATATATATATATATATATATATATAGTTTTCATAGAAAGTTGTATTTGTGTTTATTATAATTGTATTATTTGTTGGAATTAGGCATATCAAAGAAAATATGGTCTATATAAATATATGAGTCAAAAGGATGCTGACAGAAGATGAAATAACTCGACTCTTTATTTTTCAAAAGACTAATAGGCCTACTACAACTCAATCAAATAATGGCACTGTAATACTAACTTATTAAATATAAATGACATTAAGATATGCATTATGGTCAGTATTCTTACATTATTAGCAAAAAATCCATATTTAAAACCAACTTTTGAAAACATCTATTTTTTTTCTCCATATTTAACATGTACATTACAGTCACATACAAACACACCCAATGCTTAATATAATTCAAGAAAAAATGTAAATAAAAGCATTTCGTGAACATTAACCATTAATTAACATGATAAAGACCAATATACACCACTTCTGGTAGTTTAACAAACCATCTTTATTAAAAAAGCACTTAAGCAATTTCAAATATGTGTTCATGACAAAATTATTGAAACCTTTACATTAAAGTGTGTAAAAATGTAATAGAACGAATTTAAAAATAAATAAATTGATGGAAAAACATTACACAATAACTAAGCTGAATTATAAAGTCGATAGCCAGAAAAAGAGGTAATTATTTCCAACATCTGTTGAAGGAGGATGTTTTAGCAACACAGCAGATGAAGGTCAAGACAAGTGAGTTTGATTCAAGTTTGAGAAAAGCAGTTGTAGCAAACTACAAGAAAGGAAATGGCTGCAAGGACAGTATCATAGAAATATGGAATACCAAAATCCACAATCAGAGCAATAATCAAGAAGTATCACAGAACAAATTCAACTGAAACACTTAAAAGATTTAGGAGCATCAGAACTGTACAAAGGAATTTAAGAGTTGTAAGCACCATGGAGAACTATCTGCAAACCACTTTTAAAGAAATTTCATCAAAAGACCAGCTGAAGTTTGCCAAGAAATATGAACAAGAATCGAAAGCATCACTCAACTAAATTATCTGGTCCAATGAGGCTAAAACTTTTCACTCAAAAAAAAAAAAAATGGAAAGCTTTCAATGAACAAAACCTTGTACCTTAAACATGGAGGTGGTTCAGTCATGATATGGGGGTGAATTAATGCAGCTATGTTTGAAAACATTCTACAAAGTACAATGCTACCATCTACTAGTAAGTTTATCTTCCAACACCTCAATGACCCAAAGCACACCCTAAGTCAACTCTGGAATTCTTGTAAAAAAAACGAAGATAAAAGTTCTGGAATCACCAGATCTCAATCTAATAGAAATGCTTTAGACTATAGCCAAGCATTGCCTATCCAATCTATCTGAGCTGAAGGAGATTTGCAAGACAGAATGGGTGCAGATTTCACCAACAAGTAACATACTGGTTAAGAACGTCTAAACCCGTAATAAAAGCAAAAGGTTTAATTGACAAGTGGTTAACGTTTACGAAATGCTTGTGCTTAATCTGTTACCTTGAATTATGGTATAATAAGCGTAGGGTGTCAATTCTGTCTGTGACTGTACATATTATTTAGATTCTACGCCAAAATAAAATTAAAAAAAAGTACACAAAAAGCTTCAATGAAAGTTTAATTAAAAACAATTACATTACAAAAAAAAAAACGAAAATCGAAATATATATATTTTAGTTTACATTTTATATTGGTTAGTATTTGCCTCTTATTATAAAAAAGACGATTATCAATTGGTTATTAGTTCATTTTCACCTAGGATTTTGTAAATCACTGGTGCACTTCATTTACTGAACATGTTTAACTACTGCATTTGATGTCTTACATCCTCAACATTTAGCAGAGGATATGAAACTATTATAAGTGTATGCATCGAATATTGACAAGGACAGAGCCTTGTATTAAACTTTGAAAAATAAATGTTGGATATTGATAACTAATATTTAAAATGACCAGCATTAACATTACTACAGTTTACAGCAACATTGATTTGAACGATTAATTAACCTTAATAATGATTTATTTAGAGCTACAAAAGCATACAACTATTATATTTACCAGAGGTTGGTTGTATACAGTAAATCCTTCAGTCACCAAAACAGCAGACGCAGTCAATTCTCAAGAGCACTTTTATCTTTACCAAGGATTTGTATCTATTTATGTGCAGTTGATGAGCACAAAGTTAATCCAATTAACGTGTTTGCATTATCTGTATGATGTGTTGTGTTGTGTACAGGAAGTACTGTAAATACACCCTTACAAATATCCCTACTTTTGGCACTAGAGGGAGCATTGAGCATTGAGTATGTGATCATCATATTCAAAATACTTGACTCAATATACACTAACATCCAACAAGTATTGGGAAAGATGAATAAATACAGAACTACTGAGGATGGGCATTTGTGGTTGTTTTACTCCACTCAGACCCTCAGCTTAATAAATACATGAGTATTCCTGATCATCTCCAGAACAACAATAATAATAAAATAAAAAAGTGCGTATGAGACTAACCTGTTTTAATGAGTTAGCCATCTCATAACAGCAAGAGGTACCCCAAAATTGTATCCAGTTTCTAAGAATTCACTACTGGGTTGGGCAATTTAGACCATTTTACCCCACTTAATCCTTTAACTCAATAAATGATGTTGGTATCCATAAATAAATAATTGCCCCATCTTCAAATACTTTCAAAATGTCTAAGTGAGCACTCCATCCCACAAGTGCAGTGGTATCCTCAGATATGATCTGTTTATTACCAATTCAGAATAGATAGGACATTTGTTTTTTTATTTTACTGCTGTAATTTGAACGTAGCATTTATTTTAAGACAAAGCAGTGGTGGGTTCACTAAAATCTCAGGAAAATTGTCTGCCTTCGTGAAGGGAAGGGAGGCTTATCAATTGAATTTTAAACTTTGACCTTATTTCTTTTTTTTTGCGTTGTTGTTTCTAAACTTCTAAATCTCTTTGGTGAAACAGCATCCTGTCTTTTTATTTATGTAGAGAAGAATATTACAGCTCTAAACTTATTTAAGATAATAAGAAGCATTGAATCCTTGAGGTCAACTAAAGGACTCCCCCTAAAGTATTAATAGTAGAAGGCATTCCATTCCAAAAGGACACATTTGCCAATCCTTGGAAAACATATTATTATTATTTTAAAAAAACAAAACTACACAATCTTTCTGTAAAGTATAGTATTTGATCCATAACTATATTTAAAAAAAAAATAGTCTTCAGACATTGAGAAAACTACACATTTGTCATTACATTTTACTGGTTTTACTATGTATGTAAAATATAATGGAAATCACTGCCGTGCCACTTCATTAGAAACACATCTGTAACTAAATCAAAAGGATGTCAGCAGCGGTTGTATTTTTGTTTGTTTGTTTGTGCTTTTGTGTGATAAGCCATTAAGGGCGTCTGTCTGTTTCATATCATTCCAGGCTGCACCACATTAACATCATCCTCTGTTAACAGTTCTCCTCGTGGGTGCTGATTTCTGAACTGTCACCTAGCCAGGAAATGTTTTTCAAACAGCCACTTCTTGACTTCCCTGACTATCATGTTTATCCTGGTCATGCTGTTTCCAGCTACTGACACTTCCTGCCTCAGAGTGATAAAAGACGCAGGTATGACAAATGGCATTGGGTCGGTCTACACAGCACCTCTGAATGGAGCTTACATATATAAAAGTGTACCGGGTGCTGCCATGGGAGATATTTTCCATTTTTCCAAGCTGCTGGTTTATCTGGGGAGGACTATATGCAGGGATGTAGTTTACAAATGTAGATTTACACTGTGGCCCTCGAGTTCATCACAGTGATTTATATCAGAAATTAAACTGGTTTTGTATGTAAAATTGCCGAGAGTTTCATTGGTGACAAGTTCTACTGAAGTGCACTAAAGGATGTTCCCAGAGAGAACTTAAATTGTTGAGTCATCAAAAAAATACATGCTACATTCAAGTGACTGTATTACATTTGAAGTACCTTTTGAGAGGAATACTAGTAGCAGGAATGCTTTTTGGGCAAATAGGCTATTCATCCCTTTGAAGGCCTCGCAATCAGAATTGAGAATTGTTTGCAAATATAATTAAATGCTAACTACACATAATCAATGTACCTGGATATTAAAAAAGTGTATCCCTATTTGCTAATCTAAAAGCAGAGCGTGCATGTTTAAATTAGAAAAAAAAGGATGAAAACTTGTATAATAGTTATAGTCTAAAAGCTGGCAAAACCTCATATACTAGTTATAGTAATTATGATATCTCCATTAGTTTCAATTTGAATATCTCAGAGCTCCAAAATAAAATAAGTCCAGTTAAATTGTCCTTTCACTTCCAGGAAATGCTTGGATGTCAAAAGTTTCCTTTTTTTCCAATAGTAGTCAGATACAATTTTTGAGTCATCACTTTTTGTAACTTACCAGTATTTGTAAAAGTGCAATGGAAAAATTAGATCAGTGCCCAGCTATTATGATTTCAGAAAGCTTCCTTGGCAATGGTGTAAATCAGACTGTGAGACTCAATCCCGAGTGGGCTGCGGAAGCAATGACATTCTATTTATTTTTTATATCTATAATAACGAAAAGCAACAATAGAATACAAACGAAGAAAAAATAAGATTCAAATGAAAAAGAACAATTTAGATTTGTTTTTTTTAAAGCGCTAATAGTGGGCTCCAAACAGTGGGACCTCAGGTAAAAAAAGTTTGGGAACCTCTGGCGTAAATCACTGCTTTATTAACAAAGGCAGACGTTAGTCCAGAATCAATATAAAGCTGGAATGGTGTTTGAGCGGAATTGATTTAGAACTTCATTAAGTTCTGAATTCAGCCCTATGTTCTCCTCCGAGAAAAACACTTGCCAGCTCCATCCACATTATAAAAGTTTTTTGTTTTTTTTGTATGGTGTAAAAACACAGAATAAAATTATACAAGCTGTAATGCATTAAACTCGTTTTGTCATCTACTGGCATAATAAAGAAAATAAATCATATGGTTGTAAATACCAGAAAAAAAAGCATTAGGGAAGTTCTTGAAACTACAGTAAGAGAATTTGGTGATGAGGTTCGCGTATACAGTAGGGCAGTTTTTTTAAAAAAATTTTTTTTACTTTTGACATCCTATACAGACAATGGTCCAGGGAATGCACAGGGAGTGTATATGTTGCTGTGTTAATTAATAGATTTAACTTATCCTAAAAGTGATTTTTTAAAAAAATGTTTACCTATATAAAAAACACGAATAATATAAAACCAAAACATTATTATTTGTATTAATATTATTATCTTGCAATGTACTCTATTTTGTAAACCAGTGCTGTTTTTAAATTGTATTTAGAATTTATTTTACAGAAATAGGTTTATTCTGCATATTATTTGTATCTAGTTATGTGGTTGACTCTACTGAAGTATGGACTGTAGTTTGTGTCAAATTTTAAGGGAAAAAAAGATTCACTGTCTTGTGATTTTGCAGCCAGGATCTGGTTCTGTGACGTTTTGACTTTTAAGACTTTAATGAGTACCAGATTTCTTTCCCAAAGGCATGTTCCACCACGATAGTAGTATTCTAATCTTTCTCATCTCCGGGCTCAGATTCTTCACGTCCACTTTGTGGCGCGCTTCACCTTTTCCCCTTTAAGAAACCGAGACCAGAGGGATCAGACAGATGTAGAAAACACGTGGTTTGACAGAGAGCCTGCAGACTCAGGACTTCCTTTCTCATTTGACATTTTTTGTGGCTTTCTGATTGTACCCATTGGAATTCGATGGGAAACATCTATATTCCCGTACTTTAATACAGCAACTACTTGCTTTACTGAAAAAAACGATTTAAATCAGAGAGGGCAAGAGAAAGAGTTCTGATACAGTCTGTCTCGTGGATGGAGTTTTTGACCGGTAGGATGCCTGTGCTAAAACTCTGAATTTACTTTGGTGTACGGTACCTGATGAACATTTTGTGAACGTTACTCCTGTAGACCTGAAGAAGCTTTTCAACAAGAAATGCATTAGAAGAAACATAGAATATACAGTTTTAATTGGCTTTTTTGTTTACACTTTTGCCACAATGAAAGGTATGTTGAATCAGCTTTCTTTCTAATCTTATGTGCAGTTTGATGTACAGTACAGGGAATGAGTGTACAATATAATAAACAACGAATAACGGACTAAGCAGGGTTTTTTTGCAACATAAAAAATGCGTTGTATGTTTTTTTGTTGTTGTTGCTTAAATTGTTCACGTTTTTTTTTTTTTTTTTTTTTTGCAAAAAGTGCCGCACATCTGGTTGCGATTATATATGCCAGTGGAAGTAAAACTGGGTTTTGAAATGGTTTGGCATATTTCGCTTTTGTTATTTTAGGACATTTGGCAACTCGATTATAAAACAGAAATTGCATGCGAAGTGTATACGTTATTTGTACCAAATAACAGATAATTCTTTAAAATGTAGTAATTATTCTAAACTAATAATAAGAGTTTCTTACATTTACATTTAATATACTTGTATATAACTTTATATTTCTACATAAAACAGGGTTTTTCAATAATAAACACGTATTAAAGGTAAATTGTGTTATATCTGTTAATTTTAAAACTCGACTTAATTTGTCTGCTTTGTTACCGTACTACGCACGGGGTATATGTTTTCAAAGAGTTTACTCCACTCTAGTCTTTAATTAACTCACGTTAACCAAACAATGTAGTAAACAAAGTAAATTGGAATAAACTCTTTGTAAATATGACCCATTTTTTGTTGTTAACAGTTTTTAACTATGTATGCAGTGATTTATGGGTCAGCCTCAGTAATGTAGTGACATCAGGTTCCAAAACTGTATAGTCAAGTCATTTGTGTGGTCTGTTGCACAACCATATATGAACTATTACAACTGATTTTCTTTTTCTTTTCATACGCAACTGTTTTGTCCTTTTCAAAGCCCTACTATTGTGTGCTATGTCGACGTGTGCCCTCGCCAATCTGTAACAACAGAAGTTACTTTGGCTAACACGGAATTTAAGAAGACCACACCATTATTGTTGCTGAAAAAAACTTTTCTTTTGGTGTATAAACTTACAAATTAGTGAAGATTGTTTCTATAGGGATGCAGATCAGTTCCTGTTGACCAGTCAATTTCTGCAGCCGGTAAAAAATATAAGTTTCACAGGTAGGGTGCAATTTTATAAGCTCTGTTAACTAAAATCAGTATATGTAGAATAATGAGCACTGCTGACAGGACTGAGCTAATGATGCTCGGCTTAAACAAAATACGTTTAAATAAATAAACAAATAATCATAAAATACATAATTTTGTTTCTAGAGCAAAACAACAACAACAAATCTCCAATGAAATAATAATAAGGTGATGATTAAGTCAACAAAATCCCAAAGGGTCTATTAAGCAGCAAAAACAGAGGACAAAGGATGAAGTAATCTTTTTTTTTTTTTTTAATTAATTTCAGCTGCATCCTACTGTTAGAAAATGCCCTCCAATTCCATTTAAGCAAGTGAGAAATCTTTAGATTTTTCAAAGATATTTCACTTGACTGTCATAACATTGGTTGGGTTGTAGGTATATCTGCTCCCATCCCACCTTTCCCAACTGTTTTCACTTTTGGCAAGCGGTGTTTGAAGAGGGGAAGCAAAACATAATCTCAATATTGTCTGAATTAAGTGCAATTCGGTTTCAATAAAATCTGAAACAGACTTTGGTTGACACTTTTATTTTTGGCTTTTCTGTGTTTCCCAGCACTGCAGCTGTGTTAACCCTTTAAGGACCAAGCATTGTTCAGTCGGCTGCTTCCCCAGGACCAGATTTTTTTGCTGTAGTTGACTTTTCTTCTAAAAACTCACTACAATACTTTTCTTTTTAGGGTAGCATCTTGGAATTGGTGTCCTTTTTTTCCAGAACACTGGGGAACATTATAAAGTACTTCAGAAATCATACCAAAAAAAAAATTTAAAAAAAATTGGACACTATATTTAGTATTTATTATATGTTACATATTTTTTACTATTATGTATTCTGCTTTATGTTTTCAAAGAGATGTATGTATAAAAACATGTTATTCTATGACCAGAGAGACTTTACAATACTTCCTGAAAGTTGTGTTGAAAAATATTGATGTTTGGGCAAATTACAAGCATTGTTTCACCAAATGCTTTGCCTTTCTATCTTTTAAATTAATCAAAAATATTTTTTTAGTAGTAGACTTGAAATTTATATTTTTGGGTTCAGGACAATACTTCAGTAACTATAACAAATACTTTTACTGATTTTCCACTCCAATAAAACAAAAAAATCTGATGTTTTTAAAAAAAATTATTATTCAGTAGATGTTGAGGTTTCAAAGAGATTCTGTTACCTGTAGGACCCAAAAAGACTCCCTGAAAGTTTTTTAATATGGGCAAAATACACTACATTCTTCACCTGTGTGATTTTATGAATGTAGAGCCTTTTGTTAAAAAACAAACACAATACATGGTTTAGAACAGTGGTCCGTGAGTAAACTCCAGGTGGTCCGCAAACAACTCCCAAAATCCGGTTAAGCAGTTCTTGCAAAAACCGATTTCTACACAAACACACACAATACTACTGCAATATGAATTACTAAGCAACACAACAAATAGCTTTAACCACATTATATATAAGATATGCATGTAGTCTGCATTTTTCCCCTTTATCTATTTTCTTTTGTTACGGGTGTGTTTATATAAATTTAATGTACAACGACCGCTGGAGAGCTGGCGGCCACTTTAACATCCTCAGAGGATCTCCGTGACTGACAGCTGGCGTGAGCACTGACTGGACTGGAGGCGAGCACTACGTGGAGGTGTCCGCCAACCAGATTCTCGGGAGCAAGAGGGGGCGGGACCCTATATAAGGGCTGCAGGCTCGATAAAGCGTCAGAAGGAGACGACAGGCGAACTGACCAGTAAGGAGAGACCAACAAGAAGCGAAAGAACAAAATCACAACAACATTAGCTGCGTGACCCCACTGGTGTCTCCGCTGAGGGAAGAGAGAGAGAGAGAGAGAGAGAGAGAGAGAGAGAGAGAGAAGACGGACAGTCAGACAAGGAAAAAGGGCGACTGAGAGAGAGAGAAGGGAGACCGGAGTCTAAGAGAAGGACTCTGTTGGTGCGGCCTTTGGAACTGTGTGTGTGTGTGTGTTGTAATCCTTCCCCCATCCTTCTGTTTACGCCATGCTCTTTCCCCCTCTATTCACAATAAATATCGGCTGTTTTCCCCAGTGATCTGTATCAGTCTGATTTCATCAGGACCCTAACCTGAGAGAACGCTACATTAGTGTTAGTAGTGGGATTATGGAGTCGAACAGAGATACAATCACGCCGAGGAGCAGTGGAGGTAAACGTGAGCCGGCCTGGCTCGAGACGATGAGGAGGGAGGTAACTGAAGGGAGCCGTGTGCAGACGGGAGCACACAAAATGGCCAACGCATCAAGGTGACCGCGTGGAGCTTACAAAATGGCAGACCAGTCTCACCGTTCCCATAGCTTCATGAGCAACTGCAGTTCCTAAGTGCAGCTACACCGACTTGGGCGTCAACAAGGAACAACGGAGGGAGGTAAGGGCAGCCATTCCGGCTCAGTGGGCAGAGGCCAGATTGGAATTGCAAGTGATTATGTCTGCTCTGGCAGTAAAAGAAGCTGAGCTGGAGGTGGCCATGGGAGGCCGGGGAGGTGAGTCGGGGACGGGGTAAGACGGTAAGAGTAAGAGTAAGAGTAGCTGGGAAGGGAGAAGATGGCCTAGGTAGTGAGGATGTGATATGGAGGGATGAGGCGTGATGAGCGAGGCCGACCCGAGAGATGTCAACAATGGCGGGCCTGGTGAGAGCCTGGGGAGGCTGCCAGCTGTGGGGGCAACCACAGGCCATTCCAAGCCCGGCCCAGAGGCCAAGGCCCAGCCACGACACCGCCGACCGGGCAATGCCGACCTATGGGCTGTCGACACCGGCTCAGCCCCCAAGGAAGGCTCGGAGAGGCCTCCGGCCATAGAGAGGGAGACGGTGCAGTCACAGGCCCCAACCTGGGGCACTACAATTCCTCAACCGCAGCCTGGTGGCTTCCATGGGCCGCCCCGAGTGAAAGTGGGGAAATTTGATGGCACGGGCAGCTGGGAGGCGTTCTACTGTGTGTTTGAGGCTATCAGAGCCCTGTGCGAACAAGTGTACCCCAACTGGCCATTCCCAAGTCATGACAAGGCCGCGAGGGAGGCTTTTATAGGAGCCGTGACCCCTGCCGCTCTGAGGGAACACTTGTTACTCATGGAGCCCAGGTCACTTAAAGAGGCCATCGCTGAGTGCCGCCAGCTTTAGCAGATCCTGGAGACTACCCGTGCCACTGGAAATGTAGGAATGTGCTGTCACTCAGTAGTTGGGGTGGGTTTAAAGTATTCAGAACGAATCAATGATAGATACAAGTCAGGAAGAAGGGACATTGCCCAGCTGCACTGGTAAAATTATTATTATTTTTTTGTAGTAGGTATTATTTTTTAATGGTAAAGGGGTGGTCAACATGAATTGATTAACCATTTCCACTGTTTTTCCGGTGTTTATTGGCTATACACTGTTTTAATTATTTTGTATCGGGGGTGTTTTATCGATTTTTATCGGTTGAAAATGAAAATCAGAATATGTGCTACAGTGTTGCCAGGGATAGGAATATCCCTATTACAGTATTTCCATATTATACATTTTTAGGGAGGTTAGCTGCATATAATAATAGAAGTTAATGCAAAACAAAAAGAGGCTATATGTGTTGCTTGACTTGTGAACTGTACCGTAGTGTGAATGATCTATTACAACTCCATGTTATTACATGGGTTTATTCAGCCAGGTTTAATATCTCACAAGACTATATGCCAAAAGGAGATTCTCTGAACACTACTTCTGGAAACACTGTCCAATCATTTTTTTTTATTTTTCAAATTGCTTCCCCCCCACATCGTCTTCGTATTCGGTGTGTTTTAATATGTACATTGAGCGAAGTTTGCGACTCAGTGAGTGCAATAAGTTGCATTAGAAATGGATAGATTAATTTGCTACACGAGGTAACGGTTGCTGGGACCAGCACTGGCATTTACATTTACTGGATCCAACGACGACCCAATCCCCAGTGCATTATTTGTCAGGAGATTTTGTCAAACAAAACTCTTAATCCTGCAAAATTAAGATGCCATTTATCTACAAAGCATTCACAATGTGAAGAAAATAACTTTTTTTAAAACAAAATAAACGCTAACTTTGCCTTGAGCAACTTTCAATGCGCAAAATGACAACATTCCTTGATGAACTGGTAGTGAAGATTCAAGCCTGGGGATCTCTTTAAGTTAGGTATGTTATATAAATACTTTACTTTCTACATGTACTTACACATACAAATTAGGTTTAAAATGCTGTTGTGAACATATACACAGAATATCCTATTATCATAGCAGTATTTTACAAACAGCAAGAATAACAGAATAAATAGTGCTAACTATAAAATGGTAACTAGTATTATAAGCAAGCATAGTAAAATTGCAATGTCATAAAATACACATTTATTCTCAGGATTTTATAAGCCATAATGGACACTCCATACGATTATTATCTCAAAATAAACAGTAATAAATAAAATAGTTCTTTATTCCATTATTATCAGTAATAATGAAAACAAACATAACTGATACATTTAGTATCTGCTTATATCCACTTGTTTCTTGATATTTATAAATGTCTTAAGTATATATATATATATATATATATATATATATATATATATATATATATATATATATATATATATATATATGCATGTATATATAGTGTCCTGCAGTACCTCATTTAGGGAGTATCGATACGATACCATGTGCAGTATCATGGTATTCGATACTATCGCGATACTTTGGATCTCATGTCCATTAAATGCAGAGAAAGAATGTGCGCGAGAAGGCTTCCTACGCCAGTTCGGATCTGGTTTGTTGTTGTTACACACATTCACATTTTCTGCAACGCCCAGAATGATCCTCAATGTCTGCTGCCAGCTGTCTGTTTTTAAGTGTTACTAAATATTTGAATTAAATACCCATACAGTGTTTCAGCTGCAGAATCGTAAAAATGAATAAGTTATTATTTGTTTATTTAGCAGACGCCTTTATCCAAGGCGACTTACAGAGACTTGGGTGTGTGAACTATGCATCACCTGCAGAGTCACTTACAACTACGTCTCACCTGAAAGACGGAGCACAAGGAGGTTAAGTGACTTGCTCAGGGTCACACAATGAGTCAGTGGCTGACATGGGATTTGAACAAGCCCGTTTCTTTAACCACTGGACCACACAGCCTCCTAGTTATAAGTTATAAGCACTTGCTTCTTCAACCACCAGACCCGCAGTTTATGCGGCATATTGAAATCAATACAGTATAGCCAACAATTCAGTCGGGCTTTGTAATAAAATCAACGTCATTGTGAAATAATGTACTATAATCCTGTTGATTGCTTGAATCACTGATGAAAGTCATTCTACACATCATATATTATTGTTATTTACACTACATTTCTCAGGCAGAACGACTGTGCCACCTTGAATGTGACACTGCAAAAAAATAAAAAATGTGCATATTCTAAGCTCTCTGCACAGATCAGTGACCATCGGGGCTGATGTTAAACGAAAGCCACAGACTGTTGCATTTTACAACGTAATGAAGTACGGTGTGGATATACTGGATTAAATGGCACGGCTGTATTCTGTCAAAGGTGGTACTCGCAGGTGGCCTGTGGCTGTTTTTTATAATGTTTTGGACCTGGCAGCCATCAACGCTTTGGTTTTGTACAAGGTAACACATCATTTTGCAGCTAGCCCTGGAGCTACGGCAGAAACATTTTGATAAGAGACATGTAAGCCGGCTGGCAAATGCCCCTCAACCTTCAGCCATCGCTGCGCCCACTGGCACATGGAATAAAAGACAGTGCCAGGTTGCTAAATGCAATAAAAATAGAACTTTTAATGTCTGTGCCTGTTGTGAAAAGGCAGTCTGTGGCAAATGCACTGGTACAGTTGAAAAGTGTGTTTTCTGCGTAGATTGTACTTAGAAAGCTGAACAGACAGACAGAGCCTTTCACTCAAAGCGCTTTCACGTTGCATAAGTTATGTTATATTTTTGTTTTATGCTATTTTTATAACTAGTTATTTATGTTTTATAATTTTATATGTGCATACAGCTTTCTACACCTGTTTACACAGGTTTATTGCATAAAGCTTATTTTATTACAGTTTTTCATGTTTATGTATATGTGCTCTTTTTGAAAAAAATAAGAAAAAAGATACATTTTCAATGTAAATACGATGTTTCTGCTCTGAATATGTTATGTATGATGTTCATAAATAAAAATATTAAGTTGTATCCGAAAGACTTCAGTATGATCGTGTTTACATGTACCAGTTGTTCTTAAAGGAAAAACATATGGTACATGTTTCAAAACCTGATTTATGGGCCATTAGAATCCTAGAGATCCTAGAGTTCTTTTTTCCATAGTTTTAAAACACTAACAGTTTGGTACCAGTATTCCTTTTAGAATAAAAAAAAATGGTTTACACTTAGACAAGCAAATGTGACCCATTGTGCACCGCTGTAATAATGAATAATCCTTTTTTTTTTGTTCCGTTCCTCAGCTCAAAAGGAAGCAATGTCAGTTACTGTTTGTAAAAAAAAAAAAGACTATTGAATATTTCCGGACTTGTAGAGGCTATTCGCGTCGTCTGCCAATAATGGCAGAAAGCCCAACTATATACGGTAATAAAGACTCAGCTTTATCATTCAGCAGATACTGAACGTTGAGGAAATGTGTTTTCTAAGCACATAGAAAGCATTTCATTCTTCTGAGAAGTTTGAAATTGACAGATTTACATATGACTTTGTCAGAGGTTATGCCAATCAGATGGCCACAGTGCTGTAATTACAGAGGAATCCTACCTAAATATGTTACTGGGATGCATTATATCAACTATTTTTAATATTCAATTTCCTGTTTAATATCCTATGCTCTCCAAAGCTATCATATGTGTGTTATGTGTGATTATCTATTATTGTTTCTGCTTTTGAAGATATTATAAGTGTAATACTTGTTATAAAGTTTTTAACACTTAAGTCTCTCTCAAAGTTTTTTAGTCAAAATGTTTCGATTCATTGTATTTCCTATAAATTGACCTATTCTGCAACTAAATGCTTAATAAAAAAAAATTCAACCAAGTATTTCTGGTACACAAAGACAATGATTTGGTTTGATTAAATATACCCCTGCTCTTTCATAAGGTTATCATAGTAATTAGTATAGCAAAATGTAATAAAGCCTAGGTAAGCATAAAGCCCAGAGAAATATGGTAAAGCATACCAAAAAAAAAAATCACAACAGGTTATGAAAAGCATGGAGATAATGCAAAACTACTATGCAAAATGACTGTGGTAAATATTTATAAGGGTGTCCTCACTATGTACTCTTGACTGTCCTGGTTATGACTTCCTTAGTTTCCAGGTCTCAAGATTCAAGAACTTATGCCGAACAAGTAAATGAAAAAAAGACAAATGCACAATTTTTTCATAACACTTTTTAGTACTGCAAATGTCAAACTGCTACAGTACATGCTCCCACAGGCACAGTCTGCGGAACTTTTTCAAGTGTGTTGGTAACTTTTTTTACAGACGATTTCGCTGAGGAGGAAGAGGTGCAGTCCTTTGGATACAAGAGATTTGGTGAGTAACAATAAAGCTCATGTGTGATTTATGAAATACCCCCTCTGTCAAGATGGTTGTGTTGTGCTCTTTGTTTCAACATTTGTCTTGCAGTAAGTGCATAGTCAACCAAATCTTGTTCCTGCTTTGTGTTTGCTTTCTTTGACACTGCTCTCCTGATACCTTTATGCATGTCATTTTACACTAATGGGTTAATCCTGATGTCTGCAGCCAGTTCCTTTCCTCTTATACACCCAGGGGAGTAAAAACAGTATGTCCATGAAGATTTTGATAGGGTAGTTGAAAATACAACTGCAGAATTACAGCAAAAATGTGTAAAGTGACTGCCATCCCATAACCCAAAGGAGTGGAGCCAGTTTCATTGTGTTGTTAGAGTCTGTCTTACCTATTTTCTTGAAGAAAACTTAAAACTATACACTTCTTGGAAAGCTGTTAGTTTGAGATCTGATAGTTTGTCTGCACAAGTGAGTTTTGATAAGGAAGCTCTGACTACACTCTTTGGAAGAGATGAATGCCTAATAACATGGCAGCTGTAAGTAAAACCTAATGGACCAAACTAAAAACAGCTGCATAAAGTCTTATTTAATATTAATTAGACAATAATTTACGTATCCCATTATAGGCATTTTCCTGTGAGTCTTAATTGTAAGTTACTGTGCACGCATTAAATATTCTCAAGAGTACTCGAGTACTCGATAATAATATCATGAGAGTACTTGAATAGTGAAATAATTCCAAAATGCCCATCCCTAATTAAAACCTGAGTAGTTCATTCTTCAACTGCTATAAAGTTTTCTGAGGCATTAAGTTCATCGCCACTTATTCAGTCTTTATCATTAGATGAGTTGGTTAACACCTACAACACCTACTTGAATAGGATCTTAGATACTGTAGCACCAGTTAAAACTCAGAGTGTCTTGTAAAAGAAGCTTGACATGGTTTAACCCTTTGAGTAGTATGAACATACCGGTACGTTCGCTGCTCTCTGGTCCCCAGCGAGTACGAACGTACCGGTACATTCTGCAACTTTAAACTTGAATTACTGAGCCTACAAAACTCCTGATCACATAATATTGTAACACTAAGTTTCTGTGACACCTTTTATTGGTCTCTTGCGCCCTCTGCCAGATGTTGACTGAATTACATACAATAAACCCATTCACAAAATGTCAACAGTGTTTGTAAACCGGCGAAAATCGCTCAGTGAGAAAGAAGTATTTGTAATAATACTGAATTCAGATTCCGATTTAAATTCAAATACATACAATTCTTCCACTGAATCGGATGTCAGTGAGTGTGTCAGTGAAGACATAAGCGAAGAATATTTACCATCAACATCAAGTGACAGCAAAGAGGCGGCGCCAAGCTCTGTGCGTTGCTCCATGCTTCAAGGAGTATCATACGCTGAAGCATAGACTCTCACTCCGTCCACCCCCACAACCTGTTTGCCCGGATATGATTACTCATCTCCCTCGCCCTTTTTTTTTTGTTAGGATGTGTTGTTGTGGTGGTTGTTCCACCCCGTTTTTTATTGTTTATTGCCTACATGTTATTTTTTTTGTTAAAACCTTTCCCTATGACTAAATTTAAAAAAAAAAAAGTATTAATTTGTTTTATTTATTTTACGATAAAAATTATTTATCTGTATTTCGTCAGTGTTCATTACATACATACAAACCTATAGCTTCTTTGTACGCTGTACTTGAAATAATCAAGCACATGCAGAAGACAGAAAAAAAACTCACTCCTGTAGGACCGGCAGTGCATTTTAGAACCCACTACTCAGAGGGTTAATGATACATCAGGTAAAATATAGGAAGACGCTGGTGTTGGCTAGATTATCATATTATTCTAATTTAATCGAAACCAGTAAAAATAACCCTAGATTTATTTTTGCTTCCCTAGATACTAATAGTAAATCCCCCCCCCTAATCCTCCCATCATTAGCATTGGCTCCTCTTTTAGTTACAATGGCTTCGTCAATTATTTTAAAATAAAATTCTGGACATCAGAAATCAGATTCTACAGACTCCTTCTATTATGGAGGATTCCTCCATAATTGAATTAGAGCTCTTAATGCTACTATGGAGGCTTTTTCATTGATTACCTACAAGAACTGACAGAGCCAGTCCTGCATATGAGACCCACTACATGTGCTCTTGATTCCAATCCTACAAAATTAATAAAATATGTTTTTTGTGTTATTAACCCTTTGTGGTCCATTTATTCAGCGCATCGCAGGTGTGTCAGGTCGAATTTATTTTCACACGCGCAGTTTATTTTAGACACGCTGTTTAAAAATATTTTTTTCACAGTAAAACAGGTTTAAAAGGCACTGCATATCAACAGGACACTCAGTACTGCATCTCCAGCCCCACCCCACCCCTTGTTCGCTGTATTTTTCACATCTCTTCATAGTTGTGCATACTGATAAATCATCTCCTGATCACTCGTTTTATCACCAAACTCCTCAATAATGCGATCCAAGTCATTATTTTATTACTATAACATCTCAAAAAGCTCTGCAAATGTCTGTGATATTCTTTGAGCGCTGGATGCAGAAGCAGCTATCTTGTTTGTTTTTGTCCGTGTTATCTCTGTGGTGCCGGGGCTATGTGTGTTGCTCAGATCCGCCCCCTTTTTTTTCGGCTTCTCTCAGCTCCTATAGATCTCACTCGGCCATTGAATGGTTTTCTCTGCTTTTTCCGGAGAAAAAACAACTAGAGACCTGTGTTTTACGTCTTTTTGATGATGTCGGACAGGATCCGACATCGGACTGGAAAGGGAAAATTGTAATGTCGGACATGGGCCGACATAGGACAGCAAAGGGTTAATACTCACATTAAAAAAATATATAAATAAATGGATCTGCCAATTTTAGCTAAGGTTTTAGAGGGAGTTGTTGCCAATCAATTACACAAGTTTCTAGCTTTTAATAACGTATATGAAAAGTTTCAGTCGGATTTCGTGCTGTACATAACACAGAGACAGCCTTTGTTAGAGACAGAAATGGTCTGTTGATAAGCTCTGACTCGGGCTTTCCCTCAATTTTAATTATTCTAGATCTAATTTCTGCTTTTATGCTGTAGACCACTTCATTTTATTGAATCGTCTTGAAATCTCAGTGGGATTGTCAGGAGGTGGCCTATCATGGTTCAGGTGTTGTCTTTCCATTAGGTTTCAGTTTGTCTCTGTTGGGGAGATGAAATCTGAGAGAACTGGAGTGAAGTCTGGGATTTGTAGAATATATATCTTTTTTTCAAACATCTGCATTTGGAAAAAAACGTCTCTTGGGGGATGGTGTAAAATGCTGATCTGTTTCCTGCTTTTGTTATGATTTCTTCACCGCGACCTTATATGCTCCTGGGCTCCAGAACTTGGTCTTTTTATCCTGGTACAGCTGTGTCAGCAGAACAGGGGTCTGCTGCTGGGCTGGCCCCCCATGCATTTGACTCTGCAGCGCAACCCTAGACCTCTATAAACAGCATACCAGCATGGCTTTCAAAAATAAACAAACAGGGGTAAATACCTTAGCGCTGTTCTCAGGCGACTGCTAAACATGAATGAATGAGAGAATCGTTATAAAAGGACTAAAATGTACTGTATTGATTATATATCCATATATCAATCTGATATACAGCTCTGGAAAAAATTAAGAGACCACTGCAAAATTATCAGTTTCTCTGGTTTTACTATTTATAGGTATGTGTTTGGGTAAAATGAACATTTTTGTTTTATTCTATAAACTACTGACAACATTTCTCCCAAATTCCAAATAAAAATATTGTCATTTAGAGCATTTATTTGCAGAAAATGACAACTGGTCAAAATAACAAAAAAGTTGCAGTGTTGTCAGACCTCGAATAATGCAAAGAAAATAAGTTCATATTCATTTTTAAACAACACAATACTAATGTTTTAACTTAGGAAGAGTTCAGAAATCAATATTTGGTGGAATAGTCCTGATTTTCAAGCACAGCTTTCATGCGTCTTGGCATGCTCTCCACCAGTCTTTCACATTGATGTTGGGTGACTTTATGCCATTCCTGGCACAAAAATTCAAGCAGCTTGGCTTTGTTTGATGGCTTGTGACCATCCATCTTCCTCTTGATCACATTCCAGAGGTTTTCAATGGGGTTCAGGTCTGGAGATTGGGCTGGCCATGACAGGGTCTTGATCTGGTGGTCCTCCATCCACACCTTGATTGACCTGGCTGTGTGGCATGGAGCATTGTCCTGCTGGAAAACCAATCCTCAGAGTTGGGGAACATTGTCAGAGCAGAAGGAAGCAAGTTTTCTTCCAGGACAACCTTGTACTTGGCTTGATTCATGCATCCTTCACAAAGACAAATCTGCCCGATTCCAGCCTTGCTGAAGCACCCCCAGATGAGTCCAATTTTCAGCTTTGCCCAACACCTGGTCGTCTAATGGTTAGACGGAGACCTGGAGAGGCCTACAAGCCACAGTGTCTTGCACCCACTGTGAAATGTGGTGGAGGATCGGTGATGATCTGTGTAATTGTTGACCAACACGGATATGTTTTTTGCCATCGAATACATGTCAACCAATGTTCATTTGAATAATCTGATATTTGTCCCAGCACTACTGTAGAGAGAGAGAGAGAGAAAGAGAGAGAGAGCTTTTTTATGGACTTGGTACTCAATAATGGAGGCCAGTATCACGCCTGACCACCTGAGACGTCTCTAATTTTCCTCTATGTTGTTTATTCACAGACCAGCCAGATGCAAGTCTGTTTGCTGCATTCCACGATAAGGTTGTCTCAAGGCCATGAGACTTGAAACTTAAGGAAACTTTTTTTTTTTTTCTGGCAACTTGTGAAGCTACAGTACTATCTGTTGTTTTCAAACAAATGTCCCCATTTATTTCAAATATCACCTACAACTGGCTGCTTCAGTAGACAGAAAACAAGTTGCCTGAAATTTGTTTTGAGTTTCATGGCCGCTAAGGCAATGACACACCAGGAAACATTCTGGCATCTTTTTCTGGAAACTGTTGAAGCAAGTATTTGAAACTGATGTGATATTTTTGGTTGAAATATACAGGGAAAATTACTGAAAATGTCTCCTACAACTAGTTTCTTAAATTCTTGGAAACTGTTGAAGCAAAATTGATATGTTGTTGCTTGAACACTTCGCATGAGGAACATTCCAGAAAATGTCATCTATAACTAGTTTCCAGAAAAAAAAGTTGCCTAAAACTTATTTATTTATTTATTTTATTTTTTTTTATTGATTATCCGGTTAATGTCTACTTTAAAGAAAAGGACCACGGGTGAGACAGGGGAGTCTGACCTAATTCCAACACAAGTTCTAGGCTGGAAAATGTTATGAAAATGTCTGGGGGTAGCTCAGTGGATCATTGTTGACCATGTACTATCACTGAGGTTTTATTATAGTTCCTTCATGGAAACTGCCTACATAAGACACTAACCTAACCTGCTGTTAAGTTTCAGTGATTTTACTTGGCAGGGTTTTTGTCAAGTGAAACTGTTCTGGAATTTCTGAAGTTTCTGAGCTTCTCATGGGACCAATTCCCAGAAAATGCAGTCAGCAGATTTCGAGTGAATTAGGGTATTAACCCAGACTGAATCCCTGACCATGTGCATGGTTTTACTTATGCACTCCTTGTAAAGCACTAGGCTTAACATTATTGTTCAGCTGTTAGTAGAAACAAAAATGAGAACAAAAGCTATGGCCTTGGAAACCATTCTTATTGTGACAGACAGAAGAAAGAAACACTGATAAATAATTGAGTTTACTCATTGTTTGCGAAACAGGCTTGCATTGTGCACTAAGCTTGTTAGAATACTTTGTCTGGGGTAACCATTAAATGAAATGCTTACTGATGTAGTTGCTAACCACTATTTACAAAGTTCTGGATAAATAAAAGTGGAAGGGGTGATTGTTTACTTATCAACAACCAGTGGGACACATTTTCAGAGCATTTATTCCAGTCTTTAATTAACTTTTTTTGGGGGGTAACTTAAATTCTTAAATGTGTAAAAGTTTAAGATATTTGGCTTGTTGGATTGATTTTTAAAAAATTGTTTATCATTTTTTTTTTTTTGGTTTAACAGTACATTGAAAAATGAGAATAAACTAATAAACCCTCTCTACAGCAGTTCAAAGGGGTTTTGTGAACTGCAAACTTGATTTAATTAATTAAAAGGTATTTTTTAAAAGACCATAACAAAACATTCCTTTAAACAGTTATTTTATTTTTGTGAATAGGGCCCTAAATATGTACACAGCAGTAACAGCTACAGAATATAGAATAAACTATGAATATATACTTAATATTAAATAAATAACCAATATAGCTCTCCCTCAATACTTCACAATTCGATAATTCATGATTTTGGTTAATTCACGGTTAGGCCTTTTGACTTTGAATTGTACACATACTTTCACTGATTCACGGTTTTCAATATCTTTTTCATATGTAAGTCAGGCAGCAAAATAAAGAGGAAGTGCTTTATTTTACATTTTGTTTATTTAGCAGACGCCTTTATCCAAGGCAACTTACAGAGACTGGGGTGTGTGAACTATGCATCAGCTGCAGAGTCACTTACAATTACATCTCACCCAAAAGACAGAGCACAAGGAGGTTAAGTGACTTGCTCAGGGTCACACAATGAGTCAGTGGCTGAGGTGGGATTTGAACCGGGGACATGCTGGTTACAAGCCCTTTTCTTTAACCACTGGACCACACAGCCTCTTTGTCTTTGCTCTCATATTTCTGATAAAAAAATAGTTTTTAACGTCACCCTTACTATACCTTGTGATTCCTAATTGCTCTGGGTAAGGCTGAATGCAGAGGACTGCAGTGCTCTGTTTTATTGATACTGCATCTTCAGGTTGCTAACGAGTCTCAGAATTTCACAAATGTATATATATCATGTTGATTGATTTGGTACTGTTTGGATTTTTGTGAATAACACGCCAGAAAAACATTGACATTACCTTAGGTGTGTGTTAACAAAACTGGCTGCTACCTTTTGGCGGCGCCAGTGTCCGTTACAATGCATACACTGTGAATACTAGACATTATTTAATTTCAGTATGTTACTATACTACAGGCTCTTATACATGATCATATATGAAAAGGAACAAGATTATGGTTGCAGGACTTGTGTGTTATCATTCTAGACCAAGGTAAGACAATCTGAATATGATAAAATAAGCGGAAATGATATGTGCATAGGCTATGGTAGGCTACAGTGTGTTCATGTTAGCGCAGGCATCTGTAATGTGACAAATATTATTTTTTGTGACTATTAGTTAAATACTTACAGGAGTATTTTTGCACAAATATGTTCTTATGTTCTCTCAAGTTACATCTGGTCCAGAGGTGAAGTATTTTTTTTCTTTTCTTTTTTTTTCTTTTGTTAATAGGCATAGATCAGCAACTCTGTGGGCTGCACTTCTCCTCTATATGTCAAAGTAAATTGAAATCTAATATTGGGCAGAAACACTTCATCTACATATGGGTACTCACACATTTTTCAGATGAAACAGTTTTGTTTCACCTGGGTTAATACAGAAGTAAACCTGGCCTAGACCTTTATTAATGTCGACTGGTAGTGTCCGAGTGTGTTGCATGGGATTAAATAGAGGACATGACGCCCAGTCAGAGGTCAGGTGGTTTTACTTCAGGTAGCAAGAATGTGTTAGGCTTCAGAAATCATGCCTTTTGAATGTTTGTCAGTTCTTAGCATCTTTTGTTTTTCACCTTTTCTATTTGTTTTTGGTGCAAGTGCAAACACATTGCTCTGGTTTGTGTTAACTTATCAGATTACAGACATGGACTGTGTGATTGTTTAGGTGACGCGTGCAATGTTACACTTTCCTGCATCAGAGATATAGAAACAAAACAAATTTCTGTTTGCAATTAAGTTATGTTTTATTTCTCAATATATATAATTTTCAAAATGAAAAAATAACTCAATCAAAGGAATTTAAAGAAAATATAAACAAATAGACCATTAGCAGAAAGCCAGGTGAAATTTAAAGCAGACAGGACTTTTTTTTATTCCAAGCCTTGTTTGCAAAGGCCTTACCATTTGCTGAGTGGATTAAATGACCAATTATGGGAACATGTTTCACAGAGATTTTGAAAGAAATGGGAAGATACATTAAAGTATCTGCAGCCCTTGTGTCCTGTAAAGTACTCATAATAATTAATGCTTGTGGGCTGCTCTGTGGTAAACTATAATTATGTGTTATTTAGAGGGATTCAAATGTTGTAAATATATTTGTTTCGTTGCTGTTTCAGAAAATGCAAGTGACGCTGATTTTGTGGAGAAAAGCTGTAGGCAGTTGAAAATACTGTATATCTGATAAAATGTTGCCAAAGTTGCAAGAAAAACGTAGCCAATGAGTTAACAAATGCATATCAAATGCAGCCTCTATAAGTAAAAGCCTATAATCCATGCCTTCACTCCTAGCTAATCAGAATACTGCAATTCCTGCCAAAAAAGTACATTGATATTATGGGCGTGCAGAGAGCCCATTACTTGTACTTGTCGTCACTGCCCTATTGGAGCCAGGAGATGATTTAATGCATTTTTTTTTTTAACAAAAACAAAGTAAATTGTGAATTACTCGTAACAATTGCAATACTCGTTACGAATGTTCATTAGTACTTGTTGCTCTGCACTGATATTACTATGTTTATTATTTAAGAGACGGTTTGTAGATTGTAAAGAGGTAACACCCTGACCAGAGCAGTCAGACGTGTACCAGAGAGAGATCATTACAACCTGCTTTGTCTTGGCAGTGTCTAGTGCTATAGGTGGCTGGGTTAGAACCCTGACAGTGGAGGCTCCTTAGAGGAGACAAGGGAGGCAGAGCCTCCTCAACTTTTCAAAGACAAAAAAAATACAATTATTTGCTAAAAGTTAAGACTTTTTTTTTTAACCTAAACCCTAGATTCAACATTTCTAAATTAACAGCAGTCCTGTCTGTCTGAAACACAGTACTCGCAGTAGCAGATCGCGTCATCTGAGCACGGGTATTAACACTAGAAATGCCGGAATTTCTTACTACCTAGAACCACCGCACCGGACATTTTAACCAGTACATTTTTAAACAGCTTCGATGTGAAAATGAAAGATAAACTATCAGATACAACTCAAATGTTTTATTCTTGAACATCATATCTAACATTTGCATAGCAGAAACACTGTATTTAAATGGAAAATTAAACAGAAAGGTCTTTCAAAATTAGCGCCTACAGCACAATTATAAAAAACACTATAATAAACAGGTGTAAAAAACTATAATAAACAGGTGTAAACGGGTATATGTACATACAAAATAATTTTTTCTAATACTAACATAAAAAAGAAAATATAACACTCCTTCCGGTATGTCGGCTCCTATTGTACTGTATGTAATGTAGCCTGCCTAATTACTGTATTGCTCTGTTTGTTTATTTGTTGTATTTATTTATAACTTGCACCTCTCATACACTTGGAACTCGCTTTGGATAAAGGCGTCAGCTAAATAATAATAATAATAATAATAATAATAATAATAATAATAATAATAATAATATGCTGTGTAACGTGAATGCTTTGAGCAAAACGTACTTCACAAACACTTTTATATTAAACATATACGCTTCATATGTACAGAACGGTATCTAATTATTTTGTTGGCCATTTATTAAGATTAACAAATTAAGTCAATAGGGTGTGCTTTTTTTTGTCTGACTTTCACCTGCTTTAACAGCTTTGTTTAGAAAATATTTTTTGCAGAGTATGTTAAAGTTACATGGTCTTGAAATCTAAATGCTATATTAATGTTGTATTTTAAACATACATTGACAGTGTGTAACAGTTACGTTTATTAGAACAGGGTGTGAGACAATGGACGGCACCAGCGGCAATTGCCTCCGTGCCCAAGCTACTTCCCGCAATGCCTCTCAAATTAAAAAAAAAAACTTAGGCCAAAAGTTGCCTCCGTGCCCTCCCGTCATTGCCGCCGGTGTCCCTCAGCACCAGCACATCTGATCTGCAACCCATTCACAAACTTGCTCAGCGTCAGCTGGCCCATTCTGTCACAATTCAATTGATTTCTGTCTAATCTTGTTCGGTGAGAAAATGACTCAATATCATAATGTATTATTGTTGCCATACTTTTTACTGTGCACCTCCCAGCACTAAGTCACGAGACAAATGTACTGTATCATTGGTTAATGAAGTGCAAACAGAAGGAGGGACGCTGTTAGACTGAGCTCAATATGACCTCACTTCAAGGAATTTTTAATCACACGTGTTCACTGGCAGTGTAACTCTGTGATTTTTCCGTCTGTGAGCACCATGCTAACAGGATGAAGAAGAGGAGTAAGAAGAGCTGTCTAAAGAGGTAGCGAAGTGTTCTAGGATTTACCTAATGTTCAGGTAAGAAATAGGTGCACAACAATTCATCCCCGACAATAACAATAATATTATTGTGAACTTACATCGAGTACAGAAATGGGTTGTGCCTTCATATGTTAAGAGCCACTTGTACAGTTTGCATTCCACAGTGTTTGGATCATTTAGGTATGTCACAAAAAATGCTTTTAACAGGCCATTTCTTTAGCAGCTGCAATTTAATTTATTTTCGATGCTTCGCTGTCCCCTATTTCATATACACGTGAATATCCTTCAAATAATGTAGACCTATATTTAAAATACCCTTCATGACCTTAACTTCATGCCCTATTAGAATAAATTATGATTGACTACTGTTTTCTTTTTTGTGCTGGCTGGTGGAAAAAAATGCTTTTAACAGCTTTGAAATGGGGCAAAATGTTAAAATGATATGAACAGTGTTGTCAGTCAGAATAGAATAATCCGATTCTTCTGCTGCTGATGGCGTAAGACTTCAATACCTCTGCTTTTTTTCTGCCTCCCCATTTTTTTTGGCCACCATTATGTAGTGGAACAACTGTCTCCGCCTACCACCCTGGACTGTTCAGCTTCTTAATTAAAAACACTTTGAACTTCAAATCATATAAAATGATTATTGTCCTGTTAGAATAACAAGAATGTTCCTTTTATTTGCTTGAATGGCGACCTGACCTGTATATTTGTCCTTTCAGGTGTTTGCTTTAAAAACATCCATAACTATAAAACTCTCAATACTGCTAAATTTAGAAATACTAAAAGAAATGTAGTAAATTCAATGACAAACTTTTTGACTAAAGAAGACATTGAAAAAGACTTTTAGGAGAAAGTTATAGCCTGAAAGGGCTTTGTACCCCTGGTGCAAAAGTCAAGTTGAATTTATTATTTGAAGTTTTCTCATGTTCATTATTAAAAAGAATTGTGATGTGCTGCTTTCCCTGGCAGTCATTATTATGTAGGTTATGCAATAGATCAACATTGTGTCACGAGAATTATCCCATGAATGAGCTGGAGAGCATAGCATCGAGGGGGTTGCTTAAGACCTTGGGATTATGATCGGTACACAATGACATACATGACAAAACCGTTTTATACCACGATTTAAAAATGTCTTATTTGTGATATTAACTTTATGGTTGACTTTCTCAGTCATGGTATCTTAGTAAATATAGAATCTCAGGCGCAGATCTATACTCCAACTCTTATATGTACCACTTACGTATTTTTTTTATTCTACATTTTCAGTGTAGTGTGGGCTAATAGGAAGTATCTAGTCATATATATACCTTGTTCAAAACACTGCTGTATGCATTTACACATCGATCACAGGAAAATCCATGTAGTTAGGTTAAAGCAGTTCTTTTTCTACAAGTGCTGGTAAAGAGTCTATTAAGTATTAGTGTGACGTGCCATATGCACAGGGTCACTTTAGCAAGGTTGGTGCATTTGTTAGCCATATGGTACATATGAGTAACACATATAGGCCTACTAGGGGTTTAGTGATTCATTGTGTATTGATAAATCCTGTGTATCGTGATACATTTCATATCTTAGGATCAGTCTATCGTTACGTCCGTGTGGTGGTTTCAGTTCCGCAAGGAACTTGTGAGCCATTTCTGTTTATTCTGTTTATCCATATTTCTGTTGATTGAGACAAACCATGAGCCAGATTGCTGCAGGGATGGCGTGGAGCGATGAAGGAACATTTGTTCTAATCAACATTTGGGCCAACGATGCAATCAAGAGAAGCTTGCATGGAAGCGTCCATAACAAGCACGCCATCTTGAAAGCCTGAACAGATAAAAGAGTTGTCATGTGAATGTTGCTGCTTCTGGGGCATTACGTATGCACATTGTGTACTTGCTTCTGTCACCCATGATGACCCGTAGCTGACCCGCATGCCAGTGTGAAAGGGGCTTTAGCCTTTTTGTTACTATTGTAATAGCTGAGTTGTTTCTTGAAATTCTGCTTCAGTCCCACCCAGCTGTAAACATGGAAAAATGCAATGAGATGTTGCATCATTTATTTATTTATTTTGCAGACACCTTTCTCCAAGGCGACTTACAGAGACTAGGGTGTGTGAACTATGCATCAGCTGCAGAGTCACTGACAATTACGTCTCACCCGAAAGACGGAGCACAAGGAGGTTAAGTGACTTGCTCAGGGTCACACAATGAGTCAGTGGCTGAGGTGGGATTTGAACCAGGGACCTCCTGGTTACAAGCCTGGTTCTTTAACCACTGGACCACACAGCCTCATCATATAAACTCACATAAACTTGTAAGGTTTTGTTCTGTGAATCCGTCTTGGTGTGAGGTCCCTGATGTGCTTTAACATACAGATGCACAAGTTAGCTAGGTTCCAGCATTCTCCCGGGTCCAGGTCCTAATTAGGATTGCTGCTTGTGCAGCATAAACATCTTTGTACTCTGCTACTGACATACCAAAAAAGCTCTCTACAAGAGTACTATAGTTCATTATATGATAAGTGGACTTGTTTTGTCATTCGCTTTTATAATGATTCCAAAACCTGTTGTCCTGCAATAACAGGACATGGTAGAAAAGACCCTATTGATTTATAGCAAAGCCTGCTGCTGCTAAATGACGGATTCTGTTGTAGTCAGAATGGAATCGGCACATAACTGCACCACCCAATAAGTTTTTCTGCCTTGTGTTAGGTTTGACTCCTTATCAGCTCAAGGAAATCCAATTCATGATATGGGTTGTGCCTACATTGAAGCAGGGCTCTCTTAGAGTTGGCATGCTAGCATTTGGAATAAAAACAGCTACAGTTCTGATATCAAAGTGAAATTTACAAATACTGATCAGGAGACTTAACTGGGAATACAAACACACATATTTGGTTTCTTTTGTAGAAAACAAGTTGGTTAATAAAAACCAAGCCCAAGCTCACATCAGTTACTAAGAGAGATATTGCTGTTATATAATTATACTCAAAATGAACTTCTAAATTGCTATTTTTCTTAAACCAGCAATATCAGCACTTGAATCCCAGATGAAACCTTTCAACTAAGTCAGTATCACCTTAAAAAAATCTACAATCTTGGTGACATACACATCCAAATAAAGTCCACATCCGGATTTTTTTTTCCAACAAAAAAATGTGAAGCATTTAATAAGTGATACGATAAAGCAGCTACTGTGAAGTGTCATCATACTGTACGTCTGCAAAATGTTACAGACAAAAGTACAGCTGTGACAGACATAAATGTAGTTATTTTTATTTAACATTCAAATAACAGATATCGATGGAGGTGTACTACAGGAAACAGGAAAGCCTGTTTAACATCAGACATGCTTGCATAGTGCTTGCATAGTAATTGGACAGTAAGCAGGAAACACAACTTTTATGGAAATACCTGCTCTTAGACCAACATAGTTCATAGTTTGAAATAATGCTTCTTTAAAGCAACCAGAAATAACAACCAATTGTTGAGTGCTAGAGGCATGTGAACAAAAGTTACCAGGCATTGCATAGTAGAGATAAGTAACATTTGGGCAACTATTACAATACCAGTGTATTGCAGAACAATGCATTGCTAGCAAAAAACTTTCTTGGGGAGATCTGTGTAACTGCTACAGCAGAGTCACATGTCTCATCCAAAGGATATATACACAGGTACATATATATATATATATATATATATATATATATATATATATATATATATATATATATATATATATATATATATATATATATATATATATATATATATATATATATATATATATATATATAAGACCTGTATTTGTCTTTTTTTAACAAATTCGTGGAACCAATTTTTTTTTTCTTTTTCATGTTTTCGAACTTAAAACAAATCTTGCTCAATGAATTTGCTCAAGCCTGGTGTTGTCGTTAGACGGCAGCAATAATACAGCTACGCTAATTTAATACATATTTTGGTACAAACATGACTTTTTAGGTACCCATGATTATTATTTTTTTTAAAACATTGAATGAAGAGGTCTTTCAACACCTCGTACTGTATGGTTTTTTCTCCCTGATTGGTCAAAGAAGCTTATCAATAAAGGATTGCTTGGCACGGCCATCTCTTATAGCAAAACATTGTTCAGGCTTACGTCACAAATGGAATGTGCACTGCTGAAGTCTCGTAAACATAATGTGCGACTTCCGGACATGATTCCATGCAAAAAAAGTGTTTTTGATCAACTGTATGGCTTTTTAGCATAAGAAGGCAATTTATCCAACCTTTAAAGTCATACGATGTTTTAGACGCGCACTTCCTATAACGTGTGCATGTGCGTGCTACGTCACATAAGTAATTATTGTGCAGAGAGAATAACGACTTTCTAACCGGCGTGGAAAGCCAGCCACTGATTAGTATTCAATTATACGATGCGGTGAAAACTGCAGAGTTCATGAGCTGCTCAGAAGGCTCTATAGACAGAACTGCCAGATGCCTGCTTCGCCCAATATCAGCGGAAATCCACTCAATTGAAATCACGCATGCGTACAAGTGGATGATAATTTTGAAACTACACTATACTAAACTTTGAGCTGCTAAACAAAAAGGAAATATTTATGCACAGTGGTTTAGAGATAATATAATACTGTTAAAAAATCAATTCAGGATTATTATTTTCTTTTTCATTTTTCTTTTTGCATTTCTGAGTCACCTTGCATACCCCCTATGACCCTCAGAAGTACCCCTAGAGGTATGCATATCCCTGGTTGAAAAGCCCTGATTTAGAACATTGTTCCTAATACACTGAAGGTTAAAGGGTTATCTATCACCATCAGTAGTAGGTGAAGAACAGTTGTTTTGCTATATTTCAATATAGGTGAAGCTAGAATTACTATACTGTAGAAATGTATATACAGTACCAGCCAAAATGTTGAGTACACTTGCTGGAAACTTGGTTTTTTTCATAATTGACAATGTTTTACGTTGTATATGTTTCTGTAAATACTTGAAAATGAAAACACATGTTACAATATACAAAACAAAACATAAGGAGTATCAAAGCAATGTTCAAGAAAATTGAAAATTGTCTCTAAATCTTGGATTCCTCAAAATAGCCACCCTTTGCCTTAATAATAGCCTCACAAACACGAGGCATTCGGTTAACAAGTTTCAGCAGGAAATCACCCGACATGTCTTCCCAGCTCATCTGCAGCAATTCCCAGAGATGTAGAGCACTTGTGGGTAGCTTTGCTTTGACTCTATGGGATTGAGGTCTGGAGACTGGGCAGGCCAGGTCATTAGATTGAGTTGTCCTTCACTTTCCTTCATCGCCAGATAGTTCTTGCACAACTTTGAGGTGTGTTTCGGGTCATTACCTTGCTGAAGAATGAAGGACTGCCCAACTAGCCGTAATCCTGATGGAATGGCATGCCTCTGAAGTATGCTATGATACCCATGCTGGTTGAGCTTGCCATGGACTTGGTAAAGATCACCAACTCTGTCACCAGCAAAGCAACCCCAGACCACGACACTGCCTCCTCCATGCTTGACAGTGGGAACCACACATGCAGAACTCATGCGCTCACCCTCTCTGCATCTTACAAATACTGGGCGGTTGGACCCAGATATTTCAAATTTTGACTCATCGGTCCATAAGACCGACTTCCACTCCTCAAACGTCCAGTTTCTGTGTTTTTTGGCCCAGGCAAGTCTCTTCCTCTTATTCTGCACTCTTAACAATGGTTTCTTTGCAGCAATTCTTCCAGTTAGGCCAGCTTCACGCAATCTCCTCTGAACAGTCGATGTTGAAACATCTGTACTTCTAGTAGCATTTAGCTGAGCTTGTAATTCAGGGGGTAGTTTAATCGCCGGTTTCGCAGACTTGTGACTCGAATGACCTTGTTCTCTGATTCTGAGGTCACCCTTGGCCTGCCTGACCTTGTTTGGTTCTCATGAGTGCCATTTTCTTCAAATCGTTTGATGGTCTTGGCCACAGCAGTTACAGACACTTGCAAAGTTCTTGCGATTTGTCTTAAAGATTGACCTTCATTTCTTAAAGTAATTACAGACTTTTTTCTTTGTCTTTTTTCTTTGCTTAACTGAGCGTATTTTGCCATTTTCTGCTCCCTTACATTCAGGAATGACAAACTTGTGCCTATGCTACCTATATTTATAGTAATCATGGACCCTCACCTGTTAACAATAATTGGTGACAAAAGGTTAATTAGGTAACATCTAACAAAGACACTTTTATACTTAGGCCAGTGTTCTAACACCGTGTTATACACATTTCAGACTTTTAACTGACTTGGGCTTCAGACTGAAATCCCCTTGCTTTGGGTGACCATTTCATTGAAATTGACAAGATTTACATTTTCATTTAAAAATAAAATTTTTGAATGCAATTCACTTATGATTATCAGCTTATATAGGTACACGTATCATATAATGAAATATTAAGTGTTTATAGACAAGTTTATACAGTTAAAAGCATAGATAATCTTGAAAAACTTGGTTTCAAGCAGGTGTACTCAAACTTTTGACTGGTACTGTAAATATATATGCTAAGCGAGAAGCTGTTTGAATTTGTTGTTCTGTGTATTTGAATGGGCCTCTCTGAACCATTGATTTTCAGAAATGACAACAACAGACTTGTCTCTCACAAATCAAAGGGAGCCTTGTTCACGAGTGGCAAATATTCAAAGTGAATTATTTTATCCCACAACTATTGCATAATAATATATAATTTGGCTTGCATGAAGGAAAAACAGATGTTAATGATAAAGCAGGAGCATTTCCATAAAACAACAAGGAGTAAAGAAAACTTAAAAGCGTGGCCATGGCCTTAAATGTTAATAAAAGAGCATTTTCTCCAGGGAAAGCCAAAATCAACACAATGCTTCCTGGACATAAAAAAGCCTGGAATTTTAATCTTCTCACAGTTAAGGCACTAATCACTGTCACGTTTTCAGTTCAGTGCATGACAGAACCAGACTAAATATTTATTGTTTATTTAAATGTATTATTCTGGATTAAGTGTTTTGTGCAGCGTATCACATCTGGGATGAGAACTATAGGGATGTGTGGTACTGTCTAGTTCTTAGAATTATTTCATTGTAGGGCTGTGTTTGAAGATTCAAAGGTTTGACGGTTAGTTCATTAGCCAGGAATTCGAAGGAAGTTTTTGTAAAAAAGTTGTTGTATTAAAATCTGCTACCAAATCATTATATGTAGCAACTCTATATGGTGCTGCTGCCGTGTATGGAGCAGGGTATAGTATCCAAAGCACTGGGGTGGTACGGTTGTATTGCTTCAGTAAAATATGTACTGAATATAGTGTACAAGACTGTGTAAGAGAAGTGCTATGGTAGAATAGGTTTGAAACAAACAAAATATACGATAACACTAAAAATTTTAATTTCAAAACTGAACACCGTCTGTCCCTCCCCCCTCCAGCTCATGTTAACCAGAGGCACATTTCTTCATTCGCCATCTTGACAGCAAAGCGTTGTCTTGAAATCCCTCTGCTGTATGGGATTTTTTTGTTACATGCCCAGACGACCAAAAAAATAAAGTTGAATGCAAACTGTGCAAGCGACTCGTATCATAGAGGGGTCACTTGACAAGCGTAAGTTCATATTATTATTATTATTATTATTATTATTATTATTATTATTATTATTATTATTATTATTATTATTATTAGTAGTAGTAGTAGTAGTAGTAGTAAAATGTGACTGATAACCTGCTTGGAACGGTGACTGTTAAATAAAGCTTTGTTTTCCTAAGTCCGATGCAGTTAGTGCTGCTGCAATGCATGTGAGTATTTTATTCCATTTATATGGATTACCTGTAAAATAATAGGATTCCAGTCAAATATAAACAAGTAGCTATGGTGATGTCACCAGTAAATTATGCAAATGAGTACCATCGAAGGTTCGAACCTTCCTTTGGTAATGTGTTCTGAACCTTCAAAGGTCAAAATATACCCTTAGTTGCAGCCCTATTCCATTGTAATAAACGTGTACTGTATTTGGTTTGTGATCAAAAGTAAAATAAAATAAAAATACTTGTGTTTCTAAAATTGTGGATACTTCGCATGTATGCTTTGATTTAGATGACCATTAAAATAAGCATTGAAGATGATTTGTATGTATTTATTCTAATGTACATTGGTTGCTGTTTGTCTTTCATTTATATCCCCAAAAGTTCAAGTCAAAGACCATGGCACATCTGCAGTGTTCTGTCCAGCTCTGAATGTTCATGTTAATTCGTGGATGTTCACATCTGGATCCTGCACAGCTAAACAGCTTCCCATTGTCCAGAGATATAGGCTACATTGACCATACACAGACACTGGTGTGCATAGCTGTTGCTCTGATTGGAAAATGCACCCAACAGTATAGTCTCATACAATTCCATTCCATTGTAATTCATCCAGCAATGGCAAGCACACTAAAACAGTTTAAGCTTTATTTCTGGAAAAGATACAGGAAAGTTCAAATGTATATCCAGAGGCCTGTATACATAATATAAGAAATAATTGGTGATGTAATAATACACAGTAGCAAACATACAGTATGATCTATTTCAGTGATCTAAAACAGCTGCAAATCTCTACTAGGGACAGCTCTTTCCATTTATTATATTCAGTCATGTTAAAGGGATTAAAAAAATCACCCCAGTGAGGAAGACTGGTGCTTTACATAAGGTGTGTTTACACTTACAACTCGGACCTGAACTGGCCTAGGGTCAATGAAATTAGAAGATTCTTATCATTTGAGCCACGTGTTTATTATAGTGCGTGCCCGATGGTGTCATATTGACCACCCCTTGCGTGAAGACATTTCTGCTTCTCAAAACACAGAGGCGGAAGTGTTTAAATCAACAACAAGCCTGTCATTTGTGTCCCTTGTGTGTTTCTACTTCAAGGTGGTCGTTCCATGCTAGTTAAGATTTAATTTTGCTGGGTCCCTGAGTGGCTTATCTGGTAAAAGCACAGCCGAGTGGTGTGCAGGATGAGTCATACAGCACAGGTCTGCGTCCTGGCTGTGTGAAGAAGCCGGTCTTCGCTGGGGATTCTGAAGGGAGCGTCGCATTGGCTCTGGCGCTGCCGTGGGTTAGGGATGTAAAACTGGCAGGAACTGTTTCTAGTCATCGCCTTACAGTGAACCCTGCTGGCCAGGCGCCCAGTGAGCTCTAAAGCGGACACCTGCAGGGCTGGCCTTTGTCCTCCAGAGGTCGGTAGCTCATTCACCACCGCTCTCGAGTTCTTAGGTGTAAAAGAGAAAGCTGGCTTGGTCGAGGGATCTCCTGAACTGTGTGAGAAATTGCTGCGGTGAGGACATTCCAGATTGGGGAGAAACATCCGGGGTAAAATAATTGGGCACACTAAATAAAAATAAAAAAATAAAAAAGATTTAATTTTGCCATCAGAAATGGAGCAAAGCATTGTAAACTTGCATATAAGTACCATCTACTTGTCAGACTCCTCTGATATGTAAGCCTAAATAACGCCTGTTTCTTAAAATGTCTACTTCCAAAGTCTCTTCTTCTGGGGTATGTGGATATTTACAGAAATAAGTGTTATTGTATACGTTTACACATCAGTCTGACAACTCTTCTAATATGTAAATGTAAACAATAACTGCCGTTTATGAAAAATAATTATTTTTGACATTCAACAAAAGCAAAATTAATTTGTTTAATAGCTAAAAAGAAACTCAGCAACTTTCAATTGTTTATGTTCTCCCCCCAGAACTCAAGTTTATTCACCACATATTAACAACGCATCACGGTACTATAAATTGATTAATCAAAAGATTTCCTTCTTGAGGTGAATCCATTCCTTTGTTTAAGAATAAAGTGCTTTTGGACCTGAAACTAGTGCTTATACATATATTCATGTCACGGAACTTAATACACTTTGTAGGTATTATGTGTGAAAAATTTCTGACAATAAAGTGTTGTGGCAACTAGGCTTATTTTCCATTTATCCCACATAAATTATACAAGCTTAAATGTATTTTCACATTATAGCACAGATATAAAAGTCTGCATTTTGGAATCCTCTGTCTTGTATCTCTCAGCGTTCTGTCAAATATATTTTCTGGTTCTGTTCAAACTTCCTGTTGCTGTTGTCTGTGCCTGTTTGACACTAACATTGGGGGTGTTGCCCACGAGTGTACGTGGCAAACGTGCGCCGACTCAGAGACTGATGCGTTCACAGTAGAGGAAAACACAGACCAGAGCCGTCCTTGAGCCTCCCTCTGGAGCAGTGGTAGCTCCTCGGTGGGGGCAGTGGAGACACTGCCTACTCAAAAATCTTTAAATAAATACGCTTATTTATTTATTTATATGTAATATAACAGTAAATACATATTTCTAACGCAGAGGCAGCCACTATCCAAATCCTCCACTCAGTCTCCTCTGTAGTTATGATTAGTAGTTATGTTGGGATTGGATTCTTTCAATGCAGTGGGTTTGTGCATTTGAGAAAGGAGAGGAAGACTTATGAAATTAATTGGAGACAGAAGTTGATGAGAAGCAATTACCCTCTACTGTAAGAATTGTGTGCTGCTTTTTATACGAAAAATTAGAAAAAGCAGGTTGCATAAAGGTTTGTATTAACAAATTAGACATACTGCTCTATTTATTTTAATTAAAGGAGTGTTTATAAAATAGTATGTCTGGTCACAGATATTTTGTTACAACCAGTTTGAGTGGTAGAAACCGTAGAGCCTAGCAATCTATAATCCATCTGAATAACAGCAAATACAGGTGTCTGGAAATTATACAAAACAAATGGTTTATCCTTATTAATTATTTGTGAGAAACTGCAGTGTAACTGCTATACACTTAGGTAATGCTATGTTTTAAGTATTATTGGCAATGTTCTCTATAGAGCTTATATTGCATATTTAAGTTACTATTTTTTATTTTTATTTTGATGTGCCAGCATTGTTAGAAATATTTTAGGTGAGCTTTTCCAGCTCAGACAAAGTTAATGGTCTCCACGTTTCTTTTTACAGTATGACAGTATGCAAGTCATTAAATGCATAGAAAGTCTGAACATCTTAACTATCTTAAAATTTGACTGAATGTGGAGACACAAAAACATGACTTGACCTTGTTCCAGCCATTAGTTTCTGGTATAAATTGCTGTACTGTGAAAAAAACCCCGCTATTCATAGTGATATTAATCCTTTCCCAACAAAGAGTTGGTCTTTGGGGTTTGCTTTGAGTCTATGAAACCTAGCAGATGGATGCATCAGGTGATGATCAATAAGATGACCACTTTGGGTCATAGGGGCAATGCCTACTGTAGGCGATGTGATATTATTCTGGTAATGTATTCTGTCAAAATTCAACTGATATCAGAGTAAAGGGGAATGCAAGTACTGTACTAGTGAATAATGTGCACGAGACAGGGTTTGTAAATCACATTTCTGTTAAGCTAGATTCTAATTGGAAGGTTGACATCTGCATACTGTAAAATAATAAATAAATAAAAAACATTAAAAATGCAACACTAGGGTTGATTTAATACAGATTCCTGTGATTTATGTTTCTGACTAATCCCTTTAGATCACCCTTACCTTCCTCAAAAAGCCACCAGTGTGCACTGGCACAGGGCCATGTGCTACCCCCTTTGGCGCCATAACATTTCTTACAGTGGGAGACCCTTATTTCACTTCAGGAATTTGAAAAGACTGCTTGTTTGTTTTGTAACCCAAAGCCAATTTTTCAAAAGTTTCAAAAGTTCCTACAAAGCTCTCCTTCCCATTCTTACCAGTTTTCAGTTCCATTTGTTTGTTTAACCACTTTAAAGTCTTTTGCTTGTAGTCTTCTGAGAGAGGCAGCTAACTGGGAGCCCCCAGAGATGCTGCATGCTCTGTTTAGTAACACAGCATATGAAAACCATTAAACACATTTATTTATGCTGGCAAAATAACAGTACAGATGGACTGTAATGTCTCATTATATATGCTGCAAACACTATTTCATGTTTCTGCTGGCAAGCTTCTCAGTGATGTTAAACAGGGCAAGACTACATCAAGGTTCTTTCATTCCTGCAAAAGAAAACCAAACTGTCGCAAGGATATATCTTTGTGTTTAGTTATTACTGATGTCTGTAAATGATTCATGAGGGCAGTGGGCGCTTTTTCAATGCTGTTTTAAATTACTTTAGACATTTGCATTGTGAGCAGATTTATGCTGCTTTACTATGAAGATCTTTGAGGGTGTTCAGTGGTCTCAAACAAAGCAGGCGTTTAAGTGTGATGTCATAGCATTATTAAATTCATGCAGATAGTTAATATGTGCACTTATTCTTATTCACTCTCTTTAAAAATAAAAAAGATGTGTGCAGGCCCTCCAACATGGGATTCTCAACAATACGTGTATCAGGCACTTTAACCTGTATTCAGTACATTAATGGCGTAAAGTTCTAAAATGCAATACAGTCAACAATGATTAAAATCATAAGCAGAGGAAAAAAATAGCTACCTCGGAGGAAACCAATATTTTAACAAACACAGAAGAAGAAAATTGTTGCACAAATGTACTGGATTTCTTAACAATTAAGAATATTCCAATGTTTATGTTTAAATAACAAACAGTAAAATAGACAAAACAAAGTGAAGTGACCCTTTTGTTTGATGCTTGAGATGCCTGAGCCTTGACTATGTTTACTGTCTGTTCTGCTGAGTGATTTACACAGGGAAGGACATGTTTCCTTCATTATAAACATCTTGAGGAAAAAACAGAACAGTTTCAAGTGTTGCCATATGCTTTGTAGCATTGGGAAAAACAATACACTAATGAGCTCTGTTAGCAAAACAGCATTTGTGGGGCTCCCGAGTGGCGCATCCGGTAAAGGCACTCCTCGTGGAGTGCAGGATGCGCCTTATAGCCTGGAGGTCGACGGTTCGAGTCCAGGCTATTCCACTGCCGACCGTGGACGAGAGCTCCTAAGAGGTGGCACACAATTGGCCAAGCGTTGCCCAGGTGGGGAGGGAGGCCAGGGTGTCCTTGGCTCACCGCTCACCAGCGACCCTTGTAGATTGGCCGGGTGCCTGCGGGCTTACCTGCAAGCTGCCCAGAGCTGCGTTGTCCTCCGACGCTGTAGCTCCGAGTTGGCTGCATGGTGGGCCTGCAGAGTGAAAAGAAGCGGTTGGCTGACAGCACACGTTTTGGAGGACAGCGTGTGTTCATCTTCGCACTCCCCGAGTCAGCTGGGGTGGTAGCAGTGAGCTGAGCCTAAAATAATACAATTGGCTATTTCAAATTGGGAGAAGAATGTGGTAAAAATCAATTGCCGACTACTAAATAATAAAAATAAAAAAAAACAGCATTTGTTGCAACCAGTTTCAAAATGACTTGGATTGTTGGGGGGAGGGTATAAAACATTTATATGAAAAAAAAAAAATGTTTTAACTCAGCTAAGGAATACAATTACTCATAAGGCCTTTTTCTATCCAACTTTTAAGCTCTGTAAAACTTATGCGAATAAGAAAATATATGCAACAAACACTATGGAAAACGGTTTAAGTCGACTTTTAAGAAGTTTTTACTCGCATGACAAGCTCCCTCATTAGAGGTGGTTTTATTTTTTACTCGCAGCGACATTTTATTCGACACTTGCATGGAAACCGTTCATTTGTTGTGGTGCTGTTTACTTGGATCAGACCATAGAGTTTTAGGATCTAACCATTGTGGTGGTCTCCCACACCAGGCTAATACAACTGGAATACAGTACATGTGTGTCCTACAGGAGTGGGTTATGCAGTCATGGAAGTCTGGGAAAGGCACTGATATTGCCCCCTTCCCTTGAACTAAGATCTCAATCACTGAACAACCATTAACAAATAGTCACACCAAAGATGGAGAGGCACTAATACACGTGAGCATCTATTTTTTGTTCCAGGTATCAGTGCTTATTTTGGAATGTGAAAGTGGTGATCATTTGTTTCTGAAATATCCAATGCCAAGACATCTAGTTCAGCAGTCATCTTCATTGATGTTTTTTTTTAGGGTTTTTTTTTCATATTTTTTGTGAATGAGCTGGGTCCATTTTCTGCCAAGATTTTACTGCAGTGATATTGAAGATAATAGAAACTTGGCTATATCTTCACCAGTGAGCACTTATCTTTTCCATGTGTTGTTCCGTTTGGAATGCAGTACAATTCATCAATCGTTGAAGTAAATGTTTACGAATCAGATGGTACAGATGGTACAGTATTTGATGAACATTGCAATCACAATACAAAAACATCAACTATTTTCTGTATTACAATATCAATGTTTTCATTTATGTATTACAAAACACAATATTCCTGTAAAGGCTTCATTATGGCACATTGGATCATGTGACACATGACATGGCCTTCATTTCCTAATAGCCATTAATAAAATGGCCACACCCCCGTTTACTTGCTTTTGTACTAGATAGTGTGGTTCTCTACACTATAAGATTGAATACCCAAAGTTATCCATGGAGAACGTACAAAGGAAAGTATACAATCCCCCCAGTGCAGTTAAGTATTACCAGCCTATGAAATTTAGCGTGGAAGCCTGTGCCCTTTATGAGGCCCAGAGAGGTTATGGACTGTCTCAGCATAGCAGGGTGCCTGGAATGCAGGGGAATGAATGGAAGTCCATCATGTTGTCCTGAGGTAGTGCCAGCATCAATATCACAAACAGAACTGTTACCTGAACATGGCCACTGGTATTCAGAGGCAATTTGTGGAATTACTTTTGAGTTGAGAGAGCAGATATTAAGTGTGTCAATACAAGGCAAATGGGGATGAGGGATTGTGACAGGGCGAAAGCCACAGGTGTATCACAGGTGTTAGTTTAGATTAGTGATGGCGAAGGTGAAGGTACGGTGTGGTGTGGTGTGTTGTGTTTGTTGATGTTAAATTGTATTTTGTAAATAAGTGCTGATTTGTAAATAAATGGACGAGAGTGCATAAACTGTGAAGTTCTGGTCTCTGAGTCTCACAGCTAACGCTACCCTGTCACTCACTGGCAAAGAACAGGACAGTTTCATTGTTAGTTTAGATAAGTAAAATTGAATAGCCTCAATAGACCATGAAAACTGTAAAGCCAAAGAATGGTCTTTTTCTGTACAGGTTAACATCTACATTAGAAATGACTACACTGTAACCTATCTTTAAACAAATCCTCAAAAGTACATTCCAATATTTCAATTTGCATTTGAAAAACACACATCCTACAGTATATAAAACAAAAACATTGTAGTGTTATAGCACACATTTGTGTAAATGAAAACTCTCTTTGATATCAGAGATAAAGCTGTATGGCACCAGTATGGCTCAGTTGGTAATACACTTAAGTTATTGAGTGAACTACACAAGAATGTGTAAGTATACCTGTGTTGTTACATGTGAGATGTCACAGAACATAGAATTAAGAAGATATGAAAAGCATATACTATAGTTCTTCTGATTTTCGGTTTTAACTGATAAAACCCGATAAAACACTTGATACAAAAATAATTAAATCGGTGGATAGCCAATAAACATCGGAAAACACCGGAACAACTGTGTAAATGGTTAATCTATTCACGATGACTTTACTCTTTTCACATTAAATAAAATGAAACATACAATAAAAATATTAATAAATACATTTCCCAGGGCTGCTGGGCAATGTCCCGCCTTCCTGACTTGTATCTATCATTGATTCGTTCTGAATACTTTACAAACGCCCCAACTACTGAGTGACAGCACATTCCTTCATTTCTATTGGAGACTCCGCTTGCAAGATTACAATCAGGATTACAATCAGGATGGAGGCTTGTTAGAGGGATTTCAAGCTGTATTACAGTTAAGATACAGAGGATTTAAAACATAATTGTGACGAAATGTACAAAAATTCCTACACACAAAAACCCCAGAAGAATGTGCCCATGACCATAGGGATTTCATTGTGGAAGACAGCAAAGGAAAGAAGGTACATCTTAAGTGTGCAAGTACTGTCCAGTTACTATACATATTATGACACACACAAAAAAAAAAGCTCAAGCATTTTTTGATACAGTTTCATCAAAAACGATTTACATAAAACTCGAAAATAGCTAAAAATAAGCACCGAAAAATACAATTAATAAAACCTGAAAAACAGAAGCCCTATGTATACTATGTTCCTTCACTTAAAATAATCTTAAATCTATGTAGGTTTCTTCTCTGTAAAAAAAAAAAAAAAAGTGTTTCATACTATATTCCTCTTTAGGGGATTGGGGGCAATTTATAATGGCGCCTATTTTATTACTGTTCAATTTCCTTTAGGAACTTAGGAAATGTCTAGTGTATTTTCTTTTTACCATGGTCTGATTCTACAACAACACTTATATGTATTTGCTTTTTTTATTGCAAAATTAGTCTTCAAGGTTTCCATGGCATGTTCGATGTAAAAACTATGTTGACAATGTAACTTGGGCGGGGGTGGGTTTACATGCCAGTGAAGGAAAAATGCAATCATTCTGATTTCAGCTGAAGACAAAAACAGCAAACAAGTTTTTTCTGCTTATAAGAAAAAAAACAGTGTCTATTTATCTTGGTGACCAAATGTTTTAGACTATTTTATGATGACATCATACTAAACAAGAAGAAAAGTGCTCTGTAGAGCACAGCTTTCATGTCAGAAATTGGCCAGGCACAATGCAAAAATATCCAAAAAAATTAGCAGTTCATTGTGTTGCCAAAATCAGCAAAGCTGGGTTTTTTTTATGTTTCTAGTTTTAAGTAGGCATAGGCATCCATGCTTTATGCCTGCATAGTACATAAGTTTTCAAAGATGTTTCAGTTTCAATGTTTTCTTCATTAATGTACTGTAGTATTCATAGTGCTGGGACGAACACAGGATTTTCACGTTCGGATATTCGCTCATAATTTAAAATATATAATATTTAACTGACTACTGACTGGTCAAACATTAAAACAGCTTTGTAAACATGTATTTTATTTTATAACAACACATTTAAAAACCATCGCTGTTAACAAAGTGCGTAGGCAGTGTCAGTTGGCCCACCCGTCTCCGGCGCCTAATTACTTGTGTGTTGAAATTGTTCAAAGGTGTCTGAAGATGGTTTTTAAACGTGTTGTTATAAAATAAAATACCACTTTTTTAAGGTGACTTCAGCTTACTGTTAGTGTTACGATTGTATGTTGACTTTGTGGCAGGGCTGAGACCCTGCACCTGTAAATAATGTGTTTTGTTTTGATTATAATTACAGTTTGTTTAATTCTACAAAACAATGTTTGTGTTAGATATGGGAGGGCTGATAGGTTAGAATTCCCTCCCTGTCTAATTGAACTTCATGTGCAGCATGTGGCCAGGCATTGATTGACCAATGTATTATCAATTAACCCTGGCCACATGCCTTTTAAAAAGGAGCTGAAAAGCCAGTTTCTTTGTTCTTCAAGCAGGGATAGACTGGGAAGACGAGTTTGGCTGGAGGAGCCGCACGACTGCGTGTATAGCCAGGGGGAGCCAACAAAGGAACGACTGTGTGTACACTGGGGTTCCAGTGCTTAGGATAGGGATTCATTTAGGGGAATTTTAATCCCATCTCAGTATATTTAGATTTGTGTTAGGTAGAAGGTTCTTGGTGCAGGACTGCCCTTTTAGTGGGAGCAGTGCTGAGCCACTGGATGGCAAAATTGTAGGCAAAGTGTAAGAAGCACTTTGCACTGGGCCTAAATAAGCAACCTTGCACACCACAAGTAAGTGTCTTAACCACTATGCAAAAGAGCCAGGCTTTTCTGCATTTTCTGCACCTCAACTCATCACACCGACTGGAGACAGAATCTAACAGCAGTTCATTACACTACACTGCCTGTAGATTTGCAGGATATTGGAGCAAACCAAATTTTACATAAGAATTCTTTCTAGATACGAGACATTGAGACCCTGTCATTTATTGTGTTTTTTTATCTCCTACATCTGTCATAACCACAGTTTTAAAAGTGGGTGGCAGTGACTCTGGTATATTAATGAGAGTTTGGTCAAATTGGCTGAATGTTTTCACTGGCACGTACCTACACCATGCTTTGTCATTTGTCACTAGGTAGTGGCAATAGTCTATAAAAGGAACTATCTGGATGACTAGTCCTTCTTTTAAAGTAACAGCCTGCAACTTTGAATGGATTTTTGGCAAACAGTCTTCCATATAGCACAAACATATGCTTTGGATTTTGTGAGTGACTCACACTATGATGTAAACATTAATGGCAAACAGATGTTTAAACAGCATTCGAAAAGCAGGTAGACACATGGCTGTAGGCTGTAGCTTTGTTGTTATCTCTAAAGATTAAAATAATCCCAAAGGATACATGTCATAAAATGAAGTAGAACCCACTAAGACCCCCACCTGTTTCAAAAACAGCATTTTATCAAGAAACTCTCGAAGATCTGTATTGGCCTGCAAAGGACAAAAGGAGCCGAGACAAGCCGATAAAAAAAAAAAGAAAAAAAAAAAGGCGTATCTCATGAATAGTCATACTTGCCCCTGGCATGAGATAGGGGCGGTCATAAGGAAACAAGCTGGGTGTTACTGTATCAGCGCACAGAGACTATCACGGACATTTGCAGAGCTTTTTCGAGATGTTATAGCAATAAAATTATGACTTGGATTGCATTATTGAGGAGTTTGGTGATAAAACGAGTCATCAGGAGATGATTGATCGGTATGTACGACTATTATTATTATTATTATTATTTATTTGTTAGCATATGTGAAAGCGATAGCGAACGAAAGGGTGGGGCGTGGCTGGAGATGGCTAGTGAGTGCTTTGTTGATATGCAGGGCCATTTAAACCCGTTTGACTGTGGAAAAAAAATACTTTTAAACAGCGCGTCTAAAATTAACTGCGCATATGAAAATAAATTAGACCTGGCGAGCCTGACGCACAATTAATAAATGGACCGCAAAAGGTTAAGGTTAAGCATTGTTGTGAGGCATGTTGTGACAGCATTAAAAATGGGAAAATGTACAGAATAAATTATATACTGTACGTATAACCTGGAAAGAATTCAATATAATAATTCACAGCCATATCTTGCATGTTACAGTAGTCTTCGTGTATAGGAACACCTCCTAAGAGAACACTTTGCCTAAGAGAACACCCTTGTGATGAAACAGATTTTTTCCCATTGTAAATCTTACGCCCAGAGGAACAGGAACTTCGCTTAAAAGAGCAGCTTTTTGGCACTGCTAGCAATTCATTCACAACTGATACACTACCATTTTCTAACCTGCTAACTCATCATCATCAAACTTAAATTCAAATGGTTTATTCAATATTTTCAAATGTGGCTTGTCATCGTGAGAGTGTCTTGAGACACACTGATTGGTTTATTCAATGTTTCCAGAAGCGCCGTCATGTGATTGCCTCATTTTGTATTCTGATTTCCAGAGTGTACCTTATTGCTACAAAATGGCATGTAAACAAATGGTGAACTGTTTCTCTTGCTACAAAAAGTTGGACATTTTGACACACAAAAAGCAATTTAATGTTTTCTGTTCTGGTGAGTTGCTTCACCATTCTGTTAAATAATTTTGTGCATGTCTTCAATATTGCTCTTGTACAGGTATTCATAATTAATCTAGAGCTGCTGTTGCATTTTGTAACGTATGTAGGGGTGCTGTGTTAATTTAGTTTGACAGTTTATTAACATTAGTTTGTTTGCTGCTTTATTATTATAGTTTGTTAACATACACTTGCCTATTGGTTTTCTCCTTACTTATTCTGTTCATTTCATATATTGTGCGTCATGACAAGTAATAAATATTTATTGATTGATTCATTCATATTGTGTCTGGTGGTCATCTAACGCCGTCTTAAAGAACACTTCGGCTAAGAGAACACTTCATTGCTTCCCGAGGGGGGTTCTCTTAGCCATAGAGTACTGTATTTGGATTCAGATTCCAATTTGTTTTGTTTCATATATGTTTGTAATACTTATGTTTAAAAAGTTTTAGTTCAGTATGGTTCCCAGCAAAATGTTCTACTAAAGATTATTAGACCATGCTTCTAGTTAGTTCTCCACAAGGACTTTTTGCATCATCGCTGGTTTGTAAAGACCTACAATACATGTTTGTAAAAAGCCACAGGGGCTTGTGGAGCTTTTTTAAGTTGCATCCTTGTAAAATATTTTTTGGCAGAAAGTGTGAAGGATATAGTCTGCTCTGCTGATGGCTACATACAATATGTGACCTTTTAGTGTCCGGTAGAGAGTGACATGAAGACGGGACCTAGGGGATTCCCGCGGTACGGGAAAAATATTGTCCTAAATTTTGCGGGATGGGATGGTACAGGAGTGAAGCGCATGGGAATGGGCGGGACCAGGAAATATAAAAAATAAACCTCTCAGGACAGACAAGAATGGGATTTAAGCTCCCGGGAATGGGGAGGAACGGGACTACCCTGCCACCAACAGACAGGAAGAGTGTTTTGCTCTTTAAAGTAATTAAAGAGCCTATAACATGGAATTTAACTTTTACCAAAAACATAAAAAATAATATTAACAGGTCTCACTTAAACATATAATCACATTAATTGTACCAAATTATGTTTAATCGTGCTACAATTAATCAAATAATACCCAGAAATTCACAGAGGGAGATCTCCATTTCCTGGTTTGGGGCCAGGAGACTGTGACGTCACAGAGGGAGATACTCGCAGGCTACTTGCATACTATCAGTGAAAGTGAGAGTAGCATAATTTTCTCAGTTTCAGACACCTCTTATGAATGTGAATTTCGTAGTGATGGATCTGATGTGGAGAGAGAAAACAGGGATTGTCTCCTGTATCAATTAGGGCTGTATGCCTCCGAATCAGAAGGTTCAAACTCGGAGAGAGACCAACGTGGACGGACCGGTAGGACAGCAGATGTCCGCGGAGAATTACCGTCTTGGCAACACGGAATGGTTAATAAAAACCCTTATGTTTAACATAGATTGATACTTAAAATATTTCATATTACCCGTAATTGTATTGTTATGTCAGTCCTTTAGTTAACAATATTGATACATGAATTATTGATACTAGCAATCATAACTGAACGCTGTGGATTGCTACTGCTATGTATTTAACATATCTCTCTCTATATACATATGTACAGTATATTAAGGATGTGCACGTTTTCGGTTTTTATGAATATTATCCCTAATCATAATGCAGAGTTGCCAACGGCTTCGATTTGGCCCTAGCAGCTAATATTTTGGAGGTTCTGCTACGGTTTTAATAAATAAATAAATGATGGATACTCCATGAACGTTTATGATATATTATTTTTTAAATTAATTAATGGTTCTTAATACTGTATTTCACTAACAGTTTATTGTGGCATTGACATACTAAAATCTCTGAGCTGGGTTGCTTAGTAACTGGTTTAGAAACTGAAACTGTCGCATACAACTCTAAACAGTTGTTTTTATATTACCAAATTTATATATTACATCATTATATTGCACATTGTGCTTATAAAGACCCTGTGCTTGCACTGTATTTTATTCTGAAATAACAAAAACTAAAAACAAATTACTAGTAGTATACCGGTAGTGTTTAATGCAAAACCCTATAAACCCTAATTTTATGCATGAATACAAAAATATCTGTACCTCCAAATAATAGTTGATCTCTGTATATCACGGAATGGGATGGGACGGGATTTTTTTTGACAGGACAGGATGGGACAGGAATTTAAAAAAGACAAAGTTACAGGACGGGACGGGACACAAACAATTTGGACAGGACAGGATGGGACAGAATTTGAAATTATGAGTTTTTCATGAGATGGAATAGGACAGGAACATTTTTGACAGGACAGGATGGGACAGGACTAAAGTTTTATTCCCGTGTCACTCTCTAGTGTCCGGGACTGCAGCCTGGTTTTTAAGATGGATGGAAGCTGGACCCTGCTTTAAACTGAAATGGGGGTACCTGAATGGGAACTGTACCTCTAGGTTCGGAATGTGTTGTAGTACTGTTTGGATTAGATGTTAGACTCACTGTATGTGTAGGTACTGTACGTGTAACTTACAAACCCTATTTTTAAACAGAGCTCTCGCTGTTAGAGTTATGTAATTAAGAGAAGGCAAGGCAAGGCTAATGCATTTCACAATTATCAAAATAGGCACTAGAGCTAGAATGCACTAGTATATCTAAAATCACTTTCAATTTAGCATTTGATAAATACATACTGTAGCAGATTATTCATTTTGGGTGTGTGGGAATAGGTAGATTCCTGTACCAAAGTGAAATGCAGCTGTTGCTGCTGCCAGACAAAACTCAGCACAATCCTGTTCCAAAATAGATCCTCAGAAACATTTGAAAATATCTTGAATCTGGGGTTCTAAATAATCTCCTGTGGTTTTGGACAACTGTATCTTGTAGGTTGAGGGAAATGGCTACCGTATACTTGTAAGTTTTGTTGAGAAATTGTCATTTTATTTAGAACTGTTTAGATAACTAGTTTCCCATAAGATGTGATATCTCAAATTCACTACAAATCATTTACAGGCTGCATTATATCATATAAACACCATTAATCATGTGCATTCAGAACAAATATTTCCCAATTACACTAAACATCACTCCCTACTGTAAATATAGAAATCACAAGCCACACTCCTTGTGCCAAGTGTATTTTGGAGTCCTTCCTGCTTATGAACTAAATCAGACAGCTCACTCTTAGGAAAAAAAACAGGCTCTCGTTGCATTTAAATGGGAACATAAAGTACCCCCCTGCAAAGTTTTCACATTTTGGTACCACCTGAGCGTACTACACGATGCTTTCAAATTAGACTTTACATGTAGAATCTACACAAACTACTCCACATTGATAAAGTTAAAAAAATGGATATAGAATATAAATAAGTAAGATTTACAGAGAAAAACAGATTAATCTCAGTTGCATAAGTATTCAACCCCTTTACTACTGCAGCCCTAAATCAGCCCAGGTACAAATGATATGTTTGAAAGGTCACAAAATTAGTGAAATGGTTTCAGCCTGTGTGTACTCAAAGTGATTTAACTTGTAGATAATTTCCCTCAGGTATATAAAGACTTTCAAGCTGCAACTCACATAGTGATCCAACAAAGCAACCATGGAGACCTAGGAGCTTTCGAAACAAGTCAGGGATAAAGTAGTAGAGCAGCACAGAGCAGGAGAAGGGTACAAAAAAATTTCAAAGGCGCTGATTATCCCTCTCAGCACAGTGAAGTCCATCATTAAGAAGTGGAAGATGCATCATACCACCCAGACACTACCCAGATCAGGTCGCCCTCCCAAACTGAGCAGCCGGGCAAGCAGGAAACTGGTTCGGGATGTCACTCTGAAGCCAACAAAGACCTTGAGAGATCTGCAAAGTTCTGAGATGGGAGTCAGTGTTCACACATCAACAATAAGCCGGTCCCTACACAAAGCTGGCCTGTATGGACGGGTGGCAAGAAAGAAGCCATTACACAAAAAGCCACATCTTAAAGCACATATGGAGTTTGTGAAAAAGCATGTAGATGATACTGCAGACATGTGAAAAAGGTTTTGTGGTCAGACGAGACAAAAATTGAACTTTTTGGTCTAAATTCCAAACGTTATGTCTGGCGCAAGCCCAACATTGCACATCACTCAGTCAACACCATCCCAACTGTCAAGCATGATGGTGACAGCAACGTGTTACGGGGATGCTTCTCTTCAGCCGAGACTGGGAAGCTTGCCAGGATAGAGGGGAGAATGGATGGTGCAAAGTACAGGCGAATCCTTGAGGAAAACCTGTTTGAGTCAGCCAAGACTCTGAAACAGGGGAGGAAATTCACATTTATATGACCTGAAGCACAATGCCAAAGCCACACTGGAGTGGTTGAACAAGAAGAGAATGAATGTTCTTGAGTGGTGACTTGAACCCAATCGATAATTTATGGTGAGACTTGAAGATTGCAGTCCATCGACGATGCCCAACAAACTTATCAGAACTGGAGCAATTTTCCCGTGAAGAATGGGCAAGAAATGTCACCATCCTACTGTGCAAAGCTAATCGAGACCTAGCCAAAAAGACTCATAGCAGTAATTGCTGCAAAAGGTGACTTACTTCTGCAAACCATGTATATATATATATATATATATATATATATATATATATATATATATATATATATATATATACAGTACTGTGCAAAAGTTTTAGGCAGGTGTGAAAAAATGCTGTAAAGTAAGAATGCTTTCAAAAATAGACATGTTAATAGATTATATTTATCAATTAACTAAATGCAAAGTGAGTGAACAGAAGAAAAATCTAAATCAAATCCATATTTGGTGTGACCACCCTTTGCCTTCAAAACAGCATCAAGCATCAATTCTTCTAGGTACACTTGCACACAGTTTTTGAAGGAACTCGGCAGGTAGGTTGGCCCAAACATCTTGGAGAACTAACCACAGTTCTTCTGTGGATTTAGGCAGCCTCAGTTGCTTCTCTCTCCATGTAATCCCAGACAGACTCGATGATGTTGAGATCAGGGCTCTGTGGGGGCCATACCATCACTTCCAGGACTCCTTGTTCTTCTTTACTCTGAAGATAGTTCTTAATGACTTTTGCTGTATGTTTGGGGCCGTTGTCATGCTGCAGAATAAATTTGGGGCCAATCAGATGCCTCCCTGATGGTATTGCATGATGGATAAGTATCTGCCTGTACTTCTCAGCATTGAGGAGACCATTAATTCTGACCAAATCCCCAACTCCATTTGCAGAAATGCAGCCCCAAACTTGCAAGGAACCTCCACCATGCTTCACTGTTGCCTGCAGACACTCATTCGTGTACGCTGTCCAGCCCTTCTGCGAACAAACTGCTTTCTGCTACACCCAAATATTTCAAATTTTGACTCATCAGTCCAGAGCACCTGCTGCCATTTTTCTGCACCCCAGTTCCTGTGTTTTCGTGCATAGTTGAGTCGCTTGGCCTTGTTTCCACGTCGGAGGTATGGCTTTTTGGCCGCAAGTCTTCCATGAAGGCCACTTCTGACCAGACTTCTCCGGACAGTAGATGGGTGTACCAGGGTCCCACTGTTTTCTGCCAGTTCTGAGCTGATGGCACTGCTGGACATCTTCCGATTCGCGAAGGGAAGTAAGCATGATGTGTCTTTCATCTGCTGCAGTAAGTTTCCTTGGCTGACCACTGCGTCTACGGTCCTCAGCGTTGCCGTTTCTTTGTGCTTCTTCAAAAGAGCTTGAACAGCACATCTGGAAACCCCTGTCTGCCTTGAAATTTCTGCCTGGGAGAGACCTTGCTGATGCAGTATAGCTACCTTGTGTCTTGTTGCTGTGCTCAGTCTTGCCATGGTGTATGACTTTTGACAGTAAACTGTCTTCAGCAACCTCACCTTGTTAGCTGAGTTTGGCTGTTCCTCACCCAGTTTTATTCCTCCTACACAGCTGTTTCTGTTTCAGTTAATGATTGTGTTTCAACCTACATATTGAATTGATGATCATTAGCACCTGTTTGGTATAATTGTTTAATCATACACCTGACTATATGCCTACAAAATCCCTGACTTTGTTCAAGTGTACCTAGAAGAATTGATGCTGTTTTGAAGGCAAAGGGTGGTCACACCAAATATGGATTTGATTTAGATTTTTCTTCTGTTCACTCACTTTGCATTTAGTTAATTGATAAATATAATCTATTAACATGTCTATTTTTGAAAGCATTCTTACTTTACAGCATTTTTTCATACCTGCCTAAAACTTTTGCACAGTACTGTATATAGTGATGGATTGCCTTCCAGTCACAGATCTTTTCTCCTTTAAACATAGACTTGACAGCCAGAATGTGGTGAAACGCCGTAGCGTGTGTTTATTATTTACAAAACACAAAATAAATGAAAACAAAACAAGCCTAACCTGTTCTCGGGCCCTATCTAAACAGGTGTTGATACTAACTAAATACGAGGCAGGCTAAGCCTGTTCCCTCGTCATCAAAACCAAATCACATTCCAAAGTTGAAATCCAAATACCTGTTTCAGTGTTCGTTTACCAGTAAACCAAATAACAAATAATTTTCCACCAGTCACCAGTCACCAGTCACCAGTCACCAGTCACCAGTCACCAGTCACCAGTCACCAGTCACCAGTCAAACTCCTCACGTTCTCCCTCGTCCAACACTCACAAACACAGAGTTTTTAAATGCTAATCAATTACATCGTTGAAGACAATTGACAAAACATTAAATTTAACTATTAATTAATTTGGACTGGAGCCAACCCCGACTTCAGTAGCTTCCACATGGCTCTAATACCGCCATGTATTATCTCTGCACAATAAGAAGTGTTTACCAACCAGTTCGTTTACATTGTTTTCCCAGTTTTTACTGACCCATCCCTTACAATATATATATATATATATATATATATATATATATATATATATATATATATATATATATATATATATATATATATACACTTTTTAAATGCATTCCTTGTAGCCTTGATCCTGGTAGGTGCATGGATTGGGAAAATTAAATTCTACAATAAATGTGACATTTGTCAAAAGGCTGACTTGTCACCTTGCTGTCATGAAGCAAAGCATAAGATGTCAAAGCAGCACCATTTGCCTGTTGAGAATGTGTGAAGACAAGCAGCTTTGTATATACCACATATTGTCAAGTATCTTCATTTCATATACATGTACTGGTAGTAGAAACAATCTGGTATTGTAGATCTTTTAAAAATGCATACTGGTACTTTGTACCGTATGTGATTATGTACCATAGTTTTGAGTTATCTACCAGGGTACTGTATGCTCTCAAAAAGGGATCCAACAGGATTAGAAAGAGTGAGATTTTACTTTACCTTGTACTGTGTACTTTGTTTTTATGACAGACCCAAGTGCAGCGCATGTTTCCGGTCTTATTGGGTGAAGCACAGAAATGAATATTTGTTACTTTTCAAAGGGACAAGACAAATATGGTTTCATCCCATGAAATATATTTTATATAATGTTTTTTTTTTTCTTAAACAATTTTGCAAATCCTTATATAGATATTCTACATATTTTCTTATTTCCAGAGTATAATAATTGAGAACTCCATCAAATGTGGGTCAGCAATTTATTGCATATTTTTCATTTCCCTTTGCCAGCTTTTTTTAGCTGATTAAATAAATGTCTTTATAGGGAACTCCTGGACCGTTACATTTTCCCATTGTCTTTATATGAACTGCCTCAGTTCCAGGCAGTATTCCAGACAATTTAATCTTTCATTGAGTTATTGTTCCTGTTTGACCAACACAAATTTACATAAAACAGGCAATTAAGTAGGCCAAGTGTGTAATTCTAGTTCTGGCAGTGCTCTGTGAGTTGTGCTTTTGATGAACAATATACAAATAGCAGAGGGAGCAGGGTTGCATAATACACAATATAATACACACAATTTTCACAGTAGAACAACAGCTTCCAGAATGGGGATGTGGGTTTTTGTTATTTGTGCGTCTATCTGTCAAAACTATTGAACCAGGAGAAACTCAATAAGGCTGGCACAGCTATTCATTGTGGGTGAACAACCTTTATTATATGTAGCATAAACACTACTGAAAAGCTTTCTGAAACAAGAGAATAATGTAATTTGTCTTTAACCTTTTAATTTCTATATGTGTCAAGCACAAAGTGGAAAACGAGCTAAAGCCAATTGAATTATCCAGTCAATATTAAACAGAATTTGAAACATATGTTAGTGTGATCATAGGAGGTTTTTCAATAAAATAGTAAATAGAATACCACTCTCCCTGGTATGCCACGGTTTTCCACTGAAATGTTGAGGTCATCTGAAAGAAAACAGTTTGGCACAGTGAAAACGTATAGATTTCTAGCAGCATGTGCAAGATATTAGCTTATGGAGTGGTTTGCTTGGGTTCCGTTTGTAAAATATATATTGTTTTATATATATGAATGTTTTCTGAACCGACCCCATCTCAATTTTGTATCTCTTTTTGTATAACTGGATTAAACAAGATTAAAGTTGGCGCCCACGTCACTACTGGGGGCCCAACGTGGCCGATGTTCCTGTTGTTTGTTCTTTTTCTTGTTGTTTGTTCTTTTTCTTGTTGTTTGTTCTTTTTCTTGTTTACAAACTATATTTTGAGCGATACCATAGGCATGTCAAGGTTCTTGGTATGAGCACATTGAACGGCGCTGTAAGAATAGGGCTGTCGTCAGCAGCACTAAAGTGAAATGATGTTGACTGCCATTGTATGTATTTCATAAATGAGTTTTGCCATTCAAGGAAGTGATATTTGGATCCTAAAAGGATACAGTATATTAATACGGGTCTTCTTTTAAATAAACAAACCTTTTTATACAATATTAATAATTAACACTGCATTCAAATATTTTCGTAACAGCCTGTGTATGAAGGACAGCAGCTGTATAAGCAGAGCAGAACTAATGCATTTTCTTAAATTGTGTTTACATTTTAAACTATATCAGGGGCACCATATGTGAAAGACACAAGTCTTCAGAAGACGACACTAAGAAAACCGATACAGATAACAAGGGTGCTGAGATGCTTGTTTTTTTGTTAAGTCTTGTCTGTTGGGTCCCAGTACACTTGTGACAGCAGGCGCCTTTGTTCTGGGTGGTAGGTTGTTTTTTCCTGATGTTAATCCAGCAGTAAGACATAGGAACCTGTGTTTCTCACTAAAACAAGCTTGTGGCTCAGTATTTGGGTTGGTCTTCAGCATCTGGTATTTATTAATCTGATAAAATTGATAGAAAAAGCAAATGAGGAAGTGATCCAAGCTCTGTCACCAGGCAAAGAGGTTTCCATGGTTACAGTTATGCTTGAAAAAACTGTGGTGTTCTATTAAACAACTTACCATAAAAATCGTGGTATAGGTCACACTCCCCCTTTTTGAGACTTCAATTTTAGGAAAACACCTTTTTTTGTGTTTAAAATACTTTTTTTTTACATTTTTTTTCCCCCTGCATGATCAACACCAATAAATAAAGACAGATACACAGGTTTAGTTTTGAAATAACCCTTGTTTGCAACATTTTAATCCATTTAATAATTTTACAGTGTTGTTTTTTGTTTTTAAACTGCTAGAAACTATTCCATTTAAAACAAAATTCTAAATAATTGGTTCAAGTAAATTTAAATGCAATGTCGAAATACATCAAAATATAGATATAATACTACTACAGTCCTGTAGATTCCAGTAGTAACAGTGTAAACCACTGACAAATGGTACTTAAATGGATTTAAAAAGTAAAAATTAACAGAGTGTAAAATGAAGCTGTACATTCCACATCACATCTGCATTAACCTATTTTATTTTAGCTTATCAAGTACCCAAACACTTCAAGAACATATCTTCCTTGTTTTTCTTAACATTTTTTCCAAAACCATACTTAAACAATAGTTCCAGCTGCATTGGCTTTTACAAATTAGTCGTATTAATTCAAATTTAAAAGAAAAGCATTAAACAGTGCTACTTGCATCAATTAAAAAAGCAAAAAAAAAACCTATGAACTAAACAGTGCACCATCTAATATTAGGGTGGTCAAACATAATTTTAGATTTTTTAATCAAAAATTCAAATCAGTTTTTGTAATCAGTGGTTGTATAACTTAAACATATCTGAAAAGACTATCTGAAAAAAACGTGTTAAACGTGTAAAAAACAACTTTTTACGCATCAAATGTAGCTTCTTTATTTATCCGGTGGCCATCTTTGATTTTTTTTATGCCTCTGCCGACTTTGAACTTTTGTAATTTAAATTTGTAATATATTTGTACCGAATGAATAACATGTTTAAGGAGGCTGTGTGGTCCAGTGGTTAAAGAAAAGGGGTTTGTAACTAGGAGGTCCCCGGTTCAAATCCCACCTCAGCCACTGACTCATTGTGTGACCCTGAGCAAATCACTTAACCTCCTTGTGCTCTGTCTTTCTGGTGAGACATAGTTGTAAGTGACTCTGCAGCTGATGCATAGTTCACACACCCTACTCTCTGTAAGTCTCCTTGGATAAAGGCGTCTGCTAAATAAACAAATAATAAAAGAATGTTACTCTAAGCTAAACAACTGCTTTAAATTGGAGGATTGGTGTTTTATGTGTACAAGCCAGACTCTTGAAAACCCCACATCTCGCTACGGGCAGAATGTGCTGGGGGCGTGGCAACGACACAGCAGAACTGTGCATGAGTCATTTTGAAGGCTTGTGATTTGTTAATGATAGATCAAAAGCTGAGTATTATGGGCCTGTATTAAAGAGAATGTATTGGACTTAAGAAAATAAAAATATATCAGTGCTGCATTCTTTTTTTTAAATGCATCTTAGGTGTTAAAATGCCACAATATCAGCATTTTACATTATTGGTTTGATACATAAATGCCACTGAAACAATAAATAAACTGTATATGTGCCATTCCAATGCATCTATATATATATTATTATAGATTTTTTTATTTGTCATATATATATCTGCTTACAATTGTTAAGTGACGTGATCTCCTCTGTGCATCAACATACAGTATGTCCCTTCATAGTTCCCAAGTTAATTGGGGTTAATCTCTAATATACTAAAAAAAATAAATAGGTGGCGACTTCATAAAGCTCATCTTTATTCATGTTCTATGGTTTAATAATAAGTATAATAAAAACGAACAATTTCAAAGTTAATTAAATCATTAATTCAGACTAATTATTTTCTTTTTTTAAAGTAGCAGCATTAAACCACACCATCTGCTCTTCATGCTGTTTAGTCCAGCTGTTCTTTTTACCTGTCGCACAATCCATGCCTGGTAAATATGTAATGCTACGAATAACTTAATGTTGAAATTATGTGGAATACCCTTTTTTTCTAAATTGTATCAAACAACAACGCTTAGGAAGAAAGAAATATAACAGGACATAATGGTATGTTTTTAAAATCTTAAAATAACACCTATTTTTTGAAAGAGGTAAAACTTATGTTAATTTCACAAAACTAGAATCAAGCAATCAAGTAATTTAATCTCTCATGCACTCTCAAACTGATTGTTTCTCATTTTGTAACATAAACATATATTTTTCTCCTTTAAAAAAATAGGAGTTAAGTAAAGATTGGAGGCTTTGATATATGGTCCTATATATTTGACTGTTTTAGGATACGTAATAAATACAAAATACTTTAATTATTTACACTGTTAAAAAACATGTTGTGCGAAATTGTAGCACTTTTTCTACAACTGTAAATTTCATTACATGACTAAATGAAAATAGTGTTTTTTTATGTGACAAGGGAGTGAAAAAAATAAGTAAAATAAATAAATTAAGAAAGATAAAAACAAATAAAAAGGTGGCAGTTCTGAACCCCTATATAATAAAACTTAAATAAATAAATACATTTAAAAGATTTAAAATAATGATGAAGAAAATTTGAAATTAAGTAAAAAATGTTCTTTTTGCCCTCAGGTGAAGGCCATCTGCTCTGAAAAACTTAGCAACAGGTTGCTTGTTCCTCAGAAACAAGCGATTGCTTCTGAGGAAGAGCATGTTATCCATTTGACTAGGGAGCTGTGAAAGAACACGACATCACAGGGCCGGGGTAAAACAGAGCTCAGAGCAATAAAAACATGGGGAGAAGCTCTCCTAACTGCCGCAATCAACTCCTGCATAGCTCTAAGGATCTCATGAGGGGAGTCACCACGAGCTGCGTTATTTGTCCCAATGCGGATGTAGCCATAGGTGTTGTGGCATCCGTACCTCCAGGCCCCTCAAAATTGAGTCGGTGAGGACATATGCGGTTTTTGGGGCTGATGGAAACAACAAAGGAGAAGAAAAAAAGTTAGCGTTTAGACATTGATGACCTTAATTTCTTGCTTTAACAACAAGCCCTTAGAAAATCCTTTCCTAGGTGCCTAGGATCAGAAGAAGATAATTCCTCGTCTGTTTCCATACATCATTGATTGGGAAGTAGTCATCATTGGGCTTTTTACAATAAAATGTATAGAAAACGGTTAGTAAAAAAATTTAATCATGTAAAAAATATGCAAAAGGATTAGTACAAAAGTTAAGTAATTTTAACAACAACAGTATCAATTAAATATATACATGGCTTGGAACCAGTTTTCAAACAGCTGGCTTGGATAAGCAGTTATTTGCATATTTATGCTGTTCAATTATACTATAATGCTGGCTCCAGGGATCAGCCTTTTCATCAGCCTCCCCAGTGCATCAGCATCTACTCCTATCACATGCGCTCCTTTATATTATTTTTTGCTCAAAGGATTAGTGCATCAGCATCTATCCCGAACGTACCACAATAATAATCACGATCTAAGACAGAATCCTAAGCTCATTTTCTGCATAGTCATCCAAAAGCGTGTATTCAAACACACCAGCACTTTCATCATAATTTTCTTCCTCTTCATGCTCTACAATAAACTGTTCTCTACTATTAGCAGACACTACTCTACCTGGCCACCAGCACTCTGTGCCACCTCTATCTTTTTTTCCTACAACGTCTGCAGTAACAACAGACACCAGCTCCAGGTACTTATCTAGATAATCCTTCCACAGATCAAACCACCACATCTTCCTGAAACCATCATACTTTATTTTAAAGATGCAGCTCCCACTTTCTTGCCTCATTGAAACTACTGTCCCTCTATACCAAACCTTATTTCCTGCTCATCGAATGCATGTTTAACTATCTTGCCAAGCAACTGTTCTGGCCTCCTTATCTGTGGAATTCTAAACTGACTCAATCCTCCTATTTTCCTCCCTGCATCCCTTGCCTTCACATGCTGTGTTGCAGCCTCCTTTAAAACCTGTGCCTTTTCCTCTGCAACAAGCTCTAATGGTGCTGAACTGTAATCTCTCTCTTCCTGTAACATAGTAGCCATCTCAATTGATCTACAAACTACACTTTTGAGATTGTTAGTCAGTTCTTCTAAACTGAGCTTTTTGCCTGCTTTAAAAATATTAAAAATCCCATTCTCATTTTTCATGCCAATTACAAATCTCCAGAATTTTAGTTGTGCAACTACTGTGTTAATTCCAGTACTGGTCTCTAAACTATTCAGCTGTTCATCGATCTCCTCCTCACTATCCAAAGGCCACCAGATTTCCCTAACTCCACTGGCAACTGCTCTTGTGTACCAGTATCCTTCACTTCCTTTTGAATTTTCTGTTGCTTCTTCTCCCTCATTGCCTGCAATCCAGCCTCTCTAGTTTTACCCATCCTCTCACAAAACACAGCCCTCTGATCCTTTACAGAAGCTCTAGCAATTGACAAAACCTCTGACTTTTTCTCACTAAACTAGAGAGCCACTGCCAGGAACGGTTCTCTTTGAACATGATCATCCCCTCACGGGCAATTCCTGTCGCTCTCGTCTTTACCCCGAGTAAATTATCAAAGATACCAAAATCTCTTTCACAGCTAACATTAGTCTTTGGAGCTGATTCCAGTTTGCTGTATAGCTCCTCTGACACCTCAGCATACCTGCCATGTTCTAAATGATCAGCACAAGATTGGCAAGGATAAGTTCTACAGCCTGCCCCATCATCTCATCAAACTCTGCTGTTCTGTGCATCCACGCGCACGCGTCTAGGTCGAGAGGAGGTCAGTCAAGAGTCTGAAAGCTTGCGTTTAACATTCAAAATGACTAAAGTTATTGAGAGTAACACATTTAAACTTTTAATTAGATTGGTTTTGTGTTTCTACCCAGCAACATGACCTGAATGACAAATAAATCAGGTTGTTGACAGTTAAGTTTGGGTGAGCCATAACTGTGGCTTAGTAATCCCATTGTGTCACTGGTACAGTAGTTTAATATTAGACACATCGGCGCATAGGTTGCACCAGTGTAGATCCTTGTGAGTTGAATTATTGTTGAATATAATGTTCTAATAGTAATCATGCTTCTTAGAGATAGAAAGAAGACAAGCACTGCAATATTTTAGTCATTTGTCCTCACAAGTATTTAACAGGGCTGGCCACAATTGATCCACAGTGATAGATGATCTTGAAGTAATTAGGACAGTACAACAGGTATTCTGACAGAAAGCTAACTTTTCTAGACATGTTTTGTTTTTGTTCAGCTGATTTAATAGTTTCTACAGGCATAACTGGCAGTGCAAACAAGTCCTCAATTCCTTTAAAGGCCACAGCAAGAAAACAATTAACACGTTTCCTAAGGCTAAGAAAACAAGTGTGCATTACATGCTTTTGCTCCCCATTTCCTGCCCAGTGTTGGGGTGTCACTTTAAAAACACTGCAGAGAGGTGTCTATAAGGAAATTCCTTTTCTTAAGAGCCATAGCCACACACAAATCTTAGGCCAGGTTTCCTCTTTCACTCCTCTGCTTTCCTGGAGGTGCAGTTAAATGAAGCTGTAATGCTCTGACTTTTTTTTTTCTTTCCCTTGGCTTCTGCAACAAAAGTGTTTTTAACAAACAAGTACCAGTGAAACTCATGGTAGAGAACTGTAACAATAAAAACAGTACTGATCAATGAAAGGAAAAAAGGAGCAACAGCAACCCTGTTTCCAGGGAAAATAGACAAATTACTGTAGGAAACCAGTGGTTATGCACCTTTACTACCTGTTATACAGAATAGGCTTCTAACAGGAAAGACATTGTCTAGTTTTAATCGGCTGTATATCATACCTATAATGTTGGTCCAAATTGAATGCTGACTGGTTGGTTCTTGGTGTCTTCTAAGTTGATTTAATTTCTGAAATGTTCTAAAGTGAGTTTCTTCTATTACAGGAATTCAGGAGGGCACCCAGTGTACCAAATGCAAAAACAACTGGGCACTGAAAGGCGCAATTGTGCTTCTATATGTCCTATGTGCCTTATTAACCATCACTGTAGCCATTCTGGGATACAAAGGTAAGAGAACCCACCTGCTTGTTTGTATTAATAATACTTTTATTATTTATTGTTTACCAAGACAGTAAACCTCATTAACGGTTCTCCAGGGATGATGTATATATATATTGGGGCCACCGTTCCATTGGAGAAAAAGCAGATAAGACAAAAAAATAAATACGTTTGGCCTATATAAAATTTAGACCATTAGTTGACCATGAGTAAGGCTACGATTTTGGCACGGTAATTTTGGTACATTTCACAGACAAGGTGAGGCAAAAAAACAAGAATTCATGGAAAGGTCACCAAATAATGTAGTTTTAGCTTCATCAACATACACAAGAGCTTTAATATAGTAAACCAAAACTAATAATATAGACTATTGCTTTTGACTACTGACAAGTTTAAATGTTACTTTAGAGTACAAAACGTACAGTTAGAGTTTTCCACAATTCTGAAACAGTATGTTGTAAAGAAAGCCTCTGTAAGTCGGTAAACTTTTGTTCTCTGATGCATTTGTTCTTCTGTCTTTACAGAAAACAGCTCACTGCCCGTTTTTTGTATTTTAGCGGTCTTTCCTACTGCCGATACAATGGCGTGTAGCTTCCATTTATGTAAAGGACTTTCAACATGTTTGTCACAGCTTGCTTTTTGTTTGTGTGTACAAAACATCATGCCACCACTTCATGAAATGTCCCCTTTAGATATTTTTCACTTCTCTACTGTAGTGATATTTGCCACTTTGCTCGCACTTCTGTCATTATATTTTCACCCCATAAACTTCCTCTCCACTCATTTAGATGCTTGCTCGCTCACCTACAAATCTCATTCGCTGACCTACATAGCTACACGTGAATCCTGCGTACATACACAACCAAACAATTTACAGATACTGGCAGAGTAAAAGAAGGCCCTAATCAAATGTGTTTTTACATCCATTTCCAAGATTTCACTGACTATTCAAATTCACGATTTCTGTGACCTCTGTGACAAAATCGTAGCCTTAAACCATGAGTGATACATATACTATGATAATGGTATTAGTAATCCTAGGATAGGAGAGTTTTTGTATGAAGGGTATAAAGTGGGTTGCCAAGCCAAGTTGTAGATGCTGAATCATTGGAATGGGACCTGACTTGACAGTTTTGAGGTTAATTAGCATCTATGATCCAGACAGACATTGGCCTCCTCGTGTTTGCGAATTATGTACCATGTTCCATTCTAACATATCAGCTCCAGATGTATTGTGTATTTTTGTTGAATGCTGTTGTCTTGCTCTGGTTACTTTTATTGTGCATAATAATACACTTCTGGTATCCCAATGGTGTTTGTCAATATTTTCTGTATGTGAAGTCGTATGGAAATAAATACGACTTCTTAAATATGTTTACTTTTTAAATCAGCCATCCAGATAAATCATTTGTTTTGTTCAAAACACTGTCGACATATTTTAAAAACTGCCTTTTAGTACCAAAAATGTAAACAGTGATTGCATCTGTTTTTGCTTGGGTTTTTTGGACATGAATAATAAATACTGTTGTCCTGGTGTTGAGTGCTTACAGTATGGAGACCATCAACATGTTATTGCCTGCTACCATAGTTGCCCAGGAAACCAAAATATATGTTTTTTGAGTAGAGTAGAACCTCAGAGTTACGAACACCAAACTTACGAACTCACCGTCAACAAAACAGAAGAGTTTTACAATTTGGAACTTGCCTTTCTTAATATTCACCAAATGTAATTTGGAAGAAAACATGTAAAATATTCAATATAGTAGTAGCTGAGCTTTTACGCAAGATTGCATTATATATATATATATATATATATATATATATATATATATATAGTACTGTGCAAAAGTTTTAGGCAGGTGTGAAAAAATGCTGTAAAGTAAGAATGCTTTCAAAAATAGACATGTTAATAGATTATATTTATCAATTAACTAAATGCAAAGTGAATGAACGGAAGAAAAATCTAAATCAAATCCATATTTGGTGTGACCACCCTTTGCCTTCAAAACAGCATCAAGCATCAATTCTTCTAGGTACACTTGCACACAGTTTTTGAAGGAACTCGGCAGGTAGGTTGGCCCAAACATCTTGGAGAACTAACCACAGTTCTTCTGTGGATTTAGGCAGCCTCAGTTGCTCTCTCTCTTCATGTAACCCCAGACAGACTCGATGATGTTGAGATCAGGGCTCTGTGGGGGCCATACCATCACTTCCAAGACTCCTTGTTCTTCTTTACGCTGAAGATAGTTCTTAATGACTTTAAGCTGTATGTTTGGGGTCGTTGTCATGCTGCAGAATAAATTTGGGGCCAATCAGATGCCTCCCTGATGGTATTGCATGATGGATAAGTATCTGCCTGTACTTCTCAGCATTGAGGAGACCATTAATTCTGACCAAATCCCCAACTCCATTTGCAGAAATGCAGCCCCAAACTTGCAAGGAACCTCCACCATGCTTCACTGTTGCCTGCAGACACTCATTGGTAATCGCTGTCCAGCCCTTCGGTGAACAAACTGCCTTCTGCTACAGCCAAATATTTCAAATTTTGACTCATCAGTCCAGAGCACCTGCTGCCATTTTTCTGCACCCCAGTTCCTGTGTTTTCGTGCATAGTTGAGTCGCTGGCCTTGTTTCCACGTCGGAGGTATGGCTTTTTGGCCGCAAGTCTTCCAATGAAGCCACTTCTGACCAGACTTCTCTGGACAGTAGATGGGTGTACCAGGGTCCCACTGTTTTCTGCCAATTCTGAGCTGATGGCACTGCTGGACATCTTCCGATTGTGAAGGGAAGTAAGCATGATGTGTCTTTCATCTGCTGCAGTAAGTTTCCTTGGCCAACCACTGCGTCTACGGTCCTCAACGTTGCCCGTTCTTTGTGCTTCTTCAAAGAGCTTGGACAGCACATCTGGAAACCCCTGTCTGCCTTGAAATTTCTGCCTGGGAGAGACCTTGCTGATGCAGTATAACTACCTTGAGTCTTGTTGCTGTGCTCAGTCTTGCCATGGTGTATGACTTTTGACAGTAAACTGTCTTCAGCAACCTCACCTTGTTAGCTGAGTTTGGCTGTTCTTCACCCAGTTTTATTCCTCCTACACAGCTGTTTCTGTTTCAGTTAATGATTGTGTTTCAACCTACATATTGAATTGATGATCATTAGCACCTGTTTGGTATAATTGTTTAATCATACACCTGACTATATGCCTACAAAATCCCTGACTTTGTGCAAGTGTACCTAGAAGAATTGATGCTGTTTTGAAGGCAAAGGGTGGTCACACCAAATATGGATTTGATTTAGATTTTCTTCTGTTCACTCACTTTGCATTTAGTTAATTGATAAATATAATCTATTAACATGTCTATTTTGAAAGCATTCTTACTTTATAGCATTTTTTCACACCTGCCTAAAACTTTTGCACAGTACTGTATATATATATATATATATATATATATATATATATATATATATATATATATATATATATATATATATATATATATATATATATATTGTAACATGGCAGGGAGGGGGTTAATATCCTCCCTGCCAAAAACATAATAGTTTAATTGTTTCATTAGTTAATTATGACCTGCACCTGGCTATTATTGTAAATTAGAGCCAGGTGCAGGGCATATAAAGAGAGCAGCCAGTCCCTTCAGGGCTGCTGCTGTGTGGAGGGGCCGGTTGATGGTGAAAGCTTTTTTGTGTTTAACTATTAGTGCAGGGACGAACACAGGATTTTCATGTTCAGATATTCGCTCCTAATTTATATATTTGTTTGGATATTCGTTCGTTTTTCAAAAAGTAATAAAAGCCATTATATTGCTCTGAACGCAGGCAGAGTCAGAACAGCAGCAGGGGCAGGGGGCGTGGCCGTGGCCCCTGTGTGTGTGTGCCTTTGTTTACAGCAAGACCTTACAATATGTAACATGTTAAAATAGAAAAATATCCTAGGAGTAAAGAATAAGTTGTGTAGGACTTACTTTACGCCAGTGAATTAACCTCAAAACAAAGGATGGCAAATAGCAGTTCAAGTTAAACATAGTCTTGTTTATTCCCGAAACAAATACAGTCAGCACTCGGATATCCGTTACCCAGATACACGTCAGTCGCGTTTTACCCTTGAATTAAGAATAAAATCAATCCCCATTACATATATGTAACACATTAATGCACTTAACCGTCACACGTGATTTCCGACTTTGTCACCAGTTTTCTGATACAAAGCCCATCTCTTCAATGTTACAATGTACTTGTTTAACCGTCGTAGTTTTTCTGCCATGGCAAATTATTGTGCAGTTACACAGCGCTTCCTCCAAAAACAACGCAAACAAGATAAGGCACAGTAATGTAAAAGTGAATCATTAAACAGTTTTAGATAATGTGATAAATATTTATATATATATATATATGGATAGATAGATATCTCACAGTATCTAATATATATTTATTTTTTAAATCTGTGATCTTTAGTTGTGTTTTCATTTTCATTTGCAAGTGAACTGTGATATTAAGGCCTTATCGAGCACTATATTTTGCAGTTTTGATATTGACTTTGAATACCGTTTTAATTGTGGAAACTGGTGTTTTTCTTTTTTTTATCTGTTGCTAAATTGCATTGCCTTTTACGTTGTACGCAGTTCTATGCATGGGTAACATTCTGATTGGGTCGTTAATGGGGAATTTTACATAATGCTAGTACAATACGTAGTGGATTTAAAAGTATGTACTGTATTACAGTCCACGTGTGTATTTTGCCAAGTGATATATATATATATATATATATATATATATATATATATATATATATATATATATATATATATATATATATATGTTAAAGCTGGTAAGATTAAATGTGGGTGCATGTGAGCACTTAAATTAACACAAGCTTATTTCTGTTTTGAAACATTGAACGCTTTGAACGCTTTATTCTTTCCTTTTGGAAAAATGCTGAAAACTTTTCACTGTCACGGAAGCTTATCAAAATATGTCATTTTGTATGGACTATTCATTGTATTTTGTAGAGAGAACTGAAAAAGAGGAAGATACAACACATACAGCTATTTAAAAGTTTCATTTTTTTATTGTATTTCTTTAAATTGCTGCTTTAAAAAAACATTAATTTATACTGGTTTTAATAGCTGTATAATAAAAATACATTATACAGCAGTACCGTCAACATTTAATACTGTGATATCCATACTGTAGCAGGATAGTGTCAGAAATGAGACTGAGGCTGGAAAGCTGCAGGGAAGCACTAATGCACACATGTATTAACAGAACAGAACAAAATCAGGAACAAACAAATACAGCACAGGTACCAAAATAAAAGGTTCATACAAAACAAATCCCTGCTGTCAGAATGCTTCCGTGTGTCTAGGCTGAGCAGTGCCATCACTTGTCATTTGTATTCCACTCCTTCTAAACTCTTCTAAACAAAGGATTGTTCTCCCTTTATATACATGTGGCCATTCCCCAATTAAAATATAATTATAACGACCGTGAAGCGGGAGCTCCCAGAGGCGGCGGACAATTGGCGAGCACCGCCGGGGTGGGGGCTTATGTCGGCCAGGGTGTTCTCACCGCACACCAGTGACCCCTGTAGTCTGGCCGGGCGCCTGTGGGCTTGCCTGTAAGCTGCCCAGGGCTGCGTTGTCCTCCGATGCTGTAGCTCTGAGGTGGCTGCATGGTGAGTCTGCAGTGTGAAAAAAAGCGGTCGGCTGACAACACACGCTTCGGAGGACAGCGTGTGCTCGTCTTTGCCGCTCCCGAGTCAGCACGGGGGTGGTAGTGGTGAGCTGAGCCTAAAAATAATTGGACATGCCAAATTGGGAGAAAATAATAAAATAATTGGCGATTACTACATTTATATATAATAATAATAATAATAATAATAATAATAATAATAATAATAATAATAATAAAAAATATATATATATATTTTGGTCTCATCAGACCAGAGAACCTTTTTCCACATGTTTGCTGTGTCTCCCACTTGCCTTTTGGCAAAATCCAAACAGGATTTGATATGGGTTTTTTTCAGCAATGGCTTTCTTCTCGCCATTCTTCCATAAAGCCCAGCTTTGTGGCGCGTCCGGGTTATAGTTGTCCCATGGACGGTTTCTCCCATCTCAGCTGTGGATCTCTCCAGCTCCTTCAGAGTTACCATTGGCCTCTTGGTTGCTTCTCTGACTAATGCCCTCCTTACCTGGTCACTGAGTTTTGGTGGACGGCCTTCTCTAGGCAGAGTCACGGTTGTGCCATATTCTTTCCATTTTTTAATAATGGATTTAACGGTGCTCCGGGGGATGTTCAAAGTTTGGGATATTTTTTTATAACCCAACCCTGATTGGTGCTTCTCCAGAACTTTATCCCAGACTTGTTTTGATAGCTCCTTGGTCTTTATGATGCTGTTTGTTTAGATGTGCTCTCTAACAAACTCTGGGACCTTCCAGAAACAGGTGTATTTAATCTGAGATCATGTGACACTTTAATTGCACACAGGTGGACTCCATTCAACTAATTGTGTGACTTCTGAAGGCAGTTGGTTGCACCAGAGCTTATTTAGGGGTGTCACAGCAAAATGGGTGAATACTTATGCAATCAAGACACTTCAGTTTTTTATTTGTAAATAATTTTGAAAAATATGTAGATTTTTTCCCCCACTTCGACATTATGGAATATTTTGTGTAGATCAGTGGCAAAAAATCCTAATTAAATCCATTTTAATTCCAATATCAAATGTTGACCAGGTGCTCAAATTCTGCACCACAATATATCAGCATTACCTGAATGGCTATGTGTTTGTCCACAGTATATAATACAGTAAACCAGTCAAAAGGACAGCTTCAGGTGTTTTATGTACCGGTATGCTTTTTTTTGGAAGGGGGGTCTTGAAAAAGAGAAAAGAGCACACTTTTGTGCGCTTTCTGTATCTGATGATAATTTTGGACAACCCCTAACAAGACTAGCTAGGAGTGCTTAGACTGTTCAAATACAAATTATGTTTATCACTTACTCATACAGCTATGGCCACCTTTATGAAAAAGCACTTCAGTTAAACTGCAGTTCATTTGAAGCACACAACCGCAAACAGTCATTTATGTGCAATTTTTAACAAATATTTATAATATTATAGTTGAAAACATAAGTGGGCATCTGTAAATGTTTAGTTTTAGGAATGGTGGTTACAAATAAATCTCACACACTTCTTTATGTGCTTCACATGCAAAGTAAGCGATAACCCTGAAAACAGGGTCCACAGTGGGGTTGATTTGGGCCAGGCCCTCTGGTACCCCCTGCTAGAGACACCATTGGAAACATTAAACATATACAGTAGTTTTCCACTATAGTCTGATAAAAAGAACAGTGTGTTACTGTTTTTAAGAAAGAAAAAATATAATATTCAAGCTTTGATGTGTTGTATTACCTGTACTGTAACACTTGAAATGTATTTGCTTACAATTGTAAGTCGCCCTGGATAAGGGCGTCTGCTAAGAAATAAATAATAATAATAATAATAATAATGATTTTTCAGTGTCACTTCGAACATTCTGCATTTTAAAATATTTTTTTTATACTGATATTAGACTTTATTTGTCGAATTCTGGTAATTATATTTTCTGTGGTGGGAAGCAGGCTTCAGTGCAAGAGTGAAATCCAGGTTTCCAACGACTAGTAACTTGTACACATTGTATTCTTTACAACCTGCTAGCTTTTTGACTGTTATTACAATATTAATGATATGGTTATCCTATAGTCAAAATAAATAATTATATGGAAATGTTACGCATGGAAGGGTGCTGGTATGCAGATTATTACCCTCATCACTTCCAGCTGTACACCAGCTGCAAGTCAGTTAGCCTGTACAGTATGTGTATCAGTGTGGTGAGTAACAACAATCTGCCTAAAACAACAAAGACATAGTACTGAACTAAATTCAGTGCAGGGATGTTCCCTTATATTTGGAATTTTTTTTGCTCCTACTGGAACATCTGACCGCAGTATGGCAACCGCAGTTCCTGACCGAACACTGGCAGCATTCATATTCAGTCTGCAGGGCCAATATCTCATGTTTATTGCATATGTTTTGAAACTATGATAATTTTTCTTGCTGTTTAGTAGTAGTAGAAGACCCTTGAATGTATGCTGTACATTTATTACACACACTCCCATAAGTTCATGACCTACACCTTCACTTCCAATACATGTTAATAACAATATATATATGCAATAAATATGCTTTCAAAAATAGACATGTTAATAGATTATATTTATCAATTAACTAAATGCAAAGTGAGTGAACAGAAGAAAAATCTAAATCAAATCCATATTTGGTGTGACCACCCTTTGCCTTCAAAACAGCATCAATTCTTCTAGGTACACTTGCAGAAAGTCAGGGATTTTGTAGGCATATAGTCAGGTGTATGATTAAACAATTATAACAAAAAGGTGCTAATGATCATCAATTCAATATGTAGGTTGAAACACAATCATTAACTGAAACAGAAACAGCTGTGTAGGAGGAATAAAACTGGGTGAGGAACAGCCAAACTCAGCTAACAAGGTGAGGTTGCTGAAGACAGTTTACTGTCAAAAGTCATACACCATGGCAAGACTGAGCACAGCAACAAGACTCAAGGTAGTTATACTGCATCAGCAAGGTCTCTCCCAGGCAGAAATTTCAAGGCAGACAGGGGTTTCCAGATGTGCTGTCCAAGCTCTTTTGAAGAAGCACAAAGAAACGGGCAACGTTGAGGACCGTAGACGCAGTGGTCGGCCAAGGAAACTTACTGCAGCAGATGAAAGACACATCATGCTTACTTCCCTTCACAATCGGAAGATGTCCAGCAGTGCCATCAGCTCAGAATTGGCAGAAAACAGTGGGACCCTGGTACACCCATCTACTGTCCAGAGAAGTCTGGTCAGAAGTGGCTTCATTGGAAGACTTGCGGCCAAAAAGCCATACCTCCGACGTGGAAACAAGGCCAAGCGACTCAACTATGCACGAAAACACAGGAACTGGGGTGCAGAAAAATGGCAGCAGGTGCTCTGGACTGATGAGTCAAAATTTGAAATATTTGGCTGTAGCAGAAGGCAGTTTGTTCGCCGAAGGGCTGGACAGCGTACACGAATGAGTGTCTGCAGGCAACAGTGAAGCATGGTGGAGGTTCCTTGCAAGTTTGGGGCTGCATTTCTGCAAATGGAGTTGGGGATTTGGTCAGAATTAATGGTCTCCTCAATGCTGAGAAGTACAGGCAGATACTTATCCATCATGCAATACCATCAGGGAGGCATCTGATTGGCCCCAAATTTATTCTGCAGCATGACAACGACCCCAAACATACAGCGAAAGTCATTAAGAACTATCTTCAGCGTAAAGAAGAACAAGGAGTCCTGGAAGTGATGGTATGGCCCACACAGAGCCCTGATCTCAGCATCATCGAGTCTGTCTGGGATTATATGAAGAGAGAGAAGCAACTGAGGCTGCCTAAATCCACAGAAGAACTGTGGTTAGTTCTCCAAGATGTTTGGGCCAACCTACCTGCCGAGTTCCTTCAAAAACTGTGTGCAAGTGTACCTAGAAGAATTGATGCTGTTTTGAAGGCAAAGGGTGGTCACACCAAATATTGATATGATGTAGATTTTTCTTCTGTTCACTCACTTTTGCATTTTGTTAATTGATAAATATAAACTATTAACATGTCTATTTTTGAAAGCATTCTTACTTTACAGCATTTTTCACACCTGCCTAAAACTTTTGCACAGTACTGTATATATATATATATATATATATATATATATATATATATATATATATATATATATATATATATATATATATATATATATATATTAATATGTAATGGAAGTGAAGGTGTAGGTCATGAACTTATGGGAGTGTGTGTAATAAATGTTCAGCATGCATTCAAGGGTCTTCTACTACTACTAAACAACAAGAAAAATTATCATAGTTTCAAAACATATGCAATAAACATGAGATATTGGCCCTGCAGACTGAATATGAATGCTGCCAGTGTGTCCCAGTAGTGCTGGGACAAATATCTGAATATTCAAACAAATATTTTCTGACATGTATTTGGATACAAAAATCAGATGTTCTTATTCGCTAGAAATGACAAAAATACCATGTACTTATCAGAAGTTGTGTGACAGGTTGAAAAATGGCAAATGAAAAAGAGTGCCGTCTGATATGTGAGATTAATATATTAAAAAAAAAAAAACACAGGATCAACACAGCAGCTCTTGGGCCTCTATTTAAAAGTTTTAGAAAGCAAAAAGTATACAAACCAGATTATGCGTGCGTACCTATAGTGATCTCTATGATAGGCCATCTGGGTCAAAAATGCGTTGTGCTGCTTTAGAGCAAGTCAGAAAGTCATGGGTCAGAAAAAAGGCAAGCACGTCATTCTGAAATGCCTCGCTTAAACAATGCCCAACTTGCTGGAAATGTTGGGTAGTGATTTTTATTGTATAAATTATTTATGTTTTGAAAATACAAATTATGTATTTTTTGTTGCAACTCAGTTGTGTGGAATGTAATAAATGAGAACCAAAATGGTGATTTTTTTTCTCCCTTCATTTTACAACGCCATTTCGACATTTGTTTTATTTGAAGTGTTTAAAGTTAAATTTCAGTTTTTGTTTGCTTGGCCACTATTTACTTTGAAGAAACGGCAATGGCAAGGAATTAAAAAAAGTACAAAATAAATAAAATGCGGTGTCAATTTTCTGTACTATTTATTTCAGGAATACACATAACAGCTATTTGGCATCCTTTGTTTTGTAGTTAATTCACTGGGGTAAAGTAAGGCCTACACAACGTATTCTTTACTCCTGTGATATTTTCTACTTTAACGTGTTACATATTGTAACGTCTTGCTGTAAAATAAAGGCACACACACGGGGAACGTCCCCTGCCCCTGCTGCTATGCTGTCTCTGCCTGCGTTCTGAGCAATATAATGTCTTCTATTACTTTTTGAAAATGAACGAATATCCAAATTAATATTTAAATTATGAACGAATATCTGAACATGAAAATCCTGCGTTTGTCCCAGCACTATAAAATAGTGAGTTTTAAGTATATGAATTAGTTTTCTTCTTTATTATTTCTAGTGATTGATGAGGATATAGAACTGTTTACTGTTTTTCTCTGTATACTAGTCTTCACAAAGTGTTAGGGGACAGGTGCCTAAGTACTTACTGGAGGTTAGTGTACCCTTAGCAGGCACCTACACAGATACCTACACAGACTCACGCGCACTTTCAGACACACCCATGCATAGGCAAAGTATCAGTTTAAGGCACCTGTAATGACAATGTATAAAATAGCAATTTCTTGAGAATTCATCATGGTAAATGCTGATATAGCAAAACAGTCTGAAATAGCAACCTTCTCTTGTGGTTTTTGTTAGTCCTGGAACACAGGCCTCTTCTGTGTTTTTTCCTACTCTTGGAAATATGTGGGTTGTTTTGTTTTTGTTGTCAACCACATTAAAGGATAAGAAATAATGAATTGTACTATGTAAAAGTAATTACAAAGTTTTAAAGAAATGTGTGGCTAAAGAGCTAAGGTTTTTTAATGATTTCTTTTTTTAAGCATTCATGCTTTTTAAAAATATAGATAAACATAACCCATGTGTAAAAATCAATATGAAAACGAGATAGTACTCGCTTTAAGAATATACCGTAGATAGTTTTGTTATGGTTAAAAAAAAAGCTTTTTACATTGATGCATCCACTTTGTTTTTTGCAAGTCCCTTGCGAATAAAACATATGAGCTATACCCGTTTCCTGTGCCCAGGAGATGCAGGAACTACATTTTGCATGAGTCACATTGCACATTGCAATAGCCTATTTATTAAAGTCCAGTAAGATTTAATAAAAAGCCAATAAATATGCAATGGCGAGATGTAACCATCGTAGAAAACATACATATTGAACATGAACACAGAATTGTAATAGCAGTTGCATGGGGGATACACACAAGCACCCCTGTAATTCAATCATATCAATTAAATGCTTATTTATGCCAGGTAAAAAAAAAACATTACATGTTGCCCAATGATCTTTAAGTTTACTATGTTATAGTTGTATGGTATTTTCCCATACTTATACTATCTGTTGTTTGTCATAGTTTACCATGTTTGTTTTACTATGCTTTACAATACCATGCGTACACTTTGCAGTGCTTTTACCACTTCAGTTAACTTTGAAAGGGGAATCATTTGGTACCATCTCAGGATGTGCATGTGGTGAAGGAATAGAATGTCTAAACAATAATAATGTTCCAAAAATACCGTCTGTCTTTAAATAAATAAAAGTGATCCCTGCTACCAACAATGGTATTGGGGACAGTCTGCCGATGGGTTGCAGTACCAAACAAAACAGAACAATAAATCAGAATTAATTAAAGGCTGTGTGTAGGGTGGTGGCTGTGTGCAGGGATGGGTGGTGGCTCTGTGCAGGGATGGGTGGTGGCTGTGTGCAGGGATGGGTGGTGGCTGTGTGCATTGATGGGTGGTGGCTGTGTGCAGGGATGGGTGGTGGCTCTGTGCAGGGATGGGTGGTGGCTGTGTGCAGGGATGGGTGGTGGCTGTGTGCAGGGATGGGTGGTGGCTGTGTGCAGGGATGGGTTGTGGCTGTGTGCAGGGATGGGTGGTGGCTGTGTGCAGGGATGGGTGGTGGCTGTGTGCAGGGATGGGTGGTGGCTGTGTGTAGGGATGGGTGGTGGCTGGCTGTGTGTAGGGATGGGTGGTGGCTGTGTGCAGGGATGGGTGGTGGCTGTGTGCAGGGATGGGTGGTGGCTGTGTGCAGGGATGGGTGGTGGCTGTGTGCAGGGATGGGTGGTGGCTCTGTGCAGGGATGGGTGGTGGCTGTGTGCAGGGACAGGTGGTGGCTGTGTGCAGGGATGGGTGGTGGCTGTGTGCAGGGACGGGTGGTGGCTCTGTGCAGGGATGGGTTGTGGCTGTGTGCAGGGACAGGTGGTGGCTGTGTGCAGGGATGGGTGGTGGCTGTGTGCAGGGATGGGTGGTGGCTGTGTGCAGGGATGGGTGGTGGCTGTGTGTAGGGATGGGTGGTGGCTGGCTGTGTGTAGGGATGGGTGGTGGCTGTGTGCAGGGACGGGTGGTGGCTGTGTGCAGGGACGGGTGGTGGCTCTGTGCAGGGATGGGTGGTGGCTGTGTGCAGGGACGGGTGGTGGCTGTGTGCAGGTTAGGTGTTGCAGGGGTGTGTGCAGGGACGGGTGGTGGCTGTGTGCAGGTTAGGTGTTGCAGGGGTGTGTGCAGGTTAGGTGTTGCAGGGGTGTGTGCTGGGACGGGTGGTGGCTGTGTGCAGGTTAGGTGTTGCAGGGGTGTGTGCAGGGACGGGTGGTGGCTGTGTGCAGGTTAGGTGTTGCAGGGGTGTGTGCAGGGACGGGTGGTGGCTGTGTGCAGGTTAGGTGTTGCAGGGGTGTGTGCAGGGACGGGTGGTGGCTGTGTGCAGGTTAGGTGTTGCAGGGGTGTGTGCAGGGATGGGTGGTGGCTGTGTGCAGGTTAGGTGTTGCAGGGGTGTGTGCAGGGATGGGTGGTGGCTGTGTGCAGGTTAGGTGTTGCAGGGGTGTGTGCAGGGATGGGTGGTGGCTGTGTGCAGGTTAGGTGTTGCAGGGGTGTGTGCAGGGATGGGTGGTGGCTGTGTGCAGGTTAGGTGTTGCAGGGGTGTGTGCAGGTTAGGTGTTGCAGGGGTGTGTGCTGGGACGGGTGGTGGCTGTGTGCAGGGACAGGTGGTGGCTCTGTGCAGGGATGGGTGGGTGTGCAGGGTGTGTGCAGGGATGGGTGGTGGCTGTGTGCAGGGATGGGTGGTGGGCGTGTGTGCAGGGATGGGTGGTGGCTGTGTGCAGGGATGGGTGGTGGCGTGTGTGCAGGGATGGGTGGTGGCTGTGTGCAGGGATGGGTGGTGGCTGGCTGTGTGTGCAGGGATGGGTGGTGGCTGTGTGCAGGGATGGGTGTGTAGGCTGTGTGCAGGGATGGGTGGTGGCTGTGTGCAGGGATAGGTGTTGCAGGGCTGTGTGCAGGGATGGGTGGTGGCTGTGTGCAGGTTAGGTGTTGCAGGGGTGTGTGCAGGGATGGGTGGTGGCTGTGTGCAGGTTAGGTGTTGCAGGGGTGTGTGCAGGGATGGGTGGTGGCTGTGTGCAGGTGATGGGTGGTGGCTGTGTGCAGGGATGGGTGGTGGCTGTGTGCAGGGATGGGTGGTGGCTGTGTGCAGGGATGGTGTGGTGGCTGTGTGCAGGGATGGGTGGTGGCTGTGTGCAGGGATGGGTGGTGGCTGTGTGCAGGGATGGGTGGTGGCTGTGTGCAGGGATGGGTGGTGGCTGTGTGCAGGGATGGGTGGTGGCTGTGTGCAGGGATGGGTGGTGGCTGTGTGCAGGGATGGGTGGTGGCTGTGTGCAGGGATGGGTGGTGGCTGTGTGCAGGGATGGGTGGTGGCTGTGTGCAGGGATGGGTGGTGGCTGTGTGCAGGGATGGGTGGTGGCTGTGTGCAGGGATGGGTGGTGGCTGTGTGCAGGGATGGGTGGTGGCTGTGTGCAGGGATGGGTGGTGGCTGTGTGCAGGGATGGGTGGTGGCTGTGTGCAGGGATGGGTGGTGGCTGTGTGCAGGGATGGGTGGTGGCTGTGTGCAGGGATGGGTGGTGGCTGTGTGCAGGGGACGGGTGGTGGCTCTGTGCAGGGATGGGTGGTGGCTGTGTGCAGGGACGGGTGGTGGCTGTGTGCAGGTTAGGTGTTGCAGGGGTGTGTGCAGGTTAGGTGTTGCAGGGGTGTGTGCAGGGACGGGTGGTGGCTGTGTGCAGGTTAGGTGTTGCAGGGGTGTGTGCAGGGACGGGTGGTGGCTGTGTGCAGGTTAGGTGTTGCAGGGGTGTGTGCAGGGACGGGTGGTGGCTGTGTGCAGGTTAGGTGTTGCAGGGGTGTGTGCAGGGGCGGGTGGTGGCTGTGTGCAGGTTAGGTGTTGCAGGGGTGTGTGCAGGGATGGGTGGTGGCTGTGTGCAGGTTAGGTGTTGCAGGGGTGTGTGCAGGGATGGGTGGTGGCTGTGTGCAGGTTAGGTGTTGCAGGGGTGTGTGCAGGGACGGGTGGTGGCTGTGTGCAGGTTAGGTGTTGCAGGGGTGTGTGCAGGGATGGGTGGTGGCTGTGTGCAGGTTAGGTGTTGCAGGGGTGTGTGCAGGTTAGGTGTTGCAGGGGTGTGTGCTGGGACGGGTGGTGGCTGTGTGCAGGGACAGGTGGTGGCTCTGTGCAGGGATGGGTGGTGGCTGTGTGCAGGGATGGGTGGTGGCTGTGTGCAGGGATGGGTGGTGGCTGTGTGCAGGGATGGGTGGTGGCTGTGTGCAGGGATGGGTGGTGGCTGTGTGTAGGGATGGGTGGTGGCTGGCTGTGTGTAGGGATGGGTGGTGGCTGTGTGCAGGGATGGGTGGTGGCTGTGTGCAGGGATGGGTGGTGGCTGTGTGCAGGGATGGGTGGTGGCTGTGTGCAGGGATGGGTGGTGGCTGTGTGTAGGGATGGGTGGTGGCTGGCTGTGTGTAGGGATGGGTGGTGGCTGTGTGCAGGGATGGGTGGTGGCTGTGTGCAGGGATGGGTGGTGGCTGTGTGCAGGGACAGGTGGTGGCTGTGTGCAGGGACGGGTGGTGGCTGTGTGCAGGTTAGGTGTTGCAGGGGTGTGTGCAGGGACGGGTGGTGGCTGTGTGCAGGTTAGGTGTTGCAGGGGTGTGTGCAGGGATGGGTGGTGGCTGTGTGCAGGGATGGGTGGTGGCTGTGTGCAGGGATGGGTGGTGGCTGTGTGCAGGGATGGGTGGTGGTTGTGTGCATTGATGGGTGGTGGCTGTGTGCAGGGATGGGTGGTGGCTGTGTGCAGGGATGGGTGGTGGCTGTGTGCAGGGATGGGTGGTGGCTGTGTGCAGGGATGGGTGGTGGCTGTGTGCAGGGATGGGTGGTGGCTGTGTGCAGGGATGGGTGGTGGCTGTGTGCAGGGATGGGTGGTGGCTGTGTGCAGGGATGGGTGGTGGCTGTGTGCAGGGATGGGTGGTGGCTGTGTGCAGGGATGGGTGGTGGCTGTGTGCAGGGATGGGTGGTGGCTGGCTGTGTGCAGGGATGGGTGGTGGCTGTGTGCAGGGATGGGTGGTGGCTGTGTGCAGGGATGGGTGGTGGCTGTGTGCAGGGATGGGTGGTGGCTGTGTGCAGGGATGGGTGGTGGCTGTGTGCAGGGATGGGTGGTGGCTGTGTGCAGGGATGGGTGGTGGCTGTGTGCAGGGATGGGTGGTGGCTGTGTGCAGGGATGGGTGGTGGCTGTGTGCAGGGATGGGTGGTGGCTGGCTGTGTGCAGGGATGGGTGGTGGCTGTGTGCAGGGATGGGTGGTGGCTGTGTGCAGGGACGGGTGGTGGCTGTGTGCAGGTTAGGTGTTGCAGGGGTGTGTGCAGGGACGGGTGGTGGCTGTGTGCAGGTTAGGTGTTGCAGGGGTGTGTGCAGGTTAGGTGTTGCAGGGGTGTGTGCTGGGACGGGTGGTGGCTGTGTGCAGGTTAGGTGTTGCAGGGGTGTGTGCAGGGACGGGTGGTGGCTGTGTGCAGGTTAGGTGTTGCAGGGGTGTGTGCAGGGACGGGTGGTGGCTGTGTGCAGGTTAGGTGTTGCAGGGGTGTGTGCAGGGATGGGTGGTGGCTGTGTGCAGGTTAGGTGTTGCAGGGGTGTGTGCAGGGATGGGTGGTGGCTGTGTGCAGGTTAGGTGTTGCAGGGGTGTGTGCAGGGGCGGGTGGTGGCTGTGTGCAGGTTAGGTGTTGCAGGGGTGTGTGCAGGGACGGGTGGTGGCTGTGTGCAGGTTAGGTGTTGCAGGGGTGTGTGCAGGGATGGGTGGTGGCTGTGTGCAGGTTAGGTGTTGCAGGGGTGTGTGTGCAGGTTAGGTGTTGCAGGGGTGTGTGCTAGGACGGGTGGTGGCTGTGTGCAGGTTAGGTGTTGCAGGGGTGTGTGCAGGGACGGGTGGTGGCTGTGTGCAGGTTAGGTGTTGCAGGGGTGTGTGCAGGGACGGGTGGTGGCTGTGTGCAGGTTAGGTGTTGCAGGGGTGTGTGCAGGGATGGGTGGTGGCTGTGTGCAGGTTAGGTGTTGCAGGGGTGTGTGCAGGGATGGGTGGTGGCTGTGTGCAGGTTAGGTGTTGCAGGGGTGTGTGCAGGTTAGGTGTTGCAGGGGTGTGTGCAGGTTAGGTGTTGCAGGGGTGTGTGCAGGGACAGGTGGTGGCTGTGTGCAGGTTAGGTGTTGCAGGGGTGTGTGCAGGGACGGGTGGTGGCTGTGTGCTGGGACGGATGGTGGCTGTGTGCAGGTTAGGTGTTGCAGGGGTGTGTGCAGGTTAGGTGTTGCAGGGGTGTGTGCAGGTTAGGTGTTGCAGGGGTGTGTGCAGGGACGGGTGGTGGCTGTGTGCTGGGACGGGTGGTGGCTGTGTGCAGGTTAGGTGTTGCAGGGGTGTGTGCAGGGACGGGTGGTGGCTGTGTGCTGGGACGGGTGGTGGCTGTGTGCAGGTTAGGTGTTGCAGGGGTGTGTGCAGGTTAGGTGTTGCAGGGGTGTGTGCAGGGACGGGTGGTGGCTGTGTGCAGGTTAGGTGTTGCAGGGGTGTGTGCAGGTTAGGTGTTGCAGGGGTGTGTGCAGGGACGGGTGGTGGCTCCATGAGCGGCATCTCCCGGGTTAGTCCTCGGTTGCAACACAGTCAAGCAAAACAAAAAATAACACAGCAGCGTTCTGGCTGGAATCACAACTTCAGCCAGCTTAAGGGGCCGTACTCACGTAGCTGCGTCCCCTTTGTAGTGCCAAACTCCTCCCTGTGATCAGTGCGGTGCCACACTCTGTCCAATCACCGCCCACACCACAGCTGATCACAATGGAGTTGTTCCGCAGCCACACAGCTACGCCCTTTCCCCAAGATTGCCGACTTCTGGTTTCGTCCCACCATCGAGTTGACCCATCTCGAAGAATGTGTGCCACCAACCTTACTCAGCGCCTTTCCTGATCGAGAAGTAGACTTGCAGCTCAGCTCCCTGTCACATACCACCAGATGTTTTTCAATCTTGTTTATACTCCCAAGTGCAGGACATTGCTTCAGTATGTGTTCAAGGTCCACTGGGGCAATGGCAGCCCAGGCCTTGTTTTGTGTACAGTATACTAAAACTTAGTTAAAGCTCTGCATTAACGGCCTGGTCACACAGGCAACTTTTGTTGACGGCAACAAGAGGAACACATTTGTTGCCTGCGTGTTGCCTTTCATTTTGCAGGACAAGCATGCTGTCGACAAGATGGCAACACACAGGCAGCAACGAAATGCAAACCAATCACAATGCACGTTTTTGTCGAGACGTAAACATGCTGCGAAGGAAGGCTGCTGCCGCTGCTTTAATAGCAATGTTAGATGAGGAAGAGGCGGAGAGTAGAAAGAAAAGTGTGTTTTGGGTTCGGCCCAGGGTTATGAGACGTGAAGAAATATTATTGTATCACTTGTTTTTAAAGTTGCACAAAAACAAACTTTTTTTTGTAAACTGTTACAAAATGCAGCCATTACAACCGTTTCATTTTTTCTCTCGTAAGCAAAAAATAAATAAATAAATATTGTCTTCATTTGTAAAAACAATAAACAAATAATAAAATTAATTGAAACAAAGGAAACACAAAGTAACAGATGGCTTCCACGGGAACCTTTTTTTTTCTTATATGTCATTATTTCTCAAACCAATAAGAAAATGCAAAATAATCTATTAGCTTCACTTATTATTATTTGTTTATTTAGCAGATGCCTTTATCCAAGGCAACTTACAGAGACTAGGGTGTGTGAACTATGTATCAGCTGTAGAGTCACTTACAATTACGTCTCACCCGAAAGACAGAGCACAAGTGACTTGCTCAGGGTCACATAATGAGTCAGTGGCTGAGGTGGGATTTGAACCGGGGACCTTCTGGTTATAAGCCTGTTTCTTTAACCACTGGACCACACAGCCTCTATCAAATATGATTGGCTGGTATTGAAAATGTTGCCCTCATGTCGCCTGAAAAATAGAACGTCGTAATAAAGTGGGAGACACGTCGCGGGTGTGTTGCCAGGTGATCACACATGGTGACGAACCGGCAACACCAGTCGTCCCCTTGTTGCCGTCGACAAAAGTCGCCTGTGTGACCAGGCCTTAAGAGGTTGGCATTTGCCCTTGTGTTTATTTATAGCCAGTGAAGATCCATTGTATTCATTGTGTGTTAATAAGTTTGTTACTATGTTACACAAGCATTTGTGGTTTTGAGAAGGAGGTCTCTTTTGACAGCAGAAGTACAGGAATGTGTGACAAAGAGAGGCTCAACTACCTATTGCAGTGTTGCTTTAACCAGTTTTAAAAATAGTAAGTTGATGAATGTTGTGAAGTTCTTATTTTCCATGATTGGCAGAAGACAAATAGGACTATAGAAACTAGGACTCCTGACCTCAGTCACTTTAAAATTGCCTTCTGGTGTATTGTGTTTTACAGTAAATGACAATGACACAAAAGTAAATGACAAATAAATAAAAAACACAAACACAAATACAAAATGCAAACACCCAGCCAATACTTTGGTTCAGATTTTAATATCTGTTCCAAACCAAATATCCTGGTGGTTGATGAGATTTGAGGAAATACTGAACTTCCCTCTGCTGGTGGTTTCTACGTCTGCAGTATTAACCCTTTGCGGTCCATTTATTCAGCGCGTCTCAGGCGCATCAGGTCCAATTTATTTTCACACGTGCAGTTTATTTTAGACGTGCTGTTTAAAAGTATTTTTTTCACAGTAAAACAGGTTTAAAAGGCACTGCATATCAACAGGACACTCAGTACTGCATCTCCAGCCCCGCTCCACCCTTTGTTCGCTATATTGTTCGCATACGTCTTAATAATAGTACATACCGATAAATCATCTCCTGATAACTCGTTTTATCACCAAACTCCTCAATAATGCAATCCAAGTCATTATTTTATTACTATAACATCTAAAAGAAGCTCTGCAAATGTCTGTGATATTCTTTGAGCGCTGGATGCAGAAGCAGCTATCTTGTTTGTTTATGTCCGTGTTATCTATGTGGTGTCGGGTCTATCAGTATTCATGAGATGCGCCCATATTTTTTTTTTTCGGCTTCACTCGGCTCCTATCGGTCTCACTCAGCCATTGAATGGTTTTCTCGGCATTTTCCGGAGAAAAAACGACTAGAGACATGTTTTTTACATCTTTTTGATGATGTCGGACAGGGTCCGACATTGGACCGGAAAGGGTTAAATAGCCTCCAATTGTAAAATTCTTTTTTATTAAATTACGTACTGCGATTTTACAAATGTTGGAAGTCTCGAAGTTAAGAGGATGTTAAACACGTACAGTACCTATCCTTTTCTAGAATGTGGCATGTTACTATGCTGACATTTCTTACCATTAAGAATGTATTGCCTGTTTAATGACTAGTTATAAAAAGGAGATTTAAATGATGAAAGTCAGTTTACACATTATTGGTGGAATTGAGCTAAACTTTCAAAAAATGTTTTTATAAGCATTCCAGAGGAATTACGGTAGTTGCTGACTTTCTTTTCCCCAAATCAAACTTCATTCACATTACAGGCATTAGAAGAAACAAATAAAATCAAGCAAGCAACCAAAGTGTATTCATTTTCACATTACAAATTTAAATTATTGGAAACTTTGAGACATTCCAAGTGGAATAACAAGTATGTGTTTTGATTTGAAAATAAGTGATTTATAAGACTGACAGTGTTTCAGTACAAATGGGAGTATTTAACAGTGGCAATTTTTAATGCTGCTTTCCTAAAGTTTACCACAGTAGTTTACTATGCTCATGTTTACCTTGCTTTAACCCTTAAAGGGGAAGGGAAACGGCAGGACTTTGTGCGTTAAAATTATTCATCAAGTGCTAAAGATAACATTTCCCACTCAAAACACCCTCGTATTTATTATATAACACAATAAAAGACTTTTAAAACTACGGCAACCTGCACTTAAATTGTGATGTGTTCCGCCATATTGACAGAGTTTTCCCGTGATGTGACAGCGCTCGACTGGCGGGTGTAAACAAAGATGGCAAATCTCACAAAAGCACTGGAACTAAGTGACTTTGAAGACCTAGAATCTATTGGTAAAATCTTTCTGTAGGAATTTGAGCCAGTCATAGAACTCCAAATAGGCCCTATTGAAACTGAAAGAAAGGATTCAGATTCCTGGGAATCTATTCCAGATAGTGAGAGAGGTCCGGATTGTGACAGAACAGCAAACAATTTGTGTTGCAGCTTTTGTAACTGCACAGTAATTCCAACTCGTGAGGAATGTGTTTGTTGTTTTGAAATTCCTCACTACAGCACAGAATTCCTGAAAAATTGTCAGGCCAAGGTCCACCCTGCATCATGCAAACTGGCAATTTTAAAATTGTGTGCCTGGATAGAGAGGTCCTGGATACTGCACTGCTGCTTTTTACAGACATCCGAGCTGACTCTGTACAACCAATCGCCAGCAGGTAGCCTGTGTTTGTATTTATGTGCTTCATAATTCTCATACGTATTACATTATTATTATTACTATTATAATAATAACCCCCCTTCAGAGGTATTAAAAAATACATACTGTATAACAGCTTTAATATTTTAAATTAAACAATAAGTTGTTAACGTATTATTATTATTTTATTTATTATTATTATTTTGAAAGTTTTATAATTTTTTCCCCGTTTGTATAGTTTCTTTCTCACAAAACGACACCGCTAAAGCCACCTCTTGTCCACCTTTAAATCTTTATTGTCACTCTGTGTGCAGAAGCCTAAATATGCGTGCATACTCCCTAGTTACCACAAGTGCTGTTCAAAGATCTGATCAAAAAATCCACTTTGCACACCAACACCTATTCATGATCCAGCTAAAAATGAGCCAGGCTCCAATCCTGTTTTTTTATCCCATTAGTCCAACCGGCCCCAGGTCACTGATGCCAAGTGCATTTATTACTGTTAAGTACTCTGGACATTTGGAAACTGGGCAACTCATGTAAAAGCTACATGTAAATCGTATATAAATTACTTTGTTATAATGGTATTGTACCAAATCATCATCAGTAAGTCACAATTACAGAGCTCTGAATGTCATGTTAAAATGTGACATTTTCTAAACAATTTGCATCATGAGAGAAATCACTGACTTCACACACTTTATATACTTCTCCCGCTGCCTTCTCCAGCCAAAGACATCACAGGAGGGATTTCCAGCAATGGCGGATTACAGTTTGATAGGCCGCAGAATTTAAACAGCTCGTTTGACATATGCCGATCAAAAACAATCAAAACAAATCCAAGATTACATTGCTTTCCCATCTATTCTATCATTTACAAACAAACCGAAAAGTGTTTCCTATCCTCTTTAACTATGTCCTTTGCTATAGTTTACAATACATGACAGTTTGTACATTTCACAACTGTGCCCCTCCCCTGTGCGTATTTTATGTTTATTCTTGTGTATGTATGTATCGGTGCACGTGTGTGGGTTAGGTAGCACAAGTAATTTAAAATGTGTATTTGTATTTAGGCACAGGGATTGCACAATCACTTCACGTGCAGATTAAAGTGGGTATTTGTATGGGGGCACGGGGAGTGCACAATTAGTTCACGTGCAGACTATGCCTGCTTAAATTGAATGATTTAACAAGCAATCGAGCCAGGCACAGCTGCATAAAAGAGGCACACATCTTTTACTTGGGGTTGCTGTGTTCAGGGCGAAAGAACGGAAGAGAGAAGGAGAGTAAGATCGAAAACTAAAGCAATTGCTACTCTTTTAGAAAAAAAATATATGGTTTACAAAGTGTACTTTAGCTATAATTAACATACATTTATCATGATTCAGCATGTAACTGTTTATTGGATATTCTGACTTAAGGCTGGAAAAAATTGCTATGTTTAGGGGAGAGTCAAGACAAAACCTTACGCCCTGTAGGTTGATGACTTCCCGCTATGTGCTGTGATCGCTGTGAACACAATTATAGTTTTACAAATGCACCTACTGTGCACACAACACTGCAGTTTTAAAAAGGTATACGGTTGACTTTGCCATGTGCTCTGAAGTGTATACACACCCTTTGTACACCCCATACTTTTTAATTTTGAAAGGACTTGAAGATGTACAGTATATGCAGGGCTATATAAATGTGAGATTGTTGTAGAATCTCCCTCCAAAAATGTCTTCCCAAGCAGTAATTACCTTACCCCATTTGACAAATGACTTGGGACATACAAATAATAAAAAGTAGCGATGAGATAAAAATACAAAAAATACATAGAACACAAGAAGCAGTAACAGTAAAATTGTGAGGATATTTAAAATAAACCTCCCTGGGTGTTCACCAACACATGAGAAATTGCTAGTTTCAATTCTATATGCACTGGTGATTGTAATAAATTGCACTGGACGCGAACTACAAATCATACGCTTCAAATACGCAAGTCTTACATGCAAATAAAGAGCAAGCTCTCTAGTCGAGAGATAAGTTCTGTGTATGTCAAAATTATTATCACCAAGGCCAGTCATGACCCATGTTTGTATTGTTTAGTATTGTGTACTGCAGTATCGCTCTCTTTATCTTCTAGTGGTGCACAAAATGGACACTGTGACAGAAGATATGGAATTTTCGCATAAGTCTTATGCAGAGAAGCTCACGGCTGTGGAGAGTGACTTGAAGAAGCTAGGTAATTGACAGAATCATCTTAAAATATTTACAACAGCATGATATACCATTAGAATTTATTTCATATCTGTTGGAATTACATTTTTTTCTTTGGACCCACAGACGACCAGACAGGGGAAAAATCAGAGAACACCAACAACGAGTTGTCAGGGTTCAAATCCGAGATTCAGGCCCTACAACAGCAGCTCAGGGATATTGCTGACAAGGCCACAAAGAACAAAGACATTCTGGATAAACTGCAAGACGCTGGGCAGTCCATGCAGTCCAGCCACAGCTCCCTACAGGGCCTGCTCGACAGCAACTCCAATATGATTAAAAATGTAAACCGCACTTTGCTCACCTATAGTGGCTACATCACCAGTCTGCAGGAAGATACTAACCGGATGCAGACAGGCCTGCAGAACCAGGTTCAGACTCAGAGCACGGCGGTGGTGAACATTAACAGCCTGAACCTGACCCAGGCACAGCAGAGGACTCTCATCAATGTGCTGCAGAAGTCTGTGGACGACACCAGCCAGGCCATTCAGAAGATCAAGAATGACTTTCAGAGCCTCCAGCAGACTGTGGTCCAAGCAAGGAAGGACACTGACTGGCTGAAGGAGAAAGTGCAGACACTTCAGACACTGTCTTCCAACAACTCCGCCTTGGCCAAATCCAACAATGACACTTTGAATGACATGACCACTCAGCTGAACACCATAAATGGGCAGATGTACAACATGTCGGCTATGGCAGACACCCACGACCAGAGCCTGCGGGAGCTCATGGATCACCAGAGGGACCATGACAACAGGACAGCGGATAAGTTTGACCAATTCGAACAGCGTATGGACCTTGCAGAGAGAGGCATTGACAACATCATCGGCAACATCAGCTACACCGCCCAGCACCTGAGGGTGCTCACCACCAGCCTCAATGACGTCAGGACTTCTTGTACCATGACTCTGAGCAGTCACGCGGACAACCTCCTGAACCTCAACAACACTCTGGTGGATATCCATGTGGACACCACAGCCCTTAGGATGCAGCAGGATGCCTTGAGGTCCAGGTTGGACTTCGAGGTGGCCAACCTCTCCATGGTCATGAATGAAATGAAGCTTATGGACACCAAGCACTCGCAGCTGATTAGAAACTTCACCATTCTGCAAGGTACGTTAAGTTTAGTTTACAATTCCAAATAATCAGTTGATGCTGGTTGCTTAGTAGTTGAAGGCACTAAACAAACTTACAAAACAATTGTTGTTGGTTTGCTAACTTTCAATCTTGTTGATTTGCTTGCTTACAGTACCAATTGCAAATAAATGTATTCTTAACCGAGAAGTTCGCACCACAAATATTGCAATGACGGTATACTGTACATTTCAAGAAGAAACTGATGCTATTGAGATTGATTGATGCATAATTCAGCAGCCATGTTAATACTTGGGGGGCATATTTTCAAAGTGTTTAATCCAGTCTTTAATAAACCCCTCTAATTTTACAAAACTAGAATATACCTAAGTAATATAATTCAAGGGCTTTTAATCACTTATTGTAACATTGTATAGGATTTTATACTTAAAAAATATGAGTTATTAAATATAGTTAATGCTTGCCATTATGTGTGTGTACATGTGTTTTTCATTGCAATTGGTACTAAATGAAAATGTTTGTTGCAGATGACCGTTAGTTTGTAGCAATTGACAATTAGATTGTAGATAAAGGTACATCTACTGTAAAAACAAATGCTTGGCAAGTAATGAACACTGATTACTTAAATTTTTATTTTCCAGGCCCACCAGGTCCAAGGGGCCCTAGAGGTGACAAAGGGCCCCAGGGCCCTGTTGGACAGACAGGATTGAAAGGAGACAGAGGGGATAAGGGAGAGCCGGGAGTGCCCGGGATCAAGGGAGATAAGGGGTCTTCTGGACCCCCAGGACCCCCAGGAAATATTGGTTTGACGGGCTCTAGAGGAAACCCCGGTTCTAAGGGCTCCAGGGGCTCGTCTGGGAGACCAGGCTTGCCAGGGCAGAATGGAGAACCAGGACTACCAGGAATCTCGGGGGATCCTGGGTTGCCTGGCCCTCCAGGACCACAGGGGCCTCAGGGGGTGCGAGGGGAAATGGGAACACCAGGAACAGCTGGACCCAGAGGGCTTATAGGACCCCCTGGACCAACTGGACCGCCAGGTCCTCCAGCATTCTTAGAAAGTTCATCAAGACCAGAGGCTCTACACGGCGAAGCCTCTACACCTTCAGTGAAACCTAATGGCAAGTCTTTTATTTACGGTATCGGTTTATACATAGTATTCCTGTTGGGCCAGGTGACTGCACTGTGGGTGCTATTATAAAAAGCATCAGATGTTGTGACTGAAGGTAGATTTTAAGTTGTCCTCATGATTTGCTACCTTGTGCTAACAAATACAGACATTGGAAAAGACTCTTGTCAAAACGTTGCTCTGCTAGACTAAGAAGTTTGGACTAATCTGGACTAATAAAATCAGTGCTAAGGCATATTAATTCATATCGATAAGTCAATCTGATAGATTATACTGTAAATCCAGATGAGTTTGACAGTGAGCAGTTTCTATAGTTCTGATCGTAGCTACTTCAGTCCTTCCACATCACAGCAGGGGCTTGGACAAGCGAGGTGTTTGAGGAACGTTGCAATGGAGGATGTGATAAAATGAGATGAACATCTTTTTTTCTGTCATGAAATGTTGTTAATAAAATGTTTTCTGCTGGTATTTTCACCAGGTTGTCCTCCACAGTGGATCAGCTTTAGGAACAAGTGCTACTACTTCTCAACAGAAAGGGATATTTTTGATGAAGCCAAAAAACTTTGTGAAGAGAAGTCATCAACTATGGTTATTGTCAGTGACAAAGAGGAACAGGTAAATCAGGAATACTAGAATGAATATTTTTAAATGACTGGGAAAAAAATATTTTCATTCTGTACCAAAATGAATAGGGAATCCCTAGTAAAATCAAACAATGTGATAAAGTATAATGAATGCATGGTAAAACATAGATAAGCATTGTACATTTTGAAGGAAAAACATGTTCCAGCAAACATGTATTTTCATTTTAAAAAATGAATACAACTGCAGATTAAAGAAATGTCATACTTTCAGGTGTTACTGTCATTGTCAAAGTAAATTCAACAGTGGGTTATAAAGAATGTCACTGGCTACAAATCATGGCGGTCATTCCGCATAAAAAGCATTGTGAAAGCAAGGTAAAACATAGGTAAGCATTGTAAAACCCAGGGAGATATAGCAAAGAATATTAACAAACATGGCAAACCATGGTAAACTATGGGAAATGTTTAGTATAATGATGGAAAACTGCAAAATTACTGTGCAAATTCAGTGTGGTAAACTTTTATAAGGGTGAAACAACCAAAACTAACAGAAAGTAAATGCAAACAGAGCTTTATGTTACCTACTATTCTGCCAGACATTATTATTGTGATTGTATGATGCAATAAATGAGTGTGTGTTTCCTGTTTTTTCCTTCAGCTTTGGTTAAGCAATCAAATTGCTGGCAATGGTCATTTCTGGTTGGGCCTAACAGACAAAGAGGAGGAGAATGTGTGGAAATGGGTGGATGAAACCTTGCCTGCATTCACGTGAGTGTTTCATACAGATTATATTGTTTTTTTTAGTGCAAAGACTAAAAGAATCTTGTTGGCAGCTACAGCCACTTAGTGGACAAATATAACAAATGCAGTACCACGTTTATTTTTGCCAACCAAGATAACAGATAAACAGATACACTTTTGCTTCAAATTAAGAGCATTTCCTGAATATATTCACAGTGCAATTAAAATGTTTGATTGCTTCTGCACTCAAAAATAAGTTTCACTGCTCTGATAATGAAGCATTTGGTGTATATAAACTGTGCCAAATAGCTAAACAGCATAGGTAAACTAACCTCAGGCAAGCTTCTATTGTTTAACAAACAAACTGCAAGCAGGAAAGATGTTCTTGAGGTCAGAATCTAGGTCACCTACCAATGAATTCCTCAGCAGGTACTACCTCCATTCCTTCAGAGATTTTTGGAAAAGGCTGTTGTCCAAAATGGCACATCATTTTTAAGAAATTATTGGATGTGGATATGTATGCACCTACAAGCCAAACTCTAACTATCTGTTTTCTTGCTCATTGTGACTGAATTTGACTTTTCTTTTCGTTTAACACAAGCTTTTCTGTGGTGTTTAAGGAACTGGAAAGAGGGTCAGCCTGATAACTGGCAGCACGGCCATGGGCCTGGAGAGGATTGTGCTGGGATCATCCACGCAGGCCTTTGGAATGACTTCTACTGTGATGATATCAACAGGGTCATTTGTGAAAAAGAAAATGACATAGGTAAACTGAAGTTACAGCCCAGGAATGGATTCTTTTTTGTTGCATACATTTAATTAAATCAAGGCATTAATGATTTGAGACCCAGTATACACACGGTATTTAAGAATAGTCCAGTTTGGAGGGACGGTCTGATCTAGGCAGGGTCTTGGTGGTGCCATACACCTTCCTCTTCTTAATAATCGTCTTGACCCTGCTAAGGGATATTCAAGGCCTTTGATATTTTTTTATACCCATCTCCTCATCTACCTCTCAACTACTATGTCCCAGAGTTCTTTTGAAAGTGCCTTGGTGCTCATGGTCGAGTCTTTGCTTTGAAATGCACTACCCAGCAGAGGGAACCTACAGGAACTGCTGAATTTATCCTGAAATCATGTGAATCACTACAATTTAATACAGGTGGTGGCCCCTTAACTTGGTGTGTGATTTTGAAGGCGATTGGTTACACCTGAGCTAATTTAGGATTGCTATTACAAGTGGACACTTATCCAACCAAGTTGTAGAAATTTCTCGAAAACAAATAATTATATGTAAAATCTTTTGTAGCAAAAGTTTTGCTTTTGTAGATGAGGAAAAAAAGTTACCAGAAATAGATGTCTACAATTATTTATTTCAGCAATTCAAAAGGATTCATACCCTGACAAGGAAAATGAGATTAATAGCTACTTGAGGCACCTTTAGCAATAATAACCTCTTAAATGTTTAGGATGTTTGTCGATGAGCTTTTGGCAGTATTCTTTAGTAATTTTTTGACCATTCTTCGACGCTTTGTTCCAGTTCATTCAAATTTTGAGGACTTCTCTTGAGCACAGCAGCCTGTGCATAAGAGGGGGGAGGTGAAAATTCATAACAGCACGGTAACGTTACAAACATAACTAGAATTTCACCTGTTATTAAACTATTGAACGAGACATTGCTTGAACTGGATATTTGTTTGAGCCGGACATTATCTAAACTGTACATTTAACTCTTTGGACTCAAACTGCTATCTATATAACCTTTACATTATGTGCAGATACTCCTCGAATGTTTTCTCGAGTTGAGAGCTGTTGGCAGTGTGTACCCGTTATCTCAAGAGGTTTTACATGCCTGCTGGTGCTTGGTATTTTACGCCGCTCTGGCTGTTTTGTATCACCTGGGTCCGTACAGGCTGTATTTTATGTAGCTAGGAAATGCCTGAGTGGCACTACTAAGGGTCGTGGTGTAAATCAGTCTAACTTGTGGCCACTGCCACAGCTCTTAGATAATCCGGAGACAAATGATATGGTGGATAGGAAACTCTCTGTTATTTGAATAGGACTTTTAAATGCACATTCTGTTTCTAATAAATCTCTGTTAATCGCAGATCAGATTTTGCGCTTAGAGCTAGATGCTTTCTGTATAACAGAAACGTGGCTGGGCAAAAATGATATCATCCCCTTAAATGAGTTCTGCCTGCCTGGGTTTTCATTTGTACATAAACCCTGTGTGGATAAATGTGATGGGGGACTTGCTACCTTTTGCCATACTAAACTCGCTATTCATAAGTTAGATAGTGTATCTTATAGCTCAACGTTTCCCAAAGTGGGCAAGGTTTCTAATGGGTCGCCAAACAATCTAAAAAATATGACGTTCAGTGCACACTGTTAAGATTTTGTTTCACTATACAACTTCTTATGCTTATATTCAAAATAAATATAATTTGCATACAAATCATTAGCAGTAATTATGTAAACAATGTATTGTTTTATCACCAGTGTTCTGCTTTAAATATGAACCAAAAAAATTAAGTATAGGGTGACATTTTATGTGCGGTTACTTGGGATTTTGATTTTAAAATGGATGCAAAACAAAAAAAATTATAATCCTACTTGCAGCTCAAAGAAACAAAAAAAAACTCAATGACCTCAATTACCATCTTATATTAACTTTGTTTTTTCTTATATTGGTGATGAGGATGATCGTGTGTCATTTTAAACATTTTAGCAACCTGTAAAACTATCAAAGCCTGAATGCTTATATAGTGTAGTGTAGTTACAAATAAATTAAATGTCACTTTTTGATTGGTTAAGAAGTATTTCAGTTAAAATACAGAATAGTGAATAATTTTGAGTCGTGGGTTCCATTGTTCCTGTGTTTATTTGGGTCGCCAATCAAAAAGTTTGGGAAACATTGTTATAGCTCATTTGAGAACCTATTATTTTCTTTAGGCTGCTCTCTACATATCACTGTGCTATTTATCTATCGGTATCCTAAATATCATTCTTTATTTTTTGATGAGGTTTCTGAGCTGCTGTCTTCACTTGTCATTCTAGACTTTTGATTTTGGGGGATTTTAACATCCATATAGACAGCTGCCTGGATAGCCTCTCAAAAAATATCTCTGCTCCTCTTAGATTCCTGAAATTTGATTCAGCACATTTCAGCACCTACTCATGTCAAGGGGCATACTTTAGACTTACACCACAAACTGGTGTATTTAGACCTTGTCGCCTTTTAGATCCTGTTAAGTTGACTAGCCTCTCTACTGACTCAGTGCTAAACAGTGGGCTGTCATTACCAGTTGATTAGGCAGTTGCTTTGTGTAACTCTACACTTTCCAGTATTATTATTAAGGTAGCACCACTCCGCACCCGTTTGAAACACTTTTCTCCCTGGTATACCAAGGAACAAGGAACTAAAAACTAAAGGTTGCAGTCTGGAACAGAAATGGAAGGCATCTGTGCCCTGTGTTGACTTCGATATCTGGAAGTCACACACAAAACAATATATATATTGCCCTTCACCACTGCTAAATCATCTCATTTTTCTATTATTATTTCCACCAGTAAAAATCTTCCAGCTGCATTGTTTTTAACATTTTTCACTGATAAAATCGAAGTGATTAGGGCCTAGTTGCCTTCTGCTACTATTGCCGCCATTCATCCATCTCCAGATTGCTTGGATCAATTATTAACGAATACAACCTTAGATTTCGTTTTTATGCAGTTGATATATTGTTCTGCTAATACAGAGATGGTGCGTTCTGTGCTGTGTCAGTGCCTGAGTGAAATCCAATCATGATTGTCTAAAATAAGTCCCAATAAAACAGAGGTGCTGTTAGTGGGCTCTGGACAATTTAGCTAAATCGCCTAGTTTTGAAATATCCTTTAATGGGAATCTTTTGACTCCATCTCATACTGTGAAAAATGTGTGAATCACTCTGGATTTAGAACTATGTTTGGACACCCACATTAGCTCAGTTATAAAGGCCTCATTTTGTCATTTGAGGAACATTGCCGAATTGAGCTCCATTCTGTCTGATAAAGATGATGAGATGTGGGTTCATGCCTTTGTTATTTCTCGGCTAGATTATTGAAATGATTTGTTAGCTGGCTCTTGATGGCGCCAACTGGTTCAAAATGCTGCAGCCAGAGTGCATACTCACACTTATTACTACTTATAAGGCGATTCATGGTCTAGGGCATATTTGTAGGAACTGTTGGTGCCTTAGGCCCACAGTCACAAATGCTGGCCTTGGTTGAAATCAGGAGAGGCAAGGCTTTGGTAGTTCTGCTCCCTGCCTTTGGAACTCTATTCCAAATTAGATCAGGAATGCTGGCACAGTTGACATTTTTAAATCAATTTTAAAAACATATCTGTTTGAGTTTGCTTATTTTTTAACTGGATTGCTAGGCCATTGGCTTCCTTTTTATTTATTTGTAAAGTGCTCCAGGATGCTTGCATGAAGAGCCCTATATAAAAGTAAATTGTATTGTATTGTGTTGTATTTTTGCTAACGTAACTAGCAATTTGGAGCTCGAAATAAGTGAAGCCCTGTCTGGACCTATTGCGATAAAAAGGGAGACCAAAAAGTAAAATGTAGACTGTGCTCTGCAGACCTTAGTTACAGCGGCAGTACGGGAACAATGTTAAAGCACATGAAAATAAAGTATCCTTTACATACGATGCCTGCTTCTACTACTGGTGCTGGATCTAGCTCAGAGGAGGTGAGGCCCAGACAAACAAAAATGCAAGCGTATTTATTGCTAGTAGTGCTAGGTTGATTAGTGAGATGATCGCAACTTAAATTGTGGGGGGATACTGGATTCAACAAGTTAATGTCTTTTGTTGAGCAAGATTACAGAATGCCGTGTATGTTTTTTTTTTTTAGTTTGCCCCTATACCGAGGGAAGATGCCGGTTGAGTTTGCAACTGCTATTCTGGGACTCGAGCGATGTTTAAAAGAGAGGAGATTGCTTCCATTTTATGTTTATTTTTTGGTCTTCTTTTTTTTGCTACTGCTGTCAGTCAGACAAGTACAAACTAGTTATTGTGTCTTTTATATTCAGTAAGTAGAATAGATTAGCTTTTTAGATTTAGCACTATTTGAATAATTAGACTGCATAACGTTTCTGTAATAATGCAATTAATGCTTTTCCTCAGAGAGAGAGAGAGAGAGAGAGAGAGAGAGAGAGAGAGAGAGAGAGAGAGAGAGAGAATATCAATCTGAATCAGGTTAAATTGAATTCATCAGTGTCATTCTGGTCTGCCAGACTACAAAGTTTATTTATACACAATCTCAACAATTCAAAGAAGAATAATGTAGTAAATAAACCTTGATTTATAACCAGCTAGTAAAAAATAAATAAAAAATTAAGCCAAGGAAACAAAAATATTCATTGCTTTTGGTTGTCATGGATATGTATTAAGTATGATTAATGAAATGGATCCCACAATACATTCCCAATAAGATTTTTGGAAGTGTGAATATTGTTCTGCTTGTTGGCTGCTGCCATCTACTGGTGATATTAAGTAATACCTACTGAGAAAAAAATATGTTCTGACAGTCTTCCAAGTTATTGTAGTATCAGATTCTGGGGATATATGGATGAATCTGTCCACCTGTCTAAACTTGTGTCATGAGGATCCATATTTCTGTGATGCAGACATACACTTGGGGATATGCAGAGTATCTGTCTGTATATCACAGTTACATTTCTGCATATGTCTGGATAATCAAATTCTGATTAAACATTTTGTTGCTAGTTCTTATTCTCTATGCTTTTCTACATACTTTTTGTGTCGTGGTCATCAACTTTTTCATCAAATTAATAGCTCTAATTGGGAATTTACAGCATTTTTACTGTTTTGCTTTTTCAGATAAAATGCAAGGATCATAGCACACATGAAGAGGATGCGTGGGATCTTGTCAGACATCTGCTACAAAAACATCTTAGCTGTGGAGTTTCAGAAGAAGCTTTTTGAGAATAAAAACAATACATAACCATTTTCCGATCTGGAATCTCAGTTCAATGCACAGCAATTCATTCCCGACACCAGTATTGAAATATATACTATCTGTAAGCACAGATCAAGAATTAAGAGGAATATATTTGTTAGTTATAAAAAAAGACAATCATATTAAATGCATTTTTTTTTTTACTAAAACCTTGTGTTATGCAGATATTTACAAGTCGGTGTAGTACAGTACTTATGCCAGAACATATATTTTCTTATTGCAATTTTGTATTACAATTCATGTGACTTTTCCAGTGCCAAAGAACAAGACAAAGCACTATTTTTTTGTTTGTTTAACGTCACTATTCTATAAACTGTTTTTTTTTTCTTTGAGAATTGTGAATGAATTTGCAACCAATGGCAAAAAGATGTGTTATTCTTGGGGAAAGACATGTTGAGCCTCAAGTATCTTTCTGCTTTATTTAGCTATATTATAAACATAAATAAAAGAGGGTCAATACAATTAGGGTCTCGTTGATTTAAAATAAAATAGTTTTATAGGTTTTATCATTTTTATGATTTTTTTTTTTTTTTTGTATTATGTTTTAATTGTGAAATCCTATAGAATTTCATGAGATGGGTTAAATACTCACTCATGGTTCATATTCAATTTTCTTTTTTTTTTTGCGTTAGTCTCAGGTAAATTTGTATTCCCTATATTTGATACTGTATTAGGGATACATGATAGCAATCCTGGTAAATTATCTGTGGTCATAAAAATGCCTATAATGCCACGCATTAATAAACAAACCAATAAATCAAGTGTCCTATCAATCCATTATGTGTCTAGTCTCAGCTGACTCAGTTGCCTGTTTGATTGCTTGTTTGATTTGTAGTGAATACACACACAATATACACCTCGAAACAATATGAGGTACAGTACATTGAACCATTGCACCAATCAGTAAGGTTGACTTTGATGCAAACACATGCTGGAAGCACACAAGTTGGAACCACTGTTAAATTTAATTGTTTTAAATAAGTAATGATTTACTGTAAAACAACTACAGTTGTGATGTGGTTGATATTTAAGTACACTTCATAATACTAATTATTGATTACATATAGCTACTGTACACTAGTTACAGTATTATTATATTCACAACACCAGTTTTTGACAGTCAATTTACAGAAATGAATTGCTGTTAAAAACAGTACATTGTGATATAAGTACTGCAAAGTGGTTATAGTTTTCAGCAGTACTTATTACCATGATTTGGTTATTAGGTTAGCAAGTCTAACCCCCAGAACAATGTGTATGTGCCGATCATTTTAAGACCTACATGTTCAGAAGGGTACCGTTTGCCTCGCTGTGTGCTGTGGACCCCCAAGGGAGGCTGGGCCAGTGGTTGATAAACAATGCTTTAGTTGATGTATCTGTATTTTGAAGTGTATCAGTATATTTATAACACAAACTGAAGCTACTCAACACAAACTGCATATAATTATTTAAATGCATTAAAAAGATCTTTGTCAAAACAGGTTGGAGCTGAAGTGCCATGCATGGACAGAAAAAAATCTTTCCCACGCCTCAAGAATGAACACATAACCTCTTGGAACAATATTTCATCACAAACAGAAAAACCAAAACAGACTGTATAAATAATAAGCTGATTATTTGTTGTCCAACATTTACACAAGTCCCTGTTTGCTAAAGGCCTTGTTGGAGCTAAGGACCCAACAAGGCTGCAAAGTGTATTCTCAACTATGGATGGTCTTTAATTAGGCAATATCTGTATCAAGTTTACAGTCATTTGGCAGCTTACCAATGCACATTTTGAAACAAAACATCCATCTTTCCTGCTCCTACCTGTGGCAGCAGGAAACATGAGCTGCATGTAAGTTCTGTGTCTGGTAAGCAAAACTAAACATGTGAACACGTCACTGTTGTATTCAGCCCTGGACCCATGGCAAGGTATTTCTGCAGTGACCAAAGGTAACTTCTTGGTCCCATGCCTCCAGCAACAAATAAAATGAGCGCTACCACTTTTAGACAATTTAGATAAAGCATGTAGATCAGAAGCAAACACTTGTGAGCAAAGTACTCACCTGTGCAACATTTGAAAAGTGCTATGCATACATTGGTAGGAGCCTCTAAATACATATTAATTTGATTGGCTCAAAACAAAACCTACAACCGTCCCCAAAAGTCAAAGACTTGGTTGGGATTTAACTCATATTTATGTCCACCATTCAATGGTAGTTAACAACACTGTAGTATTCAAGCCAGGTTCATTTATATCTATAGTATATTGCTTTGCAGTGTGTCCTGTGCTATTGAGTTTACTTCCACCTCAATTTCTACCTTGTCAGCATCTCTCAGCGCTGGCTGAGTCAACTGTTTTAATTCTCTAATAAAATGTTTTTGAATCCCAAATGCTGTCAGGACTGTAAAATTAGGGATTAATAGTTATACCTCCATTCAGCACTAGCGGGCAGAACATACATAATAATTGTCAACATAGTTCACAGCCATAGCACACTATCTGAGTTAAGATTTAAGAAATATTCCATCTTGCTATATTTAGATTCGGGTGATGGGTGAGGGGTGTTTAATGTCTATTGTGTGACTGGAGGCCAGTCAATAGATCCCTAATGCTTAATTCCTGAAACCTGTAAAAATGGTCAAAGAATGCAGCTTTGTCAGTGTGATGAGGGGTATAGTACACTTTACTTGCTTGTCGAACACAGAAACTGGGGGTGAGCTAGTGGTGAGCAGGAGTAGTAGGGAAATGGAACACACATGCAATGTGCAGGAAGGGATTTATTTTCAATGCAAAATGCTTCAATTCGCATTGAAATTATTTCCACCTTACATTACCAAGATAATAAGCAAAATGTAAAAAAAAATCATTCCTTTCAGTTTGTTGCCTATTTTATTTAGTGGGAGAGCGATAAAATGATTCAATAAATGAAAAAAAAAAAACTTTTTAAGTTGTTGCAGTTTTAACCAGTTTGAAAAGTTTGCTATATTAAAAACACAGTAAAGTATAGTAAGGACATGGTAACACTGAGAAATATTGTAGAAATTACCTTGCCTTGGATTTGATATGCTGTACCTGCTTGGAGGCCAAGTAATAAATGTTCATGTTTCCAACTCGCATATGTCACCAGTCTAGACAAGCATAGTAAAGCACAAAGAAATATTATTAGTATTATTTGTTTATTTAGCAGATGCCTTTATCCAAGGCGACTTACAGAGACTAGGGTGTGTGAACTATGCATCAGCTGCAGAGTCACTTACAATTACGTCTCACCCAAAAGACAGAGCACAAGGAGGTTAAGTAACTTGCTCACGGTCACACAATGAGTCCGTGGCTGAGGAGGGATTTGAACCTGGGACCTCCTGGTTACAAGCCCGTTTCTTTAACCACTGGACCACACAGCCTCCTATATGATATGATAGTATATGGAAACTATTAAACTATGGTAAATACATAGTATAACCATGGAAAACTGCACATTCACTGAAAATTGGTTGCATTTCCATCCAGAGGAATACACATTTACTGGTTTCTTCTTGGATGTCATTAAATATTCCTGTTCGCTTGAGCACTGATCAGAGCAACAAGATTCAGAATGCTTTTCATGCTTTTTTTGTCTTTTCTTTTTTTGAGGCAATATACAATGCAAAACACCATATTACAGATTCAACTAATATTATAAGATACGAAAGTGTTTTCAGCTCATGCTGTTTTACATATTTGAAGAACGTGTACAAGAAACTGCATTTTTTGAAGTTATTTTTACAGAGTTGTGAGAACTTGCATTTATTATAGACATAACAATTCCCCTTTAAATTAATTCGACATAACAATATCCCTTTAAGTAGGTATTGGTAATATAACAGCATGTATCAGTAACCATTTCCAGAAAGTCTCGAACCAAGGAGATGAAAAAATTTGACTCAGAATTCACACAACCCTGACATCCCGTCAGTCAAATATATTTGTTGATAACCAATCAGATTCAAGAAACAGAACGCCATGCTTCAGCAGTACCCAATCAGAATCGCAGAACAAAAACATATCAGGACCAATAGAACAAAAAGAAAGCGAATCGTGTTTACATCAGCATTTGAGCATTGAATACCAGTTTCACTGGTTTGGAGTGGTAAGCAGACACCTAGCCTCCTTTGTGTGAGAAGGGCGATCACATCTACTGTATCGTGTATTCCTTTTTTTACTGTTTGGGTCATGGAGTACGCTAGAGAATATGCCAGTGCACTGTCGCCTAGATCTCTAATGAGGTGAGTGGGTTGAACATTTGTATTTTTAAAACTGTTTTAGAAGCGACCATATGGGTTAGAAAAGATTTAGAATCTCTCACAAGAGTGGAAGGCAAATGTTGGTCAGGCGACAGACTACAGTGGAACGTGTTACGTTATGACACGTAGAGCTGTTGTTGGGTTTGGTATTGTGACTTTAAAAACACTGGGTTGTTAGAGTGGTTGTAGCCTTGTACAATATCTCCTTACAATCCATTGTTGGGAAATCGTAAAAGTTTCTTCTAGTGTTGCTGGTATGTTCAGTGTCGCTTGTTTTCTTTATTTTTATTTTTTTAAAGGGAATACATGGTTCTATAGCTGTGAAATTACGATTTAATTACATTGATCAATCTAATTTAGCTGTAATAAGAATACTTATGTATAGTAAGTATGGAAAATATGTTTTCAAATCTAGGTCACAGTACACCATAGTTAGACAACCGTCTCCACACAAACCTATAGAAACATATGTCTCTAACCTCTTTGTCCAAAAAAAAAACAACATTTATACACAGAGTATTCTACCCCATCTGGGGATGCCTAAGTAACGTGATGAAACTTGTTACAGCCTGAGCATTCCTAACACAAGGTATTGCTACAGTATGGTGTTGATACTTTCTGGTGGTTTGGTAGGTTTTGGATGCATTGTACCTTTCTGAAATGTAATGGGCTAATGACAATTTGGGTAAAACAAACAAACAAACAAACAAACAAACAAACAAAGCTTAGTGAATCTAGTTCTTCTTCTTAATGGTTTTGCTTCCCGGTGTTCATGTGTCTAACGTGCATTACTGTCTATTTCTGTGTCTCAGGAAGATAATAAGATGGAGTGTAAAGATTAATTTATATGATATATTGTATGGTAAGTATCCTGTATATGGCGATACAAGACCTAAAGCACAACAAATCTCATTGTAGTTCAGCAAGTGGTTCTTGAATGAAGAAAAAGTGTGTTATAGTGGGTATGAGTGCTACTCTCACTAATTTAATGTCTGTCTTTTCGCGAAATAGTCCTTCATTAAATGATTATTTGATCTTATGCATCATACAAGTAGCCCATCAAGACCACCACATGTATCATGATCGCGGCACTTTTACACCCTTAGTAAAAACGAATTCAGCTCAAGTCTCCTTTATAAATGAACATGTGATTAAGATATTTTCAAAGGATATGAAGTTATAAAAAAAAATCCAATCCTTTTATTTCAAGTGCTTCATCATTATGCGGTACTCTTTCATAAATTATTTCTATGCCATTCCAGTCTTTCATAACACTAATACCGAACTGGCTTATTTGTGTTTTGTAAGGCTGTCCTCCATGCAAGGTGCAGGATTTTGTATCTAGGGTTACTGGTGTTGTACTTGTTAATTGACTACATTGCTTTAATTCGTTTTTGAAGAGTGACCATATGTATTTCTGCAATAAGGAGCTTAAGCCTAATCTGTTCTGATAAAAACTAATTACAGCTGCTATTAACAGTTGGTAATGTTCTTTCTTGAACTGAAATCCTTAAAAACAAGCTTGAGCTTATTCAGCTGATTAAATTTAATGTCTATTATTTCAAATCTTAACCAACACTACAAATTAGGTATGTAGAAACACATGTTTTATTCAACACTTCCCCAGCAGCAGAAAATAATATTGAACATTCATTTAATATTGAACATTAATTTAATAACCTTAACTGTTAAAGTGTAAAAAATGGTTTAGTGAAAACCATATAATGCGTTCTCGTTTACCACCTGTCCTCTGCTTCTCTCTCAATGACACAGCACAGTATGTGTGTTCACTCTTCTTGTCATTAAAAGTTGACTTTTATTCCATTCCAATGACATTTCCTGTTTCTGAATGGTTCTATTTGTGTTTTCTTTAGCATTAAATCATCGCTTCCCAATTTGAAGAACTGGCTGAGATTCTGTCTAAGTTTAAACTTCTGTTGTGTGAATTATGATTTTAGGTATTGATTTGTCGTTTGAATTGTTCAATGAAATAGTTTAGTTACAACATGCCTGATTTTTAAAATCTGCGCAAAGGCAAGTGTTCTCAAAGGAATTCAACAAAATTACCATATATCTAGGAAGAACAGTTTAGGACATTAAAAGATGAGTTTAATTCCTGGAACTAACATGTGTCTTTTTTAGTTTTATACCTATATCAATACATTTTATTTTACTTTCAGGAAATATACCTTTGCCTAAGCACTATTCCCCTTTTAAGTGCCTAATTGTTATTGTGAAAGACTTTCCTACCTGTATACCTGCCCATTGTGTCAGAGTCACAGTTGCTATTGTTTATCTGCAGTATTGGCTTTATTCCTCCCTCTAGTGTTAATTGTATCCCTGCTGATAAGTTTTCCTTTAACCCCTAATACAACAAGAGATCAACAATAACTATAATGCCTCCTCCCTCCCCCTACTCATTCAATGCATTTTAATGACCACTTTGAAGGACTCGGTGTATCAAAGGCAATTCACTTCAAGACATCATTGTTTTTCTTGTAAATGAATGACCAAGCCAGTCTACAGTAATTAGTAACACATGGAGGGCCATTTATTTAAAAATTAAACTAACGGTAATGTTTTGTTGCATTACAGCAATGTTTATGACTGGACGCTCGCAAAATTTAATACTGACTCCTTTACTGTAACTTAGCTGTATTTGTGCACATGAAATGTTGTGATCAGATTTTTAAAAAAATTTTATTGACATTCAGTACAGTGTAAACGCCTAATAGAATCACTGGTTAAATTAATCAACCACATATTGTAATCAAATATTCCTTACCACTTTATTGAATCAATCAATTAATGTAATCAAAACTATAAAATTATCGAATTGAGAGTTTTCATCTGAATTATTGATGGGCTTTTGGCTGTGGTTGCTGAGTTGCTTTGCAAATAAGTTATCATGTGACCAGAATCCCTGCACTGGGCAAGAGATACATTTGTACAAATTTGCTGTAAACATAACATTTTAAAAGCAACGTAAAGCTGAGATGTACAGGTTTCCAGCACAGGTTGACATTTTCAGCCAGATACGGTCAAGTGTTCAAAAGCTAGAGGGTTAAAAATGTGGTTGATTGGTGACCTCCTGACCTTTTCTACTATTTGTGTTAGGTGTCATTAGGCATCCCCACTGAACCTATACTGTCCTCTACTAACAACCAACTTTTCTTCCCCTTTTCTTCCCTCCTCACACCCCCATCCCCTCCCGTCCTCCTCCTTTACACCTGATGACTTTGCCTCCTCCTTCTGCTCCAAAGTAGATGACATTCAGAAGCTATTCTCCAGCACCTGCCCCCCTCACCTCACCCCCCACCCCATTCTGAACTTGCACACCTCTATCTGACTCGGACCTTTGCTCCTCACTCCTGGACTCCAGGCCAACTACTTGCGCCCTGTATCCCTTTCCTACTCACTTCTTCCAATCCATTTTTTTCCAGGTCCGTTTCATCAGTGGGTTCCTCAATCAGCAGACGGGTCCTCTTCCCTGCTGAAGCGCCGCTGCGCCCCTTCAGGGTGTGTACCCACAATCGCAGCAGCAGGAAAGGAGTGGTGGCCAGGACTTTGGATGATCTCTTTACTAAGGTAAGACTCTGTTTAGGTGAAGTTAAAAAACAGTACTTTTCAGATGAGTACCAAAACTGGAAGTGCAGCACTTTTTCAAATATTGATCTTGATTTTATACTAACATATGTCAAGGATGAAAATCATTCAATGGGCACTCCCTGTCAGTCTGTCTGTTGCTCTGTATGTTACACTTACATTTTGACATATCAATTGGATAGATGAAACTTGCTAAGGACATTCTTTATTTGAAATACATATGAGCAATTTTGGGGTCTGCTGTCCTTTCCCAGGCATGGCATGCTCTTTCGCTTACTTCAGAAGTTGTCACGCTGGTGTTGGAAGAGGATGGCACTGTGGTTGAAAACGAGGAATTCTTTCAGTCTCTGGAAACCAACACTCAGTTTATGGTGCTTGAAGAAGGGCAAAGATGGACACAAGCTAAGGTATTTCAAGATTTAAGTCTTTTCATGATGAGCTATTGTACTGTTAACCTTTTGTTTCATTCTATGAAACCAAAACAACAGTGAATGGTTTTAACATTGCAGGGAGGATGGACCAGCCACCACCTGTTGAGTTTGTATCAGTTGCATTGTGCAACTTGTCCACTTGGAGGCTCCAGATGACTACAATTCCTGTATGTTAATGCATTCGCGACACACTTTATTTGAAAGCTTAGCCAATGCTTTCCCATTGTGCATACAAAGTTACAACGCTCTGGCGTAGCAAATTTTACACAATTTTCCGAGATTCACGTTGAGATATGCCAAATTAATAGTTAGTATAGGAATGGCTCCTGAGTTTTATATTACATCATGTTTAAAAAATAAATAAATAAAGCACTGCAAATGATAAACATAAAACAGAGGCCTGGGGTGGACTGGTCTTCAGCAAGCCTAACTTAAGGCCTTGGCTATGTAATTTGAAAGTACAACTTTTGAAGCAAGCAGGTCTTTGTCCTTTTAAGTTGACCTAAGAACCTTGGTGATCTATCCGTACTAACTTCATCCTCAACTGAAGTCTGAACAGTTTTACTCTGTTTTATTTTGGGGTTTTTCTGTGCATTTGTTCTGGTTATTATGAAGGTAATGGTAGAGGTTTATATGTTTCTGCTGTAGTTTTGTCAGGTTATATTGTGTAATTACACACACCCTGTGTGCTGTTTACAACTTGTGAAAACATAACATATTTAAACATATAACCAAAAGTTTTATAAACCATGTGGAAATTAGAATAAATATTCTGTATAGTTCTTGAATAAATCAAAAGTTGATATTGGTATCCAAATTTGATGCAGGTGTCTCAATTTCTGTAGGTGTTATGGAGGATTACATTTAAATGTAACACTAATTAAATTTTGTGCAAAATATTTTTTTTCTGTTTTTTCACCTAGGGTGTCTCAGGTGTTAGACGTTCTAACAAAAAAGGAGTAGCCAAAGTCACATTTGACCTGTACAAATTGAACCCTAAGGACTTCATTGGGTGCCTCAGCATCAAAGCAACATTTTACGAGATGTATACAATGTCCTACGACATTAAATGTATGGGAGCAAAACATGTGCTGAAGTAAGTATTTGTATGGTTTGAATCCAATACAGTAGTAAGGGAAATATTTCACATGGATGTCACATTGTTAAAATTAGAGGACAGAAAAAAGTAAAGGAATAAATTCTCAGTTTTACTACTTTAAGTTGAGCAGGATTCTGAGCCAGGACAGTAGCACCCAGTCAGTTATAAATCAATTATAACAAATTTTACTTCTAACACCTTTTTGTATATGCAAGCTGGGCTGGGTCCTTTGACTCCCCTGAATAATGTCTACCTTATTCAATTGGGCACCTTTCAAGATGATGAGATCTCAATCCAATTGAACATCTTTGGGATGAACTGGAACATATATATATATATATATATATATATATATATATAAATTATAGGTTCTTAGTCTGTCTGGCCATTTATTTTCTTCTGGACAATATGGGCCCTATTCACACAGCGTTAAGGATTATTGACCATATCTAAAATGGACCATCCTGTTTTAATTAAACTTTTCAGTGTTGTTGTTAATCGTTTATTTTTCACTCGTCTGTATGTGTGAATGTAATTACTATGCTTGTTAAGCATTCCTGTAAGTGGAGCGTGTATGAGTTTGCAAATCCACTGCAGTCCCATTTCTAGTTTATTTCAGTTCCTGACTGGCTCCTCTTGATTCTCGGGTATTTCTAGTTTTTTTTCAAAGGAGTGGTGACAGCCCTTGGGTTGCTTAGGGAGGGTGTCATGTGACAGGAAGGCTAAACTGGCTTGAGAGGTCGTCAGTATTCATAGTCTTGGATGGTGTGCCTTATAATAACGATTGTATTGCAGTTTTCTGAAGAAAACTATTTATGGCAAAGTTACTTTTACTGGGCACACTGCTGCATATCTGGTAGTATAGAGACAAAATCCTTCTCATTTAATAACTTAGCGTTTTTGTTTTTTCAATCATGAGCCAAGTTTAATCATAATGTGTAGCACACAATAGCATCATTCAATGATTGAGGCACAACATTGATAGAATTAGTATAACATTTATTATAGAATATAGTATAACATTTATTATAGACTTATTAGATAGTTTGGCTCAGGATCTAGAGGTCTTCACAGGTCCAAAATAACAAACCCGATCCGAACCAGAACCGTCATTGTTTTTACCAGACCTGGACCGAAGTAAATCTCATAATAATAGACCTGGATCCGACCTGAATCCAAAGAATAATGGTTCATGTGGTTTTCGGGCTTTCCCCATAATGTAAACTATACATGGTCGTAGAAACACTATGTAGGGGACGTAGACACACACACACACACACATCAACATAAGGATATACACAACATATGATATGAGAAATATTGTTTAATTATGTGTGTGTGTGTGTGTGTGTGTGTATATAATAAACCCACAACTAGTTCTAGCAAGTTCACAGAGCCAGGCAATATCAAATGGCATTCCAAAATCCCCAAATCTCCGCGGCACCGTCTTTCCTGATACACACCCAGTCAGCCTGGCCTAGCCTGTGCAGCTGCTGTTGGAGGCTGAATGTGGGGATTGTGGTCTGACACTTAAACCACACGCACACACACACACACACACACAGACACCTGACACCACACACAAGCAAGCAAGCTAGTGACTGAAACAGAGTTTTATTTTAAGAACAATGCTGCATGCTCTGGGGTACAGTTATCAAAAACTAGGGAGTAGTTGCTTGTGGATCTTCCCCACCTCATCGTCTCAGATTCTTTTGATATCGCATGTGGATGCTCAGTGCTCATTTTCACCGTCACAGGCACCCTGCTGTTATTGGCCCACAACTTAAAAGTAATTTGAGTTGAGAACTCAAATTTTGGGATTCATCCTAAAACACTTCCAGGTATTTCCAATATGCCATTTCAAAAGAATCTGAGATGGTGAGGTGGGGACCATTGGTCCATTTGTTGTGGAATGAGCCATTGGTATCCATAAATAAAATACACGTTGTAGGGAACTTCTATTTTATTAAATATGCAAAATACCATGACATGACTGTTTAATAAAGAAGGCCTTTTTAAATAATTTCTTCAGACTTATAAACAGGATAATTTAAGACAGTTGGATTTGCATTACTATCTGTTGGTGTGTTAGTTTAACATTGAATGCACTGTAATAGAGCCTGCTGAACCACTTTTCCTGACTACATTCTTCATTTGTGTGATTTATAATAAGTTAATACACTGTGTATAGGGTTATTGTGTAAGAGGCATCATTTCACACAGTGAGCACAGCTTTGCCGTCCTCTCGCCCAAACTGCACGAGAGGACATCCCCTAAATAATAAGATACACCCTACACATTATGTTTTGGCTTATATTCTGGGGCAAAATCTCTCCCCTAAATAAAATGTTGAATAGAAACAGTTGGCAGGGTCTTGGGAGTGTAACGGTAACTTCCTTGCACCTCTTATTTTGTGTTTTGGTTTTCCAGGAAGATGCTTCGTTGCATCTCGTATGCTGCCCAGGTTGCTGGCCAGTTTCTTCTGTATGGTTCCACTTACGTGCTGCAGTATACCGGTGAAGGTGAGGAAGCTGGCTCTTTCCGAAACCCACGGCACCCTGCTGATGACTGAATCCCTGACGGGACCAGTGCCTGGAACCTTCTCTAGTATGCTACATTGTGAATAGGTTGGTCCAGTGGTGTACCCTTGATGATACTGGGTTAACACAATATCTACTGTACTTAGAAAGTAACATTATAGCCTTTAGTAAATGTTTTTCAGTCAGTAAACATGTTCATGATAACTGTTTTTAGCCATGATTGTATTTATATTTTGGATCTAAAGGAATTCAATTATTATATATAGACATGTATTATTGAACTGAAATCCTTTTTTTACTCTGCCCATTAGTCTGTTCTTGTGCTGTGACAATCCAGTTTTTCTCATTCATTTTAGGTTGGTATCTTGTTTACCTTATGGAGCTGCTCTGTTTTTATTTAACAAACAAAAAAAAACAAATGGGTATTTCAGATCTCTAACTTTGTTTGAAAGGGTCATTTTTAGCCCTTTTATTAGCACATTTAGTGTTTCTACGACCATCTGTAGAACATTTTACAAAAGTAATGTAAAACAAGTCAAGCAAGACTGATCTTGACATTACTTGAATATCTATGAATGTACACTACCTCATTAGTTAATACCCATTCCTTTTGCATGGATATCAGTCTTCGATTACAATGCACTATGGTTGCAAACTGTCTTTCGTGCATTCATATGGAAAGAATGATTATCATAATGTAAAAAAATAACAATATAAGCATCATAGTAAAAGCTGTGTGTATAAAATAATCATTGAAAAAGTATGTTAGAATCCATGTTTAACTGTCGTACTGTGCCATTCTGTATAGAAAAATGCTTACCAATAAAACAAGCAGTTTTTATTTTGTTTCTGGTTTGCTTAAGTATATTTCAATTGGGTAGTTTCTGTGAAGAAACAAAACTGTATTTGTGGGTGAGTGTGATTTCAATCAATTGATATGCACAGACCATGTACTATAAAGTTTCATTTTTCACTTACTTTGGGATGAAGAATATATGAAACAATATTATTTCTGTTGAGTAGGACTAGAGGTACAGTCATTTTGAGTCTTACTTAAATATCTTATCTCTAGGTATTAAACACAGACCACTTCTACCATCGCATTTTTGTTTTTTAAAGCTAGTAAGACTTTTTCATTGCATCTTTACATCATGAGAGCAAATAATATAGCAGATGCATCATGAGACTCAGATTAGCATCTCTAACTATCAAGCTACAATGGCTCATGCCTGCGACAACGCTCTCTCAGTAGATCATTAGAACCTTGATCTCGGGCGTTAGGCAGGGACACTGTGCCTCACTCCCATTTGGCTATGACAGCTGGGCAACACCTGGGCAGTTCAATCTAAACACCCAAGGAAATATCCCCCCTCCCCCTTGTCAAATGTAAACTGTACTTGCAAGCCAAGTGAACACATTATTTTCCAATGTTGTCTTAGAGATTATATATGAGCGATACTGCACAGTAGGAGCATGTGTCCTGCTTTGTCAATATAAACAAACAGTTCTGCTTTCAAATAAGGTAGACGGAAACAATGTAATAGTTCTGTACTTAAGGGTTAAAGGCATTGCTGTGGAGTGTTACATGGTAAAAGTCGGAACCCCCAACTGAATAAATAATAATTTGAATGAGGTAGCCCCATCATTTTTTTAAGTTATTTAATTATTTACCATGGTTTTGTCTGAAATAACCATTATAGTTCATCTGTATTAAGGCATCATTAATTATTATTTGTTTATTTAGCAGATGCATTTATCCAAGGCAAATAACAGAGACTAGGGTGTGTGAACTATGCATCAGCTGCAGAGTCACTTACAACTACGTCTCACCCGAAAGACGGAGCACAAGTGACTTGCTCAGGGTCACACAATGAGTCAGTGGCTGAGGTGGGATTTGAACCGGGGACCTCCTGGTTACAAGCCCTTTTCTTTAACCACTGGACCACACAGCCTCATGTCACATCTTTCCATAGAAGGCCATGGGAGCGCAGCGTCCGCTTGTGGTATAGTTAGGGGTAACCTTTACATATTCTAACATACAAATAGTATCACACTGCAGTACCATATCAGGTACATTAAATCCATAACAGCAACTGTGTTGCAATTACAAATAAAGCTGAGGTGTGCTAGTGGTTCTGCTAGGGTTTCTTCAGAATATTACACTAGTGTTATAATGCAGTTTGGTCCCTTTTCTGTAAGGCTACAGTAGAACTTAAGCAAGAAATTCTGAAAATAGCTGTACACTTTTGTTCAGATTGAAGTCCAGGTCCTGTTGTAAACCCTGAAACATTTCAATATATTAAGCTGTATGGTGAAATGCAGCCAACTTTATTTCCCACAAAAAAAAAAAAGTTTTAAAAGCAATGAGTTTTATTGTGTGGACAGCATTTAGAGTAATCCCTTATTGCCCAGCCTCTTTTTGCTGCAGCCTCACCAAATGGTCCCTGAAAACGGCTGATTCTTTGTGGGCAGACAGTGGGGGCGGCTTGCTGGCAGCAGGTCTCACTGACCTGTCACATTCCCTGCATGAATGAAGCTTTACATCACCAGAACTGGTAATAGCCTTTTAAAAAAAGCTGGACAATAAATACAATTCTATAGCAGAAATTAATTTAATGTTGTCCATTTTTTCAACAGATTACCAGTGTATTTTAGTTATACCATACCTTTATAAGTACTATTTGCACTCCTTTCCTTATCAGTGCGCAGTTAATTATTCAATTAAGTCCTTGAAGGTGAAACAAAATGGTGTTTCTTTAGGAAACTTTAGGTGGGTTTTTTTAATTGAATCATCTCTTTCTTATGAACAGCAGCACAATTTCCAGGTATCCTCTATAACATTTTACAGCTACAGAGTGTCTTTGACAGAAGTACCGAAGCACCAGGAAGATTTCTAGAAACTGGAATAGCTTACTGTCCTGTTTCCTTCATCAGAAGAACCCAAGGCACAAGTGTAACTGAATAAAGCAACATCTATCACTCATGTCATGCACTTCCTATGAGTAACAGATGGCTATGTGCTTGAATCATTTTCAAATTGGAACACAAAGAAGACAGTCACAGGCAAGGAAAGTCCATTATTTTGCAGTATTCACAGACTATTATAAAAAAATAACTAAAAACTACAGGGGAACATTTTACAATGACAGAAGGAAACAAATGACATACACACACTAAGCAGCTTTGCAGAATTCCTTACTCCTGGAAGTAACAGAGGCTGAGGGTTGTTAGGAATTCAGTATTGTTCTGTGTTGTAAAAAACAAAATCCTAATTGAAATCCTGGAGTATTTCCCTGACACTGATTACGCTGTATGGTTTTACAGAACCCCATGTAGTGTTTACAAGAAACACTTTTCCAGGTGAAAGATTTATTTTTCTTCTGAAGATCGCAGTGCATTCAGTTCATGCTCTGTCTTGCAACAATGCTGGTGCTTTCATTGAAATGAATGGCTTATTGTGGGAACAGAAAACCAGGATTATTGCAGGAGGGAGCGTGATCTACACTGCCTTCAGAAGACATTTTATTTTATCCAGGCGAACGCCACCAAGTAAATGCTGAGAAATGTATTGCTCAGGTGACCCATGATGTGTGATCAATTAATTTATTTTTTAAATAAAAATGTGTTTTCAAAACATAGCACAACAATACGGATAACATGGGACAGTAAAGGTAACATAATGCGTCCCTTGTAGACTTTGAAGGGTGTTCTCTAACACCTGAAGACAGGACTGGAGTAATCTTCACCAAACATAAATGGACAGAAATAAATAAATAAATATCTATCAATCTATCTATCTATCTATCCACACTGCACACTATACAAGTGTATTGTATTTAATGGTAATTTAATAACACAGTTTTATTGTGTGTAGAAACATATAGAATTATTTTCTCAATTAAAAAATCTATATTTGTAGTCCCATATGTAAGATAAAAAGAAAACATGTTAACCCAGCAATACCACAGAACACTGTTTAAGAAGAATGACAGGTACTGTCAATTCAAATTAAGATCCACAGAATCCACAGAATAATAAAGAATAAGAATAAATAGCATAGAGAATAAATAGCAGGGGATAATATTAAGACCTACTGTATCCCAGACCGCTTTTTCTCTGGTGTGTTGGATCTAGAGTCTGAAACTAGATTTCTGTGTGTCACCTGTAACTTGGCAGCTGTTTGACAAGATCACAAGCAAACTGTGAAGCAAATGGACTTTGTGTACACAGCTGTGCCATCCAATTAGCTATGATAGTTACCAACCAGGACTGTGGAACAAATGGAATTGGATTCCAATGCATTTTTATTGTTCGAATTTGACTTAAGTTCAATAGACACGGCATCAATGTGGTGTGTTAGACACAACAATCCCTTATAATGAAAGACAAATCAAACATCTCTTCTAGTCTTAAACAAGTCTTTGAAGACTGCGTTACATCTTCATTTTCGGGTCTTCTTTTACTTGAATAAGTTCTGTAGTTTATTTAAAGACGAGTGGCTCGGTTTTCCACTGTAGGCAAATGACCAATTTAATACATTTTCTATGGATGGAGCAATTTACATGTGGTTTGCCCAAAGGGAAAATACAAGTTTTCCATGGCACCAATAATTACCCCTAAAAGAAAATGAAACAGTCTCCCACTTATGTGATGTATTTGATAATAAAACTCGAATAGTTAAGATTATTAATTCAGTGAATAGTTTGTAACGACATGAACACATTCTATTGCAATGACAGTACAGTATGTTAAACACAAAATATGTTTCAAAACTTATCTGTGCTGTATAATGACTATCAAATAATGATATGCAGTGAGATTAAACATATGTGAATAACACTGCCAGTTCGGTTTCCTGTGTGTTTAATTTGTGCTTGTGCTTGCATTGATTTAAGGCACTTCCAGACAGCTGGAAAAAAAAATCAAATAGCAGCCCAAAATCCTGGTGGATATGATTGCTCGAATGTGGTGTCATTCACAGACAGACCCTGCCCTTTGTAGGCTGGCTAGACTAGACACAGGAGTACAATTACATCTCGTCGTGTTACTCGGACAGTGCTGTCTGTTAAACTTCAGAAGTTACAACTCGGGAGTGAACATTTCTCAACATATCGACAGAACAACCAGCAGAGCGACACTATGAGGGAAATAGTTCACATACAAGCAGGCCAATGTGGTAACCAAATTGGAACCAAGGTAAACTAGTTCTGTGTAATAGTTCTATATATATATATATATATATATATATATATATATATATATATATATATATATATATATATATATATATTCATTCATTTGTTGTGGTTCTATTTTGAAGCTGTTAAATTAAGAAGTTTATTAGCATTACCATTTTTTAAAATGTATTTGTACATTTCATATAATGTTTTTTTCTTTTTTTTTTTTTTTTTAAACGAGGCAGAATTTGAAGTTAAAATAACTTTGTAATTCAGTCCAGTATATTGGGCGGGTCACCTTACTATAACTGTTTATCTACATTATATAGTCATGGCTGGAATTTTCGGTTTTCATTTTCTTTTATGTATGGCTAAGACCAAAAATGTTGCATCACCCTATATAATTAACTAATTTTGCTTCATAATATTAAGTTAACATATTGAATTACTTATCACTTTGTAGTTTTCCATATGCTTAATGAAAAACAGACAAAATATAATTTTGTAGTTTCTTTGATTACATGATGGTAAATAAAATATGTAAATTATGGTCATAGTTTTTTTTTTTTTTTAATTATGTCTCAATCTTAAAATTCTAGGTGATGCTAAACTTTTGGCCATAACTGTAGGCTTGAAGATTAAAGTTTGTATTATTATTATTATTAGTAGTAGTAGTAGTAGTTGTTGTCGTAGTAGTAGTAGTCGTAGCATCCAATATAAATTATAGGTTTTGTTTTTTAAATGTTTTAGCAAAATTCCTGACTAATAATCTTTGTATAACATTTTTCGATCCGCTACCCAGGGCGTAACCCGCGAGTATTCAAGAATTCATCAGCTGTCCGGCAAGGCTCTAGTTGACTGTATGTAATCAGAGGAATATGTAGTCACCAAGGCTGATCACTGAATCATCTGTTTCTAATTTTGCAGTTTTGGGAAGTGATCAGTGATGAACATGGTATCGACCCAGCAGGAAATTATATCGGTGACTCAACTCTGCAGCTGGAGAGGATAAACGTTTACTACAATGAGGCATCCTGTAAGTTTATGAGCCAATCACCATCAAGGTTAAATGTTAGCCATTTCTGTGAGTACAGGTCACGTGGTAACCAACCAAAGTCACAAGAGAAGTTTAGGTTTTAGGTAAAAGTGCGTATAGTCTGTAATAGTATTATTTATTTATTTATTTATAAAAATATTGATGTCGTCAGATCCACTGAGATACAGCATCTCATTGACTGGGATGTCCAGTCCTCATTTACTTAAGATTTTTTTTTTTGTAATTTCCCAGGTTAGGTGGAATTTAGCCAGGACATTCGATTTAAAACAGTCTACTACACAATTTGATAAAACAGAAATTTAAAAAAAGAGATACAAAAATGTGGTTTTAATTCTAAAATTAGAAAAAAAACTAAGATAAAAAGCTAGTTGGTAGAAATAGAACAATTAAAATAGTCTAAAATAAACATTTAATATACTTGGAATACAAATAAATAAAAAAGATTCACATTTTACCTTTCTTCCTGTCACGTGGCTTATAAGAATCTATGTTTTAAAATGTTTGCAGTTCATTAAAACATTTTTAAATGTAGATGTTCTTTAAAATCTAAACTTAACACACAGTGGGCCTTATTCAATTACCATTGTGCTACGTTAACACCAACTTCTTTCTACAACGAAAACTAAACTTGGTGTTAAAAATCTTAAAGTAAAGAACTCAGGAGGTTTATCTAAGGACTCCCAAATGCATATTAGAATCTTGCTATTTCTGTAACTTTGTCAGTAATGTTTCGGTTTCATCACCCTTACTCATCATTAGGACTTGTTTCCTTGTACCCCATTCATGTTCTCCTTCAGCCCAGAAGTACGTTCCACGAGCAGTTCTGGTTGATTTGGAGGCTGGCACAATGGATAGTGTTCGATCAGGGCCTTTTGGTCAACTTTTCAGGCCTGATAACTTCATTTTTGGTGAGTATACAACAGCAAAGTGCATTAATGTATCTTTTTGGCAATGATATTTAATAACAACAATAAATAATGGATTTTAGAGCACTTGTTCTTGCCAGGCCCTGAGTGTTGTGTTATGGTAATACAATAATTTATGCAATTCTCTGCTAGATTTTGTGTACTTTTTCATTTCTGAAAAATGTTTCTGGTTTTATTTCATTTTTTTCAGTATTTAAATGTGAAAGTTGTGTCTTTATGAGATTTTCACTTTTATTCCACAGCACCCCCAAGCTTTGATCAGAATGCTGACTAACAAACATCATTGTGTACCTGATTCCAGCATAGTGCTGACAGACTTTTTAGCCTATTCAGCATTGCCAAGCTGTTCGGTATCCGTGCAGCTGTCAGGAACAGGGGGAGTATGTGCTTTCCCTAATAAACCACAGATATACTGTATATCGAGTCCGAGTCTACTAAAATATTATTTTATGATAAATGCAGGGATAAATATGCAGGGATAAAAATTTGAAATATATGAGGATTAAATATGATTGTTGTTGTATTACTACAGGGCAAACGGGTGCAGGGAACAACTGGGCAAAAGGCCATTATACTGAAGGGGCCGAGCTGGTGGACTCTGTGATGGATGTGGTGAGGAAAGAATGCGAGCACTGTGACTGTCTACAGGGGTTTCAGCTCACTCACTCCCTGGGAGGAGGCACAGGCTCTGGAATGGGAACGCTACTCATCAGCAAAATCCGAGAGGAATATCCCGACAGGATTATGAACACCTTCAGCGTCATGCCTTCTCCCAAAGTGTCAGACACTGTAGTTGAACCTTACAATGCCACCTTGTCCGTCCATCAGCTGGTTGAGAATACTGATGAAACTTACTGCATCGACAACGAGGCCCTTTACGACATCTGCTTTCGCACACTCAAGCTCACCACCCCCACCTATGGGGACCTGAACCACTTGGTGTCATCGACAATGAGTGGGGTCACCACCTCCCTGAGATTCCCTGGACAACTCAATGCAGATCTACGGAAGCTAGCAGTCAACATGGTGCCATTCCCTCGCCTTCATTTCTTCATGCCTGGTTTTGCACCACTCACAGCCCGTGGCAGCCAGCAGTACCGTGCTCTCACAGTCCCCGAGCTGACACAGCAAATGTTTGATGCCAAGAACATGATGGCGGCCTGCGACCCAAGGCACGGGCGCTACCTAACAGTGGCCACCGTCTTCCGGGGTCCCATGTCGATGAAAGAGGTGGACGAGCAGATGCTGGCTATCCAGAACAAGAACAGTAGTTACTTTGTGGAGTGGATTCCCAATAATGTCAAAGTGGCAGTGTGTGACATTCCTCCCCAAGGCCTCAAGATGTCTTCCACATTCATAGGCAACAGCACTGCCATTCAGGAGCTGTTCAAGCGAATCTCAGAGCAGTTCTCTGCCATGTTCAGGAGGAAGGCTTTCCTCCACTGGTTCACTGGGGAAGGGATGGATGAGATGGAGTTCACAGAGGCAGAAAGCAACATGAACGACCTTGTCTCGGAGTACCAGCAGTATCAGGAGGCCACAGCCAATGATGGAGAGGAGACATTCGAGGAGGACGAGGAAGAAGTGAATGAATAAACAAAACAATTATTAAACCCAATATTCTGTTGTTTTCCTCAATATAAAGTGCATTTTGTGGTTTGTATTCTTAAAGCAATGTGAGCACAAGCAAGAGTTTTTGTTGCACCGTATTATTAACGTGAACGTTTTGAAGAAATAACAGTGCAGTTACAATAAACATTTAAAACGCTTTTTGTTTTATGTTTTTTACTGAATGAGTTTTCATTTTTATAACTTCGAGTGTTTATTTACAGTAAGAAGATTCCTACATATTGGTTAGTCTAATAATGTAGGTTAACGTAACAGAAACTTTCATAGCCCTTGACAGTTTTTTGTCGTATAACTGAATCAGCAATATACAGTTGAGTCAAAAGTTTACATACCCCAATGGAAATTTATAATTTCTATAAATTTCTCGAAAACAAATTATAGGAAAAATCTTTTGTAGCAAAAGTTTTGCTTTTGTGGATGAGGAAAAAAAGTTACAATTATTTTTTTTTTTTGTTGCAAAACTCCAAAAATGCTAAATCAAAAGCATTCATACCGACAAGGAAGATGAAATTAATAGCTAGTTGAGGCACCTTTTGCAATATTAACCTCTTTTATAAGATTAGGATATTTGTCAATGAACTTTTGGCATGATTCTTTAGTGATTTTTGACCATTCTTCAACGCAAAATTGTTCCAGTTCATTCAAATTCCGAGGACTTCTTTTGTGCACGGCCTTCTCCAACTCATACCAAAGATTCTCAATCGGATTTAGATCGGAACTTTGACTAGGCCATTCCAGAACCTTGATTGTATTCTTCTTTAACTCTTTAAGGACCGGGATCGTGTTAACACGATCACACTGAAGTGGGCTTCTAGGGCCGCAATCGTGTAAACATAATTAAAAAAAACACTTTATTTTGATGACTTACACGGCCACTATACATTGCAATACAGGTTTAAAACACATATCAATGGATAGGGGAGGGACTGACATTCACTTCCTTACTTCCTAGGGGCATTTAATGTCTAAAGGGTCGAGACAGTTTACAGGAGCCTGGCAGACAAAAGCAGATACAAAACATCACAGAAACTTGTTTAGAGCTAATAAAAAGGGGAAACACTGTAAATCTGATGTATTTGACATCATTAGAACATTTATTACGTCTCATGTGTTTTAACATATGTTTTTACAATATTTATAAATATCAAGAAACGAGTGGATGTAAGCATGTTTGTATGTTTCCTTATTACTGATAATAATGGAATAAATAACCTATTATTTTATTTATAAATTTTTATTCTGAGAAAATAAATTGGGAGTAGTGTCCATTACTGCTTATATAAGACCCTGAGAATAAACATGTATTATGTCATTGCAATCACTCAGGTGAAACGATGTCTTGTAATTTGCCCAAACTTTGATATTTTTCAACAAAATTTTCAGGAAGTATTGTAAGGTCCCTCGGATCATAGAATAACACATTTTTATACATGTATCTCGAAGTAGAATATATTATATTATATATATATATATATATATATATATATATATACACAGTTGAGAAAAAAAGTGAACAATTTGTATGGTTTCTGAAGTACTTTATAATGTTCCCCAGTGTTCTTTACAAAAAAACGACACCTTTTCCAAGATGCTACTGTAAAAAAAAATAGATTTGAAATGAATTTTTATAGAAGGAGAGTCAAATACAGCCAAAAAAACACCTGGTCCTGGGGGCGCATCCCACTGAAAAATGCTTGGTCCTGAAAGGGTTAACCATTCTGATGTAGATTTTGATGTGTGCTTTGGAACGTCCAGTTGTGCTTTAAACCAAGTTTTGTAGTGGAAGGTTTCAGATGATTGGCCAATATCTTTTGGTATGCAATGGAATCCATTTTACCATGTATTGGAACTAAATTTCCTGTGCCATTAGAGAAAAAAACAGCCCCATAGAAGGATATTCATGCTTGACAGTAGGTATGGTGTTCTTTTCTTTGTACGCCTCACCAGACTTTCTCCAAATGTAACAACGATCAGTGTGACCAAATAGCTCGATTTTTGTTTCATCACTCCACAAAACCTTTGACCAGAACTCATACCCATCATTCAAATGCTGTTTTGCAAACTTTAAGCGATTGTCCTTGTGACATTTTCCTAAGAGTGGCTTTTTCTTTGGCCTGCAACCATTGAGACCTTCACCATGCAATACTCGACCTATGGTTGAAATGGAAACCCCAGTCCCACTTGCAGCCAATTCACTTTGAAAATCTTTGGCAGTCATTCTCAGATTGTTATTAACCTTCCTCCCAATTTTTCTACTTGTTCTTGGTGAAAGAACCTTCTTTCTTCCAGACCAAGGGAGCGTTGTTACAGTGCCATGAGTCTTGTACTTCTTGATAATAGAAACAATAGTTGAAATTGGGATACTCAAATGCTTGGACATCTTGTATTGTTCTCCAGCTTTTTGACAATAAATAATTTTCTGCCTAAGGTCTACAGATAGCTCTTTACTTTTTCCCATATTAACTTATTAGTAATGACAGCAATCATCCTATGCCTAACCTTTTTATACTCTTAGAATATTCACCTACAATCCAGCATTTTCTAAAATTAGGTTCTGCACTATCATATTGAAATTTCTAGCACCTTGTAGACAATAGTATCATAGCATCAAAGGGTATGAATACTTTTGAATTAGCATTTTTGGAGTTTTGCAAAAATGCTCAAATAAAGAATTGTAGACTATACTTTATCTAGATCTATTCCTTGTAACTTTTTTTCCTAACACAGCAGGTCACCACGATCTACATCCACATACAGTACCGTAACAAAATAGGTCACAACCACGATACCCATTTACAGTATGTGTTATAACTTCATGTAACAATGGCTGATGCCTTTTGGGCAAGTAGTTATGGTTACAAGTATTTGAACTTTATTGGGATTACTACACAATTGCATGAATGTAGAGATTACAAATTTACTATTAAGAATAAGGTTTTTCTTTTACTATTGCAGTGCTGAAGTGGTGTTAGGGAATAATTAAAATGTATGGGATTTACTGTTTAGATTATCATTTCACATTAGCTCCATTCTTTAGCATTAAATACAAAATCCCAGCCAGACTATCTGGTGGCTTGAATTGACTTACCCTGGCTTCAACTCAAGGTGTAGTTTATTTACTTGTTTTAATGTTTCAGACATACTTTAACCAAAAAAAGTCCTCCTAATTACAAAAAAATAAGACAAAAAGAAAAAGTGTGCACTGTGTAATGCACACTTTGGTCTGTTAGCCAAGAACACCTGTCTAGGATTATATATTTCACTAGTAACGCCGCAAAAAAGGATTTTGCCTCCCTTATTTAGTGACAAGTATTTAAGTGTTTCAAAGAAACAGTATTTACACAATGAACAGAAATACATTCAACATTGTAATATCTTACATGTCTATTTAAAAGACAGCTGCAGAATCAGTCCATTAATACACTGCAAATGTATGCTATAGCTTATTAATTTTTTATTAAAAAAAATAATATTTCCACAACACTGTCATTTTGTTATAAAAAACAAACATGGCAAGGTTCTTAGCAGCTGTGATCTCTAATAAGAACTGCTGGCATGAGCAGTTGTACAAAGCGGACAGCCAACTGCATGCATGAATGTTTGTTTGGCTTGTGGGTTATTTGAACCCAAGGCTGCATTAAAAGCAAGTTTTAAAAGCACAGCAGCAAGAGTCAGATATGCTGTACAATGACTGCCATTCAGAATGGCATTCCCCTGGTGATGTGTCTTGCAATCTGCTCATCTGTACTCTCTTCCTTTTCTTTTTCACGGTCTTTGTTCCAGTCTTTAAGGCCCTCTGGAAGTGTTGTATCCTCATCAAGGCCGCCCGTACCTTCCACAAATTCTTCGTAGGTTGATTTCTCAGAGAAGGGCCTGCCTCCTAATAATTCAACCATATCGTTCTTATCAATCACCTCTTTTTCCAAAAGTCTTAGTGCAACCTGAATTAAAATAACAGAATCATTTAGTTGCAGATTACAGTTAGGAATACAATAAATTATCGTGCTAGGATGAATAAATGTTTTCATCTAAGCTTACTTAATTTAAAAATCATTTGAAAAGGACTGAATATCTTGACTTATCAGGAAAGTTGTATAATTAGTACCGTATTACAGAAAAAATCTCCCAGGACTAAACCTGGTATCCCATCAATGTATGCAACATTGTATTAGTTTAAATCTTGTACCTCCCTCATCCAACCTGCCAAGAACAGCACTTTCTGAATGAAAACCAACTAGGGTGGGTGCTTTACTATCATTGGAACCATGTTCACTGGTCTCACTTTTCTTGTCTAAGATATTTTTTTTATTACTTTGCTGCTAGACCATCAGCGTGAAACTTGGTAACAGTACAGGTGTTTCTCATCAATTTTACCTTCTACAGCATTGTCTTTGAAATATATTGCACATCAAAGTATAAAATACAAGCAAAGAACCACAAGATATTCAACAGAAGAAAGGGGGTTGCAGAGATAATACTGCTTGTGGTTCTAAGAGGTAGGAAAATTGATTTGAGAATCTCCCCCTTCCCATAGTCTATTTAGGTATAAGACGACATTTGGCCATCTGAGTCCACTAGGGTTACTGTTATGATAGCCACAGTAGAAGTGTGTGTATATGCACACACACATTTTTAAGCATGTACAGGATGTGCATGTGGTCTCCAAGACCACATGCGCCTAAACAAAGCTTTAGATTATGAGAAAGCAGGAACAACTGTGCCTATCACTGATGGATTCTAACTCTGACAACCATGAAATGAACAGCAGCTACACTATAGAATGTTTTTTCTTTTTTTTTTTCAGTAGAAACTCTTTGTTCAACACAAAGAATGATAGATACCAATACAGTCATGGTTCCTTAAAAACACTAAAACAACAAACTAACCTGTTTCCAATAAGGCTTGACTGTGAATTACCGGATTGTGAAATAAAGAACAACTCTTATAGAAATGTACCATAGTAAAAGCATAGTGTAAAAGTATACTTTATGCATAGTAAATACCAGAGAGACATGGTAAAGCATATTGAAAAACATGGCAAACCACTATCAACTATGCTAAATGCATAGTATAACCATTGAAAAACAGGGAAACTTCAAAAACACAGTGATAAACTTCTATAAGGGAAGCCCTACCAATTCTATCCTTAGTGTTTAACTTTTTCATCTTCTTACCTTTTCAACTTCAGCTTTTTTCTCTGTCAAGAGCTTCTGCGTGCGCTTATAGGCAGTGTTTATAAGGATGCGCACTTCATCGTCAATCAGTCGGGCAGTAGCCTCGCTGTAGGGTTTCTCCAATACCATTTCTCCTTGTCGAGGAAGATCAAAGGACACCTGACCCACCTTTTCATTCATCCCAAACTGCACAATCTACACAACAGAAAGAGGTCAAAAGCAGACATCAACGGGGGTCCCCGAGTGGCTTGTCCAGTTAAAGCTCTGCCGTGGGTAGCGCAGGATGAGTCACACAGCTTGGACGGCGCTAGTTCGCGTCGAGGCCAAACGTTCCTGGGGACCCCGAGGGGGCGTCACATTGGTTCCGACGCTCCGGGGGTGGGGGATGGGAAACCGGCAGGGACTTATTCTCCTCATCGCGCAACAGCGAACCCTACTGGCCAGACCAAGCATACTCAGAGGATAAGAAGCAGGGCTGATCTCTGTCTTCCGGGATCGGTAGTCCTCCCACTTCTGCTCTGGATTGCCCCGGTGTAAAAGCGATTCTGGCTTTAGGCTCATGTCATTCTAAATAATTGGTCAATAAATTTATATTTAAAATAAATTAAAAAAAGCAATCAACACCGCTGAATACATATAAATATGAAAGGAGCACGCCATACTGCTTGTTTTGTATTTATTTTACATTTTTCATGTGAGATAAACACCACTGATTGCATAATGAGGGATGTGATGCAAAATAGAAATAAGATTCAGACACCAAATAAATCCAAAATATACAGACCTGAGCATATGCACTCTGCGTGACCTTCTTCAAGTCATCCTGGGCTCCGGTAGTAATTTGACCAAAAAAGATCTCTTCCGACACCCTTCCTCCCAGAGTCATGCACATCCTGTCAAGCAGCTGCTCTTTGGTGTACAGGTACTGTTCTTTTGGCAGATACTGGGCATAACCCAGCCCCTTCCCACGAGGGATTATGGAAACCTACAAGCAGAAATAAAACAAAAAGATCATTTAACACTATCATGTGACTCCACCATCTATTGGTGAGAGTAGAACGTCCACCAATCTTTGTAAACCCTCGCCTTTAATAAGGGATCAGCGTGCTCCAAGAACCAGCCTGCTACCGCATGCCCGGCCTCGTGGTAGGCCACCGTTTTCTTCTCTGTTGGCTGAAGGACCTGAGTCTTTTTTTCTAGACCTGGATTTAAAAAAAAAAAAAAAAAACAACCACCACCACACACACACACACACACACACAAAATGTACAACATTAAATAGCAGTGAGGCTTCTAGAATTAAACTTTGGTTTAGACAAATGCATCTACCCCTGCCACTTTACTCCAATTTAGGAACTAGAACTGTGCTTTAATAAGTCAAGGTATTTATTCTAGTGAGGGAGACAAGTATCCCAATCAAAGAGAGATTCTGCTTGTTATAGAAACTTTAGATAATCTTATTTGTACGATTAGAAAATTAGAGAAAGTAATCAGAGACTCACTCTGACCAAAAATCAAATTGATCATCAAATACAGACAGAGTATGTGTTCTTTATAACCATTAAAATGATGACATCCAAAGTTGATGACATCAAAACATGTGAAAGTGAAAATGGACAGTTTTGGCTGGTTTACAGCATCCTCTTACTGTGTACAAACACATAGGCATTCAGGCAATACTGATTATATATATATATATATATATATATATATATATATATATATATATAGATATTATACACACACACACACACACACACCGGATTACTTCAAATTAGCGCTGCAGTGTTTATTTTAAATTGTTAAAAACAGCTGCAGCACTTAATTGAGGGCGCCGTTTATCAGAAATACTATGGTTTTTGAATGGTGCAGTATTTTATTACATGATTTAAGACATTTTAGAAGCGCCGCTGTGAGAGCCTCCGATCTGCAGCAATATACTGTGTGTTTTTGGGACTTGAATACAGTACAATTACTGACAGTTAACAAGAGCTAACAGTTAGGTGGGAGTTGAGAGGTCAGGGAAGTACTGTACCAGCAAATCAGGAGTGTGTATTTGTTGCTATGGGGCGGGACAAGAAGAGGAGAGAGAACGGTAGTTGAGTGTGATGCAGTTGTTTTTCTTAAAAATATTACCTCTGAATATCGGTTTGATTTCTGTCAAAACTAAAATATATCCTACTCGGTTATTTTTCTCACTGAGAAACTAAATCTCACAGATAGTAAGCAATTTGTATATTATATTATACTGAGTAAAATTCCAATTGAATAAAAAAAAACAAAAAAAACTAAAACCGCCAACAAGAAGATATCTTCAGCCAGCTTTCAGATAGCGGTTAGAGTGACCAGCAAAGCTCGAAGTGCCTCTGAGTTTAAGTTGTCACCATCCAAGCTCAGGACAAGATAAACAGACAGCACTTGTTTTATCCCCTGCTGTGTTGGCACTGAACTCTGCTGGGGAAGATGTGAAGGACTGCTGTGCTGTACGTAGTTCATCTTGGGTTGTCTTTCGGGACTGTACTATAAAATAAAATGGGCTTACCAATGTGTGTGTACATTAGTTTGTATTACATGCTGGATTGAGGCTGCAGTCTCTTCGGGAGTGTCACGTGTACATAGCCAGAGTTGCGCGTTTCTTTCTTTATTTTTTGAGCAGGGGTAGAAAAAAAAAAATACCTTTACGTTTCTTTATTGAGAGCGGCGTTTATTCGAGGGTGGCGTCTATTAAAAAGCTGATATCCGAGTGAGGCGTTAATTCGAGGGCGGAGCTAATTCAAAGTAATACACTATATATCACTATACAGTAGGGTTGGCTATCTAGCGCAGAGCTTGAGCACCTGTACTAAAAAAAGCAGAGTGTACTTGAGAGTTTTTCATAGGATTCTACCCACAAAGAGGCAGCTCAAGTCTTTTTTAGGTCAATTATATTTTATTGACTAGTCTCAACACAGACAGTATGTGTGAATTCTATTATTATTGAAAATACTGTATTTGTGTCAAAACGACATAGTATTCTTGCAAGCCAAGTTAGAAGAGGTTATACTTTGGTAACTACAAACAAAACTGAACAAAATCTGTTGGGTTTTCTAATCTGAGGTTAGCAATAAAACCGAGCAGTATTGGGCAACTTTTTTTCTGTTTGATGCGTTACTGTATGAGGTTCTATACTTTGAGAGGCTCATGGCTATTTGTACAGTTTCTTACACAGGTTTTAGACATTAATATTATATTTATTTCAATGAATTGTGACTATTTGCATACTGGAGGAATATAGTGTAACAAATAAAAACACCTTTCCTCTATGAAGAGTATTTTCATTTAATTATAAAGCAGTACTGTATACCATTTGCCATTCAAATTATCACCCATGATGTACAGTATTATGTTTATTGATATACTGACATCAGAAATTAACTTGATAGGCCCAAGAGAGGTTTTCAGTACATTTAAAACTCTCTAAAAAGTGTCATCATTCTTCTGATTTAAAAAAACACACACACCACACACTGCCGAAACCCCCCCCACCTCCCAGCGCGTGCTTTCAGAAAAAGCTGATCGTTTTTTACGGCCCCTCAAAGAAACTGTAGAAAAGTACATTTTACTTTGAACACACACCTTCAAACTATACAAGCTGAAGTTCTAGAGCAATTTGAAAAGAAAATATTCCTTTTTTTTTAGTGCAATCATACATCATAGGATAATAGCACAACTGCCTGGCCCCATCCTAACCCGTGACTGTTTTTTGAATACTATGCTTACCTCCTATTACTCTTTCAATAGCCTGCTCAAAGTGCTTTTGGTTGATGGCATCAGAGAGATGTCTTGCAGCGATTAACGCAGCTTCATTACACAGGTTAGCAATATCTGCACCTGCAAATCAAGTAGCCACACGAGTTACATAAGACACTGAATTCATTGCTAACATTATAGCCAAAAATTACGTAGAAAGCAAGTTAAATACAATGTTCAATATATTAAGTGTTATGTAATGCTGAAAATGTTATTTCCGAGTTGAAACTAACAAGCATGTCATGACATCCATCCCCACACAAGGATCTAAATACAAAATTAGCTATCAGTCAGTAACATGAAAATCACCATGACCGACATTCGCTGTACGCACGTATAGAAATACAGTACAGACAGGTGCATTCATATACCTGACTCTAACTAAATTGAGCTAAAGAACATCCCAACCAGTGGATAACACCATATTACTTTGAATTAACGCAGCAGCGTTTATTTAAAATTGCTAAAAACATCTGCAGCACTTATTCAAGGGCGGTGGTAATTAAGTATGGCTTTCAAAAAGGCACAATTTTTTATTGCTGTATTTGAGGGAGGCATTGCGACAGGGAGGCCTTTCGCTGGTTCATGGAGTGCGTGTGTGTGTGTGTGTGCCTTTGGGACAGCAGCTGCGACGTGCAGCAGGAGACGCATCTGAGCAGAGGGCTCGCCCTGCACTAGGTTGCGGAGAGGGACGTTTCTTTGTGGCAAACTTATTTGTAGCTTTGTTTTGTTTATTAAGTGTGACACTTGGGCTACATTGCTGGTACACTAGCATCAGCACTGTGTTGTTACTAAATCTGCACGCCTGGGCGGCGGGTCAACACCAATGCTCTGTATCTGTCTCCGTATTATCCAGTGACTACCCACACAAGTAACACATCACCCTGTTACAGGCGTATATTGAAGTTTATTTCGGTGGATATAACTTTATCAAGATGGCAAAGAAGTCCTACAACTTTAAACTGAAAGCCGTTGAGCTTGCAGATCAGATCAATGTTTTACTAGGTGAGGTCACATACCAGTGTAGCGTGGAGAAGAAAATAATAATGAGAGAGACATGTCAATTCAGCACCGAGAAGGTAGGTTTATTTTCCCTTTCTTTTCCTACAGCAGTTTGTAAGAGTCGCAGGGCTGAACTCTTTAATATATAGTGAATTTCTTTCACTTCAACCAGCAAGACAACTAAACACTTACTGTCTCCTGGTCCAGGCAGAGCTTCGCGATCAGTTGATCCCGTCGTTAGCCCCTAAACAGCAACGCTACTACGAGAGCTACACTAGCTTGTGCTTGACACTCCAAAACACCACACCCCTACTCTCCGAACTTCCTGCGTGGATCAGGATTCTGTAGCGTCTCTTATTAGCCAGAATACCATGCATACAACCAAAACAGAAATGCATTTACGAAACTTAAATAATAAATCATACAGCTCCTACATTACAACTAAAATGTATTACTTTTCTTGCCAATTCCTAAATATATAGGCCCCTATACTGTATTTATTTCAGTGCTGCTGTATCAGTACATAGTGTGTGTACCTACTGTATTCTTTTGTTTGGGTTCCATAAACTTTACAGTAAAATACCGGTATGCTCCAGTGTGTAATTGTATTAATTTAAATACATTTTATTCAAGTTTATTCAATTAATGTTGTTTCTATTTGTAATGTTTTGCCATACTGTGTTTTGTATGCGTTTCTTTATTAAGTGCTGCATTTATTTGAGCTGGGTAGGGAAAAAAATGTACATGTTTCATTATGGAGAGTGCCGTTTATTCGAGGGTGGCGTCTATTACAAATCTGATATCTGAGGGCTGTGCTTATTCAGCGGCGGAGGTAATTCAAAGTAATACGGTATTTGGGTTGCCACTGCATTTATGGGATGTCATGATTATTAAAACCCTTATTTTTTGTCACTTCTAGAAAATGAATAGCATTTTGTGGTATCATTGCCCTTGTGAGATGGCTTGCTCATCAAAGTGATTTCTATATTATTTGAAGAGCATCTGAAATAGGGTAAAACAGTGACACGTCCCAGCCTCATACACCACAAACCAGAAGAGTTGTCCATAACTTTGCTTGTAATTTAGTTTAAAATTAAAACCAGACTCTATTATCCTAGTTTCTGAGAGTTGTGGCTACCTCTGATACTTTTACAGTTTTTAGGTAGGAGATCACTAAATTATACTTATGGGGACATTTCTAAAGAGAAATTAATTTGAGCACATTTTAATAATCTTCAGACTCTCAGCTGTTTAGAAAGGTATAATATGGTGGACATTTATCCTGATACACAAGCCTAAAGTTAAGTTATGTCAGTCAGACCTCAAACAGGTAGAATGTTCACCACAGCGAAAGGTTTAAGGAGCTCAAGGCTTTTACTGTCAATCAGTTCTTAATGAAGTTCATTCCTACCAATCTGCTAGACAGTTTAACAAATACATTGCACAGTTTAATCAACATGCTCATGGGTGTGTCTGTACTTCTCAGACTGACCTGAAAACCCTGGGGTTAATGCAGCCATCTTCCTCGCTAAACTCTCCTTGTCAAGACCGACCTCCAGTTTCAGTGGCCGTAGATGGACTTTGAAAATAGAGGCTCTCCCTTTTATATCAGGGTGCCCTTTTGTTGGGGAAAGAAACACAATTAAAAAAATAAAATAAAAAAATGAGAGAGAGAGAGAGAGAGAGAAACACATTATCAATTCAGTTAAAAAAAAAAAAGTATAAAAGAAACAATATCAATTCAGTTTAAAAAAAGCATAATAAAATAAACACAATTTCAATTCAGCTTAAAAACAACAACAACAAAAAAAACGTAATATGAATTCAGTTTTAATTATATATATATATTTATATAAAAAAGAAAAATAATAAAGAAAAAAAGCAGCACTTACCGATGTAGATCTGCCTGTCAAATCGGCCAGGCCTCATTAGGGCAGGGTCAAGGATGTCAGGTCTGTTGGTGCCAGCCAGGACCACTACGTTTGTTACTGTGTTAAATCCTGTCAGAAGAAAACTGCAGTTTAAAATAGTCAGAGGTCATCAGAACTCTAGCATTGCATCCTGTTTTGTCCGAATTTTTAACATAAAGTACACCCTCATTATAACGAACCTGTCGGGGTCCAAGCCTTTTGTTCGTTATATCGACGGGTTTGTTATAGCCAAAGGACAATAAAAATGAACGACAAACTGTTGGAGTAAGTTAATGAGATGAGATTGAATAAAAGTACAATTACACATACCTGTTCACCTCCTCTATGTAGTTTTCTGCCTTTGCTTTATTCTATTTATTAAAGAATTAACGCAGTACCAACATGCAGGAATCCCAAACTGAGTTTTTATTCCAGTTTCAATCTGTGGAGGCTGGAGTCTGAGCTGAGGTTTAGACTAGGGATGGGTCAGTGTAGTCAAATACACAAAAATAAAAAAAATAAACTATTCAAATAGCACATTACATATTCGAGTACATGAAAAAAGCCTAACATATTAGCTACTAGAAGCAAACGCATTTTTTTTTTTTTTTAAATGCCGACGCTTGGCAAGTGTTAAGTCAGTCTTAAACCTGTTATTCGTAAAATAAACGTAGGACCCCCAATTAATTATGCAATGCTTGTAACAGCAAAACTCTACAGCAAACGTATTCTGTTTGAAACTCTCCACACTTGGACCATTTCTCACCATCCATTTCCACCAGCAGCTGGTTCAGGGTGTTCTCCTGTTCGCTCTGTCCCCCGAAGTTCCCTCTGCCTCTTTTCCTTCCCACGGCATCAATTTCATCAATGAAGAGGATGCAGGGGGCATTCTTACGGGCCATTACAAATAAATCTCGCACCTGGAACAGTGAACAGGATTTTCTATCAACAATGAACCAGTTATAATAAACACACACACAGAGTTTTGAAATGGCTGTGCAGCAAGCACATGTTACAATAAGGGAGACATATTTCTGTTTCACTACAGTTTTACCATAGTACATATTAATTTAATGTCCCTTTTTCCTCCATTGTATGTCATTTATTGGTGACGTTAATCATCCATTCCTGTTTTTCAAAGCCAAAAATAAGCTTGTAACTAATTATCAGAGTCTAAAAATATCAAATATGGTCATGATTTGATGGAAAATAGTAGCAATCTTGATTTAATGTACATCTGTTAACATTTTAAAATTACAGCTTTGAAAGCTTTCATAAGGTCAGCAGGAAAGTTTTTGAATAAAATCTTGCAAGACTAGCCATTGCATAATAACTGCATTACATAAATCAGTATCCCCTGGGCCATGCATACCCACAGCTAAGATTAGCATTTTATTCACGAAGCATTTATTATTATTTATTTTTTTTACTTTTACAAAACATGAATACAGCAAAGCAGGGTAATCAATTGCAACAGTGTTAACATATTTTTAAATGAATGTATTTTATTAACCAAATTACCCGAGCTGGACCAACTCCAACAAACATCTCCAGGAACTCAGAGCCGTTGACTGTGATGAAGGGGACGTTGGCCTCTCCTGCAGTAGCTTTAGCCAAAAGGGTCTTCCCAGTGCCTGGAGGCCCAGTCAGAATAGCACCCTAAAAGGACTATTTATTAAAGACTAACATCCTGTGTTCCAAAGCCCGGAGCCATCTAATTTACCCATGTCTATGACAATCGCATATTAAAATGCTGCTAGGATTAAAAACAACTGGCATTTTGTCAAAAGGGAAAAAAGCATACAAGCAGCAAAGGCAAGTTACATCTATACTCTAAGTGATTCCTTCTGAGAGACCCTGGAGATCCAATGACCCACGTCTGTACTGTACAGTCAATGACATGCATCTCAACAAGCTCTAGTTAGGGGTTTAAACTGTGTACATATCACGATATGTAGGTCGCGATACAATATGTATCACAATCCATGTTATGGGCTACATTTGATGCATAATAAGATCAAATGATCATTTAATGCTGGACCATTTTATTAAGACAAAAATTGAATAGAAAGAGTATGTATTAATACCAGCTATTAAACACTTACTTTTCATTCAATAACCATTTGGTCAACTACAATGACATTCTGTATGTTGTTCTTTCGATCTTGTATCTTGATACGTACCTCTTTTATAAGCAGATGCTGGTACGAGGAATTGTCACTTGAGAAGACATCAAATATAGCAGGAGATACAGTAACTGACCATATATACAGTACATTATTTAAAACATATTTCTTATTAACCTGCCTACAGCCAGTAAATCATCTGTAAAGCGTAAATAGCTTCAACCACCACCTTCATGTTTGTTCATTTCTCTGCTGTTACAGAATTTAAACCATGCTCCCCCTCCCCCTCCCAGCAGTCTCTAACTAGCTTTCAGCTAAATTCAGTTCTGTGGAATGCTAACTAGTTGCCCATGGGATTCAAATTCCTCATTCATGTACAATAATGGGAGTCATGATTGCTCTACAGTATAGTTCCTAGAGCAAAAATGGTGTAACCTACATAATGCAGAGATGTAGCAGTTCACCTGTATGCATTTATCAAACATTTATGTAACGGACCCAGGATTTGAACTGTACCGAGGATACATTGTGGATAAAATCGCTTACTTTAGGGATTTTCGCCCCCAGGTCTTGGTACTGTTTAGGGTTCTTGAGGAAATTAACAAACTCCATGATCTCCAGCTTTGCCTCCTCACACCCAGCCACGTCCTTGAACTTGATGTTAATCTCATCCCTCAAGACTTTGGCTGTCGTCTCCCCCACGCTGAAAAGACCTCCCATCCCCCGACCGGACCGCCCACCCCCAGTGGGACCCCTCCGCAGAGTGTACAAGAGGAAGCCAATGATCAGCACTGTAGGCAACATGCTTAACAGGAAGGAGCTGAAGGAAAGAGTGAAACATGGGAATTAACGCAAGAAGAGCTGTCGGTACAGTACTCCCACAACAAAATGAAAAGATAACACCTTAAATGTGAACCTGCAGACCTGTAAACTCAGAATAACAGGAAAGTAAAATAGTCTAATATACTAATTTATGTATGCCCATTTGTTCTTTTTCAATATAAAAAAAACTGGACGTACTTAATTATTTACTAGGGCAGTCTTTATGTAAATGTACTTGGTCCTGAAAGATTAAAGTGTTTAAAACTACAATACATTGTTGGTGGTCCATGAAATAAGGGGAACCACATAAGAGAGAAAACAAGCTATGCACATTATTGAATTTGCTTCAAAGCACCATAGCTAAAGATGTAAAACTACACTGATTTTACATTGATTTTCACACACTGTATCTTGATGCATTGGTTTACAAAGCAGCAAGATACTATAAATTGAGGGACATTGAAGGCGGAATTAAGTTTCCAGAAATAAAGGAAAAATAGAATAAAAATTCACAATTCAGCTATTCCAATAAAACTCTTTACAACAAAGATAACTACGTGCATTTATTAAGAGCAAACTGCAGGTTTCTCAAGCACAGTCTTGAATAAAAATGCTGTGTAGCTTTATGGGCCTATGTTATTTTACTGCTTTGAGGGAATGCTTAACTCTTCAAATAGGCTTATGTTTCTTGTCAATTACTATGCAAGACTGTGCTACCTTATATGGATTTAAGAAACCAAAGTGTAGGGAAGGTCAGACAAACTAATAAACTTCATTTCATATATACTGGGACACCACATTTCTAGCTAAATAGTTCAGCTTACAACTGTCAACATGAACATTAATAAGCATGGAAACACATCCTCCTTTACAAAGTGAAATTCACAAATGTTAAGTGTTTTTGTTTGGGTGGAAACAGCAACTCTGGAACCTTCACTAATGTAACATTTGAAACTGGTCCAAGTTAACAAGGAACTTTCCTTATAAGGAAGGAGTTGAACATGTAGACATACAAAAGCTAGAATGTACTTTGTTACTCGGCAACTGATTTTCCTTGATTTCAATTTTACAACAGCACCATCTAGTGACAGATCAAAACACTGACTAAATGTAGAGGACTGCAACAAAAGCTGAAATACTGGAAATTCATTCTTCTTTTTCTGGCCATATCATATTTTTGCCAGCAGTCAGGTGGAAAAGATTATGTACAAAGATTTCAATTCTGAAGCATTTACATTTCCAACTTCATTTTTCTCTTTTTTAAATACATGTATTATATTCTTTTACTTCATTGTTTGGTCGCTCAACCTTATCACTTACCTGTCACAAACCAATCAAATTAATAATAGTATTTCCTCACGGATTGCATTTAGAGTAGGCATAACTGGAAGCCTTACCCATCACTCTCAGTAGCGTAGACTACGGGTAGTTTATTCTCCGCCTCAATTCCCAGCTCCAGCTGTGCAGTTTCCAGATTCCGTTCAAAAGTGTCCACACTGCCAATGTTGAACCAGACATATTGCTATAGACAGGAACAGAACAATACACTCCAGTGTTAAGCATGGAACAGACACTCTGATCAGCAGCTGGTCAGTAAAACATTTTAAAAACACTGTCTCTTTAAAGTCAAAATCTTATCTACCTTCAACACCCCCGATGAGAGCAGAGTGCTGCATCAAGGTCTGATCTATAACGTTGTACTTGATTAAAATCTAGACATTAATGTTCAACTACACAATGATAAGCCGACCAGTGAAGGGTTTTAAGCGGTTTGCATCAACCCAAAACTGTATGCATTTTATCAATGTACGATTAGTGTGCGAAAAAAAGAACACCCCTTCCTAACAAAAGCAACCTCTAGATCAGTGAGCTTCTCTGCAGCACATCGCACTTTTCAAACAGCAGCAGGAAAAGGGTCTAACTGGTCAGAGCACTGTCATTAGCCTCTGATTGAGATGTCTGTCCTGTTCACAGTTTTGCATAATTTAGCTTGCAAAAAGCTATATCTACAACTACAAAAGACAAATCATTTCTAAACATTTTTCTGCAGCTGTTATCCCAGTATATCTAACAATTACCACATCTGTACTATCTACTGATGCATTTCTTACATCCACTAGGGGAGTGTGGCAGGATAATGGTTACAATCGGATATACCACATGAACTTCTGAGGTCACTGGGGTTAACACTTCTGAGTTGTAAAAAGTCAAAAAGATGTGATGAAAATACAGTGATTCCAAACAAGAAGAATACATTGGTTAGGGAGAAGCTGCTGTTTAAAAAAAGAGAGAAAAAACAAACCCAAACTCTGGTCAGATTGTAAAGTTATTTCTAGGTCCTAATGTTTCTGCAAGGGAAAAGCCAGGTGTCCTAATACTGTAAACAATACAGCACATCAGTCAGCACAACTTGCCAGAGTCCCCTGTGCAAATAATGAAAGATTAAAAAAAAAAAAAAAAGTTAACCTATCATTTATATTTTTTGAATATTTACAAAACGTACCCCATCGACAGGCAACTTTCCGGGTGTAAATATCACTCTTGCATATCGCTTGTTTACCACTTCCAATCGGTCTACCTGTGAGAAATAAAACATGCATTTTAAATCACACACTTTAGAAAAAAAGTCAAATTTGAAAAACATATAAAAGTAGAATCTAATAAACATTTCCTCAGGAGGTTGTTCTATGTTTGGGAGTGTGAGTGACTAACAGGGACATTGATAATGCTCGTTTTTTATATCAAAACTATGTTTGCATGGTTCAGGCTGTAGGTAGATACAGTCCACAAATGATAGAAAAAAAGACTGCTTCAACTGAAGATGTAGAATGAATGGCAAGAAAACAATATATACAAAGAACATAAGGGTGAAATTACTTACGAATCCCTTGGAGAGATAATTATTCAAAAAGTCCTTCCATGTAACTTCTCTCCCTGAGTTCCAGAAGAAAAAATAGTATGTGACTGCAGCCCAAAACGCTGCACAGCCCATGAAGTACAAACGAAATTCCTTGTCATCCCAAGGAATGTCTCCCTAGAACAGAAAACATGTTTAAAAATAAAAAGGAAGCTTAAGAATAGCAGCATTTCGAGCTATACACATAACCATCGATACTTTAAAAGCAGTGCTTTTCTAAGCAAAGATCTAGTTTCTAAAACACATCTCAAATCTATTTACTCCAAATCATCATGAGCAGATTTTATTGAAAAATAAAAAATTAAATGTCTAAAATGAAGAAAAAAAACAGGATACTTAATTTAAGCCCTTGAATTAAAAGTCTTTGTTTTTTATTTCTGGTTTGGTAACTGTTTCTCCTTTGCTGAAAAAAAGAAATTGTGCTATAACTAATTTGAGTAAATAGCTTTGAGAATTTAACCCACAACATTTATTCTAAAATTAAATTGCAGAACTTAATGTACCTTTAATCATGTCAATAGTTAACATAATTCTGACATACCCTCAAACTTGCAAAGAAGGCTGAGAAACACCATGGAGATGCTGACAGCAAATAAGTATTTTAGAGACAAGTGCAAGCACTGATCCACTAAACTGAATATAAATCAAGGATATTATAAAACCAATGACCCAGGTGAAAGCCTCAAGCCTTTTGAAAAGTCACCACAGCCATCAGTTTAGTACCAATGGTTAAATACAAAGTCTAACAGTTATTTAATGTCTGCTTTTATACTAAACAAAATAAACTGAAAAAAGGCAAGACAAACTGGAAAATTCCATAGGCTGCAGTGTATGTAGTTGTGTGACATGGCATGCGACTTATTAGACCAATATAAGCTGTGTGAGAGTTGTGGTCAGCTATTCAGCAACAATCAATGGAAAGCAGAAAAACCTAAGAAGACCACATGGGTGATGATTATGGGTAGCTGTGCAACTGGCTTGTCCCTCAACACAGTTGCTGCATTGAACAGTGTGGCTGTCACCATCCCAGGTGTTCCTGGAATGGCTACCTCTGAAGAAAACTGGAAACCACTGTAAAGCAGGCCTCAATTTCAGAAACGCCAGAAACCAGTTTCACATTGTGCAGGACACATCCCATTTGCTTTACTCACTTTCTGGAACCTGGCCCACCATGTAGATTCATCCTTCCTGCCTCCTCTCTTGCCTCCCCCGCCTCCTCCTGCTTCACCACCTCCCCCACTACTACCAGAGGTACGCTGGTCATTTGCAGGCTTGGCCTCTAAAAGAAACACATGGGTTACATTCATGAGCAATAACAGTTAATGTGACTAACTGAATCACATTCCTTTCTATTTGTTTATCCCCTTAAAGTTCAGCCTTCTTCCCTCCATTACATACAACCTTAATTCTAGGCAGTTATATGTTTTGTAAGATTTATTTTTAAATGTATTCACACCTAATTTGGCTTTCTTTCATTGTTTGTATTATTCATCATTGTTGTTCTAAAGACATAAGGTCAATTGATACACTACATGCCTGCTGAATGTGCTTATCGCAGCATGGAGCAATACAAGCACTGAACATAGAATCTTATAAACTGCTGGGCTTCATCAAGAATGAAGAATTTACCTAAACAATAAATTGGGACAGAGTTGACGTGTTGGTACACATTGATATTACTTTAAAATTGGACTGATTTGGACTTCAGGTTGTTAATTGACAGACGTGAGATCAGTCCAACCCCTGAAGTGACAAACTTAGGTGTGAGGTTTGATTCAACACTGTCTTTTGAGGCTCACATCACGAATACTTTTTATGTCTGCGAAACATTGCTCGCCTGAAACATTGCTCGCCTGAGATCATCCTTATCACTGCCTGGTGAGGAGAGGAGCTAATACACGCCTTCATCTCATCTAGACTGGACTACTGATATTCTTTGCTTGCTGGAGTTTCTAAAAAAAATCAATTCAAAGGCTGCAATATGTACAAAATAGTGCTGCACGAGTGCTAACAAAAACAAGAAAGCACAACCATATCACCAATCTTAGCATCTCTTCACAGGTTACCAGTTAAATACAGAATTGATTACAGGATTTTGCTGCTTACTTTCAAATCTTTATATGGCTTGGGTCTGCCAGTAGTGCCAAACTAATTGTGCCAAGAACACGGCTGCTCATGATGGGCGATCGGGCCTTTTCTTCTGTGGCCCCTCACCTCTGGAATGATTTGCCGGGACATTTGAAGGACTGTGAGGCTATTGGGGCTTTTAAATCTGGTCAAATACTTGGCTTTTTTGCAGTTTGTTGTTGTTTTAATATGTGTTAATTGTTTTTATTTTACCTGTAAAGCGCTTTGAATAACTGTAATGAAAGGCATTATACAAAATAAATGTATTAATATTATTATATATGTCAACTAGTTAAAGTTATGCCCACAACTGAAATCTCTTTGAATTTTGTGGACGTGCTTATTTTCCAGTACAGTGCAGCTTAAGGATCAGAATAATATTCCTCACTTCTGCTGCTTTATGAAAATACTTAGAAGAAGAAAAAAAAAACTACACCTTTGACTTCAAGATTGGCTCCTGTTGACTCATTGGCTTTTTTGCTGTTAGGAAAATACTTCTCAAATCCTGTATATATAAAAAAATATATATTTATTATTCATATATATATATATACATATATATATATATATATATATATATATATATATATATATATATATATATATATATATATATATATATATATATATATATATACACATATATATATATATATATATATATATATATATATATATATATACACACACACACACACACACACACACACACTACCATTCAAAAGTTTGGGGTCACTTAGAAATTTACTTGTTTTCCATGAAAACATACATGAAATGAGTTTGAATAGGAAATATAGCAAAATGAATAGGAAATATAGTCATTGACAAGGTTAGAAATAATGATTTTTAATTGAAATAATAATTGTGTCCTTCAAACTTTGCTTTCGTCAAAGAATCCTCCATTTGCAAAAATTACAGCCTTGCAGACCTTTGGCATTCTAGTTGTCAATTTGTTGAGGTAATCTGAAAAGATTTCACCCCATGCTTCCTGAAGCACCTCCCACAAGTTGGATTGGCTTGATGGGCACTTCTTACGCACCATACGGTCAAGCTGCTCCCACAACAGCTCAATAGGGTTGAGATCGGTGACTGTGCTGGCCACTCCATTATAGACAGAATACCAGCTGACTGCTTCTTCCCTAAATAGTTCTTGCATAGTTTGGAGCTGTGCTTTGGGTCATTGTCCTGTTGTAGGAGGAAATTGGCTCCAATCAAGCGCCGTCCACAGGGTATGGCATGGCATTGCAAAATGGAGTGATAGCCTTCCTTCTTCAAGATCCCTTTTACCCTGTACAAATGTCCCACTTTACCACCACCAAATCACCCCCAGACCATCACATTGCCTCCACCATGCTTGACAGATGGCATCAAGCACTCCTCCAGCATCTTTTCATTTGGTCTGCATCTCACGAATGTTCTTCTTTGTGATCCGAACACCTCAAACTTAGATTCGTCTGTCCATAACACTTTTTTCCAATCTTCCTCTGTCCAGTGTCTGTGTTCTTTTGCCCATCTTAATCTTTTCTTTTTTATTGGCCAGTCTGAGATATGGCTTTTTCTTTGCAACTCTGCCTAGAAGGCCAGCATCCCGGAGTCGCCTTTTCACTGTTGACGTTGAGACTGGTGTTTTGCGGGTACTATTTAATGAAGCTGCCAGTTGAGGACCTGTGAGGCGTCTGTTTCTCAAACTAGACACTCTAATGTATTTGTCCTCTTGCTCAGTTGTGCACCGGGGCCTTCCACTCCTCTTTCTATTCTGGTTAGAGCCAGTTTGCGCTGTTCTGTGAAGGGAGTAGTACACAGCGTTGTGCGAGATCTTCAGTTTCTTGGCAATTTCTGCATGGAATAGCCTTCATTTCTCAGAACAAGAATAGACTGACGAAGTTTCAGAAGAAAGTTCTTTGTTTCTGGCCATTTTGAGCCTGTAATCGAACCCACAATTGCTGATGCTCCAGATACTCAACTAGTCTAAAGAAGGCCAGTTTTATTGCTTCTTTAATCAGCACAACAGTTTTCAGCTGTGCTAACATAATTGCAAAAGGGTTTTCTAATGATCAATTAGCCTTTTAAAATGATAAACTTGGATTAGCAAACACAACGTGCCATTGGAACACAGGACTGATGGTTGCTGATAATGGGCCTCTGTACGCCTATGTAGATATTCCATTACAAATCAGCCGTTTCCAGCTACAATAGTCATTTATAACATTAACAATGTCTACACTGTATTTCTGATCAATTTGATGTTATTTTAATGGACAAAAAATATGCTTTTCTTTGGAAAACAAGGAAATTTCTAAGTGACCCCAAACTTTTGAACGGTAGTGTATATATACATGTGTGTGTGTGTGTGTGTGTGTGTAAAAGACATGCAAAACAACCCAATGTTTTCAATGTAAATTTTACAGAAAGGATTTTTTTTTTCTTTGATTAGTCTTCCTTCACTGAGGCATTCTCATACAGACCAATAAAAAGAAGTTTTGCATACCTTTGGGGGGCCGTGAGCAGAGCCTTCTATATGTACCAACCACATTAGCCAGCAAAGTACTTCTGTCCACTGCCACTTGACTGTTTGCTTGTTCAGACAGCTTGGAAAAATACAATTATAGGAGAACTGTAACATTTGTTATTTATAATATATTGTCTTTTCACAAACAATATATTGTACCTCATGATATGGAGATAACAAAGATGACTAACAGTCCCTGTTTGCTTGCCTAAGCCTTTTGGAGCCCCTGAAACACAGGTTTAAGGATAGGTTATCAATGCCACTAAAAGGGTCCTTTAATGTCAAATAGGACAACACAAACGGCAGCTGGCTTACCACAGCTTTATGTTAACAAATTCAATGAGGTCTATCTAAAATAAAAACAACATATACATTTAAATAAATAAATAACGTTGTGGTGGGTCATAGAAATGTTGAGGTAATTTATTTAAATAAAACACACATTTTAAGTGTTTAATTTTTTTTTTTAATCAGCTGATTTTTTTTTTTTTTTCACCCTAACTTCCCCTAGTGGGTAAACTGGACCCAAATTGAATTTGGAGAGGATAAAAACAAGTCACAATGTTTCCTATTAGGGGGTTGAATGTTGCACTTTTGGGACACTGGAAGGACCCTCATGCAATATGTCCTTTAGGTCGTGTGGTGCATATTTATCCAAGACTGGTTCATTGATACTTGCCTGTGTAAGGCTGGAACATTTGACAGTAATAACTTGTGACTTATAGTTAGGCACCTACCTAAATCGCGATTTCGCGGATTTCGCGGAAATCGTGAAATTGAGGGGTCACCGCGAAATTCACCTCTTAGGGGCCAATGCATACAAACAAGTACAGAGAGGAAAAAACAAAACCTCGTTTAAATGAACTACTGCACAACGCAAGTGACGCAAACTACGTATCTTCCTTCTGTAGATGGCCATTTTTATTCCTTCACCGTCCCGTGTGCATTGCACTTAAGCAAAAAACAAACAAACAAAAAATGTCCACAAGTAACATTTACAAAATAAATTCTCGAAAGCAGTTGACGTTCTTGTTTACTATTCAAATGACACATTTTTAATCAGCCTATCAGTGCGTCTTTACTGCTTTTATGTGACCTGTACTGTGCAGGAGGGGGCGGGACAAAGGTGCTGCATTGTTTTGATTTAGGTTGCTAAAATCTAGTTTTCAGCATTGGAGGTAAAATACCAGAAATGGATGACAAAAAAAACAAAGTATATTTTGGCTGATGATCGTTTCAAGATATTTCCCAAATAAACTGTACATGCAGACTGAGGTAATTGTTTTGCATATCTTAATGAGTCTTTGGAGAAAATACGATCGATCGCTATTTAGCTTCAGAATCACACATTAAACAAAAGGCTACCACAGAGGCTGCTGAACAGAACGTAAAATAAACAGCTTTCAGAAACCAAACTGGAAAGTCAGCGCAGACAAGAAGTATTCCTGTCTGCAACTTAAATCAGTACTGAAACGATCCAGCACAGCCACCTCGCTTCAACCTGCTGCTTACAGTTGGAATTTTAGACCCGAATAGCCACGTCTTCTTTGTTTTGACTCGGTACTAATAAAATAAATTATTGGATGGGACAAATAACATGACAACGAACGTGCTGCATACATTGACTTTATTAAAGTATGCCAGATGCCCTTGTGTAACCGAGTTTTTGGGCTGTTTCTAATCGATTTCCACATCTGTATAACTTGGCAAAGCTTTGCCTTAACTCCAACCAATTCAGTGGATGCAGACGTGCAGTCTCAATGTATGGGCAAGTCAACTGCAGGGGGATGCTGCATACTCGCCGTTAACAAATGACAGCACTCTGTTTTAGTAAGGTAGTACCACTATTTTTAGGCTTTATAGTGTTCTGAAATACTGTCTACTTAGGTTTATTTAATGTCCGCGAAATCCTAATTTTATTCCGCAACATACCCGTGAAAAATACATAAATTTACCGCGATTTAGGTAGACCCCTACTTATAGTAAGCCAATTGCAAACGACAGCTATAGACTAGGCTTGCCAAGTGGCCTCATAATTCCGGGACACTGAGAATGGTCTGGTTTGTCAACTCACCTTTCTAAACGGCAAATTGGTTGCTTTTATTGAACATTTAAATCGCAGCCAAATGATTTGACGGGTTTTACTTACTAATTATCAAAAGCACAGATCGCCTGGGGGTGGGAATTACTTCCTGCGAGTCTCGTTTCCATCAATCAAACCTATACAGCTTGCTGATTCGCTGCATGTACCTGATTGGGGCTGGACTGTCTGAAGCAGGAAGACATATTAAATAAACAGAAACTTAACCACACGGCGGGTTGAACGAGAGAGTGCGGAAGAGTGCAGAATTATCTAGCGATGGAATTGCACTATGTTGATAGATATTGCATTGGTAAACGATTTTAATGCAGGTTGTCATGATGCTCTCCAGATAGATCCGCCACCGCAATTAAACACCTTTATTGAACCCGCTCACGCAATTCACACTCGCCTGACTTGTTTAAAATGTAAATTCGATTAATTTGTAGTTTAGAAATAGAGGCGAGTTAAAAACCCTGACCTGTCTTAAATTAAGTGTCCCAGAATTATGGGGCCAGTTGGCAACCTACATAGATCAATGCAATGTGAAATGTTCTCGTCGCAATATTATTTTAGAAAAGGGAATTGATTAAAAGCAAAAACAATTAACCAAAATAATTATACATTAGACAAAATATTAATATGCAAAATAGCTTACAAAACACTTGTGGTGAAATGTTCTGTTATCTCTAGAAACAATGCCAAAAGCCTGTGTCGCATGTTTACTTTTACTTCAAATCAAACGCTTAATAATAGGTGAAAGAAGGATAACTTAATATCACGTCCAAAAACAGTTTTTAGAAATACGAACACACGCTCCAGTGAATCTGACAGTTTGTATAACTTACCAGCATTATGCAACTAGCTCTGTTTTTAGGAGACAACAAGCTCTTAAATAGACTCCTACAGCCCCTTGACAGTAGAAGGTAACGGTGCGCCATCCAGGGATTTGATCGTATTCACATATAATTGAACTATTAACAAAAATACGCAATTATTAAAAATTAATTTGTTACGTGTTAAGCAGCTCTGCCTCTACACATTCTGAGTGTCACTTTGCGTCATCACAGCACGTCCTTTCAACAATTATCTGACGTTATGACGTTCTAAAACCGAGCTCATTTGATGTCCAGCCCACCGTGAGCCTGCAAATTATTCGATCATGATAACAGGAAGGTTAAGTGACTCTTTAACTAGGCGTTTAAACATAAATTAATAACAAAAAAAGCCATCACACTGTTAGAGAAGCTAGCTGCTGTTTTATTTGTTGTTTTTAATAACATAAAGATGAAGTTTTGTGAATGGAGCCCATAAATAAATACAGTTGCTGTATATTTCAATTAAAAATAAGAAAAGCCAAACCAGCTCCACTACGTATGCTTAATGTGATAGGGGATATTTTAACAAAACAGACGATACTGCACATTGTTCCAGTCAGGTTTTCATATTACATACTGCACATTGTTTGCATATTTGTGTTACTATATTTGTGTACTGCAGTAGGCAATTACCATACCACTGGCTTTATTTATACAAAAACATTATAGAATTTAAGTAGGTTATAACCATAAAGAAAAGGACATCAGAATGTCCATTGCCAATCCAGTATTTAGAAACAAATCTACTGTGTAACGAGTTGCTTTGGTAAATCCTCTCTCTTTAGGAATAAGAGATCCCTGAAGGCCATGACAGCCAGAAATTGAAAATTCAGTGCTGACATTCAAAGATGTGTAATTCTCAACCAAACTGGACCCTCAATTGTTCTTGCTGTATCTGTTATTTCAACTGCAGTGAATTGTATTATTCATTCCATATTCTTATGAAAAGAATACATTTATTGAATGATAAATCATACACAATGTGGACCAGGATCTTTCTGGGCCAGTTAAAGCGTTTCCCAATTGTGGTGACATATTATGGGATACTGTATTTCAACACCCCAGATACTGGCTGCCAAAGAGGTGATTGTAAAGTTGGAGGTGAAAGTTCTTGAAATACAGGTAAAGGGGGAATTGTAGCCTCACCCCTTGATTATCTGCACACCCAAAAAAGCTTAAAGCCCCAATTCACTTGTTCCTGAATGTGCTACAGTACATACAGCGCAGCATTTTCACCTAACTGGTAATTACTTTAACCATTCTATCTCACAAACACCTGTGATCACCCTATTTATACACCCGTGGCTGGAGTCTAATTAATCATTTAATCATTTATCGCTTGTCGGCTCCAGCCACATTCCCACTTGTTTTGACAGGGAGACAGTTAACCCCATCCCTGCCACACTGCCACAGATGCTTTTAGAATCAAACCCTTAGTATCAATTCTGACATTGTATAACATAATGACAAGTTGATGTGAAGTGAAATAGTACTATATTGGGATAACATTCAAATGGCTTTAAATGTTATGTGACTTTCCTAGTCAGAAATTTAAGTTTAGCGAAACTAGTCGGAAAGAACACAGTAATGTTTTGAAGTAAGTTTGAGGGCAAAGGCAATTTTTCAGAGATGTCGCAATCATTTTAACTGTAAAAAACTAGCAAGAAAACTACTCAAACCAAAGGTTTAAGTGTTCATTCCTGCAACTGCGGTGTCTTTGCTAGTTTTATACTGTTAAAATAGATTACTCTCCTAAAGTTTGTCCCAGGGACAAACAGAATATTAATATTAAAAAACAGACACTAAAGAATCATATTTTACTTCAACAGGACTGTGTTTCACTGAAAGTGTATCTCTGCACCACCAACAAATTCCACTTAGGGGCACTGTTCAATCATTGGAATTACATCAAAATTGAGAAACACCCTTTATGTTACAAAAATAGAAATGAACAACTTAACTATACGTAAGAGCCAGTGAATTTTCCCCCAAATGTCTCATTAATGCAGTATGTTGCAGGTAGTATTTTTGGTCTAGGGGATACTTTTAAATCTGTAGATTCCATTAACCTGCTTTATCATTTCCCACAGTGAATTGAAGGTTTGTTTTCCACAGCACACCATGGCACAGACAGCAAGTAAGTGGAGCTCATTGCTTTGTAGCTGTGCTTTAATTATATGTATTAGTTTTATTTTCTAATATATTTCCAGTAAAATGTCTCATTGAGATTGAAACTGAAACTTCTCATTTTGAAAGGTGTTTATTTACTCAAAAAGTTGAAAAATATAATTATGATACCATTGTTTTAACATGAAAAATGTTCTTGTAACCCTTAGCAGACAGTATATTTGTAAAATACTGCACCGCAGCCCTGGTACTTTACAAGCAACAGACCCCCAGCTGAGGCAAAGAAACTTGGAATCAAGCCATTTCTATTCAGTACAAGACTGACAGATGGATAATTAAAACAAAGCAGCAGGGATTATGCTAATGTCCTAACTGAAGATAACGAGGAGAAAGACACCTTGGCTTGTGAGGATGTGAGCTGTCTACAAAACATTGCCTTTTGAAAAACTGAATTAGTTTAGCAATGATGATGGCATTTAGAATTATTCAAACCAGACTTCACCAGCACTTTTCAACAGCTGAGTTTGTTAACCTTTTATAGGAGGGAGGGCTACAGTCTGTAAATTCTAAACTGGAGCTAATATGAAACAGTAGAACACCACCACAGCCCGCATCCACCATATGCACATGTACAAATATTTGGAACATAGTGCGGACACACTGAGATATCTACCCAGATTCTGATATCTGAAGGCCAGATGTTTTTGAAGCCCACATTGTTTTACCAAATAAAATAGTCCAATTTGAATGTTGCCACACAGTATAATTAAGTTTTGCAATAATACTGATATTTTGTAATTTATCATCTGGTTATGTTTCCCTATTGCATAATATGTACTGTTTACTTACATGTAACTGAATTCCAGTATCAAATTTTTTTTTTTAAATAAAGGCTATTTTTTTTCTTAATTGTGATAAATAAAATGAAAGTTTGGTATTCAACTTTTCAACTGTTATTGGCTTCTTTATCAACAGACTAATGAACATCAAGTTTGAATATCAAATTAATAAAATAAAATAAAAATTATATTGTATCTAACTAAATAACTTCCCCTTAATCCCCTTTGCTCAATCCAGTCTTACTTGGCAACCTAGTAAGGTACAAGTTTTGATTGCCCCTATTTTTCCACATCTGATCACTTCTCATTACATTGAAACGACATGATTTCACAAATGGGAGAATAAAGATATTGTGACAGCATTACCTTAGAGAATTACACAGATGCAAATGCGCTGAGGTTATTTCATCTATGTTGAAGGACCCAAATCCTGTTTGTGATCTGAGCTCTGTTAAGAAAAAAAAACAAGAAAAAAAAAAACACTTTATTCTTGTATGAGTGAAAGCTGGATCTGCTGCCTGGAAACCAAATGGGCTGGTTGACATAGGAGACTGTTTGCAAAAGGAGGCGTAACTTTGTGGCTCTCACTCAGCCTTTTTAAAGGCTGTAGAGAGTTAGTAGAGCTCTCTAGCAAAGGGGCTGCTTTGGAAACTTGGGACCAGAGTTAGCTAAAGACTACAAGAATCACACAGCATGCAAAGAAGACAATGAGTGAGCTTACATTCAGTCTATTTCAGAAAGCAAAGGCAGGAACTTCAGCTGATTATTACAGAAGAATGGCACATTTACAGAATTACTTTCCTTGAACTTCATTTGGAACAGGCTTGTATTTTGCTATTAATTATGGAGTAATTTCTGGAGCCAGGCAATGACAACCTGGAGCAGTTGTGTATTCAGGAGGCTGGGGGTGAAGATTTTCAGAAAAAGCACCCTCTTGTTCGCGCTCTTCTGGTTTGGCTTTTGGATTTTCATGAGTGCACTGATGTTTGTTCACAGGACAATCTTCTCTGACTACTGCACTGATGAGAAAAGTAAAAGGATTCTGGCAAGAGTGGTAGGATTATTATTATTTTTAAATACTTCAAATAGGTATGCATTGTTGGAGGATATGCTACTAACAACAATCCAACCTGATCTAGCACCATTTAGAAATCACAGGGAAAAAAAAAAAGTTTTTACAGTAAATGCAAAGTTCTTTCCTAAGAAAAACTGCAAATATAAGTGGGTTACATCAAATGTATTTGCAATTCATAACGAGGCATGAATATCATGATATAAAACACTGTCGGTTACAGTTTGATAATGTAAGAAGCTCTAATAAGGAGAAATGGTTGAATGGCACTTTTGTATCATTTTCACTCTGCTGAGAGTTAAAAAGGCAGCAGGACCCTTCAGCAGCTCTTCCAATGTGCATCACTAGGACTGGGTTTCTGTTTCAAATCAGTGTACAATCTGAGGAGAAAAACACCAATTAGACTGACCTTCAAAGCAACAATTCCTTACATAATTTAATGGATATCACCTTGTACTCAGTCATAAATATGCATGCTGTGCATATCACAGAGTGTTCTTGAACAGTATGTCATGCAGCATGTTTTTCTTACGACGATGAACCTCAAAATGTATTATTCTCCCTATGCCTTTGTAATAGACTAACTTGCTGGAAAGGGGGATCAAAATCTTTGTTCTGTATGCTGGTTTACTGTGTTATACAGTACAAGAGTAAGATGCATACCATATTAACATTTGAGATTAAAACTGATGATTAGACCCAGTACTTCATTTGTGTAAGTGAATATTTGCATTATAGTATTCCATCATAGTAGAGCCAATATAGGTTCCCATAGATTATGGTTGTGGGGTTTAGGGCAGCACCTAGACCCCTTACTTTTATTTTTGCCTAATAATGTACCCCAAACCAGCCATTGTTTTATGCTGTGTCGAGAGTACTGTATTACATTTAATTCAGCATTGGTCTCCGTACCCTAGGGAGGATATCTGGATGGATTCCAAGGTGCACATCAATGTATTTAATTTATTACCACGATGTATTTCTGTCTGTCACTACAGCTAGCTTTCAACATGTCTGTGATAATATACAGTAGATCACACATAAAACTAAACTATTCACATATGTATAAGACAGAAATCAGTGAAAAAGTTGTCTGTGGGGAACTGCATGACTTGTAAACGTTATAAAGTTAGAGATTGTTTTGAAATTGAAAAACCTCCGCTTGAGAAAATATAATTTTATCAAAACAGGCTTCAAAAAATGAAGTAGTGTTATAATTTTCATGAGCAGGGCCCTGAGGGTAATAAACGTATGGTATACATTACCAACATTATTTTGCTATAAACGGTAGAGATGCCAGAAAAGGGTTATACATTTCTATTGGGAGAAAGGTTAAAGTGTGTGAAGAGAGGAAAAAAGGAATACAAACACCTAAAATGTTGTGAATTGGAGAGATGGTTAGGAAGTAGCTGAGGCTACTGGGAGCTTTAGTGTTAAAATTATCTATACATCTCTTCCTGGTCTGTGGCTGTCTACAGTTTTCTTCCTGTGGTTACAGAACACATAATTGAATCACGTTTCAAAATTAAATTGGCTTTCTTACCTTCTTTTTCAGACATGACGTAGCCTGGCTAAAAATATATTTAGAACTGTTGAATGATTGACCCCCCCCCCCCCCCGTTTAAATGGTTCCTTTTATAAAACCAATTGCCTTTAGGACATCAATGGCAGTAATTTAAAGAGGCCAAAAAAATCTCCAAAAAAACCCATCAATCTCCCACACAGTTCCTTCCTTTTGAAATAGTTCAGCACTAGACCAAGGAAGCATATGAGATTTTTTAAAGGGCTTTTCAGTCATTTTTTCCCATTGATTTATTGTACTGTAGCCATATAAGTCACCTCTGTCTAAAAGTTTTACTGAATGTATATATTGAGTTTGAGAATGTATAGTGCTGGATTGTGGGTTACCAAGTAATATTCAAGCAAAAATGCGCTCAGTTCTTCTTTAACACTTTAACACTTAAACAATGAGTGCCAAGAGCCTTGGCCTTTATACGGTTAACCATTTTGATCTCAGTATTCAAACCTTATAGGTCTGGTTGCATTTACTTGCTTCTGAATGCCTGACAATGTAAAAAGCAATGGGTTGTTACAGCATTGCTTGCAACTTCCTTAAGTCTTGCTGTTACTCCACTGTGTTTGTAGTCATTGCTGCAGCACCATCTGTGCACAATCCAACACACTTTTTCCATTCGAGACCCTCAGATTTAATGTAGGTATTTAAGCATTCAAAAATGGTGGCACATGTAGTTCTCTCCTTGAGCTCTTCACAAAATAAAAAGTCTTCAGCAACTTTTTCAACACAAGTAACGTACAAAATCCATGAACTCTGCAAATTTGGCGATGACGGTTCTTTCATCAATTTGAAGAGCGAACATGCAACTTTCACAAAGCCGTTCAGTGAACTGCAAACTTACATCACCTGACATTTCTTCAATATGCCTTTGTACAGAATTATTTTTACAGTGACACACATTGGATCTTTTGTGCTGCTTTCTTACCTAGCATTTTCATATTGTTTTAATTAATAAAAATGCTCACGGACAAAGACAAACCTGCCCCAGCATGGCACTAAATCAACAAGAAACGTCTTACAGACTACACAACACAATTAAAAAAGTATGAAAACTAATAAGCTGTGGCAGGATGGCTTGCAGTGGTGAGGTGTGGTGACGTCATGGACCAGGAAGTAACTGAACCAAAACAGTGGATGGGCGGGTGAAAACTGAAACGCTACGGCGTTCAGCTGCTTTTATTAAATCATAATACAAAACAAAACAGCTTGTTGGCCAAACAAATAGAAACAAATAAGCGTGCTGGTTTTAACCCAGCACGATACTTAGCAGTTGTTTTATTTTGTTTTCCTCGCTCTCTCCACTCCCCGTACTCTCCTCTGTACACTCCTTTCCGCAGCACGGACAGCTGCAGGTTCTTATACTCTGGCCGAGGGGTTAACTACCTGTCAATTATCTTATTACCCCTCGGCCACAGTCTGCACGAGTTTAGTAAGGATGCGTGACTGTCAGCTAGTTAAATAATCAGTAGCTGATCAGCCACGCATCCTCACGAGGTTTTTAAAATATAAATAACAAATAACAAAAATCGGCTTTCGCCGTAATAAACAAATCATAATAAATAAATAAACAAAGGGGCAGGACACTCCGCCACACATGCCCACACTTGTGCGCAGCACACATGGCCTTTTCAGCCACCTCCCCCCTTAGTCCCTAAAGTCCCGGCTAGCAGTCCCGGCCCAGGAACAGGGGAAGCAAGGTGTCTCCGGGGGCGGCCACGGCGGGATGTCCTCCTCCCACCCCAACAACTGTAGCGTCCCAGTGGACCACAGGTCGGCTCCTCCGGCCAAGGAAATTTTGGGGGTGGTCTCCAGACCTGCCCCCCCTTCTTCATGGCCGGCAGCTCCCCTCCGTGGGGCTCTGCAGCGGACCCTCAGGAGGCGACGGCAGCAGCAGCGGACCCTCGGGAGGCGACAGCAGCAGCAACGGACCCTCCGGAGGCGAACTCGGGAGGGGAGCCCCTGGCCATGGAGGCGGCAGCGGGAGCTCCACTTCTCCCTCGTACCCTGTAACTGGTGGCTCTCCAGGCGATGCAGAGCAACAGGCAGCCCCAGGCAATGCGGAGCAACGGGTAGCCCCAGGCGATGCGGAGCAACAGGCAGCCCCAGGCGATGCGCAGCAACAGGCAGCCCCAGGCAAAGCGGAGCAACAGGCAGCCCCAGGCGATGCGGCGCAACAGGCATCCTTGGGCGATGCGGAGCAGCAGGCATCCTTGGGCGGTGCGGAGCAGCAGGCATCCTTGGCCGGTGCGAAGCAGGCATCCCTGGGCAGTGCAGGCAGGCATCCTTGGGCGGTGCGAGGCAGGCATCCTTGGGCGGTGCGAGGCAGGGCAGGAGCAGTCCTTCCCATGACGGTGGATGTGGAACCAGCAGGTATTCACCCTCTGCTGGTGGAAGTGGAGATGGAACCAGCAGGTATTCACCCTCTGCTGGTGGAGGTGGGAGGGGCAAGCAGTCCTCCCACGGCGGTTGAGGCAGAACCAGCAGGCATTCACCCTCTGCTGGTGGAGCTTGGAGCGGTAAGCTTTCCTCCCACGGCGCTTGAGACAAAACCAGCAGGTATTCACCCTCTGCTGGTAGGAGGGGCAAGCAGTCCTCACACGGCTTAGGCGGAACCAGCAGGCATTCACCCTCTGCTGGTGGAGGTGGCGGAGGCAGAGGCAGCTCCTGCTGCTCTGCTCCTGGCGGTGGAGGTGGCGGAGGCAGAGGCAGCTCCTGCTGCTCTGCCCCTAGCGGTGGTGGAGACAGAGGCAGCTCCTGCTGCTCTGCTCCTGGTGGTGGTGGAGACAGAGGCAGCTCCTGCTGCTCTGCTCCTGGTGCTGGAGACAGTGGCGAGGGCTCCTCACCCCCTGGCGTTGGAGACGTCAGCGATGGGACCTCTCCCTCTGGTGCTGGAAACAATGGCGAGGGCTCCTCTCCCTCTGGTGTTGGAGATGGAAGCGATGGCTCCTCTCCCTCTGGCGTTGGAGACGGCAGCAATGGCTCCTCTCCCTCTGGCGTTGGAGACGGCAGCAATGGCTCCTCTCCCTCTGGTGCTGGAGACAGCAGCAATGGCTCCTCTCCCTCTGGCGTTGGAAACAGTGGCGAGGGCTCCTCCCCCTCTGGCGCTGGAGATGGCAACGATGGCTCATCTCCTTCTAGCGCTGGAAACAGTGGCGAGGGCTCCTCTCCCACTGGCGCGGAACACAGCAGCGGGGCCCCTCCCATATCTGCAGCCAGGTAGTTGAGCACCATGGCTGCGATGTCTGGGAGGGATGCTGGGTGGTGTTTCTGTTCCCAGGCCTCCCAGCGCTCCCCATCTCTCGCCCACAGGAGGTTGATTACAGTAGGGAGGGCATCCACGATATCCCTCTCAGGCTCTGCCAGCCAGTCCCAGATCCCCTCTGAGGAAAGTGGACCAGTCCGCCTCGGAGGATGCAGAGGCAGCTCCTGCTCCTTTCCCTCGGATGGTGGTGGTGGAGGTGAAACCAGCAGGTATTCGTCCCCTGCTAGTGGAGCCGTGGGCTGTGGACGCTCGGCCTCCCCCCTCTTGGGCTGTGGACGGACCGACCCCTCATCCTCCGGTTCCTGCTCTGGGCCATCCTCCTCCTACATGGGCTCAGGATGTTCAGGCTCCTCCCTCACCTGCCATGGAGGGGGTTGGTCGGGTGCTACATGCCCGACCTCACCAACGGCGAAGCACCATTCCTCACCCCTCAGACAGGTGAGGCAGACGTCTAGCACAGCAGAAACCCGGCGGGACTTGCGACCAGCCCCGCGCTGTTGCATTTTCTGCTGCTGTTTCCTCCTTCTTCCCATTATTTATTTGAAAAAAAACGAACAAACCAAAAAAAAAAACACACTTTTCTGTCCTGGTCCCGCTCCTGGAGGCGTTGTCTGTCCCATGCAGGACACCATATGTGGCAGGATGGGGCTTGCAGTGGTGAGGTGTGGTGACGTCACGGACCAGGAAGTAACAGAACCAAAACAGTGGTTGGGCGGGTGAAAGCTGAAACGCTACGGCATTCAGCTGCTTTTATTAAATCATAATACAAAACAAAAGATTTAAACAAATAACAAAACACAAAACAAAACGGCGCGTTGGCCAAACAAATAGAAACAAATAAGCGTGCTGGTTTTAACCCAGCACAATACTTAGCAGTTGTTTTATTTTGTTTTCCACGCTTTCTCCGCTCCCCGTACTCTCCTCTGTACACTCCATTCCGCAGCACGGACAGCTGCAGGTTCTTATACTCTGGTCGAGGGGTTAACTTGCTGTTAATTATCTTATTACCCCTTGGCTACAGTCTGCACAAGTTTAGTAAGGATGCGTGACTGTCAGCTAGTTAAATAATCAGTAGCTGATCAGCCACGCATCCTCACAAGGTTTTTAAAATATAAATAACAAATAACAAAATCGCCGTAATAAACAAATCATAATAAATAAATAAACAAAGGGGTGGGACACTCCGCCACATAAGCGCAGGAGTGGCGATGGCCACCAGTACCACCCCCTGGATCACGGAAAATGCCAGCACTTTCAAGGGCTTCTGCAAAAGGCGAGCGCCAAGAGCAAAGTACAGGGGAGTGAAAGCAACAGCGACTGCAGCTCCCCACCTGGCAACGTCAGAGAGCCTGCTTAGTGACGCCATGGAGAAAGTGTACCGGCGCAGCAAGAAGCTCCAAGAGCAGGAAAGCAACCAACTCCTCGCCCTACTACAGGAGTTTGAGCACATTTTTGTGGTCAGGCCAGTGAATGGGGGACAGACTGGGGTGGTCCAACACCAAATCGACCCCTGCCGGTCCTAACCAGTTGGGAACCACCCTGCCAACAGCCCGTTTTGATGTAAGGCAGCCGCAGAGATCATCCAGGAGATGCGAGAGGCAGGGGTGATTGAGCTGTCCAACAGCCCCAGGGTTGCTCCCACGTCAACAAAAAGGACTCCTACCCACCTCCCCGCATCACTGGACATCGCTGGGTCCTCCTGGTTCAGCTCCCTCGACCTGCGCAGCGGCTATTGGCAAGTGGAGCTCGCCCCCGACGCCAAACCAAAGACCCCATTCTCCACCAGACAGGGCCTCTGGCAGCTCAACGTCATGCTGTTCGGATTGTGCAATGCCCTGGCCACATTTGAGCAGCTGATGGAGGAAGGGGACACGGTGATGGTGACAGAGGTGCAGCCCCTATCTCCCACTGAGTGGCAGGAGCAGCATAGGCAGGACCCCAAGCTCGGCCTGCTGATGAAGTGGAAGGAAGAGGACCGGTGGCCCAAAGTAGCCCCTCTCTAGCAGGCTGTGAAGGGTTTGTGGTCATAGTGGACTGCCTTGGAACTGCGGGAGGGCATCCTGCACCTCCGATGGCAAGTCCCGTCCACAGGCGAGGGCTGCCTGCAATTCGTGGTACCTGCCTCACTCCGGCGCGTTGTACTCCAAGCCAACCACATCTGCATCAGCAAAACACTGGCCTGCCTCCGTGACCAGTATTACTGGGGACACTGCCACCATGATGTGGAGGCCCACTGCTGGTGGTGTGATGACTGCACCGCAAAGACAGGCCCCAGCAAACAGTCACACACACCCCTGCAGCAGTACCAGGTCAGAGGACCAATGGAGAGGGTAGTCATTGATGTCATTTGGGTCCTTTCCCCACCTCCGACAGTGGGATCCGGTTTGTTTTGGCAGCAGTAAACCACTTCACGAAGTGGCCAGAAGCCTACGTGCTGCCAAACCAGGAGGCGCAGATGGTGGCGGACATGCTCATCGGCGGGTTCTTCTCCCAGTTCGGGGTTCCCCAAGAGCTCCACTCAGACTCAAGCAAGGTCTTCGGCGACGTCTGCAAGTGGCTGGAGATCAGCAAGACCCACACCACCTCCCTTTACCTCCAGGGGTAAAGGAGCCGCCGGGTTGTTGTTTGTCTGTGCCCATTGGTCCTAGTGTGCAGCTGAGGGCCAATGGGATGTGTCCGAAGCCTGGTACCCTATTTTCATAAAGGGGGTGGGCTAAGCCTATAAGAAGGCGCTGCGACACTGTTCATTGTGGTTGTTCCTGGAATGCATTGAAGCTGACTGAGTAGTGGTCTCTGTGTGGATGCTGAGAGAGCATCCTGAAACTGAATAAAGCATTCAACTAAAAAGAGTGTGTCTTCTCCATTTAATGTAGGTTATGATGAGGTTATTACAATACTGTGTTCAGTTCTGGTCGTCACATTACCAAAATAACTCCTTTTGAGCTCTGCGCAGCCTCCCCAGGCACGCCCCCCCCAGCCAATCCGGACCTCCAGATCAGCTCAGCGCCGGGCAAGCACGAGCCTACCTGCTCAATCAGTTGCCTAGCAACACGTCTCCTGTTCTGCATCCCAGCTGCACCCATTTGTGCAAGAACCAGCTATGGGGCTCTCCCTGTCACAGGGTATAGAACAGGACACTCACAATGGTACTTACTTGCGGCTCTTTCATTCTATTCCATACCAATACCTTGTTCCAACCAGGTCCCAAATTACTTTATTGAACACCTAGATTAAATTAAACCATTAAACACCTGATTGGAACTAGGCCCTGGACTGCTCAAATCAGCAGCTAAGGACATGGTTGGAACAAGGTCCCAGGATGGAGTGGATTGAAAACAGTAGTTCAGTAGACTGTTGACAGGATAAAATAGCATCTGGTAGTATTACTAATACTAGCCACAGTCCCTGTATTGTGGTTTAGGTGTAAAACTCTCAGGTAGACTCATGTAAGTACTACCCCTTATCCATCTCACTGAAATGCCACAATATGTACCTCACACACATTTGAGGTATTAATGCTTAGTATCTATTTAGTATATTACCCTGTTGCAGTTTGGAAAACAAAGTAAAACACACCATGTACAACCTTCTTTTCTCTGTAGTCTTAAAAGTAATATAACAAAATGTGGTTTATTTTCTTAAATTACCGATGGGCTCTTCACAAAGCTTCTGAACATACTATAATGGCACTAACTGTCAACTACATCATTGTTAAAACTGTGATATTTGGTAACAAAAGCTACTTAAGTTGAACGTAGCTGCTGTTTTCTTTCATTTGATTATTATTCTTAGAATAGCTTAGTTTTGGATGACTGAGTACCATAATTGCTTTCCCCTGATAAGTCTACTGGCCCTTTGCCTTGAGGGTGTGCTTTTGAGTTTATTAGCATTCAGAATAAATATGGTTCTCATGAATAGCAGTGCTGAAAGTACATCGTGGTCAAGTGCCCCTATGATTAAAGACTATCAGAAAAGGACAGTTTCAGTTTAAGTCACAGCAAGTGTTTAATTGTAAAGATAAAGGATAACCCTTTACACACGCATGCTTATACTTCAGATTTGTTCTTTTACTGTGGTGGAGACTTGCAGCTGCAGGGGGGTTTACACTGAACTGTAGCTTGATCAACATCTGCTTTTCTTTGGCCTGTGCCTTGGAATTTGTAAGGTCAGCAAAATAGAGTAATGGCCCAGGAGAGAAGCACCTGTGTGGACCAGGGATATTGCTAGCACAGATTTCATGAGGCAGAATTTTAACCAATTCAGTTCTGCACAGACATGTAGACAAGAAAGATGCATGCCTTTATCACCAGTTAAGGCATTTGATTCTAAGTCAGACTGTAAGTCTCAGCTTGTATGCAAGTGGGGTTGACAACAGGCCAAAAAACATATTTTAAATGATTTGAACTGTCTTCTGGAGATGATGAACCAAAGTCCAATTGAAACAGTTAGAGAACGGGGGCTGTATTCCCAAAGCTTGAACGTTTTTTCAATTTCAATCTGTTTTTATGAATACATTCAAGCTTGATATTTCAGAAACTGTTCTGGACTATTCACGGCTTTATGAAAAACAATACAAAACCATTTCAGAAATATAAAACCTTATATTTTTCATTAAAAAAAAAACATTCTTTAAACAACTAATTAGGTTTGTGAATAGAGCCCTGAGGCGCAGTCTTTGGAAGAGCCCATACAATCTAAAACTGAAAATATTTATTACATACAGCACTGGATCATTGACCTGTGTTGAGTGGATACTGGACTATTTTTCGCTATCTTGCAGTGTAAAACTAAATAAAATAAATCTGAAGAATTCTGTATCTGTTTATGATATGAATAGAAAATAATATCCTGATGAAGGCACATTTGTGCCGAAACCGGTAGATCGTTATGTCTTTTAAAAATATATAATAAATAAATGATTTAATATTAATATTTTGTGTGCTATACATTTGTTCTTTGCATATGCAAAAAACTGGATGTATGTTTATACCGCTCGACAGCACATAATTGAAGATAATGATATAAACTTTCTGAAGAATGCTTTTTTGGAGAATTCCTGTAGCGCAATACGGTTAATTCCAGAAAATAATATGTATTGTTGATTGCGGTACAAGATAACAACATAGCACTTAGTGGTTCTGTTACCAAAGTGTAAGTGAGAAAATACTTATTCTGCATGTGTGAGTGTTACAAAGCACATTTATTTTCCATATTTTAATGGCCAGCTGATACCACAAACACTACCCTTTCGAGCTTTACCAGCTTCAATGTCAGTATTCACTGCTGTTTTCTTTGTTTCAGTGTGATGGATATAAGGAGGGAATACTCACTGGGGATCTTTGTGAAGATCTGTGCGTCAGCAAGCAAGTGGTGTACCAAAGATGTCTTTACTATGAAAAGGGCAAAAAGGTCATTCAGGCAGACTGGCATGGTATTCCCATTATACTCAAATCAAAACTGGAAAACTTCTCCTCCTATGACAATTTCGGTATGCTGGATTACCAAGAAATGCAGGATGTTTCCACAATGGATATTGTGTTTTATGCAGCACTGGAGATTAAAAACTTGTTGGGGTTGGAACTGGAGAACACAACTGTGCCAAAATTATGGAGCAAACATTTACAAGGGAGAGTTGAACCATACTCCAAGGCAGAACTGGTCACCATGTGGTCCCTTCTTCAACAGGAAGAGTATACTTTTTTCAAATTATTACAGGATCTGAGCAACCATGTTGTCAAGATACTGGGATCCTGTGGGCACTTTTATGCAGTGGAGTACCTTATAGCTGGCCATGCTTGGAATCAGAACCTCTTTTCCCTGGAAGAACTTTTTGGTTCATCTGTAACAGGCCATAACAACAGAGCCTTAAAGGGGGCTATACATAAAATTGCACTCAGCTTTTTAGACATGGTCAAGCACTTTGAAAACGACTTTTCCTACCATCTTCACCTCTGTGACATCAAACCAGAAAACTTTGCAATTAGAAAAGATCTGACGGTAAGATTGTCTTCTTATAGCAATAGGCCAGGTAATAATTGTATTTAACCAGGGTAAATCACATTGAGACATAAGGCTTTTTCACAAAGCAGAGGATAGTAACATTGCATATACAGCTATGGCCAAAACTTTTGCATCACCTAGAATTTTCGGATTTAGACATAATAATAATAATAATAATAATAATAATAATAATAATAATAATAATAATAATAATAATAATAATAAACTATAAGACTATAATTTAGATATTTTATTTAACATCATGTAATCAAAGAAACTACAAACTGATATTGCAGAAGTCATACTAGTAGTACCGTATTTCATGTCAGATTTCAAAATGTCAAATTTTTCAATTTTTGCCAGTTTTTCTTTAAGTGTATATGGAAAACTGCAAAGCGGTATGTAATTCAATATATTAACGTAATATTATTCAGCAGGTTTCATTCGACTTTATGATGCAAAGTTAGTTAATTTTAAAAGGCAATGAAAAACATTTGGCCATAGCTGTACATCCCTACTGTTATAAGAATGTAGTGTATTTCAAATAAACTGCTAAATTCAGAACCTTTGTAAATAAAATAATTGTGGGGATAAAGTCTCCTGTTCCTGAATCAGAATAGTAATATACTGATAAATGATACCTCTCACCCTAGCATAGATTGTTTAAACCACAGGGTAAATTCCCCATGACAATTAAATTATTGGTGTTTGTCCACAGCACTGAAATTCAAGGTCAAACTCAAACACTGTACCACTGCATTCATTGGTTCATTCATTTTTTTCAGATTAATTTGTGTTACAACAGAGAACCAATATTTAAAAACTAACAAAGAATAAATTAAATGCCAATTAAAAAAAAAGAAAAAAAAACACATTATGATTTTTTTTCACCAGATGTATGCAAGAGTAAGAGTAAACGACTATAACCGGTAGCTGGTTCCACCACAGGGGGACAAGGGAAGAGAAGGAGCGGGTACGGGAGGAAGGAGAGTGAAGAGAAGGCATAACAAGTCGGCCAGTAGAGGATGAGTGGAGAGGGCGAGAGGGAATATAAGGAGACATGTGGGATTGGAGATAGGAAGGGGCAATATGATGAACAGAGTGATAGGAAAGAGCAAGGGTCTTAAATTGGATGCGAGCAGAGATAGGTAGCCAGTGGAGAGTACAAAGCAGAGGGGTAGAATGGTTGGTAAAATACCAGATGAGCAGCAAAATTTTGAATAAGTTGAAGAGGGCAAATAGCTGAAGCAGGGAGACCAGCGAGGAGAGAGTTACAATAATCCAATCTAGAAAGAACAAGAGCTTGGACCAGGAGTTGAGACATTGTTCTAAGTGATTCTGCAGCTGATGCATAGTTCACACACCCTAGTCTCTGTAAGTCGCCTTGGATAAAGACATCTGCTAAGTAAACAAATAATAAGTAGATAGAAAAGGGCAGATTCTATAGATGTTGCTAAGAAAGAAATGACAAGTATGTGTTAGTGAAGAGATGTGTTGAGAATAGGAGAGGGAAGGGTCCAAAATAACACCTAGGTTTCTAGCAGAAGGAGGAGAAAGATTGATAGCATCAAGGGAGACTGAGATAGAGAGGTCAGAGGAGAGAGGAGAAGTAGAAGGAAAGTAAAGGAGGTCAGGTTTAGAAAGGTTGAGATGAGGTGATGTGAATGTGTCTAAGATGAGATTGCTGAGAGACAATCTGAAATGCAGGAGGAGATGTGGGAGTCAAATGAAGGAAAAGAGATCAAGTATCATCAGCATATAGGTGATATGAGAAGCCAAATGAGGAGATAAGAGTACCTGGTGAGCGGGTATAGATTGAGAATAGAAAGGCTCCTAGGACAGATCCTTGTGGTACACGTGTAGAGAGAGGGCGAGGAGAAGAGAAAGCCACACCAAGGAACCTGAAAAGAATGGTTAGAAAGATAGGAGGAAAAACAGACAAAAGATATATAATCCCCTTAAAGAGAAAAGGATGATTTGGCAGTTGACTTTGCTACAATATAACTTATACAGTACAGCGAAAATAGACAATTGATAATTACAGTTGATAGACAAACGCAATGTCTCATTCAACAGATGACTCATCAGGTATGTCTGAAAGCTGTACCACAACCATTTCCAGTGCTGACACAGACCTATGTTATTTTTGTGTTAATCAATAAAAGCTATGCAGTGGAATTCACTGTTTGATTCATTTATTGTATTTATGGCTGACTGTTTGTGTTTCAGGTTGTTGCCATCGATGTAGACATGGCCTTCTTTGAGCCCAAAATGAGAGACATCCTTCAACAGAATTGCACAAATGATGAAGACTGTAATTTTTTTGACTGCTTTTCTAAGTGTGACATGCAGACCAACAAATGTGGTGCAAAAAGGATAAACAGCAATTTGCAAGTAAGTTATTTTCTGAAACACAGTTATTGAGGGATTGTGCGCTTTTGCAATTTTGCACAATGGGTCACACCAAAATGCATTATCCACCATTTTATATAAACAATATAAAGCTGTTAGTATTATAAAACTGGTAATAAATCATTAACCCTAACACTTCCCGTAAAAAACAATACACTTAAATATTTTCTCAACAGTGCACTAAACAGTAATCCAAAAACAGCTGCAGGCTTTTTAAATAATAGAAGGAATAATTAATGTTAACTTTTGTGGAGTTCAGGGGGCATGAGCCAGGGCTTTGTTCTTACCTAATTTCACCTGTCTATCATCATTGACTAATTTCACCTTTCTATAATCATTGACTCCCTATTTAAACCCAGTCACAGCTCAACTCTTTCCCTTGCATTGTATTTTGCCTGTACAGAGAGAGAGAAAGAGAGAGAAATTATATTAAATTGATTATCATGAATGAAACCTTACCTGTCTGACTTCCCCGATTCCATTTTCGACTCCTGAACCTTTGACTACCCGATCCGGCTTTGACCCTTTTTCGTAAGACTTCCCGATTTGGCTTTGACCTTGCAGCATGACTACCCTGACTGATTATCGAACCAAGACCGGACCCGACACCGAACATGGATTTACCTACCTCTTCTTCTTCCGACCCAGTGAATCCATGGAACACCCCGATCCCTCCAGCAGCATCGCAGAGCTTTCCCAGCCACGCCGTTCCAAAAGGAAACGCCGACAGGATCCCTTCCCTGCCCAGCTTTTCTTTAAGAACTGGCCTGTCGCCAGACTATTAAAAGCATTATTTGATAAGGAAATCCAAATTCCACCTGGAAGTGATCGGACCACATTATTTTTACTTATGTGCGAGTCTGTCTCAGCGAAGCCCATTTTTTCCACTCGTCGCCCCGCCCCTGCTCGCTCTGCAGCTGCTACAACCGCATACGTCACCACTGCAGAGCTGCTTACAAGTATAACAGAAGCCCAGCAGTTACCTTCAGCTGAAGACACTATGGCAGAGCTGCATCAAAAAATTATAGATGACATGAAGCAGTTTATGCAGCCATTTGCAAACGCTTTGTCTGCAATAAACACTTGTCTAGATGGCATAGACAATCGCTCCACCACTGTTGCAGTTCCTCCTTCCACCTCTCATGCTCCAATCTCCGCCCCCACCTTCACCGCATGTTCACCGCCCAGGCAGCTTTGGCCCCACCCCCAGTCCCATCCATCAGCATTCCAGAGTACAACCATGGTTACCATTCTACATACCATACCATTCATACCATTCATACCATACCCAAAAGTGGCAATGGCAACCTTATCCACATCAGCCGTCACCCCCCAGATTCAGCAACCGCATCTCACCTCCAATTCCTACCCTCCTCCCCCTCTACTGATCCGTAACTAAAGACAAATATGGCCGCCCCATCAAATTTTCTGGATCCTGAGGGCTCCCGAGTGGCGCATCCAGTAAAGGCCCTCCGCTGAGTGCGGATGTGCCCTATAGCCTGGAGATCGCAGGTTCGAATCCAGGCTATGTCACAGCTGACCGTGACTGGGAGTTCCCAGGGGGCGGCACACAATTGGCTGAGCGCTGCCCGGGTAGGGAGGGCTTAGGTCGGCAGGGGAATCCATGGCTCACCGCGCATCAGCGACCTCTGTGGCCGATAGGGCGCCTGTGGTTCTGCAGTGGAGCTGCCAGATCTGTGTTGTCCTCCGGCACTATAGGTCTGGTGGCATTGCTGTGGATCTGCAGTGCGAAAAATGACAGCTTGGCAGGAGCACGTTTCAAGGACGCTGTTCAGCCAGCCGCTTCCCGAAGTCAGCTGGGGTTGCGAGCGGTGAGCCGAGGATACAGATAATAATTGGGCATACTAAATTGGGGAGAAAACTGGGGTAAAAAAATTGGCGACAACTAAATTTAAAAAAAAAAAAAAAAAATTTCCGAATCCAGTCTCCACCTCCATTAACATCCCAGCCCTAGCCAACGCACTCCAACACCACCCAGATAGGCAATTTGTTGCTTATCTAAATGACGGCCTGCAGTCTGGTTTCTCCACCGCCTTTCTAATCTCCCTCTGTCCCATTCAGTATGCAAAATCTTCGTTCTAATTAGTCTCTAATTCAAGCCGAGGTGGACAAAGGATTCTTGGCCAGCCCTTCCCAGCTCTGCCATTTCCCGTCTTCAAGATAGCCCCATCAGAATAGAGAGCCACAAAATATAGAGAAAAAAAGCACCTAATCATCGATATTTCTGCCCCAAGAGGCAGTTCAAATTCCAGTCTCAACACCTGAATTTCCCACGATCAATTCCCCCTTCATACGTAACAGTTCCCAATACCATTAAATCCATTAAAGCAGCAGGCCACGGCAACTGGCTCACAAAAGCAGATAATTGAGACGCTTTTACAGTCATGCCCATTCATCCATCCTTCTGAGACCTATTCAGGATCTGCTGGGAAGCTAAGGATATCAGTTTCCCATAATTTCATGATCCAAGCTTGCCATCTTCCAGGCAGCTACAATAATGCAGCTGATGCTTTATCTTGTCTACAGGTAGTCAAGTTCCGCAGCCTGGTTCCAGCAGCAATTCTATCTCCCCTTTAAGTTCCCTGTTCCAGCAGCTCATCTTCAATTGAATCCAACCATCTCCAGCATCCTCCTATCGGCAAGATCCTATATGTTAGCAGCCCTCTCTGCATCCACCCGCTCCTCTTACGCAACAGGGTGGGCAACTTTTTCCATCTTCTGCGCTCAGAACAGGATATCTCCCACACCCTTTAATGAAAACTGGATCATAGCTTTCTGGATCATTGTTCACGCTCGGGACACACTGCATTTATCTCCAACCTCTATAATAAAAGTGGAATTCAATTCCACTTCTGCAGCATGGCTATCCCCTCGCCGACCCTTCTCTCCATCCCAGCTGTACATCTGACACTCCGAGGAATCACCAAGAGCCTTCCCCCTGATTCTCCTTCTAGACTTCCCATAACCACTGATATCCTCAATATCCTGATTTCAATTCTCAGGTCAGGAAGCAATGTGCCTAACCGCCTTCTTTGGATTTTTCATCTTGTTCCTGAGAGAATCCAAGACAGACCAACTCCGCCAAGGTCAATTCATCCAAATATCAAAGATAGACCCCTCTGCCCTTTCTCCTCTCTAACTAAGTTCATATCTATTAAAAGATCTTTCAGTTCCTTAGACACCCTCTTCATTGATTGCACTTCCCGCTCTCGTCACCATCTATTAGTTACTTTTGTTTGTCATTGTTTGTCTCTTCTTTCTTCTATGTTATGCATTGGCACGCAGTCTTTGTTTGTCTTCACAGGTGTGGGTTCAGCGGGAGCCAGTGGTCCATCTTTTGGGGGGTTAGTGAGTCTCACTTCCCCGACCTAGAGTTTTGGTAACTCCACAGCTTCTTTGTGTGGTCAGAGGGGACCACCGGCCACACTATTCTTTCACAGCTCATGTGCTTATATCTTGCCTCAAGAAAGAAGGCTCTGTCTTACTTCCTCCTTTATCCTCCTGGGACGTGGCCCTCTTGCTCTTAGTGCTTGAGTCCCATAACTAACAATTATTTGTGTTCCTTCAGATTCTCTTTTCTTCCTTATGTCAAGGTTTCGTATGAGCCATTTCGTCCTCTGAGGGTCGAGCCCAGTCGGTAACTGGGACCCAGTCGCGAGGCAATGCCTCTAATGACTCTCCGAGAAGTCAGAGGACTGTATTTTCAGGGGCCCGGAGGCCAATAGGGCTATCCTCGACTCCATAGGGAAGGCTCTCTCAGTTGGAATCCGGGCCCATCCTTTTCTCTCTCCCCTGTTCCAATCCTAAGTTGCAGAAGCATTCCCTTCCTCTCGCAGCCCTGGCCCGTGAACTGTATGCAGCAATTAAAATACATTGAGCAATGTTGGTTTTGGTGGTTAAGGGCTGTTGCATGAGATATTTAAACATACACAGGCCCTGTTATGAGAAATGTTAATTAAACATGTCAACAGGACACTTAAAAGAGGTTGTTCACTGAGTAAAATCAAGAGGATAATAACAGGTATTTTGTTTTTTTTTACTGAATCAACCCTTATTTTGCAAGGGTTAGCACTTGAAAGAAAAAAAAAAAAGATTTTAGGAACTCCCATATTAAATGTAACATTCAAGCAGGTCTCTACACAAATAATCTACTCCAGTTGGTACAATAGAAGTGTAAGTATGAGTAATTTTGTTTTGGAGGCATGATGCACAAAGTTTTGAAATGTCATAAATCAATTTTCCATCTTGGGAATTGTCTTTCCTAGCATCCAAGGAACAAGGAATTTTTGGAAATCCTAATTTGGACATGGATATTACAGTTGGGCAGTTTTCATAAAAAACAAAGACTATCACCAGCTGTGGTATTCTCTCAAGCCCATCCTCAGCACAGCTGTTACTTGACTGAAAAAAAAATTGTATGCTTTTAAATGTTAAAACAATAGTCAAACGTTTTTGATAACTCCTGTATGCTATAAATTAGGATAAAGCTCTCTTATAATTACAGCCAGTGAGCAGATGCAGATGGTTTTTCAAATTGGTGACATTTTAATGTTGATGCTTGCTTCGAGACAGACATCCACCATTTTAAAATGTTATGGGTATCCCTTATATGTTTCCCATAGTAAAAGCCTAGCAAAGTGTAATGAAGCCTAGTGGAACCATGGTAAATCATAGGTAAGCACTGTAAAGCCCAGAGAGTTATGGTAAATGCATAGTAAAACCATGAGAAAAGCATTGGAAAACTGCAAAATTACTGTGCAAAATCACTGTGGTAAACTTTTAGAAGGTATATTATTGTACCTTCTAATTGTAAAAAGAAAGTATGCTTAGATTACATTTTTGTTCAAAGTTTGTCGGTGTCATGAATATAAAAAAACTAATAGTGTTCCTTTCAATACATATCCTGCAATGCTTTTCTGCTTCAGCAGTATTGTAACTCAATTTAATGTTCCTTATTCTAAACAACCTCAATGTGGTCATAGTAAATAAAATATTTACCTTTAAGGACCTTCATAAATATATAAATATTTTATTTCAAATGTTTTCAGAACAACAACATAACTTATTTGGAATAAAGCTGAAGATTTTTCGAATTTTCTCAGAATGTGTGTCATGTTACATTCTATAGCTGCCTGTAGGTAATATGTATTGTTGATCCTGTCTCTTATGATTTGGTATATGATTGGGAAAGAGGACTACAAAGGGGATCGGAGTAACAAGATAACACTTTTATGCTATAAGAGACACTGTCAACTGTACATGTTAACAGGTCACAAAGAACAGAACCAGGGGCCACAGGTGGAAGCTGAAGGGTATATTCAGAACTGCGGGGAGAAGGAGCTTTTTCACAGAAAAGGAAGGTGAACCATTGGAACAGGCTGCCGGACAGAGTTGAAGCAGAGATCGGATCCATGAACAACATTGTATAACCCTCTCTGTGACCACAATAAGACCTTTAGCTCACCGTCTGGAGGAAGAGCATTTTGCCAGATTCCCAGACGTTTCATTTCACCTACTAACCTGGTTAGGGTTTTTTTGTTTTTCCTTTCCTGAGTGCTAACAGACCATGCTGGCACCATAGCGAGTGAGCATAGGTGGGCCAAATGGCCTTTTCTCATGCTAGAATCTATGTTTTTATTATAAACCACGTTTTAATTAAAAGAACACCCAAAGCATTGTTAATACCATTACCCATGTCGTTAGTTTGTTGACTTTCGTGCATGAGTCTACATTTATGGAAAGATATGATCACAGAAATGTTCTGAAACCAGGCATTTTAATTGGCTGAGAGTGGCTTCATGATTTCTAATAGCAAGAGCATCCCAATCTGGATGACGTAGTTACACATTGGCAAGCATCTATTTCTGGGGAAAGTTTACACTGCTAGTGGAAATGTCTTGGAATTTCCATTGGATGTTTTATAGTTATGGATGATATTGTAACAAACTGGATGGGGAGCAAGGTTGTATTTCTGACATTTGGTGTCAAATGTAATTTGGTTTTGCATTTAGATTTTGTTTTGCATTCTGTTTGCACCAGGTGATCTGTGACAAGATGTTCCGCCACTGGTTCTCCCCCAGGCTAATAGGCCCCAGGGCGAGCCTTCCTCTGCAAGTCAAGCTGCAGAAGGCCGTGCAGAGGTGTGCTGTGCCAACTGAGTACCCAGATAACAAGAAAGATCATCGGATCCTCTTCAAACAACTGTATGAGCTGCTGCAGGCTAGCCAGAGACAATTACAAGAATGAAGGAGACAGAAAACCTGTTCTAGATGTGTACTGTACATGTGTAATGGGCAGTGTTGTGTGATACACTGCCGTTGCAGATTCTGTCCTGTCCCGTCAGTGAGATGAGGTTAAAAGTTCTAAGCCACGAATGCAGACAGGCCTGGCTCTTTTGCATTGTGGCCAGCCCTGTTACACACATGATTCAATCATCTGTTTAGAGTTTTTGTTTCTTTTTTTTGGTTTTATATTAACAATTTTTTTTTTTTTTTACATGCATATTTTGGAAATCTGGCGGTGCTTATTTCTTGGAAAACTGGATGCTTGTTAAAACATTATTTGAGGAAAACTGCAAATAAAATGACACTAATGTAATGAGAACTAAAACTAAAAGAATCTCTGGCAGAAAACAACAATAACCGTAAGAACTGTACTGGAATTTATGTCAAGTCCACTAAGGTTAAAAAGAAACAAAAAAACAAACAGTAATAAGCTAAAAGAAATAAAGCTGTTTTTTATATTCCAACTGCAGTATCCAATGCAGGGAACCATAAAGCATTGCGTGCACACTCATAATATTTTACTTTCTAACACATTCTAGATGATAGCTCAAGATTTATTATAACACATTCTAGATGATAGCTCAAGATTTAATGTATTATAAGATTTATGTCCAAACACTGACCTGGTGTAGTCATGCTTGTAATTTGTAGACATCCCCTGGTCTCCCCTGATCACAAATCCAGATATGCTGCTCTTTCAAAAAATGACATTTATTTAGTGGTTTTGTCCTGTTAAAAATGGGAAGTTGAACACAACATAGCCTTTTCTTCTTACTTGTTTGCATGGCTGTGTGCCGTGCTCCTGCATGACAGTATTTCATGATCCAATAATTCACTTGTGTTTATTTCATGGTTAGGCTATGTTGATGGTAAATTATACTATATTAAGTGCCCTTCAGTAATTCACTGCCCCATTTTTTGCTAGCAAAAAAGGGACTACTGTTTTGTTTTAAGTGTAGTGTTTTGTAAACACTGCTTTATTGATCAGTCACTAATAACATGAAAATAAAAGTATTGCATGAAACAAACATGAATATATGGGACTTCATAAAGGGTCATTCATAATTACTTTTACTAGGATTACATGTTTTTAGTTGTTTTTTGCTGCGAAATGCCTTAAAGCAGTGTATATGAAAAATTCAGTAACAGCATAATGAATACAGATCCATTATCTTTCAACTATTAGAGTACAGGATGACACAGAGATGCTTTAACAGGTAATAATAATACATTGTAAATTGCCCCATCTTTATGCTAGGTTCAATGCAAAACAATTTTAATTGTGGCACAGCCACTAACTGTACAACTGTTGTGTTGGGGTCTACTTGTCCATGTTTTAGCTTAAGGAAACGTTATGAATTCTAATATTCAAATTAGATGTGATGGTGTATAATGTAGAATACTATTCTCTCTGAATATCATTGATATGATATATTTATATCCATTTTGGCATAAATCAAGCAGACATTAGTCCTGTGACAGACTAACTGAATTTCTGTATTCTGTGGTTTCTGAATGACAATAAAAAATATGATGAGAAGTATGGTTTGAGTTGTGGGAGACAAATTTGCTTTGTCTTGCACATGCCTGAAGGATGAGATGAGATGTATTCTGGAGGGATAAGTGTCCAGAAAACTCATTATTATTATGTTTTATCACTAATTGGGTATTATAACATTCATAATGTAGCCAACACATAGCAGACCTGGATAACTATAGTACTTGAGAAATTGTACAATATGCTCAAAAGGGAAATTAAAATGTACCCAAATTGTTAAATAAGACAGTTGTTTATAGCTCTCATGAAACCTATCCATGATTATAACTGTGTTTTGAGATTACTGCATTAGTGCAAGCAATGACGGTAACTAGGCTCATTTTTTATAGTTGATGTCCACAAAAACAATAATGTATTCAAATTTTATTCACTTTTTAAGTTTTCTATACTTTGGCCAGAGAGCTGTCTGTTGTAGCTTCTGCTCAAATTTAATGAAACATGTGCATAATGACCCTAAGGTTAATCTACAGACAAGGATTATATATTAAGAAACAATATTGTATTGGCTAGGCGCAATTCTATAACATGCTGTGTATTTGGTAAAGTGAAACCAAATTGTAAGATGTTAGAGGCCACCCAAAAATGAGGGGTGTCTTGGAAAAACTTGATAACCCACAATTACATTTGCTTGGGCTAAAAAACTGAGGAAGAAACTCGTCTCTATGCCTCTGTTGTAACAGTCGACTCGGAAGCCGCCCTTAACACTCTAGTTCTAAAACCAGGTTTTGAGGATCCACGACCTGTCTGTAGTAAAGGTATGAGGAGTAGCCCACACCGCTATGCCCCTGCAGGAATGGGCAGTGAGCTTTCTGAAGGGGGCAAGTTGGCCAGCATATAGGCAGTCCTGACTGTGTCTGCTATCCATTTAGACAGCCTCCTGCTTAGACATGGTTTGACCATGGGACAGTCCCAGAGCGGACAAAAACATTGTTCGGACGGCCTCCAACCTTTTGTCCTGTCAATGTAGTACGCCAGGGCCCGCACTGGGCAGAGCATATGGAGATGCAGCTCCCTGTCAAACTGGAAAGGAGGTGAAAGGCAGCCTCCAGTTCCACAGACTGGTTGACATAGAATGCTGAGATTGTCTTTGGCAAAAAGCAGGATTGGTACCGAGCTTAACCTTTGCCCTGGCCTCTGTAAAAATTAAGCAAGCTTTCGCTATGGAGAATGCCTGCATCTCACTCATCCGCTTTGCGAAGGTGACAGCAAGCAAACAGTCACTTGAGCGATAAATATTTCAGCTCAGCTAGATGCATTGGCTCAAATGGAGGCTTCAAGCGCATTGAGCACCATGTTTAACCTCCAGCGAGGAACAATGTCCTTCATAGACAGCCGAAGCCATTGAACCCCTTTCAAAAATTGCCCCGCCAGGAAGCTGAGCTCCTGGGGAGACCGAGTCAATTTTGACATGGCAAGCTGAATGGCTGCCAGATAGACCTTTAATGCAGAGGGGGATTTCCCTTCATCAAACCGATCCTGCAAAAACTGCAGTATTACTGCTGTGAGACAAGTCGTGGGGCAGACACCACGTCTGAAAGACGATCCACTTGTACCTGTACTGGGAACATGTGGACGCTGCTCTTGCATTTTGTAAGGTGTCAATAACCCTATTGGATAGGCCCAGACAGCTAAAATGCAGCTGTTCAGGGGCCAGACCAGAGCTACAGGCTCAATGGGTCGTTATGCCATAAGGTCAACATTCCTGACTAAGCAGGTCACAGCGCTTGGGCAGTCTCCACGGCTGACCGCTCAGGAGCTGCATCAGGGTTTAAAAGCAGTGTCCTGGGCCAATAAGGGGCTACTAGGAGAACCTTGGCCCGGTCCTGCCGTTGGGAAGGCATATAACAGTTGGCCACTGGTGTGCCAAGGCATCTACCACCAGCAGGTCCTCGTCTCCTATTATGGAAAACTATGGACCTGTCTGAGGTCGAGGATCGGTCTCAGTCCACCATCTCGCTTGGGCACTCGGAAGTATCTGGAGTAGAACCCTAGAACCCTTCCTCCAACTGGAGGGGCTCTATCATGCAGATAGCCCGTTTTTGCAGCAGAGCCACCACCGTGGTGTCCTGTGGGTCCGTGACTGAAGTTACAGTCATGCCCCAAAAGGCAGGGGGACCGTGCTTGAACTGTAATGAGTAGCTGGTCTGAACAGTAGTAAGCACACAGATGCTGCTGGGGCCAAGGGTGCCAGTTTGCTGCTGGTTTGTGCACTGGGGGTGGTTGCTTGGGAAGCAAGAACACCAGCTCCTTTGTGGATTCCCATGCGCGGTGAGAGCGCTGCAGCATCTCGTCCACCGTGGGACCAAAGGTATGCTCTGGTGTAACAGGGGCATCCAACAGCGGTGCTTTGTCCAGCAGCCTGCCTATTCAGTCTTGACAGACGGAGCAGATTCTTCTTAACCATGCACGCCTCATCCAATTCTTCTGGTGATGGCCTGTGGCTGTCAGAGATGGACCTCAGCAAACAGGACTGGTAGGCTACCAGAATACTATTAACCCTGGTCCGACATCGCAATTTTCCCTTTCCGGTCCAATGTCGGACCCTGTCCGACATCATCAAAAAGACGCAAAAAACAGGTCTCTAGTCGTTTTTTCTCCTGAAAAAGCCGAGAAAACCATTCAATGGCTGAGTGAGACCGAGAGGAGCCGAGAGAAGCCGAAAAAAAAGGGGTGTATCTCATGAATACTGATAGACCCGACACCACATAGATAACACTGACATAAACAAAGAAGATAGCTGCTTCCGCATCCAGAGCTCAGAGAATATTACAGACATTTGCAGAGCTTTTTGAGATGTTATAGTAATAAAATAACGACTTGGATCGCATTATTGAGGAGTTTGGTGATAAAATGAGTGATCAAGAGATGATTTATCGGTATGTACTATTATTACGAGTTAATTGAAAAATATAGCGAATGAGGGGTGGGGCGGTGCTGGAGATGCAGTACTGAGTGTCCTGTTAATATGCAGTGCCTTTTAAACCTGTTTTACTGAGAAAAAAAATACTTTTAAACAGCGCGTCTAAAATAAACTCTGTGTGTGAAAATAAACTGGACCTAACGCGCCTGAAACACACTGAATAAATGGACCGCAAAGGGTTGAATTTGCCCAGCCATGCGGCGAACGCACTGGCTGAATAGGCACGCTTGAGGATCACCGCCGAGACCCGGCACTGCTTATTGGAGCAGATAGCGTCCTTGGATAGGAGCGCTAAATTAGGCAATTGAAGCCTTTACAGGCGGAAATTGGGCCTGGCCAGCTTCTACACATCGTGCACCCTATATAGGGTGTCCATAGACCGGGAAACAGCAGGAGCTGTAGCTGGATGACCCCAGGACAACTGGATCTCAAAAAGAAAGTCTGGGTGCACTGGGGGGGACATGGGAGAGGTGGTAGGCTCGTCATCAAAGATGGACTGCCCTGTCTCACCTGCTGTAGGCCAGGGCACTTGCAAGACTGCAGTGGCCCTCTTGATCAGTGGTAAAAGCTCTGTCGACAGGGAGAGCTTAACCGCAGGGGCTGTGCTGTCTGACTCCACTTCCTCAGACGGGAATGCTAGCTCCTGTTCGCCCCCCTCCTCAGAGGTGGTGATGGACAGCATGTCATCCTGCTGCGCTTATTATTATTATTATTATTATTTATTTCTTAGCAGACACCCTTATCCAGGGCGACTTACAGTCGTAAACAAAAATACATTTCAAAAATCACAGTACAAGTATTAATACAATTAAGAGCAAGATAAAATACAATGACTTTGGTTCTAGCAAGTACAAGTATATGACAAAATATGATTCAATAACGGAGCAGATAACAGTGTCAGTGATATTTATATCAGGATATAATTAAATACAAAATACTACAGATTAAATGACACTTGACAGATTACAGTACTCTAAAGTACAGGATTAAATGCAGTAAAATAGGGAGCAGATAAGAGCAAGTAAAGCGCATTTAAGGAAGAGTGATAAGTGTCCAGAGGGAAAAGAGGAGTTCTACAGGTGCTGTCTGAAGAGGTGAGTCTTGAGGAGGCGCCAGAAGGTGGTCAGGGACTGGGCAGTCCTGACATCTGTAGGAAGGTCATTCCACCACTGCAGGGCGAGGGTGGAGAAGGAGCGGGCTCTGGAGGCAGGGGAGCGTAGAGGAGGTAGAGCCAGTCTTCTAGTGCAGGAGGAGCGGAGAGGTCGAGTGGGGGTGTAGGGAGAGATGAAGGTCTGGAGGTAGCTTGGTGCATCCTGGTCAAGGCATCTGTAGGCGAGTACAAGAGTCTTGAACTGGATGTAAGCGGTGATCGGGAGCCAGTGGAGTGAGCGGAGCAGTGGGGTTGCGTGGGAGAAGTGAGGCAGAGAGAACACCAGGCGAGCAGCGGAGTTCTGGGTGAGCTGGAGCGGACGGGTGGCCAGCCAGGAGGGAGTTGCAGTAGTCTAGGCGGGAGAGTACCAGAGCCTGGACCAGGAGCTGGGTGGCGTAGTTGGTGAGGAAGGGTCGGATTCTTTGTATGTTGCTCAGGAAGAATCGGCAAATGCGTGCCAGAGTGGAGATGTGCTGGGAAAAAGAGATGCAGGGGTCAAGGGTGACTCCGAGGTTCTTAGCTGGGGAGGAGGGAGAGAGTGTGGTAGATTCCAGAGGAACGGAGATAGAGAGATCAGAGGAGGGGGAGGAGGAGGGGACAGGCGGCGCCGAACGTTCATGCAGTGGGACGTAACAAACAAAAGGCTGTAGTGCACAATATACGCGTAATTCATTATTTTAAAACTATTAAAGCACAAAGAAATTATCGCATAAATTATATAAAACACAATAATTCACGAAAATTATAGTCATAAGCAACAAGTACTTATCTGAGAGGCTTCTCCTGTCAGGTCAGTTCTTGAAAGGAAAAATTGCACTGAGGTCTGTGAGCGCTGTCATTTTATGCCCTCAGGAGCTGGCCTTGACTGTGTCACAGGCTCAGCTGAGCAGCTTTGCTGTAGAATATTCCGGTTTGGGGTCTTTAGGAGGTAAACACCTATTCGGTAATGGTTACATTTCGTACTTGAAAGGGTACCTCCTGTTATTAAATCTCCATTAAGTAATTTTGGTTCGACAGATTACCTCATTTGTCTGTCGTTCTGCCGGTAAATAAATAACAATAATAACATATTTCAATATTTTTGGTAACCACGTGAAACTGAAAATAAAAATACTATAAAATATATTATCCTATAGTTCTGCTAAAATCCTCACTAAATAACATTATGTTAACAGGGTTTTAAATTTTTTTATTTTTTATAAAACAATAGTGTACTATTGTAGTTTTTTTAATTTGGAAAATTCCAGCAAAGGTTAGGGAAAACACAAACAGCATGTTGCCCTTGGAGATCTCATTATGTAAAATGCTTCCTGTGTTTGATTGCAGTGACCGCTGTGCAATTTCCTTGCAGATAACTTGTGTTTCTATGATGCTCAACTGGACAAGTAGCTCCAAAGCAGTCCTGATTATTATTCTGCACAATTATTACTTGATTAAATGTGAATTGACAACAAGGACATTGAAACAGTTATATGTGTTGCATTGTGTTGCTCTGCAAATATAATTCAGCGTAATAAATCTCTAAAAGTAGTCAATCTTCTCAAGTCCTTGAATGTAATATTATATAATTGATAAAGAAAACATTTTTAAGTAGATTAGTTTCAAATCTTGTAGTTACTTTACAGTACTAATTTTCTGTTATATACTTATAACAAAGTTATGGAAAAACAACATGAATTTAACAGTTATCCTGATCATAGAATGCTCTGCAAAAAATGTATTAAATAATCTAAGGTGTTTATTTGATCAACCTTATACCCTACAACCCTGGTGCATTCCTTGGTCTTGTAAAATGCTGTGGTTTATCCTGGCAGGGCATCGGTTGATCATATCTAATTGTTTTACTCTTTAGATAAATTGTGTTGTGGGAAAATAGCTTCCCTCGAGTTAAACTTATTTAATACATAGCTTTAAAAATAAATTTGAAATTGTGCAGTTTTTTGGTGTTTGACAATAGTAAAGCTATACATTTTTTAATAATCCTATTATATTATGGGGAACCCTTATTTAGAAGTCTCCATCAAATGTAAATCCTTTAATAATTACCACACTGTACCCATTTACATAACTGCAAGACAATGCACCTTGTTGTGACTTACTGCCTAAATACCACAACATATTATATATATAGTTGTACTGTGTACTATATGGGATTAATTCAAATATTTATTTGCAATATATGCCAGCGGGAGTTACATAAATATATAAGTCCAATGTGTAGTCCAAATGCATAGGTTTAGAAGATAGATTTTCTGTGTGCACATACAGTACTGTGCAAAAGTTTTAGGCAGGTGTGAAAAAATGCTGTAAAGTAAGAATGCTTTCAAAAATAGACATGTTAATAGATTATATTTATCAATTAACTAAATGCAAAGTGAGTGAACAGAAGAAAAATCTAAATCAAATCCATATTTGGTGTGACCACCCTTTGCCTTCAAAACAGCATCAAGCATCAATTCTTCTAGGTACACTTGCACACAGTTTTTGAAGGAATTCGGCAGGTAGGTTGGCCCAAACATCTTGGAGAACTAACCACAGTTCTTCTGTGGATTTAGGCAGCCTCAGTTGCTTCTCTCTCTTCATGTAATCCCAGACAGACTCGATGATGTTGAGATCAGGGCTCTGTGGGGCCATACCATCACTTCCAGGACTCCTTGTTCTTCTTTACGCTGAAGATAGTTCTTAATAACTTTCGCTGTATGTTTGGGGTCGTTGTCATGCTGCAGAATAAATTTGGGGCCAATCAGATGCCTCCCTGATGGTATTGCATGATGGATAAGTATCTGCCTGTACTTCTCAGCATTGAGGAGACCATTAATTCTGACCAAATCCACAACTCCATTTGCAGAAATGCAGCTCCAAACTTGCAAGGAACCTCCACCATGCTTCACTGTTGCCTGCAGACACTCATTCGGTACGCTCTCCAGCCCTTCGCGAACAAACTGCCTTCTGCTACAGCCAAATATTTCAAATTTTGACTCATCAGTCCAGAGCACCTGCTGCCATTTTTCTGTACCACAGTTCCTGTGTTTTCGTGCATAGTTGAGTTGCTTGGCCTTGTTTCCACGTCGGAGGTATGGCTTTTGGCATAAGTCTTCCATGAAGGCCATTTCTGACCAGACTTCTCCGGACAGTAGATGGGTGTACCAGGGTCTCACTGTTTTCTGCCAGTTCTGAGCTGATGGCACTGCTGGACATCTTCCGATTGCGAAGGGAAGTAAGCATGATGTGTCTTTCATCTGCTGCAGTAAGTTTCCTTGGCCGACCACTGTGTCTACGGTCCTCAACGTTGCCCGTTTCTTTGTGCTTCTTCAAAAGAGCTTGGACAGCACATCTGGAAACCCCTGTCTGCCTTGAAATTTCTGCCTGGGAGAGACCTTGCTGATGCAGTATAACTACCTTGTGTCTTGTTGCTGTGCTCAGTCTTGTCATGGTGTATGACTTTTGACAGTAAATTGTCTTCAGCAACCTCACCTTGTTAGCTGAGTTTGGCTGTTCCTCACCCAGTTTTATTCCTCCTACACAGCTGTTTCTGTTTCAGTTAATGATTGTGTTTCAACCTACATATTGAATTGATGATCATTAGCTCCTGTTTGGTATAATTGTTTAATCATACACCTGACTATATGCCTACAAAATCCCTGACTTTGTGCAAGTGTACCTAGAAGAATTGATGCTGTTTTGAAGGCAAAGGGTGGTCACACCAAATATGGATTTGATTTAGATTTTTCTTCTGTTCACTCACTTTGCATTTAGTTAAGTGATAAATATAATCTATTAACATGTCTATTTTTGAAAGCATTCTTACTTTACAGCATTTTTTCACACCTGCCTAAAACTTTTGCACAGTACTGTATGTCAATATTCTTTAATGGGTTGAAAAAATAAATAGAAGAAAAGGATGTAAAAGTGAAAAAGCATGCACAACTAAATTATTAAACAACCACAAACATCATGAAAGGATTTCTTTTTAATGAAGGAAAGAAGAGACCTAGTTAAAAGGAAATTATAATGAAAGGCTAAGCAGAAGATGATTAATAATGCGAATCACTACTGGAGGATATGGCTGAAGGATCAGTTGTCCCACTGTAGGAAAAACTTAAAATAAAAACATATATATTTTATTCAAAATGTCAGTAAAGTATGCTACGGAAATGAAAGAAGTTAAAAGGGACCGTGTTTTCCAACAGGAAGCTGTTAGTAAATCTTTGATCAGAAATGCTAGGTAGTGCACTCCTCAAAGTTTTCCTTTGGGTATATTTTACATTTTACATTTAGGTTCTATACTGTCTAAACAGTATACAACCTAAATACCTTCTTCATTAATACTAGTAAAATAAGTAACTTTGTACTTTTGTATCTATCAAGTGTTTTCGACACAACAGGGTGTTGGTTGTGCTAGAATAACCGCATGCAGTTATTCTTGCACAACCAACACCCTGGAGTCTTATTGTGCTTATAAAATGGGTTACTACTTTTTTGGAAATAAAGATATAGACACATTTTTATTTAAAAATGAATATAGGTTTATTTTTTCCTAAATATATTACTACGCTAGAAAAAATAGTTCCAATAAATGTAATAGTTCCAATGAATTTAATAGATAAACAAATTATTTTTAATAATAAATGAAATAAATTATCAGAATATTTTAATTTGTAAAACTGTGTTTATTTCAGTCTTAGGTGCAGTTTTCCAGTCCATATTATTTTTTGTTTGTGCTGACCAATCATTAAAAACTGACACAGCCCAAGCGGTTACTTTTTTAGTATTCCGCTGTTCTTTATTGGCTTCAATTGTATTAATTTCAGCAGTACGGAGAGAGAGGTGTCTTGTAGTATTCACGGTTTCATTTTGTTCCTGACCTTTTTTTTTAAATGATTACTGTCGGTTCCTTTACTGAACTGTTGCGGTCTAAATCCTCCAGGAATGTGTGGACATTGGAGTCACCAAACAAGTTACAATTTACATGGAGGAAGTCTGGCATTGTATTATTGTTTTTAAACGTTCTTAAACGCTCAGCGCAATAATATCTGTTTGTAAAAGTCTTAGTTGCTGGGACTTGTTTTTACCTGTTGGTTGTACTGTAATAATTGAATGGCTTGGAATGCCTATCAGCCAATCAGGACGCAGATATCTTCCAACCCATGTTATAATTAAGTGATAGTGCCCATCGACGAGGGCTCTACCGTGTGATAATTGACAGCGACGGGAGTTATGCGTCCCGAGCCGAAGGCGAGGGCACTAACGAAAGTCAAGGTCAATTATCACACTGTACAGCCCTCATTGAGAGGGCACTATTGCTATTAGAAAACAATTTTTACTGTCGTTCTCTTAAAAAAAAAAAACACCTTAAAACCTAGATTTACCTTGAACTTGTACTGATTTGTCGAGTACCTTTCCACTAAGCAAAGACATTCTAAGAAAATAGTCCAGAACATTTTTTAAATATAAAAACAAGGATGGCATACATATAAAAAGAAAAACAATTGATTTTTATTTAGTAAATCAGTTTTTATTTTTTATTAACTTTAGGGTTTTAAACTCCTATTTATAATTTGGACATTGCCTGAATGAACAGAGCAATTACTGAACAGTTTGTGGACCATGGAGTCTGAACTACCAATACAATCTATCATTAAATAAAGTGTGAACTACCAATACAATCTCTCATTAAATACCACTCTAAAATGTCTACCATCAGCCAAAGCCTTTCTCTCCTGAATATATATATATATATATATACACACACATACAGTCACCTCCAAAATTATTCGCACCCTTGATAAAGGCTATATAAAATAAACAACACAGGTAATGAGCTATATTTTATGCTCAAATATATGGGAAAACCATATTCTTTTATTCTAATACAATTGCTCAGAGAAAAAGTTTTATTAACAAGTAATAAAACATTTTCTCAAAAAGATAGGTGTCACAATTATTGGCACCCCTAAAGATTCTTATAAATAAAATCAAAGAAAATTAAATCTACATTAACATTCTACTTCTTTAAGTTCATCTCAGTCTTAAGGAACTATATTGTTTCACTGGGGTATATAAATGAGGTAACACGCATATAAAATCCATTTGTCATCCATCACCATGGGGAAAGGCAAAGAACTCACAAATGAAAAGAGACAAATGGTTGTTGACCTTCATAAATCAGGCAATGGGTACAAAACAATAGCTAAAAAACTAAATATACCACTTACCACTAGTAGGGCAATAATTAAGAAGTTCAAAAACACTGGAACAGTGGTAAACTTACCTGGTAGAGGACGCAAGTGTATCTTGCCCCCACGCAGAGTGAGACAGATGGTTCGGGAGGCAAAGGGAAATCCAAGGGCCACAGTTGGAGAATTACATTGAGAATTACTTGGTTGCATCTTGGGGTCACCAAGTCACCAAATCTACAATTAGACACCACCTCCATGCCAATAGGCTATTTGGAAGGGTTGCCAGAAAAAAAAGCCTTTATTGAGAGCAACCAACAAACATAAGCGCCTGGAGTTTGCTAAACGGCATTGGCACTTTGATTGCAACCAGGTGCTATGGTCAGATGAGACGAATAGAGCTCTTTGGCCACTCACACCAGCGGTGGGTTTGGCATCGAAAGAAGGATGCATGTGCAGAAAAGAACCTCACACCTACTGTAAAATATGGTGGTGGATCTTTGATGTTATGGGGCTGTTTTGCTTTCACTGGTCCTGGGGCCCTTGTTAAGGTCAACGGCATCATGAACTCTACCCAGTACCAGGACATTTTAGCCAAAAACCTGGTTGCTTCTGCCAGGAGGCTGAAACTTGGCCACAAGTGGATCTTCTAGCAAGACAATGACCCCAAGCACACATCAAAATCCACAAAGAAAAGGTTAATTGACCACAAAATCAACATTTTGCAATGGCCATCTCAGTCTCCGGACTTGAACCCCATTGAAAACCTGTGGTTTCAATTGAAGAGGGCAGTCCATAAGCGCAGACCAAAGGATATCAAGGATATGAAAAGATTTTGTATGGAGGAATGGTCTAAGATCCCTCCCAATGTGTTCTCCAATCTCATTAAACATTATAGAAAAAGACTCAGTACCGTTATCCTTGCAAGTGGAGGGTGCACAAAGTACTGAAAACAAGGGTGCCAATAATTGTGACACTTCATTTTTTTTGGAAATAAATTTATAATTTGAGAAATGTGCAATTTTGGTTGATTCCATTGAATCATTAATAAAGTCAAATATATTCCACATGTTGGAAAATTACAATATAGCTCAGTACTGGTTTTATTTATTTTTTGCTCATCTTCATCAAGGGTGCCAATAATTTTGGAGGTGACTGTATATATATATATATATATATATATATATATATATATATATATATATATATATATATATATATGAATGGAGCAATATTTCTGAACTGTCTGTGTCTCGCTTTATTGCTGTTGAAAGATGCCATGTCTGTGACTCCAGTCGAGCTGACAGTCTGTGATTGGCTCTTGGCAGTTGCAGGTAACTTACAGGATTGGTTGCTTTCGTCAATCCAAACTATTGATTGGCTCGTTTTGGTCAATAATAAATTAATTTGGATCAATTGTGTCTTTGTTTAGTATTTACTGTCCAATAGATGTGAAAACACAAAAAATCAAAAAGAAAGTCAGCACTTGCATGGATTGATTTTAAATTTGATTCACAGTTGGTGCTGAGAAGTTCCAGCGGACATCTACTGTCTATTAGTGCCCGCTAGAGCTGGACGCTGATTGGCTGACAGTACTGAATCAGGACGCAGATATCTCCCAACCCATTTTATAACAGAATTTAATGCCCACCCTGAGGGCAAAGCCTGAAGGGGTTATCCAAGGATCCCACCCACAGGGTTACAGTTACATTTATCACACACTGCCCCATGCAAGCATTTTTTTTTCTGACAGAGTTTTAAAGTTCTGTGTTGCTTGTTGTGGGGGGCTTACTGGATGAGCCCACTGAAAAAAATTGCAAAATGTAAATCACCATGACATGAAAATCACAAACAGCGGTGAGGAAAAGGTTAAACATTTTAAACTTGTTTTAAAATATCTAATTTATATCAACACCACAAAAACAGATACAGACTGTTAAAGGCAGTAATCAAAATATTTGTTGAATTTATTATTTTTGACAGTTATTGGCGAACCATCAAATGAACCCTGTAAGACAGCAGGGAGGGGGTTAAATCCTCCCTGCAGAAAACATGTGCAAAGGCATGTTTGTTTAGTTTAATTGTTTATTGTTTAATTGTTTAATTTTCAGTTGATAATTATTTGACTGTTAATTATCCCCTGCACCTGGTGGTAATTGTAAATTAGAACCAGGTGCAGGGTATTTAAGAGAGGCAGTCAGTCTGCTCACCCAAACGTTTTAAACAGATTAGCTAAAAGAGCAGCTCCTTAAGCCCAGTTAGCAGAAATGCTTCTCATCATGTCATACTAGTCTATAACATTCAGCCGTAGTAACTTGCACCAATCCAGAAATACAGTACTAATAGTACTTTTTATAATACCTATTCAGATCCTGTACAGTTTCAGTGATCCGGTTCAATGAGAAAATGAACATGTTGTTCCAACAGGGAGAAAGCCTATTTTAAGTTCCAAAAAAACATGCATATAGAATGTATACAGACTGTACTGCTTGAGGGAGATTTTAAATAAGATTAGCCTGTTTAATATAATTCTATATCGCCTTATAAAAGTTTGTAGAGCATTGTAAAAGCATAGAGCAAGCATAGTAACGCATAATGAAGCATGGTAAACTACAGATAAGTATAGTATAGCAGGCACTGAACAGACTTGTTCATTGAAGGATAGCGGGGTGGCACACTCTAGCAGCGGAAATGCTGCTAAGGGCAACGCTGGCAGTGGCAATGCGGACAGCGGCAAAGCTGTCAACAGACGTGCTCCTCCAGCTGGGGCAATCCTGGCAGTGGCAATGCTGCCATTGGCAATGTTGGCAGCGGCAATGGGCTCCAGCCTCAGAATTTCCGACAGCGCAACTGCTGCGTGTGGAGGTGGTCTCCTCACCTCTTCCCCCTTCTCTGTAGCCGGCAGTTACCTTTTCTTGGGCTCCAGCCCCAGGGTTTCTGGCAGCGCTACTGCTGCTACTGAATACAGCAAAGCTCCGGGTAATGACAAGCAGTCATCCCCGGGCGGTGTTGTGCAGGCCTCCCCGGGCGATGGCAAACCGGCATCTCGAGGCGATGGCAAACAAGCATCACTAGGCGATGACGAGCAGGCCTCCCCAAGCGATGGCGAGCAGGCCTCCCCAATCGATGGCAAGCAGGCCGCCCCAAGCGATGGCAAGCAGGCCTTCCCAGGCGATGGCAAGCAGGCCTTCTCAGGCGATGGCAAGCAGGCCTTCCCCGGGCGGTGCGGAACAGGCCCACGTGCATTGTGGGCTTGGCCTCCCCTAAGCTTTGCAGGCTTGACAGCCCTAGGTGATGCAGGCTTTACAGGCTCGGGCAGGAGTTGATCCTTGGGAGGCGATGGTGGGAGCAGATCCATGAGATGTAACTTCAGCTCCTCTGGTGGTGGTGGAGGGAGCAACAGGTAGTCTCCCTCCGGTGGTTGAGGTGGGAGCAACAGGTAGTCTCCTTCTGGTGGTGGAGGCATGAGCTGCAGGTAGTCTCCCTCTGGCGGCAGAGGTGGGAGCAGCAGGTAGTCTTCCCCTGGTGGCAGGTAGTCTTCCTCTATAACTGGGGACTGGTGCGGCTCTCCTTCGGTCTCGGGGGACTGGTGCGGCTCTGCGCTGGTTGCTCAAGCTCCTCCCTCGTGGGAACTGGACGCTTGGACTCCTCCCTTTTGGCCGCTGGAGCTGGCACCTGCTTATTACCCTTCTTCCGGGAACCGCAGCACTCACAGTAGTACCACTGCTTTGGGGCAACTGTATCCACCGCCATTCTTCTTTTTTTTTTAAAAACAACAACAACAAAATCCTCTCAAAAATAAAACTGTGTACCCGCAGTACTTCTCCAGGCCTGAGTGATGGTGGTGCTGTTATCCCACTTCTTTCACCATATGTGAACATAATGGCTGGTCGTGACGTCAGGCCAGGAAGTGAATCGACTGCGAGGTAAGCGATGCTGCACGTTTTATTAATAAATAAAAAGTTTAAACAAAACAAAACACTTTGCAAAAACAAACGGCACGTTGGCCAAAACAGACAAACAAAACACAAACAGAACAAGCACTAAACACAACAAGTATCGCACTGGTATTAAGCCAGCACGAGTAGCAATTGTTATTATTCTTTTTAGTTTCTCTGTACTCACGTTCCGCCTGAACAACCAACCAGACAGGATCCCAGCGAGAGACAGCAACCTGTAAGTATTATTTCTGGGGTTGGGGTATGTAGCATTTAAGCAGGTTGTAACATTAGGGTTTAAAATCACGTTATTTGCTAGGGGATTAGGGACCGGTGAAAAAGCACCAATAATCTTTCTCACAAACATGCAAATGGCCAGAGAGGAACACTGGCATAGATAAAAGTAAGTTTGTTAGTAAAGAATACAAGGTTTCCCCTTGGCTCAGGGAGAGCCGTCCTCTCAGAGGGTGGGGCCCTCTCAGATGTGAGACAAGGCTGGAGAGCATGTATGCGGGCCCCAAGGGGAACACGTGACAGAAAACAGAGATTTGAGAAAAATGCAGGGTTGCTCCCTGGTTCAGAGAGATACCGTATTTGCGGAGGTGGGACCAAACCAATCGTTCTCCAAGGCTGCCTCTAGGAGAACATTCCTCTTGGAGGTCGAAGCCAGCTCAACTGGGCCTAATATTGGGAAGTGACGTTGCTTACTCCCAGAGGGAGTCCGTTGCAGAGGTGGCGCTGCATTTGGAGGAGGGGAGGAAATGGAAAACGCAAAAAACAGACAGAGAATGAGCGCTCGACCCAGGGCTTAAATAGGGAGGTTAATTGATAGATTAGCTTGATCGATTGGCTTAACTACAGAGGAGCCCCTGCAACTGCTCCCTGAATAACACCTAAAGGTTACAATTAAACTTATTCAACACATTCCAATGTTACTGCTGTAATCAAAAACACCCCATTAGAACTGACATAACCATGTCTAAATTTTAAATACATGAGGTATGCCAGAGTGTAACCTGTACCCTTGCAACCCTCTGGCCCTAGTGGAATTAAGTAATAACTTTGCTCTATGTGGTATTTCTTAGTCTTTGATAAAATGTGTTTTTTCTTACACCCAATAGGGTCAGAGAGATTCAGGGGGACACGTTAATGGTAACACTGTAGTACCTGATATATTTTGATTTTGATGCGATGACAGAAACAGAAGAGAAATTATATGAAATTAATGTTAACAAAAAGAATACATTGGAATACATTAGATGAAATCTGATACTCATTAAATTCAGACTGTGTCATAAGGAATTAGGAAGTTCTATTTTAAGTAATTTTATAATAAAACCGATAATGCCCCTGAGAAAAATACAGCTTAATTATTTAAAATGTAAAGACAGTAAAAAAAAAAAATTGAAAAAAAAAATGAAAATATGAAGCTACTTTCACATTTCTTCCCACTTTTAATCACCCAGTTCCAAAGAATGAATTTTTAGAAATAGAAAATTCTATATTCTGAAAATGTAGATGGTAATATTATAGTATTGATTGAAGTTGCATGAGTATGTTGAATGTGTTTACTATATTGTTCATGCTGGTACACTGAAATCATAATTCATGCCTGACGCCAGGCTGTACCATTAGACAGACTCAATCAGTAAATTAAACTGTTTCTTAATCTGTCTTTGAATTTACCCTTTCAAATTCTGTGTATGCTCAACTACCAGTATGTTTAGACTACGGTATTCAAATTAATTAAATATTTGTTTTACTAAAATATTAATACAACAGCAATACAGTAGATATTTCAGATTGAAAAATAACCAGATCAGGTTTGTTCAGAAAAGAGTTCAGCCAAAAATATCATCATACAGCAGGTAGGTTTACCAACTTGAATTCCAAAATGTTGAGACACTTAAGGAAGACATTAAGACAGCTGAGTAGGATCTTTCCTAAAATAGCACCAACCCTTGAGGCACTTTGGAAATCTAGTCTTCCACACTCTATCAAGTTAATGAAGGCAAAGCACAAAATCTTGGCAATCACTGAAAACGTTGTGCCTTGAGCATCCAGACACTTAGAACATAATCTGAGTTAATGCCAGTATTTCCACATGCACAGTGTTGCCAGCCTTTCTTATCTTTAGGGGAATTAACCCCATTTCCTATCCTTAATTAGAATCCCTTCCCCTGACTCATTATCATTGTTTAGTTTACATTTTCATTGCTCTAAGTTAGTATAACTGATGAATCTCTGTGAAGGTTTCACACTACTATACAGAGCAGTCCTCTCATCTATGTTGGTGCAAAGATGTTGAAATCCTCTGATGCAATTTAGAGGAAATATTAACATAGTTTAGTAAAGCAGGACGGCATAGCATGTGTTAAGCAGCGTACTGACTGGAAAGGGGCTCTATCTTTCCTTATACTGAATTAATTGGCTAAATTGCTTCATTTTTTTAGATGTAATGCTAGGGTAGTTACTCATTAAGGAGTACCTAGCTTGGCGAATTAATCAAACTTTAAAAGCCATGCATGAGAGAACAAAGGAAAGACATTCTGGAGATGGATAGCAAAGTACCGACTGACTTCTGCGTTTTGAACAAGGATGAAAGCATGGCAGCCTTGCCATTATTTGGAATTGTTTTATTTTCTTTCCCCCCTTGGCAGATCACAGTAGAGAAATTAAGAAAACGCACTGAAAAATTGGGTTCCCTTTTTGTTACTTATTTTAAAAACACTCAGACTCTGTTTTGTTTTAAGACTGTCTAGGACAGATGCCTTACCACCAATAAAACCTGTTCCTCATTTATTGAACCTGTACATTGTTATTTTTACTTTGTCATGGAAAGAGACTTATAAACCTGTAAAACTCCAATATTGTCTTGATAGTACAATAACTTTACAGCCCATCTGTTCTGTCTAAATATTTTGAAACCCTTCACATTGGAAGTTAATAAGAACATTCTATTATGGCACCACAATTATAGTAACAGAGTAGATTACACTCACACAGTCTCAGGTGTCTTGGGGAAAACATATACCCTGAATCTGCAATTTTTTTGTAAAATAATTGAAATTTAAAAAAATTAAACCCATATCCCAACTGAGGAGCTGTCAGGGTGTCATTATGTAGCAGAATGTTGCCAATGGTAAAAAAAATTGTAACAGCATGCAAGCATCAACCCTGTATACTTTAGCATACCAGCTCAGTGGCTGACAGGTATAATAAAGTAGGTATAGTGTGCAATGAACAGCAAAAGTTGTTAATCTGACAGACTCAAAATCAAATCTAACTGTGACAAAAAAAGAGAATTACCTTGTTGCTTTGTCTTTTAAAATGGTACCTTCACGCTAATTATTCCTACAACTAGTTCAAAAGTTTTTTTGTTTTTTTTAATTATTAATATTTGAAGGATAATGAGGGGAACATGTCATAACATGCTTGAAGAGTAAGTAGCAGGGTTCCAAAAAAATATAGCATTACACGTCCGCTCTGGTGCACAGATAGTATAAAGATTATTTCCCAAATTGTCAAACAGGTAAAACAGCAACAATGATCCATGATGTGGTACGGAACAGAAAAGCCAGAGCACTTTTTTTTTATCGCTTTTCCTGCAGTGATTTAAAGGCCAGATCTCAAACCCCAGTGCACTATATTGGACATTTTAAAAATAAATTTAAAACAGACTTTAAAGTTTTTATGTGTAAAAAGTTGTCAGGATGTTAACAATGAAAAGAAAAATTACAGGTTTAAACAGTGCTTTGCATTTATTTAGCATTAGCGACATGCTATTAAGACTGCTCTACAGTAGGCCTACTGTTTTTGCATTCCATGAGAATACATGTAGTAGTGAAATGACATTAAGGAGCAAATGGGAGCTATAATCAGTTTTATTCTGCCCCAAACTCTGACATACAAAACACCCTCAAGTCAAATGCAACTGGTAACACAATATCCCCCCAAAAAAAACATGTGAAGTTTGAACAATTGTCAAATTACTGTCTTCTGATACATGGTGCTTTCTATGACTAACATGAACCAGTAAAGAAGATAAAGAATGAGATATTTTAATAGTTTCTAAATGTTAGCAAAGGCTACACTTGGACATACAACACATTTGTATTAATACAAAATACTTATCAGAAGCATTTCCAAAAATGATTTTTTTTCATACTCAGCTTAAGTAGAATTATGCGTTTGGCATGTCTGATTATTTATTTATTTATTTTTCTGTGGTGGCTCAACTACATGTGACAGTTACATCATCCACTATCTTGTAATCAGCTATACATAGGGTTTCTGATACAAAAACAATGAAATCAGTGTATATACAATAAATACTGGAAAAATTCTCAAAATGGTTACTCAATTCACGTTGACTTGACCTCTTCCCCATGAAAAAAAAAAAATACTTTCAATTTTGTTTTTTTTCTTTTTTTTAAATCCCAGTGCAGTTGGGCAATGTCCCTCCTTCCTGACTCTCATTGATTCATTGGTTCTGAATACTTTAAATCTACCCCAATTACTCAGTGACAGCAAATTATTTTCTATTGGAGGATTGTAACACGCTTGCGAGATTTAAAGCAAGATATTCTTGCTGGCGAGATTTAAAGCTGTATCATTGTACGATAGGGACTACTTACACAGTCATGGAATTCAAAACAGAATTGCAAATTGTGGCGAAATGTAAAAAAAATGCCTAAACACGAGAAGAATATGCCTGTGACCATAAGGATTTCATTGTGGAAGACAGCAAAGGAAAGAAGGTACAACTGAAGTGTACTGTTGAGTTACTATATACATTTTGTAAAGCACGTTGTATGGGTAGGGTGAAACATATTAAACATCATGGTAAACTATGGTGAACGCATAGTACAACCAAGAGAAAAGCATGGGAAAACTGCAAAATGACCATGCACATGTAATGTGGGGCAATTCCATGAAAAACAGTACAAAATAGTTGGAAAAAAAAAGTTCAGTTTCTGCAGAAACAGTTAAGAATCATATAACACAAAGTCACTAGATTACATAATACACATTTGTATGCTTCTTGTTGGGTCATGTGACCTGGCAGCCATTTTGGAAAATTGTACAGTTGTTGACATAATTTAATGAAAAAATACCCTTATGCAATCAAGAAGCATCTGTAAACAAGTTAACATCTCATGAGAAGCAAGTGGTTGATTTATATAGTGGACTAAGTAAGGTAAGCTTCCATACTATTTTATATTTTATATTAATCAATATTTTACAATAAAAAAGTGCACATGGCAATGTTACATCACTTACAAATTAATATATAACAATTCTTGTACTTAATACAAGACACTTTAGAATTTTTGTGATTACTTTAAGTTCTCATACACAACCGGTCAAAAGTTTTAGAACACCCCCATATTTCCAGTTTTTATTGAAATTTAATCAGTTCAAGTCCAGTGAATAACCTGAAATGGTACAAAGGTAAGTGGTAAACTGCCAGAGGTTAAAAAAAAAGTTTCGGTTACCAAAAACTGAAAAATAATGTACATTTCAGAGTTATACAAAAAGGCCTTTTTCAGGGAACAAGTAATGGGTTAACAGCTTACAGCTGTTCTGCAGCAATGGAAGTAAATTAAGCCTTGAAAGTTGATGCTAACAATTCCTACAGGTGTCCCAACTTTTGTTGATTACTTACAAACCCTCTGTCTGTATAAAAGCAGTGTTGGAACAGACTGTGTTACTACACCCTCTTAAGCATTATTTGGACAGTATTGTACTGCAGGAAGTAGTATATTGCTATCATAATGGCGAGAAAAGGCAATTAACAAAGGAAGACAGACAGACCATTATAACCCTTAAAAGTGTAGGTCTTTCCTTTAGAGAAATTGCAAAGAAAGCCAAGGTGTCAGTGAGTACAGTTTCCTACACCATCAAAAGGCACTTGGAAACTGGAAGAAACTCTGACAGGAAGAGGTCTGGCAGACCCAAAGCCACAACAGAATCAGAAGACAAGTTTCTGAGAGTCAACAGCTTGCGTGATAGGCGGCTCACAGGACAACAGCTGCAAGCACAGCTTAACACTGGTCGAAGTAAGCAAGTCTCAGTTTCAACTGTGAAGAGAAGACTTCGAGCTGCAGGTTTGACAGGTCGAGTGGCAGTAAGAAAGCCATTGCTAAGATGGCAAAATAAGAAAAAGAGGCTTGCCTGGGCCATGAAGCACCGCCAGTGGACTACTGAAGACTGGAAGAAGGTCTTATGGACCGATGAATCAAAATTTGAAATCTTCGGTTCATCACGCAGGATTTTTGTACGCCGTCGAGTAGGCGAAAGGATGGTTCCTCGGTGTGTGACACCAACTGTCAAACATGGAGGAGGAAGCGTGATGGTCTGGGGCTCTTTTGCTGGATCCAGAGTCGGCGACTTGCACAGAGTGAGTGGCACCCTGAACCAAAACGGCTACCACAGCATTTTGCAGCGCCATGCAATACCCACTGGTATACGCCTAGTTGGTCAGGGTTCATCCTACAGCAAGATAATGACCCAAAACATACCTCCAGGCTATGTCAGAACTACCTTAGAAGAAAAGAACAAGACGGCAGGCTTCAAATCATGGAATGGCCAGCACAGTCTCCAGACTTAAACCCCATCGAGCTGGTTTGGGATGAACTGGACAGAAGGGTGAAAGCAAAGCAACCTACAAGTGCAACACATTTGTGGGAACTTCTGCAACAGTGTTGTGAAGAACTTTCCGAACAATATTTGATTTCCATTGTAGAAAGAATGCCACGAGTGTGTTCGGCTGTTATATCTGCAAAAGGTGGCTACTTTGATGAGTCAAAAATTTAAATTTAGATTAAATTTTGTTAAACAAAACGATTCCATGATTTCTTTTTTATCTCCAATTGTTTATTTGTTTTATGCTTTAATTTCAGAGTACATTGAGACATTAAACTGCGTAAATTTCAATAAAAACTGGAAAAATGGAGGTGTTCTAAAACTTTTGACCGGTAGTGTACATGTGAACCCTTATCTGTTTCCAATATTTCTTCAATATGCATGTACATGTGAAGCCATCTTTAGGCAGGGTCAAAAAAATTAAAAAATTAAAACAATACACACCCCTTACGTAAACAGTTGTAGCAACAAATGGGAACATGTAACACAATAAAATAAAAAGGTCCTTATGTACCCTTTAACGAGAATCATTTGACAAAATCACCATCAAAAGTTCTCTTTTTTGCTAAGTCACTAGAGAAGGCAGTAAGTCGACTAAACTGGGCACTTCCAAACAGCCCCAGAAAGAAAAGTGTAGTGGTAAAGAAACTGGTAACTAAATTTGGTTTGGCTCTGGTAGATAAGCAAGCTTCCAAAAAAAGACCTGAGGTTGATGAAACAGAACGAAAGGTTTGTGCCTTTTATGAGTGATTCCGTGTCCCGTCAACTGCCTGGACGAAAAGACAGTGTTACCATCAGAAATGAAAACGGCACAAAAAAGAGAATGCAGAAAAAAGTGCTCATGATGTCTATTCTTGAAGCTCACCGCCTCTTCAAAAATGAATATCCTGATGTAAAAATCGGAAAATCAAAGTTTGCAGCATTACATCCCGTGCACGTTCAACCTATCTGTGAGAAAGACCACAATGTCTGCTGGTGTCATTACCATGAGAACACAGAGATACTACGAGATGGTTTGAAAAAAAGTTTGCCAAAATATCCCCAATGGTAATCTCCTAGTCAGTGAGTCAGTTTGCAACTGGCAGATGAAATGCTACCTTGGCCAGTGTGAAACATGCCTAGACCTTGATAGTTATATTGATCAGGTAATACAAAGAAATGCTATTGAAGATACAATTGTACACTACTACCAATGGATGGCTAACAATAAAAAGGAACTGCTTGAGTCAACATTACACAATGCCAAAGAAGAGCTCAAAACTCAGCTAACCATTCTGTGTTGCCACAGTTTTATTGCCAAGGGGCAACTTCACCAAATTATGACACTGAAGATGAATTTAAATGAATGTGAAGCTGTACTGCAGGAAGATTTATCAGAAAACTTAATATATAAAGCAGCAAGATGAAATAATGTCAGCTCACTGGATAACAGAAGGAGTGGCTGTTTGCAGCTGTTCTCATACCTCATTTCTAATTTCTTATTTACTTATATATATGCTAGGTTTATCCATTGGTAAAACTAGTTTGTCCAATCTCGCTTTAGGTAGTACTGTTTGAGACCAAGAAACACTACATTTCTGCTCTAAAAGGTTACATCAGTTACAATGAATTGCCCTTTGGTAAACATTTATAAGGGATGTAATACAGTACAATTATTGGATTAGTATACAGTGATTATACTGAATCACAAACTATCTTAGTAAAATAGAAAACCAGAAAAACCGGTTACTGTTGCTTTGCAATATAGGGAGTGTAATACCCCTTTCTATCAATGTTATTTTGCAAGAACAGCTTCTATGTAGCACTAATGAACCAATAGCTCACAACTAATCAGTTTACCATATTGGTGTACTGTATGGCTGACCTGAAGAATGATGATCTGTTACAAATGTAATACCCCAGTTCTCAATGCCGGCCCACTGATGGACACATCTTTGAAACACAACATCCCAGTGACCTTTTGACACAGGACAAAAACTTCCCAGGTTGGCCACATTAGAAAAAAAACAACTTATAAACATATTTTTCTTGGCCAGGCCCAGCCTGACATATTTTGAAGCCAGTTTCATTAGTTTGCTTTGAGTCCACTCATTTAAAATTACCATTATATAGTTTTTTTTTTTTATTTCAGTTGCCAAGAAAAAAAATGCTTGTGTATCTCCGGCCTTAGAAAATGCGGTGACACATGGAATTGATTGATTTAATTCTGCATAAAAGAATGGAGAACTTTCAAAGCAGTTTAACTGTACATGAGTTCCAGTTAACAATCATTAAGTATATATTTATTTTCCACATGGTATCAATTAATAGAGTTGTAAGGGTATTAATCACGTGCCTCATATTTTTTATTGCAAAACAGAATCTCTTATTTTATTTTTTGTAAAAAATACCAGTCTGCCCTTTAGAGAATCATATCTGTTGGACTGCTGTTGTAAAGGAAAACCCACAATAATCTGATGTCTTCTCCAGGGTCCAAATAATCACAAAATGAGTCTTCATTTAATGGGGTTTAGTGTTTGAGCTTTAAATGTGATCTCTGACTCCAGGCAGTTTTTACTCAGATACTTGAATACTGCATTTCAACAGGAATTGTAAATATTAACAGTTAAAGGCAGAATAATTAATGCATCCCTTTGAAGTGGATTAAGGGATTTCCTGGAGATATTTCATATTCCTGTGTGACTTTTATTTCAATGCCTTTTAATCCTCTCTTTCTGTTTCACATATATTGCATGGCTTTGAGGTTTGTATTTTTCATCAACTTGTGTGGTTTGTGAACACATACATTAAACAGCAATTAAAACTGCAATTAAAGTAATAGAAACTGAACTTTAAAAGTAACCAGATATGAAAACTAGATCAGTAATGTCAGTCACAAGATACTAAACTGTTCTCACTATCCAAGAAAATATGCAAGACAGTTGTCCTGAATATACGTAATACATCAGTTAAAAAAAAAAAGATTGATTTACGGAACACTTGTACTTCGACAATCTAAATAAAATATTCTGTATATTTTGACATGCCTTCGCCTTAGTGGGGTAAACAAAATGATTATGACCAATTCAGCACTTTCAATGTTTGTTTAAATGTGCCTTTTAATTAAAACTGACATGAAAGTTAAATTTATGTAAAGCTGTTAACTTGGTTAATTGTTTTTTGCCTATTTACATGGTAATAATGTAAATGAGTGCGATGTGTGAATTGCTGAGATCTTCAGTGCAAGTCCTTTCTTTCTACATACAGTACGCTTGTTTGTTAACATAAGTGAAAACTTACTTTCAGTCTTGCACGCATTCACATTTAGCAAAATAAAATCGAAATGAATGGCATTTTTACTTTTGATTTTGGCAAGCTAGATGATCCAACAGGGAATATATTAATAAGCTGAGGAACACAGGAGCTTTCAACATTGCAAACACAGGTTTGCATATTGCTTTCAGTATTACTCAAATGTTTCAGTAGGTAATAGTAATAAACATTTACAAATAAGTGTCTTCATACTATTAAATATTCACTTTTCTATTTTTAACATTCACTGGTAAGCAGGTCCTAGATATACATGAGGGGTAACTATTCAAACAATAGCAGATTTCATTAACTGTAACCATAATGCCATACTCTACCGGTCAATTCCATGTGTCACTAAACACTGTATTTGAACAATCCCAATCTAACCATTGTTGTGCTAGCTGGAAGCATTACAGTATCACTGTTATTGAGTGGGTGTAATAAGGACTAAGGATTGATATTTTCATCTTAAAATGACCTTTAAATTAATGATCAAAGAAGTGATCTAAATTATCTGCTAACCCAAACTGCAGCCTTAAATGAATTAATTCTGTGCGGTTCAAAGAGGTGGGAAGTACCTGATCCGTATTTAGTAATTTGGGTTGAACATAAAGCTTTCATTTTTCTTGATACATACCGTATATTGATTTATAATCACATTTGGGATTTTGCGTTCATAGCTAAATATATTTAGCCAAGAAGAAAGAAGAATTGGGGGGGGATTGAAGTCTTTAACATCTTAAAAGGAGTTGACCAAGTTAAACCTAACCAATAGCACAACACAGAATCAATCAGGACCTGAATTATAGATGGGCCAAATTACCTTCTCTCATTAACCTAAATGTTTTCCATCACTAAAAACTATTTCTAATTTATAACATTTATCTCTTTCTTGAGCAACATGTACTTGTATCACTTTTTTATGGGTGATGATAAAACACATTCCTTTTTCACTGCACAATTGTTTTTGGCTAAGGGATTGACATGTTTTGATTTGTTTGTTGGCACTGATTCTACACAGCCATGGAAATAAGATGTTAAATGTACTGCAATAGATAACAGATTAATTTTTTACTACACTGCAACCTGACCTGGAAACCGTTGAACAGACAAGGAACTGCCTGGATCTTTCAGTGAACATACTGCTTTGATTATAGAAGGCTATGATTATAGAAGTTGTTAAACAAATAGACAGTAATATACTTTAATGGTAATTGTTTTCAGTTATGAAATGACATTTTGGGTTGCTCTGTATTTTTCCTTTTTTGTTATTGTTTATGCCAGTATATATAGGCTTTTTCTCAAAGCCCTAAGGGTTATTTATGAGACAAAAACATGACACCAATGTTTCAGACAAGATTGAACTGTACACCCGCATAACTGTATACGTGATCATTAAGTGAAACTGGGTATCTATGCAAGAAAGTGCTAGGATAATGTGTTTTAAAAATGTGCAAATTTGAAGAATTGCAGACATGGGTACGACATTTATTTCCCATTAAAAAAATGTTTTCATGACTGAATTTATCGAATGACTTCCGTCAGACAACAACAAAGTGTTCAACTGAAAATAATTTTAGGAAGCATGAGGTTGTTTCTGTGTTGGTTTCATATTTAACAATGCACAGTAATGCATGGAAGCTTAAGGTAATTGGAATTGAAGATATTATGTTAAAATGACAAGTCTTCCACCTTAGGCCAGCCTTGCCTAGCATAAATAAATAATAAATATAACCCATATATGTTTAATTGTAAATTTTTTCCCTTCAGAGTACAGTAAATACAGAACGGGATCTACCTAGAATTTGGACAGAAGTTAACATACATTAATGCGATTTTCTAAACATAGTAATGGCGCAGCACAATTATTCATCACCCCTATGATAGTCTTGATACCCCTATGAACTATGTTTAACAGATATTTGGGTTGCACCATAACTGTACACTTCATATATTAGGCTCTTCCCATGAAAAAACTTCTCATTTCGTTTCGATTCAACATCAAGATGACATGGCTTAGGGTTTTTAATTATAAATAGTTCCACGGTTGCCTCTATCCTTGCATTCTGTCTGACTGTGTTGTTTAAAAGTGACATGGTGGACCGATGTATGGGTTGGGAAACATTGTATTCTTATTGTTCACCACCATGTGGCTCAAACATCTGATTGGCTAAATGGACTATTGAAATCCAGTATACAAAGTGTGTGCAGAGATAATATAACATCTCATTAACTCTACTTCTTGGCACTTGTTATCTTGTGAGCAGATATACACAGTGTTTCAGTTGTCCTAAGTAGTTTTAACTTTGATTCATTGAAAGAGAAATAATACTTTTTTGTATTTTTTTATTCCTTTTTATTTACAAAAATGAGGTGCAATCTATTTACTTTAGCAAATTTGGTTAGTATATGTTATGTACTGCACATTAGACTCTCCTACTGAAATTTCCAAGTTAATGCTAATTCTTTTTTTTTATTATAAGCATACAATGAGCACCAAGCTTTCTGGCTTTTTTTTTTTTTTTTTTTTTTACAAGACATGGAGATTAAACCAGCAAACACAATATTTTAACAGCTAACTGATTAGCTTTGGACTAAATGTTTTAAACAGAATTCTACATTTAAAATGTATAATCAAATAAATAAAAAGCAACAATACTAAATTTCAAACTGTTCCAAGTTATTATATATAAAACACTTTCATAACTTATTTGTGCATCTATGTTTTGCCATGCACATTTATTTATTAGGCATATTTAATTAATAAAACATGCAAAAACCTTGAAATCCTGAGGGGAATATACAAAACAAAAAAACTTAATGAACACTGTCATTAGTTTCACAGATTTCCATCTTTTTAAGCATTTCTAGTACTTATGACAAGGAGCAAACTCACGGTTCACTGATACATTGCATGATTTTAGAAATCAGTTCTTCTTTCTTGTCCTTTGCCTTCACAGAAACGCCACGCATCTTCAGCCAGGCTTGAAGAGTAACACTATTAACCTTTAAAAGCTACAAACAAAATAACAGTTTTAAACCTCATTCACCTCATAAAAAATGTGCATATGACCATAAAGGCTGGCAAGGGATGACCCTAGACCATTGGTTCCCAACCTTTTTCAATGTAGGGACCACCTTGGTGTTTGGATTTTTCCCACAGACCACTTGCATTTTTTCACAACAGCATTTTGAAACTAATTTGTATATGCATATGTATAAGTACATGTAGAAAGTAAAGTATTTATATAACGTACGTAACTTAATGAGATTCCTGGGCATGAATCTTCACTACCAATTCATCAAGGGATGTTGTCATTTTATGCATTGAAAGTTGCTGATGGCGGAGTTCCTGTTTCTTTTGTTTAAAAAAGTTATTTTTTTCACATTCTGAATATTTTGTAGATAAATGGCTACTCAGTTTTGCAGGATTAAGAGGTTTGTTTGACAAAACCTCCTGACAAATAATGCACTGGGGATTGGGTTGTCGTTGGATCCAGTAAATGTAAATACCAGTGCTGGTCCCAGCAACCGTTACCTTGTGTAGCAAATTAATCTATCCATTTCTAAAGCAACTTATTGCAATCACTGAGTCGCAAACTTCGCTCGATGTACACACCGGAATACGAAGATGAGGTGGGTGGGAAGCAATTTGAAAAATAAAAAAAATGATTGGAATGTATATAGGATGTTACATACCTCTTCTGGTGGGCTGTGGTGTGTAAATTAAACGAGATTGGTAGCGCAGTCAGTAGGATTTATAGCATTTTGGTTAAATATGACTGCGTCAAAACAGACTGTACACATTATTTCCAGTAGTGTTAAGAGAATTTCCTTTTGGCATATAGTCCTGTGAGATATTAAACCTAAAATAATAGTGATATTCCTATATCCCTGGCAACACTGTAGCACATATTTTACATTGTTGAAAATTAAAAGTACTAATAATGTGGTGTTAATGGTTCTTTTTTTGTTTGTTTATTTTAATTTTGTCATTCCAATCAAATTAGGAATATTCAATGCAGTGCACTACTTAGTCAGTATTTGTTTCACATAAGAAAGCTGTTTCAGTTAATGGCAGCTTTGAAGGTGATGCTTGGTACTGCATCAAAGGGAGCTGTAATATTAGTTTATAAACACCTGTAATAAAAGAAAACAGATAAAGGGGAAAAATGCAGACTACATACATATCTTATAATTATATATAATGTGGTGAACCCTTTAAGGACCAAGTGTTTTGGGCTATAGTTGACTCTCTTCCTATAAAAATTCACTAAAAATGTATTTTTTAAAGTAGCATCTTGGAATTGGTGTCCTTTTTTTAGAACACTCTGGGGGACATTATAAAGTACAGTGTGCTTTGGAGGGCACCATAGCCAGCCCATATTAGTTATTATTATTATTAGTGTTTCTTTATTTGACAGACGCCTTTATCCAAGGCTCATTAGCGCTCATTAAAATGTGGCTTGATATGTTAAAAAAGTCAGTAATTACACAGGGCTAGTCAGAAACATACAGGCTGCAAAGTGTACCTTTTTCTTAAAGCAGCAATGGAAAGGGGCCACACCTAAATGTTATATCTTGTAACAGCAGTACCCCACAGGGATTGTCCAGTCAAGCAATTCTGAATCAATTGGAGGCCAAGTCTACATTGATTCTCTCAAGAATTTGTTCTAAGGGTTACCATGTTTTTTCAAAAATAGTTGAACGGTTCTCAAGGTATTGGTAGGCTTGCTCCTTTTCAACACCCTTTTCTGACCAGCTGAGCTGATGACACCCTGTGACTGAGTAGGTCGGAGATGCTGGTCACTAATAGGAAAGCGTCAGGTATGACTGACATCCATTTCATTTGCTGTGATTTTCCTTAGCTGGGATATCCCCACCTTAGTCGCATTTGGTCAGCTGCTGGTCAGAAGCAAAGTTGAAATACACACTGAAATACACACTGGTATATGTATTTGTGTTACTTTAATACAGTGTTAAATATAATGGCTTTGATTATTTTATGCAATTGATAGAATACTCAAATACTTGAACGATATATCCGGTCATGAAAAAAGCACTTAATTTCAGCACTTGTTTAAATAAATAACTAGTCGCTCACAAATACATTAAATGCGTTTTTTGTTTCAATTTTCAAAAACTGGCACTCTCCCAATGGCCTTAGGTTACCTGTCGCTGTACCCGTATGTTCTTTAACATTTTCCGAAATTAAGGCATATAAGGCTTTTGCTGTACCTGATTATTTCTTGCATACTCTTCCACATCCACATCTTGAACAGCAGCTTTTGCTCTAGGTTTCTTTGGTTTCGATTCCAACCCACTTTCCTATTTACCAGAAAGTAAGTCACATAGTAAGTCACATAGTTAAGTTAATCGCTGTTTTTAATTTTCACAGCAAAAGACAATGAAAAACAAAGGTTCCATGCACCTATAGCTCCTTGCAGATATAATTTAGGTGCACATATAAGGTACTGAACAAACCTACATTACAGTTTTAAAAAAGTCAGTATGAGTTAGTTACCTTAAAGAAAAAATATTACCTGCCAGACAAAAGTATCATCAACATAAGCAACATAGTGGATTTGGGACAAACTTTGCACAGCAGTACAGGCAATAATGATCAGTACCTGAGGTTTTCTCTTTACGCTCTCATTCTTCTTTTCAGGCTGTGTTACCAGAGGCCCTGAGCCCATGGGCTTTGCAAGCACTGTTCCAATTTGATTGGACCGGTTTTGTGTAAACACATCTGTAGTCTAAGATAAAAGAACAAAAAAGTTAATTTGTAGAAAACATCTGTGAAACTCACTACTTGTGCTGCTATCTGGGATACAGTAGACACAATAAGATCCCCCAGATTTTTTTTTTTTTTTTTTTAATATACAGTAGTGAATCAACAAAGATATAAGATACTAACAAAACACTACATTTGGTATCTACTTAATAGACTTTTTAAAAGCAACAAATTAAAAAGTTGTATTTTCTCTATTGCATGGAAAACATATTTTGCAATATTTTATACAAAACAAACCCCAAAACAGCACAAGGAATTTAATATGACCTCCAGCACAGCTCATTTAATACCAACAAACATTTTCCCTCGACTTGCATGACACTGAGACAGAATTGGTTGTTCCTAGGCAAATTCAAGGCTTTGCATGGAAACACTGGAAGGTAACAGAATAGATTTTTTTAGGGCTAACCTGGGTGTCCACGAAAAAAAGGACTAATAACATAAATGTATCCCAGCCACAGCACAAGTCACAGATATGAGTGATAGGTCAGAATTTGGGTTGAACCAGCCAGTTTCGGCAGGAGTAGACTTACTTACTGTGCACATGAATTGAGGATGAAACTTGAATTAATGTTCTGACCATCATTATTGTAACAGTTGAATAGAGATACTGTCAAAGAAACATATTCAGTGTTTTGGAAAAGATAAAAAATGTACCAACATGTTTAACTGCATGCTTAATTTCACAGTGAACTTCACTGATGAAATATGTAGGAATATACTTAAAATCTTTAACTAAGTCATTCTGGACTGTAAGTGAAGTATGTGTCGACTTTGTAGTGCCAGATGTATAAACAAAAACCAGCAGGATGTATTTTAAAAATTTAAGTCCAAAGGGTTGGTCCTGGCTTTTATCACTAGCAGGTGGATATGTAAGTAACAAAATAATAATACCAAAAAAAAAAAAATAATAATAATAATACAAAATGTCAAAACATTTGAACTTCTCAATAGTTTTTAGTCATTCAAGTAATAATATATAGGCTAGAGTTTTTTCATACTTTCTAAGATTTGTGAACTAAGCAATATGATATTGCTTGATTTATCTCTAAATCTAGAGGCCCAGTTTACAAGCATTCCTTACTTTGAAGCTGACCTTGCTGAGAGGTTTTGTGATTTACTCACCTTACCGTCACGGCCAAACTTCTGAAGACCTGGAGTTGGTGCCTTATTTGTGCTAAACTGTGGTCGTAACATTCCAGGGTTTCCCATGAGTAAGGCATTCCCATTGCTTGTAAATGAAGTATGAGACACAGGATTTCCTGAATACTTTGTTGCAGGTTGTTGCCGTGCTAAAGCAGCTTTGGTATTAGTCACACAAGGCACTGGCCTCTGAAGGTGGGAAGTGCCTGATTTCACCATTACCCCTACATTGTTCCCAGATATGAGGGATGCTGCTGGAAAGCTCTGTTGTCTCTTCTCTGCCAGGATTTTCGTGACATTAACATTTAGCTGCAAAATGTTGTTCTTGAATATCGGAATTATTCTGCTTTCACTCCTGCCTTGGAGAAGGGTAGAATAGTTAGATGGCTGTGTGAAATGAGCATTTATTGGTGTGCTGTTTCCTTGAATCTCAGTAGCATATGTTGACCTTTCTGAATATTTCTCTGCAGACACCATAGTTGGCTGTGAACTGCAGTACACCCTCTGCTGGCTGAATGGAAGTCCCAGTGCAGTCCCCTCTGAACAGCTCTGATGAATGTTGGTAGAAAGCTGTGTTAGAATAGGTCTGTAGTTAGCCTTGGTCGTGAGATTTGCTGGCCTGGAACGTGATCCCTTTAATACAATAAAGTAAAAAAATAAAAATAATAATTGCATATTTGAAACAAATGCATAAATGTGAAAAAATACAACATTCAAATAAACAAGTCTGAACTTAGTGGTGCTTTTTTGGTAACCAACATTTTCTTGAGAATTAAAAGGTTATTGGTCCATTGAGTAATTTACTCTCCAATTTAGACTATGGGTGAATTGCAACAAACTAAGAAGTATGGTACTAATTGCAGATGATCCTATGGTGAGTACGGCAGGCGGTACTAAACTAGTATGCAAGTTAATACCAATTGCCACGAACTAAGCAGCTCCAGACAGTCACCAGGTGTGTATTCAAAATGTTCTCATTGGAAAAAAATGGCTGATACCATTTAATCACGAAAATCCTTAACTCCGCCCTGGCTCGGCTTGGCTTGCAGCCAGATTTAGATGTCTTGTGAGGCTGGAGTTTTATGGGTTGGTTCTCGCTCGGCTCGACAAATATCCAGTATAGAACCACCCATACCCGTACTGTACCGAGCCCTCACGGGTCGGTTGTGCCAATGGAGAAGGGGTATAAGATTACATAATGTTAAATAAAAGATTTAATTATGTATATATATATATATATATATATATATATATATATATATATATATATATATCACCATCATCATCTTCAGCCTTTTTCAATCCACTGTTGGATGAAGGCCTCCCCAAGATTCTTCCACAAAAGCCTATCTGCTGCATCTCTCATTCAAGTTGCTCCGGTGTGTTTCCTGATTTCATCTTGCCATCTTCCTGGAGGTCATCTTCTTGGTCGCTTTATATCTCTTGGGATCCAGTCTAGTATCTCCTTGGTCCAGCGATGGTCTCTTCTTCTTGCTATATGCCCGGCCCACTGCCATTTCAGTTTTTTCGCTCTTAAAATAACAATGCATACTTTTGTTTGCGCTCTTATCCATTCCTTCCTTTTCTTGTCTCTTCTTGTTATTCCCAGCATGCATCGTTCCATACTCCGTTGAGTCATTTGTAATTTTTGAGTCATTTTTGCATTGAGGGTCAAGGTTTCGCATCCGTAAGTTAGCACTGGCAGCATGCATTGGTCGAAGTCTTTCCTCTTGAGGCATAAGGGTAGTTTCCCTTTCAGAATCATGCTTAATCTTCCAAAGGCACTCCAGCCCATTTGCTCTTCTGTTGATTTCACACATTTGGTTCTCCATTACCAAAACTAAATGTCCTAAGTGTACATAGTTATTGACTTCTTCAAACTTCAAGTAGTTCTTGTATTCTTGTTTGTAATTCTTCTGGGCACGTTGTAAATATGATGATGTCATCAGCAAATCGTAGGTGATTCAAGTAGGCTCCATTGATCTTCAGCCCCTTATTTTCCCAATCCAGTGTTTGGAAAATGTCTTCTAGGGTGGCAGTGAAGAGCTTTGGGGAAATTGTATCTCCTTGATGAACTCCTTTTTCAATCTTGATTTTGTCACTGTTTTTATGGAATCTTACTGTGGAAGTTGCATTCTTGTACATGGCACTGCTCAAGTCTCTCTATGTTTTCTCAATTCCTTGTTTTTTCAGAGAGCTAAATACAGATCTTGTGTAAACAGAGTCAAGGGCTTTTTCATAGTCGATGAATCTCAAGCAAAGTGGTAGTTTGTGCTCGTTGCTGGTTTGATTCACTTTTCATTAAAAGTAGGAGGCTAGAAATCCTAAGTAGAAGGCTGGAGGGTATGGGGGTCCTACAGCCAGCGCGGGTGCAGGGGGCAACGCCCCCCACCAAAAACGAATTTCAGGGTTTTGTAGGGGTCTAAAACTGAATATCCTGGGCCTAAATATGTGCCTAATAGGGACCCAAAATTCAAAATATGTGTATAACTATGAAAAGTAATTACAAAATAATTTCTTTATATTAGAATTTTAAAAATCCGATACTTGTCAGCACACAGTAAATTTCAAAGTAAGTAAAGTCCACATATTTAAGCAAACAGTTTGGTTTTGCAATAATGTATTACACATAAAAAAAAGTGGTGAAAGAAAGGCAGAACCAGACACCAATGAAACAGAGAAATTAGATTTCAGGCACAAAAACAAACAATGTCACATATATACCATAATACCAAGTGAGCCAGAAGAGTAAAATTGTGAAGCAATTTCTAAATTAAAGACATAAGAAGCAGTATTAATTGGTAGTAAATTTGCAGAATACAGAAAAGGTATTTCTATTTTTTCATGTATTCAATTTTTTCTTTTGTATTTTATTCAAAGAAAAAACAAAAAGACCAATTTTAAGCTTGTAAAAAATATTCATTCCTTACATTTATTTTTAGTCTTCCAAGATTCTGAGTATACATACTTTCCCATGTCACCGTATCTCATTAACTACCAAGTCCGAGAATATTTTACTTTTCAGAAGTTTGTTTCTGTTTCATTTTCTGCATTAATGCAATTTCTACAGTAAGTTCTATTTTTTCTTTCATTTTTAAAGTATTTTTTCAATTTTGTTAACTGTTGCTTCATTAAAATAAATACCAATAACAATAAATAACGTCTTGGCATTTACTTGAACAACATGGTTTGAAATTAAAAGTCCAATACATAAATATCAAGTAATAGGCATATGAAATGGAAAAACATGGAAATGGCTTCTCAAATGGAAAAGAGTAATGTTGAAACAGAAAATCACTTTGGTGTACAAATTACATTTATATACACAAATGGTTTATATAACTGGAGATGCTTCCCTTTTTGGCTGGTGCTTGCAGTCTGCCACAAAACCCTGCAATACTTGGCTAACTAGCCTTAATTTGTATTAAATTAAAGTACGATCACTTACTGTAGGAATCACATTGTTTATGTAGGACCCTGGAAAAGGGTAAGTTACTAACATAGATTGTATATACTCTGTTTAAGACTTTGAATGTACTGTTGTAGCTCAATTTTACAGAACATGTCGCCACAAGAGTCACTCAGATCGGTGAGCGAACTATACAGCAAGTGCAGATTAACCCATTCATTAATGCCTACTTTTTTATATTGTGTATCAAAGTTTGCACCGTGCCTTTTAGCACCCTAAAGGCTTGGAAACACCAGTGCTTTGCGTCGTGTCACTTATTTTTTTTTCTTAACGCCCAGTAGCACCACAGCAGTGCGTCTATACCCAGGCATCAATTCCCTTTCCGGGTAAAAAAAAAGTACTTTCTAGCATTACATTTAGCGTGAAAATACCCTCCCTCCCCCACTGTTGCTCTTACCTAATATACAAAGAAAATATGGCTGTGTTTTGGGAAGACGTGGAAAGTGTGACGTCAACGGAAGAGGAGAAAGGAGAGATTCGTACTGTACATAAGTTTGAACATACATTTCCATTTGAACTTCTTAAAAAGATAACTTTAGATAGACTTCTAAAATAAAGAACCTTTGTCTTTAATCATCTTTAGTGCCGTGCAATCACAGTATGTGTTTATGCGTATGTGTACGTGCATGCGTGTGTACGTTTTATCTGTATATAAAAAAGTACACACTCAATATTATTACTAGACCACCGTTTTACAGCAACTGATTATGCAGCAAAATATCTCACCAGTACATCTTGTAGCTCATATAGTGATATGTTTCATTTAATAAAGACTGAATCAGCAAAACAAAGCACATAAAAATAAAACAATCAGACAATTGTGCAATGCAAATATCGTTTCCTGAATTCATTGTATATGCTAGGTTTCATATCAATCTTCTAAGTCACTGCATAAGACATTTTACAATGCTATAACATATACTCACTGTATTTCATACACTTCGAGTAAAAAATATCATCTTACATAGAAAACATAGGTTGTTTGTTTTAATTTTTTCAAATACAATTTTATAACTCTGCTGTATGGTTACAGGTTTATGATTGTACAATGCGTTTAAACTGTGAAAACTTTTGGACCGTGATTATAATTCTGTGGATAAAGATGCTATTTTTTTAAGTGCATTCCTTTCTTTGAATATTTCTTGGTTGTAGCCTTTGAAGTGCAATGCACTTTAACACTACTCTCTTGGGAGTAAGGTTATCAGGCTTTGCAATTTGTTTCAGGTCTCTGGAAGTTTATGACCCTCAGTATCACAGGGTTGAATGGGGATCTGTGTTCACTTTACCATTTAACAAGCCTTTATAGGACTTTACCATGTAAGACCATACCTGGAGAAACAACTCAGTTCAACTAGATGGTAACTTTACACGTAAAGTTGTGGGGCTTGCTTTAAGGAAAGTGGTCAAAATTTCAGTTGTTTATAAAAAGTTAGAGAAAATGTAGTTGGTGCTGTTACTAAAACAGGTGTACCTCTTGATTGGTAAAAGTTATTTCTGTTTTGATTTCAGATTTGAATAGAAGAAGGTTCCATATGCTCTAACTTTTTGTCTTACTTGTTGGGAAAGTGGTCAAAGTTGCTGTTTTGTGTCAAAAGTTACATCGTTTACAGTAAATAGAATGTTGGAAGTCTGGGAGTTTTTAAACAATGGGGAGCTTTAGAATGTTGAAAAAAGTCCCATTAAAGTGAATGAAGATAGACAAAAAAGGACAAAAAGCTTAATAGTTTAAAAAGTATAAAAGATATCAAAAAGTTGTATACAAGCACACTATTCCAGACCGGTCTACACGTTTTAAAGTTTGAACGGCGTTTCTAGCTTAAACGGTGTAAGAGGAGTAGCGTGCCAAAGAATAATAAGAAGAAGAAGTATAACGAAGATTTAAAGTGGGGACTCTTGCTTCGCAAGCCCCACTAATAATTATATATTGTTCTTTTCGCAGCATAAATTTGCTTGGGTAAACAATAATGTTACAATCACACTGGATAGCTGCATATAGTGAACAGTGATGTTACAGACATGCTGCATATAGCATACAGTGATTAATACCCTTACCTCTGAGTGAGGGTTGGTAAGGTTGTTTGTGGAATAGCAAGGCTTACTAGTCATCTTCACAGGCAAGCCACAGAGATGCTGCAGCTTAGCCTTTAGGTCTGAAAGAAACAAACTCAACACTCCTTCCAAATTTACTCTCGGAAAATGCTGTACAGGCAGACTTCTGATGCAACAAAATGGGTAACTATAGCAGGCATTAAGACTGAAAAACCAACAGGACATCTGTGTCGAAAACTACTTTGACATTACAGTAGACTAGCTAGAGTTACTGTACATTTTACAAACAACTTGCCAGGATGTTTCTGCTATTTTATAATCTTGAGAGTGGTACTTGTTTTTACAATCTGCTGTACTCGACTTAAACATTCTGGCTGTGAGGCAAGAATAAAAACATGTCATTGATTGTCTTGCCACAAGGTGTCACTACCATTCCACATTAGTGGCGTTTAAAAAATAACCAAAAATAACCAAATGTATTTTGCATTTTTTTGTTTGTTAAAGGATACGTGAAGAGCCTCTCTCCTATAAGTTTGAAGTACACACTGCAATAGACAGCATCTTCCTCATTAATGTGGGGGAGCCGGTAGCCATACTGAAACACAATAATACTGCTTGAGCAATTGAGGCTAACGTTGCAATGCTAATTAACAAATCAGTGATTTTTATTTCTTACCAGACTACTCCAGTGTTTCTGAATATCTTCATATGACTGGAATGGACAGTCTGGTGAGAGGGTATGATTGACACTGATAATCTGCCCCATTTTCATGCTGCATGAACAAGAACCAAAAGCAATGCTTTGTTGTTTAATATGTTACTTCCAGATTTGACTATTTTTATTAATTAAGTAAACTTTTAACAACAAATGCCTTCCTCAGTAATACTGAAACCACGTTCACATAATGCCCTCATCCTCCGTTCTTGGACTTTGACTCGCAATGCCATTTTCCCTTAAATATAAAACATGTTTTTTGAGAATATTAAACTAGTTAATAAAAACACACCTAGGCAATATATAACACCAGTTGCTTGGCATGGAGTACTTCTGAATTACAGCATTTTTGTTGTTGAAGAAGTTCTTTACAATTCCCACAGAAATATCAAAGTCTTCAAGCTGCTGATAAAAGAAAAAACTCACATTTGATTTTTGTAAATAATAACCCAAAAGTTAAAACTGTAATCAGCAACAAAAACATATAATTATGCAATTTAATGTATATGTATTTTGGGGTTCGAAAATTAGTTATAAGCTTTGTAGGAATACAAAAAAAAAACGCTACAGGGTATGCAAAAGTTGCATTCTCTGTGTAGTCAATCAATACAGACAAAACAAGCATTTTAACATCATTGTGTTATGGTGCAATGTTTAAACTGGCCTAAACTGGCAATGAGGTGTCATGTAAAAATAATATTTAAGTGTAAAATCTCAGACTGCTCCTTATTTGTGTGATCCCCTGGTACCTGCTTACACAGGTTATGGTCTTGGGAGTTAATCCTTTTCTGATTCTCCCTTTAATGCCAACAGATTTAGGTAAACATTAATTTGCTCACACAGTCACCTGGATTTAGAAAAGTTGCATTTTTTTGTAATTTCAAACAAGCCGTTTTAAGGATTCTAGTTTTGTTTGTGATTTGTTTTTAAATGATGTTTCCTTGCCTGTTTACCCCATTGGCTAAGTGTTGATTGGTTTATTACTGTGGTTCTTGCACCTCAGTGTACTAATACTAATTTCTAACAAATAAATATAAATAGATACTCCCCTTTGCTGGTGGCAAACGGATGGTGTAAGCTTCTAAACTTATACAGAGTTGTGTTTCTGTGACATTTAGTTCCATTACTGTAAAACAAAAGCATATAACACTGAAAATAAATTAAAAACAGCAATGCATGCTCAGTTGATTCACAGGCAACACGTCCCAAAACCAGGTCTGCCAAAGCACTGTTGGATGTAAGTCACATTGGACGCAGGGCGAATTTACAATAATCCAAGTTGATTTACGTCCGATTTGACCTATGTCCGACAGTACTTGGGCCTACCTGGTTTTGGGACGACTTGACTGGTACCCCCTCAGACATGCTTTTAAGACTTTTTTACTAGAGCCCCTGCCTAAACAAAGCTTCTTTGAAAATAATTGTGTATTTTGCTTAAAATAAGTACTATATACATTAGTAATATATATATGTGTATATATATATATATATATATATATATATATATATATATATATATATATATATATATATATATACACACACATACACAGTGCCCTCCATAAGTATTGGGACAGTGAAGTCAAAATTGCTATTTTTGCTGTACACTCAAGCAATATGAAAATACGAGTAAAAGATTAATATGTGGCAAAAGTATAGAATGTCACCTTTTATTTCTTGTGGTTTCAAGACATACATGTTTTACCAACTAAGAATAACAGCACTTTTAGAGTTCCATCCCCCCATTTTATGTGAGCATAAGTATTGGGACAATTCAACTTAAAGCAAATATAAGAAGTGTAAAAGCTAGTATTTAGTCGCAATCCCTTGCATGCAATAACTGCAGTGAGTCTGCGACCCATTGAAATCACCAAACTCTTGGTAACGTCCTTTGAGATGCTTTGCCAAGCCTTTATTGCAGCCATCTTCAGTTGTTGCTTGTTTGGGGAGTTTCTGACTTCCGTCTCCTCTTCAGCAAGTGAAATGCATGTTCAATCGGACTTAAATCCCCTGATGAACTCCTTGGTTGCGTTGGAATTTTTTTTTTGGTCATTGTCCTGTTGCAATGTGATGCGCCGCCCAATGAGTCTGGTGGCATTTTCTTGTACATTGGTAGCCAAGATGCTTCTGTACACTTCTGAAGTCATTCTGCTGCTGCCATCTTTCGTTACATCATCAATAAAGATGAGTGAGCCCGTTCCAGAGGCAGCCATGCATGCCCCATGCCATGACACTACCTCCACCATGCTTCACAGATGAGGTGGTATGCTTTGGATCATCTGCAGTTCTTTTTTTCACCACACTTTTGCCTTCCCATCACTTTGATAAAGGTTAATCTTCATCTCATCTGTCCATAAAACTCTGTTCCAAAACTCTACTGGCTCATCTCTGTACTTTTTAGCAAATTCTAATCTGGCCTTTCTGTTTTTGGTGCTGATCAGAGGTTTGCATCTTGCAGTGTAGCTTTTGTAATTCTGCTGCCAAAGTCTTCTGCGAACCGTGATTGTGACACTTTCACCCCAGCATTCTGGAGGTTGTTGGTGATTTCACTGACACTTATTTTAGGGTTGTTTTTCACAGCTCTGGTCATTTTCCTGTCATCAACTGCTGTTGTTTTCCTTGGCCGACCTGGTCGTTGCCGATTGCTGAAGACACCAGTGGTTTCTTTCTTTTTCAGGACATTCCAAACTGTTGATTTGGCTATGCCAAACTTTTGTGCTATGGTTCTAATTGAGTTCCTCTTTTCTTTTAGCATCCAAATAGCTTACTTTTCTTTCATAGACAGCTCCCTAGTCTTCATGTTGGATTATGCCTACTGACACCAAACGCAGACTCCAAAGGCAAAAGCAAAGGATAGAACTGAGACTACACATTCACAGCTCTTTTATGTGTGAACAATCAATGCAACAGGAAACACCTGATCAATTAGAAACACCTGTGAGCCAAATGTCCTGATACTTATGCTCACATAAAATGGGGGGATGGAACTCTGAAAGTGCTGTTATTCTTAGTTGGTAAAACATATGTGTTGAAACAGCCAGAAATAAAAGGTGACATTCTGTACTTTTGCCTCATATTCATCTTTTAATCATATTTTCATATTGCTTGAGTGTACAGCAAAAATAGCAATGTTGACTTCACTGTCCCAATACTTATGGAGGGCACTATATATATATATATATATATATATATATATATATATATATATATATATATATATATATATAGAGGTCAGCACGGTAGAAAATCCGAACCGGCCGTGAAAAAATACCTGGGTACCCGGATCTTTTGGGTAATGTAAAAAAAATATATATCACATGTATTAATATTTTAAGTGCATGATACATATTTAATTTCTATATAGTACACATACATTTAGTCCCTTCAGCTCTGTAGACATATGTAACCTTTTTCAGTACTGGAAACGTTGAAATAATAATAATAATAATAATAATAATAATAATAATAATAATAATAAACATCTCAGTTTAAATAGTTATTAATGTTAAATGCGCATCATGCTGCAGGATTCTTTGTGACATCTATTGGCCATATTCTGCTGTTGTTAACATGGCTGTTATGTTCAGTTTTAAAACTAACGCAGTAAGTAGTACAGCACCGCTATTACGTTATTATTATTTGTTTATTTAGAAGAAGCCTTTATCCAAGGCGACTTACAGAGACTAGGGTGTGTGAACTATGCATCAGCTGCAGTGTCACTTACAACTACGTCTCACCCGAAAGACGGAGCACAAGGAGGTTAAGTGACTTGCTCAGGGTCACACAATGAGTTATGGACTCTCGCAATAGCTACCGTAAATCGAGCCAGCTGGGTTTTGACGGCAATCGTAAAAGAGTTCGTGGGACATGTGATTCTGTTGTAACAATAAAGTACCGTTCCTGATCACTAAATGTGAATACAGCCAAACGAGCAAGATGGGCCGAATGGCCTCCCTCCTCTCATTTGTAAACTTTCTTATGTTCTTATGTAATAGAGTTTAACACAATACCACCAGATCTCGGTACAAATCAATAATCATGCAGTATACACAGTATTGTGCTGTTGATATTTCTAGCAATCAAACTAGCAAGCCTGAAAAAGGTGTAGCTATATCATGGTAGGTTAGAGGCGACTCTTCTTACCAGAGACAAGTAGCTGCGGTGATAAGTAACGATGTGGTACATTTCTGAAGCAACAATGATGTCTACATGTTTTTTTTTTTTCACAAATAATTTTTCCAGTCACTGGATTTCTGAGCCTGTTTGACAGTCAGAATTATTTTGCAGCCATTATGTCATGGCAAATTTCACCTACTCTGTAATAAATATCAGGCAGAGCTTTGTGGTCGGCAAGGCGACACAGCTGATTATTTTCCCTGTCATCCCGTCAGGTGCTGCAGTGTCAGTTTCTCAGCACACAGTATAGCAGTCGCTCAGTAATCACTCACTAACGAGGTGCAAACAGGTGATTGATGGACCTGTAGAAGTGTTTACTAAGATGCCTTTGTTAAATTATTATTTTTATAAATATATGTTTACAACAGTGTTTATTTTTTAGTTAAATAAAATGTAAGCCTATTTGTAGGGACCCCAATTGTTGTTGTTGATTCCAATTTAGGCACCACATAAGGACAGTAAGTTTACATCAGGACTAGCAAGTTTCAAAAGGTGCTAATCATTTGCACTAGTACCATGATGTTGTTTAAGTTTCTAACCCTATATATATATATATATATATATATATATATATATATATATATATATATATATATATATATATGTATATTAGGACTGTCACTCAATTAAAAACTTTGATCTGTTAATTTATGGGCTAGTTGATTAATCGGTAAATTCATGTTTAATAAAGGTAATGATCTTATAGCAGCTGTCTTGCATAGTAATACTACAAAATCAACAGAATCAAAAATATATATATAAGCCCAATGGGAATGTGGTCTTCTTAAAAGCATTTTTATTATTAATTTTATTTTAGTAAATGTAACACATTTTCATAAAACAATCGTTCTTTCGGGCCACGGTCAGTCATACTTGAAAACACAAGACAGCGGAGCTGCATTTCCATCGTCGGTTGTTTAATCTACCATTACAGCTTTGTACTTGGTTTCTTGGACTTCTGCTTTTATTCGTTCTGAATCTTGTTAGAGGTACCTATGTTTCCGCTAGCCGCTCGCCACAAGCGAAACGTTTTCCCTTGTGGCTCAACTATTTTTCCCCAAGTTCGTCATGGTGGCGAAGGCTTTGAAAAATGTACTTGTGTAAGAGTGCCAGCACATTCAATGTGTGCTGGTAGATGAATCAATACAGACTGTTTAGTTTGATTTCATTTTGCCCAATGAAAGCCCTTTAGCTTGCTCACGTAACATATGCATGCTACAAACGTTGTGTTTGGCGGGAGGACAGAGGCTCGAATTAGAAACAGGGTAAAACTTTATATTAAGGTGCTACTTATTAATGTTTTATAAATATATAATATATACTTAATAACTTTGTTATAGTGTTAACACAGCATTATATATGGTTTCTTCTACATTCTATTCTAATAATCTTGACATCATCCACAGAATTTTTGTATAATTACAATTCTTGAATAACAACACGTTTACTGCACTGTGTTTACTTTTCTTTTTAAACAGCTGAAGAAGGGCTTTTGCCCGAAACGTCCTGAAAATAAAATATTTTTTAATCTTTAAAAAAAAAAGGAGTACATTTAAAAAAAAAAAACTTTCATATATATATATATATATATATATATATATATATATATATATATATATATATATATATATATATCTTAACTGATAGAATATCAAGGTTTTACAGAAAACAGCAACACACAGCGGCAAGTACACCTCAGTAATAATTGCAGCGACTACTCTTCTCAGGAACTAAATCGGAAAGAAAACAACATAACATCATCCTGGTTGTCATAACTCTGTGATCCACTAATAATAGGCGTAATAACCATGTGGCTTCCAATACGGAATACTTTATCAACAGTTATTGCGCAGATATAGTTTCTTACCAAAAAGATCAATTAAGTAGCCTTTATTTAAAAATAAATAAACAAAGTACTGTGAGCAGTTCACCCCAGAAAACAGACTGAAAACCGTAAACTTCCAATATGGCGGTGCACATTCTAATGTATCTGCAGCGCTTCACGTTTGCAATGCAGCGTCTGTAAAGGCAAAATGAAATACCGTCACAGCACCACTGCTTTACTTCAACACCTAAAAAGAAGCACCAACCGTGTTTCTGAACAGAGGACAAGTGGAGTCAAGCGAGGAAGAGTCTTGGGAAGTTATATTTATAAGAGAAGTCGATATAATATAGTACGATGCTGTTTTGGGCACATATATTATAATTTTTCATTTTGATGGTGTAACAGGGCGAGCAGCCCTGTACAGGGTTTGTTTATTTTTAGAACGGGGTCTCCCCCTCCGCCCGTTATTTTGTATTGTTTATTTGTTTTATTGTATTTAAATGTATGACGGCGAAAGGCGAAAGTGCTTGTTTGTTTATGTATTTATTATTTATGACTGCTGGAACCGCCGAGAGGATTTGTATTTATTTAAAAATGTATTTACGGCATAGCCGTGTTTTGGTTTAAAAAACCTAGTGGGAATGCGTGACTGTCAGCTGGTGATTACTGAATTAGCTGGCAGTCACGCATAGTAATGCTACCTGTGCAGACTGTGGCCAAGGGGTAATGAGACAATTGATAGCCAGTTAACCCCTCAGCCAGGATATAAAATACCTGCTGTTTTAGCTGCGTGGTGGGTGTATTAGGAGCGAGAGTGGAGAGAGAGAGAGAGAGAGAGAGAGAGAGAGTGAGAGAGAGAGAGAGAGAGAGAGAGACTTTTTTTTTACTTTTAAGGGTCCTTTATTGAAAACATTTTGAAAAAACAAATAAAGTAATTAACAATTCACAATACACCCTTTTTTTTAAGATAAACAAGGTTATAAATAAAACAGATCTAAACTATCTATATATATATATATATATATATATATATATATATATATATTTCTCTCCCCCAATTAGATAAATCTGTATATACATGCACATAAATAAATACATCCAGATTATTTCACACAAAAAACTGTAGCTCTCCCTCCTCCCCCAGCACACACAATCCCTCATTCACACACCAACGCTGCTGAAAACTCTGTAAGTCATGGACTAAAGAAAAATAAGCAAAATCAATTTGAATTCTTGTTTTCAACAACAATTTCAACATTAATTCAGCATTATAAATTCCCGACCCCTGCAGCTTGTTTTTCCTGGTTTTCCAGATTGCTAATTTTCCTTGCCCAAATATAAAATTAATTAAAACACTTTTAAATCGTGTCTTGTGACTGTAAGGAAAATTAAAAATGAATAATTCTTTAGTAAAAATCACATTTAAAGAATTTAGCAATTCAGCAATAGCATTAAACAAGGGGTCCAGCCTTCTGCAGTCAGTAAAAAGGTGAAACAGTGTTTCTTCCTCTCCACAAAAACACAGTCTTTACTAACTGCAGGGTCAATACGGTGGACATGGCGCCCAGTGGCTATGATGCCATGAAGAATGCGCCACTGTAGATCTCCTGAACGCTTAGGCAAAGGCGGTTTATATAAAGACCTCCAGGCCGGAGCAGTACTACCTACACAGTCCACATGAGCTCTCCACCTGGTATCAGGCAGTGTCTTTAGCGCATTCACATGACACACCTTAACACAGAGTGTGTACAGCTCCTTTTTTCCAGAAGAGTGTGCAGGAAGCTGTTGCAGCCTCTCAATACTGTACAAACCTTCCCCAAGGTTTTCAGGAACAGCAGGGGACACTAAAAAGGAAGGGCAAGCCAACTCTTGCTCATCAGTGCCTCCCAGAGCCTGGTTCAACATCTCTGTAACCCTTGGGGAGAAAGAGTCTCTGAGCTTTTTCAAAAGATTCTCTAGTACTCTGAGTGAGTGAATTCCCAGCTGTTTGGCCAGGCTTTCCACCTCTCTCCACCTCCCAATGCTCACCTGCAGTAAATCTTTTAGTTTTGTAATGCCCCCTTTTGCAAAACTAGAGCACAACGCCCCAGATTGGAAACCATCTGCAGGGAACAAGGAGTTAAAAAATAAAGGCTCCTCTAGCAATGCTCCTACGGTCAAATAATCCTCCAGTCTCTCCACCTTCACCATTCGCCAGGCATTGAGCATGTTCTTATAGAAATCTGGGAGTTCATTGGTGTCTAGCTGAGATAGATTTATTAAAAACAATTGCCAATCCCAGCCCAGTTCCCTCACTCTGTGCAGGAAAGAGAAGGCGATGTTTCTCCAGCTTAGCTCAGGTAAAAACAGCAAACGCTGCACTGCTTGCAACCGAAAGTAGCCACACGACTGCGCACATCCACTAACCCTTGACCCCTTCACTAGGGGCAGGTACAAGACAGCTGGCTTTAGCCAATGATGGCCACTCCAAAAACTCCAGTAGCACTCTTTGTATCTCATTTATCAGCCCTGGGGAGGATCCAGGCACACCAGCCTGTGCCACAGCATGGAGGCCACCAGATTGTTGATCACAAGAACTCTCCCCTTGTATGACAGCTGAGGTATCAGCCACCGCCAACGCTGCAGCCTTCCCTTAACCTTTTCTGTTAAATCCTCCCAGTTCTTGGATTCATACTGTCGTTCTCCCAAATAGACTCCCAGAACCTTGATCCCAGTCCTCCCCCAGCGCAATGGCTGAGGGAGTGTTGGGGGGCCGACTCCACGCCACTCCCCTGACAGGAATGTGCTGCACTTGCCCCAGTTCACCTTGGCCGATGAGGCTTTCTGAAAAATGTCCAAACTGTCTCTCAGTGCTGACACATCAGCATGACTGGTGATGAAGACATTAACGTCATCAGCATAGGCAGACAGTTTGACTGGAGGAGCATTACGTGTAAAAGGTATTCTCAGACCAGCCAGCTTACTCCTAAGATGACAAAGCAGAGGTTCAATAGAGAGGGCATATAACATGCCTGATAGGGAACATCCCTGGCGAATCCCTCTGTACACCGGAAACGGACGGCTCAAGCTATTATTAATTTTCAAAACACTAAAAACATTTTTATATAACAGGGAAATAAAAGAAATGAAATTAGGACCAAAACCAAAAGATTGTAATGTTTTAACAAGATATTTGTGATCCACCCTATCAAATGCTTTTTCTTGATCTAGAGAAATAATCCCCAAATCAAGATTAAAAGATTACTAGCAGTTAAAAAGTCTCGGATTAGAAAGATATTATCAAATATTGTCCTTCCAGGAATGCAATATGACTGGTCTTTATGAACCACGGTGTGAATACATTCCCTCAGTCTATTGGCCAAGGCTTTTGAAAATATTTTATAATCCGAACATAAAAGTGAGACGGGCCAATTCTTTAGTTCTTTTAGATCTCCTTTTTTTGGCAACAGTGTAATCACAGCCCGACGACAGCTCAAAGGCAGCTCTCCTTCTCTAATGCACTCTTGTAAAACCCGGAAAAGGTCTTCCCCAATCACTGGCCAGAGCTTTTTATAAAACTCTGCCTGAAGGCCATCAATCCCAGGGGCTTTTCCTGGTGACAGCTGAGTGACTGCCTCCGTCAGCTCCTGCATTGTCAAACAGGCTTCTAGGGGGCGCTGTTCTTCTTGAGACAAGCTGGGCAGGTCCTGGTGCAGTAAAGCGATTTGCTCCTCATCACAGGGCTCGGCACTAAACAGCTGGGTGTAGAAATACACAGCTGCTCTGTTAATATCTTCTTTACTGTGCACCTCCTTCCCGCAGGGCAGACGCACACAAAACAGCTGCTTACTCTCCACCACCTTCTTCTCTAAATTGAAAAAGAATTTGGTGGGTGCGTCCATGTCCTTTAGCTGTGTGAAACGAGAGCGGATGAGGGACCCCTTCACTCTTTCCTCCAGTAGGCTGCTCAGAGTTTCTCTTTTCTCTCTCAGAGACTGGAAGATGTTTTCATCACTATCGAGAGTAATTTTTGTTTCTATTCTCAATATCTCTCTCTCAAGCTCTTCAACTGTCTGATTCAAAACCCTGGTTGTATTTAAAGTATATTGCTGACAGAAATTTTTAATTTGTATTTTCCCAATGTCCCACCACTGTCGTATACTACTATATTTCATACTCTGCTGCCTCCAGGAGACCCAAAATGCTTTAAAAGATCTAAGAACTGTTTGTCTTCCAATAATTTAGTATTAAAATGCCAGTATGACTTTGAGGGAGCAGCAGAAGGCAGGCAAATGGTAAGTAACACACAGTGGTGATCAGACAACATAGTGGGAATGATATTGCTCTTAAAAATCTGATTAAGATTTTGTTTAGTGCAGTACAATCTATCTAGTCGTGCTTTTGATATCTGATTATTATTATTGATTTTAACCCAAGTGTACTGCTTTACTCTGGGGTATAAATTCCTCCAGACATCAACCAGGCTTTGAACTTTTAAAACAGCAGACAGTTCTTTTGAAGACTGGGGATGTGGCTCTTCATGATTCCTATCCATAATAAAATGTTCTGTACAATTAAAATCACCCCCCACTAAAATCATATGTGCAGGATTACAATTAGATAAAACCTGATTTAATTTTTTAAAAAATAAAACTTTTTCCCTGCCCTCATTTGGTGCATATAAATTGATAAAAACAATCTCAGTGCCTTTAAAAACCGTTTCTATTTTTAAAAGGCGCCCTTGGATTTCCTCACTAACTGATAAAATATCTATTTGCAGCCCTGGGGAGAACAGCACAGCTACTCCAGCACTGACATTAGAACCGTGACTTAAGACGCCCCGCCCCTTCCATTCGCTCAGCCACTCACTCTCATTCATACTGTCTGTATGCGTTTCCTGTAAAAACATCACATTCACTCTCTTCTGTGTGATAAAATGAAATAAATGTGCTCTTTTATTGACACTCCTACAACCATTTATATTAAAAGTAGCTATTTGAATTTGTTCCATAGGAAACAAAGAAAGCAAAAACAAAACAAACAACTAAAAACTATATTAAAATGTCTTATTAAATAATCCATTAATATGTCTTCGGTTTGTTATCATTCAACAACTTTCTTGCAGAGACTATTACTTTTTTTAAACGATACCGTTTCTTTTGGTCTAGCTCCTCTAACGTAGCTTTTCTCATGGCTATTTTTGCAGAGTAGATAAACAGCTGGATATTAGGAAAGAACTGTGTTAAATCAGTTCCCCTTTTCCCTTTGGTTTTATCTAAAAACGCTGATATTGTATCAACTGGATAAATTTTACTCTTACCAGACGGGTTGGGCAGAGCCTCATCGAGCAGCACCGAGGAGTCAGAGAGCTCTCCTCCATCATCCATCTCTGATATCACCGACTCCTCTTCGGATTCTTCAGCGTCATCCACAGCTACTGTATCCGCCAACAGGTCCTCTGATCTGGAGGCTGTCTCAGCGCTGGACTGAACTGCAGCGCCGCTGTTACCCTTCTTCCCTGAACGCGGGGTTATCACAGGTTTACACTGAGATCCAGCTTTACTTTGATCTCCTGTCCCAGAGCTCTGAGCTGCAGCAGCACCGCTGCCCTGAGAGAGCGTCTCAGAGTCCCAGACAGACTGCCCTTCTTCAGCTACCTTTCCTGGGGTGGCCACACGTCTTTTCCTCTTTTTTTCAACAAGTTGAAAATCTGCGTCATCTGGGGTATTCACTGTTTCAGCTCCTGTTTCTTTATTGTTTTCTTTAACCTCCGCACCGATCCCCGCTTCAGTCGAGGTGCCGCTCGGGTCTCACTGTCTCCGCTGGCGGCTGCGTTTGCTGCTCAGCCCCCGGTGCTGTCTCAGAGACTCCGTCCTCCCCACTTGCTGGCTCTCTTGCCTTATTGTGCTCAGTATCATTATTTTTTTGAGGGCAAGCCCTTCTAAGGTGTCCTTGTCCTCCACAATGAAAACATTTCATTGATTCTGTGCTGGCAAATATAACATAATTACTACCGTCAATATTGAAAGTCCACGCAACTTCAATAGACGAGTTGGGGTCATTCAATAATACAAAAACTTGTCTCCTAAAAGACATGACATGCTTAACATCTGGGTTTTTACACCCGAGTAAAATAGGTTTAATTGGGGACATTATTTTTCCGTATCTTTGTAGCTCATTAATAATCAACTCATCTTTAATAAAAGGCGGGACATTTGAAAGGATAACTTTAGTGACAGGGGAAGCTAAAGGTAAAACGCTGACAAAACTTTCTTTGATATACAAACCTTCTTCAACAATCCTGTTCACTAACAGTTCACTACTAAGAAAAACAACAATGGCTTTATTCATTCTTGCAGCAGAGTTTATATTTCCATACCCTATTTTTTCCCTGACAGCTAACAAACACTCCTCCAGTGTTACTGAACCGTCTGGAATACATTTAAATCCGTGCCTGCGGGTCAGCGACCCAAAACCTCCCGATTTGGAACCCATGGCGGCTCCAAATCAGGAGAAAAAACTCAAATTAAATAATACAAATAAATAAATAAAACTAAACGTGTACAAAATGAATATAACTTCAGCAAAAGTTTTACTCACGCACAGTACACACCACTCACTCTACACAAGCCCCTCCCACGATCCCACAATCCTCAGAGAGAGAGAGAAACCATAGATTTTTTGTTAATAAAAACGGCATCATTTAGAATAAGTAGCTGGAATATCCAGGGTCTGTGCTCCTCAACCTTTGGAATGAAGAGCACAGACCCAGACTTTGTAAATAGTATAAATAACATGGAGATAATAATCCTCCATGAAACATGGAGTCGTGCGGACGTGTCCACACACTGTCCCAATGGATACAGGGAACTGATAGTCCCCTCCCTAAAGAACCCCCACATCAAACGTGGCAGGGACTCGGGGGGCATCATTGTGTGGTACAAAGAGGAACTTAAAAACACTGTCTCTCCCATTAAAAGAGGAGAGACACATTTATGGCTCAAAATTGAAAAAAAATCATCCAATCCCAATCTGACACATTCCTGTGCGCAGTTTACATGCCACCAATTGACTCCCCCTACCACCGAGAGGGGTGCTTCCAAAATTTACAATCAGAAATTAGCCATTTCCAATCCCTGGGCTCTGTGCTGCTGTGTGGAGATCTCAATGCCAGGACCGGCAGAGAGGTCGACTACATCAGCACAGAGGGGAACAGCCATGTGATTGGACAGCAGACCTCTTTGTACCACACACCCATCACCACACAGAGGAATAGTTTTGACAGTGTGGTGAACAAGAGTGGGAAGCAGGTCCTGCATATCTGTAAAGGCCTGGGTCTGTACATCGTTAATGGCAGGATCAGAGGGGATTCTCAGGGCAGATATACATACAGCTCTGCTTTAGGAAATAGTGTAGTAGACTACGCTATCACAGACATGGACCCAGAATCTATTAATGCATTTATAGTCCGCAACAAACCCCCTTATCAGACCACTGCCAAACAGTCCTGTATCTAAAACAAACCCAAAACTAAATAATTCAAACCCGACCCCACCCGCCAAATTATACGGTCTTAAACCAGCCTATAAGTGGACACCAAGCAGTGCTGAGGAATATAAACAAACAATTTATAGTGCAGAAATAGAAAGTATGCTAAACAGCTTTCTAACTAAATTTTTAAATTAGACAAAAATGGAATCAATTTGGCCATCAAAGAAATGAATTTTATATTCGAAACAACAGCAACAAAATCAAAACTCAAGAAAACAAACAAGAAAAAACTAATTCTAAAAAGAAATCAAATGAAAAATGGTTTGACATTGAGTGTAAAACAAACAGAAAAGAATTAAGAAAATTGTCAAACCAGAAACACAGAGAGCCAAACAATATCGAACTGAGACTCAGCTACTGCAAGGCTCTGAAACAATACAAACACCTTCTCAATAAAAAAAGAGAAGAACACGTGTCCAAACAATTATCCCAAATTGAAGAATCCATAGAGCAAAATTCCTTTTGGGAACTATGGAACAAATTAAACACATCCAAAACCAGTCACGAATTGGCAATCAAAAATGGTAACATTTGGAAAAATTACTTTGATAAACTTTATCAAGAATTAGATGAAAATGAATTAAATCCAGACCAAAATTCTATTTTAAAAAAACTAAACGAATTGGAAACCATAATCAAGGACAATCAGAACCCACTGGACTTCCCAATAACAGGACCAGAGCTAAAAGAGAAGCTCCAAGCCCTCAAGCCCAGGAAAGCCTGCGGGCCCGACAGCATCATAAACGAGATGCTGAAACACAGCAGCCCCAAGATGCAAGAGGCCCTGCTCAAACTATTCAACCTCATCCTGGCTGCTGGCTGTTTCCCTGACATCTGGAACCAAGGGCTAATAACACCAATTCACAAAAGTGGAGACAAATTCGACCCCAATAATTACCGAGGCATCTGTGTGAGCAGTAATCTGGGGAAGGTGTTCTGCAGTATCATTAACGCCGGATACTGGCCTTCCTTACGAACACAATGTCTTGAGTAAGAGTCAGATTGGATTTTTACCAAATTACCGCACCTCTGACCATGTTTACACCCTACACACCCTAATAAACAAACATGTCCACCAAAAAATAAAGGGAAAATCTTTGCTTGTTTTATAGATTTTAAAAAAGCATTCGACTCAATTTGGCATCCAGGTCTATTCCTTAGAATTCTTGAAAGCGGTGTAGGGGTAAAATTTATGACACCATTAAGTCAATGTATACAGAGAATAAGTGTGGTGTCAAAATTGGAAACCAAAGAACAGGGTTTTTCACCCAAGGGCGTGGAGTGAGACAGGGTTGCAGTCTGAGCCCAACACTGTTCAACATCTATATCAACGAGTTGGCCACAGTGTTGGAGCAGTCGGCAGCCCTGGCCTCACTCTACACGACAAAGAAATCAAATTCCTGCTCTATGCAGATGACCTGGTCCTGCTGTCACCCACAGAGCAGGGGCTGCAGCAGAGCCTGGCACTGCTAGAGCAGTACTGTCAGAAATGGGCACTGACAGTAAACCTGGACAAGACCAGAGTTATGGTATTCCAGAAGAAAGCCAGATCTCAGGGAAACAGGTACCGCTTCACCCTGGGAAACAACACCCTGGAGCACAGCACCAGCTACAATTACCTGGGTCTAAAAATCAGTGCGTCTGGGAACTTCAACCTGGCTATAAATGCATTAAGAGATAAAGCGCAGGGCTTTTTATGCAATAAAGAATCGGCTATACAAAATTAAACCACCAATAAAAATTTGGCTAAAAATTTTCGACAGCATAATAAAGCCAATCCTTCTGTATGGTAGTGAAGTATGGGGTCCCCTTATGAACCCTGATTATAAAAAATGGGATCAAAGCCCCATAGAAATTTTCCATTTGGAATTTTGTAAACACCTCCTGCAGGTTCACAGGAGTGCAGCAAATAGCGCTTGCAGGGCTGAATTGGGCGGTTCCCCTTACTCCACTCCATACAGAAACGAAGCTCAACTACTGGGTCCATCTACAGCAGGCTGATCCGCAGTCCTACCACCACACTGCACTGCGGAGCTGCACACAGCCCCTACAAGAGAATCCCCTCAGTAGAATGGTACTGAAGCTCAGTCAATTGAGCCAAATTAACACCAGCGAGCTTCAGAACACCACCAACAAAAACTCCCTGCACAAAAAATGAAACAAATTAATCTAAATCTGGAAAACAATTATAAAGTACATTGGAATAACGAAATTGAATCACACAATAAATTACAATGCTATCTGGCCCTAAAAAGAATTTACCCTGGCAGAATATCTGATCAGGGTCAAAAACACAAAACATAGACAGATCCTGACCAAGTACAGACTCAGTGACCACAGCCTGGCCATCGAAACTGGCGGCACAAAAACCTGGATTGCCAAAGAAAAAGGCTGTGCTGTCACTGTGATCTGGGAGAGGTAGAGACAGAAATGCACTTCCTGTTACACTGTCCCCAGTATAAGGAAATCAGGGACACGTACTTCCCCAAACTGGCCAATCAGGCCACAACATTCCAGCTGCTCTCTGACTTAGACAAACTGCCAGTTCTGTTAGGAGAGGAGCAGCAGACAGCAGAGCTAGCTGCCCAGTATGTAGCTGCCTGCCACAGCCAGAGAGACAGAGAGACAGACAGACAGTCCCTGGTGTAGACACCCTGGAGCACGGGGACCAGGCACTCATGCGCACCCATGTACACTGTAAATACAGAGAGGGAGGGAGGGAAATGGGAGGGTTGTTGTTGTATTGTATTGTCTGGGTTGTTATGTGATAATGTTCATTGTTGAATTGCTTTGGCAAAACTCAATTCCATTTTGTCATGCCAATAAAGCATTTTTTGAATTTGAATTTTGAATTTTTTGAGAGAGAGAGAGAGAGAGAGAGAGAGAGAGAGAGAGAGAAAACGAGCTTTAAAAGGGACAGGGACAGGGACAGGGACAGCCCAGCCCAGCCTGACCTGTATTTGTATTTTGTGATTTGTTTTATTTAAAATATTTATTTTCGCTCTGTGAGCAAGTTTCTTTTTGTTTAAACCTTTAATTTATTTTTGTATTTAAATAAAACGGCGCCGCCTTTAACTGCAGTATTTGCCTGGTGTCAGTGGGTGCGTTAAGTAAGTGAGCGGCTCAGTAAAAGAATCAACTTAACGACTTGCTCAGTTCTGCTCCCGCTGAGCCGCTCAGGGCGCTCCTGAGCATTTTTCATCAGTGATCAGAGTGAGCGGACTGAATGGCCACCAGCAGGAAACAAGTGGAGATGACAGGCAGGATTGACAAATACGTTTGTCAAGAACGATGAACTGGTTTCGACTTAAGAAGTTATGTATTAATTGGCTAGATAAGATGGTAAAAATGGTTGTTTTCGAATTTGTATCATTTAATTTCTTTTTTTTTTTTTAATTAAATTTATAGTTATTAATGTATTATTATTAGGCTTGTAGTATTAATATTATTCATAATTCTCATTATTAACGTCGGTATTGCCGGTATTAAACACAGCCAGATATGAGGTTCGGTCCAAACAGAGCGCCGGACTCAGCGAGGTACAGCAGGGGACAGTAACTTCACACGGGGTCATTTTATCTACCATCACCTCAGAAACACAAACAAGCAAATACTTCTTATTCGCCATTTTTAAATGTCGCTCAGCGCTCTCGTGGAGCAGACGTTAAGTCATTTAAATCTGCTCAGTGTGCTTTCTGAGCGCTCTCACTCTGAGCGGCTCACTTACTTAACGCGGCCAGTATTTTTCCCGTCCCTGCTTCTGTCTGACGTCACCGCCCAGCCAGCCTGCCACAGATGGCAACAGGAATTACATGATATAGTTTTCTAATTTAAAAACCTGAAAATAAACTCTACATTTCTCTCTTACAATGTTATTGAATAAAGCACAGTAGGCAACATTCATGTCATTTTAAACTCCTGTATAGAAAAAAAAGACCATTAGAAGCTACGTTATCCTGTAAGTGTTAACACCAAGGATTAGTCTAATATTAAACTTTTACTAGCATGTTATCAAACTTGTTTTCATTGCAACGAGTCAGTTTATATTTTTAGTTTGTACATAATTTATATTCATATGGCATTAGAAAACTTACTTAACCTGCTCGTTTTTTTTCAGTTTTGTAACTAACATGTTTTTTTCCTTTTGAAAAAAATGTACTCTTTGCTTTGAAAAGCAGCCTTATTGCATCTCATTCCGAGTATCTTAGTTTTTTTTTTATTTTTATAAAACGCTGCCATAGCATTGCTGAATTTGTAATCCTCAACAGCACTATTTTTAGTTTATGGAGTACTAAATGCTATTTACTAATTTGTTTGTTTGTTTATTATTGGGATTTTTTAAACCCCGTCATCGTTTCTCCAGATGCAAGGAAAAAAAAAAACTAACAGCGTTACCGCAGCATGCAGTTCAGGGTTAATTAATTCGGGACTGTTAATGCCTTATGACAGGGTTTATGGACTGTTAAGTTTACTTTTCATTATACATTTCCAAAAGCTCAAGTAAATATTAACAATAAAAAATAAATCTGCCATTTTTAAATGTCTTTCAAAATTAATGAAATAGCTTCAAATATTAAGATCTTATTTACTGTACCTTTTATATTTTTTTAATGTTTTCCAGTCATTCTGTTGCTCCACAGCTGAGTTTTGGTAATTGTTCAATACAATTCTCTGCAGCTATCTGTGAGCTGATTTGACTTATCGGTTATCTCACACGTGACCAGTGCTGTATTCCGTTTTTTTACTTCTTGATTCCAAACAATTTCATGAGGTTTGGCCATTGGAGCGAGTTCAAAGACAAAGCATCATATGTCCTTTTCTGATCAGAAAGTAACATTCTGGTCACATATTGGTAAATTCATCTACAAAATGTGTTAACATTCAGTTATAAATAAGGTGACCATATGGCTCCGTGTTCAGTGGGACAGTTTGGGATAGTTCAGGCTTTTCAACTCGCAACCCAATGCATTCTGGTACGTTTTACCTGTCTCCGGTACCATTCTTAACTTTGAGAAGCAGGACAACGTTTACCAGAATGCATTGGGTTGTGAGTTGAAAAGCCTCAACTATCCCAAACTGTCCCGCTGAATAGAGCCATATGGTCACCTTAGTTATGGACAACAAAACTCAGAGCTAAATGACTGCAAGCATCATAAAAGTCAAGATGTTAAAATGTAATTTGAAGCCATTTACATTTTAATTAAAAATAAGTTAAAATAATCAGAAGAATTACATTTAAAATTGTAATTAGTCTGAGAATAACAACTAGTACCTGATTATCAGTGCCACTCTGCTGTCCCTTATGAAAATGAAGTCTAGTTGTATATTTGTCAAGTATATAGTCCTGATTAATGTTTTATAATGTAGTTTTTTTATCTTAAAAAGATTCCATAAATAGCATTAGTACTTTACTTTTTGATATAAGTATAGTTGTAGTTTAAAAAAGAAAAGAAAAACAGCAGACATGATAGGGTTGGGGAGATGGTTAGCTTCTATTGCAGCGCTGGCATAATGTGTGTTTGTTTTGTTTGTTAACTTATGTTTGCTTATGTTGAAATGTGTTCATGTGACAACAGTGACGCCCACATCACAATTAAACTGCCTCCATGAACAGTGAGCACAGTTCTTTCAAGAAACAAGTTTCGTCAGAAAACCTATGGTTTTGTTTCCCTTAAGAAATGGTTGAGTATTTTTGTAATGCTAAAATAGACCTACAGTACAGACTTTTTATGTTAATTTTAAGTGAATAGTATTTTACTGTAGTTATGTCTGCATATTACAAGCTAACCATCCCAGTGTGTTCGCTATGGCAGCACATATATTAAAATTGGAACGATACAGAGAAGATTAGCATGGTCACTTGCGCAAAGATGACACGCAAATTCGTGAAGCATTCCTAGAAAGCATTTTCTGATTAATAAAAATGTAAAATTTTCGTTTAGGGTTTTTTTCTGATTAATAAAAATTTATGTATTTTGTTTTGGGTTAAGTTAGTGTGCTAGTGATTCCTCCTTTGAATTAAATATTTCCTTGGCAGAGTTTGCAAATTCCATTTTCTCCAGCTTTGGTAAAGAAATTCCACACAATGCTTTGCTTGGATGCCATGTTAACAACAACAACAGCAGCAGAATATGTCCAAGAATCCTGCAGCATGAAGCACATTTAACATTAATAACTGTATTAAAACTGAGATGTTTTTTTATTATTTTTATTTAGATGTTTCCAGTACTGAAAAAGGTCTACAGATCTGAATGGACTAAATGTATGTGTACTATATAGTATTTAAATACATATCATGCACTTAAAACATTAATGCATGTGGGGTTTTTTTTAATCCTTACCCGAAAAAGACTCGGGTATGTGGGTATTTTTCACAGCGGGTACCCGGTTCCGGATTTTATTAAATATTAGTGCTGGGACAAATATTCTAACTAATATTTTTTGACATGTATTTGGATACAAAATTCAGGTGTTCGTATTCGCTAGAAATTACAAAAATACCTTGCACTTATTTACCACCTCACCAGAAGTTGCATGAGTTTCAAACATGGCAAATGAAAAAGAGCTTTGTGTGATATGTGAGATTATTATATTAAAACAAAATAAAAAATAAAAAAACAGGACCAACACAGCAGCTCTTGAACCTCTATTTAAAAGTTTTAGACAGCAAAAAGAAAACAAACCCGATTATGCGTGCACACACATAGCAATCTCTAAAGAACGCCATCTGGGTCAAAAAAGCATTGTGCTGCTTTACAGTGAGTCAGAATCTCATGGGACAGAAAAAAGGCAAGCACGTCATTCTGAAATGCCTTGCTTAAACAGTGCCCAACTTGCTGGAAATGTTGTAATAATTGTATATATTTTGTGTTGCGTCTTTGTTATGTGGAATGTAATAAACGAGAACCAAACTGTGAGTTTTTTTCCCCTTCATTATACAATGTAATTTCCATGTTTGTTTAATTTGAAGTGTTTAAAGTTAAATTTCAGTTTTCGTTTGCTTGTTCAGCTACAAAAAGACACAAGTAAACCTCATGTTATTACTTTATGAAAACGTGTCTATGGCCACAGTTTACTGTGAAGAAACGGCTATAGCAAAAAAGTTAAAAAAAATAAAATAAAATGTGGTGTCAACTTTATGTTCTATTTATTTCGGGAATAAACAAAACAACGTTTAATGAACTGCAATTTGGCATCCTTTGTTTTGTAGTTAATTCACTGGGGTAAAGTAAGGCCTACACAACTTATTCTTTACTCCTGTGATATTTTCTACTTTAACGTGTTACATATTGTAACGTCTTGCTGTAAAATAAAGGCACACACACGGGGAACGTCCCCTGCCCCTGCTGCTATGCTGTCTCTGCCTGTGTTCTGAGCAATATAATAGCTTTAATTTCTTTTTGAAAACTAATGAATATCTGAACGAATATTTAAATTGTGAGTGACTATCTGAACATAAAAATCCTGTGTTTGTTCCAGCACTAATATTTATATATATATATATGTAATCGGCAAATCTATATATTAACCTGTAAATGTGTAGATTTACCAGCTCAGCAGTAAATCTATACATTAACCAGTAAATGTGTGGATTTACCAGCTTAGCGGTCAATGTATAAAATAACTAAGGCGATGGTAGTAAACAATCTATTTTACTTACATCCACCATCACTGTCTGGCAACAACAATTCACAATACAAAACAATGTTTTGCTGGCAAAATTATGTTGCACACTGTATGATTCTCACTGAAATATAAAACATGCGTGCACTTAGGTTATGCTTTTTTTCTAAATGAGTTCAACTTAATAATACTAAATCACACTTAGTAGAGACTTGAGTTTTGCTGAAGAGATGTAATTATTAGCATGCCTAATGTTTGCCCTATGGTCGATTTTATTTATTTATTTATTTATTTACATAAAGCGAAAGACACGGGGGGATAAAATCGTTAGAAATAAAACTAGAAATCGGTCTAGGATAAAACATTAATACATGGTCTCTGCTAAATATATATTATTATTATTATTGTTATTGTTATTGTTATTATTATTATATTGCAAGAAGGGATGAAGTGAAGTTTAGAAAGATTAATAAAATAATACAAAAAAAATACAAAGTTTAAGAAAAATAAATAATAAATTAGTTAATTTACCCAAGTACAGTATGTAAAAGATTTTTTTTTCATTTTTGTCATTAAGCTCCCTGACGTTAGTTTATTTCCTAATTCACTTAAAATGCTGTAGCATTAACTACCATCTCCTTAGTTATTTTATACATTAACCGCTGAGTTGGTAAATCTACACATTTACCAGTTAATCTATAGATTTACCGATTTTACACATGAACCGTAACCGTAATCATACATATTTATAGCACCTACCAACAGCACTTTGCCTTCCAGTTTCTGTCAAAAAGTCCCTTCCTTGGATGAAAAAAATTATAATAATTTAATGCTGTTTCTGAAATACTTTTAATTTACAAATTCTATATCCTACTAAATTAATACAGCACCAAGTCCCCATTAAGCTATTTTGGGGATTTGGGGATAATAATAATAATAATAATAATAATAATAATAATAATAATAATAATAATAATAATAATATAAAATGAACATGATAACTAAACTAGCAACAGGCAACTCATATGTTTAATTTAAGGAATCAATTATCCTTGCTGTAAATTGTTTCTTATTAGTTTTGTAACCAGTTTTATTTTCCTTTCACAGTCAATAGTAGAACATTAGATCTTAAGTGACCACATCAAAACTAATGCAAACTGAAGACATTTAACAAAGTACCTGTTTTTGTAGAGCCAATATACTGGAATGACTTTGCTACCTTGTGGTAAAGTAGGCTGTAACTTCAACCATGCTTTATGCACCAATTTATATGTTTTTATTACTGTTGTTTTGGGATGTGTGGAATAACACAGCTTTGCAATGCAGCCAAAGAGAGAAGGAACAATCGGGGATAAACCAGTCAGAACATTAACACACACTCTGGGAACCTGGAGACAGGTCAGTGGGAGGGCAGCCAAGCAGCAGCACCACCACATGTGAATTAAGTGCAGAGCCTTGTCACGGTGAAACTAGCCAACAGTCTGATTTACAATGAAAGTGGAGCCCTTGAAAACTGATATACATAACTGAATGCACTCTACACACCATCAATACTAATTATAGCTGTAACTCGTGACCTCAGACCCTTAAGTGGGCCCTGAAATATAAATACATTTGTATTAATTTTTTTAAAAGATAAAAATCAATGACTCAAGAGTTAAGTCACAAACAAAGTAATTTCATGTATTGTTTCAGCATGGTTGTGAAGCGCCAAGCCAGGTTAGGGTTAGACCATACCAATACATGTCGGGTTCATTTGGGGTTACCTTGAATCAGTAGGTGTCCAGCCTTGTTCCAGTTTGGAGCAAGTTTAGCTGTGAGTGTATAGGAGAGGCATGTCTGCAGCACACCTGGTAGTACTCTCTGTGGAGAATCCATCTGCCAGTAAAAATAAAAAGGCCCTCATAAATAAACAATTTCTATCTATCTGAACTACTGAACTATTCTGTTGTTCTGTTTTAACATGTCACCAAAAACAATCTAAACAACAAAAATAATACATAAAGATAAATCTGATATGTCATGTCCATACAAAGTTGCTCTTTAAAGGGTACATAAGGACCTTTTTATTTTATTGTGTTACATGTTCTCATGTGTTGCTACACTGTTTACGTAAGGTGTGTGTATTGTTTTTTTTTACATTTTGACCACGTTTTTAAACTTTTAAATCACATTCCTTGCCTCAAGATGGCTTCCTACATACCCGCATGGACCTCTCAGAATACCTCTCAGAATCCTCCTGCTCATTGGTAAATCCATCTCAGTTACATATGTGAGCAGGCGGATGATGGGAAATGTAGTTCCGAGAGGTCCATGCAGGTACATGGAAAGCCATCTTGAGGCAAGGAATGCAATCTAAAAGTTTAAAAAAGTGGTCAAAATGTAAAAAAAAAATTAAAACAATACACACCTTAAGTAAACAGTTGTAGCAACACATGGGAACATGTAACACAATAAAATAAAAAAGGTCCTTATATACCCTTTAAGCTATAGTGGGACATATTGTCAAAGAGTTTACTCATCTTTAATTAACTCCTGTTTTATGAAAAGAGAAAAACCCCACTGACTTTACAAAACTAGCACAGTAATCCGCCCTAACCATTTATCCGCCATGATCAAGCTCTTCAGCAATGTTAGTTTATTATTGAACAGAGAAGGTTAGTTCAGAGATTGTAGATTCTACCAAAGTGTTTGTACACTGTGTTGTATGTACTCTGTGCGCTACCATTGCTTGTAGTGTCACATGAGCTGTTCAGTGTGTTGATATGTAAATAAATCCTGTTTGCCTGCGGGGTGTAGCAACTTCAACCTCTGTCTCAATGTCCCGCCTGTCACTCTGCAGAGAATGAAAGCACCCACACGGCAGACAGCTACCCTGTCACAAGCATTAATACCCTGTATCATTCTAAACAAGGGACTTAGGGGAGCTCCCTAATAAAAGCTGAATCTCAACAATAATTGTGTGAATATAGTAATTGTTACAGCTGTGTATAATGGTATTTAAAACAGGATTAATTTATCCGCCTTTTTACATATCCGTCCTTACTCTGGTCCCACCGCAGTCGGATACGCAACGCATTACTGTATCAAACATTTAAGTAATGTTACTGAAGGTATCTTAAGCACTCTCAAGTTGTTTGTTTCTTTAGATATTTTGGAAATATAGCCCATGTCTCCTAATGACTTTAAACATTACACTGTAAATATAATTCCCTGTTGTTTGTTAACTGTTTTTTTAGATTAGCCTTCAGTGTACTGTGTATTTATCATATAACAGTGTAAACAATAAGAGGAGCTTACCTTAGCTTCATGTCTTTGGGTGTAGGCTTGTATACTTCCAGATTTGAAAAATGTAATCTAAAATACAATAAAATTCAACAGAAAATATTTTTCAGTTTATAATAATAAAAAATTTAAAATATATTTTAGAGTTCAGTGTGGAAAGTGTTATGTGTCTTTAAATGTGGTTGCTTTCAATAAAACATTGTAATAATAAAACATATTTTCTTCAATCCACTCACTGCCATTATTACAGTGATTTCACTGCATGTTCCTGGTACAGGAGAAGCAAGGAGGTCTGGATAAAGGAACAACAGTTCTCTGAAATGAAAGAAAAATGTATGTACTGTAAGCTCTCTCTGTCATCAAATACCCAAAACAACTCATGAGGAGTCAATAACACACAATCCACTCAATTACACCAGATTAATAAATCGCACAAGAGCCCCTTTACCTGCACATCTTCATCTGTTTATTTCTGGCATCACCATCACTGGGGTCACAGAGCAAAGATACATTTACACCACACAGCTTGCGCAGGTCAGGTAAACTCACAAAGAACAAGGATTGTAAATTGATTCCATTCATTTTGCCCTTTAAAAAAAGGAGTTTAATTTAGTATCTTATTATGTAAATTATGTTTACTGTGCACAAAGATACAGCATTCATGGATTATAAAATAGCCAACAGTTGTGTAATGTAATCCTATATATATATATATATATATATATATATATATATATATATATATATATATATATATATATATACAGTATATATATATATATATATATATACAGTATATATATATATATATATATATATATATATATATATATATAGTAATGATTAAGTAAAATTATCTATATGTATTAGAGTATTAGCTTGATTCATTTGAACAAATGAAATGAGTAAATAGAAGATAAGGAAAATATGTTCTTCAACTTAAAAATAATACGGTGTTAAATTAGCTTGACTTAGAAAGTACTTAACTTAAAGTACGTTCATTGTTTTTATTTTGTCTGAATTGAACACCAGCCCAATAAATATGGGTAAGCCAATATGAAGTTATAAATTAAGGTACACCAATGACACGCTGCGCTGTGTCTTATACAAATAAGAGTTTTCAGATTAATAATAATAAAAAAATAATAATAATAATAATAATAATAATAATAATAATAATAATAATAATAATAATAATAATAATAATAATACAATTAGGTACAAATACAAAGTTTTCTATTTAGACAACACTGTAAACTTACTTGCCTGTAAAAGAAAAAATCACCTCAGGTTGTCAGAATGCAAAACTAATCATCCCGCCTTCTGGTTTGAAACCTTTTTTCAACCTGCTGAAACGTCGCGTGACGGTTAGATTCTTAGTGACGTGTCCGAATGGCTGCGCTCCTAAATTGTTCGTAAACTACTTTGTAATAGATAGTTCAATATGGTAGCTTGTCGTACTGCCGATACTATTTATGATTCCGAAAATGCTGTCTCTGAAAATCAAATGATTCAAATCACAATTAGTCTAACCCAACTGCTAAAGTCCTGCATATTGATTATATCCACTGTACCTGGCAAATGCACACATGCTTCTCAGGTATTCTAAATTATTTTCCTGTAATATTAAGGGAGTTAAATCAACGTTCACGGTACAGTTTCGACTTAAACCAGGCTAGACTGTTCTCAATAATAATAGACTCATGTAGTAAACTTCCAGAGTGTAATATAATACTACTCTGCTGCAGTACCCTACACACTAATGCAATAGTTTGGACATAGTATTGAACTTAAACTAAGAGTACATTCTGAAATAAACTTCCATCTTCAAGTGTTTAATGTAGTACCGCTGATGAGCCACGGGAAATTCCTAGAACGTGGAAAAAGTAGATATTACTGTGCATGCGCAAATGGTTGAAATTAAAGCGCGCGTTCGCGGCACTAGTTGGTATTTTCTATTAGTGAACTTTAATCGTTGAACACCATGTATATCGTCGTTTTTGTTTTAAATTGGCCACCATCATTGTAAAATACAGTAAACGTTTAAACTTAAAAAACTGTTGTCCACATCTTTATTAAAAGTTACATTTACGAGAAAAAATATTTCGCTGTACCACAGACATAAATCACATCGTTTAAATAACACTTTTTAAAATGACATACTGTTAAATTATTTGATATAATAGACTATATTTGTTGTTATTATCTATCATAATAATTTAATCGTAGTGGTTAACTTTACCTTCCTACCCTGTTTACAAAGGGTGATACACCACTTCAGAAAAGGTGTTTTAATAGATGATACTGCACCCCCTCAGAAAAAGGTGTTTTAATAGCTATGAGATAGCGCACCACTCAGAAAAAGGTGTTTTAATAGCTATGAGATAGCACACCACTCAGAAAAGGTGTTTTAATAGCTATGAGATAGCGCACCCCTCAGAAAAGGTGTTTTAATAGCTATGAGATAGCGCACCCCTCAGAAAAGGTGTTTTAATAGCTATGAGATAGCGCACCCCTCAGAAAAGGTGTTTTAATAGCTATGAGATAGCGCACCCCTCAGAAAAGGTGTTTTAATAGCTATGAGATAGCGCATCCCTCAGAAAAGGTGTTTTAATAGCTATGAGATAGCGCACCCCTCAGAAAAGGTGTTTTAATAGCTATGAGATAGCGCACCCCTCAGAAAAGGTGTTTTAATAGCTATGAGATAGCGCACCACTCAGAAAAGGTGTTTTAATAGCTATGAGATAGCGCACCCCTCAGAAAAGGTGTTTTAATAGCTATGAGATAGCGCACCACTCAGAAAAGGCGTTTTAATAGCTATGAGATAGCGCACCCCTCAGAAAAGGTGTTGTAATAGCTATGAGATAACGCACCCCTCAGAAAAGGTGTTTTAATAACTATGAGATAGTGCACCCCCCAGAAAAGGTGTTGTAATAGTCATGAGATACTGCACCCTCTCAGAAAAAATGTGTTTTATGAGATAGCGCACCCCCTCAGAAAACGTGTTTTAATAGATAGTGCACCCCGCAGAAAAGGTGTTGTAATAGTCATGAGATACTGCACCCCCTTAGAAAAGGCGTTTTCATAGCCGCCCACTGCGTTTTTTATGCCCGACTTTTCACACACTATAACGTGACGTCAATTCAAACGCTATAGGTTTTTCACAACCCTCTCTTTCATGACCATTTGCGGACCAAATATCACAGGCAAGATGGGGGGAGGTCTGTGATTATAGTAGTGCAGCAATATCCAGTTCTTTATGATAAGCAGCACAATAAATATCTCGATAAAGAATACAAACAGAAATTATCGGAAAATATAATTGAGGAAATCGGAATTCCAGGTAAAGCACTATGTTTAGTATGTTAAAATAAACACACTGTTTTGACTACAAGTTTTCGTGAAATGTCCGGGTGTAGCTTCTGTGCATCAGATACCGCCGCCCATTACTAAATGTAAGCTACACAACAAATCGCGTATATAATTATATCCAGTGGCATACGCAGGTAGGCATTGATTACAGTTAATAAAGCTGTCTGATATGTTAGTATAAAGGTAGTATTCAGTGCCATACCAAAGGTTCGATTTTTTTACCCTAGAAAACGGTGAATAAACCCTATAGTGTGAATAGCCCGGAACATGAATGAAGTACATTTTTATCAAATTCGGTTTGTGATAAATATAGAAAGAGAGGAAATTCTCATTTTTCAATCATCATTACAGTCTAATGTAATGCAGAGTTATGTTTACCGTTACTAAGTTCCACAATTGCATTTGCATTGTCTGCTGCTGTATGGTTGCTATGATTTTGATGTGACTGGAGGGTGAACGAGACGGATAAGATACAGGCGCTTGTAATAAATTCCACATGTACACATAAGATACACATTTTTATTTTGTATTCATGATGAAATGAAAAAAAACAAAAACATTATCAATTTAACACAAATGTAATCGTTTAACATTAACAGCGGAATTGTGTACTCGCCGTACCCCAGATATGTACCATATTCTATTTTCCTTTTCTTGTGTCAGATGGGGACATGCATAAAGGGGATGAATTACTATGTAATACGTTAGTGAACAATACATTATTTTTTATTTTAAACACGCCAAGTTTCGTTTCCACCTTTCAGATGATGAAGGGGATGCAGTATATATAGCCTATCATGCTCTGTTGTTCAATGTCGCGTTTGTTCACGTGACTGTACAGGCCCGCACTATCTCCGGCTACACCGGCTTTTTTTCCATTTCATGCACTGTGTATATATATATATATATATATATATATATATATATATATATATATATATATATATATATATATATATATATATAAACAAACATATTGTATTCCTTGTATCATTAGGGCAGAATGTACCCCGTTAGCATGGATTGACTGTTCTGGCATTCTTTTTTCCTATCAACTTCCACCTACAAAACTTAATCCCCACAGTTCATTGTCTCATTACGTCACTAGTGGCCTCTTGGAATGGCACCTTTATTAACCAATGAAGCGTTCGGTAAAACAAGCACCCTCCGCTTGAGATCACAGCTGCAATTATCAACAGTGGGTGTAAGGTTCTCTAGGCGGGACTTTATCAAGTATGTTTGTGTGCCAGGAAGTTCAGTGCCACAGCTAGCTTACTGCAACGCCGACTGAGTAGAGAAGGGCAAATTGTTTTTACAAAAATGGTCGAAAAGGAAGATAGTAAAAACGAAGTTAAATACTACAGCTTGGAAGAAGTACAACAACGTAATTCTTGTAAGAGCACATGGCTTATTATCCATAACAAGATATATGATGTCACGAAATTCTTGGAAGAGGTAAGATACGTTTAGGACTTGGTAACAATTCTCGATTCGTTCTATTTAAACGTAAATACATAGTAGATCTGTTTAAAATGTCTGTTGTGCACTGGTACTGTTAAATGCAGTGTCTGTAATAAGAGTAGACAACATTGTGACAAAGATATTGCAATAAGCAGGCTGAATTTTCGTGTTCTTTGCTGTACACTATTATGCGTTCCTTCCTATACTGTAATACTATACTGCAGCTGTGCATAAGCGGTACATGCTTATTTAACCCTTTCAGGACCAAGCATTTTTCAGTGGGATGCTCCCCCAGGACCAGGCATTTGACTCTTCCTATAAAAATGCACTAAAAATACATTTTTACAGTAGCATCTTGGAAATGGTGTCGTCTTTTTTTTTTTAAAAAAAAGAACACTCTGGGGAACATTATAAAGTACTTCAGAAACCATACAAACTTTTTGCTTTTTTTTTTTCAACACAATATATATAACATAGACAAAAAAAGTTTTACAGCTTGCTTTCACAGACCCTGATTAGCACAAATCTCGGACTACCAATGGTACATTAGGTAAGGTAGAAAAGTTTTTAAAATTTTTTTTATAGAAGGTAAATGTTATAATTTTGTATTTATATAGAATTACAATACAATCATTTGTGCTAAATAATGCCCTGAGTAGGTTTCATCACAGGTAGACTAGCGGTTCTCTAGATGCAAAACTCTAAAATTGCATACAGAAAGACAGTTGGAAGGACATAGAAACAGCATCCATATATTTTATTAACTTAACAAAGGCTCTGAGCAAGTTTCATGACAATTGCACAAGCGGTTCTTTAAATGTAAATTATTATTATTATTATTTGTTTATTTAGGAGACGCCTTTATCCAAGGCGACTTACAGAGACTAGGGTGTGTGAACTATGCATCAGCTGCAGAGTCACTTACAACTACGTCTCACCCGAAAGACGGAGCACAAGGAGGTTAAGTGACTTACTCAGGGTTACACAATGAGTCAGTGGCTGAGGTGGGATTTGAACCGGGGACCGCCTGGTTACAAGGACGTTTCTTTAACCACTGGACCACACAGCCTCCTATAAGTAATACACCTGCCTCCACTATATACCCGGCAAGAGATAAGATTGCTCTGTGTGTACTCTATTAAAATCAGGATATTCAAATTGGCCATTTAAAAGTGCATCAAGGCTCTTAAGGCTGCCACACCCAAAACGTGATGTGATTTCTCGATGGGCAACACATCACTTCGCTGCGAAATGATCATGCACATCAGAGGCGACATTTGTGAAATGTCCTATGTAGCACTTTTTTACATTTCCTCTGTGTTAAAATCCATGCATGTACTGTGTAAATTACAACAATCAGTTCTCATGGAACATTGATTAATTTCTATGTATTTTTAGTATTCAAATACTGTAAATAAATTACCAGATGTAGAGAGAAAAGATAAAAGCAAGATTCAACCTAGCATACAAGAATCATCATTGGTGCAAACATTTACTAGTACCCTCTGCAATTAATAATTGACATACCACTGGATGACTGTCTTCATGGATGACATTGCAAAAGATATTCAAATTGATAACTGTAAATCACACACTACAGTTCTAGGCTATCCAGTTATTTGGCAATGCACTCCCTGATGTTCTCCTTCATAGTTTTGATTATCGACAATCATTTTTCAGTACAAAATATAATCAAGACTAAACAAATTGTTGATAAGATCGTAACGATACATTTTTACAACCGTAGAACCACCTATCCTTGGTTATCCCAGCATTATCCCTAAAAGTTGCTGTTTGGTCCAGTCCAGGGCTGTAAAATGATTTAATAAAATCCATGGGTAGCTTATCTCAGTAGGGTATATGATCAAATCCACCCCTGCGCAAAAGATCCATGTATTTTCCTGGGCAGTAGGGAATGGACTTCTGCACTTGTTTATCAGTTTTGCTGATGGTGTCAAATAAATGTTATATGGAAATAGGTCAAATGGTATCCGCTGTAAGAATCATGTGCCAAGGGAGCATTGATTTATGAGAACCAGGATAGAAAGGAAAGATCATCTAACAGAAATCAGTACTTTGTGACAAAAGAAGGGTGTTTCAAGTTAAAATAACTCATATGTGATGTATTTAATCATCATACTTACACACACTGTCTATTTGCATTAAAAACATTTATATATATATAATTATATATATATATATATATATATATATATATATATATATATATATATATATATATATATATATATAGCGATAGTGCCCGTCGATGATGGCTCTACTAGTTGACCGTGACGGCAGTTAAGTGTCCCGAGCTGAAGGCAGAAGACGAGAAGACGAAAGTCAAGGTCACACGGTAGAGCCATCATCAGGCAGGCACTATCGCTATTAGAAAACGATTTTTACCATTGTTTTAAAAAACAAACAAAAAAAAAAAAAAACAAACCTAGATTTACCTTGAACTTGTTCTGTTTCGTCAGCTACCTTTCATCTGAGTAAAGACGTTCTATGAAAATAGTCCCGGGCATATTTTAAATAAAAAACAAGGATGACATACATATAAAGAGAAAAACAGATGGTTTTTAATTAGTAAATCAATTTTTATTTTTTATTAACTTGTTAGGGTTTTAAACCCCTATTTATAATCTGGACATTGCCTGAGAAATGAACGCAGCAATTACTGAACAGTCTGTGTACAATGGAGTCTCTAAACTGCTTGTTATAGAAGCGTCATTTGAGCTGACAGGGAGTGGATTGGCTGGTGCGATAGTGACAGGAACATAATTCACTGCTTGATTGGTTGGTTTTGAGTCTTGTTTGGCGGATCCAGCCGAGGATAGTATTGTATCAAATTCAGTATCAAAATACTTTTCAGCTAACCAATTCTTAAAAACAGATACTGAACATTTGGTTTGTGTCTTGTTCTTAGTTCATTTCTTTGCAGTTCTAGGCAGGAATGTGATTTTAAAAAAAGCCGGCATACACATGGATTGATATAAATTTGATTCACAGTCCGGTCCAATTTATTTTCACACGCGCAGTTAATTTTAGACGCGCTGTTTAAAAGTATTTTTTTCCATAGTCAAACGGGTTTAAAAGACCCTGCATATCAACAAAGCACTCACTAGGCATCTCCAGCCCCGCCCCACCCTTTCGTTCGCTATCGCTTTCACATATGCTAAGAAATAAATAATAATAATAATAATAGTCGTACATACCGATCAATCATCTCCTGATCACTCGTTTTATCAATAATGATTATCAATAATGCCTCAATAATGCTATCCAAGTTATTATTTTATTACTATGACATCTCAAAAAAGCTCTGCAAATGTCTGTGATATTCTCTGTGCGCTGATTCAGTTACAGCCAGCTTGTTTCCTTATGGCCGCCGTTATCTGATGCCAGGGGCAAGTTTGACTATTCATGAGATACGCCCCTTTTTTTGGCTTGTCTCAGCTCCTGTCACTCCCACTCGGCCATTGAATGGTTTTCTCGGCGTTTTCCAGAGAAAAAACGACTAGAAACCCGTTTTTTGCGTTTTTTTGATGATGTCGGACAGGGTCCGACATTGGAACGGATAGGAATAATTGCAATGTCGGACCAGGTCCGACATAGGACCGCAAAGGGTTATTAGTGGACCACCATCACAAAGCGCTTTACAAGATGCAGTAACAACAAGAAGATCCATAATACATGATATACAGTAAAAAAAAAATGCATAGTACATGAAATACAGTAAAAAAAAGCATAATACATTAAATACAGTGAAAAACAATGCATAATCCATGAAATAGTAGCAACAACACAGCAGCTAATAGCAGGTATCAGGCGTAAAGAGTATGGAAAGCAAGAGAGAATAGTTGGGTCTTGAGAGTGATTTAAAGCGAGCGATGGTGGGAGCACCACGCACCAAAGCTGGGAGAGAGTTCCAAAGAGTCAGAGCCACGAAGCTAAACGAGCGTTTTCAAGTGTGGTGCACTACTGCTTGGGGATTGCAAGCAGGCCACAGTCGGAGTAACTCAGCTTGCGGGCAGGGTAGCCAGTGCAGCTGGGCAAGACGGGGGGGGGGGACGGGGGACGGGATGTGTTCACATTTTTTACATCTGGTAAGGATCCTGGCACAGGCATTCTGAACTAGCTGCAGTCGGTTTATGGTGCGTGCCGTGAGACCACCATAAAGAGAGTTGCAGTAGTCGAGTCGAGAGGAGACAAATGCATGACAAAGTATCTCCGCATCTGGGAGGGAAAGGTAGGGATGGACTTTTGAGATGTTTTGAAGATGGTAGAAGGAAGATTTGACCATGGAGAGGTTGCTGTCAAGAAGTACACCAAGGCTTCGTACTGTGGGGGAAGGCAGCAGCAGACAGGTTCAAGGCAGCTATATTGAGATTCTTAAGTTGAGTTTTAGATCCTACTAGAAGGAGTTCAGATTTGCTAGTGTTCAGCTGAAGAAAATTGTCAGACTTCCAGGCCTTTATGTCTTGAATGCAAGCCGAGAGCCGGACCATGGCAGGGCTTCCAGGGTCGAGTTTTAAGTAGAGTTGGGTGTCGTCAGCATAGGAGTGAAACATTAGGCTGTGGTGGCGGATGAGGTGACCCAAGGGAAGCATGGAGATATTAGAGAAGGGGCCCAAGAACAGATCCTTGGGGGACACCATAAGTTACTGGGTTTGTGACACCACTGCATCCAGCATAGAAAACAGACTGCATGTTTCATCAGCTGACTGGCTACAGCCCTTTCAAGAGTTTTGGAGAGAAAAGGGAGATTGGAGATGGGACAGAAAGTAGATAACTCAGCCGGGTCGAGGGAGGGTTTTTTGAGTACCGGCATCTGTAACTCTGGCAAGCTTAAGGGCAACAGGAACCTAGCCAGAGTTCAGGGACAGGTTGAGAGTGTGGATAATAGAAGGAGCAAGATCAGAAGCACAGAGACGGACAAGGTTAGTCGGCCAGTGGTCCAGGGTGCACGTGGCAGTAGTAACAGTAAGACGGAGACGTCAGAAATGAGAGGAGAGGGCAGGAGGGGCAACCGGAGGAGAGTCAAGGTGGTAAAGTAGTAAACTGGGTTCGTGATGGGAGAGCGTTGAATAGATGTTGTCAATTTTGTTCTGAAAAAGGAGAAATCATGACAGATAAGAGAGAAGGATGAACGGGAGATGGATCTGTTGGTGGCTGGATGTAGGATTTGGTCAATGGTCTAAAAGAGAACACTGCAATAACAGCAGTGCCTCCGCCTCGGCCAGTGAGGTGAGGTTTGTCGGAGAGGGAATAGCCCTTTGGGGTGGCTAGATGCAGCGAGTGCATGTTGTTTACAGAGTGAACAAGTGGCCCTTTGAGTGGCTGGCGCTTAGAACGGCTGCCATTCTAAGACGCTGTTCGCCAATTTATACCGTCCTGCAGGTCTAAAGCTGGTCCAGTTTACACGCTATCAAAATTCCGGGGACCTTCTGGTTACAAGCCCTTTTCTTTTACCACTGGACCACACAGCCTCCAAGCTGTCTTGGTCGTGGGATTGGAGGACGCTCACTGAACCCTCAGTTCTCCTGAGCTGACGTTCATAAGTGGAGAAAGTAACAAACAGCCACGCCTGCGTGAAGGTTTCACTACCGCAAGGAACATCTCTGTTTATTCTATTTAACCATATTTCTGTTGCTTGGGACATGCCATGAGCCAGATTGCAGAAATAAAGAAACATTTGCTCTGATAAATATTTGGGCTGACGATTCAATCCAGAAAAGCGTGGATGGAAGCGTCCGTAACAAGCACGCCATCTTGAAGGCCTGAACAGATCAAAGGGTGGTCATGTGAACATTGCTGCTTCCGGAGCATTGCGTACTCGCTTTGTGTACATGCTTCTGTCACCCAGGTCGACCCTGCTTCTTCAAAAAAGCAGTGTGAAATCACATAGCCGACCGACATTACACCGGGTCAAACCCGGGTAGAGCATGCCAGTGTGAAAGGGGCATGGTATGTGTGGCACTGATGAGGTATTGGCAAGCAAAACAGTAAAGCTCTAAATTAGTAAGTAATAGACGTGCCTGGTATTTGGTTAGCTCAATTTTAGCAAACATGTTTCCCATCTTTCCTTTTCAACCTGTTGTATTTTGTCTGTATTGCTTTCCGTCTTGCAGCATCCAGGAGGAGAGGAAGTACTCCGGGAGCAGGCTGGAGGGGATGCTACAGAGAGCTTTGAAGATGTTGGTCATTCTACAGATGCTCGGGAAATGACCAGCATGTACATGATAGGTGAACTTCATCCTGTAAGCATTTATTTATGCTTGTTTAATTGAAAACAAATTTATTACCATTGTCTAAATGGGTTGAGACACAAATTCTGTTTTTTTGTGGGCTGTAACTTGATTCAGGAAGTCTACCAAACAAACATAAAACAGTGTCTTTATTTTTATTATTTTATTATTATTTGTTTATTTAGCAGACGCCTTTATCCAAGGCGACTTACAGAGACTAGGGTGTGTGAACTATGCATCAGCTGCAGAGTCACTTACAATTACGTCTCACCCAAAAGACGGAGCACAAGGAGGTTAAGTGCTCAGGGTCACACAATGAGTCAGTGGCTGAGGTGGGATTTGAACCGGGGACCTCCAGGTTACAAGCCTACCCATTTGTATTGGTCAGAATTAAAGAGAAAAAAATATATATAAATAAATTCGATGTTCAATTTTCAACAGTATCTGAAGAGTGTGAGCTAGTTTTTTTTTTCCCCCAGGCACTGACTTTCGTGCATTCTTCCAATTTATTTATTTATTTTAATTTCCTGTTTTTTGAAAACGTGCACTTGATAAAAATCTCTCGACTTTTGCCAACGCCTGAGTTTCAACGACAGAGGCCAGCAGCCGAGCAGAAGTTGGGAGAAAGGAATGTGGTTTACGTGTTGTAACCTTGTTTATTTATTTATTTTTTACCCACAGGATGATAGACCCAAAATTCAGAGACCAGCGGTAAGCTGACATTTTTAATAAATTAGCTGAAAAAAATATATTTTAGTTAGTGTAATACTTTGTTTAACATATTCATTTTTTAAAAGCCTAGTACTGGAGACTAGTCATACACAATTAGTCTTTGCTGTCCTTGTCCTTGGCTTAATAACCCAGCACATCTGTTTGGGAAGTCAAATTGCTCTCCCCTTGGTTTCTTTTCAATCGCTTGTCTAAGGCCAGATACCACATTTCCTTTTGATATACAGTAAATATGTAATTTTAGTGATTTGTTCTTTAAAAAAATAAACACAAGGTTACATAAACAAGGTTATACAAATAAAAGCACAAAGTACTGTAGAAGCCACCCTAAAGAATATTTCTTAACAAAATGTATGTAAAGGACTTCCAATGCCAACATAAATATTAAATGTTCTTTAAGCACAGGCTGCTGTTTATCTAATGATAATATAAATTGATATTTTATTTCAAATGATATGTTTCTGTTGCAATCCTTGAATGATTTGTGTTCATTAAGTTTGATAATATTATATTTCAGGACACATTAATTACAACAGCAAATGAGACTTCAAGGTATGTATCGCCTCCAAAAGCCCCAAAAATATATGGATAGTATTTTATTTTTAATGTATTGTAGGAAGTATTGGCAACTGTTGTTATGGCTGGGTGTATGTATTATTTCTTAAGTTTTTTATTAATGCACTGGAATGTCAGTACAGAAACAAACTGCAGATAAATTATACAGACTTGTCCAATGCTCAGTGCTGGTTTATAATTTTAGGGAATTTCTGAACATTTACTAATAAACAACAAAGGAGTTTAAAGGGGGCAGCTTTTATCTTCATAACAGAATGTTATTGTAGTTTAGAAGTTGAAATGTCTATGTTTAAGTCAACAAAGTTAATTCATTTTTTTTTTTTCACTGTTCCTTATCTTTTTATGATGTTTGCAATCATATATATACAGTGCCTATAGTAAATATTCACCCCCCTTGGACGTTTTCACCGTTTGCAGACCTGCGAACCTTGACATTTTTTTTTGAGTAGCACTCTTTTACGCAGACATCTCGGGGGTCGAGGGCTTCCCCAGAATTGTTTTTGGGTATAAAACAGCTAAATGCTACACTCTGAGTTTTGAGAATGAATTTTTCAGTAAAAAAATAATGAGATTAGCTGTGATTGTTTCAGTTTAAATTTAATTTTGTTTACCTTAGTATAGATGAAACCTTTTTTTAATTTATACCAACTGAAAATTATTTCAAGTACAGATAATAGCCATTTTTGTAGTATGTTTGTATTTTATTTACTGTCAAAACATAACAAATTGAAATGTATAAGCTTCTAAAACAGATAAACAAAGCACTTTCAAAAAAGGAAAAAAAGAAAACTTGTAAATAGTCACTGAGTCAGCACCAAATGTAATAGCTATCCATAAAGTGAGTTGTTTGGAACAGAAAGGAATCCAACAGGTGAAACTGCACTTTCAGATCTTGAATGTTTAGCTTCATAGGTGGCTGACTTGGCTTTCCTGAGCAAGGTGTCACTAAAGGTTTGTGTGCGACACACTTGCTGCTTCGCTGACATCATGACTTTGTGCGTTACCAGTGAAATTAGCATGTCTGTGCTCAGGCTGGCTCTGTGTTGGGTTTTGTTTTTGGTCACCAAGCAGAACACTCTTTCACAGTCAGCATTACTGTGGATGACCAAAATGCCTAGCGCCGTAACATTACAGTAATGCCCGATTCTTTTGTTCTGGACAGAAATATAAAGTTTCCTTCTACAGGATTCCTGCTGATCCAGACAGGAGGGTAAAATGGATTTCAGTGATTTTTAAAAGAGAATTTTAAAAAAAAAACGAAAAAGACTCGACCTATTCGTTTGTAGTGAGCGCTTCATAAAAAGTTAATATCAGTAAGCATATATTGGTAGTTCTGATATTACGTTATTATTAGTAGTCGTAGTATTAAGTACCACTTTAACACGCTTACTTGTATGGCTGGTTTTTTCATAAATATTTAGCTATACAGTTAAACAGGATTACACTTATGCGGGTCGGTGATTCCCAGTCCTTACATAAAAAAATATTTTACCGTTAACAAAATCCATAATGCTGCATTAATGATCTTACTGAACTTCAATATAAAATCACAAACCAGCCGTTTATGACTTGTTTAAAGCACAAGGAAACGGCATTTATCTAAAATGTAATTGTACGCTACTTGCAAATTAAACAGAAGCCTTACGTACCTTAACCACATTAACAATGTTAATGCTGTGCTCATTTTTATAAAATCGAATTTTACTGACATCCCTGTATGGTAACAGGTGTTTGTGAAAAACGGGACAACGAGCCAAAAACAGAATATTAAACTTAAATATTGTACTATATTATTATAATAAATGTTTGTACTTACTCCCTCGACATTCTTGTAAAATCCTCATTCAGCTGTATTTCTTTTCATGTGATGCAGTTATCTAAACCGTTTTTTTAAAAACGCAAGTGGGTTTTTTCCCCAGACAAAAATGAATACATAACTAATGCATTAATTACAAAACAAAGGTACTGTAGCCAGTTTGAAATAAATAATTTCCTCACAAGTCACAGTACTTCACACTCCCTCCAGTGTGTCCGAAACTGGCAGTTGAAACACAAGCGAGTCAGCTCAACAAAGCCAGATAGGCTACAGTAGAATGGCAGTGATAGGCTACAGTAGAATGGCAAAGAAACTGGGTGGTAGGAATTTCTGTCAGTCAACCCACGATAACTTTTTTATTTTTTTTAAACGGAGGTTGGATCGTCAACTAAACTCAAAAGCTGATTGGTTATTCTATCACGTAACTAAACTCAAAACCTGATTGGTTAATCTATCTTGCTTGCCTTGCCCTAAGGCCCGCCCTGACGTTAGATGCAACACTTTCTCTAACTACAGACAACATCATAGACGATGAGCGAAATATGGATTATGTATTATTGCGTATCATCTCTGATAAAAGCGTACCCGTGTATTACCAACTCAAAATGCGTAGCGGATACGCAAAATGTGTAGAGGTTAGCAGGCCTGCAGTTTGTTGTGTTACAACCTGAAATCGTGATGCATTTAAATGGGATTTTTTTTCCTTTGATTTACACAACCTACTTAACACTTTGAAGTGGCAAGATAATTAAATGAAAAATAAAAAAAAAAACTGAAATGTCTTGGTTAGATAAGTATTCACCCCTCTGAGTCAATACTTGGTAGAACCACCTTTGGCAGCAATTACAGCTGTGAGTCTTTTGGGATAAGTCTCTACCAGGTTTGCACATCTGGATCATGCAATATTCGCCCATTCTTCTTGGCAAAATTGTTCAAGCTCTGTCAAGTTGGATGGGGATCGTTGGTGGACAGCAATCTTCAAGTCTTGCCACAGATTCTCAATCGGATTCAAGTCCGGGCTTTGACTGGGCCACTCTAGGACATTCTCTTTCTTGTTTTTATGCCACTCCAGTGTTGCTTTGGCTGTGTGCTTGGGGTCATTGTCCTGCTGAAAGGTGAATCTCCGTCCCAGTCTTAGGTCTTTTGCAGACTGAAGCATGTTTTCCTCAAGGAGTTGCTTGTATTTAGCTCCATCCATTTTGCCCTCTACCCTGACAAGCTTCCTAGTCCCTGCCCATGGAAAGCATCCCCATAGCATGATGCTGCCACCACCAGTAAGGATGGTGTTACCTGGGTGATGTGCTGTGTTGGGTTTGTGCCAGACATAACGCTTTGCATTTAGGCCAAATAGTTCAGTTTTTGATTCATCGGACCACAGAATCTTTTGCCAGATCTTTTCAGAGTCTCCCACATGCCTTTTTGCAAATTCCAAGCATTCCAAGGATTGTACATGGGCTTTTTTTTAGAAATGGCTTCCTTCTTGCCACTCTTCCATACAGGCTAGATTCCATGGAACGCTGTAGGTCTTTCAGAGTTGTCATTGGCCTCTTGCTGGCTTCTCTGACCAATGCCCTTGTTACCTGGCTGCTCAGTTTGGGAGGACGGCATTCTGGGTGGTGCCGTATGCTTTCCACTTCTTAATGATTGACTTGACTGTGCTCCAAGGGATAATCAATGCCTTTGAAATCTTTTTATACCCCTCCCCTGATCTGTGCCTTTCCACAACTTTATCCCAGAGTTGTTTTGAATGCTCCTTGGTCTTCATGGTACTATCTTTGCTTTGAATGCACGACACAACTGTGGGACCTTACAGAGACAGGTGTATTTAATGAAGACTTTTCAGGTTTTTATTTTTATATATATATATTACTTTTGATATGTTATGTGTTAAGTTAGTTTTACTTCAGTCAAGGAGCAACTCTTAAGTTGACATATGTACCTGGGCTAGATCAACCATGTCATTATAGAATTCGTGAATGGGTGGTACCAATCAAGTTTCTTGGTGTATATCTGGCAAGATAAAGCTTCTGCCACCAGAATGATTGCAAACATCATAAAAAGGTAAAATAAATAAAAAAGAAAATGTAATTTAAAGCTCTATTCCTTTTATCTGTTTCAGCTGGTGGACCAACTGGGTTATTCCAGGAATAGCAGCAACCATTGTTACTTTGATGTATCGCTTATACATGACTGAAGAATAACCACTGTTTAGAAATTTGCTTGTCAATAAGACTGAGCTACTGTGGATCTCTAGAAATTTAACTGTTTGAACATCTGATTCTGAATCAATGAATTCCTTAAATAATATATATGAAGGTTGTTTTTTTTTTTTTTTTCTCTCCATGAGATTTAGGTATGTATTTACATCTTTTGAAATGTATGTATGGAAAGTAATCTGCCTCCCAAGTACTGATTTTTTTTTAAATTTCACTTACCATAAAAGCTTTGTTAAATGACATACATAGTATAGACACTACTCTATTCTTAGTCTCTGTTACAGTCTCTGGAATTTCCCCCTCCGATTCCATTGCAGAGTGTGGGGCTGTACAAATGTTTTCTTTTTTCCTGTTTAATGTATCTGACTTGAGCACCTTCTAGACTGTAACACCCTGTAATATAATCTGTCCTGGTCTATACCAGTCAAAAATAAATAAACTAATTGTTATTTTATAATTAAAAATATTGTTGACGTTATGACAAGAAGGGTTTATGAGGGAGGAATGTGTGTGCTGTCCACTCTTATTGAACAAGCTAAAAATCAGTCTGATTTCTTACAAAGCAGAGTGCAGAAAAGGGATAATTATGGAATAGTGCAACTAATGTTCACCAGGGAATCACATTTTAATTAGAAACTTGATGGTGTTCTAGAAACGGAATAGCCACATCCTTTGCAATGATATCTCCCTTCTGGGGTTCCTTGGTTCCATCGCTTGCCTTAAATGGCACTTCTTGCTCTTCTTTAGAGGGTGACTTCCTATATTTGTTCTGTTCTTTTATGCAGAAATTAATTTTGTTTTAATTGAGTCTCATTTTGTGTAAAGTGAATATAAAGTCAAGAAAACAAAGCAAATAAATACCAGCAACATTCTTAATAAGGCACTTGTGAGAATGTAGTTCTGCTAATAACAGGTTTTTTTAATGCTTTGTTTATTACATCTTTAAGTCAGAGGAAGGACATTTTTACAAGAGAGAACAGCAGCAGAATTTCACAAATCAAAATTATTAAAGAAAGTGTTTTTTTTTTAATTCTTTCAGAAGAAAAGGAGACAGCTATTGAAAAACTTTCTTGATTACAACTAATACTGATACAGTAAGTTTAATACTGTACATACACAGCACTTTAAAATATCTCTGCAATCTAAAGACCAAGGTCTGATTTTTTTCCTTTTTTTTTTTTAATGATTTGTGAGAGACCAGCTCACTTGACAGTATCGCATAACAACTTTTTTTTTTTTGGTAGAGTGCCACAAAACTGGGTCTAGGATAGGTCACAACTACCTATTGTCAAATCCAGAGTTGATAAGTTTTACCTTTTATTGCTTAACATCTTCAGGAGATCTTTAGCCTATTAAGTTGTGATTGAGCCAGAACTTTAAACAACTGAGTAAAATTAGGCTATACTGCACAAAAGCATATAGGGTCATATATATTTTGTTTCTGAAATTTTAAATGTGCATGCATTTAGATTTTATACAATTATATTTCAGTTTACATTTTACCTTTAATTGGTTATATGTTGTGAGATGTCATGAAAACTAGGCTGTTGAGCACTGGTTGTTTATAATTCCAAATTTTCTATCCACATCTAGTTTCAATGCAGGCAAACTAGCTGTTGATCCAAAGTCTTCATCCAAAGGGGAGGAGCTGGGTTTATTATCATCATAGAAGCAAATTGCTATTAACCGAAAAACACAGAACGCAGCACCAATGGCCATAAGGACACCTAAAAAAAAGCTTTTTTTGTGAATTTACCAGAACCAGACAAGTGGCTGGAATAGCAAACACAGGAGACTGAACATTGCAGTTTCAAAGCACTTGTTGCCTTGGACTTTCAGATCTTGATAGATGATTAATTCGGTCTAGGTTTTAAGGGCATCACAAGTGACAGCCAATGTATTTCTCTTATGTACTTGCAGTGCACCCTAAGTTAAACATTACATTTGTCACTATCTTATCGTGCACTGTAAAATTCCTAGACTGAAAACAATTGACTTTAACTCAGCAGGTTTGTTTAACTATTTAGCAATAGGAGTGCAGATGCATGATGCAATAGAGAATCAAATGGCTAAATGCATTCCTTACTTCACCCATATATTTCCTTTGATATGCCCATGTTGATTTTATGGAGTCCATGAAAGAAAGAGTATCTGAGGAATAGAAATTAAACTATGGCATAGAGGCAAACTAATAAATACATCTCAGTTCATCAGTTTGCTTGAACCAAGCTTGGTAAAAGTCTGAATTGTCAAATATTGACCAGTCATATGTTTTTTCTTTGATTCAAATAAAATCTCACATTGTGACTCTCATATTTAATTTACTTACCACAATAAATTGTGTTTGTAGTTATACTGTCAAATCTGTAGTTTCTAGTAAACATTCCTGCTAGACCTAGGATCACCACAGGGTAGACTGTGAAAGTGTAGCGAACATACTTTTCGAGGACAAAGTTTTCAAGCAGAAACCTGAAGGGAAAAAATAACAATTACAGGTCATACAGTAAGCCTATTGCCATAGGCGGCACATACAAGAGGCTTGGGGAGGCTAAGCCTCCCCAAAATAAATTGCCCAAACCCTCACAAGAAATTGTTATGACCAACACAAAAAATATTTGTGAGAAGATTTTTTTTTTCCCCCCCGCGATCGCACAAAAGCAGGTCTAACAAACATATTTCTCGTTTTCCTACTGCGCAACCGTCGGACTGCTAGGGCAGCTGGGATATCAAAATCAACACTGTAGTACAGATACAGGATTTAGTTGTATTTCAATGTCATTGGCGGAGATGATGCTTGGCTGGTTTAAAGTCAATTCTTCCCGCCAATCTGAGCCCCCCCTATACCGCTGCAGGAGGCAGCCGACGAAAACTCTGAATCCTTTTCGCTCATTCCCTTGTCTGGAACATCCTCTTCACAATTTCTACATTTATTCGATTGGTTGTTATCTATACAAACAGCTTGATCCGAATCTGATTTTACAGAACTTGTGTCAAAATCTTTTCGTAGCATACTGTCTGTTTTCACGCACAACCACCGTTTTGTGAGAATTTGATAATGACGCTGCAGTCAGAACATACTTCCTTCGACTGTTTGAACAAATGCCACCTTTCAGAAAACTGTTTGTGGTGCCAGATTATGAATGTTTTTGAAGTTTTTTCTTTAGATTTTTCCAGTCCTTCACTCCATTTTCAGTGAAAGCGGGGTCTTTTGAACTTCTGAAAAAGTGTCTGCAAGGAAAGCAGAAAACCGCATCTGTCTGCTTACTGTACTCTAAATATGAAAACGTATTTTAAAATTCTGATGAAAATGAATGGTTTTGCTTACCAAAGACAGTTTTCGGATACACAGGTAAACAAGGCTGTGACGGTCCTATTGTATTATCACCAATGTCCAAAATACAGTATTTAGTTGCATTTCAATGTAATTCGTGGAGACAATGCTTGGCTGGTTTAACATCCATTCTTCTCGCCGATCTGAGCCCCATATAGATAGAAAGTTTACTAAGAGTGCAGTTATTTTAATTTGCAAATATACCTTATGAAATACATTGAATGCCCCTTGATTATAAGTACAATAGTAAGTGCGTGTTTAGAAGCTTAATAGTCAGTATTAATAATTGATTTCAATTGGTGTGAAGTTATGGAAATGGTGTTCGAAATTGTTATAGGTACTGTAGGACTGCAGAACAGGTTAACGGATTTAAAGGTTTTAAAAAACAGTGCAGCTTGTTATCCTTACTGTTTTTCTAATTTGCTTAAATAGGCATAACATGTTTTAAAGTACAAGCTAGTGCTATGTTAAACTTCATTTATTTGGCCACCTCATGTTGGGGGAAAAAAACCCAATGTCAAATAAATATATATATATATATATATATATATATATATATATATATATATATATATATATATATATATATATATATATATATATATATATATATAGCGTCCCTGAGTGGTTTCGAGGTCTGTTTTGTGCTATAAATTATTATACAGTACAAGTTATCAAAAAGCAGGAGAATGAATCCAGTTTACAGCTTTTATTTGCATCCGTCAGTCCGACTATTTGTCATCAGGCGCCACTTAGGCCTATTGCTGACAAGATTATGATCTGAAACGTGTCCGATCATCTGTGTCCTTCAAAACACATTTTATTAGTTGAAAATTGTAGCAAGGCCTTGGGTCAGATTTACTAAGCTTTTGCTCGAGTGCATTGTTTATGTTACAACAAGCTACCCGTATTTAAATCACTTGATTATGAACTAAAATAAAATAAAAGCATAGAAACTTTATTCATAACATAGGAATTACAAATCAGGTCTCTCTTCCCAGAACTTTAAGGAATGTTTTTAAGTACTGTGGTTATTTCCTAGGTTAAATAGTGCTTTTAGATGTAAAAACACCTTTCTTAAACAGTTGGAAAGGATTTCATGAATTGCGAGCTTGATTTAATGAATCAAAACAGGCTTTGAAAAACAGTCACACAACTGCTCATTCACTCAGCTGACTCAAACAAGAGATTGAGAAGACTGCCCACCAGAGGTGTATTTGGAAACTCACTGAGTTCTAAATGTGCCCTATGCTGGCATTAATGTAGGACCTGCAGCAACACTACATGCTCATATGGGGATTGATTGTAAGGATATGCGCAGTGATTTCCGGGTGCAAAACCCCCATAATGCTGCCGTAACTGTTGTTTAGCGGCCATAAAGTCTGATATTACCAGTCGTTAAAAATGCTGCGTATGAAGAGAACGGTGTTCACCTGGCGTTCTGCACCCGCTATCACATTTGCACTTTGCCATCATTAATCCATTAAAATGATAATGAAATGCATTCAAATGAATAAAAGAGCATGGAAATGGGCGGGATGTGATTGCTAAGCGGGCGCAAACATTATTATGTGATGTAAGGATTTTGCCTTGCACTTAGGCAATTGCTGACCCTCCAAAAACTTCACACCTCTTCTTACAAGGTGCAAACCATTGTAGAAGCGAGTGACTAAGAGCTGTATAAAATCACACACCTGCAGAGACCTGTCATTGGCTTCATGATAGCTGCTGTGATAAACTACCTGATGCGGCGACACTTGGCTCTTGTTAAGGAGAGGCAAGAACACATTCGGAGGAGAAGGGCAAGATGAAGAAGACCCTGCATATTCAATCTCAGGGTCTTTGTTTGGGATGCGGTGGGTGCAAAAGCGTTATCGTCTTACTTAACAGGTCATCTCAGACCTAATAGCTGAACTGAGGGATGAGCTAGACCCCAGCATCAATCTAGGGACCGCTATCCCTGCACATGTGAAAGTGCTGTGTTCTCTGCACTACTTAGCCTCTGGTTCCTTTCAGAGCACAGTTGGAATGTCTGGAGGGATAGCCCAATTCGCCTTTTCCAGAGTGCTAGGCACATTTCTGGATGTCATGCTAAAAAAGGCAGGCCAATACATATAATTTCCTAAGGATATTAGCATAACTGATGTTGGCTGAGGCTTCTTCAAACAACTCTGTTTCATGCTGCGTGACCTCAGCCGTAAGGACTCTCAGTTCCTCCTCAGAAAACTTTTCTTTTCCGTGCGCCAAGAGGATGCTGCTTCTGACATTTTCTTTTGCTTTATATTTTCGTGCTCCACAAATGTCATACTGTACTCCTAACTCTGCAAGTGCGGCAGCTTAATAGACCGGTGCGCTCATTGAGACCCTCATTGTCATAATTGCGGATCATTATTTGTGTGTGTTGAGTAATTTGTATTGCTCTTAAACTTAGATAGGGCACAGTGCAAAATAATTGCATGGCCGTAATGCAATTTAAATTTTGCATCCGCAATTATTTGCACTGCGTCTATACTTACATCACCCATCATGACGTCATTATCTTAGTCTGTGTTCCACTATGCAACTATTTAAGAGTGTAAGTTGAAATAGTTGTATACTAACATTGTCATAAAATATCTTAGTGAATTTTATCTTACCATACTATTAATTTTACCAGCAGTATGGAGAGCATTGCTGTGCTTACTGCAGGATCCATCAATCCAAAACTGTATTTAAGCACGATTCCAAAGTTTACAAGTACATCAATAGAGGTCCACGCAGCATACAGTGCTAATCCATTATGTACCTGAAATAAGCAATAATATAAATACACACTGCACAATGGGTAAGAAATGTATGCATCTTTTTTACTGTCTTGCATATTCTTTGACCATCACAATTCTTTTAGTGTGTGGAGCAATTGGGCATTTGTTGCCAGTTTTATCCTTCAGAGACCACTTGCACAAAACAATTTTTAAAAGCAAAATCTCCCAATGTGATACCTGTCTTTGCAGTTGCCACTGCAGAAACACATGTTTATGGGGTAAAATAAAGAATGCATTTTCCACCCAATCATTCTGCATTGGTAGTAAATGCATGATTTTGGGACATCACTGCACCTGTGGGAAGTTTGGTTTATTCACATTTTGTAGGAAAGGGTAACACAGTATATATTAAAGAGAAAAACAAGGACTTCACAGCTGTCATTAAAAAATAGATAATACTCACCAGATATCTAACGTTCCAGAGATCTGAAGAACTGTTGCTTTTTAACCAAGTGTCATGTTGGTACAAATTCCGATAGGAAATGCCAAGCATCACATAGCAGGAGTAAGGAATGAGGATTTGTAAGCCCAGGGCTTGAACCAGGCACCTGTACATAATTCAGAAAACTGAATTGGTTACAGTTTTAGTTTCTGTAAAGAGGCTGACTGAGCTTGTATAGCTGCATCCTAAATTAGGATCATAGTTGCCTGTTATCTTCCTTCACTTTTGATACAGAATATCTAAAATAGCCTTTGTTGTTATTATATGACATAATGACCAGAAAATCTACAATTGGTCCATAATCCCCGCCTGAGACCTCATTACCTAAAATCAGAAGTGATAAATAATATATATATATATATATATATATATATATATATATATATATATATATATATATATATATATATACACACATACACATAGGAACTATTTTCCCTATCTTCACATCTCATATCTTCATTGACATATAATCACAATAATACTGTCCATGTCAGGAATTACTTCTAAAAACTACATTTTTGATTGGAAGATGTCTGTGTGTATGCCTTTTTCATGGTAATGAACCCAGAGGTCTGTGCTCTGGATTACTGACAGTATTAAAGGGGTCCATGGGCCATAGATTCTGCAAGGTACTGTATGACTCATTTTATATTTCTGACAGAAACATCCAAATAAATAATAGAAACCTATCAAGAAACAACTGAGCTGTCTGACATTTCTAAAACGTATTTGTAATGGGCTGCATTGTTGTGGCTGCCCTAAATTCGGACCCTGTGGTTGAGGCAAGCTCTAAAACTGCTAGTACAGTAGTGGCATACAGGATGCAGTTTGAAAATAAAATAAGAACAAACTCACTTACTGTCTGTCCCAGAGGAACAGAAATCCAATGCTCAACAGGTTATTTGCAATCCACAAAATATAAAACATGGGAGGGTGAATAGCAGGATTACAGTAGACAGGACCGTACTGGTTTCTGATTGAAAAATAAAATAAAGAGTTAATTTAAAGAGTCAGAGCCCCTGCACACAGCCCCTCCCATGCCCTAGAGATGAGGTTGCACACCAATAAAATACCCTTTCCTAAACATTCCTCATCATTGTTCTTTAAGTGGCATAGCATTTGTTGACAGATCAAATTTCGCTGCTATGCAAGTTTTAAATTGTATAGTATTGCAGCAGCAGTATTTGATCTAAGTTCTGTTTTTAATTTGTTTTTGCTGTTGTTTTAGGGCCGAGCTGGTACTTCCCTGTAAAGCGACAGTGTGATACCAATCAATTCTCCATCTGGTACAGCGTATGATAAAAAAGGGAGGAAATGGCATGCACGTTATCTTGTACAGGTCATTCCTAGTCAAGTCAATGGGTGTCCCAAGCATGACCAAGACTGATTTCAAATTGAATATGTGATTTTCTTATAAAAGAATTCCAATTTATGTAGGACTTCTGTTGCAATTCAATACAAATTCTGTGGCGGGTATTTTAAAGTTATAATGAAACATTCACTTAATTTGTAAGCTAGCCAGCTGTCTACTTGGGGTTCTATGTTTTTACTGTCATTTACCATTTTACATGTTTCAACATGCCCATAAACAGCCTGATCTTTAAACATCACAGACCCCGATTAGCACAAATCATGGACTAATGTTATCTTAGGTAAGGTAGTCCAAGATTAGTCTTCCTGAAAAAATGATTTCATAAATCTTATCTGCACTTTCATTTGCTATATTGGTCTGAAATTTGCAGTTTGGGAAGAAACACATGTTTTCATTGTAAAACCTGATATATAGTACAATACTACTTTAAATTAAACTATGCTTTTGGGTTGTGTTGCATTTCTTTGGTTGTTTCACCTGAAGAAATCGTCCGCACCCCACCATTGCCTTCTTTCCTGTCATTAACAAAGCAGCTGCTTCCGCTATTGACTGACATGTTTTTTGCCTCGCACCATGCTTTGAAGCCCCAGAAGACACTACTACCACTTCATGTGAGTACAGCATGAAAACTGCTAAGTTTTTAGTTTTTTTAACTGTGTTTAATACACCATGTTTCTATTGCACGTCTGAGACATTTGTAGCAAATGGAAGTGCATATTATGTAAGATGTATGAAATTATTTTGTTAGCTGTAACTTCTTGTATTGAGAGACCTGAGGGGTGAGAGGTATAGGGAGTAAATAAAAACAAAGAAAAGGAGTGTTACCTTCTGAACAGAGTGATGAAAACATAGATAAGCCAGAGCCCATTCCACGCATTAATCAATGTCCATATTGATACGAGCCAGGCGTCTGGAGTGATTTGCAGTACAAACTTTTCAGTAATATTCTGATGTGTTGTTAGAAACAAACCTGTGTGTAAAGATATTGCACATTTTCAATAAAACGATTTTCCGGATCCTAGTAGCTGATTGATCTCGAAACTTTACCTTAGCTTTTAAAGGATCCCAATGATTCAGGATCAACAACATAAATCAGGTAACCCGTTCCATTTCGGCACCACTCTCTGTGTAAAGAAGTGTCTCCTACCCTCTGTCCTAAGTCTATCTCCTCTTATTTCCAACTTTGTCCTTTTCCATGTTCAGCTGTTTTACCACCTTTTTATCTGCATCCTGCAAAGCAGGGAGCAGATAATAAAATGATACTTTCCGTCTGTCTGTCCGTCTTTCACACTCCATTACCTGCACACTAAGTAGGTTATGGAGGTCACTAAGCCAAATACAAGGATTGTGGGAAAGCTTTGACATTTGACCTCCACTTCAAGGTCACAGAATACCAAGCCGATTCTGTTTTAGATGTTCTCAAGATAGGAATAGAACAGCTGATCCGATTTGGATAAAAAAATTTGTATAATTAAACAGGTGGGTATGAACTTGGTTCCTATTGCGTTTGAAGTAAATCTGTGAATCACAAGTAGGTCAAAAGTTGTTTTTGCCTTTCATTGTGAAGGCACAATATTTGTATTTGGTGGAAGTTGGGGGGGGGCGGGGTTATAGGCAATATTTACCAAAATATAATTGCTTTCTGAATATGGTTAATTAGTGTTGATTTGTGAGATAAAGGATTGTAATTACCATTTGCAACCGTTGGAAACCCTCATAAAATATAGCAGCCAACTTTACAAAACTGAAACTAAGACAAAAAAATGGAAGAGTAAAAGCAACAACCATCTTGGGATCTGTTTTGATAGTCAGTGTTCTATAGTACAGTATCTACTATGACTTATGTTAAGTATTACTATAATTTACATTGTACATTTCATTTAACTATTTTACAGTCTGTCTGTCACACATTTGTGAACATGATAACTGCTGTGATCGTCACCAAACTTGTATTGTATTATTTAATCCTCCTAGCCTCCTATATATATATATAATTTCCATTACATGAGAGTAGATGTTAAAACTTCATGCTGATTTGAACTTGGCTCTCGCCAGTTGCTGGTACCTTTTTGAAAGAAGCCTTAATACATTTTTTTGTTTTAAAAATGAAAAAAAAATAAGAATGACTTACCATTAATTGATACCGTAGATGCTGCAACATGAAAGAATAAAGTAAGACCAAAACTCAGCATTGAAAGAACAATGAGGGTAGCATGCAGACTCAGAGAAATTGAACCAGCCATCTCTTTTTTTCTACCATTAAATTTTAACAATCTGATGTGATCTGATGTGGTCTTCTCCTGCAATAGCGTGTGTTGTGGCAATTAATCTGCAAACTGAGGTATACTGCCAACCTGTGTATCTTTATGAAAGGCTTATCATGAAGACTTTGGACCTACTGTGGCAGGTGGTGACATCTCAAGCTGTACTTTTAACTAAGATGTTGATCATGCGCAAAGTTAAGGTGACCCCCAAAATGTCTACTAAAGTTGCAGCACCCAGTTCATGACTTGTTTATAATGGACATGTCACCTGAGTGCTCTCTAGTGTCCACAGCTCTGAACTCCTGGTTATTGAAAGGCAAAAAAAGTTTCAGTTGAATAAAGTCAGACATAAATAAAGGTAGAAACAATTATTCTTCCTGTATATAAATACTTTTTATTAGGTGTTCACATCTGTTTGGTTCACAATGTATGACTTGGTATATGTTATACGTGTGGTGCAAGCACATGCAGAGCAGTGCATGAAATGACTCTGACAAACACAAGAAGTCATCCTACTGCAAGTTATGTTAATAAGAACAGCATTATTTGGATACCTTTGTAATGCAGTGCAACATTTTTTTACGGGCACTACTTTTCCTGCCTCACTTTTTAGTCTTTGAACAAACTTTCCACACAATTTAAAATTGTTACTCTGATTGCCACATAATACATAGGTTTAGAAGGACATACAAGTCAGGTTCCTTGGAGTCATAGTTTGTATGTGGTTAGAATCTGGGGAATACAGAAGAAAATCCAAGATCAGTATTCTGCAGCTGTGTTATTATTAGTATCATCGCTTGGTTTAGAAGCTTGGTTTAGACTACAGTATACTACAAGGTCGGATGAATGTAGTACTGTATTGCAGTTAACGTGTTATCTCTTCAGTTTTGGCAAGGGATATTTTCAGAATCATATTGTTCTGAATTAAGATACTTATTCTGTTGAAAATATAGTACTGTACCAACAAAACCAATACAGTACATCTAAATGGAAGCCTACTTAAGCTATGTAGTTTTGATATTGTATTTTTTTTTGCGTTCCCTGAAAAAACGGACAAAGGTTGGAATGGGCCAAAATGAAATAATCAGGTAAGCGTCACACGCGTTTAACCGTCACTGAAGTCAACATTTTATAGGGTCGGATGTGTGAGTGATGGCTGTAACTTGTTTTCAGGCGTGACGTGTTTCAAGGGTGTTAACCTAGCTTCTGATTGGTCAGTTTCATTCCAGTTGCGCAACAAAAAAAAATTGAAACAGGTTCTATTTTAGCAACGCGAAATTTTCTCAAAGCGATGTTGCTCGCGTTGCTTGCTGCTGGTGTGGATACCCTCATCTGACTGCAGTGACTTTTAAATTATTCACTCGCATCGCTCGGATCTAGTGTGGATGCAGCTTTAACCAAAAGAAAACTTATGAAAATAAATCCATCTGCAGTGAAATTTGAATTAGTCAAAAAACATTTTTATTTTTTAAATTATTATTATTATTTTCCAACAAAAACATATTCTGTTTTTGTTCAAACGTATACTTAGGGGACAACTTATTTCCTTATTTTTCCAAGTGTCCAAACATTTTGGCCATATACCCTCATTTTTGCCATGTTGAAACTCATGTTGAAACTCCCAAGTTTCTTAAGCAGAGCTCTCCCTTACAGCCCCAGACCCACGGGGGTCTGTGCAACTCCAAGAACTACCCTCCTTCTTGGCCCAACAGCTTTTTAAATTATTATTATTATTGTATTTTTTTTTTTAAAATCAGCCTTAATTTTAGCCAAAAAAAATCTGGAGTGTTATAATAGGAAGAGCAGATCAATTGATTATTCTTTATTTTTCCCCTGTCGTAACCAAGATTTTTGGTAAAACTGAAGCAGGGTCCAGGAGTGGTCGAAATTGCCCTGTCTTATCCTAGAATGACAGGGTAAGGCAGCTCTCACTTGGGCTGCTGAATGGGAATGATCATCATGGTGGATGGATACACTGATCTGGTCCATGCATACAAAATTGTTGAATCCCCAGAGAGATCAAGCCCTCTCGAATCAGTCTGCATGCAGGGTCCGGTTTAGCCCGTGCATACCTGTAGTTACACCTAAAGTAGGGGCAGATTTGTTGCACAAGGCCAGGTTCTGGACACCTGAAAGAAGTCACCATAAGCCCTTGCCTCTGATTTCTTGTACCTTTGGCCAACCTCATCACATTCACCAGCTCCATGTGTTTGTGATGCCACATCCCTTTGGCAGCTCTGGGGGCAGAATGTTGAGGAGCTGCTTAATGATAACCACCTCTATTATAGCCCTTAAAGTCCACCGCTCTGCTTTTACAGGCATCCTGCAGGTGTAGCTCTGACAAGGTCGAGCATCCAGGCCTTTTGCTGTTCAAAATGCAGGGTGACTTTGTTGCCCAAGACCCTTGCAGCAGCCTTGGAACAGCGCTGCCATAAACTGTTGTAGGAAAAGCTTTCTGCTGTCTGGGCAGCCCTGCCATCTTCACCGCTATTGCCTCTTTACTGACAATCTCACATTGATACGTGTAAAAGTATTGACAGCAAGAAGGTGAGATTGATTTAGAAGGCAGGCCCAAGTAGAGCAGAATTCAGGGAATCAAAAACAGTCTTACAGAATTAAAATGTCCAACAGTCAGGGCATACATAAAGCAGCTCCCAGACCCTGGAGGGAAGTCAATTCAGGATTCTGTGAGTGTCATTTGGCTGTTTTAGAGTTTCAGGACCTCTCACTGGACACCCAATTTGATCAGAGACAAGAGCCGTATGCAAGGTAATTGGCTGCACCATCCGCCTGCATGTGGAATGCGGCAAAAACAACAAAAAACTTTAGACAGGCTTGCCCTGTCCCATTTAGTTAATGGCTGCAGACACCAGAATACAGTGCCGTGAAAAAGTATTTGCCCCCTGTCTGATTTTCTGCATTTTTGCATATTTTTGACACTGAATGTTATCAGATCTTCAACCAAAACCTAATATTAGATAAAAGGGACCCTGAGTGAACAAATAACACAAAAATTTTATACATATTTCATTTATTTATTAAAGAAAGTTATGCAACACCCAATGCCCCCGTGTGAAAAAGTAATCACCCCCTTAGACTCAATAACTGGTTACACCACCTTTAGCAGCAATAACTGCAACCAAACGCTTCCTGTAGTTATTGATTAGTCTCTCACAGCGCCATGGAGGAATTTTGGCCCACTCCTCCATGCAGAACTGCTTCAACTCAGTGACATTTGTGGGTTTTCGAGCATGAACTGCTCGTTTCAGGTCCTGCCACAACATTTCAAAGGGGTTTAGGTCTGGACTTTGACTGGGTCATTCTAAAACTTTAAATTTTTGTTCTTCAACCATTCTGATGTAGACTTGCTTGTGTGTTTCGGATCATTGTCTTGCTGCATGACCCAGCTGCGCTTCAGCTTCAGCTCACGGACGGATGGCCTGACATTCTCCTGTAGAATTCTGATACAGAGCAGAATTCATGGTTTCTTCAATGATGGCAAGGCGTCCAGGTCCTGATGCAGCAAAGCATCCCCAAACCATGACACTATCACCACCACGCTTGATCGTTGGTATGAGGTTCTTACTGTGGAATACAGTGTTTGGTTTTCTCCAGACATAATGGGGCCCATGTCGGCCAAAAAGTTCCACTTTTGACTCATCTGTCCATAGAACATTGTTCCAGAACTTTTGAGGATCATCCAGGTGCTTTTTGGCAAACTTGAGACGAGCATTCATGTCCTTCTTAGTGAGCAATGGTTTCCTCCTTGCTACTCTGCCATGAATCCAATTTCTGCCCAGTGTCTTTCTGATGGTGGAGTCATGAACACTGATCTTAGCCGAGGCGAGAGGCCTGCAGATTCCTGGATGTTGCTCTAGGGTTCTTTGTGACTTCCTGGACGATTTTTGGAGAGATTTTGGCAGGACGGCCACTCCTGGGAAGATTCACTACTATCCCAAACTTTCTCCATTTGGACAACATGGCTCTGACTGTGGTTCGGTGGAGCCCCAGAGCCTTAGAAATGGTTTTGTAACCCTTTCCAGACTGATAGACATTAACAACTTTTTTCCGGAGGTCTTCAGGAATTTCTTTTGTTCATGGCATGATGTGCCTCTAGAACCTGTGTGCTGACAACTTCACTCTAATGGTAAGGGCCAAAGTTTTTTATATTGGGCAGGGCTGGCCCAAATCAGGCCTGGTTGTTAACCAAAGTACTCAAACAGCTGACCCTAATTATCCCTTTAATTGGGTTGAGTTAACTAGGGGGGGCAATAACTTTCACACCTGAAGATTGCATGTTTGTTTACCTTGCACACCAAACAAATGAAAGAAGCACCAAACTCTGATGTAATTTTTTCTCTCAGACTCCCTCTTTATACTACTACAACCCACAGAAAAATCTGACCAAATACAATGTGAAAAATGTGCAAAAATGCAGAAAATCAGACGGGGCAAATAGTTTGTTCACGGCACTGTATCTAATTGCATCTCAGTTGCCATTGGTTTGGCAACTGACTGTTATCACTTTGTACCACAAACCTGCACAAATTCAAGACTAGATCATTCCAGGTACATGGGTATAATTTGTGCTGTAAGGTTGGAACTCTAGCCCATATAGAACAAAGGCTTTAGTTGTAATAAAACGCCAATGTATCGTACACAAAGGGTCATATACAACAGTTATTTGATAGGGAAATGGACACCTAAACAAGATATCACATTATTTTTACATTCAATTACCCATTTATACAGTTGGGTTTTTACTGGAGCAATTTAGGTAAAGTACCTTGCTCAAGGATACAGCAGTAGTGTCCCCTACCTGGGATTGAACCCACGACCCTCCAGTCAAGAGTCCAGAGCCCTAACCACTACTCCACACTGCTGCCATGGTGGGAGAATAATGTTACTGACCTGGCTAAAGATGCTTTAATGTATGATTGATTTATGTGTTCACATTTATGGGTCTAGAAAAGACATTTTAGGTTGAATTGTGATATGAGTGCATGGCACAATGCAAACCTTGTTTGCCATTTGCAGTAGAGTGCTCAATAGGACCCTTGAACTGATGTGCTGAAGTCACATCGAAGTGTGACATTTATCTGCCGAAATTGCCATTCATAATGAGGTTACTATTTGAAAGGGAATTTTAAAGGTCTAGACTATATTAAATATGAATTTGGACTAATGAAAATTAAATCACCACCAAGAGAATAATTTAACATTTGAGTATGTCATTGTGAGTTTAATAATCTCATTTTTTTTTTAAAAATCTACAGACATTGTATCTTACATAACAGTAATGCAAAAATAAATTATCAAAGTTTTTATAGAATATATGCAAAAACAATGCATGATCTTTTTTTTCATTACTGTTTCAATATAGTTTTAAATGTAGGCTGAATTTAATTAAAGAATGAAATATATGGACTGTTCTAAAATACCATAATGACAAATCAGGTACCAATTGCAGTTCAAGAAGGGAGGGTAGTGTAATGAATGCTTTACAAATTCCCTGATGTGAATTAAAACAAAGCAAAAGCACTGCACATTTGTATAATATTTTAAACAAAACAAAACAAAAAAAACACAAAATAACAAATGGTAAGCTAACTAGTGTCTTTTCAATAATGTCTGAAATTACTCTTGCAAAGCACTGTTTGCGCCTCAGCTGTTCTGGCCAGAGAACAGAGTATATTTTATATCATTACAAACATTTTGGCATACAAATGATGCTGAACAATGGACTCAATGTACACAAATGCACTGTCTAATTCAATGTGATACAGGATTAAAATCAGACTAAATATTTAAATAATACCACTTCTAAATTAAGAAAATTATCATTTATCATTTAAATGAAGGCAGTGTTTACACCCACCACCAATTAGATCAATTGAATAAAACAATATGTTCTGTATGAATTCATCTTTCAGGGCCTACTAGGACAAACAGAATTGCCTATACTTGCTCTGCAGTGTTCAGTGCAGTCCTATACATAGAGACTTGAATGAGATACTGTACCCTGCATAAAACAAGGAGTTGTATCTTCCATGATACACAGCAGAATGACTGGATTGTGCCTTTGTTAGTATTCAGAGCACACAAAAGCAAGTATTACCACAGCAGGACAAACCAATACACATCAGTTTTAAACAAAGATTCCCTTCTTTTTTTCAGAGGTCTCCTTGGGTAACGTTGGTATTAAGTCTGAGACCTGGTGTACATCGTGTTTAAAATGCCTCCATACCACCAACAGGACTCTCACTGCGAAAATTAAACAGGAAATTCCCAGCAGCACAGCTAATAAAAGAAGACAAATTAATACTTGTTTTATAACACAATTCATACAAATGAGTTAACAATAAACTGCCAAACAGACTAATTATTGGACACAGTGATTTATAACACTAGCCATGCTGACGCTACAGTTTTCTGTTTTACTTTAGACTCAGTTGAGTGACTAATTTAGATATAGCCACTCAATAGACCCCTAGTGGCCATGGTGGTAACTAAACATTCATAGTTGTTGTGATACTCTGATTTTCCCATAAAGTTTGGCCTTGTAGAGTCCCAGAAACTGCTCTGCCCATTCTAACTTTTTGTGTTTTTGATTTTCCCATAAAGTTTGGCCTTGTAGAGTCCCAGAAATTGCTCTGCCCATTCTAACTTTTTGTGTTTTTGTTTTTTATATTTAATAGAAAAAATAATACACCTTTGTACGTGTACTTTTTCATGGTGACCCCCCCAAAAAACATTTGAATTGAATGCATAAAATAGGGTGATTATGATAATTACACCCTTATTTTTTTCTGCACATGACCAATACAAATTCCATTTAGGCTAGGTGATTCAGCACTGAAGTTCTTTGTTATATTTCCAGATAAAGCCACTATGACAACAGGGAAGATTGGAAGGGTGTATCTCACATACAGTACTTATCCAAGAAGAGGTTTTCTACAACAAACCTGTCCAACAAAAATACATGTGTTTTTTTTGGGGGTATTTAAAAGTTTTTCACTGAAAACAATTCGAAACACTTGTCATAATACTGTCATTAGAGCAGAGGATCACCAGGGCCCAAATTTAGCATTTGTGCATGAATAAGTTACTTGTTTGTTTGTACGCATAAAGTTTATAATTGTTGCACGCATAATTAAATCCTGATTTATCAATCTTGCGTAAGGTACTCGTATGCATGTTTCTAAGTAATAGGTGTTAATAAATCTCAATGTCACTAACGTTGCTCACACATGGTAATTTGCATTTAAAACACCCCTATATAGCCATATGTGGTAAATGTAGCCGCCTGTCACAGCTCCATTTTGTAGGCGAATTCCCACACTGCTCTTTTGAAGAATAAATGAATTGTGGGTTCTGCATGGACATTTAGCCACAACATTTAGTAGCCAGAGACAGGCATCAGAGCCTAACCCGAACCCTAACCTGCACATTAATTAAACGGTACTGTTTTCTGTAAAACTGTTCTGGTATCCTTATGAAAAACAGAAAAAACAGGAACACCAACAGTTCTGTTGCAACAAGGAAATCGAGGCCTATATTTTCCCCTATGGGTAAATGGCCTTGTCCATAGTAAATGTATACCACAGAATACATGCCAGAGGTACTATGTATATTACAGACCGTAAAGTGAAACCTGAATCAACTGGTCACCAAAGGGACAGAACATTTGTAGCTGATTTAAGCTAGCAGCAAAAAAACATCAATCTAATAATGGCTTGTTAGAAGCAATTAATGGAGAGTACAAATATTTCAGAAACAGGTTTCATTTTGAAACACCTACCATAGAATTACCTTGACCAAGAGAATTGACAGGACTACAGTACCAGCTGTCTCTCTAGACACCCCTCCATTGTATATTAAAACAACAGCAAAATTAAGAAGTGTTGCTATCATTGTCCAGGTTGTATAGATGGCCACTCCATTTTGTACCTATATACAAAACACAGATATGGAAACATTTTAGTTAATATGGTTTATTTTTTCTTATCTTTCTGATAGGTTTCAGTTCGTCTCTATTGGGGAGGCATTATCAGAAGTTGTCTGTGGTGTTCCACAGGGCCCCATTCTAGGTCCCTTGCTGTTTTCATTATATATGCTACCGTTAGGTGACATTATCTGCAAACACAGAGTGAACTTCCATTGCTATGCTGATAATACTCAGCTATATTTCTCCCTAAAGCCAGGAATTTCTTCTGTTTGAGTGTTATTGGCTACTTGCCTTACAGACATAAGAACATAAGAACATAAGAAAGTTTACAAACGAGAGGAGGCCATTCGGCCCATCTTGCTCGTTTGGTTGTTAGTAGCTTATTGATCTCAGAATCTCATCAAGCAGCTTCTTTAAGAATCCCAGGGTGTCAGCTTCAACAACATTACTGGGGAGTTGGTTCCAGACCCTCACAATTGTGTAAAAAAGTGCCTCTTATTTTCTGTTCTGAATGCCCCTTTATCTAATCTCCATTTGTGACCCCTGGTCCTTGTTTCTTTTTTCAGGTCAAAAAAGTCCCTTGGGTCAACATTGTCAATACCTTTTAGAATTTTGAATGCTTGAATCAGATCGCTGCGTAGTCTTCTTTGTTCAAGACTGAATAAATTAAATTCTTTAAGACTGTCTGCATATGACATGCCTTTTAAACCCAAAATAATTCTGGTCACTCTTCTTTGCACTCTTTCTAGAGCAGCAATATCCTTTTTGTAGTAAGGTGACCAGAACTGAACACAATATTCTAGATGAGGTCTTACTAATGCATTGTAAAGTTTTAACATTACTTCCCTTGATTTAAATTCAGCACTTTTCATTATATATCTGAGCATCTTGTTGGCCTTTTTTTTATAGCTTCCCCACATTGTCTAGATGAAGACGTTTCTGAGTCGACATAAACTCCTAGGTCCTTTTCATAGATTCCTTCTTCAATTTCAGGATCTCCCATATGATATTTATAATGCACATTTGTATTGCCTGCGTGCAGTACCTTACACTTTTCTCTATTAAATGTCATTTGCCATGTGTCTGCCCAGTTCTGAATGCTGTCTAGATCAGTTTGAATGACCTTTGCTGCTGCAACGGTGTTTGCCACTCCTCCTATTTTTGTGTCATCTGCAAATTTAACAAGTTTGCTTACTATACCAGAATCTAAATAGTTAATGTAGATTAGGAATAGCTGAGGACCTAATACGGATCCCTGTGGTACACCACTGGTTACCTCGCTCAATTTTGAGGTTTCTTCTCTAATCAGTACGTTGTTTTCTACATGTTAACCACTCCCTAATCCATGTGCATGCATTTCCTTGAATCCCTACTGTGTTCAGTTTGAGAATTAATCTTTTATGCTGACTTTTTCAAAAGCTTCCTGGAAATCTAATTAAACCATGTCATATGCTTTGCAGTTATCCATTGTAGATGTTAAGGCCCTCAAAAAGTCAAGCAAGTTAGTTAGACATGATCTCCCTTTCCTAAAACCATGCTGACTGTCTCCCAGGATACTGTTACCATATAGGTATTTTTCCATTTTGGATCTTATTATAGTTTCCATAAGTTTACATATAATAGAAGTCAGGCTTATTGGTCTGTAGTTACCTGGTTCAGTTTTGTCTCCCTTTTTGTGGATTGGTATTACGTTTGCAATTCTCCAGTGTTGGTACAACCCGTGTCAAGAAACTGTTGCATGATCTTGGTTAGTGTTTTGAGCTCCTAGTCCCTTTAACACTTCTGCCTCTGTTATGCTAAAGTTATTTAAAACTGGATAGGAACAGGTTGACATATGGGGCATGTTGCCTGTATCCTCCTTTGTAAAAACTTGTGAAAAGTAATCATTTAATATATTTGCTATTTTTTCCTCTTCATCTATGATTTTGCCATTTTTATCTCTTAGCCATTTTACCTCCTCTTTGAATGTTCTCTTGCTGTTATAATAGTAGAAAAACTTTTTGGAATTGATTTTAGCCCCCTTAGCAATGCTCATTTCTATCTCCCTCTTGGCCTTTCTAACTTCCTTTTTGACTTGTGTTTGCAGTTCCAAGTACTCTTTCTGTGTACTTTGTTTTAGGTTCCTTTTAAACGCTCTGTAAAGTGCCTTTTTTTCTCTGAATATTTTTTTAAATTGATCTATTAAACCATGTTGGCAATTTTGTTTTAGATTTAGATTTATCTACTGTTGGGATGTAATTGTTTTGCACCTCTAGTACTACATTTTTAAAAAACAGCCATCCTTTTTCCGTGGATGTTTTCTCTATTTTACTCCAATCTACTCCTGTTAGTCTGTTTCATTCCTTCATAGTTTGCCTTCCTAAAATTGTAAAGCTTTAGTCATTACTTTTGGGGTTGTAACCCTTAGCGGTCCATTTATTCAGTGCGTCTCAGGCGTGTCAGGTCCAATTTATTTTCACATGTGCTGCTTATTTTACACACGCTGTTTAAAAGTATTTTTTTTCCACAGTAAAACAGGTTTTAAAGGCACTGCATATCAACAGGATGCTCAGTACTGCATCTCCAGCCCCGTCCCACCCCTTGTTCGCTGTATTTTTAACATACCTCTTCGTAGTCGTGCATACTGATAAATCATCTCCTGATCACTCGTTTTATCACCAAACTCTTCAATAATGCGATCCAAGTCATTATTTTATTACTATAACATCTCAAAAAACTGCAAATGTCGATATTCTTTGAGCGCTGGATGCGGAAGCAGCTATCTTGTTTGTTTATGGCTGTGTTATCTCTGTGTTTCCAGGGCTATGTATATTGCTTAGGACAGGGTCCGACATCGGACCAGAAAGGGTTAAAAAGCACTTCAAATTAGACCACGTTGTGGTCTGAGTTTGCCAATGGTTCTCTGACCTCTGTTTTAGTTATTCTGTCTTTGTTATTTGAAAAGACAAATTGCGCTAGGAAGCAGTCATTTGTCATTTCCACCATTTCAAATTCGTCTGTCGTGCTCCCCACCAGGTTTTTCTGGGAAATCCCCCATTAATATGGCTTATCCTTTGCTGCACGCATTTCTAATGTCATTGTATAACAGATTATTTTGCTTGGTGCCTGAATTCGGCGGTCTATAGCATGCCCCTGTTATTATGCGCTTTGAATTTTTGTCCATTATTCTGACCCATATTGATTCTGCGTTGTTTTTTTCTTCCAGATTTAACACCTGGGCTTCAAGACTATTTTTTATGTATAACACTACCCCTCCGCCTCTTTTGTCCTGCCTGCCTGTCTGTCTTTCCTATACAGTGTATACCCACTAATATTATATTCGTCTCCATCACTCTCAGATAACCAAGTTTCTGTAACACCTATCACATCATAGTTACTTGTTAGTACAGTAGCTTCAACTTCTAACATTTTGTTTCTGAGACTTCTAGAATTTAGATAAATACATTTAATGACTGTCAAGCATTGGATGTCACAGAACATTTCTAATGTTGAACTCAGATAAAAGAGGTTATGCTAGTGGGATCATAGAACCAACTAAAATGAAATGTGGGATTACATGAGCTCGAACCTTGCAGTCTCTCATCAAAACTTAATTTGAGACTTATATGGGAAGTTACTATCTTTTTACCATTTGAGAAATTTAGCCAAACTTAGACCAGTTATTTCCGTATCTGGTGCCTAGAGACTAATGCATGCCTTTGTTTCATCTAGAATTAATTATTGTAATGCACTTTTTTCTGGTGTCCCAAAACGTGTGGTATCCCGCTTGCAGCTTGTTCAGAATACCGCTGCTAGAATTCTGATTAAAACCAGGAAAAGTGTACATATTACCCTTGTTTTGGCCTCTTACACTGGCTTCCTGGATTAGCATTTAGTTTTTTGCAGGAGTCACTGACCCCTTATCTTCCAAACCACACTGAGATCACAGGATGCGGGGCTGCTGGTTATTCCTAGGGTCAACAAAAGCAACACGGGAGGTAGGGCTTTTTCTAAATTATTGAATACTCTGCCTTCGTTTGTCAGGGAAGCTGGGACCATTACAGTTTTCAAATCAAGACTAAAAACACACTTTTATAAAATGGCTTTCTTATCTTAGTGGGTTTTAATGTAACTTTAAAATGGCTGCTTTTGTATTATTATGTGTATACTGTCACGAATGACCCTAATAAAACCTGTCTTCCCTTGTACAAGGTCCAAGCACCTTTTTTGAATGAAAGGTGTACTGTATGTGGCAGAGATGGATGGCTCTTTGATGAAACAGTTTAATTTATTTGAAGTTTTCCCACTGATGACGGGGATGAGATGGGAGCCAGCTAACAAGATTTACGTTTTTGCAGGTATCATGCTTTTAAGACACCTGTGGTGGCTTTGACAGACTCACTGAGAACAGAAACTGACCCAAGACTGCCACAGCTATTGGAAGCAGGCTGATCTTTAGGATACAAATTGAACATTTGTGAAACTGCAAGACATATTGTAATGACTGTAATGTATTTTAAAAGAATATAAAGTCAGCAGAAATATTATTGTAGCAAATTATGAGCAGAATCACAATTTGAATTAAGAAAACTAAACAAATGTTAATGTTAGAAAAAAACATGTTGTATGCCTTAGTTAAAGCTGGTCAGACTTAAAAATAGGGTCTCCCTTATCTTTGAATTAATAAAGACTAGGTATTGAAAATTAACAAAAACAAAAAGTAACCCTTTCTAGACAGAACAAATGTTTAAAACTAAAAAAGCTATGTTATACCTATTTGGTTTTATTGCAAATAAGCACAGAGGTTTTAAAAAGTATTTTGATCTAATAAAGAACAGAATGAAATCAACTCTGAAGAAAAATGTTTGAATTAAATAGAAACATCATATTTGAACTAACAAGTGTTTTTGCCTGTTTGGGGCTTTAGTATAATAAAAATAGTAATAGTAACAATAGTAAAATAGTAACAGCAGAAGTCTTATTTCTCAATATTAACAAGCTTATAGTTTAATGGATTCACAGTCATGTTTCTTATTTAGAAAAGTAAGCTTGATCTGGAAGTAGTCATTATGCTAAACACAGGTATTCTAAAATAATTCAAATAGAATATAAGTGTAAATGTTTTATTACAACAGAGGAAGGGTTATGTTTGAATATAAGATAATAAAGTGTAAACTGTATTTAATAACTTTAGTACACAGTGGACCCACTGAAGGAAAATAACTAATTATGTGACCTCTTCTTTATCTGCTCGTAGCAAGGCCGTGCTGGGCATGAAAAAATAGATTTTGGCAGTTGAAGTGGGACTGGCTGGTAATCAGCAGTTTTGAATCCAAGGCCTTTCTATAATGAGCAATCTTTAAAAAAAATTAACTAATGAAATACCTTTTGGTAACAGAATAAGGGAGTATATGGTGTAATGTCCGTTCTCTTCATTATATTCTAGAAATTAATGAAAACTTGGCAGCCAAAGTGAGCATTTTTATTTGAATTAGACGAGTTGTCTGTAGTATCAGTTCTTATTGGAATGGCAGTGACTTTAATTGGGATGATGCTTTTGAGCCAAAAATACAGAGGCTGTTGTATTACAAAAGAAAAAGCAACTGTTGGACAGACATTTAAAACTAAAAATGCATTTATTTAAGTTCTACCGCAGTAATAAACAGAAGTATTTATTTACAGGGAAAGTAGAGTTTAAAAATGAAAGAATGAAAAGTCAGTCTCAGACACACAGTATAATTCTGGAAGGGCATTAGACCTTCAAAGATAAGGCTTAATCTTTTAAAAGCCGGATTTGCAAACCTTGAATGATAACCAACGGAAGGTAATTTAAGAAAGACAGGAGTATGTACCTCATTATATTAAGAAAACAATGAGATCTTAGTTATAAAAATTAGGATGTAAGTTTTTTATTATCTGAAATATCCGAGGCGTCTCTTGAATCTGGCCAAAAATGACTTCATGCAGTGAATTTGGAAAAGCGCTTGGAGTAGAGTTTCATATTAATTAAAAAACTAACCTTGCAGATAAACAGGGTGTCTCAAACCTGTTTGCGCAGGGGATTTTTTCGATGATGGATGTACCTGGATTGCACGCAGGACCAACACAGGGGTGGGCGAGACGGAGGTGCACGGGGGGTCTTTGTGGTAGTGGATCTGATCATGGCAATCAGATGGCGGGTTCCCGGGATCTACAGCTCTCTGGACATTCAAGTTGGGTCTGCCTGGCAGTAGGGAAGCTGTGCCAGCTTGATGCTTGCTTCTGGGGCAGCAGGGCCAGATGGGTCATCTTCCTTAAGAGCAGCTTCAACTCGTTCTGCCTGGGACACAGCCTGCTCCAGAGAGGCAGGGGCGGTGCATATGAAGGCTTCAGTGGCAAAGTGTTGATGCACAATGGGTGGGTAGGTTCACTCCTACCGAACCGGCGCTCCAGGGCTGTGAGCAAGGCTTCGTAGTCCTCTATCTCTGTTGTGCTGAGATCCAACAGCGCCTGCGTGGCTTCCCCTTTTAATGCAGCTGCCAGCTGCCCTGCCTTCTCGCTGGGACTCCATTGATTAATTAGAGCAGTCATTTTAAATTGTATTAAATAGGCTTCCCAGTTAGTAGTTCCATTGTAACAACCTGCTTTGACTGTGCTGCGGTAAGGCCTTACTTTGGCGGCATTAGCTCCCCTCATTCTGGCATTTCCACTCAGGTCAGTAATCCGGGTTGGCACACTAATTGGGGCTGGCATCGCAATCTGGCACTGCGATTGGGGCTGTCACATCTACCTGGGTCGGCTCAGCATCAGCACTTCCATCCCTGTCCCTGCTGTGCATGACACAGAGCTCATTACGGAGCTAAACTGCCTCCCCCAACCTCCATGGCCAATGCATACTTGTGGAGTATCCCTGTCATATCAGATTGCAGGTTTTCAAGTACCTGGTCAGTTATGCAGTCAAATAGATGTTGCCTTCTACCATTCATTTAATCCAGTTGTTTGCCATAGCTTCAAACCGTAATATAAATGCCTTCCAGCTTACCTTCCATTCATATTTCAATGTTGAAGTGTAGCCTTGCCCACTATGGGTTAGCTGGTTGGCCTCTATTTCCAACCTGGTTCACTTCTGGCCCGCCATCTGGAAACGCCTCCTTCTTGTTGTCTAAAGCCCAGCAAATGGCTGCCTCCAGTGACATCGCGCCGCCATCTTGGCTCCGTGTAACTGAAGGAAACTCCCATATCTGTTGGTGTGCAGTTTCCTGCTTCATCTCCATCTCCGTATCCCGCTCTGACACCAATGTAGCGCCATCCCTCCTCTTTACGGCGCCATCAATAAAGTTGCTGGCAAGGTGAGTGTCGTTTAGTCATCTTTTATTTATTCACTACCAAACAGAACTGTAACTGTCACACACACTTTTTAAAACCTAACATCCACCACTCCCACGCACACCACCGACCCCCGCACACACGCAGTCCTCCGCAGCCGTGCAATCTAACTAACCCCATTCACTCCCGGCTGCGCATACACACTCGCATGCATACCTACTTAACATGACACACAACACATACAACACATAACACCCACAGCAACGTGTCTTCTGAGCCCACAGTTGTCCAGGTCGCTACAATACAATATACATAAAAAAATGACATAACATTCTGCATTGTTTTTATTTCACTGTAATTACATGTGGAAGACAGTGAAGTCATCGCGCGAGGACAGAAACGCTGGTCTAAGTTAAGACACCCCAGAAAATTATTTGGTGAAACGGACTTAAAACTTGGTCATAACAAAGTCAGCAAAAGCGACTTAAGCCCTTTTTTTGGGTCTTACACTTAAGTCAGCTTTGTGAATACGGCCCCAGGGGTTCACATAACTGGTACGCATCCGCACCAATAAAAAACAAATGCTAGTGTTATCATTGGCAGCTTCAAGGTTTTATAAAAAGAAATGGAGAACAATAGGTGGAATCACTCTAGTTCATAATCATAGCATCAATCATGTTTAATGGACACTTGAAACAACCAATGATAGCAGGGATCTCGATTTAGCTGTCCATTCAGAGAAGATGCATGTAGATACGGGGAGTGCTGTTGTGGAAGCGGATGAGAGGTGTCAATGAGTTTAAAAAAATACATTTATTTAAGCATTTTACTTAAAATAATACTCTTTTCCCTCAGTTATATCCTTCTATAAATACCATTGTGCTGTCAAGCTAACATGTTCAACGGTGAAGAAATGTTTTGTTTTTTTTGCTTTTGAATCACCATGGCCGGAATTTGGAGGTAGGTATTGAAATGAATAGAAAATGGGTGATGATTTGTTACAGCAATCCGGACTCCTACTTAAACATTCAGAAACTATTGTTTGTTGTCTCTGACATTGCCATTAAGCAGTGCTGCTTGTGAGCGTGGGTTTTCACATGTCAACATTTTAAAAAACAAATATCGATCCCACCTATCAGCCTCTTGCCTTTCTGCCCTGATGCATATTAATGTGTAAAATGAACACTGAAACCTTTGATCCTGAACCCAGCATCCTTGACGGGTGCATAAATACCACCCTAATCAAGCCCCCATTACAACTTCTCACACGTCACAAACCTTCTGTCCTGTGTATGTGGATGAATAAAAAATAGAATCTATATCCCAATTGTTTGAACTGTCAGAGGAGGAGGTGGAACTAGACAGTGACTTGGATGATGACCCCTAATTTTGGTGAGTATCAAACCATTTCTGCTGGTACTCATGTTAGAGCCTAATGATAAAATGTATGTGAACCCCTGATTATAATCTCTCATTATAATCATCGCTTGTTATAAACCACAAGACATGCAGTGAACATTCTGAAAAGTTGACATTTAAAAAATTCATGTAATCAATGCTAACACAAAAATGACAGATTCTCCTCACTCTTTTAATTAATCTTGAATCGGTCAAATTGTGTAATAGAATGCCCTTGACGCCAGTCATTTCATGAAATGTAATGACATTTTTAGGCATTTCATGTAATAACCGAGTGAAACAGTCATTTCACATAATGACTGAAAACCTTTAAATCAATCAAATAGTGTAACTGAATGCCTATAACGGCATGACTGAGTAAAACAGGCATAGTGAATCAGGCATTTCACGAAATGCCTGAAAATTTTAGGCATTTCTCAAAATGCTTGATTTCAGAATATGCCTGTAACATATATATATATCTATTGTGAGCAAGATCTCACTGTAACCACCAGGAGGCGCACATGGTGGGCTGGGATCGAGCCCGTAATAATAATAATAATAATAATAATAATAATAATAATAATAATAATGATATCTTTATTTTTATATAGCGCCTTTCATAGTGGACCACCATCACAAAGTGCTTTACAGAGGTTGGCTGTGAACTGTGCATTATATGCAGAGTCACTTACAATAGGACATTGATTTAACATCTGCGCATATTTGCGCAGTTCTGCACAGAATCACGGAGATAAGCGTTCTTCGAGGGCTGCTGCGTGACGTCACTCAGCTCCACCCAGTGTTCAACCTCGGAAACGATGTAGAGATCGAGTGATAATTGTAATGCAAATAACCACTAAAACTACTGCTGCCCCCTTGTTAGTGGAGGTCGAACGACATCTTATCATAAGAACATAAGAACACAAGAAAGGTTACAAACGACAGGAGGACATTCGGCCCATCATGCTCGCTTGCTTGTTAGTACTGCAGCTTATTATTCCCAGGGCCATAACCAGAGCTGACATTCTACCGAGGTCAAACTTAGGTTTCAAGCTATAGCTGGCAGTATTTATATGACTGCTTGGTATTTACTATTCAACCTCCAAATCTATCTTACACAGCAAACCAACAGAGATAATGAAGGAGTCTTTTGTACTTTACCATGAATTTTTACATGAGCATCAACATTGATGATCCAAAAAAACAACGAGAAAATTACCTCGGTGTCCTCATAGCTACTTACGGCCATAATTGTTCCTAGAATCTCTAAGCTGTTTCTTGAAGGATCCCAGGGTGTCAGCTTCAACAACGTTACTGGGTAGCTGGTTGGAGACTCCTAAAATTCTCTGTGTATGAAAGTGCCTCCTATTTTCTGTACTAAATACCCCTTTATCTAATCTCCGCACACACACATACATACATAATTTAATGAGATGTAAAATAATAATATTATTTTTTTTTAAAAAACTGTAGACAATTGTGTTTATTTATTACCTTAAAATAAGTACAACATAATAATTAGGCCTAAATAATTGTGTTATCATGGCAATTGGTGATCAAAGAAATAAAGTAAAATAAAATAAAAACAAATCAATAAATAATAATGTCATAGCCTTAAAGTCATAACTTTGAAGTCATAATGCACTGCAAGTGTTATCAGAGAATGTTGTGCTATGTTTTCAAGTGCTTCAAGGTTTGGAGATGGTGTTTCTCTAGCCCTTTGAGTAGTACGAACGTACAGGTACATTCACTGCTCTCTGGTCCCCAGGGAGTACGAACGTATCAGTACAAAACTTCTGATAACAAGATATTGTAACACTAGGTTACACCTTTTATTGGTCTCTTGTGCCCTCTGCTAGATATTGACTGAATTACATACAATAAACCATCACAAAAATGACAGCGATGTCTGTAAACTGGCTTAAAATTATTTCGAGAAAGAAGTATTAGAAATAATACTGAATTCAGATTCCGATTTAAATTCAAATACTTCCCAGGCCCGGCGTCCAGTTTAGGTCCAGTGCCCCCCCAGTTTCAGATTCTAAATTGATTCAGTACCTTCAGCTTCCAGTTCTAGCGATAGATGCCCGCTGGAATGTCTCAGCACCAACTGTGAATCAAATTTAAAATCGATTGGCGCAAGTACTGGCTTTTTCTTATTGACTTGCTGCATTTTTAAGCATAGTTCACTGTTGGACAGTAAATACTAAACAAAGACACAATTGGTCCAAATTAATTTTATTATCCACCAATACCAGCCAATCAATACTTTGCATCGACAAAAGCAACCAATCTTGTACCTGCAACTGCCGAGAGCCAATCACAGACTGTCACTCGACTGGAGCACAGAAACACCATCTTTCAACAACAACAAAGCCATAGGCGGACAGTTATGTAATATTGCTCCATTCATATGTAGATTCAGGAGAGAAAGGTTTTGGCTGAAGGTTGAAACATGGTGAGTTAGGAGGCATTTTAGAGTGGTATTTAATGAGAGATTGTATTGGCAGTTCAGAAACCATTACACGGACTGTCCAGTAATTGTTCCGTTCATTCCTTAGGCAATGTCTAGATTATAAATAGGGGTTTAAACCCTAACAAGTTAATAAAACATTTAAATCGATTTACTAATTAAAATGCATTGTTTTTTTCTTTATATGTATGTCATCCTTGTTTTTTATTTAAAAAAAAAATGTTGGGGACTATTTTCTTAGAACGTCTTTACTCAGCGGAAAGGTACCCGACGAATCAGTAGAAGTTCAAGGTAAATCTAGGTTTTAAGAAGTATTAGCAATAATACTGAATTCAGATTCCGATTTAAATTCAAATACATACAATTCTTCCCCTGAATTAGATGTCAGCGAGTGTGTCAGTGCAGACGTAAGTGACGAATATTTACCATGAACATCAAGCATACAGCGAAGAGACAGCGCCAAGCTCTGTGCGTTGCTCCATGCTTCAAGGAGTATCATCCGCTGAATTAGACACTCTCACTCCCTACGCCCCCACATCCTGTTTCCGCGGATATTCGTCTCTCTCTCTCTCGTTCAGCCTTTTTTTTTTTGGTTAGGACATGTATTGTGACTGTGCCACTCCGTTGTTTATTGTTTGTCTACCTGTTATTTTTTTTTTGTCAAAACCCTTCCCTATGACAAAATAAAACATGATATTTATTTGTTTTATTTATTTACGGCAAAAAAATATTTGTCTGTATTTCGTCAGTGTTCATTACATACATACAAACATATAGCTTTCAGCTTGTTTGTAAGCTGTACTCGTAATAATCAAGCGCATGCAGTAGACAGAAAAAAAACAAACTCAATCCCGTATGACCGGCAGGGCATTTTAGAACTCATTACTAAAAGGGCTAGAAGCTGGGTGTGACGTAAGAAAGACAGCAGCCAAGAGCAGCCTGCGCAGCAAGCTCTGGGGAACAGAACGCAACCTAACCCTACTGCAGTTTGACTGTCGGTTAGGACTATATAAACAAGGATAGGACATTCAATCCCATGATACAGTTCGGCACTCATTTACAGGCGCCATTTGTGGAGCCCACTCAGTACTGAATATATTGCGGCGATGCCGTGTTGCAGCGCCAGGATATACAGGTATTGTTTTAATAACAATACAAAATATCGTTAATATAAAGTGACTGACTGTTATTTATGCGAATTAATGCTTATGTCAAGAAACATTTTGCCAGGGCAAGCGTGAATAAGTTATAAGCATTGCGAATGCACTGTTTACTGACTCTGCCCACTTGTGACATCATTTTCCTATACTTCTTTATATAGTCCTAGACTGGCGGCCGGAAGCTGACAGCTGCATACCAAGCCTCGTTTTGAGTCTGCAATGAACAAAGTAATGTATACTGTATTCATATTTTTGCACGGACCCTATATGATGTTGAACTGTTACGGGGCAGCAGTGTGGAGTAGTGGTTAGGGCTCTGGACTCTTGACCAGAGGGGCGTGGGTTCAATCCCTGGTAGGAGATACTGCTGCTGTGCCCTTGTGCAAGGTACTTTACCTAGATTGCTCCAATATAAATGGGTAATTGTATGTAAAAATAATGTGATATCTTGTAACAATTGTAAGTCGCCCTGGATAAGGGCGTCTGCTAAGTAATAAATAAAAAAATAAAAAATTTCAGGAAGTTACTCAGATTTGCACCGTATAGAAAAGCATCATGATGGCCAATATGATATGTTGCTAAGGTAGATTTGACTGAATACATCTGTATTTTCTTGTCTATTATTTGTAATACATACAGATTATTTATATATTAGTGTTTTCATAGTGTCATGTCGATTGCAATAAATAAATAAATAAATAAATAAAATATTGATGTTGTTACTGCTGCATAACATAACTTCAGAAAATGCGGGCCAGTATTATTGTGACAGTTCAAAACAAATGTGTTTCTGAATGTCTTTTCAATTATGTAATAAATGTTTCACAGAGTGTTTTGCTAAATGTAAATCACAAACTTGCTGATTTGAAATATTACTGTCACGGAATTATACAAAGTGAGCCAAGAGAATCTACTGCTGCATGAGCCTAGTTTGGAGTTTCTAGTACACATTCTACTGCAAATCATTAATGATTAAGAACTCCCCCCCAAAACCCCAAAACCCTAAAGCCAGGAGTGCTGAAGAAATAATTGGCATCAGTGTAATAAAGGAAACCTTGCTGTTCAAGTCAAGTGTTGAATGTTTTTATTATTATTTGTAATCGTGTATGTATACAGCTTACTTTTGATACTCCTGGTGAACACAAACATAGTCTGTTTTTTTTTAACACAATTCAAGTACATATTTTTTGTTTGTTTGTTTTATTTTTATTACCTAGGTTTTCATTCTTTGACAAGGATACACTAGATTGTTTCAGCATGTGTTCACATAAAGTGATGCATGGGTCATAGGTGATCTCTAGTATCATTAGTATTCATATGTGGTCTAAATAACACATACACAAACTTTGTGTTTTCCTTCTGTATAGGAAGTTGTTGGGGAATCCTTCAAACTGCTATGGCTTTTAACATCTTGCGACGATTCCAGAGTGTGACCACGGGTATAGGAAGATGCAGCTCCATACAGAATGGGCAGTGTTTGTTGCGATATATTGCCAGTCACAGTAGACAGTTGCATTCACCCTGTGACTGCAAAAAGTCAAGTCATTGTGCCACAAGGCGATTTCTCAAGCTATGTATTTTTCAACAATTAAGGATCATCCTTACTTAAGTAGCAGTCCTGTGTGTCTACAAGAAGATGCTTCTGACAGAATTAGGTTTGCAAACAAGCAATCCACAATCATGGATCAAGGGGTATTTTTAGATCGTCTCCATGGCTGCGTATCAGCCAAACAGGTTTTCAAGCTTCTTGCTGTCTTGGAAACTGTCTGACACAGTGGCTGATTCAGCTCTGCAGGGGATTGCTGTCTTGGAGCATGACCAGACAGGACTAAAGAACCCAGAAGCTGTGTTGGAAAACAATATCTTTAAAGCACTTTGCTTCCTATTCGAGCATGATTCACAGAGACTGACAGATGCAGGACTTGTGACTGCACTACATGCCTGTACCCAGCTGTATGTGGACCTATAGAGTACATTGATGGTCTGCTTGGTTTCAGAGAGCCAAGAGCGGCTGGACAGGGGGCCAATGGCCATCAGGAACCTGTGTATTTTGGGGGAGGCCCTCTTGGCTCTTGAGGGCCCAGGCTGTGGGATGCTGAAGCAAGTCATGGGTCAGGTACAAGAGCAGGGGGTGGAAGAGTGGAGCCCGGAGGAAGTGACAATGGTCTACAACATGCTGCAAGCAGGAGTTGGCGAAAGTGGCCAATACCAGGACCTCCTTAACACCTTGAATAGCTTTACTATATCTATAACCCGTAAACTAAACCCTAAGTCTATAAGCCACATACTGAATGCACTAGTTGTCCTCAACCAAACCCAGGCCATTTCTATGACTGGCTCACTCCTTAGTGAAACTACGTCTTGTTTACAAATGTAGATATTCTGTATTGCCGTGGAAATATAACACTATATTGCAAAAAAAAAGTGTCCTTGTCAGAACAATGAGGTTCAGACCAACAACAGAAGAATTTACGGAATTGTTTTAAAAAGAGAAAGAAAATGAAAATACAAAAACATGTGCTGATCTAAACCTCACAAAGTCCTATTTGTGTTCAGTGGAAGAAACCAGGGAACTTCACCAGATACCTGAAAAAGACCTGGACAAACTCATTATGAATTTCATCTTGTTTAAAAAAGAAAAATGTTTAAAGACTGAACAATGTCATAAGTCAAAATAATTCCACAAGTCTTACCCATTTTTCACTTACATTGGCTACATAGGTCTCAATTGTGCAGTTTTTAAAGTAACACATGTCATAGAAAACATATATTTTCATTTTTAAAAAGACTTATAGTACTACACCAGGTTAAAGAACATTTTCACTTGTCTGACCTTCCAGGAAGTCGGTTACTGCTTGACTTCCTTGTTCATTTCATCCCAGCAGTGTCTTCTGGGTCAAAGTATGTTACAGGCCAAAAGTATGTCATTCCGTAGGAGAAGTAGCTGATTGGTTATTGACTGGAAAGAAGCCAGTGAAAGGGGTGGGGACAATTTCAACCTCCAGGTGAAATGACCCAGGAAGTGCAAGACAGTCTAAAAGCATGGATGGCTTGCAAACAGTTGTCGTTAACCTAGTGTAGTAGCAGATACTACTTTTTACTAAAATGTGTTTCTTTTAAAACATTGCAAAGAAAATGTATGGAATGTTTTTGAAAGCTTAACAGTAACGTTAAGCTGGCAGTTTCATATTTTCAGTATTCTGGATGCTCCATGTGACTTATGTTTCTGGATGATACAGACCTCATGCTGCGAGATACTGGCTTCAAACTCAATACCCATATGTACTGTATTCTGAGAATCCCTATTGTGGTTGGTGTAAAGAAAAAAATAACCCTTTCCTGCCATTTTCTTTGCAAAGCAGCTGCCACCAGTGTCAAGGTCTTGTATCTCCGAAACCATTTGAGGTGGTGAGTTCATATTTGCAGGGTTATGTAAACCCTGCTTGCTAAATGTGTTGCCGATCCATACCATTGACATCTGACCTCATATGGCTGTCATATTGTGGTTGTAAATTTTGAAGAAACCGCTGCATAGAGATGGTAGATTTTCATATATTATCTTAATGTTTGATAAGTTGCATTACAGTATTGTCCAGTAAACATTAACCCTTTTATGGTCACAGTGTTTTTAACCTGTGGATTTATCCTGCAACCGGAGATGCTTCATTTCTGTTCACAACAACATCTATTTCTAGTTACTTTCCCATATTCAAATATGAATGTCATGTATTTTATTTTTCAGGGTCCCAAACTCCACTCCAAGTATCGGGTGAAATCTTTTCAGACCCCAGGACGGTTTTTGGAGAGCCCTGTGGATTTGTACAACCGGGTGAAAACTGGACTGATTGACCTTCTAGGGGCTAGAATTGACTTCCTGAGTGTTGACACCATACTGCTACACTTTAGGTACTGTGTCAGTCATTAGATAAAAGAAAGTAAAAAAAAAACACAACAGTGACAGTGGAAGAATAATATTTTGAACACAGAGCCAATATTCAACCTAAGGATTAATAAACCTAGGTAATGCATTTTAGTTAATGACTAACTTAAGATTATGTTTATATTTGTAATTTTGTAGCAAGTTATGGACAGCCATAAACTAGTGGTGGGCAACGATATGAAAATTGTATATCGATATTGTGAATGGATTTCGATATTGATATCGATACTATCGAAGTCTTCCAAAACACAGAAAAATATAGACATATATATATATCAAACACACACACATACATATACATATATATAGACGTTAACTGATATTTACATATAAAAAGCAATAACTTACTTTAACTTAGTGTTGCTTTGCTTCACAATATCCATGGAGAGAAACAAGGTCTATTGTTTCATATTGTTTTACATTTCCATCATCAGCCACCTCAAAACCGAAATAATTCTATACTTCACTGCGCAGAGACTTCGGGGTTGTTATTTTCTAGCCAATCTGGAAGTAATTGAATCTGCAAGTACAGTTTCATGCCGAATTTTGCATTATTTTGATGTTTTAAAAGTACCTAATTTATAATACCGAAAGTTCACATTTTAAAAATACATTAATAATAGCGTAAGTAATCACACAAAATGCAAATATACCGCCGACACATGCGCATATCTCAAAATAATGTAGAATGCAAATAGTGTCAATGGAATAAAATGGTTAAATAATACTTTAGTGAGTGGTGTTTGCCTACAAGACTGACCATGATTGGTATGAATACTGTTTGTTGTATCTTAATATAAATTAAACGTTATTATACTGTGTTTGTATTTTTTCTAGTATTAGCAATACTCTGCGAATGTACGTGAATTTTTTTTTTTAATCCCATGATATTGCGATATGGAAATGATCGATATCGCACAATATCGATATTATATCAAAATTCCGATATTGGTGCCCATCACTACCATTAACCCATGCTATTACCATGGAAATTCATATGCATGCATTAGAAAATGTACAACTTTTTACCTTATTCATGATCATGAATAGTTTATTCTGATTTTGGCCCATTCCTCCTTACAGAACTGCTTCTACTTGGTGACATTTGAGGGCTTCCTTGCATGGACAGATCGCTTCAGGTCCTGCCACAACATTTCGATGGGGTTTAGGTCTGGACTTTGACTAGGCCATTCTAAAACGTGGAATTTCTTCTTCTGCAGCCATTCTTTTGTAGATCTGCTTGTATGTTTAGGATCATTGTCTTGCTGCATGACCCACTTTCGGTTCAGCTTCAGCTCACGGATGGATGCCCTGACATTCTCCTCTAGAATCTTCTGACACAATGCAGAATTCATGGTTGTGTCAATGATGGCAAGCCGTCCAGGTCCTGAGCCAGCAAAGCAGCCCCAAACCATCACACTCCCACCACCATGCTTGACGGTTGGGATGAGGTTCTTCTGTTCGAATGCAGTGTTTGGTTTTTGCCAAACATAACGTTTCTCATTGAGGCTAAAAAGTTCTGCCTTTGACTGTCCAGAGAACATTTTTCCAGAAGTCTTGTGGATCATCTATGTGCTCTTTGGCGAACTTCAGACGGGCAGCAATGTTCTTTTTAGAGAGCAGTGGTTACCTCCTGGCTATCCTTCCATGAACACCATTCTTGGTCAGTCTTTTTCTGATAGTTGAGTCATGAACACTCATATTAGCCAAGGCGAGAGTGGCCTGCAGATCCTTGGATGTTACTGAAGATCTACCTAATTATTTAAACACCTGATTCTAATGATCCCCTTAATTGAGCTGATAAAACCAGGGGTTCACTTACTTTTTCACATACCCTGAATCTTAATTACTCATTGTTTGTCTAATTCATACATCATTTTGTTTCAAAAGACATGGAATTGGTTAATATAAACCCTATTGGATATTTAAGAAAAGACTGGTTTTGATTCACTGTCATCGAAGGAAGATATATAGGGCCACTTATAAGGCACAGCCTGTATCCTATGTAAAAGATTGTGGAAGGAAAATGTAGTCCTGATGGTCTAAGCCGACCAGCCGAACATTTTTACCAGAATACCTGGACTAGAATGGGCCAGTCTGCAATTACCCAGGGTTGAGTAATTGGTTTCACCTGTACTATAAGGTTGATATTTAAGCAGGGCTAAAAACCCTGTTTAGGTCTCTCTCGTTGGGTGCTAGACAGAAGCTGAGGTGCTGAAAGGTCCTACTGGAAGTGTCTATAAAGGTAACCATTATATATATTGAATCCATATAAGAGTTTTTTTTTTTGTTTGTTTGTTTTTGAAGAAGCCGGTAAGCAGCTTAGCTGCCCGGTTGTTAGATAGTGAACCATCACAGTTTAGTTAGTAACTCCAAGACGGAGCTAGGCTTTTGTTTTGTTTGTTTGCTGTTTTGTTAAAGTTTTGTGAATAAAGATACAGGCACCGACCTGTTTAAATAACAAATACTACGATTGACATCTTCTTTTACACTAGAGGACGGGGCTAAAAGTCCTGAATAAGACTGACAATCTGTCCAACAGCGCCAGAGTTGTCACATAATATATATATATATATATATAAAACAGTATTAAAGTAGGTCAAATAAAGACAGAACAGAATGCATTGTACAGGTGACGTTTACATTTGACAAAAACAATGCGATTTTGATTCTTGCACCCTTGCATGCATAGACATTATCCTTCAGACACCCTCTGCTGCAGCAAACCACAACTCAACTACCGCTATTTATTTGAACAATGTCGCACGACTCGCAATGCTAGAGATCTCGCTAAGAAGACATGAATATTTTACGTCTCTTTTCATTAACCTATTTTCTCTTATTATTTGTTTATTTAGCAGATGCCTTTATCCAAGGCGACTTACAGAGACTAGGGTGTGTGAACTATGCATCAGCTGCAAAGTCACTTACAATTACATCTCACCCAAAAGACAGAGCACAAGGAGGTTAAGTGACTTGCTCAGGGTCACACAACGAGTTGAGGCTGAAGTGGGATTTGAACCGGGGACCTCCTGGTTACAAGCCCCTTTCTCTAACCACTGGACCACACAGCCTCCTCTTAACATATACAACAAAATGTATACTTTGCGAATTGTCGCAATGAAAATGCAAATTGCAGTATGTTTGTGCTGCAACTGGCCCATCTTAGTACATCTACCCCTAAAACAGTAAAATTCACACTTTGCAATAAAAGACTGAGCTACATGAACAGCATAGGGACAATAATAACTACCTACGATACAAGCATGTAAACACCACATGCTGTTTGGAAATTATGCATAAGTTGGGCTTTATGCATACTGTACTTGTATTACACTTCCTATTAATAAAAATAGCTACTTGTCAAGCATTGTCAAATAGTACCGCAATTGTTTTTTTCTTACATGTAACTTCAATTTTGGTATTACCGGTATGTAGGTATTATCTTTAACTCTTTGGAGAGTAATTTACTCTCCAATTTAGACACTATATGAGTAAAATGTATTTTGGGTGAGTAAAATGCAACATTACTTTGAAGTTATACTGTACATACTTTAATGCTAACTTATGGGGCATGTATTAAATACAGCCTTACATTTTAACTGTAATTTTACTTTGAACTATTATACAAAAACATACAATAAAAGCAATTATTCTTCTTTGCTTTATTGACAACAGACAGTATGGCTGTGAAGCAAATAAGCGAGAAATCCAGAATCTAAACTCAGGAATCCAGTCGCTTATTTACCAGTCATAAACACACATTGCAAATGAGTGGATTCAACCACACTTTTTTTTGTATTTTATTTTTTTATTGAAAACCTGGACTTATTGGTCATATGTTTCTGGCAATTCTCAGGTAGCTGTCCTGGCATTCTCTAGCTACCGCATGCAATATATTAACAATTGACCATGGGAACGCTGGGAACCAATGAAGTACAAGAAGCTTGTTAACATGTAAACTCAAGCTGTGCAGCAAAATTCTTATGCGTATTTGTTACACATTAAATTAAAATATCACACATAGTTCATATTTTTTCAATGCGTAAAACACCCTTTATGCAGTGTATCTGGAGCACTGTGTGTGTATGTATATGCTAACTTTATTAATTAACTATTACTTACTGTAATATATATATATATATATATATATATATATATATATATATATATATATATATATATATATATATATATATATATATATAGGGGTGTGCAATTCATATTGTCCATCACCTGGGACAACAAGATTTGTGTGAGGCAGAACAAGTTTTGCTGTTATACTTTGTCCGTTGGACAAGTAGTTTTTATTTATTTATTTTTTCTATGTTCGTTCTGTTGCTAGAAAACACTCCGGGTATATTTTTAGAAAGCCACGCACGTTTCTGAAAACTGGATTGCGGAAGTCCAGCACCTACACACAAACATTTTAAAAAGTGTTTACGTCCCACCCCTATCACCTGATTGGCTAGCTGTGGAACAAGCTGATCTTCTGTTGGTTTAGGTTACAAAGAAACCGAGAAATGGCTGCCGAGAGCCTGGAAACCCACAGACTAATCTTTTAAACTTAAGGCATTATTTATGTTTTTTGTAATTTAGCAATAAAGGTCACTCTTGAAATCAGGACTGAAAGGATGTGTTGCAGTAAGAATACCTCTGTTAAAGCGGAACAAGACTAAAAGGCTAAAATATGCACAAGAACAGAGAAATTGGACTACAGAACAATGGTCAAAGGTGCTTTGGACTGTGATAATGTTTCTCTGTACTTGTTGATTATGCTTTGGATACCACAACTTTAAAATCTATTTCACTCAATGTTTTTCCTTCTTTATGCAAGTCAAGGTTGTGGTATTAGTAGTAAACACTAGTGGACGCTTTGAGTAAATTGTTGATGCTCATAATGCATCAGAGTAGAAAAATGCAACGTCTAAGACTTTTGCACAGCAGTGTGTGTGTGTGTGTGTGTGTATATATATATATATATATATATATATATATATATATATATATATATATAAATGTCAAGCCCACTTAATATTACTTCAAAAGGGACTGAGCATAAATTGTGACAATAAGCAGTGTTGACATCATCAATAACCTAACAAACTGAACAACCACGTACAAATGTATCCAATTGAAGTTTTTTTTTTTTTCTAAGTCATACTTTCTTGTATGCATTCATTTAGTTGTAGAAGTCACTTGAGAGTTGTGACAGGCACTCAAAATTGCATTCCTGTATTCAATTACTCTCAAAATGTGTAATTGAGTTTGGTTATTTAATTTCCTTTCTCGGGTAGAGCAATTATTTCAATCTTCGTGACTATGTTTAAATCTTTTTGTTTCAGATACTTTTTCATTTTAATATGCAATAGTCAAAAAACACTGAACACACACTTATACATAATAAAATGACACATGAGTGTACTATTATGCGCATTTCACAGCCTGTATAGTTTTCATGTCAAAAGCAATTCTGATTGAAATCCCAAGGCTATTTGTAATGTACAAGCATCATAAAACAAATGGGAATTTCTATATATTTCCAGGGGAATTTTCACTGTCTCTCATCTAAATAACTGACATCACACTGTTCTTTTCCTAGATACCATCCTATGAGTTTGAGAAGCTGCGTGACCAGGATGACACAATAGAGTACCTTCATAAGAAGATTTTTCCACACAGCTACAGACTTAGCTGGTGATTTCCAACAATTATATCGCAACAAAAAAGAAAATGTCTCTGAAAACTGGAACCATTATGATTGCTGGCTTTTATAACACTTACTCAAACGTTGTTGAATATATTTTGTGAAATGCCAATTAGTTGATACTGTTTCTTCATGTGCAGCAAAAATACTGAGATCAACACAGAACTTAAAATCTGTATTTTATCTTGGCGCACTGTTCAGCTTGATGTGTTTTTAAAAAAAATTATTATTCAAGAATGAAATGATCTTTCATTAATGACGACTGTATTAAAGTGTAGTAATTAAATAAACATTCCTTTTGAGTTGTGACTTGTTCTTACCCAAGGTGGTCACTTTTAGATCTGATGTTTTATAAAGATGTTATGTAACAAAGTAGATACCACACCTCTGCTGATCATCACAATTTAAAGCACAATTTAGAACACAACATAGAATCGACACAGGAATAATATTTATTGGTGTCCATAAAAAGCACTAATATTTATCATTTTCTACAGATAAATAACCTGCTCCACCAGAAGGAGCACTGTATATGGTTTATATTGCTCACAGAGCAATGTACTGTAGGTTACTAGGAAAGCTCTTCCTATTCAGACAGTGCCAAGTTCTTTGATTGAAGTTTTGCAAGATGATCTGAAATGCCTGCTTCTATCTTATCACACTGAGCGAGGCAGGCCTGAAAAAAAACAAAAAAAACCCCCATAAAATTAAAAAAATATTAATTTAAAACTTGTTTATTAAGATGACTCCATTTGTAGATGCACTAACAAATGGAAAAATAAGAAATTAATGGTAAGAATACAAATTGTAGATGCAGAGGAACATAGGGATAAAATCAACCAAAAAACCTTATAACCTTTTCTTGTACATGAAAACGATGATGTTTTTCTGATGAAATCCAGGAAACCATTCTCAGTATGAATGTGGATCAGGAAGAGAGCAGGGCACTCAATGGGCAAGAAATACAATACTGAAGCACTAACAGCTTTTACCAGCTTTTTTACCAGCAGTACCATTATTGAAATGAACAGAAAAGTGTACAAATTGTATATAGTTGGTTTGACAATCCCACCTTTCAGTTTATTTATTTATGTGCTTGCCTGTAGTTATGTATGTACTTTATGGAAGCACGGAAGAAAACATTTGAAGGTACAATATATATATATATATATATATATATATATATATATATATATATATATATATATATATATATACAGTACTGTGCAAAAGTTTTAGGCAGGTGTGAAAAAATGCTGTAAAGTAAGAATGCTTTCAAAAATAGACCTGTTAATAGATTATATTAATCAATTAACTAAATGCAAAGTGAGTGAACAGAAGAAAAATCTAAATCAAATCCATATTTGGTGTGACCACCCTTTGCCTTCAAAACAGCATCAATTCTTCTAGGTACACTTGCACAAAATCAGGGATTTTGTAGGAATATAGTCAGGTGTATGATTAAACAATTATACCAAACAGGTGCTAATGATCATCAATTCAATATGTAGGTTGAAACACAATCATTAACTGAAACAGAAACAGCTGTGTAGGAGGAATAAAACTGGGTGAGGAACAGCCAAACTCAGCTAACAAGGTGAGGTTGCTGAAGACAGTTTACTGTCAAAAGTCATACACCATGGCAAGACTGAGCACAGCAACAAGACACAAGGTAGTTATACTGCATCAGCAAGGTCTCTCCCAGGCAGAAATTTCAAGGCAGACAGGGGTTTCCAGATGTGCTGTCCAAGCTCTTTTGAAGAAGCACAAAGAAACGGGCAACGTTGAGGACCGTAGACACAGTGGTCGGCCAAGGAAACTTACTGCAGCAGATGAAAGACACATCATCCTTACTTCCCTTCGCAATCGGAAGATGTCCAGCGGTGCCATCAGCTCAGAACTGGCAGAAAACAGTGGGACCCTGGTACACCCATCTACTGTCTGGAGAAGTCTGGTCAGAAGTGGCCTTCATGGAAGACTTGCGGCCAAAAAGCCATACCTCCGACGTGGAATCAAGGCCAAGCGACTCAACTATGCACGAAAACACAGGAACTGGGGTGCAGAAAAATGGCAGCAGGTGCTCTGGACTGATGAGTCAAAATTTGAAATATTTGGCTGTAGCAGAAGGCAGTTTGTTAGCGAAGGGCTGGAGAGCGGTACACGAATGAGTGTCTGCAGGCAACAGTGAAGCATGGTGGAGGTTCCTTGCAAGTTTGGGGCTGCATTTCTGCAAATGGAGTTGGGGATTTGGTCAGAATTAATGGTCTCCTCAATGCTGAGAAGTACAGGCAGATACTTATCCATCATGCAATACCATCAGGGAGGCATCTGATTGGCCCCAAATTTATTCTGCAGCATGACAACGACCCCAAACATACAGCGAAAGTCATTAAGAACTATCTTCAGCGTAAAGAAGAACAAGGAGTCCTGGAAGTGATGGTATGGCCCCACAGAGCCCTGATCTCAACATCATCGAGTCTGTCTGGGATTACATGAAGAGAGAGAAGCAACTGAGGCTGCCTAAATCCACAGAAGAACTGTGGTTAGTTCTCCAAGATGTTTGGGCCACCAACCTACCTGCCGAGTTCCTTCAAAAACTGTGTGCAAGTGTACCTAGAAGAATTGATGCTTGATGCTGTTTTGAAGGCAAAGGGTGGTCACACCAAATATGGATTTGATTTAGATTTTTCTTCTTTTCACTCACTTTGCATTTAGTTAATTGATAAATATAATCTATTAACATGTCTATTTTTGAAAGCATTCTTACTTTACAGCATCTTTTCACACCTGCCTAAAACTTTTGCACAGTACTGTATATATATATATATCATAGCTAATAACTCACCTGAACAGTTTTAATCAATCCTTTCTTCTTCATTCTGCAGTCGCTAAAATTTTCAGGCAAACTCTAAAAACACAGGAGATTCAATATTTATTTTAATTTGGCGTTCATTGTTATACCTGGCAATTAAACATATTAGAAACAATTTCAGTTATAGGAATTTCTTGTTTTCTCGACTTGTGTTAACATTTGATTTTCCATTTTCAAATAGCCAGTGGCTTTAAATAAACCACTCCATACTGTATGTTCAATTTACTGACACTGTAACATCAACTAAGGTATTTGTTACATCAAATAAGTTTAACATCATAAAATGCAGTTCTGATCTTGCTTTGACAATGTTTGTTTTCTTTTACTATTATGTAACAATATTCACCTACCATGGCATCCATCTGTTCAAGGATCTTCATAAACTGTTCAGCTGCCACCTTAACTCGCTGATCTAGCTTGCTTAAAGCTTCAGCCTGAAGGTGCTTTGCTAAGAAACCCTGTGTAACACAAGTAAAATGCAAACCCATTAATCAATGTTGATTAAGCTATTGTACACGCACATATCCACCTGTCTATTTCCCCATCTTGTTTCTGGTCATTTTTATTACAAAGACGAAGCATCGAGTTTTACTTGCTCACCTCAATAGAAGTAAACTTGGTTGCATTATTTCTTATAGTTATGACAGGACTTTGTTTAATAAGGGCAGCAGTGTGGAGTAGTGGTTAGGGCTCTGGACTCTTGAACGGGGGATCGTTGGTTCAATCCCAGGTGGGGGACGCTGCTGCTGTACCCTTGTTCAAGGTACTTTACCTAGATTGCTCCAGTAAAAACCCAACTGTATAAATGGGTAATTGTATGTGAAAATAATGTGATATCTTGTAACAATTGTAAGTAGCCCTGGATAAGGGCTTCTGCTAAGAGATAAATAATAATAATAATAATAATAATAATAATAATAATAATAATAATAATAATGTACAAACTACTCATATAAATGTGACCTTGTATGACATTTGTTTTATAAGGGGCTGTCCAAAATTATCATTTTCTGAAATCTTTCAAAGCATCATACAAAGGATCCTGTTCGCACACACTTCCTTTACACAGTCCACAAGAGACTACGAAGGTAATGGAACATCAACAAGCTCCGGGTATTTTTCTCAGTGTATTAAAACCTGTCTTGGGCATGATAAAATGTGTTTATCAGTAAAACATAATGTACATTTGAATGGCAAATGGTATTAAAAGGGCCATTTACAGTACATCTGTAAACTACAATGTTTTTTAAATACAACTATATATGAAAGTTCTGCTGGGGGAGTATGGTGTTGGCATACTGTGTTCGTTTTCTGTAATTGATGATAATTTTGGATGACCCCTAGATATCTACACTAACACAAATGTATATAATAATGGTAATAGTATCTACTGGTGACAAATATATACTGTATAATAAAATAGAAACATGCCTATAACATACTAAATAGCTGAATGGGGTATTAATCACATTTGTCTTATCTTCAAATTCAAAAGCTATTCAGTTTACTATGACAGCATTCATGGGACCAACACAAGAGGTGTAGCACAGTGCAGCAAGCTAGTCACTCTGCTCGCTGCTGCAGGTAACGTCAGGTAGACTGCAGCCGAAGCCAGCTGACACAGCTTGCTCAGGGGAACTAAAACACCACTTCAGCTTGAGTGAACTCTTGAGTGAGAATAGGTACATAGGTGCATTTTACAGGCCCCATTTTGATTACCCAATGGTTCACGAATTAACAGAACCTAAACCTGGCCAAGCTCTCAGAACAATCTGCACTAACCAGATACAAAACTTACTAGGAGTGGCACGATTCTTTGTGTATTGATGAATTATGATACTTTGTTTACATGATATGTTGTAATGTAACAGAGGCATGTATCATTACAAGCCCAGCATAGCTCATTGTAGTTCACCAAGATTAAAAAATGTGTTTAATAGTTGGTATGAATAAATACCAACTATAAGAACAAAAACGGTCTTCTGTTAGTGTTTCGTTACACCCCTGATACTTACATTCTTTAAACCTGTTAGCTCACCATCAACTTTCTCCAGCTTCTTGGATGTCTGATCTACTGACTTCTCAAGATCCTTCAATATCTTCAGTTCTGCCTCTTCCTCCGGACTATTCTGTTGTCAAGAATGCAAATATATGTACTTTTTTTGTATTAAAAGCATAACAAAAAACATATTACATAATATACATTATAATTAAAAATATTTTTGCCTGCAGATAGTGATAGAAACAGCAGAACGAGATGCACGTTTTAAGGTATTTTATCTGAAGGCGATTAAGCAGGAAAAATCACCCATAACAACAGAACAGAAACCAGAATCCAACCACACTTTGCATTATACAGTGCTGGCAAAAAGGTTGCATAGGGTATATCAATGCGTGCTGTGCACTTGATCACCTAAGTATGCTAAGTTTGTGGATGCTTATTCTCAGAACGCACTTTTAAGTGAACAAGAACACAAGCGTCGTTTCTGAATATGACAATAAAATTTTATAACAAATTCCATGCACAGAATTATCAAAATCTGTTCTCAACATTTACGTAGCCTCCAGTAGCTTAGCCAATGAACTGCTCCTTTTGTGAATAATGAGGTCACCTTTGGTGGTCAGATTTGAGCTTGAACTCTTGCAAAAGTAGATCACCATAAAACAGATAAAAATAACCTCTTATGATAACAAATTCATTTTCTGTAAAAATGTTAATCATTTTAATGTTATAAAACTAGTAAGAAGCAATGACATCATTACACTGCTCTTACATGCAACTAAATAGTTTAGTGATTTTTAGAATATTACAATTGTTATGTATTTATTTATAGAAAATATGAGCATATACACTTTGCACTTTTCATTATCTGCTTCATTATGTAATTATGTATATTGTCAACTTCCTTTAGACACACAAGAAAAAAGTACTGGTGTTAAGACTGTCTCACACCTCTCTATATTCATTTTATACCGGTAAGCAGGATTAACTTTATACAGTACTTACCCTTTTTCCAATCATCATGACTTTACAACCTTGTTTCACACCAAAACTTGATAAAGGCTGCTCCATCTCCCTTAGAGACTTGCCTTTTGGACAAGAGGAAAACATGGCTGTATTTATTGATGCAAATTGGTTCTAACTTATCTAGACTTTGTTATTTAAGTAGATCCCAACAGTGTAAACATAAAAAATAAAATAAAAAAAATGAGCCCTTTAATGCACTCGGCCGGCAATGAAAGCCTGAATATATTTTGTTAAATTGTATTTCTTTAATTAAAGTACTTTTTATTGCTGTATATTGTCTTTTTTTTAAAACAGGGCTTGGACATGTGTAACTTATTGCTGCCATCTAGTGAATACCACTGGGAAGTACACCTTTGAACAGTGCCGCTTACCTTTAAATATAAGTTTTTGTGATGGAAGAGGTACACCAGTGACCTGGGCAATAGCTTCTGCCAAATCATTCAGTAGTGGCTCATTACTCTCTTTTCCTCTCACTTCGATGTTATGTTTGGTGGTTCCTGAAACCAGAACACCGGTATTAATTGTGTGTATGCAAATTGAGATGTTGGTCTATTTCTACTAGAACGCTAATAATTGTAGAACTGCTTTGCTCTTCTTCTAAGCAGACTTTTCTGATGCTAAACAAACTGATAAACACATTTGCATCATTCTAAAACGGGTTGTGCAGGCTATACCTGAACTATTGTAGACAGTTAGTTTCTCCATTTGACCCCAACAACTGTACTGAAAATTAACTGTGCGTAGTGTTATTATGTATGCCTATACTACAAATAACGTAACAATACCCCAAAATAGCACCTGTAGGAATAAACATATTTAGAGCCCTATTGTGTCCTCTTTCGTGCAAAAGTGGTACAATGCATTTATTTGTATGCCGGATTTATTTATTTATTTTGACAAGAATCATATTCTTTTTTTAGAATACCTTTTTTTGGCAGGCAGAATACCGAAAATAGAAAATATATCAGATATAAATACGAACTCCCTTTTTCCGGGGGAAATTGTGAAGCAAAGAACAAAGAAACGCATTGCTCGTTGACCTACATTTTATGCCACCGATATCCACACAAGAAAATGATCCACAGTTTCCATTTACCAACATAATAATAGTCTACACAAACCAGTGTTTTAAATAAGGCTCAAAAAATAAAACAATACCATGTGCAACTGTCAATGTCACTGCATTTTCGGCCATGTCTGCGGTAGGTGTACACAAATATTGAGACACTTCCTCTATAGACAGGAAGCACACAAACTCCAGGCATCTTTTTGCGGGGCAAAGGGTTTTTATATATTTTTATTATTTATTCATTCAGTATGGCGTGTTTCTAGTTGTGGTTGATTCTGTCTCGTAGGCAGAAATTATTCACTTTAATGTGCCTTTTACTGCCCTGGTTGGCCCGTGTGCAGAACACAAAAGGGAATCTCATAGGTTTGTGGAACATTTCCACGGTGATTATGCAGTTAGCATAGTTTACCATGGTTTCCCTTTTAATATGCTTTATCATACCTCTATGGGCTTTACAATGTTTACCCGTGATGCTTTCACTATACTTACACTGTACGCTATAAGGAACGCTTCAGAAACTTTTTAAAGAAGTTGTTTTACACACATTTTATAACTTTGTGTGAAATACTGTACCATTATTTCCACATAATATATGTGTACCATATTGTTGTTGTTATTAATACAAAGACAAAGGCGAATAAACTATTAAACTTATGGTGTACAGTTTTGTTGCGAGGCTGTTGTTTAATACATGTAACTAGAAACTTGTTCTGCTGATAAAACCAGCTTTAAAATTAAAACACAATACTGCAATACAATTTAAAATTTCAAATTAGAAACATGTCTATATTACGGAAGCCCTGAACTACGGAAGCCCTGAACCGCAAGGTGAAGAAAAAAAAAAAGAATGGGATTATCTCGTACGTACAAGATACTATCTCATACGTACGAGAAACTATTTCGTACGTACGAGAAAACTATCTCGTACGTACGAGATAGTATCTTGTACAGTTTCTCGTACGTACGAGATAGTATCTTGTACGTACGAGATAATCCCATTCTTTTTTTTTTTTCTTCACCTTGCGGTTCAGGGCTTCCGTAGCAGTCTGCACGATAAGACAATTCATTTACTGAGAACAAACATTAGATCAACAATCTGATTAAACTGTTACTCTGTTTGACGTATAGCAAAACTTTGAAGTGCAATGATACATGTTAATTATATCTCCGAGTCGGTGTATAGCTGTTCTGCTTCAGGTTTTAGAAAATCTTTTGTAAAATTCGACTTTTATATTGCTTATTTTCATTTCTATATAACCTGACTTAATTTGCAGTGGCCTACACGTTCACACGGAATTATAAATCATTATTTACTTTGTTGACAGTCCAGTTTGTTTATATTTCACTTAAGGTTGTTTAAGTTTCCTCCACCTTGAAACCTCATTGCCACCTAAATGTATGCACCTGTTGCTCCTTGCAAAAGATGGACGTTTTAAAGTGATGCCAAGATGTGTTATATAAACAAAAAAGGGAGGTTTGGTATAATAATTTTACAGGAAACAGCTGCTATTTTAAAACAGTGTAAGAGTTTCATAAGATGATATCCTTAACTCTGTTCTACTTTGATTTTTCATGCTGGTGTTTACCTCCACAACCTCCCCTGTATGATGTTATCATAAACAGATGACTTGTCACATTATGGAAGGCCTTTTGGTCTGTCTGGACTTGGAATATCCTTGCGGTTTTAGGGTTATTGGTGCCATTTTTGGGTTACTCGGTTGTCTGTTGTAATTTCTGTTGTTCATATGAATTAATCTAGCAATAACCATGTTCTAGAACTACAGACCTACATGGCAAATGGTGTGGGACAAGATATTGTAAAGAATGTGGCAGAGGGGATTTCACTGGCGTCATGAAGTCACATGACAAGTGTCGGAAATGTTGTCAAGTAAAGGCTGATGCAACTTTTCGCAATAATAACAACACTCATGAATTTAGTTTTTCCAAACTCTGAATTATATTAAAAGATTTATAAAGGTTTCACAAACATAGTGTGACCAAATTCACATTTCCTTTTTTTTTTTTTTTAAACTGTTTTTTATTCTGCTTTATAAGGTATTATGTACATTTTGAGTCATTTTCCTATTTGGAAAGATATTTGAATTTACCAGAAATACTTCTATGTTAATGTAACCTATAATTGTGATATATTTTATGAAATACAAATAGGGATATCATAGTATGCACAAAAATAAACCAGTGTTCAGTTAAATTGCTAATAAATTATGCAAGACAAGACAGCTTGATATTTGTTTGACAATGAAGAGGTTTCCATGAAGGAGGAAATTACTCAAGTGCTTTCGTTAATCATAAAAAAAGCATTTTCAGACATGTTTTCTTAAAATTTGCAAAATGAAGCAATATTTCTTGCAGGAAAATGGGGGAAGGTTGCACTAAATGCTTTTGTCTCTTACTGGGAAAATCATTTCCAAATTAAAAAATGATTAGCTCCAAACATACCGTCTTGATTGCATAAGTCTTCACACCCCTTGAGTCAATAGTTGGTGCAAGCCCCTTTTGCAGCAATAACAGCCATGAGTCGTTTTGGATAAGTGTCTACCAACTTAGCATCGCGAGATGGTACAGTTTTTGCCCATTCTTCTTGGCAGAATAGCGCAAGCTCTTTCAAGTTGGCTGGGGATCGTCTGTGGACTGCAGTCTTCAAGTCTTGCCACAGATGTTCTATAGGATTCAGGTCTGGGCTTTGACCAGGCCACTTGAGGACATTCACTTTCTTCTTGTTGAGCCACTCCATTGTTGCTTTTGCTTTGTGCTTAGGATCATTGTCCTGCTGAAAGGTGAATCTTCTCCCCAGTCCCAGATCTCTGGCAGACTGGAACAGGTTTTCCTCCAGGATCTGCCTGTACTTTGCACCATCCATCTTTCCCTCGATCTTCACAAGCCTCCCTGTCGCCGCTGCTGCAAAGCATCCCCAAAACATAATTAGGTGAGGTAGTGTGTGATTAGTACCAGCTGAGTGTGGTTAAATTGAATAGAGGTTGATTTGCCATTTGATTGGTTTCCACACAGTTTCTAACCTCATCCCTCTCCCCCCTCACACTCTCTCTGGTGCACTCTGGAACTGTCACTCTTCTGCTGATTTCATCTCTGCCTTTGCCTCCCACCTCTCTCTCTCAATTTCCTTGCTCTCACTGAAACCTGGCTGTCCCCTGATAACACTGTAACTCCTGCCGCCCTGTCCTCTCTCTACGTCCTGTCCCATACCCCGCGTCTCACTGGACGGGGAGGTGGGACTGGTCTTCTCCTCTCTCCTTCCTTACTCTTTTCTGTCCCCTCCGACCACTCCTCACTCACTGGTAACAACTTTGAATTTCATGCTATCCAACTAACCTCTCCCTGTCAACTCCTGCTAATTACACTGTACCATCCCCCTGGACCTCTTGCTCACTTTCTCGATGAACTTGACTATCTACTCTCCTCCCTCCCCTCTCTGTCTACCCCAACTGTCCTGTTAGGTGATTTCAATATCCATCTATCCAACCCCAGCCACTCTGCCGGATTCCTCCCTCTCCTTCCCTTCACACTGTCTCTCTCCATCCCCCCCTACCCACAAAGCTGGCTGTCAACCGGACCTCACCTTCTCCAGGGCCTGCTGCCCCTCCACCCTCTCTGTCACCCCCCTGGACCTCTCTGATCACTATTTCATCTCTTTTTCTCTGTCTCTCCCCTCTATCCCTGCTCCTCCTACCCCCACTGTCACCTCTCACCGCAACCTCCGCTCTCTCTTCCCCTCTGTCCTTGCCTCCACCGCTCTCTCTCACCTCCCTCCTATTGACTCCTTCTCCCAGCTCTCTATAGACTCTGCTACCTCCACCCTCTTCTCCTCCCTCGACTCCCTCTGTCCACTCCCTGGCTCTCCTCTGTGCTCCGCTCAGCAAGAACCACACTGCGATCTGCTGAAAAGATATGGAAGAGAAAACAAACTCCATGCTGCCCTAGACCTCTACCGCGCTCTCCTCTCCTCCTTCTCCTCTACTAAATGTTCTTATTTCCAATCTATAATCCAAGCCTACACAAACAACCCACGTAAACTATTCTCTACCTCCTCCTCCCTCCTCTATCTCCTCTGATGACTTTGCCTCTTTCTTCTCTTCTAAAATCTCCGATATACGCACTCTTTAACACCTCTCCCTCCCCCCACCCCCACCCGCTCCAACCCTTACACCCACTCCATCCCCTACTAACTCACCTTCCTTCTCCACCTTCTCTCCCCTCTCAGACTCTGGCCTCTCCTCCCTGCTCCAGGGTCACAAACCCACCACGTGTGCCCTGGACCCCCTCCCCACTCCCCTCTTTCAAGCTGCTGCTCCTGCTCTACTTCCCTTCATCTCCTCCCTTCTCAACACCTCTCTCCTTTCTGGTCTCTTTCCCTGTTCCTTCAAACAAGCCTCCATCACTCCCCTCCTCAAAAAACCTACCCTCGACCCCACCTCCCTCCAGAGCTACCATCCTGTCTCCCTCCTACCTTTTTCCTCTCCAAAACCCTCGAGTGGGCTGTACTCCGCCAGATCTCTGCTTGACCCTCTCCAATCTGGTTTCCGCTCCGCTCACTCCACTGAAATCGCCCTCCTGTCTGTCACTAACTCACTAAACCTTGCCCGAGCTGCCTCTCTCTCCTCTGTTCTAATTCTCCTTGACCTCTGCACTGTCAATCACTCTATTCTACTTTCCTCTCTCGATGACCTGGGAATCTCTGGCACTGCTCTGGCCTGGTCCTCCTCCTACGTCTCCAACCGCACTTACCAGGTAACCTGGCGTGGAGCAACCTCCACACCTCGCCCTCTCTCAACAGGAGTCCCCCAAGGGTCAGTCTTGGTTCCTCTCCTGTTCTCTCTCTACACCTGCTCATCACATCCTATGGTTTCTCATACCATTTCTATGCTGATGATGCTCAGATTTTCCTCTCCTTCCCCACCTCTGACTCCATCATCTCCTCCCGTATCTCTACCTGTCTGTCTGCTACCTCAAACTCAACCTCTCTAAATCTGCCCTCCTTTTCTTTCCCTCCTCCTCCTCTGATCTCTCTAACTCCATTCCTCTGGAATCTACCACACTCTCTCCCTCCTCCTCAGCTAAGAACCTCGGAGTCACCCTGGACCCCTGCCTCTCTTATTCCCAGCACATCTCCACTCTGGCACGCACTTGCCGATTCTTCCTGAGCAACATACGAAGAATCCGACCCTTCCTCATCAACTACGCCACCCAGCTTCTGGTCCAGGCCCTGGTACTCTCCCGCCTAGACTACTGCAACTCCCTCCTGGCTGGCCTCCCTGCAGCCGCCACCCGTCTGCTCCAGCTCATCCAGAACTCTGCTGCTCTGCCTCACTTCTCCCATGCAACTCCACTGCCTCCCGATCACCGCTCGCATCCAGTTCAAGACTCTTGTTCTCGCCTACAGATGCCTTGACCAGACTGCACCCAGCTACCTCTAGACCCTCATCTCTCCCTACACACCCACTCGACCTCTCCGCTCCACCTGCACTAGAAGACTGGCTGTACCTCCAGAGCCCGCTCCTTCTCCACCCTTGCTCTGCAGTGGTGGAATGACCTTCCTACAGATGTCAGGACTGCCCAGTCCCTGACCACCTTCCGGCACCTCCTCAAGACTCACCTCTTCAGACAGCACCTGTAGAACTCCTCTTTTCCCTCTGGACACTTATCACTCTTCCTTAAATGCGCTTTATTTGCTCTTATCTGCTCCTTATTTTACTGCATTTAATCCTGTACTTTAGAGTACTGTAATCTGTCAAGTGTTATTTAATCTGTAGTATTTTGTATTTAATTATATCCTGATGTAACTATCACTGACACTGTTATCTTCTCCGTTATTGAATTGTATTTTGTCATATACTTTTTTTTGTACTTGCTAGAACCAAAGTCATTGTATTTTATCTTGCTCTTAATTGTATTAATAGTTGTACTATGATTCTTGAAATGTATTCTTGTTTACGATTGTAAGTCGCCCTGGATAAGGGCGTCTGCTAAGAAATAAATAATAATAATAATAATAATGCTGCCACCACCATGCTTTACTGTAGGGATGGTGTTAGCAGGGTAATGTGCCGTGTTTGGTTTACGCCACACATATCATATGCATTGAGACCAAAATTCAGACCACAAAACCTTCCACGTGCGTGCAGTATCCCCTAAGTGTTTCTTTGCAAAAGCTATGCGGCACATCATATGGCTTCCTTCTTGCCACCCTCCCATATAGGCCATGTCTGTGGAGTACTCTTGAAATTGTTGAACAATCTTAGGCCTCACAGTGACCTCCCTCAGCAGTTTCCTTAAGCCACAGCTACTGACTTTGGAGGAACGGCCTGATCGAGGCAGTATCTTGGTGGTGTCAAACTGTTTCCACTTTACAATGATGGACCTGACAGTGCCCCAAGGAATATTCAAAGACATTGAAAGTTTTTTATAGCCTTCCCCCAATCTGTAGCTTTAATAACTTTATCCCAGAGTTCTTTTGGCAGCTCCTTGTTCGGCATGTTTTGCCATTTGCTTCTAATTCACTTCATACAACAGAAACAGCTTGATTCTTCATCCAGGAGTATTCGAATCAGTTGAACTACTGTGATTGGACACAGGTGGGCTCTATTTAACTTATGTGTTTTGTGAAGGCAATTTGTTGTACCTGAGCTAATTTGGGTTTGCTATGACAAAGACTGGATAGACTTATGCAATCAAGACTTTTTGTTTTTTTATTTTTAATTACTTTTTGAATATTTCTATAATTGTTCTTTCATGTTGAAAGTGTAGATTATGTTGTGTAGATCAGTGAAACAAACTCCTACTTTAATGCATTTTGAATGTGGAAAAAAGGGTGTGAAGACTTTTTCAAGGCGCTGTATATATACAGTACTGTGCAAAAGTTTCAGGCAGGTGTGAAAAAATGCTGTAAAGTAAGAACGCTTTCAAAAATAGACATGTTAATAGATTATATTTATCAATTAACTAAATGCAAAGTGAGTGAACAGAAGAAAAATCTAAATCAAATCCATATTTGGTGTGACAACCCTTTGCCTTCAAAACAGCATCAATTCTTCTAGGTACACTTGCACAAAGTCAGGGATTTTGTAGGCATATAGTCAGGTGTATGATTAAACAATTATACCAAACAGGTGCTAATGATCATCAATTCAATATGTAGGTTGAAACACAATCATTAACTGAAACAGAAACAGCTGTGTAGGATGAATAAAACTGGGTGAGGAACAGCCAAACTCAGCTAACAAGGTGAGGTTGCTGAAGACAGTTTACTGTCAAAAGTCATACACCATGGCAAGACTGAGCACAGCAACAAGACACAAGGTAGTTATACTGCATCGGCAAGGTCTCTCCCAGGCAGAAATTTCAAGGCAGACAGGGGTTTCCAGATGTGCTGTCCAAGCTCTTTTGAAGAAGCACAAAGAAACGGGCAACGTTGAGGACCGTGAGACGCAGTGGTCGGCCAAGGAAACTTACTGCAGCAGATGAAAGACACATCATGCTTACTTCCCTTCGCAATCGGAAGATGTCCAGCAGTGCCATCAGCTCAGAACTGGCAGAAAACAGTGGGACCCTGGTACACCCATCTACTGTCCGGAGAAGTCTGGTCAGAAGTGGCCTTCATGGAAGACTTGCGGCCAAAAAGCCATACCTCCGGCGTGGAATCAAGGCCAAGCGACTCAACTATGCACGAAACCCAGGAACTGGGGTGCAGAAAATGGCAGCAGGTGCTCTGGACTGATGAGTCAAAATTTGAAATATTTGGCTGTAGCAGAAGGCAGTTTGTTCGCCAAGGGCTGGAGAGCGCATACGAATGAGTGTCTGCAGGCAACAGTGAAGCATGGTGGAGGTTCCTTGCAAGTTTGGGGCTGCATTTCTGCAAATGGAGTTGGGGATTTGGTCAGAATTAATGGTCTCCTCAATGCTGAGAAGTACAGGCAGATACTTATCCATCATGCAATACCATCAGGGAGGCATCTGATTGGCCCCAAATTTATTCTGCAGCATGACAACGACCCCAAACATACAGCGAAAGCCATTAAGAACTATCTTCAGCGTAAAGAAGAACAAGGAGTCCTGGAAGTGATGGTATGGCCCCCACAGAGCCCTGATCTCAACATCATCGAGTCTGCCTGGGATTACATGAAGAGAGAGAAGCAACTGAGGCTGCCTAAATCCACAGAAGAACTGTGGTTAGTTCTCCAAGATGTTTGGGCCAACCTACCTGCCGAGTTCCTTCAAAAACTGTGTGCAAGTGTACCTAGAAGAATTGATGCTGTTTTGAAGGCAAAGGGTGGTCACACCAAATATTGATTTGATGTAGATTTTTCTTCTGTTCACTCACTTTGCATTTTGTTAATTGATAAATATAAACTATTAGCGTGTCTATTTTTGAAAGCATTCTTACTTTACAGCATTTTTTCACACCTGCCTAAAACTTTTGCACAGTACTGTATATATATGTATGTGTATATATATATATATATATATATATATATATATATATATATATATATATATATATAAAATATATGTGTGTGTGTTACATTCACACATCTAGATTCTGTTAAATCTCTTTCAGTTGAACTGGGAATACTCCGTCTGTGTCTTGCACTCGATGCAGGGTATGATTAAAATCATCTGTGGTACCACTAGCGTCGGAGGGCCGACTTGCAGTAGTTTGTCTTTATTCCTGGGCAGACACCCCCAGTTTTGCTCAGTATCTGGTGGGAATCTCTTGCTGTAAATTTGACCAGTGCCAGCATGTTTGGAGCTGTTGGTTAAAGATGTTTTTTGCCAGCTCCCTTTTCTCTGACTTATTCGTTGCTTGATGTTGAAAGCAGCGTTGCAGTTCAAGATGTTATGCCTGCTCTTCCCTTCCTCTGACTGACTGTATAACTCTCTTGTAAAAAGAACAGTTTCTCCCTTAAGCAGAATTATTCCTTTTGCAACATCCGACCTTGCGAACCAGGTGCATCCATACTCGCCTAACTCAAAGCCAATTCCAGGACTTATCAGATGTTACTATGGTGACCAGGGGCCTATTTCTTTTCCCCCCAAGCTACACTGTTACAAACTTCTCACTTTCTTTCTTGTGCTAGAGCATTACAGAAAAGTTTAACCCTTTAAATACTCTTAAAAATTATCAACTCCTACATTATCAACTGAATTCCACTTCTCTCTACCACTACTGGCATTTAACCCCTCCATCAAACCAACAATGTTAATGTGTAAATGAAGGTGAATATTTAGCCCTTCTGTTACACAAACACACGCCTTAAAGACTAAGTAGCAGGGTTTCGAAAAATATATCGTTACACGTCCCCACCTGTTGCTACAACTGTTTAAATAATTTACCTTTACTTTTTATTTTCATTGTTCACATCCTGACAACTTTTTATACTTTTAACTTTAAATTAGCACTTTTTCTTAAAGGAAAAGCTCATGTTGAGCAACAAAACTTGAAATAACTCAACAATGTAATTCGTAGTGTGCTTAATTCTAGTTTTGTGATTAAATATAAATGTCTCTTTTCAGAATAAAATTGAACTCATGTCACTTAAGTAAATGGCTTTGTGAAATTCTCCCAGTAGTGTATGATGTGAGAGGAGTAAAATTGCTTTAGGAGCAACCCACAGTGGCTTGGACATTTACACACAAAAAACATAAAATCACAATCATTTGGAAAATAACTGTGCAGCAATACACAGTACTACAAGAGACAACAGTAACTAGCTAAACTATTACTTGTAAGAAATAGTGATTCAAGTGTTTTTTCAAAAGCTACTAGTTCAGAATGATGTGAAGTTGGAGCCTTTCATGAGGACATGATGTTCACTTACAGTTTAAGTTTCAGTCTCCACTGCTGTTGACAATCATACATACCAGTAGTCACTACTTGAACACTGATTTACAAGATCAATTGACAAGAATTTTTAAAATTATTTATTTTATTTATTTTTAATGGTAACTCAAATTCTGTAGGCATCTCAAATGTACATTATATCAGCACTGTGTCAAAACTAGCAAATGCATCAAAAAAGGCAATTTGGAACAAGTCTGACTTGTCTGCAGAGACGCTTTCTCCACATCTGTTTATAGCTTTTTTTTTTTTTTTTTTTTTTAAAGACTGTGGTTGGATTTTCTGTTGATTTGCTTTTCAGAAGTCCTTTTAACACCCTAAGTAATACATAATATAGAGAAAATTGACCAAATTATTTAGACATCAGAGACATGATGCTGGAAGATTTAAGTACAAATAAATAGAAAAAAATCCGATGGGTCAATTGAACCGTACCAGTGATTTAGTCCACATCAAGTGGACTACAGTGTGGACTAGACAATCCTGCACTAATTTAATCCTGATTGCAGCGTACCAAGCAGACGATCCCGGTAATTTGTTTAACTGATCGGAACAAGTTAGACTGATAATGGGGACTAACCTACAGCTGTGGCCAAAAGCTTTACATCACCCCATAGAATTAACACATTTTGCTTCATAAAGTCAAATGAAACCTGCTGAATAATGTTACAATAATATATTAAACTACATACCGCTTTGTAGTTTTCCATATACTTAACAAAAAACTGACAAATTGAAAAATATGACATTTCTAAATCTAACACTATACTATTATGGCTTCCGGTAGACTTTTGCGATATCATTTTGTAGTTTTTTTGATTCCAGATGTTAAATAAAAGATAAAAATTATGTTCATATAGTTTTCTTTTTTATGTCTCAAACCTAAAATTCTGGTGATGCAAAATATTTGGCCATAGCTGTGTAAACCTTACACATCCGTTATACGGAATTCAGTGTCAGATAAATATATAAAGGGATCCCTGCACTAAGAGAGACACATTTTTACTACACCAAACATATTTTGTGCACATTTCAATCTGGCAGATCATACTTGCATTTAAGCTGCTGACACTGCTCTGCACAGAAAAGTTTAGTGAATGGACCATAGTTGTTTAGTTAAAGCATATGAACTGAAATTGTATTGCGGTAAACAAAAAATGGAATCAAAAGGTAACTTTAGTCCAATCAAGTAGACTAAACCTGCTTAATCCACTAGTTACTAAATTTGGTATGCTGCAATTGATCCAGCTTGTTTAAGAAATATCATGAATGACCTTCCATATAAGCAATGTAAACTTTAGTTTTACAAGCAGCACAGTAAAGTCCTGCTATAATAATACTACTACATAGAAAAAAAATGTATATTGCAGAAGACACCACAAGATGTTTAAAAATATTTAAGTCTACGACTTTTGGCCCTAGACTGCGCTTGAGCAGACATCACTAAACGTAACTTAACTATGACCAACATCTTGCATTATTTAGGGTGTTAAATATATGAATAGAGACTTTAACATATCAGTGCCATAGATGTATGAACGTATAAATAAAACACACACTGCCTGGCCATGGCATTAGCACATATCTAACCAATTAGATTTAACAAAGTCCTGGTATGGGGCATGTTCTCCTGGGTCTCTCGCTTAATCCGGAAGGCCCAACGAGTTCACTTAATGCTGCACTTGTACTCTTATGGCAATGGCTACTTTCATGATAATACACCCATCCACCATGCCGGAATTGTGCACAAATGGTTTGCGGAGCATGACAGAGACTTCAGGCGTCCTCCATGGCCACCACAATCCTGGATTGCATCCAAACTATCTCAAATCAAGTGCTTATGTAACATGCACAGCAGGCAATTCAATAACTCAGTCTCCACATACAATGCCACTATTAATACAAAATAACACTGAAAACAAGAATTTATTTTGAGAGTGTAGCTTTATTTTAACCGTATGTTTCCAAGCATTTTTATAATGTATTTCTGATACACATTTGTATTACTGTAGTGCATCAATCTGCAATTTATAAAGCAGCACCAACACTGCATACACGTGTAATGTAGATTATATTAATGCACTTTAAACAACTAGCATCACACAACTTGTAGAAATAGTTTCCTATTGATTTCTAATTAATACCATTTTATACTCCTTAAGCAGAGCAGGAATTAGCCTGCTCTGCTTAGTGTTCCAAAGGTTCTACAGGACACTTCAACAAAACACAAAAATAAGAAGAATTTGAACTGTTGTCGCCACCCCTGCTAGATTTGATAAACTAAAAAGTGTTTGCAGTTTTTCTCTCTAGACTCAAAAACTGGAGAGGTAATTGTATTTTTTATTTTAGATATTTTGTAGTACAACAGAAGGAAAATGAATATCATGTATGATTTTTACTTAAGTGTGTATATGTGCATTTACATTCTGCAGACTGACTAATAAGAGCAGGGACAAAAGGAAAACAAGTTTTGGTAAACCCGTAAAAACACTACTTTAGAAACTTGACTCTGTTACTGAGCTACAGTGCACTCAATGACATTGTTGAACACACATATCCCTTTCTTTGTTGTGTTTATTAGTTTAAGTATTTTATTTTTTGGATCACAGTATGTTAGTAATCTAACTGGGAGATGTTTTTTAATTTGTGTAATCACACACACACACACACACACATTCATGCTGCAGTCCTTTCACAAAGAAGTAGCTTTACATTCCTTGCTTTCAGTCAGCGCTCTTGGTTGATGAATAAACACACTGAATTTGACACCCTGGTTTGATGCTGCTCTGACAAATCCACTGTTGGCAGTCATGGTGATTGCCTTCAGAGTGTCTCCTGTCCCAAAGATCGTGACAGAGCGACCGTTGACCTTGGAGCTTGCCACCAATCTCAAGGCACGTTCAGAAGGCTCATCCGGTACCACGTTAAGTCTCCGGATCAGCTCCGCAGCACGGGCCTTTTCCCCAGGCCCTCCTAAAGTGTTCAGAATGGTCTGAAAATCTTTGACCGCTGACTGGCAGGCAAAAAGTTCTTTGTTTTTCATGAACTCATCCAGTTTTGGTAGCACCTTATCCTGCCTTTCCTGGGAGGCCTGCTCAGTCAACACTTTCTCTTTAAATATGTAGTGACATCCGCCATGGCTGAGTGCAGACACATAGGTGATTAAACTGGTGATGTCTAGATTGACCCGGTTGCATACATCTACTTTTATTTCAGTTGGGAAAGCCAAGCTGGCGACGATGGTGTCTCTGTCTACTTTGGTAACAGGTATTGTCTCTTCTTCATCATTATCAACATCTTCATCACAACTGCTGTCACTTGTCATCTCCTCGCTCTCTTCAATGCACAGCACTGAGTTTACAGCAACTATGTCTCCTCGAACAGATATTCCCATTTTCTTCAAGCTGTCTGCCATAGGACTGGACACCCCATTGTAAAATGCAAAAATAATGTGAGGGTTGCTGTATTGCACAGGCTGCTGTCGGCTAGCTTGAAGGAAATCTTCAGCCTGCTCAACAATACTCTTATCCCCATACTGCCCTCTCCCTTGCCATATATTATGAAGAGCTTCTGCTTTACGCCCAATGGCCTTCACCCAAGTGTGGCCATCATTCGCCACAACATCCACCACCAGTGTCTGCTTCTCCCCAAATTGGTCTTCATACGTGAAGACGTGCAGCACACTTACTACATCTTCCAGGCTCTCAGCTGATTCTACAATGGCTTTTAAGTGGGTCAAATTAGTACTCTGGAGGTGGGACTCCTTGATTGCCACTTTACCGACTTCCACCTTCTGTAGAAATTTGAGCTCGGCCCTCAGCTTACTGCACAGCTTGGCCCTGCCTTCTACACCACCCTTGCGAGAGCAGGACAGTGTTTCAACTCTTTCTAAGAGTGCTTTGGCGACTGCAATCCTTTCACGAAGCATGGACTGGACAGACATGATGGTTGCATTATTCCTGCAATATAACAATAAAATATATTAGAAGCATCATGGACATTCAAGTTACGTATTACAGTGCAGTCCGTTTATAAGAATCACATCCGCCCCGGGTGTTTTGATTCTTAAAAGTGGATCGATATGATTACTGTGATGCAGAATCAAAACTTAGTATGCGAATAAGAGCTTGTTCCTTGGCTGCAGTGTAATGAGTTGACCACTAGATGTCATGAGTTCCCACATGTATGTACACCCATGAAAAATCCACAGCTGCTTTTCCTGAGCGAATTACAGATAATAGTCAATTGGTTAACTGCTTGTTAAAGGTAATGACACCTTGATAGAAATGGCTTAGCTTATAGCTTTGTGATGGGAGTATAGCGGCGTAAGGAAGCATTAGTAACAAAAAGAAACCAAAACTTGAGTAAGAGATCTAGTGTTTGTTCCACACGACGTGCATCAGAATAGTCTACTTGCAGTTCAGTTCATCGTTGGAGTTAAAGTAGCATCAAGTCTGTTCTGTACACAACTCGCTATCCTATTGTTGTCTTCAGAAACTTAAAAACAAATCTAAACACTGGTCTTTTGAGACATGTTAACTACATTTTGATCGCACGTTACACAGCACTGGGAAAATGTCTCAGTGTTCTTGTGTCATTAGTAAGCGCGCCTGAGCAAACATTAAATTCTGTGCTGGAAGAAATTCAAGCATGAATATCGGTGTGCATTATCGGCTAAAATAACAAAAACTGCTGATAGCTGATTGTGTCCCCCTTATAAAATCGGGGCCATGCAGATAGGCTACCGATTATCAGTGCACCCCTAGTTTATTTAGAAAATTACAGAAATGGCTTATTAAAGCAGTAAGTTTTGGGTCATCAATGCTCATTTATAGTACTGTTAGACCAATGTAAATCAGTGACGACACCTGCAGGGATGCCATCAACAGTACCGTATGCTGTAATCATATCTTCCAAGGTGGAATTTTTATACTGGAGTTTTCTACACCTTACTTTATAAATTATTTAACGCCATGTTGATATGAACATGAAGCTTCCCTTTGTGGAAAGCAGCAAAGCTACAATTTTTCAGCAAGGTATTTTTCAAGTTTTTGGAGCAGCAACTTTAGTTATACTGGTAAGGCATAAGAGAAAGCACACTAAGTTATCTGTCAATCTGCATAATTGTAATTAAATAGTAGGTTGACAGATACTAAATTGAAGATTTTCTCAAAACACCTTAAACTTACATAAACGCATTCCTGTTAGTAAGGGCCTGTGAGTTTGTTTTGATTTTATTTATTTTTTTAATATTTGACTTTTGATGAATGGTTTCATTGTTAAATTGAGATTTCCTCCAGTGCAATGCCAATGATACCGCCATAATGTAATAGAAAACATTTGTATTACAAAGTAAATCTCCTCTGCACAATACACAAGGTTTTTTTTTATTTTTATGACCAACCCGTCTACAGTTTCACTTAGCTATAGTCCCTCTGTTTCTTCAGGTCTGTGTATACTGTAGCATCACCAAAATGTGTATCCGTATTGAATGATAAGAAAGCCAACAATCTTATTTTTATTTTATTTTTTTATACTTCATTCAAATAAAGTTTGAAACACTGATCTCGAAGCAGCTATCCTCAGTAACATTTGCTCACAATGCCACATTTCACTTTAAAAATACATTTTGTTTTCAGCATACTGTATATCTGTCTCACAGTAAGCTTTCCTGTTCTCTTGTTACAGAACAGTATGTGGAGGCATTCTGTACACCAGACCAGCGAAACAGTTTCAGGCTCATCCTTCCCATCTTTGATTGCATGAGACAGTGAGGAGAATCTGGGAGTTGTAGTTTTACCAGATCTCTGCTGTACAGAGATTTTACACACACTTGAAAGTTTTATACAAAATAAAAACTTCATTTACAAAAAACACATTTCTTGTAGAAAAAACAGATTTAATTGAAACCCCCCAGCCCTAGTTATACAGATTGTGTACAGTTACCAGTATAATACAAAGGCAAGATGCAATGCATGCGATTCTGAATTGCATTTTTTAAAAAATATATAAAAGCAAATATTCACTAAAATATATAAATAGTAATGATAAGCGATTAATCGAAAATGCGGTTAATTTCCTATTATTAAACACTGAAACTGACTTCAAACGATTAATAAACTGCACAATTTCGATTGATTATTATTACTATAAAACTTCACTTTTTCTTTATGGTCACTCATCATAAAAGTTACTTCCGCATTTCAGCCACTTTAAATTCCAGCGGTTCACTTCAAAAGAGCTTAAGAGAAGATTTCAGGCAGTTGAGAGCAAGAGAGTGCTTTGTCAGATTGCGTGTGCTTTTTTTCTTTATTTAAAATGGTTTCTGTGATGGTATTGTTTATATATTGGTTATGCTGCTTTAGTAGTGACTTCAATATATGCATACTGTATGTTTTGTTTTGTAGGTTTGAAAGTGCTGTTGAAAAAAGTTACATTTTTATTGTAGTTTTTAATTAGAAATAAAGAAAAACATTTAATCAGGAACCTTTTTGCGACTTTTCCCCCTAAGAATGATGTTATTAGAATAACCGATAACCGGGATTATTTTCAAATATCGAATCAACTTGTAAAACTGATAAATCGCTCATCACTAATAAAATAGTTGTAGCCTACTATCAAAATGTTACCAAATAGCTTAGACCCTGTTCACACTATAGGGCTGGCCCAGGGCCACCTCAGATTAAGGTCTGCAACCCTGTTCACATTTAAGGCGCCTTTGCGCAGTCACATGTGACAAACGCAGGACTAAAATGTGGTGAATTGCTTGTTTTTTTTATGTAACGATAGCCTGCACTCAGAATGGAAGAGCTACTGGGATATACAGTAATCCTTGATTTGTAGCAGATGTTTCTTAATATATATTTTTTAATGCAGCACAATAGCAATTGTATGGTATATACAGAGAAAGTAGAAAATAGTAGCGGAAATATAATAGCGGGATTTTAAGGACAGGGGCTGCTAGCCCTAGAAATTAAAAGGTTCTTAGGGTCTGCCAAGCCAATTACCTCATTTTTGCTGTTCAATCTATAATTTGGTAATTGTAAACACATGGCATTTAGAAATGTACAACCCCAATAGAAAATACTTCAGTTTTTTTTTTTTAAATTTGGAATTTATTTATTCTGGATTTGAATATTAGTAATGAAGAGTAAGTGCTAATCAAATCTGGACTGAAATAAACACTGGTTTAAAACTGTAAATCAAGACTCCAGCCTGACAATTTACACTGTCCTCAGCCACTCTGTCGCATTACAGAGCAAAAGCGTGCCATCAGCAGTTTAAATACAGTATACAGATGTCAAATGGTGCTCAATCATTGAGGACAATACATCAAAACAAGTCCTCGTGGGTAAGCAGTTTGTTATAGGATCACGATTATCTTTACTCAAGGTTGCAAAATCCTATTTTGCTACAGTATACTTGAGAAGCAATCGTCTCGTGAGGGTGCTTAGTTTAACTGCCCTGCGGTGTTACGTGTAATGGCCTTTGAATTAAAATGACATTACAGTACAGTTTTACTGTCAGGACTACCACTGCATTTAAGCATCTATGGCTTACTTATTTTCTGTTGAAAAGCAAATCTTAGCTTTTCATTAAGCAGTGATGCAAAGCTCTGCAATCTCCCCCTCCTCACGCCGCAATCCCACTCCCTCTACATACATGTCACACAAATATTAATAATGAAGAGTAAGTGCTATCAAACCTGGACTGAAACAATATTCAACCTTAAAAATAACAACTCAAGAAAGATTTAACATCGTTTTTTTATTTCCATTTTTACTACTCTGCAACTATCAAAACACAAAATGCTGTTTAGTATCGAATAATCAATTCATTATTTAAAGCAAGTTAAACCTCAAAACCCATTTGCACAAACGTACAGTAATGAGGAGTGTCAGATTTTGCTTATTGCTGGTGTTTCTTCGTGCCAATGTGAGTGATACAGTCATGACGCCCATCATCTTCCACAGAGAAGTCTGTCCAGCAGTATTCACAGGAGGTGTGAGATTGAGACACTTCACTTTTAATGCATGACCATTCTGTGGTCAATTCCTCTCGATATTTCTGACAAGCCAACCGTGATCTTTTAGATGGAGGAAAATTACATTTTTTGTTTGATTAGTGATTCCTATTTTTATAACTGATTAGTAAGGCTGGGATTTTATCACGGAAATTTGTACTAAAAATCACAGAGCAGTCACGGTAAACTTGTTCAAAATCACGGAGGAAGGGGGAAATGTGTGACGTCACGGGGATGATAATTCAACCGTTATTTTTTTTTTTTTTAAATACAATATTAATTACCTACAACATTATTATTATTATTATTATTATTATTATTATTATTATTATTATTATTATTATTATTATTTATTTCTTAGCAGGCACCCTTATCACATTATTTTTACATACAATTACCCATTTATACAGTTGGGTTTTTACTGGAGCAATCTAGGTAAAGTACCTTGCTCAAGGGTACAGCAGCAATGTCCCCCACCTGGGATTGAACCCACGACCCTCCGGTCAAGAGTCCAGAGCCCTAACCACTACTCCACACTGCTGCCCTGTACATACAATTAGTCTGTCTATTGAAGTAGGACCAAGGGAAAAACAATCTAAATATTTATGTATTACGGTTTTCACAACATCAGGTTCAAGTTAATCCTGTAAAAAATCAGTAAACTCCACAGCATACACAACTATAAACAAAAATGTTCGTTTTGCAGTTTACATTTTGGTTTGTTTGTTTACATAAGAACATAAGAAAGTTTACAAACGAGAGGAGGCCATTCAGCCCATCTTACTCGTTTGGTTGTTAATAGCTTATTGATCCCAGAATCTCATCAAGCAGCTTCTTGAAGGATCCCAGGGTGTCAGCTTCAACGACATTACTGGGGAGTTGGTTCCATACCCTTACAATTCTCTGTGTAAAAAAGTGCCTCCTATTTTCTGTTCTGAATGCCCCTTTATCTAATCTCCATTTGTGACCCCTGGTCCTTGTTTCTTTTTTCAGGTCAAAAAAGTCCCCTGGGTCGACATTGTCTATACCTTTTATACCTATACATATTATTCTGATAAATGTTTGATACCTTTCTGGAGCGCCAGTCATCCCGAAGTACATTTTTGTATGCAGAAAATGATTACAGCAAGAGAAATCTCGTTCAAATGCTTTTCCAGAACTGGTAAACGTCGCATTTCATTTCACGGATGATTTCGTAGTAAGCACGGTATTCACGCTGTGCTACACAGTGATCTTCAAACAGCAGAATGGCCTCAAACACTTATTTCTCAGCTATGCTGAGATATTTCGCTTGATTTGAGTCAAAGACCCGACAGGCATTGAAAAATGCAGCTGCAGGTTGACAAAACTGGGCAGTAGAGTTGCACCTGCATTTATGTTTAAATCAATTGACAGCACTGAAAAAACTGAAAGTGTGAACGACTACATTGCAAAGTAAGGCAACCGAGCTAATTCAACACCATTAGCTAAACCGTGAAAAAAGCATTTATTTATTTTGGTTAAGGTGGAATTTCATGTTGTGTTGGTAAAGTTCAATGTTCTCTACTAAAACCACAGAACCCGTCACCACCGTGACTTAATCCCAGACTAAAAAGCAAGCAAGGCGACATTTGCACAGCTGTTTCTGAAGGACCCCTAAACTGGTTACTAAGCAACCCGGCTCAGAGCTTTTAGCATGTCACTTAAAATGCCACAATAAACTTTCAGTATTATTTAAGAACCATTAATTCATTAAAAAAATTAAACAGGAAAACACACATGGTATTGAAAAAATATTTCATAAACGTCCAGGGAATATCATTTATAATAAAAATCGTAGTATTATACCCCTTCGAAGTAGCGCCGTAGCAGAAGCTCCAAAATAGTAGCTGCTACGACCAAATCGTAGCAGTTGGCATCTCTATATTAAAAATAAAACATTGATTATGTTAATGTTATGGTGTGTAACGGTCCAAGCTTAACCCCACCCACAATCACATTATTCTCATATGAACACAGCTATTTAGAATGCAGGAAACAGCAGCTTGCTAGTGGTGACAGGTACATATTTATTTTCGTAACGGATACTTCACTCAGACTGCAAATGACTACGCCCCAATCTAAATACAGCAATACCTCGTCAAACATCAAATACACTTTACAAAAACACTGCTCTATCGCCAGCGAATAACATTAATAATAATGACAAGAACAGGCAATGAATTATTACAGTGCGGGTCTCACCCACACATGGTGCATCAACAATCTTAATATGTCTGAAAGAGAACAGTATTATTTTGTGTGTGTAAAAGCAAGCAGCTAAAGAAATGATCGGCATTTTAATGTAAAGACGTTACTTCTGCAGCTATGCATATCGTCGCGTGTAAAACAAAAACAATGGTAGCTAAATATGCCAAATCCTGCAGTTTATATTTATTGCTTACTAAATAACAGAAAGAAAAGGTATTTTTTTCCAATATTATAACAGCAAGAGAACATTCAAAGAGGAGGTTAAATGTCAAGAGACACACATGGCAAAATCATAGACTAAGAAAGAAAATAGCAAATATATTAAATGATTACTTTTCCCAGGTTTTTACAAAGGAGGACACGGACAACATACCCCACGTCGACCTGTTCCTATCCAGTTTTAAATAACTTTAGCATAACAGAGGCAGAAGTGTTAAAGGGACTAGGAGCTCTTAAAATAAACAAATCCCCTGGGTCAGATGAGAACCTCCCAATAGTGCTCAAAAGAAATGAAAGAAGTTATTTACAAAATGCTAACCCAAGATCATGCAAGAGTCTCTTGACACAGGGGTTGTACCGACAGACTGGAAAATTGCAAACGTAATACCGATCCACAAAAAGGAAGACAAAACCAAAACAGGTAACTACAGACCAATAAGCCTGACTTCGATTATATGTAAACTTGGAAATGGAAAATTACCTATATGGTAACAATATTCTGGGAGACAGTCAGCATGGTTTTAGGAAAGGGAGATCGTGTCTAACTAACCTGCTTGATTTTTTTGAGGATGCAACATCGACAATGGATAATTGCAAAGCATACAACATGGTTTATTTAGATTTCCAGAAAGCTTTTGACAAAGTCCTGCATAAAAGATTAATTCTCAACCTGAACACAGTAGGGATTCAAGGAAATGCATGCACATGGATTAGGGAGTGGTTAACATGTAGAAAACAGAAAGTACTGATTAGAGGAGAAACCTCAAAATGGAGCGACGTAACCAGTGGTGTACCACAGGGATCAGTATCAGGTCCTCTGCTATTCCTAATCTACATTAATGATTTAGATTCTGTTATAGTAAGCAAACTTGTTAAATTTGTAGATGACACAAAAATAGGAGGAGTGGCAAACACCGTTGCAGCAGCAAAGGTCATTCAAAATGATCTAGACAGCATTCAGAACTGGGCAGACACATGGCAAATGACATTTAATAGAGAAAAGTGTAAGGTACTGCACGCAGGCAATACAAATGTGCATTATAAATATCATATGGGAGATACTGAAATTGAAGAAGGAATCTATGAAAAAGACCTAGGAGTTTCTGTTGACTCAGAAATGTCTTCATCTAGACAATGTGGGGAAGCTATAAAAAAGGCCAACAAGATGCTCGGATATATTGAGAAGTGCTGAATTTAAATCAAGTAAATTTAAAACATTACAATGCATTAGTAAGACCTCACCTAGAATACTGTGTTCAGTTCTGGTCACCTTGTTACAAAAAGGATATTGCTGCTCTAGAAAGAGTGCAAAGAAGAGCAACCAGAATTATCCCAGGTTTAAAAGGCATGTCGTATGCAGACAGGCTAAAAGAATTGAATCTATTCAGTCTTGAACAAAGAATACTACGTGGCGATCTGATTCAAACATTCAAAATCCTAAAAGGTATAGACAATGTCGACCCAGGGGACTTTTTTGACCTGAAAAAAGAAACAAGGATCAGGGATCACAAATGCAGATTAGATAAAGGGCATTCAGAACAGAAAATAGGAGGCACTTTTTTACACAGAGAATTGTGAGGGTCTGGAACCAACTCCCCAATAATATTGCTGAAGCTGACACCGTGGGATCCTTCAAGAAGCTGCTTGATGAGATTCTGGGATCAATAAGCTACTAACAACCAAACAAGCAGGTTGGGCTGAATGGCCTCCTCTCGTTTTTTAAACTTTATGTAATTGTTACAAGTTAAGCATAATTATTAATGCACTGCAACTCGTATATTATGTGAAAGAAGCAACCTGAGAGTTAACCTGCTAAATTTTATTTTTATGTAATTTTTTTTATAAATTAAAAGTTGAATGATGTAGAAATAATGACCATTCAATATTGATCCACTGCTGTCTTGGCTAGCAGAGCATTCACCTTTCGAGTACGGGAGTGACTACTGAGCTATTATTTGTTTATTTAGCAGACGCCTTTATCCAAGGCGACTTACAGAGACTAGGGTGTGTGAACTATGCATCAGCTGCAGAGTCACTTACAACTACGTCTCACCCAAAAGACGGAGCAGAAGGAGGTTAAGTGACTTGCTCAGGGTCACACAATGAGTCAGTGGCTGAGGTGGGATTTAAACCGGGGACCTCGTGTTTACAAGCCCTTTTCTTTAACCACTGGACCACAACCACACTGGTCTCAGATTGCAGGCCCTGGGCCACATCAAAATGGCGGCCTAAATCTGGGCTGCCTGGGCCTTAGTTCTAAAAAGTCAGCATTTTCATGACACATCGTTAGCTAGATTAAAATATTCAAATTTAAAAACGGTAAAAAATAAAAAAACAGCATCTATTTTAAATTTTTTGCTTTCTACTTTAATGACACCATTTCCGTCACTGAAACTTGCGGGACAGTAACTGGTAACCGAGATAGCCAATTGAATCCACCTAATCTCCAGAAACCAATCAAGAAGCCACTCATTCATTTGTCCTTGCCACAGAGACAGAAGACAGGCAAGAAGAGTTTTTCCAGTAACATCACATGAAAATTGCAGGGAATTTTATGAAAATAGCCATGGATTTTTCCTGGCTTCTATCTACATCCCTGAATCCCCATATACAATGTTAATTTATTTTGTACACAGTATTAAACAGGCACTTGGAATATGTATACAGATTACTCTTGACCTCTGCATCATCATCCTTGTTCACAGATGCATGTTCTCAGTAACTTTTAGAGTAACAACACAGATTACGTTCTTGACAGTAAGTTAATATATACAAGACATGTTTTTAATTTCATGGAATATTCAATTTCAATAATATTATCGATTTGTTATCGTGGGGTCCCAATCGATAAATAATTTGATTATCTTTATTGTTACAAGCCTATTAAAAACTGCTAAAGAAAGCGACTCAATCTGGCTAGAACTGGTTGGTAAAAGCACTGAAGTTTTTTTCTAGTGGGGTATGTTACAGACCCCCAGGTCAGAATGATAGCAAAACATTATATGAAGCAACTGGAAATGCATGTAGGGGCAGGAATACTGTAATCATGGGCAATTTCAAAGGAATGTGGTACAGTAGAAACTGTACCACTGACCCAGTGTGTCAAAAACCCAACAAGGGACAGAGCTATTTCAGATCAGGTGTTCACAAACAAACAGGACCTGCTATGTAATATAGAAGCAGAAGAACCATTAGGGTCAAGTGAACAAAAAACTAAAGTGTGCAAACTAAAGCGTATCATTTCAGAAAGGCAAACTGACGGGATGAGACAGGAACTGGAGGATATGACAGCTGAAGTTCAATAGAACAGATTTATGTTATAATGCAAGACATGCACGACAATATACCAAAAATGAAAAAGACCAGGTTTACCAAGCAGAAAAAGACCAGGTTAACCAAGATGGTTAAACAGATCAATAAAAAATAAAACTAAAACAAAATAAGGCTATATATGACTTACAGGAAAAATGCAAGAGCAAACAATTGGGAACAATTCGGGAGTATGCTTAAACAGGTCAAAATAGATGTTAGCAGGGCCAAAAGAGATCAAGAAAGTAGTATTGCCAGGGATGCTAAACATAATACCACATTCTTCCAATATTATAAAAAGAACTGTCAAGAGAGGATGTTAAGGTATTAAGGGATGAATACGATAACATGGTTTATGAGGACTGCTAAATATCTGATGTATTAACACAAACCATTTTTTTATGTTTTCACCAAAGGATACAAATAATATGGCGCCAGTTTGCACACACACAGGTCTTAAAAATGTCAGCATCAGTGAAGTAGAGTTATTAAATAAGCTATAGGAGCTAAAAAATATACCAGGCCCAGATGAGATTTATCCAAGGGCACTTAAGGAAACAAGGGTAGAAATATACACTGGTGAGATCCCTGAAGACTGGAAGCTTGCAAACGGGGATGAGACAGACCCAGGTAATTACAGACGTATTACAGTAGTTTAACTTCCGGAAGCAATATTAAGTGGTAAGCTTTAAGACTATGTATACAGCAACACTAGGGAATAGCCAGCATGGATTCAGAAGTAGGGAGGTCATGCTTAACTAACCTGCTTGACTTTTTTGAGGCTGTTACAGCTAATGTAAATGATGGCAACATTTATGATATAATTTATCTTGATTTTCAAAAGGCCTTAGACAAAGTCCTGCATGAAATCCTTATCGATAATTACAAATCAGAACACAGGGGTGGACAAGCAATTGGACATAGAACTGGTTAAAAAACGGAAAGCCGAGTGTAATTGTGAGAGGTTTAAAATTGGATGGGATGGGATGGGATGGGATGGGGGTACTTAGTGGGCTATCACAAGGGTCTGTACTTGGACCCTTACTGTTCCTCATTTAAAATGACCTGGACCAAGCTGCTGTACACACTGCAACTGTAAGATTGTTTAAATTATGTTACTATATTCTTATTCTCGTGCCATCTGTGGGCACTTGACCTGATCATATGAAAGTACCCAGATGCCTGCAGCATTAAACTGCTTTGAAGCGCAGTTTGTTTTTTTTAAATCCACATAATTTATGGAAGCAGGACACACTCAGTAGCTGGCCTGTGGCTCACCTCCCACAAAATAGTAATACTTAAATCGGATAACAAGACTGCAACCAGATTTCTTAAGAAAACATTACATGACTGAACAAAGTTGGGCACCTGTAGGAGTGTTAAGCCAAATGTATAAGCATGAAACAGATTCACAAAATACTTTTATTGGTCAGAATATAAGATTTGAAGAGACCGCAAATGTGTACTATTATGAAAGTTTAGCACCAGAGCGCCGCAAAGCGCGTCACGTGAATAAAACCATTGACAAATATTAATAAGATAATTGTACAAACCAGGTGTTTGGTGCAATACTAGGCATGCAAATTTATCACGGTCAATATTTGTACTCCTCGGCTAGCCGGACGTTTCTGTTTCAATTCAGACAAAAGACAATGAATTTGAGAATGACAAAACACAGGCACGAGTGCCAGACACATTATTTCATTATAAACTTGAAAAACTGAAATATTCTGTATAAATACATAACTAATGTGAATGGTCGAAACCAATAATACTTAACGAGTATATAAATAAGTAGAGCTACAGTACAGTTGACAAGAATAATCCGAGTTCATACCTTACCGGTATATGGATGTTGCTGGGCTAATAATAACCTGATAAAATGCCGAAATGGGGATACACATAACGACATAGTCTTAAATACTAGATGAAACCTAATACGTGTCCTCTGTATTTGTTTTACCTCCTCGCTTGACTTTACTTTTGTATTGCAAAGTTATTTCAACATTTTATAAAAAAGCATCTATGATATGCGTCTTATACTTACAAAATAAATTAATAACTCCAAAACATCTACAGTAAAAATACTCACGCTATTTCTCCCCTTCACGTTGTAAATTAATGTGTGCTGTTTTTGTACCCAGCAACACTTCGGCCTCAAACGTTCAAACAGGAAGAGAACGCCATCTCAGAGATACAGCATTTTACAGTTCAAGAAGCGTTTCCGCTTCCGTTCTCTTCAGAGTGTTGTTGAAAATACTCCGCCAGGTATCACTTTCAGCAATTTTATTGGCCGAACTTGAATGAGGTAGAAAATAGGACAATAGCAGTGTGTGCGCTGGTCAAGCCCGAGAAAGGAGAAGATGCCGGTATAAAAATTACCACTAGAGGTCATTAAATACTCACATAACTAACTGTCTTTCTAATGTTCTTATATGCAATTTCGTCATCATGTGGTTATTAATCATTTGTATACAAAATAACACAATCATGGGCAAGACCTAATTATGATTAATAAGAAGCCAATTGCTGCTTATTACATGAATTGCTTGATAGTAGTGCATATTGTACTTGTGGGATTACTTGTGATTTGATTGACAGTTGTCAGTATCTCTGAACAATGTTGGTATTTTTGGAAAGAGAACATCTCACTGTCCAGTAATAACCCCCTAACTTGCTACATTTTGGCACACCAACTTGAAAATAACACAATTATTAAATAACAGGTTCAAATATTCGTATTCTGTTTTCACTGAAACATAGGCAACCCCAAAAATTATACTGTATAAGTACATGTAGCATACAAAATCCATAAACACATCCATCAATTCACTTAGTTTGTTCTAGCAATTCTAATCAATACATCTCTTAATAAATCTTTATATCAGTGAGGAATAGTGTTAAAAAAACAGTATTTACTGAAGCTACACCGTATAAACAAAACAAGCCATTAGTTTGTAGCCATTAGTGTACCTTATGTGGCCACTAGATGCCAGTAAAATATTTTACAACCATCAAGAAAACTGTGTTAAAGCCTGACATTTTTAAGCAGACGTGCTGAGATTTTCTTTAACAAACTCACTGTTTTAAGGGGAAAGAAATTAAACGGTGTTCACCTGTGGTCTTTTCCCCGTTGCGTTGGCTTGCTGACTCTATTAAACATACTAAATATAAGAAACAGTAATCCGTGATAATTACGAACACATATCATGCGACAATAAACAAATACAAAAAAATATTAAGCAAATTAAACATTTTTAAAAATACCATAAAAAAATATTGATTTATCATAACAAGAAAAATGTGAGACATACGGAAATATGGTCATATATATTATTCTGTATTAACCCTTATGGAACAAACATATTTTTAATATATGGTAGAAAAGTATGATCCTTATACTTTTCATATATAGAAATTGGCCCCTTTTTTATATATTTAAAATATATGCGATATATTTAAAATTTTAGTCTGTAATTCATATATTTATTTTATATGGATTACAGACTAATGAAAATAATATTTAATATAAATTCAATATATTAAAAATATAAGGATCATACTTTTCTACCATATATTACAAATATATGTTTTTTCCATAAGGGAACTGGAATTATTGTGTTAAAATGCAGGATTTTGCCAATTGAGAGTGACAAGTATTAATGGCCCTCAATTAGCAATCGTTGAACTGCCACAGATGTAAGGGGAGAGGGGCATTGCCTGTCAGTCTTGGGTCTGCACCTGCGAGATTAGGAGTTTGTTTGTTTACGTTTATATCCACGTGTAATATTAAAAGTATGCATTTGTTCTGAACACATTCTTTTTGGTTCTGTGTGATTACTGCCTTCATGATAACCACCTAAGGGGACCCTATCAGATCCCAAACACACTATTCATTGCACAGAAATTACAAAAGAACAGCAAACAGGTAAACATTGGCCACCGCTTACTGTTTTGCTTATGTAACCTTGTGGCAGGACAGGGCCTTGCTTGTAAATAGTATTTGGTTTGTATGTTGGTGGTTGGAAGGGATGGAGTTAATTCCTATCCCTGCCAAATACATGTGAGAAAATTATATAATTGGTGCTAATTGGGAACAGCCACATGATATAAAAAGGGAGCTAGAAACTTCAGAGAGAGAGAGAGAGAGCAAACAAAGAAACAAACAAAGAAACAAACAAACAAACTAATCAAAACAAATCCAGTCAAAGTAACAAATATAAGATAGTAGGAACTTTCAAAATAATAAATAAATAAATAAATAAATAAATAAATACAATCGGATCCCTCAAGACAGAAGCTATCACCAAGGAAAGAAAGGAGAGGACTCCAGAATTAAATAATCGATTTAATAAAGGTTTTATATTGAGATGAAGAAAGATGGAAAAGGAAAGAACAAAGGAAAGAAAAGTAAGATGGAAAGGAAGAACAGGGAACAGGAACAAAAAAAGAAAACAGTTATAGTGGCTAAGGTAAGCCACTGTACTACAATATACAAAATTATAAAATATATAAATACATACTATATACAGGAATATAAATAAATAAATATAATATTACTCAGTACAAAACACCCAAGAACAAAGGCTCCTCAACAAATTAATTAAGATCAAACCCACTTATAAATGGACTGAAGTTTAAAAAACATGAGCAGTTTAGAGACTGAAAACATGTTAAACAGTTTTCAGTCTACAGAATATGAAACCAATAAAATAGGAATACATTTAGCAATCAAAAAAACTAAATGGAATATTTAAAATAGTAGCAAAAAAAAAATCAAACATAAAAACTTTAAACACCACAAATACAAATACAAAAAAAGAAACAAAATGAAATTTGGTTTGATAACCAATGCACGGCTGCTAGGAAAGACCTCAGACAACTCTCTAACAAAAAACACCATGAGCCACACAACCAGGAACTACGCCTCAGCTACTGACATGCTCTACAGCACCACACAAACCTGCTACAAAAGAAAAAAGATGATTATATATCTAAAAAATTAAATGACACTGAAGATTCAATTGAACAAAACATCTTCTGGGAAAAAAACTAACCCCCCAAAACAACAAACAATTGGCAACTCAAAACAGCACAATCTGGGAAAATTACTTTGAGAATCTATATCAACCATTTGAGGACACATTCGATTCTGATCAGGCCAAAATCATCCAAAAATTAAATGATTTAGAAAAAATAATTAAAAACAACCAAAATCCACTGGATGCCCCTATCACATGGCAGGAGCTGACAGCCCAAATTCATAAACTAAAGTCCAGGAAAGCCTGTGGCACTGACAGCATCAGCAACGAGATGCTGAAACACAGCAGCCCTAAGCTGCAAGAGGCCATGCTAAAAATATTTAACTTAGTACTAAGAGCTGTGTGTTTCCCTGGTATCTGGAATCAAGGACTCATAATCCCTATTCATAAGAGTGGAGACAAATTCGACTCCAACAACTACAGAGGCATCTATGTGCGCAGTAACTTAGGGAAGGTATTCTGTAGTAATATCAATGCCCGAATACTGGCCTTCCTTTCCGAACACAGTGTGTTGAGTAAGAGTCAGATTGGCTTTCTACCAAACCACTGCACATTTGACCATACCCTACACGCCCTAATCAACAAAAATGTACAACAAACAAAAAAATTTGTGCTTGTTTTATTGATTTAAAAAAAGTCTTTGATTCACTCTGGCACAAAGGACTATTTTATAGGCTCCTTCTAAGCGCTGTAGGGGGTAAAGTCTATGATGTAATAAAATCAATGTACTCAGAGAAGAAATGCGGAGTGAAAATTGGAAACAAAAGAACAGTGTTTAAGAACAACTTCCTAAAAACCAACCTAATATTTTACACAGAGCATACTTCTGCCTGGCATCTAGCCATCTGTGCATTTTTTTAAAACAATAAAAAAGCGAGGTATCTGCAATGGTCCACAGATTAGTGAGTGTAATGAGGAGGACACTGAGGACACTTTGTTTATTATAAACATCTACCATAACGGCAATAATCTGAGAGCAACACAGCTAAAGATAAAAACACAGCACAGACTGAGGACAACCTCCAGCACATACAGAGACACAGCCTGGCACAGACATAGCACCTACAGCTGGAGACAAAACAACCAGGAATGCGAAAAACCTCAAGAGCTGCCTGGCATCTTTAGAGGTGGACTTTGTTGAATTTAGAGATGATGCAGCAAACAAACTAACAGCTTTAGAGGGATTGGAACAGCTAAGAAATGACATGCAGAAAGGTCTGGGGTCCAACCTTGAGCCAGGATTACAAGAACTGGGATAAAATCCCAACAGAAAGTATGCATCTGCTATTCTGTAAAAATCTGCTCAAAGTGCACATAAGTGCTTCAAACAATGCCTGCAGAGCTGAGCTCGGGCGATATCCACTACTGCTCGACACTGAGAGACGAGTCATGAGGGTCTGGTTACACCTGAAACAGAGCGACCCAAAATCATTCCAGTCTATAGCTGTCAATAGCCAGAAGCAATCTGACACAGTGAGTCATCTTGTGAAAAAGATTTTAGAGCACAGCAGGACGGACATAACAAACTGTAACATCAAAAACAGAAACTCCCAAAAGAGGCCGATCAATGCTATCAGCAAGGAATCTAAAAATCAATTCATGGCACAATGGACTACACAGATCAACAAGCACAACAAATTAAAATGCTATAGGGCACTGCATAGGCATTATATAATCAATGAGGTTTGTGTAAAAGATTTGTCACCTGGAGAGCGTGTGCTAATAAGAAATTTTGGACTTCGAGGTAAGCAGAATTTAGCAGATTGCTGGAGAACTGAGCCACTTATCAATGAGAAGAAAATGCCTTACCTCCTGGCGGAGCTGGACTCAGTCAGACTGTAATTTTTATTTTATTTAGTGTGTCCAATTATTATTTTTCCCCTGATTTTCTCCCAATTCGGAATACCCAATTGCTTTTCTCACCGCAGTAATTCCCTACATTGCTCTGTAGATCCCGAAGATTCAGTGGACATCCTCCAATCCAATAACCAAGCCCGCTTCATTTTTCACCCAGGAACTCTAGAACGGATGTCAGCGAGCTACTGACCTCTGGAGGACAAAGTCCAGCCCTGCAGGTGTCCGCTCTGAGCACACTGGGTGCCTGGCCAGCAGGGTGTAATGAGGAGAACCCGTCCCTGCCGGTTTTACCTCCCTAACCCACGGGTGTGCCTGGGCCAATGCGATGCTCCCTACAGAGTCTTCAGTGAAGACCAGCCTACTGACACTGTAGTTTTTAAACCTGAACTGCACCACTTGAGGAGAAACACTACTTGACGCCCTTTTCCCGGTGCATGAGGATCTGCAACACCCAGTAAATATTAAGCCTATAGAACATGCTATTTTTTCCAAGTAATGCAAAGTAAGGATTGATACAACACTGACTGCATTAAAAAAAAAAAAAAACATTTTGTAATGTCAGAAAGTCAAGAGTCAAGTCTGAGTCTAAGTCTTAATCTCAAATTAAAAAATTATGACTCGAGTTGGACCGCTGCATCCTGGTATACGGTCAACCCTGAGAAAGGAGATAGAGCTCAAAAGGCGGTACATTGGAAGTCGGAACCACCTGTTACCCATTGGATTCTTGCCTGAGTAGGCAGCTTCTGAGACACAACCAAAACCTCAGCAACCAGTAACACGTTCCCAAGCAAACCACCAACCAATGAGAATACAGTTCCTTAAGATGGGAATGACTACTCTGATGAGGATGGATGTTTTGACTTTCCTCATGAATCACCCAGCATTTCAGGGCATGGGGGTTCTCCAATGAAAATAACTTTACCTGAATAAAGAAACCCTATCAACAAGGAAATAGTAGTAGAGAAATCTGTAGAGAGGCCCTTAGAATCACCTTTATTGTTTGAAGAGTGCGTTGAAACTAATATTTGCTGAATGACCCCCAGTTTTGAGAAGGTCCGTAAATAAGTTGAGTTATGATATGCTGGGTGTTCCTACAGAGAACCTGGTATCTGTTTTTCAGAAGTGGATTTGTGTAATGTTTCCCAGTGACAATGACAATGCCATTTACAACAGCAGTATATCAAATCAAATCAAATCAATATGTATTTATAGAGCGCCTTTCATGGCAAGCCATCTCAAGGTGCTTAACAAAGAAGCAAAACATTTAAGTACAATAAAACAATAAGTACAATAAAAACAGTAAAACAAGAGAATAAAACAAAAGAATAAAACAGAACAAATGATCAAGTTTAAAGTGTAAAAGACATATTATAAAAGTCAGTTTTTAAAAATTGCCAAAGTAGGCGCGTCTCTCACCGAGTAAGGGAGAGCATTCCAGAGTTCAGGGGCTTATAACTGAACACTACCACCTGTCTTTTGCTTTAAAATCCTTGGGACAGTCAGCAACTCTGCATCTTGGGATCAGAGAGGCCGGCCAGGGACTAAATATCCTTCAAATAGGTTGGAGCCAAACCATTTAGGGCTTATAAGTAATGACAAGGACCTTAAAGTCGATCCTGGACCACTCCAGGAGCTAATGGAGGGCTGCTAACACAGGGTAATGTGCTTGCATTTTGTTGTACAAGCTGAACAGGGCATTACAGTAATCAACCCTAGAAGATATAAAGGCATGCACCAATCTCTCAGTATCTTGCTGTGAAAGAAAACGCCGCACCTTGGCAATATTTCAAAGGTGAAAAAAAACTTATTTTCCTCATATGTGGCTCATCTGTAATTGACAAACCTAGGACTGGAAAACCAAAAAAGCTGTCTAACAAGGATGAGCAATACTTGAAGATAATATCCTTAAGGAATACATCCTTCGGATACATCCATGGAGTGGAGTTTGTGGTGTCAGGGAATGGTGATGTGACAGTGACAGCCCAATGTTACTGGTCAATGAGAAAGAGTGATAAGACACACCACCTTCAAGTTGCAATTGAAAAGTCTAAATGAGGTTTTATGCTGACATCATGTACTTGCAAAGTTGGGTAAGTAAAGTATTATTATTTTTTTTTTAATATTGTATCTGTTGCTTAAAGTGGATTCTGTGTATTACTGTATCTGTTGCTTAAATCGCCCCTTGTATGGTCGCAGGAGACTTGTCGCCTGGAATAGAGTGCTCTATTCACAGACAACCTGTATTTTCTCACTGGTGACTGACCGACGATTTTTCATCATGCTTATAACTTTTGTAGGTCTTCTGTGTAATGTTATTTTTATAGTAGATTTTATTATATTTAAGCAATAGAGCATGTCGATGAAGGCTCTACCTTGTGATAGATGACCATGTCTGGAGTTATGCCCTAGGCAAACAGCCATTCCATCAGCTGGTACAGGGTCTGGATGACCATCCACAGACATACCAGATTTGTAAATAAATATAATTTCTATGATAAATTATTTCCTGGCTGTCATTTGTAACATACACGATTACAAAATAGTATATATTTTGCAACTTTTGATATTTACATGGCTGTCATTTGTAACATACACGATTACAAAATAGTATATATTTTGCAACTTTTGATATTTACATGATTTACTCATATGAAAAATGCTTGATAAAGATATCAAATGTATTTTTAAATAATCATAAACTGTTTGCCCATTAAAACATACAATTACTTATTACTTTACCTTGCATGTTTATTTTACAAATAACATTCACTATATCGGCATCTTGGGGCTGGAAGACTGAAATACTGGTTAAAAAAAACAACTCGTGAAAAACACAGGGCCTTATTTATATTACATAAACAAAGTTTTTTATCACACCATGTTGCGTTTATCTCACCCTTGAACATATTTAAGTATCTTTTGTAATGTTGTCAACATTGAGTTGCGAATGGGGCCTGCCACAGGCTTTAAACCCACCGCAAACACTGTTCCAGCTTCGTTTTAGGCTTGGGGAAACGGGAAATGGATATGATCTGGGTACCTGGTGTCCGAGTTGCAGGTTCCATAACAGCAGTGTTTGACCATCGTTTTTTTTTTAGACTTTAAAAAAGATTAGTTACCATACGAATGTATGTGTGTGTTGCTTGGAGTGACTGACAAAATGGCCGTCAGGGTAACCTTAGGTTGTTGACATGCATCATGTGATAAAAGGGGATTGATGCCATTGGCTAAACACTAGGATTTGATTGACAGCCGGGATTGATCTATTGGAGACCAGAAGAAGTTAAGGAATTGTTAACTTTACAATTCTAGGAGTTGCAGCTACTAAACAGATACGGCACTTTGAACTGTGCAGTAGAATTTGGGGGCACAGACCCTGCACAAATCCAGTTAATGTGATCGGGGGGACTTCTGGAGAATGTAGAGGAAACGCATATATATATATATATATATATATATATATATATATATATATATATATATATATATATATATATATATATATATAAAAAACAACACATCTGCAATTTTTTTGTAGCTGTTGACAGTATATGCAATAGGTAGAACTCCTTTTTTTGATGGTCGAGAAGCCTACAACGTTTAATACACTGCAGTTGGTATTAGGCGGCTGAATGAAAATAATGTTAATAATGTGTCCCCAATATTTTTATTTCAATTTCCCACATATACACATATAATATTAATAGAGAGGACAAATCGAGCACAGGGAAGTTTACAGTACGCTACAGTTCTCCAGCACCATTCATTAAAAGATAAGAAATTGATATATACAAGTTTTTTTTTAAATGTATGTTTTGTATCCTGATGATGCACACACAATGATTAAAGTCTCTATATAAATTTAAGTGAGTGCCGATATTATGACTGTAGATTTCTGTCAAAAATAGTAATGTAACTGAAATACTGTAACTTACTTACTTGTTAGGTAAGCAAGGAAATTAAGAAACAGAAAACCCACAGTCCACAGAATGATTTCCTCTGAGTGGGTGTTCAATAGCAGTTGTTTTGTCCCCGCCTGTGTTGTTTTAGGTGACATGAATTTTTCAGCAGCACGATAATTGCTGGATTAATCAGCTTTTCTGATAACCATGATCTTAAAAATGGCATCATAATTTTTTCATAATCCCTTTGATACTTGACCCCTTTTCAATTCACTCTTTTCCACATGATCACTGCAGCTAGTTTTATCGATTTTCATTACTCTATACTGTACTCAATACACACTTTCGCAACAGCCTTGCCTTATATTTGGGCTAATTATATATATATATATATATATATATATATATATATATATATATATATATATATATATATATATATATATATAACAGTAATGAGGCAGCAGAAAGTGCATTTGAAGTATCTTTTATGTGATTGTTTCCCTTTCTATACTGACAATATGTGAAAAAAAAATAAAAATAAAATTTTTTCAAGCTAATAGTTTCATAATGCTTCTGAGCAGAGGTGGAAATTGTTTTGAAATTCGGTGCTAAACTGTTTTGAAAGTTTAGCACCAGAAAGCCTGTTGGTGCTGAAAGATCAAACCCTAATCAAGCCTCCTTCACATCTTCCCACACGACACACAAACTTTCTATCTTGTGTATGTGGGTCATGTGAATAGTCCAGGCCCAATGAGAAACTATCATCATCTATGGTTGCTAAGGAATAAAAATAACATAATAAATAAATACAAATGAAACATGTCTACTGGCAACAAAATGTATTGTGCACCCCTGTTCTGAGGTAACTTTCTGGATGACAAAGGCCAGACCTGCAAGGTGTTGGCTCAAGCTCACTGGGTGCCTGGCCAGCAGGGGTCACTGTGGTGTTGTGAATACAGAGTCTGTCAATTTTGTTACTAAACCAGCAAAAGCAGAACCAATGCAAAGCTCCCTAGCAGAAACTACAAATTGACACAGGCAAGACGAGACTAAGTCTGCAGGCCACACGGTGGTGCTTTTGCCAGGGGAGCCTGGGATTGCGGATCCCCAAGGCACAGAAAAACAAAAGTTACAGGTTGTAACCAATCAAACTTGGATTTTAACTGAAAATGTTTAAAATATTTTAATGACAATAAATATGCACATGAACCTTATGTACATGATAGACAGAACCACTTTCACAAGACTGTTATTATGCACTGTACTATGCTATTCTGCTGTTTATTGAAGTGTTACATTAAAACATACTGCTGAATATCTTTGTAAGGGAAGCCAAATAAAAATGTATTCATGAAGTCTGTGAAGAATATTTTATATTGTTTTCCCCCAACTGGGTAATTAAAAAACACCTGCAAATACTACTAATGCTTGTTGAAAACTGTGTAATTACCAGAACTCAGTGATGCGGCACTATGCTCATTAAGTGTTCAATTAGGTTTGTGAACCTAGGATTCTTTTTTTTCATTTCTTTTCCCACTAGGCTCTGTATTGACAAGCAGCGGTGGATGTACTGCAGTGGTATTCACTCTGAGTCAGGGGGAGAACATCTGGCTTTGCAAATCCAGGAGGAAATCCCCCACTGTGCTGAAACAGCAGGATGGCCTTAGTTTTCCAAATTTGTTTTTGTCATTGCAAGCATAATTTTTCACAGTTCCACTAAAATAAAAATCTCCTTGGCACCTAGATGGTCTCTCTTGCACTCAACAATCCCTTTTTAGTGTCCCTCAAGAAAAACTTGATTTTATGATTGCAGTAAAATTAGATTTGGAATGGGTAATTCTGATTACAGCAAGCAGTAAAAAAGCAAGAAGGGGTGGTTCTAACGGCATGTTTGTCATCATCCTGGGGGAGAGGGGTTGAATATTAGGATTTTATTGATTTATTTATTTTTTATATAATTTAGTGGTCGCCAATTATTTTTATTGTTTTCTCCCCAATTTAGTAATGTCCAATTATTTTTAGGCTCAGCCCACCGCTACCACCCCTGCGCTGACTCGGGAGGGGTGAAGACAAACACACACTGTCCTCCAAAGCGTGTGCCATCAGCTGCCCACTTCTTTACACACTGCAGACTCACCATGCAGCCACCCAGAGCTACAGCGTCGGATGGCAGCGCAGCCCTGGGCAGCTTACAGGCAAGCCCGCAGGCGCCCTGCTAGACCACAGGGGTCATTGGTGCGCAGTGAGCCGAGGACACCCTGGCTGACCTAGCCATCCCTCCCCCTGTGTGGCTCTCAGCCAATTGAACGCCGCTCCCGTCGACAAAGGAATAGCCTGGACTTGAACCGCCGATGTCCAGACTAGAGGGCGCATCATGCACTCCACGAGGAGTGCCTTTACTGGGAACATCCCATCATCAGTTGAGATACACATGCACAAAGATGGTACAGCGTCATTGAAAGTTTTTTATACAAAAATACTCCACTGTATGTACACAGTTCAACCTGTTCAAATTAAAACATTACAGCCTGTTATCTGATATCTTCAAAGTAACCACTGCAGTTAAAGTAGAGAGGACATCACTGTCTTTACCCACTTGTATTTGCATTATCTACTATTTAAAATGTACAAAGCGCAGCACCCTCTACATAATTTTGTGTGCTGTAACATCTATGTTGTTGATGTACATTTGTAGGTTATTGATTCGTCCACTGAAAAGGCTGTGGTCACATTCGTAGCAAGTGTATGAAACATATTATAAATAGAGAAAAAAAGAGGTGTCTGTGACAGGACAAATTAATTCGCTGTGCGAAAATGTTCACCTCTCATCAGCAGGAGCAGCAGGAGGAAGCTGTCCATCCTGCAGGCGTTGGCAACTACAGGGTTAACATTCCATAGGAGCCCGCCTGTTAGGAGGCAAGGGCAGGAGAACAACGTGCACCTGTCCCCAATATCAGGGAATAGGGCTGAGGGCAGCATCTCCACTTGCCAGGCAGTGGGACCGAGGGCAAGAGGCAGTGGAACATCCCAGCTAAAGGAACGGCTACATTCCTCCCTTTTTCCCTACAAACTGAAAGCAGGTAAATACCTTCAGATGATCCAGAGACATATACCTGGCTAGTTACTGTGTTGCCCACTGTTTCACCAGCATCTTGTTATTATTATTTATATTGTTGGGGATTGCACTGGATCGCTCTTGCCAAGCCTAATTGTAAATACTGTATGTCTTAAAGTGACAGTAGCACCTGTATATATTTGCACTAACACGTGACAGTGTTCACGTAATAAAGACGTTTGTTGCTTGCATCTGTGGGCTCAATCTGTTGTCCTTTCTTGCCTGTAAACAAGGCCTTCTACAGTGTCCTTTCTCTATTTAATAAAGTATTGTAGTATTCAGTTAAGTAACCTAGCGGCAACATTTCCAGAAAACCGCCAAGGGGCTGAATACAGACAAATGTAGAGTTCTGTCTGAACCCAAACATACAAATTGCAACCTTGGTTTACTCTAATGTACTTCTGTGACCCGGGTGCTTCGTGGGTGACGTCAGACCAGGAAATGAATAGATCAACACAGGCAAGTACTACGGGTGAAGAGCTGCTGCGCACGTTTAATAATAAATAAAAAGGTTGAACAAAAGACAAACACTTACACAGAAGTAAACAGCACTGTGGCCAAAACAGACAAACAAAACAAACCTGGAACAAAACAAGTATCATGCAGGTGTTAAACCAGCCCTGGTAGCAATTGTTTTCTATAGTATTCTTTTTACCTCATGAGTCTCATTCCGCCTCTGAACACACTAACCCCGTTCAACCAAAGCTACAGGTTTCTATACACGTCTACAAATTAGTAATAAATTAATCAATCTGGAGATGGTCACATTCTACATGGGTTTAGCATGGATGGGGAATTTTAAACAAGACAGTACCTCTAAATAATAATACAACAAATACAAATACAAAATAGAACAAAAAAGTACACACAGGTGGGGAGTACCTCGTCACAACACTCTTCGGATATGTCTAATCCAATAGAATGATCTAACCTTACAGTTGCTGGTATTATGTACAAATGACAGGGTCAGTGGAGGTACCGTAACTTCTTTGTCGGCATGACCCTAATTTGGCCGCCACTTCCAGTCTCACTGTAGTGGAACTAATAACACAAAAGCATAAACATTTTAAATGTAAGTAAAACATCTTTATAGATTAAATTATTCCACAGGGATGACCATGAACACTCGCAGCTGCTCCTATTGTTAGCCTGTCAATAATTCTATCAGTTTTCCACAGGGAACCAAACATGATGACTTTGTATATTCAGAAGGGCACACAGGACAGACTTCAGGAGGTGTCACATAGGAGGCCCTGGTATTTATTTTCTCTTTGTATAACCCTTAGATTAACAGGCCATATGTAACATTAAGAGGATTTGATCCACTTTGCGGTGAGAGTCTTCTATTCTTAATGGTTGCAGGGGAGTTGTAAATGCTGGATGATTAATGTGGGGGCAAATTGGTGTGTTTGTAATGCTGACGTGGGGGTGGTTGTTTACAGTTAGAACTGAGACAAGTACATACATCGTTTTCTAATAGGTTACTGATTGCTCAACCTAATCTCCCGTGATGGGGCTAGATGCAATACATTGATACAGTGACAAATAAAATAAAATGCAGTAAAATGCATACAATTATTATTATTATTAGTAGTAGTAGTTTTTGGTAATATATAGTTTCAGTACAATATTGAAAATGAAGATTGTTGAAATTCCTCAGTTATATATACACAAAGCAATATTGGACTTGGGTCATTATAGCTGAGCTATTTACAGCTTTGCATATCATATTAAACTTGTTCACTGTTTTACAGAGCAATTTAGTATAATAAAGTGGAAAACATACAAATACACATAGCTACTTCTTCTATATTTGTTTGTTTGTTGAGGAACTGATAGTATGTGATTTTAATTGTTTTAATAGTGTATGTTTGACTGTGGCTGTGGCACTCCGAGGTTGCATTTTAGATATTCAATCAGGCCTTTTAAGATGAAAATGTTTATCAGATAAAATATTGAGTTATGAATTTGTAAGGGGCACAGTTAACATTATTGAAGTCTTACTGTACTGTATCCCAAACAAATATACAATCAAAAACAAAAATTACAAATTTAAAATCAAATGCAATATTAAACTCAACCTCAGCATGTTTTGTCTGTTATGTTGAACACGGTTATGTATGCGAGAGAAGAGTATTTTTTACTCCCCCTTGTCACTGCATGTCTTGTACCATGACATTTCCAGTCATGCAGAAGTTCTCTTTTTAAAATAGATTTCTCATTTGTAAATGTTCTTATGTTGCCCTAAAAATGTACTGTATTTGCATGCCCAGTAGGCATTTTACCTCAAGGAACAATGACTGGGAAGAAGATATAATCTTTAAAGGTAGTCTGAAAAAAATATTTAAAAAATAGCAAGGGGAAACTAGCTACAAAAATGTGTTAAATGCCAGGCCTGAGTATTCTTTGATTACAAAATGCTGATTGAATCTAATGTGTTCAAATATTTAAAGCTGGGGCGCTGTCTGATAGGGAGAGAACATTATTTCCAGCTTCTCATAAGGCAGAAGCTTAGAGTAAGTAGCGGTGTTCTAAAAAATATAGTGATACATCCCCAGGTGTTGCTACAACTGTTAAATAACGTACCTGTAATTATCTTGTTTTCATTGTTAACATCCTGACAACTTGTTACACTTATTCAAGTCTGTCTCAAAGCTCTTTTGAAAATGGCTACTGCTTATCAACATTTTAATATTTTGTGTTAATTTGGGTTCACATTCATTTGTAAATAACATAATTTAAACAAAAATTAGAACATGAATAATTGGCATTTGGTGAGAGGAAAGGATACTGTTCTGTGATATGTCAGACATTTTTCTACTGTGGCTCTTGTCGGTCTACAGCTTTTATTTATGCAAATGATCCCGGAACAGTACAATTGGGAACAGGGAAAAAAAAACAACAAAGGTGGTAAAGCATACCTTTAGGACTGGGATTGTAAGGGGTGGTTACAGGTCTGGGTACAGTTTTAGGATCAAGTGACCTCCTTTCTAACTGGCACCGTCAAACTCTGACAAATTGAGAAAGCCTGCCCTCCAGCGATTAGTGAGTTTAATAGTATGGCTGTTTGTGTTCACAGAACCCAAGGCACTACAATGCATATTAAAATGGTGAGTAAATGTCATATTTCAGTGCTTCCCAACTACTACTAATTATTATTATTATTATTATTATTATTATTATTATTATTATTATTTATTTCTTAGCAGACGCCCTTATCCAGGGCGACTTACAATTGTTACAAGATATCACATTATTTCACATTATACATTATTTCACATTGTACAGATATCACATTATTTTTTACATAAAATTTACATATAATTACCCATGTATACAGTTGGGTTTTTAGTGGAGCAATCTAGGTAAAGTACCTTGCTCAAGGGTACAGCAGCAATGTCCCCCATCTGGGATTGAACCCACAACCCTCCTGTCAAGAGTCCAGAGCCCTAACCATTACTCCACACTGCTGCCCTTAATTAAGATGGTAAGCAGTAGACAGTGGAAGACGTACTTATCTAGTGGCAAATATAAAAATAAAAACAATTTTGCTTATACTAATTGTCGTTTTTAATTAATATTTCAAGCTTCTACTATTTGTCTTCCATCCTTATAGAAAGCACAACAGCACAGTGACAGCTAGCTGCTAGTCACCTGCCATCTGGCACAGCAGGAGAGGTCATCCAGTACATATGACATCCTATTAACATTTAATTAAAACATCACCAACAGCTACATTCAGTTTATGCAGGAAGAGTGAGTGAATGTCTATGAGAGCAGGGAGTCTGAATTATTTTGGCTAATGCAGCCGTCCAAACTGTCACACTGTCAATGTGTCTCACTCTGCTAGGCCACACTGAATTAAGATAACTCCAGTTGGTCTGGAACCCATTCACCCAGATTGGGGTTTGTGCTGCAAATTCTCCAGGGAAGCACTAAGCCACAGCTTGTCAGGAGCAATTTTAAATCAGAAACAAAGCTCTTTCTATTTTGGGGTTAGCTAAGCTCTTTTACATGCTACTGTTTTTCATTCTGATAAACCTAAAAAAAAAAATCCTGATTGGCAGCCTCCTCCCAATCAATGGAGCGAGACTAAGGAAAAGATCTGAGAAATCAAACCCAGAAGGCAAGTGAATGATTAAGCAACAGCTTTGCTGAGCACTTCTGAAATGTGGGTTACAGCTGGGTTTTGTTCCTATTTTATTCCTTCAGTTACATTTGCACTAGATAAGGCCAATATTTTGCTTTTTCAAATTCAATCAACACAGATCCTTCGAGGGTCTGATTGGGCATAAAGAAGCTCCAGTTTGATTTTGTTTGAATTTGATCAATGTTGTGCTGAAAATAAGGTATTACATCAACTGTGTGTCAAACAAGAGATTAAATTGTAACATATTGTCCTTATATTATGGGAAATCGTAATAAGAAAATAAATGACTCCAGACTTGTTTTGAGTCTAACTTCGCAGTTTATAATTTATTTTAAAATCTGAGACATTTGTTACATTATTTGTCTTTAGACATTGTAGTAAGATAATTGTGTTTCAGATTGGGGAATCCATACTTAAGGTTTCCAATAGGTGCCTGGATAGAAGCAAATTTAATCTCCTTGAGGGTAGCTGAAGCAGTGGGTGGCAGGGGGAGACAGGGTGCAGCAGCAAATCAATCCTTTGCTTTAATTAACTGACCTTTCAACTTCAAGTCATTTGGCTTACAATATTGTCTACACAATTACTAGTGATAATCAACTTTTCTCTGGGATGAATATACTTGGGTTTAATTGCCCAGGACTTGGGTTTATTGGTGTAACACCATTTTTAAAGACAATAATACTGTAAGCTAGGGCTGCAAGCTTGGTTTGATGAAGTAATCAAATTGAGGTAGGTGTTCAAACGTGACCATTTTCGTATTGAAGTGCATTTGGCTTCCAGTTCGTTTTGTATTGCTGCAGGTTTTCAAATGCCATGGCATATGTTTTTTTTTCCTGAAGTGCAAAACACAAGCAAAAAAAATGTTAGTGACAGAAATTACTTTGAAAATATGTACACAGGACTGAGGTTATTATAATGAGTGAAAAAGCTATATATAATAATAAACTCAAAAGCCATATGTACAGTTACCTAATATTGGGGGGGGGCAGGATAAATGTATTTATTTTTATTCAAATAACATTTACGTAAGAAAAAACTCTTGCGTCACAGGGCCCTATGTGTATATACTGTATATGTTTTTCATATACCCTATATATTGTGATGGGTTGGTAGCACACGAAGGACACGGACAACAATGATTTAAAAAGAAAGACTTTAATAGCAGCTGTGCTGCAACGAAAGAACAAAACAAAATAAACAGGATAAACAAAACAAACTGGAAGCAGCTCTTGTACAAAAACAACAGAAAAACACAAATAGTTTTAGCTGCCTCACAGCAATGTCCTACTGGGTTCTTTTAGCCACCTTACTTCCAATCCCTCTGCTCAACAGGAAAGCGCTCAGGTTTGTAATGTGTTTCTTAGCTCGGCTCAGACAGTCCAAGCAGCCCTCTCTCTCCCATCAGAGAACATAACCCCCACTTTATAAGTCAATTGCGGGACAGCTAGGCCACATGTGCTGGCCAATCAAGGCAAATCCTAGTTACCAAGCCAACTCTATAATCTATACTAGCAGCACCTGTAGCTTCACACAATTAACTCCTGGAGCTCATGGCAGGCTGATACCCCGGCTGTGCTGACCGGCTTGTCTTCAGCCCGCCATGAGTGCCTCCTGCTGGTTAATCTGTGAGATGGCTCACTATATATATATATATATATATATATATATATATATATATATATATATATATATATATACACACACACATAGTAGTATAGAAGTATTAGTATTTACGAACAGACAACTTTTATACATACAGCTCTTAGTTTCCAAAACATTTAGCATCACCTGAGTCTCAGTAAAACGTTTAGCATCACCCCCAGTAACAAAAAAAAAAAAAAATCACGCCTCTCTCCTCCTCCTCAGCTGCCTGTATTTTCTGCATGGATGTTATGCACGTCGTCTATGTGCACAAGCATGTTAATTAATATTTGACATCACCGGTTTTTAACTAAATATCATCACTGCAACTGACTTTGACAGACATCTAACTTTTCTGTTTATATGGACTTCATAACAAAGTAGTTTTTTAACAACACACATTTTCTTCAACATGTGAAACCACCCAGAATGTTAATTTCATACTTTACATACAGTGCGTTTACATCAATCAATCAATCTTTATTTTCTATAGTGCCCTTCACAGTGGGCCACCATCACAAAGCACTTTACAAGATGCAGTAACAACAAAAAAATCTGTAATACTTTAAATACAGAGAAATGCATAAATAAGAAGAAAAAACAGTGCATAATACGTTAAATATGGTGGACAGTGCATAATGCATGATAGTAGCATAATACATGAAATAAGACATTAAATACAGTGGAAAGTGCATAATACATGAAATTGTAACAGCAACTAATAGCAGATATCAGGCTTAAAGAGCATGGAAAGCAAGAGAGAACAGGTGGGTCTTGAGAGCTGAAAGTTACATGGCCAGTAATATTTCACTAGTATTCGGAATACTGAATAATCCAAATATATATTCCGCCATGTAAACAACATACTCAGAATATGAAGAGGAATATTCCACCTCTGCATATTCAGAATATTGGAGGTGGCATATTCCAGTAGTATGTGGAATACTAGTGGAATATAAAGCCATGTAAACAGCATATTCCAACTGTGACAGGATGGCTGGGCGGTGACGTCACGGCAGAAGCAGGAAGGTAAACACACACCAGACAAGTACTGCAGTTAAATGCTGTGTCGTTTTTATTCAGCAAAAATAAATCAAATATTTTAACAAAAAGAAACTGTGCTCACAGAGCAAAAATAAATGGTTTAAACAGAAACAAAATCACAAACACAAAATATAAACAAAACCGAGGAGGCTGAGCAATTGCCTTCACTGTTCCTAGAGTTTTTAATTTAGTTTCGTTTTTGTTTTTGTTTTTGTTCTTTCTTTCTTTCTTTCTTTCTTTCTTTCTTTCTTTTCCCTCTCGTTCCTCCTCTTAAACACCCACCCCAAGCTGGAGAGCTGCAGGCTTTTCATATCGTGGCCGAGGGGTTTAACTAGCTAGCAATTATTCTATTACCCCTCGGCCACAATCTGCACGAGTTTTTTAAATTACTGTGGATGGGGATTCCCATCCACGCTACTAACCAAAATAATAATAATCGGCTACGCCGTCCTAAATACATGAATAACAAAACCCGTGGCGCTCCGCCGTCTTCTATACATAATAAATAAATAAATAAATAAATAAATAAATAAATAATAATACAAAACAAATACAGGGGAGGAGGGGGACCCCATTCTAAAATAAAATAAACAAATCAAATGTACAGGGCACCTCGCCCTGTTACACCGACTATGAAGCGTAACCCACAACAGACACGTGCAATAACAAATACTCACAGCAGTAAACATGATGCCAAGTGTGAGAAAACTTTTGGTCTGATGAAGGGACATCACTTTTATTAAGGATTTTAAAGTCGTAAAACAGCTTGATGGCAAGAAACAGAGATGTGCCGAAGTGTTTAAAAAATCATCAAGGGGGATCTGATAGAACTGTGGATCAAGTTTGTCATCGATGTAAAGTTTTAAAAGCACAGTACTATAAAGCAAAAAGCAAAAAAACAAACAAAACAAAAAACAGAACAAAAGTGGTGCGATCTCCCTTAGGGACTGTAGGGCGGCTGAAAGCCTAATAATATGCTCCTTCCAGGTGGAGCTAAAAATCACCACATCATCAATGTATGCAGCTGCGTACTGATGATGAGGAGCTAAGACCTGGTCCATCAGTCTCTGAAAGATGGCGGGAGCTCCATGCAACCCGAAGGGCATGGTCCTGAAATGGAACAAGCCATCTGGGGTAGAAAAAGCTGTTTTCTCTCTTGAGCTCTGAGTGAGTGGAATTTGCCAGTATCCCTTCGTCAGATCCAAAGTCGAGATTAACTGCGCCTTACCCAGTCGGTCAAGGAGCTCATCCACTTGGGGCATTGGATATGCATCGAACTTGGAGATGGCATTAACCTTTCTAAAATCCACACAGAACCGAGTGGAGCCGTCCTTCTTGGCCACCATCACAATCAGAATGCACTACTTGCTCCAGGAATGTTCAATGACTCCAAGCCCGAGCATATCCTCCACCTCCTGCAGCTTTCTGGGATCCGGTAGTCTCTCCCAAACCTTAACACCTGCTGGAGTAATAATAACATGTTGAATAACATTAGTTCTCCCGGGCAAGTCAGAAAAAACATCATCAACATTTTCCACTAACTCGTGTTTCTGATCCGTAAGTAACTGTTCCCCCATCAGAATGTTAGTTGTAGCTGGTGGACTGACAGTGGGACCAAAATCCTAAACTGTCACAAGCTATAAATAGTGCCTCCCTCTCTATCCATGGTTTTAGCAAGTTAACATGATACATTTCGGTCTGATTTCGGCAATCAGGTTGCCTAATTTCATAGTTTACATTACCAATTCCCTGTGTCACCTCATAGGGCCCCTGCCACTTAGCATACAACTTAGACTCTGAAGTAGGAAGTACCAACAGTACCTTATCTCCTAGCTGAAAAGTCTGAATTCGTGCTTGTTTGTTGTACTACTGCTCCTGAGCCAGTTTTAAATTATCTTGGGCCATACAACTAACCAATTCCAAACGACTAACATGATTACATACTTGACTATGTTTTTAGAGTTCTTTGTTTGCTCCTCCCACCCTTCTTTCACAAGATCAAGGATACCTCGGGGTTGCCTCCCATACAGCAGCTCAAAAGGAGAACGCGGTTGATAAACAGAGGTTCGAATAGACTGAATTTGCAATAATTTATACAACTCCTTCAACATTGTGACATAAAGTTCATTCTGTGATCAGTTAGAATGTCTTTGGGAATCCCTACTCTCGCTATAATCTGTACTAACTGTTTAGCAATTGCTGCGGCACTAGTGGATCTCAGTGGTACTGCCTCTGGATATCTGATTGCGTAGTCCACCACCACCAAAACGTGCATATATCCAGTCATACTGGCTCAATGGACCCACTATGTCCTTAGAAATGCATTCAAAGGGAAGTGAGATCAGGGGCAGTGGAACCAGTGGAGCCGGGCGAACCCACCCCAGCGCTAGTTGCTGGCATTCCGAACAGTCCACTACATATCTCGTCACCTTACTAAAAACTCTCATCCAATACAATTAAGCCAAAATTAATTCCTGAGTCTTGTCGCTAACTAAATGGCCTGAATATGGGACATTGTGAGCCAACCGCATGATCTCACGCCGAAAAGGCTGGGGAACGAATAATTGTGTTACAATCTGACTTGTGCTCGTGGCTTGGGATAATCTATACAGTAAATGCCCGAAAATAATGTGATGAGGATATGTAAGCGGCTGACTGCCCTCTACTTCCTTCCCCTCGACAGACCGAACCTGCCCCCAGACGTGTTCCAGTGAAGGATCATTCTTTTGTTCCAATGCTAGGTTCACATCTCGGTCCCAGAATTTCGGGATATCGAGCGGAGCTAATGTAGCTTCAGCACCCTTACCCAGCGCCCTTTCTGGTTGGGAGGGAGAGTTACAGCATCGATTCTTTCTCTCTTTATCCCATGTGGACATCTGGTTTGAAGAAGAAAGTTACCCTGACCAGTTGACTGACAAGACTGAATAATTCTATCAGTATGACATCACATTATATTAGCCTTCACATACAGATTATCTGTTTATTTTTCAAAATTTCTAAAGTGCCACTCAGTAGGTAATTGGGTGCTGATACAGTATAAAATGGTCTTACAATCTGAAGAATATACAAAAAACAAATATAAATACATGCTAGATCTGCAAATATACAACTAAATGTAAGCGTCCATAACAAGCTTCTTTTTTTATGGTTCTAATAGTTTTATGGTTCTAATTGATCTCTTCACATAAAACGCATAAGGGGCCAAAAGATGACTCAAGTAGGAAATCCAGTGTATGTGTAGATTCTTGGTGAATGGTTTTGTTGTGTTTATAGTAAGAAATAGAGAGAGGCTACTTTATTGTGTGATTTGCCTTTGTTTTTTCAAGATTTCTTGAATTTACAGTAAATACTAACTGTTTAATAGGCCTTCGACATTTCTTTTTCTGTAATGACGGCCTTCTTTGCTTGATGCATCCAAGAAATAGAGGCCAATGTCAGGGGGCCAAAATATAAAGACCAAAGCTTTGACATTCAAGTCTGAAACTTACCTCTAAAGGACACTTTTATTAAGACAGCCTAATTACAGAAACAAACAGCAAGAGGTCTATAGTTGGTAACTTTCTCTGGGTCACATGGCGCATGCAAATTGCTCCGTGCCTTCACAAACACACCTGAACTTCTCTACAAACTACAACCACCTCACCCTACTGTAGGCCTCTGTATTGTATTTCTACAACAATATATGCACTCCAGCCCCCTTGATACTTGTCACATGTCCTATCCTTGCCCCTCTTTGCTTGTGTTAAAGATCTTTTGCTTCTTTGTTTGAATTTTATACATCAGTATATCAATGCAGATATTTCAAAGACAAAGTTGGTGCTGCTTTCTGGTAGCTAATCACTTCAACACATGAAGCCATTAAAAAAAAACAAGAAGCAGCAGAAACTTGTCATCTATAGTATTGGCTTTGAAATATTAGAATATTCCAAAGGCCAACTAACAATGTGCTAAACAGAATCTAACAGGTCTGATTCAATTTCTTATCTGCCAAGAAGCTTTTAGAAAAGTCTAGATTGACTCTTTGAATTTCAAATATTAGCTACCCACTGGCTGTTATACAACCTTGAAATCTCTTTACAAGTTATGATACAACTTAAAACAAAGCATACAGTCTATAATTTAAAAAAAAAACAAAAAAAAACTGTTGCTTTATTCACTGAAGTTGTGCATTCTATATGACACTCCTGCAATGATATTTTTATTAAAGGATCCCAATAAGATTGTTTTAGGAAGCATTAGGCTACTGGGGAAGCTGCATGTACAGTCTATGTGTTTATGTGATTTATGAACAGAATTGTCTTTCATGCATTACTAATACCTGTAATATCAAGCCGTGACTGTTTTTGTTTGTAGCTTTAAAAATCAATTTAAGTAATACTGAAATGTTCAAATGAGGAAAAGAGTATGGAATCAGACGGGGATCTGGATACTAAGCGGGCGCAAACATTATAAGGAGATGTAAGGATTTTGCCTTGCACTTGGGCAATTGCTGACCCTCCAAAAACTTTACACCTCTTATACAAGGCGCAAACCATTATAGAAGCGAGTAATTAAGTTAAGAGCTGTATAAAAGCACACACCTGCAGAGACCTGTCATTGGTCTCAGGATGGCTGCTGTGGTACACTTCCTGATGCGGCGACGCGTGGCTCTTGTTGAGGACAGGCAGGAAAACCTTCGCAGGACAAGACCCTGCATATTCAAACCCAGGGTCACTTTGTTTGGGATGTGGTGGTAAGGAGTTATCGTCTCACTCCGCAGGTCATCCCTAATAGCTGAATTTCACCTTTTCATCACCTGGTTGACTCCTATTTGGGTGTGTTGAGTAATTTGCATTGTTCTTAATCTTACATAGCCAGCAGTACAAAATAATTGCTTGGCCACTAGGCAATTTGGATTTTGCAGCCACAGTTGTTTGCAATACGCCTATCCTTACATCCGCCCCATTGACTCACACTGCTTTTCCTAAGACTGTCAACTTAATTGATGTCAACAAAACCATATATATCAGGTAAGGTTTACTGGAATTATTTTGTTAGCACAATGATAATATAATACAGTATGGAAAGTGGTGACTAAGGATCATACCCATTTCTTTAAGTGCTGTCTGTTGTACCAAAATAGCAAGGATGAGTTTTTAGAGATGACAGGCGTAATCTTTTTTGGTATTCAAGAGTTCCTTACACATTCTCCCACAGCACATAGTGCAGGAGTATCCCACAACACAAAATATAACTAATGGGATCTGGGTATTCACCCACTGGGCAGTACTTCAAGAGTCCACTTTAAAGGCAAGTTAGCATTCTTTATATTATGAGTAGGGGTCTACCTAATTCACGATTTCATGGAAATCAGGAAATTGAGGGGTCACCGCGAAATTCACCTCTTTTAGGGGCCAATACATACTGGACTAGTATGCAGAGGGAAAAAAAGAAACATTTAAATGAACTACTGCACACCACAAGCAACGCAAGCTATGTATCCTAATTCTGTAGATAGGCTTTTTTATTGTTCCTTCACTGTTTTAATCAGCCTATCAGTGCGTCTGAACTGGCTTTTCTGTGACCTGTACTGTACAGTAGGAGGTGGGACAAAGTCAGTGTTGCATTGTTATTTTGATTTAGGTTGCTAAAATCTGGTTTTCAGCATTAGAGGTAAAATATCAAAAATGGACGACAAAGCAAAAAAAGCAAAGAATATTTTGGCTGAGGATCATGTCAAAAAATTTCCCAAAGAAACTTTACATACAGATGGAGGTAAATTGTTTTGCACATCTTGTAATGTGACTTTGGAGAAAAAACTATCGATCGCTATTTAGCTTCACTATCACACATTAAACAAAAGGCTATTACAGAGGCTGCTAAACAGAATGTAAAACAAATAACAGCTTCAGAAAACAAACTTGAAAGTCAGCGCAGACAAAAAGTATTCCTGTCTGTTGTATCCAAGTTTAATCAGTACTATAGGTACGATCTAGCACAGCCACCTTGCTTCAAACAACCATGCAGTTACAATTTTAGACCCAAATAGGCAAGTTTTCTTTCTTTTGACTTGGTACTAATAAAATAAATTCCTGGATGGGACAAACAAAATGACAACAAATGTACTGCATATATAGCCTTTATTAAAGAATGCCAGATGCACTTGGGTAACTGAATTTTGGGACTGTTTCTAATCGATTTCAACATCTGTATAACTTGGCAAAGCATTGCCTTACACTTCCAACACATTCAGTGGATGCAGAACATGCAGTCTCAATGTGTGGGCAAGTCTTAACACGACAGAGACAGAAAATGTCAGCAGCAACTGCTGGGGGATGTTGCATGCTTGCCATTAACACATGACAGCACTGTTTTAGTAAGGAAGCAAATATCACTATTTTTAGGCTTTTATAGTGTTCTGAAATATTATCTACTATTCTATCTAAATATCTAAATATTTAATGTTTAAACAGATCCGCGAAATATCAGCAAATATCAGCAAAATCCTAATTTTATTCCATAACCTACCTGGGAAAAATATGTAAATTATCCGCGATTTAAGTAGACCCCTAATTATGAGGTAGTAAGGAACATTTCATTACAAAAAAACAGTATAAAACATTGCAGATGCTAAATAAATTATACTTACCAAAAAGCAAAGTCTCCAGTTCCTGTTGTCTTTGTTGCTGTCCGTAACAGGCATACAACTAGTACATTGTTGTTGTTTTTTTAAATAGACTTTTTCTATTGCTTGACAGAAAAATAGAATACAACAGAGATATTGATACATCTGTATACACATCAACAGGACCAATAATGCCTCACACACAAAAATGGAGAAACAAAAGGAAAGGAAGAGAAAGAGTCAGGCTTTTCAATCACAATAGATTGTAAGGCTATGGGATTGGAGTTAGCTTGAGTGGGTCAACATACAGCAGAAAAGGTTGCCATTAATCGATGCATCAATTTATTGATCATCTGTCCTTAAATTTCCCGAGCTTTGATTACATATTGGTGAATTGATACATCAAATTAGAACCCATTTTGAAGTCTCCTGTTGCCAGTTTGCATTAAAACCTTGAGTGTGTGAGAATGCGCTTATTTTAGTACTAGTATGTTAGATAAACAAAATCAGCATGTAGCTAGGATACACACTTTAGGCCTCTACATTTGCGTTGGATATACCCTGTGTAAAGGTCTTATTTCGTGCAAAGTCACGGATTTGAAGGTAAGAAAAAAATGAGTTTGAGGTCAATTCAATTTTTGAGAGAGTTGAGGTCTTTGAGACAATGAGCCCCATTACAATACCAGATGTTTAAGGCCTTATCTTCAAGAGAGGGTGGAAGTAAATGAATTGCTTTGGTTGGTGCAGACATTGAAAGCGATGGCATACCGAAGCACCTTTGAAATTGAATCCAAGTTCAAAGACAGTGAATAACAAGCGGGTTGGTGCTGTACTGTGACATGGAGAAAGGGGAAGGGAGGAACAACAGAGCAAACACAGATGATGCTTTACAAGAGGCTTCTTCTAAATATAACCATTCTAGCCGTTCATGATGGGGGTGGAATTGTAACCAATACAGCATATTACAGATGTTGGCTGCACAGTGGAAGTTAGGAAGGCCTAGACTTCTGCTTGGCCTCACTCTTTAAGATACTCTCTCTAGATTTTTGCATTCCAAATAAATGAGGAAATAATGCTATCTAAAGAAATAAAAAAAGGTTTAGAAACAAAGACTGAGATACACTGAAAAAGGTAAAGAAATTTGAGACGTATATTCATTTTGATAGAATTGACCCGACCCTTCAGTGAGAGGGGCAGCATGGACCAGCGTATCAGGTTAGTCTTTTAAAGGATCGGTTGACTGAAACACCCAAATAGGTAAAGCTTTCATGGGCTATTTTGAACGTAACATTGATAAAGGACATATGAACTGCTGTGGGATTAACAGGGAACAGTTCACTGTTCAGTTTAGTTTATAGCCTGAAAATTTCTAGAGTGGAGAGGATGTGAGGGAGGGAGGATGCAGGGTCAGAAACGTATAATAGAAGGTAGTCTGCATACAGGGAAACCTTTTGTTCCCATCCTGCCCGAACTATCCCCTGAATATCATGGTTGCAATGGAGGGAGAAGTGGAGAGAGTGGGCAACCCTGCGAAAAAGTGGAAACATTTTGAGAGAATATGATTAGTCCGTACAGAGGCCAGTGGAAAAGAGTAGAATAGCTTAACCCATGAGATAAAATTTGGGCCAAAACCAAATCTCTGGAGTGTAGCAAAAAGGTAGTCCCACTCAACATGGTCAAAAGCCTTCTCTGCATCAAGAGAGACTAAGACCTCTGGAAGTGGAGAAGGGGAAGGTGTATAAATCACATTGAAAAGCCTAAGGAGGTTAAAAAATGACTGCATTCTCTGTATAAACCCTGTCTGATCAGATGAGATTAGAGAGGGAAGAACTCTCAAGGCGATGAGCGAGGGCCATGGCAAGCATCTTGACATCCATGTTTATGAGGGAAATGGGACGATATGAGCCACAGTCCAGGGGGTCTTTGTTCTTTTTTAATAGTAGTATAATACCTGCTTCAAGTAGCTTTAGAGGCAGAGTTGCGCATGTCAGAGAGTTCGAAAACACAGAACTCAGAAGTGGAGACAGTTTGGAACTACATTTTTAAAAGAAAAGCCATCTGGGCCGGGTGACTTACCGCTTTGCATAGAACTAATTGTTAGAGCTATTTCTGCTAATGTTGGAGGCTCCTCTAGGCAGGCCTTGGAATCTGGTCCTACAGTGGGGATGACAAGATTTTCATAGAAGGAGTTTAAGGAGGGGGTCAGCAGGAGACTCTGTCTATAGACAGGAATAAAATGTTTTAAACTGGTCATTGATCTCCAGCTGATCTACTGTGGAGGCTCCTGTTTTTGGTTTTAGTGTCTCCGCTGCTACTTTCTTTTAAGGTACATTAATCTTTACTGTTTTACTAAAATCCATAGTTAGGTTGTAGAGTGTCTTGGTACCGGGGGACATTGGATCTGGTGGTTTGCTTTGGTTTGTGTTTGTTGTTTTTTTCGTACTTTTTACATATTCTGTTTTGAAACACAGTTTGAATACACTTTAATCTATATTTGTATTTTGTCTTTATGATCACTGGTTTGCTTTATTTAATATGAGTTTAAAGATCCAGTGTTGCCCCTTCTATTAGACAGCTCTTGTTAGTCTGTCTTGGAATAGTTACAGATTGATTTGTGTGCCTATAGTTTAGCTTTTGTATAATAAAATAAATCTTAACCTTCTATGTCTTTGCCTTGCTTTAACTGCCCTTGTTTAAGGCCTCTTATTGTACCGGACCTCCCTGGTTAACTAAACTTGGTGGCAACACAGGCTACTGCAGTTTCAATCCAGATGGCTCCCACCTTGGGATTATTGACATTCCAGTCAAAGAATAAAGGAGGGATATTACAGTATTTCAATGAGTCTGAGACCTCTCAAACATTCTGGTCTGGATAATTTGAGAAGCTCCTATCAGACTGCGCATGATCCAGTCACATCTTCAAGATTGTGTCACAAACATGGAATAAGGGAACAAGGCTACTGTGACCTTAAGGATTGGAAGCAAGCTTTTACTTTGTCATCTTTCTGGTGAGCGCTGGAAGTTTGAAAAATAAAAATCCCAGTGCTAACAAGATATTGCACTTTAGTTCAAATATTCAGATAAAATTAATTATTTGAGAATAAGTTTCAGCCATACTGAGAGAAACCTGATTAAAATACATAACCTCATCTTGAACGTTAGAACCCAGTTCAACACCATTAATGTACACCCACAAGGTTTTGGCTGCAGAATTATCATATCTTTTTTTGCATAAAATAATTGCAAAAACACAATGTTCTCCATGCGCCCTTTTCAAATGACAGCTCTTTTCTCCTGTCATTGTTAAAGTCTTTATCAGGTCCACCTGCTGCAACCCAGATGCTGATACTTACATTGTTATTAACCTAAATTAACCAGCCAAAGACTGAAAACCTTTGTTGGCAACATCGCAGTGTTCTGCATTAATGAGAGACAGACACACTAGGATATAGATGAGGTTAGACCAGGTCAAGTAGCCTTACTTTTATCGTGGATCTTAATAATTCATTGATATATTTTTTAAATCAGCCATGATTATAATACATTTATCAGTGCACATTGTTATTGCTGATACATACAGTAACATATCTAGTCACAAGAATAAGTGACAAAACCACATATTTTGAATATATTGTAGTAGACAAATGTTTAGGCAACCACTAAATCTGAAACACATTAACATAATATCTTATATTTATTATTTATATATAAAAATGCCTTTTATTGTTTCCTAAATCCTACAGATGCCTCTAATATACAGTATATTGTATTTCTGCTGGACAGAGTAATAACAGAATATGTTTTACAAAACACCCATTGCCATAATAGCAATTCTGATCAACAGTATTGTTGTGGACATGTAAACATATTGTGTCAAGCATTAATATATTTTGTATTATACATATATTTTTTAAATATTAAATATTGACTATGAGCACTCTGATAAGCTGTAAACAATCACATTAATGTACAAAACATATTTTAGGCCCGAAGTGGCTCACCTGGTAAAGGCAGAGTGTCATTCCATCAGAAAAGCGCATGTTCACATGTTCCACAGAGAACGTAGCATTGGGTTTGGTTCACCCGCAGGTTAGTGGAGACAATATAAGTAGAAAACATTTCTCCTTCAGAAGCACAAGAGGACATTGACATCCCCTGCACGGCTCTTGGGTATAAAGAGGTAATAGGTTTGGCTGTGAGATTGGAGGGCTTCCACTGACCTTCAGTTCTCCTGAGATTATATCTCTTATAACAATAAGAAACACCCTACACACAACTTATTTATTTTCTAAATTAAGTAGACAAACAGGGGTAAATATATTGGGCACTAAAACAAACAGAAAAAAAAACACGTGAAGCAAGGAACTCCACAACAAATCCACAAATTTTTACTTCCACTGGTAGATTTTAATGATCTTGCTATACTGTAAATTACCCACCCCTGAAAGCAGCTGTTTCTCATGTAAATTCAGCACAGCACACAGGGGTCTATTCATAAAGGGTTAATGCCTGTCGGAATGAGAAAACAGGAGTACATGATCGGATTTCATCCATAGCCGCCTATTTAACGGAAGTTGCTATTCATAAGAGATCATTCAGATGCGTCGTTAAGCCCCATCATCTATGAAGGCATGTTTTTAAAGAATTGAGAGAAAGATTAACGATTACCAAATTAGCATAACGTTTTCATCGGTCCTGAGCATCAACCTGCTATTCATAACAGTAACGACAGCAAAATGCTGTCGATAACTAGGAGTTATATAACGCTTTCTACAGTCAAGTCTAAACTAACGACAGCCTCGGCAGACTATTTTTTTAAAGAAATATTTTATTACTACACTTGCTCTGTTATACAGTTTGACATACCCGTGAGTAACACTGCCTATTTTGAAAAAAAAAAAAATCTGTAGCTTTATATGAAGGAAAATATGTAATATAAATATATACTCCCACAAGAACATATTCTCTGGCATAATCATCTTGAAACAGCGCTGTGAAGCAGAGAGCAAGTGACAGACTGAGAATAGACAGTTGTTTTATTATTGTTATTTCTTTGCCATGATCCGCGGCTGACAGCGGTCCTTTTCTTTTTATTTATTTTACCTGTGTTCACAATAAACAGTTTGGACGAATACTGCCTGTGTGAACCTGTTTATTTTCATGCAGTGTTACAATATACAGTATACCAGTGCTGCTGATGCAGTCGGTGGGAAATTTGGGCTTGCTTGTATTGCAAAAAACACTGATCAAGCCTCAGTGCTCGATTAGTGTAAACTCACCCCTGATTGATTCCCTGCTTTAAGTGGGGTTTATTAATAATAATAATAATAATAATAATAATAATAATAATAATAATTATTTAAGTTTACAAGTTTAAAAAGTTTACAAACGAGAGGAGGCCATTCGGCCCATTTTGGTCTCATCAAGCAGCTTCTTGAAGGATCCTGGGTGTCAGCTTCAACAACATTACTGGGGAGTTGGTTCCAGACTCCCACAATGGAATGGAAATGTGTTTACCAGCTTTGCCAAACAAAACAAAAATTTCAAATTATTTATTTAAAAAATACTTTTTTTTCTAAATTATGACATGTTCTGAATTTTTGGCAAACGTGATAGGGGCATCGGAATCAGATTTTGCAAACTGCCTGTGACTGGCAGCTGCAGACTCGGGTTTCGGTAGTAGGCTACTGTCGGTGGATTCAGTTTTTTTTTTTTTTTTTTTTTGCAACAGCTACCGACACCACTCGGAACATTAACAATGCTGATGATGTCATCAAAACGAGGCAGATTTTCATTCTAGAACGACTGTATACCCAATCATAAAGTGGTTTGCGACAGTCGTCCGTTTGCTCAGATCATTTTATGAATAGCAATATGGACGACTTTCATTAGTTTTAAACTAAATTTGTTTTATTACTGCAGTCGACAAGTACTTTTATGACTATGGCCCACAGTACTTCCATTTTCACAGAATGTATCCACATATACCTGGATTAACATTTTCTGGCATGGTGAATGGAATAAATTATAGCCTGTCATAGTCTCATAAATTGGCCGTGTTATATTAAGTTATCCCTTTTCTCATTAAAGATTATAAACGAGGCATTACAGAATGAATGCTTATTTGAAAAACTTGTGAGCCGTAAAATTATATTATATAAATACACATTTTTAAATTAGAAACCTCCTCCACTACTGGTAACAGTAAAGACAGCCCATAATAATAATATTTTTCCTAAAACACTACTGCTGATACAGCAAGCATAGGAAGAGTTTTACAACATGGCATAACTTTATTAGTGTAGGCTGTTTCATGAGAACACTGCTAGCACTCCGAAATTGATACTGTCTGATTGTTTGCAAGAAATTCATGCATGTCACATTCTGTTGTGAATTTCTGACAGCTTGAAGAATCCTCTCTGCTTCTCCTGTGAGGTTTCCTGTCTCACTTTAAAACTTTGCATAGCAACATAGTATAACAGACAGCCCGTTCATGAGATTGATTTCAGGGACACCTTCATGGGGACCCAGCGCTACTGAGTCTAAGAAAACATTTCCATTTGTTACCTCGTGTGACAGGGTAAAGAACCCTGTCCCCCAACTTGTTCTATAAATACTATTCATTTGTGTAAAACAATGTAGTGCTGATTTCTGTTTTTTTACCCTATGTCTCTCTCAACAAGCTTTTGGGACTTTTTGTCATCCCTTGTACACACTGTTGCCTCCTTGTGACCTCAGAGTCATTTCCAACACTACTTGCATCCCTGATTTTGTTCAGGTGCTTGTCTGGGCAGTTTCTCTGTGTACACTTCCATATTCCATGCATACCTGGATTTAGCATTGCAGGTTGCCCATATTTTGTATGCCATACTTGTTAAAAAGCTTGTTAGGTATATACTGCCTACAGGGACAGCGTCCTCTGACGAGGACAAGACATTCATCCACTGTAACATTTGATCCTGAGTTGTAAAGCAAAGGCAAGCATTCCACCCATTTATCCCACACATCCCTGATAGCAGCTAATTTGTCTCTTTCATGTTGGTTGGTATCATGATTATTAATGTGAATCCTTTTAGCAATGATGTGAAATGTTTCCAGTGACATTGTGGCTGGAAATATCGCTCTACCAGTTTCTGTATTCCACACACCAGCAGTTGCTTCTCCTTTGGATCGGTACACTCCAGCTAACACAAGCAACCAAATCTATGCATGCATATCAACACGATCAAGTTCTTTCCACTTTGCACCAAGTACATGTCTGTATTATATTTTCGAATGCTGGTGGTATGAAAAGATCAAATGCTATATTATGAATGCAAGTAACAGCATATCTAGTAGGCCCTGGAACCATTTTGATGACATTGGAATTTGACAGCCTATCTTAATTCATACATAGAGAATCTGCCCATACATTTGATTTTCTTCATGGATAGAAAGCTACATAGATAAATACCTTGGGTCATATTGACCGGAGGCATTATGTTTGTAAACTAGATCAGTCATAAAAAAATAAATAAAAAAAATCTCTCAAAGTTATTATTTTCTGTTTATAAGTTAAGTTAGTGACCCCAACCTAGGAAAAGTGGGGGATGGTGGGTGAGGGACAGGGCAGTACCAAGGGGGGTGCGAGCAGTGCGGCCTGAGGGGGGCGTCGATTGGCTGACGAATAATAAGGCCAAAATAAAAAAAAAATGTGTGGTTCAGGTTACCATAACGACCCTAACTATTTTTTGCTGATGACGGCTACACTTTTTGCTATCAATCCTAAAAACTGACCACTGTGCGCAGCCACGTTTTCGCTCATGCGATTTTCCGGTAGCTGCGAAGAAGATCTTCAGTTCATTTAAAATGTCTGAGCAGGACGGCTGCAGCGTATCGCCAAGTAGTTGTTTTGCACTATTGTTTGAAAAATGCAACCAGAAAAAAATAATTATAACCAGTGTTAGACTCGTGGGTGAAACACCATTTCTCACTGTTATTTATCTTGATAGCTGCCTATTTTATTTCTCACCATAATTATACTTTTAATGTTTAATGTTCCCAACGCATGTTTTCCTGTACTGTGTCTGCGTGTGCTCTCTGGCTAAACAGTAACCTACTGAAATTTACAAGCGATATCGTTTTTTAAAGGGCGATTGCATTTTAATTTTTTTAAAGAATGTTATCACATAATATGTGTTGATTCAGTTATGACATTTCTAAAATAAACTAAGCAAAAATTAGTACAATAGCTGACCTTGTTTTGTTTTCCTTCCAAAACTGACAAACTAAACAAAAGCACACAACAGGCACTGCCTTCCTCATCGACCCTGCGTTCCGAGCAAAATCTCTCCATTTGCTGAAAATAATTGTGAAAGCTTATAATACAGAGCGAAAATTGTTTAATATCATATCAGTGTTCACAAGTACACAACACACATGTTTTTATTAGGCTTTGTTTTTCTATAAGGCTTTATTTTTCCGTTCTTTATTTTATTTCATACATTGTGTCGTGTTAATTTTTTATTTATGACCTGCTATTTTGTCTGATTTTAATGTCTTTTTTTCTTTCTTTTTTAATTTGTGTGCATTTTATTGCTTGTTTCTTATTTCTATGATCTGTGATGTCAATATGGTCTTTATATGTTTTATTGTAAAATAGCTTTGGTATACTATATTGTATGTAAAAAAGCAGCACATTGGCAGTATGATTAAAATTGTCCACCCAAAGGTTAAATACACAGACCCTTAATACTGTCCCATCTCAAAAGTAATCCTTGTACCTGTCTTGAGGTATGTCCACCAATGTTTTGACAGCAATAAGGGCCACTGAGATTAAAGCTACATGTCTTCAATTTGGAGTTCTATAGATAAGTCGATCAATGTAGTGACAGACAGTAAGACTGATGTGTTATTTTTGTTAAGGAAGTTCACAGTCAGTGGACCTAAACATCATGCACACGATTAATGCATTATACTGGTTTGACAGCCTCATATAAAGGCCTTGACTAATGAAAGAATCAGTCCTTGCAGGGCAATCTCAGAGGAAGACAGCTAGGCCAAAATAATTAAACTTTTATGTCACCTTTTATTAATATGTCTTTTACATTATTTTATTCAAATAGTGGGAAAACATATATGATAATGTATTGTAGCCAGGACAAACTCAAATTTTATGAACAGAATAAAATAATTGAAGTGTACCGCATAACACCAGCAAGATAGTTTTATTCCTTTCCCTTTACACTTACACTAAAAAGGGCCATCAATCATAAATAAGGGCCATATTTTTTAAAGTGGTTATGGACAACTAAATAATATAATACAAGGGGGTGGGGGTATATTTAATTGGTTTACACAGTGGTGGTTCTAAATAAAACTACATAAAAAATCACTAAAATAAACCAAGATTATGAAAATCAAACAATCCTCCTAAGTTTGGTTTACATCTTATTACATTAACGCCTTTAACAGTCCAGCACAGCAGACAGTTACTTTGGTTAATTCCTTCTTCATTGTTATTATAATAACACTGATAAAGCCAAACTACTGAGGAACAGGAGTGGGAGCAGAAGCAGAGGCGGCGGGAAGCTGAAGGGAGCCAGAGGGAGAAGTCCCGATGCTGTCAGTGCCACAGGGAGAAGCCCTGCTATCTCTAGTGCCACAATGAGAAGCTCTGCTGTCTCCAGTGCCAAAGGGGGTGGAGCTGCTGCTGTCTCCAGTGCCAAAGGTGGAGGAACCGCTGCCGCCTTCAGAGGAGGAAAGGGAGGAACCTCTGCCATTTCCAGTGCCAAAGGTGGAGGAGTTGCTGCCCTCTCCAGTGCCAAAGGGGGAGGGGCCATGTCCATCTCCAACACCAGAGGGGGAGGAGCTTCCACTGGCTCCAGAGTCAGCAGGGTAACCACCGGGCCAACCTCAACAGCCGCTACACCAGCTACTGAGCGGAGCATGACGAAAGCCAGCTGCACATCCACATCCGGAGGGTCCAGCGACCGCACATCCAGAGGGCCCATGCTGCTGCCAGCACCATTGCCGGAGTTCCTTGGGGCCAATTGCACCAGAAAACGACTCCAAGATCTGCCCCTTGGATTCACAATACGATTCGTTCAACCTCCAATGCAGATGCCTCCCCACATCATAACTGTGTCCCCTCCAAAATGGTCATATTCAATGATGTTGAATTGAGCAAATCGTTATCCTCAGGCTCTTCATACTCAAAAATGTTGTTCCTTAGTGGACAAGTGCCCAATGATTGAGCTGCAGGTTGGTGATCAAGGGAGTAATCAACAATCAGTGTTGTGGGGTCAGTTGAGGAGCTATAGCTGGTCTTCTTGATATCAATCAATCTGTTCCTCAACGTTTTTCACATATGGAGACTTGAGTTGCTGTCCTGAAGTAGAATCGTGTTTGTTCAGTACCATATTGTCTAGATAATGGCCATTGCATGGTGTGGTTGACCTCCCACAACCTTTTCCAGGACATAACTGTATAAGATGTAATTTGTCTGCCATCTGCTAACCAGCAGAACTCATTGTGTTAAGTCTGAAAACTCGAAGGTTTGCTCCAGCTGTTATTCTAAAGGTTACATATAAATAAACATGAGACCCCCTGTCAGATCAGAATAGCAGTTATTGTTCCATAAATAGGACCAGAGATTACGCCTCTGCTGGAGCACATTCAATTTGTGACAGGAAGTAAGCTAATTCCTTAGAAGATACCAAGTTGAGAAATGATATGAAGATAGTTTAACCTGCTATTCCACACAACTGTATTCCTTTTTACAAAATATTAATTGTGTTTAGAATAATAAGGACTTTAAATCCACTTATCATTGCATAAGAAATAGCTTCACTGACCATTTCATTGTTTAGTACACATTTCTATTTTTCTCTGAAAGAAACTGATATGTCATACTCAGACCAAGTTGCTCTTTAAAGATTCCCACTTGACTGCAGGAATTTAGGTTGTTCATTGTTTAGTCTTACTGATCAGTATGGGCTTGCAGCAATGAGGAAACATTTGAATTGGACCTTTCAAATTGGTTACAAAAATTACAAGACACAAAATTAGGGCATATAATTAGGTAGCAAACTCACCATCTGAAAAGGAGAGATGTTATTGCTATTCCATTGCATACGTGTTGTTTGTTGGCAATATACTAAGGGTATTGCATGTTAAAAGTTTAATTCTTAAATTATGCAATAAACATACCTGTATTTGATGAAACTCAAATTGTGAGCTGCATGAAAAAATCCTTTGTGAAAAAAAAAAATGTTAAGCTTTAAATGACTTGTAATTGTAATTGTATTGATTGAAAGTGAATGGGAATTGGAATTAGGAATTGATTTTTAAAAGAAATTGGAATTGAATAAAGGGAATTGACCCCAAACCTGGCACCAAAGGCAGCTCCTTCCTGTGTTGTACATTCTGCACAGAGAGGAAGTGTTCAATTGGCTTGGCTAAAGGTTTAAAAGCAGCATTCCAACTGGATAATTCCTTTGTGAGTATAGCAGAATGATTTATTAATGTACCTGTGACAGAGTAACAGAAGTATATGCAGAAAAATAAATATGCCAGCATTTCATTGTCATTTTTTTTTTTACATTTTACAACAGAAGGGCCATATGCATAAAAGATGGTTATTTTCCGGCCTGTAAAAAAATAAATAAATAAATAAATACTGGCCAGTATTTTACATTGGATTCATTAAAACTAAGGGCATTACTAACTGGTAATGGTTTCAGTCATGGATTAATTTGTAAAACAAAAAGGTACCAGATCTTATAATTAAGGAAGAGGGATAGCATTTTTGTTTCTAGACCTAATGTACTCACTTTGAGTTGCCATAGCATCCATATTTGCTTCAAGTGCTCATCTAGTGTCTTATTGTTGGTGTTGGTAGCTGCATGCTGACCTTTGCTTAGCCATGTTTTTACATAATCTTCAGGTTGTTTGGGTTGTGAAAAAAAACTAGTAATTTTCTTACTCACTGATGTCGCATCCTAGAATATATCTTTACAGAACACTATTGTCAACCAATTCATGCAACAGGAAATTATTTTATATTGTACATGTTATGTAAATAGAGTTTATTTTTAGCAACAAAAAAATCATCTGGTTCATCAGTTGCAAACTGTATAATTCTTGCTTGTCAGACAAAAAGGTTCAAATTAACCCCTAGTTTTAGTTGTGTTTTTTCCCCTATATATTTAATTTAACCAATCTTTATTTACATGCAAATGGCTGTGCCGCCAACTTAATGCATTAGCGGCATGTTTAGACTGCGATGTTATACTTCTGACAAAGTTGTAGATGCTAATGAAAGACTATGAATATCTGCATTTATTGGCAATGCAGATTAATTGTTAATGCTATGAGAGAAAAAAAAGCTGGCAATTTTTTTTATCATAACTGCACTGCAGTGGAGTTATTTTATGGGTTTGTAGATCATACAGCTTTATTTATCAAAAACATATTTACAATCCTCTAGATGCCTTTAACTAGTAGAGGATGTCCTGTTTATAACTTAGGACGTGATAAGAAGAGCCCTCACGCTCAAAGAGACCTGCTCAGTCTACTGAGCTTCATCTCACAGTGACATGTCCACTAGAACAGACGCTGAAGTAGAACAAATGGTACCTCACACCTGATATAGGCTGTTTTTCTTTCACGGTAAAATGTGCTTATTTCACAATATTTTACAGTTAAAAACAATATTTATTAAAGCTGAAAAAATAGCATTGGTATATTCAAAATTGATAAATGTTCTCTAGATTTATTATACAACAAATGTTCCTAAATATTTAAATACTTACCTGAACAACAGTAAATTGCAGAACATGTAATTTTTATGTGTACCTTTTAAAAACATTCTATCACCATCAATGAATTATCAAACAAAAACAAAAGCTATAAATAAAAGGACAAATAACAACAGACATGAAAAGTCCTCATATTGTACTGGACAGAGCGGTCTTTAGGAGAAATATTTCCAATCTTTAATGCATCTGGAGTCTTCTTCGTTGAAGACATTCTAAAGAAACCGTGCAGCTCTTTGCAATGTGTTTAATCATTTACCGGAAGCAAACTAAACTGCGGTGTTTACATGCACAAGTCATGACAGTTTTCCTCACGACGTGTTTGCCGTACTTTTCAGGAAACGCGTTGCTATGCAGTTCTGATTTAGGAAAAAAAATCGGCCACACCAATGCAGATTACTCAAGTCATAGTCATTTAGGGGAGGGGATATTTAAATGTCCGTGTCTGCTTACTAAGTAGGAAAAGAACAACACTGAATATCGTGAGGAGAGCTTCAGGTGTTGCCATGAAGATAAAAACATTTAACAAGAGAATTACGCCACACATTAGCTACTTGTTTGTTAGGTTTCCTTTCCAACACACATGCACACACACACAATTATATAAAATATAATTTCTACTAAGTACAAGTTTTACTATTTAGAATTTATATTTGTGTGTCTGTGTGTTTGTGGAACATCTAAAAGTTAAATTACATTAACACTAGAACCGCCTTTTACAATACATGTTTTTATTTTGAATATAACCTACAATATTATATATATATATATATATATATATATATATATATATATATATATATATATATATATACACATGCCTGTTTTTATCTCTACTGGACCTGGCAGCCATCAATTCCTTCATTTTTATACGGTAGGAGAGACTTCATCTTGAAGCCAGCCACAGCGCTTCAGCAGAAACATTTTGATCAGAAAACTGCAAAGCTGCAGGCTGCAGCAGCTCAACCTGGATTCTGTGCTGACACCCACGCAAGAGAAATCATGTTACTTTTGTTTTAGATTAAAAACTACTTTTGTTTTTACAGTTTTGTATGTGTTGTTTACACACTAGTTTCTTTTGAAATGTTTATTTTATTATAGTTTTTCATTTTTTGAAGTAGGGCTTTATATGTAGTAAGTTAGAAAATATACCCTTTTATGTTTAATTGTTCATTTAAATACAGTGTTTCGTCTGTGCAGATGTTTGATATGATGTGCTTGAATAAAACTTTTGAGTTGTATCCGATAGTTTGTCTTTCTTTTTAATATTAATGATGTTTAAAATGTACCGTGATAATGACTGCATTCGGCAGTTGTAGGTATGAGTATAACTGCATTTTGTGTGTGTGTGTGTGTGTGTGTGTGTGTGTGTGTGTGTGTGTGTGTGTGTGTGTGTGTGTGTGTGTATAGCCTTTCTGCTGGAGATTACTTGAGATTAAGTCAGAAGAACGGGATCTTGACTGCTGAAATCTCGTGAGCCACAAGCACGATTCCTGCTCCGGTTTACATGGGTTTTACAGTTATTTTTATCGAAAGTGATTGACCCCGCCCTTAAAGTCACGCTGCCAAAAGGACGTCCTTTTGCTGTTTCACGATGTATTCACGTGACAACGTCACAAAGTCATGACTGTAGAGTCGATTTTCACGTGCATGTAAACCCAGCCTATGAGGTTCCTAAATGTGACGGGTAGTGCGTCAGTAAACTGCATTTATTTTTAAGTGCTAAATGCTTTTATATTTACATTATTCTTTCAGAAATGAGAACTTACACGGGGAACTACATAGAATACATCATTGGGTAAATTTAACGGAAATCTTGAATTCAGAGATAAATACAGCCTTACTGATGATCGAAGACCAATATAGGAAGAAGACTAGGAATTCTCAGGAATCAACAGAACATGCAAAAAAGCTCTCTCGTGGATTCAGTATGAACAACGGGTTACAAAATAATAATTACACAACAAAGAAAACTGCAAGTTAAGAATATTGTCACATCATTTCCATTTACAACACTACAAACATCAAATCCCCAACAAATGCAGGATATCAAGGTTTAGAAAATCACCTAGATTAAGACCAACATTATTTAAAATCTTCAATCAAAAACTTACCCTGAGGAATGTAAAGGAAATTTGTGCTAAACTATAAAGTACTTAGCAAGAGTTACTTTTAAGAGTTTTGCATCTTATTTGATATAAAATGCAGATCATCAAAGGAAAGGGAGGGGATGGGACAGGGGGACAGAACCTCAATCTCTTGTCCCAAACACAGTCTAATCAATAAGGACATTCAGCGGGGAAACCAAAGCCATCCTTTGTATTAAACTGTATAAAAATGCAAACTGAAAAGCTGTAAATTGTCCGATAATCATAATCTTAACATATGTACTCTGCCCCGCAAGAAGGAAACAACGGAAGGTTGCACCATTCCCCAAGAGGCCCGACTGTCTCTTTGAAATCAGACTATTAAATGGTTAATTTTTATTTCTTCTGTTAGGCATAGATAAATTGAAGAGGGCTGCAAAGTCATTGAAAATAGGGATTGCAGGGTTTGTGTGATTTGCTTGTGCTATGTTATAACGTCAGTATACACTAAAGCTAAGTTAACAAGCAATTAGGATATTGCTTTACCTAATGCCTTTGTTCTGTTGTAATAGTGTTCTAGTGTAACATTGACTGTATAATGGTTTTGCATGATTACCTGAATGCTATTGTGTGATTGCATGTATAAATAAATTCCATTGTTTGAATAGAAATTCTTAGTAAATCATTCACTCTGTGTAACAAACATGATTTGTGAACTAAAGTATATGTAATAATTTACTATTGATAAATCTGGTGTCGTTTTCAGAAAGTGGTATTGAGAAAAATTTAGTTATTGTAATAAAATGTATTTATTAAATGCAATTCCAATAATAATTTGAACCCTGGCATACCACATTTATGGAGAAATAGCAGGCACAGGTTTATGGCTTTTTTCCAGTTATTATGAGAGCCAAATTTCCTGCATAGTTGTGTATGATATCATATACACTGGAAGCAAGTGGGTTAATTTAGAATATTACAAAACATGTAGTTTGGTTCTGTTTAAAAATGTCCCTCCTGATTCAGCTCCGGAGTCGCCTTCATTTTCCATTCCAGACTTAGCCAGGTCCCTAAGATAATACGGGCGATCCACCTCCAGGGTCTCAACCTGACCATTGTAACTAAAAGAACATATAAATAATGTCTCAAATGGTCAACTGGGGAAGGTTTTGATGTGCAGAGAAAGAGCAAACCACAAAATGATTTCTATTTTGAGTAAAAAAGCAACAACACAAAGGTGCCTGGCAACACAGTATAAATGAGGACTGCGGTAGCAACTTCTTATTATTTGTTTATTTAGCAGACACCTTTATTCAAGGTGACTTACAAGGACTCACAGTTTTATAGGAAGAAAGTGAAATACAGCCAAAAAACGCCTGGTCCTGGGGAGTATCCCACTGAAAAAATGTTTGGTCCTTAAAGAGTTAGTAAGTTGTTTGATCTTTTTCTGCACTGATAACAGCCCCCAGTAATAATTTACAAAGAGATGCTTGATCAAGATACACACTGTATGATTTAGTACACATAATAAATACCCTAGAAGAGGAAAAAGAGCCAATATTAAAAAGTGTAGGAACAAAATGAAAAGTTATGTTGCAATGCATATATAATTTAAATAAAGTGTAATAATATTTATTAGTGTAATAACTGGTCTAAAAAATATCTTATAAACATCTGAGGTATGTGGTACTTATGATGATGATACATGTGAACTAAAGGCCCCATACACCAACTTTATGAATCAGATGAAAAGTACGCGAATGAGCTACTTTTCACCAATAGCATGTTATCCTAACATCATGATTGTACATTTCAAAAATAAGCAAGCAGCCTCACTGGGGAAATACTTAAACCATACAGCATTATTAATAATTTAATTATAACTTAATCTTGGCTGGGAATATGGCACTTCAGAGTATCCATCTATTTTTATTTTCATATTTTAGGGAAAGGTTAGCAGTACTACCAGTTAAACTACCGTTTCTATTAGACCACCCCACTATTACATGTTGGTATGCCCCTATTAGAGTCAGAAAATCTGTTAAACTTGTACTTCCTGGGTCAAATAATGTTACTGACTGAAAGCACGGCCGTGAATAGGTAAGCAGCTGTTTGGTTAATGATAGCAAAGGAGCCATTAAAGTATCCAGGCTAAAATGACCAAGGAAGTGTAAGATTATCTGAAAGCATGGTTTGCAAGGACAGATTTATCTAGTACCAGATATAGTACCATATGCGTAAGAGATGGTGGTAATTTCCGACCATTAAAAACAATTACTGGGCGGTAGTTAACATGTAATTTACAAAACTACAGCCTGGTTATTTTACCAGCCAGTAATGGTTTTAGATGTGATTTACCATCACAGATTGTTACCGAGAGAGTGCATGTAACCAATTGTCAGAGGTATGCAAATGAGCTGTATCCGCTACATAAGGTGTTGGCAGCACACACTGTGTGTTTACACCGTCACGTTATGGTTGTCCAAAATATCGAGATGTCAGGGTTAAATAAATAAATAACATGCACACACACACACACACACACACACATTTATAGTGATCAATTGATTCTTAAATATAAATCATGTTTGTATAAAAACTTTTTTTGAAACTTTTTTTTTTTTTTACTGTAGCCTACTTAGTAGACAATTGAGACAAAATAGATCATGGTGCCGTATTAACACATTATGATACTATACAGTACCATACATTTACTGCACACACTTTACAGAAATAAATCATTTAAAAATTTACATTGAAAACTTTTGTTTTCTGTTGGTAGGAGTCAAACTTTCTTTTCTTTGCATCTTGTGTTTCAAACCACTGAGTCCTTCAGTATTTCTGAAAGCTTTTTTTCCTTTTCCAACCATTTAATAGCAGTTTACTCTGTGTAGTATGAGTTTATATGCACTCTTTTAATCATGTTCTTAACTTTAGCGATTTAGTAGGCTGCTTGTATCTGTTCTTGGGTTTATTTTCACCCAGTCTTTGGTGTCAGTATAACAACCATTTTTTTTCAGTGTCTCTTTGGCTCATGCAATTCAAAGTGACCAGTGTTACTCTAAATTGGTTATTATTGGGAGACATACTGTACGTTGTGTCACGCCAATCAGAATGTATGGCGTAACTGTGTCCAGAGTTGAAGTAACGCATTACTTAACTAACGTGTTACTGTAATAATATTACTTTTGTCAATAACAAGGTAATATAACATGTTAGATTTTGAAAAACATTTCCGCAAAAAAAATAAACAAGCTTGTCTTGTTACCTTTTTCGCTGTTATACACCTACATTGGTGGTCTTTTCTTTTTATAAAGCCAAAGTACATTTTAGTTCAGCTGTAACCGTAAATGTGAACTGCTCTTTATTGTATTTACAGTCAAGACGACATGCTTTCAAACCGGAAACACTAACAACTTGGCTTACGGCAGTCCCTTGAACACATAGACCCTGAACAACAGCTTTCATTGCATGCGTGAACACAAACAGGATTAACTGGCTTGAGTACAGAGCATAATAAAGTCATAACAGAGATCCTGAAAGGTACATAAACAGTTTCTTCTTCATTAACCTAAGCTCCTTTTGATGCAATACAACAAGGACTATTTAGATGTATAAACAAAACATTCAAAATAGTTTGACTGACTGTACGCTTTGAATAGCTCAAATTGCATGCATGCGAAAAATACTACAGTATAATTGATGCATAGATATATGATATGTACCTACAAAATACATGTGTGTATCGATTATGTTAAGTAATTTATCTAACAATGTTTTATATACATTGTCAGTTTTTTTTCAATTAATGCTCGCTATTCTCTTATAAAAAGCCATTACGTAATTTCAGTTGCTTTTCAGCAAAATGTTCACTCCTTATGACTTCCACAAGTCACATGTAGTGTAATGATTACAATTTACAATTTGCTATATCCAGTAAATTATTAAGAGTTGTTTGGTTGTTATGCTACACATATTTTAAAAACCTGTTTGACACATTTAATAAATTAATTACCAGACATACAGTTAAGTAGTAAACATTATTCACAACAACTGTTTCGCAGGACAAGGCAAGAGATAGAAATATAATGAGTAATATGTAATGAGTAATATAACTGTCAGGATGTGAGTGGTGTGGGTACAGAGGGTACATAATACATGTTCCTAAACACATAAATGATGCTAGCAAATTAGACTGACAAAACATCTTTATTCTCTGCTTGGTCTGAGGTACATAGTAATTACGATGCCAGTAACGGTCAATTAACGGCACCATACAGTTTTATGAATCAGACGAATAATGTTATTGAGAAAATTGGTCTCCAAGGTCATATTAGTCTAACGTCACGATGGGTGATGTTTTTTGACGGTAAATTACTTTTATGAATCACCTCATGAAATACTGTCATGTTAAACACTATTACTGGCACGATAAAGGAGACTGTAACTTTTATGCATATGAACCATAATGTTTTTAAATAAAAATACATGTTTACTATAACATTTATTTATTTCAAAAATCGACATTTGAGGCCTACAAAAGGAAGTGCACAACTATTTTGTTAACTACAATAACTGTTTCATGGTTGAACCAATTAGCTAATAAGTGAAGAATTTGGATAGAATAAGGGTGCTTTATTAAATCTCTAGCAAAATGTTGGCATCATTCAGTTTTACTTTCCCCAAACAGACATAGTCAATACATTTGTAGTAATCATTATTGTTTTTTATTGTAACCTTCATGTGTTGTTCGGGGGGCAGGAGCCAGGGCCCCTCCCTAGTTTCATTTAGCAATCTATCAACTAAACCTCCTTATTTAAGTCTTGGGACTCATTCTTCGTCTTGCATGTTCATTTTGCGTATGCCATGCAGCTCTGCAGACTCATGCTTAATTGTTTAAATATAAAGAGTTTCAATTTAAGCTTTAAAACTGATACTCACCTGTCACGTTCGAGCACTTCTTTAACTCTCTAGTAGAATAAGGGGAGGAAAACAGGAGGACAACTCAGATTGCATGAACTCCTATAGTGCTTTGTTCGTGTACTGGCTCACAGATTTTCACACACTACCCAGAGAACATTTAATCAAGAATAATCACAGACTCGGTTATTCAAAGTTTAACGAATCTGAGTATATTAGTACTCCTTTGATTTATTAATGCTTAATGGTTCCTAGCTTCCTTGAATCCTAGCTTATAGGAAATCGAGGCAGTCTGGTGTCTTTGCAAACTAACAGCATTAATACTATAAAGCAATACGGTTACATCACGTCCCTTAGGCAGTCCAATACACTTACCCAATACACTTTCTAATGCACACAATACAACAACATCTCCAAAGAGTCTTTCAGCACAAAAGGTTTGAGTACAGCAACAAGAGTCAGCTTGCAAAGTGGTGTTCTTCAAAAGAAGGATCAGCCAGCCCGAGTTACCAGGTTTGACTGATACCAAACTGAAATTCTGCGCCCATATATATATGACTTTTTTCTCCTTATCGTGCATCAAGAGGCCTCAACTCCTAAGCTAAAACATATGTTGTGTCAGGGAGCTTCGTCTCTGAAACTGAAAAACATATTCCTCTGTGCCAGGAGACTCCCATCCCTTAAGATAAGCATATAGGAGGCCTCCCTGTCTTAAGTTAAAACATCTTTTGTGTCGGGAGCTTCAGCTCTGAAACTGAAAAACATATTCCTCTGTGCCAGGAGACCCTTCCTCCAAGATAAGCATGTCCTGTGGCAGGCTTAAGTTAAAGCAGGTACAGATAAGGTATATTGCTAAATGCGTGTTCAGGAGGCCCTTATAGGGTATTTATGTCAGCTCCTTTTCAGCTGTAAGCATTCTCTAAATTAACACAGTTTCACAATAATATTCTTGCTTCTGAAAGTTACTTTCCTTCAGTGGACTCCTGACCATAGTAATACGTCTGCTTCTAGGAGATTGGGGGCCACGTGAAGTGCCTTGAGCTTTCTCAAGTCCTTGTTTCCAGGTTCCCAGCTAGGCTGAAAATCTTTTTCTGGTTCTGCTCTTAAAACCTCCCTAAAAGCAATCAATGGGTTAAGGTTTCAAAGATGAGCATCACAAGTGTGTTTTACTAAATCAGTTACCTGGATACCTTAACCCTTATAGCAGGTTTCCCATCTTTACATTCTAGTTTTCCCAAATAACCCCATTTCACTTGAGTTTCATTACATCCCATTGTGACAGAAATATAATGAGTTCTGGTGATAAATCTTCCTCCCGACCTGTGAGGGCGCTAAAGAACGGGAGGAGAAGTATCTGGAAGGGCTGGCCTGACAGTTCGTTTCCGGGACCGGGAAGTGGGTCAGCCTGGAAAGAAGCGAGACTCTGTTGTTAGACCGTTTTGACTTGAAAGGTAAACGAGGGGCAGCTGCAAGTAATAAGGCAGCTGCAACCGTTTACCTAGATATCATGTGGGATTACATATAGGGGCCAGGGTAACGCTGATCTTTTCCTTCGTTTGGGTTAGAACGATAAGAGAAGGACTGAGAGAGGAGCTCTCAGAGAAAGAGAAAGAGAAAGAATAGTGTTATGTGTTGTGTGTTGTTTTTGTCTGTCTGTAATTGTCTGTCTGTTTTGCACCACTAGACAGTTAAACACCTCCGGAGCTGTCGCCAGGAAAGTACTATCCGGAGCACCACTGCACAGAGCACCTTCACGTTTGGATTCACCCAGGACTGGTGACCGTGCCTTTGTTTTTCTGTTCGGGACTGTGTTTAGTTGCTCACGCTCCCTGCGCTTTACACATCATTGTGTACTGCCGGGGCTTTATTATTTGACGGTTGCCAGACCTGGAATAGGCACAATAAAACACTTATTCACCCAATTACCATGTCTGTCTGTCACTCCTGCATCGCATCACCGCTACACCTGTTCCCTTACCAACCACTTTGCCACACCCATACATTCAAGTCTCCTCATATCTTCTGGTTCAACATTTAAATGAGAAAAGGATAATCCTTGTGGGTCATTAAGTGCACATTCAAACATTATTCTACAGTGCTTACACTCTGAGCGCCAATCTCTCCGCTTCCCCGTCTCCTCTGCATACAATGCCAAAAAAATTTACAAATTTCAAAGCGTTTATTAAGAATGTGTTTGTTAATATTTATGTATTTAGCTAAATCTGGAGGTTGTTTTGGAAAAATCTAGGAAAAAATACGCGATTTACATTAAATCCGGGAAAAAAGAGCTGTTAAAATATTAGTGCTCTTTTAGTGCCCCAGACATGGAAGCTGCCATTTCGGCTCTGTTCACTGCAATTTCAATGACACTCGCCACTTCAAACATAATTTCTCTGGTTCTACAAGTCCCAGAGTGATCGTCAACAGCTCATTTGAAAGGTAAGAACTTGGACTAATTAGCTGTCATTTATTTATTTATTTATTTATTTTCTATGCTTTAAAAAAATCTATTCAGGGCGAATCTATTCAGAAAAAGTTGCTGTCTGAGAGGGATCTGACAATTACGTCTGCTTGTAATGGAAATGGCAAGTACAAATTCCAGAGAATTATCTGCCAAACCAAGCAGTCACACAGCAAATATAAATAAGGTAACTGGAAGTTTCCAAATGGAACGCAACTCTACCCCAAACGACAGGCAGGCTCGTGTGTTTAAATGGGTGAAGAAAGTGGGATATGGGGGACATCACCAACCAAATGAATGTAAGTTTAAAAATGAGCGGTGCCATGCATGTGCAAAAATAGGACATCTTTCTCGAATGTGCAGAAACAAAAAGCAATCAGGTGCAATGCAGTATGTAACTGAGAATGAAATGTCTGAGGAGCCAGAAGATCTGGCGATGTTCACTGTGTACACAGCTAGCCAAGGTAAAAAGGGAATTAAGATTGAAGTGAATCTTAATGGAAAGCCAGTGGAAATGCCAATTTTGCCTGAATCCACTTATAAGAAATGTTTAACACAGTTTCCATTGGAAAACACATCTCTTAAATTAAATACATATTCTGGGGAGAGAATTTAATTGCTGGGCCAGCACAGTTTAGCAAATTTTTTTACTGACATATCGTAGCACCCCTCATTCTGTCACTGGTCACTGTCCGGCGGAACTGTTTTTTTGGAGTTGTTTTTTTCTATTCTTCGCCGTCCTGTGTGCACTTTGGCAAAAAAACAAACAAAAAAAGTGCTTAGACAAATAACATTTAAACAAAAAAACTCCAAAGCGGTTAACTTTCTTGTTTACTGAAAACAATGTTTTAATCAGCCTATCAGTGCGTCTGAACTGGCTTTTCTGTGACCTGTACTGTACAGTAGGAGGTGGGACAAAGTTAGTGTTGCATTGTTATTTTGATTTAGGTTGCTAAAATCTAGTTTTCAGCATTGGAGGTAAAATCCCAAAAATGGACTACAAAGCAAAAAAAAAAAGGAAAGTATATTTCGGCTGAGGATCGTGTCAAGACATTTACCAAAGAAACTTTACATGCAGATGGATGTAAATTGTTTCGCACATCTTGCAATGTGACTTTGGAGAAAATACTATTGATCGCTATTTAGCTTCAGTATCACACATTAAACAGAAGGCTACTACAGAGGCTACTAAACAGAACAGAAAACAAACTTGAACGTCAGCGCAGACAAAAAGCATTCCTGTGGGCTGTATCCAAGTTAAAACAGTACTTCAGGTACGATCTAGCACAGCCACCTCACTTCAAACAACCTGCTGCTTACTTTTTAAATGCAGTTAAAATGTTTTACCTGAATAGGCATGTTTTCTTTCTTTTGACTCAGTATGGGCAAGTCTTCACACCACAGAGACAGAGAATGTTGGTAGCAACTGGTGGGGGACGTTGCATGATTGCCTTTAACAAACGACAGCACTCCGTTTTAATAAGGATGCAAGTACCACTATTTTTAGGCTTTTATAGTGCTCTGAAATATTATCTACTTATGTTTAAAACAGGTCTGCAAAATCTTAATTTTATTCCATAACCTACCCAGGAAAAATATGTAAATTCTCAGCAATTTAAGTAGACACTTAGTCATAATATACCTATGAAACACCCCTGTGGGATTCTGCAACAAAATTTCATAAATTCTGCAGAAAAAATGAGAAATTCTGCAGAAATTCTGCAGCAGAAAAGGCAAATTCTGCAGTATTTCTGCAGGGTCTTTTCACAAAAGATAACGTATTAAAGTGTCATAACACAATTGAAATGGATTCTGTGGTAGTAAAGTTTAAAACTTCCAAGTGTACTGACCAATTGTCAAAAACAAAATCAGCATGGTGAAACTTTATCCTTCATAAATTCACATAACAAAAGCAACATCCATTATCAAAACTGTAATTCTATATAATAAACCCATCTCACAGTAAACCAACATGAAATCCTACAGTGTAACATTCTCAAATGTTAATTCTTCTTTAGATTTAATTTAAAACGCACTGAATATTGAACATAATAAAGTCAGTGTAATGCACTTGTATATGTTATGTTTGTTGCAGTTTATTTGACAGACTTTGGCTCTTTACAGTATAGCTCCGCGGTACCAAAAGTTGTGTAAACTTTGTAACGCACTATATTAATGATTGCCTTTGATAAAAGCATCAGCTAAATGATTGGGTAATAATAATAATAATAATAATAATAATAATAATAATAATAATAATAATAATAATAGCGTGTTGTTCAGTTAGAATGTTGGCATGGTTTTGTTGCATGTTGAATATGTTTAAAGAGTTTAGTTACGGTAAATGAGATGTTTCTCTATGGAATAAAAAGCCAGTTGTAAACATAACGGTCGATTTCATCCAATAAACGGTGTGCACTGTATATTATTTTTACTCTATGCTCTTTCTCCCGAGTGCAAAAACAATGTATTGTACTTGATCAGCAGACGTGCGGAAAACAACTACAAAACAAACAAACAAACAAACAAACAAAAAAAATTCTAACAGGTAAAGTTTTACAACAACGTTTTCATACCATCGTTCTGCTTTTAAAGTTTAAATAAACTTTACTTTTCTTTATCTGAATTTGAAAATGATTTTATAAACATGTGCTGTAAGACGGGAAAGTTAAAAGAAAATGTACCTTGATATGTTCCCTTTCGGATTGCTGTGTAGGGTCATTGTTATTGTTTTTTGATGTTTCCTGAATTACTACAGTCTTCCTCGTACTTTTGTTTGCGTTTTTGGGAGGCCAGATGAATAGGGGTCTACTTAAATCGCGGTAAATTTACGTATTTTTCACGGGTATGTTGCGGAATAAAATTAGGATTTCGCGGAAATTTCGCTGACATGTTTAAACATTAAATAAACCTAAGTAGACAGTATTTCAGAACACTATAAAGCCTAAAAATAGTGGCACTTGCTTCCTTACTAAAATAGAGTGCTGGTATTTAAAGGCGAGTATACAGCATCCCCCTGCAGTTGACTTGCCCATACATTGAGACTGCACGTCTGCATCCACTGAATTGGTTGGAAGGTAAAGCAAAGCTTTGCCAAGTTATACAGCTGTGGAAATCGATTAGAAACAGCCCAAAAACTCGGTTACACAAGGGCACCTGGCATACTTTAATGAAGTCAATGTATGCAGCACGTTCGTTGTCATGTTATTTGTCCCATCCAATAATTTATTTTATTAGTACCGAGTCAAAACAAAGAAAACGTGGCTATTCGGGTCTAAAATTCCAACTGTAAGCAGCAGGTTGAAGCGAGGTGGCTGTGCTGGATCGTTTTAGTACTGATTTAACTTGCAGACAGGAATATTTTTTGTCTGGGCTGACTTTCCAGTTTGGTTTCTGAAAGATGTTTATTTTACGTTCTGTTCAGCAGCCTCTGTGGTAGCCTTTCGTTTAATGTGTGATTCTGAAGCTAAATAGCGATCGATCGTATTTTCTCAAATACACATTAAGATATGGAAAACAATTACCTCAGTCTGCATGTAGTTTATTTGGGAAATATCTTGAAACAATCATCAGCCGAAATATAGTGTGCTTTCTTTGTCGTCCATTTCTACTATTTTACCTCCAATGCTGAAAACTAGATTTTAGCAACCTAAATCAAAACAACAATGCAGCACCAACTTTGTCCCGCCCCCTCCTGCACAGTACAGGTCACATAAAAGCAGTAAAGACGCATTGATAGGCTGATTAAAACTTTGTCATTTGAATAGTAAACAAGAACGTTAACAGCTCTGGAGAAATTCTTTTGTAAATGTTACTTGTGGACATTTTTTGTTTGTTTTTTGCTTAAGTGCAATGCACACAGGACGGCGAAGGAATAAGAATGGGCTATCCACAGAATGAAGATACGTAGTTTGCGTCACTTGCGTTGTGCAGTAGTTCATTTAAACGAGGTTTTGTTTTTTCCTCTCTGTACTTGTTTGTATGCATTGGCCCCTAAGAGGTGAATTTCGCGGTGACCCCTCAATTTCACGATTTCCGCGAAATCGCGAATTAGGTAGGTCCCTACAGATGAAGAGAGATTGGATTTTCGTGTGTGATCCAAATAACAATTGCATGCCTTGCAAAATCATTTGCCACCATCTTCATACATTTCCTTTTATATACTGTGGCTCTTTAGCCCGTTGTTTAGCACTTACATAAGTTGTTTTGGCTTTAAGGGAATCGTTTTTTTCTCAGAAATGTTTCCATCTTGTCCCTGTAAAGTTACCTGAGTTGTCAGAATTACCCAGTGAGTGATGAAAACAGGAAAAAAGGGTATTTTCTAATTACTAGATTAAGTACTGTAAATGGAAAACTGCTGTTAATTATTCCAATAAGTATACCGAAACAAGTCCAACGTCGCCTCCTTTCCACTGTACAACCCAGCCGCGCCAGGGACGTACTGCGCCCTCACAGTGCGGTTACGGGAGCCTGTTTTAACACTGCAGAGCCGAGCCGTGCTACTGACGTCACATGCAACGAAAGACAGTTGTTATTAATTAATGTTATTAATTAACTCACTTTGCCAAAAGATGCACAAACAAATGTTGTAAAAAAATGAATAGACCAACGGTACAGCTGACAATTTTAACTATACGTTTACTGGCCTCGTCCTCAGCCAGGAGAGCCAGAGGGGACCCCTGGCCGAATCTATCTTAACAATCTCTCTATGATTCCAGGTTCCACCTGGGGGCAGCATATGTGCTTCCAGCCTTGGAGGCTGATCAGTTTGGTCTCCGAGAGGGTGGCTTTCCCTGAGCCAGGGGGAAACCATGTATTCTTTACTAATAACTTGCTTTCATCAATGTCAGTGTTTATCTCTGTCTCCTTCTTTGTATGTTCATTTCCTTCTCTCTTTCAGAATTCCTGTCGTCTTCTAAATGTATCCGCTATCCTTCTCTTCATTTTCCCCTTGGGGGAAGTAACGCTTGCTTCCCAGCCTTGGAGACCGATCGGTTCGGTCTCACCTCCCCGAGGATGGCTCTCCGCGAGCCAAGGGGGAAGCATGTCATCTTCCTAAAGTCATAAGCACATAATTCCTATTCCAAGTCCCAATGTTTACACCACACAGCCCTTGCTCATGTCTTGTTAATACAAAGTTAAACAGCCGGCATGTAAATTACTTGTTGGTTCACTTCTCTTCTGTTTCATTCAACCTAACCTGAATACAATATTTCTATCTTCAAACCAAATCCAAATATCAGCACCTACAGTAGTTACATATGGGTATGATAGTCATAGGCATATTGTTATATTCTTCAACAGCAATTAAACTTTGTGGTGGATTGTTTAATGACCTGAAGAATACAGTGCTGGAAGCCCTTCTTTTCCATCCCAGAAACTGGCAGTTTTTTTTAGTAGCTCCATCATTTCAAATCTCCTCTTGGCATCGGTGAAGGCATGTGTGTCAGTTGCATGTCAGATTGGATTGCTCCAGTTTTCAGCGCTAGTATTGATGAATGAGAAAATGATGTGAATGAGAAAACATATCACATTTTTCAAAAGGATACTGGGTAAGACTTTACTTTAGTTGTCTCTAATTATACTGCTACATGATAATTACTTTGTATACAATTATCACAGGCGAAGTTAGCAGCTGTCGACAATATCATTCCATAATTAAACATACAGTTGCATTATAATTACACAAACATAAATGTACTTACTGTATTATTACAGTGACATATGAATAGGTCAATAGTAATTAGGCATTGTGACAGGGGTGGGCCTGTCACTGGCTTCTCGGTGCATACATGTCAATACAGGATTAGCTCGTACCCTCCGTGGGAGATGCATTGCCAGGCAACCAATTGACAGGGGGGCTCGGTTGGCGGTTTGGCTTACCGGAAGTCCCTGATTGGCTGGAGGGGCATATCCCAAGAAGCGCCCGACCAGTTAAAAACCTACACAACCAGGTTCTTCCTGGTTCAGCTGAATGGTGGACAGCCTGCTCAAGAGCGAGTAAACAAGTTAGAGAGTGAGAGAAGGAAGCAACCGCCTGAAAAGCAACAAAAAGAAACCTTTACACTCAGGAGAGTGGACCTACAAAAACAGTAAGCAACAGATAATATGCTAATCTGTACATCCAGGGACACCATGGGTGCCACCGGGACTGATAATTGCTGATAGAACAGCGCTAGTCTATGGGATCGACCAGCGATCCCCAATCAGTACAGTGAGGGTGTGTTGTGTAGTGCATATAATCTCTTAGCTAGACCCTCCTTTCAGTGGAGTTAGCGCTCGGCCATTGTTTCGGCCAATTTTATTTTATAGCTTTGTTTGTTCACTGTGTTTCATTTCACAAAATGTATTATTATATCTGTGCAGTTCCCCTTGTTAAAAGTACAATAAGAGCACTCTTTATAGCATATGAATACTGTTTACAAAAGAAAGGCACTTAGGGTAGTGACTTTTTACCTGATTACTTTCACATTGTAGTGTCGCAAATTAACTCACCACTGAGTGCATGTACTCAGGCCTCCTTGTAATACTGTGCACCTTTGGAAACATGCTTTTGTCCAGAGTTTTTAAATTTGATTTTAAAGTAAGTTTCCACTGTTTTTAAATGTTAATTCTGGCACAAAAAAATAGATTGTGATCACTATAACTAACACTAGCCGTCATGATTGTTTTGATTTTAACCCTACTAGCCTCATTCTGGATTGGCTTGTGAATATTCATGAGACAATATTAAGTGACCTATACCTGCTCTTTCCAGTGAGGCCCTGAATGTTTTGCTGTCTCTTGAAGTGCCTGAGTAAAGAGATTTTAAATCTTTACTCAAAATGCGTGAGATGAGCTCAGGAATGTGTGAGAGAGTGAGATAACATGCTAATGCGTCTCACACTAAATGCGTGAAACTTGATGTGTGTGTAGTGGCGGCAACAGATAACTACCACTGCAATACGTGTTTAAAATACAAGTTGCACGGCTGTACGCATTGTCAACTACAAGGTTCTGTGTCGGTCAACACTGCCCAGTGAACAACCCACGCCTCCTTTCACAGGCATTAAAAAAACCCACAAAAAAAAACCTCCAAACAGGAAGTGTACAGTATGCAGACAAATGTAAATATACTGTATTAGCTAATGTTCAGCAATTTCATTCAAAAATAGAAGTCATCCATTGCAACAAAAAAAACCTTCTAAAATACTTTCAAGAATAACATTATTATTTTTGAGAAAAATAAATAAACTGAGTTCCCTTAATGTTAATTGCAGCTAATAAAGCACAATTAACATTTAAACAATTATGCAAATATCATTACTTAGACACATTATGGGGAAAAAGGTTACCAAGCTTGCAAGGCCCAGTAAAATGGCTGATTATTGTAAATTTGTTTGGAAGGTTAATTTGCATCTGACGAAGATTGATTATTCTATTCAAGAATTATTTTATGAAACAGCATATATTAGGGAAAGGGAAAGACTGGCTGTCATGGATGTGAGATCTCAGCAGAACATCTTCAATCCTTTTGTAAAATCATTTATCCTGATGCCAATATTAGTCTGCATATTAAGCCATTATTTAAGAAAACCTACCATTGAAAGATTGTTTTTTAGGAAGAGGCCTCTTTGCATGGTAATCTTATTTAAATATGGGAGGGGGTCCTTAATGTTAAAGTACTGCCTTTTATGGCACTTGTAGCTCTTAGAATGTCTTTCAACAGCTTCTATTTTCTTTTTGCAATATTTATTTGCAAAGGGTATAATTACTTCACATTTAAAGATTCTCAGCTTCTCTGTTTTGTGTGCAAGGTGTTTTAAGTACTTTTATCATTTTAATGGTGAATATCTACTCCATGAATATACCTGGAATGCTGTCTGTTTCCATTATCCTCCACCTCACCTCTGCCATCTCTGCACCAGTGTTCTCTGTCTGGGGTGTTTCGCCACCCTGACTCAGAGGCTTCACTTGTCTAAAGGTGACCCCCAGCTGGGACAGAGAGGGTACATATGGGATTTTTTTTTCTTTTTACATTCAATTTAGTTTGCAGCTATTTCTCCTGGCTTGAATTGCAGGACTGCGATTTGTGTTTGATTGTTGACACTATACTAAAAAGATAGTACTAAAAAGAGCCATGTGTGTCTCATATGACTTTCCAGAATAAGGATATAAAATGGTAAAAGCAGGATACTTTTTTAAAAACTGATATTTCAACTGAGCCAGGTCACATGGTACTCCATGTGATCAATCAGTTATAACGGATTTGTGATGGGGAAGAGGTGTAGGTTCTCTGTTGACAGATTTGCAATGCCGCACCCAAGATTTATTTTTTCAGCAGCACTGTGACAGGATGGCTTGCAGTGGTGAGGTGTGGTGACGTCACGGACCAGGAAGTAACTGAACCAAAACAATGGATGGGCGGGTGAAAACTGAACGCAATGGCGTTCAGCTAATTTTATTAATAAACAAAACAAAATAAAAGATTTAAACAAATAACAAAACACAAAACAAAACGGCGCATTGGCCAAACAAATAGAAACAAATAAGCATGCTGTTTGTAACCCAGCATGATACTTAGCAGTTGTTTTATGTGTTTTCCTCACTCTCTCCGCTCCCTGTACTCTCCTTTGTACACTCTCCCTGCAGCATGGACAGCTGCAGGTTCTTATACTCTGGCCGAGGGGTTAACTACCTGTCAATTATCTTATTACCCCTCGGCCACAGTCTGCACGAGTTTATTAAGGATGCATGACTGTCAGCTAGTTAAATAATCAGTAGCTGATCAGCCACGCATCCTCACAGGGTTTTAAATATATATAACAAAAGACGCGGCGCTTTTATCCGCTCCGCAAACAAAAATACAAAAACAGTGCACAAATATATATAGGGGCGGGACACTCCACCACAAGCACAATATAAGGAAAGCCACAAGATGTTACAACGGTAAGGATCAGGCGGCAATACACAGTAGTTTAAAAACAGAAACACAAAAATGCTAAATAAAACACTGGAAAACATAGGTAAAAATAAAATGTTGCCTTGAACTCGGCGGTGCGCTGCTCCTTCTACAACAGGAGGTCCCACTGACACACCTACCTATACTTTAGGGTGAGATTAAAAATCCTGAAACTAATCTTTGTCCCTACAGGTAAATACATAATTATAAACCCAGACCCTGGTTTGACACACAGTGGTCAGAGGTTTAAACAAAGTTTTCGGTAGCCCACCACCCTCACAGAAAAGTGTCTTCTTCCAAGTGATCATATGGTGTGTCAGGGAGCTCCATTTTATAGTGAGACACTCCCCTGGGACACGCCCACCAGCTAGTTCAGGAACAAAACACAGGTGGTAGCCCATCATAGGTGGGGCGTCTCCTGTGACGGAACACTGTCCCAGTTATGGTATAATATAAACAGTAATTATATAATAAGGGTCTCAGTGACTGATATTGGGAGCCTGTGATACAGGGCAATGCCTCATGGAAGTTTCAAAGGGGACAAATGTGTCTGTCAAGACCAGTGGTGGCCAATACACCAAACACTGCGATCCATTTTGGTGGATCTCAACGGGCTCTGCAATCCACCAGTAAGCTATGACCAATAATTATTAGCGGGATTTAATATAATAGTGTCCAATACGTAACAGCAATAATAAAACAAAACAACCACAACAACAAATACGTAACGGACGCTCTACGCTAACTTTTTTAGGCACATGTGCGACTAAGTTTAAAAAAAAAAAAAAAAGATAGACGTGCACTGAAAAATTTAGGGGCACACAAAATAATAATAATAATAATAATAATAATAATAATAATAATAATAATAATAATAATAATAATACTACAATTTTTGCTCAAATGTATCGTTGAATATCTACAGGTTTTTTTTTGTTTGTTTGTTTGTTTGTTTCCTTTCTTACATAACACTTGTGCAGTTCAATACTTTTACATCGACAAAATTAAAATGGACAACTTGTTTTTAACTGCCTGTGCCATGTTCCTCAGAATGTACGACTTGCCTGTTTATGGTAGCGGGATGGTCTTCCTCTCCGCACATTGCGTGCCGTTTTGAAGCACTGTGTTTAATATATTTTCATGTTTGAACTTCTGGCTCCCAGTTAAAAATGCAGTTTTGCCTGCCATCAGTTCCCCTGCATCCTGATAAAACGTGCAAAGCATGGATTTTTTTAACATTGTCAAACTTAAGTCAGGGGAAATCTTTTAGCCACTGTTGGTTGAACTTGTATTTTACAACTGTGAACATGCTGTAACTAACTCGAAGTTCCCTGTTCGCTTTCATCTTCTGACACACCTGCATTGCTCATTTCTTGTAAAGATGCCGACATATATGAATTTGTTATTTTCCTCATCTTAGTTTGACAAACTGTCTGGAAACTAGTAGCCACCACACTGATAAATCAGTTAAATTGGTGGGGTATGGGATTTGTAGTTTTTAATGTGTGATTAACAGTGGGCAGTGGACACCAATAAACTACATTCCCAGAGTACATTACGATTGAGCTATAAGTTTAGATCTGACTGTGAGGATTTTTTTTGGTTTTGTTTTATATTTTCAGCTGAAAAAATAAATCATGTTTATTGTTTATAGTCAACCATAGTGGACCTAAATTAAAATGTACGTTCGCACAAGCATTTTGTTAGTCACATAGGCAGAAACTGTTGGGATATTTTCATCTGTGCTACTGGACAACACAGAGGGCTCTGCCCATCCGCCGAAACAAAAACTGTTGCATGCTTATATGCTAGTCCTTGTTCTGATTCGTCCCGAGATCCACCGAAAATTTTTTGCGATCCACCTGTGGATTGCGATCCACGTATTGGCCACCGCTGATCAAGACAGTCTCACAAGTCTACCTTTAATGTAAAAAAACCTGCCAGCGGCAAGTGGAACTACAGGTGCAAAAGAATCAGCATCAAGATGGGCCGCTAATGAATAGATCGCATGGTTGGAATGTACATAGCGTTGAATGTTTACAGTACAGTAGCTCTATCATCCATCTTACTGGTTGCATACATGTGTAATGTATATGGACAAAGCTATCACTAATAGTAATTAAAGTAACAGTATATCTGTAATGTGGTACCCCCACCCCTGTGTTTATTTGCGTTGTTATTATTATTTAAATGTACTGTTTTGTGTTTGTTTTATTGTTATAATTTAATGTAGTTTGGCAGAGATGATGTTTGCTTCTCGTCTCTGCCAGACTACATCTCGTGAGAATGCGTGGTCGGCAGCTAATGATTTATTGACAGATTGGCTGTCGACCACGCATATGAGAAAACTTGTGTAGAATGTGGCAGAGGGATAAACTAGGTAACTGATGGCCAGTTAATCCCTTGACCACAATATAAAAACCAGCAGCTTTTGCTGACCAGGGTTGGGTGTTTGGGAGTAACAATGAGAGAAAGGAAATATGAAGAAATAACAATTGATAACCGTGCTGTTTCTACACCAGAACAATACTTGTTAAGAAGTGTTTGTCTGCTTATTTTGGCCACCGTGCCGTTTTGTTTTTGTATAGTGTTTTGGTTTTGTGTGTTCAATTATTTTGTTTTATTTCATAAATACGCACACAGCGCTACAACCCGCAGAATTGGTCTGTATCTTCCTGGTCTGTGTCGTCAGCACCAAGCTATCCTGCCACAATACCCCATAATAGTTTGCTACATATTGTATTTTGTTTGTTAAAAAGTGTTTCTTTTTAAACTGCACATTTAAAACCTATATAGTGAATGGATGTGAATGTTTTTTTTATTGTTATTATTTTATTATCTACTATCACTTTGATAAAGATTTTTCTCTGCAATAAGGGCGAGGCTTTGACCATTACAAATATAGAATGTTTGGTACTACACTACAAAGAAATCTTAAAGAAATCTCTGTTTGTGAGCCTTTCTTTCAGATTCTCTTGCAATTCCTTGGTCATTTCACCAAGAGAGTGAAATTGTCCCCACCCCCTCAGGGCCTTCTATCCTGTCAAAAAACATATTCTCAATATTCTCATTGTAATGATTGACATGCTTTGCAGCCAGTAAGGTGCTTTAACACAAAAGACTGCTGGGGTGAAATGACCTAGTGAAGCAGTAACAGACTTCCTGGAAGACAAGCAGACTGGTAATTGTCTTCAACCTAGTATTAATATGTTAGCTACAACCACTTTAACTATTAAGGCTTTCCTTGACATTTGAGCCCCCCGATGTTGGGAAATATCAATCTTATGTATAATTTATTCTGAGAAACAGCAATTATCTTGGTATGACCATGAAGGAGGTACACAACAAGATAAATAAACTACTATCTGTCCATGTTTTACTCCACTCAGCCCCCTTACTCACTAAATATTATGGTAATCATCCGATCTACAAATTTATGCACAAAACTAATACATGATTCAGTGTGGATGTGGAACATGGGCCATCTTAAGCCTGTTTCAGCAGTTAAGGATTATAAATCCATTTGTAGATCTGCAATGTTATAGTTCTGCTATTAGATTGTGATATGTTTGAATTGGTGACTAATTTTGCATACATATGTGAAAAAGAAATCACAACTCTAATGGCTATGAATGATGTTTAGGGTTTTTATACTTGTTTTGCATATCATTTCAAAGCCTTTAAGTTACACAGGAAACACTAACACTGGGTTCCTTAGAACCTGAGAGAAGTTCAGGTTTACTCAGATAGGTCAAATATAGTTATACATGAATAGACCAAACCTAGTGTCAGATATCGATCATACCTATTCCCACCTCATCATCATCTGGGATTTCCAAATGGTATAATCTATTATTATTTTGTGGGAAAGTATTCCTTGCTGTGGGGCACATTTTAGTTTCACATCTTTATTGACAGATTCTCTTGATGGATTTAAGCAGGTTTTCTCTTGTAAAGGCTGTTAATTGTGCAAGGGATTTACCTGTGCGCTGCCCTCAATTCAGTTGCATTCATTCCTGTCAGTTTGTTGCATCGTTTGATTCTGTGAGTGTGAGATTTAACCATTGGTTTAGACTCTCTCATTATTTACAGTTTTCATTGGTTGAGCTGTCTATTCATGGTTCAGTTTATTTTATTTTATGTACTGGGTGGTGGCATTCTTACATTATTTTATCCATAGCTGCTCACATTGTTTACATTGGAAAGTCCCACCCCACATGGAAGCAAACAACTTGAACTGGCAGGAAATAATTATTTAATTTCATGAAATGGTGTACACAAGTGAATCACTTTCAAAATGCAGGTTAAAAGTAAAAGTCAGTGTAAAAGCATTCAAATAACTTTTATACCTTAAAGGAAAAAATATATATGACTGGTTTCAGTCAAGGGATTAATAAAATGTCATTCCAAGAACAGTTGATGTTAATTTAATTGAGTATTACTTTACAATTAGTTAGCTATTGAGTGAAACTGAAATACTATGATAGCGCTGTTGAATTTATCAGCTCATTTTTTATCAAAACAAAATATGATACATTGAGCTGCTCATTAATTGTATGGCTTATAGACAGAGAGATCAGAGCGACATACAAGATATAACAGAGCTCTGGGGTGCACAGGTTCCAATGAACCTATGAAATGAAACATATTTCTTGGGTTGCACTTGTAATTACAGCAACATTTGTAATACAAAAGAATGCTGAATACATAAAAGGATATTGAACAATTTGAACTACTTCAGCTCCAGGATGTACCTCAAATAAAAAAGAGCACTTGCAGTACCTAAGCTGTATACACTGACTCTTGAGAGTTTCTTGGTGCACCCACAAAAAAGCGGTGATAAAGCCCCGGGCCATCCTGACAAGAGGGCCTTCATCACAGATGGTGCCAGAAATTGGACAGCGCCAACCTAGTGAAGCACCACTGTCTCCAGAGAGAAAGGAGCAACCAACAACAGAGAAGGTGGAGGAGGTGAAGAGACCAGCACCCCTGTGCAACAATCATCCATACTTTTTTGAGTTCTATCAGATTTCCCCTGTGTATTTCTTTTAGGTCGCTGCACCACCAGACACAGTCTCACCTGTAGCTGCCCAGTCACCGCCCTGCGCTCCAGGCACCCTATGTACTCCCCTGTCGCTGGTTTCTGTCCCTTCCTGGAGGTGCCAGAATGTGGACCGATCTGCCCTCTAACCCACCTGCAAGAAGGTTTAAAGATGGACAATTTGGGACTTGTGGGGAAGTGGCTGGGTTTTAAAGGGGGGAAGGGAGGGAGTTGCCTTGTGTTACATAAGGGGGAGGATATGTGACAGAGCAGAGGCTCTGCACATGGGTGCACGTGTGTGTGTGGCGAAAGGTTCGGTGGCCATCTTGGTGAAGGGGCAGCCTGCAACAAAGATGGCCACCGTTTGCACACACAAAAGCGGTGATAGAGCCCCAGGCTTCACATTTTAGCTAACACTAAAATGTAAGATGAAATTGTAGTAATTTGCATCATGGATGTTGGTTTGGGAATGACCAAGTTCAATTATCTATGAAAAAAGTACACACAGTATGTTACATAAATAAGCAAAGGGGCAGGTGTGGATCTTTATACGATATTTATTGTGTGGGGGTTTGGTGGCAGTGTTTTTGATTAAAAATAATAATAATTATTATTATTATTATTAACAATAATAATAATAATAATAATAATAATAATAATAATAATAATAATAATACATTCAAATTTCTTTCCTTCAGTTTTTATCATGCATAAAACCAAACGTGTCTGGTTTCACAGACCCTGATTAGCACTAATCTTGGACTACTGAATGTTACTTTAGGTAAGGAGTAGTGCTATCCAGGTTCTTTGAAAATAAAATAATAAACAGTGCATGAATGCGTGACAAGCTTTGAAGATTTTTAACTACCTTCATACCCCTGCCAAGGGAAGGAACCTTCAAACTTTAGCACAAAACTCTATACAGTAATCCGTCATGTATCCGTCCGTCACATATCCGCCCTAACCGTTGATCAGCCATGATCAAGCTCTTCAGCAACGTCACTCACGTGTACAGCGCTAATGCAAAATGGCTACAGGAAAGCGAAAGCGAGTTGTGCTTACAATTAAAAGTTATTTTTTTCCATAAACCTATGCATTTTGCTACTATGTAAATTACCCGACACTAATGTAAGTGTATACAGCACTGTGGCAGGGTAGGAGCCCTGCACATGAAGAGAGTTTTTTTTATTGTAAATAATGTGTATTTATTGTAATTAATTAATGAAGTACCTGACGCTCCTGGGAGAGCCTGCCTGATGTGTGTGATTACCAGATCTGGAATCTAATCAGCAGATAAGTGTGTTCCAGCGGGACGTAAAAAGGTTCCATTTATTCACCTCAGGACTGCTGCAAAACCAAAGCCAACTGGGCTAAAGAAGCTGAAATTCTCCGACGTGTGTGTGTGTGTGTGTGTGTGTGTGAGAGAGAGAGGGACGGCTGTGATGATGTCAGACCAGGAAGGAGACAGAGTCAGTACTACAGGGTATGAAGCGCTGCTGTGCATGTTTATTATAAATAATTATAAATAAAAAGGTTGAACACAAAACAAACACCTATACAATAAACAAAATGGCACGATGGCCGAAAACAAACAGAAAGAAAACAGTGAACCAAAACAAAGAAATATTATGCTGGTTTACAATCCAGCACGTGTAGCAATTGTTTATATTTTTAACCTGACGTCTCTCGTTCTCATTCCACCTCTGAACACCCAACCAAAAGCCCTGAGCTCTCCATCTCTCTTTTATGCAGCTGTGCCTGTGCTTGATTACTTATTAAATCATTCAATCAGACCCAGGCACAGTCTGTATATGAAGTGATTTGGCAGGGAAGGTAATTACTAATTACTCCTTCCCTGCCGACCTAAAACGCCCGTGCACTGTAAACATTCATTTTCAACACTAATAAATCCACACCCTGTGCACCAATACATACATACATTTAAATCATAAAACTAAACAAAACAAACATAAAATACGCACAGGGCGGGGTGTACCACGCCACAGAGTGTGTGTGTGCATGTGTGTGCGTGTGCGTGTGCGTGAGAGAGAACCAGGGTTGGATACCGAAGACTGAGTAAGCAAGTCAAAACCGCCGTCAGCCGGGCGAGTAGCCGGAGTTTGTTTATTATTGAACTGAAAAGATTAGTTCAGAGATTGTAGATCCCACTAAAGTTTTTGTACACTGTGTTGTATGTACTCTGCGCGCTACCAATGCTGGTAGTGAATCGTGAGCTGTTCAGTGTGTTGATACAGGACAGTGTCAATTATCCAAACTAATCGTCTGCTAAGAAAATAATAATAATAATTGGGATCGATACTAGTTTGCATAATCTATTTGTGTGGATAATCGAACAGGTATTAATAACAATTACTGTACCTTTAATAAAGGTCACATACACAAGCACAGGATGAACCCGTTTTATATCACCTTGCTTAATATCAAACCCGGTTTATTATCACAATTTTTCAAAAACCACTCGTCATGCACCATAGGTTCTTTCAGAAATTACCTCTCTTAATATCCTCACAAAACCCGATTATGGTCACGTTTTGTGCAGCCTGTCAATATAATTAATTTTCAAACAACCTACTGATAACCAATAACCAATAATCATCTCGGCTGATGAACTGACATTTTGTGCAGCCTGTCAAATGCTGCGTGGGCAGTCTTAACAGGATACATTTCAGTTACAAAACACCAATGTCGCCAAATTTTCCATCTTTAACACAGTCAGTCTTATACAAATGCACACAAAAAAAACCCACTAAGTGCAGCACCTAATTGATAGTTCTCATCACTATATGCATTTGTTTAAATGTAAAGAATGTACAGTATTAAAACACTGCTCTTTAATTCACCGCTAGTTTTCTTTCTTTGCCTATGACAGCACAGTACGAGTGCAAGATAAAAACCTGAAACCCGGTTTATATCATGACCCGCTTTACATTACGAATTATGCCTGCACGACAATCATGCGGGTTCATCTGTACTTGCAACACAAGTACATACTGATGAAATATAGCTAGTAACGTTAGGTTACCTACCGTAACCCTGGATCCCTGAAAGAGAAGACGACCACCAATGGCATTACGTATGGGATATGCCTGCCCATTGTGTAGGTATCGCTGAGCTCTCTATACCAGAGCTGCCGATAGGCCCCTTCCTGGGATGATGCACTCAGTCCCGCCCACCGAGGGAATAAAACTGTCATCCTGAGAAAGCCATTTCTCTATTTCCATCGAACCTGTGAGGGCGACCGATGTGACCTCGTGGTTGGTGGTCGTCTTCTCTTTCAGGGAACCAGGGTTACAGTAAGTAACTTAACGTTCCCTTTCAATTCAAAGATGACCACCAATGACATTATGTATGGGATAATGTATACCAGAGCCGTCACGCATATGAGGGACGCACAAGCACTGTCTAACCCAGGGGTTAGCGGTGTTAACTTACACCCTCAAGGACCCTCATACCTAATGAAGGCAGGGCAGGATCTACCACATTAAGGCAGTAGAACCTGGAGAAAGTATGCGGCATAGCCCAGCTAGCCGCAGTACAAATATCAGACATCGAGGCCCCTCTGAAGAGGACCCAAGATGTAGCCAACCCTCTAGTGGAGTGTGTGGCTACCCTACCAGGTGGGGGCAAGCCAGCACCATTATACGCAGTCGAGACTGTATCCACAATCCAATGTGACAGACGCTGCTTAGAGAGGGGCTGTCCTAGGGTCTGTGTCCCGTGACAGACGAAGAGCTGGTCAGATTGACGCAGAGCTCTTGTCCTATGCACGTAGCATATCAATGCCCGCACTGAGCAGAGGAAATTCAATCTCTCATCCTCCCTTGAAGCAAACGGAGTTGGACGGAAGGACTCCAGTTCCACAGACTGATTAATGTGGAAGGCTGTGATCACCTTGGGGAGGAAAGCAGGGTTGGTGCGCAGAGACACCCTGCTGCCATCCTCCCAAATACGCATGCAGGAGCTGTGCACAAACAGCGCTTGCAGCTCACTGACCCGCTTTGCGGAGGTGATAGCCAAGAGAAAGGCTGTCTTCAGACAGATGTTTCAACTCTATGGTGTGTATAGGCTCAAACACTAAACCCCTATTTTTTCTACCACATTTAAATTTTAAACTTACTTAAATAAATATCTATTGATTGACCCACCAAATAAGTAATTTCTTATTGATACCTGGTAAGAAATAATAAAAAAGACCAAGATGTTATTTTAGACCCAGTTTATTTCTCAGAGCTGGCAGGATGTAGACTGCTTATTTCTCTCCCTGTCTACTCCATAGAACCGGATGACCGCAGGTACCTTTCATGCTGCTGACGCTCTCCTCTCTGTCTCATTGTCATTAAATGTCACCGAAAATTGTGACTCAAGTCATTACAACTCTGGAATATATTAATTGTTACAGCTCTGTATAATGGCATTTAAAACAGGATTCATTTATCCGACTTTTTACATATCCGCCCTCACTCTGGTCCCACCACAGTTGGATACCCGATGGACTACTGTATTTGGAAAACTCACATTTTCAGTTTGATTGAACCAATCAAGATTATAAAATGCTATATTGAACCGCTGTTGAAATAATTTGTGATGTCCCTGCACATCATATGTGCTTAAATTGTAGCTCAAATACCATGGGGTTATTATGATGAGGTTTAGGCAATGTCTTTCTATAACATAACTTGGAAATAAGGACATTTTCAAGTGATGAAAAATATTTTCTATACAGGGCAAGGTAAATTCACATAGGAAATAGTTTGCTATATTTTAATCTGCCACTGTGACGATTTGAAATCAGACTTGTTGATTTCCATCAGCAGGAGATCAAGATCAAATCGATTTCAATTAGGACTGTGTCAGTCTGAGTTAGGATTGCCAGCTGGAGGAACTCAATCTCTCCAACTCACATTGATGGTGGAAGTTACCTACTGAGTGTCCAATGTGAAGAATGCAAGAGGTGCGTTTTAAGTCTTGCACTGCAGAAAGAAAAATAAAGAAAAATAAATATGTAGGTAGAACATGAGGAAGGTTGATATATTATACTGCTAGGGACATATTGGAAGCTTGTGTATAGCAATAGTACATAAATGTGATACATATAGGTTGTGGGAGAAATTTAGTTGAGATTACCTGCTGTGCTGACCTGCCAGTCTGGTCTAAACAAACAAAGCTGATTCTTATCTGTTAATTAAGAATGTCGGTCTGAAAGACAATATACCATTTCTTCCTAAGGGTTAAGAAGTGCGACACCTGGTGGATACAAGGTGCCATGACTTTCTCCCATGATATTAATTATTACCACAAACCATGGAACGTTTAAGTGAATAGAAATTCCTAATTAATTAAAAGTTAATTGAAAAACAAATTGGTTTTAGAATAATTTAGTAACCAATCCAAGCTGGTTGGCTCAGTATGGCACTATCGGTCCATTTGAAATTCAATAACCCCACGCCTTCCCATTGAAAGAAATCTGCATTTTGGTGCAGCTTCCCTGCCCTGTAGACTACCCTGAAAGCATAGGTCTGTAGAGCCAAATACCACCTGGCGATCCAGGCATTGGTGTCTTTCATACGATAGAACCATTTCAGAGGGCATGGTCCATAATGAGGGTGAAATGCCGACCCTGGAGGTAGTACCTCAACTGCCCATTTTACTGCGAGACACTTCTCGATGACACTGCAGGGGTGCAAATCATTTTGAAAATTGGTGATAAACTGTTATAAAAATGCTCTCTGGCACTGCTCCATTCACTGGCCTGTATTTGAGGCATCCTTCCTGGTGAAGTCCATGACCTAAACCTTTTCAATTAGCGGCCTGATTTGTCCACCCTCCAACTGATACCCCAAATACTTCGACTCACACTTCCCAATTGAACACTTCTTTGGGTTGACAGTGAGACCAGCCTTCCACAAGGATTGCAGTACTGCCACAACTCTATGCTCATGACTAGAACAATCCACGCTGTGGATGACCATGTCATCTATGTAGGCAGCGACATACTGCTGATGGGGTCACAAAACATGATCCATCTCTGCTGGAGCTCCATGCAGGCCAAAGGGAAATGTAGTGAACTGGTATAAGCTGAAGGGAGTCGAAAACGCATTTTTTTCTCATGAATGTCATGACTTTTATTTGAACGTTTTTCACCTATAAATGTGGTTTTTCATTTTTTCTTTTTTTAACAATTATTTTTATTCATTTTTAAATTTCTCTCCCAAATTTGAAATGTCCAAATATTAGAAAACCTGGCTCACCGCTGCAACCCTCAAACTAACTCAGGAGAGACAAAGATGAGCATTAGCGTCCTCCAAAACGAGTGCCGTCAGCCAACCACTTTTTTTTCGCTCTGCAAGCCCGTCGTGCAGCCATATTCAGAACTTACAGCACCGGAGGACCACTCAGTTCTGAAATGCGTACAGGCTGGCCACTGGGGTCGCTGGTCTGTGGTGAGCCAAGGACTCCCCAGCCGACCTAACCCTTATCCCGCCGGGCAGCGCTTGGCCAATTGTGCACCGCCCCCTGGGAACTCCCGTCCACATTTGGCAGTGGCATAGCTTGGATTCGAACTGGTGATCTCTAAGCTTTAGGGCGCATCCTGCACTCCGGACTGAGTGCCTTTACTGGATGCGCCACTCGGGAGCCCAAATGTGCTTTTTCATGATGTGCATTTGCACTGGAGACTGCATGCAAGTTTAATGTTTGTATTGTGAAAAGATTTAAAATGACAAAACAGTGGACATACTGCAGCAAATCTGAATTGTATTTCACCATTTATTAAATATGTTAACTGCACTTCTTGATCCTTTAGCGTGACTGTGTGCTGTGATCTACCTTTGAATTTTAAGCATGCTTAATTGTGTATGTAATCTGTCTACTATGGTAAAGCATCCTGGCCACGCAGGTCTGCGCCCTTGAAAGACACAAGAACTGTGTTTTAGTGCTTTTGCACACTTTTGTTAACAAATACAAATAAACAAAACACTGAAACAAAACACTACAAACTCTTAAACAGGCAGCAGTGTGGAGTAGTGGTTAGGGCTCTGGACTCTTGACTGGGGGGTTGTGAGTTCAATCCCCAGTGGGGGATGCTGCTGCTGTACTCTTGAGCAAGGTACTTTACCTAGATTGCCCCAGTAAAAACCCAGCTGTATAAATGGGTAATTGTATGTAAAAATAACGTGATATCTTGTAACAATTGTAAGTCGTCCTGGATAAGGGCGTCTACTAAGAAATAAATAATAATAATAAACACATAATACAACACAGCACCCAAGCACAGCTATCTCGGTCAGGGCCGGCCTTAGGCTGTGCGGGGCCCTAGGTGGTGATGATTAAGTGTGGGGTCTAGAACAGTGGTTCCCAACCCTGGTCCTGGAGGACCCCCTACCCTGCTGGTTTTTGTTTCAACCGAGCTTGCCTTTTAATTATTTTAAACAGTTGGGGTTCCAAATTAAGCATAAAATTGCATAAGGAACTTGAATTCTCCAAGTGTTTATAAGTTACATGATTTAAAAAGTCAAATTTAAACAAATTATTACTTAAATTAAGGGTTCAATTAACGAATTGAGAGCTTGTTGGAAAAAAACCATCTATAGTAGCAACCGTTTCTTAAAGTTAGTATATAGGTGCATCATGTAATCATATGCACCTACATATACTAATGTTAAGATATGGTAAATAATATTAATGATATTAAAATGTTAATCAATACTTGTTTCAGATTTTTGTTAGACTTTATAATTTTATATAATTTGCAACTTCAAAGCACTCAGAATTCCAATCTACTTCAAAAATATCACATATAAACTTTTTCTAAAATGACCATGCCCCAGTAGGCCTATTGAAAAATACTGTAATGCCCGACTGGAAATGTGCATTACAGCTCTGACAGGTCGGTAGTGAGAATAATAACAAAAAAAAATCCCTCTTTGACACTCGACACTCTGTGTGCAATGCTACTTTTTACAAATAAACCCCTGGGCATTATCAAATCCTTTTTGTCATTTTACATTCTAAATTACAAAAGAACATAAATTACAAAGGCATTTTTCTAGCTTTCGCGGCAGCAAACGCCTTTATCAAATCTGAGTATTCTAAATTCTTGGCAACTTCGGTCTCATTTGACAGTACGGCCAAATTTGACAATCTTTTTTGAGTCATTGTTGACCGCAGATACAGTATGTCTTGATCAATTTCAGCCTAGAAAAGCTGCGCTCACCAGTAGCAATCATCACTGAAATGATGTGTCGGCTCATCTGTTTTCATGCATGTTCATAAGACTCATACCAACATGATGAGCTGCAGCTACAGCGTCAGGGGTGCAAATCCTTTAGAAAATTGGTGCTAAACTATTTTGAAAGTTTAGCACCAGAGAGCCTAATAAAGTGTATTTATAAACTAACAAAGCTTAACTTTCGCGGTAAAATGAAGAGGCTTGTGAACACAAAACATTCTTTTACAATGTATTGTTACCTGTTAAGTCTACTATTGCCCACATACCTTTTTGACTTGCTGAACAAAGATTGAATTGATAACTGTGTAAAAGTGCATTACGACATGTTTGCTACCACTTTCCCACAGGACACTAACCTTCTCTCCTGTGTATGTGGATTAGTGTGGGTGGGTCATGTGAGTAGTCCAGACCCAATGAGAAAATATCATCATCTATGGTTCTAAGGAATAAACGACACATTAAATCTAATGGCAGCCCAGGAAGGCGGGGACCCTAGGCGTCCGCCTCGCTTGCCTTGCCTTAAGGCCGGCCCTGATCGCCGGTGCTTGCTTGCTTGCTTGCTTTCTTTCTTTCTTTCTTTCTTTCTTTCTTTCTTTCTTTCTTTCTTTCTTTCTTTCTACTCCACTACCTTCCAAACAAACACTCTTTGGTTCTTTTTTTATAGGGCGTGGCCAGGGGTAATTGACAATCAATCATTCAACTACCACCTGGCCACATTCCACACTTTTCAATCAAACATCATTCACTCAATTAATCACTTAACAATTAAACACAATTACCATCACCTGTGACTGTGCATAGGCAGCGACAAGCACACATTTCTCAGTGTACAGGGCCTCTGCCCTGTCACACTTCTTCCCCCTACTCTGCCACACTATCTCATGTAAAAAATACACCCTCTGCAATAATGCCTCTAATTTTGCATCTGAGTCAACGCCCCTCAATACTTTTGCCTTAACGATAACTTAACGCCCCCTGGCTGTTGAGTCGGCAGAATCCTGTACTTCCAAAAATGAATACAGCTACAAAACAGTGTACGCCGAGTCAATGATTAACAGTGGCATTGTTTAAAAAATAGATAATTATTGTAGAAAATATAAACAAATCTTTGTAAAGAACAATATTAAAATAGCAACAATAATGGTAGAATATTTTTGGCCCTGGACTCCATTGCAATTATCAGGAGGAAAAAACACCAATACATTCATTTTTCTGAGCAAACATGATTACACTGTTTGTGCAGAATTTTACCTTGAGGCCTAAATTCAACAAAATTTGACGTGAGAGCCAATCTCATGCTGTACATCTCATAATTTTATAATGCGGGGGCTTGATGTATTATTATGTGTTTCACAGCTGCATTACAACATAAGAGAAGAGGAAATTGCATTGTAAGTGTAATTGACATCAGTGTTGTTTTTTTAATCAAAATGTCAAAACACATTGTTGGGGAAAGTTGTTGCAGAATAAATCATTTTCCTTATGCACAGTGCAGCATTTTTGATTTGTATTGTTTTACAATAAATATTTTGTCGCTCACTGGTCACTCTGTTGTATACTGTTCTTTCACGACAATATTATAATCCAGCATTGGCAAAGGTGATCCTTCCCTTCCAGCAATTTGTTTCAACCATGTTCTCAGTTGTTTAACCCCTTCTCTGCTGAGGCCCCCGTGATGCTCAGGAGCCGATTGCAATAAACACCAAAGCTAGACTTACCTCCCAAGTCAGACTTGAAATCAGACTTGAAAATAGCTCTGGTTGCAATATGTGAAGCTGGACTTGAGAAATGGTGTACAAGTAGCGTGCCAAAGAAAGAACCCACATGTGACTCACACCCAGTCTACTATCAGTGAGTGTGAGTGGTAGACGCCTCAAAATGCCTTGTAACATGTTAGCCAATATAATTACAGTATAACTTGACAGACAGAGGTGATTAAAGTTTAGAAGTGCTTGGAATATACACAAGCCCGCCCATTTGGGTGGGATTCTGTCATGTTAGCCAATAGTAATACAGTACAGTAGCCCTTGGAAAGCATGACGTAAGGTTCGGAAACAGGCGCCAGCTAGATGCTAAACGGAAGACAGCGATTCATGTTTATGGTTGTTGCTCTGCAATTATTTTCGAGGTTAAATATTTTTATACTTTTTATGGTAGGCTGCCTCCATAGCATCTGAAAACATGTCTCTGTCAAAGCCATGTACAAGTAAAAAAAGAAAAATTGATCTTGAACACAGAAAATTTAACCCAGAGTGGACAGAAAAATATTATTTTGCTGAATCCAAACCCGGGGTCCATACCTGCCTCATTTGCCTTGAATGCGTCACAGTTGCCAAAGAATACAATATACGACACCATTATGAGACAAAACATCCCAAATACAAAGAATTGCTGAGAGAAGCACGAACAAAAAAATTGGAGTCTCTTAAAATACTGGGGCAGCAAGGTGTTTTTGAACGGAAAAAGAAGAAATCTGAAGCTGCTACAATAGCAAGTTTCAACGTCACGCAGCGAATTGCAAAATCATCACGTCCCTTTACAGATGGGGAATTTGTAAAAGTCTGCCTGATGCAAATATGTGATGCTGTTTGCAAAGAAAATAGAGATTCCTTTAAAAATGTTTGTCTTTCCAGAATGACTATGCAGAGACGCATAGCAGACATGTCTGGAAATAGCTATGATCAGCTAAAAAGCAAATGCAAAAATATTGTGTATTTCTCTGCTGCTCTGGACAAAAGCAACAATGCCACTGATACAGCCCAACTTTTAATTTTCGTTCGTGGAGTGACAGAAACATTTGAAGTACACCAGGAGCTGGCATCTTTAAGAAAGCTGTTGAAGATTGAAATTTGCAGTGGGATAAATTGGTGGGGGTGACAACCGATGGTGCCCCAGCTATTGTTGGCAAGACTAACGGTTTTATAGGGTGTTTAAAAAAGCACATCGGGGATCGAGCTGCCCTGCTGAAGCAGTATCACTGTATAATATACCAGGAAGCCTTGCGTGCAAAATACCTGAAGTTTAAAGAAATTATGGACTTTGTTGTATCCACAGTTAACTTTATTTGTTTGCGATCTTTGAATCACCGTGAATTTCAGTCTTTTTTGGAGAATATCAGCGCCACTTACAGTGACCTGATTTATCACCCTGAAGTGAGATGGCTTAGCCGGGGCAACGTCCTGAAGAGGTTCTTTTCACTGGAAAAATAAATAAAACATTTTCTGCAAGAGAAGGGAAGAGACACGTCTGTCATGGAAGAAAGCAACTGGATTGCTGATCTGGCTTTTTTGACTGATATCACAGGACATTTAAATGATTTAAACCTAAAGTTACAAGGAAGTCAGCATCTCATTTGTGATTTGTTTGAGGCAGTGTGTGCGTTTGAAATGAAATTAAAGCTAGAGAAAGGGCAGCTGACACACTTTGAAACACTTTGAAACATGTCAACAAGCCTTTCCACGTGAAGAGACATACAACTGGAAACGCCATGCAAGTGTCCTGAAAGAACTACATGGGGTGTTTGCCAGCAGATTTGAGCAATTCAGGAGCGAGCAAGCCTCTTTTAAACTCTTTGCAGATTATTATTATTATTATTATTATTTATTTCTTAGCAGACACCCTTATCCAGGGCGATTATTTTTACATACAGTTACCCATTTATATAGCTGGGTTTTTACTGGAGCAATCTAGGTAAAGTACCTTGCTCAAGGGTACAGCAGCAGTGTAACCTCCGGTCAAGAGTCCAGAGCCCTAACCACTACTCCACACTGCTGCCCTACTACTCCACACTGCTGCCCTGTAAATCCCTTCTCTGTTGATGCATTCATTGTGAAAAATTGTGAACTACATGGAATGTTTGCCAGCAGATTTGAGTCTTCGCGGATCCCTTTGTGATCTGGCCCTCACAAAACTAAGGTTGTGCACCCCTGCTCTAAATGATCAACCGGAGTAACACTGAAAAATACATAAGATGATTTATATGATTAAAATCTTAAAGCTTTTTATATGACTGAAATATGAGTTTTACATGAGTATGGATTATACATGACGGGGTAAATGTCACTGTTTAAAATCACGTCTATTTAAACAGTGACATGGGGAAGTCAAGTTTTTAACACTAGAACGACCAAGGCAGTCATTTTGACTGGTTTTGGAATTTAAATTTAAATTGCTGTGTATGTGTTTAAGATAAGGAGCTGTGCTTTCCTGACTTTTCCTAAATATATGTACTAATTCCCCTGACAAAGAAAGAATCACATAGCTGCAAAAGTTAGCGAGATAAAATACTGTCATACCTATTCCGACTAGGCACAGTCTGCATTCTTCAAGTGAGCTGTCTGTTGACATTTCTATTGTTTCAATGAGCCTCTGATAGCCCACCAATCAGCCTTGACAGCGCACTGCACCAGGCTGTCTATCTGCACTGGTTACTATAAATAAGTCAAACATTTTTCAAAGAAATTCATTGTTATCCCAATGCACATTGCAAATGGATCGCTGAAGGAGCAGGACAGAAAAGAGTGTTTGGAATTACTGCAAATTTTACCAAACAAGATTTTGAAGCACCAAAGACGGACAATGTGGTAAGTGCACTGCATATTTTGAAAAGCACAGAATCTGTGTGATTTATGCCAGCACTTAGACTTTGTAAACAATTGTAAATGAAGCCCATTCTGTTCAAATGTTTATTTATTCATGTCATTTCAATTATAGTATGTCTGTATATAAATACATAGCTTTGGTTGCGCTTTGTTATGTAGGCAATATAAACCCATTTATTAAAAAAAAAAAGTTGATACTTATACTTATTGTTTCAGTTGCACAGTTTTGTATGTACATGATATTACTGTATATACACAAATGTATTTTCAAATATTAGTTTATTTCATTATTTACCGTTTTTTGAGGTTGTGTGCTGTGTAATATATCTGTATATAAACACATTTCTGTTCAAATGTCTATATTTACTTACAATGTTTCAGTTGTGTAGATGCTTTATATGACATTCCTGAATAAAACTATGACTTATATTCAATTGTTTGTCCTTTCATTATAATATTTATGTTGTTTTTAATACGCTGGTCAAATTGACTGGCCATGTTTGTTGTAGTGTTAAGACAGATAAGTTTGCTGGTTGTGCACAAAGACGTCAAAATTTCCTCCTAAGGATACGTGGATTTAAACGGTTGAAAATGAATATGATTTTTATTGCTAATTCATGATAACTCCTTAAAAACAAACAAAACAATATTACAACTACAGTAAACACTGCGCGGTACAGGGTTGAAACATTAAACGTTAACACTGTCCCTTTAAATTGCATCAACTCTGTACTCCCACCTGCTGCAGGGTGGACTTTACGCTCCCCTCAGAGAAAAGACTTGAGACAATAAAGTGCAGATGGACAGAGAAGGGGAGAAGTGTATGGTAATCATCTCTTGAAACAAACTTATTAGCCTAACAGTTACTGAAGTATTCATTTTACAGTTAATTATAGTGATATTTGTTGAGACTTTGTCTAATATAGTTAGATTCTCGGTTTCAGAGAAATTGATATTTTTTCCTGTTAGCCATATTAGTGTTAAAAATATGTCAATTCAGTTAAATAAGCTTTTAAAATCAGACAGAAAATAACTGAAAAATACATGTGCCAGATTTCCTGTTCAAATCCCACTTATATTAAGTCTGACTAGCTTACATCTTTTATATTGGAACTGTTTCTCAAGCCAAACTTACCCTAGTCCGACATGACACAAGTCTGACTTGAAAGTCCAGCTTGAAGTCAGACTTCAAGATCGACTTTATTGCAACCGGCTCCTGTGCTACAAGAATTTTTTGATTTTGGTTTTACACCAAAATGACCATATTTTCACACTCATATAACCAAGGCAAACTATATATTATTATTTTTGTCACATTCTGAAGTTTTCATTGGTGTCAAGTTTTTGTGGATTTTGGTCATGTGACCACAAAGTACAGCTATTATTGTAAACAAAATGCTACTTTTTCATAAAATGTATTATACCCATATCACATTTAGTCCCTAAAAGTCAAATGTTTGGTGCAAGATTTTAAAAACCTTTAAGTGGCTGGATTTTCCTATGCCTATGTGTGCATCTTTTCACTGGTTTCGGGGATTTTACGAACTTCAGACTGACACCAGGCCACTTTAACTTTTCTACTTTGAATTATGCAGCGCATTGTGTATATCACCCACCTCGATTTCATGTGCCCAGTACACCACCAAAGAATGAGATACTCTGGCATAAGTATACATTTTTAATCTGTACAAAAATGTACATTTTGTCAGTGGTCTGGAAGCATCGGGGCAGCCAGACGACTCAGTCTGAGAGTCCTTCCTTGTTCACACTCTGAACCGATGAGTGTACCCAGATGAACTCTCACAGAGTTTGTACATTTTAATCCCATAACGCTTCATGGGAATGTCATGCTTAACACTAGAAGCCCTGTGGCAGTCATTTTGGTGGTTTTTGGTTTTAAAATGTAATTTTCTCCAGTCGTGTAACACATAGGGCTGTGCGTTTGTGTACCTTTCTGTCCGTATGTATTAAATATTCCCACAAAGCATGAAACGTGGGAGTTCAGAAATAAAGGTGATATATTACATTATACCTAAAAGCCCCGGGAGCAGTCACATTGACGGCCACACAGAAAACAATTGTTTTTTGATTATACAGAACGGTATTCTACTTTATTATTTTTATTTACCAGTCCGCAATGTGTTTAGCTGTAATCAGTCTCTTGTTTTCAATCAGCCTTTTGAAGCCTGGCGCCTGCTTGTCAGCTGCGCTGCTCTGATCAGTCGATTAGCATCGGGTCTAGTGAAAATAAACACCAGAGACTGTGGAGTTTTACAACGCAACAAAATATGGAGTTGATGTTTTGGATCACATGGCACGGAAGTATTCCGTGGAAGCTGGCTCCCGACGGTGGTCTGTTCAGGTGTTTTAGAATGTATTGGACCTAGCAGCCATCAACTCCTGGGTACTTTACAAAGAATGCGCGGAGAAGAATTTACCAAGGAGAGAATATATTTTACAGTTAGCACAGCAACTTCGCAAGCACAGCAACTGCCAAGCGTGTACCCACAGCTGAAGCTGGCCACCCCGCTGAGAGCTGCAAGAGATGCCAATGCCAGGTTGGCAAGTGCAGTAAAAATAAAATTTCGGACAGTTGTGCCTTGTGGAGAAGCGCATTATCTGTGTTGATTGTGAACAGCCATAGACTCAAGGTAAAGGAATACCCTTTTGTCGAAAAAAAAGAAAAATTAGACTTTTTTTAAAACTTCTTGTGCTGTGCGCTTCTGTAAAATGTTTATTTTCTAAGTTTATTTATCTACGTTGTTCAGTTGCTTTTGCTCATCTGATAATAAACTGATTGCTGTTGAAAAGTTAAAAATGTATTGCTATTGTTTCAGTTTTATAAATATGTATGTTGTAAACCGATGTCTGTTCAGATGTTTATTTATTTACATTTTCTTGTTTTGATTTTTAAAATAAATGTTCATATATGCTTTGGTTGTTCAGATGTTTATGTGACATACTCAATAAAAAAAAAAAAACCTAATTACATCCGACTGTTTCTCCTTTCGTTATACTATTTACAGTGTTTTGAATACAGCCGTCAGAAAGACTGCTGTGGGGCTTCTAGGTGTGACTATATCTCCGGATCTTCTAGTGTTAAAGAGAATCAAAGCTAATTTCATGAAACGCAAGACAGTAACACAGCTCCTAATCAAGGAAAACCTTTTTATTTACGATTCTCATTGAACAGAAATGAAAGTTACACACAGATTGTTTTAAATCCACTCTGGATGGATGGTATCACAGCAATAACCAGCGCTTCAAGCAGGCTATGAATTAGGCTGAACAACTGTGTCACATCAAAGGTATTTTATCCGTGTAACATAATGAAATTGAAACCACAACCATTATTATTTCTAAGAGCTTCTTCCTGAATGAAATAATGGCAATCCAGCATTAAGACCCCCTTCCCCCCGAAAAAAACAAACAAGCTTTTGAGCAAGCTTTTTTGAGGGCGTGCCAGGTACGTTTTGTTGCAGTTAAGGGGTTAATTGGTTTATTTACCTATTAAATTGCACTTCTTAATCCTGCAGTGGAATGGCCCTTCCAGGGCTGGACTGGAATTGGTCAGAATTTTGGAATATACAGTCGTGTGGAACTAAGCAGTACTTAAGGGTGTTTTCAAAATGGGTTAATTTGCATGTTTGGAAATTCAGTAATTTGGGTTTGGAGTGTAGTTGTCAGAAATAAGATGGCAATAAATAATTGACAATTTTGCCTGGACATTGTTACATCTAAAATAAGCTTTTCTTAACCTTCCTGGGTGCCTGCTTTGTCATTCATTTCAGGTAATACAATCAGGTGAGGAAGCATTTTACCTGAACCACCCTTCTCTGCGAAAAAATCTTAACCCCAGGCGGATGGACCATCTCTAATCTTAACAACAAGCTTGTGCTGCACTTGCTCTGTAAACTGCATGGCACAGACAGATATCCCATCAAACACTGCTCTTCTCTGTGGCCCACATTTAGCAACCTAGATAAAAAAGCAACCTTTGGGATTCAGTTTCACAGATGCCCATCCCAGATTTGACTAATCAAGAGCCAGCAGACAGATTGCAGGTAGAGGCCAGAGAGTTGGTTGTGTTTTGTGATGGGACTACTGAGCAATATGTTCTAGGGTTTGTCCTTGAGCGGTGATCTCCAGACACTTATAAAAGTTTCCTACAGTAAAAGCATAGCACAGCAGTTAAGTATTGTTAAGCCCAGACAGGCACAGTAAAGCACATTTAAAAAAAGAGATTAAGCCATGGTAGATTATGGTAAATGCATATGGTAAATGTAAACATGGGAAAAGCACAGAACAACTGCAAAATTAGCATGCAGATTTACTATGGTAAACTTTTATCAGGGAAATTTAAAACTATGGTCTCTATTTAAAGACAATTCTAACTTGCTTTCTGTATTCAGCTTGCTTACATTTGCAACATGAATAGATGTTCAAACAGGCTGAATACACCGAGTTCAGTTGATATCCCACCAGTTGCACAGAGATCTCAGTTTTTTCCATATGAATGCAATGAAACATAATTGTTATGATTTTAATTTACTAATAGTCAAAGATCTGGAGAGTTAATATTGTTACTTGCGACCAATCCTGTTTCAACAGAAAAAAGAGCAGAAAGAGCACAACGTTAAGATTCACATTAAGACTGATATGTAAAACTTTTATTTAGATTTTTTTAATTACAATAATTACTGTATTATTAGAAAGCTTGCTGCGTTCCCTTAGAGAGTCTGACCCCCCAGGTTCAGAACCTTGAGACAGAAATTGTGTTCTCAATGTACCAATACTATCAACTCGGATTAATAGCTACGGTCTGGTCTTGTCAATACAAATCTTCAACACCATTGCCTTGGCTTCACAGCTCCGCTATACAAATCATGCCCACTGTGCCTGTGAAGACCCTACTGTCACAGCAAACGCTGCTGTTTATAAATGTGATCACCAATAGTTGTAAAAAAAAAAAAAAGCAGTTCAATTCTTGTACCAGTCAGCCTTATTTCCTCACATGAACCCATAAACAGCAAGGGCTAAAAATTTGGTTTCTACGCACTGCCAGAGATGCCAGTCTCATTCTGTTACTAAATTTATGTTTCAGGATCGCTTTCATCAAAAAAAAAAAAAAATACATAGTCTATTTTTAAATGGCTACAATACTTAATTCAAAGTTCTGGTTAAAAAATTAAAAAATAACCCCCCTGAATCGCGGCCTCTTGAACTGTTTGGGGCCCTAAGCAATTGCTTAGTCTTCTTATGCCTAGAATCGCCACTGAGTGCCACGGTAGCATTGAAAAGAGTAAGAACATAAAGGGAAAGTTTTGTTGAAATAACAAGTTGCAACTGACGCACATGACACATTTTCTATGTTTCTATGTTAGACATGTTACAATTCACAGGCTATTACCAGCATTTAGAACAACAGGCCTGACTTTAGTATTCCAGCTACTGACACCATCTGTGACATATTTCTGGAAGGAGACAGGCTAAAGGGCTCTTTAATTATCCCATGAAACCTTTGTGGCCTTGCCTGCCCTGAGCTATTAGTACTCTGCTATGGAAAGATATTTTTCCCCTTTAATAAATACCTGTTGAGGGTGTTACATTATTATAAATACATTATCAGGTAACAAAAATATACTTGAGTTGTTTACTAAATCTACTGTATGGTGTCTTTGAATGAACATGAAACACACACAAGAAAAACAAAATGACGGAAGAAAAAAAATGAGGGGGAAAGTCTGTTTGCGAAACAGAATTGTTTTATCAAGCGCTCTCAAGCCTTTTATCCACTTGCATGTACTACCTTGTATTTCCTTGGAATGGAGCTTCGAGGATTAGCTTTTCATGTGGAGCATTGTCAAAAGCTTTTTGTAAATCCAAGTAGATGATTTTTTTGTGGGCCCGATTTTGAGGAAATAAGGTAAAATGAAAATGTCAGTCTAACAGGGGCATTCTGTTACTGTGTGGGTGTCCGCTAATAGACGAGAGAGACACAGAGGTTGGGATGTCGCTCAAGCGTCCAGGTTTTATTAACGTGTTCAAAGGCAGTTGCAGTAGGTGGGGGCCGCCACTAGGGTACCAGCAATGGTAGCCCTAGTGTGGAAAGATATACACCCAAGTGTACATAAAAATTATACAATACAAAAAGGCAAAAACAAAAAACAGTAGGAAAACAGCTAAAAAATAAAAGTTGGACAAACAGCTGCTCCTACTAACATGGAGGTCCCGCTCCAGGAACCTTCTCCCTGACAACTAAACTATACTTTTTCTGGGATTAAAAATACCCTAAATTGATCCCTATACGCTGAACACTGGAACCCTGGTATACACACGGTCTTTCCTGCGTATTTGGTTCACTCACCCTGGTTATGACACACAGTCATGAGCTTCAAGCTAGGAGATAAAGAAGAACAAAAACGGGCTTTTCAGCTCCTTTTTAAAGGCATGTGGCCAAGGTTAATTGATAATCAATTAGGCAATCTACACCTGGCCATATGCTGCACATGGATTTCAATTCGGCAGGGAGGGAATTCTGACCTCCCAGCCCTGCCATATCTAACACAAACTGTATTTACAAATTATACAAATTTTATTTACAAAACCAACAAAACATTATTTACTTGGGCAAGGCCTCAGCCCTGCCACAAAGGACCAAGTGCTTTACGTTTGGGCTGGATTGTGCCGCCCCCTTCATGTTGTCATTTTGAAGGGAGTTTGAGCTGGGTACAGGCAAAATTCCATTAGCGCTGACCCATGAAGAAAAAGTGGGTGTCAGAAGCTACTAGCAAATCAGGAGCAACTGACATTCCCTTTAAGACAAATTATAGTCCTATTGTTTGCCTTTGCTATGATTTTGATTAACAAAAAGCTATTTTTTATTGTCATAACAGCATTTGTTAATGAAGTTATTAGAAATATTTACATTCATTTAACAATTTTGGCAGCTGCGGCTGCAGGGTTTTGTTACATTCATAAACATGAATTGTTTTTATGCTTCCAGCCTTTGCAATAAAGAGCTTATTTAAGATTTATATGGGAACTGTGATTTAGAACGTGGCTTCATTAACTTTAATGCTGCTGTGAAAAATAAAGATTTGTATGAAACATTTATTTTTAATTACATAGGCCTACACCTTCATAATACTTCGTAATTTCTAGAAGTAATTTAGTCCAGCATGTTTTATATTTTGATATGTGTAACAGGGCTGAGGTTGGCCACGAACCGGTGAACCTATGCACCACAAGCGAGCATCTTAGCCACAATGCAAAAGGGCCCTCAGTACCAGCTGCCACGCTCTTCTTGGTCCGCTGGCTCTCACCACCGCCGTAGGATCGCCAGGCTGCTCCACTGTGCCCACAGACCGGGAATCTGGAATGTGTTATCCGTCTAATAATAACAAACAAGACAATTATAAACAAACAAACAAAACACTCACGATATGTATATTCACTGCTCTCTTCTTTGGGTCCTTTCAGGTTTAAAATACACACCAAAGTGAAGGAACAGATTGCGTCTCTCCGTCCCCTTTTATCCCGTCACACATGACCCCTTGGTAAACGAGTGCAACCGCCTCTCCAATCTGCGACTGCCACGTTGTTTCTCTTCCGGGTCGATGTGTTCTTGCAACGGAGTCTCGCCTTCATCCAGACTGACTGACTTCCTGACCCTGGGAAAGAACTGTCAGACCAGCCTGTCCAAAGAACTCTGTTCTCGCTGCTTAGTGTCCTCATAGGTTGGGAGGGAGATTTACAACCAAGAATCATTGTATTTCTGTCACACTCACTTTCCCACAATCAACCTTGAGGAGGCTTGTTGGAAGCCATATTTGATAGTTAGTAAGCATGGCACATTATGATCAATAGAGAATCATCCAAAACACACATGATAGAATACTAAGTAGATCGGTTGAAGTTCTAAAAATATTTACATATAAGACAGAGGTGTAAAAAAAATGAAGCCATTAGCAGTCTCATTTCCTCTTTCCTTTGTACTGTAAATGAGAAGGATTAAGGACTTAAATTAATCGACCCACAAGAGCTGTGGAGGATGAAGAGGTTGAATTTAGGGATCTAGAATCTTTTTAATACCTCAATTATAAAGGATTATGTGTATCAAGGTTAAATACCAACAAATCAAGTAAATCTATGCAAACACTAACAAGTTAAATATGTGTGATATCTGTTCTGAATACTGAGCAACAGCAACATACACACAACTCTGAAAACTGTTTAAGTCTAATTCAGGCAAATCGATGAATACAACTAACAATAACAAAGCCAGCTAGTTTTAATAGCTGTGACACAAGCACACTACGGCTTTATTTCTATTTTCTCCAGCTCCAGTGAGAGCGCCTGGCACTATGAAACTCACAGTGACAAAAATTGTGTTCCCTGAACAACCTTTTAACTTTTTAACTGGTTCTGTCCTTGTAGCTACATTGGCTTATTTACTAACTACATCTCTTTTAAAATGGCTTATGCATTATATAGAGAATAATGCATGGTGTAGTGTGTGATATGATAATGTAATGCCCACCTGAGGGGTGGGATGGATCCTACACTGAGGGTGGGCATTAAATTCTCATTTATCACACACTACCCTAATGTACTGAGAAGCGAGCCAGTGAAGACAGCAACAATGTGAAGCATGGTTGGAATTTCTTTCAGTTTGACAGCTCACGCTGGGGTCACACTCTGTTGCTCTTGTTAATGAACATGTGCTGCCTGTTATAACCGGACGGTTATTATGGGAAATATCAACTGCTCACCAGTTGTTATATATGTATTGTTTGCAAATGAATTTCTTATCTGGAAACACTTGATTGTTAAAATTGCAATTAAAAGCCAGTTGTATGTTTGGCTTTGCATTACAACTTCTTTTTATTTTCTTCTGGGGCTAAACCGGTAGAAATAGTTTTGGGTATCTAAGTGCTGACTGTCTAAGGTCTCAGGGCCACTGGTTATGTGAGTCCCCTGCTATATACTAGAATTTTAGTAAAGAAGAACATACTAAGGCTTCGTAAATAGTGTGTTTTTTGTTTCTTTTTAATTATATAAATAAAGTTATTGAAGTTTAAGTTTGTGCTAATTATGGCAGGGCTGGGTGTTAGGATCCCTTTATAATAGGACAAGTGTGGAATCTGGCTAGTCATTAATTGGTTTATTGATTGTCAATTAACCCCAGGCCACATGCTTTAAAAGTAGCTGGAAAGCCATCTCCTTCGTTCTCAGCAAACTGGAGGTGAATTGGTTGGGAATCAGGGTGAACCAGGGTGAGCAAACAAAGCAACAAATGACTAGAAATCACTGTGTGTATACCAGGATTCTTGTGTTTAGAATAGGGATTACTGTAGGGGATTCTAATCCCAACCCATGTATTTAAGTGTGTGTCAGGGAGAAGGTTCAAGCAGGGGGCAAACTTAACTTTAACTTTTTTAATTTTTTCTAACTGTTCTGAATACAAATATACTCTTTCCCAGCATGAAAAAACATAAAGGTCTCCAAATATTATTATGCTATCTTCACATGTTTTATATATTATGCTGGCTGTTAAAGTCATATACATTCTACTGTACAGTTTTAGAATACAGGAGCACTTATAACAGACTCAAAGGAACTTTATAAACAAATGTGTGTGTGTGGCTGTCACAGGCAATGGTACCCAACGCGAATAAGGCAGCGTTGCTGGATGCGCCGATATCCCCGGGATATACTTTCGGGCCGGCTGTGGAGAAGATTTTACAGTGCTCCCTTCGACAGCGCGAAGCATCTCGGCAGGTGGTTGCGCTGCTCCCTCCCCGTACTCCTCTGCGGGGTAGGTCGAGCCATTGGCAGGGCCCCAGGTGTGTACTGTCACAAGGACGGTCCCCGTGCCCACGACCCCGCTTGGTGACCTGAGGCATCGCCTACAGGCCACAGCGGCGATGGGAAACCGAGCCACTCCACAGAGCACAAGGAACGCAGGCCATGGTGCGGCTACGGAACAGCGTTCCAGGAGGCAATTCCAGGGCCATCACCCTAGGCAACTCCCTTGGAGTGCTCCGCCCCAACCTCAGCAGCCCTAGCAGGGACCCTGAAGGCTTGCGGCCTCAGACCCATCCTTTCGCCACACAACAGCTGCAATACTGGCACGCTTGCACCTCGGACACCAGGGTGCTTGCTACCATGCACAACAACCTACCCCTTCCGACAATTCGGCCTCCCAGGAGGACAGTTCTCCCCAAATGGAGCGTTGAGGCTCTCACAAAGGCCCCGTTTGAGTCTATACACTCCATAGAGTTAAACCATCTGTCTATGAAGACAGTCTTCCTCTTGAAATCGGGTCAGTGAGCTGCAGGCCCTGTCGGTGCACAGCTCCTGTATGTGTATTTGGAACGATGGCAGCAAGGTGTCACTGTGTACGAAGCGACTGTCGCATTGGATTGTGGACACAGTCTCTGCAGCATATGACAGTGCTGGCTTACCCCCACCTGGGAGAGTAGTTGCACACTCTACTAGAGGGTTGGCTACATCTTGGGTCCTCTTCAGAAGAGCCTCACTGTCTGATATATGTACGCTGGCTAGCTCAGCTATGCCGCATACATTCTCCAGATTCTACCGCTTGAATGTAGTACATCCTTCTTTGCCTTCAATAGGTACGAGGGTCCTTGAGGTTGCATGCTCGTACCGCTAACCTATGGTTAAGCGGTTCTGAAGCGTCCCTCGTATGCTACCATTCCTTCTGCCTTGTGACAGCTCTAGTATACATTTCACATAAGTAATGTTGTTGTTGGTGGTCATCTTCGAATTGAAAGGGAACATTAGGTTACTTACCATAACCCTGGTTCCCTGAAAGAGAAGACGACCACCAACCGAGAGGTTGCATTGGTCGCCTCATGGGTTCGATGCAAAAAGAGAAATGGCTTCCGTGGAATATATATTAAGTTTATGAATGATTCAGTTTGGCATCAGAGGGCAAAAGTAAAGCATTACTACTTTTGTAATTTCATGACTTTTGTAAACTATTTTTTGTAAAAATATTTTTTATATATTCTACACATGGTAATCACAACCATACCATTTTTTCCAGTGTAACAATTCATTTATGTTTTCAGTAATGCAGACAAATATATCAGCCTAAACTTCATCCTAATTTTTACTACCTTTATCAGTACCCCGCTTGTCTATACATACATATATTCTAATTCAGTCTTGGCTACGTGATTATAAACATTTTGGATGACATTTTACTGTTAATGTTATTTATTATATAAAATACCCAGATTTTACTGATTCCTCTTTGGACTCGCACACTTTCAAACTCCATGTACAGTACTATTCGTTTTTAAATCGACAAGAACATGCAGTTTTTGTAAAACAATGGTTTTATCCCTTAAACTAGGTTTGTGTACACTGTGTGACAGAGCGCGAGTGAATCCAAGTCATAAATCTCCCTCACGATCTGTGAGGGCCTTGTATAACAGCAACAGTGTGCCTTGGACTGGATGGATTGGCAATTCATTCCAGGGAAAGTCGGAAGTCGGCCATCCAGAAAGGGAGCAGAGTCAAAATACCAGAAGTCACCGCCTTAATGCGGTCAGCGATGTGGCAATCACGGATTGGAGGTAAAGCGATTGCACCCTCTACCGAAGGAGGCGTGGCTGAGGGTATATCAGGGGATGTGGCGAAGCAATCTGGTCCTTTGTTATGGTTACGGAAAGACTGCTGAAGGACTATAAACGTACCGTGAGTGTTGTATTTGTTTTGTCAGTCTAATAATTGTATTGCCAGCACCAAACCCGGACTACCCTTCACCCCTGCGCATGAGAATTGTAATTCACCGCTTTCACATAGAGCACTCACTGTGCACTTGTGATCGTGTTTGTGTGTGTTGCATGTTTATTATTTCGGGACTGAACGCCATGGTTTTAACTGTGCAATACACATTGTTGTGTAGTGCCAGTTGTTATTTATCGTTGCCAGCTGAATAAAGAGCTGTTGGATCGTGAACACTGTGTTGTGTCTTCTCATTGCTGTGCACTGCATCACCTCTACACCTGCGTACTGCAAACCACTTTGCCATAACTGTCATATGTCATTGTTTGAACACAAACTGGGCTAACTCTAGTAAAGAAAACAAAGAAATAACATTTTAAATGGTACTTTTAACTCTTAAGTCCAATACAATTGATGAACTTGCTTGACTATAATGCACAATATGTTTTGTATGGAATTTTAGCAAGGACTTACTATGGCAGGCCCCATAGTCGTACAATGCTTTTGCCACCTGATGGAAAGATATTGGTTCATCAAATCAGGAGGAATGTGATCTTGACCCAGATTATATACCTGAAGCAATCTTAGGCAGAAATGGAATAGACCTTGTATCTGAGAGTAGCCTTCGTGATTCTAGCAGTGAAGAAGACTTCTCCTTTTATTCCACAGATAAACAATTAGCTATATAACTAATATAAACAATATAATGCTAATATAAACTGAATAGTTTTTTTACAATTTGTAGGGAATATAAGTATTATTAAATGTAAAGTAGGCACACAAAAAAAATCAGTTTAGAAAATAAAAGTAACAAACTTTTCAACTTTTGTCAAAATCTTTGTTACTTTGATAGCATCAACTGGTATTTTACAAAGGTTACACATGTTCGAAGTTATACTGTAGATGTAGTAAAAATAATTCACTTTCACAGGTAGAAAAAAATAAGCTTTCTGGCATGATTCAGCTGCAAAAGACGTGGAATTTTCACAACAGGATGTGATATCAAAGCCACTAGAGAATGGTTTGAGCTTATAGGCACTCAAACCAATCTGTTCTTCTGTCAAATTAATGGTACTAGCATAAACACAGATGTAAATATAAATCTTTCACTGATTTGAAATTGATAATGGGTGTTGTCAGCATGCCTGTAGTTGATGATTACTGGGCCTAAGCACCAGCTATCCAAAAGTTGCAAATGCAATGCCTTTGAAGAGTTTCAAACTTTTGTCACGAATTATACATTTCCAAGACAACACTGCATCTGAATGTAGCCAAGATTGCCTTGTCAAAATTTGAACCATTCTAAACCGTATTATAAACGATTGTTCTTTTTTTGTGCACAGAAGTTGGTCGCTGATAGGCTTTTTCTCAATTTGTTTAAAAAAGTTATTATTTAAAAGCTAAATATGCTGTGTTGGCATTCTAAAAGCTATGTTTCTTTTAGATTTCTTATTTAAGGATCAGTTTTTTCAAACTTTTAATGTACATGATTTGGAAATAATTTAGGGTACATGTATACAATTAATAACTTTTGCAAAAATTAACGTGTTAAAAAACTGAAATATTAATTTGTGATCTCTAGGTACAGTAAGTACAATTGAAAAAAAATGTTTCCTTATGCATAACAGCTATGTGGCCTTTTAAGAGTTAAGCAGGTGTCAAATTCTCTCAAATACTGTTAAAATGGGACATAAAATTGGCATTGCTTGGCATTTAATCATTGCTCCCCATTTAATCATTTGCCCTCATCAAAAAACTGTAATGTGATTTTTTGAGTTTAATAAACATTGTGTTGATATCAAAAGTAGTAGTCTCTTTATTGATATTTTGTGTGTTAGATTGACCACAATTATTATATATTATCTGTCAAAGGTGTGCAAATGTTTGTCCAGCACTGTATAATCTATAGAAAAAACATACAAGTATGATTGTACTGAAAGTAGCTTAGGCAAGGTAGCTTACTTCACAGTTTGATCAGACTACTTAGATAATGACACTAATTTGGGGCTGATAGCGTGTTTTTCATTAGCCTCATAGTGTGTGTAGCTGCAAAAGATCATTTTTTGTTATTGTTTTTTCCCCCAAAGAAATATGCTTTCATGAAATGTGTTTCCTAATTCATGCTTTTATTATAAACCTTCACAACCCTTATCTACACAGCAAGAGCACAACAATAACACATATTTACAAAATCACAAGACAGCAGCAAACAGAAGCTAAATACTTAAGGGGCTAACATTAAGAGAAGAAATAAAAAAAAAAAAATAATAATATATGATGAAATATATTTTAAAAAAATTATGAAAAAAGAAATGAGAAATATTCTAACTATTTACAGATGCTCTTTCTATTTTAAATATAAAACCTACACATTTTGCATGGCACAAAACCCAGGGTGATCACTTTCACTATAAAACCCTTTCATGATGCCTCTTTCTCCATTGCCAGCAAATCTAGCAATGTACTCCTTAAATAAGGTGCCACACTCCAGACATCTGTGATCTCAAATTCTTTATTGAAGTCCATATGAAATTACTCCAATTCATGATACCTAGTTTAAAAAACAAACAAACAAAATGTTTTACTATATTCTCATTAATCTCAACAGCAATCACAGTGATATTTACTCCAATCCAAAGTTTTTTTTAAAATCTGTAAATCTACTGTATAGCTAGGCAAAGTGGCACTTTGTCCGGAGTTACAATGATTGTGATTACAATCAATCTGAGAGCTCTGCACACCAATGAGATCCTGAGATAGGCAGTGTACCCCTCGCTCAGCACCACCTCCAATAGTATGTCCTCTGATAAGGACTGGGGAAGCTGTGCAAAAACATGCAATATAAGGACAAACAATTATTTTTGTCAATAGTTATACACCATGTAGTGAAAGATTTAAAATTGCGTTTGTTTTACCTCAAGCAAATGTGACCTGGTGGTAGGAAAAACATTTTCCTCTAATGACCGGTCCTGAAAAATCATTCAATTAAAAAGTATATTAGCACTCTGTTACCTACATGCATCCTAGTGCTTGTTTGTAAGCTTTTCTCACAAAAAATACATTATTATCAAGACATGAATGCATACTATATCAAACATAAAACCAATATATAAAAAATTAGTAACAAACCATAGTTTCATCCTGGAGAGAGCCTATTAATTAGTGGAACCTCCTCTTTGACCCTACAAAAACTATGGGTACAAGGTGCAATATACACTGACTATCCTCCCAAAGTCAATGCATACCCTTTCATGGTTTGCAATAATGGAATGCATAAGCATTTTACATCACATTGGACCAATCAACTTAAAAATAACATTAACAATGGAATGGAATTTCTCTTAAAAACATTGATATACTGCCGTTTCTACATAAACACCTAACACACGTAATCACTGCATTAGCAATTCAGTATTGAATAAATAACACTGATTTCAGTCAACATATAGACTAAAACAATTACACTTTGTATAATAGTTCAAAATTTTAAAACAAAAACAATTTATAGATACAAGATGTACATATACAAACAGTTTTCTGAAAAAAAACACCCACTCCAAATGATGCCATCAAATAACATTACGGATTTCAGTGTTTGGGATCAATGCTACCTAACAAAAATCTTTCTAAATAAAAAAAAAACTTTATCAACTCCAAGTACCAAACTAAAAGAAGACACCCGCCATATACCACGTATAAAACTAGCTACCGATCATTTCAAACACTATATATAACATTTTTATGAAAACATTATCTCACTAACTATCATCTTACCTCTGTCATCTTGCTTCTATGGGTAATAGTAATACACACTTGGCTAAAAGTAAAAAAAACAAAAAAACAACAATAAATCTATTGCGCAATGGCCGTGTGTCTGTCGGCTACCGTGTGTCAGCTACCGTGTGGTGCAGAGATAGCCCTCTCGTGATACTGCACTACGGCCTCAATTTTCTATGTAAAAGAATCCGCTTCGGAAATTTTTTATGTCATTTTGTTGTAAAAATGTAATAGATATATCTGCAACAGTGCTAGTAGCGGTGCCATCCAAATGGTCTCTCATATTTATTACAGTGGAGCTGTTCAAAAGTAAAAATATGCAACCTAATATTATTAGCTCAAACTATATACAAGAATATATGGGAATTACCAAGATAACCGACAGAACCATTGTTATATTAAAATAACGTTTTTAGTTTTCTTGTTAAGGAATTACAAGATCGCTATGGCATACAGGTCCAACAGTACATTTATATATCATCATCAGCAGCCATTTTCAATGAAGGCCTCCCCAAGATTCTTCCACAAAAGCCTGTCTGCTGTGTCCCTCTTCCATGTTGTTCCGGCGTGTTTCCTAATTTCATCTTGCCATCTTCCTGGAGGTCTTCTTCTTGGTCGCTTTATATCTCTTGGGATCCAGTCTAGTATCTCCTTGGTCCAGTGATGGTCTGTTCTTCTTGCTACATGTCCGGCCCACTGCCAGTTCAGTTTTTTCCCTCTTATAATAACATTGCATACTTTTGTTTGCCCTCTTATCCATTCCTTTCTTTTCCTGTCTCTTCTTGTTATTCCCAACATGCATCTTGGGGTCCAGGTATCGCATCCGTAAGTTAGCACTGGCAGCACGCATTGGTCAAAGACTTTCTTCTTGAGGCATAAAGGTAGTTTCCCTTTCAGAACCATGCTTAATCTTTCAAAGGCACTCCAGCCCATTTTTGCTCTTCTGTTGCTTTCACACATTTGGTTCTCCATTGCCAAAACTAACTGTCCTAAGTATATGTAGTTATTGACTTTAATTGCCTGTGGAGTGGTATATTTATTGAACATGACTGGAGTCTTCTTCAGGTTCATTTTCAAACCCGCTTTGATGCTGGCCTTGTGTAGTTCTTGCATTCTTGTTTGTAATTCTTCTGGGCATGTTGTAAATATGAGGATGTCATCAGCAAATCATAGGTAATTCAAGTAGGCTCCATTGATCTTCAACCTACAGTTGAACGACCATATATCCTCTATAATGCACTTTCTTATTGTCTTGCAGAGCTCAATGTATTCAATCTTTGACTTCAGAGCTGCTGTTTGTTTCATTTCCCTTCTTTTCTTCATGAGGTCTTTTGTCTCTTGTGTGATCTTCTGGTCACATTTTGTACTCTGTGTTCCAGCTATGTTTTTTTTTGCTGTTTCTGCAATTACTTGCGTCACTTCCTCATAGATTTTCTGACGTGCTATCAATCTCTACTACATTATTCTTGATTCTCCTGTGGACAATGAATCAAACGCCTCCTGTTCATCCATCTGTAGTGCCTTGGTAGAAGAGAAGATTTCCACTCTTGAGTTCTAGTAGTCCTTCGTCTTACGATGTCCCACTTGATTCTTCCAAGTTCTTGTTCCAACTCTTGAAGTCTTGCTTCACCTGAAAGAGATCTGCAGTTGTATGTGGCCAGGGTCAGTGCTCCGTGGCAGCTTAAAATCGTAACCCTGTGATTCTTACCACCCTCTGCCTTCATACCTAACCGGCCGCTGCCTTGGTCGGCGGCAATCCAGCCTCCGGGGAATGATGGCCAAGTTTTTGTCTGTGATTTCATCATGGGGCGGTTGGCCATAACTCAACATGCTGGCCAGGCAGGTTGGTGAGTGCCCCTTCCACTTTGGCCTAGTAAGTTACTCAAGCTTTCACAGCGTGGTTGAACCTGCCAGATTTAGGGAACCCTGCTGTACTTCATCTTGAGAACCTGTTGTCACTCTCCTGAGGCAGTGGAAGTTGGACTTTTGGAGGGATATATATATATAGAACAGTTATCATCCCAGATAATACTGAAACTACAAGTTTCCAAAGGGCCTGGACCCTGGGGCATTCCCAAAACATATTTCAAGTTTTTATAATTTTCTTTTTTAAACATGTTTTGGCTTACAACAATTTAATTATGTAGCCATCTAAAATTACACTGAATGAATGGCGATTTGTGTTCTAGTTATATTGCCACCTGTCAGATTAAAAATGTTCTTTGTTATATTGTAAGTGGAAACAGTAGCTTTTAGTCGAGTTTCGCTGAGAACAAAAAAAAGATACATCATTGTCGTTTTCACCTTGCAATCCTGTCTCCTTTTGTTTTTGTTTTATTCAGTCTGTAAGTCGTAATTATCCGCTCGAACCCTACAATCCTTTTTGCTTTACCCACAAACGTCGCCCCACACTCCCTCACAAAAAAATAAATAAATAAATAAATAAATAAATAAAATATTGCGGTAGGATATTTAAATTCATCTATACCCTTATTGTTCATTTCACATTTGTACATGGAGATTTTATAAATATATTAAACAGATCTGCACAAGAAAAGTGAAATACATGTTTATTTAACATTCTTTCCAATTCAATAACACCCACTTTCGTACATACAGTATTAATCAGGGACTAGTCTTTGAAGTGAGTAACTACACAATACAATTAAATACTAGGATTCATCATAGAATATTTTCCAATTATTATTATTTATTTATGCATGTATTTATTTTCATTTCAGGATTAGCACTGTTAGACAGGCAGGTAATTGAAGAACATCACAGTATTGAAGAAGTTCTGCAGGGTAATCACAATCATGGTACAGACATGCTTAAACTACATAAATAATAAATATTATTATTTATTTATTTATTTCTTAGCAGACACCCTTATCCAGGGCGACTTACTGTGATATGTTGTAACAATTGTATCACATTACAAAATATCACATTTTAAAAGCATCACATTACAGATAAGAGCAGTTGTAAAGTACAATAAAATCAGTAGCAAAAGATCAAATTCAAATAAGAGTAAAAAATAGAGAATACAGTAAATAATTAAATGTAAGAGTGGTCTTGACTAAGAGCAGTTAACTTATATTAAAAAATATTTGCTTACATGAGTAAAGTCCAGTACGAGCATGTAGTAAGTACGATAAATGGATGAGAATGATTTCAAATAAGAGCAATTACAAAAAACGTGAATATGGATACCTATACTGTAAGAGTAAAGTCAAATACAAGATACAGGAAATAGTTATAATTAAGAGCAGTCGTAGTATACGGCAAGATATGGAACAGTTCAGTGCAAGTACAAGCTGATGCAAGTACTAGTACAATTGGGTGCCATATAGTCCAGTGTAGTTGAGTGTTGTGAGGTTTACAGATGCTGTCTGAACAGGTGTGTCTTGAGGAGGCGCTGGAAGGTGGTCAGGGACTGAGCAGTCCTGATATCCATGGGTAGGTCGTTCCACCACTGAGGGGCAAGGGTGAAGAAGGAGCGGGCTCTGGAAATGGGGGAGCGGAGGGGTGGGTACAGCTAATCTGCCGGTGGTGGAGGAGCAGAGGGGGCGAGAGGGGGTGTAGGGAGAAATGAGGGAGTCTGGAGAGTCTGGAGATAGGAGGGAGCAGAGAGGTGAAGACAGCGATAGACGAGTACAAGAGTTTAGAATTGGATGCGAGCAGCAATAGGGAGCCAGTGTGATAGGGAGCCAAATATTCAATAATTACAATGAGGTTGTACATATCTTTGAAACAATCAAGTAGATTAAATTGCCCCACTATGTAAACTGCCTGCAAGCATGTGCATCACTTGTCAAATATAGGAATTTATCATTTTAATTTAATCATGGTATATATATTTTTTTATTGCCATAGGCAATACATAGGTAACATTATAGTTCAGTGGTCTTAATCAAGATGTCTGATGAAATGTTTATTCTGTATATAACGTAGAGTGAGCCTGTGCTGTTCAAAGAGTTGAATCACAAAGGTTCAGCTGGAGGGTTAAAAGCCATACCTTTTCATACCATAACGTTTTCAGTTCACAATTATGATTAAGACCATGAGGCAGATGATGTAAACCCAAATGACAATACAGAGGAGAATGAGGAAGACGTTTCATATGCTGAAGCAGATGATGAACAGGAGGATACAGTAACATTTTTATGTATACTATGCAATGTTTTCATACATATCACCCTAATGCCCCCCATAACTGGGGACTAACTGTGCGTTTACACTGCCATTTTTGATCAGGTTTGGATGCTATCGATGTATTTTTTTTTTGTAAAGGTGTACATTTAACACTTTGTTAATCATGGTTGAATGCAATATTGTCTTGATTTTCATCCATACTGACAATTTAAGGTGGTGACCTGAAATACAGTGTAGTTGGAGGCTAAATAAAAAAGTAATAAAGCATATACATGGAAAACAGGGGGCGGTTAAGTTATGACATCTTATGGTTTCTCCTCAGGTGCATCATTTGAGCAATGCTTGGGGCATTTATTCCTTACATCATGCGTCTGCAGGAGGGTTACTTCGCCCACTGTCCATCCTATGGTGGAGAGGTTTTTGTTTGTGGAGAAGTTTATGCAGACATGCCTCAAGCCAATTACTGTGCAAGCTGTCTGTCTCCTGCGGCAAATAAAAGGTAAAGTATATGTACGTGAAGTAGATTGTAGAATCTCACTTGTTGAGAGAAGTCTGTGACACAGATGTTGAGTCAGATTATAGCTGTGGTTCTGAAACTTTTTTGTTCGCGGACCACCAGAATTTTTGGGGGGGATCATGGCGGACCACACACTGCATATTTCTTCTTGTTATTCTAGACGTAGTTTTGGCTTAAGAGTGTGCTTGCAGATGCTGATGCAGCCAAGATAGCCTCTCAGTGGACAAAGGGTTAAAAAAATAAATACCACCTTAACAAATATGTCAGGATGGGTGTCGTGGAAAGGAAAGCCAAAGAAACAGAAACTGGCACCTTGTACAATCCCCAAAGTAATGATAGCGCCCCATATTCAGGTATGTACATATATGTGTGTTTTGTTGCTGTGCCAGACATATTTTATTTGGAGTTTGTTAAATGACAGTATTATCCTTAATGGGTTTTGAAAACTTTGCCGATTTTTTTTTTTATTGCAGACAAGAATACACCATTGCCATCTAGATGCACTTGTGGTGGGAAGGCTCCAGTTCAGTTCTAAAACAGCGGTACAGAAATTACTGAAAAATGTAATTCATGCCATTGAGAAACCTCACTGGTTTAAACAGGTAAAACGAATATCTTTAATACCCTCTGTCCTTTGCAGTCTTGCCTGTTATGTAATTTTAAAAATGTAAATTCAATTTCCTGACTAAATAGTGGAAAATATAATACCTAAAGTCATTTAAACCAAAACGCAAACTAATTTTTTGTACTGTTAGCTGTGTTGTAGCTAAATCCAGTGAATTATATATATATATATATATATATATATATATATATATATATATATATATATATATACAGTACTGTGCAAAAGTTTTAGGCAGGTGTGAAAAAATGCTGTAAAGTAAGAATGCTTTCAAAAATAGACATGTTAATAGATTATATTTATCAATTAACTAAATGCAAAGTGAGTGAACAGAAGAAAAATCTATATCAAATCCATATTTGGTGTGACCACCCTTTGCCTTCAAAACAGCATCAAGCATCAATTCTTGTAGGTACACTTGCACACAGTTTTTGAAGGAACTCGACAGGTAGGTTGGCCCAAACATCTTGGAGAACTAACCACAGTTCTTCTGTGGATTTAGGCAGCCTCAGTTGCTTCTCTCTCTTCATGTAATCCCAGACAGACTCGATGATGTTGAGACCAGGGCTCTGTGGGGCCATACCATCACTTCCAGGACTCTTGTTCTTCTTTACGCTGAAGATAGTTCTTAATAACTTTCGCTGTATGTTTGGGGTCGTTGTCATGCTGCAGAATAAATTTGGGGCCAATCAGATGCCTCCCTGATGGTATTGCATGATGGATAAGTATCTGCCTGTACTTCTAAGCATTGAGGAGACCATTAATTCTGACCAAATCCCCAACTCCATTTGCATAAATGCAGCCCCAAACTTGCAAGGAACCTCCACCATGCTTCACTGTTGCCTGCAGACACTCATTCGTGTACGCTCTCCAGCCCTTCGGGCGAACAAACTGCCTTCTGCTACAGCCAAATATTTCAAATTTTGACTCATCAGTCCAGAGCACCTGCTGCCATTTTTCTGCACCCCAGTTCCTGTGTTTTCGTGCATAGTTGAGTCGCTTGGCCTTGTTTCCACGTCGGAGGTATGGCTTTTTGGCCGCAAGTCTTCCATGAAGGCCACTTCTGACCAGACTTCTCCGGACAGTAGATGGGTGTACCAGGGTCCCACTGTTTTCTGCCAGTTCTGAGCTGATGGCACTGCTGGACATCTTCCGATTGCTAAGGGAAGTAAGCATGATGTGTCTTTCATCTGCTGCAGTAAGTTTCCTTGGCCGACCACTGCGTCTACGGTCCTCAACGTTGCCCGTTTCTTTGTGCTTCTTCAAAAGAGCTTGGACAGCACATCTGGAAACCCCTGTCTGCCTTGAAATTCTGCCTGGGAGAGACCTTGCTGATGCAGTATAACTACCTTGTGTCTTGTTGCTGTGCTCAGTCTTGCCATGGTGTATGACTTTTGACAGTAAACTGTCTTCAGCAACCTCACCTTGTTAGCTGAGTTTGGCTGTTCCTCACCCAGTTTTATTCCTCCTACACAACTGTTTCTGTTTCAGTTAATGATTGTGTTTCAACCTACATATTGAATTGATGATCATTAGCACCTGTTTGGTATAATTGTTTAATCATACACCTGACTATATGCCTACAAAATCCCTGACTTTGTGCAAGTGTACCTAGAAGAATTGATGCTGTTTTGAAGGCAAAGGGTTGTCACACCAAATATGGATTTGATTTAGATTTTTCTTCTGTTCACTCACTTTGCATTTAGTTAATTGATAAATATAAACTATTAACATGTCTATTTTTGAAAGCATTCTTACTTTACAGCATTTTTTCACACCTGCCTAAAACTTTTGCACAGTACTGTATATATATATAGTATATATATACAGTATATATATACACACACACAGTACACCCTCGCTATAACACCTTTGGCTATAACGAACCTGGCCCCTGGACCCAAAATAAAAAAAAAAAAATGATCATATAAACACACACTGTCAACGTCCCGGTCTGTACGCACAGGATGCCACCTCCGCAGTGAAGTCAATTCTTTCGTCTTAATAAGTAATACGCACTGTGTAACTATGCCTCCAAAGCTGGAAACCACATAGATCGTTTGAAAAAAGCAGTAACGCAGGCATATCTCTGTCGTGAATATAGGTTGTCAAAAAACACTCTGTTTTTTGGCTTGTTCAGCAACCATGTGGCAAAGCAAAATTGATTAAAGAAAACAACAACAAACAAAAACTTGAGGATCTGATGAACTTTTCATGACGGGTTGATTTGGAATAAAAGCTCAGTTTTGGATTCTGGCATGTTGGATTAAGATTTGTTACACTTTGAAACGATTCATGTCAGATTGATTTTGAATAAAAGTTCAGCTTCAATTTGGGATTCGGGCTTCAAATCTCACTTCAGAAATTCAGTTTCAGGGTTCATTTCATTAACCGACCCAGTCATGAAAAAAAGGACGTTGGTTAGTAATCTTGGTAAATCAATAATACGTCATAATAACAATAAAGAATAAGTTACATGACATTCAGTTGCTCTTACAATATATTAAAAATAAAAAGTGAGAACATTTAAATGAACCAAACTTTCTGTGACATTCCTTGTCATATCAGCAAACTGTTTTCTGCTTTCACAAACAAGCAGGGGAACTGCACTATATTCTTCAAAACTGTCATTCTCCACCTCAGTGAGGCCAACAAGATAAACAGACTTCTTCATTCGCCCACTTGGACATATATGACTGCATTTGGCAGATGGTGCCCTCCCATATAAATCTTGTACTAAACTGCAAAGTACATTAATCTCTCGCCAGCAAGGCTTAATTGTGTTAAGGTTTGCTGTGATTTACCCTGAGAACCCCACCATAGTGCAAAATGATGGATTCCTGAAGTCAAACAACTGTAATATTAGGCTAATAATAGTGAATGCCCTTGGCATTATGACCAATATAGTATTTTTTAAACAAAAACCTTAGGTGTCATGAAGCTGTTGTCAAAAGATGAATACAATCAATTTAAAACCAATTAGACAACTCATGTTCCACTGGGGTTTCCAAACATCTGTTCTGAAAAAAATAATAGTGAAGGGCCATAAGTGTATCTCTCCTTCGTGTTTTAGAGCTGTCATTGACAGAGGGGTAAAAATAACAATGTCCCAGATATGGAGAAACTGGGCCAACTGGTTCAAATATATGTCTCTCTCCCTCAACCCCCAGCTCAATCTTCAGCAAAGAAAGATTGGACATTTAGTGTATGAAAACTCTTCCTGTTTTACTTCTTTATATAAACCTTTTGATAGCTAAACTGAGCTATTTTTTTTTACCACAGCTGTTAAAACATTGTGGCCTTAAACTGTCAAAATAACCATAATTTAGTGGAATAAACAGAAGGTTAAATGCAACCAGATAGAATACATATCCACCATTCATTTATTATGTGCTCCTGGACATCTGGCAAAACCTAGACCAATGTGTGATACACAGCCTTATAGATTATATTGTCCACTAATGCAATATAGAAGTGGAACTACCTGACACTAACACAATTTTCCAAAATATTTGTCCAGCACAACAATAGCTCTTCAAAGTGGGGTGTTCAAAGTGTTTTGCCTAGGGCCTTAACCTGTAACTGATACATTATGAAATCTGCTAAATAAATCTCTGCATGTATAGTATCTGAAAAAATGAGAAAATTCACTGTATTAGTTTGTAGTAGTGACATACATTTAACGCATAAACTGTCAATGAAGGTTGCATTAAATAGTTTTGGTCATTTGTTTACTAGTCATTTACTGTTGTGTTGTTTTTCTGAGCAACTGATATATTTTTGTTTCTGATATATATATATATATATAACAGGGTGTCCATATAAGTCGAATATACGGACGCCTTGGGGTGTTGTGCAATACAAGGCGAAGCCGAGTGCCTCCAACCCCCAAGAAGTCCATATGTTGGACATATATGGACACCCTGAAGGGCCAGATTGTATTTATAATTCAGGTTAAAAGGTGGATTTTGAAAAAAAAAAAAGCAGCAGAAATCATTTTTTGGGCAAAAAATGTTTTTTTTTTAAAATTAAATATCCTTGCGCTAATAAAGAGCCCAAAAAAGTAGTCCAATTTATAACTTTGAACTACTTAAGATGTGCATTTTCTACAGTTGAGACATCTATTTCAATTGGTTTCTGTTTTAGCCAGTCCTGAAAGACAGTGAATTTTTTGGTATTTTTTTTTCCACTTTTGCTATCTTCCAGTTGATTTAATTGTTCTTCATCCAAATCGGCTTGTCTACTTACTACTTACTCCATTTTGTAGGTACTGTGACTCTGTAACGGTAACTGTAAACAAGATGTCTACCGGTACTGTAAATTCTGTGAGGCAGCGCAGTGATTTCTAATATGCGATAAAGCTTCATCTGTCCATATCCATCCACTATACGGACCAATCACATTGCTTGTTTCACATTCCATTGCCAAACCTGGATTATATATATATATATATCTATATATATATATACAGTGCCTTGCAAAAGTATTCAGACCCCTGACCAATTCTCTCATATTACTGAATTACAAATGGTACATTGAAATTTCGTTCTGTTTGATATTTTATTTTAAAACACTGAAACTTAAAATCAATTATTGTAAGGTGACATTGGTTTTATGTTGGGAAATATTTTTAAGAAAAATAAAAAACTGAAATATCTTGCTTGCATAAGTATTCAACCCCCACACATTAATATTTGGTAGAGCCACCTAAATAACAGCTTTAAGTCTTTTGGGGTAAGTATGTACCAGCTTTGCACACAGTGTCGGAGTGATTTTGGCCCATTCTTCTTGGCAGATTTGTTCCAGGTTGTTCAAGTTGGTTGGACGACGCTTGTGGACCTCAATTTTCAAATAGTGCCACAGATTCTCAAAGGGATTGAGATCAGGACTGGGCCACTGTAGGACATTCACCTTTTTGTTCTTGAGCCACTCCAATGTTGCTTTGGCCTTGTGCTTGGGATCATTGGCCTGCTGAAAGGTGAATTTCCTCCCAAGCTTCAGTTTTTAGCGGACTGAAGCAGGTTCTCTTGCAGTATTTCCCTGTATTTTGCTCCATCCATTCTTCCTTCAATTTTAACAAGATGCCCAGTCCCTGCTGATGAGAAGCATCCCCACAGCATGATGCTGCCACCACCATACTTCACTGTAGGGATGGTGTGTCTTGAGGCATGGGCAGTGTTAGGTTTGCGCCACACATAGCGCTTTGAGTTTTGGCCAATAAGCTCTATCTTGGTCTCATCTGACCACAAAACCTTTTCCCACATCGCAGCTGGTTCACTCTCATGTTTTCTGGCAAACTCCAGACGTGCTTTCAGATGGTACTTTTTGAGTAACGGCTTCTTTCTTGCCACCCTCCCATACAGGCCAGTGTTATGCAGAGCTCTTGATATGGTTGACTGGTGCACCATTACTCCCCTCCCAGCCACTGAACTCTGTAGCTCCTTCAAAGTGATTGTTGGCCTCTCTGTGGCTTCTCTCACAAGTCTCCTTCTTGTTTGAGCGCTGAGTTTTGAGGGACGGCCTTTTCTTGGCAGTGCCTGGGTGGTGTGATGCAGCTTCCACTTCCTGATTATTGATCCAACTGTGCTCACTGGGATATCCAAACACTTGGATATTATTTTGTACCCTTTCCCTAATCTATGCATTTTTATTACTTTATCTCTAACTTGTGTAGAATGCTCTTTGGTCTTCATTTTCCTTCAGATTCACAGCCTGACCAATGATCCTTTAACAGTGGGGTTTTTATCCAGAAAATGTGACAGCAACTTTAATGGTTCACAGGTAAGGTAATTGTGTCCTCGTTAGGGCAATTTCTTTCATCGGTGTAAACTGGGAGCTTCCACAGCACAGGGGTTGAATACTTATGCAAGCAAGATATTTCAGTTTTTTATTTTTCTTAAAAATATTTCCCAACATAAAACCAATGTCACCTTACAATAATTGATTTTGAGTTTCAGTGTTTTAAAATAAAATATCAAACAGAACGAAATTTCAATGTACCATTTGTAATTCAGTAATATGAGAGAATTGGTCAGGGGTCTGAATACTTTTGCAAGGCACTTGTATATATATATATATATATATATATATATATATATATATATATATATATATATATATATATATATATATATATACTGGCTTAACCTGGTAATGTAATGTTTTTATTTAGTTTGAATTGAGTGTCTTTAAACATTTGGCAAATCATTGTAATACAGATTGGTAAATGCACATTTTGTTTTTGAAAAATGTGTTAGCTATAATTGGTGTTGTAGCCACTGCCAAGACATCTGGGTTTTTTGTGTGTGGGACTCATACTTTTGAGAGATATTTTTAATTCTGTGTGTCAGATCTGCTCTTTTGCTCATACAGACCGCAAAAGTAGGCTAAATCGTTCGAATGCAATTTCTTATGCGCACCTCATGCTGCTGGCTATTTGGAATTGAAAGTGACATCAAAACAACAATGTAAATGTTGCTAAAGTATAGCATCCACATCAAAGGCAGTTTTATGGATTTGCGGTAGCAATCTGTTATCTCAAGCTTAAGATGTTTTAACAAGTGTTAAATACTGACAGTGGAGCCTGTTATCAGCACTATACCATGGGGTCACCAAATGAGAGCCTATCACTGCTGCAATAAAAATGAAAGTGACGTTGCCTTTTGATAGGCTATAAGTGTGCAAATGGATAACAGATATTTCTGTTTTGTGTGGGTTAGCTTTTTTAAAATAAGCATATAAATAAACATATACCAAATACAATTACTATTCTTTTCATAGATAATAAAATACAACTTCAAAGATTATACAGTATCAAACAGAGGTCTGCTCGGGCCTAAATTTAAAACCAGATCCGAACCCGACCAAACAAAATCCGAAACCGTCTGAGTCCCAGACCTTTGAAATATTTGCATACTCGACCCGACCATCTCCACAAATATATTCCTAACATACGTTATTGCCTCTAAGTACCTTCAGTGTAGAGTATTCCTGTGGTTTCCAATTAAAACGTATATAGATAATTAAAAAATCACTCTCAATTAATCACATCTCATTTACTTCCTTTCCTAGTAATCCAACACCGCGTGGTTTAAAAGAAGACAACAACAGGCTTCTTAAGAACTTTGTTACCATAAATAGCCACACAGAAGATGCTCTTGCAAATTTGCACTCATTTTGGACAAGCCTATATCATATCAAACCGCTAAATTAACATTCAACAACAGATATTACACCACGACTATGGCTTTTAAAACAGCTACAGGTCGAATACATCACTTTTCAGTGTGCCGCTGCAGAGATTAATTTCCTGTCTTTTTGCTGTCTTATTTCAGTAATATTTAGCAAAATTTGCATTGTACAAAGCCACATTTTTATTATCGCTGAATACAACAATGTCGTAATTTTTCTAAACAGTGGATTTAGACATACCCTTTCCAGCAATGGAACGTTCCACTGCTACACGTTCTCCTGTTGATATTTTTTTTGTTTTACTCCATCAGCCTATATACCAGGGGTTGCCATTCCTGGTCCTGGAGAGCCGCAGTGTCTTCTGGTTTTCGTTCCACCCGAGTGGTAACTTATGGTGCATGGCGAGTGGTTTTTCAAAAATCGTGAAGCAGGAAGTGAATTTTAGGAAGCACTTGCACATAGAGGAAGAAAAAATACTCACTTAAAATTATAAAACACCATAATCCACTCACTGATAACACTGACCCAACCCGACCCGACACTTATGCCTCTTTTTGACTGTACAACCGAGCAGCGCCAGCACCGTACCGAGCCCTCACGGTGCGGTTCAGAGGAGCCTTGGTTGTTTTTCCACTGCAGAGCTGAGCTGTGCTACTGAGGTCACAGGTGACGAAAGACAGTTGTTATTATTTATTGTTATTAATTAACTCAGTTTGACAAAAGATGAGCAAACAATATGCTTAACTTTTTGTGTAGTTTGATGACAAATTTTCGTAGTTACACAGCTTATAGGGAGGTCACACAAAGAATCTAACATAGAAGATGGCGGTTACACTAAGACCACTGGAGGACTCAAACATAGTCCAAAGGGGTTAACTGTTTTTTTGTGTGTGTGTGTGTGTTTCATTTTGTAGCATGTTGGACATTAGAACCATGTAGAATGCAGTTGTTAGGAACCCCTTTAAAAATGGACTCGGTAGCTAGGTTGGGAATGGTGAATGCTGGGTCTGTTTCTGTTTTCCGGGGTCATTCTTAAATACAAGCTGATCAGGTAAGCCGGTTGCACCGCGGCCCGTTTGGTTTTTGAATTTATGTTTTTAAATCTCTGTTTGTTTCTAAACCTGTGTGTGGTCATTTGTAGGGTTTGAGCTGTGCGAGATTTTTTCAACTAGTTGTATGCATATTCATAGCTACCCGAGGTATATGTTTGTTTTCTTTGTAAAATTCGCTTTCATTATTTTGTTTTCTGCTGGTTTAAATTATTATTGTTCTTATAGGTATTTTGTAGAGGAAACTGCAGGGAGTTGTCTTGTTTTAAAGAACACAACAGTCTGCCCGAGGTATTTTTTTTTTAAATTTTATTTTGCTAGTGTTTTGTTTTAAAGTTGCATCTTATGTGCTCACTGTTTTTGTTTCTTGTCTTTTAGGATGTGATTGCCGATTATTGTTTATTATTATGTGTTTATTCCTGAGTACTGTTTATTGATTTGTGACTACCGATTCTCTCTCTCTCTCTCTTTCTTCATTTATTGGCGTTATTGTTTGTTTACAATTAGGCCTACTGATTGTCCTCTTTACTTAAACCGGCTTTTTATCTTTTAAATATAAATGTTAGGGGGCGTGCCGGGACCCTTAATTGCTGCCTATCATTACCAATCTCCTATTTAAATCCTAATAACACACACCTTCCTTGTCTAGTGTTTTTCGTTTTGTAGCAAACGTTCAGACTCCGTTATTCATGCTTCAGCTTAAAGTCTTCGCTAATATCTAAACTCTCACTCCTTTCACTGCAGGTCACTTCTCTGCACAGCACTGCCAAGATATTATCAACTATTTTCCTACCTACTCAGGTGATTCTTCTCATCATTCAGCTTCTCTATTTGGCTGCAGGAGCTCCAATATTAGTCTTTCCTGCTGTAGCCAGTCTCCAGCCCAGCAACAGCGCCGTTCAAAGCGCAGCTCCATTACTCAACTTTATCCGCGTCTTCATTCGACAGACTGGACCTCCATTAAAACTTTTAAAGCCCCGTCGATAAGACATTGCCATCCCTGTTGTCAGTGATTGTCTGGCCTTCGCTCTATTTATATCTACCACAAAGCTTTGTCCTGTGTTCTGCAGCAGTGCGGCTGTATTAGAAAGGAACAGGTTGTTAAAAACAGACTGCCCACTGAATTTGTCTTCACTCCTCGCCTGCAATCAGGTGCCCCTCCCCTGCTCCCCACTCAGCACCCGCTCCCACAGAGCCAGCACAATTTACCGTTCCACCAGAAGATCCTGTCCTGGACCTCCATCAGGTATGTCCAATGTTTTAAAGACCTGTCCAGCCCATTACAAACTCTATTTCAACAAGCGGCAGCATGTGATTGTGACGGTTCATATAACATGCTCCAATGACACTGCTGTACTGCAACTCCTTTCCACTGGCGCCTCACAGACCATGGTTACCACGGCAACGCCTCATCGAGTGACTACTGGGAATGGTAAGCTTCAACAGGCACGGCGAGCCTGAGCCTCAGTACTGCAATCTTCTGGCTTCTTGCTGCTGTGCTTTCACAACCGGCGAGAGCGAGTCCAACTCACCGAATTGTGACATCTAAATACTGCAGGCTCGTCTTGTACGTTAACTCATTTATATACATGACTAACTATTCAAAAAACATGCATCAAATGTATTTATTATTCAAAACTAAAAAGAATATGCAAATGTTTTATAATAGACAAGGATTTTAATCACAATACCCAAATATATTCTACCCTGCTTCACTGAAGCCAATGGTTTGAATTCCAATTGCAACCTCTAGACGGCAGTATAACACCACAAGTTATACATATTCGAAGCTGGTTTGCTATCGCTGTGAATCTCGCACATTCCATTCCTGCAGTTCTTTGTTACTCCGAGGGATTCTCAAGAGTCCCCTCCTGACCAAATCAAGCCACGCGCTTATTGGTTTTCCGAGACGCTCAGAATCCACCATCACATTAACTTCCAGCTTCCGAACATCAAGCATCCATTCCTGCAACCTCTTCCTGTTCCCGGATTCACACTAACCCATCTGGCTCTGCTCCTCCAAACCGACTTCATCAAGGCACTTCATTCAACTTTCATAGTCATCAGTTCATTCAACAGAGCCGTCACAGATATGGAAACCATGTCCTACAATCATTGACGTTTCAGTGTCTTCCTACCCCGCAATGGACAATACACTCATAGACTGCTCCTGATCAAATCAATAGGTTTTGCAGCAGCCTCAGATCTTTGTATTCTTCATCTCTGCCCAAAGCCAGCCCCATCTCCGGCTCCAGCTAAACCGCCTTAACACTCAAAGACCAATATCCACCGCATACAGAAGATCTCAGCTCTCTACAGCAGGCCACTGCACACTCTGACAGCACTCCATCGCTTACTTCCTCAGATATCTGCACCGTTCTACAGATCCTGTCCTTTACTGTTAATTGCTCCTCACTACAGCAGATCTTGGCTCCCTCTTCAGATCGGCTCATCATTGTAGTATGCAAAAGTTGTTTTAGTTCAATGTTTAAATCTACAACTGCCCTCCTCCAGTGCTTCCAACACTCCAGCATTCCTCCAATACCCAGATCGTGGCAGCCATCTCCGTAGTCAAGGCCAACGCTAATCCCCATCTAATCAAATAATACAGGGCGCTTGACTTCCTCAGCAATCTAGTCATATGTCTGCTCATCCTCTCAAATACTAAAAGCATTAGTACATGGTGAGAGACGTGGTATGAGACCGGAAAACTGTCTTGATTATGAGTTAAGGAGTTCCACTATTAGGAGAATGACTGGAGTTATGAAACCCAAATCTTAAACAAAACGAACAGACACTAACAAACAGGGACGAACAAACACGGTGAGCACAAACAACTATCAATTTACTTGAGTTTACTTCTCTCCACACCCGTTCTCCACTCACCGAACACACCACCCCGAGTGAGTGAAAACATGCTGCTTTTATGCAGTTGTACAGAGACTCGATTGCTAGTCAATCATTCAATTGGAATCTCGGTACAACTGCACGTGAATAAATTAAAGTGCACTTCCCGTGTTCACATACTAATACTTTAAATGCACGTGATGTGATGTGCCATCCTCGTGCCTAAATACAAATATACAATTTAAACACTCGTGTTACACAGACCCGTTTATATCCCGTGTACCAATGACTATACACCAACATTAAAACACAACACATAACACAAAATACACACAGGGGCGGGCACTTTGCCACAACCCCTCATTCATTTAGGATAGGAGCAGCAACCTCAGAAGCTGGCACAAACAGTCAGTCCCCACCTAATCAAGAGTATGGGGTGCTGGACTTCATCACCAGTAGATACATACATTCACCCATCTCCCACCAACATTGCCACAGCCCATCAGAAAATTGTTAGCATGCCCAAAGTAGGGGCTACCAGAGGTTTTTCCCCTTTTAGAAGGGGTTGTTTTCCTCTCCACTGAGCAGCAGGTAAACACATAAACCATTACACACTAACCCTTCTACCCCCTCTTTGTCTTGTATGTCATGTCATCCTTGAATATATGTTATGCATTGGCACATGCTCTGTTGTCTGTCTCACGGTGAGGTTCTGCGTGGAGCTGGGGGTCCATTCCTTGAGGGGTAAGTGAGCCTCACTTCCCCAACCTTAGGCAAGCTGCGCTTCCTCAACCTTATTTAAGGGAGGTTCTCACCGCATGAGTCAGAGGGGACCCCCGGCCACACTATCCTTTCACAGCTCATGCGCTTATATAACCTCATCTTAGTGAGGCTCTAACCTATATTTTACATTTCGGGACGTGGCCCGCTTTAATCTCTCAGTGCTTGAGTCCCAACTAACCCATCTATTCTTGTTCTTTACAGGTTCTCATGGGACGCTCCTCCGCTCCCGGCTTCGGAGACCGCAGTCTCACCTCATTCGAGGGCAGCACCACATCGATCAAGGAACCCCTTTTACTATTTCCTTTCAGGTCTCCGCGAGATGGCTCTGTTGCAGCAGAGTTTTTCAGATCCCCGGGGCCGCAGCCTTCAAGACCAAGCCCTCTCCTCCGCAGAGGACGGCTCTCTGGTGGGGGATCTCTTTTCTATACAGGCCGCAGTCTGTTCAGAAGTTCGGGCTGCAGTCCTCTTCTCTAAAGTCGGGTCCCTTCGCCTGTTACTGTCGCACTAACACCTCCTTTCTGCCTTCTCTGTCCTGGCAGACACCCTGTGAACTCTTCTTTCTATTATACACCTTGTGTTTTCAGTTGGTGTAAATTATTGAATTATTATATGTCTTTACAACAAAGTGCAACTCTACCACTGTTTGCACAGACGATATAGACGCAGGGCATAGTCACGTTTAGATTTTTATTTCGGGATTTTAATTTGTTTGCACATTTATTTTGCGATTCTGGTTAATTTTGCACTTTGTATTTTTGTGGTTTATATTTAATTCATTTTTCACATTTTTATTACCACATATTTTTATTATATGTATTTATAAGTTCCATTTATGTTATATATTAAGTTGCATATCCTTAAAAACACATGTTTTCTATAATATTAATTCACATATACCGGTAGCTGACTTCTGTTTTAAACTTGAAATTTCAAAATTGTGTCATCCTGGTTTTATAGGAGTGGTTCTCTTAGTACTAAGCCCTCACGTCAGAATTTAGAAAATAAGCAAACCGAAATCTTCAGATTGGATTTTTTTTTTAAAATCCCCGCAAACAAATAAGAACACATGCAGACTGCAGAAACATTTACACGTGTCCTCTGAACACTATTAGAAATGACACGGCAACATTGTAATGTTTTGAACAAAGTTGTTACTGAAGCAAGTATTAACATTACATTGTAACATTCTGTTTTGAACTGAACGATTACATGTTCAAAATATACCAAACTGTTGAAAACAATGTATAGCGCTGTATAGCCAACTTTTTCTTTGGTGTCTGCATGTTTATTTCCCGTTACCGACAAAGTGCTTGCTTTTATTATTATTATTATTATTATTATTATTATTATTATTATTATTATTATTATTATGTATTAATGTATTTATTTATTGGCTTCTGCCGTCACCCAAGACGACTTAAAGCTGTCACATTAAAAAAAAAAAAAATCACAATACAGTTAACTTTTACATTAGCTGGTGCTTTTATCTTATAATAATATTACACAAATAGAAGAGACAGATTTTGCATACGTCGGCTATACACTATTTATATATTTTATTTACACTTTAATAACAAAAAATAAGACTACCTAATCAATGTAGTACAATCAGCTCTTCTTTGTGCATCTCGTACGCACAGCAACCTCTACCAATAAATCCGCTATTATCCTTGGAGGAGTTAAACGTTCTGCTTTATTGACTTAGATGAAGCCAGTTGAAGCAGGTGTAACTTTCGTTGTCTAAACTACTGTTTTACGACATCTACATACTCTGAAAATCGCACGTAAAAATGTTAATGAGGTAAAAAAAAAAAAAGAATAGACGCCATTAGACGACAATAGATGACTAAGTGCATCAGGTGAACATTTTAGAGGCTTTAGAAAATCGCTCTTACGCGAGACCCCCGTCCAAACATCGAAAACGCTGAGTTACACACGTCTAAAGTCCTTAGTCGTCTTTGAAAATCTACCCGACAGTGTTTATATTTTTTGTACATGTTGTACTATTCAATAAAACTCCTTTGTAAAAGCAATTTTATACTGCACTTGTGACTATTGACAGGGCTTGTACGAGGGAACCCATATCTTGGTCACTTGGCCCCTACCTCTACATAAACAAGGGGTGGCGTAGTTTTTGGGGTATATTTGACTACAATTTAAATTAGGTTATTTAACTCTAAATTTCCCCTGCCCAAATCACGGCCAATGACACAATTGCAATGATTTTTAGGTGTTATTTTATTGGTTGGTTTTGTGTTTGTTAAAAAAAAAAAGCGTTTGATTAATTAGACTGGATTTAGCGTCCTAAACCAGAGATCAAGAATCCAACACTGTATTTCTATTGGCTGCTCTATGTGACATACCAATCGTTAGGGGTGATGAAATACAGTGGGAAGTTACAAAAATGTGTATTGATGTTGAATTATAAGCTTCACAGTCTGCCTCAGCCAATCAGGTCCCAAGAAGACCAGTCATTATCCCATATTAGATGACTGGAAAAGCCTAGAATTATGGAACTGTTTAAAAAAAAAAAAAAAAAAAAAAAATTAGCTCCATATTGTAGTAACCAGCATGGCCACATTATTAAAAACAGGCCTCTTGCAGTGTCAGGTTGTTTGAAAATCTTGGTGATTTAGTAGCATGTCCAAATGAACCGCTGGAAAAATATAAAATGGCAGCAAACTCAAGTTATTTCAAAGTTCAGCCGAAATCTACCGAAGCAGCCTCTACATCCACCTGGTACTTTTCTCTCATGAGAAAGATACTTTAGGAAATATGTCTAAATATAGCACTTATCCTGCATGATACATTAAATACTTCAGTAGGTTTATCGCAGTGCAAACACTTAAACAGGGGCCTTGAAACAAGAGACATAATATCTGTAACTGTTACAAGAATCAGACTCCACCCTTGGCCATGTTTTTGTGGGCCCCAGGCTCCCCCCAAAACCAATATTTTTCTATCAAAAAGATTTTTTCAGTAGTCCCTCGTTAAACCGGACATCTTTTGAGGGAGACACGAGTTGTCCGATTAAAAAATAAATCAATAATTAAAAAATAATTTTGTAATAAATACAGTAATAAAATCAAATGAATAGACTTTCTTTTTATTGTAGCCTACCGGTAACACAAAATAAATCATGTTACTGCATTTTACACATTACTGTACACTGAAAATAGAGTCATGAAGATGCTTGTCATGATGCAGTTTAACACAGCAGGCTCTTTATTACATTTCCTTTCTCTGGAATCGATGACACCATGTTATCATTCAAAAATAAGTGCAATAGATTATAGCCATACAGCACAGTACTGTATTAAAAAAAATAGTGAGCAGTTCTGCTTTCAAATTTCATTAGTCTCAAAATGGGCCTGTATCCATGTGCTTGCTACTTAATAGCTTATTAGAATTTCATCTATCTGTTCTAATTATGTGACATTCGTTAAAATGCACATTTGAAGGTAATTTATTTACTAACTATATTAGGCACTTGGATTTTATCAAGTAATGTGATATTACCGGAGTTAAATAAGAATTGACAAACTAAACAGACTACATTTATATAAATAGGAATAAATAAAATACCCTATAAAAAAAATATCAAAACAGGTACTGTGCTATTCTCTTTCAGTCAGGAAACAAAAATAAGGATAACAATATTGTATCAATTTTCTATTACAATAAAAGAATACAACTGCTTCAAAATGTTGCACATTGGTAGGCTATAGGGTCAAAGTAATTGCATGCTGCCTGATTCATCATTTCTCTCAACACCGCCTCAGCTCCTCCACCACTGGCAGATTAGCTGCACCCCCTCCGCTCCCCGCTTCCAGAGCCTGCTTCTTCTTCACCCTTGCACCTCAGTGGTGGAACGACCTACCCATGGATATCAGGACTGCTCAGTCCCTGACCACCTTCCGCGCCTCCTCAAGACACACCTGTTCAGACAGCATCTGTAAACCTCACAACTCTCTACTGTACTGGACTATATGGCACCCAATTGTACCAGTACTGGCATCAGCTTGTACTTGCACTGAACTGCTCCATACTTTGCTGTATTCTACTACTGCTCTTAATTATAATGACTTCCCGTATCTTATACTCGATTTTACTTTTATAGGTATCCGTATTCTTATATAATTGCTCTTATGTAATTGCTCTTATTTGAAATCATTCGCATCCATTTATCATACTTACTACATGCTATTACTGGACTTTAGAAATATTTTTACTATAAGTTAACTGCGCTTAGTTGAACTCACTCTTAAATGTAATTACTGTATTCTTTATTTTGCTCATATTTTAATTTTATCTTATTTGCTACTGATTTTATTGTACTTTATAACTACTGTTATCTGTAATATGATATTTTATAATGTGATAGTTTGTACTGTGATATTTTGTAACAATTGTAAGACGAAAAACACATAATAAAAGACTTGCAAATATTTATGGCTTTACAGTATACTGCAGCTTTAGTAAATTGGGCAGGAGGATTCATCCATTTCCTGTCTCTCACAAACTATGGGTTTCCTGGTGTCCTGGGATTGAACACATGGTGGAGCTACTTGCACCAACACAGAATAGGACCTAAGGGGACCTATTCTGTCAACGTGCAAGAAGTGTGTGATGCCAACAACTACATCACAAATGTGGCTCCGCTCATGACTCATTTATCCTTGCTAATTCGCAGGTGGTAGCTGCGTTTCAGCGGGATGGTAGTCTGAGAGGCTTGTTGATAGACAACAGGTATCCACTGAAGCGGTGGCTACTGACACTGCTGCTCAACCCTACTACCCCTGTAAAACAGAGGTACCTTACCTTTAAATGTGCTCTTACTGTAATGAGCGAACATTTGGAATCCTCAAAATGCAATTCTGATGTTTGGATGTCTCTGGGGGAACACTACAGTACACTCCTGTGTCCTGGCTGGTTGTGTTTTACATAACATAGCGCTCCATAACAGATGTGATGTTGAACTTACAGAGGAAACTTATCACATGTTTGAGCATCAAAAGAAACGTATCACTTATAAATGAGCATCAAAAGAAACTTATCACTTATATTTGGATAAAATTCACTGTGAAAGGCTAGTAGTGTGTGTGGCCACCGTTGGAAGCAATACAAGCAGTACATCTGCGACGCATGCTTTGCACCAGGTTTCGGATGTTGTCTTGTGGAATCCTGGCCCATTCCTCTTGTAGTGCCTGGATAAGCATCTGCCTGTTCAGTGGTCTCCGAGCCCCAAAAGCCACACGTCTCCCAGTTTTTGGCATGTCATTGACAGAGTATGTCTGGTTATACCGTCTCCCCAGGTTTGAAATTGCTGGCTGTGAGCATCCAAGAGGGCGAGCCACAGTATGCTGCCCTAGTGCAGCCTCCAACATGCTGTTTGCATGAAGGCGCTGCTCTCTTGACAGACGTGGCATATTGGTGTTTTTCTGTGATTTTCTTTATTGCTTTTATTCAAGCTTGCAATTCAACAGCTGAAATCACTCCATATCCAGTGTCCAATCAACGGTCTCACTAATTAGGTGATTAAGTGCATATGCTTCAGTTATAGTCACTCCAAGCGTGTCATGGTCAAGGATGAATGATCAAGTGATTAAAAAGAAACCAAAAACATTTTGTCAATGTCCATCATTTATATACCTTATTTTTTCGAAAATAAATGTGTTATAATTGTGATAAGTTTCTTTTGATGCTCAGTATAGATGACTTTTTATTTCGTAAGTATTCACTCTCCCCTCCAGGCTACTAAAAAAATCGTAGCCTTGCTTGAGGGGCTTGGTCATCCTCTTCGCTTGGGCTGCTGGACATTTAATTTTTTGGCTTTTGTCGCCTTTCTTCTTTTGGGGTTTCAAATGCCATCCGTCTGCTATCAGAGACTTCTAAATCACGTTTTAGATGCTATCGCGGCGGTTTGCTTAAGCTGTCATTTTTGCCTTAGAGGAAGCAGTTGCACACATATTTGATAAATAGGGCCCATTATGTTTTTGACACTTAATTCTTATACTTTCTTTTACACTAATATATTGTAAGTAAAATGTATGTGATTTGAGTCACTACAAGAAGGCACCATGCCCTTAGCAACAATGCCATTTTGGACCAAGCAAAGTGAATGGGTAAAGTCACCAAACTCTGTGATTTGAATTGTTATCATCTGGAAGCATAGATACAACTATATATTAATTGGCCACACACTTGAGAAACATGAATATAGTATTTTTATATAATTGGCAAAACATGTTGTTATTGCTAGTTTTTTTCATTTTAATATGGTGTGTCTTGCTTTTTGGTTCAAATTAATTTGTCACCACTAAGAATTGGTATAAAGCAAAAACATAAACTACTACCTGTTATCTAAAACAAGTAAATGTATTCCTACTAGAACCAGATTTGTTCAAGCTTATATCATCTCTATATTGCTTTAAAAATAGCCACAGCTTGTGTAACCCACAAACTGTATGAAACAGAATGTAATTTGTTAGCGATATTCATTACAACTGATTGCTCACATCATTACATTCCCTCTACTTGATGTGCCTCTTTAAGCCTACAGTATATGATGATTCAATTTGTTAGCATCTATTATCAGGCTCCTTTCATTTCCACTACCAGGAGAAATGCCCATGAGAGACTACTCAGCTGTACCATTAAATCTCATTTTTTTCATATTGACAGCAAATAAAAAGTGCTTTTTCTCCATTTTGAGAGTTTGCCAATTAGTTCCTTTTTTGCCAGTATAATTGTAACAACTACTTAAGCTGTTGCTAACATAATTTTTATACGTTTTTGACTACTGCTTGACTACTGCCAGAAAAAAATGTAAACTGGCCTATTATACAGTGGTTAGTAAATTATGTTTGCTATTGCAAAAGCTTAGTATATTAGGCCTTATGTTTTAGGAGTGTGTAACATAGAACTTGGATATTGTATTCATCATATTTATTAAAGAAGAAAAACATGAAAAAAAACGAAATCAAATTGCTAATAAATGTGAAACCTAACATTGCTAAATTGAAGTTAAGCTGCAGTTTACAATTTAAGCAAAACATAGCTTTTTTTTAGTTAAACGTTTTCAGATTTCTGGAGAAAATGTTAAAAGAAATGTTAAAATAAGTATTCACTATTATTAATACTAGTATTAATACTAGTATTAATACTACTACTATTATTAATACTGGTATTGTTTCTGACTCCTTTAAGGTAGCTGTAGTAAAAACATAGCTTAACAAAACCTACTATCGATCCAAAAGTTCATAACAATTGAAGGCCTGTTTCTAAGCTCCCCTTTTTATCCAAAGTTTTAAAGAAAGTAGTAGCTAACCAACTTAATACATTTCTTGCAGTACATAAAATATCTGAGAAATTTCAGTCAGGCATCTGCCCTGGTTTTAGTACAGTCTGAAACTGCACTTACCAGAGTTGTAAATGATGTGCTGTTGTCTTCCGATATGGGCTCAGTTCTTATTCTACAAGATCTAAGTGCAGCATTCAACACTATTGATCATCCTTGTGACAGGATGGTCACAATAAGGAGACAATATACACAGTTGCATTGAGTTGTAAATAATAGAAGGTTTACCACTGTGGTCTGGCCGGGCGCCTGTGGGCTTGCCTGTAAGCTGCCCAGGGCTGCGTTGTCCTAAGACGCTGTAGCTCTGGGTGGCTGCATGGTGAGTCTGCAGTGTGTATAAAAGCGGGCAGGTAACGGCACATGCTTCGGAGGACAGCGTGTGTTTGTCTTCGCCCCTCCCGAGTCAGCGCAAGGGTGGTAGCGGTGAGCTGAGCTAAAAAAAAAAAAAATTGGACACTACTAAATTGGGGAGAAAATAACAAAAAACTAATTGGCGACTACTAAATGAAAATAAAAGTCTGTACCTCCACGATGATCGAGAAAACAAAAAAAAGAAACTCAAGTTATTTGCAAACCAGCTCCTTTTTGCAAACACCAACCCCTGTGTACAACAACTTGATCCTTCTTGTGCCTGTGGCCCTGACCCTGGAGTCATGGAAACACCAATCGTTAATTTAAAGGTGTTTATAATTAACCTCTGACCCGGGTGGCCGCTCCCCATGCACACAGATTGTTGCCCTTCATCAGGATGGTGTTGCCCACAATAGAGATGTCTGTCTTGCTCACGTGATCCTGGTGAAGGGTACTTTAGGCTCACTGACACCCTGTGCTGTTGGGAGGTGGAATTACGAGCCAAAATCCCTTTTTCTCATCACAATCCTATTTTGATTGATCGTCTTGGGGAACTAGTATGATTGTCAGGTTGCGACTCTCTTTATTTCAATCTTATCTTTCAAATAGGTTTAAATTTGTTAAAATTGAGTAAGAACCCTCTGAAGTAAAATGTGGTGTCCTGCAGGGTTCCATTCTTGGTCCAATTTTGTTTTCCTTGTATATACTACCCTTGGGCGATATTGTCCATAGACAAGGAGGTACATTTTCAGTGTTATGATACCCAATTATATTTATCTCTGAAACCAGGTGACACCTCAGCAGAAAATATTCTGGCTACCTGTCTTGCTGACAAGCAATGGATGTCAAAAAACTTTTAAATGTTAAACTCAGATAAAACAGAGATGCTTTTGGGATCACAGAATCAAATAAATAATATAAATCCATCTGATTTTACATTTGCTAGTTTCTCCTCTGAGTTGAAGGCGGAAATGAGAAATTTGGATGTTATTTTTGATCCTGATCTCTCATTCGAGTCACACATTATTTAAGAAATATTGCTAAACTAAGATGTTTTCTTTTGCTGCCGGATGCTGAGAGAGACTGATGTCGGCTTTTATAACACCTAGGATTGATTATTGCAAGGTTCTTTGCTTTGGTATTTCAAGTTGTGTTTTATTTTAATTGCACCTTGTGCAAAATGCTGATGCCAGAGCTTTAACAAGAACATAGAAGCACGAACACCTTACGCCTACGTTAGCTGCCTTGGCTTCCTGTACTGTTGAGGATTGATTTCAAGATTCTGCTTCTAACTTATAAAGCTTTAATTGGCCTTGCTCCACAATATCTAAAATATTTGCTGACCCCATATGTCCCTAGTCACTCTCTTAGGTCATATGACGAAGATTTACTCAGTGTTCCAGGGATACAGAAAAAGAAGGCAGGTGGCAGAGCATTCAGCTATCAAAGAAACAGGCACAATAAAATCAAATTGAATTCCTCGCCAAAATTACTTCCTATACTGTAGTTGATTTCTGCAATTTAATGTCATGAAAGTGATTTTTAAAAGTGACTTGATGTTTCAATTATTTCAATGCAATTAGATAATACCACCTAATACCAGTATGTAAAGCAAACAACAATAAATAAATAAATACAAAATCAGGCCTGGCAAGTGCTATGTTTACAACAAATATAACTGTAGCACCCTTGTTAGTAGCGTAATCACAGCAGTGGGTGTCATTTTATGGTAATTAAGGGGGGACTATGCTAATATTTGGGATGTCACACATCATAAGAACCATACTATTAATTAAGCATGCATTGCTTTAAAAAGGTGTTTACAAGGACAGAAGATTTACAATTCTTAAATCCAAACCAATGCCATTTTTAACATAAGGCTATCACTAGTATATTTAAATATAACAAAAACGTTAAAAAAAAAGTTAGAAAAACACAACAGCCGTTTAAAGTGTTGGTACCAAACACAAAAGTCCAAGTTAGGAGAAGCAATTGGGGCAACCTTTTTCAAGCATCAAGCAAATAGACACAATTGGAAAGGTGCTGGGGCCCAACATTCACAGAATTGTTGCTTCTAACTTGGCTTCTTTTTTTGATCGCTCCACTTTACATTGAAAGGTCTAATTAAGCAAATTATTATTATTTATTTCTAAGCAGACACCCTTATCCTTGGGGTGACCAGATGTCCCGTATTTCAAGGGACAGTCCCGTATTTCAGTCCCTTTTTAGGTGTCCCTACTTATTCTCAGAAAATGATTTCAAACTTTGAGCATAAACGTTGAAAGGTATGGGTGACTCCATTGTTAAATTTGATGGTTATGGTTTTGACCATACTTGTGTTTTCCAGATAGTAGGAAACAGCTTGAAGCTTCCTTATTGCCCCATTGATAAGACCAGTGGCAATGTCAATATTCTTGTGAATTTGCTTAATACAAATGCAAATGTGATACATTTACTACCAAACTAAATACAAATGCAAATATATGACAAATGCTAAATGGACTTCAAATACTTTCCCATACAACAAATGTTAATTTATTAACATTAATTTAAACACTGTGTGGTGTTTATTTTATAAACTCTTGGACATGTTTATGATTTGTAACACTTTTTAAATATTCATACGCGTTTATAACAGGGCTGGTGTATAAAATCTAAACATTAAACTTAACAAAAATGGCACAGATTAAATACATAACGTTTAACAATTATTTAGAGTCCCAAATGACTAAACACCAGTATTACTCCTAATGACGTATAAACACAGCTGTTCAGGAATAGAGCACTTCTATTTTTTTTTTTTTACTATACACACATGCCATTTACATACAAACGTTTCACATGTCTGTGGTTTTACAGTGTAAATGTATGAAAAGAAGATAGATGTACTCATAATACAGTCAAATTTAATGTCACTTCTGTTAATGTTGCACTCTGCTTATTATCATCAAATTGAAATGTCCCGGCCTGAATATAATGCATGCTGTGACTTTGATGTTTTGTGTTTTTAAAATGTATTAATGATCAATGCATTGCTGAGTTTGTTGCGCTCACGTATCAGGTGGTGTCTGGAATGATCCAAATGCAATTAAAACAGGGGTGGAGGAGTGAAATAAATATATTTATAACTTCTCTTAAGCAATTATTTCAATAGCAATTAATAAAATCAGTCATAACAGTGCGTCTCGTGCCTTATAGAAAAGTGAAAGAACAGCACGCCGCACCGGCATGGTGTGCTGTAATGGAATCGGAGATGAAGTTCTGCTAGTAGAGAATAGTAGCGAGTAGCTGGCGAGCCCAGCGACCTGGGAATCTTTTTTAAGGCGAGCAAAGCGAGGTGGGAATTATTTAAGACTAGCGCAATGAGCTGGCATCAATAGATTAAAAGTAAATCAGCTCATTTTTGCTGTTTAATCTACTATTTGATATGTAAACAAGTAAAACTTCAAATAAAAGATTAAAGTACCTGGTATTGCCAGGCAGTTTCCCATCCAAGTACAAAACAGACACGCATATTATTAGTTATTTATTTTAGCAGATACACTTATCCAGGCCAATTTACAATTGTGACATACAATTACCCATTTATACAGTCGGGACCAATTTAGGTAAATCAGCAATGTGTCCCCTATGGTCGCACTCTCGTCATTTTTCTTCAAAAGGATTAATTATTAAACTCCTGCTCATTTATTTTCTTCATAAAATGTCTCTTTATTAATTTAAAACCATGATTGTAACAAACAATGCGTTTCGACACCAGTGTGTCTTCATCGGGTTAACGTCAACCTGATGAAGACACGTATTGTCTTCAAGGCTGTCATGTTGCAAGTTCAAACAACGGTAATTTTTTTTTTATTTATTTTTTTGTGCGATATGTACTGTGTTAAAACATAAATACATTGTTTAATATAAATGGTGTGGATATCAAACTGCTTGCGTTCCCTGGTTTATTTTGACGTTGACCAACATGTGGTAGATGTCCAGTTATTTAGCTTTTCTGTTTGAAAAGTCGCTACACACTCGTAAAAAGTAAACGGAAGAGGAAGAAGAAGACGACGAAGAAGAAGGAGAATAACAATTTTACCTTAGTTTGATGACTTATATCTCATTGTGTATAAGAGGTATTTACATTTTTTTCACATTTGATGTAAGAAAGTTTCTGACTGGTACAGATGGTAATTCTAAGTGATTTAGCTTTGCTGCAACAACATGGTGAAAACAGCAAAACTCTTGGAGCTGTATAGAGACTCTTTGTAGTTTCAAACAAGTTTTTCTAACTTGTACGAGGAACTACCGTTCCTCAAGAAAATACCAATTGCTATTTCGTGCTGAAAGCTCCAGCACGGTACTTGTTTTTCTGTTAATCCACTTTGTTTGTCCGTCTATTTACTTTGGCCAACATGCCATTTTGTTTGTTCAGTCTGTGTTTTCTGTTTTGTACAACCGTTTTATTTGAAATAAACCAGCGCAAGCAAGCACCTTCATCATTTCACTTCAGTATTGTGTGTGTTTCTTTCTGGCCTGACGTCATTACTCAGCCAGCTGTGTCACACTTGGTGTCAGAAACGGGACAACAGCTGCCCCAAGCGTCAGACCAGGAAAAGTGAGTTTTTATTTTGTTTTATTTTGTTGAAGTGTCCTTTTGGGAAAAAAAGGATTACAAATATTTGTTTTGGGGATATTATGTGTGTATATATATATATATATATATATATATATATATATATATATATATATATATATATATATATATATATATATATAAAATGGGAAGAAGCGGCTGCCGCTCCCACCTCCACCACCAGAGGAAGAGGAGCTGCAGCAGAGTTTGCCACCGCCCGGGGATGCCTTCACGTCACCGCCCGGGGATGCCTTCACGTCATTGCCCAAGAATGCCTGCCTCGCTTCACCCAAAGGATGCCTGTCTCGCTTCGCCCAAGGATGCCTGCTGCTCCGCATCGCCTGGGGTTGCCTGCGGCTGGAGTTGCCTCGCCGGTGGAGCCACCAGTTACAGGGTACGAGGGAGAAGTGGAGCTCCCGCTGCCGCCTCTATGGCCGGGGGCTCCCCTCCCGAGGGTCCGCTGCTGCCGTTGCCACCCGAGGGTCTGCTGCTGCCGTCGCCTGGGGTTGCCGGAACTGCTTCGCCTGGGGTCGCCGGAACTGCTTCGTCTGTATTCAAATACATACAATTCTTCCACTGAATCGGATGTCAGAGAGTGTGCCATTGGAGACATAAGCGAAGAATATTTACCATCAAGTGACAGCGAAGAGGCGGCGCCAAGTTCTGTTTAAAATAATGTTTAATAAAAATATGTATGTAGTTAAAACATGATGTATACTATACTATTATTGATATACATCTATTTGAGCTGTTTTATTAATGTTTTTCTGCAATAAAAACAACATTTGTGAAAAATATAACAAAATAAAATGTTTTCTCTAAAAATTGGGCTGTTTGGCTAATCAATTAGTTTTATTCAGCATGTCTGTTAATGATCTCAACCAAGTGATGTAATCAGACAAATACATCAGGTTCTCTATATCGTCTTGTCTTGTTTATTTGATGTGGGTAGCTCTGTTTTGTTAATTTGAAAATATCTTGTAGGATGCTGCTCCATTGCCCACACTCTAAAGACTCAAAGTCTGCTTCTATGCTTAAAGGCCTTTAAATCCCTCCAGTTTTATAATCTTTTAACTGCACTGTAAGTAAGCAGATGGGAAAAGACACAAGTATATATTTGATGGTGCTTTACTTGATTCATTTCTATACTTACACAGCATTTTCTTTTTATGGATTGTATGGTAGCAAGCCTGACTACCAATGCGTGCAATTAAGGAGGATTAATGCGGTAAAAGTCACTTGCTTCAAGGGGTCTCAATCAATTTGTTTTTAAGGTAGAACAGTATAGATACTGCAGTAATGACTTGGCATATTTCTTAATACAATTGGTTTTATTAATCAGCCAACCACAACTTTTTAGCTGCTCATATCTCATAAACCATTTTAAATGCGGACAACTTTCATACAAGATTAAATGATAGAATTGTAACGATAATCTATTATGGCATAAATGTCTAAACAAAAAGACATTTCGATAAAAAAACACAACTCTTGTACACTGTATTGTTAAAACAACATGTACAATACTATAAACACAATATGCATACACTTTTCAATCACTTGCTCAGGCCCCTTTGCTCTTACGTATCTCATTATTTCAGTACACCTATTGCTTAAGTCTTTTCTTAGTTCCGGAGCGTGATATAAAACAGATTTCTATCAGTGTATATCCGTGTGACTGTGCACCACTCTATCCCACTGACAACTGAAAATTCAATAGCATGACTTCAGAAACATCTCAAAGATTATTACCTTAAAAATTTCTACATACATTTGTATTGTTTTTTTCATATATGCATACATACATAATTACAGGCATATATTTCTACAACTACGTTGCCCAGTAACTATAGTTAAAATATATCACACAGTATTTCTCATAATTTCAGTACCAGTACTAAAAAAAAATAAAAATACACACGTTGGTTGCTGAGATGAAAGACTTTTAGAGAGGAAATAGAGAAAAAAGGTTGTAGTCAGGTCAATTGTTTTACTGAAATAAAAAATAAGTCAATTTCCATTGACATTTATTGGCAGAGCTTCTCAAGATTTCCAACACCTTCAAGTTACAACTGTAAGTATTAAATGAAGTGTTATCTGGCACATCAGAGGGTGGAAATGCCATAGAAGACCATTTGTTACCAACTAGGATTTCAGAAATAGATTCTCAGCCATTTTCCAATTTAAACCAATATATCTCTGACACTATCAATGTTTAAAAACATTTTGGGGTTTTATTAAATCTAGGGCAGATGGTTGATAACCTTTATTATAAGTTTTTAAAAGCTTCACAGTACTATCATTATTATTATTATTATTTATTTCTTATCCACGGCGACTTACAACTGTTACAAGATATCACATTCTTTTTTACATACAATTACATTATTATTATTTATTTATTTACATACATACAATAACCATTTATACAGTTGGGTTTTTACTGGAGCAATCTAGGTAAAGTACCTTACTCAAGGGTACAGCAGGGTACACCCACGACCAGCCGGTAAAGAGTCCAGAGCCCTAACCACTACTCCACACTGCTGCCCATATGATTGTGGTTTATTGAAGGCATTGTTTTATAATTTAACTGCCGTATTAACCTGTTTCAGAAATGTATATTTCTACATGTTTTCAGTGCATAAAATCATCAAAATCCTGTAATTTTAAAAAAAAATGTTTGTGTTCTGAATGTCATAGGCTAATGCAGTCCCCAGCCAAGATCGGCAACTCATGGCAACCAAGATTTGCTAAACCCTAATCACATTACTTACACTACCATGGAATCTTTGTGGTATTGTCTTTACTAGATGTGCCACGGTATAGGGGGCAGAACTCAATTTAGCTGAAGTAGCACCAGGTCCTGTTGGGGTGAAGTTTGGGCCACATGACTCATTTTAAAACATCAAAAGATTCATATTTTCATTCCCTTGTATGTTAAGATTATTCACTTTTAATTAGGCCATGTTAACGATAAATTATGCATTTAATATACTCTTATGTTCCTTTTACTAATTCACTGCCTTCGATATTCATACATTATTATTATTATTATTATTATTATTATTATTATTATTATTATTATTAAATAATAATGATAATAATAATAATAATAATAATAATACAAGTGCATATAGGGGTAGATGTAAGAATAGGCACAGTGCAAATAATTGCGGATACAAAATTCAAATTGCATTGTGGCCAGGCAATAATTTTGCACTGTGCCCTATGTAAGCTTAAGAGCAATGCAAATTACTCAACACGCACAAATAATGATCCGCAATTATGATAATGAGGGTCTCAATGAGCGCATTGGTCTATTTTGTAGACGCACTTACAGCCCAGAGGTGACAGAGTTAGGCGTACAGAGAGCAGTAGGTGCTGTATGAGATTAGTGGAGCGCGATAAACCAAAAAAAAATATGTCAGAAGAAGGGCAGCAAAGTCCTCTTGGTGCACGGAAAAGAAAGAAAAGTTTTCTGAGAAGGAGCCGAGAGTCTTTTGGAGGGTCAGCAATTGCTTAAGTGCAAGGCAAAATCCTTACATCACATTATAATTAGGGCTTCTGTTTTTTGGGTTTTATTAATTGTATTTTTCAGTGCTTATTTTTAGTTATTTTCGAGTTTTATGAAAATCGTTTTTTTTTTCGGGGCTTTCGTTTTTGATTTACTGTATGAAATTAGTGTCTTCGGTTACTTTCCAAAATGCTTGAGCGTATTTTTTTTTTCAAAATATGTATAGTAACTCGACAGTACTTGCACACTTAAGTTGTGCCTTTGTTGTCTTCCACAACAAAATCCCTATGATCACGGGCACATTCTTCTGGGGTTTTTGTGCGTAGGCATTTTTGTACATTTTGCCACAATTCTGTTTTAAATCCTCCATATCTTAACTGTAATACAGCTTTAAATCCCGCTAATAAGCCTCCATCCTGATTGTAATCTCGTTTTAAATCTTGCAAGCCGAGTCTCCAATAGAAATGTAGGAATGTGCTGTCACTCAGTAGTTGGGGCGGGTTTAAAGTATTCAGAACGAATCAATCAGTACGTTTACATGACAAAGCATTTTCGGAAAACTGAATCAGAAAACTGATTTTCTTAAAACGATACTTCTCTGTGTTTACATGATTAACGATAGTGAATCTAATTAGAATTCAACTGTATACATGGATTGAAGTTTTCGGAAAACGCAGGATATTTTCACATGCAAAGTACTGTAGTAGCCTAAGTACGATTTGAACAGATCGAACATTTCTGCGACCGAACAGAGACCAATCCAATAACTCAAGTGCTTTATCGAAGTAGGTCTTAAATTCAAAGATCACTATCATATACCACTATTCAGATTCCCCAGAATGTGCAATCAGCCTTTCCAACAGCTGATCCTGTTCTATAGAGGCTGTGTGGCCCAGTGGTTAAGGAAACAGGCTTGTAACCAGCAGATCCCTGGTTCAAATCCCACTTCAGCCACTGACTCACTGTGTGACTCTGAGTAAGTCACTTAACCTCCTTGTGCTCTGTCTTTCGGGTGAGACGTAGTTGTAAGTGACTCTGCAGCTGATGCATAGTTCACACACCCTAGTCTCTGTAAGTCGCCTTGGATAAAGGCGTCTGCTAAATAAACAAATAATAATAATTTAAAAAAAAAGATACAGGTTTCCTTTTCAAATACCCAATAAATATCACAGAAAAGGTTTCAAACAAACATACTGTAGGGTGCAAACCATGTTAAGACTTAAGAGATATGGTTCGTACAAGTATTGTAATTAAATATCAAAGGTTGGACAAACACGCAGAAACAATGACCATAGCACTTTCAATAGGGTGAAGGTCCACCATAGACAGCAATAAAGTTGTTTTGGAGGAGTAATGATTTCTTCAGGATTAATGCCTTCATTCAAACATGAAGCAATTTGTGCAGAAACACATGCCAGCCAAGCAGGCACTGCCCTTAACCAAAGCCTGTCATATATTCTGTCTTGCCAATCCTGTCTGAAATTGACTTGAAGATGCAAATTAAATTAATTATAGAATACAATTCTATCACAATTACAGGGATGTCATTTGTACAAATCAAGTCTTGCGAAGCACAGCCCAGTTTGCACAAAACCGTGAAACACTGCATACGTTGCTTGTCCAAGCTCAGCATTTCTCTCAGCAGGTTAACGGTTAATATGAACCGCTTTGCTCCTATGACCTCCTCAACGGGAAACATTGGACTTAATAAATGAGTGAAAACAAACAAACTGCAAAGTAAACATGCATATATAAACATGTTACATTCAGATGGTAAGAATGTTCACATAATTAATGTCAGTCATACAGGCTGCCAACAGAAATGTTTCCCCAAGAAAGAGGGGAGAATGTAAACTGGCAAACTTCTGACTTTGAAATGAAAGACAGTGTGGAGACAGCATAGTTATTACTGTTTGTGGACGTTTACATAAAGCAACAGGTGCTATTAAACCATCATCATCATCATCATCTCCACACATTGGGGCTATTTGACATGTAGAAAGTGGTAGTATTTTAGAAAATGCATATACTGTTACACACTTGTTGTTGTTAACCTTTGCACTAAGAAAATAAATCTGATCACCTAACTCCTGAATGAACTAATCATACCTAATCGTCAATGCTCTCCAACCAGCGTTCCATTGCTTTCAAGGACTGCAAATCAGTATCTACATTATAAAAGTATCTAGTCAGTCAGTGTGTTGGCAAATCTTTTCTTTTTTCACTGCACTTTTAAAAATTTTTTTACTGGACCACGGTAGTTCTCTATAGTGAAGGCAAAATGTAGCTTATTTCGTGGAAAGTAAATGCCCAATTACAACTTTGGAAATGCAATACTAGATTTAAAAAAAAAAAAAAAAAGATTTGATATTGTTTTAAATTAACTATCAAGCTTGGGAGGTATAAGGGTATTGTCCTACCATAGCAATAATAAAAAACTGATCCTGATCTCTAAAAGCATTCAGCAACCACCAATGCCTCATGTCAGTTGGATCATCCAAGGCAATTCAGGCAGGACACATACTGTTCACCAAACGCATATAGTGGAGGGGGTGGGGGTGGACACACACACACACACAAAATTACACTTTTGATTGTATCTAGCATATATCTAGAGAACAGCTTGTCTAACAGTGCTGAAACTCGCTGAATGTATCTCTAGCCCTTCTTGAATGGATCATAATCCCAGGGTATTTTATTTTGGTTCTCTGTTCTCCCTAGTCTACTGGTTCTCCCTAGTCTCTGTAAGTCGCCTTGGATAAAGGCATCTACTAAAAAAAAAAAAAAAAATATTACCAGTTTCTTTTGCAGACATTATTTTAAATTATCACGTCATTTTAAAACTGGAAAACATTCGCTGCTTCAGTGTGGGATATTAACAAATACATACAGACTTTAACAAATGTATTACTTTATCCCTAACTAGACAAATGGATGCATGCAGACTGACTACAGATTATTATTATTTTCTCTGTTTTCTAAAACCATGTGCAGGAGAAAATGGTCAAAGTGTGCACATGCGCAGTATGCTATTTCAATAAGTTTTCCTAAAAGTGTGTTTACATGATATTCATTTTGTTAGTTTTCAGAATTTAATCGGAAATTTCTAGGTGCTGTTTTCCAAAAACTGACTTTGTGAATATTCCGATACATTTTCCGAAAACTGTGTTTACATGACTTGATATCAGAATTAGTTTTCTGAAAACGTAGTCAGGGATGTTTTTTCGGTTAAAACTGAAAATCAGAAGCCCTAACTATAATGTTTGAGCCCACTTAGTATCCAGATCCCGCCCAGTTCCATGCTCTTTTCTTCCTCTGAATGCATTTCAGTATGATTTTAATGGATTAATGATGGCAAAGTGCAAATTTGATAATGGTGCAGAACGGCAGGTGAACACCATTCTTTACATATACACCACATTATGGGGGTTTTGCATCATTTGCACGTATCCTTACATCTACCCCATAGTGTGGAAACAAAATGATAATTCGAAACTGAGTGAAACATGAAAAGATCCTTGTTTTCTTGAGACTGTAACACATTGTTAAAATCCTTATTAATGGGACAAGATTGATTGAACTAAAAGCTTGTGCTAATCTGCACAGGACACCTTCCTTTTAATTAGACCTTTTTGCTGCTCTGTGTGTTCCTACATTCCAGACTTTAATCAGACCTCATCCATGACAAATGACATTGCTGCATGGAGGACAGCAGAAAAAATGCAGTTGTTTTTCTTGGTTCATTAAAAATGCACACCTTATCACAGCATCTATTTAAATGCTATTTGGGAAGTAGGCGTGCAGCTGCTAATTGCATCTGAGAAGAAAAGGCACCCTGCTTTCCTAACAGTGTTTCATTCTCCTATTTGCTTCAGCTCTGTAGATTTATTATTCAGCAAAGGTTGTTATTAAGAACAGGAACATATTAGGGGCTGATGCTAACTGTTTTACATTTCAGGACAATTGCTTGGCTGCAGACCAATAGTTCTTAAAAAAAGCACTTCTGTTACTCCATCAGCCATAACTCAGCAGGGATTGCAGTGCACCTGATTTTAAGTAAGTTCAATATAAAACATGTATTAATTTCTATTGGGAATGAGGGCATTAATTCAATAAGAAAGTGAATATAAGAATGCATGTATCTAATTGTAGGATCTCTAATTTATAGTCTAAAGTGGGCAGCAGTGTGGAGTAGTGGTTAGGGCTCTGGACTCTTGACCGGAGGGTTGTGGGTTCAATCCCAGGTGGGGGACACCGCTACTGTACCCTTGAGCAAGGTACTTTACCTAGATTGCTCCAGTAAAAACACAACTGTATAAATGGGTAATTGTATGTAAAAATAATGTGATATCTTGTAACAATTGTAAGTCACCCTGGATAAGGACGACTGCTAAGAAATACATAATAATAATAAAGTATTTGGCTAGTTATTACCTCTTCTTGCAGAGTAATATAACTAATATAGAGCAATGAATAAAATGCATGTAAAATCAGAGGGATCACACCATATTGACACTCACAAGGACTGATACACTGATGACTTTTTACTCATACAGTAATAGAGGGGCATTTTCCATCTGCCTCTCACTTATAAGGATCTGAGAGGAGTTAATCATATTAATGTGCTGGTCACTATATTGAGCTTGTTAGAAGGAGAGTTTACTGTATAACTGACAAAGAGCGAACCTAGTCAACAATCTCCCTCCCGACCTGTGAGGGCGCTGTGTAGCAGGAACAGTGTGCCCCGGACTGGATGGTTTGGCAATTCATGTCAGGGTCAGTCGGAAGCCGGCCATCCAGGAAGGGGGCGGAGTCACAATGCCAGAAGTGATCTCCCTAATGCGGAACGCGAAATTTTAGTCATGGATTGGAGGAGATTGAATTAGTGATTGAACTAGCTATAGCAGGGGGCTTGACTGAAGGTATAATAGGGGATGTGACGATGTAATCTGTTCCTTTGATGTGGTTACTGAAAGGACCCGTATAGGAGACGGAAGTTAATTTATTATTTTGAGTGTTTCGTGTTTTGTTTGTTTTGTTGTTCTAACTGTTTTGTCATTTCATTGTTAGACGGCTAAACAGTAACCGGGAGCTGTCACTACAACCCAGCACCAAACCCGGACTACACTGCACTACTGTTTCACAAACTGTTGTCTTTCACCACACCTGCACAAGAGTACTCACTATCTGGAGAATTGACCGTGTCTATGTTGTGTGTTATTTATTACTGTCTAATTGTTTTGGGACTGAAACCCTGGTTTTGCATGGAGCGATACACATTGCTGTGTAGCGCCTGTGCTTATTATTTAAGTGTTGTTGATACGCAACCCAGCCAAATAAAGGAGCTGTTTTATTGAACTTTCACTGTCCTGTGTGTGTTATTCCTGAGCACTGCACCAACTACACCTGCACACTGCAATCCACCTGTCACAATAACACTTGCATAAGGCAATATGTGTAATATTAATATTTAGTTTCTGGACATTTCTATGTTGTAAATGTACAAATTATTTGAAACTTCTAAATTACAACTAGTATGCTTCTGCAAGAATCGATTTGAGAATAGTCTGTAAAGTATTTCATATTAAAACAACACACTTCCAAACTGCATTAGCATTGCTTGTAGGTATTTGATCTGGTGATCCAAAGCTATACTATACTAGTTCAAAACTTTTTTTTTGACATTTCCATCTGGAATATAGCATTTCTTGTGCGGGTCATTGGGGCAGCATATTTGGTTTTTGAAGGAAGAGCCAGGCAAGATTAGATCTTTGCTTCTCAGATGTCCTTGGAACAAAGTTCAGTGGTGATTTGTTATATATCTTTGTAGTCTGTATAACAGTGTAGATGGAGTACACAGGCCCCCTGACACTGAGGATAATCAAAGGCAACGGACAGAATCACCATCTTTCATCAGTTACTTTTTATGAACTTGCCAGGTGAAGAAGTATGTGCAGAGGGCAACTTTAGGTGACAGACAGGCCTTGACAAACAGGTATAGGTATAATTATGTTAATGGGAAGATTATCTGTAAACAACACAAAAGAACCAGATATTTCACTAACACAGGTAGATACAGTAGGTCCATTCTGGAGTGCTTAAGGCAAACCAAAGCACAACTGTCCAATGATCCTCACTGCCCTCCAGGAAAAAAATGTATAACCCAATATTATGTTTAATAATATATATATATACAGGTATATATATATATATATATATATATATACACACACACACACACACACACACACACACACGGCCCAACAAAAAATATCAGCCGTATTTTATGAGTGGTCGAAGTGGAGCCAGATCTGATATTGAGCTTCATTATGTATTTCTTCCATTTAATTGGTTCTTTGCGGGGGTTGTGGGAATTGCATCTTTTTGATGCTCGGTTGAGCTGTGGCAGTTAAGGAGGCGACATATCCTGTATGAATTATGTACAATATAAGGACATTTATTTTTTGGTTTAGTCACTCACTGTGATTCTTATGTGTTCTATTTGCTTTTGTAGCTGTATATATTTGCCAGTTCCTGCTCCTTGTTCCTTGGTTTAGTGTCATTCTCAAATTGACTCTGTTACTTTAGTTTTAGATGGTTTCTATTTGTAATGTAACTTTTTGGGCTTAAAAAGTTTTAAGTGAATGATAACTCTTTGTAAACATTTAGTTTTTCAAACTGTGTTTTAAAAAAAAAAATCTATGGTACTTATTAAAGTGAAATACAGTAAAATTAGATCTGGTTAAGAAGTGAAACCTACCTCTTTTATGACAAACCCACTCAATGTTATTTTTTGATATGAAGGTGCCCAACTGATGTTATTTTTTGCTGTGACTGGCCCAGTGTTTTATTATTTTATTGCTATGGCGCGTCATAAGCACAAATAACATGGAGAGAGAGACCTTGACTTTTAAAAGCCCTTTATTTTACAAAATAAGACAGGAGGTGGTTAAAGAAAAGGGCTTGTAACCAGGAGGGCCCCAGTTCAAATCTTGGCTTAACATTCACTTAACCTTCTTGTGCTCCGTCTTTCAGGTGAGACGTTGTTGTAAGTGACTCTGCAGCTGATGCATAGTTCACACACTGTAAGTCGCCTTGGATAAAGGAGTCTGCTAAATATTATTATTATTATTAGTTTATTTAGCAGACGCCTTTATCCAAGGTGACTTACAGAGACTAGGGTGTGTGAACTATGCTTCAGCTGCAGAGTCACTTACAACAACGTCTCACCCGAAAGACGGAGCACAAGGAGGTTAAGTGACTTGCTCAGGGTCACACAATGGTCTCCTGCCTCCTTAAATAAATAAACAAATAAAAAATATATAATTCACATAAATACAGCAGAAATAAATATTGAATAAATCTGAACAAAAACTGCATATTCAGTTATACATTTACCCCCCCCCCCCAAATTCACCTTGATATCCATTTCACACAAACAGCTGCATCTCCCTCTCTTCTCTCAATGCACACAGCTCCTCACCCACACACCAACATTAACACAGCATTATCCAGAGGCCTGCAGCTTGTTTTCCATATTGCCAGTTTTCCTTGACTAAGTATGCAATAAACTAAACAACTTTTAAATCTTGTACTGTGACTGTAAAATATGTTAAAAATGAACAAGTATTTGGTAAAAATCACATTAAGAGAATCCAATAGCTCAGAGATAAAAACAAACAGCCTTCTGCAGTTAGTGAAAAGGTCAAACAAAGTCTTTGCTGACCACAGGGTCGATACGGTGGACATGGCGCCCAGTAGCGATGATGCTATGGAGGATACGCCACTGTATATCTCCAGAGCCCTTGGGCAAGGGGGGTTTATATAAATTCATCCAGGCCGGAGCAATGCTGTCTGCAGTTCATATGAGCCCTCTACGTGGTGTCACTTTAACACAGAGTGAATACAGTTCCTTTATCAGTGGAGTGTGCAGGAAGGTGCTGCCGTGTGTTCATGCTGTACAATCCCTCCCACAGCCCCTCAGGACCAGTTAGGGATACTAGGAAAAAAAGGCAGACGGCTCCTGCTCCACAGCACCCCCTCCAGACACAGCCTGGCTCAGCACCTCTCTGCCCCTGGGGGAGAAAGAGTCCCTGAACTCTTAGAGGACTTTCTCCAGAACTCTGAGTGAGTGCCCCCCCAGCTGTTTGGCCAGGCTCCCCACCTCTCTCCACCTCCCAATGTCCACTAGCACTAAGTCTTTCAGTTTAGTAACTCGTTCTTTCGCAAATCTAGAGCACAGCACCCCAGATTGGAAACACTCTCCAGGGAACAGAGGGTTGAAGAACAGAGGTGCCTACAGCAGCATGCCTGCAGTCAGAGAGTTCTCCCTCAGCTCTCGACAGACATTCAGCATGTTCCTGTACAAGTCTGGGAGCTTGTGATGTCTAGCTGAGACAGATTCATCAGAAAGAGTTGCCAGTCCCAGCCCAGCCCAGCCCTCTCACTCTGCGCAGGCAGGAGAAGGCCATGTCTCTGGTAAAAACAGCAGTCGCTGCACCACCTGCAGTCCAAAAGTAGCCACACAACTGCATACATCCACCAGCCCGACTCCACTCATTAGACGGCAGGTACAGGACGGCCGGCCGGCCATAGTCAGTGATGACCACTCCAGAAAAACTCTGGATCTCATTCATCAGCACTGGGGAAGGGTCCAGGCACCCTAGCCTGTCCCAGAGCATAGAAGCTGTCAGATTATTAATCACAAGAACCCTCCCCTTGTAGGACAGCTGAAGTATCAGTAGAGCCCTGTGTTTTTCACAAATATGAAATAACACGAAATAAAACTAAATGCAACATATAAAACAAAATAAAACGAAAAATCATAATAAAGCAAACATAGAATGACATTTTTAAATTGGGAGGTTTATACAAAAAATACTTAAAATAAATACTTGTATAGTTGTCAAGGCTCAGCTGTTACCATAGGCATGGTCTGAAGGAAACGGAAACTCTGTCTAGCACTTGCGCAAATTTGGAGCAAGCCACTTTTGGGAATTCAAAATGTGTTGAAGAAACGTTTGTTTCTGAAATGCCTAAACCGCGCATAACAATTAAACAACGCTGCAAAGAATTTGAGCATGAGGGGAGGTATGCAGCTGACGTTGACAAAATAATGACGTGCAGATTTTGCAACTGTCGGATGGAATGGGAGTCCAAAGATACCGTCGTTAAGCATTAGCTGTTTATTCCTTTTGGTGAAAATATGGCTTGTTTGCTTGTATTTTTTATTAGTATGCTAATTCTTTGTTTTATTTCAAGTGTTGCAAACTTTGTACTGGAGCATGCTGTTTTGGGTTTGAATGGATTTGAATGAATGAATCTGCTTTGCTTAGTGTTTAAATACTGAGAAACTCCAAGCTTGTTGTGTACTGGAGCCGTGTTTCAGTGCAATGGGATTGAAATACAATTCCTATCGTTTTTTTAATGGACATTGCTGTATGTGCAATTATTATGACAGCCCCACAATAGTAGAGCAGTAGAAAAAAAAACAAATATATATATTTTTGTTTTATCGTATTGTATTTTTATAGAGGGCATGAGCAGTATTTACTGTAAATAGGCAGTTAATTAAAAAGAGTGGAGGACTTCATGTATGTTACCATTACTGCCGCTAATGAGAAATTATGGTAACTACGGGATTCTACCGAGTCAACAGCCATGTTTGAACTGTCGACCCACCCCAGCTTTTAGCTGAATGTCAATTTTTCACCATTTCTAATAACCATGTACAAAATAAATAAATAAATAAATAACTCTTGGTTATACTCATACCCAAAACCGCCGCCGGCAGTCATTATGATGGTTACATTTTAAACAACATCAATATTAAAATGAAAGACAAACTATCGATTATAACTCAAAAGGTTTATTCAAGCACATCATATCAAACATCTGCACAGCCGAAATGCCGTATTTAAATGAACAATTAAACATAAAAGAGTTTATTTTCTAACTTATCACATATAAAGCACTACTTCAAAAAATGAAAAACTATAATAAAATAAAACATTTCAAAAGAAAGTAGTGTGTAAACAGGTATATGTACATACAAAGCTGTAAAAACAAAAGTCGTTTTTTAATTTAAAACGAAAGTATTGTAGCGGTGGGGCGGCTATCAAAGACTGATGCAGACTGGAGGGGGGAAGAGAGGGAGCGAGGGATAAACACATAGTTAGATGCCTTGTATTGTGTAGTATATTAGTGTGGTATAATTGTTGCGTGGGTGCCTGTGTACAGCTAAGATTGGGTGGGAGTATAGTTAGTTGGGGATTGGGGGGCTAGCATGCTAATTAGGGGAAACCTAAGTTGACCAATGACCGAGCCTGGTTGGGCTATATTAGGGCAAATAGTGCCGCTGTACAGGTTAGTTTTTCTTTTTAGTTTTTCAGGGTTCATAAAAGAACAATAAACGGTACTTTTAAGTGCCTTTCAACCTCAAACGTTGTCTGTATCATTATTTTACCGTCGCCAACGCTGAACTAACCTCCTGCTTGGTACCCAGAGCACGCTCAGTGTTACAGTATGTTTTTTTTTGTGTGTGTGTGACAAAGTGGCTGCTGAGTGAGAACAGGTGCAGAGGTGATGCAGTGCAGAAATAATCACAAACAAGGAAACTGTAATCCGTTTTGGAAAAAATTATTTGTAATCCCGGTCTGGCGACCAAACAGTAAACCTCTGGCAATACACACCAATGTGTAAAGTACGGAGGTAACAATAATAATGGGTTGCAGCCAAAATAATAAACACACGTTATCCGCCCCACAATAATACTGTACATGGTCACCAGTCCGGGTGCGTGCAGTAGTGCTTGTGGTGAGTGACTGTGGTGTAGTGTTGTTCCGGGTAATGCTGGCCCAAGGCGACAGCTCCAGATACGTGTTAGCCATCTAGTGATTCACAAACAAAAGCCCAATTACTAACAGCGACTAACAAAAAACACTCACAAATCCTTTTTTTAATTCTTTCTGGGTTTCTCCTGGTCCTTCCAGTTTCGCGCTCTCTCAAAACCAAGTGAAGCATTAGTTTGCGATTCTCCGTCCCCTTTTATGCTATCACGCATGACCCCTTGGTAAACGAGTGCAGCTGTCAGAGCTGCCGATAAGCCCCTCCGTGGAGTGACATCCTCATCCCGCCTGGCGAGGGAATAAGTAGTCGCTCCCAGAGCTCACTTCCTCTTTTGCCTCTCACTACGGTAAGGTAAGCAACCTGTGTCACTAACCTGAGTGTGTTTTGAAAGAGTTCCTCTGAGTCGACTGCAGTTCCCTTGCATTTGTGCTGAAAGCTGACTTGCCGCTCTCGTGGAATCAGCAGCTCCATATGAGTTTCTTTTTTCTTCGCTTGTGTTGCAGGCCGTCTTTTATCTGCTGTCCGTCATATGAGTGTGACTGCCTGTGCCAGTCAGCCGTGTGTCCTTCACCGGGGCTGTGTTCTAACCTGCCCAACTGTCACGAAGACCTCGCCGGCTGCCTCGGCCAGCCCACCTTTGTGCATCGGGCCTTCAAAAAAAAAAGAAAAAGTGTGTTCTCTCTTCTCCTTTTTTCTCTTACTAACTGAGCTCTCGCCCACTGCGGCTTCGGAATGTGTGTCTCCCCTGGTGCATGCTGCGCGCTGACCAGGTGGCTGACTACAAGCGGTTGGGTAGGCACCTCGGTGCACACTCAGCCCTTGTTACTTCGGTGCCTCGGTGCGCATGGCATGATTCAAGCATTCAGAATTCTAAAAGGTATTGTTAATGTCAACCCAGGGGAGTTTTTCAACCTGAAAAAAGAAACAAGGACCAGAGGTCACAAATGGAGATTAGATAAAGGGGCATTCAGAACAGAAAATAGGAAGCACTTTTTTACACAGAGAATTGTGAGGGTCTGGAACCAACTCCCCAGTAATGTTGTTGAAGCTGACACCCTCAGATCCTTCAAGAAGCTGCTTGATGAGATTCTGGGATCAATAAGCTACTAACAAGCAAATGAGCAAGATGGGTTGAATGGCCTCCTCTTGTTTGTAAACTTTCTTATGTTGCGCATGAACCCTGCATTCTTACCTAAGGTGATTATAGTTTTCCACTTGAACCAATCAGTGGAACTAGAGGCCTTCCATCCCCCTCCCTTTGATTTGGAGGAGGATAGGAAACTGAATTCCCTCTGCCCAGTGAGGGCATTGAGAGGTTATTTGAATAGATGAAAGTTCTGTGTCAGTCTGACCAGCTCTTAGTTTTGCTGTGGTAAAAGGACCCTGGGTCAAGCCCTCTTGAAGCAGCTACTGGCCCACTGGATTGTGGACACAGTATCGACTGCGTACAATGATGCCGGCCTACCAGCACATGGGAGGATGGCCGCGCACTCTTCTAGAGGTGTGGCTGCGTCATGGGATCTCTTTCGAGGTGCCTCATTGACTAACATTTGTACTGTAGCTAGCTGGGCTACGGCGCATACATTCACCAGGTTCTACCGACTTAATGTGGTTGATCCCTCTAAACCTTCATTAGGCACAAGGGTCCTTGAGGTTGTACGTGCACACCACCAACACTAGTTGGCGGTAGTGAGGCATCCCTCGTATGCTGTCTGCTCACGCTCCCTTGTGATGGCTCTGGTATACTTTCCTAAGAGTATCGGTTGGTGGTCGTCTTAGGTTACTTACCATAACCCTGGTTCCCTGAAAGAGAAGACGACCACCAAACCTTGCAAGGCTTCAATGCAAAAGTGGAAGTGAGCTGACGTTACTTTTAATAATTTTATTGAAATGTTGTTTAGAGCAGTACATTCTATCCAGCTGTGCTTTAGAGACTTGATTGTTATTAATTTATTCCAAGTGTACTGATTTACTCCGAGGTATAAGTTGCTCCTGACATCAACCATGCCATGAACTTTTAAAATAGAAGACAGTTATTTCAAAGACTAGGCATTTGGTCCCTTATGATTCCTAATTTTCGAAAAAATAAAACCCTTTCTCTGCCCTCATTTGGTGCATTTATATTGATAAAAACAACATCCAAAGCTTTAAAAAGACACTCCTGAATTCCATCACTAACCGTTAAAATATCTATAAGTAATCCTGGGAAGAACAACACAGCCACTCATTCACACTGTCCGAGATTCCCGTAAAAACAACACATTCGCTCTCTTCTGTGTGATAAAATGAAATAATTAGGCTCTCTTGTTAACACTCCTACAACCATTGACATTAAAAGTACCTAACTGAATATTTTTCACAGGGAAAAATAAGAACAGAAATAACCAAACAAAAACGATATAAAAAGATATAAAAAGTGTATGGTCTACTTATCCATTATCATGCAATAACTTTTTCACAGAGACTATAATCTTTTTTAACCAATACCTTTTCTTTTGGTCCAACTCATCTAGAGTGGTTTTTCTCATTGCTACTCTTGCAATTTAATAGGATGAAAACCTGCCTCCTAAAAGACATCACATGTTTAACATATGGATTTTTGCATTCAAGCAGAATTGGTTTTATTGGAAACATTATTTTTACGTATTGTGACAGTTATTTGATATTCAGCTCATCTTTAATGAAAGGCGGGGCATTTGAAAGAATAACTTTAGTGCCCGGGAAAGCTAGCGGTAAGACACTGACAAAACTCACTTTAATCCACCAATCTTCTTCAACAACCCTGTTTACTAATTGTTCATTGTTGAGAAATATCACAATTACTTTGTTCATTCTTGAAGCAGATTTTATATTTAAATACATGCATGCGTGTCAGCGAACCAAACACTCCTGAATTACAACCCATAGTGGCTCCAATTCAGGACAAAATAATAAATGTAATATAAATAAATAGATTAAGCATGTCAATACAGGAATACAATTTCTGAAAAAAAGTTCTACTCACACACAGCGCACCACTGACTCCACACTCCACACAATCAAGAGAGAGAAAATATACCATGGCCCAACTGAATATATTGGATTTATTTGTACTTGTTAGCCTTACCTTCAACCTCAGCATATCTCTCTCTCTCTCTCTGTCTCTTATATTTTCTTTGATAAGAGCTTGTTCAGTATTTATCATTATACAATTTACAGCAGTAACACCAATAGTTTTCAAAAGTTTACACATATAATACAACTTTAAAACAAAATATAGTTTTGCTTTATAATTCTGTCCTGGTTTCCACGGAAACCTGCCCAGAAACAAGAACAGATAATGTAATGAAAACAGCCAAGGACACACATACCCAGCAGCTTCTTAGAGCAGAATTGAAAGGGTACATCAAAGCTGAGTTCACCAGGATTTGTATCTTACCAACTGAAAATGTTAATGTCTGTGAACAAGCAATGTAGTTTCACTCATTCTTTTAAAGATTTAGATCAGCTATGAATATTATTATTAGCACACTTAAAAGCATAACTTCTCTGTTTTTCAGGTTGGGATATTTAAGGCTTGCCTTGATTCATAAATAACACACCTTAGTAAAAATTAGTATTGCATAACATGCCTTTGTTGAGTTTTATGTTTACAAGTAGACAGTTACTGTCGACAGGAACACATACAATGTTAAGTATATCTATATTAAAAAAATGGATCTGAGATTTCCTTTAACCTGAAAAATATGTAACTACAGTATTCTTGTATGTGTTTGACCATTTTTTCTGCTTCATGAACACATGTCGTCTACAAGATATTTAATTACTAAAATTACATTCTTTTAGTTACCAGTACTTTTATTGTTTTACATGCTTTACATTTTTTTTTAACAGGTAGATAAAAACAGTTCACAAACCATGTTCACTTTTGTGTAGTAGGTACCTAAACTTAACTGAACAACAGTTTCCCAGTAAAACCCTTGGGAATGCTCACATGATCACATGTGTTCAAATGAACTGAACACTTGAGTCATTCAGCAGAGGCTTTTATCCAAAGCGACTTACAGAGACTCGGGGGAGGTGAACTATGCATCATCAACAACGGCTGCTGCTGCTGCGGAGTCACTTCCAATAGGACCTTGTTTGTTTTACGTCTCATCCGATTCAAACAAAAAGAGTCTGCAACAGTTAAAAAAAAATATATATATATATGTTTGTCAGTGCTATAGACCGTGCGTGGCAGTATCTGAAAAATTTTCGAGTGCATTTTTGTTTGAAATTGAATGCCTGTAAACTGTAAATATCCAGGTATGTGGGCTCGCTTTGTGTTCCAACTTTATTTACTGTGAAATACTGTAAATGCATCGGTCAGTCTACAAAGTTTGCTGGGCTTCATTTTTTTGTAAGCAATTTACTATAAAACATTTCTACTTGTACATGTATATAAAATTGCCATTAAAGAATAATGCTAGTTGTTTCACTTCTGCCATTTCAAATCTGTATTTTTATGAAATAAGACAATGAAACACCATTTTGTGAGGCTTTTTTAATTACATAATTAAGGCACTAGAAGAAAATGTCTGCTTTTTAATGCTTTGGTTGCAATTCAGCTGCATGTTTTGATGATCTTCCCACGATTTATATAGAGCTTAATTATTTTCAATATTAACTCACAAATTGTGTTTCGGTGGGAACACTGAAAATAACAAAACGTTTTTAATTGATTAATTGATTATTTATTAAGTCAAATACAACAAAGATAACAAAATCACAGAATAACACTGGCTATTTGAAATATGTAACAATATTCATAGGTGGAAGTGGAGCCAGACTGCCAGAACGGAAACTCAATTAATTCAACACAATTATTTTGAATAAGGGTATGTGCAACTCAAGTGATAAGCAAATGGACCCTTTTGGTTAAATATATTGTCTTAATTTTACCACATTTAACAGAATTTCCCCATTGTGTGTGTTTCAATTTGCAGCTGCGCATGTTAACATTTTTCAAAGAAAAAAATACAACATTGTAACAAACTGTTTTTTTCTCAGGCCTCTGATCTGCTGGCTGCTGGGGCCCATCTGCTAATGTGACATCTCCCATAATTTTCAGATGTATTTGTTTTTGCTTGAATATTAACCTCCTCACCCAGGCTCTGCACCCTTCCCTTCATCCCATCTTCCTTGAAAAACATTGAGGATTATTGAGCATTTTAATATATACGTTATTTTGATTTTTTTTTTACCATAGTTTGTTTTCCATAAGGAAAATACCAGAGCAGCCATTTCTAAATCAAAGTTGGGTCCACTACCGAGAATTTCAAATATGGGGTAAGAAGGGTCCATTATTAGATTAATAAACCTAAGAGGGCAAAATGATTTCACAAAAAAGGAAGACGGTTCACAAGCTGTCTCAATGCCCTTATCTGGTGCTTTTATACATGTACATAATGTGTGGCAATAGCAACAAAACAAAGATGAAAATCACAGTGACCTTGCCAAAGGGATGTAAGCTTGCTACAGTAATGCTGTTTTTTTATTCCACTTGAAATAACCAAAAATAATGAAAACACCATACTTAATGGAGCTTAACAGTTTATGTGTGATTCCTCATCCACCCTTTACACACATGTATATACAGCTATGGCCAAAGGTTTTGCAACACCTAGAATGTTAGAATTGTGGCATAATTAAAAAAAAACAAAAAAAACAAACAACAAACTATATGAACATAATTGAGATAATTTATTTAACATCATGTTATCAAAGAACTACAAAATGATATCACAAAAGGTAACCGGAAGCCATCATATTCGTTTGTTTTCGTTAAGTATATGGAAAACTACATAGTGGTACATAATTCAATATGTTAACGTAACATTATTCGGCAGGTTTCATTCGACTTTAGCTAGCAAGATGCAAAACGTTTGGCTGTCGTTGTACAAAAAGGGGAATTTAAATTCAGATATGGACAATTCTTTTTTTTCTCTTGGTTTTTCATTTTTTCCCAAACGATGACTTGACTCCTAATTTTGGATGCATGTCTGGATGAAATAAAAGAAAACACAATGAAATAATGATTTTGAATGTGTCATTATAGCTCTTCATGTGTATTGTATCATGTTATAAACCTCTAGGAAGGAATACATACTAAAAATAACGTATTATAAATGAGAAAATTATTTAGCTACACCAAACTAATGCAATGCAATAAAAAAGACTAATGTCTCCAAACAAATGGTAAGATAATAAATGCAGTATTCTTTTATGCATCAGGAATGGGAAACAGATAACAACCCTTCTCTTTTTATTATTCCAGGCACTTGCACTACTCAGACATGACATGCTGTGGGACTAATTAGGTTTTAAAACCCTGCCAAACTGTATTTGCCACAGCTGATAATGTGAGATTATTTTTGCTAACAACAATCTTTCCAGTGTCTTCTGAAATTTCATTTGAATGTTGAGAAAATAACACCCAAAAGCACGCTACAGTCACTGGTCACTGGACACTGTGATCTGATTAAACCTCCTCCCAATGGCAGTGCCACGCTTGGGCCTGAGGGGCCTGGGCCCACCCATTTTGCTCATGGGCCCACCCAGTTATGGAAGCGATTGACAATTAAAAACATTTCATGCCAAACCGTATCAGACTGTAATCCGCTGCGGCGAGTCGAGCTCATCCTTGTGGTTCAAAAAATATATCCGTCCCACCCACCTCAGCACCGTTGTCATGGTTATGAAAAAAAAGATTGGTGATTGGATGGCTGCGGATGAGATTTTACGTCTTCGATACAATAGTATCGAAATTACAGCGCGTCGGCAGCATACATACAGGAACATTTCTTTCATTGCAATGCATGCAAGTAACCAGCTTGTGCAGCTGCTGTTTTGTTATTTTTTACATTGCAATTAGCTATCTAAGTATCTACACAGGGTAAGAGTGTGGAGTAGTGGTTAGGGCTCTGGACTCCTGACTTGAAGGTCGTTGGTTCAATCCCACGTGGGGGACACTGCTGTTGTACACTCAAGCAAGTAAAAACCAAACTGTATAAATCGGTAATTGTATGTAAAAAATGTGATATCTTGTAACAATTGTAAGTTGCCCTGGATAAGGGCATCTGCTAAGAAATATAATACAGAATGTTTAGCCAACTTTGCAGTAAACCATAGCTATATCTGTGTCTTACGCGTTAGCAATGTCCCGACAAATTTTGTAAAAAGAAAACGAACCGACGAACCAACAAATGCGCCAGTAGTGTAAGTACCTACATTTCATTTTATTTCGATTTTACAATTTTGTATGTAGGCCTACTTATAACCAGTTTACAGCTGGTTACACGATATTTTGTTTTGAAGTGTTTATATTATTATAGTTTTTCATTTTTTGAAATCGTGCTATGCAGTAGGGTAATGTGAAAAAAAAGCCTTTTATGTTATTTTTGTAAATAATGACTTCGTTTTCACAATTTTGCTAGTTTCTGTTTGCACTTTGTCAAATAAAACAGTTTAAAACAGTTTATATACTTATCTGTATGTTTTTTGCTCTATTTCGTTGTTGGATTGATTGTGGGAGATGAAGTCTTGACAGTATTACATGGTATCTGAAACTTATCTGGCAAGAATAGAACATTACAGGGTAAATTTGGTGGACATTGATTTAAAACTTCTATTTATTAATATTTGCTCAATCTTAGCTTTAAGGTTGTTCTTTAATACTGTAGTTCTGTTTCTGAATATTGCAGTGTTGTGAACTATCTATCCTTTGTTTATTTGAGAAATGACTGGTTTCAATTCCTTTTTATCAGGTTGTCTTAAGGTTTGCAGTTTCTTTGTAGTCTATTATTGTTTGTTTGTTTGTTTGTGAATTATTAACTGCGGTACAGGTAAATTGCAATAATATATCATCTGAAAGACACACTCTGTCTATCACTGAGAGGATCCAAGTATCTTCCAGTGTTGCCAGAAATATAAATGCATGTACATTTATTTTTAAATATAAACTTTAAATAGCATTACTTACATGCCATTGTTTAACGCATATATATATATATATATATATATATATATATATATATATATATATATATATATATATATATATATATATATATTATTTTAATAGCAATAGTTAATTTCAAAGAAGCCGACCCAAACAATTGAAAAAAGATTTCAAGAACTTAGATGTTCCCTTAACTCTGCTGGTATGTTAGACAGAAAAGTCACATTATTAGAAACCACTAAGCCTTTATAAGCATTTTTAGAAACTGACAGTTCATATCAGCAGTGGATACAGGCTTCCCTTTTCTGTTGCCATAGTTACATAGCCTTTCTGGCATCTCCTGGGCAGCAGGAGGCTCCAGTGCAGTCATTGTCATTTAGGTTATATACAGCAAAGAGCATTTGCTCAAACATTTTAAATGAAAAGAAAATAGTAGCACAATTTGGTTAATTGTTGCTGAATATTTCTCTTGACTTCTTTTAACATTGCTTTTGTTCACAAAAACTATATCAACAACCAGAAATAACATACCAGATAATCTTGTCCTCTTACAAAAGAGAAATTAATAGGTGGAGCACTATATTATAAAATATGAGTAACAATATATGTTTAAAAATGCATTTAACTCATTGTAAATATAACTCACTTAAAAACAAAATCCATCCACAGGTCTGAGTAAATGTGTCATTTTAAAGACATACTATTTTCACCATTAGTGAGTTATCAAACAAAATAAAAACATAAATAAATGTAAAAATAACAGCAGACACGGGAAATGTCCTCTTCTTGTACTGGACAGAGTGATCTTTACCAGAAATAGTTCCAATCTTTGATGCATCTGGTGTCTTTTTTGTTGAAGAGGTTCCTAAATGCAGTGTAACAAGACATCAATAAGGCAAATGTTCGCTGTATTTATTTTTAAAAGATAAAAAAATTATATTTCCTCTATTCCTTTTAGAAATGGGAATGTTCATGGGGAACTATAAATTACATTTCAATGGGTACAATTCACGGAAATCATGACATCGGTGTTGTTCGAGCTCATTAAGGTGCATTTCTGTTATTTTTTAAAATCTTGGACTTTTTATATTTTCATGTTTTAGCTGCTACTTGGTGTTTATCAAAGGTCATATGAAAAGGCCTGTGTTCTGTAGTATCTTAACTAGAAGGGTGTGCCTTCCAATAACACCCTTCAAACATCCAGACAAACCTGACTGACATGTTCAATGCAGCCACGATCATGTTTATTGTGAAGTTAGAGGGATCCTTCTACTTTACCATGATCGTTTACATGATAAGTCACATGACCACATACATTTGCATACATTGCAGACTTGGTGATTTTCCATTTTGTTTAAATCTTCAAACTGACCTGTGTAAAAACTGTTGACAAAAAAAAATGCATAGGACAAAAATCAACCTGAACACTGTTGGTAAAGTTTATTTTATACAAACAGTATGTTTTTATCCATACTTGAAGGAGCTGAACATTTTTGTTTTTGCACAAAAGTGCAGTAACTTAAATTTACATCAGCTGTTGACAGTGACAATGGCAATATGCAATACTGTAGCTAGCAAAGCGAAAAAGGTAAAAAATAAAACAAATAAAAAATATATTTTAATCATTTTCCATAGTTTATCTTTTGTTTTCTCCTCATTTTCAGATTGTGGTAAATTAACAGAAACTTAAGGGGCCATCCAAAATGATCAGCCTTTTCTGAAAGCATGCAAAGTGTGCGCGGGGCATGGGGGTGTGGGGCGATAGTACCGAAATGTGGGCAGTGTATGCTTTTTTAATAAAAAATAATGACACCATTTTATAGAGCTTGAAATATTTACGTGCCTTCCTGAAATAGTACTACCGCCACCAGAGATGTCACTTTTGTTAGAGTGCATGGTATTTTACTTTCGGTTGATAAAAAGGATCCTGTAAGCACACGTCATTCACACAGTGCACGGAGGAGTAAAGAATTTAAAACTCAGCATGCCCAGATCATTTTTCTAGTGTAAATGTTTAAAACTGTTCTTGGGCTTATCAAGTTCCTTTCTGATTTAATGTGTTTATCAATAAAACTAATATAGTGTATATCTTTGAGGATCATTTAAATGTACCACTTACCATTACATTAAAATACTCTTCATTGTTCAATGGCTGAAAAGTGTGTTTTTATTTGTTATACTGTATTCCACCCATTATGTAGATGCCATGCTAGAAAACTCGACATATTTCATGCATTCATTTTTTATAGCTTCTTATACTAATTAGCAGGCCTGTTGCCAGCCCTCCAAAACATCACATAAAATTTGTGTTTAGTGTGCTGGTTTATTATAGCCCGTTACTATATTTTACATATGACTCAATGAACAATTCTCTTAACTTTGAATTCACAGGGCTTTTGCTGTGGCTGTAAGGATAGAGCAGAGGAAGCAGAAACGAGCTGTTAGTAAGACAGTGGTGAGCGGAGAGAGCCCGGACTAGGATAGAGGGATGAGCTGCATGGCTCGGAATTAGGAGCAGGCTTAGTGAGGCCCGGGCTTGAAAGGATAGAAAAGAAAAAAGTTTCTGTCACGCTTGGGATGTAGCGAAACGCATTGAGCGTGGCTCAATGCGTTTCGCTTACATCCCAAGCGTGACAGAAACTGTCGGCTGACAGTGTCTCACACGTACTTGGTATCCCTGCACTGGTGGAGGACAACGATCTCTCACCTGCACGAAGGTGTCTGGATGGAAGTGGTGTTAAACCGTCAAGTGGTGATGACGGACACCTCCAACTTGGGTTGGGGGGCGGTCTGGGAAGACAGAGGAGTCTGCGGATCCTGGCCGGACCGCTGGATGTCCCTGCACATAAACATGCTGGAGTTGCAGGCTGTTTTCCTTGCCCTCCAGCACTTCATCCCGGTGCTGCAGGGAACACATGTGTTGGTCCGGACGGACAACACAGCAGTGGTGGTGTATGTCAACCACCAGGGTGGCCTACGGTCCCCGGGGTTGCATTGCATTGCCTTCCGGCTTTTGACATGGGGTCAAAGGAACCTGCTGTCCCTATGGGCGACACATATTCCTATAGTAGTGAACTGGGCAGCGGACCTCCTCTCGAGGGAGGGTACGAATCCGTCAGAGTGGTGGCTCCACCCTCAGGTGGTGGAGCGAATTTGGGAATGAATCGGCCTTGGCGGAGACGACACACTGCCCCTTGTGGTACTCCCTCCACTGTGCAGGCGGTCCACTCGGCATCAACGCCCTAGCCCACGAGTGGCCCAGAGCACTCCTGTATGCATTCTTGCCGATACCGTTGCTCCTGGCCATTCTGGAAAAGGTCCGGTTAGAGAAGGTGACAGTTCTCCTAGTGGCCCCCAGGTGGCCCAGGAGAATCTGGTTCTCGAACCTGTGCCAGCTCTTACAAGGCCAGCCCTGGGAGATCCCGCTTCGCCTGGATCTCTTAGTCAGACGAGAGGCACTCTTTGGTACCCGGAACCGGGCAGGTTCTAGCTATTGGTCTGGCCCTTGAACGGGACCGCTGGTCAGCCCTAGGGCTATCGGACGCAGTTGTGGGTACGTTGCAGAATGCTAGGGCGGATTCCACTAGGTTGCTGTAAGCCTACAAGTGGAAGTATTTTCAGAATTGGTGTCTGACTAAGAGTCATGACCCAGTCTCTTGCCCCATACCAGTTATATTACAGTTTCTGCAAGAACTGCTTGATGCTGGTAGGTCACCTTCCACATTGAAGGTGTATTTAGTGGCTCTGCATGCCATGCCCCCGTAGATTCAGTTTCTCCGGGTGCGCATTTTTTTGGCTACCTGGTTTCTTAAAGGCGCTCGGCGGTTTCGCCCTCCCAGGAGGGCCGTTCTCTCGAATGGAGCCTTGATACTGTACTGGAGGTTCTCACGAAGGCCCTGTTTTAGCCCATATACTCCATAGAGTTGAAGTATCTGTCTAAGACAGCCTTCCTCTTGCCTATCACCTCCGCAAAGCGGGTCAGTGAGCTGCAGGCACTGTTGGTGCACAGCTCCTGTATACGTATTTGGGATGATGGCAGCAGGGTGTCACTGGGTACAAACCCTGCTTTCCTCCCCAAGGTGATCACAACTTTCCACATGAATCAATCTGTGGAACTGGAGTCTTTGCATCCACCCCCATTTTGTTTGGAGGAGGATAGGAGATTGAATTTACTCTGCCGCGTGTGGGCATTGTGATGCTATGTGGATAGGACAAGAGCTTTGCGTCATTCTGACCAGCTCTTCATCTGTCATGGGATACGGACCCTAGGACAGCCCCTCTCAAAGCAGCGACTGTCACATTGGATTGCGGACACAGTTTCGACAGAGGCTCTGGTATACTTTCCCATAAGAAATGTTTTGGTGGTGATCTTCGTATTGAAAGGGAATGTTAGGTTACTTACCGTAACCCTGGTTCCCTGAAAGAGAAGACGACCACCATAGGCAAGGTCACATTGGTAGCCCTCATGGGTTCGATACAAAAAGAGAAATGGAATGACGGTTTTAACCCCTCAGTAGGCAGGACCGAGGATGTCATTCAGGAAGGGGCCTATCGGCAGCTCTGATATAGAGAGCTCAGTGAATACCTACCAATAGGCAGGCATATTCCATAAGTAATGTTTTGCTGGTCGTCTTCTCTTTCAGGGAACCAGGGTTACGGTAAGTAACCTAACGTTTGTGCGCTATCATTTTGGACAAGCGCTAACAGTTTGCAGCAGATTAAAAACTAAAGCAGCTTTGCTCACACTGATTCCAGTGTCAACAATGTTTTTTTTTTCAGGAGGTATATTTTAGCTAAAGTGATTTTATAACCATGAAAAGTATTTCCTATTTTAAGCACATGAGAAATTACAGTATTAATATGATAAAGTACTACAAGGTAATGCAAAAACATTATCACCTGCAGCCTGCATAACATCCCATCTTTAAAGACAGGTGATTAGCTCTATTGATCCCTGGTTGTTTTACCAGTAAAAATGCTTTGGGTTATTTCTGAGCTCACATGCATTGGTTTCAGAGTGCGCTGGCTGCTGTGACACAGATCAAGGGGATTGGATGTAATCTTAGATATATACTGGTGCTTGAAGGCTAGATATATTATTTGAGATCACATAAAAAAAATAAAAAAAACATGTGATCTGCTGTGCCATGCGGTCTGTAGGGAAATTAGGCCTCTTACACTGTTTTTTGGTTTTAGGTCAGACCGAGAATAAAAAGTACCACTCAGTATGGTGTTGGACTTTTAAATATGTCTCTGGCCTATTTTTTTTTTTTTTTACTTTTCTGCCTTGGGAAATAATTACCAGCTGTTGTTAATAGCCCTCAGGCTTTATCCAGACATTAATCCCCAGGACATGCCTTGGGCTACTTTGTAAAATTATAATTTGAATCATTAACCAATAGATTGCTCTTTTAATATACTGTACATCACATCATACACCACATTACCCTCCCCCCCAGGCCTGGTCATCCTTGATTGTTATGTAGAGAATCAGTTAAATAGAACACTGTAAAGCTCATAGAACAGTAAAACAGTTGCCTACATGCAGCAGGAAATTGACTTTGATTTTTGTATAACTAATATACCTTCTAAAAGCCTCCTGACATTGCACAATATTAACCTGTCAAAAAAACTATAAGGGTCACAGCTAATAGGTCTAATATTAGTAAATCAATGTCTACCTCTAGGGATTCTTCAAGTTGTAACATACTACCTGATCCCATTAAGTCATGTACTATCCTTAGGATACTGGTATTTTACTCTCCAAAGCCTGCTCGTGTATGTTGACAGTGGGAGTGGATGTTGATGTCTGAGTGAGTTATAATGTTCTGACTCTACTGCTTTAGATTATATTGTCTTCTATGTTGTCATCTATCACTTGGCTCAATACGTTCCTCCAGGTAAAACTATTTAACTAAATACTAAATAACATCTATAGAAAAATATAAATAAAGTGTACCAGGCAATAATGTAACTCCAAAATACACTGGTTATATTATTGGGAGTAATGTTGGTACAGAATTAATTTACAGCTTCAGCATTTTAAAAATATAGACATATGTTAAGGAAAATGCCATCTTAGAGGAACTGTAAATGTAGTTTAGAAGTGACTGTGATAGTTAGAGCTGAAAGTTATTTAAAGGTGTTGAATAAGAACAACATGTATAACAGAAGCAATGAAGAGGCATGAAACTGAATGAAAAGTACACTAATTTCCTTCTGTAGGAAAATATTAATGTGACCATGTACACCAACGTGACTGTATAAGAGTGTCTTTGTACTGTGAACTATAACTTATGAGTTCACAGAACTTCAGACTGTAAACAACAGGAAATCAGTCTTTGTGAAAGCAGATATTAAAAGAAGTAGGTTGCTAAGGCACAACTGTTTTTAGATTTGTGGTTAAGACTTACCAAGAAGTGTGCAGGTTGCAATGCATGTGGGGTAGTAGAACTTGAGTGGAGTTAGAATTAACAGAAGAGCACAAACAGGCTTTTTAGCACATCATCTCACTGCCTGATGGGGTATAAATACAGCATGGCAGGGATGCTTATTTGAGACATGCTTTTGAGAGCTTCCATTCTCCTCCACGAACAGTGCTGAGGTATGCCCAATGTGACTCCCAATGGGAAGGTAATATGGCCGACTACCTAACTATTGTTTAGAACGTAGTGACCATTTCAACATATTTAATGTTAATCTCTTCTTATGCATGTGTGCTTTGAGATTTTGAATCAATAAATGTAATACTGTTTGAAGTTCAATCATGAGTCATTCTCATCTTAATTATACTTTATTAATTAATCAATATTATATATGTAAGAAATTAAAGCCTCTAACTTACATATAACTAAATTCTTTATCTTACACTACATTCTAACTTGAAACAAAACAAAGCTCAAGCTCGGCTCAAATCACCAACACTCTCAACCTGTCAGTTTTGAACCACTTGAGAACTTTCATTGAAAACATTCCCAAATTCTGTTTTGTGTCTGTTGTGTGCAAAGAACAGCAGTCAGTTGATACCGATAATTTGGAATCCCTCTTGGTTGGTATTCTTGGCTGGGGATACACAAATAGGACTGAATTGGTTTGTGCTCCTGCAGATGAGCCTCATGGCACTCCAGTGACAACTACAGGAGGAGACTTCCCTACTGGGCCCTTGCCTCTAGAGTTTAATGGTTTGGAAACACGCATTGCTTAGGTTCAATTGGTAAAAATAGGAATGGCTTAACCAGCAAAAACCAAGGTCATCCGTTGACTTTCAGTCCTCCTGATTGGCACTGAGTCGGCATTTCAATTTGGCATTTCTAATTGGATTGGAAAAACTATTGTAAAATAGATTTTTATAAAATAATCAATAACTAAATTGACAAAGGAAGAGTAATTGTGGTATTATACCTTTCTCACAATAAAAATACTGTTACAAATTGTATTCATATTGGAAAAAACATGCCCAAAATATAATCGTCTCCAGCACCTCACATGAACTGGTAAAATAGAGTTGTTTTTTTTCACACTGAATTTCCTACCTGTGACTATTAAAATTAATTAAAGAATGAAGTTAACTGAAGTAGACCTTTCTGCCTGATTAAATTACAATATATACAGTTGTGTCAAAAGTTTATATACCCCAATGGAAATTTATAATTTCTAGAAATTTCTCGAAAACAAATTATAGGAAGAATCTTTTGTAGCAAAAGTTTGCAAACCCTGGCAAGGAAAATGAAATTAATATCTAGTTGAGGCACCTTTAGCAATAATAACCTCTTTTAAATGATTAGGATATTTGTTAATGAGCTTTTGGCATGATTCTTTAGTGATTTTTGACCATCCATTATTACCAGAGGCAAGTTATGAGGTAGATATTGATAGCTCTCTGACCACTGTGTACCATGAGGTAGCCATTTTATGCCTGTCCTCTTTAATGACCATTAAACAAAAAGTACTTAATATCAAAAAGAGTGAAAAAAATAATTGTAGCTAAATTATTCAACATTTTCTAAAATTATGCCCCCAAAAATGTGGTTTGTCTTAACAATAGCAGTGCTTTAATTAACATTTTATATCAGCCAGAAATGCTTTTGCAGTTATTTTCTACTTCATCTAGACAGATCTATACAGACTGTAAGAAATGTCTACTTTAAGGCTTTTTCAAGTGATTCCTCAAGTGGAAATCCAAGTAATTTACAAGGGAGACAATTGTAAATCAAAAATAGCAAGTGAAAGTTCATGCTGTTTTGTTTTCAAGGGAGAGGAACCACATAATGTATTATACAAACCACTTTATGTGAGCACATGCAGTGAGGAAGAATGAATCACCTAATCTAAATGCATAAGGTGAAAACCCATACTGTTACATAAACATCTATGGCAGTAAAATACATCCCCCGTCACGGCTGTAAATTAAAAATGAAAGCGGTTCCTCACTGCTGGTGGTAGTTCTGGGTCTGGGTTGAGGTTTCCGACCTACACGAGGCCGCCTGGGGGGTTATTGGGTTACTCCAGGGTGACAGACACAGGTGTCAAGCCCCTCCAGTAACTGGACAATAGCTTCGGCTGGCGGGTGGTGGTGGATCGGGAATGGGGTCTCCGACCAGGCTGGTTCCCCTTGGGGGCCAGCGTGAGGGTCGTTCCCTGTGAAACGACTGAGACCCCCTCTGAAGATCCAGGCTGCTGCCAGCCCTCTGCAGGAAGTCTAGGCCCAGGATGCAGGGAACGTGAATGGCTGCAACCCACACCTCGTGGTGGACTGTGAGGGGCCCTATATGGATAGTCAATGGGCCCTTCCCTTCCATAGGAGTGAGTTTCCCCCGTCCGGAAGGTGTGGGGGGGGGGGGGGGGTGGCAAGCACTTCAGCCACTGCTGTGTAGTCTCCCAAGCTTGCAGGCAGCAGTTCAGCAGCACTAGCTGGGCTTCTCTCAAGAGCGCAGCTGTCAGCTAGCCTACCACCTCAGCTGTGCCCCAGCCATTCAGCTTCCTTATCGTTTCCAGCTGTACTTGAAATGCTTCCCAGTTGCTGGAGCCATTGAACTGGGGAGCTTCACCGCCTTCACGGCCAGTATGCCTTCCCACTAGGGGCCTGGCTCTCGCCGGCATCCTTCTCTGCCAAGGTGGCCTCTATGTCGCTCTCTTTCTCCACTCCTGCTGCGAGTTGCTTGCTACAGCACTATTAAATACAGGTTTCGTAGACCTGACTGAAAACAGAAATACACCACATGATAAACAAAGTAACACATTTCTGCAAATTCAGAACACAGACCAATGGACACAGAGACACAAAACATGCTACTGCAACTGCTGCTGCTGCAGCTCTGTCCCTGTTTGTCCCTCCCTTTGGTTATATTCAGGGCTTCTGTTTTGCTGTTTTTATTAATTTCATTTTTCAGTGCTTATTTTTAGCTATTTTCGAGTTTTATGAAAAAAGTTTTTTTTTTTGTGGTGATTTCGCTTTTTATATACTATGAAAGAACTGTCTTTTCAGACGAAGCGTGCCCCGTGAAAGCATCAGCGTCCGACGTATTTTCACTCTGTCAAGTAGTTTTCCTACCAAAGCATCAATCAATCTGAAGCCCTGTCACTGAACTCAACATTTCCCTTAAACTACAGAATTAGAGTTTTGTGTCTTTCAGCACTAAGTACAGTAATATAAATACTATCTCATGAAAAGTAAATAAAGTTCTGTGTGTTTTGTAGTTTTTTTTTAAGACAAATGGGAATAGGTTATGAATATTTAGTGTAAATACATTTGGTTAGCTTGCCGTTTCGAGCGTGTACTTTGTTTACTGTACGTCTTCACTGTTGAAAGTTAAGTGCCATCTCATTTGACACACAGACATACACGCACAACAATTACTTGATTTTTATAATTAATTATAAAACTGTTTCAACACCTGCTAATCGGCTGTTGAAATTATGCTAGTGTAAACTGTCGGTTGTGATGTTCGTATACATACAGTGCAAACTGTCGGTTGTGATGTTCGTATACATACAGTGCTTGGTTGTACCCACTTTACATTTTATTTTTTGAAAGTTTTATTTTTGGGAAATACATACTCACTTTGTGCAAAAGTAAACATCGCTAAACAAAGTAGTTGAGACTGCCGTTGAATATGTTTTTTGTTTGGTGGAAACTGTAGATAAACAAGAGGTTTTTATGTCTTGTGGTGTTTTTGGTGATGTAGGTTTGCTGGACACAGACAGACAGACAGACAGACACACACACACACACACACACACACACACACACACACACACACACACACACACACACACACACACGCGTTAAATAAGTAAATTTACGCCAGACACGCAGAGATATAAGAACACCGTCTATTCACACAGAGTCCGTTTTTCACTATGTGACTGCGTCAAAACCTCCATGTACACTATTCTAAAAAAAAACCATGTTACGCTGGACGGTAACGCTTGTGAAGTCAACGTGAACTGAGTAACCACTTCCAGGGTTTTGGGGGGTTTCCGGTGTTTATTGGCAATACACTAATTACATTTTTTTTTGTATCGCGGTGTGTGCCAGTGTGCCCCGCCCCTGTGCGTATTTTATGTGTTGTAGTGTGTTATGTTGGTATTAAGTGCACAGGATATATAAATGGGTATGTAACACGAGTGATTTAAAAATACAGTTGTATTTAGACATGAGGATGGCACAATCACTTCACAGATTGCACAAATTAGTTCACGATTATAAACCGAAAATCAGAAGCCCTAGTTATATTCTTTATCAATTTGTAAAAAAAATAAATAAATAAAATAAACAAAACAAAACAGGTTATCAAGAATAAAATAACCACACACCATATGGGTGGGGATGTATTGTTAATATTTTTTATGTTATGTATTCTTTACCATCTTACCAATGTAACCCAGATGTTCTATACATTTATTTAATTGACAGATAACTTAGGAATATTCACATCATATAGTGATACAGTCACAGTGTCTGATATCTTATATAATACAGTTACTGTACACTGTATGCCTTATTGCAGTTTTTGTAAGTTTTAACAAATTAGCACAATCATTGAAATAAATGCTGGTGAAAATAACTATTTTATTGCATATTGCAATATTTTAAAATAAAAAAAATAAAGAGATGCGCATACATGCCAAAAGTAGAATATATGTGCTGGCTGTGCTGTTACTTTGTATATCTGTGTATGCATTACAACACAGAACTGTACTCAAAAATAATTTTTCATAATAATTACGTACTGTCATAATTTACCAATGTTGCCATTTTCTTCCAGAGACCTTGGGCAAAAGTTAAAGTTACTTCCAAAGTTTGATCTATTTTTTTTTTTTAACATAGCGAAAATCTGCAAAATTTAACACCTTTGAAACATTGACTCTGAATACAAAAATCCCCCCCCTGAGTTCTTGTTATAAAACCTTTGCACACTATTAGAAGTCTCCATAGAGAATCAACAGAGTTGAATATCTTCAAAGATGTTCTATAGAATATCTTAGGTATCTTGTTGTGTAGAATATCTTTGATTACACTCATTTGCCACTATTTTTTTTGGCATACTTTTTGTTTTCATTTTGCACTTCAGGGCCACCAATAATATACAGTAGAACAAGAATTAGCAATTAAATATTTAATCATAATTTGGTAAGCAATTATCCAGATGGTTCTAAAAATGCAATTATGACATACACAAGATGGATGACCGGACTGACAGACACCTCCGTACATCCCTAGAATCTGATACGCTCAAAAACATATGCAAAATAGGATAAGCGGTTCTCTAGAAAAAAAGTGTGACACACTGTGGCAGTGAGGCTGCAGGGGTGACATCAGACAAGGGCAACTGTACACAAACAAATGTACATACGGGGCTGAAAATGGCCGCAGCCGTATATATATATATATATATATATATATATATATATATATATATATATATATATATATAATTATAAAACAAAACAGTTTAACAAAACACACAATAAACAAAAGGGCACCCTGGCCAAAATAAAACAAACATAAACTATAATTGTTCTTTTACAAAAACGAGTACCTTGGTTTGCTTATGTGGTAGCATTCGCTCTCGCTCTTAACTCTCCTTCACTCCTCTAAACTGAGCCCGGAGTGGGTCTTTTATACTGTGGCTGGAGCCTTAATTACCCATTAGACAATTTCCTTATTAAGGCTCCAGCCACATTCCCATGAGCTACTTGGGATGGGGATTCAAACCCATTCATGCTAACCACATTTTATGAGACCGGCTTTTTGCTGGTCTCATGCAACAATGACGGACGGTTTTCTCCACCCGCACACAAATACATACTTACAAATAATAATAATAATAATACAATACAAATAATATAAATGAACATTCATACATAAATATCCCCAAAGGGAGGGCACCCCGTCACACATACATACAGACATACGACCGCCTCCACTATATACCCTTCTTGGGGAATTACATCACTGGCAAGGGATAATAAGTAAAGGCCTGGATCTTCACAACAGCCTTATTATTGTATGCATATATTTATTAACAGTCCATGTTGGTGAGCTCCTGGTTAAACCAAATATTCAAAAAGCAAAATAAATCGTGTAAAGGTAATGTGTAATCTATCATTAGGGTTGACAAATAATCCTTCATTCTTAGAAGAACACTGTCAACACTGACTGAACTCCTCACTTAAAAAAAAAAAAAAACATTAGGCAAGATTCTTAAAACTGCAATTGTCTTTAGCACAATTTTATTCTGAAAGTGAAAGACAATTTCTGTTAAAAAAAAAAAAACTAATAAGAAACAATTTAAGACAGAAGATGTTTGCTGCCTTATGACTGCAAGGTTAACAGCATATTCCTTAAGATTGATGGATCGCTCTACTTATGCTGTTCCTCAAAGTAAAAGACTACTCATTCACTTGCATATCTTGGCTGCAGATTATAAAATGCTTTCCGAGGATGTTAAATTGTAAACTCTACCAAAATGTAAGTGTCAGTTTTTTTTAAAATATCTTCTGTTAGTTGTCATTATTACTGATTACTGCTGCCACCATTGTTTGTCTCTATAGTCCCTACATTAAATGCCCTAATTGTTTTGTTTTTTTTTATGAAAAAAATTGCAAAAATCATGATTTGGAGTAAATAGCTTTGAGAATCTGGTCCATTGTGCCAGGAGACACAACCATTGTTAGATGTACATCCCTCTTTCTGCAATTACTTGCGTTACGGCATAATCTATGAAGTACACTGTTCTGAACAATAATGGCACATGTAAGATATTATTAAATAATGTATTTATTTTTGTTACCAATGTAAATCAGAATAAATAAAACAAACAAAAAAAGCTTACAAAAATTCTTATGCAACAAGAAGTGTTTTTTTTCAGCTGGGTAATACAGCATGTTTTTTCCACTATGAATTATGACCAGATTGGTGCAAATTCAGTCATGTCTGACAGCCTAAGTAAAATATATTCCTGTGGTTTGAGAACACATTCATATAGAGAGGAATCTACATCATAATACCAATACCACAACTGACATTAATTGGTGCTTCATTTGGCAGTCTCAGTTCAGTGACTCCCAAAAAAAACAGAACGGTGAGAGGAACAATGCAAAATCGCTCCAACAGAAGATACGCCAGAGAGGCTGGTTTAGAATGTATTAGCTAGATAGAGATGGATGACCTGTGAATTATTGCCATACTTGCTTTACCTGGCCTAGTGATATAAAGGTGTAGTTCTCCATAGTTTATAATTCAAATGTCACCTCTGTAACAGTTTCTTGTAAAGTGTTTTGCTACTCTGAGGTGTCTGCAGCAGACCTCGCAGAGGACATCCATATCATCCTGCTGCTTGTGGTAGTAACAAGGGCATGCCTCTATTATTAATTAGTGGCAAAAAGGTTTTCAAGAGGTGGGGGGGGGGTAATAACTCCAAAAAGGCTGCTGCCAATAGATGTTATACTGGCTCCAGTCACACCGTTTTTTTTATGCTGGTGTAAACAGCTAATGGGGAGGGATTTTCAACTATCAGCGTTATTGTATGGAACTCGCGGTATAGTAACGACAACTTTAGTAGCAAGTGATTTTCAGACTGAATTTTTTAAATAAAATCAATCCGATAATGCTTTGAAATTGAGTCGATGAGGCTGTTAATGAACAAGTCTCTCGTTAAAAAGCTGAATTGTCACAGGTCATTGTGGCGGAGTGTCCCGCCCCTATATATATTTGTGCACTGTTTTTGTATTTTTGTTTGCGGCGCGGATAAAAGCGCTGCGTCTTTTGTTATTGTTTTTTATATTTAAAACCCTGTGAGGATGCGTGGCTGATCAGCTACTGATTATTTAACTAGCTGACAGTCACGCATCCTTACTAAACTCGTGCAGACTGTGGCCGAGGGGTAATAAGATAATTGACAGGTAGTTAACCCCTCGGCCAGAGTATAGGAACCTGCAGCTGTCCGTGCTGCAGGGAGAGAGTGTACAGAGGAGAGTACAGGGAGCAGAGAGAGCGAGGAAAACACATAAAACAACTGCTAAGTATCGTGCTGGGTTACAAACAGCACGCTTATTTGTTTCTATTTGTTTGGCCAACGTGCCGTTTTGTTTTGTGTTTTGTTATTTGTTTAAATCTTTTATTTTGTTTTGTTTATTAATAAAATTAGCTGAACGCCGTTGCGTTCAGTTTTCACCCGCCCATCCATTGTTTTGGTTCAGTTACTTCCTGGTCCGTGACGTCACCACACCTCACCACTGCAAGCCATCCTGTCAGTCATGTACATCACTTCCTGTCTCAATGACTAGATAAGGGGACCTTGTTAATCAAAATGCATGCTAACGATATCAAGAGAAGCAAATGTAAGCATAATTCGCTGTTATGGAAACTACTAGCGGACAGTGAGCAGCAGCCAAATGAAAAAAAAAAATAATGGTAATATCTATTTTGTGTATAATTTGTAAACTTAAAAAAAAAAAAAAGTTAAACCCCATTAGTCATTTACCCTCATTAGGGTGGATATTTTGCAACGGCTTACTATATATATATATATATATATATATATATAAAAATAAATAAAATATTACAATACAAGGTACAGAGCTGTATTGCTAATTTGTGCAGCTGCTCAAACCCAAAAGGATCAGAGCTCCACAATGAATGCACCTTTACCATCTCCCAGCACACCACCTAGAATAAGGGCAGGAATAATATCCGATCAAGGCAGGAGCCCATCCCCTCCAACTGCACCTGTAAGCTGGACTACTTGCCCTGCCAGATGAACAAATACTGCAACCAACATCAGAGATGTTTTGTTTGAGTTGCTAAATGCACAGAGGGAGTGTGGCAGGGCAGGGCCCTGCCTGTAAATAATATTGTTGTGAGGTGATTTGGTGGTGGTTGGCAGGGAAGGGGTTAATTTCCTATCCCTGCCAAAATACATGTGAGAATGTGGCTGGAGCTAATTGAGTAATTGATAATTAGGCTCCAGCCACATGGTATAAAAAAAGGGGAAAATCCTTTGTTTGGTGGAGGTGTTTAGGGTGAGTGTTTGTGCGCTGTTTATTTTTTGAAAAAGAAAAAAAAAAATGGTAGTGAAGGCTAATGCCCAGCCTACATTTTTGTATTTTGTTTAAACTTTTTGTTTTGGCCCTTGCGCCAGTTATTTTGTAATTGTTTATTGTGTGCAAGATTTGTTTTTGTTTGACCTTTTATTTTTGCTCTGTGAGCAGTGTTTTGTGCAACTTTTTGATTTCCTTTTGTTTATTAAACTGCGCATAAGCGCTTTAACTGCAGTTTCCTTGCCTCTGAGTCTCTTTGCCTGCCAATAACATCTGGGCCTGAAAGGCTACCCTGTCACATATGGTGTCAGAAGCGGGATGCCGCCCCCTAGAGACTCAGAGCAGGACTGTAGTTTAAAAAAATGGGAAAGAAGCAGCGGCAGAAGCAGCAGCGCGGGGCTGGTCGCAAGCCCCACCGTGCATCTGGCAAGGTGGACATCCGCATGACCTGCTTGAGGGGGGAGGAGTGGTGTTTTGAAGTTGGCAAGGTCGGGCATGTGTTGTCCGACTACTACCACTCCCCACCTCAGGAAGAAGAGGTGGAACCAGAGCCACAGCCACAGGAGGAGGATGGCTGGGAAGCCCTCCTCCACAGCATGGGCGTACAATATTGTTGCTGCATCTGTGGGGAGTGGGGCCATTTCCCAGCTAACTGCCCCCTCCCACCAGAAGAATGCCTGCTGCCTCTGCATCCACCACTGCCACCAGCAGAGGGAGAGAGCCTGCTGGTCCCGCCTCCACCAGCAGAGGGAGGATGCCTGCTGGTTTCCTTTCTGCCAGCAGAGAGAGCATGCTTGCTGGTCCCCCCGCTGCTGCCAGAAGGGGAGGAGACCCTGCAGCCTTTGCAGCCAGAAGGGGAGGAGCCCCTGCCACCTTTGCCATCAAGAGGAGAGGAGCAGGAGCTACCTCTGCCTCCAACACCACCATTGGGAGAAGTGGAGCTCCTGCTGCCGCCTTCATGGCCAGGGGCTCCCCTCCCGCCGTCGCCATCGCCTGGGTCTGCCTGCTGCTCTGCATCGCCTGGGGTTGCCTGCGTCTCCTTTGCTTCTCCCGAGGGTCCGCTGCCGCCATCGCCTCCTGAGGGTCCGCTGCCACCGTCGCCTCCCGAGGGTCCGCTGCCTGGGGTCACTACAGGCTTTGCTTTGGGTTGCTGTCAGCCCTTCATGGCAGCAGGGAATACTGTGGCTGGAGCTGCACAAAGGGGAGCTACCGGCTACGAAGAAGGGGGGGAGGTGAGGAGACCACCTCCACCACAGCCCCGACCACCACCCCTGTGCCATAGCCTGGCGCCTGGGGGTTGGTTCCCTCAACCTGAGCTCCCAGACAGCATGTCTGGACCTCTGGTCGCTGGGCCTGACTCCCAGGTCACGGCACCACCAGGCACAGGAGGTCGCCTGGTCTCCTGCTCCGCTCCCCCTGGTTGCCCAGACGTCACTCCACAATCGCCTGGGCTCGCACCTCTGCCTGGGGCTGCAGCCGACTGCTCGCCTGCCTGTGCTCCTGACGCCCCATCCACTACGCGTGGGTCGTTGCCAGGTCTCGGTCCCGCCAGGAAAGCGCCAGACTATGGACTAACCCTCCCTCAAGGATGGGAGAGGAAGGACAATAGGGGACTTGAGGGAGGGTGGATGGCAAAATACATGTGAGAATGTGGCTGGAGCTAATTGAGTAATTGATTAGGCTCCAGCCACATGGTATAAAAAAGGGGAAAATCCTTTGTTTGGTGGTGTTTTGGGTGAGTGTTTGTTTGTGGTCTGTTTATTTTTTGAAAAAGAAAAAATGGTAGTGAAGGCTAATGCCCAGCCGACATTTTTGTATTTTGTTTAAACTTGCTTTGGCCCTTGCGCCAGTTATTTTGTAATTGCTTTAGTGTGAAAGTTTTATTTTTGCTCTGTGAGCAGTGTTTTGTGCAACTTTTTGATTTCCTTTTGTTTATTAAACTGCGCAGAAGCGCTTTAACTGCAGTTTCCTTGCCTCTGAGTCTCTTTGCCTGCCAATAACATCTAGGCCCGCAAGGCTACCCTGTCACAGGGAGGTAAATAGTGGGCAAGGTTACATCATTAAGATATCAGATGCCATGAAGGACCAACAAGGGCATCAGTTGGTAGTTGTGCAAAACCTAACCGACAACCAATCACCAGGCTCTGCTGCAGCAGGTGTAAGAGATAGGCACTTGTCTTAGGGAGTTTATAGCTAGCTTGGTTCCTATTCTGCAAATTCTTAGTTCTCAGCTGCAATCACATGCTGGAAGTGTACAGGGACAACAGCCACCTCCTGTTTCCCTGGCTGTGTCTGTCCCTCTGCTTCGCCCTGGCCAACATACAAGCAGAGGGGGACAAATTGTATTTTTAATTGGACATTTTAGCCATCTATGTAGGCTTGGTTGGAAATTATTTTCTTATGTTGACTACTTTTGTATATATTTTAGTATGTACGATTGTAGGCTTAAATAAATAAGTTTCAAGTGCCATTTTGTGTTTGTAATTGTTAGTTTTTATATACGTATACCATGTATGTAACACTTCATTCTATATTTATTAAGCTTTTAAAGTTATGATAAATGTCCATAACCCAATACACAATTTGTTTATAATTGTTTGGTGATTTCCTCTAATCATGTTGAATGCATTTTCTCTGGTACTCTTCGTTTGCCTCCACGATAAATAAACTCAACATGATTAGAATTAGACACCGAACACTTACAGTATTATAAGGACATTTTACATGCATACCAACGTGTGAAGGTGAAAGTGTACATTGTACATAAAGTGTGGGCGGAGTCTGACAACATTACAAATACATTTAGGCAAAATCCATGTCAATGATCTGTTGCCTGACAGCCCTGGCCCTGGCGGCTTCTCCGGGAGGAATATTCTGAGGAGGCTCCAATGATTCAAGATGAGGCGCTTCTTCCTCCTCAGCTTCCTGAAGTGTGTCGAGCATTTCTTGGTCGCCAAGCAATCTTCAACGTATAGCTATGTTGTGCAGGATACAACACACTACAAAGATCCTAGCCACGGTTTGGGGGTTGTATTGAAGCACACCACCTGATTTGGCGAGGCACAGAAACCTGATTTTTAGTAAACTAAAGGTCCACTCGATCATATTCCTAGTGAATCTGTGTGTCCTGTTGCCTGTTCTTCATCGTGTGTGGATTAGATACAGGTGTTAAAAACCAAGGACGCATTGAAAATCTGCAATCACCTGTAAAGAAACTTTATTGTAATATCTAGTATGCCATCTATACCTATCTAGTATTTTTTATACCAAGATATCATTATTTACTCTTAGGTTTTTATTTGTATAATTCAAATATAATCTACAGTAGTCAGTTGACATATAATGTACGTATCCAGAGTTCAGATGGGCTACAGTTGCATTGATCATTTTTGTAAATAACGGTATATTATTTTATCAATACAACACACGTTCCATAAGGTTACAAATGGTTAAAACAAGTGAATAAATGTCATTCATAACCACACGTATGGAAACGTCTTCATTTTTTTTTCATAACTACAAATTGTCTAGGTAGTCTGCAAGAAATTAACCCTGGTCCCGTACAATCTCTCTGTATTGTCGGAGTTGCAGCCGGGGTCTGTCAATCTCAGGCTCGCACTCAAGATCTAAAATTACATTTGCTGGTACTGCTGTAAGACCTATTTTAAAGGCCAGCTGGATTTCAGTAACGTAATTAGCCAGATTTATTTGACCGGGAAGGTCCGGTTTAAGAGATCCCAAAAGACTCAGGAGGGTAAAAGCTCAAACAAGACATAGTTTAAAAATATGTCTTTATATAAAGAAAATGAGGTACATGATTTCAAAACAATTATAAATCAGGATCAATCAATAGATCAATTATTGCACAATCCCAGACTAAATTGGCAAACAGGCTTCAATATATTAAAACATCACACACACCAATAAACATAAGTCAATATCAATTACAAATCAATACAACTAGAATCACACACAAACAATTATCAAAGCACTTAATAACTCAGTGCAATTCACAATTCAATACCACACATCCAAATTAAATACTACTATTGTGTACAAACCAAAGAAAGAAACACTTAATGAGCTTCACTAAAAATCGGCTGCACTTAATTGAGGCTAATAAGGCCTATTAATACTGTTTAAACGTACCTATACAATTAATAACAAATTACAGAACAAAAATAAAATCACAGTTAAAAAGAATACACACTACCAATCTATTGCAGTGTCTGTAAAAAGCTACAGAGGACTCACCGCCTCCCGATTCTCCAGCCAAAATCACCACAGCCAAGCTCCCCCGCTCAGCAAGCTGGATCAGCAACAGATCGCTTTCCTTGCTGGCAGCCACTCTCCAGTTGCACTCGTATCAGCTCCACTGCTTAACTTTGGTCAGTCATCTCAACACTACTCTTCCTGTATTCACATACGTCTCATCTCGTTTCAGTCTGGGTCTCTCCTCTCAAGCTATTACAGGTTAATCAATCTGGTTTGAATGAACACAGCATGCACCTAATTATAATTGCAGTGCAATCTTTTAGACAATTAAGTCCATCACACTGCTATTGAAACTGCTACCACTCCCAGCAAATCCATACTCTAGTTTGTTTATTCTATTTTTTTTTAACACCAAAGAACTTAAATACTTGTTTCAAAGTGAGTTATCAAGGATGAGACATAAAACCGAGGTCCTATTGTAAGTTACTCTGCAGCAGCAGTTGTGATGCATAGTTCACCCCTTAGTCTCTGTAAGTCATTTAGGATAAAACCGTCTGCTAAGTGACTTATTCATGATCAATAATATACATTTTCATTAATTAAAACCCTCATTTTCCAAGTGCAAATTAACTCCTGATAAATTATGACAATTAACAAGGATCTCCTTTTAAATTCCCATGCAAACAAAAGAAATGGTGGCAAGAAGCACTGTTCATTAAGATATTGCCATTATTTCGTAAATCAATTTAATTTCGTAAATCCCATTGGCACGATTACTTAATAACAAAATAGGCATAACATCCACCTGAAAATGTCAAAATCAATGCTACATACTGATTTGTTCATTAACACTGGGGTTATCAATTATCAACTTTTGAAACATTCAGTCTTTAAAAAAAACCCTACTAAATACAATCTCATTAAGAGCATCTGTGAGAAAAGTTCATTTAAACAATTACAATTTGAGATAATGCCATTATTAACTGGATTACTCTGAGGTCAAACACCACATTTGAATACTGGAGTTTAAAATGGCAACAATTTATGAGTTTGACCATGCTAAATTGAGATTATGGGTATTAGTATATTTACAAAGTACATCAACCAATCTAGGTATGAATATAGTTCCACAGTTTTCTACAGTATAAAATAAAATGATTCTAAAAATGACTAATCAAAGTCAAAAGAGCAGTCTGCATGTGTGACATTGCCTGACTAATGATGGTCAAAAGAAGAAAGAAAAAGCCTGTGTGTAACAGGGTGTAGGCCCTGCCGGTGGAAATAGTTGTGGAAATGTAAGTTTGACCGGGATGGGGTTAAATCTGTCCCTGCCCACAATCCAGGTGTGGCCATGTCCTAATTTGGCAATTGAGTTCTAATTGGGGAAAATGTATATAAACCCATTTGTTGGAGTTTGTGGTTAGTGTTTGTGTTGTGTGTGTTTTTTTTTGGTGCAGTCCTGATCTGAGTCTTAAGGGACACTATCCCACTGACACCAAATATGGCAGGATAGCGCTGTGGCCCCAGATGTTATCACCAGAAAAGGAGACAACTATTTACACCGGCAGGGTTTACACTTACGCCTTATCACACTGTGTAACAGGTCAGACTGTATATAAAAAAAAAACAACTCTCCTGCCTCTATAACAAACCTGTGTGGCAGTCTATACGTCTAAGCAGAATAAGCTTTCATGTAATAATAAGCCCTTGATGTTTTCACTTCAACCTTGGAAAAGGGCCAAGCACGCAACACTTTTAACTGTGGTAATTAGACAAGACAACTAAACACTGTCCATTCAAGTATGTAAACAGCTCATTATTAGTAATGTAACAAATTGCAATGAATGAACTGTCTGGTAACCGGTACAGGATAGGCTGTTGACCTAAAATGTTTTGATAATCGCTCTAGAAATATTATTTTGTTAAAAAAAAAAAAAAGTTCTTGCCTAGGTTTTGATTTTTTTGTCTTCACAAGCACATTTTGAAAGCAAAGTAACAATAAAAAATATTGTTATCAATATACATTTACTTATCTTAAATATACTTGAGCTTCACACTATACAGCCTAAATTAGGCAATGTTGTTCAAAAAATAGTGTTTTAAAAAGCAGCAATTGAAAAACTACCAACATGTCAAACTGATGCTGAAAAAAAAAAGTCCTCCAGGTTTACCATTATTATTTTTATTATTATTATTATTATTTATTTATTTCTTAGAAGACGACTTTATCCAGAGCGGCTTACAGTTGTTAGAAAGTATTACATTACAAAGTATCATATTACAGATAATAGCAGTTATAGAATACAAGACAAATAGTAGTCCAATCATAAATGATATAAATCATCTTCTTGGATCTCAGACAATAAAACTAATATCAAATCATGAAGAAGAGATTATCCCATGTTTATTCAATATGGCTGTCTATTAGGTTTGAGCGGGACGCTGCATTGTGATATCACAGCCTATTACTCGGGCTCCTCCAAGCATGAAATTAGTTACAACTAACAATCTCTAAAAAATTTTAAAAGAATCGGAAATAAAACAAATAAAAAAAATACACATCAATGGCATAAAAAGAATACTCCTTCAGGGTTATTCTTCCACCCTCATGCAAATCCACACGGTACTCCTTTTGGAGTATATAAGATTTATAGCACCATGAAGTCAGTGGGTACAATAAAACATATCAAGATTATAATGAAATTGGAAGGTATAAATCAGTGTTAATATGATGATCATTGACCTTTTGGTGGCACTAGAGACTGACAGGAAAACTGTGTCCTGTTGAATTGTTCGTTAGTGTGAATAACATCAATACTACCAAGCACATAGAATCTCCAATCTGGTAAACCCACAATGACCACTTTTACTACATAAAACCTACACTTTATATTCTGTGAATTGGGTCCCAGTTTCCACCAGTGCCTGTATCATTAGCAATAGAATTGAATCTAAATGTGAAGTCATTTAAAGAAGAGGATACAGTATATTTATGTTTCTCACTTTTTCTAGTCTATATGATCAAGCAGCAACTGAACAAACTTATTCTTCTCTAAACTGTGTTAATTTTGGCTTACGTTTCTGGCTCCAGTTCTGATTACTTTGTTCCATGTGGTGATTATTTTCCACCCAGTAAAGACTTACCTCCTGAAACAGACAGACGGTTCCTGGACCTGTGAATGTATTAAACGCTAGGAATTGACTTATTGTTTCCAACCCTGATCTTCTAAAATTGATAGTTCAGGGTTGCTATCCTGGCTAGCTTGGTTAAAAAATAAATTTAAAAAAGATACACTATTCACAAATGGGTGAAAATCATCTTGTCTCTGAGACGGCACTGTATACTATATTTTTAAGCAGCATCCCGCTGCTTATTTCAATGGTTAGCAAAAAAAGTACATAGATTGGCCCAGTGTAAAAGCACTACTGACTAATTTCTTTCCTGATTGTATCTTCATCTTATATACAAAGCTTTACTCCAAGTTTTTTTTTGCTGATTCAGCTAAAACTAGCTAATTGCATGTAGACGAATGCAGTTTTCATTATTGTTTGTGCATTTAAACATGTATTTATTTCTTTTTTTAAATTTAGTAGTCACCAATTAATCTTTTACCCTGCTTTGCTCCCAATTTGACACATATAATTTTTTATTTTTTAATACTTTTTAAGCTCAGCTCACCACTACCACCCCTGCGCTGACTTGGGAGTGGCGAAGATGAACACATGCTGTCCTCCGAAGTGTGTGCTGTCAGCTGACTGCTTTTTTTTCACTTTGCTGGCCTGCCATGCAGCCAACCCAGAGCTACAATGTTGGAGGACAACGCAGTTCTGGGCAGCTTATAGGCAAGCCTGCAGGCACCCAGCCAGTCTACAAAGGTCGCTGGTTGCGCAGTGAGCCGATGACACCCTGGCTGACCTAAGCCCTCCCCCCCCGGACGGTGCTTGGCCAATTGCGTGCCGCTCCCTGGGAGCTCCCATCCACGGTTGGTAGTGGAATAGCCTGGACTCGAACTGGCGACCTCCAGACTATAGGGAGCACCCTGCACTCCACGCAGAGCACCTTTACCAAATGCGCCACTCGGAAGCCCCCCTGTGCATTTAAATGTTATTAACTGATGGTTCAGTGATTTCATAATAATAATAATAATAATAATAATAATAATAATAATAATAATAATAATAATAATAATAATAACATAAGACCAGAACTAACTATCAATATATTGCTGATACTAACCTTTTATGAATTGCTCACTACACAAACGTGTGTACTGAGTTGGAGTCCAGTCTGTCTTCTTTGACTGGGTTACGTTTCTGTTGCTCTGCTAATGGCTGAAATCCACTTTGACTCAGGAGGGCAAAGTTGTTCTCCTCTTCTGCTGGTGCACCCAACACAACATACAACTGGCATTGTAAAACTGAAATTTTAATGACCACGCTTAGTTAAGTTGCCTTTGTCCACTAGTATGGTCAAACCGTGCTGTGATGATGTCACATGAAAAACCTCAATTCAGAGGGTGTGCACTAGAACAGAGATTTTCTTCATCAAGCAGAAAAAGGTCAAATACATAAAAGATTACTGTATTTAGCACCCCACCTGACCCTGTGTTTCTGCCGCCAGTGTTGTATACTGATAGTACACAGATAGTGTACAGAAGACCTATGCAGAGTTACTACTGTATATAAATGATAAGAAAAACTGAATTGTCCTACATTACTTCAGATTTTGATCTTTCCATTACTGAGTACTCTATAAAGTATATCCATTCCTTATCTGCACTTTATTTATATTCAAAGCTATACTAATCAATCTGTCTTTCAAACCAGGTTTACACAACTTGAATAAAAATGGTATGATGGAGGGAAAGATGCAGTGAATCTGAAAGAAGGAATTAGGTTGCTTTACTAAGCTAAAGCAACAGCTTGTTTATTTTTAGTTCCAATTGAGCCATATGGTAAATAGCATTAGTAGACTTATGCAAATGGTCCCAGGGGGATATTAAATACAAGGGCAGCAAATCTATATTTTAGAAAACGGCAGTGTTATTGTGGTAATTAGTATAAAACATTTGTATCATGCATCATTATTTATTCTGCTCATCAAAAAATATTACTTTTGTGAACATTATAAACTGTACTGTAGTTTATTTTCTTTTTAATGCCCATACCAGTAAAAAGTATTTTACAAATTCCTGAGGTTGGTTGCGAACCCGGGATATCCTGCTTTGAAGCATAGCGCCGACACCGCTGTACAAAAGAGCCGGGCTCCCTTGCAGGAGCAGATATCGAGTTTATGTCTTCATGTTTAGATTACATCACCTCCCAACCCTGACCCCTACCCCTACCCCTGTGCACACTACAATATACAGATCCACTCCATTTACGGATCCTGTTAGAACGGAGTTCCATTTACAACGTATTGAGTAGGCATGTCCTTAACCAACCCAGTCTCACCAGAGAAACGTTAACAGATTAACGTTTCTGCATGCTTTCAGGGGGGAAAAACGTTACGTGGGTAATAACGTTTTCACTTTCAACCACAATGCTTCGCGGCAGCTTTTGTTGAAATTCTCTTTTATATTTATTTTCTGTCTACATTAATGTATGGATAATCTTGTTTGCTTTTAAACCAATTAAATTCTTACAAAACATTTACTGTTCTTTAGTTCATTCATTTTAATTCCGTACATGGTCTTGTTTGTAGTAGTGCTATAATATACAATGCCTTTTTTTCTTTATATATTTACTCGAAACCTCGCGCTTTTAAACCAATTAAATTGGGCGCGTTAAGTAACTGAGCCGCTCAGATTAAGAACGCTCAAAAAGCACACAGCTGAATTTAAATGACTTAACGGAGAGCGCTGAGCGACTTTTAAAATGGCGACCAATAATTCTTTGCTTTTTGGTATTTGTGATGTTCTGGTTGATGAAATGTCCCGAGATGAGGGTCTCATTGGTATTTATTTCTTATGATCACCGTTACAAAATGCTACAGGAGCTGGTGGCTCGGTATGAAGTGGAACTGAGCAAGCGTAAATCCATTATTTTACTGAGCCGCTCCAGTTGCACGATGCAGCCCATTGTTACAAAAAAAAGAAAAAACGACTATTCTATAATTGCATTACAATTGAAATTCTAAGTACACTGGTCTTGTTGTTACAATGGTGCTAAAATATACAGCACAGCTTTTCTTTATATATTTACGAAACCATTATTTTAGCGAAATGACATGTCAGCCATCAGAACGCGTCTACCCATGAAAATAAAAATATGGCCCTAAAAAAACATTATACTGGTTCAACCGTCAGTGGGTTAAAAACAAATAAGCTAAATGCTCCGTGTCTATCTGTGTAATTTTAAATTTTTGGCGTTGAAAATAATTGTGAATTGTCGTTTTAAAACCTTGAAATATACCTTTGCTACTATGACTCGATCCCTTATCCCATAATTCTCTTCAACGTTCCGCCCCTGCCTATTATCTGGCGCAGCAGGCAAACAGGCGGTACATTCAAATTCAAACTACACAGATAGAACACGTACATTTAGTTCTTTGTTTTAGCTGTATTTTTATTTTCATCGGAGACGCGCTCTGGATGCAGTGCAATGTCAGTGCTGAGTAAATATATAAAGAAAAAAAGGCGGTGAATATTTTAGTACTACTACAACAAGACCATGTACGGAATTAAAATGAATGGACTAAAGAATAGTAATTGTTTGTAACAATTTAATTAGTTTAAAGCAAACAGATTATCCATACACTAATGTTCACAGAAAATAAATATAAAAAGGAATTTCGACAAAAGCTGCCGCGGCGTTGTGTTTGAAAGTGAAAACGTTAATCATGATTAACGTTTCTGCATGCTTTCAGGGGAAAAACGTTACGTGGGTAATAACGTTTTCACTTTCAACCACAATGCTTCGCGGCAGCTTTTGTTGAAATTCTCTTTTATATTTATTTTCTGTCTACATTAATGTATGGATAATCTTGTTTGCTTTTAAACCAATTAAATTCTTACAAAACATTTACTGTTCTTTAGTTCATTCATTTTAATTCCGTACATGGTCTTGTTTGTAGTAGTGCTATAATATACAATGCCTTTTTTTCTTTATATATTTACTCGAAACCTCGCGCTTTTAAACCAATTAAATTGGGCGCGTTAAGTAACTGAGCCGCTCAGATTAAGAACGCTCAAAAAGCACACAGCTGAATTTAAATGACTTAACGGAGAGCGCTGAGCGACTTTTAAAATGGCGACCAATAATTCTTTGCTTTTTGGTATTTGTGATGTTCTGGTTGATGAAATGTCCCGAGATGAGGGTCTCATTGGTATTGAATTACTAAAACTGCAGAATGTTACAGATTTAGTAAGCCTTATTTTTTACTCTGCATGTCAAATCAATGGTAGAGCTTTATTTTAAAAAAATAGACGGCAACAGGCATGATCAGTAAAAAGGGGAGAAAAACGTGTAATAGACTTATAGCTGATTACAATTTGTTTTAACTTAAGAAAGAGAGTGGGGTCTATTAATTTGATCTAAACAGTGGTGGAGCTAAAAACGACTACTGTGTATATATTATGACAAAACATTTAATTGTTATGACAAAAAGCACTCAAATACACAGATGGAGATATTTGTTTTCTCAAAATCCTCTTTTAAGGTTAGTGTATTTTCTTATTGCTATTTTTAAAAGTATTTGCACTTATTTAACTACATTCTTTAGCTTCTGGCAATCCAAATAGGCACTAATGTTTTTTTTTTTTTTTTGACGAAATTATTTATCTTCCTCATTTGATGGCACAGTACCGTACTTCCCAAACTAAAATCCTAACAACTATAGGCTTACTGCACTAATTCTGTATTTTTTTCTATCGCATATTTAATTAATTTTTATTTTCTAAATACCATTATGTATGTTAACGTAAATGCAGTCTCCATGCATTGTAACAGTTTTAAAATCAATACCTGCGGTATACATTACCCGCACTAAGAATATATTATCTATTGATTTAATTTTCGGAGGTGTATTATTATAAATATTGCCCACATGTCATCGTAGTACAACATTTAACATATAGTACCGGATAATATGAATTTAATAAGAAGACAGTAGTTATCGGGCTATTCAAATAATACAAAATATAACATATAGTCTATAAAATACACAACATTCGCTATTCAACATAAATGCATTCAGTACTTGCTGTACTGTGGTTTTCAAAAATTCAGATTTTAGAGGTGAAAACACAAACAAACCAACTATAGAATAAGAAACACAAATTTAAGAACTGTTTATTTCTCTATTTCTCACAGCGCTGGACAGAATGATAGACGCTGAAAAATAAATGTTTTTTTTTTTTTTTAACTTCGTTTACCTTCGCCGCGTTTATGCATTTTGCTAACTAGGCTGAATCCTGTGTGTGGCTATTGTGAAATCTTTGTTTTGTCTTCTCAATCTGCTCAGTTGGTGAGACGTGCCTTGTTTGTCAAGCCTATATTGCGCAGGCGTGATCCAATCTGAGCCCAGTGAAACGCTCTTGGATATAGGATGGGATCACCCTGTGCTCTGCTATCTTTTAGCCTGTTTCTATGTCTGTGTAAACTGGGATACTGCGTGTGATCTACTTTTTGCGCTCATTCCTAAGGAATCCTAAAGCGAGTACACCTCGTTGCATACTTTTTTTTTCACGGACAACAATAATCAACCTGTGGATGGTGGTCGCATCAGGATGTTATATTTGTGGCTCTGGATGGAATAACATTGTCTTCACTCCAGCCATTAAAATCCAGGCGCTTTAATCTAAACGCCTGCTCTCCAAGCAGCATTTATGAAGGGGCGGGGGGTGGGTGGGGGGTTGGGGGGACACAGACAAAGTGGGAAAGAGAATTGATTTCGGTTTATGAATGGCACTGACATGGAGGAAATTCCGTTTCAGAAAGTCAAAACCAGGAGGAAGAAAGGCCACTGTCCCCCTGGATCCCCTTTAAATGCTTTCGCCTGCGAGGACGAATTTGATTGCAAAGAGCTGGAATCTCTTTTCCAGAATTACAACCTGAAATTGGAGCAGACCTCGACTTTAAAAGCACTGGGTGTTTTGATCATAATGACTTCAACTTTGGCCCTGGTGGAACTGATGTCTGGCCCCAGCTTGACCATTTCCAAAGGGTCCCATCCAGTGCACTGTATTATCTTCGTGTCACTTTTCATCGTCACCAATGTCAAGTACTTGCAGGTGACCCAGCTGCAGCAAATCGTCAAGCTGACCTTGCTCTTCAGCTTTACCTTTTCTTTCCTGTGCTGTCCCTTTTCACTCGGAGCTTATGGTTTGGAGCCACCGACCTCCCCAGAGCAGGGGATGTGGCAGCTAATGTTAGTGACATTTGTCGCTTATTCCTTACTACCAGTGCGGACCTTACTGGCCACAGTATTTGGGCTTATGGTATCTGTATCTCATATCATTGTCAGCGCAACATCTGTCACTGCCAAAAGACAGCCACTATGGAGAACAGTAAGTACCGGTACCATTGTATGTACATAACCAACAAAGTATGACGAGACATTAAGCTTCCTTTTTAAAATTGACAATCACCTTTTGTCAAATCATTGTCAAATCATAGAACATAATAAAGTGACTGCAACTGATGTATTGCTTGAGTTTATATTGAAGACACACTGAGGGTAAAACTTGTCCTAGGTGCACGTCCTTTCAGCACCATGAGAGAAGGACAGCGCAGAAAGTGCTTTTGAAAAACACGGGCTTTGTGTTCCTGTTTTATTTATGTCGATATTCAATAAATATTACAGTATCCTCCACATTTCTTGAACAGCTAAAGTAAAAACAAAACAAAAAAAACATTGAGAAGTAACAGATGATAATTACACAACGCTTCTATTATTGATGAACCATAATTTCAGCAAAGAAAGAAATGCAAAAGCAAGTGAATGTAATAGTTTTATAAAAACGATATATTTAAATGCAGTCATCGGAGAGCCGTTAATACATTGTTGATAATAACAGTGAAAACTGCAAATGAAAAAAGGTCCTCAAAAGTTGACAACAACAGACCGTTATCAATTTATAATAACTTACCTTAAACCTTATAATGCATCGATAAACGAAAAGTTTAGTTACACGCTATTGTGAAGGTTCTTAAGTACTCTGAACCAAACATTGTACTGACCCGTTCTTAAAACTAACTGACATGAGCTGCTAGTGTACACAAACTAATAATCTTGGTACGAGCATAAATTGCTACATAGAATTAAGTAGATTGATATAAAATACGATAGCTCGATTAGAAAACTCAACCATTTAACTGCAATCTCTAGGACTCAGTATTACCGTAAGCTTTACAAATTCGACGAACTGCACTATAAAGTCAGATTAATTATTTGAATTGCCATATGCCTGTTATTTATTAATCTTACTCTCAACTGCGAATCTGTTCCCCCGTCATTAACAATATTGTTTGAGAATAGAAAGCGAATGGTACAAGCTTTATCCCTGGAAAGGCCATCCTGTTGGAAATAATAGCTTCTGACTTTTACAGTTCAACAAGCCGTCTGACCCCCTTTTAATGATAAGTGCAGTGAATAAATCACAGTATGCTAAAGGTTAATAAGCTTGCGTATATCCAAGGTTTTTTTTTTGGAAAATACTTACGTCTTCAAAGGTTTATTTGCACGTTCTTTACTGGGTGTACTGTTATGAGAACATTATTAGAACAGTAAACAAATGTTGAGAGATACAGGGGCTGGACAAAAAATTGCAAACAGCTGGCATAACAAAGTCAGTAGGGTGTAGTGCCACCATGGGTAAACACAAGTGTGCTGCTTAATTTTATAACTCTATTTAAGAGTTATACTTAACCATCCTGCAATGATTTCCAATAATTCCTTCAGGGGTCCCAGGGTTGATGTTACATATTGCAGGTGCTTCTAATGCTTTCCAAACCCTCTGTATCTTATGAGAAATTAAGCATGAATGGTTATATGTAACAAGTTAAACAGAGAGTATGGAATCCACACCTCTAAACCTCTTTTATTACATTTTGATACAAGCATAAGTTACAGAGAAGCAAGAGCAAACCTGTCGGCAAATCACTTGGCATAGTATAGAAAATATGCTGGATGTATGCTTACACCTCTTGCATTGAAATTTATTTTAGCACATACATTAATCATAGTGACCTTTATGATTGGGTTTCCCAGTAGCCTAGCCATTCATTATAACACTTATCCTGACACACATAATGGAAATACTACATTTTTGTAAGAACAATTAATACTGTCTGTAATTGTAATATACAGTTAGGTTTCAAATTGTAATAATTTCAAGTCTATAAAGCATAAGAATCAGCTTTGCATACAAATAAGTGTGGACTTGTGAATTACTATTTTGTTTAAATTTAATAGGACACAATAATTAGATCATCTGTAAATATGTAAATTTCTAATTGATTGAAAATTGTTACCTATTTTCCATCAAAAAAGTATTATTTGCCTGATATATGCATTTTAGCTGCAAGGCACATTATGATTTCCATTTTTCTCTGCAAATGACTTTTTGTGTTATGATTATGAAAAAGATATCATTAGGCAGGTCTAATCTTTTAACAAGAAAAAATCATGTGCTGGGTATTGTTTAATACATATGAAACAAAATGAAAATCAAGGAGAGGTCTATATACATACAATATGAAAAGGTCCTACTGATCCTGTAGCTACCAAAAACATATTCAGCCCTACAGTTGTAGACATTTTACACAAGTAAGGTTAAAACAAAAACATTTTCCAATTTACAGTATAGTCAATATATTACATTGTAATAATTACATATACAAACTTGACATTGGTTTGGTTCTGTGCCTATTCACATTATTAACAATTGACCACATAATTCCACACATTTTTATTATGGAAGATGAAACACACTTATTAAAGCGCTTTACAGATAAGACTTTTTACTCCATCTAGCAGCAACACCATACAAGTGTTAATGGATCATTGAAATCTGCTTTTTTGTATAGAAAGGTCTGTATACAGAATCGCTGCATTTGCTGGAGTTAGTTCTCAGTTGGGGTTATCAAGTTCCACCCTTCCCTTAACCTATTCATAAACTACTAAAAAGTATGGTTGCGTGTTGCATTGGCCTTTGCACTCTTGTGGTCTGGGGATGGAAAACGGTTGATGTTTGGTTTGCCTCATTACCCCACAGGGACTGGTCAGACGCAAGACAATGGCAGTTGGGAGACCAGACACGCTGAACTCTCCTCATCAGGGTTCAGTAGCTTAGTATCAATCACTTCTTGGTTTTGCGGGAGTGAGTATTGGGATAAAGTGCTGATGTGAATTGAAAATGGGCAATTGGGCATTTTAAACTAAAAATGCCTTTTAAAATGTACAGATCATTAGAAATTAACTCACCATTAACAACAACAAAAAAGAAACGTTTTGTGATAGTATGATAATAAGCTAGTTATTAACATTTAATTTAAATTAAAATAAAGTGTGACTAAGTTATTTTATATAAATTTTAGTATCATTTTTTTTTTTTTTACAGCTTGTAGCCAATGCTGTCCTTTTTGCCAGTGTAAATCTGTCTGGAGTGTTTGTGAGGATTCTGACAGAAAGAGCTCAGAGAAAAGCCTTTCTTCAGGCCAGAAACTGCATAGAGGACAGGCTGAGGTTGGAGGACGAGAATGAGAAACAGGTCAGTGAAAACCAGACAAATATTTACTGATACAGTGGTTGGAGAAAAAATGTATGTATTTTATCCGTATTAATAGGTTGCCCTTCAAATGACTTTCATGCAGAGTTCCACCCCAGCATTCCTGAAGGAATGAGAGACATTAATCAGTTTTCACTTACATGGAAACTAACATTCCACTAGTATCCACTTCTCAATATTTATAATATGTATTCCAGTAAGGTAAATAACATATTCAGAATAAGAAGGGCCTTATTCGGTATATAAGTATTCTAATGTGATACAGTAAATGGGCTATATATGAAGCCATGCAAACGTATCATGTAAAGATCAGATAGTAGCATCAAGCTAATTTTGTTCTGAAGACTAAAAGTTATTTTTATTAGAGGTTTTCAGATATTTAGACTCTTTAAACAGCTTGACCAGAGGAAGCAAAGTCAGTCCAAAAAAATAATACACATTTTAAAATAAATCTGATGATTAAATGTGTCTTTTACACTTTGCAAATTACCTGGAGGTTATACATACTGTATGCATTTACTAAAAACAAAAAAAAGTCAGCATTCGTTTATTACAGTGGAGGATTTAGCTACCAAAACACTGGAATAGAAACTTATAGTAGGCCTATAAAGTAGATTTTTCAAGTCATAATAGCAGTAAGTTGCATTCCTGTGTCCAGGAAAAAATACAACTATAACATGAGTGACATTTGAAGATACTTACACTGATAGGACATTTTATTTCCAGAGTCGCATAAACCTAAATCAATTGTTGAATTGCAACATACGTTAAGACGCACATGATCCTAAGCACTTGTGTATTTTTAATGTATGATGTACTTGAAATGAGCATAGTTGCAATTACTTAGATGGATTTTTCATAACATGTAATATATATATATATATATATATATATATATATATATATATATATATATATATATATATATATATATATATATATATAGGCTGTAATATATTGGCCTTTGCACTTTTGTGGTCTGGGGATGGAAAACGGTTAGGGTTTAGTCTGCCTCATTATCCCACAGGGACTGGCCAACGCAAGACAAGGGCAACTGGGAGACCAGACCATAACATCTAATGTAATATATATATTAAATAGCCAAATAACCTTTTACTTTTAAGTAGGCCTATTTATAAGACGGCTTTGGATGTTTTGTTTAGTAACACTGATAACAGAAACTTGTCATGATAATGTTAATGTTTAACTCTGAATGAATATGATTTTAATTACTTCATTAGTGTACAGTAGTGGATGATTTGATCTGCATCATACAGCAACAAAATTCTGAATACAAGCCATGTAATCGTACTGATTGAGGAATGGTCAGAACAATTTAAACCTTGCAGAACCATCCACTGAATCCTATGATTTCCCTACATACTGGAGAGTGTTCTTGCAGAGGTTTTTAATTCTTTCATTGTTTTGTCCAAACCCAAATATGTGTCACCTAGCGAGACAATGGTGTCAAAATGAGGTACAACTACACAATAAGATATCTACTGTAAATGTAATAAAAAAAAAATCCTGCTATAATGCAACACACTGGAACAAAATGCTCCAATGGGGGCGCTGCCTTTCTTTTATTTTATTTTTTATTTTTTATTTTTTTAGTGAAAGTTATGCACAGTCCTACAGTTTACTTAAAGGAGCTAATTAGCTAATTCTGTTTCCCATTAAGGTCATAGGTTTCCAGTTGTTCAGTACACAATATAATATGCAGTTTAAAGTAAATACAAAATAACAATGTACTCAAGTTCCTACTAATTTTTACAAGCAATGCAATTATTACCCACCAATGCAAGGAGGGGATGAAAAAGTAAGCACATTATTGTACACGTTTGTTTAAAGCCTAATGTATATTCTAGTTTTTTGCCATTACAGTACATTGAAGTACTATACAGTCTAAATCATATGCTGCACCAGGAAACACTACATGTGAAAATGATCCCCACATTTTGGAAAGAAGCCTTAATAAAGTTTTTATGTTGCTGTAAAAATGTGTAAGCTTGTGTGAAACAATAACATTTTCTTTAGAAAAATACAGTACACTTCACACTTCATAATTACCAGAAGCTATGTATTACGTATTTTTGCTGATGTCTTACTGAAACTACAGTATATTCACAGGAACACAACAGCTGTGAGTAACAGTATAGATCTTAGAATCCTAATCCTGTTATTTTCTTTAGGAGCGACTTCTAATGAGCCTTCTGCCCAGAAATGTGGCAATGGAGATGAAGGAAGACTTTTTAAAACCTCCTGAAAGGATTTTTCACAAGATATATATTCAGAGGCATGACAATGTCAGGTAAGAGCACATATTTCCTGCTGGTGTTTCCTTGAGGTTCATTTTTGACCCATGTATTTACACTAAATAGAAAATATGGTAAAAACAGGTCTTTTGGTAGGCATTTTTTGTTTAAAAGAGTCTTGTTACCTTACACAATATTATTGTGTTATAAAATAGTTTAAGCACTTGGGAACTGCATGGGTCTCAATTACATTAAATGTATATTTATAAGTCAATACCAATGTAATTATGTCCTCACAATGACAAGACATAACATGATAAAACCGACGCAATTAGATTGGTATTTACATGAACCAGTAGCAGCACAGTGGCTATGGCCTTAAAACCCTTTAACTATAGTGGGTGGACGACTGCAATTGTTTTTATTGGGCAAGTGCTTTATTCGTATCCACAAGGAAATGTAACACACTTTATGAATACGTTCTACGTTTCCATGAGAAATCATGCAATGGAGCTTCTTGAGCTTCAGGAACAAGAAATGCTGAATGATATAATGAATGGGGCACATACGTAATTTAATGTTCTATAAGTATGCTTAGTACCCATTTACATGTATAACAGACAACTACATTACATAAGGATTAGCAGATCGCAAGCTCATTTGGAATGGTATAGTTATAGTTGGCCTCACCTATATCAAGTGTTCCCTCATCATAATGAAGCTATATACCACATACACATCCAAAATGTGCACTACGACACAGCTTGCACAAATAACTACTGTTGGTATTTTGACCAGGAGCATGCCTAGGTCATGTGACTCAAAAAGATACACTAGTAGACAGTAGTGGCAAACAGGTTTCAAGGGGCAATAAAGTTGTGTACTAAAATAAACAATCAGGAAGTAATATTTCTTTGTGGAAAAGTACAGTTTTTATTTGAATACTGTTGCATTAGGAGTGTTGATTACCTATATTATGCAATGCACTCTAGAGCCGAATGCACCCTGCACTGGCTTGTTTTGTTTATAGAAATATTGTATCCATGGTAAACTCCTAATTAGTTTAGCTTTAGAGCTTAATGTGCTGTTTATGTACTTATAAATCAGCTACTGTGTTGACCTTGAGGCACTTGAATCGAGTATTTAGTCTGTAATAACAGTGCTATTTTTAAACAGCATTTTCTGTGATTTTCCTTGAAGCTGAGATTAGGCACCTTCAGTTTTCCTTCATAGTCCTCAAGCCTGTACTGCTGTACTGGCTTACATAGTACCTATTTAGGATAAAAGTTTTGCTAATCAAAGAAATGTATACAAATCTGTTTATTATGTTTGTTTTTGGTATTTTGGGTTATTTAGTAGGTCGTTCTATGTGCAAATGCTTGTTTGGTTGCAACCAACCCTCCAGATGAGCTGTGTACTGGGTGTTTTAAGCATTGAAAAATATAAACTACACATGATATTTGCATTTAATGTGTAAAGAATATGCATAGGGTCATACAAATATCAATGTAAAGTCTGAAAATCTACCCCCCCCCATAGTATCCCGAGGTAGTTTCTGGAATCTACCAGGGGTAGATTCTGATGTCTTCCAGAATCTACCCCATCAGTATTATGTCTTAAAGGTTGCAGTAACGGAACAGAACTTACATAACCTACCACATAGCATGGAAAATGTATTCATAAATGTATTTAACATTTAGTTAAAATGCGTTGTAGTATATATTTAAAATATACCTAAAATATAGTAGATTGTAATATATATATATATATAATGTAGAATATATTTAAATTATAGTGGGGAAAATGTGTTAAATATATGTAAATATATTATATTTACAATATATCTAATAATTTACAGGGCATGTTTGATATATACACATACATACATGCACATATAGATATTATTTGTTTATTTAGCAGATGCCTTTATCCAACGCGACTTACAGAGACTAGGGCGTGTGAACTATGCATCAGCTGCAAGAGTCATTTACAACTACGTCTCACCCGAAAGACAGCGCACAAGGAGGTTAAGTGACTTGCTCAGGGTCACACAATGAGTCAGTGGCTGAGGTAGGATTTGAACCAGGGAACTCCTGGTTACAAGCCCTTTTCTTTAACCACTGGACCACATGGAATATATGGAATAAACAGTAATTCTAATGTGGGCACTGAACCCCAAAAAACTATATTGTTTAAACTTGTGGAAAACCTCTTACAATATTTAATCCACCAGTTAACCAATTAATTAAATGAAGATGAGCAGAACATTTAAAATATGTGTAACTGCAAATAAATAAATAAACAAATACATAAATAAATAAAATATATCATGACAATAAAGTATATTCAATTAATTTTATTTTGGGAATTATATTATGCTGTCTCACAGTAATTCATACAACAATATCAATTTAGCAAAGGTTTCATGTTTGACTTATGTGTTATTGTTTAATAATATTTCCTCCTTATAGGTGGGGTAGATTCTGGGAGAAGGGGGTAGATACGGGAAGACATCAGAATCTACCCCGCGGTATATTCCAGAAACTACCCCAGGGTAGATTCTGGGAGGCCCCAGAATGTACCCGGATATAATCTCATAGTACGGTTGAATCCAGTTATTTGCAATACATGTTTATAACTGAAAAATAAGCGATTGGATTTTTGATCTTCAGGATTTCTCTGTGCCGTATTAGTCCCCCTCAACCTAACCTACCAATTTACTTATCTGTCAACTGTATTTTTGCATGATAAATCTATATAAAAAATACAATATTCTGTGTTTGGAGAGAGTTGGGTGCTTTATATTGATATAGCAAGGCGATCAATAAGGAATACAATATTATCATTTCTTTATTTGCATTAGTGCAGTATCAGTACAGTTTATTTTTTACATTTTTTTAAATTTATTTTATTTTTAGGGAGTGTGTCTCTCAACTTGGAAAGGGAGAGCACAATAGACTGAGCAAGGAAGATTTACAGAAAACAAAATATCTGTAATTGCTTCATAGTACTATTGGGAGGAGACTCAATGAACGCAGTAACTAACTACATCAAAAGTAGTAACTTCTCGGACTATAATATTATGAACATTGTAGCGGGCACGGCCGGATTGACTCGTGGTTGCTGCCTGTTGGCAAATCGGGCAGACACGCGAAAGGACCATCGGCAAGAAACTCGGGGTCCTGGCTGTGGACGTGATGTACTTAGCGTGGTGGGGTTATCCAGGTTACCCGCCAGCCGTACAAGAAGACCTGGTGATGGAGGCATTCGTGCCTGGCCTGACCCCCACCACGCTCCGACAGCAGGTCCGGCTTGCCGCCCCAACCTCCCTATGCCCAAAAGGTTGAGGCCATGCTTGAGGAGGGCGAGCGAGACCGGGCCCCCAAGATGGCCTGCGCGCCGATGAAAGAGTAGGGCAGCGACGGAGATGAGGGTGCCGCTGCTGTCAGGCAAACCATGCCAGAGAGAGGGGAGAGACGCTGCTGGAACTGTGAGAGCCCTAGTCACCTGCAGGCCTGATGCCACCACCACCCAGTACTGTCGGTATCAGAAAGTGTCCAGCCAGCAGGGAAATGACAATGGAGTGGCATAGACGGGGGACTGCCGCTCCACCACCTTTCTCCTCCTCCCTCCAAAATGACGAGAGAGACGCAGTGGCGATGGTGTGACGTATCGGCCAGGGTACCAGCCTGGATATTCCACTGCACGTTCCACCATCTCCACCCTGCAACCCAGGGTCCTTCCTGAAAGCTGTGGCGGACTGCTGGAAAACTGGGTGCCAACTCAGGTCCGACTCCTCACTGTCACCGGCCAGGTCGCTTCCATGCTTGGGTGACGGCACTTGGAGGTCCGGCTCGGGGACCGCACGATCCAGCACGAGTTTTGGCTGGCGGAGATATAGAATCCTGGGCTTACAAAGTGGGAGCCACCCTCAACTTGGCCGGGGGAACCTTGCGTGTCGGCCAGAACCAACTGCGACTGACCCCGGGTCAGGAGAAGGAACAGATGAGCTGTCGCACGAAGGCCACCTCGTGGCGTCAGTGGAAGAGGAGGGCTCATTGGATGCGGAGGGGCAGGTCCACACCCCCTCCCAGAAGCACATGATGGCGCATCAGCGACAGAGCCAATGAGGGTTGCAATCGGCGTGCCGGACTGCATGTCGTGTCCGTCTGTACCAGGAACAGCAGTGGCAGTGGAACAAGGAGGGCCTGTCTCAGAGCCAGTAGGACCAGCTATGGGAGCTACTGAGGGGGTACCTGGATATTTTCACTGCAAGAGTAGAGGACTGTGGGTGCACTGGATTAGTCCAGCACAGCATTAGCACAGGGGACACGGCTCTGATCTGGGAGCAGCCATGCCGATTACCCATGACAAAGCGGGAGACGGCCGAGGGCATGATTTGTGAGATGGCCGCTGCTGGGGTAATCTAACCATCAGCCAGCCCTGGGCTGCACTGGTTGTTATGGTGAAGAAGTAAAATGTGTCACTGCGGTTCTGCGTGGTTTATCGCAAGCTGAACGCAGTAACCGATAACAATTTGTTTCCCCTGCTCAGAATCGACGAGGCCCTGGTCGAGCTGGCCTCTGTAGCAGTTTACAGTAAAGCCCTTTGGACTGTGCAATTAGGATGATAGCAAGAATGAAAAATCGGGACACTTTCAGTTTGATTGGGGGGGGCGGGGAGGTATAACATAAGTGCGTATATGGCACATGCAATGTACTGTAAATCGTATAGCCCTCTAATTGTCAGCAACAGCAGTCCCATACTTCTTGGATGACTTGGCCATGTGCATAACATCCTTTCTGCCGATGATATAACTGTAGAACTCCTTGCAGCTCATGTTGAAATTAATTTGTACTTGCGTTTCGCACTTCACCAGATCAATACTGCTTCAATTCCTCATGCAAGCTTCAATTCAGTCACAAGACCGACAAGCATGTTGGTGTACTAATATGTGACACACTTGGGTAAACTCTGTAGCAATAACTTGCGTAGCCAACATGTTGCTCAGTCCGTGACCACCTTTCAATGCCTCCTCAAGACACACCTGTTAAGACAGCATATGTAAACTTCACAACCCTCGACTACTGGACTATATGGCAGTAATGGCACCCAATTGTATCAGTACTTGCATCACCTTGTACCTACACTTAACTGCTCCACACTTTGCTGTATTCTACTACTGCGCTCAATTATAACTATTTTCTGTATCTTGTACTTGATTTTACTCTTAAAGGTAACCGTATTCACATTTTTTTTAATTGCTCTTATTTGAAATCGTTCTTATCCATTTATTGTATTTACTACATACTCTAAATGTAGTTATAAGCACATATTTACTATAAGTGTATGTGTTCTTGGTTGAAATTGCTCTCAAACGTAATTGTTTACTATATTTTTTTTTCATTTTCTCTTACTTGAATTTGCTCATATGTACTACTGACTTTATTGTATTTTATAACTGCTCTTATCTGTTATGTGATATTTTGTAATGATATTTTTTAAAACTGTAAGTCACCATGGATAAGGGCGTCTGCTAAGAAATAAATACTACTACGACTACTACGACTACTAATAATAATAATATAATGTTATATCCCATTGGTGTGATGCTTCTTTACACAATTTTTACACAGTCATATGATTGAATCCAGGTGTAATTTTTTCCCACTTCGTTCGGTACTTTGTTTTTGCTTTTTAGTGACAGGTTTGTCAACAACACCAGCCAGTAAAACCGCGCACGCCCGGGCCCCAGGTTAACATGATTGGATAGCTGCATAGATGTAAACAACACACCCTAAACTAGTAGAGTATGCTGTTGCACAGCGAGACAGTACAGCAGTCACATATAACGAGAAAATCAAAATTTCACATTTTACGCCTGGGTTTACAACATTTACTCTAAACATCGGGACAAATGGCATCCAGACCCTGCTAATGACACGACGTTGGGGCAGATGGCATTGCCACAGACCCTGCTAATGTGGCTGCAGTACGAGACTCACCCTGGGAGTCAGTGTAGCGCTCAGGGGTGGGTAAGGGCTGCCTGTGACTGTGTAAGCAAAAGTGTGTGGATGGTGCTAGCTGCTGTTAGCTGCCAATAAAAAATGCATTGTACCTGAAAGAGCCTTGGTGTGTACGTCAGTAACTCCCATGCTTGCTGCAATATTATTAATCAGGACTAAATAAAGCCAAGTTAGGTTTTCTGTTATTTTTATTTTTTCCAAATTCGGAGAGGCAGACTCTCCAGTTGTATTGGTGTTTGCAGCCATTTATTGCTAAGCACAACTTTTTTTGTTTTTTTTTCCAGAAATGCAAATGACTATTACATACGCCTAAAGAACTAAATATAGGCGATTCTGAGCCCTGTCTGCTCATTACCATTCTAATTGTTAGTCTGCCTAGTCAATCAGCATGCTAGTGACTACAGGTTTACATTGTCACGTCTAAATCCAGTGTTACCTGTAGTAGAACATTTAGTCATCTAGCCTAGCATAAGTGATTTAGATGCTTAAACCCTTAATTAAACACTAGGGGTAGATGTACTAAAGTGTTGCAGCTGTCGCAATAGTCGCAAACCAGTTGCAAACGAGGTGTCTTTTGAGGGAATTCTTTGCGGCAGCAGTTTTTCTTTGCGGTTCAGCCTTAGTTGAATTTCTAATTATGAGTATTCCTACATAAATGTGCAATGATGGGGTGGAGATAATGTAAATAAGGGCCCTCAAATATTATTATGAGATGCACTAAAGCTGCCGGCAATTGCGACACTTACAATTGCATCAATTTGTTAAGAACTTTTGAAAGCACGTTTTAAACAGTCGAAATTAGCAAACCTTTCACCCAGAGAAGCCTGCTATCCCTGCAGTGGTCAAACCATTGTCCACCCTGTATTATCTTGCCTCTGGGTCCTTTCAGGGGACTGTGACAGCTCTTGTTGGCACTTAATGCATTTTTGTGCTCAATGCATTTTTGAGGTGGACATCCAAATACCTATTTTTCCCTAAAAGCAGGATGTACTTACAAGCTTTGAAAACACATTACTATGACATTTCTGGTTTCCCTAACATGTTGGGCGCAATAGACTGCACACATGTGCCGCTAACCCCCCTCCAGCTCATTCTGAGCATCTTTATAGGAATAGGAAACACCTATTCTATTAATGTGCAGGTGGGTTGTAATTGTGCACAATTTAGCACTGCACCACTGACTAACTTAAATAAAAGCTGACAGTATACATTTGGCTTATAGGCTACTCATGATAATATGAATTAGTGGTATGTGGTGCGAGTCAAAGCCCAGATGGTATTGGGTGGGACAGAGACTCAGACACAGTTAAATTGTGCTAATGCACTCTTCTAATTCAAAACTAAACAAAAATAACATGGACAAAACACTTACAAAAACACATTTGACAAAACAAAAGGCGACACAAGGGCCAAAACAAAAGGTTTTACACAAACTCATAAACATAAACAAACAGACTTCACAGCACGGAACATGAAACACAGACCTCCACCTCTATCACCAACATCAATTCTAATCATTCTAACTAACACCTGTGAACACCTATTTTATACACCTGTGGCAGGGGTGTAGTGCTGCCGGGTCGTCAGGGAGCACCTACCCCTCACTTCTTGGGTAGGGAGAGCACCGCTTCCATACTTCACATGTAGAATATTTAACCATTTTGTGTTTTGCTCCTATTAATATAAATGTGTGTGTGTGTGTGCTTTTGTATTGTATTTTTTTTAAACCCAACACCTCCTGTTGTCCAGTTTAGCAGGGGCTACTGTACTTTTTTGGGGGGGTGAAGGTGGGGCCCCACTATATAACGTGATGGGATTAAACTGCCTTTCGCTAACACGACGCAACAAATATTTACTTATAGTATATTGTGGCTCTCTTCATTAACATATTTCCTCTTAGCAGGCCTACATACGACAAAGGAAATGCAAATTGCGGTATGTTTGCGCTCATTTTAGTACATCTACCACTTAGTCATTTACGAAAATCAGGGCTATACCAGCCCTGAATACACCACTTAAAAACATAACTTCAGTCAATTTAGTTACGTATGAAAATAAGGCAAATAGTGTTTAAATTGGAAAGTAAATTACTCATAGACTAAGGTGATCAGATTTTTAAGTACTTAAATATTGTGAATAACTTTCAGCTTTCATGCTACGGGGAAGCTCTAGGGTTTTAATTTTCACTTTGGCAAAGTTTGATCTAATATCATATTGAAAGTGAATGCCAAGAGTCATTGTGATATTCTGAGAGGAATCATTTACTTTCAAAAACTTTTTTTCGTGAATACATTATGTTATTGTCTTTGTAATTTAATTTCTGCACAGCAAGTATAGTTATTACATTACACAGTAGCAATTCAATAATATCAAATTCCGAGATTCTCAATTCACAAAAATATATTTTATTACTGATTACTGCTGCAAATCTGGTCCATTTTTTGCCTAAGAAACTGCATCTTCTCTCTCTCTGTCTTTCTCTATCTCTATGCTATCCCTCCAGTGTTCAATCTGCAAACCAGGGCCTTCCTTTATGAAAACATTACATGTGTTAAATATTCTTTTTTACCATGTGCAATAAATGATGCCCACTGCATCACTCAGAAGCTTCACCACCTTTTCACAGATAATCAGCTTTTCTGAGTTTTGTTTAGAAGCTTCCCTGATCTTACAAACAGGAATTTCCTTCTGAAGTAGTTTGGTAAACAGTAGTCCAGGTAGGCAAACCCTTTAATTTTCTCCAAATAGTTGTATTTCCAAATTCCCCCTTTAACTTGCTGTAAGCTGACAGGTTTCACTTAAAATGGAACCAATCAAGGATCATGAGAAAGTGTCTTCTGACAATCTGAATTAGATAACTACGTATTTTTTACGAAGGCTAATTTCTTTGCTGATCTTGGCTGGAGTTTATTATTTTGAGCCAACAGTATAGGCTGAGACATGGATCAAGCTGTAATAAGATGACATTGTATTCCTTTTCTGAACAAAAGAAATACTGTGTAATCTTCTTTAATACAAGCATGAGCATTAGCCTATGTGAAATGCGCAGAGCAGTTTTCAGATTTTTTTTTTTTATAGTTAAACATAAAATCTTTATTTAAATATCAGTTATTCATAAATACAGTTTACAGAAATCATTTCATACAGAAATCACAAAACTCATATACTAAAATCTTCAAAACCACAATCACAAAAGGGCTAGAACAAAACTATCAACAAATACTATACAACCCCCCCCCCCCCCAAACAAACATGAATAATTAACTAAATAGTTAGATAAATAGATCACAGAGTGACCAGGTGTGACAAAGTGGCTGCTGAGTGAGAACAGTTGCAGAGGTGATGCAGTGCAGAAATAATCACAGACAGAAACTGTAATCCGTTTGGAAAAGGGGTCTTTTATTTTTTAATCCCGGTCTGGCGATCAAACAATAACCTCCGGCAATACACACCAATAGTAATAATAATAATGGGTTGCAGCCCAAACAATAAATACATGTTATCTACCCCACAATAATACTGGACACTGTCACCACTCCGGGTGCGTGCAGTGGTGCTCGTGGTGGGTGATAACAATTTGTCAAGTGACTGTGGTGTAGTGTTGTTCCGGTTTTGTGCTGGCCCAAGGCGACAGCTCCGGATACAAGTTAGCCGTCTGGCGGTTCACAAACAAAGACAATTACTAACAACGACAAACAAACAAAACACTCATGAATACCTTTCAGCTTTCACTGCGTCTCTCATGGTCCTTCCAGTTCTCTATACAAAAACCAAGCGAAGGAGTGCATTGCGACTCTCCGTCCTCTTTTATACTATCACGCATGACCCCTTGGTAAACGAGTGCAGCTGTATCTACAATCTGCAGCTGCTACGTTGTTTCCCTTCCCGGGTCAATACGTTCCTGCAACGGAGTCTCGCCTTCTTCCAGACTGACCGACTTCCCGACCCTGGGAAAGAACTGTCAGGCCAGCCCGTCCAAAGAACTCTACTTTCACTGCTTAGCGCCCTCACAGGCCGGGAGGGAGATTTACAACCAAGATTCATTGTATTTCTGTCACACCAGGTTACTTAAAATGTCATAGCTTCATGTACAACTGTCCCTCCTCAACCTCACACAACATATCCCAACCCCCCAGACTCCTCTGGAACATGTCCAGCAGATGGACCAGGTTGTAATAGGTGAACTCGAGCCTAACCCGAGATGCCTCCAACACATTGAACACAATCACAACATCCCCAGTGAGAACCCCCTCTCTCTGTTCTTCCTGCTCTTCAATATGGCCAGCTTAGCCTCAGCTTAGTGTGGCCCATGAGGAGGTTTGCCAACTGCACTCTGTGCTTCTGTTTCTTAGAGTGCTTGGCCCCAAAGATAAAAACTGCATCAGAAAATTGAACCCCCAACCCAGAAAACAATTATTTTAGTATACACAACAGAGGTTATAACCTGAGGCAATACAGGAGACACTGGAATTCAGTTTCTCTATTCTTACAATACAGGCATTTGTCTTATGCTCCAGGCTGAATAATACACAAAAAAGAGTTAGTGGCCAAAATGGTGTGTAAAACTCTCCACTGTAAGTCCCTGTGAACAGGTGGATTGCAGTGCGCAGGTGTAGATGGTGCAGTGCTCAGGAATAAAACACACAAGACAGAGAAAGTTCAATGAAACAGCTCCTTTATTTGGCTGGGTTGCGGCTCACAGCTCTTAAATAATAAGTACCTGGCTCTACACAACGATGTGTATCACACAGGTAATACCAAGGGGTACAGTCCCGAAATAATAAACAAACAACACGAATAATACACAAAACACAAACACGATCACAAGTCCAGAGTCAGTGCTTATTAGTGTACGTGGTGAAGTACAGTGAATGGTGAACAGTGGTGAAGTACAGTGAATGGTGAACAGTGGTGACGTGTTGTCCGGGTGTAGAGCGGGCCTCATAGCGACAGCTCCCGGTGATTAGCCGTCTAACAATAACAAACAAGTAACAATTATTAGACAGTCAGAATACAGCACGTAAACTCGCGGTTCACCTTTTCTCCTTCCTGGTCCTTTTGTAAAACCATAACAAAGGAACAGATTTCTTCGTCACATCCCCTGAAATACCCTTAGTCACACCCCCTTCGGTAGCGAGTGCAATCACATATCCTCCAATCCATGATTGACACATCGCCAATCGTATTAAGGCGATGACTTCTGGTATTGTGACTCTGCCCCCTTCCTGGATGGCCAGCTTCCAACTGACCCTGGTATGTACTGCCAAGCCATCCAGTACGGGGCACACTGTTCCTGTTATACAGCGTCCTCACAGATCGGGGGGGAGATTGTTGACTAGGATTCACTGACTCTGTCATAGTCCCACACTCTCTTTTGCAGTGGTAGCCTATATAGACTCTTCCAGGCAGAGGTAATCGAATGCTCTACACCTAACCGTCCATGCCATATTGTGTCATGAAGTTCCTTAAGATTTTCAAAGTTTTTGATGTTTATTCATAATTAGGGCTTCTGTTTTTTGGGTTTTATTAATTGTATTTTTCGGTGCTTAATTTTAGCTATTTTTGAGTTTTATGTAAATCGTTTTTTTTCGGGGCCTTCGTTTTTGATATAGTGTATGACATTAGTGTTTTCGGTTATTTTCCAAAATGCTTGAGCATTTTGTTTTCTTTTTGTGTCAAAATATGTATAGTAGTAACTCAACAGTACTTGCACACTTAAGTTGTACCTTCTTTCCTTTGCTGGCTTCCACAATGAAATCCCTATGGTCACGGGCACATTCTTCTGGGGTTTTTGTGTGTAGACATTTTTGTACACTTCGCCACAATTCTGTTTTAAATCCTCTGTATCTTAACTGTAATACAGCTTTAAATCCTGCTAACAACCCTCCATCCTGATTGTAATCTCGTTTTAAATCTCGCAAGCAGAATCTCCAATAGAAATGTAGGAATGTGCTGTCACTCAGTAGTTGGGGGGTTCTGCACACCTGAATCTTTGCCATAACATTGAGGTGACCACCAGGACCCTGCACCTAAAGGCCAACTTAATGATCAGCCAACGCCAGCTCTGCAGCCTACCTCGCACTTGTTCTAATACTCCCTCCAATTCTCTTTAACCACCCCTCCCCACCTAAAAACACTCCCAGATACCCTAAACACACACCAGTTCCACTGCAAGCCCGCTGGAAGGTCTGAAGGTTGGTTTCCCTCCCAATCTCCCATTAGGAATGCATTACTCTTCGTCCAGTTCATTTTAGCCGACGAAACTCTCTCAAACCTCTCCTGACAATCAATTAAAACCTGCATATCAAAGCTGTTTATCACAATCACAGAGTATCACCTGCATATGCCACCACTCTGACTGGCTTCATAGGCACCTGTGGAATAGACAGTCCAGTTAGTAAAGTATGTAGTTTATGAATGAGGGGCTCAATAGATAGAGAACATTCCTGATAGGAAGCAGCCCTGACAGATTCCTTTTTGAATTGGTAATGGAGAACTTAACACAAAATTTAGCTTCAGTACACAAAAAACATTACAATAAAGTAACTCACTTTTATCCCACAAACCTCAAAACCGAATGCCCTAATAACTTTAACAAGATGTTCACGGTGTACCCTGTCAAAAGCTTTCTCTTGATCCAGGGATATAAAACCTGCGTTAAAACCACTTAGAGCCCCTGAGTGCTCCTCCAGTTTCAGCTCTCCCTCCAGCCTCCCTTTCTCCTCAGAGGCAGACCCTGGATGAACTGCTGGACCCCCTCACACTCATCCATATCTGCCACCGTGAACAAGTCCTCCTGATCAACAACCTCCTGATCTCCTCGGGCTCACGCAGCAACTTACCAGTGCATCGCTTTACTCTGAGCTGCTTTCTTTTCAAGGTCAAAGAAGTATTGAGTTGGTGTGTACCAAACAGTTAAGGCAACCTCTGTTTTTTTTTTTAATTTTCAGGTCCTCAAACAGCCTATTGCTGTATCCAGACTCCAGAGTTCTATGGAGCTCATTGATATGTGCCTCCAGCTTTCACTGCTACACTAGTACGTTTCGTAGTATTTTGAGTGCACTGTTGACAAAGCAATTTAATTTGAATTTTTGCTACATCCCACCATTGTCTCAGGCACGGAAAATCACCTTTTTGCCTTTTCCACCTCTCCCAAAAAAATGAAAACATTAAAAAAAATGAACGTTCTCTAAAAGTTTGGTGTTAAGATTCCAATAAGATGAATAAGCCTGTGAAGAACAAATGACCATTTATACGACACTACGGTCAGAAAAACCGGAAGATAATTGCCTGTATAAATATGTTTAATTGATGGATAAAACATAAAACTTATCAAACCTGGCTAAGGAAACCTTCCCAGAGCTGCCTTTAGCCCATGTATACTGCCTATCAATGGTATGACTTGACCTCCACACATCCACTAATACTGGGACCAGTTCCTTGACTGATCTAGGGTGGGGCTCTGAACTGTTCCTATCAAGCTGATTGTCTTCAGTACAATTATCCCCCCTGTCACCCAGTACAAGCACTTCATCTGGCTTACACTGTTCTAAAACATAATTTAGGGTTTTTAAAAAAAAAACTCTTTCTCTGCCATCATTGGGGGCATATACATTAATAAAATAGAATGTTCTATTTCCAATACAAGCCTGGACCTGCAAAAACCACCATTGTATTATTTCATTTACATTAAAACTATCAAGAATAAATAGCAACCCATGCACTAAAGTTTGTGCCATGACTGAGAAAAACCTCCCCCTTCCATTCACTAAAGCAGTCAGGTTGATTTGAATTATCAGTATGTGGATTGCGATTTTTAAATGCATTTTTCTCCACTGATTTGGCAGCTAGGTGCCTGTGCTTTTTTGACTTTTCCAAAATATATTTATTAAACATCTCAAAACATCAGTAGACCCAGGGTTGCAGAAACATATGGAGATATATGCGTTATACCCAAAACTGCCGGAGCTGCCATTTTGACTGTCATAGTAAAAACAGTGGGTTTAGCTCAGTGCACGTGAGATCGATCACATGATCAAGCTGCTAAACTTGAAAGCTATGTGCTTATTTTGTATAGTTACAACAGAAGACTTTTTCACATGTGATCTGTTTATCAACAACTGTAAAAATACCTATTGTCTAGTGAAAATAAATAGACCAACACAACGTAGGAGTGCACAGCAAGTCTTACAGTACTTTCAGGATTTATCGGAAGACAAATCTGGACATGAAAATGTGCCAGACCATGACAGTGATGAAACTTACTCTGATCACAGTGAGGTTACTGATAGTGGCAGTGAAAGTGATGATGAAGTTGCAGAAATTTTGGGACAGAGACAAACACAACCACAGCTGTGGAAAGTGCATGGCAAGTGCACTGCACATGTAAAGTCTGGTGACTTTATCAATGACCCAAAACCTTATCTGGAGCACTGATTGCAACAGAGTAAAAAAAAATCTACCTTTTCTTTGATTTCTAACCAAAATTAGTAAAACTTTACGTATCGTGCAACCTTTTAGTAATATCTAGGCTGTTTATACTACTTCCTTTGTAAAGGTTAACACTAACCACAGTTAGTACTTACTGGCTTGAGTAAATACAATTTGAACACTGGGTAAATTATCAAAACAACAACATATTTTCTGTTGTAATGAAGACTAAAGAAGTGACAACAATTTATTCTAAGATGAATTTTATGTGATTTATGCATGCATTTAAAAAATGCTTAAATGCTGTAAAACTTTAGTCATCTTTATAATTAATGTATTTTGAACTAGAAACTATCAGTTCCCAGCACAATAAAGAATATAACATTAAAACATTGTTGCAGTAGTGCTAATCAATCGTAACTAAATTAGTGTTAATATTGCAGTCTAGCATTTAGAAAGTGTGAAAATGTATCAACTGAGATCAGATGGAAGCAGAATAAATTGAAAAGTGTAAAATGTGTGGGTGTTTTCCAAGAAGTACTTACAGTTCCTCCTTTCACACTCATCATGGCTTGTTGCTAGCTGCATTGCAAAGCCAGCTTAAACATTGAAATATTATAATGCTGTTAATAAATTCATTAGAAATGCAAAAAATATATTTTATTTTCAACCCACATATCATTGAGGCAAATGGTATTGTATCTTTGTAAGTCAGTGTAACCAGGCACCCTTTTCAAATTTGAAGGGTGTTAAATACATCACACATGAGGTGCACATACCATCATGTGTAACCTATTCCACCCTTAAAATTTGAAAAGGGTGCAAAAAATTAAATCCAGGAAAACAAAAAGATAAACAGAAACATAATCCCTCAAACAAATCAAGAGGCAGAAGTGATGGCTTGTTGTACAAACCCCCCCACTGCGGAGCTCAAGGCACTGCACACTTATTAACAGCAGATGATAAGGATTACAGACAATAGAGCAAAACCAAGATCAGGACTCTATTTTACGAACAGGCCACACAAGAGAGCCCCAGAGCAGATATAATATATTATGCCTAATGTATTACCACTGTTAATACTATTCACAGCCTCAGTCTTACTTGGCTTCACTTTTTATGAAAAGCAAGAACCAACTGAGACTTGTATCACAAACTTTTGTAAAAATACTAGACTTACCTCACATGACAGATTAGATTGTTATGAAAATGGCACATAAGCTTTTATTGAATATCAATTACAGTAAGTCAGTCTCAGTTACAACATGCAAGAGAGAAGATCAGACATTCTTTGTTAAGGGGCTATTTAACAAGAGTGTTCTGCTACTATGTGGGTATCCTCTGATTGACAAGAGAGACACAGGGTTGACGTTGAAACGCCGCTCAGGCGTCCAGGTTTTATTAATTAACAAGCAGTTGCAGTGGGTGGTGGTCGCCACTAGGGTACCAACAATGCCACCCAGTGGCTCAGCGCTGCTCCCACTTAGAAGGAGGTCCCTAAATAAACTCTGGTGGGATTAAAATCCCCTAAACGAATCCTTGTTCTGAGCATTTGGATCCCGGTTAACACACACTGGTTTGTACATGCAAACCTGAGGCTTGCCAGCCAATTCACTTCTAGCTTGCTTGCAAAGAACAACAAAATGGAGAACCAAGACCAAAGGACTGTATTTTCAGCCCCCTTTTAAAGCCATGTGGCCAGGGTTAATTGATAATCAATTAGTCAATCAACACCTGGCCACATGCTGCACATGGATTTCAATTAGGCTGTGAGGAAATTCTAACCTCCCACCCCTGCCATATCTAACACAAACTTTATTTTGCAAAAACTTTCAAATGAAACACATTTTCTTTACAAACCCATCAAAAACACATTATTTACGCATGCAGGGCCTCAGCCCTGCCACAGGCTGATAGTAGGCTCTTGATGTTCTAAGTCAGTAGCAGTGAAGATACTTCATTAAAACTGGTTGTGTAAAATTTTACTTCATAGCATATAAACAAAATACTGCAAATTAACTTGAGAAAGCCAATGGTAAATAATACCCACTTGGGGGGCCTCGAGGACCAGATGATTTTTTTGAACTTATTCCACCATCTCTGATGATGGAATTCTTGGTTCAAAATCTCTTGGTCTAATTTTAATACAGGACTGATTTAGCTGAATCTTGTAACAATCATAATTTTAGAACATGGAAGATAATGAGCCAGCCTCTTAAACTAAACATGTTTATTTATTTTTTTGTTGTATACTGGCACTTGTACCATACATCTATTAATTCCTGAATGCTCTTCAGTGCTCTACTTTCTGCAATACAGCAATTTAAAATAACCCCCCAGATTTGATCATATTAGACATGTTTCTTTTCAGCTTGGAGCTTTTCATATTTCTGTTCTCTAAAACTGGGCATTGAAAGCAATAATATGGGTTGTGTGACCCTGAGCAAGTCACTTAACCTCCTTGTGCTCTGTCTTTCGGGTGAGTCGCTGTAAATGACTTTTCAGCTGATGCATAGTTCACACAACCTAGTCTCTGTAAGTCGCCTTGGATAAAGGCGTCTGCTAAATAAACACATAATAAAAATCTATACTTGATTTTATGTACTTTCTTGGAATTCTAGTATTACTTATCACAATGAATAGAATGTTTTGTGCCTTGTTTTCTGTCTTTCCCAGGGGGTCTATTTTAATGAGCAACAGTAAATATTAAGGTTGTGTTATTAAGACTGTGATAAACCTGCTCTGCCACCCTTTTTCACACTAGTTTTAAATATTTTATTAATATTAATCCTCACAGCATTAAGACAAAGCACAGGAATAATACCACCCCATAAAGCCACATGTTAATGATTCTGTTGATTGAAATCCCTCCAGAGTTTGTGATATCAGCTGCCTGATGTTAGTAGCACTGCTATAAAGAGTATTTTTAGAAATAGAAATCTTGGTTTACAAACTATCTGAACACCATGTATTATTTTTGTTAATGCCAAAATTCTGTTATTATGTGTATTTGTGTATCATGTGAGTTTTACTGTTAGGAAACTAATTATTATTATTTGTTTATTTAGCAGACGCCTTTATCCAAGGCGACTTACACAGACTAGGGTGTGTGAACAATGCATCAGCTGCAGAGTCACTTACAACTACGTCTCACCCGAAAGATGGGTTATTCATACATTATTGTATGAAAAAAAAACCATTATGAATAATTTCCACATAGTGATTCATAAATATGTCTAACAAACATTTTTTTCCTCTTTCATATTAGTATACGTTGTGTCCCTTTGAACTTTGATAAACATGACTGAGGAGTTAGCCAAGGGGAAATGGTCCCCAGCCAAGACCAGAAACTTGGTGTGACCAGTTTCTGTTAGAAAACAAAGGGTGCTTTGACACTTAATCAAACTCATGTTTAATAATACTGTGACGACCCCTGGGCTAGGTTGCACCAGCTATTTGTAAGTTCAGTCAGATAACTTGAAGGCACAGGACCAGACGAAACAAGACAAACAAAAGTCCTGCCGACCTGAACTGACCGGGTTGCTACAATACTATAGCCTTACAATGTTTAATATGTGGTATTTGATATTGCAAAACACAAGTGTACATTATTTTCATGGGAACTTACCTTTATTCTCTTTTTATTTTTGCAGCATCTTGTTTGCAGATATTGTGGGCTTCACAAGCCTAGCCTCTCAGTGCACAGCCCAGGAATTGGTGAAACTTTTAAATGAACTCTTTGGAAAATTTGATGAGTTAGCCACTGTAAGTACACATTGTTATTTTTTTAACACCTTGGTTAATTCCTAGGGTGGTGTGTTGGTTAAATATGTATTTTATTGTTGTAGCAATTATATATACTGCACATGCAATGTAATTGTAGGACTGCGCTGACCATCTAGTACAAACAAATATCACTAACGAGTAATACACAAGTAATTGTGCTGTTAATTGTTATTCAGAGAAAAACAAATATGTAAAAAAAAGGACTGAATCAGTTCAAGGCAATTGAGAGTCAACAAACTTATTTTATTTTTCTTAGTACTTGAAAAAGAGCATGATGTCTACGTTTGCTGTATTTTATGATAATTTTGGATGGTCCCTTTCAGTTTCGGAGAGCTGTAGTCACCGAAATTTCTACATACATCCACTTGAAAAAGGGATTTCTTAAGGATATACTTTCCAAAAACTCACATTAAAACAGACGTTTTCAGTTCACATTAGGTTTATTTCGGGATTTTAGACTATAACAAAGTTATTCATTATGTCAATGTGCAGACGTCCGTAAAAAACAAATTTTGTTTTCATTTGTCAAAGAAAAAAAACAGTAACTGGCTACTTTTTAAAAGGTGTTTTAGTTTTGGTATTTCAGTCATTTTGCGGGCGGGGGGGGGTTATGGTATTACTAATTCTGTCTTTGTCTTGGCAAGGGGTACACAAAATAGAAGCTAATTTACTGTTACTGTGTGCTTTCAATGGATTTTGTTGAAATCTTGCAATGTTTAGCTGGTTTTGTTGTTAGATGTGGTGTCTGGTGTACAGATAGTCAGCATCTTGTAAACACTTTAGCAAGCTATTTTTTGCACACTAAGAAACTACTATTTCATTATAGATTCTGTTGAAAAGAAAATCCATAGTATAGTATCGTGTAAGAGGACAGGGCCTTTTATTATAACAAAGATAAAATAGATTTCAAGTCACTTGTGATGTTTAAAAAAAAAAGAAAAATTATGGCATATTTTATGGTGGTACTTTTTTCATTTTACTTTTTTATTTATTTGATATCCATGTATTATTACACTTCTTCAGTTGTTAAAATAAACACTGGCAGTTCCACAATTTCTGTCTGTTATGTCACCACTCAAGCATTCTCATGATTTATTTGTCACCAGAGATGTATTTGAACCCCAAGACAGCATCCAGTAAAATGACCTTTATTCCCATATATACAGTGCCTATAGTAAGTATTCACCACCCACCTTGGACGTTTTCACAGTTCGTTGTGTTACAACCTGAAATCTTGATGCATTTAAATGAGATTTGTTTTCCTTTGATTTACACAACCTACTCAACACTTTCAATGTGTTAAAAAATGGGGGGGGGGGGGGGGGGGACAAATCAATTAAAAATAAAAACCTGAAAAGTCTTCATTAGATAAGTATTCACCCCTTTTGCTATGACACTCCTAAATAAGCTCAGGTGCAACCAGCTGCCTTCAGAATTCACACAATAAGTTAAATGCAGCCCATCTGTGTGTATTAAAGTGGTTCACATGATTTTAGATTAAATACACCTGTCTCTGTAAGGTCCCACAGTTGGGTAGTGCATTCAAAGCAAAGATACTACCATGAAGACCAAGGAGCTTTCAAAACAACTCCAGGATAAAGTTATGGAAAGGCACAGATCAGGGGAGGGGTATAAAACGATTTCAAAGGCATTGAATATCCCTTGGAGCACAGTCAAGTCGATCATTAAGAAGTGGAAGGTATACGGCACCACCCAGAATCTGTTTAGAGCAGGCCGTCCTCCCAAATTGAGGATCCGGGTAAGAAGGGCATTGGTCAGAGAAGCCAGCAAGAGGCCAATGACAACTCTGAAAGACCTACAGCATTCCATGGCTGAGATGGAAGAAACTGTCCATGTGTCAACAATAGCTGGTACTCCACAAATCTGGCCTGTATGGAAGAGTGGCAAGAAGGAAGCCATTTAAAAAAACCCATGTAAAAAGAATAGAATTTGCAAAAAGGCATGTGGGAGACTCTGTAAAGATGTGGCAAAAGATTCTGTGGTCCGATGAAACAAAAATTGAATTATTTGGTCTAATGCAAAGCGTTATGTCTGGCGCAAACCCAACACAGCACATCACCCAGGTAACCCCATCCCTACTGTGAAGTATAGTGGTGGCAGCATCATCTTATGGGGATGTTTCTCATCGGCAGGGACTGGGGCACTTGTCAGGATAGAAGGGAAAATGAATGGAGCAAAGTACAGAGAAGTCCTTGAAGAAAACCTGCTGCCCTCTGCAAGAAAGCTGAAACTGGGATGGAAGTTCACCTTTCAGCATGACAAAGACCCAAAGCACACAGCCAAACCCTACACTGGAGTGGCTAAGGAACAAAAAGGTAAATGTCCTTGGGTGGACCAGTCAGAGCTCCGACCTAAATCCAATCGAAAATTTGTGGCATGACTTGAAGATTGCTGTCCATCAGCGCTCCCCAAGGAACTTGACAAAGCTTGAACAGTTTTGTAAAGAAGAATGGTCAAATATTGCCAAATCTAGGTGTGCAAAGTTGGTAGAGACACAGCTGTAATTCAGTTTTGGTGTGTAGAAGTTTTGTAGAAGTTTTGTGTGTAGAAAAGTTGAAAAAAAAATCCTCATTGAAATGCATGAAACTCTGAGGCACTGACACAACAAAATGTGAAAAAAAGTTAAAGGGGGTGTAGACTTTCTATAGGCACTGTATATTTGTATTGATTGGAGGTTGAGTATTTTTTTTATTTATTAATAATAACAAGAAAAACAATCCTTTCAAGATGGAACTCAGTTTTATTATGCAATAAGTACTTTATTTCTTGGTTTCATTTTCATAATGCCACAGGAAGCAAGAAGGAGCGAGGACTGTGCCAGTATGATATTTGTAGTAATGCCAGTAGTACCAGCCTCTTGGCTCTTGTATTGGGTAAAGTCTGGATTTTATTCCCTTGTGTAATTTAATCAAGCTGGATATTGACCCAGCTACATACTAGGCTAGGTTAGGTTAGGCTAGATACTTGCCATCATTTCAGAACCAAAAAGAGGTAGGCGAGAGGTGGAACCGGGGGGTGGTGTACACTTTGGTGTACTTTATTTGTTATAATTAGTTGAAGCTGTAAGAATTTGTCAAGGGGAAATTTAGCTTGGCCAGAATTGCCCCTGGTTTTCCATGAAAGATGAGATCTTTAATGCTCGGAAAGTAGACAGGACCTTGGTTTAACTTCTATGGATCAATCAAAACAATACAATAAGCATTCAACTGTTAAAAGTTACTATACTTTTTCGTGGGATCAAGCACCCATCAAGTTCCACATGAGTAAGATTAAAATAGAATACCCTTCTTGTCTTACAAACATTTATTTGAAGAAAATTATCCTGGGAAGGTTTAAATGAAGAGTAGAGTTGATTATTGTTGATATATATGTGAAAACACCCCTGCAAACAGATCTGGAACAATAATAGAAGTAACATAGGTGGTGTTTACATGCAAATTTTAATCGCGCTACGTGTCATGCGCAAATGACGCATGATTGTGCTCCTTCCAAAAGTGCACGGCAAAAAAAGTGTGTGACTTAAGTGTCATTATACTTTGGTAAAGCACGGTAAAGTGCACGCTAATTGGCCTCATTAGTCCCATAGCAAAACACTCCACAGTCGTGCAAAATACTTAACGATAGACTTTCATGAAATAACACGATACCTCCTCCACTTCCCCTATGTAAAAGAACGCTCTTCTCTGGGATACGGTCTTTCTGTCCTCCTCTGTAGCGTAAGTAAGATTTTCCTTATCCCAGTCTTACTAATACAAATCAGTTAAATAGCCATCCATCCATTATTATCAATCCGTTTCTCCTGATTATTATTATTATTATTATTTATTTCTTAGCAGACGCCCTTATTCAGGGCGATTTACAATCGTAAGCAAATACATTTCAAGTGTTACAGTACAAGTAATAATACAATAAGAGCAAGATAAATACAATGACTAGTTCAAGCAAGTACAAGTGTGACAAAATACAGTTCAATAATACAGCAGATAAAAGTGACAGTGATAGTTACATCAAGATATGATTAAATACCAAATACTACAGATTAAACACTTGGCAGATTACAGTACTCTGAAGTACAGGATTAAATGCAGTAAAATAGGGGCAGATAAGAGTAAGTAAAGCACATTTAAGGAAGGGTGAAAGTGTCCCAGGGGAGAAACAGAGGAGTTCTACAGGTGCTGTCTGAAGAGGTGAGTCTTAAGGAGGTGCGGAATGTGGTCAGGGACTGGGCGGTCCTGACATCTGTAGGTAGGTCATTCCACCACTGCGGAGCGAGGGTGGAGAAGGAGCGGGCTCTGGAGGCAGGGGAGCGTAGAGGAGGTAGAGCCAGTCTTCTAGTGCAGGCGGAGCGGAGAGGTCGAGTTGGGGTGTAGGGAGAGATGAGGGTCTGGAGGTAGCTGGGTGCAGTCTGGTCAAGGCATCTGTAGGCTAGTACAAGAGTCTTGAACTGGATGCGGCGGTGATCGGTAGCCAGTGGAGTGAGCGGAGTAGTGGAGTTGCGTGGGAGAAGCGAGGCAGAGAGAACACCAGGCGGGCAGCGGAGTTCTGGATGAGCTGGAGCGGACGGGTGGCGGACGCAGGGAGGCCAGCCAGGAGGGAGTTGCAGTAGTCTAGGCGGGAGAGTACCAAGGCCTGGACCAGGAGCTGGGTGGCGTAGTTGGTGAGGAAGGGTCGGATTCTTCGGATGTTGCTCAGGAAGAATCGGCAAGTGCGTGCCAGAGTGGAGATGTGCTGGGAATAAGAGAGGCAGGGGTCCAGGGTGACTCCGAGGTTCTTAGCGGAGGAAGAGGGAGAGAGTGTGGTAGATTCCAGAGGAACAGAGATAGAGAGATCAGAGGAGGGGAGGAGGAGGGAAAGAAAAGGAGGTCAGATTTAGAGAGGTTGAGTTTGAGGTGATGCGAGTGCATCCAGGAGGAAATAGCAGACAGACAGGTAGAGATACGGGAGGAGATGGTGGAGTCAGAGGTGGGGAAGGAGAGGAAAATCTGAGCATCATCAGCATAGAAATGGTATGAGAAACCATAGGATGCGATGAGGGGGCCCAGGGAGCGGGTGTAGAGAGAGAACAGGAGAGGACCCAAGACTGACCCTTGGGGACTCCTGTTAAGAGAGGGTGAGGTGTGGAGGTTGCTCCACGCCAGGTTACCTGGTAAGTGCGGTTGGAGAGGTAGGAGGAGAACCAGGCCAGAGCAGTGCCAGAGATCCCCAGGTCAGCAAGAGATGATAGTAGAATAGAGTGATCAACAGTGTCAAAGGCAGCAGAGAGGTCGAGGAGAATTAGGACAGAGGAGAGAGAGGCAGCTCGGGCAGACTTAAGTGAGTTGGTGACAGACAGGAGGGCGGTTTCAGTGGAGTGAGCAGAGCGGAAGCCAGATTGGAGAGGGTCGAGCAGAGAGTGGTTGGACAGGAAAGCAGAGAGCTGGCGGTGTACAGTCCGCTCGAGGGTTTTGGAGAGGAAGGGTAGGAGGGAGACAGGACGGTAGCTCTGGAGGGAGGTGGGGTCGAGGGTAGGTTTTTGAGGATGGGAGTGATAGAGGCTTTTTGAAGGCAGAGGGAAAGAGACCAGAAAGTAGAGAGGTGTTGAGAAGGGAGGAGATGAAGGGAAGTAGAGCAGGAGCAGCAGCTTGAAAGAGGTGAGTGGGGGGGGTCCAGGGCACACGTGGTGGGTTTGTGACCCTGGAGCAGGGAGGAGAGGTCAGAGTCTGAGAGGGGCAAGAAGGTGGAGAAGGAGGGTGAGTTAGTAGGGAATGCAGTGGGTGTAGGGGTTGGAGCAGGAGGAGGTGCGGGGGAGGGAGAGGTGTTAAAGAGTTTGCGGATATCTGAGATTTTAGAAGAGAAGAAGGAGGCAAAGTCATCAGGGGAGAAGGAGGGGGGAGGGTTTAGGAGGGAGGAGAAGGTAGAGAATAGTTTACGTGGGTTGTTAGTGGAGGCTTGGATTACAGATTGGAAATAAGTACATTTAGCAGAGGAGAGAGTAGAGGAGAAGGAGGAGAGGAGAGTGCGGTAAAGGTCTAGGGCAGCAGGGAGTTTGGTTCTCTTCCATTTCTTTTCAGCAGATCGCAGTGTGATTCTTGCCGAGCGGAGCGCAGAAGAGAGCCAGGGATGGGGAGGGAGGGGCGAGCAGGTCGGGAGGTGAGGGGACAGAGGGAGTCGAGGGAGGAGGTGAGGGAGGAGAAGAGGGTGGAGGTAGCAGAGTCTACGGAGAGTTGTGAAAAGGAGTCGATAGGAGGGAGGTGAGAGAGAGCAGTGGAGGCAAGGACAGAGGGGGAGAGAGAGCGGAGGTTACGGCGAGAGGTGACAGTGGGGGTAGGAGGAGCAGGGAGAGGGGGGAGAGACAGAGAAAAGAGATGAAATAGTGATCGGAGAGGTCCAGGGGGTGACAGAGAGGGTGGAGGGGCAGCAGGCCCTGGAGAAGGTGAGGTCCAGTTGACGGCCAGCTTTGTGGGTAGGAGGGGATGGAGAGAGACAGAAGTCGAAGGAGTGAAGGAGAGGGAGGAATCCAGCAGAGTGGCTGGGGTTGGAGAGATGGATGTTGAAGTCACCTAACAGGACAGTTGGGGTAGACAGAGAGGGGAGGGAGGAGAGTAGATAGTCGAGTTCATCCAGAAAGTGAGCGAGAGGCCCAGGGGGGCGGTACAGTGCAATGAGCAGGAGTTGACAGGGAGAGGTTAGTTGGACTGCATGAAATTCAAAGGTATTGACAGAGAGTGAGGAGAGATAGGAGGGGACAGAAAAGAGTAAGGAGGGAGAGAGGAGAAGACCAGTCCCACCTCCCCGTCCAGTGAGACGCAGGGTATGGGACAGGACATAGAGAAAGGACAGGGCAGCAGGAGTTACAGTATTATCAGGGGACAGCCAGGTTTCAGTGAGAGCAAGGCAATCGAGAGAGAGGTGGGAGGCAAAGGCAGAGATGAAATCAACTTTGTTAGCAGAAGAGTGACAGTTCCAGAGTGCACCAGAGAGTGTGCGGGAGGAGGGGAGAGGCAGAGGGATGAGGTTAGAGAGGTTGGAGGAGCAGCAGTGGAGGGAGGGCAGAGGACGGGGACGAGAGGACAGTACAGGGATGTAAGAGACAGTCTTAGCAGGACAGGCAAGACAAAAGGCACAGTAGGAGCAGTGGGGTGGAGGGTACAGAGCTGACAAGTAGATGGCTTCTTCCAGAGCGCTGTTAGGTTCGGATCTATTCCAACAGCTGCCTCGAGCAGGCCTCCCCTCGCTGGACTCCCACAGCTAGACTCCCGGCTCTTTTGTTGAGGCTCTTCTGTTTGCTGGCGCTTCTTGCTGGCGCTGAAATAGGCTGCTTGGTTAAATGTTACGACTGCGTGGCAAAAGAACCAACTAAACTGTGTGGAAACCAATCAAATAGCAAATCAACTTCTAATCAATTTAACCCCTCACCTGGTACTAATCACACACTAACTCAGCTAATTCAACTAACTACATTTGATAACACAATGTTATCAAATGTAGTTAGTTTAAAATTACTTGAAGCAGGAACTTACCTATCTGCCTCGGTCCCTGGTTGCCTGAAGACTGGCAACATTCTCCTGATGAGGGTCGCGGCTAAAATATATATAAAGTGCATATAGAGATGTTGATTTATACCATTATTTATTCATTTCAGTGTATAATGAACGATGCATGAAAACTATGACCACATTATTATCATAATAATAATGCTACGAATAATGTAGCTTTTTTCCCGCAGGATGTTTAAAGCTTCAACCTCTTCTGACAGCACGCAACGCCAGATTGACAAATTGTGAATTGTTTCACTGTATGTGTTTTACATGTGAATCCTAAGAATAATTTCTGGAAAATAATAACATACGCACACTTAGCCTCAGCCACGCGTAAAAGGGCTTTATCTCCCCAACCACAATAGCTAGAGCGTCCAAACCAACTTTAATGTGAAGAAGACCAATTGTGAATTGTTTCACAAGCTCTCCTTTACATTGGAATCAAACAAATAAATTGTGAAAAACAATAACATACCGCATATACGCACACAGCCTACCTGACACGCGTAAAATGGCTTTATCTCCTCAACCACAGCAGCTACAGTCTGTGTTTTACCTGTGAAGCCTAAGAATAATTTGTGAATACAATAACATATCGCATATACACACCACCGTCCCAGCGTCAATTAAAAGTGCTTGATATCCCCAACCACAACAGCTAGCATTTTCAAAACAACTTTAATTTAAAGACCAGTTGTGAATTGTTTCACAGCTTCTGTTTTATATGTGAATCCTAATAATAATTTGTGAAAAAACAAATGGTTGGGGATATCAAGCCATTTTACGCATGTCGGGCTAAGTGTGTGCGCATATGCGATATGTTTTGTTTTTCACATATTATTCTTAGGATTCACATGTAAAACAAAAGCTGTGAAGCAATTCACAACTGTGCTTCTTTAAATTAAAGTTGGTTTGAACGCTGTAGCTGCTGATCCAGGAGCATCGTCTGATGCACCTGGAGTACAGAAGGATGTACCGTCTGATTGCACTCACCGCTGCCAGGCAGGATCGGCAATACAGCCACCTTTTGGAAAGGCTGGACCACACTGATCAACAGCAACAAGAGGTGGTTGCGTTACACGCCGAATTTCTGCGCACAATACGATTCCTTTCCTGCAAACCCATTGCATGGAACTGAAGGAGTTCTTCCCATACAAGACTTAATCTAGCCAGTGTTTGTCTGCGTCTTCTCCATCGATCCATTTTTGTTGCAACTACGTTGTAAGCAGGCCTATGATTTTATATACCCTTATAACTAATTAGCAAATATACACACATTATGTATTTATTATATTAACAGCATTTGTGTAAGTTTCCACATTTTCTACATAATTAATTTTAATATTTTAACAAAGTACCTGTGTTTGAAACCAACACATCATGAGTTGTTTTTAATATATTTGTTCCACATTAACGCATATTTGTGATTATTGAACGCATAATCCTATTGTTTAGCACATTAACAGTTACGCAGTTGGCTAAGACTAATATATATGGGTGTGTGAAAGGACATCAGTAGCCTAAGAAGCATAAGAAAAGCAGTAATGGGAATTGGTGAGTGCTGTTGGTTTTTGTACACATGCTACTTCTACCATTTCTAGAACAACTAATTCTAAACAATAATAGTAATAACTATTATTATTTTCTTCTTCTTGGCAGCATGAACCATTTTAACTGCAAGACTTTTGCATTCTAGACAGATGGGGGGGGGGACCTTGTCTTCATCTCTGCCTAGCGCGTAAAGCCTCATGTAAACCCCTATGCATTATTTGAACGATATCCTTTATCGCTCATGTCAAGTTTTTTTTCTTGTGATGTGATTCAGATCCCAGTATCTTAACCAGTTTGTGTCTGCCCAGCTACTGCAGGAAGTGGTGTCGGGGACTCTACAAGGAGTTCCCTTCAACCTATCCAAACATAATTAACTATCGCATTGCTCCGCCAACATTTTAAGGAAACCACAGTTCATTATTAAAGAACAGTGGTAGGAAAAGCCAAAAGAGGAGATGAGAGAACCTAGCGAGCAGGTGTAGAGTGAGAACAGGAGGGACCCCTGGACAGATCCTTGGGGTACACCTTTTGAGAGGGAGCCATGCCAAGAAACCTGGAAGGAACAGTTAGATAATTAGGTGGTCTAAAGGAGGGATTAGCTGTATAAATGCAGCCAGGACTGCAGCCCTATATTGAAAAATGTTCCCTACAAACTGAAATCCTGTATTATCCCTAACACAGAACATGAATTTAGCAACAGGGAAAATTAGGTTTAGCTTTGAATTAGGAATTAGATACTAGCCTTTACATACTGTTTTCTCAAAGTTGAAGGTCAAAATGTACAAGAGTCTGGGAAATTGTTTTGAGATCTGAGATATTTGCAGAAGTGAATAAACAGGTTGAATATGTTGTTCATATTTATATTTTAATTATTGTAGTTTCTGGACTTGCTATAACTTGTTTCATAGCGTTTAATTTTATCTATTCTTATAAAGACCTGTTGAGACTGCTGTGCTTCCAAATTGCATGAGACAGAAATAGTGTCCTCGCCATAGAGTCAGACTGATGAATTAGGTTTAGCTAATCATATTGTTAAACAGAAGTGGTGTGCGTGTGTCAGAAAGGAAGGTATTGTCCACATTAGTAGGTGAGATTTAATCATTCTCAACAGTTTTTATTTAGCAAGCCAGCACAAATAAAACAGTATTACAGTAAAGAAAAAGAAAAACATTGAACCTTAAAAAAAAGCCCTGTGGTCATAAAAATAAAGTTGAACTGTGCTCCAGATGATCACCCTTTCAGTTCACATCCCTGGATATCAAGGCCGTATTCACTATGCATCAGTTGGCTGGTTCAGAACCCTGGAGAGTAACCACAGTTGACACTTTCTTGAGCTGCTTCCCCACCACTCACTCAGCTCCCAAGTGTAAAGCACATTGGGCTGTGTCTGGCTGCCTTCTAGGTGAGAGAAAAGATTGCTGTAAGTGGGAAACCTATTGCAAGCTAATTGCAATGTGGAGAATCAACCAACTGCAAGAAGACCCCTGCCACCCCCAGATAAATCCACCCTGTCAAAACATGCTTTTTCAACAGCTTATAATTCTACTTTATCATGCCTTAGTGTAGATAGTACCAATTAATTTTATAACCACATTTTATCGTAAAGTATACAAATGAATTGTAATTATTTTAATAAACACAATTGCTGGTATTTGGGTCTGTACAATACTTACAGATAACTAACATGAAACAATATTGCAGTGGGGAATGCAATACTTTAATGAATGGTAGTCCAACTAATTTTGTTCTGTACTTCAGTGAGCACTACCTGTAGCTTTTTGTATGAATAATTATGTTTATTGTGTATAATTGACGTAGCCAAGCCTTAATACTGCATTGTGTACTGCATTTTTTTTTAACTCAAAGTAGCTTGGCATGCTGGTAGCTTGAGTTTTGTTCAGCTGAGCTCTTTCTAACATTAATCTTGATATCTGTAGGCCTGGAACTGCTCACTAAGTAGAAATCCAATGTGAAGGTGTACAATGGTGATAAATCACACTCCGTAACGCTCCAGCAGAAGATGAACTGAGTATCTTAAATAAAGTAGACATACGTCTTAGCACCATTGAGCCTTCATTTGACCTGCTGACTCCACAACTGCATGTGGTAGTCATCAAAAGACATATAGCTGTGCTTCCAAATACCTGTGAGACTGAAATGGAAGTCAGACTTATAAATTAGGTTTAGTGAATACTATCCTAAAACAACATTACTTGTGCCTTTATATGCAGCTTATATTTCCACTTTACTGTGCCTTATTGTAGACTGTACCAACAACCTAATAAAAGACCTTGAACAATCTTTTTTCATAGTGTTCTGATTTATATGTAATTTTTGGATGTATTTTATATATATATATATATATATATATATATATATATATATATATATATATATATATATATATATATATATATATATATATATATATAATTTGAAATCACAAATTTAACATTCAAGCAATCTAATTGGCATGTTTCACACATTGTCTATGTTATAAAAACAAAATGCAATTGACATCCATTATAAATCCAGTTTGAACATAAAATTGAGAGTCATCATGAATACATACTTTTAGAATACATCACTATCTGTTGGGAATATATACAAACTTAACTGTCAGCAATCTGGGTACACAAAAATCTAAATGCAATGGATGGAATGGAATGGTTGCCAGTAATCTTTATATACCAGTAATTATGTCAGTTACTGTGTCAGTGAAGTAAGCTGCCTGGACAGTACAAGATTAGCAAACATGTATTAATTATGATATTCATTGTCTGAGAAACTTAATGACAAAGCTAGCCTGTGGTATCCTAACCACATGATCATACACCAGTGTTTTACAAAATTGTAACCCTAAGATGTTACATGAATCTCAAATTAACTTGTATTTATTACTAGAAGATAATAGCAAGTATTGTAGCATACTGGCTATATGTAGCTAAGTCACTGTATTAAGACTGTTCATTTACAAAGAACAGCCCAGGGCTTGTTTGATTACATAGAGCTCTGGAGGAAAAACTTTACAATCTAAACTGCATTACAGAGCCATGGTTACAAAATTTTGATTGTCATGCCTTGACATATTTTAATATCCTTAGCAATATGGTCCTGCTCATAAATACTTAACTATAAGTGAACCATACATAAGTTAAATTAACCAAGGGCTCTGTAACAGGGGAGATCTGGACTGACTGTCTTACACATCCGTATTACTGCAGGTAGAGGGCAGCAGTCTTGTGGGATCCGCCTGTCGGTCATGGCGATGACACGGAGAGGTGGGGAAGAGGGTGTGTGTGCTTTCCCTCTCTCTGAGTGGCTGAAGGGCGGGCCTTGGGAGACTGCTCGGCCCATAAGAACTGGCTTGGTTGTGCACTCGGGTGGTCGTGTTCGGGGAAATACAGTGGCGCTGGCAGAAGAGGCCAGAGTGAAACAAGGAGCAGGCGAGCCCGGCTGAGGGGGCAGCCTTTCATAAAAAAAAAAAAAATTTTCACAGAGTAATATAAATAAATACATACCCAAGGGGACGTGTGTAGATGTACGGGGAACCCTGGCCAACCCCAGTGTATAGGCACAACTGAGTGTAGGACGGAGACCCGTGCGGACCGGCTTAGCGGCAGTGAGGGCACTGCATAAGCAGCACTTTTGTTTGTAGTTTTATTACTGTGTTTTATTTTCCCTTTTTCTTTCGCCTTCTGTTTTCATTATTATTTTTGAGCACTTGAAGGTGCACGGATTGGGATACCTGTTTTGGTAACCCCGTGGTCCTGGTTTACTGTCGGCAGTATCCAGACCACAGACAACAGCGCCCTCTGCGGGCTAAACTAAATAAAAATAAATAAGTAAAATAAATAAATCTGGCACCTGTGCGGTGTTTGCAAATAAAATCTTCTGTCACCCGTGTCAGTGAATACCCCCACCCTTCCACAGGCTCTATTCAATTAACTTTTTTTTAGCTAGGAAAAAGCCACTTTGGAAAATATATTTCATTCTATGAATGTGCCTGTGAAAGGGTGGTGGGCAATTCACTGACACTCACGGGAGACAGAAGGTTTTATTTGAAACACCGCACTGGTGCCCAGTTTTCTTATTTTCTTTTTAGCCCGCAGAGGGCGCTGTTGTCTGTGGCCTGAATACCGACAACGGTAGTCAGGTCCACAGTAATACCACTACAGGTACAGTCCAATGCTTTCACACTCACAGATGCTCAAAAGAATAATGAAAACAAAAGGCAAAAGAAAAAGGGAAAATAAAACACAGTAATAAAACTACAAAATAAAGGTGCTGCTTACACAGTGCTTCCAGTGCCGCTAAGCCGGTCAGTATGGGTCTCCAACGTACGCTCAGTTATTCTCTATACACTGGGGTGGCCAGAGTTCCCCGTATAACTAAACACGTCCCCTCGGGTACGCAATTATTTATTTTAACTCTTGGTTTATTTTAAGGCGGGCTGTCTCCCTCAGCCGTGCTTGCCTGGTCTTTGTTTACACTGGCATCTTCCACCAGCGTCACTGGGTATCCTCTCTCGGGCCACCCGAATGCATAACCAAGCGCAGTACTTATGGGCCTGGCAATCCCCCAAGGCCCGTCTGTCAGCCACTCAGAGAGAGGGAAAGTCAACACACCCTCTTCCCCACCTATCCGTGTCATCGCCATGACTGACAGGCGGATCTTACGAGGCTGCTGCCCTCTTCCTGCAGAACCACGCATGCGCCAGACAGTCAGCACATACCTCCCTCTGTTACAGGGCCAGTGAAAGTGAAGAAATATACAGTACTGTGCAAAAGTTTTAGGCAGGTGTGAAAAAATGCTGTAAAGTAAGAATGCTTTCAAAAAATAGACATGTTAATAGATTATATTTATCAATTAACTAAATGCAAAGTGAGTGAACAGAAGAAAAATCTAAATCAAATCCATATTTGGTGTGACCACCCTTTGCCTTCAAAACAGCATCAATTCTTCTAGGTACACTTGCAGAAAGTCAGGGATTTTGTAGGCATATAGTCAGGTGTATGATTAAACAATTATACCAAACAGGTGCTAATGATCATCAATTCAATATGTAGGTTGAAACACAATCATTAACTGAAACAGAAACAGCAGTGTAGGAGGAATAAAACTGGGTGAGGAACAGCCAAACTCAGCTAACAAGGTGAGGTTGCTGAAGGCAGTTTACTGTCAAAAGTCATACACCATGGCAAGACTGAGCACAGCAACAAGACACAAGGTAGTTATACTGCATCAGCAAGGTCTCTCCCAGGCAGAAATTTCAAGGCTGACAGGGGTTTCCAGATGTGCTGTCCAAGCTCTTTTGAAGAAGCACAAAGAAACGGGCAACGTTGAGGACCGTAGACGCAGTGGTCGGCCAAGGAAACTTACTGCAGCAGATGAAAGACACATCATGCTTACTTCCCTTCAATCGGAAGATGTCCAGCAGTGCCATCAGCTCAGAACTGGCAGAAAACAGTGGGACCCTGGTACACCCATCTACTGTCCGGAGAAGTCTGGTCAGATGTGGCCTTCATGGAAGACTTGCGCCAAAAAGCCATACCTCCGACGTGGAAACAAGGCCAAGCGACTCAACTATGCACGAAAACACAGGAACTGGGGTGCAGAAAAATGGCAGCAGGTGCTCTGGACTGATGAGTCAAAATTTGAAATATTTGGCTGTAGCAGAAGGCAGTTTGTTCGCCGAAGGGCTGGAGAGCGTACACGAATGAGTGTCTGCAGGCAACAGTGAAGCATAGTGGAGGTTCCTTGCAAGTTTGGGGCTGCATTTCTGCAAATGGAGTTGGGGATTTGGTCAGAATTAATGGTCTCCTCAATGCTGAGAAGAACAGGCAGATACTTATCCATCATGCAATACCATCAGGGAGGCATCTGATTGGCCCCAAATTTATTCTGCAGCATGACAACGACCCCAAACATACAGCGAAAGTCATTAAGAAATATCTTCAGCGTGAAGAAGAACAAGGAGTCCTGGAAGTGATGGTATGGCCCCCACAGAGCCCTGATCTCAACATCATCGAGTCTGTCTGGGATTACATGAAGAGAGAGAAGCAACTGAGGCTGCCTAAATCAACAGAAGAACTGTGGTTAGTTCTCCAAGATGTTTGGGCAAACCCACCTGCCGAGTTCCTTCAAAAACTGTGTGCAAGTGTACCTAGAAGAATTGATGCTTGATGCTGTTTTGAAGGCAAAGGGTGGTCACACCAAATATGGATTTGATTTAGATTTTTCTTCTGTTCACTCACTTTGCATTTAGTTAATTGATAAATATAATCTATTAACATGTCTATTTTTGAAAGCAATCTTACTTTACAGCATTTTTTCACACCTGCCTAAAACTTTTGCACAGTACTGTATATGTTATTGAATATGCACACCTTCAATGATCTGTTAATCAAAAAAATAATAATAATAAAATAAATAAATTACTCCACCCCTCGGTTTATGACATGAACTCCCCAAATGCTTTTTACCAGGTGAAAAAAAGGTAATTGAATTGAACCCTTAGTGTTACTGCACTGTTGTCTTGAAATTTTAATTTAAATTAAAATTTACGATTATGTACCATGGCACCTACATGTTACTGGGATAATCCATCTAGGGTCTGAAACTCGTTCTGTTATAGCAACAGCAGCTTATCTTCTGCAGTGGCTCAAATTATGCAGTCTCATTATGCTGTGGAAGTTACTTGTTAGACCTTTAAGATCAATTGTCCTAATTCCTGTTGGCTTTACCATCTTTGTCTATTCGATTTTTTCATACAAAAAATAAAAGTTGAAATGTTTCTGATAGGATTACCTGTTGGTTTTGTTCACCACATGGTTGAGTCCTACTGTGACAGAAACAGTGTGTTGTCACTTTCTAATTAACAATGTTCAATTGCAAATTATATTTTTAATGGATCAGGCTAGTGTAAACGTTAATATTCATAACAGAAAACACAAATATCACATTCTCAAGAATCCTGATACAGTAAGTAAACAAAATTTCAGAGCAGTGATGGCTTAAAGAATAGTATAAAAATGGTCTCTTGACTATTAGCTCAGCTTCAAATAAAATAAGTCACATACCGTTTGTTAGCGAGTGCAATCACGTCTCCTCCAATCCATGACTGACACATCGCCTACCATATTAGGGTGATGACTAATGGTATTGTGGCTCCACCCCCTTTCTGGGTGGCTCTTCCGACTGACCCTGGAATGAACTGTCAAACCATCCAGTCCGGGGCACACTGTTCCTGTTATACAACACCCTCACAGGTCGGGAGGGAGACTGTTGACTTGGATTAATTCGCTCTCTGTCACATCCACACACTATTCAATTTTGCTGCAGACTCTTTGGTGTAGATCTCATTGGCAGTTTCTTGCCATCATAACATAAATGGCAGATCTTGAGATCATTAGGGACAAAGCATGGCAGTTTTGGAAATTCAATTATGTGGGAATATGGCCTTCTCTGCTGGATATGCCCCTGCTTTAGCGCTTAACCCAGTTCATCTAAAAAAAGGTACAGGGCTGGCTGGGAGCCAATCAAGGCTGTCACAAGGAAAACGCATAATATTCAGTAAGGGCAATCAAAATGAAGACACTATAGATGTAATCCCCTCAAGTGAGTGCTATCATAGAAAGAATTGTTCCTTTTGCTTTGAATTGTTATGAATATAGTTTGAGTCTCCTTTTTTCAAGCTTCTTTGGCCTAACAAAAAAAAAAATAATAATAATCAAAAGCTGCAACTGTAAGATAACTGAGGATAACAACTTGGCACAAAATATACAATAAAGAAAATGTTTAAAAAACAGGTGGTGTTTTAATTTTTTATTTCAATTTATCTGGAGGAAGATCTCTTTTCCAGGCCTATTTTTGAAAGGGCATTGAACAATATAGTAACAACCCCTGGTCTTGAGGCTCAAAGCAGGAGATGGAGATGGGATTCAGGGTCTAACAAAACTAATTTATTAGTTGAACAGTCCGTTTGGGTCAGGACCACACCACTAAAACAAAAAATCCTTCCTCCTGTCTCTGTCCTAAACTCGCTCACTCTTTCACTCGCTTCTTCACACACACAGGCTCCAGCTGTCTCCTTGTCAAAACTCACAAAGAGCGAACCCTGAACACACCCTTATATCCCCTTGCACATGGAAAAATAATATATTGAAGTATATGTCAAAGCAATAAAAATAAATTTAAAATACATGGTACTATATCGTCATCTTCCCTAAATATATGCTGTATAGTGCAATATATTTGTAAATATATTCTCATATATTTCAGAAAACATTCAAAATATATTGCAGTACATTTCTACAAGAATACAAGATATATTTTATAGATTTATAGAATTCTAAAATATATTTTGGATTTTATCAAAATATATTGCAATACATTAAAAAAAAGGCTATTTTGTATGACATGGCGTGCCCACACGCTTTTTGTAACATACATTTTTTCTTTAGTGCATTTTAGCAATTCTTAAAATGTTATCCTGGGTTTAAATGTAATTCCTTACCAGACATTATATTTTACTAATATAGGAAAGCAAAGGAACATTCGTATATTGCAGTTTTGATTTATTATTAATTTGTATTTATCCTTTCCTGAAAAAGTTTAACACTTTATATTATCACACACAAGTCATTATTGTCCTTGCTGGAGTGGGTCATGCTGGGACAGAGCAATTGGACTTTCTATTGGCTCCGGAGGACAAGTGGACTGTTCTGTTCCCCTTTTTGGACCCTTGTGTTATTGTTTCCCCTTGTGTGTACCACCGTCCCGTCCTGTCTGGGGTAAGTGTGATGTGTTACCGTATAGTGGGTGTGAGTCGTTTGGTGTAACACCCCTGTCTCTCCCCACTGTGTGTGAAAGGCCTGACCTGTGTTATGCTCTGTAGCTGTATGTTCAGTGACCGGGTCGCAACAATATTATAAAAATGTTATTAAAATATTTTTTTTTTAAATTAAAACTAAAATAGGGAGTTGGTTCCAGACCCTCACAATTCTCTGTGTAAAAAAAGTGCCTCCTATTTTCTGTTCTGAATGCCCCTTTATCTAATCTCCATTTGTGACCCCTGGTCCTTGTTTCTTTTCTTCAAGTCCCCTGGGTTGACATTGTCAATACCTTTTAGGATTTTGAATGCTTGAATCAGATCACCGCATAGTCTTCTTTGTTCAAGACTGAATAGATTCAATTATTTTAGCCTGTCTGCATACGACATTCCTTTGGAAATGCTGTCTAGATCATTTTTTATGACCTTTGCTGCTGTGCTTGCCACTACTCCTATTTTGGTGTCATCTGCAAATTTAACAAGTTTGCTTACTATACCAGAATCTAAATCATTAATGTAGATTAGGAATAGCAGAGGACCTAATACTGATCCCTGTGGTACACCACTGGTTACCTTGCTCGATTTTGAGGTTTCTCCTCTAATCAGTACTTTCTGTTTTCTACATGTTAACCACTCCCTAATCCATATGCATGCATTTCCTTGAATCCCTACTGCATTCAGTTTGAGAATTAATCTTTTATGCGGGACAGTGCCAAAAGCTTTCTGGAAATGTCAGAGTAGACAACATTGTCCTAGGAGGCCATTACACTACATATTTAATATGCATATTGAAATGGTTAGGCCCTTTTGGACCTGGTCAGAGGATGAATTGGTTGACTTAACAACTAAGGGTTGAATGTCTATTAAATTGATTTGAAGTGTGGCAGATCTAAATCCTGCCATTCTTTTAGATAAAAAAAGACTTCTCCATAATGTTTTCTGTTTTTTTGCAGACAGAAATGCACTCATGAGGTGAACATGCACTGTTTAGATATTTGATTTTCATAACTGTGGTACATTTATATTATCTCAGTGGAAGTATTTAGATCTGTTCCTGTTTAGATCAATTGATGTTCCAGCCTTTAATTATTAAAATGAAAACAGTTTGTAACCATTTCTAATTATTTAATCAATTGAGAGTCACAGTATTTACCCTTGCCAAGTGTGAATAATAGCTGGATAACCTTGTAACTCTCTATACAGGACCACAGTTATTGGAAAAACTATGATACCCCACACCAATTCCATTTGCTTATCTGCCATTCTACGTATGTTTCTGTACATATCTAAACACTAAAACAGCACTCCAAGTTGCCTACCAGTTTTAACATGTGTTATCTGTCTGCAGGGGATTGTGTTGAGAGCATCACACAATCTTACTTGAGTTGTAGGCTTCTGTGGTGTTTTTTGGTTTGTTTATGATACGAACACCTATTAAAGCCAAACAATTGAAATAGTAATTGCAAATCTGTGAACTCTCCCAGTATCCAAAGATTATTCACTTCATGCACATTGAACTCAGAGTGAACTGAAGAGAACATACTAATGACATTTGCTTTTTTACACTTGTGCATCCCATATGGGTTCCCTTAAGTGCAGTAACTTCAGTGAGAGGGTCAGAAAAAATAACACAGTGCTTTTCAACAACATTTCTTTTGCTGTCTTTAATACTAAAATAAAAGCTTTGTTTCTCAGCACAGTACAGGATAATGGTAATGGGTCTCTGAGATTACAGTAGTTGCCTACTTTACATTCGTCCTGGGTTTTGGAAACTAAATATATTGTACTTAAGATATATGGGTTTCAATAAGAAGCAATTTACAATAGATTGTTTTAAGTGCTGACCTGAAATGGTTTTACATTATTTTTTTTGGTGGATAAATGACAATATGATTGATGGTTGGCAAAAACAAGTTCATGTCAAAACTGAAAGCTCTTATATTGTTATTCAGAAGCAATTCAGGTTTGAGCTTACTTGCAAAGAAGATTCAGGAACTATGTAACAGGAAATACTGTTTGAATTAAATAAATGGGAAAGGTTTTACACACAATTTATTAGAAAAAGAAAAGTTTTTTTATAGTTAACACATTTCTGGGGGGAAAAAAAACTGACACGTTTAATTGCTACCTGTGTTGATTTTAAAGGAGTGTTAAACACAGCTTTTATTATTAGAGTTAATTTTATAGTGATGAGAAAATGGTTCTTTTAATTCAAGTTATGCAAATATATAAAATACAACAATATATAGTCAACAAAAAAAAGTTTTGCACCTTGGTTATTAGATGCAATAACTAAAATTAAGCTGAATGCACCAACCACAGATGTTGATATAAATGAAAGTCATTTACATCCAAAGGTTTCACAAAAATAGAGGTTTTATTGCTGCTAAATTATACATAGGGCTTCTGTTTTTCGGGTTTTATTAATTGTATTTTTCGGTGCTTATTTTTAGCTGTTTTCGAGTTTTATGTCAATCGTTTTTTTTCTGGGCTTTCATTTTTGAAATTGTATGAAATTAGTGTTTTTGGTTACTTTCCAAAATGCTTGGGCTTTTTTTTGTGTCAAAATATGTATAGTAGTAACTCGACAGTACTTGCACACTTAGGTTGTACCTTTTTTTCCATTGCTGTCTTCCACAACAAAATCCCTATGGTCACGGGCACATTCTTCTGGGGTTTTTGTGTGTAGGCATTTTTGTACATTTCGCCACAATTCTGTTTTAAATCCTCTGTATCTTAACTGTAATACAGCTTGAAATCCCACGAATAAGCCTCCATCCTGATTGTAATCTCATTCTAAATCTTGCATGCGGTCTCCAATAGAAATGTAGGAATGTGCTGTCATTCAATAGTTGAGGCGGGTTTAAAATATTGAGATCGAATCAATGATAGATGCAAGTCAGGAAGGTAGGACATTGCCCAGCAGCACTGGGAAATTTATTTATTATTATTTTGTAGTAGGTTTTATTTTTTAATGGGAATAGATTAACCATTTCCACAGTTTTTCCGGTGTTTTCCGGTGTTTATTGGCTATCCACAGATTTAATTTTTTTTGTATCGAGGGGGTATTATCGGTTAAAACCAAAAATCAGAAGCCATAATTATACAGTACAGATGAGCCTAAATATGGCATGGTCAAAATGAAAGTTCACAAGTTCAGTCAATAATGAGTATGGCCTCCTTCAGCTTCCACACAAGCAATGCAACACCCCCACATGCTTCTTATCAGTGTCTGAATTGTTATTTGAGGAATCACATCCAACTCATGCTGCAATGTGTCAACCAGCTGTTGTGGTGTTGTAGTGTACTAAGCTTGTGGATGATTTTGTTGAACGTGTCGCCACAGCTCAACCCACATGTGTTCAATTGGCAGAGATCAGGAGATCTGGCTGGCCATTTCAAGACATTGATGTTCTCTCTTTGCAACAGCTGCTGAGTTGTTTGGGCAGTGTGAACATGAATGCCTGATACTGTTGCATGAATGGAACCACCACTGGCTGTAAAATCAGATCACAGTACCATTAATAAGGTACCATTAATAACCACTAGTTGTGTCCTACCACCAGCGAATTCCACCCCAAACCATCACACTACCTCCACCAAAACGGTCTCGCTCCAGAACACGTTGAGGATCGTATTGCTCGCCTCTTCTCCTACAATCACGCATTCGGACATCTGCAAAGCTCAGATTTCAATACCATAGTATCGGTGCTGCAGTCTGACAAGTGCTGCAGTGGAACACCCAACTGACCGTTAACATAACGTGTGCTTCAACCAGAAGTGGTCATTTATTGGTAAAGATTTCCTTCTATGCATAGTGTAAATATGAACAGCCACTGCTTTTCAACTGACCCCAAAGGTGTGATTCAAGCAATATCCCTTTTAAAAGCCAAGCAGTGCTAACTGATGGATCATGTGATCAGCAGGTGTTTTGAACACCTGACCATAAAGAAGGTTCTGGAAAGTCAACAATACAACAATTCAGCCAGGACTACCTTGGTCATGTACCAGCGACTTATTTATTCATGATTAGGATATTGACACTCCAGTGCAATAAGATTATGCAATGACAAAAAGTGGTGCAAAACTTTTTTTTTTTTTTTATTGAGTATATATAAACTGCAGCCTCATACTGTACATTTGCTGTAGGTGATATGGTATGACTAATGCAAGAGCACTGGAGTGAGTTTGAACTAGCCGCAACTATAGTGTTGTCTTTGAAATATCTGCGTATTCCAAACTGAAGTATAAAATAAAAGGACTGACCTAAAACAACAGTGGAATAATCGGTCAGTGTTAATGTTACTCGTGCTAATACTTGTAATGCCTAGGTTGCCACTCTTTCAAGCTAATAAACCAGGAGATGTGTTGAACTTATTAACTACTCAGCAGTACTAACAACAGATTATAAATCAGAAAATGAAAGCATGTCATCTTTTTAAATTTGTCACAGGAAAATCACTGCAGGAGAATCAAGATCCTTGGGGATTGCTATTACTGTGTTTCTGGACTGACCCAACCAAAAACTGATCATGCTCACTGCTGTGTGGAAATGGGATTGGATATGATTGATACCATCACGTAAGTAATTCATCAATCCTAGTAATAATATGTTTTGCCTGTTTACATTTTAACAATGAACCCAGACGAGTCTATTCTCGTTAAAACAAACTCAGATAAGACGAATTTCCTGATAGTATGAATTTTCTACACGCTCCCAGTCAAATCTAGCTGTGACATTGTAAATGACTTCTTACAATACAAATTCACTTAACACAAATTTCCTGTTAATGCTAATTATTTTGGAGATCTTCCAGAGAAGAAAAATGTGAATAAAACTGCATGCCCTAGTTCAAAGGATATTGGGAAATGTAATAACTTGCATCCAGATTTGTGCCGCTGTAATGTATTATAGTGCTGTTTGGGGTCTACAAATCCTATGATGTGCAGAGCGAGGATTAGCGATACCTAGAATGTTATATTTATATACACAGATCAGTCATATACTGTATAAGAATTCTTAAACACATAGTAATTAATTAATATATAGTCTAACCTTTTTTTAGAGTGTTCCCTGAAGAGCGTGCTGTGTGGCAGACTTGGCCTTCTTTATCAAGGCATCACTGGTCTTTACATTTTAAAATACAGTCTTTTTATCCAAAAATTCTTGTACATTCTCCCAAAAACACTAAAGAGAAATCACCTCTATCCAAGTAAGGATTGCTGGTTTCCTGTCTTTGATCATTAATACTTTTCCTGAATTCGTAATCCCTAATGTCCAATGATGGCCTAGTGCATTTGTTAAGGTTGATCCTTTTAAATATAAAAAGCTATCTTTGTGTAGATTTCGACTGCAAAGGTTTCAAAATGGTGTTTACAGGACAAGTCAGTTTCTCATTTGCACTGTAAAGAGGCTCCTCCGAATCAAAGGGAGGGGGATGGAAGGCCTCTATTCCACTGATTGGTTCAAGTAGGAAGTCATCACCTTAGGTTGGAGTGCAGGGTTTTTGCGCAACGATAGCCTGTTTCCATTATCCCAAACGCGCATACAGGAACTGTGCACAGACAGAGCCTGTAGCTCACTGACCTGCTTAGCAGAGGTGATGGTCAATAAAAAGGCTGTCTTCATAGAGAGATATTTCAGCTCTATGGAATGTGTCGGCTCAAACAGGGCCTTAGTGAGAGCCTCCAATACCACATCCAGACTCCACTTGGGGAGGATGTCCTTTCTAGGGGGATGCAGCCACCGAGCACCCTTTAGAAAATTGGTAGCCAGAATATGGGCGTCCGGGGATACAGAGTCTGTGGGGACATGGCATGCAGATATAACTGCCAGGTACACTTTCAGTGAACTGTTTTTCATTTTAGTTAACGATGACGAAACGCTGATGACGATAACTAAATGTTTTTGCGTTTTTGTTTGCAAAAATAAGACGAGATGAAATCAGCAGTTTAACTAAAACTCAGACGAAAATGAATTTCGTCACCTGAGGTTCACCGTTCACGCTTTTACAGAAAGCAGAGCCAGGGTTCACCTGGAAAGATGCGCTTTCTTGAAAATGAACAAGTAAAACAGACATCCATCTCTGCTCTTCAAGGCTATATGTGCACAGATAACAAAATGATTGAATGTACAGCAGGTTTTAGAAAGACCAGAGCAAATTATTTGTATCTAGTGACCAATTTCAAATAACATTAACAGATCAAAGTAGTCAGCAATGAGGACAGATTTTCAATATTTGGAGCTGGAAATACTAACCATTAAAGTCTTATTGTTAAAAGAATATAGATGTGTATGTTACTGACCATTAATATACACAGGGATAAGCATATTAATGTTACAATGAAATAGAAACTGCTTGTTAGGTACTAATGATATGATGGTTAAAGATGGTTAACTTTGAAGACAAGTTAATTAGTTCACACAAGTATTGCAAAAATATTGAGTGTTTTCCAGTATGTATTCCATCACATTCCCATGACTTTTTTTGAAGGCTTTGGAGGTCAAATAAATGTTTTGAATGTGAATTAGTGCATGGTTCTTATGTTTTCTTAGAGTAATAGTTAAGGTCCCTTATCTGTTTTATTCATTTGTTCCTTGCTTAAATTGTTTTGGTAAGTAATAAGTTGCCACACAATTAGTGTATGGATTTAAATGCTATCAAATTAAAACTAATTCTAAAGTAAAAAAAGGACTAAACTTAATATCCTTAATATTCCAAAGACTAAAACTGAATTAAAATGTGTGCAGGTTTTAGTCGATATGACTAAATTAAATTGCATGACTAAAATGTAATTAAAACTAATGCAGTTTTAGTTGACTAAAACTAACAGAGGTTTTAGTCAATTTTTAGTCGACTAAAACTAAATAAAAGTGCATGACTAAAATGTGACTATATCTAATAGACATTTTAGTCAACTTGACTAAGACTATGACTAAATCAAAAACTGATGACTAATAACACTGCTTGTAAGCATATAGTGCTCTTGTGGAGGAAGCCCTATCGTTCTGCAGTGTACCGTATCTGAGAGCCCTAAGGCAGACAGACAGTCCCGTTCAGGGGCCAGACCCACAGCTGGAGTCTGCCCGGTTCTAGATGCCAGAGGGTGCCTTGCGCCTGAGTGAGGAGATCCTTGTGCAGTGGGATCTCCCAGGGCTGGCCCTGCAGCAGCTGGCAAAGGTTCGAAAACCAGATACTCCTGGGCCATCTGGGGACCACCAGGGGAACTGCCGATTTTTCTCTCCTGACCTTCTTGAGGAAGACAGGGAGCAGCGGTATTGGTGGGAAAGTGTACAAAACTGCTTTGGGCCATTCGTTGGCTAGTGCACTGCTCGGAGCTCCAGCATATTTAGGGATGTGCAGGGATGTCCAGCAGCCTGTCCAGGACCCGCTGATTCCTCTGCCTGCCCAGACCGCACCCCAACCCAGGGTAGAAGCATCTGTCATCACCACTTGACGGTTGTATATCACTCCATCCTTACGCCTTCACTCAGGTAAGAGGCTTGCCTCCACCAGCGTGGGGCTTCCCAGCATAGGCGAGACAAGGTCAGTCGACGGTGTCTGTCGTGCTTGGGGTGTAGCCGAAAGGCACTGAGCCACGCTCGGACCAGACGCATGTGGAGTAACCACAGTTGGATAGCTGATGAAGCTGCGGCCATCAGACCCAATAGTTTCTGACACCAATTGTACTGTGAACCCTTGTTGAAACACGGCCAGACAGTTGCAAATTATTATTATTATTATTTGTTTATTTAGCAGATGCCTTTATCCAAGGCGACTTACAGAGACTAGGGTGTGTGAACTATGCATCAGCTGCAGAGTCACTTACAATTACGTCTCACCTGAAAGACAGAGCACAAGGAGGTTAAGTGACTTGCTCAGGGTCACACAATGAGTCAGTGGCTGAGGGGGGATTTGAATCGGGGACCTCCTGGTTACAAGCCCTTTTCTTTAACCACTGGACCACACAGCCTCCGAATGGCAGCTACTCTGTTGTCCGACAGGTAGGCTTGCATCGTAAGGGAATCCAGCCGGAGACCCAAGTAGACCATACTTTGCACCGGTATTAATTGGTGTCGTCCAGGTAGTTCATCACCCTGATCCCTTGCAGCTGCAAGGGAGCTATGATGGCATCCTTTAAAAACATGCAGGGGGCTAAGGAGAGGTCGAATGGCAGCACGGAAAACTTGAAGACGCTCCCCTGAAAGGCGGAAACGCTGGACAAATAGGGACGTGGAAATATGCATCCTTTCAGTCCACTGTTGTAAACCAGTCGCCCTGCCGGACAAACTAGAGAATGTGACGGTGTGCATAGCCGTTGTGTACAGTGGCGAGTACCCAAGTGGGGGCTGCTTGGGACGGCGTTGGGACTACCTCAGAGATTGCTGCTGTGTTGCAATCCCACGTCCGGCTCCCTCTGCCAGCTTGATGGAGGTTTCCAGGGTGTCCGGATTCTGGCGCCGTATCGAGGCCTGGGTCTCGGCACCGACTACATGACAGAACTGTTCCATCACACTGGCTTCCCCCAGTTGTACTCCTGTTTTCTGGAGGGGGTTGAGCCAGTGAGTCATGTGGTCACACAATCGCTGGGCGGCCACCCTGGGGTGGGTATCTCGCAGTCTCTGGTACTCCCTGAAGCGCACGCGATGAGTTTCCCCTGTGATGTTTAGATGTCGGAGGATGGCCTGCTTCACCAACCCCTACTGGAGGGCGTCGGCATCAGTCATGGCCTGATAGGCTGCTTGGGCCTCCCCGATTAGCCCGGAGCCCAGTTGGCTAGCTCAGTATTCCTGCGTCCATGACGCGGTGGTAGCCAAGCGCTCGAATGCCACCAGATACGGCTCCGGGTCATCCTCCGCCATCATTTTCTGCACCCGTGCTTTGGGTATGGACATCATGGGCCCCGCTGGTGCTCTGTTGCTGATACCGACCCTCTCAATCAGCGCCGTATATCTCTCCTCTCTCTTTTTCTCTGCAACCTCCCATCTATCCTCCAGCGCTTGCAGCAGTGCAGATAGTGCAGTGACGTCCATATCCGTGTTCTGACACCACGTGTGGCAAAGTGGTTTGCAGTGCGCAGCTGTAGGGGTGATAAAGTGCTCAGGAATGATTTGAAACAACACAGTTCACGGTTAAACAGCTCTTATATTGGCTGATAAATAATAACTGGCTCTACACACCAATGTGTATCGCTCAGTTAAACCACAGAGTTGAGTCCTGAAATAATAAGACACTAAACAAGACACACACAAATACAGACACGATCACTTAATCCAGCAGTGAGTGCTCTTTGTGCAGGTGGTGCAATACAAGTTTATAGTGAACAATGGTGCAGTGCAGTCCGGATTTAATACTGGCTTTGAAGCGACAGCTCCCAGATAGTTTAGCCGTTTAATAATGACAAACAAATATTAGTTAATATGACCAAATAAAACAACACAAAACACTCCTTTACAGGTCCTTTCATAACCATATTTTTTAACTATGTGCTAACGTATCAATAGCTTCACTGCAATATGAATATAACCTTGGTGAAATGTTTAAAACAAAATGACTGGTAAAATATATATGACTCTTAACTCCAAATTAATTCAATTTCCAGAGAGGTTATAACTACTATAATTATAGTAAGAGAAGTATGGGATTCATTCTATGATCTTAAGGACTGTAAGCTAAGGTTCTGTTGATTAAACAACATGGAGAGTTCTGCTGGGTTGGCTTTTTATTGGCTGCCTTTTTTTATTGGCTCTGTGCTATTTCTTCTGAAGTTATGCAATAAGAATTAACAAGAGACCAACAACTGGATTACAGTAACATGATGATTCTTCATTTCGTCCCTTGAAGTTGATGCATTTTGACCCATGTAATGATGTTAATCATACCAAACGGACACTGGCCTATTGCCTTCAGGCATTCCACAGTTGGAACACATATTTCCAAAATCTAGAAAAGTATAGCATGAAGATGGTATAATGACACCAAAATTCTAGAAAAAAGAATGTTCCATTCTGGATGCCAAAAGTTGTTGTAAACATAGCCATTGTGGGTAATAGTCTTTTCAAATAAAGCATTAAAGTCATTGATGATTAATGCAAAATAAACATTTAACAAAAGAACAATTTAACATGGCTTGTTTTCCCACCGACTCAGTGCTAGCTATTGAATAAATCCCAAACATGCTCTGGAATGAGGGTTGGAATCTTGCCCATTCATAAATCACCAAAACCACTGCAAACCAGAAATCAAAGTGAGAAACAATAAGGCAAACCGTTCCATGTCTGCTCTGAAAGCATTAGGTCTTGTTCACTAATTACACCATAACTGCAGAAGTGGAATTTAATTGGTGGATGGGTCATACAGCTACTTTGATGGGGTTGCTATGAAATTATTGACTGTCTTTCTTAATGTGGCATGATCTTTGAAACATTGCAATCATAAAACTAATTGTAGTGCCCCTTAAAATAGTTTACCATTGTTAATATACACAGTAACTTGAAGTTTACCATGCTTTTTCCATGCTTATAATACCTGGTTCTTATCGTGATTTACTGCATATTAACTACAGTACTGTATTATTCCACTTTAAAAAAAACAAACATAAAAAAAACAATTTAATTGTGTGTGTATATATATTGTAACACAGCAGGGAGGGTTCAAAATCCTCCCTGCTAAAAATCAGTATGTGTTAATTGTTTTATTATTTGTTAATTAATTTCAGCTGGCAATTATTGTAAATTGAAGCCAGCTGACAGAAATAAAAAGGCAGCAGGGACTGCTGAGTAGAAGGACATGGAAAGGAGTACTTTGTGTCCGAGCAGTCACATTGTAAGTACTGTGCTGTGTTGAGTTTTGTAAAGCGTGTGTTTTGTTTGTTACGGGTAAACGGGGTATCCATCCTGTGCTAGGAAGGACGTTCCTGTGTGTTGTAGTTAGTGCTCGTGAGAGCTAGGTGTTGTTTTTGTTTATTTGTGTTTGAATAAAAGTGCGCAACCATGCTAAAACTGCAATTTCTGTGTCTGGGTCAACATCTGTTAAGGGGCAATGAACCCAAGTGGAAGCAGCTCGTTCACAATATATATATATATATATATATATATATATATATATATATATATATATATATTTCTACTGCTCTACTATTGTGGGACTGTCATAATAATTGCACATACAGCAATGTCCATTAAAAACGATAGGCTCTTTGAGCTAATATATATATATATATATATATATATATATATATATATATATATATATATATATATATATATATATACACAAACAAAATGTATGGTTATAAAATAATATTTAGCCAAATAATATTTACATATGTTCTTCAATTGTTTGGTAAATGTAAAGGGAAAGCAGGGGTTACTCTTACAAAGGGAAAGTGCAGGTAACCCCATGAAACATATCTACTGTATATCATAGGGAAAGTGGTGGTGTTGAGGAAACAGGAAAGTACAGATTATCCAGTGTAATGAACTGGCATCTCATTAGCTTGAATTTATTGGAAATTGAAGGGCTGGCTGCCACCCGCAAACCATATGGTTCAAAGACGAACACCTTACCATTAAGCTAAAGAGCATGCTCTATAGTCAAGAGAGAAGTATGTGTCTTATGCCGATGTCAGTATTTTTAACGCATCAGTCACCCGGTAAGGGGAAAGTGTGGGTAACCCAGGTAAAAGTAAGTGTAGGCATTTCTCTACCAGATAGCAGATAGATATTAACAATTGAAAAAGCTAATAAAGCCAGTTTTCCAAAGACAACATTAGTTTGGTGTTAACTCTAGTTCTGAAACCACTTCTGTAATACTAACATTTATCAGATTAAATTAAACAATTTCATAAAAAACGGCAGAACAGAACCATTGCCCCAGCATGGTGTTAGGGAGCATGTAGTCTTGCAGATATTAAAGCTTCCATAGTACATTTTGTTTAATTAGATGCCATACAATAGATTGTACCCTTACATACATCATTTATTTACACATCACATTGTGTATGTCTGGTTTTATTTAGTTAGCATTGGCCAATTACACACTTACTGAAGTGGCTAAGACTGACTTCAAAGTAAAAATCCCAATTATTTTTTTACCTTAACCTTTCTAATTTAAAATAGGTATGATGTTAAAATGAATACAGCAGTAATATCTTTTAAGTCTCCTTTTTTCTGAAATTCTTGATCTTTTGCCATCAGATCCTACACCATCTTCAGGGACTGTAGATACAAGCTGGTGTTTTGTTTGACCCAAAGTGGTTGTTGTACCTACCATTTCTAAACTGTATGTATGAATGCACTGTGTATTGCTGTTTGATTTTGTACCAGATAGTCTTCAAAGACAAAGTTACATTTCAAGAAGTCTGGAGGGGGGTGTAGCTATTTATGGCACTGCAGATTGAAGTACTTATGCAAAGAATACTGTACAGGGTCTGACAGGCACACTGACACCTACCTCATTTCCATTATTAGTGTCCGTTCTAGCAGTGGCTTTTATGCTAAGGACACCCTCGGGGAACCTAAGTCTCGAGACCACTTCCACTGAATTCACATACATGCGTGACCATTTCCAAATGACAATCCATTCAAACAATGCAACAGCTTGCCCTTCAAAACTAGAAAGTTGTGATATATTTTCCTATACTTTAATGGCAGGTTTTCTACATTTTATTAACTAAAACCATTTACAAAAGGAAAAGTTGTGTTTTCTGAAAGAGGTTTAGCTGTCTGATGGTTCAACTTTGAAACCTGTTTCCTTGTGAATGCTAAGCTTTAAAGTCATACAACTCATTTATTTTATGTGCTTTTCTAAAGGAATGTCCAGTGTCTCCTGGACATTTTTAAACTGGTTCATCTTCCATGTGCTCCTTGGCTTTTAATAAAGGGTAATGCTTTTCTTGAGCTCTATAGCATGCATCAAATAATACTGCCTAATAGCAATGTCTAATGGAACTGGAGCAAGTGAAAATTACTGAATAAAGAATATAATCCCAGGTTCATCCAAAACAAAAAACAACACACAAAAAAAACACAGGTAGAAGGGCGCTCTCTGGATTCTCAGCATCACAGCGTTATACTGCTAAGGGTTTTCCTACCAGTGCACATCACCACTGAATGTTATAGGGTCAACCAGGATAAGAATAAACTAGAACATCTAGTTTAAATCAGACACTGCATACAAAATACATTTTTAAAAACAGTATTAAAAAAGCAATACAAATGTCAATTGTAGTAATATGCAATCTCATGAAGGTAACTATTTTGTGACCTGGAGAAAATCCATTGAGACCTAAATAAATAGTCTGTCATATATATATATATATATATATATATATATATATATATATATATATATATATATATTTTTTCTTATTTTACCCCAGGAACTGGAATCAGTCTTCAGGCCTGAGAGATGAACGTTTCTTTTTGCCTTCTGTATCTTCATTTTTCATTATGTCTGATTTTGATTTCACTGGTAAAGATGAGGGGAAACAATATGTTAAGATTAATGAATCACTGATACACATAATGCCCAGTTACTTTCATAACATTTACATTTTGACGAAAGTGCAGGAGAAGGAAAGATGCCATCATTGTCTCACATTTACCTGGATGGCCTGCCTTCTAACTTTGAGGAATTTAGTGTTGGGTTACTGCAATTGTTCAAGTCAAGCCATGTGTAGACTCTTACAGACTTTTCTGTCAATTGATTACTGGATAACAAGTACAATTGATTTATTCAAGTTAACCTTATACTGCACAGAGCACTAAACAAAGATGCTTCAGTGTAGTCACCTGCTGCCTCTACATTACATATTACATGACAAGTACATTATATGATATTCTATGATGTTATCCTGCAATTACAAAACATGTTGCAGTTTCAATAACCAAACATCACTAAGGACCAGTGGTGTCGACACAAATGACAGGATCAGTGAAGTCAGTCTCAGAGCAAATACAGTACATAACTGTTTATTTATAAAAATCCAGGTCACAAGAAAAATAATGTTACAAATATATTTCATGTAGGTGACTACAGGAAACATCTAGTATACTGAGAAACAACTGTATAAAAGCATATATCAGTTTACCTCACTGGTATTTATCCATTTAGAAGTCTGTTGTCTACTCATACACACAATGCTCCTTGTAGTTATTGCTTCACATTACTCGATCCCCATTTTGATAATGGTACAGTACCTTTCTGTTTCCATGGCAACAACATTCTTGGTTTGGGAGACCTTCTTGAAAAATGCCCTTCTATATCTATGAACATGTTTTGCCAGTAGAGGGTTGTTTAAACATAGTGAGCTTTAATTTGAGGGTTTTTTTTAGCATTTATAAACAGAAGAAACACAAAAGACAGCTGTTGAAATCTTTTCCCAGAGTTAGATTTTTAATGGCTATAGAAGAGCAATTTGTCAAGGATGCAGCAGTTGGGGCAGAACATGCGTAGAATTTTGCTCTGTCTTAGGCTGAAGGATGTTTCATGTTTGCTTTTTCCTTTTACTTTTAAAGTAGTGTACTGATTTTAAAACTTAACAACCCCACTTACATCATCCATGAAGAAAGTAATACAGATTTCTTATTAGATGTTTGGCAAAAGCAATATTTTTGACCTCCCTTCACTCTAAAAAACACACGCTATTGTTTCTTACATTTAGGGGTAGATTTACTCAGATGGGCCAGTTGCAGTGAAAACATACCGCAATTTGCATTTTTGTTGCAACACTCAGCAAATATTTTGCAGTATGTACTAAGAAAAAATATGTTAAGGAAGAGAGCCGCAATATACTCATTTAATTCGTTGTTGCGTCTTCTTAGAGAGATCTCTAGCATTATTATACATTACGAGTCGTGTGACATTGTTGAGTTGTGGTTTGCTGCAGAAGAAGGTGCCCTAAGGATAACATCTATACATGCAAGGGTGCAAGAATCAAAATAACATTGTTTTTGTTAAATGTAAACGTCATCTGTACAATGCATTCTGTTCCGTCTTCAATGTAACTATTTTAATACTGAATACAATCAAATCGCAGACACATATATTTATAGTGTTCAATGCATTTTAAATGTAACACAAAATAAATCATGCTGCTGCATTGTACACATTGGTGTACAATGTGAATAAAATATTTTTTTAAAGGGTTAGTGGAACATGTGTGTAGTCTATTGCTCCAGGCACATTGGGGAAACCAGAAATTTGTTTTCAAGGCTTGTAAGTACACCCTGACTTTAGTGAAAATTAGGTACTTGGGTGTTTACCTCAGAAATGCATTGAGCACAACTGGCAACGCACGAGAAAAAGCGGACTGGGAAATTTCCAGCAACAATTGTGACTGTTTAAAACATACTTTCAAAAGTTCTTAACAAATTGATGCAATTGTAAGTGTTGCAATTGCCGGCAGCTTTAGTGCATCTCATAATAATATTAGAGAACGCTCATTTGCACTATCTCTGCATCCTTTTTGCGAATTTATGCAGGAATGCCCATAATTACATTAATCTAAGGTTGAACTGCAAAGAAAAACTGCTGTCGCAAAGCATTCCCTAAAAAATCGCAAACAGCATTGCGCATGTTTAGTACATTTCACCCTAGACTTCCGACTCGTTTGCGACTATTGCGACAGGCACAGCACTTTAGTACATCTACCACAGTGATTTACTGACCTGATATTTAAAGAGGAAGAAAAACTGTCAATGCCCAGTTCCTTAGGGAATATTACTTTTGAAATGAATTTCTTAGCAGAAGATATATGGGAGTCTTGTTACATTAAGCAGCATTGATTGTTGCTGAGGAAAACCAGCTTTACTCAAGATTTCACTGTGACTATGTAAACAAATTGCAAAATAACTCATATCTATATTTTTATTAGGATATGTTGTATAATATTAATCCTCAGTATATATTACAACAGAAGGCCGAGGTGCCAATTAGATTGTAATGTCATAAGGACAATAGGTGCATTTTAATTTGAAGAAACATCTTCCATCTCCACCACACATCAGTTCTCCCCCCTGGGGAAATAAGGATGGCTTGCCTGAGCACTCAAGAGGTGTAAAAGTTAAGGCCATGTTTCTCATGTTGTTGTGATGGTGTCATTTTGAATTACTGTACTCATATATTTTAAGTATAACCCTGACACATCCAGGTCAAACTGTAAATTATGAACTCCTGCAAGTTCTTAATACCCAAGATTAGAGCCTTTCTCAGAGTTCAATATACATCCTTTCTCAGATACCAAATACCTCAGAGGTGATTCTTTATAGATTGTGGATGTAAATGTTTGCCTTTCTTATCAAACTTGACAGGTACGGGGTACTTAGATCTTACAGTGTTCATTCCTGGCAATGGAAAGCCTTTCTTTCAGGCTAATATTCAGATTCTCTATACACTTTGAAGTGGGGTTCTTATGCTGCCAGCTTTGCATATAGACAGTACAAAAGGGATGAAGAATAGTCTTTAAACTCCAAAGCAGCCGACGTACCTTATCTACTTATAGCACACAGCTGAAAGCTCCATTTTTGCAGGGTAGGGGGGCATGAGTTTTAACATTTCACCAAATAAATAATGTAGAAAAAAACTCCCTAGAACTTAAAGCTATAGTGCCTTATAAAATAGACTGCATCATGTACATCCAGGTAAATTGTGAAAAGGTGCCAGCCAGGAAAATGTAAATAAGCTAGTCTAGGCAAACTGAACTGGACCATTGGCCAACAGCCATGACATTTGTACAGACGATGTTAGACAAAATGTCAGTTTTGTACTGATCAAACCCCCCTAGAGAACAAGAATTTAATGTTCCTATTTTAATAAATTGGATTTCTCTTTGCCTAACTGTCTCTGTTCATGTAATTAAATAACACAATATAGTTTGAATCTGATTCAGTTGTGTTATGCATTAGCATATCCATTTTTAACTTATATGTATCCTACACTGCTGCATAGTATAATAATGGTTTTGTTTTATTGCATAACACACACAAATTCATAAGAAAAACACAAATTATATAGCAGACAAAAGTATTTGGGCAGTTAAAGAAAATGAGCAAAGCCACAAAGAAAGTGATTTCTATAATTTGTAACTGTTCTATTGAAAGATATAAATTAGAGATTCAGCTTTACAATAAAACAACAAAGTATTACATAACATGCATAAAATGAAAAATAACATGCACAAACTAATTTCAAAAGCATTTGGGCATCCTTGTATTAGTATTTTGTGTGCCCACCCTTTGCTTCCTTTACAGCTTGCAGTCTTTTTTTGTATTTTGAAACCAGTTCCTGGGATCTTTCCAGAGATATTCTTGCCCATCCTTCAACACATACAGCTTTGAGTTCTGCAATCAACTTTGGTTTCCTTTTTGCAACAACAAATTCAATTGACAACTTCTCGATGGGATTCAAGTCTGGTGACTGAGATGGCCAATCCATAATTGTAATCTTCCTTTTATTCAGAAATTCCTTTGTAGACTTCGCAGAATGCTTAGGGTCATTATCCTGCTGGAACACAATCTTCCATCCAATAAGTCTTCTCGCACTGGGTAAAAAATGAGAGTGCAAAATGTCTTGATCTTGATACCATCACACAACCTCCAACATGTTTAACACTGGGCATGATGAACTTTTCTTTAAATTCTCCTCCTCTATTCCTCCAAACATTTTGGATTCATCTGACCATAAAATTTGGTTGAAGAAATCATTAGGTTTCTTCAAGTATTCAAAACTCTGATCGCTTTCTGTTGTGTATTGTTTTTAACCAAGGTTTGCATCTTGGCTTTCGCCCATGAACATTCATCTTGTTAAGGTATTGTTGAATTGTTCGCTTGTGAATTTCTTGACCATCTTCTATCAATTCTTGTGTCAAATCTTTTGCAGTCATCTGATGATTTTGCCAGGCTGCTCGAACGATTCTTCTTCCAGATTTTGCAAAAATCTTTCTTGGTCTTCCACACATGGAGCTAGTGGCAGTAGTTCAGCACAGAGAATCCGCAATGAATGAATGATTTATTGATTGCAATTGCAGATGATTTAATCACCTGTGATGTGCGCTCAGGGCCTGAGTGAAAGATAAATTTGGCCAGAGGCCTCGTCCGTTGGTGCTTGGTGGCTACCTGGGCGAGGCTGGCTGAAAAAACATGAACAGTTACATGCATCCCAGTGCCGCAGAAAGGAAGTGGCTATGGGCCACCTCCCCCCAAAAAACAAGGCTGCCAAACCATGATGGAAAAATAATAATACATAACGCACCCCACAGTGGCGCATTGCCATCTACCCCCCAAAATATAGAAAAGTTAATGAAAATGAGCAGCTGAGTCACGGCCCGACCACCAGAGCATGACTGCACTGGGGGCAAGAGTCCAGCCTCTCCAGCCTGACCACGCACCCCGCAGAACTAAATACGAACCGCTCAGCACTCAGGTAAGGAAAAACCCCCTACTCACATATTTTTCATTTTTGATGTAGGAGAAACCTCAGGGAATCCGTGGCTGAGGGTAGCACTTCATCCAGGCTCTAAGCAGTCGACTCCCATTTCGACTTCCCAGCACGTGACTGAGAGGCCGAAACAAAAGAAGCGGCATGGGAGAGTAACACACAGAGCCTTTATGCGCTTGCTGATGACGTGTTGGTTAGGGGCAGATTCTCCTTCCAGAAAAGCAACAAAGTATACAATTCCTGTTCTCCTGTGTTTGTCAATAGTAGCCCACACAGTGCTTTTTGGTCTTTCTGCTATTTTTCTGGTAGCGTCTCCTTGTATCACTGTCATTTTGAGATCATTGCTGTACTCTTTAGTTTTAACTGTTTTTATTGCGTTTTTTAATCACAAATTTCCAATTTATTTTTCAGCACTTGATTATATATTTATTTATTCTATAATTATCATCAGCTGTTGGTTTTCAATCATGATAATTGTCAATAATTAATGAATGTGTTTCATACGAAATATGTTAATTGCCAAAATACTTTTGTCTAAGTATGAAATTAGCTTTTGCATGTGTTATTTTTTGTTTTATGCATGTTATGTGATAATTGTTTTATTATATTGTTTTATTATAAAGTTGAATCTCTACTTAAATTTATATATTTTATGAAAACAATTAGAATTATATTTCTTTGTGTTTTTTCTCTTTTTTAACTGCCCAAGTACTTTTGTCTGCAACTGTGTGTGTGTGTGTGTCTATATATATATATATATATATATATATATATATATATATATATATATATATATATATATACAGTACTGTGCAAAAGTTTTAGGCAGGTGTGAAAAAATGCTGTAAAGTAAGAATGCTTTCAAAAATAGACATGTTAATAGTTTATATTGATCAATTAACTACATGCAAAGAGAGTGAACAGAAGAAAAATCTAAATCAAATCCATATTTGGTGTGACCACCCTTTGCCTTCAAAACAGCATCAAGCATAAATTCTTCTAGGAACACTTCAACACAGTTTTTGAAGGAACTCGGCAGGTAGGTTGGCCCAAGCATCTTGGAGAACTAACCACAGTTCTTCTGTGGATTTAGGCAGCCTCAGTTGCTTCTCTCTCTTCATGTAATCCCAGACAAACTCGATGATGTTGAGATCAGGGCTCTGTGGGGGCCATACCATCACTTCCAGGACTCCTTGTTCTTCTTTACGCTGAAGATAGTTCTTAATGAGTTTCGCTGTATGTTTGGGGTCGTTGTCATGCTGCAGAATAAATTTGGGGCCAATCAGATGCCTCCCTGATGGTATTGCATGATGGATAAGTATCTGCCTGTACTTCTCAGCATTGAGGAGACCATTAATTCTGACCAAATCCCCAACTCCATTTGCAGAAATGCAGCCCAGACTTGCAAGAAACCTCCACCATGCTTCACTGTTGCCTGCAGACACTCATTCGTGTACCGCTCTCCAGCCCTTCGTGAACAAACTGCCTTCTGCTACAGCCAAATATTTCAAATTTTGACTCATCAGTCCAGAGCACCTGCTGCTATTTTCTGCACCCCAGTTCCTGTGTTTTCGTGCATAGTTGAGTCGCTTGGCCTTGTTTCCACGTCGGAGATATGGCTTTTGGCGCAAGTCTTCCATGAAGTCCACTTCTGACCAGACTTCTCCGGACAGTAGATGGGTGTACCAGGGTCCCACTGTTTTCTGCCAGTTCTGAGCTGATGGCACTGCTGGACATCTTCCGATTGCGAAGGGAAGTAAGCATGCTGTGTCTTTCATCTGCTGCAGTAAGTTTCCTTGGCCGACCACTGCGTCTACGGTCCTCAACGTTGCCCGTTTCTTTGTGCTTCTTCAAAAGAGCTTGGACAGCACATCTGGAAACCCCTGTCTGCCTTGAAATTTCTGCCTGGGAGAGGCCTTGTTGATGCAGTATAACTACCTTGTGTCTTGTTGCTGTGCTCAGTCTTGCCATGGTGTATGACTTTTGACAGTAAACTGTCTTCAGCAACCTCACCTTGTTAGCTGAGTTTGGCTGTTCCTCACCCAGTTTTATTCCTCCTACACAGCTGTTTCTGTTTCAGTTAATGATTGTGTTTCAACCTACATATTGAATTGATGATCATTAGCACCTGTTTGGTATAATTGTTTAATCATACACCTGACTATATGCCTACAAAATCCCTGACTTTGTGCAAGTGTACTTAGAAGAATTGATGCTGTTTTGAAGGCAAAGGGTGGTCACACCAAATATGGATTTGATTTAGATTTTTCTTCTGTTCACTCACTTTGCATTTAGTTAATTGATAAATATAATCTAGTAACATGTCTATTTTCGAAAGCATTCTTACTTTACAGCATTTTTTCACACCTGCCTAAAACTTTTGCACAGTACTGTATATATATATATATATATATATAGTCACCTCCAAAATTATTGGCACCCTTGATAAAGATGAGCAAAAAAGACTGGTAAGTGGTATACTTAGTTTTTTAGCTATTGTTTTGTACCCATTGCCTGATTTATGAAGGTCATCAACCATTTGTCTCTTTTCATTTGTGAGTTCTTTGCCTTTCCCCATGGTGATGGATGACAAATGGATTTCATATGCGTGTTACCTCCTTTTTATACCCCAGTGAAACAGGAAGCCATGGAAGGCCACAATACAGTTCCTTAAGACTGAGATGAACTTAAAGAAGTAGAATGTTAATGCAGATTTAATTTGGTTTGATTTTATTTATAAGAATCTTTAGGGGTGCCAATAATTCTGACACACAATTTTGAGAAAAATGTGAAAAAAATTTGTATTACTTGTTAATAAAAAACTTTTTCTCTGAGCAATTGTATTGGAATAAAAGAATATGGTTTTCCCATATATTTGAGCATAAAATATAGCTCATTACCTGTGTTGTTTATTTTATACAGCCTTTTTTGTTCATCTTTATCAAGGGTGCCAATAGTGTTGGGGGTGACTGTGTGTATATATATATATATATATATATATATATATATATATATATATATATATATATATATACAGTACTGTGCAAAAGTTTTAGGCAGGTGTGAAAAAATGCTGTAAAGTAAGAACGCTTGTATGCATTTCTCATTTGTATTGTTTTATTGTACAGCACTCTGTGGTTACAATATCATAAAGACTACTAATGTACAGTATATATTGTGAGGAAGCTAGGCTTCGTCGCTTTAAGAAATGGCTGTCCGAGAGTAAAAAAACTACATGTCCCAGGAGCCTCCATGGCAGAGGCAGGATGGGCGGGGACTCCTGGGTATATAAGGAGGCAAGCTGAGAGTCAAGGCAGTTCGTGGGAGGTTGCCGCAGGGAACAGGATCCAGATTGCTTGGATTAAAACTGGAATACCAAAGCCTCTTGCAAGCTTGACAGGTGTATGTGATTCAGGACTGCCGCTGATTATGCAATTGTTTTTATAGTTAATCATTAATTTGCTACAGTGTGGGAAAATTAAACAAATAATTATAACCAGCCAAATAGGGAACCTGGGAGTGAGGGGTAAACCTGAAGGCATGTGACTTTGTGATTTAATCTAAAAATAACCACACGGATTCATGAGAGAGATTTTGTTGAACATTATTTCTGGTGGGGAAACCGGAAAGACCACCCTCTTCACATCCGGGAATTCTGGATCAGACATCTCAGCAACGTAGGAAGCGTCGGACCTTTTGGAGCAGTTCCACCCAAAGTGTCCTGATACTTACCTGAAGGCAAACCACTTGGACCTGTAATAAAAGGAATAAAGAGGGAATTGAAAAAGGGAAAAACAAGAAAAGAACTGTATGTCTGTTGCGCACGTGGTGTGACTGAGTCTCCACTCACCTTACAAAACCATCCATACTGCCCCTATTGGTGAACAGGGGAAATACTTGCCTACAGACACAAGCTGTGTTTGTTTGTTTCACTGTGTAGAGAGGGACAAAGAAGAAAGTCAGTTAGGCCCGAACAGGACAAGGCATATTATTTTTGGTTTGTTTGTTTATTTTGTGTAAATAATAAACTTACCTGGACCATACCGTCCTCTCTTTGAGAAACTCCTGTCTGGATCTCCGGTTTTTGGACACACCCACTTACTTGTCTGTCACTATATATATATATATATATATATATATATATATATATATATATATATATATATATATATATATGATAGATAGATATAGATCTTGCGACTACAATGTAGCAAAAAATATTTGATAGAAGTATGCACAGTATTTGGCCGACTGCTGATAAACAACCATTTGCCTCCATGTGGGCTCGTAGTGTGATGAGGCTCGAGTTTTACAAGTTCGCTTTGCCATTTTCTGTGTCTTTCGTGCCGGCTTTTCCCGCTGTCATGCCGTTGCTGCGCACTACGTCACTACTATTTCTGAAACACTCAAACGTTCTGTTTTTTTTAAACACTCTGACTTTGTTTGCATTATGCAATTATACAAATTAAAATGCAATTTACAGTGGACTTTGAGACCGTGCAGCTTCATGCAATTAAGCAAATTATGCATTTAGCTGATATGCATTTAACAGTATCATACAATCATAGAAAATGATGCACTAAAAATGGGACCAGCTGCATGCTATTGAATTAAGCGATTTATGCAATTATCCAATTATCCCATATGCAAATAAGTGGAGTTGTGTATGTGTGTGTGTGTATGTGTATATATATATATGTATTCTGTTACCAGGCTCACATGTCTTGGGGTGGGGTTAGGAATGTTACTATTTCCATCTCGGAATCCTTTAAGTGAAGCTATATATTCACTGAATAGGTTTCAGTAAATGCAATTTTACTCATTAATTATGAGTTCCTGTAGTTTCTGTCTGGTTGTGAATTTTATTTCCTGTGCAGTTGCTGTCTCCAAGGACACCCTCATAAATGAGAAATACACCTCAAGGGTCTTTTAACAATCTGGTTGAAGTCAATAAACTATATAGAGCCCAGCCTTTGAGAAAAGTGTGGAAAGTGGAAAAGAATGGCCACTGCTAAATTCATTGTAGGTCTGTAATGCAGCTGGTTCTTTCCAGATACATATCCACAGAGGATCATTACTGGAAGGTAATGACCTGCATGGGTAGCTGGGTCTGAAGTCTGATCATTAACTGCCACTAAAGGACCAACACAAAAGTAATTAAAACTTTTAAAAACTTTTTCATGTCAAAGTTTTATGAATTTTGCTTCACATTACATCAAATTGTCTTTTCCATATCTTGAACTCTGTAGTCAACAAACCCAGCTTGCTTTTGATCAATAAATATCTTACGGTTATTCATTTTCCTGCTCTTTTTACAGGTTGTTTTGTGTATAAAGAAAAAAGAACATTTATATTGCCTGTAGATGTCAATTATTCAGTGCCATTTTCTTTACAGAATACAATGGACTGCAGAGTACCCCCATTGCAAATAAGTGATCCCGGTTCTCATTGAAAGTCCTAGCATGTAATCTTGAATGCTGTGCTGATTTGCTGTATTGCAGGTCTGTAGCTGAAGCCACTGAGGTGGACCTGAACATGAGAGTTGGACTTCACACAGGAAGGGTGCTTTGTGGGGTACTTGGTCTCCGCAAATGGCAGTATGATGTCTGGTCCAATGATGTGACCTTAGCAAATGTAATGGAAGCTGGTGGTTTACCTGGGTAAGGATTTACAATATTTATGTCTACTCTACACAGGAATACACATTCTGTTTTTTTATCAGCCTTCTGCTTTTTCATCTTCTAATGCAGATTACTCTTAAATTACTCTTATTTTGCATTTGGGTAGATGGTTTGGTACTTGAAATACATTTCAAGTACCAAACACTATAATATTTGTTTATTAATACCATATAGCACATGGTTAACTGAATGTTAAATAAAATAAAAAAAATCACACACAGGTTTAAACTAAGCACACTGTTGCATTGGTAAAGAAGATTTTTGTCCGTCGTTTCAGGAAGGTTCACATTACAAAGACCACCCTGGAGTGCCTCAATGGAGACTATGAAGTAGAACCTGGATATGGCCATGAAAGAAATAGTTTTCTACAGAAGCATAATATTGAAACCTTTTTTATTGTGCCATCTCATCGACGGAAGGTAAGACCTAGAGGCTTTTACAAAGAGACCCCCATACTACTTATTTATTTTGAAAGTGACACCTGTTTAAACAAATGCTGAGGTCCCTACATATTTCCAGTCATGAGGAACATACAAATAACAATTTTGAAGGTAGAGCAAAGACAGCTGGCAATTTAAATTTCTATATGTCACCAGGCAGTTTGGAGGCCAAGAGAGGTGGTGAAGGGTTAATGGTATAGGACGTCTTTGGGGACTTCATAGAGGACTGGGAGCATTGTGATTAGATAATCTATCCAATTGTGCTATGGCCATTGTGTTTCACTGGATTTTAAACCACATTCGGCATGCCTTAGATGAGTTAGATACTGTATGTTAATGTCAACAAAGATGACCTCTGACATCCAAGACAACAACCTTCTGGGGCATCTAGTATTCCTTTGATGTCTCTCCATATATAATTTTGAAACAGGCAGGATTAAAATCTTAGGTGGTATTGATTTACATATAAATTAGGTATGCTATACATGTATGTATATACTGTTGTTGTCTAGTTGTTATAAAAGAACTTAAGCACTAACCATCTGTTGTATCTACAAAATGCCACAATGCATGGTGAATAAGAATTTCTACATGGGTTTCAAATGCATGAATGCTCATTCTATTTGCCTGTGTGAAAATTCCTGGAAATGGAGGATTATATTGAGTGCTGCACACAAATATTATCTGTATCTTTTATCGCCTGTTTTTATTCTATATTGACAGATATTCCCTGGATTAATCCTCTCAGACATAAAACCTGCCAAAAAGATGAAATTCAAAACCGTTTGCTACTTACTTGTTCAGCTCATGCACTGCCGAAAGATGTTCAAAGCAGAGATTCCCTTTTCTAACGTTATGACTTGTGACGATGATGACAAGGTAAATTAAAACATGTATATGTGTAAGTGTTTTTTTTTTTTTTTTTTTTTCTTTTACAGGCAGCAATCTGTGGAATAACGTGATTAAGTGGTTAAGGGTTTATTTTATGTTCCAAAGTGGACTCACGTTCCATCTGTGGCTAACATTCTAATCGGGCTCAGAGGTTTAACTCCATATACCTACCTTTTATGGACTGACACAACTCAGGTGAAATGAATGCAATAGATACTATTTCTCTATCTACTGTATAAGCACTTCCCCTGGTTTAAGGTGCAACAACTTAATAAAGTTAATATTTTGGCAAAACTTGGTCCTATTCACGAAGCTTTAACAAAATTGAAATAATATTTGTATAGTATGCTGTTACAGTTTAAATAGAATATTGAAGTCATGAAACTTCCAGACATTTCTGAGTTTTTAACTGTCCAGAAAAGTTTCATGAATACTAAATTGTATGTGAATACAGAGGGTGCTCACAACCATATAGTAATTGCACAATACCTGAAAAACTACACATATTTTTATAAAATCAAGAGTATATCATATTACAGCCGAATGCAACCCGAAGCAACTATAGGAGGCTAGGAGTGTATGATAAAATTGTTTGGTGCAAAATCAAGGCAGTTAAAATTTGACAGACAGACAGACCTACAGACAGAACCAGAGAATAAGGGTCCATATTTTTTTAATGAGGTCCATAAATGAAGTGGTCCAAGGTAAGTGCTAACCTGAAACCAGCCATTTTAAACTAAATTAATGCAGACTTGTTTATGCCAATTTGGTGTTTAAGTATTGGTGTGGCAAATCTACACATTAATATCACATTTGCTTATTTGTTGTTCCTCCCAGATAAGTTTAAATATTACATCCATGGTTTAACAGATTTAACTCAACTATTTTCTAGTTTAAGAATAATAGATATTTGGAAAAGAGCAGACGGCAAGGTATGAATAAAAGAAAGAAAGTCAGGAAATTGAGATCTTTATTGACAGTAGCTGAGAAGGTACATAATTGGTTAACACCAGCAAGACTGACAAGCCAGTCAGTTGGTACGGAACATTTTCTCACAACTGGTAGTTAAACAATAAATACGGCAAATCAAATTTGACCATAAAGACGCTGGCTGTGTGCCATAATGTGTTTGCCCTCATAATGAAATAATAATAATAACAATATCAGCTAACCTGGTGTCGTATTAGGGAATAAATCATTCCAAATGAGCTAAAAACAATGTTGTTATGTTCATAGGGCAAACTTCACAAAGTATTTTAATCCAGTGTCATTATAAAAGTAAAAAATAAACAACCTCAGAATTCATAAGCTCCCTTGCAATAACGTTTTGTAATGTCAATGGGTGTCTTTCTTCTTTCAGAGTAAATTGTTGTGTACATTTCCCCCATAATTTACAGAGTGAGATTTACTGGTTTCTTTTCACAGAGAAGGGCGCTCAGAACAACTTCTGAAAAACTAAGAAATCGCACTTCCTTTTCTACCAATGTAATACACAACACCCCTGGCACAAGGGTAAACAGATATATCAGCCGACTCATAGAGGCACGACAGACTGAGTCAGAGATGGCAGACTTACATTTCATCACATTAATGTACAAACGTGCTGAGCGGGAGCAGAAAGTAAGTGAACTTTTTTCCAACTGGTTGACTATAAAAAAATGGAATAGTAAAAAATAACTGTAAAAGAATGAATGTTAATAACAAAAAAACAGGGAAAAGGACTAATACTCACTAAAGGTGTGTCTAATTTTATTCATGCATGTCTTGTTTCCTTGACTAACCTTGATTAATGGTCTGATCTCAAAAAGTCTGGCTGCATTTCTGCATCCCTTTAACAGCTGATATTTTTTTACATTTATGTTGGTTCCAGATCTGTATCTTGTGCTTCGAAACCAGTTAATTTGAAACCGGGATGCTTTGGGACAGGTATATATAAACAAGGCATTGGTTTTATTTTATCAAAGGATTGGATGTTTAAAAATTATGAATTAAAATTGAAAAAAAAAAATCTCACATAAAAAACTAATAAAACATGTTTGCCTCAACACTATTTTAAGATAATATTAAAAACTGCACGGTGTGTGCTTTTTTGAATATTCTGGCAAGCAGACTGGCAGTTGTATAGAAAAAGGGTCCTCATTGAATTGATGTCCGCCCACGACCAATAATCTAAAGATTGCTTTTCTGTCTCCACATTTCATACAAATAGAAATGCCTGGTAAGGTTTGGGTCAGTTTGGCTTGAAAGAGAGGCCAATCGTGTAGTGTGTGTGTGTGTGTGTGTATATTAGGGCTGTTCTGATGAACTGATTAATCGGACTGATTAATCAACTAAAGATTTGATTTGCAGGTTAATTTTTGTTTACAATTTAATTGTGCATTCTGGTTTGACAAAGAAATGCGTGTTGCTGTTCAGGGAAGTGCTGATTTGAAGCGCCCTCTCTCTTCTCGGAAGTGGTAAGACACTGTGGTTTTAAGCTTGTATAAAAAGGGATTAAAGTTGTGTAAAAATCATAATTGTTGTCTTGTTTTGTACAAGGATTGCTGATAGTGTGCTACGGATGTACAGTACATATGTATTTGGAACTGGAATGTTTATCTACGTTGATTTAAATGATTGCCAAACGCGTGTCTGCAAAGTTACTCGTGTGCATTATAATCAGAGCTGTTGAGCGCTGTGGTAAAATCCAGTGTGGCACATTTATCCTGAATAATATAATAAACTGTGCATTGATAATAATTTTGCTGTTTAGTGGTTACCCCAGAGTGGTTAAACAGTACGCGTAACTGATTGTGCTGCTTCCAATTAATCAACTAATGCCCATAAATTAACCAATCAAAAATTTGAATTGACTGACAGCCCTAATATATATATATAGCCCTTCATAAAACTTATGAAGGACTACTGGGACACCATTTCAACTGTCACAATGTTAAGTGTTATTATATTGTACACATACTGCACAAAATCTAGAAACACCTGCAGTATGCAGCACACAATTTTGTGACTGTGTCTGATTCTCGCATGACTGTTTTATGCAAATAGCATTTAATGCATGCAATATGTAATACATAAAATTTACATTTTCTTCGATTTCAGTCACAATGGGAAAGACAGCAAATCTGGCATTGATAAAGGGAGGTTTGTAAGTGCTTGGTTGGCAAGTACTTCTAAATTGAAGACTGCACAAATGACTGGTGATTCACCACAAACTGCCAAAAGTTTTTAAAAGTGTTTAAAAAAGATCACATACTGTATCCCTTCTGAAAAATGTAAACCTATTGCAAACTTTTCACGTCAAATGTAGTTCATTTTTGTCCAAACACTCAAATTTTAGTTTTCCTTATTATTTTACATAATTAAATGTTCCCTTCTTGCAGTATCATCAGCTTCACGATGAATACTTCACCAGTGCAGTAATTCTCTCACTGATCCTCGCTGCCTTATTTGGCCTTGTCTACCTTCTAATAATACCACAGTATGTATTTAACGTATCTTTCTCAATTCACTCATTCTGATTTGTCTTCTTGATACAGTAATGCCATGCACTAACTTCCCCCTCTTGCTTTTCTCTAGGAGTACAGTTGTTCTTGTCCTCCTGGTATTCTGCATATGCTTCCTAGTTGCTTGTATTATGTATCTGCATGTCACTAGAGTACAGGTAATTCTTACTTTTGTTTACTTGAACTATGTGTGTGTTTTTTTCTCTAAGCATCTCAATACTAATTAGTGTGTTAACAATGACTTGTAGGTAGTATCGTAAAATGGTTTATCATCTTAAATGAGTATTTTACACTTGATTACTAAACAGTATCTGTATTATTTGTATAGATTTACTTGTGATTACTTCCTATTATTTTTATTTGTAATTATTTCACATATGGTTATACTGGAATTAATGGGTGATCAAAACAGTTGAATTAAACATAACATTAAACATTGTGCTTATATGATTCTTATATATACTGATGCACAATGAAAATGCAACAGTCTAAGTTTTATATCAATAGCTCATTGGGCACATACATAATGTTATTTACATTTTAAATAGTGAGCAGATACAGTAGGTTTGTTGATTGTTTGAGTAGTATTGTTCCTTGGGATAACAAAATACTGAGCTCAAGTCATGTGATTTCATAAAAACACCAGGTGCTCAGTGTTTGGTATTTGAGTCGAGTTAAATTTACCAAAATGACTTGATTAAGAACCTGTATAAATAGCCATTCGAAAAGACATGATTTTAATTAACGCAAGAACAGCGAAAGATACGAACATGCCCCGCTTCAGTAATGAAGATTGCCTGGTTGCTATCGGCATGATTGAAGGCAGCCTGTCTGTCAGAGAAGTTGCCTAGAGAATGAGATGTTCTGCTTCTAGTCCAGACTAGTCCAGAGAAACCAGGAAACCGTCTCTGTGAGGGACAGGCCACGTCCTGGAAAGCAGAGGGTCACCACACCGGCCCAGGACCGTCACATCCGACTGATCCATCCGCGTAATTGTTTTCAGACTGCAGTTGCTACAGCACGAGAAATTCCAGGAAGAAGTAACCCATGCATCAGCAGAATTACTGTAGCTTGATTAAATCCATTAGACCTGAGTATTGCGTTTCTTTTGTGTATCAGTGTATGTAATTATATATATATATATATATATATATATATATATATATATATATACACTACCGGTCAAAAGTTTTATAACACCTCCATTTTTCCAGTTTTTATTGAAATTTACGCAGTTTAATGTCTCAATGTACTCTGAAATTAAAGCATAGAACAAATAAACAATTGGAGATAAAAAATAAATCATGGAATCGTTTTGTTTAACAAAATTTAATCTAAATTTAAATTTTTGACTCATCAAAGTAGCCACCTTTTGCAGATATAACAGCCGAACACACTCGTGGCATTCTTTCTACAATGGAAATCAAATATTGTTCGGAAAGTTCTTCCCAACACTTTTGCACAAGTTCCCACAAATGTGTTGCACTTGTAGGTTGCTTTGCTTTCACCCTTCTGTCCAGTTCATCCCAAACCAGCTCGATGGGGTTTAAGTCTGGAGACTGTGCTGGCCATTCCATGATTTGATGCCTACCGTCTTGTTCTTTTCTTCTAAGGTAGTTCTGACATAGCCTGGAGGTATGTTTTGGGTCATTATCTTGCTGTAGGATGAACCCCTGACCAACTAGGCGTATACCAGAGGGTATTGCATGGCGCTGCAAAATGCTGTGGTAGCCGTTTTGGTTCAGGGTGCCACTCACTCTGTGCAAGTCGCCGACTCTGGATCCAGCAAAAGAGCCCCAGACCATCACGCTTCCTCCTCCATGTTTGACAGTTGATGTCACACACCGAGGAACCATCCTTTCGCCTACTCGACGGCGTACGAAAACCCTGCGTGATGAACCGAAGATTTCAAATTTTGATTCATAAGACCTTCTTCCAGTCTTCAGTAGTCCACTGGCGGTGCTTCATGGCCCAGGCAAGCCTCTTTTTCTTATTTTGCCATCTTAGCAATGGCTTTCTTACTGCCACTCGACCTGTCAAACCTGCAGCTCGAAGTCTTCTCTTCACAGTTGAAACTGAGACTTGCTTACTTCGACCAGTGTTAAGCTGTGCTTGAAGCTGTTGTCCTGTGAGCCGCCTATCACGCAAGCTGTTGACTCTCAGAAACTTGTCTTCTGATTCTGTTGTGGCTTTGGGTCTGCCAGACCTCTTCCTGTCAGAGTTTCCTCCAGTTTCCAAGTGCCTTTTGATGGTGTAGGAAACTGTACTCACTGACACCTTGGCATTCTTTGCAATTTCTCTAAAGGAAAGACCTACACTTTTAAGGGTTATAATGGTCTGTCTGTCTTCCTTTGTTAATTGCCTTTTTCTCGCCATTATGATAGCAATATACTACTTCCTGCAGTACAATACTGTCCAAATAATGCTTAAGAGGGTGTAGTAACACAGTCTGTTCCAACACTGCTTTTATACAGACAGAGGGTTTGTGGACTGAGCTGTTTCTATGTAGAAATCTTGGTCATATAAATACAAAAGCATGAATACACAAAGTGAATGAAGTAAGCATACTGTAACCCTTGCAAAATATAATCCGCAAGAGACGATACCAGTCAGTCATTAATGATCCTCTGCAAACCTTTGTGCAGCATAAAGGAAAGTCATCCATTAAAATGTATTGAAAATACATTTGGCCATTTTGATACAATGAGCCAGGAGCCTCATTGGATAGGAGGTCAAAGTCAACCCACTAATTCCCACTTAGAAGGCACAATGTCTGACTGTTTCCCTGGTCACCAAAAAAAAGGTTTGGTTAAATCATAAGTAAAAAGCTACACTACTTATGGGTTTAATCATTATGCCTCCTCCTGTTTTAAGGCAAGTAAAAATGGATAGATAAAAAACAAACATGAAAAAGGTCATTTGTTAAAACATTTAAAAAAGTTAACGTGATAGATTATAGGTTATTTATTAAAACGGACTAGACAACACTACTACAATGTACATGATCTATACTACATTCTTTGGCTTTTGGCCTTGCTTTTCGAAGTATCTCTGCCCATAAATTAGCTTGCAGATAAGTGGAGAGGTTGGCTGTAGGGGAGCCATGGGCAGGGGAGCAGGATAGCTGCCCTCCCTGAAGCCAAAAAAGCAGGTGTAGGCTGGGGAGCAGGAGGCAGACTCTGGTGCACATTGGGAAGTAGTGGATTAAGGTAAAACATCAAATCAAATCAAATCAACTTTTATTTATGTAGCACATTTCATCTCAAAGCACTTTACAAGGCAAAACAAAGAAAGTCACAATAAAATACATTTGCATAGAGAAATACAGTAAAAAGAAAGCAAGGTCAAACATAAAAACAATTTAATAGAATAAAATGACTAAAAAAAATTAAAATGGTATTAGTCTGATTACTCTTTATTACACTTTCTCCAAGGCCTGAACCACATTACTCTATACAGGGAAGTCTTTAACATTGCTCTAGTTGTAGTGCTGCTGCAGTAGGCTGTGAAATCTTCACCATCTGTTGTTTACAACAATAATTCACAAGGATTCCAAAGATTTTTACACATAAAAAAGAACAATTAAATAATTTATTTAAAAACAGTCTAATGCAGAATTTGGTGAAAACAGAAATTATAAAGGAGAGATAAAAAATGTAGTTTTAATTGTAAAAAAGCTAGTTTCTAGCAATAGAACAATTAAAAGAGTAAAACTAAAATATATATCAAATTAGAACAAAAAAAGGATGAAAGAAAATGTAGTTTAGATTGTAAAATAGGGAAATTAAGATAGAAAAGCTATTTTGTAAAAAGTACGTTTTCAATCTAGGCTTAAAAACAGTAAGAGGCCCAGCTTCCCTGAATATAATATCATATAAATCCTTTCCTTGCGGATAACTGGACATATTGTTTATCGAGGGACGAATAAGAAACTAGCTATTTGGCTGATGATTGGAAGCACCTAACATAAAAAATCTTTAGTGCTAACATCCAAAACATTTGGCTTATAGCAAACCTTGGCCAACGCTATTATAAAATAAGTCTTAAGAAATACTAAAGAAATGAAAAGTTATGTATTTGTTTTTTTAACACAAATTGGTAATAATATTAAATGTATTTTGAGAATATTACTACTACAGTACAAGTATTGTATCACAATAGTTCACAAATACATGTCAGTACATTAAAAAAAAAAAAAAAGCCTCCATTAAGCATCCAAATCTAAGCATCTACTGATATGGAAATGGGCTGCCTGAGAAACATGTTTTAAAGTTACTTTGAATGGCTATTTGTGTTTAGCAAAAAGTTTTTGTGTGTGTGTGTGAATTGCAAAATAACCGTGCAAAAACACTGTTAAAGGGATATTCCTCTTTTTCAGCAGAGTTTCATTAGGATAACATTTTAGGTAATATGAAACGTATCTTGTTAACCTCATGCCAAAAAGGCAATGAAGGTTTTAAAACACAGAAGAAACTGCACAGGGGCAAAGTGACACTTCGAAGTAAAACCTCCCTGTATGATTACCAACTGTGGATGTTGTATCATGAAATGATTACACGAGAAAGAGGACAATGAATGAACAGCGGTGACCAAACCTGATTATTGATAACTGCTACTAGATAACAATACCTTTTAAAAAATACACTATGAATCCTTTCTGGTTGACTGTAGATATTTACATTTGCTATGTTGTTGACATGCCAGAGTACTTTTGGACTATAATGAGATTTTTTTAAGTGTATATAAAATGCAATTCTGAACACGAGAGGGAGTACATTTAAGAAATAACTACAGGGCACATCAAGTGTAGGAGATAACAGTGTACCAAGTATATCAAATCTGAGACATACTGTAGTCAATACTAGTGAGGGAGATGGTTATCTCCATGTACACTTGCTCCTCTTGTTAAAGCTATTTGTTACAAGGACTTCCTTTTTTTTAAGGACCTGAAATTTATTTCAAGGTTTGTGCTGTTTTTGCTTTGAGTCTGACTTTTTACAAAATCTGTTATTCAGCGGCAGGCTGTGCTGTTACTTTTCTTTATAGAAACTTTTTCAACATCCCAATGAAAGTGAATGGCAGAGATGTTCCTTTTCAAGAGAGATGGTCCTAATACATTAAGATCTTCAGAAAGGGCTGTTATGGTGTTCAGCCCTTTATATGGATGTTGTCAGAAGTAGGGAGTGTCTACTGTACAAATAAATCAGTGAACAAATAAAACACAGTTCTTGTTTAATGTAATTTCTGGGAAATTTGAAATGTAAATATTATATATAACATCCACCGCTGGAATACTGAAGCCTGAGTGAAGGCTACCAGACCACAGATGGAATTCTGAGCAAACCTCATGGAATAATGAGGAAAATGTTTGTATTCATTAGCATCAAAAGCTAGTGCTACATAAAATCATGAAAAAAACCAAACAAACAGAAAACGTTAAATATTATTATTTTTAAAGCAGCCTTCGGCTTGGGTATTTACCACACAGTAAAGCCCTCTTCTTTTAAGTCCTAACAAATTATTATCTGATTTTAAAATTGCTATTCTGTCCCCAAGCTGGACGATTGAAATATTCTCTATTCAAAGTGTGGTTGCTCCTGGTGCATTTAGTTTTGGAGGAAACAAAAGCCTTCTATGTGTTGCCTGTCTGCTCTTGAAATATGTTAAGGGTTTACAATAAATGCAGAATGATTGGGTGAACGTGTTCATTTTAGCCTCAAAAATATGTTTCTGCAATGATGAAAGCCAGGACAGACAGACACAACACTGCTTTACAGGAATACAATTACTTTCTCTCGAATGTGGCAACTTCATGGATCCCAGATTCCTTATATCTACAATAAGTTTCACAATAAGCCAATGGCTAAACGTTATTTGTACTTTTTGTGAAACATGACTTGATAAAATTATGCCGCACATTGTAAAAAATAATAAAGAGAGTGATTGTGTACAGTAAAATAAACTTTATAAATATGCCATTAAATATCTAGTAACCATAAGTAAACCCAAAATGTAGTGAAGGATGCTTTATAAAAATCTTTGTTTAACATAAGGGAGGTTAACCGAAAACTTTATTTGACCCTAAATGAAATTACTTTTTTTTTTAAATATATACAACTGTCTTCAGGTATAAATATTATATATGGTACCCAGGGATATACAAATACTGTACTTGTTAAGGTTGGAACAGTTGTTAGATATTCATGCAATATTACCCCAAAGGTCCTTACTGTACAGCTATGGCCAAATGTAGAGCATCACCTAGAATTTTAGGATTGAAACAAAAAAATATATATGAACATAATTTAGATATTTTATTTAACATCATGTAATCAAATAAGCAACATCATAGTAGTACAGTATTTCGAAATGTCACATTTTGAAATACTTAGTTAATTAGTTAATTCTGTAGGGTAATGCAAAACTTTTGGCCATTAACCTACACTTGGCTTTAGTGCTGTATACAAAATTATACTGAATGGTTTTCAACAGGCTACAGGGCTATTTACATTATGTGTAAGGTCCACTAGAAATGTTACCCACTCATACATTGCAAGAAAACTACAAAGATACATATCATTATTGAAGTACCCATTTTGTAATCGTAACATTGCATTCAATAAAGTAAACACACATCATGTAAATATTAGAATTTAGTCTATGTGGTTTGTTGGATTTTCTCCACCCCCACCCCCAATAAATGAATAAATGGTATTTACATCACCTGAATTATAGTTAAATTGCACTTTGCCAAAATACTGGACATGTTATATCTTTTTAACTGAAGTGTAAAACAACATACTGGACAAGTGATTACTAAATCTGTTTGTTCTTTCTTTAGTGTTTTCCAGGGTGCCTGACCATACAAATTAGAACAATTTTGTGTGTGTTCATAGTGGTCTTAATTTACGCAGTGGCCCAAGGATGCGTGGTAAGCTAACATACATTTGAATTGTGTTTAAGGATTTTAGTGAAAAGGAAACATTTGAAACTCAACTAATTGTACCAAATGCCTAAGTAACAATTGATGCTTTTCCCTTTGGAACACATTAAATCAGCTATAGCTTTTTACAGGGCTAGGACAAGTTAAAACATATATATATTCTTTGTGTATGTTTTGTAGCTCAGAATCTCACTGTTGTTAATCAGCAGATCTGAGGTTGATAGAAGGCAAATGGTTGGCAAGTGCTTCTGTATCCAATAAAAGTATTAGTGTGTCACAGTTCATTTTAAGAGACACTTTTCTGAATGTTATTAACTGATAGCAAATATCTCACTAATAAATAACCAAATGGATTTCCCTTTTATATTAACACTTTGTTAATATACTGGTTATAAAGTATTAATACAATAATAAAATAAGTAGTCGATCATATCATTGAAATTTTGAAAAGTAAATGCATCTCGTACTGTATCTCACTTAAATGCAAAGCATATTTATAGCTGTTTTGTGTTCACTGGCTCTTTCCAAAAATATATCGCTTTTAGCTTTTATTTTGTCTTCTGGTTAAACATTTAGATTGTCATAAGCCTTAAATTTGTTCATTTTTACATTTTACATACATGTGACATTTCAAAATCTAACATGAAATACTGTACTACTGTTATGGCTTCAGGTAGACTTTTGCAATATCATTTTGTAGTTTCTTTGATTACACGATGTTAAATGAAATATCAAAATTATGCTCATACTGTATAGTGTTTTTTTTTTTTTTTTTTGTTTTTTTTAAATGATGTCTGAATCCTAAAATTCTAGGTGATACAAAACCTGGCCATAGCTGTACATACATACATACATACTTGTACATACATACATACATACATACATACATCATTATTTGATATGCACTGCACATAAACATCTTTCCTCATTATAATCAGTGAGTGTTTCTTTCTGCTTAATTTCATTAAGGTTGGCTGTATGCCACAGATTTGGAACAACAACTCCAGCAGTGCTATAGTGATCATCAACTCCAATGGAGTGAATAAAACAACGGCAGAGCTGCCATGTGATACAGCCCACTATGCCTTTCTCTCGTGTGTCGTTGGTACTCTAACCCTTGCCATATTTCTACGTGTTTCCTCATTGGCAAAAATGATCCTGCTCTTCCTTGTCACTATTTTGTACATAGTTATTCTTGAAATCAGTGGATTCAGAAAATCACTGGGGTAAGTGCCAAGTTCTATTGTGTTCTGTTGATCAACCCTCCACTCAGTGTTGGCTTGATGACCCTCACACAATTAAGTTGATCAACGAGTAAATAGCTTCAAATTACATTCATTAAATTAAATTAAAATAATGCATTCGGTTTGAGCTGACTTTATGGCTGGATGTTTAGTTAGAAATGCTTTTTGTATTAAATTGGACCGCAGAATAGCTAGTATGTATGTACGTATGAATGAATGAATATGTGTAGTACATTATATACAGTACAGCATGTAGCCTTTAACTTAACCTCTTCCATCTCTGAATAAAAGGATACTTATTTCTATATGTCCCCATTCATAGGACAAGCAATCAAAAAATGCCTATGCCCCAATGCATACTGAGGCATGCCCCCTGCTTGCTCAGTGCCGTACACTGAACGTGGGCATAGATTTTCAGACTGTTGCCATGTGCTTGGGAAACTGATTGACAGTTATTTTCTACAAAACAAACTTCATCTGAAGAAGTACTCCTGTTAATTATGACTATCCAAGAAGATAGCTTTATAAACGGCTCGATATGATTTAGAAATAGAATATTTGATTTCCACAGGGATAGGAAAATAATTGTATTACAATATGCATACTTGGACTAATGGAATAATAGGTAGAGTGCTTGGTTTACTGTGGTAATACAGTGGTTTAAATAAATATTATATAACATATAGAAGTTAAATTATAATCACTTAGAATAATTGTTTTAATTGTGTTAAATCTGCATTTTAATTGTGTTAAATCTACATTTGCACTTTATTATTTTTTTGAAGGGGAGGTTCATTTTACTTACGAGGATATGAACCCATTTTAGCAATTTTGCTGTTTTCCTGTGCTTTGGCACTTCACTCCAGACAACTGGACCTCAAGTTACGTCTGGACTACCTCTGGGCTGTACAGGTAAGAAGCTCTGTTTAAAAACTATTTTTCCGGTCAGTATAACAATTCAATACTTAATTCAAGGGGAAAAACCCCTGGAACCTAATTATATACAATACCTAATTTGGTATATACATTTTTTTTATACCTTGTTAAATTAAATTAAGAAACAAAAGCAGTTGTAGCCATTGGTTGGTAATCATTTTCCATATTGAACACTGTGACCCCTCCCCTCCGCCCCAAATTCTGGGGAGGTGTTTCTGCCAGGACAGGTGTCTTGAGCATGTAAAAGCTGTGCCTCTTTAGCCCTGTGTGGTGAGAAAGTGTCTTTAGGTGTTAAAGGGGATGACCCAGACCAGAGGTTCCCAAACTGCGAGACGTCTCCAGGGGGTACGCGGGACAAATTGTGTAATTGTGAACACTTTTAGTTTTTTTGGGGTTTTTATTTTGTATTTTTTTTGTTGCATTCTCATAAGACTTGTCAGACTCAAAGCTTTAAACCGCATTGGGAATTCCTTTTAATTTCTGGCGTGAAATGGCGCGTGACACTAGTTAGTTTCAAAAATAAAAAGAGAGGCTGTGCCGTGCAAGACAATCATGCAGCTGTGGGACACTTGGGTTTACCGCGCACATGTTTATTGCAAACCTCCAAGAGGTACCAATGTGAACAAAGATACAGAGAAACAATGACGTACAGAGCCCTCACCACCAATCACCGTATAGCAGGAATTATATATTATATTTAGGACTTCTGTTTTTCGTTTTTTATTAATTATATATTTTGGTGCTTATTTTTAGCTATTTTTTAGTTTTATATAAATCGCTTTTTTCAGGGCCTTCGCTTTTTATATACTCTATGAATGTGTTGTTTTTGGTTACTTTCCAAAGGGCTTGGGAGTTTTTTTTCTGTCACAATATTAGAAGTAACTTGACAGTAGTTGCACACTTAAGGATGTCTTCCACAACGAAATCCTTATGGTCACGGGCACATTCTCCTGCGGTTTTTGTGTACACATTTTTTTTTTACATTTCGCCACAATTTACAATTCTGTTTTAAATCCTCCGTATCGTAACTGCAATACAGCTTAAAATTCTGTGAACAAGCCTCCATTCGGGTTTAAGTATTCAGAACTAATCAACGATAGATAAGTCAGGAAGGATTGAGTGACATTGCCCAGCTGCACTGGGAAAGGTAGTTCGTTTTGGTTTTTTATGTGTTACTTTTTTGTTTTTTAAGTGGGAAAGTGGGCCTCATTCAACTATGTTTTTAAAATCTTTTTATGTTAATAATGTAAAATACCAGTGGGATTAATATACTGTAGATTTTAAGGGCAACAGAAATGTTGATTTACTGTTGTTTATATCATTAAAATAGACCCTAGTGTAATTTTCACTTAGAAACTGCAAATCTTACATACGTTTTTCTCAATATAAAATGCTTTTGCATACATGCCAATCGTCGTTATCAAAATGCTCTGTGCCCCGATGCATGAAAGCTAAATCACCTAGGACTTCATCCCAGCGCTCTCCCATGTGTGACTCTCTCCCAGCTAGACTACTGCAACTCCCTCCTGGCTGGCCTCCCTGCGTCCGCCACCCGTCCACTCCAGCTCATCCAGAACTCCGTTGCTTGCCTGGTGTTTTCTCTGCCTCGCTTCTCCCACGCAACTCCACTACTCCGCTCACTCCACTGGCTCCCGATCATCGCTTGCATCCAGTTCAAGACTCTTGTACTAGCCTACAGATGCCTTGACCAGACTGCACCCAGCTACCTCCAGACCCTCATCTCTCCCTACACCCCCACTCGACCTTCTCCACCCTCGCCCCGCAGTGGTGGAATGACCTTCCTACAGATGTCAGGACTGCCCAGTCCCTGACCACATTCCGGCGCCTCCTCAAGACTCACCTCTTCAGAAAGCACCTGTTTTTCCCCTGGGACACTTATCACCCTTCCTTAAATGTGCTTTCTTGCTCTTATCTGCCCCCTATTTTACTGCATTTAATCCTGTACTTCAGAGTACTGTAATCTGCCAAGTGTTTAATCTGTAGTATTTTGTATTTAATTATATACTGATGTAACTATCACTGACACTGTTATCTACTGAATTATTGAATCGTATTTTGTCACACTTGTACTTGCTTGAACCAAAGTCATTGTATTTGTCTTGCTCTTAATTGTATTATTACTTGTACTGTGATTCTTGAAATGTATTTGTTTACGACTGTAAGTCACCCTGGATGAGGGTGTCTGCTAAGAAATAAATAATAATAATAATAATAATAATAATAATAATAATAATAATAATAATAATAATACAAAATGCGACCAGAAGATCACGCAAGAGAAAAGAAGGGACATTAAACAAACAGCAGCTCTGAAGTCAAAGATTGAATACATTTAGCTCTGCAAGACAGTAAGAAAGCGCATTACTGAGGATATATGGTCATTCAACTGTAGGTTGGTAGAGAACTATTGAAAACAACCAAAGCATGAAAAAAGCAAAACAAAGACTAATCATCTGAAAAAAACAGATTTTAACAATCAAACAAGGGGACTGTCATCAAGAACCGCGAACTGATTTTGAAGAGAGTTGAAGACTTTTACAGAAAATTATATCAAGATGAAAAGAGCAACATAGCAGATGACGAAGACGAGACGGAAGAAACGCAACCTGAGGAAGAAGTTCCAGATGTTCTACTGGAAGAAGTGAAACATGCTATCGAACGTGAAGGCAGGAAAGGTACCTGGAGAAGATGGCTTAATGATTGAACCTTAGTCACATCCACTCCAATAGCTAGTTCAATCATGTCTCCTCCAATCCATTACTGACACATCGCTTACTGTACTAGGGCGGTGACTTCTGGTATTGTGACTCCGCCCCCTTCCTGGATGGCCGGTTTCCAACTGACCCTTGAATGAACTGCCGAACCATCCAGTATGAGGCACACTGTTCCTGTTATACTGCGCTCTCACAGGTCGGGAGGGAGATTGTTGACTAGGATTCATTCGCTCTCTGTCACACACGTTATACATTTAAAAATTAAAAAACGTTTTACTTTATTCTTTTTTGGAAGCTTCTCACATCCCCCACCCCCCACCCCCTGTTGAGAACCACTAGGTAAGTGTGGATTAGCTATTACAGCACTTCATATTAGCTGCGCATGTACAGTTTACTTTGAGTTGTTGTGATCACAAGATTTTGAAGATTCTGATCAATGTGAATTAAAGATTAGGAGGCTGTGTGGTCCAGTGGTTAAAGAAAAGGGCTTGTAACCAGGAGGTCCCTGGTTCAAATACCATCTCAGCCACTGACTCATTGTGTGATCCTGAGCAAGTCACTTAACCTCCTTGTGCTCCGTCTTTCGGGTGAGACGCAATTGTAAGTGACTCTGCAGCTGATGCATAGTTCACACACCCTAGTCTCTGTAAGTCGCCTTGGATAAAGGTGTCTGTTAAATAAAGATTGCTGAATGACAAGCTTGGTTTCTTCTCACCCAAACTAAGTGGTATTAATAACAGTCAAAGTTGCTATAATAGTGGAAAACATTTGTGGAGGCTTTGAGTAAATTGTTGATGCTCCTAACATCAATATATATTGTAACTCCTGAATGTGTCTAAGACTTTTGCACAGCAGTGTATATATATATGTCCCTTTCAATTCGAAGACAACCACCAAGCAATACTTTTGGGATATGCCTGCCTTGTATTCGCTGAGCATTTTATGTAAGAGCCGTCTTCCTCAGTCCCGCCTGCTGAGAATAAATAAATAAATCACTCACCTACGGTAAGGTACGCTTCTGTGTCACTAATCCGAGTGTGTTTTTGAAAGTTCCTGAGTCAACTGTAATTCCCTTGCATTCGTCTTTTTTCCTTCTTCTTCTCGGTCTTCTTTGCTTGTGGCGCAGGCCGTCTTTTCTCGTCTGTCTGTCGTATGAGTGTGACTGCCTGTGCAGTATTGGAGTGTGTGTGTGTTGTCTTTCAGCCTACACCTTCAGGGAGAACACAGTTCGTCCACCGAGGCTGGGCTTGCCGCCCCTGCCATTGAGTGACTCTGTCGTTTGCACAGCTTGGAGAAAATAAACAACAGTCAGTCAGCCGTGTGTTCCTCCACCGGGGCTGTGTTCTAACCTGCCCCGCTGTCAAGTAGGCCTTGGTGCACACGATACAAAAGAGGAAGTGGGCTCTGCAGAGCGACTATTTATTCCCTCGGCAGGCGGGACCGAGGACGTCATTCCACGGAGGGGTCTATCGGCAGCTCTGACATAAAATGCTCAGTGAATACCTACCTAAGGCAGGCATATCCCAAAAGTATTGGTTGGTGATCTTCTCTTTCAGGAACCAGGGTTACGGTACATTTTTATGGCCTTTCATACCAGTATGTTACACCATATTGTCATCATGGTGTGATCTACTGAAGTTTAATGATAATTGAAAGCACAACAGTTAATTTAGTCTGAAGATGATACAGATCTTGCTATACCGGTATCGAAAATTATATTCAGGTGTCAGAATTGATTCAGTTTACATTCAAAAGTAATGTAAACAGAAACAATTGCAAGATTATCAACAAAAGCAACAGCCATTATTTAGAATGTGCATTTTGGCAGGAAAAGCTTGTTTTGAACTTGCTCCCAGGAAAGAATTAGTGCCCTTTTGAATGCAAGATCTGAACCATTTTGTTGTGCCTGATTTGTGTTATTACATATGATTCCAATAAGAGGGTCATTCAAATAAAACATGCCCTGGAGGATGTAGCAGTAATTAAAAAACCACAACCTCTTAATTTGGAAACAGGGCGCATCTGGCTTCAGGCATCTAGGCGGTAGTGCACTGATTACAAGCTTTTACAAATGGAAAGAGAGCACGGTCAAAGACATGTGTATGATACACTGTCCAGGCCATGTTTCACATTCATTTTGATTTATACACATAGAAATAGGGTTATTTGCTTAACAAAGGTTATGAATAGCAAGTGTTTAACAGTGCATGTGTCTCTTTTGTAAAAAAAAAAGTAAAACATTCTAGTTTATTAAAATAGACTGCAATATATCTGACCTCTTTAAAGGACGTATAAACAGTGCCAAATTTAAATTTTGAGGATGGAAAACTGCGACTGCCACAGTAAGTCTGCTTTGCAAGGAGACCATGCTATGATCCTTTCAGGTAAATGCTTACTTATTGTATTTTGCCAATAATACAAGGCTTTAGCTAATCTATGGATTTCTGCAAATACAAAACATACATAATCCACGAATTAGCAAAGCACGGAAAAAAGAGATTAATAAAAAGACAATAAGCTTTAATGCTGCATCTGTCAGGGGAATAACTGCAAAGCAATTTATTGATGAAATGGAGAGAGTTCTTAGAGAGAGTAAATCATCAAGAGGCTTTAAGATTGGTGCAAGGGGGATTAAAGTACTGTAGATTGGTAGATAAACTTTATTATTCAACCCTTTAACATTGCAAAGTGTCTCAACATTATATAGATGAAGGAGTAAACATGAATGTTGTGTCAAGATGAAATCCACTTTAATGAAAGAGAGACATACACAATTCCTCAATGGTTGTCTTCCCAGTTTGTATCAAAAGCATCTGTTTTTAACATTGTTTGCAGGATGAAATTAGCTGTGAGGTTGCTAGGCCAGTCGACGTGTCCTTTTTAAGTGGCTGCCCTTTCATGTGTTAAGTTGTATTTCCTGGGGGACATGAACCAATCAATGGGCTCTGGGAGAATGTAACAAAATATCTTCATCTTACTTTCTAAAATCTAGGCCTCTATATAACGCAATGCTTACTGCCAAAAATATCAAATGGACTAATGTGGATTTTTAAAAACATTTTTGATTGACTAACAGAATATATACAGTACTGGAAATAAATATGGAATGACCCAAACAAATAACATTGCAGCTATTAAAGTAGACTTTTATCATTTACAGTAGTTATTTACCATCACCATTTACTTTTACAGATCCACAATCATGTGGTTTTACCTGAGTTTTCCCTGCTTGTATGTAGTTTTCCTCCCCATCTTCAAATCACCTGACAATTGGACACATTCACAAGGCCTTTTATTCCAAATGTCATTTGCACAATTTCTTCCCTAAAAAGGGCAGAAACCCTATAAAAAACAATAAATAAACAACATAAGAATATCTATAAGCTAGTGAATTCAGTTCCTGCATCTGTTTCAAGTTACATGACTTCATTGGGTATGTTTTTCCTTGGTTGGTCTACAAATGGCTTTGTGAAATTACCATTGACTCTTTTTGTCCCAACATGTAAAAACAATAAGTTTAAACAGTTATTATTTTAATTTTAAAAACTAAATGAGTAATTACACCACGGAAAAAAAAAGTATAATAATAACAACTTTTAAAATCACTGTCTCCATTGGCCAGTGTTTTAGCTTAATATCTATTTAATATTTATGATATTCATAATTCATAAATGTGTAACTACTGGTGGTATTTAATTACACCCCAGGGAATTACGCAATTATGCGTGTGCGTAATTTTACACATAAAACGTATCACCACACATAGCGGCATAATAGACCGATCCCTGCTGTCAATCAAATCCTCATGTTTAGCCAATAGCATCAGCCCCTTGTATCACGTGACACATGTCAACAACTGTACGTTATCCCGGCGCCCATTTTCTCGGTCACTCCGAGCAGCACACACATACATTCGTATGGTAACTAATATTTTTTATAATGAAAACCCTGATTTGCACTATTTCCACCTCCTTTTTGTGAACCCCAAAGAAAAACTGCTGCAAAGCATTCCCTAAAAAGTCACAAATAGCATTACGCCTGTTTAGTACATTTCACCCAAGACTTCCAACTTCCTAAACACTTAAGTAAACCTACCCCTCACTGTCTATTTCCACTTGGATTAATAATTTGATATTAATCCATGTACAAACATCTGGCCTGAAGACAATGGTCAATATAGCCATTGGCTACATTGACCAATACATTAAAAAAAAATCTTCACTACATGGTGGGTTCTAATGGGATGAAAGACCACAACAGCAAAGCTGATATGTTTGCAGAAATATAGAGTAATATGATTTACATTAGTTATTCAATTCACTCCAGTAGATGACTTCAGTTAAATCGTATAATATATAGATGTGGCCGTGTGCTTGATAAGAGATCCTGTCTCTTTTAACATGTCAAATAGCACATTGGTTTCTGAACCTGAAGCCTGGGGTTCAATCCCCAGTCATCATTACTATCTGCATTATGCTAAGGACATACTTTCCTGGCAGTTCCTTATACAAGGCTATCCTGAGCTACACTCCAATTGGTGATATCTTGTACTGAACTAGGTTAAACGACCCCCTGTTTGCAGACCTTCCTCAGATAATGTAGCATTTTCACCTGGATAATGACATGTTCCTCACCCCTGCAGAGAATTATATCCTGTCAGTAACCAACCAGCTGAGTCCCCTATTAACTGACATTCTTTGCAATCAGTAAAATGCTTGATATTGAGGTTCTAACCTACAGTTAAAAACCTGCCTATTTTTAAGGTCTAATATGGTTGGGTGTGCAGCATTCTTTATGATGTCAATATGTCATTTTTCTTTAAGGCAGAAGAGGAGAGAGACGACATGGAAAGAGTAAAGCTTGACAACAAAAGGATTTTATTTAACCTACTCCCTGCACACGTTGCACAGCACTTCCTGATGTCCAACCCAAGGAATATGGTAAGTGAGTTTCACATCTTTATACAGTCAGCATATGGATATCCGTTACCCAGATACACGTCAGTCGCGTTTTACTGCCCTTGTATTAAAAATAAAATCAATCCCCATTTGGGGCAAAGTGATTAATAGGGTACAGGTGGAGGTGATTAAAGATCCAGACAGACAATTGGATTGTTTGTTTGTTTTATTTCTTTTTGTCCAGTGCCTGATGGTGAAACAAACAGTAAACAATATTGAAGGTAAGTAATACATCAGCGTGTATTACTTAATTTATAATCCCCGGGTTTGCCCCGCAAATAATAGTCCTGTTTTTATTATACACCCACACAAAACACATGCACAAATCAGTTAGTATGTGAATTAGTGCTAATGGTGCAAATACAGTTAGTGATACGAGTGCAGTGCTGTTCCGGGTTTTTGCTGGCCTCTGGCGACAGCTCCGTGTTAGCTGTTTAGTGAATACAAACAAAACAGACAGAACAAAACAAACACTAACGATTATTTCACCAAACACTGGTCCTTCCAGGTCACTTATTAAATAACCACAACAAAGGAACCGATAACATTGCTTCGACCCCTATTTATACCATCACTCATGACCCCTTGGTAAACGATTGCAGCTGCTTTTTATGATCTGCAGCTGCCACATCATTTCCCCTCCGGGTCAATAAGTTAGTGTACCGAAGCGCCGTCTCTTTTCTATGTGACTGACTTCCTTTTACCCCACAGAATGAAGTGTCAGGCAACGTAGTCCAGAATACTCTGTCCCCTCACAGGTCGAGAGGGAGATTTACCACCAAGAATCATTGTCTTTCTGTCACACCATTATACATATATAAATGTAACAAATGAATGCACTTAGCCGTCGCACATGATTTCCAACTCCGTCACCAGTTTTCTGATACAAAGCCCATCTCTTCAGTCTGTGTTTTTTTTTTTTGTTTTGTTTTTTGGGTCTGTCTTAGATACACCGAGCTTCCTCCAAAAACAAAGTGAACGAGAAAAGCTACGGTAATGTAAAAATTAATAATTGCCGGTAAACAGTTTTAGGTACTGTGATGCATTTTTTTTTAAATCAATAAATATTTATTTTATATAGCGCCTTTCATAGTGGACCACCATCACAAAGCGCTTTACAAGATAGTGAGGAACAATGCATAATACATTAAATACAGTGAAATACAGGGCATAGTACATTAAATACAAACAGAAAAAAACAATGCAAATACATTAAATACAGGCATAATACATTAAATAAAAGGCTAGGATGTGATCTATGATCTTTAGTTGCTTTTGTGCATTTTCATTTGCAAATTAACTGTGACATTAGGGCCTATCGAGCACTATATTTTGCAATTTTGAATACTTTTTTTTCTTAATCCTTTGTAAAATTGCATTGCCTTTTACTTTTTACGCAGATCTGTGCATGGGTAACATTTTGATTTCATTTTGCTGTTGGGTCTTTAATGGGGAATTTTACATAATGCTAGTACAATATGTACTAGATTTAAAAGTATATACTGTATTACAGTCCATGTGTTGTCAATTTTGGCAAGTGATATTTTCAGAATCATATCGTTCTGAATTAAGGTACTACTTCTGTTGAAAATATAGTACTGTACCAACAAAACCAACTACAGCACATCTAAATGGAAGCCTACTTATTTTAAAACACAGTCCTTTCAGCTATGTATTTTCTGACATATCTTTTTTGTGTTCCCTGAAAAAACAGACAAGTGTTTGTCTTTTACTGCTGTATTCCCCCAACTCGTGCGCTAACAAATTTCAATGAAAGATTCAGTGAAATACCCCTCTGGATGAAAAACAAAACTAACAGGAGAACCATCTTCAAACAGTAAAACATTCGGCACCGATTGCTGTAAATATCCTGCCTTGATCCTGCTGAATCAAATCTTCCATGAACGATCTACCATCATCATGATCCACCTCTTGTTTTATGTCAAATATAAGAAAAAATAAGAAAAATAAAATGGTAACAGTGCCAAACAAAAGAAAAATATGCGCTACAATATACATCTCCCAGTATAGTTCCTCAAACCCAAGTCATATTTTTCTTTCGATGTGTGTGTGTGTGTGTGCAGGGCAGGGGGTTGTTTGGGTGTTAGGGGGCAGGTTACCACGTGCTCACCTACATACACGTCAAATCAGATGAAACAATCACATATGCGTCACACTCGTTTAACCCTCACTGAAGTCTAATTTTTATAGGGTCGGCTGTGTGAGTGCTGACTGTAATATGCTTAGGGGTGTGCAATTTTTGAAAAAAACTTGTTGTCCAATGGAAAAATCTACTTATCCTTCTTAAAAATCTACTTGCCCCCTCCCCCTACCCATCGCACAACACACACAAAAAAGTAGAATATAACTTGTAGGATTTTGGTTTTATTTAACAATGGACACAATCAATCAATTAGTAATTAACAGGGACAGATCTAGCCTTGACAGGTTCACTAAATTCTTCAAGATACACAAAATGTTCCCTGTGACCCCACCTCACCTCAACACATTTATAATATATTTTAAGGAAATGTTCCTTTCAGTGCAGTTTGGAACACATTTACTAGTAAATTTAAGTAACATACTAAGAGTTCGACTATAATAAGCAATATTTTTCTTCTGATTTTTTCTTGACATTCTTTCAACAACTGCTGAACCCCAGACTTTTTCTACCAAAATGCAAGCACTATTAACAATAGGCTCCATCAAATTCTGCAAAGACAAAATATGTTTTTTCTGTTGTTTATTTCTATTATATACTTTTTTTTTTTTTTAAGCAGTGTTCAATTTTTTACGGCTACTTTTCCTCTTCTAACATCTTGTCCCATGATGGCTAACTGGAACACTGCTGCAGCAATGAATTAATACATAAACACATTGCCATGAGAGTTACAGTCTGTATTTTATTTTAAAATAATAATATATTATAAAATGGGTTGGGAGATATCTGCGTCCTGATTGGCTGATAGGCATTCCAAGCCATTTAATTATTACAGTACAACCAACGTGTAAAAACAAGTCCCAGCAACTAAGACTTTTTACAAACAGATATTATTGCGACGAGCATTTAAGAAAAAAAAAAAGAAAATTTGAATTGGCCGCCATTGTTTTCCCCAATAAAAAAAATAATAATACAATGTCAGACTTCCTCCATGTAAATTGTAACTTGTTTGGTGACTCCAATGTCCACACATTCCTGGAGGATTTAGACCACAACAGTTGGGTAACGGAACTGACAGTAATAATTAAAAAAAAAAAAAAAGGTCAGGAACAAAATGAAACCGTGAGTACTACAAGACACCTCTCTCCGTACTGCTGAAATTAATACAATTGAAGCCAATAAAGAAGAGCAGAATACTAAAAAAGTAACCGCTTGGGCTGTGTCAGTTTTTAATGATTGGTCAGCACAAACAAAAAATAATATAATAATACTGCACCAAAGTGAAATAAACACAGTTTTAAGAAGTTTATTTGCTTAAGTGATAACATCAACTGGCACACAGTATTCAGTTAGCAGCTACACAAGCTTGCGAGCTGGCCTGAATCGCTTTTTAAATTCTCCCACAGTGGGACGATCTACAAACCTAATTTCAGATACCCACTTTAAAACAGCAAACAGCATCTTCATTTCTGTCATGAAAACTTACACATGACAACAAAAAGACAAGTCACAGCATCACCCTGCTGTATCCCAAACAGACTTAAACAAACTTAAATCATTGGTTCTCAGGACACAGATATCTCCCAACCCATTTTATAAGGTAGTTTACGAAGCTATTGGGCACCAGCTGAGAAAGACAGGAAGTCCTGGAGTTACATCTTCTCTGCAGTACCGTCGTCAACTTGTAAACAAAAAGCAGAAACAAACTCCCCTACTCCCCAAACAGTGCCACCTACTGCACAATCTGTCCGATTGTGTAACCAGCCATTTAATTTAGAAAATCACATTCCCTGGTATAGCCAACTTCATGAGACAAATACTGAAAATATTCTGATAATTTAATTTATATCTATTAAATTCATTGGAACTATTACAATTATTGGAACTATTTTTCCTAGCGTAGCAATATATTTAGGAAAAAACCTATATTTATTTTTAAATATAATGTGTCTATCTCTATTTCTAAAAACTAGTAACCCATTTTATAAGCGCAATAAGACACACCAGGGTGTTGGTTGTGCTGGAATAACTGCACTTCCACTATGCCCCTGGGCATGCGGTTATTCTACCACAACCAACACCCTGTACATATTGTACAGATAATCTCATATATAATGATTTAATTTCTATTATTATAAATATATTTGTCAAGCTTCATGTTTTAATAGTTTCACATTGATGGATTGTGCCTGTCCATTAAATATCGCTTCTGTTCAAATCTAGTAAAAAAATTTAAAAAAAGTATATATATATATTTTTAATATAGCATTTAAATCTTTAAAACAAATGTAAATATGGTAAATAGCAAACTAGGTTACAACAATACAATTGAAAGAAAAAAAAATTCATTACATTTTTTGCCAGGGAAAGTTTATCTTGAAATGCATCTAAACAGTTTTACAATGAAGTACACGCTTGACCACAAAGTGTTATAAATTACACAGCGATTTTTTCTAATCTGCTAATACCTTAGCGACTGTGTTTTTTTCCTTTTTTGTAATTTTACTTTACCTGCATTTAAATGTCAGGTTCATGTATTAAGAAAGCAGTATCACTTATTTGCTAATTTACAAAAAATGTAAATGCTGGTAATACCTTAAACTTAAAAGATTAGTCTGTGCATTGCCAGAAGCTCTCAGCCAGCGATTTCTGGGTTTCTTTGTAACCAATAGAAGATCAGCTTCTTCCACAGCTAGCCAATCAGAAGTGATAGGGATGGGATGTAAAACACTTCTGCAATTCAGTTTTCGAAAGCAGCACGAAGGAATATCCCCTAGAAAGTGTCCTGAGGGCATCAGATGATTCTTAATGGTTAGGTTTAGGGTTAGGTATTGGGTTAGGGTTAGGTTTTAGAGCTGGGGTTGCTTAAGGTTAGGGTTGGTGTTGGGTTATGGTCAGGGTGGGTTGATTTCGTAGAGTTGCCGAGCTCTGGAAGTGAAAGGTTGGAGTGCTTGGCAAATGCCCTAGAATCATCTGATGCCCTCAGGACATTTTCCTTTACGCTCCTTTCAGAAACATGCATGGTTCTCTATAAATATACCTGGAGTGTCTTTCTAGCAAACATAGGAAAAATAAATAAATAAAAACTTGTCCAATGGGCAAAGTATAACAGCAAAACTTGTTGTCCGTCACACAAATCTTGTTGTCCTGGTCGTCGGGCAATACGAATTGCACACCCCTGAATGCTAATAATAAGCTAGCTTCCCTTATGGAATAATACTATATACCAACCAACACACTAGTTTCCCGTAATATACTACAGTATGGACTGTAATATGCTATGTGAAATGGTAATATTTTTTGGATGCAACTCTGGGCAGAATTTTCAAAAAAACTGCTATTGCATCGAACTTGTGGTATAGTAACGAGAGCTTTAGTAGCAAGTAATTTTCAAACGAAATGTGTTAATTAAATCAATCCATTAATGCTTTGAAATTGAGTGATGAGATCGTTAATGAATGCATTTCTTGTTAAAAAGCTTAATTGTCGCAGGTCACGTACATCACTTCCTGTCTCAACAACTAAATAAGAGGAACCAAAATACATGCTAACGAGATCAAGAAAAATGAATGGAAGCATAATTCGTGGTTATGGAAACTAGTATCGTACAGCGAGACGGCTCTCTCATCTGCGAGCAGCAGTCAAATGGAAATGAAATACAAAATAATGGGAATATCTATTTTGTAAACTTCATTCAAAATTGTGCATTTTGTCAATGCAGAATGTAGATTTATATAGATAACTTCACATATACAATACTGATTTACGTTTATCTGGCGTTTATCTACTTTTGCATGTGTTTTAGTATGTATGATTGTAGGCTATAATTAAATATGTTTGAAGTTTCATTTGTGTTTGTAGTTTGTAATAAATGACCCCTGATGGCCAGATAGGCACATTGTATGTGTGCATAAAGACACTGACTACAATCCCGTTAGGAGGGATTCACCTAATCACATTAGGATGATTATTTAATAACAAAATAGTCATAGCAACCGCTTGCAAATGCCAAAATCAATGCTGCATACCGATTTCTTGATTAATGCTGGAGTTATCATTTACAACCTTTTGAAACTACTGCCCTATAGTATTTATTTTTTATATGGATAACTATCTGGCAAATTCCTTTGTTATAATTACATTTCTTTTTTTTCCTTAACAATGCCTATTCTTAGTCCACCTACAGTGCCCCCTGGAGGCAGTCCAGAGACATCACTCGCATTATACACCTGTTTCAGGAAAGCAAGAAGGCACAGCATGTGTTTAGTGAAGTTCTTACCGGGACTCTCTGCTAAAAGACTGTCCAGCAAATTAAAGCATTAGTGGCTCTTTTAGCTGACAGCTTCTCTGTAGTTTTGTAACTTCAAGTGGAGAAAATATCAGAAGAAAAACACACACAAACCTTTACAATAACTTTAATCATAAAATCGGAACCAACCGATTTGTCCAGTGCATTTTCAATGTCTGATTCACAGTGAAGATGGTACTGTAGCGAGCTGAAATCCAAATCTCTGTATGTTCCTGGATAAAGAAGTCAAGGATGACTCTAAAAGGAGTACACAAGAGTTAGTTGCCTTGTTGTAAGACAAATCAGACTTTGAAAAACATTTGTGAACTAGTCAGCAACTTAATCTCTTTACCCGATAGTGAAGGGAAGTGTTCCATTGCCAACTGCAGCACAACTCATGGCTGCCACATGGGGAAAATATCGAAAAAATGTTAACTTGATTTATCCATGGTTGCAGGATCTTTACTACCAATCGTATTCCCAAGTGGGTGTGATGTTTGCTTCCATTCCCAATTTCAATGATTTCTACATTGAGCTGGATGGCAATAACATGGGTGTGGAATGCTTACGCCTATTAAATGAAATCATTGCTGATTTTGATGAGGTAAGTATTTTTTATTCATGCAATGTATAATGTATTATCTTGATTTGAATGAGTCTGTATTAAAGTTTTATAAATAAAGAAACATTTTGTTTTCATGACCTTCTTTTACTTCGGAAAACTGAAGTGTATGTGGCTGTTACAAAGGAGAATATTATTGCTGAAAATGACAAATTGTTCAAGCTGGAAACTAGTTCAGAAATGAAGGTTTCAAAAATTTGAAAGAAGCAGCAAATAGACAGATCTGTTTTCACACAAAAGACAATAAACGCATCAAACTGAGTTTTGGAACAGCTTTACCAACATACCACACATCAATTACCCAGAAGCCTACCTTCCTTATGTTCATGCTCATTCAAACACCTCCACGGAGTGGGTTTGAGGCCAAATGTTTCGTCTACTTATCAAATAAGTACCATTAATTACAAATTTTGTTGTGGGGTTTTGTCTTAAACTACTGAAGTATGTCATTTGACATGTGTACCACCAGCTATAAAGTAATTTTACATTGTATACGTTTCAGATGTATATACAATTTTATTTTTTAGCTGATGGACAAAGAATGTTACACGGATATCGAAAAGATTAAAACTATTGGCAGCACCTACATGGCAGCAGTGGGGTTAGTGCCTACAACTGGATCCAAGGTAAGAGAGCAACGGCCCCTATTCATTCATGTTTTAACGGCAGTGGTTAGGAAGCAGGCTTTAGTAAATGATCAAAAGTAGCCACAGATCAACAACAGACCAAGTAGCCACAGATCAACAACAGACCAGGGTCACATGAAATAAAGCCAATCTGTTTTTAACATGTAACAGGTAATTAGCATTGTCAAAAAAAAGTAATCTCTGCACTTTAAAAAAGGCTATTCCCAGTGTGTAAATAATTTATCAGTAAACAAGGTTAACATGCAAATGCACATTACTATGTTCATAGCTGTTATCTTCACTGAATTCATTATCTGTAAATTCTTGCCATAGGACTCAACTGGCTGCTGCAGACAGTGTTATACAGTAACAAAAGCCACATTTTGATTTCAGTATATGGGAACTATTAAATAGATACAACTAGTGCATAACTATTTTACAATAGTTTTAAAATAGAGTCCTTTGTGTACCAGTTACAATTACACATCTCTTTAGTGTATTTCTATCTGTATAAAACTGTAAAACACCAACAAGGATCCTATTTTAATTGCTTAAACGACAGAGGTATTCACATACGCCACTGTTCAGGTCAATTCACTAGATGCCAATGTGTCCATAAAAGCCCTGCAACACAGAACGTACTGCCCTTTCTTTATTCAATAATAAAAACGATCCTACTCCCACACATATGGTGGCTCACTGAGGCATGCGAACAGGAAAATCTGATAAATCAATTTGAAATTTTGAGATCCCAAGATCATTATTTTCTGATCTCGACAAATTATTATTATTTTTTTTTTATAAATTTAGTCGTTGCCAATTATTTTGTACTATTTTCTCCCCAATTTGGAAATGGCCAATTATTTTTAGGCTCAGCTCACCGCTACCACCCCTGCGCTGCTTCAGGCGGGTGAAGACGAACACACGCTATCCTCCGAAGCGTGTGCCGTCAGCCGACCGCTTTTTTTTCACACTACAGACTCACCATGCAGCCACCCAAGAGCTACAGCGTCGGAGGACAACACAGCTCTCGGGCAGCTTACAGGCAAGCCCGCAGGCGCCCGGCCAGACTACAGGGGTCGCTGGTGTGCGGTGAGCCAAGGACACCCTGGCTGACCTAACCCTCCCTCCCTCCCCCCGGGCGGTGCTCGGCCAATTGGCGCCGCCCCTGGAAGCTCCGTCCTCGGTCGGCAAAGGAATAGCCTGGACTCGAACTCGCGACGTCCAGACTATAGAGCACATCCTGCACTCCACGTGGAGCGCCTTTACTGGATGTACCACGTGGGAGCCCAAGATCTCGACAAATTCTTAACTTTATTTATTTTTTATTTGTCCATGTCCAAACTGAGCCACCGTTGCTGCTCCATGCATTTAGATATTACTGTACTGCACTCTGGCAAAGGCGGGCTTGCTTACATATAGTACCATAGTGGTACAGTCTGGGGAGTGGGGGTTCATTTTGTTATATTTACTTGTTTTTCAGCACTTTAATGTAAAAGGTCAACTATTTCTAACATGGGCATTTTTTGTTGTTGTTGTTTTTTTCAGGCCAAAAAGTCAATCTACACTCATCTAAGCACAGTGGCAGATTTTGCTATAGAGATGTTTAATGTACTAGATGAAATCAACTACCAGTCATATAATGACTTTGTCTTAAGAGTTGGTAAGCATCTATTTTTAAAATTTTACTAACAAAGTCTATAAAAAAATAACAATAGCAACATTGGCTATGTTTCCAATCGAGCTGTTAATTTGCTAAAATGAAACTTTTAAACAGCAGAAGATCATTGAAGAATTGAATGTGGCTACTGGAAAGTAGACTTTATATAAAAAATAGACAATTAACAGGCTTATCATTTTAAGCGATACCAGGTTCCTAGTTGCAGAAGTTCATAGGATCCTTAAAAACAGTCACTAAATAAGCATAAACAGTGAATAACATAATAAAGCATGCACAGTGATTAAATATTCAGTACAAAAAAGTGCATATTAATGTAACCCACTGTTATACTATAACCCACCAGCCACCCTGTCTCCCACTGTTAATAAACCTTGTTAAAATAGGATAACTACAACTAAAAGGCTAAGTTATAATAGGTTAAAAACTAATGAACACACCATATACAGGTGCATACGTAAAACAAATAGAAAGATAGAATGAACCCTTTGTACATTACAATACTAAAACCAAGTATATTAAACATTAAATATGGTGTGTGCACAGCTATGGCCAAATGTTTTGCATCACCCTATAGAATTAACTCATTGTGCTTCATAAAGTTGAATGAAACCTGCTGAGTAATGTTACATTAACATATTGAATTACATACCGCTTTGTAGTTTTCCATACACTTAATGAAAAACTGACAAATTTTAAAAAATTGACATTTCGATATCTAACATGAAATACTGTACAACTGCTCTGACTTCCGGTAGACTTTTCCGATATCCTTTTGTAGTTTCTTTGATTACACTATGGCCATAGCTATACCTCTCTTTTCTTGTTATGATCTTAGCTTTAAACTGTGCATGCTAATGCATATTTTTCATGAATTGAAACAAGAGAAAATAATCATATTACAGCAGGATGCTGAAAAGGGACCTCCACTTGTTTGTAACAAGTCTGATTCATTCATAGTATAAGGACGTGCTACGTATCATTTAATACATATTAGGTTGGATTTGGTATGGGGCCCTGCCATGTTAATGTATGTGTTTGTGGGGAAAATTGGGTTGGCAGGGAGGGGGTTACATTTCTCCCTGTCAAAACACATGGGAATGTGGCTGGAACCGATAATTGAATAAATGCCACAGGCGATGGCGTCCAAGGGGGGACGAATCTGGTAGGGAAAAGGCCCTGTCGTGTTAATGTATGTGTTGGTGTGGGAAATATTGTTGCGTGTTCCGTGCTGTGCTGTCCCGTCTTGTTTACTTTCGGGAGTTTTTGTAAACCCTTTTGTTTTGGCCCTTGTGCCATTTAAGTATTTTGTTCATGTTATTTTTGTTTATTTGTGAATTAAAGAGTGCATTAGCGCATTTAACTTGCAGCTTTCTGTGTCTGAGTCTCTCTCCCTGCCAATACCAACTGGGCTGTGACGATACCGCTCCAAAGGCTCCAATGCGTTTACCTAGCTAAAGCTTTATTAAACCAGTCAATCAGTTTAACTAGATACTTACAAAAATTCTAATCTTTTTGTTCAAAGTAGAGAAATGCAATGGAAAGGGCCTAGTGAACAATTTTCTAGAGTATTTATTTATTTATTGCAAATAGCCTTAGCCCTGCCCATGATGTCATCACATTGACTGGAAATGGGTTTTAATGGAAACGGCCTAGCGAACAATGTGCTGGCGTATTTATTTATTTCTTGCGAATAACCATAGATGCGCATAAACTTTTGTTTTCTTCGACATTTCAATGGAAACATAGCCATTATCTCTGGACTGACAATTTCAGTGTTCATTGATCATGTGTTAATACAGATGCAACAGAATAAATGAAAACAGGCTTTTACTTTCTGCAAGCTAATCACTTCCTGAGATATCGGTCATTATATTGCCTGTGATATAAGTGATTAGTTAACACGGGGCATTTGTTTAAATGTTTAGCAAGGGATTAAAAAAAAAACAAGAAAATCATATGATCTTCAACAATGGGGTCAATGGTAAAGCCCTGGTTATCACTCCTTTCAACAGGAATTTTCAAAAGGAAATGTTTACGTTGTTATAGTGTAACAAATATTGTATCAGCCTTAAGGGCTATTCACACTATAGCATTTATTCGCTGTGTTTTCTATGGTAAAAAATCAAACCTATGGAATTGAATACTACTGGGCGCAAAACGCCGTAATCACCAGCCTGTCCTGCTAAATCTGGATATAATCTGAAGGCAATATGGATCGGGTGCAAGCTGCCACGCAATTATTGCTCCAAAGAAGAAGAGAAAGAAAGAGAAGAATGTGGATTCAACCTGAGGCTACACCCGGGCATTTAACCAAAACCTGTAGTCCAAACAATGTATTTATTTTAACATACCAACAGTACTTACTTTCCGATTTCCTCATATTTTCCCATAATTTCTGTTTGTATTCTTTATCGAGATATTTCTTGTGCTGCTCATCATAAAGAACAAGATATTCTGCACTGTTATAATCAGACGTTCCCACATCTTGCCTATGATATTTGACGCGCAAGTCTGAATACAAAAATAGCAGCGAAACGTTGGCCGTAAAAACACAGAGAATGAACGCTATAGTGTGAATATCCCTTTAAGGGGATTGTATTTTTATTATTATTTTTTTGATTACATCCTATATTCATTGTTTGTGTAGCTTATTAGCATCCTCCCTTACTCACACATTTGTCTATATTATGGAATCATTATGGATAAATTTAAATGACTTGCCTGAAGTGATTCATACTTTATGTTATCTAATTGTCCTTGTCATAATTCATTCCCCAGACTGGATACATTATTCAGAACATTATTATAAATCTGGGGAAAACCCAGACTTGTTGTTTACGTGCCAATTTAGATCAGGAGCTTGGCACTTAAGAGTATCAGCCTGAACCATCTGCTGATATTACTGTGAAGGGGTTCCAGATAATGCTCTTCCTTGGCCAGCATTAGAGCAGCAGCTTAAATGCTCTTGATGGTTGTTAAAGTTAATTAGACATTATTTTTGTAGCTCACCTAATGTGCTCCACAACATCTAATGTGGCCAATATAATTTCAGAGGTTTCCATTCATATGCTATTCAACATTGAAGGTCATCATGATGTCTCTGCTAGTGCGACTAGTCTATATCACATGTCAAGTGGCATTAACTAGTGGCCCTATTTACCACATGGGAAGTCAACTGATATAGGGGCAAACCCAAGACCAAGACTGCTTAGTCTGCTGCGTTAAATTAAGTTAATGTATACCTCTTTAGAGGTGTGCTGAGTGGAAAGAGTTAATACAGAGCTAGTCCTAACACAGGACAGTAGCTCCATCTCTTCTACAGCATGATCTTGGTTAACTGGTCTTTTTTATTTCGAGTTTGACAAAAGGAAGGTGTTTACTTCCTGTGCATTTTGTTGCACTTTCAAAGATATAATGACTGGAGAGCCTTTTCTAGATTAGGATTTTAACTCACTGTAAAATCTATCACTCATAGGTATCAATGTTGGACCTGTAGTGGCAGGAGTCATTGGGGCCAGGAGACCACAATATGACATCTGGGGAAACACTGTTAATGTAGCTAGCAGAATGGACAGCACTGGAGTTCAAGGAAAAATACAAGTAAGTAAACTTTATGCTGTAATCAGAGTTAATACTTATATTTTATAAAAGGATATTTGTTTTGTGATAAAGTTGTACTATTTTTTGGGGGGAAAAGTTCATTGATATGGTAAAATCTTCAGAAGCAACGTTGGGATTTTTTTAAACATTAAAACCAGATTAATTCATTATTGTGATGTAGGTATTGTTTATCAATGATTTACCTAACAACTGTAATGGTGAAAACAAAGGTACAGTAAAACTCTGCATTAACCGCCATAATTGGGACGAGCCCTGTGCGGCTGTGAAAACATGCGGTTGATTAGTAACCTCCCAAAACATGATCTGTTCATTCATATATAACCCCAAAATGAAATTCAATATTGGTAAGTTAAATGCAGATAGACCCGCTTTATATCATGATCGCTGTGCAGGGATAATTCATTATAAAAAACAGCCCCTGACAGCTGATAACTAGCGCGAGAAATAAAGAGCAGTGAATGAAAAAGAGCAGTGTTTTAATAAGATATAACGTTCATTGACAGAAAATCATAAGCATGTAAACAAATGCATGGAAACATTTACCTATTTTGTTTTGGGTTAAATAAAAAATATTTGTGGAGCACATTAAGCAAGTGTGCTAGTAATGTATTTCTCATACTAATCATGTAGATTAACACACTACAGTATAAGCTAAACTGAAATCATTTACAATCTATATTAACCATGCTTTAAATGAAACTTATCAACAAATGAATAAATTGCAAACATACTTACTTTAACATAGCCTAGTTGCATGGGATGTTTGTTTTGAAGATGTTTTAGCAAAGCACTTGTGCATCCTTCTTTCAATGAAATATTCCCTTGGCAGAGTTTGCAAATTCTGTTTTCTCCTGCAACAACAACAACAACAACAACAACAACAACAACAACAACAACAACAACAACAACAACAACAACAACAACAAAGAATCAATCCCGTGGCATGAAGCGTATTTGTGATGATTTTTTTTTTTAATTATTACCTGAAAGTATATATATTATATACATAGCATACTAATCAAGTTGCATGATATCATTAGGGTCATGCATGTTCTTATTTTGCTTATATTTAAAAACATATTAAGAATATATGTACATCGATATATGGATAAATGATGCATACTGGTATATGTAACATAAAACAGTTACATTGCATATACTGTATTTATAATATATTGAAAATGTGTGTTCTTTCCATATGGGAAAGACATTTAGTAAACCAAGTGGGGCTAATGCAGGGTTTCCCAATCCTGGTCCTCGGGGACCCGTGTCTGTTGGTTTTCATTCCAACTGAGTTGTCAATTACTAAATCAAACCCTTAATTGAACTAATAATGTGCTTAATTATACCTTTTTAATTGTTCTCAGCTCCTAAAAAGTTGCCGATTTCAAGCTACTTATAAAATGGTATAGTTAACTGGAACTCTCCAACTGTTTAAAAGCTAAAAACAATTAAAAGGTCTAATTAAGCTAATGAATAGTTAAATTAAGGGTTCAATTAACTAACAAGAGAACTCAGTTGGAATGAAAACCAGCAGACACAGGGATCCCCAGGATCAGGATTGGGAAACCATGGGCTAATGGATAATAAATGCCCCACACCTTGTCATGTATTCCGAGCACTTGGGACAACAAAGATTAAAATCCAGACTAAATGTCTGCACCATGTATTCTATTCCAGATCTGGTTAAAAATTGAGTCATACTGCCCTCTGGTGGACAATGGCGATGGTTCAGTCTGTAATTAAAATACACTGGCTTCGCTGGAGATTTAAGTTAATTGTTATAAAATTAATATTCTTGTGAACGCGTAAATTTAAGGCAATTGAAGAAATTTCCGCAGAGATTAACATGTCAGGTGAGGTTTTGATATTTAGATGTGAAAAGCCCAGGCCGGACAGACATACCGGTCAATCTCTATTAGAAAACACATTTTGAAATTACATTTAAAAAAGGCGAAGTCTTTACAAGTACAATAAACAGAACCACTGTCAGCCACGGTCCACTGCAAAATAATAAACACCTTTAATTATTATTTCTCTTAATTAGTTTTTGTTATTCTCTAACTCATTTCCTCAACACCTCATACACAATCCTCTTGCCAGCTCTCTCTCTCCAACAACTCAGCAGGTAGTTACAATACTATATAGTACCTTACATATACGGCACACACTTAAAAAAAATACATTGTACACTGATCTGCTACTTTAGTTTTCGGTTGGTATATGCTACGGTGTGTACGGTGGCCTTTAAGGCTGTCTCTTGAAAGGAAAAGCTAAACAGAAACATCTGAATGTGTACGCAATCGGACTGAATCGCTACCAAGACAACAATACTCTCAACAATTCAACTCCACGGAACGAAAATAAACACAGCTGCTGGAGACAATAAGAAAATGACTTCTTGAAGAAAAGATCTTAATTCAAAAGATGAATAAACAAAATAAGCATTACACTTTATCTTAATTATCTGTTTAAAAACTGTTGCTGTAACAAGACTTTTACAAAGCAGTAATATTACATTTGATTGAAACAGAACTGTACTGAACTTTCCAAAGAGATATTAAATATATTAGTTATCTCTTTTAATGAAGAAAAATACTTTTCCCTATGAAACTGTTTTCTGGAAATCAGATTAAGACAAACGTTTTTAACGTTGCTTATTAAAGGAAACGTTGTTGCTACTAAATCTAAAAGTATGCTAAAATACACAAAGAAGTAAACAAAGAATACTGAAGTTACTTAAACCAAATGCTTTTTAAATCTGCTCAAGTTGGCACTGCATTACTAGAAACAAACATCATTGTAACGCACAGGAAGAGGAAGCTATTGTGTGTGTGGCTTTGTTGCATTGTGGGAGATGGAGTCCTGAAGAAAAAGCCATCTTGTTTTTCTTCAAATCCCTTAAATAAATACTGTGGAGAGGACTACAACGTCACATCTCAAGTTTCTAAACTGAAATGATTTTAACCACATGGAGAAAGCCATATAATTCTTCATTGTTATACTGTTCCAACTTTCTACACACATAAGGACTGGTAATTAAACAACTTATGAATTTCCATGGTACATAAATCGATTTTATGATTATAATTCTGTGCAAAGTAATTATGATGTAATGATATTTACCTATGTTGAATTATTTCATGATAAAATATATGAATGCATTACTAAATGTAAAAATATATTTAGAATCATAATTACAACTGAATATATGGTTTTCTTAAATATGCCTAGTATAATATTTTATTGTACATTGGAAACAAATTAATTAATACAATCTACTTTCAACAAGATTTATCTGTTTTGTTTTTGAAGGTTAAACACTACTGATATATGATAACATTGAATTGAATCAAAGTTGAATATTGTCTAAACATTAAATAATGCTGAATGAATCATATTTATAGCCAAAATTCTATTATTGTAAAATATATTCATATTGTAGTATTCATGCTCGCATATGTTCAATGGATCAGACAGCCACAGGATTTAAACCAAAAGCTCTTTTTTTGGCACACCATTTTAACAAAGACAGAACTCTACAACAGACAGTTAATAAACCAAAACAGACAAAGGTCTGAACAGAGGGAAGGGCACTCTCAGGGCTGACGTGGGCGGAGAAGGTGACTGACATACTGTACACACAAATACGCAGACAGGCACAAAAGGGTAACAGGGGTAAGGAACAATACACGCACAACTATTTACAACGAGCATCAACCAGTGGGGTCCACTATAACCGGACAATGGCCGGGAAATGACCAAAATGTGTTCCCCAGTATGCACTGCTCTGCGGCTATGCAAATTAGCCCCTGCAATCGTGTCCCGTAATAGTCCAACAGGTGGCAGTAGCTAAACCCTGGTTCCCAGCTCGCTTTTGATTACACTTACATAGTGCAGGGATGAACACAGGATTTTCATGTTCAGATATTCGCTCAATTTAAATATTCATTCAGATATTCGTTCATTTTTCAAAAAATAATAAAAGCCATTATATTGCTCTGAACACAGGCAGAGACAGCGTAGCAACAGGGGCAGGGGGCGTGGCAGTGGCCTGTGTGTGTGTGCCTTTATTTTATAACAAGACATTACAATATGTAACATGTTAAAATAGAAAAATATCCCAGGATTAAAGAATAAGTTGTGTAGGACTTACTTTACCCCAGTAAATTAACTACAAAACAAAGGATGCCAAATAGTAGTTCAAGTTAAACATTGTTTTGTGTATTTTTTTCATTCCTTGCCATTGCCGTTTCTTCACAGCAAACCGTGGCCAGACACGTTTTTATAACATGAGGTTTACTTGTGTCTTTTTGTAGCTGAACAAGCAAACAAAAACTGAAATGTAACTTTAAACATTTCAAATAAAACAAACGTGGAAATGGCGTTGTTAAGTGAAGGGGAAAAAAATAACCATTTTGGTTCTCATTTACTACATTTCACATAACAGAAAGTCACAACAAAAAGAAATATAATATATACAATCTAGGCAGCAGTGTGGAGTAGTGGTTAGGGCTCTGGACTCTTGACCAGAGGGTCGTGGGCAAGGTACTTTACCTAGATTGCTCCAGTAAAAACCCAGCTGTATAAATGGGTAATTATATGTAAAAATAAATAAATACAAAATAAATAATAATGTGTAAAAAATAATGTAATTGTATGTAAAAATAACGTCATATCTTGTAACAATTGTAAGTTGCCCTGGATAAGGGCGTCTGCTAAGAAATCAATAATAATATATAAAAATCACTACACAACATTTTCTGGAAGTTGTGTAATGTTTAAGCGAGGCATTTCAAAATGACGTTCTTGCCTTTTTTCTGTTCCATGAGATTCTGGCTCTTTCTAAAGCAGCACAATGTATTTTTGTCCCAGATGGATTTCCATAGAGATCATTATGCATGCGCATGCATAATCTGGTTTGTTTACTTTTTGCTGTCTAAAACTTTTAAATAGAGGCTCAAGAGCTGCTGTGTTGATCCTGTGATTGTTTTTAATATATTAATCTTACGTATCACAGAGCTATTTTTCATTTGTCATTTTTTTAACTGTCTCACAAATTCTGGTTAGAAGTTAAATAAGTGCAAGGTATTTTGTCATTTGTAGCGAATATGAACATGTAAAAAAAAGAGGAGACAGTTATCTATTCAGTGAGGGGTCTAAGTTGGATACAAGGGATGATAAAAGCCCCACCCCAAGTTGTTATGTTTCAAGCTGCCCCAATACTTTTGACATGGCAGTTTATGTAGCCTACATTTAAAAAATAACACGGAGTGGCTTATCTTTCCTTTATATTCCAGATAACTGAAGATGTGTTTCAAATACTCAAGAAGTGCGACTATGAGTTTGTGTGTCGGGGGAAGGTCAGTGTGAAAGGAAAAGGAGAAATGCTCACATATTTCCTGGAGGGAATATCCAATGGTCCTAACCAACAGACCCGGTCAGCGAGTCTTGAAAGGAAAAAGTACCCTTATGGGAGAGCCAACATTCAAACAAAGTTGGGCACTAACTGTCCTTCAGTATCGTCCGTAGCAAGCTTTACAGTGAAAGCTGGCCTTGGAACCATTCAGGCCTCTACTGCACTCACAAACCAGACTGTGCATTGCCTTCCATCTGTGCCAGCTGCTAAGGAAGCATGAAAATATGCCATTTTGGTCAAGGACAGGTTTTGCTTACAAGAGAGGAACATTCAGCAGACTATACAATAAATATATGAAAAGGCCATCTCAATACAAATTTTCAATTCAGTTATGCATGAATTCTCACCAGAAGGTCTTGGGTAACAGCACAACCAAGGATCACTGCAATCCTACCAAAGAGAACTTTGGGCTCCACTAAAAAGAACTTTTGGAAAGGTAACAAGGGCTAACACTTTGTTAGGATAGGTACTAATTTGAGGTTTGAAAGTGCTTATAGAAATTTCATATACTTTGTACACTCTTAATGTGCTTTTTCCTCTGTTACCCAAACTGGATGGACCCACGTTTCATGTGAACAATAAACCCTTCCAGTAAAGCATCAGAGAATAAAATATTAAAATATACCTAAATTAGTTTAATGGTATATAACAACAAAAGTCAATCTTACTTAAAGAGTAAGTAGTGGGGTTCCAAAAAATATAGTTATACGTCCCCATGTGTTGCTACAACTGTTTAAATAATGTACATGTAATTTTTATTTTCACTGTTAACATTATGACAACTTTTTACACTTATAATTTTAAAAGCTCTTTTCAAAATGGCTGCTCTAGTGCACTCATATTTTAAGGATTATTTCCCACATTATCAAACAGGTAATACAGCAATAACGATGCATGATGTGGTATGGAAATGAAAAGTCAGCGCACTTGCTATGTTTTTTTTTCTTTTATTGCTCTTCCTGAAGTGATTTAGAGGACAAATCTCAAATCCCAGTGCACTAGAGCTGCCATTTTGAAACAGACTTTAAAGTGCTAAAAGTTGTCAAGATATTAACAATGAAAAGAAATTACAGGTACTTTATTTAAACAGTGGCAGCAAGACGTGGGGATGTGTAACGCTTTATTTTTCAGAACCCCGCTGCTTATTCTTTAAGAGTCATCCTTAAGACATCTTCCTTTTATGTTAATAGATGATTAGCCCGCATGCTTCCAGCTGGACAAACCAAATTCAAAATGTTCTATTAAGTGGAAGAGAATGGGGCTGGCTTAATCAACATACTTTTATATTTTATGAACACATGATTTGTGATACTTTGTGTAATACCCCAAGCCAGTAAAAATCAAATGAGTATAAAATGTTCCCTGCAGTTCATCGAGTTCTAATATGTATTATATGGGGGTAATATAACTACCGTTAATGGAATCATGAATTACAATTCTTTATACCAAGATAGAGTGGTCAATATAACTCTACAGCTAAACATGTAGTAAGCAATCTTTACAGCCTCAATAATTAGTTTAGCCTCCAAGAATTAAGAACAAAGAAATGTTGGGTCCATCTTACTTCCCGCTGCGATTGCAAACATGTAGTAGTTTCTCCTCCATGATCAGTTAATCCACAATTCCACTCAATACATCATGTTCCTCTTTTGGAGGATATGTGCAATAGCCTGCTTCCATCAGCCACTAAGAGCAGATTGAAAGAGGTTTAAAATATACCTCATACATTACCATTGGTAGCAGAGCAATATCAAAATGGTTTAAATTGTACAAGTTAGTATAGACTGAGAGAAATTGCTATGGCCCAATCAATCTGATGGAGGAGTAACATAATGAGCATCCAATTGATGCCAAGTATCGTACGGCAATTTTTTTATGTGTTTAGGAAATAAAAACACATGTTATCTCTATTTAGTATGTTGGTTGATGAAAACTATTCATGCTCAATAGATATATGAGCAAATAGCACAAAGGTTAAGAACGACATATTTTCTTCTTAACATGGTGTTGTATGACCTTTGCTGTAAACATCCAGTAGCAACTCAATTTAATGTTGAGGATAGATACATAGAAAGAAAACAACAAAGATGAAGTAAACCCATAAAGAAATACAATTTCACATTTGGACAATGTACAAAACATATAAAAATACATGCTTAATACTCAAGATAAGAATGCAACTGATCTCCACTTTTTCACTGAAGGCCATGTTAGGTGTGAAAAAGAAAAGCTCATGCCAGAACAATATTCTGAAGTATAATATAAAAATAAAAGCAGTGTCAAAATCTACATAATCAATGTTACAGCAGTGGTCACCCAGTGTACTGCTAAGTTGGCATATTTAAGATGTCACTGTAAATATGGATTATACTTAAAGATCTCAAAAGGCTCTCTCCTAATATAGTATTGCAATGGTGATGTTTTCAAGAAATGTTTTAAAATGTTGCATTTATAAAAGTTCTTTGTATTTATGTGCCCAAACATTAAAAGGCAATCATAGATTCCTGAAAGCATTCCATAATTCATACAGTGTGAAATATGATACTAATAAATTGCCTGATGTTTCCACTCTTGCAGTACGCACTCAGGAACTAGTAAGTTCTAATCTTCCAAATGAAATGTCTTAATAGAATAGAATGGTGTTATAGAGGAACATCTTCAAATGTGCTAATCCCTTCAAAAAAGAAACATTTTATATTAATGTATTGACGTTTGATCATACTTTATAAGGAAATACATCAAGAGAATAATTGTAGAACAAGGAATGCCACTGGCTTTCTTAAGTCACAACTTAGCATCTCTAAATTATACTTCCTTCAGATAAAATATATTAAGTCATCAGTCTTTTGCTTTAAAAAATATATTTTGTATTGCAGTGAGAATTTATTTAATTTTATTTAATGATTAAATAAATATATGGGTTGTACTGCCTTATTAATTGTTAACCTTATACAGTGTTTAAAATGTTTGCCTTTTGAATATTCACTTCAAATCTGTTGTAATATTTTTTGTAAATAGATTGAACTACATAGTATAAATGATGTAATCTCTAGGGAAGGCACACTTTCAAACAAAACGACAAGTTTTTGTAATGAATCAACTTTTGTGTACATATAATCCCTAGCCACCTTCCAATCTCCCATTTATTTTAGGTGATCAACAGTATAACCCAAAAGTCTATATATACTGGATTATTACTGGTCTAACAATGCATAGAAGGCAAATGCGAAGTATCTAATGTGTACGTCCGCAACTAATAAAGTTAAGTGGCAATGAAGCAATTATAATTGCTGCCAACTAAGATTGAACATTCCATGAATTCAGTAAAGCATACAGTTTAACTTATAAATCTTTTAAAATAGAAAAATAAAATAAACAACCCTTTGATTGATATAGCAATAAACTTTATAAGCTGTAGACATGGTATAGGTATTATGTTGGGTACCCTGAACAAACACTATTTAAATGTGTTCTCCCGAAGCATATCAAAATCTATGGTTTGCATAAATGTTAATGAATCTGTCATAAGAAATGTAAAGGCATGCAGGAAGCTTGTATTAACTGTTTGTGTTTCTGCCATTGGTAACTATGTGGTGGTCAATTGCTGATGTCATTTTTGTATTTCAGCATGTCCTTGATTCAATATAATTTCAATGTGAGTTTACCTGATACTATACAGATTCCCGCTTGACAGTTTTTGACCTTAAGAATTAGCAACTCTTCCATGACAGTGACGTTTTGTGTTTAAAAAAATGCAACACACACCATTGTCATCTCCATGTTCCTGTATGCTCTGTATGTAAGGTATTAAAGTGTTTTACATCTACTGTTCCTGCAGTTACTCAACAGTTTTAATCTTTGTTTTCGGTTCTGCATGTAACTCTCATTTAGTACTCAGCCTTACTTTGTCATGGGTTTAAAAGCTACAGTGTTTTATTGTCTTGTCTGTGACAAATGTAGCTGAACTCCTGAAAACCTAACTGTTTCTGTATACAAGCGTGGACTGATATTATAAACTGTGCTTCAGGTGCAATGCATGATGGCGCCAAATGCCTACTTGAATGTAAAGTTTAATTTCCTGGACTCACAAAGTGTGCAGGCATCCCTGAATCTGGCACATTGTCAGTGCCTCTCTAAATACAGTCACTTCTATAAAGAGTGAAGGTGGGAAACATGTAGGAGTGAGGTGAGGAAGGAATGTAAATAGAAGCGTAGATCTCAGTTTTTTTTTTTTTTTTTTTTAATTCACGTTGTGGTTGCACATGATGTTGGGCATAAGTTTGTGCCCAGAACATTTACTATGAAAAGCTTAGCTTTAATGCTGACAGAGTTGTACATTGGGTTCATTTGATACTAGAGTTCCTGCCAGTCAAGGTAAACTGTTGTTTCTTAGTACAGCAGCATAGTGTTTGTTGAGGTTCCAACTGTTCCTGCTTTTGTTATTCAAGTCTGTGTGCAATCAGAAACTATGTGCCACATTGTAGTTTCTGTGGGCTGTATGTTTTCAGGGGCCAAAAAAGAAACATATTTTAGCAGTAGAAGAGAAAACTATAGGCTGAAGGTATTATATTTTCTAAATATCGTGGCCTGCTTAATTTTTTGTAGCCATTTACAATAGGTCTATCTCAGTATACAATCACTAGTAAACATGTAGGCTTTTAATGTTAATTAGCTATGTTCATAATTAATACGGGTCTATTTTGTAAGTAAATATAATATTGTAGTATCTTTGTCTTTTTCAAAATTGGTAAACTAATCTGAACTAAATATTTGTCCTATTTTTATGTTTCAAGTGGATTGATTGAAATGTTAAATGTGAATGTACATTTCTTATTGCAACTTTTATACTGAGTGTTTGCACTAATATAATTAATTGGGGTATTATGAGTAAAGAAAATCATTACTGAATTAAAAAATGGTGTTATATTATTTAATGTATGTGTGTGTGTGTGTGTGTGTGACCAATCAGTGAATTCCCCAATCACAGAAAAAGTACTGACTATTACACAAAGTCAATGTCCTACTAACACGTACATTCTGTGTTTTTAGAATGTTGACTAATGTCCATTTGGAACTACTTGTAGATCACCAAATTCCATTTCAAACTCTATTGGGTATCATAGCTGAAGGGTCCGGATATAATGTAGTAAGAAATTTGTATGATGCCACAAGGAAGAATACCAGATGGTTCACTGTTCAAATTGCAGTGAACAATGTATCATACAAGTAAAAATAAAACTGTATATTACAAAATCATTTGTTACAAATGGTTGATTACAATAGTAAATGTGTATTGCAACTTTTATTAAGTGTTTTCTCTATTATAGTGTACTTTTCTATTGTAATGCTTTGTCATATTTTCTTGTGTGTTGTTCCTGGTCTTTAAGTTACGCTTGTCATGTTTTGTTTCAATGTTTACAAGTTTAAAAACCTTTCACATCTTTATCAAAAATTGTTCAGATTAGAATAGTTATTAGAAAAATGCAATTTTGTTTTTACTTATAAAATAGACCTACATTGTGCCATGTTCCATCATACAGCTATATCTGGACCTTGTGGGTCAGTCAATTGCACCGTACCAAATTTTGTCCACTTGATGTGTCTAACTAGTGGATTAAGCAGGTTTAGTCCACTTGATTGGACTAAAGTTAGTACAACTTCTAATCCAGATTGCAGCGTACCAGAAATTAATCATCACAGATCGATCATCTGCTAAATCAGACTAAACAAGATCCCGATTGCAGCGTAACACAAATATAGACTTGAAAACTGATAGAACGCCTTAATACATTCTATGACAATTTTATTCCTCTGTCAGAAATAGCTTCAGCGAGCCGTATGGCATAAGCAGTTACGTGGGGCTCAGAGCGGGCTTAAACAGACAATTAAATTAACCGCCCCTGAGCCGTAACATTAATATACTATTAGAAGGTCATAGTTAATACTTTACTACAGTTGTAAATTGAAAAAAGGAACTATTTTATGAGGTGGAATGTTATTTCCATATTTGTCTAATTTAAAATCACTTTTAAACACATGAAATGAGTCTTATTTGCTATTTTTTACAGTGTGAGCCATTGTATAATAGGAATAATGCACTCCAGGTTGTGTGTTGTGCTGGCATAACATCACTTCTCGGGTGTTGGACGCACTTGGCGTGCATTATTCCTTTAACAACTATGCTCCATTATCACACAATAACATTTTCTGCGCCTATGCAGCAGTGTCAGCAGCTTAAATGCAAGTATGATCTGCCAGTTTGAAATGTGCACAAAAAGACATGATTTATTATTACTTAAATATATTTGATGTAATACAAATGTGTCTCTCTTAGTGCAGGGATCCCTTTATATATTTATCTGACACTGAATTCCACATATCGGATTAGTAAAGTAGGGTTTATACAGCTATGGCCAAAAGTTTTGCTTCACCTAGAATTTTAGGATTGAGACATAAGAAAAAAAGAAAAGACAAAAACTCTATGAACATCATGTACTGTTTGACCTTTTATTTAACATCATGTAATCAAAGAAACTTCAAAATGATATCGAGAAGTCTACCGGAATCCATAGTAGTACAGTATTTCATGTTCGATTTAGAAATGTCACATTTTTCAATTTGTCAGTTTTCTGTTAAGCATATGGAAAACTACAAAGCGGTATGTAATTGAATATACAGTGCTCCCTCGCTATAATGTGGGTCTCGGGGGACACACAATATGAGCATTATAACCGAAGAACGTTATTCGGGGGGGGGACAACAACACACATCTGACTAAAATACAAAATAAAATAACTCCCTCTCTATAATGCACATATAGTGAAGCAAAACTTTAACTTTCCATTAATTAACCATGCATAAAGCACCATGTAATCAACACTATATTTTTTTGAAAAAAAAGGTAACATTCCCACTCACGGATCATTTTAATTAGCAGTTTTTAAACTATAAATAGTCTGGCTAAACGAGAGTTTCAGTTCGAAGCGACAGACAAGCAAACCAAGTGCGAGAAGGAGAGCGGGTCAGGAGAGGGGAACAGGGAATGGGCTCACCCCAGGTTTGGCTGCTGGAGTGGGGCTGAAGCGAAGCTAAAGCATCTCGTCTCCCGGAGAAAGCAGCAGCTCCTCTCGCAGCAAAAAAGTAAATACATTAGGAAAGATAACCATGTAATAGGCCTAGTATTCCTGTGTTAAGCATCTGGGATCAGTACAATGGTGTACTCCTTGCATTATTCATTGATTTGCACTTTAATCTACTGGAACTTAAGAGTCTTCTGCTCTCCACTGTATAGCATGCTAGTATGTGTAAATATCATGTCAAGAGATCAGTACAGCATTTATTCAGAGAAGTTTGTTGGAGCTGATGTAAAATAAATGTCACTTTCCGCTGGTCCTCCTTAAGTCACTTCAGTTCTTGTATAAGCTCAATACTACTTGAAAGCGTTCACAGTATGCTTTGAGCACTCTTACAATATGTTGTCTGGCACATATACAAGCAATGCTACCACCTGCCAGGAACCTAGCACTTGTGTTTGTGCACCCAAAGTGGATTTTACAATAACCGTGCCATTAGGGAACAGTCAAACTATATGTCTTTTCAGAACCTGGTTATTTATGCAATACAGACACACTGTACAGCTATGGGATGGGAGTAGTAATAAAACAGATCCATTAACCAATATAAATATATACAAATCCTACATTACATGTACAAAGCCTTATTCATGATGTCAAGCACCTACCCATTAAAATATTTAAAGATAACCATTTACCTGGAAAGTCTGCAGTTCAGACTTCTACAGGTATCAGTTTTATAAATTGAAAGGGAAGGAGAAATATGCTAATTGGTGCTAATTAGTTACTTGGTCACTGGTGTGCAATCAATAGCCCAATTATTTTAAGTGTGTTCATCATTTACACTGTAAACCTGGTTACAATCTTAATTATATATTTTTTTTCTATCTACCTTAAAAATTGGTTCTACTTTTCATGTAATGTGTCCAAGTTTTAAACATTTAAAGGTAATTTGAAACTTCTGAGAATGACAAACAATTACAAAGGATTATTTACTTACTTTCAATGACTAAATCACCTAAATAGGTATTAGGTGCTGGTGCAATTTATCCAGCTGCAGGGAATACACAACACTTTAGATGTATGGCAACACAGAACAGGTAGCCCAGCAAAATAAGTGACCGAAGCCACAGTGTTCATAAGAACAAAAGGAAGACTTTAGCTTATGAAAAATGGAGATGATGAGCACCCTCTACCTTTAGATATGTGCATTTAGTTCTTCCCTGACATCTTCTGCCATTTCCCTATGCTTTTTATAAATTTGAATATATATGGCCAGGTGTTAATTGATATTGGCACCCAATTAGAAGGTTGACTGGAACTTTTCCAATACACAAGGTGTAGAATTTTAATTTATAAAAAATATATAAAAAATACATTTTTAAAAATTGTTGAAAAAAGTAAGAAACCTGTGCAGGGAAAACAAAATCAGTAGTTCTAACAAAACAAGAAAAAATAAATAAACTTACCAGCTGTGGGTTACCGCAATACAGTATCATGGCAGTCACTTATTATTATTAAAGAGACACATGTTTTCATTATAGCCGTTATACCATAGCAGTTTCTTAAACTATTCAAGAAAGAAAGAAAAAAAACAAACACTGTCCATCTGTTTGAAGTGACATTTGCTGGTACCTTCTGATAACCTTCTAATAAGTATGTCTTTGTGTGTGGGCATTTTATTCACCCTTGATGATCCCTTCTCTGTTGTATTTTGATGTATAATTGGTATAAAATCTGTGAAGTTTGTAATATAGCCAATTCTGAGCTGTGGAATGAACCAGAAATAAATGCATTACAAAGATAGGCATGCCCCACTTCCTCTTTACCTACTAAATCTCACTGTTTTCTAGTTGCTTTGCAAACGACTTTATGCTAGACCCGTGTGGGCTTTTATATTTGAGATACTACAATATCCCACTTGCTAGGTATGAGATATTACGTAATTAGAGGTTGATTTAATATGTGTTGCTAAGTAGATTTAATATTTAACATGTGTTGTATTTTATCTTGCTCTTAATTGTATTAATACTTGTACTCTGATTCTTGAAATGTATTTTTGTTTGTTTAAAAAAAAAAAATAATATTTTTGTTCTGCTAAGAAATAAATAATAATAATAATAATAAAAATAAGTCCAACCAGCTTCAACCTCTAATGACTGACATGGTTTGCAGCCAGTAAGATGCTTGACCCCAAAGATGCTGTTGAGATGAAATGACCCAGGAAGTGAATTCTAACAGATACCCTCAAAGGGCAGACAAGTAAACTGAGAACTTTCTTTTTCTCTTCAAAATACAATATTATATAGTTTCTTACAAAACTGCACATTTAAGACCTCTATAGTGAATAGGAGTGCACAACAGGTCTGTTTTATGAAAATATTTTGTTAGCTACAATCACTTAAAAATCGACATATTTTGCAAAGTTCTAGTTTGTTCAGGTGTAGTTTGTTTAGTGAAACACAGCACACCTTTTGCAACTGAAGTCTCAGAGTTAACAGCCTGCATGCTTAGTGAAATAAATATAAGTAAATACCTAAAATCTAGAAAAACATATCAAGGTTCAATAGCATCTAAGCAAATACTCCATTCTGGAATTAGTTTAGATAGGGGAAAGCTTTCACCTGTGCAGTCTTACAGTAAAGAAGATTCTTCCTCCTCCCTAAGCCTGCATCTGCCTGAACCCAAAACATCACCTATCAAGAAAGACAGGAGGTCTAGAAAGAATAGAATGAAATCAATAGATGAAGATGAAGTTTCTCCTCCGTGTTTAAAAGAAAGGAAAAGGGGCAAAGCATGGAAGTTCAGTGAGGTAAGTCAACCGATAATAAAATAACTATGTTACCATATGTTGAAAAGCTACATGAAAAATGCAGCTATATTATGAATGTGTATACTGATCAATCTTGTGATACAAATAAAAAATATTGTGGACATTTCTTTTAGGTTGGGATTAGAGGTTTTCATAAATAATATGTTCTATTCACAAAGCTGGAATGTTAATCACATAATTTTTTGTTTAAAAAATGTTTGTTTTTATGGATTAAATAGTTTGATACTTATGATATTTTATTGCCCTTCCAAACACAGTTAAAATATAGTGACAGTACTGTCTCAGAATGTTACTTTTTACACAAGCTTCATAGTTCATTTTTCTTGGAATAGTAAGACTTTATTTTTCATCAACAATATTTTGGGGGCAAACTCCTGGGGCTCATTTCACAAAAGCCATCTGCGAGGAATCGCTCTCGCACTGAGGTCGTAAGTGAAATTCGGTGTTTCACAAAGGCATCGCAGATCTTTCAGGGGCTGCGATCTCGCAGGTTTTCTACTAAAATATACGAGTGCTTGGAAGCAACCGCAAGTGTCTTTTTTCAACGCATAACCTAATGCGTTGAAAAAATATATAGAAAAATGACATATATATAGAAAAATAACGCATTTGCAATGGCGTTGATTGTATTTGCTCGTCGTTATTATGGTAGGGAGATTAGAAGGTAGAGGTGCTGAATTGATAGGGTATAGGCTGCCTAGATTGGAAATTACAAATCAATGCAATTTGCTGGAATAAAATTTAAGGCACGAAATCAGACGAAGTATGTCACTTTCTACGTCACTGCAAGTGCTAACTACATTACAGTTTTATGCCAGTGGCAGTTTTCAGGAGATGGTGGGGGATTGTCATGGCATAAGTAAAGCTACCGTATCAAGGTGCATAATTTAAGTGTCTAGTGCTTTGTGTGCCCATGTCACACAATACATTAAATTCCCTACAGCAGGTGAAAGGAGGGAGGTGATTAATGACTTTTATGATTTATGTGGTTTGCCGAAAGTACTGGAGGCAGTTGATGGCAGCCAAATACCTATCCAGTCGCCTGCCGAAGATGAACACTTGTATGTCTGCAGGAAAGGATTTTATCCTTTAAATGTTCAAGTAATCTCGGATGCCAAGATGAATGTGTTGGATGCTTTTATTCTGTACCCTGGCAGCACACATGACAGCTTCATCTGGGTGAACTCCATAGCTGAAAGATTTGCCAGTGGTGAAATAAATGGTGGATGGCTCTTGGGAGACAGTGGGTAAGCTGGTTTTATTTTATTTCACCCACTAACCACGATTTGACTTTGTTATCTTGCCACAGTAAAACGTAGATTTTTGTCTCTGTTTTTTTTTTTCGTTATTCAAATTATGATTTTTAACCATGTAGACCTAAGTAAACAAATAAACTATTTACTAACATAATAAAAGACAAAGTCAAGTGTTATAGAAATAAAACTGTGTTCACTAACATAATGAAAGTTGTTTTTGATATAAAATCCACTGTAAACTCGTTTAATATTTTAAATATATTGAAAAAGCTGTATTTCCTTTATTTAAAAATGGGGACATTTTACATAATATTGCTGTTTTTGAAAATTGAATCACAAGCGTATATTTTCACATGATTTGGTTTTGTTTTTAGGTATCCCCTACAGCCATGGCTACTGACACCGGTGTTACGCCCTGCAAGCAGAGCTGAGGAACGCTCATAAAAAAGGGCGATGCATCATTGAAAGAGCATGTGTCCTCTTAAAAATGAGATTCCGCTGCCTTCACAAATCTGGGGGTGTCTAGTTTATAGACCTGATAGGGCAGTCAGAATAATAGATGCGTGTTTAATTCTGCCCAATATCTGTCTTTTGAAAAGCATTCCGTTACCTGAGGCAGAAGAGACCACAGCAAATAAGAGCAATTACAAAAAACGTGAATATGGATGCTTATAAAAGTAAAATTAAGTACAAGATACAGGAAATAGTTATATTTAAGAGCAGTAGTAGAATACGGCAAGGTATGGAGCAGTTCAGTGCAAGTATAAGCTGATGCAAGTACTGGTACTATTGTGTGCCATATAGTCCAGTATGGTCGAGAGTTCTGAGGCTTAGAAGGAGGTGCCGGAAGGTGGTCAGGTGAGCAGTCTTGATATCCGTGGGTAGGTTGTTCCACCACTGAGGGGCAAGGGTGGTAAAGGAGCAGGCTCTGGAAATGGGGGAGTGGTGGAGGAGCAGAGGGGGCAAGAGGGGGTGTAGGGATAAATGACAGTCTGAGATAGGAGGGAGCAGAAAGGTCGAGACAGCGATAGGCGACAACAAGAGTTTTGAATTGTCTCCAGCACTCCTTCAAACACATCATGTGGGACCTCCTGCACTGAAGCATAGCGCCAATACCGCTGTACAAAAGAGCTTTGCAGGTTTCTGATCGAAATGTTTATGCAATACAGCCACAGACAAAACCGGTCCGCCTGCACCCGCCGCTACAATACTTTTCTGCCACCTGTAGAACCTAATAGGTTGCTGATTTGAATTTTTACCAAAATCAGGAATTTAAAACACAATACTATTATATAAAGCTTTAAAAAAAAGAAATACAGGTGTGTCACAGGTGGCTTTGTGTGGCATGTGGGTGGTGAAATGAAATATAAACACAGGTTGTACAGGACAAAACGGCACTGCTGCGCTTGTATTTAATAAATAACAAAAATAAGCATTATAAAAAAAACCACACAAAAAAATTGGGGACATTGGCCTAAACAAAACAAACAATAAACAGTAATGAACGTTTACTTTAGAACGAGTACCTTTTACTCTCTGGCTGGTAGCATTCACTCTCACTACAATTCTCCAACTCTCTAACCACCATGAGCCCAGAGTGGATCTTTTATATCTGTGACTGAAGACGTAATTACCCATTAATAAATTACCTCATTAAGGCTCCAGCCACATTCTCACAGTTTTTATTGGGATGGGGAATTTACCCCCATCCATGCTCACTACACTTTACGAGACCGGCTTTTCGCAAATAATAAATAAAAGGTGACAAAAAGTCTTTCTTAAATCACTAACATCATGCTTACTCATTATCAAGGATGAAGGTCCCAAGGTCCCATCCAATTTCAAAAACAAGCATGACATGAAGGGGGTAAATAAAGGCTCATGGATTGACATTGAGTCATGTTTATGATTTGAAGTTTCATCACTTGCTTTTATTCGATTTGAATGTAGAATTTATGGTCCACTGGACACACATCACGCCACACAGCATACACAAGTCCAAAGTAGAAAACAGCACATTTGAAGAGCCAGAACCGGACAGGTTTCAACTATTACAAGTTGCAAACAGCTTCAAGAGGTTTGTTCCTTCTATAACCAGTTCATGTCTGCTAAGAAATAAATAATAATGTTTAGTTGGATTTCCCATTTTTTGACAAGTAAGTTCTGTGAAAAAAAAGAAAAGTCTAGGGCTCGTCATTACATCATGTGGATCCAGGGATAAGTGGTGTAACTGGGCTGTACAGGATATAGTGAGAAAAAAATCTACCTGCAAGTTCATGCATTTGCTATGTTAATGTACAGTTTGATTTGTATTCCAATGGTTCAGCTTCATGAATAAATGCAATAACCTTAGCTATTTCTGTAAATGAAATGTCAAGACCAATTGAAAAGTGTGTCGCATTGTCTGTCTCTTTTTACACCTACAGACCTAATCATGCTAATTTGCATAGTCATATACAGAGACATTTAAAAACAGTTAAATACAACTGGCTGCCCAAATCTACAATAGTTCAATTTTTCCTCAAGGTCACCATGTGTCTTAAAGTAATTGTAACTAAAAAAAATAGTTCCATAAATGTTCTCCACCATGCACATCCATTCAATATATAGGTCTCAAATATCCAGTTTTGAACGAAACACATGTTTTAGTAAACATGTATTTTCATTTTAAATCATGATATCTAGTTTAAATAGGAATGTTTTTAGACTGTCCTAATTCCTGGCTCATTTTACCTGGAGTGGAAAATTTTCCCCACACCTTCACTGGCAACAATCCTGAAAATAAGCAATTAATTGCTTCCCCCACTGGCTGACATTCTTTCAACCAGTAACTTGCTTTGTCCCAGACGACATTGCTGGGAGTAAATGTAGGCAAAGTAGTAGCAGACTTCCTGAAAGGCAAGGCAAGCAAACTGAGAATCTAGTGCAGCGCCAGATGCCTATTTTAAAACAAAAATACATGTTTGCTCTAATATGTGTTTCTTTCAAAACTGCACCTTTAAGACCTAGGGCCCAATTGGGCATGATTTTTGTAGCTCAAAGTCAGCATAAACTTTTTTGCACTGGAATGGCAAGAGGCAGAAGTTTGCAACCAAAAGCACCTGTCAGCCAGCCATGCCTCACAAACAGATAACAACAAAATAACTAAGTGTTTAGTTTGAAGGAAGTAGCTTAAAATACCCCAGAAACTGTCGGGTTTGCATTAGGTAATGCTATGAGCAGGCTAGCAGACGGATCAGAATGTGCTTGTAGTAAATAAATAAGTATAGGTTGTTTTAATTTCCTCTCTAAAACCCTCAAGCGAGCGGTACATTGCCAGTTCTCTGCTTTCCTGTCAAAACATTCTCTGCTCTACCCCCTCCAATCTGGTTTTCACCCAACACACTCCACTGAAACTGCTCTTCTCTCCGTCACTAACTCTCTACTCTCTGCCTGTGCCGCTTCCCTCTGTCCTAATTCTCACCCTCTCTGTTGTCTTTGACACTGTCAACCACCAGTCAACTATTCTCCTGTCCTCCCTCGCTGACCTGGGACTCTCTGGCACTGCTCTTGCCTGGTTCTCCTCCTACCTCTCCGATCGCGCGTACCGGGCGTCCTGGCATGGCTCACCCTCTGGGTCTTGCTCTCTTTCGATAGGTGTCCCCCAAGGCTCAGTCTTGGGACCACTCCTGTTTTCTCTTTACACCCCCTGAGTCCCCCCATCTCCTCCCATGGCTTCTCATATCATTTCTATGCTGATGATGCCCAGATCTTCCTCTGCTTTCCCCTCTCTGACTCCAACATTTCCTCCCATATCTCTACCTGCCTCTAGGCCATCTCCTCCTGGATGTACTTGCATCATCTTAAACTCAACCTCTTCAAATCAGGCCTCCTTTTCTTCCCCCCTCTTCCTCCCCCACCGCTGATCTCTCTATCTATATTCCTCTTGAATCCACCACCCTCTCTCCCTCCTCATCCACCCACCACCTCAGTGTCACCCTCGACCCATCCCTCTCCTACTCTCAGCACATCTCTACTCTGACACGCTCCTGTCGCTTCTTTCTCAGCAACATACGCAGAATTCACCCCTTCCTCACTGACTGACTACACACAGTTCTTATTTCAGGCCCTGGTACTGTCCCGTCTTGATTACTGCAACTCCCTCCTGGCCGGCCTCCCTGCCTCTGCTATCCATCCACTCCAGCTCATCCAAAACTCTGCTGTCCATCTTGTCTTTTCCCTTCCTGGAGGACTGATTCCTCCAGGGGGAAAAATCAACCCCAGCCACCTGCCCAAAAGAGGAAGAAGGGGAGGAGCGGCCGTCCCTGGAGTCAGGCAAAGAAGCTGATTCGAGCGCCAGAACCCAAGGGGGGGAGCTCGAGCATCCAGTGCCCACGAGGTGACCCCAGTGTTCCGCACCCAAGAGGGGGATCCCAAACCTCCACTGCCACTGGGATAAGCCCTGATGTCTACAGTGCCACCATTGCTACTGGTGGTATACCCCACACCCCTGCCAACTACATGACAGGAGAGCCGTTGGGAAGTCTACCTCTGCGTTCTACAGGTCTAGAGTGAGTGCCCCGCTTGTGAGGAATGTGGGCACTTCCTGGTCAACTGCCCTTCAGGAGGAGGCACAGCGGCCGGAGTGCCCCACACCGTCAGTATTGCTGTTGTCTCCAGCGCCACTGGGAAAAGCCCAGCTGCCTCCACCACCAGAGGGTGACTACCTGCTGCTCCAGTCTCCAGTGCCAGAGGAAGACTACACGCTGCTCTAGCTTCCACCTCCAGAGGGTCAGCTCCTGCCATCGCCTCCCACCAAGCCTGCACCACCCGGCTATGCCAAGCCTGTACCACCTGGGGACGCTTGTTCATCACCGCCCGGAGGTTCTTTCAGTGCTGTGGCTGCTGCCAACACCACGACAGATCCAGAGGAGCCAGCCTGTCCACTGTCACCATTGCTGCTGATGTCGTTGCCACTGCCAGCATTGCCACTGCTGGCTGCTTGTCCAGCGCAACTGGACTTTCCAACACAACAACGATCCAAAGGGCTTCTGTGACAGTTTATAAATTACTTGACTTTTGGTCTCATAATTTATGACGTCACAGAAACCCTATATATATGGATGCAATTGAAAACGCCACTCAAGCGTCCAGGTTTTGTTACGGGGTGGACTTATTTCGTGACACCAGCCCTGTTTGTGGAGGATTTATGATTGAGCTGGCATGGTTTATTCACAACACACGATAAACTAGCAGCGACACAAGTTCAGTCTCCACCACTTAGAACAGGCACGTTTGTGTTAACGTGATTCACCCGCAGTAAGTGATGGATGGTATAAACTCCCACACAATAACCTGACATTTAAAATGTCCCCCAATCACCAGTACAGTAATCAAAACAAACAAGTGTGTATGTGGTTAAAAATAGACACTCATTACACTAATAAAAAAAGATGTATTAAAACCTATCAATGTAATAAAAGGTACAGTAATCCATCGCATATCCGACTGCGATGGGACCACAGTAAGGGTGGATATGTAAAAAGGTGGATAAACGAATGCTGTTTTAAATGCCATTATACACAGCTGTAACAATTACTGTACTATATTATTATTGTTTTGAGGTATAGCTTTTATTAGTGAGCTCCCCTAAATCCCTTGTTTAGAAAGATACAGGGTATTAATATTTGTGACAGAGTAACTGTCTGCCATGTGGATGCATCGAGACGGAGGTTGAAGTTGATACGTCCGGCAGGCAAACAGGATTTATTTACATTTTGTAGCACTGAGCTGTGGGGTTCCCAGGACATAATGAGACAGACAACAGTTGTGGTTCAAAGCAGTAGGAAACCACTGTCTTTATTATTTTTGTAGCTTTTAGTGAACAATGGCTCTCATTCTTCTCCTCTCACTCGCAAACTCAACCTCTCTTAACTCTCTCTAAATTCTTTCAAACTGTCATCTCCACACACACACCCAAGTCTCTCCCCCTTCCTCGCTCAATGGTCCAACACTCCCTGTGTCTGACTGCTTGTGTCAGACCTGCTCCCACCCCCCTCAGTGACGCACTCACACACAGGCAGTCTTTCAGCTCTAGTCACACAAGCACCAAAACACACAGAGACCGCTCACAGATCTGAACAGCACAGTTTACAAACACACATTATTTACAGAGTACTCCCATCCCCTTCCCCAGTCCATAATCAGGTGCATTTCCACATTCTCCCCAGCTTTTTGACGCAATGTTGCATTGTTTGCTGACTGACAGAGTTCCAAGCATCTAACAGAGACACTTTATTTACACTGAATTTTCATGCTGATGCTCATCGTTTTTAATAAAAAATAAATAAATGGAAATAAATTGTATCCATTTTTTAGTACATAAAACATAAATCCCTACAACACAATTGATCTAGGGGAGTTTTTAATAAAAAATAAATAAATGGAAATAAATTGTATCCATTTTTTAGTACATAAAACATAAATCCCTACAACACAATTGACCTTGCTGTCTTAAAACTTGTAGAGACTGCATCATCTTTACAACACCATTTAAAATAATAAAATAATACAAATTCCTATAGTCTCTTAGACAAGTTACAGTATATAGTAGTACATGGACTTTTTGATAAACTGCAGTGGTGTTTGCTTACTGCGTTTCTCTTCATTTTACTATAGATAATACTGTGTGTGACTCAGTGCGATGTTATTTCTTTGGTTTGGTAATTAATAGGATGGCGCTGAAAGGATGACAAGTGTTGTCAGACGATGTTAAAAAAAACTGTCATAAAAAAACAATTATAAAAAAACGTAAACAATGGTCAACCCAAGTTCCTACCATGCCACTGTCAGGCCTGGAGCACCAAACAGGGGAGTTTACCCATTTTTTTATTTACCACCACACCACTGCCTGTATGGTGTAAGTGGCTGGCAACTGTACCACCTAACTCAAGTCTTTTTTACTGTGAAAATAAACACTAAAGTTATACAGTCTTGTTCAGACTTTGATAATAAATCCATGTTGTACGTTCCTACTGCACAATGCAATAGTGCGCTTCATGTGAACAGTTCTTTGAGCTTCCTTTTGTGGGCTAGGATGAAGGCTACTAGCACCGCCCTGCAGGTCCAGTGTGCCTAACAACAGAACATTAACAGAACATAACAACCAATCACGGAGCACTCATTCTCTCACACACATGCTGCAGCAACACAGCACATGCAGTATGCTCACTGTTTAAATATACTGTATTGTCTTTAACCCAGGATTTGCATATCACAGGAGAGCAAAAATGAATAAACTCTGTATCCCTTATATGAGAAGTGGGTAAACGCTATATTGGCCAAATTAAATGATGGCAAGCGCTTGCTTCTCCACCTGTGCATATTTCTTTTCAGCATCTGTAAGTGTTCTCAAGGCAAAGATGACCTGCTTTTCTTCTCCATTTGTGTGATATAACAGCTCCCATTCCGTATGATGAAGCATCACACGCTAATCTCAAAGATTCCCCTGTATTGTAATGCACTAGGGCCTTGCTGTTCAGCAGTTGCTGTTTCCCTTTTTCAAAGCTATGTCACATTCAGGTGTCAATCTCCATGGTACATCACGTTGTAGCAACTCATGTAATGGACACAGTGTGGTTGACAGGTTTGCTAAAAATCTTCCATAATAGTTCAAGAGACCCGGAAATGAGCATAGTTCAACCAGGTTGGTCGTTTTTTTTTATCTGATGTAGGATTTAAACTTTCAGGATCGATCAGATGTCCAAGGTACTCCACACTCTCTTGCATGAACTTACATTTACACAGTTTCACTCGCACCCCATATTGTTCCAGTCGTCCTAGCACTTCATCCATGACAGCTTGAAAAATTGAAGGTGCACTGGAAACACAGTAAGAGAGGTGGTGCTATCTACACAGTTCACGGTGTGTGTTTACTCAGATACTTCTCTGAATCTGGATCTAGCTGGACCTGTTGGTACACATGTCAAAGATCCAGTTTACTAAACAAAGTCCCTCCAGTAAGGGTGGCAAACAAATCCTCTGTATTTGGTAATGGAGAGGTTTCTTCTTCCACACTCTGATTGATAGTGACTTTGTAATCACAAATGCAAATGGTTTATCTGATTTTGGTACTACGACGATTGGTGCACCCAATCACTTCTGTCTATCTTGGAAATTATGCCAGTGCCTGCTAGTCTAGCCAACTCCTTCTCTACAGCTTCTCTAAGTGCATATGGTACTGGTCTGGCTTTTTGAAAGATTGGCTTAGCTTCTGGACAAGTGCAAACCTTCGCGTTGAAATTCTTAATGGTGCCTGGCCCTTCTTGAAACACTTTCTGGTGCTTTTCTATTACCTTTTCTTCTGCTTTGTCAAATGACACCACAGCACGTTTCACAGAAAAAATCCTAGCCCAATTTAAGCAAATTTTGCTTAGCCAATTTCTACCTAACTAAGCAGGTCTGTCCCCTTTAACAATTACTAAGGGTAGTGTAACATTCTGATCTTCATATTTAACAGGATCTCTCACCTGTCCAAGCAGTGGAATCTTCTCTCCAGAGTAAGTTATCAGTCTCATGTTGGCTTTCCCAGAGGTTAATGCTACAGAGTTTTCCGATACAGGGTTTCTGAAACAATGGATACAGCTGCACCTGTGTTGAACTGCATATCCACATTTTTTTATCCAGGTACATCTTCACCATAACGCCTTTTTTCCATCTGAAGTAGTATATATATATATATATATATATATATATATATATATATATATATATATATATATATATATATACAGTACTGTGCAAAAGTTTTAGGCAGGTGTGAAAAAATGCTGTAAAGTAAGAATGCTTTCAAAAATAGACATGTTAATAGATTATATTTATCAATTAACTAAATGCAAAGTGAGTGAACAGAAGAAAAATCTAAATCAAATCCATATTTGGTGTGACAACCCTTTGCCTTCAAAACAGCATCAATTCTTCTAGGTACACTTGCACAAAGTCAGGGATTTTGTAGGCATATAGTCAGGTGTATGATTAAACAATTATACCAAACAGGTGCTAATGATCATCAATTCAATATGTAGGTTGAAACACAATCATTAACTGAAACAGAAACAGTTGTGTAGGAGGAATAAAACTGGGTGAGGAACAGCCAAACTCAGCTAACAAGGTGAGGTTGCTGAAGACAGTTTACTGTCAAAAGTCATACACCATGGCAAGACTGAGCACAGCAATAAGACACAAGGTAGTTATACTGCATCAGCAAGGTCTCTCCCAGGCAGAAATTTCAAGGCAGACAGGGGTTTCCAGATGTGCTGTCCAAGCTCTTTTGAAGAAGCACAAAGAAACGGGCAACGCTGAGGACCGTAGACGCAGTGGTTGGCCAAGGAAACTTACTGCAGCAGATGAAAGACACATCATGCTTACTTCCCTTCGCAATCGGAAGATGTCCAGCAGTGCCATCAGCTCAGAACTGCAGAAAACAGTGGGACCCTGGTACACCCATCTACTGTCCGGAGAAGTCTGGTCAGAAGTGGCCTTCATGGAAGACTTGCGGCCAAAAGCCATACCTCTGACGTGGAAACAAGCCCAGCGACTCAACTATGCACGAAAACACAGGAACTGGGGTGCAGAAAATGGCAGCAGGTGCTCTGGACTGATGAGTCAAAATTTGAAATATTTGGCTGAAGCAGAAGGCAGTTTGTTCGCCGAAGGGCTGGAGAGCGCATACTAATGAGTGTCTGCAGGCAACAGTGAAGCATGGTGGAGGTTCCTTGCAAGTTTGGGGCTGCATTTCTGCAAATGGAGTTGGGGATTTGGTCAGAATTAATGGTCTCCTCAATGCTGAGAAGTACAGGCAGATACTTATCCATCATGCAATACCATCAGGGAGGCATCTGATTGGCCCCAAATTTATTCTGCAGCATGACAACGACCCCAAACATACAGCGAAAGTCATTAAGAACTATCTTCAGCGTAAGGAAGAACAAGGAGTCCTGAAGTGATGGTATGGCCCCCACAGAGCCCTGATCTCAACATCATCGAGTCTGTCTGGGATTACATGAAGACAGATAAGCAACTGAGGCTGCCTAAATCCACAGAAGAACTGTGGTTAGTTCTCCAAGATGTTTGGGCCAACCTACCTGCCGAAGTTCCTTCAAAAACTGTGTGCAAGTGTACCTAGAAGAATTGATGCTTGATGCTGTTTTGAAGGCAAAGGGTGGTCACACCAAATATGGATTTGATTTAGATTTTTCTTCTGTTCCCTCACTTTGCATTTAGTTAATTGATAAATATAATCTATTAACATGTCTATTTTTGAAAGCATTCTTACTTTACAGCATTTTTTCACACCTGCCTAAAACTTTTGCACAGTACTATATATATATATATATATATATATATATATATATATATATATATATATATATATATATATATATATATATATATATATATATATATATATATATATATATATATATATATATATATATATATATGGATGAAGGCTATATTTGCATCCTGAGCCATTCTAAAACAAAAGCCATAATACCACAGTAGTGATGTCAAAAAATGATAATTCCTCTAGAGGAAAATATACTTGAACTTTGACCCAAATCCAATATGGCCGCTGAACCATGTAACCAATCAACTTCTGTTGATCAAATGTAAATATAGCGCCCAAGGGTAGTATGTTACATCTGTACCATAAGTGGTTTCGGACAAGAAGATTTTTTTAAATTGGCCAAAATTATTGAAAAATCCAATATGGCTTACAAACCATGTGACCTATGACCTTCGTTTTCGCTCTGACAGAACTTTCCATAGACCTCTACCACACTACCAGGTTTCGTGACTTTTTGTGCAATGGTGTTGATTTTACGGACATATGAAAATTTGGCTTGAAAAATCCAATATGGCTGCCAAACCATGTGACTTCATTCTTTCGTTGACATTAATTTCCCTTAGGCCTCTACTACTGTATGAAGTTTCATCACTCTACCATATTGTACCGTAGAGAAACACTGCAATATATGCAAATTGACCATAGCTGAAATTTGATTGGCTCAGGCGGCCATGTTTTTTTATGTAGCGACTTGCTTTGAATAAACTTCATAGACAACCTTGCCAAGACTATGTATGCAAAGTTTCGATTCAATCGGCATAACGATTTCAGAGAAAAAGTCGTTTGAATATTTTTGACAAAGTCAATATGGCGGACAAACTACGTTACAGAATTTTTCTCGCGAACAAATCTGAATGTAGGCCATGAGGGGAGTATGTACACCAAGTTTCAGATCTCTGCTCTAAATGCTTTTGGAGAAGAAGATTTTTTAAAATTGGCCAAAATTCTTGAAAAATCAATTTTTCGCTGTGACACAACTTCCCATAGGCCTCTACCACAATACCAAGTTTCGTGACTTTTCGTGCAACAATGTTGATTTTATGCAACTTTTAAGTTTTCTTGGCGGAAGGAAAAAACCCAACTAGAAGTTGGAAGCAACTTGACGGCTTCCAAAGCATTCTTGATCCTATCTGTGTTCCATAGTGACCATGACCCTACCTGCACTGTCTAAGGAGTTATAAGCCAGTTTTCATTTAACCTTTAAGGAAAGGAGAGATGTCAGAGGTCACAGGCAAATACATCTTTTGATAGCGCATATGTGGTTTCCTATATGTGTTCCATAGTAACCATGACCTTATCTGCACTTTGTAAGGAGTTATAAACAACTTTTACATTTGAACTTTAGGGAAAGGTCAGAATTAGCTTGGATTTAAATTGTAAGGCAAATCTTTTCAGCATACGGCATCAGACATAACTTTTTTTTTTAAACAGTTTCGATGTTTTTTTTTTTAATTGAATTTAATGTTGTTATGTGAAACGCTTTGAAATGTCTTACGTGAAAAGCGCTATATAAAAATAAATTGATTGATTGTTGCTGGAACACTGAGTTATGATTTATGTTCAGAATATGACAAGTTCACTATCTGACTCGGGAGTGCTTGGTGTTTCAAAAAGTTATAAATAAATACATAAATTGTATATGAATAATCCATCAAGGATTGAATAATAAGACTAATAAGGCTCAATACAATTAACTTTCTGAAACTTGAGATGTTTTTTTTTGTTTTTTTCTTTGCAGAAACCAAGGGCCCAACAGAAAATGACAATACTATAGATACCTCTGTGTACAGGGACCAATATTCCCTACACTGTTGACATGCCACCACTGGGCCTTAATAATGCATTCCGAAACAAAGCTGTAGAACAGGTTTCAAATCACCATGTCTGCAATATACATGCCTGACCACATGGTGGTGCCAAACCAAAATTAAAGAGGATTTTTTTTTATGTATGTAGTGTGTTTATGTACTACAGGAGTAGATGAGGAACAATCATAACACAAAATTAACCTAAAAAGAAACATTTAATAGTTGATGAATGGTTGGTAACAACAACAAAAATGTAATCTTAACAAATGCGCAAGTACTGTATAACAACACCAAAGGATAATAATGTTACTAATCTAAACTAATTGTGTGTTTTATTTCCTTTCCCTCCTTCAAAGTCCATGCCATATTGAACTATGCAGAGAGCTTCATAAAATATCAAAATCTGAACAGAAAATGGGTGAAAAAATGAACAGGTTTCACCTTCCCAACTGTGATAGACATGGCTTCTATCGTGGTAAGCAGATTTAAAAGTCTGTATTCTTTAAAGTGACACATTTAAGCTCAGACCATCCATATGAAGTATTCACTCTTATTATTTATTGAATGTATGTAGATATGTTCCTTGGGTAAAGCAGTAGACAATACAAGCTTGAACTTGAAAGTTGTTAAAATAAATGTTCTCTTTAAATACCAATGCATTGACCAATGCGTCACTGAAAACCATACATTGTTATCTTATGTGAAATACCTCCTACATTTCCTGTGCACAGTGTAGGCAGGAAGGGTTTGTCGTGAAGGGTTCCCTTGGGGCAGCCAAGGAACAGCCTGAAGAATGTCAGGAGGCAGGTGGATGGCAGTAAAAGAAAGGGTAGTGTCGGTAACCAATACGTTGGGAATGTAGAACAGATATGCTGTGCATGTGTGTTTCCTCCAGCAGTGGGGAAATCTTAAGGACAGTTGAGTCATCATGCACTTAAAATTTAGATCCAATTCTGTTAAACTGGAAATACAATTCCATGTTTGTACTTTCCCAGGATTGTGAGACATCCCTGGATGATCAGCGAGGGAAGTGCTGGTGTGTCAACCCTTGGAACGGAAAAAGTATCCCAGGATCACCAGAGGTTAGAGGAGACCCGGAGAGCCAGCGGTACCTGGCTTTGGAAGAGCAAGATTTTTTTTTTTTAATGTAAGCTCACCATTTCTCAAACACCCATGGTTTTATGTATTCATTTGTTTGCTGCTTTATTTAATTTCCTTCATGACAGATGCCAAAAGGCCAGAATCGTATGATTCTGTATGACACACGCATCCCCAATGTTTAGAATTCACATCCTAGCCCTGTATTTAATGTAATATGCCTGTATTTAATGTAGTTGCATTGTTTTTTACTGTTTGTTTTTAATGTACTATGCCCTGTATTTCACTGTATTTAATGTATTATGCATTGTTCCTCACTGTCTTGTAAAACGCTTTGTGATGGTGGTCCACTATGAAAGGCGCTATATAAAATAAAGATTGATTGATTAATTGATTGTGCAGGTAAACTGTAGCTACTGGTGTTCACTTTTCAAAATTCAGGTTTTATGAATTATTATTACTGTTTCTTCTCTGTGCAGTCTATTAGGGCTGTGCACATTAATTCCGTTGTTTTGAAGTTGTTAGTTATTAATTATATGGAATAAATACATTTTAATTACACAACACAAAACAAAGTGTTACCTCATTTGCGCTTGTCTACACAATTATTGAGTGCCAATCAATACATATTGCTGAAGTTATTGCCGTTGATTAGTACTCGGTTGTATAGATGAGGTCTAGCAAGATAAGTAAGGCAGCTTTTCTTTTTGTGAAATTAATGCATTTTTAAAAGGCTTGTTTTGGTTTATTTAATACTTGTCATCAAAGGCAATTACTCTGAAAATGTGAGCACTTGCTTAGTCCTAGTTTCATTTAACAAATAGAAATGGACTTAATGGACATTTATATGTTGAGTTTCTGTATCAATCTAACAGAGTCTCTTTCTGCATGTCAGTGAGAAGTTTAAAAGCTCTATACTGGCTTGTGCAAACAGGCTTTTTTTGTGCAGTGGCTATGATGATTGCTTGGGGCATGCATGGTTAGTGGTTTTCACCCAACCTCCACCCTGTTACACCAGCTTGGAGCACACCTTCACACAGGACAGGCCATTGAAAAGCCCCAAAATATCCTCAGCAAAATGAGTATCTGTTCCACAAACTCAACATTCAAACATACACTAAGAGTGTTTAAGTAAATGAATAATTAAAATAATATACATATTAATATCTTGTATTATAAAAGTCACATTTTTATATTTTTGATTTTGGTACCGGTCTAAAAACCTATTCTGCATGCAACAAAACTGTTGTAAGGCAAGTGTTAGCATTTGTACAAGATATTTGTAATTAGTATTTTTAAGATCTATATAAACATAACTATCTATTTTTGTGGTTCTGCACTTTTAAATGTATTAAATAATATGACGATACAAGTGTATTACTGAATTTATTCCACATTTCCATGAACTCACTGACATATTTTCTAGTATTTTTTTTGATATTTGACATAATCTTTACATAATTATCTCTCTATATATGCTGTTAGTTTTTACTATTCATTGAATCCATTTTTTTAAATTCATTATCTACCAATCATTACCAGTATGTATTGTAGTAGTTCTTCATTAGCATGTCTGCAATGTGATATTTTTTAAATGTGATACTTTGTACTGTGATAATTTTAACAATTGTAAATCACCCTGTATAAGGGTGTCTGCTAAGAAATGAATTAATTACTACGACTACGACTACAACTACTACTACTACTACTACTAATAATAATAATAATAATAATAATAATAATAATAATAATAATACATTTATCTTTGGTTAATGCATTTTTTTCTGAAAGATAGTTCATGTAAATAATTTAAATTTAACATTACAATGTTTGAAATTTGCTGCTTCAAGGCTACTGCCATGTTTTTCTTTTTTTATTCATTACATTTAAATAATGTTTGACCTATTTGTGTAAAGTTGTATTTTTTTCAAGTTTTAATATAATAACTCAACCTAATAAACACATTAAATAATCATGTTAAAATAAGGGTAGAAAAACTACTTTGATAGGGCTGAACTGGGAAAACTGTCTTGTTTCTTTTATCCTTGTTTAAGAAAAAAATGTATACCATATTAGCCACATAATGTGATATCTATAGAATAATATTTAAGACCGGAGAAATTCATACAAGTTTCCAAGACCTGTCAAGTTGGGACTGTGAATGAAACAAGTGGCTTGATTAACGTCTTGTTTAATTTGTCCCTTTTTGTATGAGTCCCATCTTTATACAAATGGTCCTTTTTTCAAATCTGTTTTTGTGATCACCTTACAATGCATGCATTTGCATTCTTACAACCTCCTGCAAATTTAACATACCATAGCACTCTAATAATTTACTATAGTAGCCCAACGGTTTCCTCCACTCCAAAAAATTGTTCTTGTTTACAATGGTGCATTTAAATAGTGTTTATTAAAAAAAAAAAAAAAAAAACATAATTATCTTAAATACATACAATATTCTAACAGAATTGAATTTCCTTTCTTGAAGACAAAAATTGCTATGTGATTTTTTTTCTTTTACTTTAACACAAAAGCTCTAACAAGAACACAATTCCTTGTAATTATATAAAAAAAAATTACCCTTGAAGGCAAGATTCCCGTCAGACTTGTAAAAAAATTAGCTTAAAATTATTTATTTTTACAAGCTTAAAATATATATTTATATGTAATATAATATAATATAATATAAATCTTTACACTTAAAGACAGTCTTTAAGGATCAAATTGGTCACAGGCAGTTCTTTTAAAACAGTCAGTGGAAATTGCCTGCTTCCTTTCTGAAGTGCCCTTTTTTCTTTTGGGAACAATAGTGCAGATATGTTGTCTAGTATTATTGGGAATTCAAAGCTCCCTATACACAATATAGAAAGCTGGAAGAAATGAATGGCAGGGCCTAGCTGCAGTTTCCAGTCTTCAGAAACCTCTTGCATTCCCCACCAAAGCCAGGTGGCAGTATTCACAGCTCTCACGTGGCAAGGCAGCCCTTGCAGGTAATACCAGTTTCTCCAAAGGTCTCAGATGGGTCAGTCTCACGCACACATTTAAGAGAGTCCTTAGGAGCTGCAAGTTCTCCTTCACTTGTTCTCCAAATTATAACAGTGTGCCTCCCCTTTTCCTTTTCCATCATAGCCAGGCAATGTGTGGCCATATTTGTCCACACACCAGCAGTAGCCTCTTTTTCTGCCTTTGGATGGACGGCACTGTGAACAAGATCATGAATTGAAAGTCATTATACCAGAAGCTAACGATTATGTAACAGGTGAGCAAACAACATTTGGAATGTAGACATGTTGAAAAAAATAGCATGGCATGTTAATTGGAAATGTCTTTCATCAGGTTTAATGGCTTTCCATGAAATTGATGCTGTGTATTTTGACAGAGATCCTCACTGCTTTTTACATATGTAGTGAATTAGCTGGATGTATTAAAGATTGTGTATGAAGTGAATCTCTAAAAATCATTGTAGCTAACAAATAGTTTTCATAAATCCTACTTGCCATGTAATTATATTGGCTATATAGTCTCAGATCTGCAGTTTTTCGAAAGAAACATGATATTGCCAACATGTATTTTAATTTTAAAACATGACATCTGGTACTACACTAGGCATTTCCTGGGTCATTTCACCTCAGTCGTGTGCATGGGGTCAAGCATCTTAAGCTAAACAGCTAGTTTGTTACGAACTGGTAAGGTTGGCCTGAAGGGGTGGGGATAATTTCAAGGCAAAATGACCATGAAAGTGTAAGACCATCAGAAAGCAAGGCCTGCAAAGATGTCTTTATCCTAGTGTAGTTTCAAATATCATGTTTTAGGGGGCTCCCGAGTGGCGTATCCAGTAAAGGCACTCCAAGTGGAGTGCAGGATGTGCCCTATAGCCTGGAGATCGCAGGTTCAAATCCAGGCTATGTCATTGCTGACCATGACTAGGAGTTCCCAGGGGGCGGCGCACAATTGTCTGGTGGCTTCACTGTGGATCCACAGTGTATAAAAAGACGGCCTTGGCAGGGACACGTTTCGGAGGACGCGTGTGTCAGCCGCCGTTTCCCGAGTCGCCGGGGGGTTGCAGCGGTGTACCGGGATTAATAATAACACAATTGGCAATTCTAAATTGGGGGTAAAAATCATTGGCAACGACTATATATACATATATATAAAACATTGTGAATTGATGTGGATGGCATGGACAATGTATGGGATTTATTTTTTCAGCTACACTCACTTTAACTTGTTTATGAATGAAGACATCTATACTAAGAAATGTACAGCACTAGTTAATCGTAAACTTGCTAGCTAAACCCGCTAGCCTCCTCCGGAGGAATCATAAGCAAACTACCATGAGGAACCCCAATGTTTGCCTAAATCATGTATGGAATGTAAAAGCAGGTGTCAAAATGAAGTATGCCCTGCTTATAAGGTACACGATTTTGTGTTCAACTCTTTAACATCATTAACACAATTGTTTGCTAAACAAAGCAGATAGATTTATTGTATTTAAAAAGATATATTATTTTCTGACTGATTGCCCTTTGCCATAAGACCTTGTCTAATCATATCTACAAAAATATGTACAGTATAAAAAGATAATTGGCCAATAGGAACAAACTTGCAAATGTGGTCCTAAGTTCTGTACTAAGTTACGTTTTAGATAGGACAGTACTATCTGGGCATCATCACTAGTTAGTCCCAAGCTGTGGTATCTTAATACCAATTGTAAATAGGTATGGAGTCTGTGCTGGAAGAGAGATGACTTTATCAGAGCCCTGTGTACTGTATATATATTAAGCATCCAGTAGTAGTATCTTACATTGTTTCATTCGATAATACTAAAGTCATTTATTTCTTTCTGCGAAATAAACAGGCACATTTTTGCATTTTACAGTAAAATATTTAACAAGATGACATTAAGGCACCCTTTCAGCACTGGAAAAAGGTTTTAATGTATCCATTACATGAAAAAAATGTCGATACCTGCAGTACTAAAAAGAAACAAAGAACAATTCAAAATTGTACTGTACTTTATATCCTAGTGCATTTAAAGTCAGGAAACATTCCAGTGGATGGAAGACTACATGTACTTGGAAAACAGCATTAGGTACATATTAAGATGCTTAAAGTCATGTACTGTTTTGCAAACAAGGTAAATATAATAGTGCATCACTAGTACAGGACTAAAGGCCGATGAGATAATTTACCTAAGGCAGAATAAATAACTGAGTGGCAAGGAAGAGATCTATGCTACCTGAGGAAACTGATTCCATTAATTAGTGGCATTTACATTTTTTTTTTTGGTTTATTTTTTTACACTCCACCTAAGCAGTACTTGTGTGAATAAACTTTACTCAAGTCTACAAACTTTTCGCAGTTTTAATTGCTTTGGATGTTTGCAGTGGGAATTTAAACTGTGCACAGCATGTGCTCATTATGACCTGGTGCGTGGGCAAATTCCAACCCTGAAACATAAACATTTCAGTAGATTGGGAAAAGTAAGTATTGTTCTCAACCTCCCCTACTCAAGCATTTGCACTGGTGGTTCATTACAGGAAAGAATCTGAGTCACACTACATTAAAATACCACATAACTAAAAACTACTGGCTTCCTTGACGTTAAATAGCTGTAATGGGAAATAGGGTTGTGTAAAGCTGAAGGAAAGAGTGTTTCATTAGCCTGAATAATACCAATCTGTGTATATGTTTCCTTACCTGCTTTTTCTTGTAGAAGCCTTTTTTGTCACAGTTTGGAATGCGGACACCTCTTGGACTCAAGATGTTCAGAACTTTTAGGTTGTTTAATATGGATTCCATTTCTATGCGACATGGCCCCTGCAAAATACAATATTGACATTCATAAGTAAACCACTCTGACACTTATTTGTGAAGTAAAATAATAAAGTGTTTTTTTTTTGTTTTTTTTTTAATAATGTCCTGGTCATTTAGCAAAACAAAAAAATTGATTAAAAAAATAAAGACTTGGAATGATCGAAAACATTGTCTTATTTAAGAATGCAGAAAGATGAGTCATAACTCATTTAAAACATTTCCTCAGTCATTACTAGTTTATGCATGTATAGATTTATATAGCAGTATGGTACTGAAATTACAGGGATTCATCCATATATAATATCACATCACTTCTTGGTTTTGTCTCAAGGAAAGTGGGTAATGCAGATAATTTGGTTCCCACAGCTGGCTCCAATCATCTTCCTACCATAATCATAAATATACACACAAATGCCACCTACTGGACATATATTACATGTGCAGATGTACTATAGCCACAGACACGAGTACAGCATCAGGCAGTGCTTAATGGATGTTGTTACGGGATTTGCTAATGATTTTAAGCCTACCACCTGAACATGGGTCAAATCAGAGCAATGAGAAGGAATTAAGATCCTTAACAGGTATCGCAGATTAGAAAGTGAAAATTAGACTGGGGGCATGGCCAGATCTGGTCAGCCAATTGGATATAGATTTCATTGACGCACCTGCATGAGTTAGATGGGAAGTGCTTCTGGCATACTTGACAGAGCTTCTGCTAGAGATCAAACCTGTGACAGGCCATTGCAGGAATTAACACAAGTGTTGTAGGTCATGCCAAAGGCCCCTCTCTGATCATTTCTGTACGGCAGTGATTTATTAAGTGTTTTACACTAAAACCAAACATTTCCACCAGCGTAGTTTATTCACTCTGTCAATAAACATTATTATTATTATTTGTTTATTTAACAGATGCCTTTATCCAAGGCGACTTACAGAGACTAGGGTGTGTGAACTATGCATCAGCTGCAGAGTCACTTACAACTACGTCTCACCCGAAACACGGAGCACAAGGTGGTTAAGTGACTTGCTCAGGGTCACGCAATGAGTCAGTGGCTTAGGTGGGATTTGAACCGGGGACCTCCTGGTTACAAGCCCTTTTCTTTAACCACTGGACCACACAGCCTCCTGTTTTCTTTGCAACCCTTATATAAAAAAGTAATTTATAAATCCATTTAATTGGCTGCTGATACCTTAGAATCCCTATTGGGTGACACATTTGCTACAGCGTAAACCATCTTCTGCAGAGTTGTATCTTTCCTCTTCAAAACATGTGTGGCTCTCAACCTTCCAGAGGAAGTCAACTCATGGAGAGGGTGAATGTGAAATTAGAGAAGGTTTAACAGGATGTGTTTTAAAATACACAACCAGGATATCACACGTTAAGTACATGCATAAGTAACATGTTTAAAAACAAACCCCATTACAGCACTGAGCTGTTTTAGTTTTTTGCAATATATTTCATTGGGAACGTCTCTGGTTCGATATTCTCAAAACCATATTCATCTGTAATCACTAGTTAATGAACTATACTTTCATACCAAACGTGATACATAAAGTTACTTATGTTGTCTATAACAGGAGGTATGTTTTACTTACCCTGTGACAATGTGCTATACCAAGAAAATGTAGCTAGAACCATTGCATTCTTTTGCATATAAGTTTTAGTAATGTCTTGTTTTATTTTTATTTTAGCCAGAACAGACAAATTAAGATTGCAATAGGACCCTGCTTGACCTTGGCAGTCACCTGGATGGAACTCACCTAAGCACTTACAGCCAGCTTGTGTCCAAAAGACTGCTAGCTCCAAGACATCTAGAAACAGTAACATGCACTAGAGCTGCTAGGCCCCCTTATATATTCTTGCTTACTGACTTGTATTAAATCATTGTAAATGTGTAACTGATGTCTATTGTGAGTTTTCTCTTCAATACCTCCAGTTTCCTTTCAAAATATACCTAGCTAATGTATAGCTACTTAGGACAGTATTATTTATCTATAAAAGTTTAATGGGCCAAAACCAAGAATTACAAAGTATATATATAGTTTCTTAATGAGAACAAACTAATTATACTTACATATTCTGTTTCCTGTTTGGATTCTGAAGAAAAGTTATGTGTGTCCATATGTATGATGGGTTCTGATGGATTTTCCACTTTCCATCTTTGGGTTTTTTTGGTCAGATCTTTCCTGATTAAGTCTATTTTGGTGGGATGGGCAAGTGCTTTTGATTCTGTCAACCTGTGTGTGCTGTGGACGCCTTGGATATCTGTGCTACTGGTATTCCTCTCTTCTGAATCACTGGCATTCCCTGTTGGGTAAACAAAAGTAACACTGTTACTGCAATTTACCAGTAATGATGGACTAAATCTAGCCACAACTGTATTTAAATTGTATTTAAATATAACAAAGATATATCAGAAAAACAAGCAAAATCACCATTTGACAAATGCATTTCATAACACCAAAAAGTTTCAAAACTAAGAAAAGTTACAAGTGTGTTTCAACATTTACATGTTGCAGTTATTATTTCACACCAGCAGTTGTTAGCCTTTTCAAAGTAAAACCCCTGTCCTGACAAGAACCGGAAATCTGTTAGCAAAGTCATCAATGCAAGAAATGTCAAAAATGTAAATCATTTATTTTGGTCTCAAACTTTTTCAACGTTTTAATGATCGCTCCTTTGGATATAATAGTTATGTTCATTTTACAATACGATGTATACATTTTCTTTGCAAAATTTAGTCACAAAAATAAATGCTAAAAGTATGGAGAATTTCATTTGTAGCCTGTATGTATCACTATAATTTATTGCATTAATAGTCACAAGATGGCAAAGATACAGGTAGCATACTGTATAATGACAGGTCAATCTAGCCCATTGGGGAGTAAGAATAGTGACTTCAGTGATTTCAGGAAAGGAGAGATTAATTGTGAGATGGCCCTTTATTTTCCAGTCCATACCTGGTTTAGTATCTATTCAGCATCGCTAGTTTATTAAGCTTGGTATTGATATGGCCTTAATCTCCTCAATTAATGACACCTACACTTGATTTCAGTTAAACCTGCCTGTATGAACTGCAGTACAATATCAGTTTACATTTGATATATATATATATGCAGTACACAGTATTATGTACTTTTAGTAGGTTGATACAAATACAGTATTCATAGTTTGATAATAGTTACAGATTCTTAAAACGTTGTTTTCACATAATTTCCATTTTTCATATAATACCTTAAGCAGGCTAACGTGTTTGTGCTCTAGATCTAGAAAGAGGAACCGCAACTCTTGGGGTAATGCTATTAAACACGAGCGTCAGTTTAAAAATATCCTCAACTTCCATAAAAAGTAAAAGAGTAAAGAAGTATGCTGAAATATCGTTTCAGATATGATATACAAACGTAAGCTAGACATTTTATAACTGTAGTGCATGTTATTAAATACACATTGGAGAACATCAGTGCAAGAAACACGCGTAACTTGGATATTACTAACTATTTTATTTGTATTGAAATCCAAAAGTACAACATGGAAAGGTGGCAGTATGCTGTACTGTTAAATAATGAACCAACAAACTAATACAAGTGTCTTAGTGCAAGGTGTACAACAGGAAGGAAATGCACCGCACAGTATGCAGCATGGGGACAGTTACAATTACAGACAGTTCAACAAATGAGAACCAAGAGCGTCAACTGCCCTCTGTCTTAATTTCTGTTTAACCAATTTAGCAATAACTACTATAATGCCACCACCTTATATGCACTCAAGGATTCAGAATGAAAAACATATATACCGGTATGTGTAGTTAGTTCCAATATGCATTACTTTATTAATTCAGAAAAAAAAAGTTTAAATAACTTCCATATCATTACCTTTGCATTAAGTACGCTTGTTTTACACGTTACAGTAAAAACATGTCAAATCCTGTGTTCTGGCACATGTATGCCAATCTAAAACTGGGTTAAGGTTGGAATTCATACGATGCATGACATGACTCCTATGAGTTTTGTTTTGTTTAAAATTAAAATAAGCAATACATTCATCATTGTATCCTTACCTGAACTGTGAGTCTCCATCAATATGTTACGGAGTTTATTTGACGTTTCGCTGGAGCATACCCCTCTGCCCTCCAGCAGAGCTTGCAGGATTTTTGTCTCACCCGGCTGGTGTTGACAAGTCAACCGGGAGCCGCACCTTTCTGTGTAAACCCCGCACGGCTTACCCTCTGTAAGTGCGCACGTCAAGCAACAACCACAACCTGGCTCCCGGACCTTCTCGGCACACTCTGTTGGCAGAGGCGTGCACTGTTCTAGCGCAAGGGCATCGCACGGTTCGCATCGGACCACCGGCCCCACAGCCTCAGCCAACCGGCTCAGCAGTGCCAGCACCGCCGTCAGACAGAACACACAAAGCCGAGACACCATGATGACAAACTGTGCTTTTGACTCTCAAAAGCAAAGCTGGGCTAGTTATCACAAAAAGCTCTTACAAGCATATACCAAAGACTTGACTTTCTCCATCTGTTCTTTCTTTTGCAAGAAGTTCACAATATATACAGCCGGGGAAAAAAGACTGAAAGACACACCCCTCAGCATGAATAATGCAAACGTAATTCACCGTGGAGTTAGGGATCATTTGCATCTTCCAATATTTTTTTAATCTGTACAAATGGGGAACATCTGACATTATTATAAGAGGTTTATATGACTAGATGTACAAAATATGTGTGCCTTATTCCTATAAAATGTGCAACCCGTGTGTTAACATATTTAATTTAATACGCCCACATTCGGCATATAAATATGAAAGTGACATGTGTTGATCATGTAGTGAACTGTATGGCCACACAAGTAAACGGTCTTATGAATCTGTAACTAACTTCAGCACTACAGTTCATTAACAAAACGTGTTCTTATGAGTTTGACACAACAAATAATTAAATTAAAGGATAAATCTCAGAACCCGGAACAATATAAACTTCAAATAAAAAGTAATACTGGTAGGGCACTTAAGGATTATGAATTAGATACACATGATAAATAACACTAAAAATGTCGAAATGCGTGGTGTAACAAATAAGACATTTGTATTACATTTGTATTACTTTTCGCCAAAGGAATGCTGCGGTAGATTCTCGTAAGATTAGCATTGAAAACTTAAATTAAACATTATAAGTAAGCTTATCTCTACAATATGAGGCAATGGAAAATACATTTAAAATGCTTTGTGATACAACACAAAGTAACATAAATGATTCTTAGACACTGCATTGACTAACTATCAAAAACAAATATTAAACAAATAATGCCATAACATATTCTCGACATATGTAGGCATACGATCTAATTAACAAAAAAAGTGTAGGTGATTTTTTTTTTTTTTTGTATAAAAATGTCCGAGAGGTGTCGCCATAACACATGAATAACAAATTAACAATTAACTGGTTTATTATGCATCTTCCAGGAACATGCACAATGGCTGTAGCAGAAGTCAATCTATAGAGGAACATGAATAAAAAATTAAACAGAATTGGTCGCGGTGGAGTTGGGGTGTGTGAGTCCGAGTGCGGGAGAGGGGAGGAGGAATTGATAGCCTGTCAGTGGCTGGCTCATTCACATGAACAGCACTGCAACTACTGACCCTTGGCAAAACAAAATACAGCCACCTTAGGAGAAGGTCAATTTTAAAGGGAAAAAACAAACAAAACTCTGCTATGGAATATGATATATAGACAAATACTATTTAAAACCGACAATTCCTGTGTATAACATTATTATTATTATTATTATTATTATTATTATTATTATTATTATTACACACATTTCTACAATGTTTTTATTGTACATGCAGTACTGATGTTCCCCTTACACAAAATCAGAATACCAATACCGATACATAAAAAACAGACTATTATTCCCTTTGTAAACATGTTCATTTTGTTGAGTTTGAAAGCTTGTGAAACATTTGTAGAAAATATAAGCCATAATATAAAGCAATATGTATACAAAGCAATATATATATTGTACACAAAAACTTATTCAAGAACAAGTTTACTGCACTGTGTTTACTTTTCTTTTTAAACAGCTGAAGAAGGGCTTTTGCCCGAAAAGTCCTGAAAATAAAATATTTTTAAATCTTTTAAACTTTTTGTGTACATTTAAAAAAAAAAAAAAACATTTCTTTCATATGCCTTCAATTTTGTACACTGCAGTTTATATATAATATATATAAACTGCAGTGTTTGGGCACCTGAGAGAAGACCCCTGCTTCATGGAGGCATTCAGGAAGAAACGATATGGAGTCTCCGGACAAATTGATTCACCTGATGGCCCAACAGCAGCTGCCTGCCCAAAAATCCTGAGATAGGCCCATATGCCTCCCAAGTTTTCTGGGACAGTGGGTTAGACGCCCTTATCGGCTGCCTCGAGGACCAAGGTTGGTGCCTTGCGTGTGGGAAGTTCGGGCACACTATGGTATGCTGCCCACCAGCATCGAGAGGAGGAGCTGCCTGCCCAACAACAAAAGAAGGGGAGGAGTTGCATTTCCTGGAGCAGCTGTCTGCCCCAGTGCCAAAGAGGCCAAAGAGGGAGCTGCTGCTGTATGCAGTGCCAAAGAGGGAGCTGCTGCCATCTCAAGTGCCTAAGGGGAAGAGCCGCTGTCGTCTCCAGTGCCAAAGAAGGAGGAGCCGCCGCCGTCTCCAGAGCTAGAAGGGGTAGGGCCTATGCTGTCTCCAGTGCAAAAGGCGGAGGAGCCATTACCATCTCCAGTGCCATAGGGGTATGGGCTATCGCCATCTCCAGCGCCAAAGGGGGAGCTTCTGTCACCTCCAGAGACAGCAGGGCAACCACGGGGCCAACTCCAGCAGCCGCTACACCTACGCTGGGAGCACAGCGAAAGCCAGCCACACGCCTGGAAGGACCAGCATCTGCATGTCCGTGTCCGGAGGGTTCCAGCATCTGTATTTCCAGATGTTCCAGCATCTGCATTTCCAGAGGATCCAGCGTCTGCATTTCCAGAGGATCCAGCGTCCGCATTTCCAGAGGATCCAGCGTCTGCATTTCCAGAGGATCCAGCGTCTGCTTTTCCAGAGGATCCAGCGTCTGCATTTCCAGAGGATCCAGCATCTGCATTTCCAGAGGATCCAGTGTCTGCATTTCCAGAGGATCCAGCGTCTGCATTTCCAGAGGATCCAGCGTCTGCATTTCCAGAGGATCCAGCGTCTGCATTTCCAGAGGATCTAGTGTCTGCATTTCCAGAGGATCCAGCGTCTGCATTTCCAGAGGATCCAGCGTCTGCATTTCCAGAGGATCCAGTGTCTGCATTTCCAGAGGATCCAGTGTCTGCATTTCCAGAGGATCCAGCATCTGCATGTCCAGAGGGTCCAGTGTCCACATGTCCAGAGGGTCCAACGCCGTATTCTGTGATCTGAGTGGGAGTCTAGGAATATATGGTATTAAAAGATCATTTAAATACGATGGTGCAAGGCCATTTAATGCCTTATAAGTTAAAAGTAACACCTTAAAATCTATCCTGAATCAGACTGGAAGCCAGTGCAGAAATGCTAGCACAAGAGTAATGTGAACTTGTCTCTTAGTCCACTTTAAAATTGTAGCTGCAGCATTTTGTATAAGTTGCAGTTGAGATATAACATGGCTAGGAGTACCAAAGAATAGGGCATTACAATAATCAATTCTAGAAGATACAAAAGCATGCATCGATCTCTCAGTATCTGAGTGGGAAATAATACTTCTCAATTTGGTGATATTTCTTAAATGATTTTAGTACTGTAAAAATCGTTTTATAGGTCGCATTGGCGTAAAAGTCATCCCCCCCCTTTTTGAGACTTCAATTTTAGGAAAACACTTTTTTAAAAAACAGTTTTATAAAAAACCTTTTTGTGATAAAAATACGTTTTTTTACAATTTATTTATCTCCTCAACACTGCTCAACACTGATAAATAAAGAAAGATACACAGGTTTTTCGAAATAACCCTTGTTTGCAACATTTTATTCCATTAATAATTTTACAGTGTTGTTTTTATTTTTAGTTAAACTACTATTTGTTTTTCAAAATTCAAAAAGTAATAATTAACAGAGCATAAAATCAAGTTATACATCACATCTGTATTAAACTACCTGTATTTTATTTTAGCTTATTAAGTACCCAAACAAGTTCAAGAACATATCTTCTTTGCTTTACTGAACATTTCTTTCCAAAACCATACTTAAACAATAGTTACTGCTGCATTGGCTTTAACAAATTTGTTGTATTAATTCAAATTTAAAAGAAAATTATTAAACAGTGCTGCTTCATCACTTAAAAAGCAAAAAATAAACAATTAACTATGCAGTGCACCATCTAATAACCAGTAAATAAAACATTTTAATTTTGCATGCGGTGCAGTACAATTGCTTTCAATTTCCAGCTGTACAAATACATTCGTTTTTTTGTTGTTGTAATCAGAACCATTACCATACACATACTTTACAAGTGCAGCACTGCGTTGCACGCCAGACGCCCGGTAAGACCGCACTGCTTGCCCCTCCATTACCAGACTGAAGCAGGTTCTTCCTGGGCCGGGAAGTGTTTGAGCGCGGGGCAGTGTCGTGTTGGGTCTCGCAGTACCGCTGAGTGGGACTATTTGTGTGCTACGTTGAACTTGCTGGGGGACCGGGACTATGACTGCATGTAAATGGTGTATTTCTGTGTGTTGCTGTACAGGTGTGTGTGTGCTGTCCTGTCTTCCCCGCCGTTTGTGTGTGTCACCCTGCGTGAGTCTGTGGGTGGGAAGTGCGTTTCGTGTCTAGGCGGTGCTGGCATGCTGCCTAGGGTGTCACGTGCACAGTGCAGCTGTATGAGAGAGGTGTCTGTTTGGCTGCACTGTGATTTGTGTTCGGTTCTGCCAGGTTCGGTCAGCTGCTTGCACGGGACAGAGGGTTTCAGTGATTGGTCAGTGTTTATGTAAATGTACCCTTGTGTTAGCTAATAGGGCTCGGGGGGGGGTAGTGTGGGGGTGAAGGGATCTCTATTTAGGAGCTGCCTGTCAGCAACTCTGGGTTGTGTTGTATGTTGTGTGGTTGGCACTGCCTAACTGAGCTACTTATCCTGTTGGTAAAAAGAGTCCCAGCAGCTCGCCAAACAATACCTGCCACTTCCCCACCACAAGACGTGGGCCCCAGCGACCCCGTGCGGGGTCCCAGCAGCTCGCCAAACAATACCTGCCACTTCTCCAGCGACCCCGTGCAGGGTTCCAGCAGCTCAGGAAACATCACCTGCCAGCCTTCCCACCACGCCAGACGGGCCCCAGCGACCCGCGGGGTCCCAGCAGCTCGCCAAACAATACCTGCCACTTCCCCACTGCGCGCACGGGCCTCAGCGACCCCATGCAGGGTCCCAGCAGTTCGCCAAACAATACCTGCCACTTTCCCACTGCATGTCCCTTTGCCTGCTGTTCCTGTTTAAATATAAATTGCAGTTTTAACTGCTTTGAGCTGCATCTTGTGTTGCCTTTTCTTATTCCGCTGCGGACCAGATACACGTCCGTTACACTGGTGTCAGAACTAAGTGGGATATAAAATCTGCATTTTGTGCAAATGATGCAGTACACTACTCCTTTAGAAGTATTTGTAAAGGGCTGGTGGATGTGGCGTGATGATTTTGGGCCTCTGATCTCAGTTTGGGAGTTAATATATTTGCATGTCGTACATCGTGGTCTGTTGCATGGGACATGTGTCTCTTCTATAGGACATTAGTGGAAGATTTTTAAAAATAGGTGCCGTAGATGGATCTTGCTGTAGAATTTTTAAATTTCTTTGCCCAATTTTCTGTACTTCTCTGTTGGTGGGATTGTAAGTGAGGACTACAGGAATTCTGTTCACTGAGTGTTTTTTAGTGGTATGTTAAACGTGCTTTTTGTCTAAACACGAAACACAGGATTTAGCACTGTTGATGATCTTGTCTGGAAAACCATAATTTGCAAAAAATCCACACATTTCCTCAATTTTAATGAAAAAGTCTTGATCATCACTGCAAATACGTCTGAGTCTTAAAAGTTGGGAATAGGGAATTGGCAAGCCTTTGGGTGTGAGGAGTCATATTGTAGATATGAATGAGAGTCAGTAGGTTTGTAGTGAATAGTGGTGTTGATAGTGGATCAATGAGATCAGGAGCCCAGAGAGGCGACAAAAGTCACTCTGGGCTTAGGGGGTAATAAGACGGTTAACGGGCTCCCACCTCACAGAAGCTCAGGGGTCACAATGGGGTTAAACAGGCACCCCCTTACAGAAGCCCAGGGGTCACTAATTGAAAGCCCAGGAACATCCTAGGAAATGGAGGAGGTGACCCAACCCCTGTGCAACAGTTCAGCAGCTGTGAGTTGGTTCCCTCGACCCAGGCTCCTAGATACCTGACGTTTAGGTCTGGACCTCTGGTCGCTGGTCCGGACTCACAGCTCTCTGCACCACCAGGCACAGTTGCCTGGTCTCCTGATACTCTCCCCCTAGTTGACCAGACATCGCTGCTCAGTCAGCGGGGCTCGCACCTCTGCCTGCTGCTGTACCCACCCGGTTGTCATCCTGCTCTCCCGACGAACCATTCACATCGTCTTTGGTCCCCTGTCACCGGGTCTTGGTCTCCTGGTAGAGGTGCATCCCCTGAATCCCTTAAGTCCCCTGCCAAGGGAATACCGCTACTGCAGCGACACACCAATGTTAGCCTATGGGGCCTTTCTGTGGCAGCCCCTGTAGGCTCTGTCAGAGTCCTGCGCAGGTACAATTTTTACAACCTGCTTCCGACCCAGACCCACTACTACAGGACCCGATCTGAACCCACAACCCGCTCCTGCGCTTTCTTCTTACCCTCGACCCGACCCGCTTTGATAAGACCTGCAACCCGACGTGAACCTGCAAGTGTTTGTCCTTTAACTGCATGCTCCAGCTGGCTGTCTCACACTCTCACACAGATATCTCTACCATTCACCACAGATTGCGTTTATACAATAGGCTATACAGCGTGGTAGCTTTCTCTAATGGTCTGCATATATTCTAATATTGTAACATATTAACTATGGGTCATTCCACACCAACTCAACCAGAAAGGGGGCATTTTGTTGCCCGAACGTCTCAGATTTTGCTAGAAAAATTCACCTGGGGGTTTTCGGGCCCGCTGAGTTCAGAAATTCTAATTATATTTCTTTTTTTAATTTCCCCTTCGAGCTGTGACCTGGCAAAGGTCAACCTAAAGTGAAAAAGTGACCCTGACCAGAAAAATCACCCTGGGCTCAACTTAGACGCTACCATCATGTGTAGCACCTTGTTCGACTCGTAATGAATAAGGCTTTCAGGAAAAAAATACCAGGAGCACCTAACTCACTTTTGGCAAGTTACCAGACGTGGGGTAAGTGACGAGTTTTATTCCACATAGTCCTGCGGATGAGATGTTAAATCAATGTCCTATTGTAAGTGACTGCATATAATGCACAGTTCACAGCCTACCTCTGTTATTATTATTAGAACTGATCTATCTAACTATCTATCTACCTATCTATCTACTGATCTACTTTACATGTTTTGTGTGTTTGTAAAATCATCAAATTTTATAAACATTTGCTATGTTTATAACAAAAATAGATTGCTTTGATTGTTTCAGATGTCACTTATCATAAATAATATAAATTAAATGTTCATCACATTAAAAAGAGTGTTTACAACAACTTTGAAAGATTTTAGAATGATATTATTGAATTCCAATTTGACTTACCTAATCGTGGCTACCTGGTTATACAACAGGTGTAAATAGATAGTTCTACTTGTCATCCTTCTTTTTTTCTGTCCCTGTGGATGGTTAAATGTAATTATTTGTTAAATGATTCCCTTTAGATACCCTCGTTGCACAAAATAGATTTGTTAACGTGCTGTGTGAAAGATGTGCCAATAAGCTACCGCCACTAATTCCACTGAAGTTTATTTTTTTAAACTATGTTCTTTTAATAAGTGTTTCATTCAGTTACCCTTCCTTACTCGGAAACACAATTATCAGTATCAATGGTTTCACTGTAAAATGAACTTTAAAATATGTCTTAGCTCCAAATCAATTCAGTTTTCAAACAGAGGTTATAACTACTATCATTTTAATAAGTGTACCCTTCTATTAAATACTTTTCATCACTGGGATTTGATGCTATGATTTTAAGGACCGTAAGATAAGTTTTTATTGATTGAGCTACACAGAGAGTTCAGCTTGGGCTGAGATTTCAGTGATTATCAGTCTGAGTCTGGAGATGTGTTATCTTGACTATATTATAATTTATATTTATATAACAAAATGTACAATATAAATAGATTAACCTGTTTTGAGATTATTCAGATGGCTGTTGTGAACCTGAGAATGTATTTTTGACAACCTTAGGGAAGTGCTGATGTAGCTCTGTGCCCTTTTTCTGATTGGCTTTTTCTCTGTGATACAGAGTTTCATTGGCCCATGACATCAAACATCTAGAAAAAGAACACTCTACTTGGGGTGCCAAGTGTTATTGTAAACATATCCATTGTTTACCTTTTGTTTCCCGCAGGTTAAACCTATTCATCTTCTTCTGATATCTATCTTCAGGTCTACATCAGAAACTTCTAGGAAATGGCAAGTCTCCATCCTTTTCACACAGTGCTTTCCATTGTACTGTTAACAAGTTTACATTTTATGAAGTGTCACTGACGCAAATGTGCAAGTTGTTTTTACAGGGAGAACAATACACATCCAATTGTTTTTAACCCATAATGTTTTAAAAAAAAAAATTGTTATTGTCATTTCAAAGAATAGCCCAAGTTTTGCAAATATACAAGTTGACTGGTGAAACTTACCATATTGTACTACCCTTGTGCTATATACTGTGCTAGCCTTGATTTATTTGAGCAATTGAGTTCTCAGTGTTTTTTTAGCTTGTGTTAAAGAGTAAGTAGCGGGGTTATGAAACAAATGTGTTACATGTCCCCACGTATTGCTACAACTGTTTAAATAAAGTAGCTGTAATTTTTCTTTTCATTGTTAACATCCTTACAACTTTTTTACACTTATAACTTTAAAGTCTGTTTCAAACCTCTTTTCAAAATGGCCGCTCTAGTGTACTGATAGTGTAAGGATTATTGTCCACATTGTCAAACAGGTAACACAACAATAACGATCCATGATGTGGTACGGAACAGAAAAGCCAGAGCACTTGTTGTTATGCTTTTTTTCTTTTATTGCTCTTCCTGCAATGATTTAGAGGACAAATCTCAAAACCCACGCTATATTTTTCGGAACCCCGCTACTTACGCTTGAATGTTTTTTATCTTTAAAAAAAAACAAACAATAACAACAAAATATTGTAACGACCCTGGCAATGGCATCATACTGGACACTGTTTGTCTTGTTTGCTGATTTTTATGTCTTGTTTGGTGTTATGAGGGTGTGTGTGCGCATGGGTATGGTGTGTGTGTGTGTGTGTGTGTGTGTGTGTGTGTATGGGGGCGTGGGGCCTTCCCCGAGGCTATAAGTAGTTGGGGGGATAAGCCTCGAAGAGGAGAAAGTGCGCACACTTCGAAGTGAGTGGTTGCTGTGAGATGGTGAGGGACAGCGAGAGAGGCACAAGAGAAGGTGTTTAGCTGTGAAGCAGAGAAAGAACCCACAGCGAGTCTGAAGAGCAGAGAACGAGAGTGTATGAGAAGAAAGGAGAGTGAATGTGAGGGAAAGAGGATAGCAGGAGCGAGGGAGAGTGAGAAAATGACCAAGAAGTGAGGGAGTAAGGAACTTTTTATTAATTTGGCTTGAACCCCAGCCCCAAAAGGGATTCGCTGTTCTATCAGTTTGTGAGAAAATAAACTGGTCAATTTGGAATCCCATCTGGTCTCCCCGAGTCTTACTTCACTGAATGACACGAAGATCATTACAATATTATATAGCCAACCTGTGGTAGATTTAAAATTTCTGTATATATAGGCAATATGCAGCAACAAAGAAATAATATTTTGTTATCATGTTATGAAGAATAGCTTAGGTCTTGTTGTGCCCCAGTCTACTGTTCTCAAAAATGCCCTTCAAAGAAGTCTATGATACTCAACTCTGCTCATTTTCTATAGGGACTTACATCACACTGCATGCAAGGGATTATAGGATACAAAAAGAGCTCCACATAATTGTTTTTGCTGATTTTATCAATGTTTAAAAATGTTTAAGAAAAAAATTAAAACTTGGAAGTTTGTTTTACGATTGCTCAGGGTGTCTTGACGAAATCTATAATCCTTATTAATGATGACATAATGTTATTGATACCATTTTTTTCTAAGAGATAGCACATGTGCAGAAAGCAAAGATTAGAGCTTTGCACAGTACAGAGAAGACAGGCACAGTTTGTATATATTTTTTCATTTAGATAGTTGGCTGCTGTAAGTTCTCTGTAAATAAAATTAATAATTTAACTTAATTTAAGAATATTGTACTGTATAATAAAGTGGATTATGACTATTGGAATCAATGAAACTAATTATGTCATGTATTTTACATAATATTTAATTACAGTAATATTACAAAAATATAGCAACTGCAGCAGCCTACTGTAGATAAAGTACATTTGCATCTATACAGCAACATATTATACTTCCCATACTACTACAGTAAATAAAGTATTTTGCTAAAGTATGTCAATAATGTGGCAGGGTAGTTGGAATCCCTGCACTAAAAAGTTCACCTTCCACCAGCAGAGGCAACAGGAGGAAACTGTCCACCCAGCAGGCTCTGGCAATTACGGTTAATATTCCATAGGAGTCGGCCTGTGAGGAGACTGGAGGAGGGGAACGAGGTACACCTGGTACACCTGGCGTCTGCTTGCCAGCTGCGCTGCTTTGGTCAATCAATTAGCATCAGGACTAGTGAAAATAAATACCAAAGACCATGGAGTTTTACAACGCAAACAAAATATGGAGTTGATGTTTTGGATCAGATGGCACGGAAGTATTCCGTGGAAGCTGGCTCCCGACGATGGCCTGTTCAGATGTTTTACAATGTATTGGAACTAGCAGCCATCAACTCCTGGGTACTTGTGGCGGAGTGTCCCGCCCCTATGTATTTATTTATTATTATTTGTATTTGTTTGCGGCGCGGATAAAAGCGCTGCGTCTTTTGTTATTATTTGTTTTGTATATTTAAAACCTGTGAGGATGCGTGGCTGATCAACTACTGATTATTTAACAAGCTGACAGTCACGCATCCTTACCAAACGCGTGCAGACTGTGGCCGAGGGGTAATAAGATAATTAACAGCTAGTTAACCCTTCGACCAGAGTATAAGAACCTGCAGCTGTCCGTGCCGCAGGGTTGGGTGTATAGAGGAGGTACAGGGAGAAAGAGCGGAGACAGAGTTTAAAAATAACAATTGCTAAAACGTACTGGATTAGCCAGCACGACACTTACTTGTTTGTTTGTCTGTCTGGTTTGTTTGGCCCTTGTGCCTTTTTGTTTTGTATTATTATTTATTAAAAACGCTCACCGCAGTAGTGTTCAGCTTCACCCGCCCATCCATTGTTGTTTTGGTTCAGTTACTTCCTGGTCCGTGACGTCACCACACCTCACCACTGCAAGCCATCCTGCCACAGTACTATACAAAGAATGCATGGAGAAGAATTTACCAAGGAGAGAATATATTTTACAGTTAGCACAGGAACTTCACAAGAAGCATTTGGAACAGAGGGAGACTGCCAAGCGTGTACCCACAGCTGAAGCTGGCAACCCCGCTGAGAGCCACATTGTGAACAGCCTTAGACTCAAGGTACAGGAATACCCTTTTGCCAAAAAAAAGAAAAATAAATTAGACTTGTTTTATAACTTCTTGTGCTGTGCGCTTCTGTGAAATGTTTTCTTCTAAGTTTATTTATCTACATTGTTCAGTTGCCTTTGCTCATCTGATAATAAACTGATTGCTGTTGAAAAGTTAAAAATGTATTGCTATCGTTTCATTTTTATAAATATGTATGTTGTAAACCGATGTTTGTTCAGATGTTTATTTATTTACATTTTCTTGTTTTGATTTGTAAAATAAATGTTCATATATACAGTACTGTGCAAAAGTTTTAGGCAGGTGTGAAAAAATGCTGTAAAGTAAGAATACTTTCAAAAATAGACATGTTAATAGATTATATTTATCAATTAACTAAATGAAAAGTGAGCGAACAGAAGAAAAATCTAAATCAAATCCATATTTGGTGTGACCACCCTTTGCCTTCAAAACAGCATCAAGCATCAATTCTTCTAGGTACACTTGCGCACAGTTTTTGAAGGAACTCGGCAGGTAGGTTGGCCCAAACATCTTGAAGAACTAACCACAGTTCTTCTGTGGATTTAGGCAGCCTCAGTTGCTTCTCTCTCTTCATGTAATCCCAGACAGACTCGATGATGTTGAGATCAGGGCTCTGTGGGGCCATACCATCACTTCCAGGACTCCTTGTTCTTCTTTACGCTGAAGATAGTTCTTAATGACTTTCGCTGTATGTTTTGGGGTTGTTGTCATGCTCCAGAATAAATTTAGGGCCAATCAGATGCCTCCCTGATGGTATTGCATGATGGATAAGTATCTGCCTGTACTTCTCAGCATTGAGGAGACCATTAATTCTGACCAAATCCCCAACTCCATTTGCAGAAATGCAGCCCCAAACTTGCAAGGAACCTCCACCATGCTTCACTGTTGCCTGCAGACACTCATTTGTGTACACTCTCCAGCCCTTCGGCGAACAAACTGCCTTCTGCTACAGCCAAATATTTCAAATTTTGACTCATCAGTCTTGAGCACCTGCTGCCATTTTTTCTGCACCCCAGTTCCTGTGTTTTCGTGCATAGTTGAGTCGCTTGGCCTTGTTTCCACGTCGGAGGTATGGCTTTTTGGCCGCAAGTCTTCCATGAAGGCCACTTCTGACCAGACTTCTCCGGACAGTAGATGGGTGTACCAGGGTCCCACTGTTTTCTGCCAGTTCTGAGCTGATGGCACTGCTGGACATCTTCCGATTCTGAAGGGAAGTAAGCATGATGTGTCTTTCATCTGCTGCAGTAAGTTTCCTTGGCCGACCACTGCGTCTAAGGTCCTAGCGTTGCCCGTTTCTTTGTGCTTCTTCAAAAGAGCTTGGACAGCACATCTGGAAACCCCTGTCTGCCTTGAAATTTCTGCCTGGGAGAGACCTTGCTGATGCAGTATAACTACCTTGTGTCTTGTTGCTGTGCTCAGTCTTGCCATGGTATATGACTTTTGACAGTAAACAGTCTTCAGCAACCTCACCTTGTTAGCTGAGTTTGGCTGTTCCTCACCCAGTTTTATTCCTCCTTGTGGCAAAGTGCCCCCCCTGTGTGTATTTTGTGTTACGTGTTGTGTGTAAATGTTGGTGTATAGTCATCGGTACACGGGATATAAACGGGTCTGTGTTTCACTTGTGATTTAAAAATGTAGATTTATATTTAGGCACGGAGGGCACAAATCACTTCACGTGCTAGTTAAATTGTAATGTGTGGTCACGGGAGTGCACTTAATTAATTCACGTGCAGTTGTACCGAGATTCCAATTGAATGATTGACTAGCAATCGAGTTTCGGTACAACTGCATAAAAACAGCATGTTTTCACTCACTTGGGGTTGGGTGTTCGAGAGTGGAGAACGGGAGAGAGAGAAGGAGAGTGAAATATTTACAAACAATTGCTATCGCGTGCTGATAGCTCCAGCACGATACTTGTTTGTTTGTTTACTCACCGTGTTTGTGTGTCTGTCCGTCCACCGTTTGTTTAGTGTTAGTTCGTTTTGTTTATGTCTGTTTATTTTGGCGAAAGTGCCGTGTCCTGTGTTTTTGTGTTTATACCTTTTTATTTTCTGTCTGTTTGTTTATTAAACGCTGAGCGAAAGCATTCGCTCAGCTTCACCAAACTCCTCTCTGTCGTTTCGTTCCTGCTTCTGCCGTGACGTCACCGCCCAGTCATCCTGTCACACGTGGTGTCAGAACCGGGAAAACAGCACCTCCAGGACTCAGGCCAGAGCGGGAACCGCAGTTTTTTTTTTGAAAAAGAGGAGGAAGAAGGATGGGAAGAAAGAGGAGGATGAGAAGGCAGCAGTCCCAACATCAGCCGGAGGAACAGCAGCCGGGTGTTACTGCTGCGCTAAGCCTGGGCATTCCAGCACCAACTGCCCCTGGTACCCCCTCGGACAGCTACCCCAGCTATGCCCCATCTGCGGAGGTAAGCACTCACGTGGCCCGCTGCCCTGTCCAGGAGAGGGAGGAGCAGGGGTCGCTTCAGTCTCCACCACCAGCAGGGGAGGTAGACTGCTGCTCCCACTGCCCCAACAACAGCGGCAACAACAGCAACCACAGCAGCTGAACAAGAGGTGGTGGTCCCGGGTGCCAACTAAGTTTGGACCCCGGACTGGGCAGCTGAACAGGAGCAGTGGAGGAAGGAGGGGCTCCCATGTGCGGCGCCTGTCTCGAGTTTGGGCACGTCAGGGAGGACTGCCCTTCACGGGGATCCCCAGTTTGAAGAGGCGTGGAACCGGGTCGAGTGGGGGATGCTGCAGAGTGGTTCTGGGCAGTGGACCAGACCCGGCCATCTCCAGCACCCAAGAGGGAGGAGCCCGAATGTCCCTCGCCTGAGTGGGAGGAGCCCGAGCGTCCCTACGCCTGAGTGGGAGGAGCCCGAGCGTCCTACGCCTGAATGGGAGGAGCCCGAACGTCCTATGCCTGAATGGGAGGAGTCGGTGCGTCCACAGCCCAAGAGGGAGGAGTCGGTGCGTCCACAGCCCAAGAGGGAGGAGTCGGTGTGTCCACAGCCCAAGAGGGAGGAGTCGGTGCATCCACGGCCAAAAAAAGGGAAGGTAGAGCGTCCACAGCCCCAGTCTCCACCAGCAGAGGGTGAATTCCTGCTGGTCCCGCCTCCGCCACTTCCACCGCCAGGAGCAGAGCAGCAGGAGCTGTCTCTGCCTCCGCCACCTCCACCGCCAGGAGCAGAGCAGCAGGAGCTGCCTCTGCCTCCTCCACCAGCAGAGGGTGCATGCCTGCTGGGTCCCTGTCCACCAGCAGAGGGTGAATGCCTGCTGGGTCCCTGTCCACCAGCAGAGGGTGAATGCCTGCTGGGTCCCTGTCCACCAGCAGATGGTGAACGCCTGCTGGTCTCCCCTTCCGAGGCAGAGCCGCACCAGTCCCCTGCAAGAGAGGGAGGGCCGCACCAGTCCCCTGAAACAAGGGTAGACTACACGCTGCTCCCACCTCCGCCGCCAGGAGACTACACGCCGCTCCCACCTCCACTGGCAGGAGCAGAGCAGCAGGAGCTGCCTCTGCCTCCGCCACTTCCATCGGCAGGAGCAGAGCAGCAGGAGCTGCCTCTGCCTCCGCCACCTCCATCGGCAGGAGCAGAGCAGCAGGAGCTGCCTCTGCCTCCGCCACCTCCATCGGCAGGAGCAGAGCAGCAGGAGCTGCCTCTGCCTCCGCCAACCCCACCAGCAGAGGATGAATGCCTGCTGGTATCACTTCCCCACCAGCAGAGGATGAATGCCTGCTGGTATCACTTCCCCACCAGCAGAGGAGGAATGCCTGCTGGTATTACTTCCCCACCAGCAGAGGAGGAATGCCTGCTGGTAACACTTCCCCACCAGCAGAGGATGAATGCCTGCTGGTATCACTTCCCCACCAGCAGAGGAGGAATGCCTGCTGGTATCACTTTCCCCACCAGCAGAGGAGGAATGCCTGCTGGTAACACTTCCCAACCAGCAGAGGATGAATGCCTGCTGGTAACACTTCCCAACCAGCAGAGGATGAATGCCTGCTGGTATCACTTCCCCACCGTCACGAGGAGAGGAGCAGGAGCTGCCTCTCCCTTCACCAGAAGGACCAGGACTAGATGCTGGCGGTCCTCAGCAGCCCTTGCATAGGCTGCTGAGGGAAGCACGGGAAGAACCGCCCGGCCGCAGAGGCCGAGAAGAGGGCCAACACCTGCACCCCAGCTAGTCCTGACTCCCTGCCTCGCTTAGCCCAAGGATGCCTGCCCGCTTCGCCCAAGGATGCCTGCCCCGCTTAGCCCAAGGATGCCTGCCTCGCTTGCCCAAGGATGCCTGCCTCGCTTCGCCCAAGGATGCCTGCCTCGCTTCGCCCAAGGATGCCTGCCTCGCTTCGCCCAAGGATGCCTGCCTCGCTTCGCCCAAGGATGCTTGCCTTGCATCGCCTGGGGTTGCCAGCCGCTCCGCATCGCCTGGGGTTGCCAGCCGCTCCGCGCTCGCCTGGGGTTGCCAGCCGCTCCGCATCGCCTGGGGTTGCCAGCCGCTCCGCATCGCCTGGGGTTGCCAGCCGCTCCGCATCGCCTGGGGTTGCCAGCCGCTCCGCGCTCGCCTGGGGTTGCCTTTTGCTCCACACAGGGGTACAGGGTGCGAGGGAGAAGTGGAGCTCCGCTGCCGCCTCTATGGCCAGGGGCTCCCCTCCCGAGTTCGCCTCCCGAGGGTCGCTGCTGCTGCCGTCGCCTCCCGAGGGTCCGCTGCTGCTGCCATCGCCTCCCGAGGGTCCGCTGCTGCTGCCATCGCCTCCCGAGGGTCCGCTGCTGCTGCCGTCGCCTCCCGAGGGTCGCTGCCGTCGCCTGGGGTCGCCAGGGATCCTGCTTAGCCTGGGGTCGCTACACTATGGCCAGAACCCCATGAAGGGAGCTGTCGGCCATGAAGAAAGGGGAGGTCAGGAGACCAGCTCCCCAGCCGCATTTCCGTGGCAGGAAACACGGTGGCCAGAGCCCCACGGAGGGAGCTAGCGGCCACGAAGGAGGGGGAGGTCAGGAGACCAGCTCCCCGCAGCAGTTTCGCTGCGGAAGTGGGTGGCGGCCCACGGAGGGAACTGCCGGCCATGAAGAAGGGGGAGGTCAGGAGACCAGCTTCCCCGCAGCAGTTTCGCTGCGGAGATTGTGTGGTCGGAGCCCCACGGAGGGGAACTGCCGGCAATGAAGAAGGGGGAGGTCAGGAGACCAGCTCCCCAGCTGCACTTTCGCGGCAGGAGATAGTGTGGCTGAAGCCCGGAAGTGGGAGCTGCCAGCCACGAAGAATTGGGGGTGCCAGACATTTCACCATGGCCACCCCAGAAACAACTTGCTTCCCCTCTTCCGGGACTTTGGGACTGAGGGGAGGTGGCCATTGAGGCCATGTGTGCTTTGCACAAGGGGGTATATGTGGCAAAGTGCCCCCTGTGTGTATTTTGTGTTACGTGTTGTGTGTAAATGTTGGTGTATAGTCATCGGTACACGGGATATAAACGGGTCTGTGTTTCACTTGTGATTTAAAAATGTAGATTTATATTTAGGCACGGAGGGCACAAATCACTTCACGTGCTAGTTAAAATGTAATGTGTGGTCACGGGAGTGCACTTAATTAATTCACGTGCAGTTGTACCGAGATTCCAATTGAATGATTGACTAGCAATCGAGTCTCGGTACAACTGCATAAAAACAGCATGTTTTCACTCACTCGGGTTGGGTGTTCGAGAGTGGAGAACGGGAGAGAGAGAAGGAGAGTGAAATATTTACAAACAATTGCTATCGCGTGCTGATAGCTCCAGCACGATACTTGTTTGTTTGTTTACTCACCGTGTTTGTGTGTCTGTCCGTCCACCGTTTGTTTAGTGTTAGTTCGTTTTGTTTATGTCTGTTTATTTTGGCGAAAGTGCCGTGTCCTGTGTTTTTGTGTTTATACCTTTTTATTTTCTGTCTGTTTGTTTATTAAACGCTGAGCGAAAGCATTCGCTCAGCTTCACCAAACTCCTCTCTGTCGTTTTGTTCCTGCTTCTGCCGTGACGTCACCGCCCAGTCATCCTGTCACACTCCTACACAGCTGTTTCTGTTTCAGTTAATTATTGTGTTTCAACCTACATATTGAATTGATGATCATTAGCACCTGTTTGGTATAATTGTTTAATCATACACCTGACTATATGCCTACAAAATCCCTGACTTTGTGCAAGTGTACCTAGAAGAATTGATGCTGTTTTGAAGGCAAAGGGTTGTCACACCAAATATGGATTTGATTTAGATTTTTCTTCTGTTCACTCACTTTGCATTTAGTTAATTGATAAATATAATCTATTAACATGTCTATTTTTGAAAGCATTCTTACTTTACAGCATTTTTTCACACCTGCCTAAAACTTTTGCACAGTACTGTATATATATATATATATATATATATATATATATATATATATATATATATATATATATATATATATATATATATATATATACTACTTCGGTTTAAAATGTAGTTACAGATACGAGCGCTTCTTCTTGGGACCTGTAAATACACTGTTTAATTAGTTGTCTGGATTATTTTTGTGAACCAGTTTTTTGTGTTAATCAATTTAAGTTACCCCTTCATTTGAACTTGCACTCTCCGTGTGTTATTTCAAGGCCTTCCACAAGCTCCCAAACAAGTACTGCAATTACAAAATACAGTTTTGCAAAGCATGAGAAAGCTGTGAACAACTGTGCATGTGCAAATAAAGGACTGTGTTCAGAAAAGTTTATTATGTTGTGCCATCATTCACCAGGTAATATATGTCATCACTGGACCCTGGACAACAGTGAAACAGAAGTAGTTGAGTATCTTAGTATAATAGAATATCTTTGCTTCAATCTTTCAGAGTTCCAAAATGGATTTGGGTGTAGCACCTAATTAACACTACCTTACAACAAGTATTTGGTGGGGGGCAAACTTTGCTTGATAATATATTTGTATCCTTGAATAGATAACTATCCCACATTCTTGTTTTATGAGAACCTACAAATGCAGTAGTTACTCAAATGTTATACATTCACTTACAGTGCAAAATATCTGGGTAGGACATTTGTTCTTCGTTTAATCACATCAAAATGGATTTCTGTCATGGTAACTGCTGAGACTGGTACAGCATTCAATGTGAAGATGATTATCTAAAAGAGACAAATGTCTATTATTTTGAGTGAGCAGGGGATCCAAGTGGGTTAAAATGGACAACACATGCCCCAGCCCCTATTCATTCTTTGTTCTCAGTGCTTAGTGTATTGTGCATGCTTGACTCATTTCTAGGAATTCCCTTGTACATTTTTCTTGGAAATGTATACTAATGATGAATAGGTGGGAACTGGCAAGTTATCACCAAATGTGTCTTCTTCAACTTGAAGAAAAAGAACAAGAATGTGTAATTATGTTGGAACCATTTTCACTTAATGAAAACACATTGGGGTCTATTTTAACAAATATAAACAGAAGCATATATATATATATATATATATATATATATATATATATATATATATATATATATATATATATATATATATCACCTCCAAAATTATTGATACATCTTGATAAAGATGAGCAAAAAAGACTGTACAAAATAAATAATACCAGTACTGAGCTATATTGTAATTTTTCAACATATATTTTTGACTTTATTAATGATTCAATGGAATCAACCAAAATTACACATTTTTCAAATTTATTTCCAAAAAAAAAAAAAGAAGTGTCACAATTATTGGCACCCTTGTTTTCAGTACTTTGTGCACCCTCCACTTGCAAGGATAGCGGCACTGAGTCTTTTTCTATAAGAACATAAGAACATAAGAAAGTTTACAAACGAGAGGAGGCCATTCAGCCTATCTTGCTCATTTGGTTGTTAGTAGCTTATTGATCCCAGAATCTCATCAAGCAGCTTCTTGAAGGATCCCAGGGTGTCAGCTTCAACAACATTACTGGGGAGTTGGTTCCAGACCCTCATAATTCTCTGTGTAAAAAAGTGCCTCCTATTTTCTGTTCTGAATGCCCCTTTATCTAATCTCCATTTGTGACCCCTGGTCCTTGTTTCTTTTTTCAGGTCAAAGAAGTCCCCTGGGTCGACACTGTCTATACCTTTTAGGATTTTGAATGTTTGAATCAGATCACCACATAGTCTTCTTTGTTCAAGACTGAATAGATTCAATTCTTTTAGCCTGTCTGCATACGACAGCCTTTTAAACCCGGGATAATTCTGGTTGCTCTTCTTTGCACTCTTTCTAGAGCAGCAATATCCTTTTTGTAACAAGGTGACCAGAACTGAACACAATATTCTAGGTGAGGTCTTACTAATGCATTGTAAAGTTTTAACATTACTTCCCTTGATTTAAATTCAACACTTCTCACAATATATCCAAGCATCTTGTTGGCCTTTTTTATAGCTTCCCCACATTGTCTAGATGAAGACATTTCTGAGTCAACATAAACTCCTAGGTCTTTTTCATAGTTCCCTTCTTCAATTTCAGTATCTCCCATATGATATTTATAATGCACATTTTTATTGCCTGCATGCAATACTTTACACTTTTCTCTATTAAATTTCATTTGCCATGTGTCTGCCCGGTTCTGAATGCTGTCAAGATCATTTTGAATGACCTTTGCTGCTGCAACAGTGTTTGCCACTCCTCCTATTTTTGTGTCTGCAAATTTAACGAGTTTGCTTACTATACCAGAATCTAAATCATTAATGTAGATTAGGAATAGCAGAGAACCTAATACTGATACCTGTGGTACACCACTGGTTACCTCGCTCCATTTTGAGGTTTCTCCTCTAATCAGTACTTTCTGTTTTCTACATGTTAACCACTCCCTAATCCATGTGCATGCATTTCCTTGAATCCCTACTGCGTTCAGTTTGAGAATTAATCTTTTATGCGGGACTTTGTCAAAAGCTTTCTGGAAATCTAAATAAACCATGTTGTATGCTTTGCAATTATCCATTTTCAATGTTGCAACCTCAAAAAAGTCAAGTAGGTTAGTTAGACACGATCTCCCTTTCCTAAAACCATGCTGACTGTCTCCCAGGATATTGTTACCATATAGGTAATTTTCCATTTTGGTTCTTATTATAGTTTCCATAGATTTACATATAATAGAAGCCAGGCTTATTGGTCTGTAGTTACCTGGTTCGGTTTTGTCTCCCTTTTTGTGGATCGGTATTACGTTTGCTATTTTCCAGTCTGTCGGTACAACCCCTGTGTCAAGAGACTGTTGCATGATCTTGGTTAGCGGTTTGTAAATAACTTCTTTCATTTCTTTGAGTACTATTGGGAGGATCTCATCCGGCCCAGGGGATTTGTTTATTTTAAGAGCTCCTAGTCCCTTTAACACTTCTGCCTCTGTTATGCTAAAGTTATTTAAAATTGGATAGGAACAGGTTGACATGTTTAATGAGATTGGAGAACACATTGGGAGGGATCTTAGACCATTCCTCCATACAGAATCTTTCCAGATCCTTGATATCCTTCGGTCTGTGCTTATGGACTGCCCTCTTCAATTGAAACCACAGGTTTTCAATGGGTTTCAAGTCCGGAGACTGAGATGGCCATTGCAAAATGTTGATTTTGTGGTCAATTATCTCTTTATGGATTTTGATATGTGCTTGGGGTCATTGTCTTGCTGGAAGATCCACTTTCAAGTTTCAGCCTCCTGGCAGAAGCAACCAGGTTTTTGGCTAAAATTTCCTGGTACTGGGTAGAGTTCATGATGCCATTGACCTTAACAAGGGCCCCAGGACCAGTGGAAGCAAAACAGCCCCATGACATCAAAGATCCACCACCATATTTTACAGTAGGTATGAGGTTCTTTTCTGCACACGCATCCTTCTTTCAACGCCAAACCCACCGCTGGTGTGCGTAGCCAAAGAGCTCTATTTTCAACTCATCTGACCATAGCACCCGGTTCCAATCAAAGTGTCAATGCCGTTTAGCAAACTCCAGGCGCTTACATTTGTTGGTTGCTCTCAATAAAGGCTTTTTTTCTGGCAACCCTTCCAAATAACCTATTTGCATGGAGGTAGGGTCTAATTATAGATTTGGAGACTTGGTGACCGTAAGATGCAACCAAGTTCTGTAATTCTCCAACTGTGGCCCTTGGATTTCCCTTTGCCTCCCGAACCATCTGCCTCACTGTGCGTGGAGGCAAGATACACTTGTGTCCTCTACCAAGCAAGTTTACCACTGTTCCAGTGGTTTTGAACTTCTTAATTATTGCCCTAATAGTGGTAAGTGGTATATTATTTTTTTAGCTATTGTTTTGTACCCATTGCCTGATTTATGAAGGTCAACAACCATTTGTCTCTTTTCATTTGTGAGTTCTTTGCCTTTCCCCATGGTGATGGATGACAAATGGATTTCACATGCGTGTTACCTGATTTTTATACCTCAGTGAAATAGGATGCCATGGAAGGCCACAATACAGTTTCTTAAGACTGAGATGAACTTAAAGAAGTAGAATGTTAATGCAGATTTAATTTTGTTTGATTTTATTTATAAGAATTTTTTGGGGGATGCCAATAATTCTGACACCTATCTTTTTGAGAAAAAACGTTATTACTTGTTAATAAAAAAACTTTTTCTCTGAGCAATTGTATTAGAATAAAAGAATATGAATTTCCCAAAATATAGCTCATTACCTGTGTTGTTTATTTTATACAGCCTTTTCTGCTCATCTTTATCAAGGGTGCCAATAATTTTGGAGGTGACATATATATATATATATATATATATATATATATATATATATATGGGTGGTTATGGGTGGCAGTATTTAGATATTTAAAATGAAAATAGAACCCATTGAGAAGCATGTTACCAGCACTGGTCACATAAATCACAATGGCAAGAACTGAATTGTAAATGAAAACCTGATTGTGATTTTGAAGTGGACTAAAGTCGGGTGTGGCAACCCAAAACATAAGGAAATGAGACCAAAAGGCTAAATTATGCCAGAAAATGCAATGTGGGAAAATTCCTCTTCACTAAGAAATACAAGTTCATGGACTTTGGCAGAAAGACTGTGATCTACTAATTGATCTAAACACTGTTGACCATAAAGCCACTCTCACACAGATCACTTTCTATTGTATTAAGTGATGCTAACAATCAAAGGCACCCCTGGGAGAAAACACCTGCAGGATTAACATTTCACAGAAATAGATATCATGCTTAAAGGTAGAATGAAAAGTGGTTAATAATATTCTTTAAATGCTTCTTTTTATGAAAGTGGAATTATTTTTGGTTAATCTTTCAATTAAAATCACAGTTGCACAGCATTCTATTTTAATGGATGATAGCAACATTTTTTAAGACAGGCTTTTGAAGAAAAAGCAACCATTGAGTATTTCAATTAGAAAAGAAATCCATGCATTTATAAATGTTGATGAAATGGGGGTTCGGAATAAACGTATAGTTTTCATGGATCTGTATAAAAAATATGCAGTTCCATTTTCCTATTAATGAAATTATGAATGTGATGAAAGTAAACCGATTTAGACTATGATTGTAAAAATTAATAAACACTAAGAGTGCTTTTTATAATTCATGGTATTTATCAGCTTGTGCTCTTTGTTGACTTTTATAAATAACATTGTTGTGAATAATCCTTCAAAATGTGCATGATTCTTTAGTCTGAAGACAGTTACAAATGACCTGAACCTGGTGGGAGGAGAGTAGTTTCCACCAGTTTGCTGGTAGTGCAGAATAGTTTGCTTCCTGCTATAGAACTGTAGAGACGTCAAAAGGCAGGTATTAGTTCATTGTTTAATTCCAGGGACAAAAAAGAATGACAATGCCTACATATAAATAAATTAGATTGGGAGCTTGACAATCTTCAGCTTGGTAGGAAAGAAAGAATAAGGATTAACTGAACAAGTGGCTACCATATCGACAAAAGACGAAGTCCAAATACTAACGCTTTGCCTCCACAAATCTTTTAAACATTTAATTAAAGGGGACAATATGCTATACAAAGCAAGGACAGGCAGGAAAATAATGTTTAAAAGATTTATCATAAACAAATAGTTGTACAACAGAATAAGCAATACTAATTTGTTCCTCTGTGCTTAAAGTCATTTCACACCTAAAAGAAATACAACGAAAATCAGTAATAATAGTTATGCCCTGTAATGCCTGACTCATTGGACAATCTGAATTATAATGTAGTGTAACAAATTATAAACCAACCTACAGCAGTGCAATACGGTCTCAGTAGATTAAAGGACATTCATCAGAAAACGAGCAAAAGTAGGCAGAAATAGAAATATAACCAATCAAGAAAGGTTTTGAAAAGGAATGAATTCCAGGGGTGCAGTCCACAGAGCGGTCTGGCTGATTAGTGTTTGATGTATTGGTTGTCTCTGTATTTTCATTATGTGTTGTATGAACTGCAAACTTGGAATATGTAAGGCTGGTCTCAGCTGATGCTACAACATATCCCAGAATGTTTAAATAAACGGGATGGTGGCACTAGGAGAAAAAAAATAAATCCACCTTACATAGTTGGGACAATACAATCCAAACAGAAAGATCAGTTAAAGTTGTTGATTTCTAAACGTTAATAGGGATTTTATTTTGTTGGTGTTTTTTTTTAACTGGACTGTGTTTGTTTTGACTACAGTATATGTGAAATGTTGAAGTCAGATATTATGAAGCTTTTCCACACCTACGCACGGTTTTCATCACGCATTCAGCCTTGTTCAGTTCTCACACTCAGTATGACCTATATGGCTCTGACCTCAGCATCCTTATTGTTTTGGTGTTCTACTGTTGACTTGAAGGAGAGAGGAAGTATTCTAGGCCACTGCCTGGCATGCTTCATTTTCCTGTGGAAGTGACTGCTCCTGTACTGGGAATTGGCAGTCACATTCTGATGGAATCGATGGCAAGGTCTTACCGTAACCATTTCCAGATATACCCTCAAGTGTTTTATTTTATTTATTTGAATAACATCCTTTTGGTTTCTAGAAAAAGAGACCTGGACTTTTGGCAAGATGGTCAGTACCAATGGAACTGGCACTGGACAGTAAAACACCTTATTTCACATATTAAAGGATATATTCATTTGTGGAAATGCAAAATATACTGTACATATACTGTACAAAATATGCAGTTTCTCTCAATCCCAACTAAAAGATCTCCAGAGGTAGCCTTTCTCAGATGTTAAAGTACTGTAGTTGTGCAATAGTGGCAAATTTGGCAATAAACCGTCTAAAGTAAGATACCAGAACCAAGAAAACTCTTACTTAAGTTTTTGTTGTTTCCAGTCAGTAGGTCCATTTTGGTTTTCTCATCAGTGGCAATTTCATTTAGTTCACCCTATAAGAACCATTTTGCAATAGCAAGATCCCTTTCAATTCGAAGACGGCCACCAACCAATATTTTTGGGATATGACTGCCACAGTTCAGGTATTTATTGAGCATTTTATATCACAGCTGCCGACAGGCCCCTCCGGGGAGTGACGTTCTCGGTCCCGCCTCCCGATGGAACAAACAGTCACTCCACAGAGCTCACTTCCTCTTTTGCATCGAACCCGCGGAAGGTAAGGTAGATATACTAACCTCTCCAATTGCTGTGAATGAGTCTGTGTGAAAGAGCGATTGTAGTCTGCTTTCTAACTCCACAGCATCTGCTGTTGTGTGTGTTTTTATCCTGCTATTGCAGATTTTTTTTTTTAAAATGTAAAAAAAAATGCATGATTTCCTCGGCCCGCTTGGCTAAAAAAATATACTGTATATATTGTTGATATATATTTTTCACAGTTCTCCTGCCTGGCATGGTGACTGTTCCCCCCACAGCTTGCTGTTGTGTGTGTTTTTTCTATACTGCTCTTGCAGTTAAAAAAAAAAGTCACAAGAGGTACATTCTCTCTACTTTACCGCAGCTCTTCAGCCTGTGCTCCACCCCGACGTACGCTACGTGCTGCCCCGGTTGTGTGTGACTGCACGCGGTCCAAATCATTTGCCCGTGCTGCACCTTGGTGCATCACCGCCCTCGTGTTTAGAAGCTCCGTGCCTCTGTCCTCGATATCATCTGCTTCACGCCTCTGGTGTTCTCAACACAAATAGAGACATCAAGCATGGCTAGGCGTCCTGCAAGGCGAAGTTCCCTTCAGAGAACAAGCACCTCCTCTGTGTCTGGTGCCTGGGCATGCAGCATGCCTCCTCCGCCCTTGGAGATGAGACGTTCTGCTCTATTTGTGCAGCGTTCCAGCCACAGGTGCTATGCAGGAGACTCGATAAGTTTACAGGCGCAACGTTCCCTGCTAGCATGGCTGAGCCGTCTGCAGCGCTGGGAGCCCCTACTCAATCTGTCCCTGAGCCCCTCGCAGAATATTCCCTGCGCTCAGGCTCAGGTGCCTCGGTCTCGCACCTGCTCTCAATCTCCTACACAGAGTGCTAAGCGGGCCAAGCATTCGAGACAGGCACAGGACATTACAGATTTCGATCGCGGCCTCTTGGGAAGGTGGCTCCTTCCGACTGGAGGAGGAAGAAGTACAGGTCCAAAAGCTGACCTTTGAGTTTTTGACCTTTCAGCTATTGTGATGGAGCATCTGTCAAGGCTGTGTTTCACCCTCAACGATGCCAAAAGCCAATACATTCTGTTGCAAAGTACGGTCTACCTGGGACCTACTTCTCAGGCGACAGAGTGGCTGCCATTCAGAAGTGTCTACCCCTATTTCAACAGGGATTGATAGTGCCTCTGGTGTTGTGTCAGAAGTTGCTGGGTCTGATGGCCGTGGCTTCATCAGCCCTACAGCTGGGGTTACTCCATATGTACCTGCTTCAAGCATGGCTCAATGCCTTCCAGCTACATTCCAAACTCGACGGACACCGTCAGCTGACCGTGTCTCGTGTTTGCTGGGAAGGTCCTGGACCGGCCGCTGGACATCCCTGCATATAAATACACTGGAGCTGCGAGCGGTTCACCTTGCTCTCCAGCATTTTCTTCCGGTGATCCAAGGGAGACATGTCCTTTTCCGGACGGACAACATGTCAGTAGTGGTGTACGTCAACCACCGGGTTGCATCACATAGCCTTCACAACACCAAATTGTTAATCAGGGCACAACGGAACCTGTTATCCTTCCAGGCTGTTCATCTTCCCGGAGTGGCAAATTGGGTCCCCACCTGTCAGAATGGTGACTCCACTCTCAGATGGTCGTTTCGAGAAGGCCAGGGTTGATCTCTTTGCCACGGCAGAGACGATTCACTGCCCCTATGGTTCTCCCTCCACCGCTGCGGCGGTCCACTCAGCTTCGATGCCCTAGCCCACCAGTGGCCCAGTACGCTCTTGTACACATTCCCACCAATACCGTTGCTCCTGGCCTTCTTACATAAATAGAGGCTTGAGCACCTGAAAGGAAGGAAGAAAAGGGGGAACTCTGGCTCAGAGAGCTGCCCTCGATGAGGTGAATTATAGACTTCCAAAGCTGGGGTGGAGATGCACCGCCAGAGAATCTGAAATGAGAAGAGAGCCTTGTGTTACAGCGAGGTTTAGCAAGAATAAGCTTAGCCCCTCAGATTGCGAGGGTAGTGATAGATCATGAGATGCTAAAAGGTTGGGTTTGGCTGGGGGTTCCCTCTGACTCATGGAGAACCCTCCTGCTGAGGTAAAGGAAGCAGAGCTTAACCAAGGGTTGGAGAAAGTGAGATCACTAACCCCCTACAGAATGAACCCCTGGCTCCCCGCTAAAGAATCCTATATGTGCAGACAAACAAAATAACCGCCAATGCATATACAAAGAAAGAAAGAAAGAAAACATTTAACACAACAAAGAAGGTTAGTAACTGGCTCCCTACTGACTATGTAATGACCCTCTGCTCAGTGGAAAGGAAAAAAACCCTTTCTTTTTAGGGGGAAAACCTTTGATGGTCCAAGCGGAAGGGTCATCCCCACTCCAGACATACTAGCAATAGACTGTGGTGCAGAAGATCTCTTAGATGGGGAAGAACATATGTATGATTCAACTGCTGATGAGGTACAGTGCCCCATATTTTTAATTAGATGCTTGTTAATCTTTGCTCTTGCTGCTAATGTGGCTGCCCCGATTCTGAATGATGGAGGAGTATAGAATTGCGGGGGAAGTCCTGCGCTGGTAACCAATGTAGACAGATGAGATGTGATCCAGTGTCTGGATTTAACAGTCCAGCTTGAATCAATGAACAGGGGGTCAGAATTCAAAATAGGTTTGCGTTCTGCGATATATTTTAATTTTTGATACCTGAATAAATCGACCTTGCCGAAGCTGATCCGTTTTGGAAATGCGCAGGAAGAGGATAAAGTGGGAATCCAAGATTGGTGTGAGATCACTGCAGCAAATACCCAGCATAGGCAAGCTGGCAATAGAAGAAAATCATCAAGTAGGTGGAACAGAAATGGAACATGATACGAACTGAGAAGTATCCAGCATAAAGCCTCTTGAGAGAGTATCAAATATTATGGGGCTGCTGCGGCAGCTGAAAGTTAACTGAGTAGAAAAATAGAATTTTTCTTCCCAGCATATCCTGAACAGGTGGCGAAGAAAAGGATGGATTGGCATTACTTTAAATGCGTCAGAAATACAGAGCCTCTCAAAAGTATTCACCCCCCTTGGACTTTTCCACATTTTATTGTGTTACAACATGGAATCAAAATGGATTTAATTAGGAGTTTTTGCCACTGATCAACACAAAAAAGTCCATAATGTCAAAGTGAAAAATAAAATCTACAAATTGTTCTAAATTAATTACAAATACAAAAGCTTGGAGCCGCTTGGATCGATGAGGATTAACTCCTTGAACAGTGGCTAGTGGAATGGTATCCTGCTCGGGAGGCACTTGTTCGGATGTTTCAGATACACCTGATAGAGGGAAGAGTGGTCGGGTGATCGGCTCTTGGATTGACGCTTTCCGAGAATGCTCTGATACGGACATGAAGTTATCCTCGATACCCTCTGAATCCAAGGAAGTGATGTTTACATAGGTGCAACGCTGCATACTTTTGTGGATATTTGCCCTGATACAAACCTAAAGTCAAGTCATGTCAGTCGGACCTCAAAAGAGTAGAATTTTCACAGTTTGCAAAGGGTTAAGAGATTGAAAACAAGCAGTCACAATACTAGAAGACTATCACTTTTTAAGGTCAAAATTACTTTAGGTCACACTGGATTAAGGTATCATAAAGGCTGACAACATTCCTCTGCTTTTTTTTTTCTTTGGCAGGGCTCTGCGATAACTTTTGGCAGGGCTCTAAGATAACTTTTTCATTTAGGTGCATGTGCGCCAAAGTTGAAAAATGTAGACGCACACTGAAAAAAATAAAAATATAAACTACACAAACTCAATTTGCAAGGTTGGCAGGGATGGGGTTAATTCTGTCCCTGCCAACAATCACAGGTGTGGCCATTCCCCAATTACGCAAGTGAGTGCTAAATGGGGAATGACCACCTGTTTGGTGGAGGGAGTTTGGTGAGTGTTTACACGGTGAGGGTTTTAGTACAATTGTGTATCTTTGTAGTGCAGTCTACAAGTGTTTGTTCTTTTGTTTGAACCTTTATTTCTGGCCCTCGTGCTGAGCTCATTGTGTGTTTTTTGTTTGTTAAATAAACGTGCACCTACATTCTTCAACCTGCTACAGTATTCTACAACGTTTTGACTGCACAGTTGGCCAAATTAGTCATTCATCACTGGGGATGCCCCAACAATACAAATAGAAAGTAGGGGCCCACCACACTCAGAGGTAGCCGAAAACACTTAGCTGGTGTAATGGCTAGGTTATAGCAGCAAAATTAGACAGGAAGCCGTGATAGTCTCAGAAAGCTTCTCACCTCAGTCCCATTCAGTGGCACAGCCCAACTCAAACTGCATTAACCTTCGCTGGATCCAGCTACAATGCCTCCAGCAGAGATTACTTGCCTGTTTACTGCTTGCAGAAGGATGCAATTTCTTTGGTTTTACTTGTAACCTTTTTTAGACTTTTTCCAGTGTCATCAAGTATGCATCAAAAAAAAAAAAACATTTAAAAAGTAATATGTCATCCAAATATACTAGACTGGAATAATTCCATACGCCATTGAAAGGACCCAGGCGCGTTACATAAAATTGAAGAGTCCTTGTGTAATAAATGCAGCTTTAGCATGAACTTCAGGGTATGCTTTGACCTGCCAGTATCCATTCACCAGGTCTAGTTTTGAAAACCATAATGCAGCAGTCAAGGCATCCAATGTGTCTTCAGTTCGCAGATGTGGAATGGGTTTGGCAGAGCCTGGATCCATTTGATGGTAGACTAGGTGTGTTCTTTCCAAATCACGATCACCTAAGCTTTCAGTATGTAGTGTATGACATTTCAGTATGTAGCTTATGCGGTTTCACTATGCAGTGTATGTGTTTTCACTGTGTAGCGTATACAATTTCAGTATGTAGTGTATGAGGTGTAATTTTGAATTACGGCGCCTCATACAACCAGACCACATATGGAATGCTGAGCAAACCACATTACTCATAGAATATTGAAGAAAATGTTTATATTCATGTGGCAGGATAGGCCATGTGGTGTGTGACAAGACCAGGAAGCAGTACACAGAACTCTGAAATGCGGGGCTGAAACTGCCACAGCAGTATGTTTATTAAATAAAAACAAAAGACTTTTCAAACAAAACAAAACACTCTTCAAAGCACAAAACAAAAGAGTGCACGGGCCAAAACAAAAGGTTCACAAAACAAAATACAACAATTCTAACCAAACGAGTACTTTTGTAAAAACTTCACAAAACTAGAAGCAATCATCTGTTTGGCACTATCTCTGTGCATCTCTCCCCTTCTCCAACCAACCCCTTAATGAGCCCAGAGTCAGTCCTTTTATACTGTGGCTGGAGCCTTAACCACCCATGAATCAAGCAATTACCTCATTAAGGCTCCAGCCACATTCTCCACAAGGTTTTTATGGATGGGGAATTAACCCCATCCTTGCCACAATACACAATTCAAAATAATAAATGATTGCAATACCGTATAACAGGAAATTTTGGCTGGTATTAAATTCGGCGGATTTGCTACCTTGGTAGATTTTGACGGTTTTTGAATTGGCGTTTTTCACTCTTAGCACGTTCATAAAGATAAATGCCACAGTTTTAATTTTAAATTTCAAAAACATTCAAATACATATTTACTTAATGAAATCTGCCTTATAAAACAGTATCTCATTTACAGAAACGCATTACAATGTCACTGCAGCAACTTGGATAAGAACAAAGAAGGCCTTCTAAAAATGAGTTACACCATTATCGTTATATAGTCCTTAATTTTAAGATTTTAAGTAATTGGAAAGGATTAGTAGCTGCAGTACACTTTAATGATAGGCATTTGTTAACTCTCAGTTTTAAAACGTAGCTCTGATTCACTAACATAAAACAGTGGAATGATCACAATATCATTTAGTAATTGTTGGACAGTATTGCCACATGTGAAAACTTTAACAATAAAGCCGAAAAAGAAATGTTTTAAATTTAAAACTAGTAGACTAATAGACTAGCAAGCACTGGCAAAATCAACTCAATCAACTGTGAAAATAATACTACATGATTTAGTGAAAAGCTGCTCACACTTAATTTATTTTCATATGCATTAGTAAAACTACTGAGTAGTGTCATTATTCTGCATTTAAAAATATACAAAAAAGCTGTTTCTGGAATGGTGCTGTTGTTTGTGTGTAAAACTTCCTTGCACTACAGCTCTATTGTATGTAAGGGTGTTTTTTGTTACAAAGTTTTAAGCAGCGATGAGTGCTTTAGCGGAATATTGTGGTAATACTTGTCTGTTTAAATCCTTACATAATTCTGATCGCTTCATCATTGCAATATGGTTGTGGCACGATTCTGTGTTTTGCAGCTATTGGTACAATGGCAGAGCTAAAGTTGTCTGAATTTCGGTTATGCCTATGTATGAATAATAATGTGAGATAGCACTACTTTAATTTCATTGAGACACTTAAAATATAAAAGGATATTAAACACGTTGAACAAGTATGTTGCCTTTTGTTTGCATGTAACAACATGCAGTACCAAAACTATCACATTTATGAGAATTATAAATACCGATTTTCTTGAACATCGCTGACCCTATTTTTTTCCCACCAATTTTCTCATGTTTTTCAATTGTAAAAATATACGCTAACAAATTCCCGGGAAATTAAAAAAACAAACCTAAAACATACAGTAATAGCAATAAAATACTATAAAAAATGTGTTGTCTTATGCTTTAATCTCCTAAAACTTAACCCTTTTTAGGCCTGAACCCTGTATCTTTTCTTTAGTTAGCAACGCCTCTGAGCAGAACCATATTTAGTAATAACTACACACATACCAGGATTATATTCCGTAAGGATTACACACACTGACACAATTATGCATCATAAATATGTGAGGAATAAATATCTATGTATATATGTGCCACCTTTCGCATTTCTTTTTACCCCTGACAGCTATGTCCCTAAACTAAAATGACCAATTCCCACAAGGAGATGCCTGCGCATAAACAGGGAGAATAAATTACACAGGTACCACATCAATAGGGGAGTCCACTGGCTGACACAGATTTGTGTTTGCCACTCATCGGCCCTCTGATCCCTGAGTCTCTGTGAAATCTGTCTCCGTCTCAGCAGCACTCCATTCTCTATAGACCCCGGTCTCTCTCTCAACTAATAAACTACAAATAGTGAACCCAAAATTAATCTCAATTAACACTTTTCCCCCTATGCACCAATACTCTCTTTACTAAGAGCGTGGAGAATTTAAGACTAAAATCAAATTTCAATAAGTCCGTATACAAGGAGTGTGTAAACAAAAAGTCACCACAATATTAACTAGGAAAATAAACCCCTCAAAAGTTAAATGTATCAACTTGTTGAGTTGGCTAATGAAACAGCATATGGCTCACTAGACACACTAATGCTGTGAGCACCATTGTGGACATCATTCTCGATGAGCATGCTGTTCCAATGTCTTCCACTGCCTCTGTAAGCAGTTTCAATCAAGTCTCAATGGTAATGATTAGTAAAGCATTCTCAGCACAGGTTTCACATCTCACTGACTGGTTCAAAGATATTAGAGGTTTTTTTGTGTGTTTATTTTCTTTTGTTAATCAACTTAATAACTATGCTTATATACAATGTTATAATGCTGACATATACTGTATACATCAAATTACTCATCAGTGTCATTTTTAATTCTCAGCACATATTGGTAATTAATTACAAGTCTACTGGTGGAAACGATTACTGTTTGTTATAGGCTCAGAACCAAGCTCAAAAGGAACACACCTGAGCAACATTGGGCAGTGGAAATGTCGTTTCTGTTGGCTTTTTTTATTGTGCTTGGTAATAATGTACTGTATTCTTCCAGTGTTATAATGTATCATATCTTTTTTGGCTCTCAGCTGGCTTTAGTGTTATACTGACAGACCCATGTCTCAGTACAATACAGTGCTTGTCCTCCTGGATTCTTTCTGAACAGCTGGTCCCAAGGACAACTCTGAGTACAAGCATTAGCTTGCTAAATTATGTATACATTATTTATATCTCTTTTTATGTATACATTATTTATATAATTTCATACATGCAATCTCAGCAGTTTTACTGCGTTGCTTATCCGACAAGGACAATGCTGTTAACGCTGATCCTCGTAACATTTTTTTTCCTAAACATTTTAGTTTGCATCAGCAGACTGGAGTGAAGCGCTGCAACCTTTGAACTTGAGGCATGGAATACACTTGTGGTCTCCAAGTCTACTAGATCTTAGATAATAAGGCAAAAGACCTTTAATATGTCTAGAACTGCTGGCAAAAAAATAGAATAATAATAATAATAATTGTGTAAGATTTACAAGATAAACCAAAAAACTGAATTGTAATCCAGGGGATCGAAGAGAATATAAAATGTGCAATTGTGAGGCAAGAGAATGTAAATTATAACGACGTATGTGAATGTCAAAGATTACATGAGACTTAGCTTCTACCCATAAGCCCTGTTGGAGCCAGCCAGTGTTTATATAGTTTGTTGAAATGATACACTGTACATTCTGAATTACTTAACTACTTAGGCAATAATGTATTTGCCTTTAGATTGAGCACGCAAACCTTCAGTCTATATTTTGTTCAACGAGCATGAAGAAGTGTCCTGCAGTAAATTGAAAACATTCTTTGAGATTTCAATACATAAGATCTCATTATAGTTACTGAAGTAGCTTGCTTTTTGTGTTATAATGATATCAATTCTTATACTTCTAAAATATTCCATAAATGGCAGCTTTATAGCCCAGACTTAAATATTTTAGTCAAAATAATAGTAGAGGACTTCATGAGTGTTCTGAATTTTCCAACCCCTTGAACCATATTTCACACTGGCATCAAAATGTTTTCTTTGGCTCTATCTTTACTTTTAACACTGATTTAGCTTGAAATTGAAAATAAAATCTAAACTGAATTTTATTAAGTGTCCTTGTTTAGAATGTTATACAGTACAATTAAAATATTTATTGATTAAACACTTGGTGAGAGTGACAATAAGTAAAAAAAAAAAATTAAAAAAAAGTAAAATAGGCTATCATGCTGCAAATTGGAGTTTCAGAAAGAGAAAAAAAAACTTGAAGAAAGTCACAAACATTAAATGTTAAATTTGTTGTATTTGAACTAAAAACATATTGAACTGGTTTTATGCTGGCCTTTTTAAAGCGAGTTACACAAATTATGTTGTCAAGAGATAATTCTCAACAACTGTAAGAAACCCCCTACATCAACAGACTTCAGCTTTTCACAAGAAATAGAATTTTCATGGGAGACAATGAAACCATGGTAACGCTGATTAAAGACAGCTATTGAATGCTGACGTCAATGTAAATGCAGGCTACCAGATTTCTGGGAGGCTCAACCGGGACACATGGTGAAACATATGGTAAAACTGGAATCTCTATCGAAATTTAATTTTCCACTAAACATGAGTGGTACAAGCACAGAGCACATGTATTTTAGTAGTCAAATGCTTCAGACCATACATAGCCTATTTCCACATTTCCATCCTATTACGTACATGTCACAGAGTCAGGTACTTCAATTATTTAGTCCACTAGTTACCCCACGTGACACAACTCTCGCAACTGATAGATATTCCGGAGTACAACCCAGTAGGTGGCCCAAAATAACTATATACATTACAGAAAGCTACTTCAACCAATTAGTAAGGCATCATTACATCATGTTTGTTTGTTTTTTTGGCCACTGGCCACTGGCTAGTGATTATCAATCAGTTACAAACGATTGTTAACGAATAGAGGTGTCGACCATGGAGGATATCATTTTACCAAATTAAAAAAAAAAAAAAATAATAAATTAATAAACTTAAATCAGAATACAGAAATAAAAGCATAAATAAATAAATGGAGAAATAAGTACACACATGCAGAACTAAATACATCAATATGTAGTTATTCATTTATACATTTTTTCATTTTCGCACAAAATAACTTCCGTGGCGTTTTACATTCTCACCAGGCGCGGACTTGCCATCGGGAAGTGTGGGAGAATCCCGTGGGCCGGTCTGTTTGGACCTCGTGGGCCTCTGGTCTACGTTTGATTTATAATTATTATATATATATATCCATATCTATATATATATATATATATATATATATATATATATATATATATATATATATATAAGTGAACAGAAGAAAAATCTAAATCAAATCCATATTTGGTGTGACCACCCTTTGCCTTCAAAACAGCATCAATCATCAATTCTTCTAGGTACACTTGCACACAGTTTTTGAAGGAACTCGGCAGGTAGGTTGGCCCAAACATCTTGGAGAACTAACCACAGTTCTTCTGTGGATTTAGGCAGCCTCAGTTGCTTCTCTCTCTTCATGTAATCCCAGACAGACTCGATGATGTTGAGATCAGGGCTCTGTGGGGCTATACCATCACTTCCAGGACTCCTTGTTCTTCTTTACGCTTGAAGATAATTCTTAATGACTTTCGCTGTATGTTTGGGGGTCGTTGTCATGCTGCAGAATAAATTTGGGGCCAATCAGATGCCTCCCTGATGGTATTGCATGATGGAGAAGTATCTGCCTGTACTTCTCAGCATTGAGGAGACCATTAATTCTGACCAAATCCCCAACTCCATTTGCAGAAATGCAGGCCCAAACTTGCAAGGAACCTCCACCATGCTTCACTGTTGCCTGCAGACACTCATTCGTGTACGCTCTCCAGCCCTTCGGCGAACAAACTGCCTTCTGCTACAGCCAAATATTTCAAATTTTGACTCATCAGTCCAGAGCACCTGCTGCCATTTTTCTGCACCCCAGTTCCTGTGTTTTCGTGCATAGTTGAGTCGCTTGGCCTTGTTTCCACATCGGAGGTATGGCTTTTTGGCATAAGTCTTCCATGAAGGCCACTTCTGACCAGACTTCTCCTGACAGTACATGGGTGTACCAGGGTCCCACTGTTTTCTGCCAGTTCTGAGCTGATGGCACTGCTGGACATCTTCCGATTGCGAAGGGAAGTAAGCATGATGTGTCTTTCATCTGCTGCAGTAAGTTTCCTTGGCCGACCACTGTGTTCTACGGTCCTCAACGTTGCCCGTTTCTTTGTGCTTCTTCAAAAGAGCTTGGACAGCACATCTGGAAACCCCTGTCTGCCTTGAAATTTCTGCCTGGGAGAGACCTTGCTGTATATATATTTTTTCCCATTACATGCTGAGAATGACGCTGTTATTGACTTGGCAGTCTCGCTCTCGCATGCGCGCACACATCACCACACCAGTCATCTCTTGGGTAGATCCAATATCGCAATATCTAAGGGGCGAGGAGTGGCCACTCCTGATTTGGACTTGCCCGGATTTTCTTAGAATGGGATGGGTCAGCCAGATTTCGTCTTTCGTTTGAACCTCTTGTATTGATAGTGGATGAGTGGCAGTGTAAAAAATGGAGAGAAAAAGAAAAGGTGGGGCAAAAAAGATTAGAGACAAACGGCAACGGTCTCTCGAGGCAGATGCTGCAAAGTGCACAAAAATAACAGACATGTTCCGTAGGCCAGCTGGTAGTAGGGAGAACGAGGGACGTCAGGATGCCAGTGTTAATCAGCCGACTCAGCCTAGGGAGCCCACTGAAGAAGATGATTTTGTGGCAGGATCGAGCACAGCAGGTACAAGCAGTAGAGTTCATGGTTACATTAAAATAGATTAAAGACTCGGCTGCGCCTCGTACCTAACAATGCCTTGGCTGTGATTCACGATATATCACGGCCTGTGACAGGCTGGCTCGCAGTGGTGAGGTGTGGTGACGCCACGGACCAGGAAGTAACTGAAACCAAAACAATGGATGGGCAGGTGAAGCTGAATGCAACTGCATTCAGCGTATTTAATAAATAAACAAACAAAAGATTTAAACAAAACAGAAAACAGAAACCAAAGGGCACGAGGGCCAAACAAATAAACAGACAAACAAGTAAGTGTCGTGCTGGCTAATCCAGCACGTTTTAGCAATTGTATTGTCTCCTTGCTCTCTCCTCTCTCCGTACTCTCCTCTGTACACTCAACCTCGCAGTACGGACAGCTGCAGGTTCTTATACTCTGGCCGAGGGGTTAACTAGGTGTTAATTATCTTATTACCCTCGCCACAGTCTGCATCGCGTTAGTAAGGATGCATGACTGTCAGCTAGTTAAATAATCAGTAGCTGATCAGTCATGCATCCTCACGGGTTTTTAAATATAAATAATAAAGACGTGGCGCTTTTCACTGCGCCACAAACAAAAATACAAATAATAATAAATAGGGGCGGGACACTCCGCCACACATGCCAACCCTTGTGCGCAGCACACATGGCCTTTTCGGGCTCCGCCACCCTCTCCTGCAGCGAAATTGCTGCGGGGGGAGCTGGTCTCCTGACCTCCCCCCCTTCTTCATGGCTGGCAGCTGCCCTTCATGGGGCTCCAGCCACAGTATTTCCTGCCGCATGGCAGGACTGGTAGCGACCCCAGGCAAAACAGGACCCTCGGGAGGCGAAGGTAGCAGCTGCAGACCTTCGGCAGGCAATGGCAGCAGTAGCGGACCCTCGGGAGGCGACGGCAGCCGCAGCAGACCCTCGGGAGGCGACGGCAGCCGCAGCGGACCCTCGGGAGGCGACGGCAGCCGCAGCGGACCCTCGGGAGGCGACGGCAGCAGCAGCGGACCCTCGGGCGGCGACGGCAGCAGCAGCGGACCCTTGGGAGGCGACGGCAGCAGCAGCGGACCCTCGGGAGGCGACGGCAGCAGCAGCAGCGGACCCTCGGGAGGCAACGGCAGCAGCAGCAGCAGCGGACCCTCGGGAGGCGAACTCGGGAGGGGAGCCCCTGGCCATGGAGGCGGCAGCGGGAGCTCCACTTCTCCCTCGTTTCCTGTAACTGGTGGCTCTCCAGGCGATGAGGAGCAACAGGCAACCCCAGGCGATGCGGAGCAACAGGCAGCCCCAGGCGATGCGGAGCAACAGGCAGCCACAGGCGATGCGGAGCAACAGGCAGCCCCAGGCGATGCGGAGCAAAAGGCAGCCCCAGGCGATGCGGAGCAACAGGCAGCCCCAGGCGATGCGGAGCAACAGGCAGCCCCAGGCGATGCGGAGCAACAGGCATCCTTGGGCGGTGCGAAGCAGGCATCCTTGGGTGGTGCGAAGCAGGCATCCTTGGGCGGTGCGTAGCAGGCATCGTTGGGCGGTGCGTAGCAGGCATCCTTGGGCAGTGCGAAGCAGGCATCCTTGGGCGGTGCGAAGCAGGCATCCTTGGGCGGTGCGAAGCAGGCATCCTTGGGCGGTGCGAAGCAGGGCAAGAGCAGTCCTTCCCATGACGGTGGATGTGGAACCAGCAGGTATTCACCCTCTGCTGGTGGAGGTGGTAGGGGAAAGCAGTCCTCCCACGGCGGCTGAGGCGGAACCAGCAGGCATTCACCCTCTGCTGGTGGAGCTGGGAGCGACAAGCAGCCCTCCCACGGTGGTTGAGGCGGAACCAGCAGGCATTTACCCTCTGCTGGTGGAGCTGGGAGCGGCAAGCAGTCCTCCCACGGCGGCTGAGGCGGAACCAGCAGGCATTCACCCTCTGCTGGTGGAGGTGGAAGCGGCAAGCAATCCTCCCACGGCGGTTGAGGCGGAACCAGCAGGCATTCACCCTCTGCTGGTGAAGCTGCAAGCAGTCCTCCCACGGCGGTTGAGGCGGAACCAGCAGGTATTCACCCTCTGCTGGTGGAGGTGGGAGAGGCAAGCAGTCCTCCCACGGCAGTTGAGGCGGAACCAGCAGGTATTCACCCTCTGCTGGTGGAGGTGGGAGGGGCAAGCAATCCTCCCACGGCGGTTGAGGCGGAACCAGCAGGTATTCACCCTCTGCTGGTGGAGGTGGGAGAGGCAAGCAGTCCTCCCATGGCGGCTGAGACGGAACCAGCAGGCATTCACCCTCTGCTGGTGGAGGTGGAGGTGGCGGAGGCAGCTCCTGCTGCTCTGCCCCTAGCGGTGGTGGAGACAGAGGCAGCTCCTGCTGCTCTGCTCCTGGTGGTGGCAGAGGCAGAGGCAGCTCCTGCTGCTCTGCTCCTGGTGGTGGCGGAGGCAGAGGCAGCTCCTGCTGCTCTGCTCCTGGTGGTGGCGGAGGCAGAGGCAGCTCCTGCTGCTCTGCTCCTGGTGGTGGAGCGGTGGAGGTGGCAGAGGCAGAGGCAGCTCCCGCTGCTCTGCTCCTGGTGGTGGAGGTGGCGGAGGCAGAGGCAGCTCCCGCTGCTCTGCTCCTGGAGGCCTAGGTTCTGGACCTATGGGCTCCCCCCTTCTGGGCGCTGGATGCACGGGCTCCCCCCTTCTGGGCGCTGGATGCTCACGCTCCCCCCTTCTGGGCGCTGGATGCTAGCGCTCCCCCCTTCTGGGCGCTGGATGCTCAAGGCTCCCACCTTCTGGGCTGGATGCTCGCGCTCCCCTCTTCAGATATGCTGGGGCATATGGCCAACGTGTGCCCATATGCCCCACAGCCAGGGCATAACTCCGCCACGAGGTTTATTACACAAACCTCCCAGCCATCATCCCCGACCTCCTCCTGCTGTTGCTGTGGTTGCTGTTGCTGCTGCAGCTTACCTCTCCCCCTTCTGGGCGCTGGACACAAAAGGACTTCGGGCTCATCCCTTTCCTCATCTGTGTCCCGGTCGACCTCTGGGCAGCTTTCCTCCTCATGCCCAAATCGATGGCAGTACGTACACCACTCCTCCTCCTCCATGGAATCCTCCCTTTGTACCCACCATGCGAGATCCCATGGCCGGAGCTTAGGGTCCATCGTCTGGCTTCCACTGTCCCTCTGTTGTGGGGGCTGGCCGTTCCTCTCTCTTCCCCTTTTCCTTCCCATTATTTATTTATATATATATTTTTTCTGCAAACAAAAAAACACTTTTTGGGGAAAAAAAAGAACAAAAAAAACGGGCTTTGCTGTTCCTGGCCCGGCTCTTGGAGGCGTTGTTTGTCCCACGCAGGACACCATATGTGACAGGCTGGCTCGCAGTGGTGAGGTGTGGTGACGTCACGGACCAGGAAGTAACTGAAACCAAAACAATGGATTATTTAATAAATAAACAAACAAAAGATTTAAACAAAAGAGAAAACAGAAACCAAAGGGCACGAGGGCCAAACAAATAAACAGACAAACAAGTAAGTGTCGTGCTGGCTAATCCAGCACGTTTTAGCAATTGTATTGTCTCCTTGCTCTCTCCTCTCTCCGCTCTCCGCGCTCCATACTCTCCTCTGTACACTCAACCTTGCAGTACGGACAGCTGCAGGTTCTTATACTCTGGCCGAGGGGTTAACTAGCTGTTAATTATCTTATTACCCCTCGGCCACAGTCTGCATGCGTTTGGTAAGGATGCATGACTGTCAGCTAGTTAAATAATCAGTAGCTTATCAGTCATGCATCCTCACAGGGTTTTTAAATATAAATAATAAAAGACGTGGCGCTTTTAACTGCGCCACAAACAAAAATACAAATAATAATAAATAGGGGCGGGACACTCCGCCACACGGCCTCTCCTACCTTATTGCTTTTATAAAACGGCTACACCAATATTTGTAACGTTAGTCACTTTTTGAGATTTAGTCAACTTATGTATAGCTATGCTAAGCTCCGCTAGCAAATCGACTAGCCGTCCTGTGCTAGCTAGCTAGCTGGGTTACTAAAAAAACACATTCTCTCTCTCTCTCTATATATATATATATATATTATACCATTTAGCTGGTTACCCCTGATATAAACTGAATCAAAATCATAGCAAGCCAAGATGATGGTGGTATTAGCCCATTTTTATTTGTAAAACCATAGCATGACATGCCATTTGGCTATAGTATTGCCCCCTACTGGACACTCGCAGCGTAGATTTCACATTGCATGTATTGTATCACACTAACAAAATCCCAAATTTTAAAGCAATCGTTTCACATGAATTTGATTGGATTTGATACTTAGATCGATGTTGATTAGGTTGTTGCGCAAAGATATAATTTATGGAACGGTGAGAAAGCCTAACAGTGGCCTATGATTGAATATGGACCAATCAGAGAGTAGGACCGGAACTATCCATTTTATAAATTAAACAAGCTATGTTCTTGTGAGTATTCTTTCAAATTCTAATAAAGTTTGCTGAAGGTATTAATTAAATTGATTGCTGTTGTTATTTTATGCATAGGAAAGCAGATGCAGCTGAGCTTGAGGAGCGAGAGAGGGACAGAATGGATGCTGTTGCAGGGTCCAGTGCAGAGAGAACAACAGCTGAGGAAAGAAGGAGAGAAAGACAATATGCAGGCATTTGAAGTGAATGCAGGGGGTTCAGCTGGTAGCTTTGATTACTTCACACGCCATCAGTCCAAAGAGCTGGACACATTTTTTTGTTATCAGCCTAACACAGTGGGACAGACTGAAGATGTCAGCTTTGGATAGATACAGGGTCAGAACAATAAGTGAGCTGCCTGAGGAGGATGGAAACAGTGGACCATGTGAAGAAGAGCTGGAGATAGAGAACAAAACTTGCACTTCATGCAAAAACTGTGCAATGTGTTCCTATTTGATTCTATCCCAATACAATTTATTGACTGATGCCTATCATGTAATTGGTTTGGGCTACAAATTCCTCCTGACTTTGTCAGTAACGCAAGTAGCATGTGAAAGGTGTTTCTCCACTCTGAAGTTTGTCAAGAATAGACTGAGAAGCACTATGTCCCAAGACCACTTGGAAGGGTTCATGCTAATGTCTACAGAGAAAGAGATACTGATGGCCCAGACAGTGATGGAGTTATTGACAGGATTGCGGAGAAGAGTGCACTGCTGTGACGTCTGCTGGCGACGTAAGGTAGGACAGTCTCATTTACTGTGGATTTGGATGAAGGAGTTGACTGTATTTTGAGATATAATTAGTGGTTCGGAAACCCTATTGTAATTTTGGGTTGGTATTAGCGCTGAGTGCTGCTAATGGTTTCTAGAATTGCTAAATATGAGCCGATGTGTTTAGAATTTACAGGTTTTTTTTTTTTTTTTTTAAGGGGGCTCCCGAGTGGCGCATCCAGTAAAGGCGCTCCGTGTGGAGTGCAGGATGCGCTCTATAGTCTGGACGTCGCGAGTTCGAGTCTAGGCTATTCTTTTGCCGACCGAGGATGGGAGCTCCCAGGGGGCGGCGCTCAATTGGCCGAGCGTCGCCCGGGGGGAGGAAGGGGTAGGTCAGCCAGGGTGTCTTCGGCTCACCGCGCACCAGCGACCCCTGTAGTCTGGCCGGGCGCCTGCGGGCTTGCCTGTAAGCTGCCCGAGAGCTGCGTTGTCCTCTGACGCTGTAGCTCTTGGGTGGCTGCATGGTGAGTCCGCAGTGTGAAAAAAAGCGTTCGGCTGATGGCACACACTTCGGAGGACAGCGTGTGTTCGTCTTCACCCTCCCAAGTCAGCGCAGGGGTGGTAGCGGTGAGCTGAGCTTCAAATAATAATTGGCCATTCCAAATTGGGTGAAAATAATAAAAACAATTGGCAACGACTAAATTTATAAAAAAAAATTTAAAAAAAGAATTTACAGGTTTTTTTATTAGGCCTATTGAGAGACCGCAATCAGTGTGAGGTCGGTGATGGTTTCTAGAATTGATAAATAAGATATGTGTTTATACTTTACAGTTTATTATTAGGCCTACTGAGGTTGGTATTGGTGTGCGGAGAATGATTTCTTTTTACTTACTAAATGGGCTACCCATGTTTATTATTTGCTTACAGTAAATACCAATACTAAATAAAAGCCTACCAACTGTCGGCAATCTTGTGTTTAAAATAATCTGATATGCAATTAGATCTTAGACCACCGATTACTGTAAACATAAAATTGTAATTGCATAGAGTAGAGAGCAGAGCCATCAATGAAATAATCCGTTGGTGCGTAAACTGGACAAATTGGTGAAAGAATTTAGCTCTGATACAATGTTGCATACACTAACCGCAAAACGGTGGCAGACAGAGAGACGTGCAGAGACAAAGAATAATGAATAGAAAAATATTTCGTAGACGGAAAAATCTATAATATTTTCAATAGGATTGCCTATTATTTGTGACTTCATGGTATGGCAGCTGCCATAGCCTATACTTTGCCATACCTAAATCACCCCTAATATGTTTGAAAACCTGGTAGTAGCTATAGCCTACAATTTAGAAATAAGTTTTACCCTAACAATTTAAAACTCTATTTTTATTTTTTTTTTACCGATACTTCATCATGACGGCGCGCTGCGTGCGCTGACTTCATTATTATTTCGGTATGTTGATTTTGAAATAAATGTGGGCTGGTGGATCTGAACTTCCCGGGCCGATTTTTGGTCCCAGTCCTCCCCTGATTCTCACATTCCTTTGAAATAATTGGGTGCTACCCTTTACACCATTGGCCAATCCACCAGCATGCATTTGCAATCGACCTGCAAGCATAGCCTGCTTGTATCTGAAGAGCATAGCTAAACAGTGCTTATCTCACATTTGCACACACTCAGCTAAAAGGATGTTTAAGTGCTTAACTCCAATTTGCACTCGTGCAACTCTTAGCCATCTCTTAAGTTAAACGGCTGGTAAAATAAATTTTCAAAACACAACAGCTCTCTTATTGCTATCTCTACAGCCATTCACATTTAAAGTGGCAAAAGTAAAATTGCATGCTTTACTCATCATATGTTATAAAAGAGGGGAAAAGCAGCTTTGAAGCAGAGTAAACAGAGAAGAAAACATTGTCTGTCTGTTGTCCATTATAGCAAGATTTTAAATAACTAAAACTTTGCTTATTAACTGCTTCAGTCTGTAGTGATTATTTTTGTGTGCTGAGCTCAAAACCCAATTGAGTCTATAACCCCTGGAATCAGTCAGAGAAGGGCATGTCTTCCTCCTCCTCCTCACTACCCAGGAGGTCGTTTCCAAAAAGCTATTTTAACCTAACCAGCATTGTGAGAGCATCGTAAGAACAACATTTCAAACTGTTGTCTGGCGTAGTCGCAAGAATATGTACTATGGGTACACATCAAATTGTTTCCAGAAAGGGTTATTCTGCAATACATGTGCAAGTGGTATGTGATCATCTTGGACTAATTAAAGATATATTGGTTAAATGGCCAGGGGGCACCCACAATGCATTTATGTGGTCTAATTCTGCATCATGTCAAGCTACAGAAAATGGCGTTGGCATATGGAAAATGAGGTTCCACTGCATAAACAAGCCCAGTGTTGGACTCCAGTTGGCACCAACAAAGTGTTGTACAGTGATTCTCAGATAGTGTTTAAACTAAATTCAAATGTATAGATTACTTAATTTATTTAAACAATTATAGGTATCACACTTGAAAAGATGACAGCTTAGGAAAAGGCACTTGATATTTAATTTCCTACAATTGAAAATTATATTTGTCATTTATTTATTTTAAGTGTGCACTGTTTCTGTTTCATGTAGTTATTTGGGTTAAGATAAGAACTAAATAAGTACAAAACAGTAGCTATACCCCCATATCCACACCCCAACCCCACTATACACAGTTTTTATAAATATACAGTCTTATGAACACTGCGTAAGGTTGACGGGAGTTTAGTCTGCTTCAGTAGTTTCTGGACCATCAATATTTGAGTGTGATATAGCTGCAGGCAAAGGGGAGATAAAAAGTATGTTTCAGTAACAAGTTATTAAAAATAATACATATATATATATATATATATATATATATATATATATATATATATATATATATATATATATATATATACAGTTTTATATATATAGTTTTTTTGTGGAAGTTTAGTTGTTTTTTTGTGGAAGTTTAGTTTAGAAGTGGGATTTTTGCAACAACAACATCAACACAAATACTTATATAAAAAAGAAAACAAAATTAATTGCAGTGCAAACATCTTTTAATCGTTTAGGTCTAGTTTCTGCGACCCAGCATTCAAATTCATTTATATTGCCAGACCCTGAGCAGGGAGGGCAACGTATGTGTGTATGTAGAGTATATATATACAGTGCCTTGCAAAAGTATTCAGACCCCTGACCAATTCTCTCATATTACTGAATTACAAATGGTACATTGAAATTTCGTTCTGTTTGATATTTTATTTTAAAACACTGAATCTCAAAATCAATTATTGTAAGGTGACATTGGTTTTATGTTGGGAAATATTTAAGAAAAATAAAAAACTGAAATATCTTGCTTGCATAAGCATTCAACCCATGTGCTGTGGAAGCTCCCAGTTTACACCGATGAAAGAAATTGCCCCAACGAGGACACAATTACCTTACCATTGGCCTCCACCTGTGAACCATTAAAGTTGCTGTCACATTTTCTGGATAAAAACCCCACTGTTGAAGGATCATTGGTCAGGCTGTGAATCTGAAGGAAAATGAAGACCAAAGAGCATTCTACACAAGTTAGAGATAAAGTAATACAAATGCATAGATTAGGGAAAGGGTACAAAATAATATCCAAGTGTTTGGATATCCCAGTGAGCACAGTTGGATCAATAATCACACCACCCAGGCACTGCCAAGAAAAGGCCGTCCCTCAAAACTCAGCGCTCAGACAAGAAAGAGACTTGTGAGAGAAGCCACAGAGAGGACAACAATCACTTTGTAGGAGCTACAGAGTTCAGTGGCTGGGAGTGGAGTAATGGTGCACCAGTCAACCATATCAAGAGCTCTGCATAACACTGGCCTGTATGGCAGGGTGGCAAGAAAGAAGCCGTTACTCAAAAAGTACCATCTGAAAGCACTTCTGGAGTTTGCCAGAAAACATGAGAGTGAACCAGCTGCGATGTGGGAAAAGGTTTTGTGGTCAGATGAGACCAAGATAGAGCTTTTTGGCCAAAACTCAAAGCGCTATGTGTGGCGCAAACCTAACACTGCCCATGCCTCAAGCACACCATCCCTACAGTGAACTATGGTGGTGGCAGCATCATGCTGTGGGGATGCTTCTCATCAGCAGGGACTGGGCATCTTGTTAAAATTGAAGGAAGAATGGATGGAGCAAAATACAGGGAAATACTGCAAGAGAACCTGCTTCAGTCCGCTAAAAAATTGAAGCTTGGGAGGAAATTCACCTTTCAGCAGGACAATGATCCCAAGCACAAGGCCAAAGCAACATTGGAGTGGCTCAGGAACAAAAAGGTGAATGTCCTACAGTGGCCCAGTCAAAGTCCTGATCTCAATCCCATTGAGAATCTGTGGCACTATTTGAAAATTGCGGTCCACAAGCGTCGTCCAACCAACCTGAACAACCTGGAGCAAATCTCCCAAGAAGAATGGGCCAAAATCACTCCGACACTGTGTGCAAAGCTGGTACATACTTACCCCAAAAGACTTAAAGCTGTTATTGCAGCGAAAGGTGGCTCTACCAAATATTAATGTGTGGGGGTTGAATACTTATGCAAGCAAGATATTTCAGTTTTTTATTTTTCTTAAAAATATTTCCCAACATAAAACCAATGTCACCTTACAATAATTGATTTTGAGTTTCAGTGTTTTAAAATAAAATATCAAACAGAACGAAATTTCAATGTACCATTTGTAATATGAGAGAATTGGTCAGGGGTCTGAATACTTTTGCAAGGCACTGTACATAATATACCTGTATATACACAAATTTATTTTCAAATATTTGTTTATTTCATTTTTTACCGTTTTTTGAGATTGCGCTTTATGTAATATGTCTGTATATAAACACATTTCTGTTCAAATGTCTGTTTATTTCAAATGTTTTGGTGTGTAGATGCTTTATATGACATTCCTGAATAAAACTACGACTTATATTCAACTGTTTGTCCTTTCATTATAAAATTTATGTTGTTTTTAATATGCCGGTCAAATTGACTGGTTGTTGTTGTTGTAGGTATGCCTATAAACGCGGTTGTTCTAGTGTTAAGAAAGTATCTTCATGGCACCCTTTTAAATTACAATATTCAGGATAACTTTTTAAATCTAAACAATATTAGGCCCCTACTAGTTATAAAGTGAGGTCTCACTTTTTACTTGACACTATAATCATTGATTTGCAACCAGATGGCCATTTGTCAAACTTAAAAATATCTGGGGACTTAATTACCAACATAGAACAAGGTGAGGTCATTTGTGATAAATCTACATATTTAAGCAAAATGTGTCCAAGAATGTTTTTCATTAAACCTTCAACACCTATGCTTTATGACACAAATAATACATTACATTACATAACACATCTCATATGGGGGATATTTTGAGGCAGCACTCACGTGTAACTATCGTTAGAAAAAGACCCGATTCCTACTCTTTTATGTCATATTAGGGTTGGGTTTCTGTTGAATAAGCTGCCCTTTTTCAATTTAGAAAATATAGACTAAAATGCATTCAAGAGCTAAGCACTTTTGATACCCCTAGAAATTCAACAAAAAAATAAGTTGGTTGCAATTGATGGGTTTCCTAATGTTATCAGGCACCAAAGACTACACACTTCAGTGCCTCCCCAAAGAAATCAAACTTTTTTTCTTTAATCAGTACACAGGCGAAATGTGTACTGATTAAAGTGCTGTTTCAGTGGTATATGCCATATATGGGATAGTCCTACATTTTGCATTACTCAAAAGTTCTTGGCAGTCTAGAGCTCCCAGCATATAGAGGTAGCTGGCTGTTGGGTAAGTTTTTGTATTAAAAATAATGAAAGTACTGGTATAAAGAAAAATCAGAAAATGTAAGAGATTATACATCAATGAAATGTCATTGTTTAAAAGGTCTGAAATCAGCCCAATATGAGCAGTGCATGTTTTGGTTCTACTTGAATTAGATTTTGCTGATACACTCCCAAATGCTGAACTAGCCTTAACATCATGGTTTTAATTAGGCTGCATTATAATCTTACCCTCACTGACAGTTTCCATTAAGCTATTATTTTCAGATCAGCTGAAATCATTGTAAAGTAAACATTTTTATCATTTAATTAAAATCTGCGAAACATTAAAAAAAAAATGTAGATCCTGCCACTGACTTTGACAACATAAGTCAGCCGTTAAAATTCTCAGTGGATAGATTTTCAACCATTAGAAGACCATTTTTGATTCTTATGACTTTATTAAACTAAAAAAGAGAAGAACACATGCTTGGAAGGCATGAGTACAAAGTTTATTGGCTCTCCAATGTGAGAATGTGTAAAAATAAAGTGCTGGTTGGAAGGAATGCACTTTAATACCGTCTATCTTGCCAACTATAGACTAGGATTCAATAAAACTGTATGGTGTAAAAGATTGTTGGTTCTATGCCAAGCAAAAGGCATGCTTCTGTTTACATTACTACTGCAGAACAGTGGGATATAGGACACTTTTATAGCCTTTGTGCTATCATGGACTACTGAAAGCAAATGCTGATAAATAGGTTTGCTCGGTTTATTTTAAATGCTAAATCATTGCACTGAAATATCATTAATGTATTCTCTGTACACATTACATTACGTAAAAATATAAATCTGCACATTAGGCATATACAGCTATGACCAAAAGTTTTGCATCGCCCTATAGAATTAGCATATTTTGCTTCATAAAGTCGAATGAAACCTGCTGAATAATGTTACATTAGCATAATGAATTACATACCGCTTTGTTGTTTTCCATATAATAATGAAAACTTGGTCAAAATAAAAAAAAAATGGACATTTTGAAATCTGACATGAAATCCCGTACTACTATTATAGCTTCCAGTAGACTTTTGCGATATCATTTTGTAATTCGTTTGGATAAATGATTTAAATAAAATATCAAAATTATGTTAATATCATTATTTTTTGTAATTATGTGTCAATCCTAAAATTCTAGGTGATGCAAAACTTTTGGCCATAGCTGTACAGCACAGCAGTAAAATCAAATAGAAAACTTTCTTTGTAGGCTACCGGTAACACAAAACAAATCATGCTGCTGCATTACACATTCTGTACAATGCTAGTTAAATTGAAACTGAACTATTTTAGAGCATTATCTTTTACCACAGCCTACTTAGTACACAAAACTGATTGATCTCAGTTTGTTTAATCTCTGTAGAGTATGTTTATGTGCCCTTTTTTAATTGTAATCATTGTGTGTCGTTCAGGGGGCAGGTCCAGGGGCTCCTCCCTAGTAAACCAAGCAATCTATCAATTAACCTCCCTATTTAAGCCCTGGGCCAAACACTCATGTTCTCCGTTTTTCATTTGTGTACTCCATGCAGCCCTGCAGACAAAAAAAAATAAAGAGTAAAATTATTATCCTTTTGTTTCTACTCCATCTATTCCATCTGACAATGTCGCTGACCCCCCCGCCTCAGCCTCAGCCTCAGCCTCAGCCTCTGCCTCAGCCTCAACTTCTGCTGATCCGGATCAAATATTATTGAAGGTAACGACGTCAATGTGGTCTCAATTCAGATTTCTAACTCAGAATTTCTAGATCATAGGATAGTTGAATTCGGAGATATATGTATCTGTTACCCTTAAATTCCGGGATCCCAGACTGCTTAAAAATCTTACACTTGTTGAATCTGTTATTGCATTTTTTGTTCTCTGTGACATTCTTTGTGAAGTGTATCCCCACCACAGGCAGGAGATGGACTCCTATTTATTTAATATAGTTGCACTCTCTGCCAGATACAGTGGCACTATAGTTTTTGAATACCACAAAGTGTTTTCTGCCAAAGCAGCATCCTGGCTCGCTTAAGACAACTTCCTCATAGACTGGTCCCAAACTGATCCTGACATCTTCAATAGGTTTTTCAGTGGCATCCTTGCAAACACTTGTGGTGAATGAGTTTCCACCGTTATTATTATTATTATTATTATTATTATTATTATTATTATTATTATTATTATTATACTACTGACACGATAAAGGAGATGGTAAGTTTTATGCATGTGGGCCATTGTATCTTGGGGTGAGAGGATGGCAGAAGTTGGCAGTGTACATGTTTTGTTTTAAAAATTATGACAATTTTATGGAGCTTGAAAGAGTCACATGCATTCCTGCAAAAGTACTACAGACACCAGAGATGTCACTTTTGTCAATGTTAATGATGGTTTTTGGTTGAGAAAAGTATCCTGTTAGCACATGTCCTTCACATAGTGCATGGCAGAGTATACACTAATTTTCTGATATAGTGTATAACGTGCTCTGATGCATTCCACACACTTTGTCATCCCTGTAATGAGTTTGTTGTATTACATGCTCCTATGGATAATGCACACTGTTTTAGCAACTCAGGTTGCATACTCCTCATAGCAACCAGCTGTATACAGTAGGCTACTAACTCTGCCTTAGTGCAAGAAAAAGTAGATCGTTCAGAGTCTGCAACACATTATGGAGCACTTACATTTATGGATTTTGTTCAGATTTAAATTTAACCCTTTCAGGACCACGCATTTTTCAGTGGTATACTCCACCAGGACCAGGTGTTTTTTGGCTGTAGTTGACTCTCTTCCTATAAAAATTCACTAAAATCCTATTTTAAAGCATCTTGGAAATGGTGTCATTTAAAGTACTTCATAAAACCATACAAACTTTTCACTTTTTTTTTTCAACACAATATTTCTGGGGTTTTTTTGTGTTGTTTTTTTTTTTTAAGTTCAATATTTTTTATTATGTAACCTGCTGAGAGATAGATGTATAAAAACGCGTTATTCTTACAATACTTCCTGAAAGTTTTGTTGAAAAATATTGATGGGCAAATTACTAGACATTGTTTCAACTGAGTGATTGCAATGACATAATGCACGTTTATCTCAGAGTCTTTATAAGCAATAATAGACTGTAAATGAACGCGGCAAGGAGTTCATAAAATAGAAGGCAGCGCTGTGAACAAACTATTGTTGGCCATGCTCCCTTCTTTCAACTAAATAAGACAAGGTTACATCTCTTTTAATGGAGTAAAACTGTCAGTTTCTTGCCATGACATGACAAGCTGCCTTGTTCGTTTTGAATTAATGATTTTGTGATATTGTATTTGTGTCTTTATAGCTGAATGTTCCACGCTGGTGTCACATAATGACTTGTATAACTAAATACTACGTGATTTTAAGGTTCTGATTTGCCAATTGATTATAAAAACTTATATCCGCAATTCTGTTAATTGTGTGTTGTTTACAGTGCTAATGTTTTTTAACTGATGGTGGTATATTTTACACAGCGACTGCAGTCTATTATTTGGATGCATTAAAATGCTCTCAGTGGAGGCTGAACAAAGTAAATTTACTTTTAGTACATTAGCCCAGCGTTTCCCAACCTTTTCCAGCCCAAGGCACACTTACATAAATAAAACATTTCTCGCCCCATATTATTATTATTATTATTATTACAAAACTTACTTTCAATGTGAAATCTGAGCTTGCCTCGATGTACACAGTCGCTTTATCCTGGCAGGAATTGATGACAGTGAAACTCGGAGCTCTTGCTCACCCGATCTCAGACGTTCTTTTTGTTTGTTTTTCATGTAAGTCAGACTTGAAAAACTTAACTCAGACAGATAGGTTGTTGAAAATGGCAACAAAATAGATGGCATGGTCTAAGACTACTGGGTATTCATTTGCAACAGTCAACCAGAATGAGTCCAATGGCATGTCACCAAAATTAATTGAAATATTCTTAGCGCTTTCCATTGCAGATAAACTCCAAGGATCACAGACCCAGTCGAAATCTTCAATATGAGCTGAAGAGAAATAAAAAACAAATTTCTCTTCAAGACTTTTCAAATGCTGAGAAATTACATTGACCAAAACACTAGTTGGATCTGCTGAATTTGCCAGGGGGAACATTTCTAATGTGCCTTTTGCTACATTTTCATGCCAGAGAGCTAGCTTAGATCTGAACCCATGTAGTTTATCAGTGCTGGAGAGGTGGTTCTCATTTCTTCCTTGCATTTTCCTGTTCAGATCGTTGAGGTGTTGGAAAATATCAGCCAGGTAGGCAAACTTTGAGCACCATGCTACATCAGCAATCAGGTCCGTGTATGCAGATTCCTCCGAAGTTAAGGTTTTTACCAAATCTCCAATAATGTCGTTGAAGCTGACACCCTGGGATCCTTCAAGAAACTGCTTGAGATTCTGGGATCAATAAGCTTCAAGATGGGCTGAATGGCCTCCTCTCGTTTGTAAACTTTCGTATGTTCTTATGTTCTTAATGGGAGTGATAGGAATACAATGGGATACAATGACAATTGGTCTATAGGTACGTGTACATGTATATATGACTCGTTTTGATCAGATTCATAACTTTATTTTTCTCTTATATTTTATTACAAGTAACTTAAAATACTGAACAAGTTCATAAAAGTAAACTAACTTGAATTATGTTATACGCTCAATGCAAATTCTGTGGCAACGCATGACACGAAAAAGCAAAATAATGTAAAATAATGTATATAACAGCTGGCATAAACTATGTTATTGTACATTATTTTATATATATTTTATTATAAGTAACTTATTCCCAGCACATCTCCAGCACATCTCCACTCTGGCACGCACTTGCCGATTCTTCCTGAGCAACATCTGAAGAATCCGACCCTTCCTCACCAACTACGCCACCCAGCTCCTGGTCCAGGCCTTGGTACTCTCCCGCCTAGACTACTGCAACTCCCTCCTGGCTGGCCTCCCTGCGTCCGCCACCCGTCCGCTCCAGCTCATCCAGAACTCTGCTGCCCGCCTGGTGTTCTCTCTGCCTCGCTTCTCCCACGCAACTCCACTACTCCGCTCACTCCACTGGCTACCGATCACCGCCCGCATCCAGTTCAAGACTCTTGTACTAGCCTACAGATGCCTTGACCAGACTGCACCCAGGTACCTCCAGACCCTCATCTCTCCCTACACCCCCACTCGACCTCTCCGCTCCGCCTGCACTAGAAGACTGGCTCTACCTCCTCTACGCTCCCCTGCCTCCAGAGCCGCTCCTTCTCCACCCTCGCTCCGCAGTGGTGGAATGACCTACCTACAGATGTCAGGACCGCCCAGTCCCTGACCACATTCCGCGCCTCCTTAAGACTCACCTCTTCAGACAGCACCTGTAGAACTCCTCTGTTTCTCCCCTGGGACACTTTCACCCTTCCTTAAATTTGCTTTACTTACTCTTACCTGCCCCCTATTTTACTGCATTTAATCCTGTACTTCAGAGTACTGTAATCTGCCAAGTGTTTAATCTGTAGTATTTGGTATTTAATCATTTCTTGATGTAACTATCACTGTCACTTATCTGCTGTATTATTGAATTGTATTTTGTCACACTTGTACTTGCTTGAACTTGTCATTGTATTTATCTTGCTCTTATTGTATTACCTGTACTGTAACACTTAATGTATTTGCTTATGATTGTAAGTCGCCCTGGATAAGGCGTCTGCTAGAAATAATAATAATAATAATAATAATAATAATAATAATAAGTAACTTATTACAAGTAACCCAAAATACTCTGTTCAGAAAAATAAACCAACTTGAAATATGTTATGCACTCAATACAAACAACACTATTCTCTGGCAACGCCCGATATGAAAAGTAAAATAATGTACTGTATATAACAGTCGGCATAAACTAAGTTATTGTAATACAGTACAGTTAAACTTAAAAGTTAAACAGGTGTGTACAGTACCTTACTATAGACAACCATATGCCTCCATGAAGGCTCGTAGTGTGCTGAGGCTGGAGTTTTGCAGCTTCGCTTTACCATTTTCTGTGTCTTTCTTGCTGGCTTTTCCCGCTGTCATGCCGTTGCTATGCGCTCTACGTCACTGCTATTGCTGAAACACTCAAACATTCTTTTTTTTTTTTTTTTTAAACACTCGAACGTTGTTTGCATTATGCAGTTATCCGAATTAAAATGCAATCTACAGCTTCATGCAATTAAGAGAATTATGCATTTAGCCAATATGCATTTAACACTATCATACAATCTTCGAAAATGGTGTACTAAAAAACAGGACCAGCTGCATGCTATGCAATTAAGCAATTTATGCAATTATCCAATATGCAAATAAGTGGAGTCAACTGTATATATTAATGCTCTCTTAAAAAGTTCTCAGTACTGTTTTTATAGCCATGCATTAAAATTGCTCATCAAAATATGTTTTTTTCATAATTAAAAATATATTTAGATAGATAAACAGTATTTTTTTTTTTTTTTTTACTTAGTGTTATAAATACGTACAGTGTGATGTCACAGTGGTTCCAGGAGTGGCTTCTGGCTTTGCATGGGAGGTTACACAGTTCTATTATATTTAGTTTTATGATGAACAGCTTGAAGTCTAAAAGCACCAAACCAATTTTTTTTTTTCTTGACGAGTTACGTTTTTCAGAAAATGGAAAGAGCTATTTCTGGACAGATATTACTGACTGTTCTTGCCTCATTTTAATTGCTACTGATAATTATGGTTTAAGGCATAGTAACAGTATCGTGGTAAATGGAACCTGTGATTACACTAAACCCTATAAAGCTAACAATATATTGTACCATGTGCATTTTTAGTGTCTGTATACCATATGGTGGCCATGCATTTAGTTTTTTTCATTATTCCTTGTAGTCTAATAGTATCTTGAATTTTCTTTTTGTCTAATCAGGATATTATTATCCACTGCTGTGGATGCATACAGTGGCAGGCACACAGTATCTCACACTTTTTGTCTTTAACTGCTTGTGACTTGCTAAGGACCTTCTTTGGCACACTGTATTGCATATATAAAAACCTCTTGGTATGTAGTTTTTCTTCTGTGATTACCTTTACTAAGGACCTTATTTAAATAAAAAAACCCCACAAAACTCACTGTATAACATTGCAAATGTGTAAGGGGTATTTTGTAGTGCCTAACGATACAAGCTATAAAACAAGCTAAGAGAAGCAAATAAAACATAACGTCACAACCACACTTACTAACAACTGTTCCAGATAGAACCATCCTTAGTAGAGAATGAAGTGCAATACATAAATAGATAACATTCTCATGTGTTTAAATATTTAATAGATGCATTACTAAAAGTATTATATATGTTTGAGTAAAAATACAAATATAATAGTTACCGCTTTTCTTTTAAAAACAAATATTTTCATTTTGAGGAAATGCCAGTTGAATTTCATATTAAACAAAAAATACAAATATTTTATTGAATATATTTCTGCATAATTGTTGCATGGGATTTGCATTACATTTTTGCATTTGATTTTCCAGCATATTACTGCATATTGTTTGGTAACTTTTTGGAGTTAATAATGGCCTCACTCACTCAACATAAGCAGAATCCTTAGATGTTTTCTAAAATAGAAAACTCACACCTTACACTTATACTTATTTTAATAATACTTGACAATTATCTGTGTTCTTGATTTACGTCTATCTTTGTTTTTATACTGGGATGACCAGGTGTGCTCTAAAAATAGATAGTCATAGCTTAAATTACCTAATATGGGAAATTTGAATTATAATAAATTATGCTTTAACATTGCCAATATGCCTTTCCCTTTCCACTATATCAAGCAGGAGCAACAACACTCAGCAAGGTGAACAAATTGTTAATTAAATTTAAACTGCTTTTATCGCTGATTAATGGTCTTTAAACCATGCAAGCATATATCATTTTCATAGCATGTGCAAGATTCTATTTTTCTGTTGCTCAGGTGCACATGTTTTAAGACAGTGGCCTATTACTCAACAGAAGAGGAGCTCAATGTGTTTTAACGTTTTAGTAAATCAGCTTTGATTTATTAGCTTCACATTAGATACACTACCATATGTTGTGATTTTGTTTGAACTCACCTTTGTAACCTCTTAACTGCTTTACCTATTAGATTATGAAGCTGAAATTTGAATGTGGAAAGTTTTCTAATAGCCCACAAGTATAACCATTTTGTGGCAGTAATCTTACAAAGCTGACTCTATAAAACACTGCATGAAGAAAATGTCTGTGCTTTGACACTAACCTGGGATTCCATATTGAAGTCCTGGTATCTGCATGATGGAACGGTACATAACTGTATTCTATGATTCTCTGCGTCAAGAATTCAGTCACAATATCACAAAGACGAAAATGCCAAAATAAAACAACAGTACTCACCTTCACAAACACTATTCTAAAATATAGAAATTAAGTTAATTTAGTTATTGGCTCACTGAGGAAATGTACTACTGCGTCAAGCAGCATCCAGAAAAGAGAAGCTGAATGAATTTGACATGTAAAAAAAAACAAAAAAAACAGTTTAAGTATGATTTTCAACATGCAATAATTTGGGACATGATTCTAAAACAAGTGATGACAACCTGTGACAGAAATAGAATGATCTTTGGAGGTACAGTAAATCTCCCTCCCGACCTGTGAGGGTGCTAAGTAATGGGAACAGAGTACCCTGGATTGTTTGGTCTGACAATTCATTCCCAGGATTAAAAGGAAGTCAGTCATCTAGAAAGGGGGCGGAGCTTCGGTGCACTAACTCATTGATCCAGAAGGGAAATGATGTGGCAGCCGCAGATTGGAGGAGCGACTGCAGTCGTTTACCAAGGAGTCATGTGTGACGGTACAAGAAGGGGACGAAGCGACGTAATCTGTTCCTTCAGTTATGGTTAAGGAACAACCTGGAAGAACCAGTATTGTGAAACGTATGTGTTTCGTTTGTTCTGTCTCGTCTAAAATTGTTACTTCTTGTTGTTAGTAGACGGCTAACACATTCTGGAGCTGTCGCCAGAGGCCAGCACGAACCCGGACATACTACACCTGTGTCACAATATTAATTGTATTAGCACCACGAGCACTGCAGCATGCACCCAGGACTGGTGACCGTGTTTGTGTATTGTGTTTGTAACTGGACTGCATTTATTATTTGGGATTGCAAACCCTTTCTTTTGACCAGTACAATAAACATTGCTGTGTATTGCCTTGGATTATTGTCTGAGGTCACCAGACCTGGATTACAACATTAAAACATTTGTAATTGGATTTCACTGTCTTGTCTCCTGATTAAGCACCACATCACTTCTCCACCTGTACCTTGTTGACCACTTTGCCACACAACCTCACGTGTATTGAAATGTTTAACACTGAAAGCAAGAGAGTTCATCTCAAGGAGCCAAGCCAAGAAATATGCAGTATAAGTCTAGGTTAAGCACTGCCAGAAATTAAACTGAAACATTGTGCTTACACGAATAACTGCACAGACACTCAGATTAATTCTGTAGTGACAAACTGTTATTTTAAAGACATGCTTTTACTTTAAATCTCACTGCCTGTTCTCTCCAAAGCAGCTGTTATAGTGAATGCTGACTGACAGTGTTATATTTATTGTAGGTTTCCATGGCAAGTACAGCCTGTAGATACAAAAACAACCCCCACCAAAAAAAAAAGAACCAGTTAAATGATGCACGTATTTTTATTTACCCTATGTAGTTGCTATGCAATATGGGTGGAGGTAAGATATTATCCAAGTTAGTCCCGAGGATAGAACTGGAATAAGTCAAATAGCCTTCTAATCCCTGATGCATATCAGTGGCAACCTGGCAATAGCAAAATATTGTTTGTCTTAAACAGTTATGGGAATCCTGCCATACCACCTAGGCATGTATGGAGGCTTCTCTCAGACGGCAGGTGCCCGTTGGAATGTCACAGTATCAGCTGTGAATCAAATTTAAAATCAATCCATGCAACTACCAGCTTTTTCATGTTGACTTAATGAAAAGCCATCATGAAAGCTCAGTTCCCATCTATTGGACAGAAAATACTAAAATAAGAGACAATTAGTCCAAATTGATTTTATTATCCACTGAATCATCCAATCATTGCTGTGCTTCAAAACCAGCCTATCAATACTGTGCAACCACAGTCCTGTACCTGCCACTGCTACATTACCAAATCCACAACCTGCAGCACAACTGGAGTTTAGCATCTTTCAACAACAACAAACCAAAACATGGACAGTTCAGTAATGTTGCTCCCGACAGTTAGAAAAAAACATTTTCTAATAGCAATAATGACTTCTCAGCGAAGGTTCTACCATGTGGTAGTGGTCCATGACTTTCGATGGCACACATTGCGGTCCTTCATCGATGGGCACTATCTCATAATAAGAGATAGCGCCATCTAGTGATCTGCCACTGTGGACCAAGTTTCCTTTTGTTTTACTGGCATTTCACTGGTGTGCACTAGAAAACACTGGTATTTACTAATATGAAAATATTTTATAAAGATGATCAAGCCTACATTACATACTGTATGTCTATGACAAGCAACTAACTCTTGAACTCATTATCAAAGCATTTTCGCAAAGACGTATGAAAATACAGTCTTGGAGTAATTGATTAGAATTGGAAGCTTCCATACTTACCGGTTAAGATGATTTGATGTGACGGGAAACATCCTGCAACGGAATGGACTGGCAGTGGCAGGTTTGGTTCATGCTAATACAACTGAAGTAGCTTCTTGTTCTGAGAGCCAAACAAGTCTTGGTTGTGTGTTTAAGCCCTCATAGACCCTATATTTTCTCAGGTACAGTAACATATGCCCAAGTGTTAGTAATACATTTTGTTATTAACACTTTCAAGCCATTTACTATTATAGTGTAATTGCATAAAAATCCAAAGGGCCCTGCTACATTAATTGCCACTTTGTTCCATGCCCATGCTGGTACGGTGACTGAATTGGTGCAGCATGAGTCACTGCTACCTTGTCATTTTTTCTGGAAGTTGCATATTCTTTGATGTACAGTTGTACAGTAAACTCATTCACTGGACTGAATTTATTAGCAAAATGTCAAGGCATAAAGGTTTACTCTTACATTTAAAGCTGCATACTCCAAATTTGTTTTGTATTTTCCAGGGGTTCAAATTGACTTCATTTTATTTTCCTTTTAAGTCTTGTCTAACTTTTGATTGGAAAGTCTTCCAATCAGGGTACTATTTTTTCAGAATTAAATCTGATTTAAATGTATTCTTTTATGTTTCAGCTGCCAAGCTAACACAATAACAGTCATTCAGTGTGTCGATCCAGCAAAATTGAAAGTATTTAAGAAACATAATATAGAGAGAGAACTATCTGCTTCAAATGCAAGTTGACAGCTGACATGTTAAATTCACATTATAATAGGCCAGCAATGATGAAGATTTTCAGAGAACCATGCAGCATGACAACTACTAGGGCTACTAGTGTCAAGCCTACTGTTCATCAAGGCAGTTTTTCAAAGTACTGTAGGTCAATTATTTAATTCTTGTTTAGAAATGTGCTTTGTCATTAGTTTAAAGACTATTGATTTCAATGGGCCAATACAAAATGTAATTCTTTATTAAATACACTCTGTAGCTTCTAATAAAGGTTAAGCATCAAGATGGACCGGTCTTATGAGCTGTTTCTGGAGTTTCTGAAGTCAACTATCATTAAAGTAAAATACCAACTAAATGTAATAGTTTTATGGGCCAAAATAGGATTTGCTCCTAAAAACTTAATTGTTTGAATATATACGGAAGATAGTTTAAATGTAAAAGATTATTTGCAGTAAATCATTTCTAAGGATCATAAAGTATACAGCGAATGAGGAAATCAAAGTCCACAGGTTTACTTGCATTCAACACAAAGTAGGACACATTTTATTTCTTATCTAATTCATCATATAGCCTTCAAAACGAAAGATACGTTGTCAAAAACAAAATGTTAATAATACAGCTAAAGCTCTCTTTTGACACAAAGTAATCTGTAAGAAGTAGACAGTTGCACCTGGCAATCCACACTGAGGCGGCTACATTTGGTGAAAGTTAATCATAGATTTGTAAGGCTTTCAAAAAGTAAACAGAATTGATTGCCTGGAGCCATGTCAGGAGACAGATGTAATCCCTTATGATGTTGAAGCAGCCTCAAAGATAAGAATCCACCTTTCACATTCACTTGATACTTACATAGGACTTTGTGTACTAGTACAAAAACCATTCTTCATATACCATAGAATCATTGTCTAAAACAAAGGAAGAAATGTGGGCAGCACTCATTAGTTATATCGACTAAAAACGATTTTGGCAAGGTTGAGAACCTAAATGTAATCTGTCATGCCAAATTCTAGATAAGCTTTAATTCACTGCTAAGTCAACAGCTATTCATAGTTGGTATATCTTTACAAATACCAGTTGAGTCTGGACTTGTATATTAAATATGTGCAGATATTTTGCTTCTGGCAATATACAACTTTGCATTAAAATATGTGGTGAAATAAAGGTGGACAGTGCATTCATAGTCAAAGAGAAACAAAGTGTTGTGTGGTAATCTTCACGGCTGTGATGAAACTTTAATTACAAAAATAATAATTTGGCACAGGTTTCTGTAAGAAAATATCTACCAGCTTAGGCACTATTGGTGCTCTGAGACCTCTCTGTCATGTGCACAATGTTAAAAATGCTCCACTTAGAATGTCATAAGTGGTTTGATTGTTAGAAATCAAATCACATACGTTCAATTATTGTTTTCTCCTTTGTAGTTACCCGTGATAGATGCTTCTTAAGGCTAGTGTACAATTAGTTGCATCTTATTGCTAAGGGACAGAAAAGTCTACGCTTTAAGCAACCAGCAATCCGATGACCAATCACAAAGATAACAAAAGTAAGTGTAAGGATACAAAAATATCTTTCTGTGCTTTGCAATGGGCTTCGTTATTTATTTATTTATGTATTTATTTCAAATGGTAATTTGTTTGTATTTGTAGTAGCTTCAGTATTTTTTATAACCTTGCTTATAAAACAACTTAACTGTAAACAGTTTTTATGAGTCAAATGACAATAATCTGAAATGTTAAATAAATTGTGTCACGTAAAAAAAAAAATTAAAACCCCTTTAAACGCCTCGTACTGTAAGCTTTTTTCCCCCCTATTTGGTCAAAGAAGCTTGCCAATAAAGGATTGCTTGGCAAGGCATTCAGTTATAGTAGAAAGCTGTGCAAGGTTTTTTGTCAATTCTACAGCCTTTTAGCGTGAGAAGACGATTTATCCACCCCTTAAAGTCGTACAATGTTTCAGATGCACACTTCATATAACGCATGGAATGTGCGTGTATGTGCGTGCTACGTCACATAGATAATGACTGTGGAGAGAGTGATGACATTCTAAACTGCATGGATACCCGGCCATTGTCAGATTACTACACCGCAAAGGTTATCTTGTGGTATCAGTAAGATTGATTAAGTTATCCTGCAAGTTAACATATCCAGCTGTTGTCTTCATAGAAAAAATATACTTGTGGCCACTGTTACTTGTAACCAGGCAGACACATTCAGAGGGTACTCATAATTGCAAAGGTAAGAACACAAAAGAGTGACTGTACAGTACAGGTTTAAAATATTTGTATAATGTATCAGATTATAGTCCAATCTATCTAAAACATATATACAAGGCTAGGAATGTATTTTAAAAGTTTGGTGAAGATGAAGCCAGTTAATGTGTTCACCATGTAGAATGTGATGGACAACTGGAGATGAATGGACAGGTGAACACGATTAGGTAAAACTGTAAAAGAAACAGGCTGATGTGTAATTGTCAGTTTCTGCACTGGCTGTAAAAGCATTGATGATCTTAAAGAATAAAAAAAACAAAACATTTACATTAACATGTATAACTGTAAAGATTAAAACTGTTTTTTGTTTTACTCTATGGTGGGTATAATATGTGAGAGGTAATTTGTGATGGCCCCACCCAGTCTCCCAGTATTCTGAGGCTGAGAGACTGTGGCATTGCAAGAGAAGGGTGATGCAATATCGTTTTCATGTTCAAACTGCAGCCAAAAATCAATGCAACGTATCAGAGTAAGGGAAAACTTGCATACAATGATGTGTTTGTTAAACTTTAAGACATATACGTATTTCCTTAATGCTACTGTATTTTACCCAATACCCTGGTATGTCACGATATTGATAACCACACACTATAGTTGTCATCTTTTCCACAGACAAAACCCGGACATATTTCTCAGTCAGCCTAGCTCTATCAAAACTGCAGTATAACACAATACTACCAGATCTCGGTACAAATCAATAATCATGCAGTATACACAGCATTGTGCTCTTGATATTTCTAGTAATTGAACTTGCAAGCCAGAAAAATAGTAGCTATAGTAAATCAATGCAAATTCTGAAGCGACAATCCTGTCTACGTGGTTTTTTTTTTGTTTGTAGTTTTTTTTACAAACAATTTCTGAGCCTGAAAAGCCCGCTTGTGACGGTCAGAATTATTTTACAGCCATTGTGTCGTGGAAAAATGTCAGTTTTGTATTTCTACTTTTAATTTAAAAAACATTCATATACATGTTTACTTAATGAAATGTGTCTGCTAAAACAGTATCTCATTTACAGTAGCTAGTTATAGCATCTACAATGTCACTGCAGCAACTTGGAGAACAACAAAGAAGTTACAATATTGTAAAAAAGTTACAATATTTATTGTTCTTATATGGCCCTTCAATTTTAAGATATCAGTAATTGGAAAGGATTACTAACTGCACTACACTTTAGCGATAGGCATTTGCTAACTCTCAGTTTTAAAATTTAGCTTTGGTTCATTAACATAACACAGTGGAATGATCTCAGTATCATGTAGTAATTGTAGGACAGTATTGTACGCATGAAAACTATAACAGTAAAGCCAAAACGAAAACGCTTTAAATTTAAAACTGGTTAATAGACTAGGAAGCACAGTACAGAACGAATTTACTTTAACATATTGTTTAGGGACTTTGCGATACCTGCACGGTGGATAGTAGTATCTACACGTATCGACAATAACAATCCAAAGCCAATTTGCACCTTTTTGACATATTTTCTAACAAGTCTGGCATAAACAATTTTGGCTGCTACTTAATTAACCCCTTAAAACTAAAAAAAATAACACAAAACTGCTTAACCTACAGGTACCACAGTAGCAGGCACAGTTTACACAGCCTCAGAGTTTCTGATCCTAAATTTCAGATTTCTCATATTCACTTTGACACCCGACACATTATTTCCCTTGTCCAGCGCGCTCTTCTTTAACCTGTGCTGCAGACCACCAGTCTGTCAGAGGGCGGGATCGCACACAGTATGCCACACTCTGATTGGTGGAAGTATTATCCAAACCGCCAAAAAAGCCAAAATAAATTCCACTCCAAAATGTCCTGTTATACGGTATGTCAAAGAAAATATTAAAGGAAGGTTGGTGTTTCTTAAGTGTTTCACTTAAAACTGGACATTAGGACGTCTGGGTTTATTAATTCCTGCCACCCGGACACAGATGCCAATTCCCGGACTGTCCGGGTCAAACCCCGACAGGTGGCAACCCTACCGTACACCCTGTAAAAAACATGTTAATCAGCATTATGTAGCGTATGCATACACACAATCACAGGTGCTAAAGCTGCATACAGACATCATTGAACTACTGCAGCTCAGAAGTAAAGTGTAATGCAAGCCAACTTATATTTATTCCAGATGGTTTTAAACTAGCAATTTGTGCTGGCTCGCCACTTCAAGTTTCATAGAGTAGTGAAAAGGCACCATTAGTTTGACTGAAGTGCACACCTGTAGTTGATTCCATTTCTAGGTAAAACCACCTATGCTTGGGCTTTTTCTTATTTATAGATTGTGAAGCAGCTTGCTATTGTGCCAATGTCAGCTCTGGAAAACCTTGTTTGAAGATGTTGTTTAATGTTATTGAGGTGAGAGACAGAAATGTAATGTAGCTAGGGTCATACTCGTCTAATACTTCAATATTTTCATCTATATAAAAAACAAAGCAAAGACATGATCCTCTTTGAGATGGATTGGCCTTGTCTATAAAAACAAAAACAAAAAAAAAACTTTTAGATGAAGGCAGTGGTGGCCGTACTGTTACCATTTAGTACAGTAATGCCCATAAAATATGGGAGTTGCTGGCAGTGTAGAAAAATGTTTGTACAAATTTATCAGCAGTTTCCTTTAATTTAGGTCTGAGATTGCACTTTTTGCCCGTTGCCGTGCACTCCAGCTGATATTTGTTTTGTTTTGACATTTGTTTGTTTTGTTTATTATTTAAAGTTTATATTGTTTCATAAAGAAACAAGCACATTTGTGTCTCACCCCGCAGTCCTTGTGTTTTCCTGTATTTCCTGGTCTGTGACGTCACCACCCAGCCATCTGTGACACGTTCCCATATCCTTACATATACATGTGTACAATTCCACCAGTTACATCCACAACTGTATTATCTTTATTTTCATTAGTTATTGTGTTTACTTGTGTGTAAGAGTCAATGGGCAGCAAATCTGCCAACCGGAACACGAAATTTATTTTTAAAAAGCCATAAGCACCATCCAAAAGTCGATGATTGGTTAATGCTGTGTCAGGAAGATAAACCTCTTTGAATTATGAGCCTATCATGGACGGCTTCACAGATATATGGGTGGGACTAAATGATGTGCATTCAAGTTTGACTGGTCTGTCTCAGCGCCGCAGACTCGCTGCTCCGGCCTGCAGCCAGTGTATCGGAAACAGCAGTGGGAGCAGGGGCCCAACGCACCAAGCAATTCTGAAAGTACCATAGTGGTTTAGTTTTTTAAATGTTTGTGAGCAGGTAGTACTTAGCTTTACATATTTTCCATAGCATTTCTTCCGAGAAAAGCAGCTCAAGTCATTTTAAGGTAAATTGTCCCCCAACACATATGTCTGTTTACTAATATTGAAAAATACTTGTGTAAAACAGGATTGTATTCTTGTAGGACTAGTTAGTTCGAGAGATTGTATTTTAGTAACTACAAATAAATTGCAAGAAATATGTTGCATTTTCTTATCCGATTTTGGAATGAAACCGAGTAATATTGCGTGACAGACAGGATTTCTTATTCTACCTGTATTTTGTGGGGTTTTTTTGTTTAAAAGAGGCTTTTTTGTATGGTACGGTGTACTACATGAGAAACAGATTTTAAACATATTATTGTACGTATTGTATTTGAATGAATTGTGCACATATTTGCAAACTGGAGGAATACAGTAATAAATAACATATTTTTCTCCGCCACTTAACAATGAATTGTAAAAAGGGTAGCATCGCTGGCAAAGCTGGTTACCGGCAGGAGGGAGACCCAGAAACAGAGAGCTATAGTTAAAGCGTGGAGATGCACATTTATTTACAAATAAATTAAATAAACACAAAAACACAGGAACAAAGAAACGGTACAGGGACCATAATAAAGCAGTTAAACAAAACAAAACAAATTCTACGGTCATATAGTTATTCTGTGTTGTCCAGGCTGCGTAATGCCTTCACTGTACTCCCCTCAAACTCCTCCAACAAACAAAGGATTTGGCCTTCCTTTTATACCATGTGGCTGGGAGTGGGCCAATCAATTATTCAGTCAAGACCCAGCCAGGGATACTGAAGTATAAAACACTTATCCTGTGTATAACGGGCCATAATGCTTCTAAAACGTGTAATAGGTTGCGCATTATATTCTGAAAATGACTGTATTATTAGTAATACATCTTTATTTACATACAATAGCACACTATTTACCCGCAAGGCTTTCGCCCTGCCATATAAATGCATTTTTAATTTAATTGTATGGTGCTGTCGTTCTGTATCATTTGTCATTCAAACAAAAGGTTTAAACATCTGAATAAAATAACCAGAGCTTGCTGATGCGTCATTACCTTCTAAACTTTCTCGTGCACTGGGAAGGAAACGGGTGCTAACATTCGAGCATCTCTTTTCTCAACCAAAAGTAAATTTATAATGAACTGCGACAAATTACGTTTTTGGTCATTACAGTTCTTTTTCAGGAAAACATGTTAATATTTCAAGCTATATAAAAAGTTCTTTTTTTTTTTTTAATGAAAAAGCCTACACTGCCTCTCGACCCACCCCGCTCCCTGCGTGATTTTGTACGCTTTTAGAAAAAGCTGATAATTTTGGACGGTCCCTTAATTAAATGAAAAATGTAGTTAAGTTTAAATGTTCCATTATTTATTTTAGGACAGCTTCAGTATCTTCTTTTCTCTTTAATAATGTTTTGTAATATTCAATTAGCAAACCTAGCTGCAATATTTCCTGAAAACCAGCAGGGGGTCTGTGTGTCTGTGACAAAGTGGTCAGTAGTGCGCAGGTGTGTCAGTGATGCAGTGCTCCAAACAACGACAGACAACAAAGTTCACGGTCCAGAAAGTTCTTTAATTGTCCTTATCAAGGTTTGGCACTGTTAAATAATAATACTGGCTTTACACAGCAATGTGTATCGGCAATAATAAACCATGGGGTTCAGTCCCGAAATAATAAACAAACAACACGAATAATACACGAAACACAAACATGATCACAAGTCCAGAGTGAGTGCTTATTAGTGTACGTGGTGAAGTACAGTGAATGGTGAACAGTGGTGACTTGTTGTCTGGGTGTAGAGCGGGCCTCGTAGAGACAGCTCCCGGTGATTAGCCGTCTAACAATAACAAACAAGTAACAATTATTAGACAGACAGAATACAGCACGTAAACTCGCGGTTCACCTTTTCTCCTTCCTGGTCCTTTTGTAAAACCATAACAAAGGAACAGATTGCATTTTCACATCCCCTGAAATACCCTTAGTCACGCCCCCTGCGATAGCTAGTTCAATCACGTATCCTCCAATCCATGACTGACACATTGCATACCGCATTAGGGCGATAACTTCTGGCATTGTGACTCCGCCCCCTTCCTGGATGGCTGGCTCCCGACTGACTCTGGAATGAACCACCAAACCATCCAGTATGGGGCACACTGTTCCTGTTAAACAGCGCCCCCACAGGTCAGGAGGGAGATTGTTGACTAGAATTAATTCACTCTCTGTGACAGTGTCATAATATTAATGCAAGATATCAGCAGTTGCACAAGGCCAACTTTGGAACACTGACATGGCAAAGCCTCTGAAACTTGTTGGACAATTAACAGGTTTCAGGGTTCAGTAAGTGACTTATAATGGTATTTTGGGCACTTGTTAAAAAAAAAAAACGAAACGTTCAAGCCCCAATATATATCATTTTAATTAACTTTTTCCAATACACCCGAAAAGAAAAACAGTAACTGTAGTTTGGAGGAAAAAATAATAGTATTATTATTGTAAAATAATAGTCATTTTCAGAATATAATGCGCAACCTTTTACACATTTTAGAAGCATTGTGGCCCGTTATACACAGGATAGGTGTTTTATACTTCACTGTAGTTTATATGTGTATCTTAAATCACAACCGACATTAATACTAACCCGTTTTTTCTAGCAAAAGCTGATGTTCGAGAAAAAAATGTGCTAGATGAACTCTAAAGACCAAAGCATGGATGACCTGTTATCCAGAATTGCAGCCAACTTAAGCTTGCAGGTGGGGTTTTGATGCACTTTGTAGATGAAAGTGGAAACTAAATTAACATTACATTTAGTATGGGGTTAGTGGTAAATATTGGAGTGTAAAATAGCTTTACCTGTTAAAAAATAAGTTAATATATAAATAATATTCATATTGATCACTTTCCAGTACTCAGGAAACACATTGCAAATAAAATTCTGTTTAAATGGCAACAAAATAATGTTGAATTGTGCCAGCATTATCTTATTTCTAAAAACCGAGTAGAATAATGATAAGATAACTGATTAACCACCATACCCTACCAGGTCTGTTTTTATATCAGTGTAAGATGATATCAAAATGGTAGCAATGGTCATGTTTCTACCTGAAAGGATCTGCCAGTGAACGCCAGTGATGGAATATAGGTGAGTTTGTTGCAATTCCTGGCACACAGCTGGTGATTGTAACATTTGGAAACAAATCAAATGCTGAAAACCATACAAATGCAAAAATGCAGTGAAGCTGATGAATATGGGAGCCCAGTCTTTGACAATTTGTATAACGTGTCTGTAAAACAAATATAAAAATCATAACCATTAACTGACAGGTCTCTATTGAATTGACAGTACAGTAGCAATGCAAAGTGTAGTAAACAGTGGTTCTTTACTAAGGACAATGGAAGCACAATGTCTGAAAGTATTGTATCTATTCCAGGAGGGGCAGACAAGGGAGGTTTGAAAGTGGTGTTCCCAGCTCTAAAGTAAGTCACCCCTGACATTTTTCACTTCAGAAAATTGTGACTGGTGTCATACTCCAGCCCATGTAGTGAATGACCTCATTCCTCTTGTGATGAACTCAAAAGCAATCCAGTAACAAAGCAAGCCACAGGGATTCAATTTAGCAGGCTCTCTGGCCAAGCAGTTATCTATCTAGTGCTTTGGTATTATTTGGTTTTAGGTTTCTAATTTTAGTAGGCCAAAGATTATTAGCCAAAACAAATATTGAAAACCACAACAGCTACATAATTATGAGCTTTATTAACATTTATATAACAAGTGAGAAATGTTTAGAGATTATGCACTGACTGTAAAATGTTAAATGACATACTTGGAACTGCATATGCATTAACGAAAAACTGATAGCAACAGCTATTAAGACCATTAACACCTATATTACAGTTATTCCAAAATCCAACAATATATTATAGTGGAATAGAACTATTTAAATAAAATAAGCCTTTATTTTTTGTATCCTTTTGTCTTTTCCACTAATAGAAATTTGGGAAAAAAGGGAGTGGCCGTGCAGGTTTAAACTTATCCTCTGAAGTTTTCTTGGGTCTGCTGTAATATGTAGCTAAAGATAATGATGTAATGTATATCTTAGAAAAAAAGTATTAAAATAAAAACTATGCCCAAGTTCCACATTGTACTAGCCCAATCATAGTTTACCCTTCATGTTAAGAAAATGAAATGGGTCCAACTGTTTCTCATGTGCCAGATGAAATGTGTTAGACATTTACCAACATGAATGCTTTGGCTCCACAAAGGCATGCAGAAGAGGGATTAACTCATCTGCAGAAGAGTTGCTGACCTCCAAAGTATTATGTAATTAACATTAAAGGAATGTTTATGCATGTTCTTTTACCACATTACCAATGGAAGGGACTGAATGAAACCAGAAGTCAATCGTACCTTACTCTATTGTCTGCCCAGCTGTTTTCTAGCATTGACTTACCAGGGAAGGCCTAGGTTTTAGCAACTTGATACCCTGCCTCTAATGGTCTAATCCAAGGATGAAATGCTTTAAAAAAATCTGATATCCACCACTGTAAGACCACACATGCATGGCTTTGTGTGGTTCTCATGTTATACTATTTTGAATGCTTTCAATTCTAATCCAAAGAAAAACATTTTGAAACTGAACTAAGTTTCTGAAGCTTATGTAACTTATTTAAAACATGTATCCTTATTCAGGTAGTCATCCATTTACTAAATGTAATGACAAAAGAAGGCAGAAAGCACAAACATATTTTTTAACCCCATTTATACCATTTCAAGGAGGCAGTGTGGTCCAGTGGTTAATCCTTTGCGGTCCAATGTTAGACCAGGTCCGACATTACAATTTTCCCTTTCCGGTCCGATGTCGGACCCTGTCCAACATCATCAAAAAGATGTCAAGCACAGGTCTCTAGTCGTTTTTTTCTCCGGAAAAAGCCGAGAAAACCTTTCAATGGCTGAGTGACACCAATAGGAGCCGAGAGAAGCCGATAAAAAGGGGAGGTGCGGATCTGAGCAATACACAAACCCCCAGCACCACAGAGATAACACGGACATAAACAAACAAGATAGCTGCTTCTGCATCCAGCGCTCAAAGAATATCACAGACATTTGCAGAGCTTTTTGAGATGTTATAGTAATAAAATAATGACTTGGATCGCATTATTGAGGAGTTTGGTGATAAAACGAGTGATCAGAAAATGATTTATCAGTATGCACGACTATGTAGAGGTATGTGAAAAATACAGCGAACAAGGGGTGGGGCGGGGCTGAAGATGCAGTATTGAATGTCCTGTTGATATGCAGTGCCTTTTAAACCTGTTTTACTGTGAAAAAAATACTTTTAAACAGCGTGTGTAAAATAAACAGCGCATTTGAAAATAAATTGGACCTGACGCGCCTGAGAGGCACTGAATAAATGGACCGCTAAGGGTTAAAGTCCAGGACTTGTAACCAGAAGGTCGCCATATCAGATCCCACCTCTGCCACGGACTGACTCACTGTATGACCCTGATCAAGTCACTTAACCTCCTTGTGCTCCATCCTGTGGATGAGATGTTAAATTAATGTCCTACTGTAAGTGACTCTGCATATAATGTATAGTTCACAGCAGCCAGTGCTTTATTACGGTGATCCACTATGAAAGGCGCTATATAAAAATAAAGAGATTATATATATACTATATATATATATATATATATATATATATATATATATATATATATATATATAGATTCTCCAGCAGAGGACATTTCTTATTAAGTATATTGAGTATTGAGTGAAGTTAGCCAAAAAGGGCATAACAGTTTAACTTGTCCTTCTGCATATAGTGAACAGCTGAATCGCCACTCTTTCAATTATATTGCAGTGTACTGAAGTGAGAAACCAGTAAGATACCAATTCACTGGACATGAGCAAGGGCTGCGAGGAGGAAGAAACCTTGGGAATTGATAATAGGAGAGATGTGCTTGTGACTTAGAGATGAGTAAGGAGATTCCCCTTAGCTCGCGGAGAGCCACCCTCGTGGAGGTGAGACTGAACCGGTCGGTCTCCGAGGCTGGGAAGCAACCGATACTTCCCCCAATGGGAACCTAGAGATGGGAAAATGGGAAGACGACAGAGGAGGACGAATCCAGCGGCAGCTGGGCTTCTAAGGTTGGGAAAGTGAGCTTGACCTCCAAAAGAGGAACCCAGACAACCCTTGACTATATATATATATATATATATATATATATATATATATATTTTGTGAGCTCAAGGCCCAGTTTTGTATGACAGGCATGACCCAGAGACGGAAGTGCAAACCATCATTTTGTCCCAGGTAGTTTATTAATTCAAAAATAATAACAAACTTTTTCACCAATAAAGAAAAGTAAACAAAAACCTAACCCGTTTTCGGGCACTAAATAACTCACTTCTTCACCCCTCTCTAGGCTAAAGTTAAAGGAAAATTCAGAGAACAAATAACAAAAGAAAGCTTTACAAGTCCCGGAGTATTTCAGTTCACAGTGTCCCACTGGTACATATTTCTTTTCAGGAAATTGAAATATCTTTGCCCGAATTAAACCTTAATCTGGACGGGCAATTCTTTGCTTTGTTTTTCCAGGAAACTGGCCACCACCAGGTAGGTAACCCCAGTCCTGGAGCACACTGGAGTCTTCGCTGAAGAACGGTAAGTTGAACAGGTGAGTACAGTTAGTCTTTGGAAGAATGTCCCCTTGCACTGGAGAGTGCACAGAGAAATAGGGAAATAAAGCAGGCCGTCACATTGCCCCCTTCTACTGGCAAGTGGAAGGACCACCTGGAAAGCATGGAGACAGTTCTTTGAACGTTGTCTCCCCCTGCTGGCAAGTAGCAGGAACAACAGGTAGGTATGGAGACAATCCTTGTGACCATCTGACCCCACTGTTCGAGTTGTCTGGATCTTGGAACACGTGGACGTCTCTTTCTTCCCGAAAGGAACTGAACAATAAAGACAAATGACAAAATGTCCAGTTGTGTCCAGGTGGTAATTTCCCCGACAATAGCAATGTGCCGGTGGTTCACCACAATTACAGTCCATACACAGTAATCCAAACAAACTGTCCCGAACTCCGGCTATAAAAACCAGTAACCAAAACTCACAGTAAGTTACAGTCACAACCCCAAACAGAGAGTGCTGTGGTAATTCTAAAAAGCTGTGATTTTACTCACCCACTACGTTGTTATAAACAGCAGACAACAATAGACACAGGTAAAACAAACACTCCCAGTTTCACTAGAAGACTGGCTCTACCTCCTCTACGCTCCCCTACCTCCAGAGCCCGCTCCTTCTCCACTCTCGTCCCGCAGTGGTGGAATGACCATCCTACAGATGTCAGGACTGCCCAGTCCCTGACCACCTTCCGGCGCCTCCTCAAGACTCACCTCTTCAGACAGCATCTGTAGAACTTTTTTTTTTCCCCCTGGACACTTATCACTCTTCCTTAAATGCGCTTTACTTGCTCTTATCTGCCCCTTATTTTACTGCATTTAATCCTGTACTTTAGAGTACTGTAATCTGTCAAGTGTTATTTAATCTGTAGTAGTTTGTATTTAATTATATCCTGATGCAACTATCACTGACACTGTTATCTGCTCCATTATTGAATCGTATTCTGTCATACTTGTACTTGCTGGAACCAAAGTCATTGTATTTATACATTGTATTCTTGAAATGTATTTGATTACAACTGTAAGTCTCCCTGGAGAAGGGCGTCTGCTAAGAAATAAATAATAATAATAATAATAATAATAATAATAATAATAATAATAATAATAATAATAATAACAAAAGGTTAGACATACCCTCTTTAAAGGTTGAGTTTACAAAGCAGACCATAGTTCCCATCCACAGCAGCACGCCGACAGAACCAGCTTCTTCCCCGACCAAACACACACTGCCAGCTAACCCCGTTGGCTTCCCTTATATACCCAGTTGGCCCCACCCGTTCCTGTAACTGCTGCAGAGCACCCTGGGAAAAAAAAACGTCGGAAAGATGGCCCTCACTCTGGGCATAAGATATGTCTTCAGCAAAGATATATCATGGAGGAGAATGAATTGCAGTGGAAGACCTGTTGACATTGGCTGCTGCATCTATAAATATTATGTTTAAATCGTGAAATCTTCAGATAGATATTTTAAGATCGTGAAATGCTATGAATGAGCCTTGTGAAGCCACACACAGCCATAATTGTATATCGCTTGAACTTCAAGTTGCTAGTTTCTGCCGCTAGAGGTTGAACCGTGACAGTAAGCTTGTAGCTTACAGTGGGGTTGTAGCTTTCAGCTTCAGTTGAGAGTTTATGGCTACTGCTGAAAGAGAAAAAAATATTGCTGAATGAATTGCCTGGTCAAGGGCAGCAGATTGCATAGGGAGCATTATAAGATAAAACGTGAAATATTGAGAGCTGCAGTGCCGGGCGAGCGTGGCTAAAGCAAGGCTTTGGGCAATCAATCCCATGGTTCAATGTGCGTATAGCTACAGGCGCCACTTTTGGAACCAACTCAGTGGTGTGGGTAACAAGCATTGCCACTCTGTGAGTAATGCAGACAGAATGAATACAGTCGCAAGTGTAAGGGGCACGGCTTCCAAGCTTAGCAAGCATTTACCAATAGAGCTGACTGACTACCTGTCATACCAATTGTGAGATGTTCCACAAATGTGTAAAATTGTTAAGACTGAATTGTTAAATTGTTAAGGCTATTTGAAGTATTCATTAGTGTAGCTTGCAGCCATGTTTAGCACTTATCTATATATTCACTGGACAGGATAGAACATTCAATTCCATGATTCAGTTGTGCTATCCCATGATTCAGTGCGTGCATCACTACGGCCGCCATTACTGGAGCCCACTGGGAGGGTAAACAAAGCATTGGACATACAGCTAAATAAACTGACTTCCTCTACAATTTTCTTAGACAACTTATTACTAAATTGATTTTTGGAAGCCAGAACGAGAAGGTGTCGGGAGTACATGCTGCCATAATTAATGTAGACAGAACCAATACAGTCGTGACGATAATGAAAACACAGCACGGCTGACGGAACACAAAGCAGTGTGGAGCGTATATATGGACACCGTGAAGCCAAGAGAGGTATGGCAAAGCCCACCAAACAAACATATCAATTAAAACAAACTAGGGGAACCGCTCCTATAAACATTTCTCACAACCATTATCAAATTTTCTCACAACCAAAACACTGAATTTCGAATTACACCTCAGCAAACAGATTTTGAAGGAGCCGTTTCTGTTTCCACTCAGCAAGTAGCTTTTCTTTCTACTGGAGTAACAAACGCTGCTGTCATGGGACAGGTTCTAAGCGAGAAATCCTGATTTCTGAAGATGGCGTCTGCGACAGTAAATAGTAAATTGAGAAATCCACAGCACAGGAGGGAGCTGCGGCAGTCGTAGTGTGGGAGGAGGGGGCACGGGAGGGAGCTGCGGCAGTCGTAGTGTGGGAGGAGGGGGCACGGAAGGGAGCTGCGGCAGTCGTAGTGTGGGAGGAGGGGGCACGGGAGGAGCTGCGGCAGTCGTAGTGTGGGAGGAGGGGCACGGGAGGGAGCTGCGGCAGTCGTGAGTGTGGGAGGAGGGGCACGGGAGGAGCTGCGGCAGTCGTAGTGGGGAGGAGGGGGCACGGAGGAGCTGCGGCAGTCGTAGTGTGGGAGGAGGGGCACGGGAGGAGCTGCGGCAGTCGTAGTGTGGGAGGAGGGGCACGGAGGGAGCTGCGGCAGTCGTAGTGTGGGAGGAGGGGGCACGGGAGGAGCTGCGGCAGTCGTAGTGGGGGAGGAGGGGCACGGGAGGAGCTGCGGCAGTCGTAGTGTGGGAGGAGGGGCACGGGAGGAGCTGCGGCAGTCGTAGTGTGGGAGGAGGGGCACGGGAGGAGCTGCGGCAGTCGTAGTGTGGGAGGAGGGGCACGGGAGGAGCTGCGGCAGTCGTAGTGTGGGAGGAGGGGCACGGGAGGGAGCTGCGGCAGTCGTAGTGTGGGAGGAGGGGCACGGGAGGGAGCTGCGGCAGTCGTAGTGGGGGAGGAGGGGCACGGGAGGAGCTGCGGCAGTCGTAGTGTGGGAGGAGGGGGCACGGGAGGAGCTGCGGCAGTCGTAGTGTGGGAGGAGGGGGCACGGGAGGGAGCTGCGGCAGTCGTAGTGTGGGAGGAGGGGGCACGGGAGGGAGCTGCGGCAGTCGTAGTGGGGGAGGAGGGGGCACGGGAGGGAGCTGCGGCAGTACACGCAGAGGATAATAACTTCAGAAGCCTGTTTGCCCGGCTGGCAGGAGCGTGCTGCGGCGGCAGTGCAAGATCGGCAGATTGTCCAGGAAGAGAATGCAATCACCATTTGAGAATTTGATTCTGCAAAGAAAGAAAAGTGAGGTGAGTAGCGATTTCAAATCTAAATTGATAATGAGATTTACATGATTAAATCAGAGTCTTGCAGAGCTGTGTAGCAATACATGATCAAACTACAGACAGCCCACTCGGGAATGCATTCGAGATTCCAGAGTGAGACAGCTTTGTCCAGCAGTATCGAGGGTAGAATGGTCAGCGGCGTTTGTCAGCTGTGCTGCGACAGGCAAGCAAAAAATGCAACACAGAGAGCAAGCGCATGGCTTGTGGTTTAAATGGGGGGTTAGCAGATGGTATTGGTAGAAAGAAAATAGGGGGGAGGATCCCTCGCTCATGTCCCCTGAATCCCACCCCTCACAGGTAGCATGCTGCATGTATAAAGAATGTAGAACGCTATTTCCCACACAACACCATCTTTCCCCAATAAACATTTCTCCATAATCTGTATAATCAGCAAAAAACAAATGAAACATACAGTAGCTCAAAAACCCTTTAGTCTAATAATAATAATAATAATAATAATAATAATAATAATAATAATAATAATATATCTTTATTTTAATATAGCACCTTTCATAGTGGACCACCATCACAAAGCACTTTACAGAGGTAGGCTGTGAACTGTGCATTACATGCAGAGTCACTTACAATAGGACACTGATTTAACATCTCATCTGCAGGATGGAGCACAAGGAGGTTGAGTAACTTGCTCACAGTCACACAGTGAGTCAGTCAGTGGCAGAGGTGGGATTTCAACTGATGACCATCAGTGGCAGTAGTGGGATTTGAACCGGTGACCTGGTTACAAGCCCTGGACTTTAACCACTGGACCACACTGCCTCCTATAAAACATAAGGTATGTTTTAAAAGTACTGGTGTTAGAGAAAGCATCAAGATGATTAAGGTTATGCTTAAAAATACAAGTAGTTTAAGCTTTACATTTCAGGAGATGAAGCATTCTAATAATATTGAAACTGTAGCCATACCATCAAAGCTACTAATGGTAGTAGTATTGCTGACACCAATGACTCCTCGAAATAGGATTAGGTAAGGCACCATGGACACGGCAGTATAAACCATTTAAATAAATCTTAAAATATATACTGTACATACTGAAATAAATCAATCAAAATGAAAGTGTTACTGTAAGAAAATAACATTAATTAAATAGTGCAAATATGAGCAAGTGGTATATTGCTAGTTATGTAATCAACACATAAACTCTTCAATGTCATTCCTTGCAATGAATAATTATGATCCAGTCTTGCCAGGAGGTAGTAATTAATTCCAGCAAATGTGGAAATTAGAAATGTAATGAGTGGTTGTAAATTAAACTCCTTAGTCTTGATGACATGAAATCCCTTCATGTGAAGTTGGATATGTGCCATTATTAGATCATATTGGCGTGCATACATAAACATCACCATTTATTTGATTTAAAATGTCTGGGATTGATTTAACACTTCAAGGACAGACATTCCTCTGCATTTGGATGTACATTGGATGAGAATGCAATGTGTTTTACATGGTCTAAATTTTAATCTGGATTACATTTTCTAAGCATTGTGCTAAAATATTTTCCAAGTCTTGAGTGTGTGTTTCTTTATGTTATCCAGACAGTTTATTGGGTAAAAGTCACTCAATAAATTAATTATTGGTGGTTGTTATACCTTCCAAGCATCAAGACAATAAAAACAAATTGCTAATGAGACATTGCCAATCCATTAAGTATAATTCAGATACACTGCTCTTTTGAATGTCACTATGGAAACCTTTTCTCAAAATCTTTCTTGTATTGATTGTTGCTTCTATTTGTGTTACTGAATGTTTTTTTAACAACTGCCTATTTATTTTTCTGCAGCAGATAGATTTATGTGTCTGTGTATGTTTATGTAGCCTTTAGATCTGGAGCCACCTTCATACGCCGCCACCATCAATTGTATTGGGTAAACGCCAAGCCAAGTCCTTAAGTATTGGAACTCTGTGACTTTAAATGGGCAACCATTGTCAGATTTTTTCAACTCTGTAAACATTGAGTGCTGCTATTAGTTGCTAGGGCGACTGCCTCTTTCCAGCTTCTGCTAACATTCTATTGGTTAACCATTTGTTGTGCGTAACTGTACCTTCATTTGCGGCAAAATAATATTTTCCTAAAGCATGACATGTTGCATTTGTGTTGTCCAATTACTGCTGATATTGTAATATTACCAGTATGGTACTGGCTGAAATGATCGACATTCATGGTGCACACCCACCATGCAGCCACCTCAGTTCTACAGCGTTGGAGGACAACGCAGCTCTGGGCAGCTTACAGGGAAGCCCGCAGGTGCCTGGCCAGACTATAGGGGTCACTGGTCCGTGGTGAACCGAGGACACCCTGGCCGACCTAAGCTCTCCCCCCGGGCATCGTTTGGCCAATTGTGCACCTCCCCCAGGGAGCTCCCGTCCAGGTCAGCAGTGGAATAGCCTGGACTTGAACTGGTGACATCCAGGCTGTAGGACGCATCCTGCACTCCACACAGAGCGCCTTTACCGGATGCGCCACTTGGGAGCCCCAACTCAAAAGTTTTATTGAAGCATCTTCACAGCCGAAACACCATATTTAAATGAAAAATTAAACATAAAAAGGTTTATTTTCTAACTTACCACATATAAAACACTTGATGAAAAAACATAATAAAATAAACATTTTAAAAGAAACTAGTGTGTAAACTGGTATATGTACATACAAAACTGTGAAAAACGAAAGTAGTTTTGAATTCAAAATGAAAGTAACATATGTTTTCTCTTGTGTGTGTGTGTCACTCGGTGCAGCACAGAATCCAGGTTGAGTTGCTGCAGCCTGCTGCTTTGCAGTTTTCTGATCAAAATGCTTCTGCCAAAGTGCTGTGGCTGACTTCAAGATGAAATCTCTCCTACTGATATTTTCCCCAGTGCATTCCTTGTGCAAAACAAAAGAAAATATGTTTGCTATTTACCCCTTGTGCTCAATTCACAGCAAGTTTCTTCATAAAATTCAAAAGCCGCTGCGTTGACTTCACAATAATAAACTATATCTCCCTCAAATCGGATGTCCGCACTCATCAAAGAAAGAAGTTCAAATAATTATTATTTCATATTATTTTATTTCCACAAAGTTAAAAAACAAACAATGGCCGTCCTCAGCCATGTGTATTGTAAAAGGCAGTCAAAATGGCTGCTCTGGCGGTTCTAGGTAAAGGAGATTATAACTTTTTTTTATTTCTGAGGGACATTTAATACATGTATTTAGAAAAAGTCAAGAATGGACAACCGCATATCTTTCACACACACAGAGTAATTTAAATTTTAAAAGTGAAAACCATCAAAATGGCTGCCATGGTGGTTCTAGTGTTAACTAATGGAACCCCACTAGTTCAAACTCCGTAGTTGTAACTCAAACCTAAAATAAACTATACATTTCAGTCTTACATATGACCCCCCCTTCTGTATTCACGCTGGTGTTGTAAGCTAGCTGTACTTGAGAAAGAAGTGCATCCCATTCACAGCTTGGTCAGTTGGTCCTTTAGGGTATGGTTAAATCTTTCAACCATGCCATCACTTTGAGGGTGGTAAAGTGTGGTGCTTGTTTTATTCACTCCTAAAAGCTGGCAAAGTTGCTTAATGAGGTCAGACTCAAGCTGTCTTCCTTGATTAGTTTGAAGCACTTCTGGAATGCCATGTTCAGTGATACAAGATCCGAATAAACATCTGGCAACAGTCATGGCATGCTGATCTGGAATGGTCTATTAATGTACATACTTCGTGAAACAATCAATCACAACAAGAACATAGCGATTACTATGGGAGGTCACTGTCAGTTTAATTAAGTCTACTGCAACAATTTGGAAAGGCTAAGAAGCTAAGATGGTTTGCATGGGAGCTCTGTGATGTGGAATGGGTGGAACTTTGGCTTGGCACGCTTTGCAATGGTTGCTTTGCAGTGGTGCATAAATGGCCAATAGCAGAGGTTGTTAGCACCAGCAAGAGTTTTACAAAACCCTTAGTGTTGAACAAAACTATGACTATGGAGATAAGTTACAATGCAGGGCACTAAAGGTTCAGGAATGACAACTTCATAAGTTGTAGCCATAGCTCTGGTTGTGGTTTTCACTGTACAGGTGTCCACTGTTTAGTTCAAGCTGGGAATACTGTCTCCAAATGTACATAGGGCTAGAGAAGCCTTTTTAAGTTTCCAGTGTGGTAGACTGTGATCACTGTTTTTCCAACTGATAACTTGTTTTATGTCAGGATCTTGTTGCTGCTGTAGATTAACACCTGTGCACATGGGGTCTCCTTTGACTAGAAATAGGAATGATGTTAGGGTGTGTGTCATTGTGTTGTAATAGATTAGCCATTTCATGTACAACAGAAGCTGAAAACTGAGCTGTGGAGTCAGGTGTCAAAGCTGGAAGGTGAGGCTTTCTTGAGTGCATCTGCGTTGGAATGGCATGCACCTTTCCGATGCTTAACAATCCATTGGTATGGGTCAAGTTCCAGGGCCCATCTTCCTCTGTGTCCGGTAGGGTCATCTCCCATAGGGATTTTCCACAGGCCAACTAACAGTTTGTGGTCTGTGATAATGGTGAAGGGGTTGTCCCTGAAATAATGATGAAAGTGTCGGACCGATCAGACAGTCGCAAGTCGCCCACAGCTCTCGGTCTTAGGTTGACCATTTGCACTTGGCTAATGACAAAACTTGGCTGGCATATGCCACAACCCTCTTACGATTCTGCTGCGCTTGAGACAATACAGCGCTGACGGCTGTATTCCATGCATCAGTATTGAGGAGAAAGGGGTGATTAAAATCTGGAAAAAGCCATTATTGGCTATTTTGTGTTAGATGGTGAAGTGGGGCAGCTTTCTGTCCAAAATCATTTTACAAATTTTCTATAATAACAGCATAAGCCTAAAAATGCTCTCACCTCTGTCAGTTTCTTGGGTCGAAGCCAAGTCTTTAGTGTTTGGCTGAACACCTTGGGCAGAAATGGCATGTCCCAGAAAAACAACTTCACACCTAAAGAGAAGCTGCATTTGTCGGGAAGCAGCATCATGAAAGTGTTAAAAGACTTCCTGCAGGTTGCTCAGATGGTCATCAAATGAAGCACTGAAAACTTTGATGTCATCCAGGTAAGTGAGGCATTTCATCCAATGAAGCCTCCTCAAACCTTGTTCCATGAGACGTAAAGTCAGTGGAGCATTGCAAAGACTCATCAGCATCACTTTAAACTGGTACATGCCATCTCCAGTTGTAAACGCGGTCTGTTACTTCCATCTCTACCTGCCATTAACCAGTGGACAGATCCATCGCACTGAAGCGCCAGCTAGTGTCGAGGGTGTCATCTACCCGGGAAACAGATGAGAATCATGGATGATCATGGAATTAAACTTTTTTTGCTACTAAAACCACCAGTGAGACCGACCCGTGTGCTTTGGCTATGCTCAATTATGTCTTATTTTAGTAAATGTTCCACCTGCTTCTTAATTTCAGCTATCCAAGAAGAGCTGTTTTTCTGCTTTTTCTCACAACATACATTTTGTGTTGTTGTAATGTGACAGTGACTGTGCCAATGGCATCCTGACTCTCGCATAAAAGAATGTCTTCTTCAAGCACTGGGGTCATAAAGATGAAATGGACATTCTGAGATCTTCACTTGTGACATGTCTGAACCACTGTCCAAAACATGCTGACTTCGTATCCTTCCATGATGGCTGTAAAATATGGAGGGCCTGGCTTTGGTTGTGTTTAGCTGACAACTGGCCCTCTTCATTAGCTACTGTCCAGTTCCCTGATGCTGTTGATGTTTGGAAGCAGAGGTGACTGTGTTGTGGACTGGAAAAACTGCAGCGTCTGGGAGACTGATAGTGGTCATGTGTTCCATTGCATGGATAATGTGCTAGGCTTTGTCTCTTGTAATAATATGAATCGTCATGGTGTGGTTTAGGGCTTTCTCTGTTAGTATAGGGAGTTGTCGCAACGATCACAATGTTTTGACCAGTAGCGTCAGGATACATCGCGGTCTCTTGTCTGTGATCGATGCTCTCAGTCATATCTGTACTCACAGCTTATAGTATCAGGAAGGGGTGGGTGATTGAACCCGCCTATACTGTCCATACTCCCTATGATAATGTTCATACTGTTGCTGGTTTCTTAGTTTGTTGACATCACATTGCAATTTTTTACCTTGAATTATCAGCTCATCTAATGTGTGTTGTATATTTTTGTCTTTGGCATTTTCAACAGTTTTCTAAACTACTAAATGCCCAGCTTTGTTTCCTTCTTCAGTATTTATACAACCTGTGACTCCTTCCAGCAAATTTTTCCTACAGAAGGGGGACTGTAACTGATTGAGAAGAGAGACATAGAGGTTGATGTTGAAATGCTGCTCAGACAGCAAGGCTTTATTCACAAACAAACAGGCAGTGCTCCGTGGCTACCACTAGGGTACCAACAATGGTAGTCGTAGTGCGGGAGGAAATACACAGAGGTGTACATGAAAATAAATACAAAGTCAAAACAAAACGCAGGAATCTCTTTTCTAAATACCAAGGATCCTGTTACAGACGCGGTGGTCTGCGGTTGTGGTTCACTCACCCTGGATCTATACAGTCCTGAGCATCAAACTGGTAGATGAAGACGAACAAAGGACTGGCTTTTCATGCCCCTTTTTAAAGGCATGTGGACAGTCAATCAACACCTGGCCACATGCTGCACATGAATTTTAATTAGGCAGGGGGAGAAATCTAACTTTCCAGCCCTGCCACATTTAACACAAACTTTATTTTCAAATTAACCCTTTGCGGTCCTATGTTGGACCTGGTCCGACATTGCAATTATTCCTATCCGGTCCAATGTCAGACCCTGTTCAACATCATCAAAATACGCAAAAATGGGTTTCTAGTCTTTTTTTCTCCGGAAAAAGCCAAGAAAACCATTCAATGGCCGAGTGGGAGCGACAGGAGCCGAGACAAGTCTGAAAAAAAAGGGCGTATCTCATGAATAGTCATACTTGCCCCTGGCATCAGATAATGGCGGCCATAAGGAAACAAGCTGGCTGCTACTGCATCAGCGCTCAGAGAATATCACATTTGCAGAGCTTTTTTGAGATGTTATAGTAATAAAATAATGACTTGGATTGCATTATTGAGGCGTTTGGTGATAAAACGAGTGATCAGGAGATGATTGATCGGTATGTACGACTATTATTATTATTATTATTTATTTCTTAGCATATGTGAAAGCTATAGCGAACGAAAGGGTGGGGCGGGGCTGGAGATGCCTAGTCAGTGCTTTGTTGATATGCAGGGCCTTTTAAACCTGTTTGACTGTGGAAAAAAAATACTTTTAAACAGCGCGTCTAAAATTAACTGCGCGTGTGAAAATAAATTGGACCTGAAGTGCCTGATACGCACTTAATAAATGGACTGCAAAGGGTTAAACATATTTTGTTTACAAACCCAAAAAAACATATTCATTACACTTGCTTAGCCTCAGCCCTGCCACACAGATGCAACTTGTACTATAAAATCTCACATAAATACAGCTTTACAATAGGAATCTTGCAATGTATGGACGTAAGTGATACTGACTTTCATTTCAGTAAGCAAACATCTATGCTTCAACTGTGAGCAACACAAAACCCTGATATATTACAAACTGTAACTTGACTCTTGCTATTTGACTTAAAAAAGCATGCATGCTATCACAGTATAAAACAGTTAGAAACAGTGCTCCAGATAAGATTTTGGAGCTGGGAGTAACTTACCCTCTAATTTTAACACTGAGAGAGAAATGTATTTTCAGGGGATGAAATGCAACATTACCTTGAAGTCATGAGTAATCTCGATAAATACTGTACAATCTTTAATGGTAATGGGGTAGGCATTAAAAAAGAATCTTCCATTTTAATTGTAATGCGTGTGATACAGTTCTTATCGGCTGAGCATATTTTCTTCAAGGTATCACACTGAAACAAATTACTTACATTACTTATATTTTAACATTAAATTCTTAAACTCAGTGAACATGTTAAAACTTTAACATAAAGCCATACAGATAAATAAAACAAAGAACTGCATTAATAAGTTATAAAACAGTTTGTTTAATATTACAGGCACCTTTTGGGGTGTTTATGCTTCAACCTGTGTAGCTTCAAATTTTTTTATTCTTTCTGTGATTGGCTGCAAAGATAACAAGGATAGCCAGAGATTGGACAATGTTTGTTGGGTTGGTTTTTTTTGTGTGCAGTTTCCTAGTAACTGAAGACATTGTATTCTGGGAGATGTAGTTGTTAGTGGAAGTTTTAGGGGAGGCAGACAAGCTGTGCAACAAAATTGCTATGCTTATTTCAATTTAGTGTGTATTTCAGATTTTTTAATGTGTAAAAATGGCAGGTACACAGCATCTGGACCGCCACACAAAAGAACATATACATTGTTATACATTTATAATGAAACACTGAAGGTAAATGTGAGATCATCAAAATTAGCATATAACGATCCACACCATAGTATTAACATGACATTCCAACTCATGCTCATGAAAACAAATGTAAACTCCTATAACACAAGCGCTTGAAATCCAGCGACCAAAATGTCACAGTGGAAATCTGTTTCAGCTTTTGTAACTACGCGCTGAAAACTGTCCAGATCTCTGTCGTTGGCTAAATGACAAAAATGACATGTACCACGACATTAACAACGAACTAATACAACTCATATCACTTGACATTCTCCTAAAAAAGAATCATGAGGCAGGGTTTTATTCAATACTTGCTGACCTGCCTCAGACTGACTGGGCTACTATCTACAGTGTGCTTAATAACATTCTGATATGCTGCAACATGCCACTCCAACTGTGCAGGGCACAAGCATATGATGGTGCGCAAATATGTCTGGCCACATCCATGGTGTTGCGGCACAACTTAAGCAACAAAACCCTGCAGCCATTCACATTCACTGCCTGGCAATTGTATAAACCAGTGCCTACAAGATGCAAGTAAAAAGTGTAAAGCTGTTCGAGATGCTTTGGTCCTAGTGTTAGAGGTGACTCACCTTACCCTGTTATCCCTGGTGAAGCCACTTGTTTGAAACATTCAAGAAAGACATGTCTCCAGAGACTCAAAAGTTGCAAACTCTCTGTCCTACACAATGGACTGTCTGCACAGGTGCCGTGAAAGCGATCCTTGACAATTACAGTGTATTGTGTGCTACAATAACTAAGATCAATAATGATTCTCACGATGAATATGGCATTTTGGCAATGCTTGAAAAATTCAGCACTTTTTATGGATTGTATCTCTTTTACGTTGTCTTCTCTGCTACTGAACAATTATCGCAAACATTGCAAGCAAACACATAAACATATCACTCCGTGATGCACAAAAAGCTGTACAATTGAAAAGGGGGTTTCTTCAGCGGCAACGTTCAGAACAGGCCTGCAAAATATGAATCTCTGATTCTGCAACAGAGGATGCTAGAGATCTAACAGTTCCTCCAGTACTGCTAAGACACCAGAGACCCCAAGAAGAATAGACAAAGGTGAAAAAAATCACACCTTTCACAGCCCAGAAAGCTTTTACAGGAAGCAATACTATGAACTTCTGGATAGTGAACTGGCTCGGCAGTTTGACCAGAAGGACACTGTAGTGGCTAGCGATATTGAACAACTGTTGCTTTCTGCTGCTAATGGAGAAACTGTAATGTTTTCAACAACAACTTTGGAAACCTATTCTAATGACTTTGATTTTGACCACTTGCACACACAGCTGCTTATGATGCCTGACATTTTAAAACAAGCAAGGGGAAATGAAATGAAACAGGTAACAAGTATCTGATCCATCTCTGATGCAATAAATGTAGTGCCAGTGGTTAAAAGATTACTTCCAGAAGTTCACAAACTGCTCCTCTTGTATTACGCAATACCGGTGACCACAGCAACAGCAGAAAGGTGCTTTTCATCTCTTTGTTGCATAAAAAAATATTATGATCAAGAACGACACTGAAGAGACTTAATTACTTGATGTGTGGGTACTGCCATAAGGAAACCCTCGCCCTGACAGATAATTTGCACAGAGAAATATAAACAGACAGAATTTATTTGGAAAGTTTGCCCTTTAACTTACTATCTGGGTGAGTCCTTGCTGAATTACCACTCTAAGATATTATTTAAATTTCCCATTTAAAGTATTTGTCGTTATATTATATAAACGTTTCACTATGTAAGTTATTTATAGACATGGCAAGAACCATATTTTTGATTAAATACAAATGTAATAAATTCAACATAAAGCAAAACAACATACTGTTTCAAAGCAGGAATTGTTAAAATAAACTTAAACCAGAATTTACCATCTAATAATGTAATCCAGCTGTACCACCTTAAGTATGGTGAGTGCTAGTAGGCTACTATATGGAGAAAATCTATGGCCCCCCCCACTTCAAGTGGTGGTCCGCAGCCTTTGCTAAATAGCATGGTCTTTTAATACTACCAATATAATCAACCATGATATTTTTCTAAACTATTGCATGTTTTCACAGTTGGCAACTGTATATGGACATAGCCCACTTAATGCAGTACAAATCAAAGTTAATTTGTTGCAAGTTAAAGGTATAAATGGTTGTTACCTTTTGAGCTTATAATATTACAGCCTTCCTTAATTATATGCAGGCACTCAAGCAAAATATGATATATTTTGCTAAATTGTGAATGTTAAATTATAATTAAGCATTTGATAGGGAAAACAAGTTTTAATAGACAACAGTTTATGTGGCTTTTATTTAATTTAATGAATTGAGAATATTTATATCTATAATAAAGTACAATTATAGTTTATGCTATATGTGGCTAACTTACCTTGAAAAGTATTAAAATCCTCTTCAATGTTTACCTCCCTTTCTCCGTTTCCACACTGCTGTCCTTCAAAAACTCCCAATAATATTATCATGTCTGGAAAAGGGTTTAGTTCCCAAAGTGAAAATGTATTTATTTAGCTTACTTTGTTATGAATCAGAACTTCAGTGTAAAATCCCACATTGTGCATTGTGAAAAAATCCATAACAAATGAGCATTGGTCATCTGGGAAATTAGTACAGTTTGTGTCCATATAGCCACGTTTTTGCACGCACTAGCCCCCCACAATATGTAAAATAGCACTACTTTTGGGGTCTCAGGTCTTTCTTACTGTTCTTCAAACTCCATTCCCGGGAGCTGATCATTTGCTCAATGTGACATTTTGTGAAATATTGAAAATAGTATATTTGTGAGGGGTCCTTATAAAGTAATAGTACATGTACAAATGTATTGTCAACATGGCCTATCCCCGAGTAAACACATCTTGTGATGTATTGAATAGTGAAATAAGGAAGTAGTTCTGTTTATCTACTTTGTTGCTAGGTTCAACTAAAGCTGAACAGCAGTGAGAACTTGTTTAGAATTATTTGGCCTTAAGTAATGTTTTTTTTAGCAAATGCTTGTCTGATCATGACTTTGTATTACATATACTTGGAAGACAATGATGCCTGTTTTGATTAGAAGTTAAAAATACAATACACGAACATGCATTTCTGAATGTTAGTTTATCAAGTAGACAACTGGTTGTTCTTATGACATGTAAACAAAATATTTTCAGAAAATATTGCTATAGCTGTTCAATAAGAAAGCAACTAAAAAAGCATGGAAGATGTACTACCTTCAAGGGAGTACCAGAGCCATTGAATCCCCAGCTAGATTGACAACCTGCTCTTCCCTGACTGTATGACTCACCCTACACATTGAGTGGCTATGCCTTTACCAGGTCAATGAGGGATATAGTCAGTGTGAATGTTTCATGATTAGAAAATAAAGAACTTATGTATTTTATGAAAAGCTTTTTTAAATAATCTGCCTTACTTTTTTAACGATCATTATTCTGTATTTATCTATCCCAAGAATATACTGTATATAAAATTTATTTTAAAGAGTAACCATGCTTTAAAACTTGTTTCTTACCACTCATTAGCAAACAGTGTCAAATATTTACTGATATGTTTGTTTTCCACACTTTTCTCTGCTTGAAAAAATATATATATTAGTTACATAGGCTGGTAAATAATGATCTGAGCATAAATAGCAATAGTGAATCATAGAAAACACACACACTCATATTAAACTGGTAGAAATTTAAATGTCAAGAAAATATACTGTAAATCATATAAAGTGTTAAACTAACCAAAAATAATAAAGATTCTCAGCCAAAATTATGTTGGAATATTTTCTCTTCAGCCTTTTAAAAAACATCCACAATTGTAGCGATAATGAGTCAACTTGTGTTGTTTGGCATTTAACAGCTCCCGTTATGCATGAATAACTACTTCTGACTTGCACCTCCAGTATTTATGCTACATAAGGGGGCCCTTTATGCTTCCCCTGGCCATTTAAATCTGACAAAAGAACATGTCAAGATATGTTGGTAAAAGTGTACACCCTACTAACTATAATAACATTTTCCTTTTCAAACGTAACACTTCAAGTGGTTGAATATGCAATCTTGTCAACATACCTCCTAATTTTCTGCAGATCTAAACAGTGTGTGCTACTCTACATAATAGTCCCCTGAAAGATAAAATGTTCCACTACATTAAATGTGGCAGTACTTTAGCTAACTAATCCTAGAAGGCAACAGCTCAATGGAAATGCATGACTGGAGAAACATTATACGTAAGAGGCAGCAAGACATAATTAATGTTGTTCCTGCATTTTCTCCCCTTTTTACTTTGCAACTTCCAACCCCAAGGCCAAGACTTTTAAAGTTGATCCTTTTTACGGCTCAAATTTACACTTGCAATAACTGATAAATTGGAACTGCAATAATCCTCATAACCTGCAGCACTTTTGTTTCTAGCTGTTGTATTTAAGCGTGGTCTCTAAATACTGTACACATTTTTTTCTTTTTTATAAAGTGAGATGCTTGACATTCTTTGATTCTAGTTTGTAATTGCTATAAACATAAACATATCTAATATTTTAAGGCAATTATGTTCGCTCTACCATTTATTTTATGTTGTAAATTATTATAATAAAAAATGCATTAGAAAAAGGCTTATAGTAAGAAACATGATTTTAAACTGGAAAAACCTAGATTCATGATAGTGGCAACCCAAATATCTTCACTACATCTAAATACGCTGCTTTGTTCATAAGATCATAGGCAACAAAAATGCTGCTGTGTTTAGGACAAGATGTGTCACATCATTCACAAAGAATCGTTGGTTGTTCTGTGAGATCAGATCAACTGGTTCTTTCTATCTGTTAGATACAAGGATGTGGTTTTCCCAGAGCAAGTGGTGCAGACCGATCATGATGGTTCCTAAGTAGGACGGCACCACTCAGTTCTGTGTGGATTTTTATATGGTGAATGTGATCCCCAAGTTCAACGCATACCCTATGCCCCGAATGGATAAACTCCTTGATAGACTGGGGAAGGCACGATTTATCTCGACTTCGAAGACTGCATGGAGCCCCAGCGACCTTCCAGAGACTAATGGACCAGGTCCAATACCCCCATCGGACATATACAGCCGTCTATATTGATGATGTGCATTTGGCAAGAAAGAGACCCAATATATATTGATGATGTGCGTTTGGCAAGAAAGAGACATGTATTGTAAGGGGAACAGGTCAAGCCGTTACTTAGCATGGGAAGGGGGAGTGAATGGGGAGAATGTGTTGCTATTTTCGAGGGTTGCAGAGCTTGGATGTGACTGGCTGATGAGCCGGGCTGCGGCGGGAAACAACAGGAGGTTAATAATAAGGGGGTTCATGAGCCTGGGGACTGAACTTGAATGAGAAACTGTGGGTGCGACTGAGTGAGGGTGTGAGCCGTGACCGGAGAGAATATGCAGTGAAAGTGCCAAGACTAAAACGTAGGGTTATTATTTTAGTTGATATGAATGACACTTTCATTGAACATACATACTTTTGCACACATATCTTTAATGTAATGTGTATATATATATATATATATATATATATATATATATATATATATATATATATATATATATAGTGCCGTGAAAAAGTATTTGCCTCCTGTCTGATTTCCTGCATTTTTGCATATTTTTGACACTGAATGTTATCAGATCTTCAACCAAAACCTTATATTAGATAAAAGGGACCCTGAGTGAACAAATAACACAAAAATGTGATACATATTTCATTTATTTATTAAAGAAAGTTATGCAACACCCAATGCCCCCGTGTGAAAAAGTAATCGCCCCCTTAGACTCAATAACTGGTTACGCCACATTTAACAGCAATAACTGCAATAACTTCAGCTTCAGCTCATGGACGGATGGCCTGACATTCTCCTGTAGAATTATCTGATACAGAGCAGAATTTATGGTTCCTTCAATGATGGCAAGGCGTCCAGGTCCTGATGCAGTAAAGCATCCCCAAACCATGACACTACCACCATCATGCTTGACCGTTGGTATGAGGTTCTTACTGTGGAATGCAGTGTTTGGTTTTCGCCAGACATAAAGGGGCCCATGTCAGCCAAAAAGTTCCACTTTTGACTCATCTGTCCATAGAACATTGTTCCAGAACTCTTGAGGATCATCCAGGTGCTTTTTGGCAAACTTGAGACGAGCATTCATGTTCTTCTTAGTGAGCAATGGTTTCCGCCTTGCTACTCTGCCATGAAGCCCATTTTTGACCAGTGTCTTTCTGATGGTGGAGTCATGAACACTGCAGATCCCTATATGTTGTTCTAGGGTTCTTTGTGACTTCCTGGACGATTTTACGCCTTGCTCTTGGAGAGATTTTGGAAGGACGGCCACTCCTGGGAAGATTCACTACTGTCTCAAACTTTCTCCATTTGGACAATATGGCTCTGACTGTGGTTTGGTGGAGCCCCAGAGCCTTAGAAATGGCTTTGTAACCCTTTCCAGACTGATAGGCATCAACAACTTTTTTTCCGGAGGTCTTCAGGAATTTCTTTTGTTCGTGGCATGATGTGCCTCTAGAACCTGTGTGCTGACAATTTCACTCTGATGGTAAGGGCCAAAGTTAGTCAGATTTATATTGGGCAGGGCTGGCCCAAATCAGGCCTGGTTGTTAACCAAAGTACTCAAACAGCTGACCCTAATTATCCCTTTAATTGAGTTGAATTAACTAGGGGGGCAATAACTTTTTCACACTTGAAGGTTGCATTCACAAATGAAAGAAGCACCAAACTTTGGTGTCATTTCTTCTCTTAGACTCCCTCTATATACTACTACAACCCACAAAAAATATCTGACCAAATACAATGTGAAAAATCTGCAAAAATGCAGAAAATCAGACAGGGGGTAAATACTTTTTCACGGCACTGTATATACCCTACTAGTCATACTTTCACTCCAACTACATAGCCGCTACACTACACAGATTCACATCTTAACCCTTTCAATAGACTAGGCTACTGTTTACATTTACCCTATCCAAATGGCAATACATTGCCTCAATATATGTTGAACAATTTTGCTATTCCCGTAATGTGTGTTATTATCAGTAACGTGTTAGAACAGCTAATTGCTTCTGCATTTCACATAATTTATCAAGTCACTTCTTCAGCTGTGCTTGAGAATGCCATTTTACCAGAGATAACATGAAAGCTCTTTGTGCTGTTGTTATGTTTTGTTGGATTTTATGTAAACACCAATTGTTGTTTTAAGAACATACTTGTTTCATTCAGTCTATTACCAATCTATCCACTGGATTACATTACAATTCTATGGGATTAATGCACGCTTCACAAAGTTCTGAATTGCACACAAATTCGACGAGGAACGACCCCTGAACCAAATGAGCCAGTCATACAGTAAGTACAAATAATTATACATTTTTACTTTGCTGCATTCTAATCTGATATTGCAATGTCATGTTATACAACATTTTGTTAAACATACTGTAACATTGAGGGACAGTGCTTAAAGAAAGGGACTCACTGTGTGTGTTCCTGATGAGCAAGTCTCTTAGCCTCCTTGTGCTCTGTCCTTCGGATGAGATGTAAAACCCAGGTCCTATTGTAATTGACTATGCAGCAGCAGTTGTTGATGCATCGTTCACCCACCCTAATCTCTATAAATCGTTTTGGATAAAAGCGTCTGGTAAATGAGGGGGACGACACAATATGAGTGTTATAACTGGACAGTGTTATAAACGGGGAGGGGAGGGGAGGTGGTGGGGGTGGGGGGCACCGCGGGATACATAACAAAACACATCTGACTAAAATACAAAAATAACTCCCTTTCTATAATGCACATATATTGAATCAAAAATCTAACTTTCTGTGAATTAACCATGCATAATTTTTTACAAAAAAAGGTAACATTCCCATTCATAGATCATTTTAATTAGCAGTTTTTAAACTATAAATAGCCTGGCTAAACGGTGGTCAGGAGTTCAATTCGAAGCAACAGACAAGCAAACCAAGTGCAAGAAGGAGAGCGGGTCAGGCGAGGGGAAGAGGGAATGGGCTCGCCCCAGGTTCGGCTGCCGGAACCGGGCTGAAAGGAAGCTGAAATGTCTTGTCTTCCGGAGAAACCTGCAGCTCCTCTTGCAGTATTAGGCAAGATAACCATGTAATAGGCGTAATATGTATTTAGTTATAAAACTAATGCTGAATAAGATGTCTGTGTTGTAAAGTGCCAGCGCAGCTTTTCTTCAGTTCAGATACTTTATCAAAAGGGAGAGACAGAAACGAAAGTTAGACTGAGAAGTTGTTTACAGTTTGAACACCGGCACTGTATTTACTGTAGAAATATTGCATGAATCACTAGTATAGGGAACTGGGGGACATGCTGTAGGAGTGTTATATCCAAGGCTTGTTATAATCGAGAGCCTTTTAGCGAGGGAGCACTATATATATTATTATTATTATTATTATTATTATTTCTTCTTCTTCTTCTTCGCTTAGCAGACACCCTTATCCATCATTATTGATGAGGTGTCTATGACTTCCAATGTCACCTTGTTATACATCCATCTTCACCTATGTGAGATTTTTCACGTTGCCAACAAAGACAATCGCTGGTTTGGAAAAATCAACATCTTACTTCTGGGGATTTGCTGCAGCTTCCACCTGTGCATGAAAAACCACCTTTTGTGCCACTTACTCAAGAGGAATTGCACAACTTGACTGGCTCTATGGGATCTGTAGACCTGTGGAAATTGTTCACGTATGATGAACTCACAATTAATATATGCCAGAAGCAGGACCGGGTTTATGCCAATCTGTTTAACCATACCAGACTTGGAGCCACCACCAAAACTGATCTTATTTTGTTGAGTAAACGACAAAAAAAGGAATTATCCAACACATGAAAGATTTAATGACAAAGATGGAATTTCAACCTGTCTCATGCCTACAGTAGACACCTGTAACCAGATACAGGATGGATACTGTAGACTGCCTTCCTTCCCTCCAGGAAAATGTGCTGAAAATATTGAAAGCTTTTAAGTTTGCAGTCATACAGCTGGACTGCAAACTAGCATACGAGTGAAAATAGGCTGTAAGCTGATGCTTTGGAAAAATAGCCACATTGCCACTGGTCTCATCAATGGTTCAATAGGGAAGCTTCAAGCTGTTTCCTATTTTCTAGAAAACCCCATGATGGTGAAAAGCATAAAAATCAATTTTAACAATGGACACACACATACCTTTGAACGCTCAATGTCAAAGTTTGAAGTCATGGACAGTCATGTTAGAGGGCAGTTTCCAGTCATCGGTGCTCACCGAATCACCATTCATAAATGCCAGGGCATGACACTCAGAACAGTGATGATGGACCTTGGTAACCCCATTTTCTCCTGTGGATAAAGTTTTATGGCACTTTCTAGAGTTACTTCCTTAAGTGGTGTCCACCTTATAAACTTTGACTCCACCTGCATTAAAGCACTTCCATCTGCAGTTGTAGAGTACAGCAGACTGAGCAGACTGCCCTGAGCTTGAAGGAGACCAACATGCACAAGGGATCCATTGTGAAGGATTGTGTGTATTTCGTACATCAAGCCATCACCAATGTTCAGGAACAACAAAAGCAACCACATTCTGAGGGAACAGTTGCAGTCACACATTCAATCAGAGGCTTGAGCAACACTCATCTCACCTCCTGCTATGCAAACACCATGGTACAATGTCTTCTTCACTGCCAGCTTCTGAAAGAGTCATTAAAACAGAGTGAACTACAAGCCCTCAGGACCTTCTCACCAAATTATGTCAAACATTCCCAGGAATATGTGCTCTGGTTTCAGTTACCACAAGGCACGGCATGATATGTACAGAATGTTAGTACCACACATCAAATCAAGAGGTGGGGCATGTTTACTCTCTGCATGTACCTGATGGTACACATTCCATCTTTTTGTTACAAATAATTAAAATGGAGCATGTGGGGACCCGTTGATGGTGGCAGATGTGAGCACTGCCAAAAATGAACACTACTTAAACACAAAGTCCTTCAGTCAGCAGGAAGAATGCTTGCAGTCCAGCTTATGCTTTGGCAAACTGAACCAAACAGGAATATTACAAAGTGACAACTTTACTGGTGTGCAACTGCAATTACAAATTATCTTCCATTATTATACACAAAGGAGGAGAGGTCGCTTCAGGACACTATGTGTGTGTCCTCTCAGTTCCTGGCACTACAAAGTGAGTGCATGCAAATGACACACTTAGTCAACCATGGCCAAGAAATGCAAGACATGTACATGGCCTTTTATTAACAGATGTAATGCTTAAAGAAGTGATATCTGAAACAAAAACACACTGAAAATGTGAAAAAAACACCAAGTTATCAAAAGTGCCCAGTCATTTAGGAGAGATCAAAAACACAAGCCAAGTTTCAAGAAACCATTGGGGCAGCCTTGCCCAGCACAAAGCAAACAGGCACAACTAAAACCGATGGGGGCCAAGGTTGCCCCAATTGTTTCTTCTAACTTGTATCAAAAACACAAGCTAAGTTAGAAGAAACAATTAGGCGCAACCTTGGCCAGCACCAAGCAAATAGGCACAACTGTAAAAGTGGTAGGGGTCAAGGTTTCCCCAATTGTTTCTACTAACTTGGCTTGTGTTTTTCAGGCACAATAAAAGTGGATCGAACTTGCATCAAAAACACAATCTCCGGGTCACAATTCCAGTTCCCCAGGTGGATCTCTAGAAACCTAACACAAAACAAATACCGTGCTGGTACAGTGATCCGGTAGGTAGCAGTTGCTTTCTGGATTTCATGCATATATCTCTCAAAACACTGTCTCTGTTTCTCTCTCCTGTCCCTTCTCCTTGAACACACTCTCCACCCTGAACAACAAAAGCTGCAGGTTTTTACCCGTGACCATCTTCGAATTGAACACAAATACAAAATAATACATATACGCACAGGGACAGGGTGTACCCCGTCACAAGCATCAACAGTTTTTCCTTTTTAAAATATAAAAGTTGTATTTTGAGCTGGAGCAAAAGCTTTGTAAATCTGGCCTATAATCAATATGTGCTTTCTACAAACACAATTCAAACTACCTTTAGTGAGTTAAAAAGGTTGGGGACCACCACTCTACTCTCTACTCCTCTACATCCTTACACATCCTAACTCAGTTTATATACACCATATAGCACCCAATTGTTTGGAAACTGGCGTCCATTTTGGTTCCCGCTCTCCCAGTGGGTCCAAAATGGCCACCAGCAACCACTCACCATGGTCTTAAAACCCCTGGTTGCAGTAGCACAGATACACCCCTTCACAAAGTCTAATATTAGTAGGGCTTCTGTTTTTCTGTTTTTATTAATTTCATTTTTCTGTGCTTATTTTTAGCTATTTTCGAGTTTTATGTAAATCGTATTTTTTGGGGGGTTTTAACTTTTTACTATGAAACTTTTTACTATGAAATTATTGTCTTCGGTTATTTTCCAAAATTCTTTGAGTTTTTTTTTTCTGTCACAATATGTATAGTAACTCAACAGTACTTCAATTGTACCTTCTTTCCTTAGCTGTCTTCCACAACAAAATCCTTATGGTCACGGGCATCTTCTTCTGGGGTTTTTGTATGTTTAGGCATTTTTTTTACATTTCGCCACAATTTGCAATTCTGTTTCAAACTCCATGAGCGTGTGCATACTCCCTATCGAACTGTAATATAGCTTTAAATCTTGCGAGCAAGAACAATGCTGTGTTTCTAATTGTAATCTCATTTTAAATCTCGCAAGCATGTTACAATCCTCCAATAGAAAATGTAGGAATTTGCTGTCACTTAGAAGTTCGGGTGGGTTTAAAGTATTCAGAACAAATCAATGTGAGATACAAATCAGTAAGGAGGGACATTGTGCAACTGCACTGGGAAAGTTTTTTGTTTTGATGAGGTTATTTTATTTATTTTTTTCACTGGGAAAGGGGTCAAGTCAACGTGAACTGAGTAACCTTTTCTAGTGTTTTTCCGGTGTTTATTGGATATACACCGTTTCAATTTTTTTTTATCGGGGGCTGGGCGGGAATCAGAAGCCTTAATTATAAACTATTGGTTTTGTAAAAAAAAAAAATCAAATTTTAACTACACAGTGACTCAACAATAACAGGATTTTAGTTACAGGAAGATAAAAAGAAGACAACATCACAAAAGCCTGGCTTCACATGTTGCAAGAAATATAAATGGTAAAGGCCTGACAAATGTAAGCTGAAAATGTATTTTTTTCTCTACAATTTACTTGAAAACCGCTTGTCAAACTGTGATGAAACTCGGTATTAACATCTTCTATAATGAGTTATTACAACATTAGAACAGCAGTTGATCTACAGCGGTGCCTCTGTCTATCCATCTGCATGTCACACTTGCAGCTTTTCACATACCTTGTAAATTTGTCATTTTAATATACTTACTAACATGTTGTTTGCTTACCTAATGACATCCGGGTCTTAAATAACACTTTTCATTAAACTGTTCGTTGCCATTTCTTATTCTACATTATTCTGTACATAATCTTGATATATGACATGGCCATCAATTTTTTTGTCATACTGACACTGCAGCTTTAATTTTGAATATACAACTGTGGAGGTGGATGTATGTATGTATCAGATCATTTATTTTACACTCTGTACAGTACACACTGTACTGTACAGAGATATTTTTTACATTATATTACTTGATCACACTACAATAATCCTACTATATGTTTTGTAGCATTGGTATAATAAAGTGGTATTTATTATTTTTAATACCTTATGTAAATCAGTTTAGTTTACATCTGTATTGTCGGTTTGTATTTCTTTATCAAGTGTGATAAATTTGACAAATGTAACAACAGCTAGGGAAGAGGAGCAATGTCATGTACAGTACATCCTTTAACCCCAACTTCTCAGACTTGCCAGAGAAGATCAACTGTCATCAGTTGCCTAGTATTATGTTTATGTGAAATTCGTTCTGCAGCCTTAGCCCCTGTGATATTAGACTCTCAGCATGGTATCCTTGTGTGCAGCAAGACAGAAGGAGAAGGTAGACCACACATCACAAGTTTGAAAAAGCCTATACAGTGATTTCCTTTTCCTTATCTAAATCATATGAATACTGAATAGGATATAATAGTAGGTTAGTATAATGCAGTATTTACTTGTTGGCCTTTAGAACATACTTTTTTAAGAATTATTTTTAAAAAACGAATTGGTCAGTTGCAATAGCACATGAACGTGTTTCTGTAGTATGGTAAGGAGTTACATTGAAGTTGTATTGATAGGCTTCACATATTCACAGAAACACACACACACACGCACACACACAAACACACACACACACACACACACACACACACTCAAATATATTATTTCCCAGAAACCTAGTCTTGTGGTTTACCTTATTACACTATAAAATGTAGACATGGGCCTAGGGGGTTTCATGATCTTTTAACTCAACAGAAATGCCAAGTGCTTAAGACCACCAATGGCAGGATGCCCATTTCTATCAAAGCCAGCACAGCTAAAGGGCATATTAAGAGTGGTAAACATCTGCAGCACCACAACATTGAGTGTGCATAACGGGTATTATTAGCAGAAACCACAGAAATCAGAGAAGGCACGATATATTGTGGGATGCACATGCTGAAACTCACACCCGATCAAAGCAGGTGTTGGGAGATTTTATTAAAGACATTACATTTATTGAAAAACAATATTTTTGTTGTACCTTCTGAACCTAATAACCATAAGACCCACACTAATTTAAACAAAGATGATCGACCAGTGTTTTCATGACTAGTTTAATGATTTGCATTTGCCACAATAAAATCTACAGTAAACCATGTGTTCACCTTAAATGACCAGACAAAGAATTTTCATTATAAGAATACAAGGACAAGTTCAGTTTTTGGTTAATTGAACATGAGTAATATCATACTCTTGTCACAAGGCTGAGTACTGTTGTAAATCTTGTGCGTCACTTGTTATTGTTATGCATGTGATGGGTTATCTAAGGTCAAGGCGTAATTTGAATCAATTTACAGTAAGTTGTGATGTTATGATTTTGTGGGTAGGTGGAAATAGATTCTACAGTAAAAATGACCTTCTCATAGATTGAAGCTGTGGCTTTGTAGTTATAACAGGTACACTGGTGGTGGGTTTTTTTTTTCAATCCTCTGCTTCAGGGTTCTTTTGGGAGAATGAACTACTGTATGTCCCCTGCTATGGGCAACACTTTCCTTCATGGACAGATAGAAATTGATTTATGAGAATAACCTTAGTATAAAAGAAAGATTAAAACACAATGGTAATGCTTTTATGCAGATATAAACATGTTTTATTGTGAGAATTAAAGCATTTTATTACACACCCTGAGGTTATTTAAGGTGACTTTCACCTCCAACTTGGGTCTGAATAAGCAATATTTCCATTCATTATACAAAATGAAATGTTTCTTTCTCTCGTCATATTTGGAAAATCTTTGAAAGGCATTTGTTAAAAAAAAAAAAAAAAAAACATTTCTAATGCACCACCTATGATAAAGCTTGTCATCCTGTTTCTGTGCAAATCGTGAGGTTTTTTTATGCATCACTACATTATCCTAAGCAAACAATACTTCTTCAGCCCATTTACGAAAAAGAGTTTACTTTGCATGTTTATTTGAAAAGTTCATGGCCCCATTAGCTGTATATTATTTTTGTCAATGTTATCCTTCTAAATTCCATTCATGGAACTAGAATCGGACAATTAGGAAGCTGGATGTGATGGAGCATAATTTATTTGCACATGCTGTCTTTAAACATATGACAGTGTTCAATGATGCACAAAATGTGCAATTTGCATACAAATATGAGTATCATCTCCCTCAGCATTACATGCTTTGAAAAAAAAGAAAGACAAGAGGGTTTTACTGTGGAATTTGTTCAGCAAATAACATATCAAGTGAATTTCCACAACACAGAAAGACTGCTTTGATGACACAGTTAAAACTGAACCCACCAAGTGACTAATGAATCACTCATGATTGCGTGTAATATATATATTTTTTATATCTATTGCTTCCTCTCCATTATCCATAGGTGCAGAAAGGACAAACTTTTCCAGTCCACTTTTTTGTTTTAATAGAAATTGTAAATTGAAAAAAGTTTGTTTCTCAGATTCAGTGTGACTCACAATATTGGAATAGAGGAGAAGACTTATTAGGAAGAAAAAATAAAGCGGTGGTATTTGACATGTTAACAAGCAATGTGGTGTTGCACAGTCTTTCCTCAAGTCAGCACTTTAAATCACTGAGGGGGTGTAATGCAGGAATCAACTGCCAAATAAGCCTCTCCATAAGATCATAGGAGAAAATCACCTTTCAAATATAACCAAGCCAAACACACATAGGCCAGTTATAAGGTTTTTTTTTTTTGGTTTTTTTTTTCCGTAATAAAAGGTAACAGTATGACAAGTTAATGATATATGCTAGGAGCTGAAAACAATTCAAAATCAGTCCTGTTTGTTTCTATTGACAGCAGACAAGATCAAAAAGGTATTGTGATGGACAAAAGAGGCAAGTATCAAACCATAAACTGCAGTTAATTACTAAGAATGTTGTAACATGTCAGGGCGGTAGGAGAGCAGAGGGGCATGTCTGGGAGAGTCTCAGCACCAGTCATCAGAGGGAGACTGATCACTGGAAGAAGAAAGGCATGAGATGGAGCTATTGGTGCTGCTGGTCATAGTGGGCCCCTCCTTATCCATCATACCAGTGGCACCACGCAGGCCCCCACTTCCATGGAGAGTGCAAAGGGTAGAACGAGTTGGCAGAGGAATGGCTGTGACCCCCGGGGCACTGCGTGTATAGAATGCATTGATGATGGCCCCTAGGAGACTGAGTCATCTTTGCTAGTGGCTACAAGGGAAGAAGACAGGCCACTAAAATAGCAACAGCCACAACAGCAGGCTGTGTGGTCCAGTGGTTAAAGAAAAGGGCTTGTAACCAGGAGGTCCCCGGTTCAAATCCCACCTCAGCCACTGACTCATTGTGTGACCCTGAGCAAGTCACTTAACCTCCTTGTGCTCCGTCTTTCAGGTGAGACGTAATTGTAAGTGACTCTGCAGCTGATGCATAGTTCACACACCCTAGTCTCTGTAAGTCACCTAAATAAACTAATAATAATAATAACATTTGTAAACTGTTAAGAGGGAGGACTTTGAGGTGGCAAGGCAAATTTCGATAGTACCCCGGTCTGTGCCCAGCTTGTTACAATGTAATTAGTAGTACACATTTACATCTGTATAAACTACAGAAGTTTACTTCAGTATTATAAACAGTTGCTGTTGTTGTTGTACCTCAATAAGATATACAGCTATAGAACTGCCTGAGAACAACTATAGAACTGATTCTAATTATGCACGGGAAGAAAAAAAAAAAATTAAGAAAATGCTGCAACAATGAAACAATATAATACAAATGTGGCAAACCAGAGTGTGGCAGGGCAGAAGCCCTGTGTGTAACTAGTGTGTGTTTGTGTATCTGAGTAAATAAAAAATGATTTTTTTTTTAATGTAAGTTAGGCACAGATGGGGTTAATTCCATCCCTGCCTCCTGCCCTTATCCTTACAATTGTTACAAGATATCACATTATTTTTTACATACAATTACATTATTTTTTTACACATTATGAATCAAGTCCCATGGTATAAAAGGGAGCCAAATTCTGATTGCGGTTGAATTTATGGAGGATTGGTCAGTGAAGGCGACGGCCCAGCCTGAACAGTAAGGTGTGTTTATTTGAAACAGCGCTTTGAACTGCAGCTTCTGAGGCTCCCGAGTGGCGCATCCAGTAAAGGCGCTCCACGTGGAGTGCAGGATGTGCTCTATAGTCTGGACGTCGCGAGTTTGAGTCCAGGCTATTCCACAGCCGACCGTGGACGGGAGCTCCCAGGGGGCGGCACACAATTGGCCGAGCGTCGACCGGGGGGAGGGAGGGCTAGGTCGGCCAGGGTGTCCTCGGCTCACCGTGCACCAGCGACCCCTGTAGTCTGGCCGGGTGCCTGCGGGCTTGCCTGTAAGCTGCCCGAGAGCTGCGTTGTCCTCCGACGCTGTAGCTCTTGGGTGGCTGCATGGTGAGTCCGCAGTGTGAAAGCGGTCGGCTGACGGCACACGCCGGAGGACAGCGTGTGTTCGTCTTCGCCTCCCGAGTCAGCACAGGGTGGTAGGTAAGCTAATTGGCCATTCTAAATTTGGAGAAAATAATAAAATAATTGGCAACGACTACATTTATAAAAAAAAAAAAAAATTGCAGCTTCCAACCATTTAACAGCCTTGGCCGTGAAGCTATCCTGTCACACAGAGAAACTAGATAAATATTTTACAACTAATTATAACAAAAAAGAGCCCCTATCGTGCATAAAGCTGATATGCTATCTTGGGTTTTTGGGAATGTTAATAAATCACTTGTTAGGAATTTCTTCTTTGGTATTTTCATTCATTATTTTTAGTAATGGAACCAAATATATTGTTTTCAAATGCACTCTAATGGACATTCTATGAGTTGATTAATTAGCCCACTAAAGAGACAGTCAGAGCCAACTTTAGCGGAATCAATATGCTCACCTCTAAATGTGTAAGAGGAGGAGATACATCAAACTGACTACTTTCCTACCAACTGTCGCACTGAAGTCTACACTTGCAATCAGCTAATTTTCGTTGTACTATTGTGTTTGTTTGTATCAATGTTTATTCAACGCAATCTTTTTTTTAAATGAGATAGCTTCAACATTTTTAAAAACACTAATTAGCTGTGACTGTCAGAGGAACCAGAGCCACGTTTTCACTTTGTTGTTCGCGCTAGGCAGAAGTACTAAAACAAGCACAACTGAAGTGATCATTTGCTTCCCTCTCAGTGGCTATGTTTTCAATTACTTTTAGGAAGCCAGAACAGTACATTATCATCCTATAATGCACTATGTTATCACTCACTTACATTTATTTTTGAATAGAAAGGGGGATTCCTGGCCACTTTGGCTTGATAAGCAGCATACTGTATTGTTTTGTGGCACTTTACAGGGTGGTTTAATTAATAGGTATTTTTTAAAAAAATTCTCAGGGTGTATTTAATGAATCACTGTCCTTGGCATTACAAGGAACAGGCTTACATTCACATTAAAATCTAGCAAAGTAATTCTGCGCTGATGTACATGTTTTGCTTTTGTTAACCACGATGGCCAAGCATTCATAAATTATAAACTGGTTGTTTTACATATGTATATATATCTATATCTGGATGCTTCATCCTTTTTTATACATTAGTAAATATTTATTTAATACCGAACAGAACACTCTGTATTGTTTAGAAGAAACTAATTACTTATCGTTCCCACACAATACTTATCTCTACAATTTTCACAATAATCTTAAAAGCATAATGTTTCTATATTTTTGTCACATGTTCTTTTCATTCATCAATCAAGGGATGCAGCCAAAAATATTCAATTATATTATATCCACAGGAATAATCTGGAGAATGTCATATCCCCAGACCATGACATCTCGGGTGGTGAATCCAAATAAAATGTCAAGTGATTGAGAAAGGAAACATAACAAGACCCGCATTATAGTTTACTGTTCAGGAAAGGGATCTGTTTTGTTTGTATTTTGCTGTGTTTTTTGTTGAAAGGTTGTTGAAACCATGAAGCCAGTGTTCGACTGCCGTGAAACATGCAAACAACAGCTCAAATGTTTTTGCAGAGGGACAGGATACAAATCAAAAATTGATACTGTTTTTACTATGAAACTCTCTGGTTTGACGTAAAGTATTGTACAGTATGGTTAATTAAAAAAAAAGTAAGCATTCAACAAAAAAAGTTTAGATTTTTAAAGATAATATATAAGAAATCTCAAACTAATCCAGGTTTACATGCAATGGGCCTCATTTATGAAAGGGCACTAAATGTAGCTGTAATTTGCACATTAAGTAGTGAGCCTAACGTGAGAGTTTTTGACTTGTGTTTTGTGATTAGAGACTAAAGCCCGCCGCACACAGCTCAACTCAATCCGTCCCGTCATCTCATCTGAGTATTATTATTATTATTATTATTATTCTGCGATCAGTTGTGATAAGTTTTGTGCTAAGACTGAATTACTGACCATAACTAGATACTGGTGATTACTAGGTATATATATATATATATATATATATATATATATATATATATATATATATATATATATATATATAATTTAAACCACTAAACCCATTGCTATTGTAGGAACAATTCAAAAATTGATAATTTAATGTTTATCTGGATTGATTAGTTCTCTTATTAATAATATTTAATTGACATGTTACAAAGATCGAGGATTTACTACGAACACACATACACACACAGACACAAGGAATGTTTAATCAATAGTAGTATTTTATTAAGTACACAAATAATAAACAGAAATCAGAAAAGTCAGAATGTAAATCTCTTATGCCCGCCATACAAAGCCCGACTCAAGCCGCCCCGATTCATCTCATCTCAACTGGCCGTACAGAGTCTGGATGAATCGTAGCAGTGTGCGTGCCCTTAAAACCAAGATTATGGATTACCTTTTTATTATCAATCTACTGGCAGCCTACATTTTCTTACTGCGCTAAAACAGAAGTAACCGGTGCGTCGATCTCCAATAGGTCACAAATCACAAGCCCCTAGATCCACACGCTGAGAAAAAAAACCCGCCAAAGTCAAATAAAAATCAACAGGTTGGATTTTATTTACCACAGGCTAAAGTGTACTATACAAAAAGTCAAACGCTGCCTGAAATGTTTGCATGGTGTAAATGGTCAATAGCTAAATTAATAGGCTAAGCGCTTTTTGGTTGCCTCGTGGCGCTGTCTCTGCTGTCTAATCAGCATACGATGCCATGCATAGGGTCGCTATGTTGGGCTAAGTTAATACAAAAATGTGTACAGGGCAGTGTTAATTAAATGTGCATACCTAGTAATCACCAGTATCTAGTTGTGGTCAGTAATTCAGTCTTAGCACAAAACTTATCACAACTGATCGCAGAATAATAATAATAATAATAATAATAATAATAATACTCAGATGAGATGACGGGATGGATTGAGTCGAGCTGTGTGCGGCGGGCTTTAGTCGCTAATCACAAAACACAAGTCAAAAACTCTCACTGCACTCATGCTGGCTAGCGGGCAATTGAAATATGACACCGCCTGTCTCCTCACACACAAAGCAGCAACACAGCAGCTCAAGCAACCTGTGATGTAGCTAGTAAATTGGTTACACACACACACCAACATACAAACACAGCCTCAACTGAAACGATGCAGACAATCTTAGAATATATCACATTAAGCTTATCAATGGTATATAGATTAAGGATATGGCAAGTTTACTTTTAAAGAAATTCTTCATACAACAATATGAGGTTGATTACTTATAGTTATTTTATCAAGTTTCGCTAAAAGTTATTTCACACGCAAAGTGTGCAAACTAAATAATTAACAGTTCAGTTCTATGTGAATGTGTTACAATTAAGTAATTTAGTTCCATGAAAGGAAAATGCAACTGGAATTATACTCAAAACGGTTCCTTGAAGCTTAGACTTTTGGTCCACTGGTTTGGAAACTCAATCTGTTGAAGTGTCCAGTACAAAAGGCTCTCGTCTCAGCAACAAAGTCTTCAGTCCCACGTTGGATCAAACTCGGCAACAAAGCTTTCAATTCTCGATAGAATCAACAAACAGCTGCAACAAAGTCTTCAGTCCTCAGTATAGGATCCACAACAGTGCCCGCCCGCTCTGTCCTCTCCGCTGAATCTTTTAGCTACGCAGGTAGTAGGGCGCAGTTTCTTTTGGATACTGTGGTTTTAGGTGTACAGCAGACCTAGACTGGTTCGTCTGATAACAGTCTCTGTAAGTTTTACGGCAGTCCAGCCGGGCCTCAGCCTTGTTGCTTGTGGTCGTTGACTCGCTTGCAGCTTGCTTACTTGTCTTGGGTCCGTTTCAGGCAGAGTCCCATCTTGGGTCCATTTTTAGGCATGTCCTGGAGTCCCGGAGTTGCAGCTTTGTTTAGCAGAGTGACAGCACCTTGTTTAGCATTCGCTATGGAGTGCAAAATGTTGCAGTTGGGATTTGTTGACATCTATATTTTATGTCTTCCTTGCACCAAACCACTTTTGTTTGCAGTTTTACAGTCTTTTCACTGTCCTTTCAGCCTCACCCAGTCCAGATGTCCCCCTCCTAGCCCTGGTCATCTTCAATTCAGTATTCCTGCCAAGAACTAACTTTTCCTAAGACACAGCAGTTTGTTCTTTTCCTAAGACACAGCAGTTTGCTCTTTTCCAAAGACACAGCAGTTTCCCTTCTCCTAAGACACAGCAGTTTCATTAATTAGTCCAGTTATATCATTAATACACATTCATGTATTATTATCATATTCAGGGAATATGTCCCACACTATGGATTACGATTTTGTCACGGTACAGGAATATGGTTACCTTTTAATTTTAGCATGTATTCCTGTCTGATATAAAAAAAAAGGAAAAAAAAATGCATATACAATAAAAGTAATATTGTGCAATGGCATAATTTTCTTTTTATTCTACTTACACAAGAAATATTGATCATACGTAGTCTGGCTTCTCTTCCTTGCTCGGTATTATCACCCTGTGGAGCAGGCTCCATATGTGGATTATGATATATATATATATAATGACATAGAACGTCTGTACAGCACTGAAACCTAGCATCACAAGGGTATCCATGTCTTATAAAAAATAACAGATGGGCCTCTTCAGTGAGTTACAAGAAAACAATTCCATCTCAGGTTTCTGTGACAGTTTATAAACGACTCGATCTTCGGTCTCGTAATTTATGACGTCACAGAAACCCTAGATGGAATTATTTTCCTGTAACTCACTGAAGCCCATCTATCAGCTGCAGGACTGTTGGACTGTGCTGCTCAACCACCATGCGGCTGTACACGTGAATCACCTGTGCTTGTCAGCGTGCAGGAGTGCCATCTCCTGGTTGCAGAGACTGGTTACTACACTGGGCTGTGGCTGCAACTTGCATCAGTGTTGACCCCTCTCAAAGTGCGGTCCCCCCAAGATTAATCAGTGTACCTGGCAGGAGTCACTGGGAGTGGGGCTGATCACGGCCACTGATTAGCTAAAGGTAACTGACATTGTTGCAATATTAAGGGATTGTGGGTTATAAAAGACAGACTGCAAGGTAGCCAGTGTTGGGGATTCCAGTGCGAAGTGAATCGTGTTTGCATGCCTATGTGATTTACTGCTGCTGAATGAAGAGCCTGCTGTTTTGATCTGCACATCTGTTTTGTGTCAATCCTCCTTAGCTAAAACTCTACTATATATATATATATATATATATATATATATATATATATATATATATATATATATAGTATTTCGGTGGGAGGTAGTTTTTTATTATTATTTGGCAAAATCGGTTATTTTTGGTTATTGAAACTAAACACCACTCAAATTCGTCAATTTTCAAATTCCATAATAAATTGCATGTACGCTTCTGTTTCTGTTAGCTGCTATTGGCCAGCATTAACATCAGTATAATCACCGCATATTGATTGGCCGAACTTTCATTCTGATCAATTTAATTTTGGCATGGGTGACAAATCTCTAGCCGTTTTGCTTTGTGTCAGTGCTCATTGGTTGATCAACAAGAGAAGACTTTATTTTTAATGCGTACAGTTTCTAAAATGACAAGTGATGAGTAGGTTAACATGATAAACATGATCAACAAAGTGCTATTTCAGATTTGGCAAGTGAGTCAGAATTGAGGGATACAGCTGCAGATACGTCACTCGAAAATGTTTCACGCTTTCCAAACACTGGCCCAACTTCCTTTTTTCTGTTATGAAGAGAGAAATAAATTTTAAAAAAATAAAACAGTGATTTGTTTTCTTTGTACAAATGAAAGTTGAATTTGAGTTTACACTTACTTCTACAGCTTTAAAAAGGCATAAGGTAATATGTGTCTTTTGCCACTTTGTTTATTGTGCAGGAACTATAATGGCAGGGATTTAAAAAAAAATACAAATACATGTCATGTCTACTTTTGTACTGTTTCTGCTTGAAATACAAAATGTACGATTAAATACTCATAAAAATGCAAATTTATTTTTTGGTTTTTAATCTGTTCACTCTCAATTGTGAAACTAAATTGCCACGCGACTTGTATATAGGTGAGCGAGACAAAACTTGACCGCTCCCCCTCCGAGTTAAAACTGAGGAACTTCTGTAGTGTATTTGTAATGGGTATTGTTGTGTGATGCCCTTCCATTACAGATTCTGTCCCGTCGGTGAATTGACATGAGGTTAAAAGAGCTCTAAAACCACAAATACAGTCAGGACAGTTAATAATAATAATAATAATAATAATAATAATAATAATAATAATAATAATTTTATAAAGCGCCTTTCATGACAAGTCATCACAAAGCGCTGTACATAAGAACACAAAATAAAAATAAACAATAAGAAAATATTAAATCTAAAAAAAAAAGCCAGTTTAAAAAGGCGAGATTTAAAAACACCCAAGGATTCAGAGTCCCTAATTTGATCTGGGAAGGGCATTCCACAGCCTAGGGGAATAGGAACAGAAGGCCTGATCACCCACATTTCGTAATCTGGCCGTGGGGACACATAAGAGTCCACCATCAGTGGGTATAAATAGATAAAAGGTCAGTTATATAAGGCATAGAGAGAACAGGGTGTAGCCAGGCGATATTCCTAAAATGAAAAAAGGACATTTTGGCGATATTCCGTACATGAGGCTCAAAAGTTAAGCATTTTCATTTTAGAGCAAAATGCAGCACAGACCAGTCAGGACAGTTAGGACACTCAGCACACGTCAGTCAGGCTAGTTAGAACACTCAGCACAGGCCAGTCAGGTCAAATCTTGGATTTACTGTGCACACTGAACCAACTTTAAGTTTCAATAGTTAAAAAAAATAAAATAAAACATAATTTTAAAAAAAGCAAACATGTGCTGCACCGCTTTTCTTAAAACAGCAAAGCGATGACTTGGTTGTAGAATAGATGCCTCTTCCACTGTAAACTACCTGTTTACAGTGGAAGGCACCGATTTAGCAGCTGCTCCAGTGCACTAAATCCATACTGCAATAAAACCTGTAGGAGTAGGGTAAAGTTTTATTTACAACATATCAAAATATGGTTTAGGCCGCATGGTGTGTCCCGCTTTCTTTGTATGTCATGGATGATTTGAGATTAGGCTTTTACCAGGTGAGGCACTCTGGGACCCCAACTTTATTATTCTGTATATAAGAATAAAGCAATCTATTTAAAAACAATAATAATAATAATTACTGATTACAGTCAGCAAGTTTTTGAAGAAATCAAAAGAAATGGTTCTGTCAAAAAAAAACAAAGCGGCTTTCAAGGAAGTGTGGCACAACACAGAATGTAATCTGAAGTTTTCCACTTAAAGAATGTTGTGGACAGTAAGAGTTGAAGTGAAAAAAAAAATATTTTCTAATTTTTGTGTTTTGTCCTTGACTCTGTATGAGGAGCTATGAAAAAGTCTCTGTATGAGGAGCTATGAAAAAGTATGCAAGTACACCTTCATGTGGGAATTTCAAAAAATGACAGTGTTGTTTTTATACAGTAGAGGAACACAATGTTTCTTGTTCTCAGACTAAACCTTAAAAAAGTCCACCATATTTTGAGTTTCGAGCCAACTTACTGAACATTTCACACATTGCATGTAGATGATATATTAACATCTATGTAAGTTATAACAGAACCTGTCGGATGAATCAGACCTTTCTTTTATTTTGCTATCATCTGAATAACTTTCAGTACTACTTTAGAATTATAAATATCTCAAATTTTACTTGAAGCTTGATGGCTGTGTTTCCGTTCTTAGCTGCCACCCAAGAACTAGTATCGTCATTTTTATTGGTCAGCACCAAATTGTACCAGTTAAATGTCTGTGGGTGCACCTATTAATTCTCACTCGAGTGACACAGTCATAGGTCTTCTAGTCCAGTGGTTTTCAACCCCGGTCCTGTGGACCCCCCGTGTCTGCTGGTTTTCATGAGCTCTCAGTTACTTAACTAGACCCTTAATTGAACTGATTATTTGCTTAAGACCCTTTTAATTGTTTTCAGCTCTTAAACAGTTGCAAGTTTCAAGTTAGCTATAACACTTTATAAGTAACTTGAACTCTGCAACTGTTTAAGAGCTGAAAACATTTTAAAAGATGTAATTAAGCAAATTATCATTTCAATTAAGTGTCTTGTTAAGTAATTGAGAGCTCAGTTGGAATGAAAACCAGCAGACACAGTGGGTCCCCAGCAGGCACGCCCCCAGAAATCTTTCACATGGTACGCACAACTGAACCACACGACATCCCATCTCATGCCAATAACGACTCTGCATCAACATGCTGTAAGGTGTTTCAGCCAATCAGAGTGCTGCATTTCTGTTATTTTCCCTTTCTAAAAATGAACACGCACAGTGCGCTGCCATTGAGACAGAACAGCAACTAGACAGTGACAGCCAAATAGTCCACAACAACAATAAAAGCTACAAATACAAATTTGAAATACAGACTTAAACTAGGGGAAAACTAGGTTACAAATCTTTTATGCTGGTTCCATTTCTAATCATTTTACTCTCACAATCACTACAACTAATCATTACTCATCCCCTAAGCATGGCATATAAACATAAACTTTTTTTGTGCATGTGACAAAACAGACAGTTCAAAAAATAAAACATCAATAACAATAATAATAATATAAGGAATAAACTCTTGTGAAGATAAATGATGAGATTGAAGGTGGAGAATCCATGTCACCAGAAGCCCAAGATACAATTACAGGCTTTTTATTGCACACTTTGGATTACTTTATTTGTTATAATTAGTTGTAGCTGTTTACCATAGCTTGAAAAAGCAGCACATATGACCATTTCCCTTCCCTTGTTTTTTAATGCTTTTGTTTTGCCACTAAACTTTATTTTGTTTTTCTGAAGTCTGTTTGGTTACCGTGGTAAATTGAACTTTCATATTTGTGTCTCGTTAAATACCTGTCTTTGCTTCCCAGTATACCGTAATGTTGTCAAGTTGTTCTATTGGTATCTGATGAATTTTCCTGTTTTCTCCATTTTCTTCAATTTACGCTTTTACTAAAAGTTTTAGGAAATGTATATCATTCAACATATTTTTTTCTTGTGGCAGCATTTTCCTGATTTTCAACGAACACGTCTGTTTTCATCAGTAACATTTTGAAATCTGGTCGTCATTTTCATTAACTGCCAGTTTGTGTGCTGTTGTGAAGTCAGTTTGGATCTGGGAGTAACTTATCTGCCAATTTTAACAATGAGAGAGTAAAATGTATTTTCAGGGGGCAAAATGCAACATTATCTTAAAGTCATGAGTAATCTCGAGAAATACTGTAAAAGCTTTAATTGTAATGGGGTTGCCATTCCATTTTAACTGCAGTGTTACTTTTAACTACTGTACAAAAGCTTAGTATTAAAATAAAATCAGAGACAACAGCTATTCTTATTCACTTTATTGACCACAGCCTGACTTTGAAGAAAGGCACAGAAACAGCTTTGAATTTTTCTTATTCTTACTGTGATTGGCTGCAAAGACAACAGAGCTAGCCAGAGATTGGATGTTTTGTTGGGTGGGCTTTTATTGTGCACAGTTTCCTAGTAACTGAAAACATTGTATTCTGGGAGATGTAGTTGTTAGTGGAAGTTTTAGGGGAGACAGACAAGCTGTGCTGCAAAATTGCTATGCACATTTTTACGCATTTATTAAAATTGATTGCATATTTGGGATTGTTTAATGCGGAAAAACGGCAGGTACGCAGCTTATCTGGACCGCTGCATGCAAGTCCACACTTATGAAGATGACATTTTGCAAATCAAAAGTACACACAGTTATGTGCATACCTGCATACAGCTGTGGGCGCTAATGGTTCTCAGGACTGGGGTTGAAAACTACTGTTCTAGTCAACCACGTTCTAGTGGTGCATCAGTAAGAACCAAATGTGCCCGTGCAGAAAGGATCAATGAGATAAATACCCATTTAGCAGTATAGACCCTACTTTTGAACACCAGTTTTCTTGGAAAATAAGTATTTTTCTATTTTCTTGATCTACTTATGTCTACTATATATATATATATATATATATATATATATATATATATATATATATATATATATTGCATTGTCTGTCACACAACACTTTCATAATAGGCGTAGGCTGTTTTGTAGTATTTCAGAGATTTTTTTTCTTTTTAATTTCATGTTACAAGAATCCAGAAGTTCCTGTATCCAGACGATCTCTGTGCTCTTGCCTTTGTCATGCCTTTGTCGCTTGCTCAGCAGAATATTTAAACACAGCTGCTGTATTTGAGAAGAAAGTATATGACAGAAAAATTGAAGTTATTTAAAAAGATATTTGTTTCTGCAGATTTTCGTTGTATATCCTGAATTGAGCGTTGTTAAGAGACACTGAAACGTGCCTCACTTGCTTTATTTGATGAGCTGCCACATTGTTGAGATTAAGTGACCTACCTACTTGTAGTGAAACAATGCAGTGAGATGTTTGTTTTATAACTGCACTGCAACAGCAGCTCTGAAAACTGAAGAACAAAAAATTAAACTTAAAAAAAAACACTAGCAATTTTATTTTTACACATTTTACAGGACATTATGATGCAATGAAGGAAGAAGACTTTTTGTTTTTTACAATCCACACTGTTTACCCTGTTTTTTTGGTTTTTTTGGTTTCACCCTGTGGCGGAGTGTCCCGCCCCTATATATTTATATATTATTATCTGTATTTTTGTTTGCGGCGCAGATAAAAGCGCTGCGTATTTATTGTTGATTTTATAATTTAAAAACCTTGTGAGGATGCGTGGCTGATTAGCTACTGATTATTTAACAAGCTGACAGTCACGCATCCTTACTAAACTCGTGCAGACTGTGGCCAAGGGGTAATAAGATAATTAACAGCTAGTTAACCCCTCGGCCAGAGTATAAGAACCTGCAGCTGTCCGTGCTGCGGGGAGGAGTGTACAGAGGAGAGTACTGGGAGCAGAGAGAGCGAGGAGAGAGAAAACAGTTAAGAACAATTGCTATATGTAAATATACTTGTTTCTGTTTATTTGTTTGGCCAACACGCCTTTTTGTTTTGTGTTTTGTTTGTTTAAATCTTTTGGTTTATTGATTTAATAAATTCAGCTGAACGCCGTTGCGTTCAGTTTCACCCGCCCATCCACTGTTTTGGTTCAGTTACTTCCTGGTCTGTGACGTCACCACACCTCACCACTGCAAGCCATCCTGCCATACACCCTTTTTGCATTTGTGTTCTGGTTTATTTTAAAGGGCAATGCTTTAGGTTTGGATTTTCCTGGTCAGTAAAGGATTGTTTCTAGGCAACTGAAAACAATGCTGCAGCATTCCTCTGCTTATGATATCTTTGTAATGTTACTATTTAAAGGTAAATAATAATAAGAATAAAAATAATAATACAGCAATACAACTAAACATTCCTTTGTTGCAAAGAGTGTATTACAAATAACAGAATGCTCCTGATAGAGGCTGCCATGCTGGTCTAACGATTTTATAAACAATAAGTTCTGTTTCAAACACATGCAAGGAAGGTGAAAGTGCCCATTAGTCTCTTCATACCTCCCTGATTATCAGAGATTCAGTGCCCATTAGCCTCTTCATACCTCCCTGATTATCAGAGATTCAGTGCCCATTAGCCTCTTCATACCTCCCTGATTATCAGAGATTCAGTGCCCATTAGCCTCTTCATACCTCCCTGATTATCAGAGATTCCGTGCCCATTAGCCTCTTCATCCCTGATTACCAGAGATTGGGGTTTGCCCTGTTAGCATGTTATGCAGTTATGTCTTATTTCCAGGTAAGGAATTATGTAACAATAAGGAACAAAACAGTACTTCAACTTTAGGAGTAAGCAGTAGATAATGCAGTTATTCAATAAATAATAATAATAAAAAAAGTAATTTGTACAAATAGAACCAATGCAACATAAAAGAAGGACTTGGCTAATTTAAATAAAAAGCAATCTTCGGGCATACACCTCCTGCAGTCTTTGGTTCAAGTAGAAGCAACTGTGAAAAGGGCAGGCATTTTTTTAGTTAACAAAACATTCTGCTACTCCAAACACTTGTCAGAGCGGTCTCCTGATAAAAGAGCTGTTTGGGGAATGTGACTGGATTCAGGCCTATATGTTGTAGCTTAACAAATTGCCCAGATATATGAGCTACTTTGATCATAATAATGTCTCTCCTTTTTGATCTAAATAATTTGAATTGTGTGTAACAGATGACTGATGTGCTGCCAACAAATACATATGACACAACTGTCCTTCTTTCCAAACCCTCATGTGATAGGATTTACTTACTTTATCAAAAATACTTGGAGGTATTTTAAAGCACTATGAATTCCTTTCTTATGAAAACATAATCCAATGGCCATAGTAAACTATAGTAAAACACACAAAATGCTGTGTTTCCCAATGGAGCTGTTAATTCGCTAAAAGGAAACGTTTAAACGAAAAATGTGTGATTAGCCCAATGGAAACAGGCTTCATTCGCATAAATTTAGCTATTATGCAAATGTAAAAAATACTCTAGACTCACTAGTTCATGCAAATTAAGATGCATTAATACGCATACAGTACAATTAATGGAAACAAGTATATCTGCATCAAAAGAAAACATGTAACCGAAAAAATCTTCCCAGACTACTTCAGTTTTTATTTAAAAAATGTTTATGAAAACATGGCAAGTTCTAAAGGAATTATGTTTAATTGGGAAGCCGAAGAAACTGTCATATTTTTGCATACTTGAAGAATTTGATGTGGCGATGGCAAAGTAGACTTTATATAAAAAATAGACAATTAACAGGCTATACCGGGTGATACCAGGTTACTAGTTGGTGAAACTCATAGGATTCTTAACCCTCTGAGCAGTGAGTTCTAAAATGCACTGCCGGTCCTATGGGAGTGAGGTTTTTTTTCTGTCTTCTGCATGTACTTGATTATTAAGCTATATGTTTGTATGTATGTAATGAATACTGACCAAATACAGACAAATCATTTTTACCGTAAATAAATAAAACAAATACTTTTTTCTGTTTTATTTAGTCATAGGGAAAGGTTTTGACTAAAAAATAACATGTAGGCAATAAACAATAAACAACACAGTGGAACAACCACAACAACACGTCCTAACAAAAAAGGGGGGGAGAGAGACAGCGACATGAATAAATCATATTCAGGTAAACAGGTTGTGGGAGCAGAGGGAGTGAGAGTGTCTAATGCTTCAGCGTATGATACTCCTTGAAGCATGGAGTAACACACAGAGCTTGGCACCGCCTCTTCGCTGTCACTTGATGTTGATGGTAAATATTCTTCGCTTATGTCTTCACTGACACACTTCTGGACATCTGATTCAGTGGAAGAATTGTATGTATTTGAATTTAAATCGGAATCTGAATTCAGTATTATTGCTAATACTTCTTTCTCATTGAGCGATTTTTGCCGGTTTTCAAACACTGTTGACATTTTTGTGACTGGGATAAGTATATGTAATTCAGTCAATATCTGGCAGAGGGTGTAAGAGACCAATAAAAGGTGTTATAGAAACCGAGTGTTACAATATTATGTGATCAGGGGTTTTGTAGGCTCAGTAATTCAAGTTTAAAGTTGCAGAACGTACCGGTACGTTTGTAGTCCCTGGGGATCAGAGAGCAGCGAAGGTACCGGTGCGTTCGTACTACTCAAAGGGCTCAAAATACATGCTGAATAAGCATAAAAAATGAATAACATAATAAAGCACACATGGTGATAACATATTTAGTGCAAAAAAGGAAACCAAACCAAGTGCATATTAATATCAAAAAAGAAAAGCAATGTATATGTAAATAAACTAAATCAAGCCTACGTAATATAACCCACTTGCCATTTAATTGCATTTAATACACATTAGGTTGGATTCAGTATGGGGCTCCAAAGCATTTACTACCTAACTAAATCTGTGTTAACCCCTTCTCTGCTACAGGCTCTGTGCTACAGGAATTTTGTGATTTTGGGAGTCGGCTGTCTTACATCAAAATTACCATATGTTCCCTTTCAGATACCCCAGACAAACTATATTTTTATTATTATTTATTTATTAGCAGACGCCCTTATCCAGGGTGACTTACAATTGTTACAAGATATCACATTATTTTTCCATACAATTACCCATTTATACAGTTGGGTTTTTACTGGAGCAATTTAGGTAAAGTATCTTGCTCAAGGGAAGCCACGACCCTCCGGTCAAGAGTCCAGAGCCCTAACCACTACTCCACAATGCTGCCCTTATATATGGCTTTGTTTTTTTTTTGTCAGACTGAAGTTTTCATTGGTACCAAGTTTTTGTGTGTTTTTTTTGGTCACGTGAGCACAAAATACAGCTATTATTGTATATAATAATAGGAGTAACCACTAATGATGATCCCATTTCTGATTGACATTTAATAAGAAAAATACAAAGCAAATATATCTATTAATGTATTCCTATTAAAACTGCATGATATTAATGTTTTTAATGAAACTGCTTTATTAAAACTATGAAATTAAAATGGACATCTAATTTCCTTTCTTTTTGTCTAAAATTTTGACAATCGCTCGCACCGCCTTTGTTTTCAAAAAATTACTGCGCAACAAGCGTGCAAGTTAAGTATTGAAAGCATGTCAATTAATGATGGCAATGTATGTTGTCTTATTAAGCGCCTGATTAAAAGTGTAACATTGTAAGTCTAAATATGTAGCAACACATTGTAACTCCAATGTGTTTAAATGTAAGTGAAACGTTTCTAAATTAAATACTGGCATGACATTATACAGAGGGAAAATAAACTTATTTAAAACTGCATATTAAAACTGCATATCCAACGTGCAATCTTTGACAGGCGATGAGTCTGCTGAAATCAGCTGCATCATAATGGCTCTTTCTACTCTCACGGGAACAAAATGTAAAATTGATGCTGAAAACAGAGCTTTTAAAGAAGAATGGATCCATGAGTACTTGTTCATTTTACCAAATGTTTCCAAAGCCAAGCCAATGTGCCTGTTATGCAACAAGTGTGTTTCTGTCATCAAGGAATACAACCTGAGACGCCACTTTTAGACGAAGCACCCAACTTTTTGTGAAAAATATCCTGTGAACTGAGATGCAAAGTGATCCCTGATTACATCTTACAATTATGGAAGTAAGAGTCTCACAAGTTCTGCATCACAACAACACAAAGCTACGGCAGCTTCTTTACAAGTGGCCTGGATTCTGGCGCGAAAGAAGAAGACCTTTGCTGATTCTGAAACCGTCAAGGAGTGTTGTCAAAGAAGTGGTAGCTGATGAGACGACGAAAGCAACCGTCACGAACGCTGTCAAGCAAGTCCCCCTATCAGACAGGACTACCTTGCACCGTGTACAGACATTGGATGATGAAGTGCTCTGTTTATTGTTGAACGGTCTGAGAGGTGCTGAGTTTGTGTCACTGGCTGTTGATGAATCAAAGGACATTACGTACATAACGCAGCTGTGTTTGTATGTGACACACTTTGATGGTCAAACCTTTCAAGAGGAACTCGTGGGTTTGATCCTTCTAGAAACGTACGCTGCACTGCATCATGCACCAAAGTGTGCTGTGTGCGAGATTGAGTGGGGAACTGAAAGATGTGATGGAGACTGTCATGAAAATAATCAATTTTATCAGAACGTTCTCAAGTCTGCAGCACAGTCTATTTTGTAAGCTTGTCACTGAGTCCTCTGCAAAGCATGAAGATCTTCTTCTCCACATTGACGTTTGCTGGCTTAGTAAGGGCACATCACTTGTATGCTTCTGCAAGCCCAAGGCTCAATTTGTTGAGTTCCTTCAGCGCAGTGCCCACAAGAAGGCAGCTGAATATCTGTCCCTTCTAGAAAATAATTAATTTAATATCAATGTAGTGTTTCTTTGTGACATATTTGTCCACCCGAATACACTTAATGTGCATCTGCAAGGCAGAGAGAAGACAATCAGCAACCTTGTTGAGAACCTGGAAGCTTTTCAGATATATTTATCTCAGATTTGATCTCTGGAAAGCTTTAGCATTTTGCTCAACTCTGCAGTTACCGATCAGAACTTCAGGCAGATCATGTGATCAGTCCCCTCATGACAAGCTTCCTTCAACAGCTAAGGGACAACTTCAGCACCCGATTTGGAGATTTTTTCATTCCAAAGGATGTAATTGCCTTTGTACATGAACCTTTCTCCATACCACCTGAGGGCGACTTTGCATCTCACACATGCAAAGTCCTCCCCATAATAAACAAGGGTGCACTGCAGCTGGAGCTAGGTGATCTGCAAACATCTGACGTGTTGAAAACTGAATTCAAAAACACAGAAATCATAACATTCTGTACACGTTTTCTGGACACAGAGAACTATCTGAACCACAAGAAACTCAGCCTCCTTGTGCTCTCAATGTTCGGATCAACATACAGTTACCTCCAAAATTATTGGCACCCTTTATAAAGATGACCAAAAAAGACTGTATAAAATAAATGATACCAGTACTGAGCTATATTGTAATTTTCCAACATGTGGAATATATTTGACTTTATTAATGATTCAATGGAATCAACCAAAACTGGGATTGTTAATGCAGATTTAAGTTTGTTTGATTTTATTTATAATAATCTTTAGGGGTGCCAATAATTCTGAAACCAATCTTTTTGAGAATTTTTTTTTATTACTTGTTAATAAAAAACTTTTTCTCTGAGCAATTGTATTAGAATAAAAGAATATGATTTTTTTCCATATATTTGAGCATAAAATATAGCTCATTACCTGTGTTGTTTATTTTATACAGCCTTTTTTGCTCATCTTTATCAAGGGTGCCAATAATTTTGGAGGTGACTGTACATGTGTGAATCCAGCTTTTCAGTCATGAATGCCATCAAGACTGATGCTCAAAACAGGCTTACAAATTAATCTCTGGAGAGCTGCCTTCAGATAGCAGTCACATCACTGACGTCAGAAGTTAACAAGGTAGTTCAGAGTAAGAAGTGCCACTTTTCTCACAAGTACAAGTTCGCCAGCACGAACCCGGACATCACTACACCTGTGTCACGATAATTATTGTATTAGCACCATGAGCACTGCAGCATGCAACCAGGACTGGTGACTGTGTTTGTAGCTTGTGTTTGTAACTGGACTGTTTCTTATTTGGTATTGCAAACCCTTTGTTTCGAACAGTGCAATACACATTGCTGTGTATTGCCTGGGATTATTGTTTTGGTCACCAGACCTGGATTATAATTAAACTTCCTTGCACTTCTTGTTTCTTGTTTCTTGATTCTTGTTGTCTGTCTTTTCATTGATCACCCCATCACTCCTGCACCTGCACACTGCAAGCCACTTTGCCACACGTGGTGTCAGAACACGGGACTGTGGATCGCAACGCACTGGCGGAGCTGCTGGACAGCAGACGGGAGGCAGAGAAGAGAAGGAGAGAGGAGCGATACACCACGCTCATTGAGAGGGTAGGGCTGGCAATAACATCACACCCTACAACAGCACCTGCAATGATGGTCCCTAAAGCACCGGTGTTGAAGATGACGGCGGAGGATGACCTGGAAGCATACCTGGTCGCATTCAAGCAGCTGGCCACCACTGTGTCATGGCCGCAGGAGTTCTGGGCGAGCCAGCTGGGACCCTGCCTGGTTGGGAAGGCTCAGGCAGCATACCAGGCAATAAGCGACGCGGACGCCGCCGATTACGACCTGGTAAAGCTGGCAATCCTCCGTCGCCTCAACATCACAGCAGTGACTCACCGGGTGTGGTTCACGGAGTACCAAAGGTCCCTAGATACACCCCTGCCAACAAGACCAATCTGCAAATGGGGTAGGAAATAAAACTTCCCCTTAATTAGGTATGTACTGTATTTGTGTTGTGTAGTAGTTTGCGTTATGTTCAATGTATTAACAATAATGATCCCAGACCAGATGTCTTTGTATTTCAAAACAAGCCAGCAGTATTTATTTCACTCAGCACCTGTTATTTAACAACAAAAAACACAGCACTGTCTGATCCGAATCGTCAGGCAAAATGTCAAATAAATAATAATAATACATACAGTGTAAATAATAATCATACAAACACAAAATGACAGAAAATTAACTAATTACTTCAACACAAATTAATATAAAACCCGACCCTCTAGTAGCCGCTAATAACCCAATGGCCGCCTGTCCCTTAACTATACATATCATTTAAAAAAATGAATTTAACAAAATTAAAGACAAAACATAACTAATAATACTTTAGGGAGGAATTAATGAGGTAAAGTGAGGCATGTATCTGTTATTTAACAACAACAAAAAACATAAGTAACACACAGGTATGCGGTGATCTAAGTACATTACTGCTGTGCTTCACGTCTCTGCGCTGTCTGATGCGAATGGGAGAGATCAACCGCAGTTTTATAGGGCCAGGCAAAAAGTGATGCATTTTGCTCTCATTGCCTGGCTACACTTGCATGCCCTCTGGTGAAATATATTGCTTTGACAGAGGTGAATCTCAGATACATTTGGCTGAAAATTGAGAATACTGCCAGTATGACAAAGTAAACATTGTCATCCACTTTTAAAGCATTTCTAAATTATAAGGCATTAAGGCACTCAGTAGATGTCTGCTTCACTCACCACTGAAAGCTTTGATAATCCACAGTTTTAGTAGCACCACCTGTGTTAATTAACAGCTGTCAGTGAAGAACATACAGTAACTCTCACTTTAAACAGTCCCTCTCTTTTTAACAAATGTCAATGTTGTGTGCTTATGGCCAATCTAAACAAAGAATTATTTTCTAATATGATCTGGCAATATATCACTTAGGCGACACAACTAGAACACCCCCAGTCTTCTTTGAGTGCTGGAAGAAATCTCCCCAATGAATGTGTTACTTCCTGGATGTATGATATTCTCTTACTAGTCCCCAGTTAGAGACAACCTTCATCCAAACTGGCCCTTTACTATAGTTTAAAGTATAAACGCAGCAGACTTTAACTCCTCTGACATGTGTAGGGTACCAATACACCCTACACTTAATATAAGATAATTCAAGAAAACCCCCCATTTCTGTACTTTAATAACTTTGACCCCGTTTAATGGATTTGCACCGAAATTTGGATGTGTGGTCCCTTTGGTTATATCTTTTGATGTGGGCCATTTAGTTCTGCTCGGATATGCAAATTCCGAGATGCAGATAGTGAAACTTTTTGCTGAAACTGCCTGAAAATCATATATCTTTAGTAAACCATGACATGCCTGTATATAATTGGGACTCGATAAAATTGACTGTAACATTGTATTTTCATTTTGTGAGTGGGGAATGTATTTATTTTATCTTTAAAAAAAATGTCGCCACTCGTCTGACAAAATAGGAATTGTTCTCACGATAATAAGCAACTGTTCTAGCAAAAAAAGAAGTACTCTGGCAAAAAAGGAATTTAGAATGTTGTGAGGGGGATCTACTTTCATGAGTTTCTTTCATTCTCGCGAAAAAAAGATGTACTCTGGCGATAAAAGATTGTGGACAGCCACTGCAGACAGCACTTCCCGGGGCAGCAGCATGAGGTACCTCCCTTACATTTGAATTGCTGATATCTGAGCCTCTGTTCAAGTTAAAAATACGAGATACCACTCATTTTGTCCCTCTGCTCTCCCGCTACTGGAATATGTGCAGATGAAAATGAAAACAAAAAACAACCATTTACTCCCGATGGGTCCTTGGCTAATAATAAGGGGCGGGCATGAAGCTGCAGCCTGTAGTGTAGATGTTAGCACGTTTACCTAGCATGCTAAAGAGCACTGGAACAAAAACTGGTGACATTTAAAAAAAAAATATTAATTATACTTTTATACTAACATGATTTATTATTTTTTGTTAATGAGCTCAAAAATCCCAAACGCTAACAGTGTATTACATTTTATATATCCGTAATCTGGGGCTATTTTGGACAGTTTTGACAATTTTTTTGTAGTACTTTTTTATAATTCATTTTTTAGGACTAAATTTGTGATATATTTACAGGGCTATATAACAGAGTTGAAACATTTTTATAACACGTGACTTAAAGACCCTTTTTTTTAAATTTACAATTTGTCCAATGTTCCAGGGCTTTGTGGAGTCTTTGGACAACCCTTCAAAACTGTGACTTAAGCACTTTAAACCTTCCTCATTTCAACACTGGACACCTGAGAAAGTTTAAAAAAAGAAATAAACAAAAAAAGTGTAGTTTGTCCACAGGAGAAAATAAATTGCGCTTTTTGGCCAAAAAAATCAATTGCTGTGCAGGCAGAACTTTAAACCCCTGAACTACTTTTTTTTTTGCTTTCATTACTCAAAAAGCTGTAGAGAACAAATAAAAACTGAGTAATGTTAACCTGAAAACAAATATTTGGGTCCTCATTTTCTTATTTTTTATTTTTTTTTAAAGTTTCACTGAACATTGAGTCCATCAACAGACCTTCTTCAAACTGGACAGCGCCTCTTCGGCGAGTTCCGTATAATCATGGTAGCTTCGAGCAGCAAGTTTTCTTTTATACGTTTGAACCATTTCTACCGCCCCTGCAATCTAATGCCCTTCAGCTATGAGGATTTCCTAGTCTGACATTCTTATCGCGAGATAAGAAAAACAGAACGGAAAAACAATGTATCACTGAGCAGTAAGCTTGCCCTCAATCTGCACCAAAGGCTTTCTTGTGTTAAAGGAGATTCCTCCCCACATCATTACACTTCCACCACCCCACCGGTTGGCTTGAACAAAGCAACAGTCAGCATAACGGTCCTGAGCCGGTGGTGACCCTCTGCCTTCCAGGATGTGGCCTGTTCCTCACAGAGCTGATTTCCTGGTTTCTCTGGACTAGTCTGCTGATTGTTGAAGCAGAACATCTCATTTTCCAGGAAACGTCTCTCATAGACAGGCCGCCTTCAATTATGCCGATAGACCAGGTGATTATTACTCAAAATGGGGCTGGTCGTATCTTTGGGTGTTCTTGTGTTAATTAACATCATGTCTTTTCTAATGGCTCTTTATACAGATTCTTAATCAACTCATTTTGGCAATTTTAACTCAACTCAAATACCAAACACTGAGATATTGTGCATCAGTATATATTTTCAAATAGGCTTATTTAGGGATCTTGGTAATAAGAGCAATTGAATCAAATGGATAGTTACAGTTACAGATTGCTTTGTTTAATAATACTAGGAATTAGAGCCGGAGGATTTTGAAAACAAAACGTTTGTAAAACTGTTTATTTTCGAGAAAATACAATTTGTTTGAATAGAAGAAAATTTGATCTATTAAAATATTGTTTTATTGTGTCGATAAACAATCTGTAACTCGTATGAAGCTCTTTGATTTGGTCACATGAATGGATTTGGACTGAGCTGACAAATGCAGCAGTCCTCAGGGACTCATAATAAGCAAGTACACTATGTCAGTCATAAATGTACTACTACCACAGACACTACCTCAATTTTCAGCAGAGGCTGACATTTAAAAAATTCAACTGACGACTCTGAGTTAGCATCTTGGGGGTTTGAAGAAGAGTGAGTGTAAGCGGAAATTAGTAGCAATTCAGACTGTGGCTGTGCTAGCATTTTGTTAACTTTGTTTAATAAAGATGACTAAGAATCATGCAGAGTTGTTTACTGCTTAAACGTATGTTCTAGGCCTATTATAGCAGGATGTACAAGAACAGGTTAGGAACAAGAGAAGGCCATTTGGCTTTGATGCTCATCCAGTTTCAGCTTGTTCCCAGAATCACATCCAAACGACTTTTGAAGGATCACAATAAATCTCCAGCAACAAAATGGCTTGGCAACCTATTCTGTACAACCACCACTCTATATCTATTGCCTCCTATTCTTTGTCATGAATCTGTTTCCAATCAACTTCCAAATGTGTCATCTGGTCCTGTTCTCTGTTACATTTGATATTGTTGCTGGGGTTGACTTAAAAAATGTGTTGACCAAGTCTCTCTAATATTTACTGCTTACCACTGCAAATACTATTTCTTATTAGCTTTATTAACATTATTATTGGTGCTGAGAATCTTTTGGTTCTTTGTCTTTTTTTACGTAATATAAATATAAAGCTATAGATAAAGCCGTACCCTTTAATATAGGTCAAGTGGTCTGATTGCAGCCACACCATCGGAATGAGTTTGCACTGGAACACCTAGGTACCTGGAAGGAGTAGCAACTTTACATTGATAAATGTGCCTTCAATATTTACATATTACAAATGTAACTATAAAGTACAAGCAAAGAACCAAAGGATCTTCACAAGACAAACCTGGGGAACTGTGATAGTATGAACTTGTGCTATATAAGAAAATTAATTTGGAAACCTTGACTGCCATTCAAGCGTGTTTCACAAATGATATCTATGCTTTTTTTCTCAGTGAAACATCATGTGGCTGGGCAGAAGCCCTGCTGGTGTAAATAACTGTACGTTTAAATCTATCCCTGCCAACAATTACAGGTGTGACCATTTTTCTGGTTTCCAAACCGGAATCATTACAGGTTCTGTAATGACTACAGAAAGCTCAATAATATTTCAAAATTCAACACCTGCCGCAGGTGGAAGAATTAATTGACCAATTGGGGAAAGCCAAATATCTAACCACCCGCGGGCCAGAGAAAAAACTGCTTTCGCCACGCCGGCAGGGCTATTCCAGTATATATTCCTTTTGGGTTGCATGGGGCCCCTCCCACGTTCCAAAGGCTTATGGATAGGCTTTTGAGAAAACATTCGGAGTATGCTGCAGCATACTTAGACAATGTCGTGATACAGAAAGGTAGAGGCAGTCCTGGCCACACTAAGGGAGGCTGGACTGACAACCAACCCAGCCAAGTGTAAAATTGCTCAGACAGAGAGACAGAATCTTGGGTATATATTGGGAGGGGGAGGTGGTTAAACCCCAAGTTAATAAGGTTCAAGCCATCCAATCCTGGCGTCAGCTAAAAAATTAAAAGCAAGTCAGAGCGTTTTTAGGTTTGGTTGGATACTACTGAAGGTTTATCCCTGATTTTGCCACAAAAGTAGCCCCATTAACTAAAATGACCAGGGCCAGGGCACCAAATGCAGTCCAATGGACCCTTGAAGCTGACACTGCCTTCCGCACCTTACAGTCAGCTTTATGTGGTGACCCTGTTTTAGCTGTCCCTTGTTTTGAGAATGCGTTTATCCTACAGACAGATGCTACAGAGGTGAGGCTGAGAGCTGTCCTCTCCCAGAAGCTAGTTGGGGAGGAACACCCAGTGCTCTCTGAGGAGGAAGCTCTTACCAAATGAGAAAAATTATGCAGTAATATAAAAAGAGTGCTTAGCCGTTAAGTGGGCTGTAGAGACCCTCCAATGCTACTTGCTAGGGAGGAAGTTCACCCTGGTCAGATGCATAAAAAAAAGGTAAAAACAGGAGGGTTACCTGGTGGTTCTTGGCATTGCAACCCAATTGTTTTAAGATACAGCATTGTGCAGGGTCTGCGCTTTGTAATGCAGATGGGCTGTCTCTAGCCTTTGCCCCATAGTTTGGGTCGCTCGACCTGATGGGTCTGAGCTGAGGGGAGGGGTCTGAGACAGGGTAAGAGGTATCCCTGCCAGTAGATGGTAAAAGAAAGGCATTTCTTCAATGTATTTTCACCTGCTGTGACAGGTCATGGCCACTATGGGCTGGTAATGGGTTAGTTTGTTGCTTTGTTTTACCTGTTTCTGGGTTGGGGGTAGAGAATTGGCTACAGTTGGTTAAGTACCAATCAATTTAGCAATTAGGACCCAGCTGTAGCCTATATAAAGTGCAAGCCAACAGACAAAAGGTGGCTGTTTGTCGGGCAGGAGAAAGCTGTGTGGAAGCAAGAGAACGGTAAAATCTTAAAACCAGTTCTTGTTTTTGTTTTGGAATGTTGAACAGAGTGTTCAGTTGTTGAGGAAAAGAGGCTAGCTCTTCTCATAGTCTGGGAAAACCCCTACAGTTTAGTTAGTGCCTTTTATGGCAAGGCTTTGTTTGTTTGAGTTTTTGTGAGGCTGTTTTATTTAGCAACTTGTTTGGAGCTAACTTGTATGCTTATAATAAACTGGCGCCACAGCCATCCTCCAACTGTCTGGTTATTTTGTCAGCCTCCACCTGCACACACTGGTCCCTACTTCAAGGAAGGAGCTGCCTACCCAAACACACCACAAGGGATGCTCTTTCACTATATATATATATATATATATATATATATATATATATATATATATATATATATATATATATATATAATTGATTGAAAACCATTACACAGTAACTAACCTGCATTATATAGTCAATAACCAGAAAAAGAGGTAATTATTTCCAACATCTATTGAAGAAGAATGTTTTCACAACACAGCAGATGATGGTGAGTAGGATTCACATTTGAAAAAAAGCACTTATAGAAAACTACAAGAAATTAAATAGCTACACAACAGTATCAAAGAAATATGGAATAAAAGAAAATAGCCAATCAGTACAATAATAAAGAAGTACCACAGAAAATATTCAATTGAAATTCTTGAAGTGGATGTCCGAGCAGCTAAATAAAAAGCCAAGGACTTACAGAAAGATTTAGAACCATCAGGCATAATAGTGTAGGAAAGAACTGTACAGAACACAGAAGAGTTGTATACACATAGACCTCACTGCAAACCACCTTTAAAGCAAATTCATAAAACAAACTTAAATAAGCCAAGAAATATTAACAGGAATCTAAAGCATTCTTTAAAACAAAATTCTTTGGGCCAATGAGTCTAAAACATAACTTTCCCCCAAAAGTGGACCATAGTATGTTTGGTGAAAAAAGGGGCACCTTCAATGAATAAGAACTTGTACCTACAGTTAAACATGGAGGTGGTTTAATCATGATATGGGGGTGTTTTAGCAGTTCAGGGACTGGATACATTGATGTGATTGAAGATTGAATGAATGCAGCCATGTAGCAAACAAAGTACAGTGATACCGTTTCCTCATTGGCTGATTGGCAGACAGTTTATCTTCCAACACGACAATGACCCAAAGCATATGGCTAAGTGAACTCTGGAATTCTTGAAGACATTCTTGAGATAAAAGTTCTGGAATGGCCTTCATAATTACTAGATCTCAATCCAATAGAAATGCTTTGGACTGATCTGAAAAAACCTGTAGCCAAGCATTGTGTATCCAATCTGTGAGCTGAAAGAAATATGCCAGACAGAATATACTCTAAAGATTGTTTGTTTAACCACTAGAACGTGTGTATTTTGGTCTTTGTCGTATAAATTAGTGGCTAATGTTCACTAAATACTTGTATTAAACATGCTTTCTTGAATTATCTTATATTAAGTGTAAGGTGTTGTGGCAGGGCTGAGGGCCTGCTCCGGTAAATAATATATGTGTGTTTGGTTTATAAATAAAATATAGGTTTGGTTTGGTTTGGTTTATAAATAAATGTTTAACAAAGTGTGTGCTGGATGGCAGGGCTGATAGGTTAGACCTCCTTGCTTGCCAAAATTAAACTGAATGTGCAGCAGGTGGCCAGGTGTCAATTGCATAATTGACATTCAATTAACACTGGTCATCTGCCTTTAAAAGCCATTTTCTTTGTTCCTGTTCCTTTTGTACCAGGCTACCAGGCTAAAGATTCATGTCTGAGTGGATAGCCATGGAGTGAACTGGATGGACCAACCAAGATTATCACTGTGTGTGTAACCGGGATAATTGCATAAACTTTAGGGTAGGGATTAATTTAGGGGATTTTAATTCCACCAAAGTTTAATTTAGTTTGAGAAGGGAGGTTCCCGAAGCTGGACCTTCCTTTTAGCAGGAGCAGCGCTCAGCCAAGCTTGGCCACCTTTTGTTTTATTAGCTGTTTTACCCACTGTGTTTTGTTTTGTATTTTTTGTATGTATTATGTACACCTGTGTGTATGTCCTTCCGCACTAGGGGGTCACCAACCACTGCACCTGCCTGTGCTTTAATAAAACCTGGACCCCTGAGCACTGTTTCCAACTTCAAACACTCTGTGTCTCTCACGCCTCTCAGTGGATACCCAAACAGTAACAGAACACCCATTACAGGTGTCAATAGTTTTGTCTGCAAGTAGACATGGGGGCTTAAAAAAAAACAGATTTCAGAAAGGAGACAACCACCAATAGAATGACATGAATGATTTATTGAATTGACAGATGAACATGCCCCTAAATTATTATTTTAATTGAATTTGGCGCATGACCTTGCCCATTGGAGTTTGTTAGCTGCCCCTATGCTGGCAAAACTATGAAAAATGAAATATGAATTAGACGAAAATGAATGCCAGTGGGCAGGACAAGTGACACTTGAGGCCACCTTCCCCTTAGACAAGGCACACTGCAAGGTGGAGGGAGGGGAGAAGGGGGACCAAACCAACGAAGAAACGATAAGGGCCGTAGATCAAAGTGGGTATATATATGGTTCGATGACTACATACTGTATTTGATAAGGGGCAGATTCTCCTTTCCAATTCTAATCAGACAAATTATACAGCCATTTTTTCTAAGCAGATTGACTATTGGACAAAACATAGCACTTGGAGGCTGTGACTGCATATAACATAATGTTGAGGCTCTTTATGAATCATTAATAATCAAGAGCACAGGGTTAATACACATTACAGGCCTTAAAACATGTGTTTTTCTGCCAGACTGTACCAGTAGTACCAATGGTGGTATTAACAGATAAAAGGTACAAACAGCCTGTTGCTTCTATAGACAAAGATTTAGGTCAGGTTATAGGCTAAACTTGTTGCAGATGCAGAAATCACACAATAAATGTTTAGCATCTGCTTGCACAGTGATTCAGTGAAGTGTTCCCATTGTGTACTGTACCTTATTCCTGCCACATACTGCACAGCACCTTCTCATTTATACACATATATTAGTTTTAGTATTTGACTGCATACTATGATTCGTTTGCACTATGTGTGTCATTAGTCACCAAATAACATTTTTCAATTTCAACATTTAACAGTGTGTTGTGCTGATAATGAACATTTTTAACTTCAGGAGAGTTTCTCAAACACATCTGAGTTGGCAGAGGTGGGTGACAGCTGTGAGTATTAACCTAGTGAAAAACAGCAGGGAATTAGTACAGTTAGTTCCATGACAACTGACATAGAGGTATAGGCTATATATATATATATATATATATATATATATATATATATATATATATATATATATATATATATACACACACAAATGTGGCCCTAACAGTTAATATTGCAACTGCAATTAATTATAACAAAAAAAAAAAATCTTTTAACTGATTCTGAAGAAACAAAAAACAGGCACTTGTTCTGTGAGTGCCCTTCTCATACTAAGGTGATGATGTTTACGAACAAGTGGTTTTCATACCGGATTCCTGCCTATACAAACACTCAGTTATCTAAAACATGTGGACATGACTACTGCAGTACATTAACAGAAAGCAGTTGTATTTCTGGACAGTGTCTGTAGAAAGCACTATGTGGTTAGAGTGTTCAACATTTAACAACTGAAAAGAAACTCATTTTTTAAACAGTAATAGCAAAGTATAATAATTGCAGGAGTTAACTTTTTGCCTTAAATCTGTTGTGTAATAAACAGTATTTTAGATCTCATTCAGAATTTCTGTATCACAGTGCATACAGAAATTACATTTAACAAAAACACTTGATAACACTGAGCTATTTTTAATTTAAAATTTCTAGGACAGTGCAAACTTTAATCCAAAATAACACAAGACCAAATGTGTAATCAATGAGCCAAAACAAACAAACATTAATCTATAACAAGTATCGTGCTGGTATTAAACCAGCATGCGTAGCAATTGCTATTATTATTTTTATTATTTTCTTCTCTTTCTCTCACTCCCGTACATCCTCGCTGTACACCCAACCCCGTGTGCGTGATATTCTTTTATACAGCTGTGCCGAGACTCGATTGGTAATCAATCATTCACTTGGATCTTTGCACAGACTGCACGTGGACTAATTGTGCACTCCTTGTGCCCCCATACAAATACCCATTTTAATCTGCATGTGAAGTGATTGTGCAATCCCTGTGCCTAAATACAATTATACATTTTACATCACCTGTGCTACATAACCCACACTCTGTGCACCACTAGAATAATACATAAAACAGACAACATACAGGTGGGGAACCTGCCACAGGCCCCCAATGCTTTTTTTTATATAACATATCAGAAAAGAAACAGGCTGCCTAATTTAACACTTTTACGTGGCTTTTTGGTGATTATATATATATATATATATATATATATATATATATATATATATATATATATATATATACAACCATTGTTTCAGAAAAAAAAAGAACTGACAAAAAACATATTTTTGTGTTATTGTTATATGTTTTGTGTTTGTTATAAAAGGAGGAGTTGATTACCTCAATTCTGTGCAGCAGCAGTGCAATCGCTTTATTGATCATCTGTACCATGTACTACCAGTGGTTGTAGAAAAAAAAGGAGAGGCTATGGAATGTAAAAAACAAATGTAAAGATGTAGTCTACTGTATGTGCAAGACAACAATACAGCGATTTGCCACTTCAAAGATTAATACATGGAACTAAAATAACATTCCTATATAATGCATCCCAACAATAAACCATAAACTACCATAGCGGAATGAACACATTAGACTCACTACCCTAAATAAGAAGGCTTACCTTGTACTTCAGCTTCTGGTAGCGCACACTGACTGTCAGCATGTGCCAGATGCTTTCAATTGTGTTTATGTCTGACGATCTTTAAATGTATATATATATACTGTATATACTGTATATACTGTATATATATATATATATATATATATATATATATATATATATATATATATATATATATATATTAATGTGTACTACAAATAAATATGAAAAAATACAGTATTGCGTTTGATTTGTGGTTCTCAAGTACCCTGAACAGTCGATGTTGAAAATATAATCTCTGTAGGTTTGCTGTTTAATGTTATCAGTATAACAAAAGCACATTTTTATTTCCCTAGCACTATAACACAGCTGTCAGATAAAACTTGTACATGCCTGTTTATAGTTCACTGGGTGGCAAAGAAATGAGGGAGGAAGATGTCAATGAGGTATAAGACTTCATATTGTCTTTCCTGTTGTGTATGCTCAGTGATTCATGCAATATTTCTATAGTGTTGTTCAAACTATAAACAACTTCTCAGCCTAACTTCCATTTCTGTCTCTCCCTTTTGATAAAGTATCTGGACTGAAGAAGCTGCGCTGCCACTTTATAACAGAGACATCTTATTCAGCATTCGTTTTATATAACTAAATAAATATCAGTCCCATTACATGGCTATCTTTCCAAATGTATTTACTTTTTTGCTGCAAGAGGAGCTAGCTTTTTCCGGGAGGCCAGATGCTTCAGCCCCGTTCCAGCAGTTGAACCTGGGGTGAGCCCATTCCCTCTTCCCCTCTCCCAACCCGCTCTCCTTCTCGCACTTGGTTTGCTTGTCTGTCATTTTGAACTGAACTCCCGACCGCTGTTTAGCCAGGCTATTTATAGTTTAAAAACTGCTAATTAAAATGATCCACGAGTGGGAATGTTACCTTTTTTCTTTTTTTTTTGTAATCCACGCTATAAAAATATAGCGTGGATTACATGGTGCTTTATGCATGGTTAATTCACGGAAAGTTACACTTTTGCTTCACTATATGTGCATTATAGAGAGGGAGTTATTTTATTTTGTATTTTAGTCCGATGTGTCCTGTTATGTGTCCCGTGGCATCCCTAACCCCCTCCCCTGTTTATAATGCTCTTCGGTTACAACGCTCATATTGTGTGTCCCCTGAGACCCGCGTTATAGCGAGGGAGCCCTGTATATTTAATTTTACAGTCCTCTGTGTAGGTTCATGATGAAATAAACACTGTCTTTAATACTGTATCTCGTCAGTGCATATACTAAGCTGGGGAAAGGAAATGCGTTCCACTGTTTTTTTCGGGGCCGGGTCAGATCTGGGTCTAATAACAAGAATTTTACATCAGGTCGGGTCGGGTTAGGTAAATAATTGTCGGTTCGTGGTTGGGTTGATTAATTTGGACCTGTGAAAACCTCTAGAGCATACACATATATACACATATAGCTCCTCCCATACCCAGCGCCAGGTTGTATGCTGAGGTTCTGAAGAATAAGAGTTCAATGTTAAATTGGTAATTGGTAAGAACTATTCGAATTCGTGCTAGTATTTATATTCTGTACTCCTATTATGCATACATGTAGTGTATGGAAAAAGACAAAGGATTAATATGTTTTGATGATTTTAAATGTTTGGTTTTCTAAATAGGCTACATATTTAAAAAAATGAGTTGCCTGAGACTAGATATTGCATATTTCAAGCACATGCTGGTATATATCAATGAAAATTAGGCCTAATAGCAAAACAAAAAATAATAACTGATGTGTAAAAAAGAGGATGTGTGGTCCAATGGTTAAAGAAACAGGCATGTCACTACTTGACCATCCTGTCACACTCCTTTATTGTGAGTTTTCATGTTAGAATAAAACATACCCTGAAATAAGCAGAGGCCATCCTTAAATGTGTTTCAAACAAATCGAATCATTCCCTTTTCTATTACTTAAAAAAATGTGAACAATGTAATGTATATTGTTTGTAATACATAATTCCCTTTGTATTTTCACAAAGGCTGTTTATAGTTATACATTACAGCTACTATACTTTGAAAATACACTTTGATGTGTCCTCACCTGCTTTTATTATTCTGTTTACTAATTAAGAACATAAGAACATTTGCCATGTGTCTGCCCAGAATGCTGTCTAGATAATGCTGTCTAGATAATGTTGAATGACCTTTGCTGCTGCAACAGTGTTTGCCACTCTTCCTATTTTTGTGTTGTCTACAAATTGAACAAGTTTGCTTACTAGACCTAATAATGCGGGGCATGCTGTCCGTATCCTCCTTCATAAAAACTTGTGAAAAGTAATCATTTTGTATATTTGCTATTTTTTTCTCTTCGTCTATGATTTTGCCATTTGTATCTCTTAGACATTTTACCTCCTCTTTGAATGTTCTTTTGCTGTTATAATATTGGAAAAACTTTTTGGAATTGGTTTTTAGCCCCCTAGCAATTTCTCTCTCTTGGCCTTTCTAACTTCCTTTCTGATTTGAGTTTGCAGTCCCAAGTACTCTTTCTGTGTACTTTGTTCTTGGTCCCTTTTAAACGTGCTGAAATATTTTTTCTCTAAATATTTTTTTTTAATTGATCTATTAACCCTTAGCGGGCCATTTATTCAGCACCTGTCATGCGCGTCAGGTCCAAATTATTTCCACACGTGCTGTTTATTTTATAAGCGCTGTTTAAAAGTAATTTTATTCAAAGTAAAACCGTTTTAACCCTTTGCAGTCCATTTATAAAGTGTGTGTCAGGCGCGTCAGGTCCAATTTATTTTCACACGCACAGTTAATTTTAGACGCGCTGTTTAAAAGTATTTTTTTTCCACAGTCAAACGGGTTTAAAAGGCCCTGCATATCAACAAAGCACTCACTAGGCATCTCCAGCCCCGCCCCACCCTTTCGTTCGCTATAGCTTTCACATATGCTAAGAAATAAATAATAATAATAATAGTTGTACATACCGATCAATCATCTCCTGATCACTCGTTTTATCACCAAACGCCTCAATAACGCGATCCAAGTCATTATTTTATTACTATAACATCTCAAAAAAGCTCTGCAAATGTCCGTGATATTCTCTGAGCACTGATGCAATTGCAGCCAGCTTGTTTCCTTATGGCCGCTGTTATCTGATGCCAGGGGCAAGTATGACTATTCATGAGATACGTCCTTTTTTTTCGGCTTGTCTCGGCTCCTGTCGCTCCCACTCGGCCATTGAATGGTTTTCTCGGCTTTTTCCGGAGAAAAAACGACTAAAACCCCATTTTTTGCGTCTTTTTGATGTTGTCAGACAGGGTCCGACATTGGACCGGATAAGAATAATTGCAATGTCGGACCTGGTCCGACATAGGACCGCAAAGGGTTAAACCATTTTGGCCATTTTTTTTAGATTTTGATTTGTCTACTTTTGGGATGTAATTGTTTTTTGCCTCTAGTGCTACATTTTTTAAAAACAGCCACCCTTTTTCTTTGGTTGTTTTCTCAATTTCACTTCAATCTACTTCTGTTAGTCTCTGTTTCATTCCTTCATAGCACTTCAAATGAGACCATGTTGTGATCTGAGTTTGTCAATGGTTCTCTGACCTCTGTTGTAGTTATTCTGTCTTCGTTATTTGAAGAGACTAAATCAAGGCATGCCTCTCCTCCAGTTGGTGCCTTGACAGATTGTGTTAGGAAGCAGTCATTTGTCATTTCTACCATTTCAGTTTTGTCTGTCGTGCTCCCCATCGGGTTTTCCCATTTTATACGGGGGAAGTTGAAATCCCCCTGTGGCAGAGCAGGGCTCTGCCCTTGGAAATACTGGCAGGGATGGAGTTAAATTCTCCTCCCTGCCCAGGTTGATTGCGTCAGGTGGGAGCAATCAAACAATTAATTATTCAGTTAATCACTCAGCCACCTGGCATAAAAGGAGGCCTCAGCCTCCCAGTAGGGGGAGAGTTCTAGAAGAAGAGGAAGTAAGAGTGTTTTTCTGTGTGTGTTGTTTTTGTTCGTTTTTGGTAAAGCAGTGAAGGCAATGCCCAGCCTGGAAGCCGTATTTTATGTGAGTTTTGTTTTGTGCTTATTGTCTATTATTTCTGTTTGAAACCTTTTTGTTTGGCCCTCGTGCTGGTTTATTTTGTATTTTTATGTATAAAAGCTTTATTTTTTAATTTTTCACACTGTCTCTGATTCTCAACCTCTGTCATCCGTCACATTTGGTGTCAGAAACGGGATAACGCCACCTGGAGGCTCAGGGCAGTTTTTTTTTTCTTTTGAGTTTTGAGGGAAAAAAAAGAAAATAAAATGGGCAGAAGAAACAGGCAGCGGCAGCAGCTACAGCAGCATCAAAAGCTGCTGCCACCCCAGCTGGAGGACCCAGCCAGCCTTTTCCCCTGGTGCTCCTGGTGTGGGAAGGAGGACCACCGCTGGAGATCCTGCCCAGAGGTGCCACCAGTGGACTGGTGTGGGCGCTGCGAGGTCTACGGCCACAACTGGGCAGGATGCTCCTACGCCCTGGCCCAGGAAGAGGCAGATGACGACTGGGAGTTGTTTTTAAAAAGGCTCGCGGCAGAGTTGTGCCCTGGCTGTGGGGCATATGGGCACACAGTGGCCATCTGCCCCACCCAAACAGAAGGGAGGAGAAGGAGGCAGAGAGGAAGGAAGACATGGGAGGAAGAGGAGTGGTGCACCCAATGCATGCAGTACGGGCATGAGGAGCACCACTGCCCGGAGGTGTTACAGGACACAGACCTGGAGTGGGAGGAGCCCGAACATCCTGCGCCTGAGTGGGAGGAGACCGAATGTCCTGCGCCTGAGTGGGAGGAGCCCGAATGTCCAGAGCCCAAGAGGGGGGAGTCGGTGCGTCCAGAGCCCAAGAGGGAGGAGTCGGTGCGTCCAGATCCCAAGAGGGGGAAGGCCGAACGTCCACAGTCCAGGTATCCTCCAGCAGAGGGAGAGTTCCTGCTGGTTCCGCCTCCACCGCTGTGGGAGGACTGTGTGTCGCTCCCACCTACACCACCAGAGGGAGAGTACCTGCTGGTTTTGCCTCCATCGCCGCCACCAGCAGAGGGAGCATGCCTGCTGATTCCCCTGCTGCTGTCGTCCCGAGAGCCAGAGGGGGTGGAGCTGCCGTCCCGAGAGCCAGAGGGGGTGGAGCTGCTGTTCCGAGAACCAGAAGAGGTGGAGCTGCCGTCCCGAGAGTCAGAGGGGATGGAGCTGCTGTCCCGAGAGTCAGAGGGGATGGAGCTGCTGTCCTGAGAATCAGAGGGGATGGAGCTGCTGTCCCGAGAGTCAGAGGGGGTGGAGCTGCCGTCCCGAGAGCCAGAGGGGGTGGAGCTGCAGTCCCGAGAGCCAGAGGGGGTGGAGCTGCCGTCCCGAGAGCCAGAGGGGGTGGAGCCAGAAGGGGAGGCTGAAGCCCCTCAGCAGCCCTTGCACATGCTGCTAAGAGGAGCTAAGGGGAGGCGCACCCGACTGTGACGGCAGGAGGTGCCATCCTGACTTCAGAGGCCGCTAGAATGGCCACAGCCCCCACCGCCAATGCCGGAGTGTCTGGAACCGTTGCCACTGGAGGAGCTGGAACTGCCGTTGCCGGAGTGGCCGCCATCTCCGCCTGCTGTTCCAGACGGTCTGCCTGCTGTTCCTGAGGGTCCGCCGTCTCCGCCTGTTGTTCAAGAGGGTCCGCCTGCTGTTCCTGAGGGTCCGTCGTCTCCGCCTGCTGTTCCTGAGGGGTCACCGTTCCCGCCTCGTCCACCAGAGGGAGACGGGCTGCCGTTCCCGCCTCCGCCACCAGAGGGAGACGGGCCGCCTTTCCTGCCTCCGCCACCAGAGGTGCCACCAGCGCTGCTCCTGCTGGAGGGTCCAGGTTCCCTGCCAGTGTTTGTGAGCTTGGAAGGTTCGGGGCCCCCGCTATTGAAGAAAGCTTGGGGGATCCGACATCAACCCCGCCCACCACCGCCCGCTGAAATAGCCCACCCAAGGGACATAAGGGGACTTTGGAAATACTGGCAGGGATGGAGTTAAATTCTCCTCCCGGCCCAGGTTGATTGCGTCAGGTGGGAGCAATCAAACAATTAATTATTCAATTAATCACTCAGCCACCTGGCATAAAAGGAGGCCTCAGCCTCCCAGTAGGGGGAGAGTTCTAGAAGAAGAGGAAGTAAGAGTGTTTTTCTGTGTGTGTTGTTTTTGTTCGTTTTTGGTAAAGCAGTGAAGGCAATGCCCAGCCTGGAAGCCGTATTTTTGTGAGTTTTGTTTTGTGCTTATTGTCTGTTATTTCTGTTTGAAACCTTTTTGGTTGGCCCTCGTGCTGGTTTATTTTGTATTTTTATGTATTAAAAGCTTAATTTTTTTAATTTTTCACACTGTCTCTGAGTCTCAACCTCTGTCATCCTGCCACACCCCCATTAATATGGCTTCTCCTTTGCTGCATGCATTTCTAATAACAGATTATTTTGCTTGGTGTCTGAATTTGGCGGCCTATAGCATGCCCCTATTATTAAGCCCTTTGAAGTTTTGTCCATTATTCTGTCTTCAAGCAATTTTTTCTTTGCTACCTGATGATCTACACTACCCTGGACCACTGACTCTTCACTGAAACTAAGGTGTACAGGTTCGCACATGGGTCATTCCAGACTAGGAGATGAGGTTGGTGCTTACAACATTCAACAGCAGAATGTTGATCAATGCATTCAGAGGAACAGTTCACCAGTTGTAAGGAATGTATTTTGTGACAAAACTATTTAATAACATTATAATCTTTTTTTTAGGAATTGTACAAGCATTAATCTAGACACAGGGTAATGGGTACAAGGGTTTGTGTTCTGTTAGATTAAAACTGTCAAGATTTACAAGCTTATAAACAGAGGAAACATAATAATACCAAATACTGATGTAAATTGAATGTTAAGTGTCAGTGTATTTGTCCTGACTTTAATTTATAACCAGAAACATGAACAAGAATTCTAGTTATGTAGCATTACGACATAGTGTGCACAACTGCTATGAGTGTCTAGTTAAACGATGTAATGTGTGTCTAGTGTCTGCCTTTAAGGAAGTGACAAGCTAGAGTGTTTCAGACTGTTACCAAACTTAAAAGTTATCTTTTCAAGAGTTCATTGAACTCCGCTGCTTCAGACCATGAACAAGAAGACAGTATTATCCAACTGTCACTGGCTCCTTCAACTGGCAACTTCAAATTTGAAAGATAGAACAGGCTGAATCACTGTTTTTTTATATCAAACTTTTTTCTTACTGCTGCTTTCAAATTAGCCAGTGCAATTTGAGGAGAATAATGTATGGGTCAATTGAAGAGGAAGTGAATAATTTATGGGTTAATTTAAAATTAAAAAAAACAAAGACTTAAAATATTGAGAGGAAATTTTAAAGCTGATCCAGTGGTTGCTGTTTGATTTGTCTCGAAAGGGTATACTTGGTTCCATCTAACTGTACTCAATGACTTTTGAACTTATATCAGACAGCCAATCAGAGGGTGAGATTTCTGACACCCATGATCAATTTCTAATGGAAAAGCTTGTCACAATTTGTTAACATGGAAGCTTTGGGCCATTAATGCCATATATTGGCAAAATCGCCAGTAAATCCAGTAACTTGCAATGGTCACAGGTGTGTCGGAGCTGGTCTAGTATTACAGAAGCAGCAGGTTAATAATATGTGTAGCTTTGCGATGCAAACACACCAGGCAACATTTAGTTTTCTACCAGACAATTGGTACAGAAGTTGTCTTAAGAACTATTATTATTATTATATTATGAAACTTTTCTTCAGATGCATTGAATAACAACACATTTTAATCAAAATTACTCCAACCTGCTGAAATAAATATGTCCTTACCACATATTACAGGTCAGGGTCCAATAAAGTATACATTACCACAAGTACCACAAGTTCTTTTATTACCAAATTGTTCTGTGGGTTGATGAAGACGAGAGGTTTGAGTGGTCCTATTTTATCTGGAACTCCTACTTGCAAAACTCTTCATCCCAACTAAAAATGACACTGTTATAGCAAAAGTTCCCAAACTTTGTTCCATGAATAAATCATTGGAGGTCCCTGAGGAAATACCCAAATTACTAATGCTACCCATTTCCACACACCCACACAGTAAACATTTGCTACACTATCCATAACACCAACAAACAAGCTCTGTACCTGTTGTTCCATGTTTGTTGAAGTATGTTACAGACTTCCTGACAAAATAAAGGTTAAATAAAAAATAATGGAATCCACTGTGTTAGATTTAATTTAACATTTATGTTTCTTCAGTGAATCAAATCAGATGTTGGCAGAGCTAGAAGTAATATTGTCAAAATAATGACTGTCAGAATTAGATTGTTCTGTCACTCTCATCCAACACACATTATCCAGTCTTTCAGTTCTGCCCTAAAACAGTTTTCAGGTATTCATGCTAATGAAAGATTGTTTTTTTTTTTTTTTTAAACTGAACTGATTTGCATTTGAATCCAAAGGGTAATGACACTGTCATGTCTGTTTACTTTCTAAACCACTCCAACTACCAGGAGAAGACCACCACTATTCTGTGCATCGTAATAACAATGCTATTACTAATAACAATTTTATTACTAATACTTTATAAATAAGGTGAATGCCTTTGTCTTTAGCTGCCAAACACATCCTTGTATTTCACATTACACACATTACGTTCTGAAGTTCAAAGCCACATACTTTATTCAGCTGCAGTAACAACGTCACCTTTGAAAGTTTATTATTTGTAAAATAACCCATTTACGTCATTATTAGTACTTCCACATAAGCATAAATCACTGTAATTTTAACTACATTATCTGACAGCACATTGTAGACAACATCCTTATTGCACCTTGATGTCGGTTTATTTAGTCATGATGTTAGAGCCTCTGTATTTCACTAGGCTTTACTATCAGACACCATCACAGATGCCAAGGTTGGATGATCTCAGAGAGTAAAGAGTAAAGTGCCGGAGAATGTATGGCAATACTGAAGCTGCACAGTGAGGATAACAAAACCAGGAGGGAAAATAGTACTGAACTGTCTACTGATAGAATTTGCTCCCCACTTGTTCAGTCACATTACTTGTAATTGCATTTTGTGCTTGCCTTAAAAACAAAAAACAAAATCTAAATCACTGTAAGTTAAACTCTAACATGAATACTTTCTAGGTTTTGTGCTGTGTGATAGGGTAGGTGTGGGTGCTGTGCTGACAGATGTGGAGACACAGGAAAATTGTCTTTGAAACTCCCTTCACCTCCGAGAGAGCCAAGCGGGACAACAAGAATACTGAACGACAGAAGGACATTAACAAGCAAAGGGGGCAGAGAGGAACACTGGCATATACGAAAACGAGTTGTTAGTAAAGAATACAGAGCTTCCCCCTAGCTCAGGGAGAGCCACCCTCTCAGAGGTGAGACCAAACCGATCAACCTCCAAGGCTGGAAGCACATATGCTGCCCCCAGGGGGAACCTGGAATCATAGAGAGATTGATAAAATAGATTTGGCCAGGGGGGTCCCCTCTGGCTCTCAGAGAACCTTCCTCTCGGAGGTCGAGGCCAGCTCGGTTGGCCCTAAGGTTGGGAAGTGAATGTCACTTGCCCCCCAAAAGAGGACCCCCAGCACCCAGCATCTGCACCACCAGTGCAAAAAAAAGAAGCGGTAGTAAAGAAACACATAGGTTAATTAGTGACAACCAATATTGGAGGATTTATTTATTTATTTATTTTTATATATAATTAAGGACAAATCTCACCGCTCAGTGGAGAGGGAAAAAAACCTTGTTGGGAGGAAACCTCTGGTGGTCCTGATGGAGAGATGACTCCCACTCCTGGCATACTAGCAATATTCTGTTTGGCTGAATAGATATCAGAGAGAGGCTGATAGCTGATATCTGATAAGGTAGTGGTTAACATTTATTTTTTCAACAGTGCTTGAACGGAACCTTAAGTCTATGCTTCCCGTCTAGCAATTACAGCAAATTTGACGGTTTGAGGTTTTCAAATTTAAATTACTCTGCATGTCTGAAAGTTATGCGGTTGTCCGTTTTCCTAAATACATATGTTAAATACCCTGACGACATTTGAAAGGCAGGATCGTGAAAATAATGAAGTTAAAATCCTGCCCACCTATAAATGCCAAAGCAGTCATTTTGACTGCCTTTTACAATATGTTTTTATTTTGAATAAAGCCCACAATAGTCTATTTTTTTATATACAAGCCTGTTGTTATCTCTACCTCCAAAATTACCTCTGCAGTGCCAGCTGCTTTGCCTGTATCGTCTCTTGCAGCAGCTGCAGGCGTGCCAGCCATGCCAACCGCTTCACCTACAGCAGTACCAAGGTGCATCGCCAAGGTGCTTTTCATTTTCGGAAGTTGTGCTTTATATGTGGTAAGTTAGAAAATAAACCCTTTTATGTTTAGTTGTTCATTTAAATACGGTGGCGGTTCTAGTGTTAAAACATTATTCAGCAATTAGAAACCAGTACTTATCAATTTAGCCACATTATAAAATCATTAGCCTTAAAACACATCTTTCCAACATCAACTGAAACAAGGCATTTTGTGCACTTACTGTAGCACATCATGGTCAAAGAGTTGGATCATATATGAAATTGAAAAAGACATGGAGTGTTGTCAAAGAAATTTGGAATACCACTATCAGAGCAATAATCACGAAGTATCAGAAGATTAATTCAAATGAATGATGGAAAGAAGTCGATATCCCAGGAATATTACAACTGTAGCATTGTCGGAGAATTGCTCGAGAAGCTTGCACAAGTCCAAGATTTCTTACGACAGCCACTTATTTCTATCATTACATACATCAATTATGAGTTTAGTTAAGGATGCCAATACTTCTGTCTGCGACTGTAATTCTTCTTTAGATCAGTTTCATTGGTGTGGCTAGACCAACATCTCAAGATTTCAGACTGAACTGCAGTTTAGTCTGGTCATTCTAATTCACCAGTGCATTTTGCTGGCCCCTAATTATAATCAAAATATATACAATATAAAACTTAATAATTAGGTCAAGTAAATTGAGAATGTTCAATCTACATAGCAGGGCATCAAGAACAGACAATTAAGTGAACGTTACGATGTCAAATGACTTAGAAAACAACTATTGTGATTCATAAACACTTCTAAATACTTTTAACCCTTTGCGGTCCATTTATTCAGCGTGTGTTCATGGCGTCAGGTCCGATTTATTTTCACATGCGCAGTTTATTTTAGACACGCTGTTTAAAAGTATTTTTTCACAGTAAAACAGGTTTAAAAGGCACTGCATATCAACAGGACACTCAGTACTGCATCTCCAGCACCGCCCCACCCCTCGTTCGCTATATTTTTCAAATTATGTAATAATAGTACATACCGATAAATCATCTCTTGATCACTCGTTTTATCACCAAACTCTTCAATAATGCAATCCGTCATTATTTTATTACTATAACATCTCAAAAAGCTCTGCAAATGTCTGTGATATTCTCTGAGCGCTGGACGCGGAAGCAGCTATCTTGTTTGTTTATGTCCGTGTTATCTATGTGGTGTCGGGTCTATCAGTATTCATGAGATACGCCCTTTTTTTCGGCTTCTCTCGGCTACTATCGGTCTCACTTGGCCATTGAATGGTTTTCTCAGGTTTTTCCGGAGAAAAAACGACTAGAGACCTGTTTTTTGCGTCTTTTTGATGATGTTGGACAGGGTCCGACATTGGACCGGGAAGGGAAAATTGCGATGTCGGACCAGGTCTGACATAGGACCACAAAGGGTTAAATGGATCAATTGCTGTTGCTTGTGCGGCCCTCTGCAACCTATTGCCCCTTCTCTGTCTGGAAAGGTGGCTTGTGTTGCGTTCTTCACCTGAATGGCTCTTTCTCAAAGCTCGTGAAAATATAAAGTAAACACCACAGATGAAACAAATTATAAACAAAAAGTGTTTAATTAAAAGCAGATCCAGTCAAAATGAAGTTCCAGCTGTTAGTTCAAAATGTCTTATTTTTAGTTGATTACTGCAACACTAAGTATGTTGTTGGTAAATTATAATGAGTAAACCATAACCAGAGATATATAATCAACAAAAATAATGAAAAGTGTAAAAATGATGATAACATACAAAACATGACTTCTTGAATCTTGGTCTGTTGAAAACTGCTTGCTGCCACAATCTGCCCAGTTTAATTCACAAGCAACTCTGTTTGTCAGCACTGCCTGCAACATGCGATGAATAATCTTGTCCAAAGAGCCACCACCCATCAGGGAAAGATGAGCCAGCTGGAATTGAATGCAAAGGCAACTATTCATCTGCAATGCTTTCTAGATGTTGCAGACAAATTAATTGTTAGAATACAAATGAATTAAAGATGCAGAATGTTATGTGCTAAAATTGTAGCTCATCATCATCATGCTATTTTATATAGCACAATTCATGTGCCGTACAACTTAAAGTGCTTCACAATATTAAAATCAAGACAGTTATTAAGATCACAAAATTCAAGAGATTAAAAACATAAAGCAAAGTAAGAACAATACTAATTAAAACACAACCAAAAATCTATACATTATAAATATAAATATCTATAAATAAACTGAATAAGCAAAGGGATATGTTTTAAGCTTTGTCCTAAAACTGGAAAGAAAACCAGCCTGTCGAATCTTCCTAGGAACAGAATTCAATAGATTAGGGGTGTAACAGCTAAACACTTTGTCACCCAGTGATTTGCGTTTAGTGAGTATAACAGTAAGTAGGCCTAGGTCAGAGGATCTAAAGGAGCAAGAAGGAATGTAGGGGACCAAAAGGTCACTGAGGAACGAAGGTCCAGTGAAAAGCAGTGATCTCACACTGTCAAAATGTAACTCATGGCTTGTACAATATAATAATGCCTTAATCTAAATAAAATGATATCCAAAGTAATTTATTGATTTTTTTTTCCTTTTAGCTATAATATTGTCTTATCTGTTTGTCAAAGACATACGCAGACATAATGAAAGACCACAGGACAGTGGCCATATGAATGATACCATAAGTAAGTCTGAAGCACTTCTACCCCCAGGATTACTTTTTGCTTATCAAGCTGCATTTGTGAAAATATATGAATTACCTGGTAATTTAATCTTTGGTGCAGATGGTATAAAAGTCTTTTTGCGGCATTCTTGTTCTAAAGCTGATGCTGTATTTTCATAATAACACAAATTGGGCCTGTAGATAAACAAGTGAATGCTATTGTCAAAAATACAAATGCATATGTCATGCTTGTAGGCTCACGGAGGTCATGCGGAGGTCATGCTTATAGGCTCACAGCATCAACTAAAGAATATCAATTTACATAAGCTATACCTTAGCAGTCGCTTGTCAGATCTAAAACTAGAAATGAGAAATTTGGGGGTCATCTTTGGTCTGATCTATCATTTGAGAATCACATTATCACATCATCACAGAATCACAGAATCACATCAAGAATTGACTATTGTAATGCACTTTTCTCTGGTATCCCAAAACGGGTGGTTTCTCGCTTACAGCTCGTTCCGAATACTGCCACTAGAATTCTGACTAAAACCAGGAAAAGTGAACACATTACCCCTGTTTTGGCCTATTTGCACTGGTTCCCTGTGGATTATAGAATTGAGTTTAAGATTTTGTTGTTAACTTATAAAGCCCAGGAGTTACTGACTCCATATGTTCCGAATCTCACTCTGAGATCACAGGATATGATCTGGTTATTCCTAGGGTCAACGGAATCACCATGGGAGGTAGGGCTTTTTCTTGTAAAACTCCTAAATTGTGCAATGCTCTGCCTGTGTCTGTCAGGGAAGCTGGGACCATTACAGTTTTTAAGTCAAAACTGAAAACTTACTTTTATAAAATGTCTTTCTTGTCTTAGTGGGTTTTAATGTAACTTTTATATTGATGCATTATTATTATTATTATTATTATTATTATTATTATTATTATTATTATTATTATTTATCTATGTATGCATATGTGTGTATATGTGCATATCTTTTTTTATTATATTGTTATTTAAATGGTATGATTGTGGTAGATATATGTTTTACAAATGTATTGTGGTTTGATTATTTATTAAGTTATTTTTTACTCTGTACTGTACAGTGCTTTGAGATAATTCTGTACAAAAAGCGCTATAAAAATCCAAATAAATAAATAAATAAATAAATATAGGATATCTATCTATTCAAGACTGCAACAAAGATAAGCTATATGTAAGGTTAAAGTGATAGACAGCCCAAATCACCTTTTTTTCTTAATGAAGTTGTCCTCATCTGTTGCAAGTTCTTAAGTGCTGACACTAGGGTCAACAGCCTTCCTGAGGTAATAGTGAGCTTTTGGAAAGTAAGTTTAGTTAGAATATTGAGGCGATCTGCTTCCAGATGCAGACTGCTGGCTGTCTAGAAGAAAACACTGCAATTTTTTTTTTTTAGTTGTAATATTGTCTTATCTGTTTGTGAAAGACATACGTAGACACAATGGTAGAAAAAGTCACAGATGGTAGGAAAGTCTTTTTGCGGCATCTATTTAAAAAAAAAATACTCTTATATTCTTTGTGCTCAACTCTACCAGTCTGACTGCTGCACACAAGGTCCCACCCTATTTCAGTTATTCCCTAACCATATAGCTCTACAGAACTCAAATGGACTGCTTTTATTATTATTATTATTATTATTATTATTATTATTATTATTATTATTATTATTATTATGTTGTCATTTTTCAATTTACTATTTGGAAATTAAATGTATGCTAAGATTGTATCATTTTATTATTATGTGATATCAGATGAAATTAACTTGGGTTGACTTTTTTTTTTGTTGCTAACCCAAGGAGAGAAAGAGAATTAATTTTGCAACATGTCAAGTACCATATATTTAAAATGACATTGGATCAATGTTGAATCAATGTTTGACACCCAAATAAGAGAAGAGCTTGTGTGTGTCGAAAAGGCGACATTTATTCAACATTGTATCAACAGCGGCAATGGTCGCCGATGTAGTTGACCTTTTGTCAACATTGGATCAATGTAAGCTTGCTATCTGGGATACAGCCAACACAAGTAAATGAAACTAGTATTCATATTACATTTATGAACCATGACTATTAAATGGAGAGCTGACTGGAAGTAATTTTATTGACTGAGGATACACAAGATCAAAGACAATATGAATCCGTAACCCTAATTTTGACACCTCCGTAAACTAAATGAAACACATACACTTAAAGGTACATGATACATGTAAAAATTTTTATCCATACAGTTAAACAAAGTTGTGACACAAATGGTCTTGCCAAATTGTGTTGATCTGCTGGTAATGATTCACAGGGTGTTGTGATGTGCTGAAATATCACAACAGCGGTGGGCCGTTACTAAGATACTAATTAGGCACTTACACTCTTGACAGTGATTTTCATTGGTGTGTACTTAGCTTCTGTTTCTTTTTTATATGCTACGCTATAATGCCAACACTATCCATCTTTTTGTCTATGGAGATTTTTAATTACATTTTCTCAAAGATGCAGTAAGTTTTCAAATAAGACTTGTCAAATGTTACCACAATAGTTTGTACTTTTAGTAATATATTTTCAATGATATATCCGTATGTGGACTGGGTTTCAGTATCTTGCTTAATTAGAAATTGCAATTGTTGAATAATAATACCTTTTTAAGAACTCACTATAATGTTTACGTGTAGTACAAACATGAGAAAAAAACTGCAGTTTGAGATTGGACTGGGTGTCACATAAGCTATTCATTTGGTGGCATTCTTGACCTGCATTATTTATTACACAAAAGCTGCAACTCCATATTGTCAGTTTGTTTTAAGTCATAATGTATAAGACAGCTGATCCAAAAGACTGAAAGGAGGCAAATAGTTGCTGTTTGGTTGAAAGATGCTTCTGTAATCTTCACTCACATTTTTCCATTTGTATTGGTGTAGATAAAAGGGGACAAAAAACAGCTCTTGTTGCAAGCCATCCTTTTAATCCCAAACATGTCTTGAGAAAATAATCATTGAACAGCCATTCCATGTCCCTCTAAAACAATTAAAACTTATTTCAATCTGTGCAGTCTTGGTAGCCCACAATGGCCCTTTACCATTTTGACATTTTGACTATGGCTGTTGTTTTTATTTTAAATTTGTTAGATCTCTGTATAGTTTGTTATGCATTTATTATTGCTAATACCCAGCATAATATTTCAAATGTGGCCCATGGTGTGAGGGGTATAATTAAACAACGTTGTTACACAGGGACTTGACGCACCTATTGTATTCCCATGTCTTGTATGCCATTTGGCTAAACTAAATAAAATGTTATTCAAAATGAAGGCTATTCACATGCTTCTCTTGTACTTGTCTATACAATGTATTATACTGCCAGAAATTCTGGAAAATATGGATGATAAATTACCTTGAGTTCAGTCTAAACAACACTGTTTAAAACTATTGTGCATGGTTTGTTCTAGTTCTCAATGTACCTCTAAACATATCTCTAAAATCATACAACACAGCTTGCGATTTGGCAAAGCATTTTGAAACAAAGACCAGATTAATTGGTTATATCTTAGATGCTGCTTGTCCAGAATTTTATACTGTGGTTGGTTAAAAAGGCTAAAAATAACATATTATTATTATGTAAAATACATTAAAGGTAGGTAGGTAAAAAAAATATTCTCGTGTCATTCATGTTATTTGGTTTCCAATTCTTCTGTATTTTTGTTTTTTTTTCTTCATTTTTTCATCACATCTTTCAGACCTTAAAAGTTTAAGCTCAGCAAGGTTCATAGCCACAAGCCTTGCTAAAGTTAAGTAGAAGAGTGTAACTTGATTATTCGTTTCACCTTCCAGTCCTCTGAGAACTTCCCTGTTGACAATTGTATTTTAATGCAATATACTTTATAATAAGACCTGTAAAAGAAGCATTAAGGCACAACAGGGGGTGGTTTGACACAATATCGCACACTTAAGATGGCATGACGCGAAGCAGAGTCCCTTTAACCCTTAAGTGTGCAGTTATATCATATCAACCCACCCCCTGGAGTGCCTTAATGTTATTATAAAATGATTAGATGTATTTACTTTTTAAATTAACACAACAAATTTAAAAAAATCTTTCCAATAACAGTAAATATCATTATGCACAAGAAAATAGTTCCAGTGAAAAGTAAACAATATCTGTTTAAGTGTTTTATTTTAATAAACAAAGATTAGTTTATTCATAAATATTGATTTAAATGTGTATTATGTCAATAATTTATGTATATTAATTATAACATATTACTTGCTAATTTACTATTTTATTAATGGACATACATATTTAAACTTAGTAAAATTAAATGGATAAATCTGATAAAACTTTACTTAACTTTAATTATAGATCAGTGATTTTTGGAATAAATGTTCACTTGAAAATTGCCAACTAATGTGCAGTTTGAAAAATTGCCAGAAGGGGAGCTGCAGGTGAAAGCAGTGTGGGAATGCTGACTTTGTGCCTTGCAGGATTTTTTTTTTTAGCTTCTGCAGCTCTGCTGGTGTTACTAGGGGATAGTGTGTTGGTTTGCCTTTTCCACTTTGTCTTACTTTTTAATTACTGCTAAGAATATGTTGTTAGCATTGTTAAATTCTGCGTCTTTCACTAAATTCACTTTTTTGCTGCATGGTGGGTCATTCAAAAAGCGATTGATACGAGCTCACAGAGTTATAAAGCTTGATATGCGCTATTGCACATATCAAGCTTTATAACTGTTCAACTCATCCTTAGAAAGTACATTAAATGTACAGGTAGTGATGTGCTTTTCAAACACTGGCCCAACTTGCAAGGTACATGTTAAGTATAGTGATCAACATTTTGTTTTGTTTTAATCCTAGTTTATTTAAGATAAATTTGAATTTTCACTTGCAAATCTCTGTTGTATTTTATTGCATACTATATACAATAAAGAAACTAACTCAACTAGTTCTTCACAGGTAAGAAGGCACTGAAGGGGGTGGGGAAAATGTCACTTTCCAGGTGACCATGAAAGTGCATAACTATCTGAAATTGAGAATTAGAAACTAAATAAGACGAATGACACATTGATAATATATTTTTAAACCATTTACATTCTAGCTTTAAAATCAAATTATAGAGCAAAGTATACAATGTCACAAGATTTGCAAATCCTTTGTTTATACTTAAGAGAACATTTGACCACATTTACTGCAGAGACCCTAGACTAGAAACTAACTTGGTATTCTGTTCTCCTCCCTATAGAGGTCACTCCCTTCAGTTCAGAATAAAGGTGCACTGGCAAATTTCTCCAGGTTACTGGAGCCTCCCTTCCTCTCCCCATCCAAAGCAGTACCCACTGTGTGGATAAACAGAGCTTCATTCACCAGGGCTGTCAGTCCCATTCAATTCAAAATTTTAAAAATATAGGTGGTCTTGAACTGCAGCCATTGACACAAACAGCTTTTCTCCATCGTGGAAAATATTGCTAAAGGGATAACAAAATATTGCTAAAGAGACACGGACAACAAACCGTTTCAGACTGAAATTTATTTAAAGAGCTATTACCTTTTTGCCAGGTTCTGTAATTGATTTATAATACTTAAGCTGATGCCAGTTACTTTTTTTAAAAAAACTTTAATTTACAACATTACGACATCTGTTTTCCATACGCTTTACAGTAGTTGTAAGGAAGCTGTTGTACATCTGTTCTCTTTAGGGAAAAGTGTTTCAAATCTGCCATTGTATTCTAGTGAATGTTCTTTGACAGCTCCTGATGGAGTTTAGGAAAAGATAGATTTGAAGCTGAGTGTATTACAGGCATCTACAAGATATACGCAATATTTATGTTTACTCTCTGCAGCATTACGCAAGTCAAATCAGTTTAATCCTAAATTACTCTTGGAACAAACAATAACAAAGACACAACATTAGTTTGTTGAATCAAAAAATATATATATTTATAACGCATACATATTTGGGGAGATTCATTCAACAACAATGCTGGATTGTAAATAAATATAAAACTATAAAGAGAAATAGGAAAACAGGGTGTTTATGTTGGGTTGTTTTTTGGATGATAATAATAATAATGTTTATGTGTTCTGTTCCGAGGAGCCAGGCGGGTTCGTGAACTGTATAAACAATGTCCAAACGAGATTTCTCTGTTCAATATTCTTTATTTCCTTGGCACAGGTTTGTGGCTTTTAGTTACAGCATTAGAATAGAGCTCAATGAAACGTGCTCAAAGTTCCCCGTGGTAACGATCTCTCCCCCTCGTCCCAAGATATCACCAAACTCCCCACAGTTCAGCAGCCACGTCACAGTGCATAAGGTCTTCCAGTTAAAGCTACAGTAGCATTAGCTGCGCAGTACAAAACACAGTTCCAACTAATAATTTTTGCTGTATTAATTCTACACTAATAACATTATAAAATAATCTGAACGGTGCAAATACTGTAACCTGGCCAAAACAATAGAAAATACATTCCAATATTACAATAGCATCAGTAATAAGACAAACTTAAATGAGATGGATGCAGTAATTGCATCAATTAAATATGCCATTAAAACCAAAATTAACTGCGATTCATTTTTTTAATCGCTTGACAGTCCTAATATGTATCTCCAGCAGGCATTTGTGCACTCCAGTGCTTAATCTCAGTGAGGTGCTGACCAATATAAGGCAATTGTATATTGAAAAAAGTCTGTACGGAATTACGAACACTTCTGAATTAGGCACCTTGCAGTTTACCAGTTGAAGTCCGTAGAGACACACTTGGCCGCACTCTCATGACCATTGCTATTTTGTGTAAAAAAATCATTTGTTTTATTTGTGAAAACAAACAAACAGAGCAATGCGTTTCGACAATCAACATGTCTTCATCAGGTGCACAGTGATTATCATTGTGTTAAAGTTCAGATTCATACATTTATATATTACATCATTGTGGACAAACAGAATATTACATTTGTACTTTATGTGAAAAATACTTTGTCTTTAGCGTAAAAGTACAAATTAACAATCAAAATATTACATTAAACAATTGGTGTAATAAATGACAGGATATACACATATGTATATACAGGGCTTAAATTCCCATGGAATATTTCCCAGAGCCCAACCGCCACGAATTCTCACGCTTTCAGGTCTGCCAATACTAGTGATACACAGCAGTTAACTCGTTCACACACACACACACACACACAATACTTGCAAATACCAGGGCAAGGAAGGACAGACAGACAAACACATACAGACACAGAAGTAGTGCTCGCATCTAAATAAGTACATTTGTGAAAATATATATATAATAAATTCAGTGAAATGTAAATCAAAATATAAAGTAAACGTGAATATAATTATAAATTAACCTCCGTGTTACACTTGCACAATGTCAGAGAACTCATCGTGTAGAAAACAGCTACAATGAGGACATGTGAATGTTGTCTTCATTTTCCTGGCTAGCGGGTTTGAAGAGGTGAGCAGAGTTAAATTGGCAATTCCAAATTTTGTATAAAAAGGGTTTAAAAATGATTGCCAATACTAAAGAAATAAATAACCAAACAAATACATTATTATTATTATTATTATTATTATTATTATTATTATTATTATTATTATTATTATTAATAATAATAATAATAATAATAATAATAATAATAATAAATAAATACATAAAAAAACACTTACAGCTATCTTATGTCTGTACTTTTTTTTTCCCTCCCTTGCTCCTGAGATCCATTGCAGTGTGTCTTCCTTTCCCAATTCAGGATCTCACATATGGCTCAGGATTGAACATTTTGAGAGGTCCTACCAAGCTAAGGAAAACTAGTGGTGATATGGTCTGCACTTTCAGAGATGATCGCAATGGGGTCATGATAACGTTCATGTGGAAGAAGCTCCGTTCACATTCGCTTCATGATATTGGTATGATGTTAATACACTTTACTAGAGATTTTACTGGAGCTGGCATGGCCTTCTCGTGACTATCTTTGTGCTCTCTGAATCCACGCACTACCATTCTGTCTTTCAGTTGCATCCTATGGTAGAGACCCTGGGCTTCTTGTTCTGGACTTCATGTTCTCCGAGGAGTATGTCTGCATCCTGCGGCCAGTTCCTGGGATAGAGAAATTTGACATCAGCAGCAAGTTGCTCTACTTTCTTGTCGGTGATGAGCCTATGCTGCGACTGGTTTGCCAGACTCATGTAGAATTGTGCTTGGTTGATCTTTGTGATGCCCTTCGCATCAATGTGCAGCGTGATGCCCTGGAATTCCATCACACCTACGGCTTCTCGCGTAAGCTGCTCTTGCTCACCTGCTTCTTACTCTCCACCCAAAAACACGAATCTGCCTCAACATTTTGTCTTGTGCACTGTGGATGTTGATTTCCCTTGACTGCACCTCCAGGGACAGTTAACTCTTTTAGAGTGTCACAGAGTAATCCCAGGTTGAGCACAAATGATGCAGATGTCAGCTGAACATGTTTTTTTTTCTTTACCTGCTGCTGACTGCTGGAAGTGAAGAAAGAGCACGGTAATTCTTTCAGACCACCTTCTTCACTGCACGGCTACTTGATGCAACCCAGCGTGTTTCTAGAACGTTGCCAATCTTCAGGATTTCCATGTGCGATGTTGCCGCACATTCTTTACGTTCCCTTCCGCTTTTAGGGGAGGCGTGATGCAGAGAGTAGAGTTTGTCTATAAACACTTTAAAGTGGTTGATCACATGAACTTCCTGCACAACGTCAGGAACAGAGAATTCCAATCGATGGGAAGAGCAGTGCCAAACAAACAGCTTTGGGAAACGCAGCTGTATCAAAGTAGCCACTCTGCTTTTCCAACCTTGCATGATTGCGGCTCCATCACAAGCACAAGTCACCAAGTGCTCCTTTAGGTAATCCTCTGTGAATCCTATTTCATTCAGCCTTTACAGCAAAATCCTGGAAATGGTGGAGGCATCAGTGGCTGGAAGCTCTAACAGATAAAGAAACATATTCATAGGCTGCTCCATCTCTTCTATTGCAAATTGTATGTAGACTTTAAGAGTGGTAGCCTGGCTCAAAGTGGTTGACTCATCAATCATTAGTGTGATTTTGCACTTGCAAGATATTATATTCTTAAGGATTTCCCTCAGATTTCCCTCACTGGTGCAGATCATGTTTGAGTGCAGAATTCATTCCATATTTAGCCAATTTAACTGCAGATCAATTTCGTAGGAAGGATGATTTTGTTTAGCCTGTTTGTACACAGTACAGCACACTCTGCATCTAGTTTCAATATACTGCGACTGCCCTTGCATGTGACACGATATAAATGTATCTTCTTATGCCTCATTCTGAATACTTTCTGCTGCTTTGTGACTCGTTGAGACTTTGTGATCACATATATTTTTCCTCAGAGACTTAATTTGTTTTAATTTACTGTCCCTGTAGCATGAAATATCACAAGTAGGCACAAGCTCTAGCAATCTTCAAGCCATGACCTCTGCGCTTCACTCCAAGGGACTGTACAATTTCACAGATGCTGCAACCCAGCTTACCTTTTTTTTTCGCAGAAGTCTTTTTTTTTTTGACTGTCTGACCAACAAAGCTGTAGATCACTCACGCCACCTTCTGGTTTATCTTTGTGTTTTTCTTGATGATTATTTGATTTGTCGGGGACGCTCTGCACTGCTTTTTCCTACTCTTTAAACCTTTCGGGACCAAGCATTTTTCAGTGGGATGCTCCCCCAGACCAGGCATTTTTTGGCTGTATTTGACTCTCTTCCTATAAACATTCACAAAAAAATCTATTTTTTACAGTAGCATGTTGGAAATGGTGTCCTTCAGAAGACTCTGGAGAACATTATAAAAGTACTTCAGAAACAATATAAGCTTTTCGCTTTTTATTATGTATTCTTCTTAGAGATACATGTATAAAAACATTATTCTATGACCCGAGGAACCTTCTTGAAAAATATTGATGTTTGGGCAAATTACAAGACATTGTTTCACCTGAGTGATTGCAATGACATAATACACGTTTATTCTCGGGTCTTTAGCAGCAATAATGGACACTACTCTCGATTATTTTCTCAAATAAATATTTATAAATAAAATAGCTATTCATTCCATTATTATCAGAAATAAGGGGAAAAAAACTGATACATTTAATTGAAGTGAATGTCAGTCCCTCCCCTGTCCAATGAAATGTGTTTCAAGCCTGTACTGCAAAGTACAGTGGCCCTGTAAGTCATCAAAAAAGTGCTTTTTTTGTCATGTTTACACGATCGTGGTCCTAGAAGCCCACTTCAGTATGATCGTGTTAACACGATCCTGGTCCTTAAAGGGTTAATTCCACTAACTTCCTCATTGTTAGGATCAGAGTTTCCACTTTCTTGTAAATAAATTAGTGATCTTATTTTTTGACTCATAGTGATGAATTTCAACTATTCAGTAAATCAACCATACACAAACCATGCACGTCACCTTCCGGCTACGACCCAAGCTGCTCACTGATTACGTCAGAAAAAAGTATTTGATGGATTCTGTCAGTCATGTGTGACGCTCCGTTGTTATGCTGCTCTCCATATACTGTTCGTAAACATTTTTATTTGTAATAATTGCCATGAAAATAAATGTTAATAATTATTTCCAGTAAAGTTGTATTTTGTATTGTTTTCACTACAGAACAGCCTCAGTCTGAAGTTGGAAACCAAAGTCGATTGCAGAACTCAAAGCTGTATGTGTTGAAGAATGGGCAAAAATATATCCGGAAAGGATGCCAGGAACTGGTTTCAAAAATACAAAACAAGACTGCAAGCTGTAAAGGAAGCAAAGGGTGGGCACACAAAATACTAATGTAAGGGTGCCCAAATACTTTTGTCAAAGTATGAAAATTGTTTTTGCATGTTATTTTTCATTCTATGCATGTTATGTAATAATTTTATTATAAAGCTGAATATCTACTTTAATTTACATCTTTCAAAAGTACAATTGGAAATGATAGAAATCACTTTCTTTGTGGTTTTCCTCATTTTTTAACTGCCCAAATACTCGTTATATATATATATATATATATATATATATATATATATATATATATATATATATATATATATATATATATATATATATGCATATACACAGGCTAACTTCACTATAACAAACCCCCATGGGACCTGGAGAAATGTTCGTTATATCAGGGTGTTCACTATAATAGGGTTTGGCATTTTTCTGTATCAGAATAATGACACAACGGCAAATTTGAATTGAACATCAATATATAGTACTTTTGATTCCTTCACATTGATCAACATTTAAACGGTATTGTGACAAGGTACTTGTTTCACATGTGTGTGTAACCGCACTGCAATACAGAGACCGCATTGGAGTTTAAATGCTGGCACAGGCGTGTAGGATGTATTAAACACAAAACAGAAAGTAAACAAGTGGGTCATGTGATGCTACCAATGATGGTAACGCATAGAGGACACAATACAGAAAACAGGCAGACAACAAGTCTCAATCGAGCACCCGTCTGTAAACAATCATTTGATCAAACATAACTCCAAAAAGCACACAAAACAAACCCGTTTCCACATATAAATTACACCAACACCAATCTCCCCCTGTGCAGGGCAATCACCCTGCTAAAGGTATGTTTAAAAGAAAACCGTAAAGACATGAAAAAGGAAAGAATGTACACTTACATGCTGAATACATTCTCTTGAAAAAACTATCTAGCGTAGATTGCTCCTCACACCCGTTTGTGGGAAGAAGTTTGTGGGAAGAAGATGAACAGTTAACGATTGCATTTGTCATGCATGATTCATACTATGGTGTTTGTTTTCACTGAGAGAATAACACACTTGACACTGGAGAAAGTTCAGTGTCAGTCAGTACTGAGATTATTGTATCCAGGTCGATCCTGTATGTGGTAGTTCTAATAGGGCTAATTTGCATTGAAAAAATCGGTTCTTGCTGTTGGGATCGTTAAAAACGGGTGTTCATTATAAGCATGGTTTGTTATAGTGAAGTTAGCCTATATATATATATATATATATATATATATATATATATATATATATATATATATATATCCCTTTATGTCCATTTATTAATTCTAAGGTCAGGCTCGCCAGGTCTAATTAATTTTTACACGCAGTTAATTTTAGACGCGCTGTTTAAAAGTATTTTTTTCCAGTCAAACGGGTTTAAATGGCCCTGCATATCAGCAAAGCACTCACTAGAGATCTCCAGCCCCGCCCACCCTTTCGTTTGCTATCGCTTTCACATATGCTACCAAATAAAAAATAATAATAATAATAGTGTACATACCCGATCAATCGTCTCCTGATGACTCGTTTTATCACCAAACTCCTCAATAATGCAATCCAAGTCATTATTTTATTGCTATAACATCTCAAAAAAGCTCTGCAAATGTCCGTGATAGTCTCTGTGCGCTGATACTGTACTCCCAGCTTGTTTCCATAATGACCGCCCATCTGATGAAGGGGCTAGTATGACTATTCATGATTTTTTTTTTTATCGGCTTGTCTCAGCTCCTTTCGCTCCCACTCGGCCATTGAATGGTTTTCTCGGCTTTTTCCGTTGAAAACCGACTTTTTATGCTTTTTGCGTTTTAAAATGATGTCGGACAGGGTCCGACAAAGGACCTGGTGGAATAATTGCAATGTCGGACCCAGTCCGACAATGGACCTATATATATATATATATATATATATATATATATATATATATATATATATATATATATATACAGTACTGTGCAAAAGTTTTAGGCAGGTGTGAAAAAATGCTGTCAAGTAAGAATGCTTTCAAAATAGACATGTTAATAGATTATATTTATCAATTAACTAAATGCAAAGTGAGTGAGCAGAAGAAAAATCTAAATCAAATCCATATTTGGTGTGACCACCCTTTGCCTTCAAAACAGCATCAAGCATCAATTCTTCTAGGTACACTTGCACACAGTTTTTGAAGGAACTTCGGCAGGTAGGTTGGCCCAAACATCTTGGAGAACTAACCACAGTTCTTCTGTGGATTTAGGCAGCCTCAGTTGCTTCTCTCTCTTCATGTAATCCCAGACAGACTCGATGATGTTGAGATCAGGGCTCTGTGGGGGCCATACCATCACTTCCAGGACTCCTTGTTCTTCTTTACGCTGAAGATAGTTCTTAATGACTTTCAGCTGTATGTTTGGGGTTGTTGTCATGCTGCAGAATAAATTTAGGCCAATCAGATGCCTCCCTGATGGTATTGCATGATGGATAAGTATCTGCCTGTACTTCTCAGCATTGAGAAGACCATTAATTCTGACCAAATCCCCAACTCCATTTGCAGAAATGCAGCCCCAAACTTGCAAGGAACCTCCACCATGCTTCACTGTTGCCTGCAGACACTCATTCGTGTACACTCTCCAGCCCTTCGGCAAACAAACTGCCTTCTGCTACAGCCAAATATTTCAAATTTTGACTCATCAGTCCAGAGCACCTGCTGCCATTTTTCTGCACCCCAGTTCCTGTGTTTTCGTGCATAGTTGAGTCGCTTGGCCTTGTTTCCACGTCGGAGGTATGGCTTTTGGCCGCAAGTCTTCCATGAAGGCCACTTCTGACCAGACTTCTCCGGACAGTAGATGGGTGTACCAGGGTCCCACTGTTTTCTGCCAGTTCTGAGCTGATGGCACTGCTGGACATCTTCCGATAGCAAAGGGAAGTAAGCATGATGTGTCTTTCATCTGCTGCAGTAAGTTTCCTTGGCCGACCACTGCGTCTATGGTCCTCAACGTTGCCCGTTTCTTTGTGCTTCTTCAAAAGAGCTTGGACAGCACATCTGGAAACCCCTGTCTACCTTGAAATTTCTGCCTGGGAGAGACCTTGCTGATGCAGTATAACTACCTTGTGTCTTGTTGCTGTGCTCAGTCTTGCCATGGTGTATGACTTTTGACAGTAAACTGTCTCCAGCAACCTCACCATATTAGCTGAGTTTGGCTGTTTCTCACCCAGTTTTATTCCTCCTACACAGCTGTTTCTGTTTCAATTAATGATTGTGTTTCAACCTACATATTGAATTGATGATCATTAGCACCTGTTTGGTATAATTGTTTAATCATACACCTGACTATATGCCTACAAAATCCCTGACTTTGTGCAAGTGTACCTAGAAGAATTGATGCTGTTTTGAAGGCAAAGGGTGGTCACACCAAATATGGATTTGATTTAGATTTTCTTCTGTTCACTCACTTTGCATTTAGTTAATTGATAAATATAATCTATTAACATGTCTATTTTTGAAAGCATTCTTACTTTACAGCATTTTTTCACACCTGCCTAAAACTTTTGCACAGTACTGTATATATATATATATATATATATATATATATATATATATATATATATATATATATATATATATATATATAATGTAAAAGGCTTGCACCCGCTCTGGTTCTTTGCCCCTTTAAAAACTGACCCAACACACAAGAATTGGAGGTTCAGCGCTACGCGCACTTTTAATAATACAAACAAAACAAAAACCTAACTCCGTTTTGGAGAGCTCACTATACACGAAAAGTCCCTGACTAACTTGCAGGACGGCTAAGCCATTTACCTGCCATCACAACACAAACAGACAGGTTCACACAGCTTACTTTTTTTTCAGACTGCTCGGGAGCAGAGCACCTCATCTGCCTCCTTCTACACAGCAGCACTGAGCAGACTAGCTGCCTCCCTTAAATACCCTGCACCTGGTTCTAATTTAACAATAGCTACCAGGTGCAGGGGATAATTACTAATAAAACAATTAACAAATTAAATTAAACAATAAAGTAACACAATTAAACAATAAACCTAAACACAATTAACCCAAACAAATGTGCATTCCGCACATGTTTTTTCTTCAGGGAGGCTTTAACCCCTCCCTGCTGTCTTACCTATCCCCCTTGTCTTTTCAAGACACCTGCCATTCGACGGCCACCTCCTCCCTAAACACAACCACCCACCCTCGAGTCCATCACTGTCCCTTTTGCCCTCTTCCACGGGCGGACTTGAGGGTGGGCGGTCCACGCCCCGCCCCGCCAGTAGGGACCGCAAGCACCTGCAACGAGGGACCCCACCGGGTTTGTCAGGGGCGACCGAGCGACAACCGGGCACTGGAGGTTGCAGCAGCGGCAGAGGTCTGCAGCTGGGGCCCGTGCAGGGACGTCCAATCACCCAGGGGAGCGAAGCAGTGACCAGGGGAGCTCAAGCGACGTCTGGGAGCAGCGCAGCAATGTCTTGGTGCTTGGGAGGAGAGAAGCAGGGAACCAGGTGGAGAACTGTGACCGGTTCTGCAGACTCCTGGGCTCCAGGTCTAGCGCAGGGAGGTCCAGGCAAACCGGAAGGGTGCCCAGGAGCAAGGGGCGAGGGACCGCACACAGCGGCGCCGGACTGGACCGCAGGGGTGGTGATCAGGGCTATGGTGGAGGTGGGCTCTTCACCTCCTCCCCCTCTAACTCGGGCCACAGCAGCTCCTCCCCCTCTGGCTCGGGCGGCGGCAGCTCCACCCCTCTGGCTCTCGGGACGGCAACTCCACCCCTCTGGCTCTCTGACGGCAGCTCCACCCCTCTGGCTCTCGCGACGGCAGCTCCACCCCCTCTGGCTCTCGCGACGGCAGCTCCACCCCCTCTGGCTCTCGGGACGGCAGCTCCACCCCCTCTGGCTCTCGGGACGGCAGCTCCACCCCCTCTGGCTCTCGCGACGGCAGCTCCACCCCCTCTGGCTCTCGCGACGGCAGCTCCGAAAGCTGCGGTTCTGGCAGCCCCAGCTCTTGTTTCAATCTCCGGTTGCTCTCCGCGTCTCCGCCGTGGAATTTTTCCAAACTCCTTATCAGTTCCGTGATGTCCTTTTTTTTTGGGTCATAGGGGCGCCCACACTTTCTGACACCAAATGTAAAAGGCTTGCACCCGCTCTGGTTCTTTGCCCCTTTAAAAACTGACCCAACACACAAGAATTGGAGGTTCAGCGCTATGAGCACTTTTAATAATACAAACAAAACAAAAACCTAACTCCGTTTTGGAGCGCTGACAATACACGAAAAGTCCCTGACTAACTTGCAGGACGGCTAAGCCATTTACCTGCCACCACAACACAAACACACAGGTTCACACAGATAACTTTTTTTTCAGACTGCTCGGAAGCAGAGCACCTCATCTGCCTCCTTCTACACAGCAGCACTGAGCAGACTAACTGCCTCCCTTAAATACCCTGCACCTGGTTCTAATTTAACAATAGCTACCAGGTGCAGGGGATAATTAAGAATAAAACAATTAACAAATTAAATTAAACAACAGAGTAACACAATTAAACAATAAACCAAAACACAATTAACCCAAACAAATGTGCATTCCGCACATGTTTTTTTCTTCAGGGAGGCTTTAACCCCCTCCCTGCTGTCTTACAAGATATATATATATATATATATATATATATATATATATATATATATATATATATATATATATATATCAAAAGTTCACATCTTTCATTTAATACACTTATTTTAATGTATTTTTATGTGTTGACATTTCACATTTTTTAATTAAAAGGTACATTTCACCCTCTCTCTTATGATAAAAGAGCTGCAAAGTATCTGCTGAGTACTACCTCAATCATTTTTTAAAAAGAAATTAAAATCCAGTGTTGGAATCCAAGAAGAATGCAAGTTGGATCTCATAATACAACTTTTCAGTTTGACTGCCTTTCAGGTATTGCACTTGAGACCACTGATGAGTTCTGCTAAACAACAACAGTGCTAAATTCGACAAACTACATTTGGAAACCTTTTTATTTGTGGATTTCCCTAATGCACCCAGAACTTTTCAATGAAGGCACTGAAACTGTGCACTCTATTTCAGACTAACCTGGTTCCCATGGCAGATGATCAAGAACCATCAACAACATTTCCAAGAACTGGTCATCCTGTAACTCACCTCAGAAACTCATGCTTAACCCATCTCGCTCAGAGCACTTACTATGAATACTTATAATCTGTTTTTCATAATGTAAAATATACACTCCTCTGACACATCATCATACCATCTACACAGAAGGTTGTCTTCAATAAAAATGTACTCATCAGGGATTTGTAGGATTAGATAGCACTTTATTTACCATTATTGCACTTTCTCAGGTTTCCCACTCATCTCGTGGGACCAACAATTACACTTCATAACAAACACTACTGGACATATTTTCTCTCTAACTAAACAGTCTGTTATTTTCCCTTACCAGAAGTTTTATTTAAATTTTGTCTATTGGGATATAATTTAATACAGTGCCTGTGTATTACCTTGAAGAAAAGTTTAGCATACTAGGAAACTATTAGCATACCTCTTTATTAGCAGCAATATTATTATTATTATTATTATTGTTATTATTATTATTATTATTATTTAAATAATGTATTTATTTATTCATTAACAGACGTCCTTACCCAGGGCGACTTACAGTTGTATACAAAAAATACATATCAAGAATTACAGTACAATTAAGAGCCCTGGAGGAGAGGTCAAAGCCAAAGAGGGGAGAGAAGGAGGAGAAGGAGGGTGAGTTAGTAGGGGAGGGTGTTGGGGTTGGAGCAGGGGGTGGGGTGGGGTGGGGGGGAGAGGTGTTAAAGAGTTTGCGGATATCGGAGATTTTAGAGGAGAAGAAAGAGGCAAAGTCATCAGAAGAGATAGAGGGGGATTGAGGAAGGAGAAGAAGGTAGAGAATAGTTTCCGGGGGTTGTTAGTGGATTAGCAGGAGTTGACAGGGAAAGATTAGTTGGACAGCGTGAAATTCAAAGGTGTTAACAGAGTGAGGAGAGGTCAGAGGGGACATAAAAGAGTAAGGAGGGAGAGAGGAGAAGACCAGTCCCACCTCCCCGTCCAGTAAGACGTGGAGTATGGGACAGGACGTAGAGAGAGGACAGGGCAGCAGGAGTTAGTGTTATCAGGACAGAGCCCAGTTTTAGTGAGAGCAAGGAAATCGAAAGAGAGGTGGGAGGCAAAGGCAGAGATGAAATCAGCTTTGTTAGCAGAAGAGTGACAGTTCCAGAGGGCACCAGAGAGAGTGCAGGAGGGAGAGGGTGGGGGAGGAGGGGGAGGCAGAGGGATGAGGTTAGAGGGGTTAGGGGAGCAGCGGCAGAGAGAGGACAGAGGACGGACGTGAGAGGACAGAATAACAGGGATGTGAGAGACAGTCATAGCATGACATGTGAGACAGATAGGTTCAGTCGTAGTGGGAGCAGGAGCGGTGGGAGGAGGGTACAGACCTGTCTAGTAGTTGGCGTCTTCCAGAGTGCTGCTAGATTCGGATTTTCTCCAACAGCCTCTACTCGCACGCTCACTTTGCAAAGGAACTGGTTAACAGCTGCTAAACAGCGCTAAAGACAACACTTCAGCAATAAACCTCTATTCAATTTAACCACGCTCACAACAGTAGAACACCTAATTAAAACACCACCTTAATAATGTTACTTAAATATAGCTAATGTTAAGAGTTGGAATGAGGCCTTTAGTAGCCACTGGGAGAGATTTGGAAAAGGTCCTTGCTCTACCTGTCCTCGCTTTGGCTGCCACAGCTCAGACTGCCCTTGGATGCGTGGCCCTTCGACGGCTGGCATTCTAAGACACTGATTTCAAATTTATACTGTCCTACACGTCTAGAGCTGGTCCATTTTCCACGCTATCTAAATTCACTTCAATCAACCACAGCTCTGAATACTTGAGAAAATGAATTCCTTCAAACCAGCTAATGTAATTACATCAGCAACAAGGATTCAATTGTACTTACCAAAATCGCTATTTTCTGCCTGTCTACTGCAAACAGCTAAACACAATCCAAGCAGGTCGGTCGCTAGAGACAATGTTAGTTTTAACCTTATATCTGGCTAACAGACACACCCAAACAGCTGACTTGACACACAATAGCTACACAATTGATGTGGTTTGCGTATTACACACTTTACAAGTGAATTTGAACAACATTTTATTTGGATTCACTTGTAATGTAGGTGTAGACAAAGTACCATTTATCACTCTTTATTTCCCTTTACATTCTTTTCTGCTTACATAAATAATGTGGATTTGATTTAAGCTAAGTACTATAAAATTGAATGTTTAGAATTCACTTGTGTGGGAAAAATATAAAACATTCAATTCTTCAGCAGATGTGTTTAATATAAAAAAGATCCATGTTTTAGAAATGTTTAAAAAACTTAATTTCTTTATCAGAAATATTACCTTGAATGTCAAAGAAGTCCAAACTCTACAGCATGTGACAATAAAGTGACAAATTGTCATGGAGACCCTATGGCTGTGAGCATGACCTTGTAACCTTTGATAAACAAAATAAGAAATCAGTGTAGTCTACTACGAGTAAGTACTACAGGAATTTAGTCATCAGAGGTATCAGCATGCTGTTACAGTTTAATTATAAAAGAACGTTGCCTTGAGTACAATAAACAAACATAGCAACTAAACACATGCAATAAAACTTCCCCAATAAATTAAAAGGTGTGCCAAGAAGATGATTAGGAACATTCTGTTCATGTATTAGTTGTTGTTATGTTACAAAAGTCAACAATGAATCCTTTACACGATTGGTATTTTAAAGGCTTTGAATTTGTTTTGTTTTCCTTTGTTAGATAGTGGGAGGAGTATCCGTCTTGGATGCCTTGTTCAAAACATTACTGGGAGCTTTGTGTGGCAAAGTCTTACTTGTAATTATATCCTGCACTAACACAGCCACAAACACTGCTGTTCTGTTTCCCACTCGTCAAATAAAGTGAGGGAGTTCTAGCTCGTAAAACATAAAGAATATTTACCTTCTAGTGTTTACATGTTGCTTAGAACAATTAATGAAATCACACAGTATCATACCCTATTTTATAGGATTACTACAATGCTTATGTACTTTTATATACAAATAATCAATCCATAAACTGTATGGGAAATTGGTGGTTTAACAATAATCTTACCATTTGTCACCTTTAAAATGACCAATACTGGTGTTAACTTGAATAGCTTTTCAAGCACATTTGTAAAACATCCCAGATGTGCAGATGGACTTAGGTTTTACACTGTAAATCAATAACTATTGCAATGTACATTGAATCTAATTATAAACATTGATTGATAACAGCCATGCTCCTTAAATACAGCTGTGCCAGGACTTGATTGCTAATGATTCAATCTGGGCCCGGCACAGTCTGCATGTGAACTAATTGTGACATCCCCGTGCCCACATACCAATATACACTAACTGACCCGTGCTACATAACCCAAACTACACAAAATATACCAAATACACCCAGGGGCAGGGGTGACCCCGCCACAGGGAGGAATTTGTTTGTTTGGATTCCACTTTATTTCAAATCGTGTCCCCACCCTTTTCCCTTAACAAATGATCAGTGGCAACCCAATAGTTTTACAATGACAATGGTCCTTTATGGTTCTGTACTACATGGTGCTGGTAGCACAAGGGCAGTATGAGCAGGTTAAAAGGACAGAGGTTTTGAATTGCCCTGAGTGTCCAGAATTAAAAATTATGTGCACCTTTATGCTAACGGTTTCTCTCCAACCAGACACAACAAGTCTGAGATACAAGGTGTCACACACAGTAACGCTAAACAAAAAACACGTGGTTCCTAATGTTTGTTTTTACCCTCTGGTCACTTAATTTACACCACTGGACAAAAAAAAAAAATTGCAACTACAGTACCTCCCACACACTCGATAAGTGCTGTCATGAGTCAGGAGCAGGAAGTAACAACATACTTCCTGTATCTACAGTCAACGTCAACAAAACAAGATGTAGACAAAGTCAGATGTTCCTTCAAAGCTGATTTCATGAAGCACAGCTCGATAAAACTGCTTCTAATCAAAGGTAAACTTTTGTTTTATTATCAATCCACGTTGAAAAGAAAACGAAAGCTATGCATAGATGTTTTTTTTTTTTTAATTCACTCGATGTGTCACAGTACAAGCCAAACACAGGGCGCCAGTTCCGTTGAAATAGGCTGTTCATTACATTGAGCAACTTTGTCACATCAAAGATATTTTAACCGTGTAATATAATGAAATTAAAGCCACCAACCTAATATGTTATGTTTTTTCACTCTGGGTCACTCATCGAGCAATCGGCAATCCAGTTTTAAATTTTTACCATGTATTTTACCATGTATTTCAATTGGACGTACCAGGTACGTCTGTAGCACACAAGAGGTTAACAGCTGCTTATATTTGAGACTCGTAAAGAAAAAGTTCCAGCTAAACTTTTATCGTGTAATTCATTACTATAATTGGCATTTTCTCTCTTGCAGAATGGTCAATCAACTTCTGAATCCAACTGGATTTATGAACAGTTTAATTTAACACGACAAAACTTTACATGGCTAGCGTGGACATAGGCATGACTTTGATTTTTTATCTTCATGGGAGTAACATTCAAAAACTCAGTAACTTACTAGTTTCATCGTGTACATTAAGAAATGTAGAACAGTTCCCAGAATTCATATTTTACTTTTAAATTGATTTTATTTCACATACCTCAGAAAACGTTTACATTTTACAAATTCCATCATATTCATTATTTTGAAGATTTAAAGGAAAAAAAATCTAAAATATTAATAAGGAGACTAAATTTAATATTTCAAAACCATAAACTTGCTTCAGATGTCATTCATTCAATGAACAACTGTCTTACTTTCCATTTTTTTTAAAAATAGTTGTCGATGAGGGGAGGGTACCAACAACATTATTGACCTATCATATAAATCCATAGGTGGATGAGACTGGTCGATTGGTTTTATAATGATTGTGTAATGGTCTTGGTCCCGCAGGCAGGGGTTTCTCATAGGCAGAGGTGGGACACGAACCCGGGACCTCCCGCTCTGAAGCATAGCGCCGATAGTGCTGTACAAAAGAGCTGACTCCCTTGCAGGAGCTGGTATCAAGCTGCTAAATAACTTCTCCTCATGAGCTTGCTCCCAAGAACTAAGGTAATAGACCATCCATTGCCATTGGTTAATTTCGAGAATATTTTAATGATTGTTTAATTTCTGTGACGAGACTGATTTCTAACAGAATGCTAGTGGACCAGTACCGGCATCAAAATAAGTCCTGGTGAGTACTTGCAGAATTTTACCCCTGTTCGCAATAAGTATTGCAAAATAACTCAATGTTATCTTGCAAAGATGCAATAAATATATATTTTTATCTCTGGTGCTAATGAGCCTCCGTATTACTCAGTGACTTGTTCTACTTACAGTAATGAGTAATTATTGGAAAATATCCATGGTTTGCAAACCCAGCATGAGTGCTTTTGTTTTTTTACTTTAGTATACAGTACATTAACTATTCAATATTTTGAAGACTGTGAAAATAGGTGTAGGTTTTGCTGCTTGTCATCTTCACACAAACATATTGTTCAGAAGCCACAATGCATCGTTATGACCTGTTTGGGAACACAGTAGCTTCATTTGTTTGAAAAACAAAGTAAAATAGTGTCTACAATATCAAATTCCAGAACAAATATGTAAACACATCTTTCTTATCATGCTATCACCCAGAGGGCAAGGGAGGACTTCATTCCCACTGTATTTTTTATTATTTTTTTATTTTTTTTATAAATTTAGTCATTGCCAATTATTTTTTATTTTTTATTATTTTCTCCCAATTTGGAATGGCCAATTATTTTTAGGCTCAGCTTACCGCTACCACCCCTGTGCTGACTCAGGAGGGCGAAGACGAACACATGCTGTCTTCTGAAGTGTGTGCCGTCAGCCGACCACTTTTTTTCACATTGCGGACTCACCATGCAGCCACCCAAGAGCTACAGCGTCGGAGGACAATGCAGCTCTCGGGCAGCTTACATGCAAGCCCGCAGGCGCCCGGCCAGATTACAGGGGTCGCTGGTGCGCGGTGTGCCGAGGACACCCTGGCCGACCTAACCCTCCCTCCCCCCGGCCAATTATGCGCCGCCCCCTGGGAGCTCTCGTCCATGGTCGGCTGTGGAATAGCCTGGACTCGAACCGGCGACGTCCAGGCTATAGAGCGCATCTTGCACTCCATGCGGAGCACCTTTACCGGATGCGTCACTCGGGAGCCCCTGTATTTTGTTTTGGTAGGTGAAAATATTTGGAAAAAAATTCAATGTAATCCATTTTCATCAACTAAAACAAACCATGTTAAAAGTAATATTTATAGGTATGATAGTTTAACAAAAAAAAGGTTACCATCATTGCATACAAGTTTTCTCTTACTTTGATGCAATGCATTTCTTTTTTGGATTAAGTTTTAACATTAAAACAATAATGCATCACCCTGCTCTTGCAAAGTAAACACTTTCTCAGCCTCAGAACCTTGGAGGAGTTGGGGCCAACATGAATTACCTCTGACGTAAGGTAATTTCAATGTTACTTAAACTTTAACCCTTTGCTGTCTCAGGCGCGTCAGGTCCAGTTTATTTTCACACGCGCAGTTTATTTTAGACACGCTGTTTAAAAGTATTTTTTTTTCACAGTAAAATAGGTTTAAAAGACACTGCATATCAACAGGACACTCAGTACTGCATCTCCAGCCCCGCCCCACCCCTTGTTCGCTGTATTTTCCACATACCTCTTCATAGTCGTCCATACCGAAAAATCATCTCCTGATCACCAAACTCCTCAATAATGCGATCCAAGTCATTATTTTATTACTATAACATCTCAAAAAACTCTGCAAATGTCTGTGATATTCTTTGAGCGCTGGATGCGGAAGCAGCTGTCTTTTATATCTTTTATATTTTTTTATATTTTTATTTGTTTATGGCCGTGTTATCTCTGTGGTGCCGGGGCTATGTGTATGGCTCAGATTTTTTATTTTTTAGGCTTCTCTAGGCTCCTATCGGTCTCACTCGGCCATTGAACGGTTTTCTCTGCTTTTTCTAGCGAAAAAACCACTAGAGACCTGTGTTGTACATCTTTTTGATGATGTCGGACAGGATCCGACATTGGACCGGAAGGGAAAATTGTTATGTCGTTCCTGGACAAAGGGTTAACATGCCCATACATCTTAGGTAAGCAGATTCATTGCAGCAGTGTGGAGTAGGGGTTAGGGCTCTGGACTCTTGACTGGAGGGTCGTGGGTTCAATCCCAAGTGTGGGACACTGCTGCTGTACCCTTGAGCAAGGGTAATTAAATGGGTAATTGTATGTAAAAATAATGTGATATCTTGTAACAATTGTAAGTCGCCCTGGATAAGGGCATCTGCTAAGAAATAAATAATATAATATGTAATATATGTATTTTCCTGACAGGCAATAAGGTTTCCTTTGTATGATATCATTTCAATGCAATTATGTATAAATTCTCTTATATGAACGAGTACAGACATGGTTATTTTTGCCTAATACTAATTACTGTGGGGTTGCCAATAATAGTAATGAAATCAACCCCACAGTTCAATTTTTCTTTTGCTCCCAAATTCTGATACACACTGCAAAGTACTTTTCTTTTACTATATTTTACTGCCAACGTGCGTTTGTGATTAAAATAGATTTAATTAAAAAAAAAACTAAAGACTGACTTTTTCCAGCACTTTTGGATAAACTTGTAGCAAAAGACTGATGTCCATAGCACAGTAATATTTAATGGCAAAATAGGGAGGGTGTTGTTTTTATTAGTATGACTATGATTATTATGATGATGTACAGAGTAAAAAGTATAAATAAGTATCGGTAACGAGTATGGCAATATTTAGTGTGGCATAGCATCTGATTTTAAATGTCATGTCAGCCTTTCTCTTTCACTATTTTGAAACTTGTTCTTCAGATTTTATAAAGAACTTGCCATAAAACATGCAAAATATAAGCAGTAATCTTGATTTTTGCATTTTTCTGATTCAAAACTAAAGAGTTGACAAGATATTCAATTTAGGCCTGAAATTACAAAATCAATTGGTGTACTGGCATTTTTTTTTAACTTTTCTGAGTTACCAAGCTATTTGTTCTTCATGATTTAATGCATTAATTTTTCCCTTTGTATCACGTATTTGTGAGAAATTGGGATTACAACCGTTTGCCTAAGCCTAACAACCAAAAAAGGAACTGAGAATTGACCAGTGAAATAAGAGCTTAAATATAATAGTCAAAGGAATATTGCAGAAATACTTTCTAGGTCATACAATGCGACAGAGTTATGGGATGATAACCTCTTGCAAGGTAGAGGGGCTTATTGGGCTCCCGAGTGGCGCATCCAGTAAAGGCGCTCCACGTGGAGTGCAGGATGCTCTCTATAGTCTGGACATCGCGAGTTGGAGTCCAGGCTATTCCACAGCCGACCATGGACGGGAGCTCCCAGGGGCGGCGATAATTGGCCGGAGAGAAAGGAGGGTTAGATCGACCAGGGTGTCCTCGGCTCACCGCACACCAGCGACCCCTGTATTCTGGCCGGGCGCCTGTGGGCTTGCCTGTAAGCTGCCCGAGAGCTGCGTTGTCCTCCGACGCTGTAGCTCTTGGGTGGCTGCATGATGAGTCCACAGTGTGAAAAAAAGCGGTCGGCTGACGGCACACGCTTTGGAGGACAGTGTGTGTTCGTCTTCGCCCTCCCGAGTCAGCGCAGGGGTGGTAGCGGAGAGCTGAGCTTAAAAAATAATTGGCCATTCTAAATTGGGAGAACATAATAAAAATAATTTTATTTGGCTACCGCCAAAAAATTATATTACCACTAAATATAAAAAGAGACTGGATTTTGCAATGAAACACAACTATTGCAAAATCCAGTCTCTGTGTGAGCCTTGTGACCTCTGTGACCTATTTAGTTTGTGTCATGTGGCAGCAGTGTAGAGTAGTGGTTAGGGCTCTGGTCTTTTGACCGGAGGGTTGTGGGTTCAATCCCAGGTGGGAGACACTGCTGCTGTACCCTTGAACAAGGTACTTTACCTAGATTGCTCCAGTAAAAACCCAACTTATAAATGGGTAATTGTATGTAAAATAATAATGTGATATCTGTATAATCTTGTAACAATTGTAAGTCGCCCTGGATAAGGGCGTCTGCTAATAAATAAATAATAATAATAATAATAACTCTGAGCGGCTGCAGATAATACAAAAAATACATTGTAGTTATTTCTGTTTAGGTAAGAATGGTCCTACCCAATTATGTTAAAAAAAAGGAAGGGTATCTGAGGGGGAGAATTCTAAAATACAGTCAAACCTGCTCGTGCCTTTATTTAGCGACCACCTGGTCTAAGTGATCCCTTTAAATTCCTCCCAATGATATTTGTGCTTTTATTTAACTGTATTAAGCGACCACAATTCTCTTACCCAGCAATGGACTCAAACCTGTATTAAGCACCCTTACACAGGGATATTGTTGCAAGCAATGACATTAATCACTTCCTCCAGATGCTACTTTAACCCTTTGCGGTCCATTTATTCAGCGCATCTTAGGCACGTCAGGTCCAATTTATTTTCACATGCGCAGTTTATTTTACACACGCTGTTTAAAAGTATTTTTTCACAGTAAAACAGGTTTAAAAGGCACTGCATATCAACAGGACACTCAGTACTGCATCTCCAGCCCCGCCCCTTGTTCGCTGTATTTATCACATACCTCTTCATAGTCGTCCATACTGATAAATCATCTCCTGATCACTCGTTTTATCACCAAACTCCTCAATAATGCGATGCAAGTCATTATTTTATTACTATAACATCTCAAAAAGCTCTGCAAATGGTCGTGATATTCTTTGAGCGCTGGATGCAGAAGCACCTATCTTGTTTGTTTATGTCCGTGTTATCTCTGTGGTGCCGGGACTATGTGTATTGCTCAGATCCGCCCCTTTTTTTTCGGCTTCTCTCGGCTCCTATCGGTCTCACTCGGCCATTGAATGGTTTTCTCAGCTTTTTCCGCAGAAAAAACGACTAGAGGCCTGTGTTTTACGTCTTTTTGATGATGTCAAACAGGGTCCGATATTGGACCGGAAAGGGAAAATTGTAATGTCGGACCTGGTCCGACATAGGACCGCAACGAGTTAACTTTTGTTTTGCATTTTGTTTTCTCACTTTCCTGGGAACTAGGTAGCTTCTAATGTGTGTGTTTCATGTTGTGTTGTTCATTCCCGCTAATTTAACAGAATGTTCTGATAATTAGGATGTAGCGACTTAAGACTTAAAAGCAAACCATTAAAAGGAAAATAAACACAGAAAAATTCAAGCCATACTTATAAGCGTATGAAAACAATATGCTTATGCTGCTTTTGGTTTCAGGATGCAATGATCAACATGTACCTCAAAGGCAGACACATGCATTGAAATTTGTAAATGCATTATCTAAATGAATGTTATTAAATTACATACTTCATTTTGTTCATATTACATCTTCTGGCTTTTACAATGTATGTAAGACATTTGTAATTACCGGAAAGCATGTCAGAGACAAATAAAAAATTCATACGTTATGGGCCCTCTTTTAAGAGACCACCTGTGTTAAGAGGCCACTATTAGACTGTCCTTTGAGTGGTCTCTTAATACAGGTTTGACTGTATTTGTTTGTGTTTACTGATCAAAGCCTTTTCTGTTCAATTTTGTATTGTTCTTAAAGACTTGTTTTGACCTAAAAAAAGCACATTTCACTGGCAAAGGGCATAAACGTCTGTACTTTCGAAAATTAAGACCACTCTGATTGTTTATGTTTTGGTTTTAAAACTTAAAATATCAGAACCAATATATTTTAAGCTCTTTAATGTTTATGTAACACACTCTAATAACTGACTTTATCAGACCCACTGAGACTGCAAAGTAAAGCATTTACTCTGTTTCTCATGATTTGCTTGAAGCTATTAAAAAAAAGCTGTTACACACTATTGATGTTTTATTCGTCTTTAGTTTTGTTTTTAGAAGCAGGCTGTTATACTGGGTTAAACGTCTGACTAAGAATGGTGTGAGAATTTCTAAAAACTAGATTTTACATGATTTAACTATACATAATTCTAGTTTTTGACCAGAAAACAAGATTTTCTCACTTGACATTGACAGACACTGTTGCTTTCATATACCACTGCTTTTGGTTTAAATGTTGTGTCCAATGTTGTTGTACCATATTCAAACAGTGAAATGGTGGTTGTCACATTGACAATCCACTGCCAACACCTGATATCTGCATGTTTTGAAGATCATGGAGATATTTCTTCTTTAAATGCATGATCAGCATATAGGATTTGCTTCCATTTTTACAGTCCATTTTTTTATTCAAACCCTGGACTGTATGACCTACATAGGGACTGAAAGTTTTGATCCTCAACAAAATATGGCATTATTCTGTATACCTAAGATGACCATATGGCTTCGTGTTCAGCGGGACAGTGCATTCTGGTAGGTTTTACCTGTCAACCCAATGCATTCTGGTACATTTTACCTGTCTCAGGTACCATTCTTTCCTTTAAGAGAAGCAGGACTTCGCTTACCAGAATGCATTGGGTTGTGAGTTGAAAAGCTTGAACTGTCCCAAACTGTCCCGCTGAACACAAAGCCATATAATAATAATAATAATAATAATAATAATAATAATAATAATAATAATAATAATAATATCTTTATATTTATATAGCGCCTTTTATTATAGACCACCATCACAAAGTGCTTTACAGAGGTAGGTTGTGAACTGTGCATTATACAGTATGCAGAGTCACTTACAATAGGACATTGATTTAACATCTTATCTGCAGGATGGAGCACAAGGAGGTTAAGTGAATTGCTCAAGGTCACACAGTGAGTCAGTCAGTGGCAGAGGTGGGATTTGAACCGGTGACATTCTGGTTACAAACCCTGGACTTTCATGACTGGACCACACTGCCTCGAATGGTCACCTTATGTATACCACATTATCAAAACATTACTGGCAAGGCGTGCTACTCCCAGGAAGCGACCCAGAGATAGAAGCTGTAGTTTAAGCGCTAGTGTGCACTTTTAATAACAAAACAACAAGAACAATACACAGAACGCATGGACAAACAAATAGGCACAGTGGCCAAAATAAATGGTTTGAAACAAACAATAAAACTACTATACATTTGCTTTTCACTTTCTCAACACCGTATGTCTCCCATGACTCAACTCACATAAACACCACCCAAAACAAACACTTTTTCACCTTTTTATACAACCTAATTAATCATCACTTATTCAATCTACGGCCCCAGCCACATTCCCGAGTGTAATCTGGAATACTTAAGCATTAGAATTGGCCTCAAATGCATCCTGACATTATGAAAACATACCTCTTGGTTCTTAAATTGCTCACCTCAATGTGCCATTTTTTATAAGCTATGTTTTCTTTTTTAATTTGCTATGATGAAAAAAATACATCTGATTGTATGTATATTTTGTTTCCAGATGGCGCTTGCCATCGTGAGCAAACGTTTGTTGAGCAAAACTGATTGCTTTATGCCGCATTCAGTGTGTGTGTAGTGCAGTGCTCCGTTAATTGTGTCAATCAGCCTTGCTTCCTGTAATGTTCCTTGTGAATGGACCCTTATATCCTATTATTATTATTTTTTTAATTCTGAATAAAACATTGGAAAAAAATAAGTATTTATTCTGATAGTCAGTATAAAATGAAAGCAGTGTATTAACTGAACAGGAAGTTTACATTGAAAAATATTTATGAAATACATATCCCATTTGCCCATCTAACTGTTTGAATAGAAGTGGTGTAGTTTATATAGGGGCTGTTTTTTGTTGTAATTTTAAAACTCACCAGTCAAAACACTAAAATGAATAACTGTTCACTAAGTGTACACAGCACTGTATCTGTCTAGATTTCCAGCTGGTAGTAATTGAATGACGTACTAAGAGCAGCAAAAATAAATTAATGCTGCTGTGGAGAACAAAATACCAGTTCCTGACGCACTACAGCATTGTATATAAAGATGCGTTTTGTTAATGTGGTATAGCCCCCGGGCAAGGCTGGTCTACACCCTTGAATTAGTAGACCCAGGCATGGAAAATGCAGTTCAAGCGCTTCTTGCGCACTTTTATTCTTTCATAGAACAAAACGAAAACACAGGAACCAAACAAAACACAGCACCCAAACTTCTCTTATTCTTTTTCTTTTTCTTGCTTTCAATCCACTACGCTCACTCATACACACTCTCACAAACAAACTTTGTTCCTTTTATACCATGTGGCCAAGGGTTAATCGACAATGAATCATCCAATCACCATCTGGCCACATTCCAGGCTTTTTCATTAGCAGTCCACACTCTTTCACTGCCTTCCTGCTTTGGAACACTGTGCTGCCAGCCTGCCCAACAAGATGGCCGCCAACATTCTAAGAGTCTGACCTGCAAAAAAAGCTCCTCTCTTCCTTTCCTTCTCCCTGTCAAAATATTGTACATTATCATTAAACTTGCACCTATAAGTATATTATAATCAGATCAGTGTTGCTACATATGCAACTATAATTTATGTATGAATTGCTGTTTTTTTCTCAAATGTCAGGTTTTCCTCACATAAATGCATTAAAAAATGTTGTTTCTGCTTATTACCTTAAATATTATAGAAATATCTGAAGTAAGAAAATAACATTTTATGCATATTAATGATTTTTTTCCAATTTTCAAGTTTACTCAATAGACAAATGTTTGTATTTAATATTTAATATTGACGTTTTGTTTTTTTAGTATTAACTACTTCAGTGTGGGAATAAACATTTTTATAAACAAAAAACATTAATGTTTAGCATTTGGAAATTCTTCTTCTTATTATTCTTATTAATTAATTATTTGGCTGACGTTTCAGTGTAAACTTACTTGTCACTGTTTGTAGATTAACTTTGTGTGGTAAAGTTCAAAGCAAGGGGCTGGGCATAGCGCTGGTTGATCTGAGCAGGTTTTGCAGTAAAAGTCTGCTTTCTCCCTGACTTTTTAGGTCCCTGATCTGAACATCCTCTCTTTCTGTCAGACCAGACTTTACAGTCAAGCTTTGATTTTTCGTGCTGTCCCTGGAAGTGTCTCCCTAGCAGTCTAGCAGGCACTCCTGCGTTTTTTGCTATAACCCTGTTCAGGTGACTCTGCACAATCCTCTCTCTGAACTCAACAGGTGTCGTATTTGCGTTTATGCTTTTCTTAAAATTGATGAACGCTTTCACTAACGCTACCTCCTTTGCATGGTGAGATACCATTTGACAGAGCGGCGCGGAATGCTGTAATAAGAGCAGAGTTGATCAGCTCTGTCTACACCTCCCATGTATCGATTATAATCCTCGACGCTTTCTGGTTTTCAGATTACTCGAAACCCTTCTGGCCCCTTGCTGCGGATTCTCTTTGAAATCACTGATGTGTCGTGCACGGTAGAAAGCAAAGTAACTGTTCTGCATCTTTGAAACTTGTAGATAAAAGAGGCCCTTTCTCCAAAAACAACGGGGATCTCCGCTTCATTTTTATTATTTTTGAATTCCTGTGTCATGCCTTTTCGATTTACTTTGACGGTGCCTCAAGCGCCTGTGTTTGTTTCGTGCAGTGTCTCAAAGAGAGCAGGGGAAGTGTAAAAGCTGTCGGTGTACACTACATGGCCCTTTCCTAGCAGTTTTGTAGTGTTCAGCAGCTGCATGACTACACTGTAACTACTGTAATTCCCACATCTTTATCATAGGAATATGCTCCTCCAGTCAGCGAGGACAAATTTTTTTATTCCAAAACGGTGACGCTTGTTTGGAATGAACTGCCGAAAAAAGAGTCGTCCACGGAAAGATATCATTGACTCATCCACAGCCAAATCTGGGAAAGGATAATACTCTCTTTGGAAATTTTCAATTAATTTATCCAGAAGGGAGCGGACTTTAAACAGGGGGTTGTAACCTGCCTGAGACCTCTCAGTTCTCAGGCTGTTGTCAGCGAAAAATTAGGTGTCCATGTAACTAACTGAACATTAGTACTCCAGTAATCAGAAATATGTGGCTTTACGACTAGACCCATTGCAATTTGGAGTCCTATAAATATTTCAATTTCATGTTTGGTAGGTTTCCAGTCATGAAAGCGGGAATGTATCACCTCAGCATACCTGTTTGTTTCTGTCACCATCAACTCAATCAAATCAGGGGTGAACATACTAATAAAATAATTATATGGGTCAGCACTACTCCATACTCTTGTTGGCCCAGATTGTGACAGACTGAACTCAGTTATTTTTTCCCTGCTGTTTTCAGTAGGGTTGACCCACCCAGTGCTCTCTCTCTCCCTGCCTGTCATTTCGTGCCACTCCCCTTGACGCACCTCTTCTCCTGTCAGCCTGGCTGTCTCCTCCCTCTCTGTCACTGACTCCTCCCAGTCTGATCTTTCCATTTCCTTACCCTCGTTTACATCTTCCGGCCCTTCTACATCTTCCTCAGTAAATCCCTCAAATTCCTCATCACTGTCGCTATCCCAGTTAAACAAAAACAAATCTCCGCTCTCTTTTATATCTCAGTCTCTTTCAATTTTTCAATTGCTTTTCAAAAAACTCTTGTCTTTCAGATCATGACATTGCGATATATGCTCTCCAAACAAAATACAAACAAGACTTCATTACTTTGACATGAATTTTTATGAATGTGCAACATTTTACCTAGCAACAAGCATTTGATTGGACAGAAAATGAAAAAGAAAAGATCAATCGCTGCTTGGCGACTAAAGTGGCCTCAGGCAGTATAGAATGCTCAGTAGGAGGGCGACTTTAGTCACTGCGGACAGTGAGAGAGGTAATCAATCAAACAATTAGGCTGTGCAAACAGTGGCTATCTTGACTCCAGGCTGTTTGCCCCACACCCAAGCCAAGATGGCTGACAGCCGCAAAACTCCCCAGTAATGTTGTTGAAGCTGACACCCTGGGATCCTTCAAGAAGCTGCTTGATGAGATTCTGGGATCAATAAGCTACTAACAACCAAACAAGCAAGATGGGTCGAATGACCTCCTCTCGTTTGTAAACTTTCTTATGTTCTTAAAAGGGGCAGCAGTGTGGAGTAGTGGTTAGGGCTCTGGACTCTTGACCGGAGGGTTGTGGGTTCAATCCCTGGTGGGGGGACACTGCTGCTGTACCCTTGAGCAAGGTAGTTTACCTAGATTGCTCCAGTAAAAAACCCAACTGTATAAATCGGTAATTGTATGTAAAAATAATGTGTAAAAAATAATGTAATTGTATGTAAAAATAATGTGATATCTTGTAACAATTGTAAGTCACCCTGGATAAGGGCGTCTGCTAAGAAATAAATAATAATAAAAGACACGCACACAGCCTATGCTCTGCCACAGCCAACTTTTGGACTGTGGCAAGAGTTTAGTAAATAATATATGTGTCTGCACAAAACAGGGCAGTTATTATATAACAGTAGGCCATTGATTTTATGTGGTATTGAGCAACCAGTTGGTGAATAAAATATTTAATTTCAAAGAAAATAAAGCTAACACAGGCAGAAGAAAGAGATTGAAAACAATCTCTGTCAATGAAGAAGTAAACAACTTAAGTTTTTTTTCTGACATAGCCTGTTTTCTTCACCTTTCTTGCTCTGTAAGTAGAACCTGAATGTTGTAGGTAGTCATACAATGAACTAATCTGTTCAACAGTGAACTGTTCATATACAGCTATTATGACTCACATACAGGATTCAGATATAGCTTTGTTTTTTATATCCTTGAAAGATGTGTCCTTTTTAATTATGTTTTTACTGGAACAAAAGTACAATTCACCTCAAGGTCAAAATAGTGCGAACATAATGGATCACAGAAACCACGAATAACCAGACTATAAAGAAGCACCATGGAATTCCAGAGTATGTTAACAGACTCTTTCAAGAATTGCTGATTAAAATCAGCAGAGGGAGTGACTGCCAGCAGACACATTGCTATGGGAGCCTCCCTCCCACATACTCCAGGGTTACAATAATTTCCCTTATTGTCTGTCAGGAAAATACAAATGAATATGCTTAACTAAGATGTATGGGCATGTTAAGGGTAAGAATTGCAACACTGTCATTTATGCTCTTCAAGACTGGTAATTTATAATTTACCCACCCAGTAATTGCACAAAATATGTACTGAATGTACAATATCTTGTAATAAATATCTCCTTATGAACCTCCTCTAGAATGAGGTTAAATAATAGAAAAACAAAATAGAAAGGTTACATGAATAGCAATTAACAACAGTGTTCATGTAAGTGACTGTCTGTACATTTGTATTTCAGTTAAAATCGTGGAAATTGCAGTTTGTAGCCATATAGTGCCCTCTAGGTTCCAAAACACATTGCACATTGCACCAATTTCAATTGTGCTGCAAATTCTGATGGCTGGCTTTGCATCACTGCAGTCCAAACTTTCAGCTCCCACTGTAAGTAAAACTTTGTAGAATAATTGATTATTTTAAAATTCAAAAGTTGCACCCCTAATGGTTTTAGTGTTTGTGTTTGGTTATTTAAGTTTTTTTTGTTTGTTTGGACTTACAACTGAAATTACATTGATTTTAATTAGTAAATGATTAAACTAATTAAAATTAGGAGCCAACAGTATGATGCATGTTAGTCTGATGAACCTGTTCACGCGGGTTAAAGGTTGAGTGTGATAGTAGTTGCCAATTGATTTTTAGCCCGTTTTCCTCTCAATTTGAAATAGCCAATTATTTTAGGCTCAGCTTAGAACTGCCACCCCCGTGCTGACTCGGGAGCGGTGAAGATGAACACATGCTGTCCTCCGAAGCGTGTGCCGTCAGCCAACCACTTCTTTTTACTCTGCAGACCCACCATGCAGCCACCTCAGAGCTACAGCGTTGGAGGACAGGCAAGCCCACAGGCGCCCGGCCAGTCCACAGGGGTCGCTGGTGCGCGGTGAGCCAAGGACATTCTGGCCGACCAAAGCCCTCCCCACCTGGGTGATGCTCGGCCAATTGTGCGCCACCCCTTGGGAGCTCTCGTCCACGGTCGGAAGTGGAATAGTCTGGACTCGAACCGGCAACCTCCAGGCTATAGGGCTCATCCTGCGCTCCACGCAGAGCACCTTTACCGGATGTGCCACTCGGGAGCCCCCAAGTGCAACTTTTTTTTATACTTTTTGGTCTTGGTTTCAAAAGTGGAGGGGACCGTTTCTGTAGCATATAGTAATACAATTTAAAATAAACGTTCACTTTATTCAGGCTGGCACCTTTGCAGTCGTGAACTCCCTCTTCTGAGGACAGGAGGGGCTATTTCACAGCCACTCTATGACAATAAGATGTTCAAATAGAAAATATTTTTATAGTAGCGAGACCATAAACATCGGAAATGCTATCACGATCAAGAAACAGTTCTTTTATTACTGGGCTCTGCTTTCTCCTCTCTGCTTGAGATCACCCATAATACACTGCATGCCAACTGCCTCAGTTGATTGGCATTTCCGCTGGGCCCTAGTAGAGACTGTTATATTGACAAGTGATTTTACGAATACATTACTGAGAAATAAAAGTTTTAGTACTGTTGCAGTGTGATCGGGACATTTTCTTGTTGAAAAAGTGAGGGGGACATGTCCCCCGTGTAAATTACTACTATGTCCTGACCCCAGCAACGATAATAGATTTTACTCTTACAATGTCTTTCTGCTGGAAGATTTTATTTAAACAGATGATATTCATGCCTCAAAACATTTATTGTGCATATCGTGCAGTGGCACTCGCTGAATCTCAGCGTCTCTATGGACTGATTTCTAGCTACCACATATGATTGTGTTTCTCAGCACTGTCGACCATACAGACAACAGAAACCGGGGAATACACTAACAACACTGTTTTTAACAGGTCTTCCAATAAGACTCAAAAGAACATGCTTTTTAAAATGTCAATAATCATTAATATGTTCACACCACTCTTTTTTCGAGTTCTTGAAAGTGCTTAGAGAAGGCAGCCTTGTCTCCGTTTACAGAGTGCCATTTCCTGTTGCTTCCATGAGTCATACTTTTCAGAACCCCCAGAAAAGAGTGAAATCAGCAAAAAAAAACAAATCTACGTTGCTGATGTAGATGACAACGGCAAAATAAATGCATATAGTAAGTATTTTGTCTTTTTACCAACGTGTTGTCGTCTAGCAACAGTCTGTACAGGTCAGACTTCCTTTGACTGATAAATTGTTACATATATCTATTTTAAATCAGCTGAAAGTCATTGTTGCTTTATGTAAATGACTAACAGAATACCAGCGTTTCATTTATGTCATTACATTACATTTTGAAGTTAAAGAAAATTGTATATACTAATATAGAGATAGATGTTCATAAAATGTTTATTATTATTATTACAGCTTCCGTTCATGCCACAATCACTGAAGGACTTGGAGTGTGTGGAGTTGTCAATCTTGTTAAAGAATACATGAATTCAGCAGATGACTTCACTATTTGTGATAGCAAGGGCCGTGAAATAGTTGACAGTTTTGAAACAAAATGTAGAGCCTAATTTTTATAACTTTTGGGGAAATAATGGGCATGTGGCTAACAATAAAATAATAAAAACAAACATACATGTGTGTATTTTGCTCCCCAAAGTTTCTATATGCTTTACATATCTTTCTCAAGGGAACATGTGTTTGAATCCAGTGTATTTTTTAGGTTTTCTTTTTAGCAGAGTTCTGGAAGATTCCTAGCAGAAAAGTGTATGCATAAAGCAGAAGCACGAATCTTCTGTAGCAAAAAGAAAAAAGTTATTTTCTGTATTTCAGCATTGCAGTATTGTAACACCTGCTGAGTGAAGATCATTAACATTGATTTTGTTATGTTAAGTAACTTTGTAAGGTTGTATTACACGTCAGGAATAGTAAAAAGTCTACAATCATAAGAGAACAGTATGAAAGAAGTAATTATCTTTGGAGTCTCAGAGAGGGTGGAGAATTTCAGTATTTTATCTCCCAAGGTTCTTCTATATTTTGTCTTGCAGTTAAGAGAGTAATGGGCCTCAAGAGACATACTGTTATTTATACTGTACATCAAAATAAAACAACATCATTAGCAATTACACTTTTTAATTTGTACATTTTTTTTAAACTGTTACTTGCATTATGTTCTTGGGTTCTTCAACAATATATATTTTTTTTCTCTAGTAACCTGTAAAGTACAATATTGAAGGAAAAAAACAAACACGGTTTGACCAGAGTTCATGAAACGTCTCAGATATACAGTGAATGATGTTCAAGATTAATTGAAGAACTCAATTTATATAGGTTTCTTCAGAATCATGATGTTACACTGAGAAGTCTTGTCATTGCTAAAAAGTTACAGGCCAGTTTAAAGATGTGTGTGATATATATATTTTTTTTCTTCAGAAATGAAGATGCTACTGACAGGAAAGGAGATCATTGATACTCTGAAAAACATTGAGACAGAGATCAAGAAAACAACTGACCCCCTCACAGATGATGCTGAAGAACAAAATGGAGAAGTAATTTCACTCATTAGTCAAATCAAGTCTGCTATTGGACAAGCTAATCGCAAATTAGATGTCATGGATATGCTGTTTGACAAAGTCAGTGATGTTACAGCCGAATTATTTATCTCCACTTCCCTAGTACAGGATCTGTCATGCAAGATTTGTACTGCCATTCCACCAAGTGTTGTTATGGTTGCATCATGCTGTGGTCAAGTAGCTGGATGTGGAAGCTGCACTAGCAACACCTTGTTGATAATGACAACTGCCTTCTTTGTAAGAGTGATAGTTTTGTAAGCCATTTGGTCCATCTCAGAGGTTTTGAGGCAGTCCTAAAAAAAAAACTGTCCTAAATTGTGTCCAGCATTTGAAATGTTTGTCTTAAACAGGTAACAACACCCACCCATCCCAACAACATAAAAATAAACAAATACATCTTACCATAACATTTTTTATTTTTTAAATCCACAAAATATGCTAGCAATTATTATTTTTTTCATTTAAGTAATTATTTAAAATACATTCTGCAGGTAGAAAAAACACCAAAACCAAAAAATACACAATGCAGCAACTGAAGGGAATTAATAATATAACTATTTGGGTGGTGGTTAGTTTGAAAAACTGAACTGAATTTAAATAGACAAAAACCCATGAAAAAAAAAAACATGTGTTAGATACTAGATGGGTATTTTTTTCTTTCTTTCTTAAGTGTCCTTGAAAATGTTACATTAAGTATTGTTTTGTGTGTTCTTATGAACCTGTTATTGTTTAAACACTATAATGTTGCTCCCACATAATGGGAAAATAGCAAATAGTTACTTCCTAAAGAAACAGTTCTAAATGGTGGAAAATACAAGAACTGATATTAATAAATCATAAATGACTCATAAATGAATAATTGGATAAAGGCATTAGCTAAATGACTAAATAATAATAAATCAACATGCTGTTCTGAAATGCTAATGTAAAAAGTAATAAGTATTTTTTTTTTTTGTGATTACGTTTTTATGTGTTCTGATGTGTGGCCTGAGCCGTAAACTGAATAATAGATGGTTTTTGTTGTTGTTGTTGATGTTATTTTCTATTCTCTGATCTTTGTGTCTCCTTTTTATACATCATTCACACCACCCAGGTACTAACATGGTATTTTATTGTTCCCATTTGTACTTTAAAAATAGCTTTCTCCAACTACATTAAAAGTACCACATTTCTAACTTTGCAATTTAATTTATTTCATGGGAGGCAGAATATTTAAGTGGGGGGTTGAAAGTGATGGTCAATAATATATTTATTACACACAAAAAAGTCGTTCATTTAAGTGTATCTACATTTACTCAGAACTACCTTCCAAACAAACTATCACAAAATCTTTGAACGATTCTGCATGTTCTATCTGTACTTTTTATACACTTTTAATACTATTTTGTTTCTGCAGCATGGTTTTGTATAGATTCACTTTGAATGTAAGGTGGTCTGCAGGGGTTCATGCGGTATGCCTGCGTGTGCATTTATTTTATTTGTTTATGCACTTTGTGTACATTTATTTTATTTATTTTTTGTTTGCCACATGTCTGCAGTTCTCCCCCGCCGTAATGACCCTTTCATTACACAAATAGCAAGTATTTTTCAATTTACACCATTGTTTCGTTTTCCATTTTTTTAACTGGAGTTAAAAAAAAGAAAGAGATGTAATTTCAAACCACAGACTCATTTTTTTTTTGTTTTTTTGTAAGAAACCAAAAAACAAAGTTATGGTAATTTTCACCAAAATTTCAATTTTTCAATTGTGAACGAAAAAATGAAAACACGAGACCATATTAGATTTTTTTAAATTTTCAGGAAACGTTCTAAAAATTGAACTGATAAGCGTTACATGGAATGAATTACTGCACATTTGCATTTGGACAATTAGAGTTCTTGTTGATTGGAATTGACCTTTACATAGGGAATCCAGTGAGAATGAGAGGCAAATCTGAGTGAGACTTAAGCAAGGATAAAAAGCTGCACTGTCCCCTCTTGTTCTGTACACTTCATAATACTGTGTGCTCTCCCTATAATCTTTTGAACCCACTTATTGTGTATGAACAATTAATACAGAAGCCTTACACAATCTTCTCAAAGCTAGAGGAATTAGACAGGAGACACCTCAGAAGAACAGCTTCCCATTGTACCTGTTGGAATTGGGTAAGTTTAGCAGTGGTTGTTTGGGAACGGAACATGAATATCACAGAGTGGGTTGAACTGCCTTCGTACAGCAATAAAGTGGGCAGCAGTGTGCAGTAGTGGTTAGGGCTCTGGGCCCAGGTGGGGGACACTGCTGCTGTACCCTTGAGCAAGGTACTTTACCTAGATTGCTCCAGTAAAAACCTTACGATTGTAAGTCGCCCTGGATAAGGGCGTCTGCTAAGAAATTAATAATAATAAACAAAATGAATATTGACATTTAAAAAAATAAAATAAAAATAAACACAGCTTCAGACATAACTAAGATAGGACCACTTTAATGTATAATATTGTTACACCATAATTCCGTTTAGCTTTTGTAATTGATTTAACATGAACCACATATATTTTTACATGTCTGAAATACATACAGTAAATATTGTGTTTGCCTATTTACTTTTGTTTCCAGAAGACCCAACCTTGATTCATAAATTAAGTATAGTTTATTTCAACCTTTAATTGCTTGTGTATATAATGCCTGTGTGTTATATACACAAGCAAACTGTGAAACCCTATCGGTATTTTAATGCATAATTGTGTTCCCTGTGTCAGTAACACAATTCGCACTCTGTGTCGGCTTGATTATCCACAGCATGTGGAGACTTTATGCCAGCCTTATATTTCCAATACAAGTGGGTTGAATTTAATTTCAGAAATTCCAGTTCAAACCCATTACATCCTATGCAGGAATACTGGGGGTACTGATATTGAATAGCCTTAGGTTGATATTGTCAGATTAATTAATGTAATTGTGTTTAATTACATAAACTCTGAGTGTCTGTTAACTTTCACCATTCAACATTTTAACCAGGTTTAATGACAAGTAAGACTACATCCTGTTGCCTGTTACTTGCTTCAAAGAAAGGCTTAAAAAAAAAAAATGCTGTATTGTATATATTTTACTTTAAAAAAATTATTAATTGTGGTACCATTTATACACACTTGACCTTCTGGAGAAACAGAAAATCAAATCAGTGAAATGACAAAAGTTTTGAATAGAAGTTTTTTTAGCGTATTCAGTGTTTCCAAATTCAGCACCATTGAGTGTTAGTTATGGATGAATTTCCTTTCTTAAAATAAAAACATTTTACAGTAGATTTAAGCATCACATGCCAAATGATGATAGTTGTACAGTTTATATACACCAATATATGGTACATGAACGCTATTAAAAGAAAATAAACATTGAATTTGGGAACTGATACTGATAAAAGCCTATTGTTGTTTACAAATGCTCAAATAATACCTACAAGTCATAACTAAAAAGAAACCTTCATTAGTTTTATTAAACACCGTATGCTGGGCAAATAACCAACATTTTCTAAGGCGTTTGCTCTGATGTCCTTTTCCAACTGGCTGTCACTTGGGTGTTGAAAAGGGAATAGAATTATTTTATTTATAGTGTGTTTTACAGACACCAATGATGGTAATGCCTGTGCTTTAAGTTTCAGGAAAAATTTCCAACATGTGTTAAAGCTTTTATTGTTTTCTTTGAATACTAAGATATACTGCATAGCAAGAGATATTTTGGAATGGATGCTCCTTTCTAGAAAAAGTAAATACAAAAAATAGCCAGAGACAGCTGCAGTGATGATCCAATATTATTTTTGCTTTCTGAGGGGAGGTAGGGAGACATTAATGACAAGCAGATATAATTCTAAAACCTGACAGTCGTGAGTAATTCAGATTTTTGAAGACAGTGTTGAATTGCTTAACAGACAAAGCATGCACTTAATAGTTTTATTGACATGCAATATAAGTATAATACAAATTGTACCTCTTTAGGAATGTTTTTTAAATAAAGTTTGACATTAGTTCTCTATTCGCATAATTCTGGCTTGCTTCCTAAGTCAATTTTTTAATCCTGTCTCAAGTGCTGTGGGTGGACCATACACTTGCTGAAAAAACCAAATGTGGCTTAGTGCAAACATAAAGCCAAAGGAGTGCTATTAGCTTAGTACTTTCTAAATCCTCTTATGTAACTACAGTGTGCTTGTCCTTTTCAAAACAAATGCCACACAGAAACAACTCCTTAATTTCCTAATTCTGATTTCATTTCTTAATAATATACCAATATGAAAACTTAACAACTATATCCTTAAAAAAAACATTAATATGCACAAGGTGAAAGGCAGTATAAAAACAGACCTCGGAAACCAGGAACGACTGTATACTGTAAATGAAGAAATTAAGAAAATGTATTGTTGCAGATATTGTAGTTCAAAAGGTCATATGAAGGTACGGCATTAAAGAAAAACAGCTATTGGTTAATGGTATGGGTAGTCAAAACATTAAACTTACAGTGTTTAAAGAAAATAATTGGCAAAAAATGAATTATTCTGTTAGCTCTATGAACATTACATCACCAATCTGGCCATTTAATAAAACAGTCTTGTTTTAAAAGGATTTTCACTTGATGAAGGGACCTAGGTGGTATATATATATATATATATATATATATATATATATATATATATATATATATATATATATATATATATATATATAGCTGTCATTTTATTTATTATCATGGAGTTAGTTTAACTTTGTTTCTTATTAGATATAGAATAGCAATGTTTTTTTTTTCCTTTCAGAAATAAATTGTCCTGACAACTGCCTATGTAAATAACAAATAAGTTGGTGTATAAAAGGTGACCTAATGCACTGACCCTTACGCTCAAAAGAGGAACTTCCATGCAGCATTGATGAGGCACAAGTATAATATCTTTGACTCCCAGACCAAACCTTGATGTCTGTTCTTGTTTTGTCTCCTGTGCACTCAACTCTACCTGCACTAAGAAATACTTACAAACCAGGTTCATTTGCCTACAGCAAATTAACCTGCTTGAGAAGGGAGTGGAGGACAATTAGAACTGCATGCCCATCAAGATTTTCCAGAATAAAGATCAAGCAGTGAAAAGGCAGCTACAGTAGTAGCCAAAACTAGCCATAAAAATGTTGAAATATGGCGCTGAAGTCAATGTGATATGCAGTTTAGGTAACCTGATCTGCATCTTCTGCATGCTAGAGGCAGCAAAGCTTACTGTACATTGAGTTAAAGTAATTTTTATACCGTACGACTGCAGTAAGCCTACAGTATATCAAGAAGTTATGCACTGCTTTCGCTGAAATGCAGCTTAATGAAATTATATAAATGAACCATAGAGGCGGAGTCAGTGGTGCTCTGGGGCTAGTGCATGCATAGGAAAAATAGGGTATGAGGAGCAGGATGGAGCAGGATTAACAGCTCAGGATGGCAAGGAGAACAGAAACTATGGCTTGGGCTGTTTTTGTTTTTCACGATTTTCTTGATTTCCATGAAATGTACTCATTGCCGTGTAATGTGTAGCTCTCTGTGAAAGTACCCATTTTTGAAGGAATAGTGTAAATATACATATTTTTATCACTTAAATATAAATACAACTGCGTTGCGGGCTGCAGAAAAGCTGAGTGGGCTGACGACTGGGCTCTGGAGCTAGAACAGAAAACTTCGAATGGGTTTGATCTTTTTTGTGCTGAACTTTTTTTTGACTTGGCTTATACTTCCATAACTCTGGTGCTGTTGATTGGGAGCTGTGAATTGTGTTGTTATTAAGCAAAAGAAAAACGTTGCGGGATAAAAGACTATGGGGTCTATTCATAAAGGGTTAACACTTGTCGAAATGAGAAAACACCTGTTTATCGGCAGTATCGGCTATTCATAAAGGATAATTCAGATGCATCGTTAAGCCCCATCGTCTATGAAGGCATGTTTTTAACAAATTGACAGAAAGGTTAGTGATTACCTAATTAGCATAAAGTTTTCATCGGTCCTGAGCGTCAACCTGCTATTCATAAGAGTGAACGACAGCAGACTGCTGTCAATAACTAGGAGTTATTTAATGCTTTCTATAGTCAAGTCTAAACTAACAACAGCTCTGTTATACAGTTTGACATACCTGTGATTAACACTGCCTATTTAAAAAAAATAAAAAAATCTGTAGCTTTATATGAAGGAACATGTTTAATATAAATATATACTCACACAAGAACGTATTCTCTAGCATAATCATTTTGAAACAGCGCTGTGAATCGAAGAGCAACTGAGCAAAGACAGCTATTTTATTATTATTATTTTTTCTTTGGCGTGATCCGCGGCTGGACAGCGGTTCGTTTTTATTTCATTTCCCTGTGTTCACAATAAACAGTTTGGACGAATACTGCCTGTGTGAACCTGTTTATCTTTATGAAGCATTACAATATACAGTATACCAGTGTTGCTGCTGCAGTCAGTGGGAAATTTGGGCTTGCATTGCAACAGTGTTCGAAAGAGTCTTTTTATTCTTTTTCGCGCACCACAAAACGATCCAATTTGTGTACAGTGTGCAATAAGACGTGAAACTTTCACTGATTCATAAACATAAACTCCCCCTGATTGATTCCCTGCTTTAAGCAGAGTTTATTATTATTATTATTATTATTATTATTATTATTATTATTATTATTACTAGAATTACAGTATTATTCAAACGTCTTCCTACAGTGCTTTTTTTTTTTTTTGGTCCTGCAGTTAAGAATGGAAATCTTATGTGTGCGTATGGAAATGTGTTTATGTGGAAATTTTTCTAAATTATGACATGTCCTCAATTTTTGGCAGACGTGATAGGGGCATCCGAATCAGGTTTTGCAAATTGCCCCTGACGCAGCTGCAGACTTGGGTTTCGGTAGTACTGTCGGTGTGTCCTCCAGCAGGGCTGTAACGTGCCACCCAACGTCAACAGCACCTTTGAAAGTGTTCCAAAATATAGCCAAATGTACCGACTACGCCACTTACTGGATAAAGGGCAGTAGAACCCTTAGTTTTCTTTTATATTTATTATTTGAAAACTAGACTCACAAGTTCAAAGTTCTACATCCAGGGCCAGAACAGTTGTACCACTCACCAATATCACATGCACAGAGACACAGGATTAATCAAGGATAATTCTTTATTGAAAAGAAATGGGATTATAACATTTGAAATTGTCCAAAAAGAAAACAAACAAATATATAAAAAAGGTCTGTTATTGACTTGTTGAACGTTAAAGTAACACAATAACCAAACCAATATGTCACCTGATTCTGCTATTGACACAGAATCCTAAAGTATCAAAATAAGCCAAAACATTCAAAGTCTTCAGTATGTAGTCAGGGAGAGGAAAGTACCAAAAGAAATAAATAAAAGTCCAGGACCAGTTAAGTCTATCCAAGCAGAGAAGGAATATATGACAAAAAGAATTAAAAAAAGGAATCCAAACAAAAACAGTGTGCCAAAACAAAACTCCAACATCAAAACGTGTCCAAAACAAATGTGCATAAAAACAGTCAATTTCCTCTTATAAAATACAGTCCAACTTTGCGAGGAAGTTCCCGTGAAGCAGTCCACCATGCACGTCAATTCTCCCTCTTGGCATCCACATGATGGAGTGCTATTCCAGCCCAATCATTATGCTCCACATCTCTCTCTCTCCTTCCGAAACAACCACCAATATGACTTGGCTTAAAAATGGTTATTTTTAACACACCACGATAAAAACAATAAATACACTAACCACTAAAAATATCCCGGGTCGACCCGTAGCTAAAAACTAAGTAAAAGACAATCAAAAAATACCACCATCACAAACACACAGAAATCCTATGGGCGGACAGCCAGGGGGCAGCCACACAAAGTTAAAAAAGAAGAACCGATAAAGGACACTTAGCTTCCCTCTAGGGCAATGATATTCTAGTGTTGGTGCCGTCGCTCTCGTTCCAAGGTCAATTTACAGAGAGAGACCCGATGATGTCATCCGCAGCTGTTCCACAGGTTTGACCAACGCTATCCGTTCGCTGCTTTGTTCCTGCAATAGTCAGTCCCTTCAGTCCTCTGCGGAGCTTCCATTCTCCTCTCAAATCCAATCCAAACAGCATGCCAGTAATCCTCTTTGCTCGTCTGGCTGGCATCTGCCTGGATCTCTTAAACACAATTATTTATACCAGCCCAGAAAATTGCAAGACAGGTGTAACTTATCGCAATTAGCAATTGCCAATACAACAATTTTGTGTTACTCTATTCAGCTTCAGGTGCTCAAAATTACTAACAATTAAAACAGGAAACCTGATGCTTGTTCCTCTATGCCAGGGGTGGGCATTTCCGGTCCTGGAGGTCCGGTGTCCCTCCTGGCTTTTGTTCCAACTGTGCTCTAAATGACTTAACTAGACCAATAATTGGCAATAATTGGTCCAATTAAGTAACAGGGCAAAGTTGGAACAAAAGCCAGGAGGGACACCGGCCCCCCTGGACCAGAATTGCCCACCCCTGCTCTATGCATTCTGCCAAGCGCTGTAGAAAAATATCACAGTACTTGGTCACCCCATGTGACAGGTGGATTCCATTTTTCTTTTGCAACAGCTTTTTGCAATGTTGATGATGTCATCAAAAAGAGGGGGATTTTCATTCTTGGACGACTGTATACCGATTCATAAAGTGCTTTGCGACAGTCGCCTGTTTTTTCAGATCATTTTATGAATAGCAATATAGACGACTTTTGTTAGTTTTAAACTAAATGTTTTGCCCAATGTTTTGTGAAACCTTGATGAATGCTAATTAGTAGTGTTGGCTGTGAATAATAGGACTTTTGGTTGAGACAACCTTGTGCTTTCTTATCCTTAATAAAACCCTGCTATATAGGCTACTTGTTAATCGCTTGTTCATCTGGCCGTGTTTGTCTCCGTTGTTTGTCGTGTTTGTCTGTCTTTATGAAGTTCATAACTAAAGTTCGGGAAGAGGGTCAGACACCAATCTCTGCGTCACCAAATTGAATCATTCAATTTACACATTAGCTAATTAAGATTGTTAGCACTATAAATACCCTCTTAAACACCTCTCAGTTGAGTTTTGATTTCATTGTAACCCACCACCTCCCCATCTCCACCTTTCTTAAAAACAATTTCTAGGTTTTGTCAATGGGGGGTCTCCACCTCGTCCAGTCGGTCAGGCAGCGAGCCCTCAAACCAACTTAGGTTTGATGCCAAATGAATGTGTATATATAACATACTTCACTGTAAAATCGCATACTCCGCATTCTCCACAATAAATATTTGTACTAAAACATTTTGTGATTGGTGTTTGTCCTGAACTACCGAAGCATGATTGGGTAAACAATTACACCTTAGGGCACTTTATTAACGTTTTCTATGAACTAGCAGATGATGGTTTAAATATCTAACTTATTGCTGGTAAAAAGAAAATGGGATAGTTTGTAAACTGTATTTTGTGTATTACTGAATATTTGATATGAAAAGGCATTGCATCTGACCAACCTTTTGCTATACTGTTTCTGAATGTTTTTTTTGTAGAGCTGTTATTTTATATATCTCAAAAATAAGTTCAGTACTGTGCAAAATATAAATATTAATTCCCCCTTACATATTTCTTTCTGCAATAGAAAATGTATTAAGACAAATATAAGACATGTTATAATTGCTAATAATACATTTATATATACCTGTGAGTTGTTTACTAGGATGTTTCCTAAAGCTGTTTGGTGACTGGAACTTGCAATAAACGCCCTTATCCAGGTATTTAAATTGGGGCAAAATAGGGTGTAGTATGTCGAACTTGGTTTTACTATTAGGTCCTAGTGATGGTTCTAGTGAGAATTTATAATTGTGGTAGATATTAAGTATTTACCTGGCACCCCAGATAATAAACCATTACAAGGGGACATTTCACATGTTGGTGTTTTTATATGTATTTATGTTTTTGTTTTGTTTGATAATTCATTGATGGTGAAAACAGAATGTCTTCGAAGGATGGACATAAAAAAGGAAAAGGATCAATACCTGTTTTTAGACATTAGTCAAAAAAAAAACAAACACACACATCCCTAACAATGACTAAAAAGTAGTGGCGTTACTAAAGGCCATGTTGTTTATTGTGTAAAAAGTTAAGGTATTCATTCTTGTATGCAATTATTTTCAAACAAATATTTTTATTCACAGTACATGCCTTTATATGTGTGGTTATTCGATTTGTCAAATAATCCTTATACCCCAGTGTGTCAGGGTACACCTCGCCTGCATGTATTTTGTTTTATTTTTCTGTTTAATGATTTAAACATATGTATGTATTGGTGCACGGAGTGTGGTTTTATTAGTGTTTAAAATGTATGTATTTGTGCATGGGTGTTTTAGGTCGGGAGGGAAGGATTGATTGCCTTCCCTGCCAAAGCAGTTCATGTGCAGACTGTGCCTGGTCTCAATTGAGTGATTGACAAGCAATTGAGCTGTATAAAAGAGGCAAGGATCTCTCACTCTGGGATGGGTGTTCAAGGAGGGGGAAGAATGAGAAAAGTAAGAACTGAGATTAAAATAACAATACTCATGCTGGCTTTAAAACCAGCACGATACTTGTTTTATTTAGTGTTTTGTTCTATCCATGTTTATTGTTTGTTTTGCCCAACGTGCCATTTTGTTTCGTGTGTTCAGTGTTTGTTTTGTCTAAATATTTCTTTTGTAATAAATACGTGCACCAACCCACAGTATTGTTGTCTGTATTTCCCGGTCTGACATCTATCCAGGTGACACTTGGCATGGAAGGGGAGATAACAAAAGCGATCACAGATTTTTTAATACCCATCCCCCACTAAATCACCATGTTTTAGAGTACGACACTGGATAGATGTGGATCTTCTTCAATTCATTGTATCAACCAATGTGTGGATTCTAAAAACAATGTAAAATCGTCTTGAAAACTACATAATTATTCAGTCACTATAATCTATATTAAAAAGAGTTACCAGTTTTTTATAATTTTTTAATCAATACAAATGCTCACGGAACAAAACCTGCTGGGGCGGGGCACTAACTCAATGAGAAATGTCTTGCAGACGATTAAAAAGTATGAAAACTCATATAATCATAATTGTTTTTAATATGTATATTTAGATGAAATACCTGTGTGGTATAGTTTTACATAGGATTTGCATTGTTTTAGTGCCTGTGACGTTGTGGTGGTGGAAAAGACGTCACAGAGTCATGGGTACAGGTGCAAACAACCCCAATACCAACAATGGTAGAGGGGTGTAATTTATTGACAGGGAACACAGTCCAAAGAAACAAAAACTAGAAATCATAGGTCCCAATAGAGCGAGTCCCTCTCAGCTCTTTGGTGCACTTTCGGTATGGTGGAAAGTGCAGGTGCTCAGGTGTTAAAGTGTCCAGTTCAGTAGTACGGGGTTGATGTCGAAGGTGAAAGTGCAGTGCGGCAGCTCCATGGTGTGATAGATCACTCTGACCCCGGTTCTGACAATAAACAAAAACACATAACACACACACACACACGGCTCAGCAACAAAGGTTCAGTGTTACCTCAAAGGCACAAAAACACAAAACACGTCACACACACACACACACACACACACACACACACACACACACACACACACACACACACACACACACACACACAGAGCTCAACAACAAAGGTTCAGTGTTACCTCAAAGGCCCCGCACTTACAGAATGACAGCCCTTATATACTAGGAGACTCCACCCCATGATCAGCGCGACTCAGCACACCTGCCAGTTGTCTAATGCAGCACAGCTGATCACAGTAATCTTGTCCCCTAATATGGTCATCTCCTGTATGCTTAAAAAAGGGTTTGTGTTGTGTGGGGTATTTATTCCTATAAGCACTTTTTATACAGCTCCTCCCGTTTGAACGAGCATGAACAATCAATTCACGTAAGGGCATAACTCCAAACCATGTGCAGTTTAGTGATGCTCTGACAAAGTTCTCTTTAAGTCCTCAGTGCTCCCTGCTGTTTTGTTTAATGAGTTTTCTGCTCTTTTAGCACCTGGTGGCAGGACTACTGAAGTACAGCTGATTCAATCGTAGACAGAAAAAAATAGGATTGCAAAGCTGCAACATTTTTACGTTATCACATTGCAAAAGTATCGTGACAGGTAAATAGCTGGTTTTGGTTACCACAGTATATGCAGTGGGGGGCACGTTTCTTTTTACTTTTTTTCAGGTGGTTTTCAATTATATAGAAAGTTCGTAATATAGCAAACATAACATAATTCTGAGTGTTCTGTGTATACTACTGGCAAGTCTTCTATGTTCTACTATGGGCAAATTGACCACCCCAAAAAAGTGGCCAATTTGCCCATAGTGTAAAAGATGAAGATGGAGTTATCCAAGAACTGGCTGGACAGAGTTGGAGAGCTGTATCTGGAGGAGCCCGTACTCTAGATCCTCCAGCAGTACCACAACTTTCTGCTCAGTGAGCATGTGCAGATCTGGTGGATTGTCTATCTGCCCTACTGAGGGCTCTGGAGTCCATGTTGTCGGGAATCAACCAGGAAGAGGAGGATATTGTATTTTTACAATAATTTATATTGTAATCCTTATACAGTAGTAAATGGTTCCTAAATCAAGTATTTATGGTGATTTGTGATGCTTGACATGAATATGCTTTATGTTTGTATCTGGCCCAGGGAGTTTGTATGTTGTTATTTTATGAATCAGTATATTGGCTACATATAATTTCTCATATTAGAAACTAGGGGCTGCTAGGAATTCCAAATATGCTGGACAGTTTCCTCACACACCTGTGTAAACAACTAAAAGCCATAATATTTATAAAAATGAAAGGTCTCCTGCATCTGCGTGCTATTTCTCCAGCTGTATAGAGAATTACTGCTTTGGCTGGAAGCATTAGAAGTCACAAATACAATGTTATGCACCTGTCATAATTTATATTTTGGCTATTATCAATTATGAATGATTTCTGAATATCAGGCGATATTCTTAGTTCTCTTTGCATTTCTGTTTTAAAGTATTTTAGGAAAAAAAGTATTTTGGTATGGTATTTTTTATTTGGGAATTATACTGCTTTGACTAAAACCATGCTTTACAAAACACGTGAGTGCTATAGAACACCATGTTCTTTACATAATAAACTTATCACAGTTACATCCTTGTACAGTAAATATTAGTAGTCGTTTCACTTTTTGGATGGACGTTGGTATCATGAAAGCAGAAGTACTGAGTTTTACTGGATAAGTCATGGATCATCACCATGATTCTCCAGCACAGACCCTGTACACATTAGCAGGTGATGACTGTCATCCTATACATTATAAAGCCTGTTCCATTATCAAGACATTTCATTATCAATAACTGTTCTGAATTCTGGAAGAAGGTTGTCAGAGCCAATGGGCAATTTCAGATGCTATGGTTTTGTTCTTAGGGTTCTTTTGGGCACCTGACAGGTTGGGATGGGATTCACCTTTTGGATTTATTATTATTATTATTATTTGTTTATTTAGCAGACGCCTTTATCCAAGGCGACTTACAGAGACTAGGGTGTGTGAACTATGCATCAGCTGCAGAGTCACTTACAATTACATCTCACCCGAAAGACGGAGCACAAGGAGATTAAGTGACTTGCTCAGGGTCACACAATGAGTCAGTGGCTGAGGTGGGATTTGAACCGGGGACCTCCTGGTTACAAGCCCTTTTCTTTAACCACTGGACCACACAGCCTCCTATTTCAGGTTGTTAAGGTTAGCTGGAAGCTATAATAAACCATTTATGCTGTGGCAAGGTCAATATTAAGGTACAAAAATGAATCAATGTAATTAAGACATTACGCCTTACCACATTATTATGACAAAAAAGGATATCGTAGCTGAGGTTGGTACCAACAAATGATCTTAAAATATCCACACATCGTTTGAAACAAGTTGATTATGTTAACCATACTACAAGGAAACATAGCAAATATCATTTGGGGAAACAAAAGTTACACAATCTTCAATGTAATCATTCCTATGTGATTCTGCTGGGGAATTATAATGCCAAAGCATGTTCCAAGGGCAAAATATTACAAGTAAAGTTATTGTTTGCATATCAGTCAGATCAAGCATTTAAGTCTCTGGGCCATTATAATTCTCACAGGTGTTTCCCACTTTCATTTGAAGCAGTATATTATATAACTAGAAGTAAACATTGGTGTTATTTGAGACCTTGGCAACAAAACATGAAAAAATGGAAATAGCAGTGGTCCCAAAGCAAACATGCAAGCGCTTTTTAAAGAGAGGAAAGTAAAAAAAAAGACAAAAAAAACCCTTAATCTTTAGAAGAACCGTCCAATAATCACAGAAAAAGAAAAAGAAAACTCACTCTTAGTGCTAAACTAATCCATTAAAATCTAGTCCAAAACCCACAATCAAAGTTAAACTTTTACTTATTTTAAGTAAAACACTGCCCTTTTGTAAAGTTTAATGTGTTAGACAGCAACTCTAAATACAGCCTATATTAAGGTCCAGTACCATTCAATAATTGTAGTGAATATGTGTGAGTTAAGATCAATAATGGAGAAGCAAATTGAACTGATTAATTAAGTCTAATTTACTAACCTGTGCTATATAAAGGGAAGCACTTGGAGAACAATGGGGAGTTAGGACAGTGTTTACTTTTGTCATTTTAGGGTGTGTGCAAGCAAGTGGCTATGAGTAAGAAATATGACACATTGTTTTAAGTAAGAATGTGTACTTTTTAAAGTTATTTTAGATCTGTTTTAAAATCAGAACATATTTTAATTTAATACATTTTATTAGTTATAATAAATAACTAACAAGACTAAAAATGAATCCAGGTCGTGTAGGCCGAAAACTATGCTGATGGTAGCTACAAATAAGAAAGTTTCCTGATGCACAACACAGACGGGAGAAACTACATAAAACTTCAACGTCATACTGCATTATTTTTTATACTGTGTTAATACTGAATGATAAGAAAATAGGCTTGGAAAGGCTTTGTTTTCCCAGGGTGTGGTGCAGGGGGTATTGCAGTGTGTCCAAATAGCCAGATGCACGTTAGTCATAGAACAGACTAGAATAGAATGTATAACATTAAAGTAATATAATAGTACAAAAATGAAAACTGTGTGTTTGTTTATATATATATATATATATATATATATATATATATATATATATATATATATATATATATAGTCACCTCCAAAATGATTGGCACCCTTAATAAAGATGAGCAAAAAAGACTGAAATAAATAAATAATACCAGTACTGAGCTATATTGTAATTTTCCAACATGTGGAATATATTTGACTTTATTAATGATTCAATGGAATCAACCAAAATTACACATTTCTCAAATTATAAATTTATTTCCCAAAAAAATGAAGTGTCACAATTATTGGCACCCTTGTTTTCAGTACTTTGTGCACCCCCCCCTTGCAAGGATAAGGACACTGAGTCTTTTTCTATAATTTTTAATGAGATTGGAGAACACATTGGGAGGGATCTTAGACCATTCCTCCATACAGAATCTTTACAAAACTGCTGTGTACATGGTGCAAAATCTAAAAGAAAAAGGTAATGTAGGTACACAAAAATTGGAATAACTGATAACAAAATGTTCGGGCTACAAGTCCTTCTTCAGCTGGATGGAAAAAGCAGTGCTTAAACAAGCTGTTGTTATAAACAAGTTGCCTTTCAAAAGAAAAGTTCCGGACAATGATGACATGATGACTTGAATTGTTTTTCCTTTAATGGAGATTTTTATAAACAAGTAAGAGGTGTCAGCATGGGAAGTAAAATGGGGCCCTCATATGTCTTTTTATAGGATGGATTGAAAATAACGTTTTTCAAGAGTACAGAGGAAGTACAGCTATCTTATATCTTAGATACACTGATGACATATTCGGCATTTCAATTAACACTAATGAATCATTAAATGATTTCAAAAATTTTATTGACCGGTTCCATCCAGCTCTGGAGTATACTTGAAACATCTCTAAAAAGATATAATTTTTAGACGTCACCATCACTGCTTCTAATTCTACCATCAACACCAAGATTTTCTACAAAGAAACAGACTCTCATTCACACCTGAGATACGACTCTTCACATCCTAAAGCTTATTGTGACTCCATTCCGTACTCCCAATTATTAAGACTGAGACGCATTTGCATTGATTATAGGGATTTTTTTAAAGAAAACAAATTAAATGTGTGCATTTTTCAGAAACTGGGGTTTTCCAGACACAACCATCAGTTACGTGTGTCTACAATAAACAGAAAGGATGCTGTGTACGAAAGCAACACACAGAATACTAGTACTGTAATCGTATCTCCCTAGTTTTATCTGTCATCCTGTGACCAAACAAATACAACATGTCATACAAATATTTTTTTGTACTTTCAGACAAGATCCCTTTTACTTCCACCAGTAAAGGAATAGTATACTGCATTGATTCTGTGAAGTGTAACAAACTGTACATCAGAGAAACAAAATGGCATTTAGCTGATCACTTTGTGGAACATCTACAAAGTATAAGAGTTAACACAAATAACCACACTGCAGAAGACATCACAATTTGTGGGATAGATCACTGCTATGGGACAAAGGCAGCCAGTAAGCAAATATAATGCTAATTTATTTGGAACCTCTTGGAATGAACATTCTATTCTGAGTCATCATGTCATCATCCTCCGGAACTTTTCTTTTGAAAGACAACTTGTTTATAACAACAGCTTGTTTATGGACTGCTTTTTCCATCCACTGAAGAAGGACTTGTAGTCCAAAATGTCTTGATATAATAAATATTTTATTAGTTATTCACATTTTTGTGTACCTACATTACCTTTTTCTATATATGTTACACTCATAGTCAGGATTCGGTCAATGGCCAACAAAAATAAGCATTGTGCGATCTGAGCACTGACAAATTATCAAAGAACAAAATGAAAGGTTACTTCGGTGTTTGAGCAAATTATTTTGCTCAAATTGCGAAATGGAAAATATCAAACAAGCAAAGAGCGAAATGCAAAAGACGAGACAGCTTCTTCGGTCTTTGAGTAAAGTAATATACTCAAATCGCAAAATGTGCTTTGAGCAAATGCACAGTTCCCAAATAGATTTTAAAGATGCTGCTCAATCTGCGATTAGCAATTAACTGCGTGGTGTTAAAAATGGGCATCAAGCGAAATACAAACATTTTAATAAGGTTACCTCAGCCGCCAATTTCAACTGGACAGCAGCGATCTGAGGAGGCTCATGCTGTCACAGATACTCTCCTTTCGTTTGAGTTGTGTTGGATTTACTATTGTGGTAAATATTAATGAGCAAACAAATAAAACACAATCAGTACATTAATTTGCAATTTTATTTGGTCAGTTCTGAGAGGGCATCAACAACTTTCTTGTTGGATGCATGTTGCGCTGTTTTGGGCGATCGAGCTGGCTCAAGACATCCAGTTCACCAACTATATTTAATAACGTGGAGGGCAGACAAGTGTTGTCTTTGGACATAGCTGGGATCAGAAAAAGGACAGTAATTAAGTCAGTTATATTTAAGCAGCTCACTTGCTCTTCGTGTTTAGCTTTAGCGTAGTTTTTTCAGCAAGGGTATTCTCAAACAGCTGCTTTAATACTATAACAAGGATATAACACAGTTCATGGTAAGTGGTTTTATACAGAACTGTGATATACAACATGACAGTTGTGGCAAAGTGGTTAATAGTGTACAGGTGATTAAAGAACAGACAGACAATTGTAATCCAGGTGAAAAGGTTTGTTTTTATTAGTTATTTTGGCTAGTGCCTGACGGCGAAACAAACAGGAAATAATAATGATGGTAAATAATACAGTGGCGTGTATTACTTATATTTATAATCCTCGTCCCGTTCTTGTATCCCCACATTAAACACAAAACACATACACAAGTCTGGTTAGTGCATGAATTAGTGATTGTGGTGCAATACAGTTTTACAGTGGCACAAGTGAAGTGCTGTTCCGGTTTTGTGCTGGACCTGTCGCGACAGCTCCGGAACATGTTTGCGGTCTAGTAAATACAGTTAACAATAGACAGTACAAACAAACACTCATGATTATTTCACCAACAGTACAGGTCCTTCCAGGTCAATGACACGAGCAAAACGAAGGAACAGATAACATTGCTTCGACCCCTATTTATACCGTCACTCATGACCCCTTGGTAAACGATTGCAGCTGCTTTTTATGATCTGCAGCTGCCACATCATTTCCCCTTCCGGGTCAATGAGTTTGTGTACCGAAGCTCTGTCTCTTTTCTTCATGAGCGACTTCCTTTTAACCCTCGGAATGAAGTGTCAGGTCAAGCAGTCCAGGGTATTCTGTTCCTGTTACTTAGCAACCTCACAGGTCAAGAGGGAGATTTACCACCAAGAATCATTGTCTTTCTGTCACACAGTCCAGACACAGCAAAAAACAATAATAAAAAAAGCCATCCGCATTATCATTAAGGTGAACAACACCACTGCTAACCATAAAATCACCCATCAGCCACTACTTTCTGCCATCTTGGAATCCACAGAACAACTGACCTGCTCCTTTGCAATATTTATAGTTAAGGATAAACACGCTCATTAACCCGCTCATTAACCCTTTGCGGTCCATTTATTCAGCGCGTCTCAGGCGCATCAGGTCCAATTTATTTTCACAAGCGCAGTTTATTTTAGACACGCTGTTTAAAAGTAATTTTTTCACAGTAAAACAGGTTTAAAAGGCACTGCATATCAACAGGACACTCAGTACTGCATCTCCAGACCTGCCCCACCCCTTGTTCGCTGTATTTTTCATAAACCTCTTCATAATAGTGCATACCGATAAATCATATCCTCATTTTATCACCAAACTCCTCAATAATGCAAGTCAAAAAAGCTCTGCAAATGTCTGTGATATTCTTTGAGCGCTGGATGCGGAAGCAGCTATCTTGTTTGTTTATGTCCGTGTTATCTATGTGGTGCCGGGGCTATCTGTATTCATGAGACATACCCCTTTTTTCGGCTCCTATCGGTCTCACTGAGTGGTTTTGAATGGTTTTCTCTGCTTTTTTCGGAGAAAAAATGACTAGAGACCTGTTTTTTACGTCTTTTTGATGCTGTCGGATCAGGGTCCGACATTCGACCGGAAAGGGAAAATTGCACTGTCGGACCAGGTCCGACATAGGACCGGAAAGGGTTAACATTTACACATGAAATGCAAGTTTCCATGAAAAACTGGGCGTGGATTTTCCCGTGTATTTCTTCATTTACACTATCGCTCTCTTTGGCCGTTTTTTTGGCCACAAACCTGATTTACACAAGTAATTCTCCCAAACGTGTACGCGCATCGCCATTTCACGTGTAAATTGACCTGCATGGAAACCCCATGATTGATTCATTATTTATGTATTTATTATTTACGCAGGAAGTTAACTCATTGAGACCATGGCCTCATTTGCAAGGGGGCCGTGTTAAGCAATTTAGGAGGATAATGACCCCAAACGTTAAACTTCAAGCGAGTTTGAAATTAACGTCCGTAATATTCTCGTCTTGTTATTTAGAAAATACAGTTTTAGAGGAAAAAAATAACACAATTAAAAATGATTGTTTTATTCATATTATAAGACTACTGTATAGACAGTATTTAACAGTAAGCGGCCCATTTATTCAGCGTGTCTGGTCCAATTTATTTTCACACGCGCTGTTTAAAAGTATTTTTTTTTCACAGTAAAACAGGTTTAACCCTTTCCAGTCCATTTATTAAGTGCGTGTCAGGCGCGTCAGGTCCAATTTATTTTCACACGCGCAGTTAATTTTAGACGTGCTGTTTAAAAGTATTTTTTTCCACAGTCAAATGGGTTTAAAAGTCCCTGAATATCAACAAAGCACTCACTAGGCATCTCCAGCCCCGCCCCACCCTTTCGTTCACTATAGCTTTCACATATGCTAAGAAATAAATAATAATAATAATAGTCATACATACCGATCAATCATCTCCTGATCACTCGTTATATCACCAAACGCCTCAATAATGTGATCCAAGTCATTATTTTATTACTATAACATCTCAAAAAAGCTCTGCAAATGTCTGTGATATTCTCTGAGCGCTGATTCAGTTTCAGCCAGCTTGTTTCCTTATGGCCGCCCCGTTATCTGATGCCAGGAGCAAGTATGACTATTCATGAGATACGCCCTTTTTTTCGGCTTGTCTCGGCTCCTGTCGCTCCCACTCGGCAATTGAATGTTTTTTGCGTTTTTTTGATGATGTCGGAAAGGGTCTGACATTGGACCATATAGGAATAATTGCAGTGTCGGACCTGGTCCGACATAGGACCTAAAGGGTTAAAAGGCACTGCATATGAACAAGACACTCAGTACTGCTTCTCCAGCCCCACCCCACCCTTGTTCCCGTATTTTTCACATTCCGGAGAAAAAACGACTAGAGACCTGTGCTTTACGTCTTTTTGACATCGGCCCGGAAAGGGAAAATTGTAACGTCGGACCTGGTCCGACATAGGACCGCAAAGGGTTGAACTGCAAAAAAAAATGTCAATCCACGTTTGTCTAATCATAGTTTTTTAAGCAAAAGAAAGAAAAAAATAAAGAAAAGTATGCTTATTAAACATTTATAATATTCTTATAAATCGAACTACCACTTTTTAGAAAAAGATTTTGCAGGCCCGATCAGCACCAGACAGTGGCACACCTGCGGAATAAAGACAGAGTCTGCTTTTTGAAAACAAACAAAAAAAAATTTTCTTAAATGTTTTTATTTTTTAACATACAAATCACTGGATTTGTTTTTGCTAAGCTTGCTGCTGTGGCATTTAGAATTGCACTGAAAACCCTGACGCACACCAAAGCACTTCTTAGCATGACAAAAATGAAGCCTTGCATAGCCCCAGAAGCAGCTGCTGTTGCTGTACGAAGAGAAAGTTTGTTTTCTTTGGGTGCTTCGTCCAAATTAGGAATGAACTATCGGACAATTGAAATTCATTCTGGCTGTAACCTCCAGCAGACCGAAGACCGAATAAGCTGTCTCTTCTTTTGTGTGTCCGTGGTATTTTACATTTTGCAATTAGATTATATCACTTTACTCAAAGACCGAATAAGCTGTCTCTTCTTTTGCATTTCTTTCTTTGCTTGTTTGATATTTTCCATTTCGCAATTTGGTCAAAATAATTTGCTCAAAGACTGAAACAACCTTTCGGTTCATTCTCTGATCATTTGTCAATGCTGAAATCGCGAAATGATTATATTTGTCGGTCACTGACCAAATCCTGACTATAGGTGTAACATATACAGTATATATCACAAAATGCAAAAATAATTTAAACATCCCAGCAATTTGAAGGCTTAAATATATCAATATTATACATACAGAGTATAATTCCATCTCCTGAGATATACTTAAAATATATCTATAGGTTAGGGAATGAAAAACCATAATTATAGCATAATTATAGTGTGACATGAATAAACATGTTGAGTAAGCATATTTAACCAGCCTGACCAGGGTGCTATATACTAAAGAACCACTTTTGCAAGACCACATGACCCTATTATAACTTTTATAGTTTAATTTATAATGTGCTAAAAAATAATTGCTCAACCTTAAACAAAATATTTATTATCTAGGTATTTTTAGAGATACCTTTGGCACCGTTTGAAAGTTTTGAGAAACAACTTGTCTCCCCTTAACCCCTCATCACTCTATGAAAAGGAGTTAAAAGCTGTCACAAATTGATTATGCTTTTAATATGTGTTACTAGATCTTGTCTTCACTATGCTTTACACTTTGCAAGGCTTGTACTATGGTAAACTTTTATAGGTAGGCTTACTGTACAGTTCTGGGACTGGAGAAAAAACTTTCGACCAGGAATAAACAGTATCCATCATGAGATGCAAAGTGTACATTTTTCAAACACACCCAGATTGTAAGTAAAAGATTCATGTGCTGATAAGTTTATTTAATTGTTTTTACTATTCTTTATTTTTTATCAAAAATTGAATATTTTTTTGTTGTCATTGTTGATGGAGTTAACACCTGTGATGGGCATAACGTTTGGGGTGTGGCCTCATTTGCCTGTTAGCTTTGAGCGATTTTGATGCCCGCGCAGAGGGAGGCGACTCTGTCTTACTAGGTTTATAAGAGGGTTATTTGAAATTCAGGCACAGCTGAAAGGGAACAAGTAGTGAAGAAGGAGTGAGTGAGAGAGAGAACACACCTTTTCCAAAACAACTTCTTAATATATATATATATTTCTTATACTGTAAAATAACTAATTAATAATACATTGATCGAACTGTGATCTGGAATGTGCCGTCATTAGTTTTAGGGCTGCTCTGAAAAATATAGATTTACACTATATGGAAAAAAATGCATTCCACAGCGGTTTATATTTGAATATGCACATACTAATTTGCTGTGTGTGGGGTCTTACAGAATGTGTGGGGTCTTACAGAATGTGTGCATGTTTCAAATCCCAAATGTGCTCTTAAAAATGACATGATCTGGAATATATTATTTCACACAAGTATGGGCTTTATATCATTTTGTTTGGTATAATATTTCAGTGCAGCATTAAAATGTAAAAGGTGTATTGGATTTTCTTTTGTTTATACCTAAACTTTAGTGAGACTGTGAAAAGTTCATCCTTGAAAGATTATCAGGCATTTTTTTTTACCATGTTACACAAGCCTGATCTATCAGCAGTAACGTTTAAAGATTAGTCATTCATGGGGAAATCTTTGACCTAGGAAACATAAAGGCACATAATGAGTAACCGTTGTAACTTGTGTTGCAGGGTGCATGTTTGCTAGTGAATTGTTTGCTTTTGGGCACGTTTTGTTTATTTATTTATTCATTTATTTATTTATTTATGTCACTTATTTAGTTACAGTTTGCACATATGTTTAATTTCACAAGTAGTTTATTTATACATTTGCTTTTGATTATCTGCGTTGCTGTTTGCACATGATTGAGTCTTTTATTCACACCCCTGCAACCAGAGACTGATTAAGGACCGACACCTGAAAGTAATGAGACAAGAAAAGGGAGAATGAGGAGAGAACGGGGATTAGAAAAAAAAGGAACTGAAAAGGAGAGAGCAAGCAGGACTAGACCGTACAACGTGAGAAGCAGAGGGAAACATGACTGCATGGAGCAACGGGAAGGAAATAACGAGACTTGCAGAAACTGAAAGTGGATCGAAACGAAGAGAAGTCAGCATACCGCCTACTAGGGTGGTCAAACGTTTTTTTAGATTTCAAGAAACAAAACCCCAAATAGGTTATTATCAGTAGTTTTTACTTAATTTAAACACATCTAAAATTTAAATACAAAAAACAGTTTTTAAACATGTAAAAATGCTTTTTTTACACACCAAATCCCACTACATTTCCTGTATGATGGCCGTCTTGTATTTAAGTTTTGCACTCTGACTTCAGCTTTCAGAATAAATAAAAAAAAAATTTATTTGTCAAAATATTAAAACTTTTCAAAGGAAAAATTCACTCCAAGTTAGATTGTGATTTTAAATTGAAAGATCTTTTTTTATGCTACAGCCTGCCCCTAAAAACATAGCTGTCACTCTGCCAAGAATGTCAGGAGGGCGTGGCATCGAGACAGCCAGTGCACTTGCGGTTGCCATTGTCTCAGAGAGCAAAGAATGAGTTAAACTTCGACAAACTGGAATGCTTGTCACTTAATCCAACTCACTGATCTTCCAACCCCCACCTGATAGAATAATAATTCAAAGAGATGTGTCTTCTGGACACATAGCATTAACCAATTATGTAATTTCTAAGAGTTTGGAATTCAGTTTTGTTTTGAAATACCGTCCCAAAAATGTAAACTACTTTTTTTAGGGATGCTCCTAATCCAGGATTCGGTTTCGGATTCGGCCCGAATACCTACATTTTGAGCAGGGTTCGGATTCGGCTGAATACCGAATCAGAAACCTATATCAGCCCAGACACACATCCATTTTTATACATCCCCCCGCAATGTGTGCAGTTGTTTAAATAAAATACATGAATCTGGTATTTGAACGTAATTGTTGTATTTAATAACAAGAACACGTTTGATGAACTCTGTCGCAGCTCTCAACTCTCTAAACACGTCACTCAGATGCTGTATGCAAACATACCCCCGTATGCAACAACACATCACATCACTCTTTTCATGGAGTAGTTATGCAGTAAACCTGTAATATATAGTAACGACAAACTGTTGTAGACTTTTGTGCTTTGTTGCTTTGTCTGTCAAACATGTTCTAGAGATAATACTGAGATTAAAAAAAAAAAATCGGAGCACAGAAGTATATATTTTTTATAACTTTACAACTGTCAGATGTGCAAGATGTTGTTGAACAATATGCTTTAGTAAATTAAATTACGTTATTGTAATGTTCCAATACAAGTTGAACCATTTGGCAACTGCTGTGTTTTATTAAAATATTTTTAAAACTATTTTGTAGCCTATTTGATATGTGTTACACACGGTGCATTTAAATCAACGTGGATTTTATTTCGCAGGGAGATTCAGGTCACTCACAGTAATTGTTTCCTCATCGCTCTCAGATCAGGTGACACAGGTTGAAACGTCATTAAAGAAAATAGAGGGTTAGGCAACGATGCAGCTCTTTTTTCTTGCAAAGGTAAAGTAAACGGTTCTGTATTTTGACGTTCCTGTTGTGGGGGAGGGGGCTAGCGGTAAAAGTTTCAAACTGAAATCTTATTCAGGGATATATTTCCATTTGGTAATAAAAATACTATTAACTAAAAGGCTCAAAACTATAGATTGTGCGCGTCCCTTTTTAGTAGCTGCCAGTCTGTTTTTCATTCAACATTTTCCTTCAATTTTCTGTTTTTGTAGATTCGGTATTCGGTTCAGTACTCGGCCGAAACTTTTGAGATGGATTAGGTATTCCCACAAACTTGGATTTGGTGCATCCCTACTTTTTTAAAATGTTCTGACTGTCAGAATAATGTTTAAAACAGGGTTTCGAAAGATTCAAGGGTATTAAGTTTATTTTAAAGCAGTTTGTATGTGTAGTATAATCAACCGAAACGTGGGTTGCCACAGACATGGAAATTCAATGGATGCTTGTATTAAAAACAAACTGTTATACAGTAAAATCCACTTGGAATTTTTTTTTTTTTTGGTGCCGAATGTAATCTAGGTGATTTGTGCAATCCAGATAATTATATTTTGTGAGATTTATATAATATTTTGAGAAATTATTATTACAATTAATGACAGGTTTCATTGTCTTTTGCGATATGTAGTGACTTTAGAGCTCTGTAAACATAAAACTGCTCAAACATACTTAAATATTTTAAGACATACAAAAAGTATTAAAAATATGTATTTATTTTGCAGTTAATGATTACTGGAATAATCTTACATCAATTTTCAAAACTGCTACATTCACGATTCGTTCACACTGTCCTCATAGAGGATAACGTGATCACGCCCTGTTCCTCCCACTCTACGTGGAGTTGGAGAGGAGCACCCCAGGGTGACTGCAGACTGAGTGTGTCTACAGACGGGCTAATTTATGCTAGTTGGGGGAAGCAACAGGAGAGATTCATTCCCCTACCAAAGTTAAGTGCATTATTAACTTACTGTATTATCTTGTGATCCTGTATATTGCTCATCATTGTTGTGTGTTGCCCTGCCTACTCATATACTTGCTTGTGCATTTTACTGGTTTCTAGTGCCTTCTGTTTTATTATTTTCTTAGGGTGGATTGCGCACATCGAGATCAAGATTCAACCCAATCTAGGATTGACTACTGGATTCATTTCTGCTGCGCACATCAAGACTGGTCACTGATCTGCGAATCCAAGACTGAGTTTAAAACTCACCCGTTAATCCTGGATTCACTGTGTCTGTGACGATGGTTGATTACATTACATCGTCTCGTGAAGTGGTACATTAGAATTAACCATGGCTACAACAAGTAAAACTTTTGCATTTTCTTTATTTGAGAAAAACTTGTTATCAAATTTAATTCTTGATAACAAAAATTACAAAGAAATTATAGAAAATAAAAAGACGGATAACGTAACTTTAGCACGGAAGGAGTCAACCTGAGCAAAGATCAGTGCAGAAATCAGTTCCCACAGTGGAGTAAACTGTCAGGAACTTTAGCAGTTAAAACTATTAGATAAAAATTTAAAAGATAAAGCAAAAAAAAAAACGTTTCCAGGGAGAAACGAGAGCAACACGTGACTGGCAGTAGACTTCCCCCGACAGCAATAGATAGCATCTCAAAGAAATTTGCTCAGTTTTTGCCCCAACAATTTGATAGCCTACCAAATCCATATGATGATGATGCTTGTTTCAACAAGGAAGCTTCCACCAGGGTAGGCTTCAGACAGTTGTAGAAAACCAACAATGTAACATTTATTATATTCCGTATCAATAGCCTAGATTATACATTTACAATTAAATATTGTTATTTACCTTGATAGCAAGTCCATGTGCTGATTAACTAATTTATGTTTGTGTTATTAATTTGAATAACCAATCAAGAACTAAATTAACTAAAAGATTTATTTATTTACAACACATTTTCTTAGGTAGTCGATGATCTGCCAGATAGCCCAGCTCCTGATGCCACTGTCTGTACTGCTACTAGCTCAGCCAATAGCTCGCCTCTTGTAGAACAAGGCCCGCCCACTGTCACTTCGCCGCCTGTAACAAAGTGAAGAAGGGAATCAGCTGACCCTGGCCCCGCCCTCCTGGAGATGGCTCATAAAGAGCACACATTGAAAATGTGGATCTACACATTGAAAGAGGAGAAATTAATGTTGCAGATAGCTGCATTGAAAAGGAATGGGAAGGAATAACTGTACATCAATGTGTACTGAATAATAAATACACTTAACTATTATATCTTACATGGCATCTGTTTTTTTTTCTAAACCTACTGTTGAACGTAATTGTTCTGTTTATAATAAATATAATAAATACTGCCCCAATAAATCGCTACCGCAATAGCTAAAATCCACTGGTATCTACTCGTGGTGAAATAATAATCAGTTAGGCTATTTTACCCGTGTTTACCTGTTGAAAAAACTGTGTTAGCAGCTGCTGTCTCATCGCCTGTCCGTCTTGATGCCTTTCGTGCACAGGAGGCAGGGGGACGGGGTCATCAGGAGGTACGTCTGTTACAAAATCCCGAAGCCCCGTTAGTCTACTGAAATTATGCAAAACTGCACATGCAACGAGTGACCTTTCCAATTTAACACGAAGTCCAAATGCTAAACATGGAAATCTCTTTCTAAGAACTCTGAATGTCTGTTCAAAAACATTTCTTGTCTGTACATGAGCCTTGTTGAAACGTCTTTCAGGACCAGTTGCAGGGTTTAAAATTGGGGTCATTAAATACTGACTACATGGGTAGCCATTGTCACCTAACAATAAACCTCCAATCTCCTTATTTTCATACTTGGCACAAACAAAACTGGTATCAAATATTCGAGAATCGTGTGTGGATCCAGGCCATCGAGCGACTATGTTGGTCATAATTAGCTCTGTATTACAAATCATTTGCACATTGATTGAAAAAAACCCTTTACGAATCAGAAAGATTTCAGCACTATCACCCCCTGGTGAAATTATTGGCACATGAGTGCAGTCTATAGCACCTACTACAGCAGGAAAACCTGCTCTAGCAAAAAACAATTGCTGTATACGATGGCTTGTAATGCTTTTTCTATTGCTCATGTAAATTTGCTATAGCTTCAGTGATCCTGTGAATTATTCTACACACAGTCGACGCATCGACATGAAACAGGTCCCGATTGCTTTCTGAAATGACCTGGTGGCATAAAATCTCAGAGTAAGTATCACTTGAATGAGTGGAGGAAGAGACTTTTTTGTCTCTGTTTCTGACTATTTGTGGTTCCGTTATGCTTTCTTTCCTCATTCTGAATCGCTGTATAAAACTTTCATCGCTAAATTCAATAAAAGGATTGCTACGATCACGAACAACATACTATCTAACCATTCTTGCATCCCAAATTTGCCTAACACGTTCAAAATAACCGGCCATCTTCGCACAAATTCAGACTCAATCTACCTAACACCAGGACTGGAATGTAATCTAGGATTGAATTTGAATCTCGATCTGTGCAACGGAAAAAACGTATCAATCCAGGATTCAATCCAGGATCGAGTCTGATCCAGGCTGAATCTCGATGTGCACAATCCACTCTTAGAGTTTTAATAACAAGAGTGTGCTGTAAAACCATTGGATCCAGCTGCGAGGAACAACCTGAGGCAGACTAGCAGGAGTGAGGACCTCTCTGGATCCCATTGTTTTAATAGATTTAGAAATTAATAGATTTTTATGATATACTATTTTAGCAATTCATTGATGACCTCAAGGTACAAGTGCTGCCCACTGAGGGAAGGTCTGGTGGTGCCCTTAGAGGGGAGGGTAGATTTGATTAATTATCCCAAATTGGGATAAGGGCAGTATGGAGTAATGCTGGGTGGGACCGGCATTATCACCTCGCTGGTCCTCGTTGATGCAGACGGTAAGGTAGTGAGGTCACATAGTAGATATTCTACTATTCTATTATATTGTTGTATTTTTTTTTTACCATATTCTCCTGAACTTAATAAAAATTCATTTGAAAATATTTTCTCCAGTGCTGTTGGTATTTAAGCTGCTCCATACTCCATACAAATGTGTTAATTACATTAGAGTAGCTTAGACTCTTTAAACATAAGATGGCATAGGTCACGACTACATAGCAACATTCTGGGTTGTATATAGAAATAAATAGATATATTGATCGAGTAAAGAATAACCTTGGTTTTTGCTGGTGACACGTATTTCCCTTCGGCACCAGTGTCACACTTAAAAAAGAAAGCTGGAATTCTGCAAGGCTGACTAAACTCAGAAGTGACTGAATTTCATGTTCATCTCTCGGTTTTGACAGTCCCACTTCCCTCCCAATTACTGACATAAAATATTCACCATGATAACTGTCAGGCTGTCTTTCAGCGATATTGAGTATGGGTTTAGTTTGTTCACACTGCCTACATTGTCTACATCTATAGGTTGGTCCTGGTTAGTGCAAGGATGGGGAACCTCCATGGAAAATTACAACAGAAAGTGGAGATGGAGCTCTGTATTTTCCTGTTTATTTAGAGCTCAACCAATTCCGCTGCATGGTGTTTGAGGCCCTGTACTTTATTATTATTTATTTATTTCTTAGCAGACGCCCTTATCCAGGGCGACTTACAATTGTTATAAGATATCACATTATTTTTACATACAATTACCCATTTTATACATTTGGGTTTTTACTGGAGCAATCTAGGTAAAGTATCTTGCTCAAGGGTACAGCAGCAGTGTCTCCTACCTTGGATTGAACCCACGACCCTCCGGTCAAGAGTCCAGAGCCCAAACCACTAAGCCACACTGCTGCCACTACTTCAGACGTTTACCCAAGATCCTGGCTTTTCGGTGGACATAAACTATCCTTTTTGTAACGAGGTGACCAGAACTGAACACAATATTCTAGATGAGGTCTTACTAATGCATTGTAATGTTTTAACGTTACTTCCCTTGATTTAAATTCAACACTTCTCACAATATATCCAAGCATCTTGTTGGCCTTTTTATAGCTTCCCCACATTGTCTAGATGAAAACATTTCTGAGTCAACATAAACTCCTAGGTCTTTTTCATAGATTCCTTCTTCAATTTCAGTATCTCCCATATGATATTTATAATGCACATTTTTATTGCCTGCGTGCAATACTTTACACTTTTCTCTATTAAATTTGCCATGTGTCTGCCCAGTTCTGAATGCTGTCTAGATCATTTTGAATGACCTTTGCTGCTGCAACAGTGTTTGCCACTCCTCCTATTTTTGTGTCCTCTACAAATTTAACAAGTTTGCTTACTATACCAGAATCTAAATCATTAATGTAGATTAGGAATAGCAGAGGACCTAATACGGATCCCTGTGGTACACCACTGGTTACCTCGCTCCATTTTGAGGTTTCTCCTCTAATCAGTACTTTCTGTTTTCTACATGTTAACCACTCCCTAATCCATGTGCATGCATTTCCTTGAATCCCTACTGCGTTCAGTTTGAGAATTAATCTTTTATGTGGGACTTTGTCAAAAGTTTTCTGGAAATCTAAATAAACCATGTCTTATGCTTTGCAATTATCCATTGTCAATGTTGCATCCTCAAAAAAATCAAGCAGGTTAGTTAGACACAATCTCCCTTTCCTAAAACCATGCTGACTGTCTCCCAGGATATTGTTTCCATATATGTAATTTTCCATTTTAGATCTTATTATAGTTTCCATAAGTTTACATATAATAGAAATCAGGCTTATTGGTCTGTAGTTACCTGGTTCAGTTTTGTCTCCCTTTTCGTGGATCGCTATTACGTTTGCAATTTTCCAGTCTGTCTGTACAACCCCTGTATCAAGAGACTGTTGCATGATCTTGGTTAGCGGTTTGTAAATAACTTCTTTCATTTCTTTGTGTACTATTGGGAGGATCTCATTCGGCCCAGGGGATTTGTTTATTTTAAGAGCTCCTAGTCCCTTTAACACTTCTGCCTCTGTTATGCTAAAGTTACTTAAAACTGGATAGGAACAGGTCGACATGTGGGGCATGTGGTTAGATCTGTGGTTGTATGGTAATAACAATAGTGAAGAGTTTCTTCTTTCAACCGTTTTGCTTTGGAAAAATCTGTTTGTTTGTAACCCATGCTTGATGTTAGCCAATTTACTTTGTGCTTTTCTTTATCTAATAAAGTCACTTATTTAAAGGGTCGGCATCCATTAATTAAAGTGTGTGTCAAGCACTTAAATATATTCCTTATTTGGATAATTGTCCTCTGAACCAAATTTTGTGAGAGCTTACAAAATAGGAAATGTTTAAAACAAGTAAACAGTAAACAAAGTTTGCTGGCAAATACTGGAAGGTATTTTTTGATCTTGGATTAGATTTGGTCTCTTTAAAGATCAAAAATAGTTGTGGTAAATAATTGTTGTTATAAATAATTTTGGGGAAAAACCACACACAACTTTTTTTTCATCCTCGATGTATTTGATACATCGGTAAATTCCAATCAACGTCAATAAAACTGGCTTGGATAAATCCCACTACCCTGATAAACAGTTCTCCATCCAAACTGATTAAATAAAGAAATTAAATTATTTGATGACAAAAATGCAAGCAGTAAAGGAATTGTTTAAAACAATCCGATTTTTAATGATACATGACTAATGTATAAAACCTGTTAAATATTTTTTTCCAGCCTCTAAATATTTTGTACATACAGAATATGTACAAAATTAAACAAACAATCTGACTACAACATCTCTCATGAAATGCATATGAGCAGATCACTGTGCCTTTGAAAGCATGCAAGAATGTATCTAACATTTAATTTTAGATTTTATTTGCAAAGCTACAGAAATCTGACAACAGGATCAAAACTTTTTGCCATGAACCATACACATTATTTTCCAGTCACTTAATATTACTTTGGGAAACAAAAGAGTTCTGTGCAATTACAAAGTACAGTTGCAATACAGTATCTGAATGATCTGACAGGAAACTGCAATGTGCATGTTTTTAGCCTTTTTTGTTTAATTATAATAAAGTGTGGTACATACCGTTTACAGTAAAGTAAATTGTATATATGAACACTATTGTAGTTGATGCCATACCAGTACCTTATGTTATTTTTCAAGTTCCACAGCAAAAAGCATATTTGTTGTATCAACATGCCTTCTGGTTTTCAATGCATTTTTGCCAAGGTACTGGTGAGGCCCTAGTAAAGGCAACTCTTCGTATTGAGAAATATCAATGGAGTACCAGTCAAAAGAGGAAAAAACATACCTTTGAAGGCTACTAAGTCTTCAGTATGTGGAGGAATAAACAGTTTATTATTGCATTAGTTAAACTGGTAATCTCTGCTAAACAAATGTGAGAAGAACTGAAAAACAGGTTTATGAGCGCAGTCATAAACAGAAAGATTAATGAGTTTACCAAAAGACAGCTTCAATTTCCATATGTGTAAGAGCTTACAAAATAGGAGATGTTTACAACAAGTAAACAGTAAACAAAGTTTGCTGACAAATATTGGATGGGCTTTTTTGATCTTGGTTGTTTATAGATTCAGTCTCTTTAAAGATCAAAAAAAAAGTTGTGGAACAGATTATATATAATTTGGGGGAAAAACCACACATAACTTTTTTTCTTTCATTGAACCTGCTGATGATATGAAAACTGTGGTCACTGGGAGGATGTGAGTTTACATGACTTGAATGCTATTGACTCAAATAGAAATGCTTTTTGGATCTGGTATTGCCCGTAAGCAGCTGTCCTGAGTAATTCCGATCAGTATGTCTGATCACCATTTTTCGTGGTAAACCATTTGTTATTGGAGATTTTGTAGAATTATGATCTGATCTGTATGGCTAGGAAGTTTGTGTTGAAATTGTTGAAGTTTGCTGATTAATAACAGTCTATAGGCTAGAAAGCACACATGGAGCGTAATGTAATTTAGGTACATTATAAATTAAGGGCAGAATGCAAACTATAGCCCCTTTATCTTTGTTAATATATTACATGTGGGCACCAGTGTGACTATGGATAGAAGTCAACCTACATTTTAATAAAAAAAATACCGGGACATGATCTTATTACAATGTACAATAGAAGTGTTTCTGACTTTGACAACAGCATTTGTTCCTGTATTTAAGACGAAAATATTGCTGCATTAAGCTAATACATTTCATTAAACGTATTATATACCATATAACACAGTCAAAATGTAAACACCTGTCATAACACAGTCTAAGATTTAGGACCACCATGGGCAGAATGGCCCATTGTGTAATTACATTCCATTGTAAAATACAGAACAGAGATACCTTTTGCTTAACAAAATAATTAGTTGTGTGAGGGACAGCCCGTTGCTTAGAAAGTGTGTTCTACAAGTAATTTCCAGAGAAAATGTAATTTAAAAAAAAACGATAGTGTTGTGGTAACATATACTAAAATGGAATTTAGACACTGTAACATAACAAGCAAATAGTTGGTTGTTGAATGTGAATATTATTAAATAACATTAAACACATGTTGCAGTCTTTTGTCTATTATTCGAAATGTGGAAAATCAAACCAAAAACGAAGAAACCAAAATGTCCAGAAATAGGATTTTGCATCACCTTTTTCTATTGATGAGGGTGGTTCATAATAGTTTACACAACAACAACAACAACAAACTTAGACTTATAAAGCGCTATTCGTGTGAGACACCTCAGAGCACCGTACATTTACACTACAAAATTACACTCATGAAATTGAGATACACAAAGTACAAAACTACCCTAATAAAACTGAGATACATAAAGTACAAAACTACACTGATAAAACTGAGATATGGGCATAGGCAGTTGCAAAGGCAAAACTATATAATAAATCTTCAAGTTAGTTTAGAAGGTTAGAACAGAAATGGAGTCCCTAATACCTTATGGAATGAGCATCTCTGCAATATATGCAGGAGCAAGACCATGTAGGGCCTTGTAGGTCAGTAATGACATCTTAAAATCAACCATGTATTGCACTCAAAACTAATAAGGGAGTTTTCAAAATGAGGCAATGTGCTGTACAGACCAAGTTTTGACCTGCTGAGTTCTGAACAAGCTGAAGCTACTCATAACCCCACTAGAGAGGCCAATGAAAAGAGCACTGCAATATAGTGCACGGTCTGTTATAGTGTGGAATTAGTTATAACACGGTAAAGTCGTGGCTCTGATTTCCCCCATAATGCAATTTGACTTGCAAACTTTGCGTGAACGTTCTAGATGTACAGTACGAAGCGTGGCAGACAGCAAAAAACGAAAATCTTTCTCTGTTAAAATAAAATTTGATGCAGTGGACAGAGTAAGAAAAGGTGAAACTCAAGCAACAGTTTCAAAAGATATAAATGTTGCGGAATCTACATTGCGTGGATAACTAAAAGACAAATAAAAACTAAGAGGTTTTCTTGATAACATTGACTCCAAGAGGGCTGTTCTAGGAAACAAAAATGTGCTGTGCTTAAGACAATGAATTAAACTCTGCTTTATTCACTTGGTTTCTGCAGGAATGTGAACAGGGAGGTGGGACATGAAAGCATATAGGGGGGTGCCCACATCAGCGCGGGCAGAGCCAAGTGAAACAAGCTGCTGTGTGAAGGTGCTGCAGTGAGAGTGCAAGACTGTTTGTTGTTTTTGGTGTGGCCAAGGCTAACAAGGGCCGGCAATAATCGTCCCAATAAACCATGGGTTCGAGTACTTGCAAATTGTGTGTGTCTCCTTCCTTCATTTTCCACCGTACGCTACAATAATAATTTGGCTTGTGGGTATTGTAAATCATTTCAGGAACAAAAACGGCAATATTCGTTATAAGGCGAAACACAAATAATGCAGTCTCTTAATTATGGACCTCGACAACCACATTATAACAGGGTAGCACTGTATTTCAATATAACTTTGATACCATTGGTCAATTTCAAAATATTCCCACTATAGTACCATTCAAGCAGTGACACATCCCATTGTAATCCACTTCATTGTCATTGAATATCATTTGGTAAGGAGTCATGTGAAATCAAATAACTGCAATACCAATAATATTTTCCAACAAATAACCATACAAACAGATATGCACAAAATAGGACTGCCATTTGTAAAGATTAGTTATTTTGTCAATGACCGTAATAAATGAAATGGGGATTTGGGTAAGAAAGGCAATCAAAGAGATGGAAGCACACATCATGTAAGTGGTGATGACTACTAACGGCTTCTTGTTGACAGCTGAGGCGAGCCATGTACAGTATTTATAACATTCAGGAAGCACATGTTTGTGTCACATGTTCTATTATCACAAGTAGAGTGGTGCTTATAATATCCAAGGGTCTATTAAATAAAACAACATCATCACACATTCAAGCTGTGGCACAGGGAACTACTTCAAAACAAACTGTCATACTGACATTTGAGAACTTGGCATTTAAAGGAGTACTAACCAAGGTTTGCCATTTTCTTACCTTTTGAGCACCATCAATATTATTTAAAGCCATTATTAGATGAAAAGTTGTTGCAGCTTCCAAGTACCTAATCATTTAATATGTTGTGGTTGAAACTCACTCCAATTGGTCTAGCTGCAATTAGACCTGTAGCAATTTATTTGAAGCATTGTGGAGTATTTAAAATATTGGCATATCATTAGTTATCATTAGTTTTAGTCTATTCAGAAAATGTGCCTTTGCCATTTTATTTGCTTCAAAATAGAGCCCCATGATTTGTGAACAATCTGAAGTGTCACTACGTGGCTTCAGGACCAAACCTACACAGCTAATGAAGGTTATACTGATTTGATTATCGATGATGTAAAGTATTGAGTGCCCTACATGAGGACACTGGCAGCCACAACCCTCTGATTCACTGTTTCAGTAAATACCCCACAACCATTTTACACATACCATAATGGCATAATTCTAATAGTGTCTTGATTTTCTTCTGAATTGGTAAATGTACAGCAACTGATAAAGATTATTTTTAAATAGTAATCAGTCTACTAAAATTCAATTACTATGTGAGAAAAGGGGCCTAATAATATAAAAGGCAATAATGTAAAAAAAAAATCACAAAAAGTAATGACAAAGTAATGTTATAAACACTTTTTACTGTAGCACGTTACAGTACATAAGGAAAAATCCTGAGACATTTAAACAGGAATTGTATTCAGTGTGAGACAGTCTTAATTAGGCATCTTTGAAAGACACCTTTTTGTAGAAAGTGTGAGAGTTGACAAGTCTCTAAGTGGCAGAGCATAAAAGGGTGGAATTCAAAATGACAGCCAAACCTTACAAGAAGGGAAATGCAGAGCAATCAGCCGGAAGCAGCCTGCCACTATCTGCCAGCAAGTTAACCCTGGAAATCACATGATGACAACACTGTAAAAAGCACTGCCATTTTAAGAATGGGCTCTTGCCAGTCTCATAAAATTTAGAAGACTCTGGGAAACTAAGGACAAAACGTTTGATTTCTTATTTGATTTAATAAGAGCTGTTGTGGAAAAGACACATAACATGGCCCATTAACTTAAGAGAAATGGAAAGCAAAGAGGTTTGTCTCCCTTTCACACACAAAGTCAAGGCTTTAATTAGAACAGTTGTAGAACAAATCAGGGGAAAGGGATGGTAGGGAGAAGCAATCAACACCACCATGACTGATTAAAGATGCTTGGGATGGCTTGATGCAGCAGAGGCACTTTTAGAAAGCAAAGTTGGAACAAAACCCCTGTTTTAACCCTTGGACAAAGAACGGGCACAGGTAAAATGATAGCTGATCTGCTTTGTGTTGAAGTGATGAAAAGCACGCAAGTGACAAACATGTAGCGCTAGGTTTTTTATACCAGGAAGTGCTATGTATAGAAGATACAGTATACTGCTGAGTGTGGATACAGAAGATATCTCACTGCTGTGAAAGAATGCAGAGCTCCTGAGTTATGCTGTCTAGGATGAGTTATAAGAGCCCTTGGCAAGCAGGATAAGTCAGCTGATGTGAGCTCTGAGAGATTTGATGTTTGGCTTAGTCTATTTTAAATGTGACACTCCACTCTATCAGACTTAACTTTTTATTTACACAGTTTCCAGTTCACATATACTTGAAACCTCCATTAGGGGGAATGATGCACATTTTAAACAGACATAATAATTTATGTCATCTGCAGGCAAGGATAATACATTTTCATTTCCATCATCTACTTCCTACAGCAGTGATTTAGAAGTCTATTCAAATATTCTGATAGAAACACAAGGCTCAAATCCATAGTTTCAATTTCTAGAGATACAAAACATTATCTACATTTAAAAAAAATACTTCAATTATAAAATGAAATCCTCCAAACCGTTGTTGTGTTATAATAGATGTACATAAACAGGCTGATTTTCAATTGTATTGCTTGTGTTTTGATCATGTGCGCTGGAGCAAAACCAGAGGGGCATAAATTGAAAATAATCCATTTTGAAGTGATGAGCATATTAGCGTAAAAAAAATAAAATAAAATGAGCAGGGCAAATTCTTTGAAAATCGGGCTGAAAATGTACTGAACATAACTATTGTTGTTCATGTCTATTCTGCAATTTAAAAGAAGCCATAATGTAATATTATGTAATAAGATCATTTGTGTGTGGTTCTAAATTTCCACTGATCAAAATAAATGAATAATGTTTTTTTTTTTTTAATTATGTAATGTCTTGTGTAAACAAGAGTGAAACAACATACACTACATTGCATATTATGATACAGTGTTACTGAACAGGCTGTAGTGTAAACAACAGAATGTATTACTTATATTTGCTGCTCACTGGGGTATACCTATTCATGTCTTTTCAATACTTTTATTCACATGTTCTTGGTCATACATCACTTTTGAATAGTTATATTCATTTCACTTTGGGTCTTGCCATGAATATGTTGCCATTAAAGGCCCAGTGCCGCGGTCTCACCTCCAATATAAGTAATCATGTTTGTCATAAAAAAGTGCATGTGTCATTTTCACAAAGAACACTGAAATCTGCTGTGAGTTCTCTCTTAGTTTATTATTGTACGGTTCGTATCTCACTATTTTTGTGTTTGTTTTTTTTCTTGCTGTTTTGTCTAAATCAATCATATTTATGAGTCACTCACATAATTAATTTTTATAGCAATAATGGACAAGACCTAGAAAACGGAGGCCTGCTGTAGCATCTCATTTTGTTTTTCAAAGATCACACTGTTTTCGATTTTAGTATCTTACATCATTTAATAGTCAAATTTAGCTTTGGATGGTTCTGTTTTGCACATATTCATAAACTTTTTGTGTCCTGTGTACATCCTAAATGCCTTTCTGTTTCAAGTTTAATATGTGTACTTACTTCATTAATTACTTTATAGCATTTTACTATGCGTTACCATGATTTATAACATTATTTAACTTTGAAAAGAACCCCTTTCTTGTCTTTGAAATTCAGAAAATATAGACTAGAGCGACTAAATTTGGACCCTCACATGTTTCATTGTTATGATGTAGTGTATCATAGTGAATATATTGTCAATAAGTACCCAACACATGCAGGGTTAAATAAGATTGTCTCATAATACTTTTGACCTCTGTGTTTGGAGGGCAGAGACTTTTAAAATATGCATTCAATATTAACCAACACAGTTCAGTTCCGAGTGTTGCGAACAGATCATATTTCTGGTTCCGCATTGAATAACTTTTTCTTTCCTGAACCTACCATAAAGAAAAGCCCTCTTGAGAAGATGTTATCTGCCAGTGAATCAAATATTCAAAAGCATGTTTCCCCTTGTATGCAGACATAACGGGGATATTGAATATATTGTATATATAGTACGGAGTAGTGGTTAGGGCTCTGGACTCTTGACTGGAGGGTCGTGGGTTCAATCCCAAGTGGGGGACACTGCTGTTGTATCCTTGAGCAAGGTACTTTACCTAGATTGCTCCAGTAAAAACCCAACTGTATAAATGGGTAATTGTATGTAAAAAAAATAAATAATGTGATATCTGTATAATGTGAAATAATGTATACTGTGATATCTCGTAACAATTGTAAGTCACCCTGGATAAGGGTGTCTGCTAATAAATAAATAATAATAATAATAATAATAACATCACAGTTAGTGGGAAACCATAATATTAACATACCAGACTATAGTGTAGTACAGTTATGTGTATGTTGTCTTTGGCAATGTGCCATGTTCCCTGGTTCCCCATACTACACCATGGTTTTCCTATGTGCAATACCACTGTTTTGGATCAGGTTTCCCTGCTACCTTGTGGTTAATGCACACTGTATTCTGAACATCATACTCATGATAGCCAGTGAGAAATTAAATTATTTTATGTAATCCATTTCTGTTGAAGAGGCAAATATTATTTCTGAATTCTATTTCTTAGATTGGACAAACTCACTTCTAGGAAAAACAATACCAGGGTACATTGGAGTAGTCTTTAATTCTTAAAAACAGTGCAGTACTCCTTATCATGTAACAGTGTATTTTGACCTATTATACTAATTAATATACATAATATATAATCATTATGAAAAGATAAATTCTCACAAACATCTGGAGATCCCTATCAGATTCTCAGTAACTGACTATTTTATTCTGACTTTAATATGGGTTTGATTTGTAACATACTTGATGATAAATTTTACATAATCTTTGCATAACTGTATGTAAAATGCTGTATTTTTACCAGTCAGCATGGCTTTCCAACTATGTGGTTTTCTGCAGCAGACCTCGTCAATTTGGTGAGGTTCAGCCTATAGTTGAACACTGCTCTACACAGATCCAGGCATATGTATATACAGTAGAACCTAATTTATCTGCACCCGTTCGTCCGCAACTTCAATTATCCGCAGCTTCCTGACGGGTTTTATCTCTGAAACATTATTGCCAATGTAAACTTAATGCCTTGCGGTGCACACACACACACACACATAAAGACGCATGCATTTGTCTAACCCGTGGAGTCAACGCAAAGACAGCAGCGCTACAGATGTGAGGATTTATGTCTTGGTATGAACAGATGAAGGATTCTGTAAAATTAGTTCTACTGAGGCAGTTGCTTAGTGAAGACCAGCAAACATATTTTGCCTGACTGAAACAAAAGACTATGATGGACTTTGTCAAGGTTCAAAAGAAAGACTTGCAGCAGTGAATTGTTGAAAAAAGCCGTTACAAAAATAATACACTTCTGTTGGTACGTATTTTGTTGAAATGTAAGACAAGTTTAAATTGCACAGCAGGCTTGTTTATTTAGGTTTAAAGTTAAAAAAAAAAAAAACATTAATAGAATTGTATTTTTTGTTTGAAATCCCAGAAAACTAGCAACACAGCTACCATTATTTAATATTAATGCGTGGAATAAATTAGCGATATTGTGATATTGTGATATTTTCTAATGGTTTTTTTGGTAACAGAAAAAGCTAAGGAAACGGTGTTGGAGGTGTATCGCATTTTGAAAACATTTTGCTAGAAGTATCACTGCCAAAGTAAACTAATTTTAAAACATTCTTCTGTCTTTGTAATATATTGTATAGCATACATCTCCAGTAAATGCTAATTTGGTTTATATTGCTAGTTTCTGTATTGTATTCATGCATTCTATTCACACGCAATGACACCTCATTTATCCACAGATTTCACACATCCGTGGACCTATGTCCCCCCAAGCGTGCGGATAAACAGAGTTCCACTGTAATACATATGTAATTTTCTAAAGTTTATGTTTGTGTTCAAACCAAATATTCACACGTTAGTAGTAAAGACATGACACACTGTGTCAAAATGCCTTTATTGGCCCTTTGATTGATTTATGGCCTCTAAGTCCCGTCCGTTTCATTGATTGATAGGTTCAACCCCTTTTTTTTATTTATTTTTTTATTTAGCAGACGCCTTTATCCAAGGCGACTTACAGAGACTAGGGTGTGTGAACTATGCATCAGCTGCAGAGTCACTTACAATTACGTCTCACCCGAAAGACGGAGCACAAGGAGGTTAAGCGACTTGCTCAGGGTCACACGAGTCAGTGGCTGAGGTGTGATTTGAACCGGGGACCTCCTGGTTACAAGCCCTTTTCTTTAACCACTGGACCACATAGCCCCTTCCGAGGATGTTAGTTATGATTGACATGGCCCCCCCTCCCACTGACGTCATTTATGGGTGTCCATTTTTTTTACCTTGTGGCGCCCTCTGGTGGTGTAATATGTGGTTCTATTTTTATGATGCTGTTGCTAATGCTGAAGTTTGGGGTTCGTGTTTGCTGTGACTGTGGGGTAGTGCTTGTGTCTTTACATGGCGCTTGGATGAATTAAAACATTTACAGTGAAAAGTATTATAAAATAAAAAGGGTTAAAAAAACAGGTAAAGATCGGCTTAAAACAGAAATAAGAATTAGGCACATTTGAAAAAAAAAAGAATCATTAAAACAGTTTTACAGTGAAAAGGTCAAGAAAAATATATAAAACATGAGAAAGTCAATTACTGCCAGTAGGATTAGAACCCACGCTGACACTTATGTCAAATTGATTTTAAGTCCATTGCCTTAACTGCCATGACAGTTGCTTAAAACAATAATAAAAAAGTAGACATACCGTTCTCTGTGAATAGTGTCTGTTCTGTGCAGGAGCAAAGTTTGGAATGAGATATGTTACAGTGGTGGGGTGGTTCTGGGGAATGATCTGCAGACCCTTCCTATTTTATATTAAGAAGGTGTACACCCCTGTTTAAAGTTCCTAGGTGTTTAAAAAAGGACAAGTCCGGACTTGTTTTCATTATCTTGGGTGACGTGTTGTTTTCCAGACCTGATAAAAGGAGGAAAGCACTCTTGCCAATTAAAAGAGCTACAAAACCATGTCTTCTGAAAACTTTAGATTTGAAGATGAAGAGGTTGAGGTTGTGATGGATTGTGATGCTGTCGGCATGAAAGACTTCACAAAAGCCTTTGAAAATATGAGCCTTGACTCAGTGTTGGAGATGGAAGATATGACCGACAGATCTTTTGACCGAATCTTAAAGATTGCCAAGGGTCTCCTGTCCTCTTTGCTAGAAGTGATCAAAAACCGTGATCTGAGGAAAAATTGTGAGGGGTGTGTGGTGGACCACCCTAACCAGTGAAGACATAGCTGTCTTTTCGAAGCAGACACTGGCTATTTCAACAATCGGTTTGAAGAAATACTAGAAAAAAATCACGTGCCTGGTTTCTAAAGCTCTTGCTTGTTTCAATATTTACCCCTCTCTGACCAAGATCAAGAAACTGGTGGATGACATTTAAAAATAATTCAACCCGGAGCCTTACATAAGGGAGAAACTACAACAGCTCCAAGAAGAGCTGGACGACAAGACCAAAGACATGGTCAAGGAAATAACTTGGTATTACTAGCATCGAAGTTTTACTCAATCTCAGGCTCCTTTAACATATTACAGGGCAAGTGCCTTTGAATATGGGGAATATTCAAAGGCAGTTGACTCCAGCTAAAATGCGCTACGCCATGGAAAGACTGTTGTTTGAAGTTGAGATGCAGTACCTGTATAAACATGACAGTAATAAGAGGGAGAGGCAAATGGGGCTTTCATTGATGTTTTAAGAACTGCAGATATATTAAAAAAATAGATTGTGTTTGGCTTTAAACCCCTTGGTCCCATACACATTACCATAATACACTGGTTGTTAAAAAAAAAAATCCACTGACAAGAGAGGTCAATGTTTTTAAAAAGCTGAAATAACTGAAGTATAACTTTATAACTGGTATTTTTCCCCTTTATTTGTTTAATTAATAGCAGGTTTTATGTACAAAAAATGGTCTGTTACTCTCTAAGCACTGTGCTAGGTTTAATTTATAAGATTTCCTGCCAGAAAACAGTCTTTAAATCTGGATTTTTTTTTTTTATATCGCTCCTGTTCAAATGTTGTATTTTTAGTTTTGGCAACCATCAAGCTGTGTGGCCTTCACTTTAAAAGACTCTGACATCTGCTGGTTGATAAATGTTTATACCTTTTTCAAAAATATGACTGTAAAACCATTTAATTAAAAGAAATAGCTTTGAATACAGAAAACTAATGGAATTATCCCCCTCTGTCTCTCTCCATCTGTCTGCGTCTTCAATATTCTGGTGGACTGTTTCAATAGCAAACCTCACAGTAAATACTCTTTGAAGCAAACAGCTCAGTATTTCATCCTGCACTGACCTGAGATAGCAAGAACTTAAAAACCTAGATCATAGGACTGACATTAAAATCATGTTTGGTTGTTTATGGAATTTACTGATACCAGTATATTATAGCACTTTATAATGATTATACTATACCTTACTGTATGAAGTACTATTAATGCTTAGCATATGGGAAGAAACAGTGGTATTTGTAAGTAATTATGTTGCTATGTCTTTGTATTGTAAAATACATACACAAGAATATTACCCTGCACCATCCTTCATCTGCTTATGAACTTCTTGGTTGAGATGGATATTTGTTTCTGTGGGGAAGTGTTTAAAATGTTGTTGCCACGGAGTCTAAATTACAGTGCTTGGTTTATAATTAAAACGTTCAAATGCAAATTATATCTTTATAGCACACCATATAAAATGACCAAACCTTTGAAAGGAACATCTGCCATCATAAATGATCCATTCTTATCATTTGTAATGCCATGTTGTGGCAGGGCGGAAACCCTGCTGCTGTAAATAGTGTGTATGTGGGGGAATGTAAGGTTGGCAGGGATGGGGTTAAATCTACCCCTGCCAGCATTCAAAGGTGTGGCCATTACCCAATGAGGTAATTGGGTACTAATTGGGGAGTAAGTGGCCACATGTATGAAAGGGGGCAGAAATCAATCCTTTGTTTGTTGGGTAGTTTGGTGAGTGTTTACAGGTATTATTGTGTAACTTTGCAGTAAAGACTAATGCCCAGCCTAACACTGTTTATTCTTTTGTTTCACCCTATATTTTGGCCCTTGTGCTGTGTTTAGTTGTTTCTGTGTTTTGTGTGTTTGTTTTGTTAAATAAATGTGCACTCAATTGCAGATTCCTTAAATTGCTTAAATTGCAGATTCCTCGTCTCTGAGTCTCTTTCCTGCTGGTAACAGCTTGGGCCATGACGCTACCCTGTCACACATGCCATGTTTGTAAACCACAACATTCTATAGCTATCAGCTAGCTTGGGAGTCAAACTCTTCAACAATGGCAGATTAATACTACAGATTAAAACCACTTGCATCCAAGGAAGGGGATGCCAAAATCATGGAGGACTTCAACTTTCCAGTATAGTGCGACATTGCTTGAAAAGGTTGAAGTGGCAAATGATTGCTTCTTGATATAATTTGTAAATGCCCCTACCAGGGAGAGCACTTGCCTCCACCTACCCTTACAAAAATGTACTATAGTATTACTATAAAAAAACACTATAGTACTGTACTATAGTAAAAATGAGAATACTATACTACTGTACTATAGTATACAAAAGTAGTACTATAGAACTGTACCATAGTACTGTAATATAGTATTACTATTGCACTGTACTATTGATCTGTGTTACAGTACTGTGCTCTATTAATACAGTACTACAGCTATAATTGAATACTACAATAGTCAAACATACAGTATTTGTACAATGTTTATTGGTAGTAAGCAATGTTTAAGCACAGTACAGCATTTTCCTACTGGTTTAGTATGAATAAAACAAAACAAAACATTTTGAATCAAATATTTTTATTTGTGTACAGAATGTTGTTGATTCTGTATATTATTTAGCAGTTTAGTTTATCAGTAGTGTGACACTCCTGCTGGCAAGAAGTCTTTCTTCATTATTCAGTTTTGTTCTGATAGCTGCATTAACTTATTTTTCTTTGCATCCAAAATGTGTGCATGTGTATTCTGAAAAAAAGGACTTACAACAATTATTACTGTGTGCTGCTCAGCTGTTTGTTATAAAAAAAAAACAAAAAACATTTTCTTGACAATGCATTGTTTTTTAATCAAGTTAATTTCTAGTCTCTCTTTGTCAACAGGATTCACATTGTAATAGGGTGACTAAAACAATTTAATATACAGTACTGTGCAAAAGTTTTAGGCAGGTGTGAAAAAATGCTGTAAAGTAAGAATGCTTTCAAAAATAGACATGTTAATAGATTATATTTATCAATTAACTAAATGCAAAGTGAGTGAACAGAAGAAAAATCTAAATCAAATCCATATTTGGTGTGACCACCCTTTGCCTTCAAAACAGCATCAAGCATCAATTCTTCTAGGTACACTTGCACACAGTTTTGAAGGAACTCGGCAGGTAGGTTGGCCCAAACATCTTGGAGAACTAACCACAGTTCTTCTGTGGATTTAGGCAGCCTCAGTTGCTTCTCTCTCTTCATGTAATCCCAAACAGACTCGATGATGTTGAGATCAGGGCTCTGTGGGGCCATACCATCACTTCCAGGACTCCTTGTTCTTCTTTACGCTGAAGATAGTTCTTAATGACTTTCGCTGTATGTTTGGGGTCGTTGTCATGCTGCAGAATAAATTTGGGGCCAATCAGATGCCTCCCTGATGGTATTGCATGATGGGTAAGTATCTGCCTGTACTTCTCAGCATTGAGGAGACCATTAATTCTGACCAAATCCCCAACTCCATTTGCAGAAATGCAGCCCCAAACTTGCAAGGAACCTCCACCATGCTTCACTGTTGCCTGCAGACACTCATTCGTATCGCTCTCCAGCCCTTCGGCGAACAAACTGCCTTCTGCTACAGCCAAATATTTCAAATTTTGACTCATCAGTCCAGAGCACCTGCTGCCATTTTTCTGCACCCCAGTTCCTGTGTTTTCATGCATAGTTGAGTCGCTTGGCCTTGTTTCCACGTCGGAGGTATGGCTTTTTGGCCGCAAGTCTTCCATTAAGGCCACTTCTGACCAGACTTCTCCGGACAGTAGATGGGTGTACCAGGGTCCCACTGTTTTCTGCCAGTTCTGAGCTGATGGCACTGCTGGACATCTTCCGATTTCAAAGGGAAGTAAGCATGATGTGTCTTTCATCTGCTGCGTAAGTTTCCTTGGCCGACCACTGCGTCTACAGTCCTCAACGTTGCCCGTTTCTTTGTGCTTCTTCAAAAGAGCTTGGACAGCACATCTGGAAACCCCTGTCTGCCTTGAAATTTCTGCCTGGGAGAGACCTTGCTGATGCAGTATAACTACCTTGTGTCTTGTTGCTGTGCTCAGTCTTGCCATGGTGTATGACTTTTGACAGTAAACTGTCTTCAGCAACCTCACCTTCTTAGCTGAGTTTGGCTGTTCCTCACCCAGTTTTATTCCTCCTACACAGCTGTTTCTGTTTCAGTTAATGATTGTGTTTCAACCTACATATTGAATTGATGATCATTAGCACCTGTTTGGTATAATTGTTTAATCATACACCTGACTATATGCCTACAAAATCCCTGACTTTGTGCAAGTGTACCTAGAAGAATTGATGCTGCTTTGAAGGCAAAGGGTTGTCACACCAAATATGGATTTGATTTAGATTTTTCTTCTGTTCACTCACTTTGCATTTAGTTAATTGATAAATATAATCTATTAACATGTCTATTTTTGAAAGCATTCTTACTTTACAGCATTTTTTTCACACCTGCCTAAAACTTTTGCACAGTACTGTATGTCATAAATAAAGGGGTGTTTTAACACTGGTGTTATTAGCTCAATTAAAAATAATTGAATATGGTGAAAAGCATTGCCAAATATTAACTACTTAAAATTATGAAATCCCTTGTAAATTGGGCACAACTGAAGTACAGCGGTTATAAACTACTACTGCAAAGTTACATAACATTTTTAAAGTATTGTCTGAAGAAAAAAATAAAATAAATTATTGCTGGATTATTTGCCAGATTTTATACACAGCACACTTCAGCGGGTGCCTCTAACTCTTTAGGGGTGTGATTAACACATGCTTATCCACCCCCACAGTTACCCAAATGCTTTCATGCAGCGTTTTAAAACATTAATTATTATTTGACTGTTTTCATTCATTTTGTTTTTCTGAGTATGTCAATGCACAAATGCTGCTGGAAAAATTGTTATTTAAAATACAATTTTAAGGTGAGGACATCAGACTACTAACTGAAGTGGTGATAATACTGACTTAAGGTTGATTTTTGACAGTTGATGGAATTTTGGTCATGCTCGATGATGTTTTTAAAGTCCAGTTCAAGGTGAGGCAGCAGGTACTCCACCGGAGATTAATACATGCCTTCTTGAATGTCACTAGCCAATCAGAGAAGTTGATTTGTACACAAAGTTGCATAATTATTATTAAAATCTATATATCAGTAGCTTATACTGTATAATGCTACTGATATTAAAACACTAAAATAGAGCCCATTGTTCAGATGAGAATTCTTAGACAGTAAAAACGATACGTTAAACTTTATATACATAAAATGTATGAGTGATTTGAATGTATGATCTACATACATTGATAAAAAAATATTTTATGTCATATGTACTTGTAATTGCGTCCACCACATCTGGATTTAGACAGTGTTTTCCCCCTTCCCTCCTTTGAATTGTTGCCACTTGTTCCAGTCAGTGAGTAATTGGCACCAGAACTGACAGCAAATCTGACACGGGTTTTAAAACTGAAGAGTGGCTGCACAAATTCAATTTCTGACGTGGCACTTTGACTTCTCCAGCCAAACATACCGGGTCAATTGCAACAAACATTCAGAGTTAGTACGCGTCAAGCATACTAAGTTGCGGACTGGAGGTTACGATACTTTCCTGGGGATCATCCCCAGCTGCGGATTAAGTTGGTTCCAGTTGCAACGAACAGTTGGATCAGCTGATCCTCAGGTTCAGTACGCAGCAGAGGAACAAGACTATTTCCAAACCCCAAGTGCGTGTGCGCACAAACAGATTGATTCCAGTTTGTGATAGTTCAAAGGATTTATGTGATTAAGCAAATGTTTTTCAGCAAAAAATAAAAATAAAACAACAATTAAAAAGTTGTACATATGTAAAACATAAAATAAATATTACAAAAAAGTAACTGCATAAGCCTACAAATTCATTGTCATTCCATTAAAACTCATTCATATTTTGGGATGATCTTGTAAAACAAACAAAAAAAATAAAATAAATGTTCAATTAGCCTAGAAGTAGTATATACAAAATGTATTTATTCACATAATTTCATTAACAAAGACTGTTAATCAGAGCAAGTATCAAAGCTGTCAATTTAATTACATATGCAAATCGAGTCATCCAAGTATATAAAGGTGTTATATTTATTGCCCCTTTTGCCCCAGATATATAGCCTTATTACATTGATGATAGCCAATTTGCTTGCATCAATAGAAGGAGCTACTGATAGTGATAGCATTGGGGTTGATACACAAGAATCTGGAACATCAGGTAATATTAACTGCAGTTTCATCAGCATGTTGGCTATTATTAAATGCAAATAGTAGTTGTACACTAACGGTCCATTCATCACAGGTGCAGAGAGACGCGCAGCATGAAGAGGAAATACCCACCGACAATTCCAATGTAATGTAATTCCAAATATTTTTCATAATCATCTCATATCTACATGTATTATAATTGTATTTATTATTATTATTATTTATTTCTTAGCAGACGCCCTTATCCAGGGCAACTTACAATTGTTACAAGATATCACTTTATTTTTACATACAATTACATTATTTTTTACACATTATTTTTACATACAATTACCCATTTATACAGTTGGGTTTTTACTGGAGCAATCTAGGTAAAGTACCTTGCTCAAGGGTACAGCAGCGGTGTCCCCACCTGGGATTGAACCCACGACCCTCCGGTCAAGAGTCCATAGCCCTAACCACTACTCCATATTTTATTTTCTCTAAAATAGAACAAAATAAAAACTGTTTATAAGGTGCAGTAATCAGTAAATAATACATATTGCAATATTTGTATAATATTTGGGTTGAGCGCTCAATAGATTTTCTACACTTTACTGGTGGCAATTCAGGAACGGGGAGGAGGTGAGGCTGTGGAGTGCAGTTCCCTTGTGTCTGGACAGACTAAAGGAACGCAATGTTTTTAGTCTTAGTAAAGACGGCTAAGGGGAGATTTTAATTGAGGTGTTCAAAACACTGAAGGGAATAAATAATGTTAACCCTAGCTATTATTTCAAACTAAGTTCTGTGAGTTTCTGTGGAAACTTGCTAAAAGCCAATTTCAAACTGAGTAGAAGGTACTTTTTCACACAAGTGATCAACACATGGAATAGAATAGATTGCCGCAACACGTTGTGGAGGCGGACACACTGGGATCCTTCAAGACTAAACTCGACACTGTGATAGATTCCCTTAGTGTATAGAAAAATTACGCGCTCTGATGGGCTGAATGGCCTGTTCTATCTTGTAAATATTTGGAACACATCTAAGTTATTAATCAATTAACCAAGATATGTGTTTAATTAAGTTTTTGTTCCAAATTATGTTTAAATCATCCTCATGAACAAATTACCTGTTAACTGGTCAAAATTAAATTGTTTCAATTCTTTATAAATTCACTGGTGACTTATAAAACTTGCTGGATTCTGGCTCTCTGGTATCAGAGTTGGCCACCCCTGACATATAGGCTAACATATCAAAAACCTCCACAGTTAAGTTAAACCACGCCTTACATTTAGAATCAGTTTTCATATCATTAGATACTGAATTCCAAAAAATGGTGTTTAGCTCATGATAGAACAATTGCTGGTAGAAAAAAAACAGTCAAACTTACAACTGGAGTTACTGCATTAATCCACTCTCCATTACTTAAAAGATCTGTGTCCTGTGAAAGACAACAAAAACAAACAAACTTCATATACTTTAAATTATTAATGACATATAGAAATTACCAGAACTTCTACAAGTTAATAAAGGTGATATTAAGTATGTCTTTATGATGTCCTGAATGTCCATTATGATAACGAGACATCACTATGCAGATCTGTTTGAAGAGAATCTTTTAATTTGGAAAAAAGCTATACATAACTACATTTCAGACAGAAATGTTTTCAATGTAGTACCAGATATGCATTTCCGAGGTGAAATGTTTTGTTAAGGACCATAAATTATCATACAACTCAATACAATATTTTTGTCAATAGAAATTCAAGCTTTAAAAGTATTTATAAAAAATATTGACCTCTATTGTAAACCTAGTACAGTTAGTAAAAGAAAAAATTTAAACACACACACAAAAAAAAAAAATTGACAATAAAAAGTAATGGATCATTAGACGCAATTTTCTAGCCTCAAATGATTGTTGTTTATTAATTACCTGCAAGAGAGATGAATCAGATGAAGGTGTTGGTTCTGGTTCAGATGCAACAGAAAAGTAGTTTTGTACAGGCAGTTGAAGTTCATGTTGCTCTGCAGTACCTTCTGTGGAATCACTCTCATGCTGTATGCTCAGAACTTGGGGCACACAAATGAACGTTTCTGAAGGCTGAATAGATTCTGGAACAAGGACCACAGGTGGAATTTACAGGTGCAGCAGGTTGTGGAAGTGGAGTTTGATTAGTTGAAGCAGGCAGAAAACCAAAATGTTCTGAAGTGGTAGGATTAGCTTCTTGCTGGGCTCTCGCCAATGCAGGAGAGGATGTATTCTGCAAAAATAATAGACATCAAAAACTTCTTTCTACTACACAGCAAACCACATGTTCATGCAGATCAGGTTGTCTTAACTAAAAAGGTATTTAATTGAAAAACAGTTATGTTAGCTAAGGTTAATAAGGTTTGTGCTAATTAGGCATATGCATTTTAAAAAATATTTACCAGAATAATCACCCATATAGATTATGAAATGCATTTTTTAAAAAAAAATTGAAGTGAATCTTTAAATGGAAATATTTGCATTATTAAAGTTACCTCTCTCACAGATGCGCATTACCTGCAAGGGGAGTGGGATGTCTCTGTTTGGCATAATATAAAGTTGAATATCAAGTCTTCTGTTTCAAATCCATAACAGAAGATGCCTGTGCCTCATGATATTCTGCGACTTTTGTCTGACCGACCAAATTTAAAACCAATCAGATTCAAGGGTGCTCCTGCAAATTAATTCCTCAAGTTCCTCCATGGTCTAGCCAAGTTTGAGAACAGACACCATTTTAAATATTTCATGTGGACCAGGCAGCTCTTGTCCAGGAGTTCTGTTTCCTCTTCTCTCCGAACTTTCTCTAGGAAGGCCGGGACAATGGTATCGGAGGGAATGCGTATAAAAGTGTTCTGGGCCACTTGTCCACACGGCGTCAACGCCTAGTGGACCTCCTCAGTGGTGGAGGAAGAACCATAGGGGGCAATGAGTCATCTCCGCTGTGGCAAAGAGATCGACTAGGGCCCTCCCAAACCGTTCCCAAATGCGCTCTACCACCTGTGGGTGGAGTCGCCATTCTGACGGGTGAAGACCCTCCCTGGAGAGAAGGTCCGCATCCCAATTCACCACTCCCGGGAGATGAACAGCCCGGAGGGACAGCAAATGCCTCTTTGCCCAGGTCAACAGCTGAAACGCTATGCAGTCCAACCCCGGGGAAGTCCTCCCTGGCGGTTGACATATGCTACAACAGACATGTTTTCCATGAGGACAAGGACATGTCTTCCCTGGAGCACTGGGAGGAAGTCTTGAATGTGTCTGTCATTACCACCTGACGGTTGTGGATTACTCCCATCCTTACGCCTTCTCGCAGGTGAGGGGCTTGCCTCCACCAGTGTAGGGCATCCCAGCATACGTGAGACACGATCAGCCGACGGTGTGGGATGTAGCCGGAACGCATTGAGCCACGTTTGGGCCGGGCGCATGTGGAGCAACCCTTGTGGGATGGCTGATGAAGCTGCGACCATCAGACCCAACAGTTTATGACACAACACCAGCTGTACTGTGGATCCCTGTTGAAACAGGGCTAGACAGTTCTGAATGGCGGCCACTCTGTCATACTTTGCACCTGTGTTAATTGGCTTTTGGCATCTTTCATGGTGAGACCTAGTCTCGCCAGATGCTCCGTCACGATCGCCGTGTGGATCACTGCTCTCTCCTGCGACTGGAAGCAAATCAACCAGCCATCCAGGTAGTTCAACCCCCCGATCCGTTGCAGCTGCAAGGGGGCTAGAATGGCATCCACACACTTTGAGAACGTGTGGGGCGCTAAGGAGAGGCCGAATGGCAGCACAGAAAACTCGAAGACGCTTCCCTGAAAGGCAATGCGGAGGTACAGTATTTCCTGTGTGCAGGACGAATAGGGGTGTGAAAATATGCATCCTTTAAGTCCATAGTGGTAAATCAGTCGCCTGGCCGTACAGACTGGAGGATGTGGCAATGTGTGACCACCTGGAACCTCCTCTCCCTCAAGAACCTGTTGAGGTGTCTCAGGTCTAGGCACCAGAAAGTATCTTGAGTGGAAGCCCTCTTCTTGAGAGGTGCGTTCTAGGAGACTGATGGCTTGTTTTCGAAACAGTGTTTCTACTTCTTGCCTGAGAGCCAAGACCTGGAGAGGGTCGCTCGCGGATGTAACCGTGATCCCTCGAAAGGGAGGAGGTCCTGCGCGTAACCAGTTTGTACAGTGGCGAGCACCCAGGAGTCTGAGGTGCAATTACACCAGTATTACAGTTGGTGTTGGGAGAAGGGATGGGTCTGAGGTCGCAAGCCTTCAGGGGCCTTCCTGGGGCTGCTGAGGCTGTGGTGGAGCCTGTCTAGGAGACTGTTTGGGGTGGTTCCTTGGGAACTGCCTCCCAGGGCGCTGATGTGCTGGGGCCCCATGTCCGTGCTGATGTGCTGGGGCCCCATGTTCGGCATTTCCCCATCCTTGCGGACGGCCCCGAGTATTAGCTGCCACAGAAGCCTGCAGGCGATGCCTCAGTGGGGATTGAGACTGTCCGGGTAACCGTGGTTACGGGCGGATGCCAGCGCCTCATGCTGTCCCGTACTGTAGCGTGGGAAGGAAGCATGGCAACCACCTGTCGAAATGCCTCCCGTTCTCTGTGGGAGCGTTGCAGGATCTCCTCCACCGCTGGCCCGAATGTATGGCCAGGGGAGATAGGCGCGTCCAACAGGGCCGATTTGTCCGCATCCGGATACCCGGGCCTGAGACAGCCAAAGCTGTCTATGCGCCAGTACAACCCCTGCCAGGCTTCTACCTAAGGCTTGCCCCTGGAAGCTTGAAATCTGGAGCAGTGTACCTGACACTAGACGCAGCTCTGAAGCTATCATCTTAGGGAGGGGCGCCGACTGCAGGATCCTATCCAGGTAGGCCGTTATTAGACCTATCATGTTGGCCAAGCACGTTACCTGTGCCTCAGCTGCGTAAGCCTTCTTAAGGTGGGCCTGTGATCCTGCATTGGCCATTAAGGCATACAGAGTCCTTAGCCAGACCTTCTACTCGAGGGGCTCGCACCATGGCCGCTATGGTGGAATCCACTGGTGGAAACTGCGCTAGTCCCATCACCTCTGCGCTTGCCAAGGAGGCCAGCGGGGCTGCGTACTTGGAAATGCATGGTGCCGAGGCCGGTCAGTGCCAGGAAGATTGAACCTCCTCCAGAAAATCCGTGAATAGCGGAAAAGGCAAGGGAGTTGAATCTTGCGCCGGTTTGAACACAGACCGGTGCTGTTCAGGCTCTGCCTTCCAGTGAACCTGGAGGAAATTGAAGGCTCACTCCATGAGCACTCGAACCGAGCTTGACGGAGGAGTAACGTGAGTCTCTGAGGCTATCTCAGAGCTGGGCCCTGTCTCTTGAGTCACTTCCTAGACCTCTGTCTCCAGCTGCTCCAAAGAGTCCTGGTCCCCTTCGCTCATTGCCTTGTCTCGATCCGAGACGTTGTAGACCGCCGGTAAGGACAGGGGTGGTACCGGGGCACGTGCCGGAAGCGGAGCTGATGCAGACGCAGGGGGCACAGCCTGCTACCTGACCAGGTACTCAAGGACCTGTGCCAACTGGCTCTTCAGGTCTGAGATGTCCTTCTCCTGCCTACTGTGCCTGGCTTGCTTACTGCTCCTTGAGGGAGTCCGTGAGCGGCTACAGGCTTGGTGGGTAGAAACCTGTGCACAGGAAGGCAGGTGAAGAAGGGGTCCCAATGCTGCAGAGGGCTCAGCTGAGCTGGCTAATGAAGCCGCTCTTCTGCGCAGGGTCAGAGGCTGTGATGCTACACAAATCAAGGGGTGCTGCATCCCCAAGCACTTAACACACAAGAGGTGCTTGTCCTGTGGGGGAAGCATCCCTCCACATGACTTGCAAGGGTGGATCTTGGACATGGTGTTGCCCAGAGCATCTGCAGTAAGGATGTCTGAGCCCTGATGCATTGAGGTCTGGGAGGGGGCCGAGGGGCCAAGCACCGAGTCACTGAAGCACAGAGGCACCAAAAGTATCGATGCATGGGACATCAATGGGCCAAAAACGCTGAAGCACTGAGGCATCGAGGATCTGGAGCACCGATGCATCAAGGCTCTGAAGCACCGAGAGTGGAGGAAGCAACTCTCTTTAATCTCTCTCTTATATTATTTTTTTTTAGCTGCAAAAAGCAGGGGAAAAACACAAACAGCAGATGCTGAAGGTTAGAAAGCAGCCTACAATCGGCGAGCGATGTAGGCTGTTGAAATAAGAAGAAATGCGTTTGTTTTTTCAAATGGAGCACAGTTGCGCAGCATTTGCTCAGTCCTCAGACGCCAAGTTACCGATTCCAGGAAGTGGCAAGCCGACTTCCAGCAATTTCTTGCCATGGAATTACAAAAAACTCGAAGTGAGAGCTCTTTTTCAAGATACAATCACGTGACTGGAGAGGTTACTTATACTTACCTTACCTACCTGATTGTGAGAAGCAAAAGAGAACGTGGACAGTGGACGTCACTCCACGGAGGGGCCTATTGGCAGCTTTGACATAAAATGCTCAGTAAATACCTGACCTTTGGCAGGCATATCCGAAAAGTATTGTTGTTGGTCGTCTTCAAATTGAAAGGGAACCTATTTTTCTCCAGAAATGTTGGTGACCTGTTGCACTGGTAGTTGTATATTACCTCATTATATGTACAGCACTAAGATATTTGTGCCAAAATGTTTAAGTTTTTTTTTCTACAGATTAACCGGTAAATGTGTAGATTTACCAGCTCATCGGTCAATCTATAAAATAACTGGTATATGTGTAGATTTACCAGCTCAGCAGTCAATGTATTATTGCAAAAGCACATGGAGTACACATTTTAACAACATTTACAATATATTTGGATATGTTATGTACCCTGATATATAGTAAATCCCCTATTTAAAAAAATGGCAAAAGATTTGAATCATCCATCGATGGCTGTGGCAAAGTGCCCCCCTGTGTGTATTTTGTGTTACGTGTTGTGTGTAAATGTTGGTGTATAGTCATTGGTACACGGGATATAAGCGGGTCTGTGTTTCACGTGTATTTAAAAATGTAGATTTGTATTTAGGCACGAGGAGGGCACAAATCACTTCACGTGCTGGTTAAAGTAATAATATGTGAGCACGGGGAATTGCACTTTAATTAATTCACGTGCAGTTGTACCGAGATTCCAATTGAATGATTGACTAGCAATCGAGTCTCGGTACAACTGCATAAAAGCTGCATGTTTTCACTCACTCGGGGTGGTGTGTTCGTTGAGTGGAGAACGGGAGAGAGAGAAGGAGAGTAATACTTATAACAATTGCTATCGCGTGCTGTAGGACCAGCACGATACTTGTTTATTTATTTACTCACCGTGTTTGTGTGTCTGTCCGTCCACCGTTTGTTTAATTGATAGTCCGTTTTTGTTCATCTATTTATTTTGGCGCAAGTGCCGTGTCCTGTTTTTGTGTTCTATTGTTTTGTTTATTAAATGCTGAGCGCGATCACGCGCTCAGCTTCACCAAAACCCCAAGTCTCTGTCTGCTGTGTGTTTCTATCTCTGGTCTGAGTTCCTCCCTGCAGCCAACCTGTCACAATGGCACAAAAATTGTTATAGTCACCTGGCATAAATAGAATATACAAATAAAAAATAAACTTAAAAATAAGTACAAAACTACTGTGCTAACATGCTGGTTTGTGTATGCACTCACTGCATTTAGGAGCATGTATAGCTCTTAACCAAACATCTCAACTGTCAATTCAGGCTGCTGTATACCATGAACAGTGGCTTTTTGTTTAAGGGGGCTCCAAGCGACCTGCGACTAGTTCAAAGTAAGTATAGAAGTATTTCTGCAATAATGAGGTCTATCAGGACTGTTATAGCATTGCAATAATGTTCAGCATTTACCTTTGAAACATACAGACACTGACCTCTGTTAATTATTCATGCCTTTGGTCCTCTTAGACCCCCGCATCGCAGGTGGAAGGTTAATAAGTAATCCATCACACATATGCAATTATACCCCAATTGTTGTCCAATTACTACCAATGTAGTATAACCCGATTGGGATATTTGATTATCATTTTATCCAGATGTGATACCAGTCATTGGAATTCAAGGTGCATGTTGTCTTTTTTCTCTCTGTTTTTTGTGTCCTATGAACTTGTTGTTCATAATAACCGATAAAAAACAATAAAACACCCTCGATACAAAAAAAAAAAAATCAGTGTGTGGACAATAAACACCGGACAAACTGTGGAAATGGTTTTACTCAATTCACATTGATCACCCATTTCCCATTACAAAAAAATACCAAACCCCCAAAATAAAAACAAAACAAAAAAATACTTAAAATCCATCCCAACTACTGAGTGGCAGCACATTCCTACGTTTCTATTGGGGACTCCACTTGCGAGATTTAAAACAAGATTACAATTAGGAATGGATGCTTGTTCGCAGGATTTAAAGCTGTATTACAGTTAAGATACAGAGGATTTAAAACAGAATTGCAAATTCTGGCAAAAAGTAAAAAAAATGCCTACACACAAAAACCCCAGAAGAATGTGCACGTGACCATTCGTTGTGGAAGACAGCAAAGACGGTACAACTTAAGTGTGCAAGTACTGTCGAGTTACTACGATACATATTTTGACAGAAAAAAATGCCCAAGCATTGTGGAAAATAATTAAACAATAATTTCATACAGAATGTAAAAAGCTGAAGCCTTGAAAAAAAAAACAATTTACATAAAAATCGAAAATAGCTAAAAAAATAAGCACCGAAAAATGAAATTAATAAAAACCAAATGTGTGATGAGTGAGTGTTCCCCAGTCGAGTGACCTCCAGTTTGTAATCCTCCAGTGTGAATGTGCATTCTGTACGTATTGTGGATTTTGAGGACAATGTATACATTTCTCTGCACCAACAAAAAATGTCATCGATATGTCATGATTTTGTGTATTTGAGCCCCTTTCAGACCTTAAGGCTAGCCAATTGATCCCACCTCACTTATTTGGTTTTTTAGTGTAGACTGTTGATGCAGTATTCCATTATCTAAGATGCAGTCTGACACACTGGCCTTTGATCACACTGCATTTGATAAAATTCACACTCAGGGGTCTACTGATAATACCTTTCATTCCAAAGTGTACCAGCTCTTTTTTCTTTCATAAATTGAACTCATCTCTGTCTCTTAAGTGTGTGTTTTTTTAACATACAGTTGAATAGTGTTTTTCATTCTAAGAAAGCGCTTTCCTTAAAAAGCTGAAGCTACCTTCTTTTGTATAATACGTGATGGGAACAGTGCAAGCTGCAATGCTGCATGTGCTGCTTCTTCAACAGTTTGTTCAGCCAAACAAAGACATTGAGATATGGTAACCTGACCTTTTGTTCCAAACAGTTAATTCTTCCATTGATGATGCAAATGGATTTTTAATAGGAAAAAGTCTGTGTAAGGAAAAACAAAGTCCATCCCACTGGCAAGAGGAAGGACATACAAAGCCCAGAACCAAACAATAAACAATAGAAGCATAGAAGATCAGATGCTTTGTTAGCATTCTGAATTGAAAGTACACTTCCCAAGAAAGGCAATGTTGTTCTTTCCTGTCATCTGCTAGACAGACCTTATAGATTTTCACAACATCAACTGTAAGTGACAGTGGTACTCCACTTACAAACCAAAAAATAATAAAAAAAAATGAGTGACAAGCAGGAAGCCATTTAACGACCCCAAAAATCAGCCTACGTGCACTCAAGCACATTCACTGAAAGAAGTCTTCACAGTCTGTTCCCTGTTCATTGTCTCTAATGGGCCTCTTCTGTTACATGAAACTAAACGGTACGCTGGGCAAACCAAGAAATTGCACACAATAGCTGACTGCCTGGATATCACCAACAGATTTAATGAATCTGTCAGTAAAGTTTTTACAGAGTACATCAGTGGACTGGCCCCTTGTAATAAGCAGTACAAAAGGTTGCAACACAATGAAAGACAGGCCAAGGAGAGGACACAGCAGTCAGGTTAACGGATTAAGTTTCATTACATCAGCATCTGAGACAAGTTAATGAGGTTAGAGCAAAAAGGGGGGAATTACAGCTTCTGCTGACTCAGTCGGGGCCATACGTGGAAATGTTGTGGGATGTTTCAACAAATGCGTCACTGAAAACTAGCTAAATCTTCAGGAAACTCATGACTCAAGAATGTTAACCAACTTTGTGAAGTCCTTCCCTACAGTATGTGCACAGTTCAAATGAGGTTGATGTTCATTATACTTGATGTACTATATTCAACAGGGGTATATCAGTACACAAAAGCTTCAACACTTTTCTGGATGGCACTGCCTGCCTCAAAATCTCACTAAAATATGGTGTTTTCGTAGTTGTTCTGATTACTGGGCAAGCAACACACACTTTGTTTTCTATGTTCTGTTAAATCTTAAAAAAAGGCTTGTCTTCACATATTTTTCTTCCTAGATTACCATTAAGTCTACCTTGTTGCATCAAGAGATAATCAGTGATCCCTTATTTGCGGTATCTGTGTTCGTAAACTGCCAAACAACCTTTATACAGTACTTTTGTCTTTAGAAACCTGAAGTCAAATGAATGCTCTGGTGTATAAATTACAGCTTTTTTAAAATTGAATTTAAAAAAATTTAAAAATGTTTACTGCTATTTATATGATGAGTTATAGAGTACTAACAACATCAGACTAGTGAATATCAGCCTAATTGAGGCCTAGGCTAGTTGATTACCTTAATATACAATAAAATACTTTCTGTTTGAGGCATTGGAAAATTACAGTCATGGTCCCTGAAACCTTATCATCTTGTAACTTCCATATCTAATCAGGTATTACTTTTGCTTTTATGGATGAACAAACAGACTCACTCCGGATCCTTAAAAGAAATGCAACAGTAAAAAAGACTATGACTCCGTTCACACTACTGGGCTGGTCTAGGGCTGCTGCATATTTAGGTCTGTGACTGAAAAGCAGGTCTAAAATGTGGCGAATTACTTGTTGGGAAGGATATATGTCATTAAGTAATATCTCAAATATAAAACCGAAAGGTGGTTGAATGCTTGATACTAATCTGATTTGGCTTGCTAAATGACAAATTATTAGTATGATAATTTTTTATTACTATTTGAAACGATAGCCTGTACACAGAATGTAAGAGCTACTGGGATATACAGTAATCCTTGATTTGTAGAAGATGTTTCTTATATATATATATATTTATTTTTTTCAATGCAGTACAGTAGCAATTTTATGGTATAAATAAAAAAAATAAATGATATATATTATTGACTATTTTGACAATGTTATGGTGTATCAACAATCTTAACATTTGTAGATGAGAACAGTATTTTATGTGTGTGTAAAAGCAAGCACCTAAAATAACTGATCAGAGTTTTAGTGTAAAGACACACACTTCTGTAGCTATGTATATCGTTGCATGCAAAATAAACAATGGCGGCTGAACATACCAAGTCGCCAGCATTATTGATCACAATCCTGTAGTTTTTATATTTATCGCTTAGTTACTAAGTAACAGGAAGAAAAGGTCATTGTGAATTAAGGTTAATTATGAATGCACTTTTTATATTTGGGGGTGGCTCTGTTTACCTTTTGTGGGACTATGGGAGTGTCTACTGAACTACGTAACCAAATTGGTCATGTGATACGAAAAGACAGCCCTAGTCTGCTTTGCGTTCATATATATGAAAAGGCCAGCCCTGGCCCTGGCACTGTGCCTCATTTCCACGGTTTTTCTGGCCTGCTTTGCTTTAACGTACCCAATGTGGCCAGGCTGCTGACAAAGGAACTACGTCATCACATGATAATATTAATGAACGTTATTTATATAGTGCCTTTCATGCTAAAAGCAGCTCAAAGTGCTTTTCAAAGAAAATACACATGTGTGCTAAAGGAGATAATTAAAAAAATAAATAAGAACTAGTACAAAAGTGATAAAAAACAATGTAATACAAGCTAAAAGAAAACATTCCTTTTAACCATTAGAGGCAGCAGAAACAAAACACATTAATGGGCACTGTGTGGAATATTCGAGTCTATGAAAAAATATCAAAAGTCCTTGCAGATAACAGATTCACACGAACAGCACAACAGTGCTGGGACAAAAAAAAAAGTGGGCTAACTACAGAAAAATGAAGACAGCAACAATCAGAGCGGGAACAGCCAAAATGTTTATTTTTGTTTGTTTTATGAAGAAATGTGTTTTAGGGTGCCGGCCCGTGAATGAGCTGCAGGGTCTTTTGAATAGTACCTGTGTGGAGAACACCACGACGGAACAGCACTCTACAGGTATATAAGCTTTACTGTTCTCTCTGAAAACAGGAAACTGTGTCTGCTAACAGTAATCATGCTTCGGTAAACATTCAGAGCACTACAGTGATTCTCGAGCAAAATGTGTCTTGGGGATTGTTGAGATCACAATACTTTTTTGCCCAGGCCAAACGCAACAACGACAAAGCCTAGTTTGTTTTGGCTGCTGTCTGACGCCTTTTGGAATGTTTTAATTGCATTGAGCCGATGTTAAGAATGTTTGTTTCTGGCATAGATAAAAGACGATTGTTACCTGCTTGGAAATCCTGCATGCTTAAAGATGTGGTCCTTGCTACTGGTGCTAGATTTATGTATTGTTTTTAATATGGGAGCTATCAGATTCACTTTCTATCCATCTTCTTTTTGGTTCGGAAAATTGGGTCTTGAGAATGCTGTCTACAATCGTATATAGCATGAAAATAAGAATAGCGACGAAACTTGCAGCATCCATGGCTTGGGCAGTTTTCTTTTTCCCTGAACTGGGTTTCTTTAAAATGCAGCACAATATATTCCCACAATATATTTCTGTATTGTACTATAGTCACACACCTTACAACCCAGTCCTTTTGTGTCCATATAAGAGGTACATTTTTCACAAAAAGGGGTTGACTTCATTGGTCTAATTCTCTAGTAATGATTATTCAACCACATATGCATAGGAGTCAGCACAAAAGATTAGTAACTTGCAAAAAATGTGCTAAATAATTTTAAATAAAACAAAAATCAACACAGATAGTTTGTAAATGCATATACATTAGCGAGAAATTACATTTAAATTACATTAAATTACTTTACTGGCTAACTGGCTTCCATCTTGCTTACAGGCTTTTTTACTATCTGGATTTTAGAAATGATGTGATATTTTGACATATTAACTATCTCTACTCACTTTACTATAAAATACATTCCTTTCCTTTCCAGGTTTTACAAGCAACAAATCCAGTCACATGTTCATTATTTTCATTCGCTATGATTCCAAAAGAATTCCACACTTCTGATGTACTTCTCAAACTATTATTCACTACATGATATAAACCCTGCGCTATCTTTTGTTTCACCTCGTCCACAGATTTTTATATCACCAAGCATACATGATAAAAGGATCTTGTGACATACCAAACAAGCGGAAAGTGGCAATACAAACCGAGAACACTGCTTAGTCAGCTTACTCCTCCCTAATCACCTCCTGCTTTAGTGCAGGAAATACCGGTATATTTACCTTCTAATACGTTATTTGGGAAAGGGTTACAGACGAATACGCTAAAAAGACAGAAAACGCTTTTGGTGATTCCAATTAAAATGTTTTGACCTGCACCGAACCGTGAAAAAGTTCACATTCCGACCTGAATCCAACCCGCTTTTGCGGGACACCCGGGGGCACCTGCGGGTACCCACCCCAATTCAGGACTCTAATGTGAATATTAGGTGAAACTGTAGGCTAGCCTACACACAAATTCATGGGTTTAAGTCTTTTAGAATACTGTAAACAATTCTCTTGTCATCGCTATCATATTCAAGTCGATGCTTGATTTGCATATATAAGATTATGGAATTGGCTTTTGTTAGTGCCAGCTTTTTGAACAATAGGTTATTTGTGCTGTAAACGTCAAAGGGTTTATGTTCTAAATATATCAGGTATTAATACCAAAATATTCCTGATCACATTTATACATTCCATCGATTAGGCATCTGTTCATAATATAAAAGCTATATTTACCATTTTTGACAGTGACCTAGTGTGATTTGTAGTGTCTGAAATAGCACTATTATCAGGGACAATCACCTCATAAGAGATCATCTTCACCCAATCCTGACTAACCCTGGTCGTCAAGTCACTATACTCAGCTTGGGTCTTGGTCAAGTTTATTATTTATTGTGTTTTAGTTTCTCTATAATGTATTTGATTGAGTGATTAAATTAATTGCTGGTGTACATTTTTTGATTAATTACATTTTTCTTAGATTAAGTTAACTTTCCTAAGCAAAACCTTATCTGCAAAAATCTAAATGTATTTTTATTTTAAAATTCGTATGTGAGGGAACAGCATGCTTAAACATTGCGTCTTTTGGCCCTCTGACAGTGATGATGGGACACATGCAGAGGAGGCAAAATTAAAAAAAAAAAAAAGAACAACTTTAGGACAGAAGGTACAAGTGGTCTTGAAACTGTAATTACTATAGCCTTTTTTTAAATAAGTAAGCACATTCAGTCTGTGTGGTCCCTGTATGGTGGTCATCGTATTTATGTAGTTAAAACTAATAACCAATACTTACAATTATTCTGCCTATTTAGACTACCTTTAATTGCTATATTATGAATTTTATTTAACACTAGAACAACCAAGGGGTAATTTTGACCCCATTTAAAAAAAAAATGTATTCATGAAATTCACAAAACTACATTCAAAGCACTTTATCTGTATTTTTTGGAAGTAACACACACACACCTACCTAGAATGACCCAGGGGTTATTTTGACCCCTCATAGTAGTCTTCCAGTTCAAGACTCTTGTACTAGCCTACAAATGCCTTGACCAGACTGCACCCAGCTACCTCCAGACCCTCATCTCTCCCTACACCCCCACTCGACCTCTCCGCTCCTCCTGCACTAGAAGACTGGCTCTACCTCCTTTACGCTCCCCTGCCTCCAGAGCCCGCTCCATCTCCAAACTCGCCCCTCAGTGGTGGAATGACCTTCCTACAGATGTCAGGACTGCCCAGTCCCTGACCACCTTCTGGTGCCTCCTCAAGACACACCTCTTCAGACAGCACCTGTAGAACTCCTCTGTTTTTCCCCCTGGACACTTATCACTCTTCCTTAAATGCGCTTTACTTGCTCTTATCTGCCCCTATTTTATTGCATTTAATCCTGTACTTTACAGTACTGTAATCTGTCAAGTGTTACTTAATCTGTAGTATTCTGTATTTTATTATATCCTGATGCAGCTATCACTGACACTGTTATCTGCTCCATTATTGAATCGTATTTTGTCATACTTGTACTTGCTAGAACCAAAGTAATTGTATTTGTCTTGCTCTTAATTGTATTATTTCTTGTACTGTGATTCTTGAAATGTATTTGTTTACGACTGTAAGTCGCCCTGGATAAGGGCATCTGCTAAGAAATAAATAATAATAATAGGCTTGCCTTTCATTGTTAAAGTATTTGAAAATGGCATTTGCCTTTGAATACAATTATTGTTATTCTTTTTTCACAATAACGCTGGCTGCTAGGGGTCTTACTGTAAAACAAGTTTTGGAAAAGCAGAATAACATGCAAGACGGTGATTCAGATGATGTTGACATTTCCTCTAGTGATTCTGACTCAGAATTTCTAGCAATGGGAATAAGACAACTAACACATGCATTCAGTGCAATAAAGCTGTCTGTGGTTTATTTGCATGAAAGGAAGGCCCTGCATCCAATGGACAACTGGCAAGCTTTCAGCGAGCTCCAAACAAGAACTTCGTCGCAATAAACAGTGTTTTGCCTACCCCACCCAAGAGCCTGTGTGTGTTGATTTATTTTTCTAACTTGCAGGATTCCCCCGTACACACACTTTATAGACCCCAATAACTTGGCGTAATACGACGGGACAGCGATTCAACTTTTGCTACCTTTCCAAATAAACAAATATCCCGGCTATGTCTCCAGGGCAGTTCCCACACAAAGGAAAAACAAATAAACAGTGGAAACGAAACACTAGAAAATGCAGTCATAAAACAAACACTTTAAACAAAACAGTCAAAAGCGAACAAAACTGGAAAACCTATACAATACAGTGTTGCGTAATTACCTACTATAAAGCTGGTCTTTGTAATAGTCGGTCAGCACGCCAAACAAGTCCGGGAATGTCTCCCCACCACAACACTCCGTCTTGTTCTGCCTGCTTCCCTATATATCCCCAGGCCCCGCCCCTTCCTGACTGACACTGAGCTTTCTGGGACGTGTAGTTTTTTTCTGTCTGGGGCTGTTTTCTTAAAGGGCCCTCGCCCTTTTCCTTCACATTGTTTACATACCTCCTTCCAAATACTCTCCACCCCGAACGCACAAACATACAGGCTTATATACACGTGCATTTAACAAATAATTACAAACACTTAAACAATAATTCAATAAACGGCACCAGTCACATTCTCACATGATGTCTGGCAGATAGGAGCTGCTTCTATCACATCTGCCAGACCACATCCAAACCAAACAATAACAAAGAAAATATCGTATTTTTTTTTTATAAATTTAGTCGTTGCCAATTATTTTTATTATTTTCTCCCAATTTGGAATGGCCAATTATTTTATTATGCTCAGCTCACCTCTACCACCCCTGCGCTGACTCGGGAGGGCGAAGACGAACACACACTGTCCTCCAAAGCGTGTGCCGTCAGCCGACCGCTTTTTTTCACACTGTGGACTCAGTATGCAGCCACCCAAGAGCTACAGCGTCGGAGGACAACGCAGCTCTCAGGCAGCTTACATGCAAGCCCGCAGGCGCCCGGCCAGACTACAGGGGTTGCTGGTGCGTGGTGAGCCGAGGACCCCCTGGGCAACCTAACCCTCCCTCCCCGGCAACGCTTCGGCCAATTGGCGCCTTTTTCTCCAAAAATAGACTCACCTCGCCTGTGCGAGAGTTCTATGTTTCTGTACACAAATCACTCAGAGAGGCGTTTGAGAGCGGAAAATTGAGCCACCTAAGAGTAGGGTGGGCAAACAGATTGTGATTGTGTTCATCCCCTATGGGAAGGACTGTGTGTGCTGTGGCAGTTTTGAAATCGATGTAAAATGATCTCAGTAATCATCAATCGAAAAACATATACATATATTAATATAACTTTTTGTCCACTACACGTCTGTCGTAAAATATTTAAGTATGTTTGAGTAGTTTTACGTTTACAGAGCGCTAAAGTCACTACATATCGCAAAAGACAATGAAACCTGTCGTAATAATAATTCCTGACAATATTATATAAAGCTCACAAAATATAATTCTTTGAATTGTACAATTCACCTAGATTACATTTGGGACAAAAAAAGCATACTTTTCTAAGTGGATTTTATTGTACAACAGTTTGTTTTTAAGACCAGCGGCAATGGCATTTCCATACTTAGCCGCAACACCATGTCTGTAGCACACTCAGTTTCGTTTGCGGGTTACTTATTTAAAAAAAAAAACACACCGACTTTATTATACTACACACACAAACTGCAAGAGATTTTAATCTTTCTGAATCTCAGTTTTCACATTATTCTAGTTTAAATATATTGGCCCGGTATTTTCGAAAACAAAATCAAATTCCAAACTCTCAAAAACGATATCATTGTTAGAGCAATGTCTCCGGATGACACACCTCTTTGAATTATTACCATGTCAGGTGTGGTTTTGTAAGATATTTGGGTTGGATTAAGTGACACGCTTCAGGTTTTTACAGGCATCCAGTTGAAGTTCCCTCCCTCTGATACAATGCAACAACAAGTGCTGCTGCTGTGAGTGTTAGAAGGCACAAACAGTGATAAGGGGAAGCAGCATTCGTTTCTGTGTAAAATTTGATGTGTCAGTATTAACAAATGGGGTGATGCATGAGATCTATACATTTGCCAGAAGTAGTAACGAGACAGAACGATATGTAACTCTTGCAGTTTATAAAATCTGTTTACTGTATTCTTTATTTTGCTCTTATTTGAATGTGATCTTATTGAACTTCCATAACTGCTCTTATCTGTATTATGATACCGTATAACAGGAAATTTTGGCTGGTATTAAATTTGGCGGATTTGCTACCTTGGTAGATTTTGACAGTTTTTGAATTGGCGTTTTTCACTCTTAGCACGTTCACAAAGAAAAATGCCACAGTTTTGTATTTCTACTTTTAATTTCAAAAACATTCAAATACATGTTTACTTCATGAAATCTGCCTTCTAAAACAGTATCTCATTTACAGTAACTCGTTATAGCATCTACAATGTCACTGCAGCAACTTGGATAAGAACAAAGAAGGCCTTCTAAAAATGAGTTACAGCATTATCGTTATATAGTCCTTAATTTTAAAAAATCAGTAATTGGAAAGGATTAATAGTTGCAGTACACTTTAATTTGCTAACTCTCCATTTTAAAACGTAGCTCTGGTTCACTAACATAATACAGTTGAATGATCACAATATCATTTAGTAATTGTAGGACAGTTTTGCCACGTGTGAAAGCTTTAACAATAATGCCGAAACAAAAATGCTTTAAATTTAAAACTAGTTAATAGACTAGCAAGCACTGGCAAAATCAATTTTAGACAGTGAGGAACTAATGTATTTTAACATATTGTTTAGGGACTTTGCGATACCTACACGGTGGATAGTAGTATCTACACGTATTGACAATAACAAGCCAAAGCAAATTTGCTTTTGTTACAGACTTTCTAACAAGTCTGGAATAAACTATTTTGGCTGTTATAGTACTTAATTAACCCCTTGTAAAAAAAATAACACAAAACTTCTTAACATAAAAATGAACAGTCCTACAGGTACCACAGTGGCAGGCACAGTTTACACTGCCTCAGAGTTCCTGATCGCATCATATATCTATAACAAAAACATTGTCAATGTAAAAAAACAAGTTAGAAAAACGCAGCAGCCATTTAAAGTGGTGATATCAAACACAAAAGCCCAAGTTAGGAGAAGCAACTGGGGCAACCTTGTCAAGCATCAAGCAAATAGGCACAATTGGAAAAGTGCTGGGGCCTAAGAGTCACACAATTGTTGCTTCTAACTTGGCTTCTTTTTTTGATCGCTCCACTTTATTGCTCCACTTTACATTGAAATGCACTTTGTACAACTTCAAGTGGATTGTGACCATTCCCTTTTAGCAGCTGGGTTGTAACCAGAATAAAGATGCTGAGACACATGTGCCAAGGGAAGTGCTCAACACAGACTGAAGTGTTCTTGGTTATCCTTACAAGCACTACTACAGAGAGAAAGACAGGGAATGGGAGATGTGTCATCACAGGTGCAGACAAGTATGCTTTGGGAAGACACACGGACAACATGCAGGTATGGCACAGGTAGATCAGGGCACACATGGACAGACATTTAGCCCATACATACAAAAATACCTCAAAGAGCATGAAGCAATATATTTCCAACATTGAAGATGATGAACAAGACTAATAATGGCAACCAGTGCAAGGGATACTGAGAATGCAAGGTAAGTGTATGGGAAGTGACAGTTGATGGGGCAGGCATTGCAGATCCAGGGCTGGGGTGTTGGAGCCTTTTCTTTTGGTTGTGCATTGTCAATGTTTTTTTGTTGCTGCTGTGACTTTTGAGCTGATAAGGGAATGGTCACAATCCCCTCGAAGTTGTACAAAGAGCATTTCAATGTAAAGTGGAGCGATCAAAAAAAGAAGCCAAAGAAGCAACAGTTGGGCCCCAGCACTTTTCCAATTGTGCCTATTTGCTTGATGCTTGACAAGGTTGCCCCAATTGTTTCTCCTAACTTGGGCTTTTGTGTTTGATATCACCACTTTAAATGAATAAAGTGAGGGAAAGATATTAGAGAATGTGTATGGTAAATAGACAGACAGACAAGACAAGAGAGTAATAAGTAGAGTAATAAGTAGAGTAATATAACAGAAATGAGAAAATATTTTAAAGTAAAATAATGGTAGAAGGGACTTTTTGACAGTATTGAAAGTGCAAACATTTTATTCTTTTAGTTGCAAATGTACATCCATCAGTGGTGAAAGCAATATGTATATTTTGGTAGGTATTGATATTTACATATGTACAAAACTACAATGTTATGAATGGTTAACACATTTTAATACTGGAAAAAAAAACATTATTCTCCTTGATATAGTGCTGTTATGAACTTAGGCCAATGTAAGCCATTTGTAAAGTATTAGATCTCTTCATAAAAGGCCATATACATGTCCTTTGCATTTCTTACTCATGGTTTGACTTCAATGAGTGCATCATTTGCATGCACCCATTTTCCAGTAGCACAGCAAAAACAGACACATAGTGTCCTGAAGTAACACCCTGTGCTTGGTGTATAATAACATAAGATAATTGGTAATTCCTGTTGTCCACAGTTATTTTGCTCATCTGCACAGCAGTAAACTTGGCATTGTGTTTGTAATGCTTTGTAATGGTCCCGTCTGGTTTTGTTTCCCAAAGCATAAGTTGGGCTGCAGTCATTCTTCCTGCTAACTGAATAAGTTCACGTTTCATGATTGGAGAAGATTTGCATTGCCTACATTTGTCAACAATCTGCAATCAGCTTGGTTGGTGGCTCCGAGTCGGGCACGGTTAAGGAGGTTACCAAAAGTTCTGTCTTGTTTCTGGTGCATTTTAAGTGTGAGTTCATCATACGCAAGCAAATTCCACAGATCCACAGATCCCATGGAGCCAGTCAGTTTGTGCAATTCCTCTTGAGTAACTGGCACATAAGGTGGATTCTTCTGCACAGGTGGAAGCTGTAGCAAATCCCCCAGAAGTAAGATGTTGATTTTTCCAAACCAGCCATCATCTGTGTTAGCAGTCTGGAAAATCTCACACAGATGAAGATGGATGTACAATAAGGTGACATTGGAAATCATGGACACCTCATCAGTAATGAGGAGGGTCACATTGCAGTACCTCATCACAGAGGTTACTATACACAGGTGTTTTTACATGCTCCACTGGAAGCATTAGTAGTCTGTGAATGGTCATCCCACTGATATTGTGAGCTGCAACTCCAGTGGGTGCTATGATTGCCACTTCTTTTCCTAGGCTTTGTCTCACCCATGCTGTGACAGTTTGAATGAGAAGTCTTCCCTGTGCCTTCAGTACTGCTCACAAACATGTGGAAGATGGGGGCGTTTGTTTCAGTTTGTTGTTGCAAAGTTTTGGCAATGTGGTCAAGCACTCTCTGCTGATCTTTATTAAGGCGCTTGAGTATGTCTTCTACATTTTGTAGAAGAGGTTGTGCCGCCACATCTCTGAATCAGCCATTGCCGCTGCAGCCCGCAGAGGAGCAAAGTGAACTTGATTTTCAGGTCCTTCTGTTTCAAGCTCATTGTCCTCTTCAGCCTCTATTTACTTTGTTTTTGCTCTACTAGTCAAGTTAACTCTTCGTCAGCTGCAGCTATTTGTTGTAGTTGGTCATGATAGGCCATAGCTTTTGAAGGCTATCCCTACAAGCATGGAAGGCTTCCACATAGGAATGGCACCCTTCAGGAAGAAGGTCTGTTCTGTATTTCCATGGCTTGAAAAGTAGGAGGATAGCATAGAAGTAGTTCTCTGGGTAGTCTTGTACACTGTAATGGTAACGATTGATTAAGTAGGGCGTGCTTCTCTTTTTTATGTATCCAAAGGATGTTTTCATTTTTGGGCTTCTCTGTCACCACATCATGCCATGCAATTAAATCATAGACGCTTATGTCTTGCAGAGCCTCCAGACGTTTTGGGTAGTATGAGTCAAACCAGAAAGGAAAGTAAATGTCGGTTGAGTCAGGATTTTCTTTTGCTAGCATGGCAATGTGTTCCTTGGATTTCAGCCGGTGGCTAGAAAAATTTGATACATCAATCCACTTGATGGTTGTCTGCGGATCTGTGCCATAGAGAGGTAAGCCTAGGAGACTGTCTGCTGCTTCAAGTGCACCACATTCTCTGTTGGACAAGCTGTGGAGTGCAACATTTCACAGTCTGCTGGCCAGAGACTTGTTTGAGTTGATGTCATTCATGATGCCAAGGGCAAAACTCTTCTCAGGTTTTGAGAGGTATTTTGTAATGCAGTAGTTGAGGGCTGTAGATTGTTCACCAATGAACTGAATATCAATATTGTCTTCCCAAGCTAGCAAAATGGCTGGATTGTAGTCATTGGTTCTGACTTCTGTACTACTCTGTGGTAGATCATATAGTCTGCCGTGAAGTTTGAGTGCTTTCCGGCCAGCAATGGCCTCATTACCACCACGGTTTGTTCTTTTCTGGGAAATCCAAAGCGACAAACTATCACCACCTTGTTTTTTTTTATTTTCTTGGATCTTAGACAGTACTTGTTGCATTTATTTTGCTGCCATTTCAAGACACCGTCTCTGAGTACAGGTGCTATCAGGTCTTTTGGAATGGTACAGGCAACATTTTGATTACTGTTCAATTTGTGAGTTGGGGGAAACTCCAATAAGTGGTGCATCTTCCACCCAAAGAAGCATGTGGAAGTGCTGCATTTCATGACCCTGGTACTCTCTGTGCCAAAAGGAATCTTTAACTTTCCCCAGAGGGCCATTTTGTGGTTGTGATAAAATTCAAGATTACAAGAAACTTGTTGTGCATGAACCAAGATACACTGACAGGATCTCGTGCAACAAGTTCACTGATGGGCATGTTTGCAAACCCTGGTCCATTCACCTCCTTTATCTATTGTTCCAGGTCAGTACAGGTCCTCTGTTAGTCTGGCAAAGATTGGCCTGACACTGCAGGTGAAATATATATTGCTGATTCAGCCTAAATTGCGCGTGGCAGTGTACAAGTCTGGGAAACACCATAGGTCTAGTTTTTTCCCCCCAGTCTTCCAGAGCGTCATCCTGTATGTGAAGCATTTGGCAAAGATCAGTAGCTGTACCTTTCTTTCTTTCACTGTGTATGGGATTGTGACAGAAATATAATGAGTTCTGGTGATAAATCTTCCTCCCGACCTGTGAGGGCGCTAAAGAACGGGAGGAGAAGTATCTGGAAGGGCTGGCCTGACAGTTCGTTTCCGGGACCGGGAAGTGGGTCAGCCTGGAAAGAAGCGAGACTCTGTTGTAAGACCGTTTTGACTTGAAAGGTAAACGAGGGGCAGCTGCAAGTAATAAGGCAGCTGCAACCATTTACCTAGATATCATGCAGGATTACATATAGGGGCCAGGGTAACGCTGATCTTTTCCTTCATTTGGGTAAAGATCAGTGGAGAGAAGGACTGAGAGAGGAGCTCTCAGAGTTAAAATAAAAAGACGGGTTACGTGTTTTGTGTTGTGTTTGTCTGTGTAGTAATTGTTCGTGTTTTGCTTCACCAGACAGTTAAAGCACACCTCCGGAGCTGTCGCAGAGGGTCAGCACAAATCCGGAGCACCACTGCACTACCGTCACAACATACCTGTGTTTGCACTCAGCACCAGCACGACTGCACTCACCCAGGACTGGTGACAATGTATTTGTTTTTGTTCGGGACTGTGCCCTGTTTGTTATCCCCGCGCTTTACACATTGTTGTGTATAGCCGGGGATTTATTATTTTACGGTCGCCAGACCGGGATTATAAATAAAGCACCTTTTTCACTGGATACGGTTGTCAGTCTGTCACTCCTGCATCGCATCACCGCTACACCTGTTCCCCTTCACTAGCCACTTTGCCACAGGGATATATTGTGTAATTGTGGTAAATGACATCCGGTTGAACCTTACGTAGCAAAGGTTCTTTGGGGTCAGGTTGTTCTTTGGTTGTTTCCTCCACAGTGATTTCATCGTCATGTTCTTCTTTGTCAGAATGACATTGAAATGCATTCAAATTGTGATTAGTAAGCAAGTTGACAGTTTTGTGGCAAGATGATGTCTTTGTAGAAAGGATTGATTTCCTTAAACTTCAGTGAAGCGTTATAAACTTTATTGACATCCACAATGTCTTCCCAAACACATTTTGGACTTTGTTGATGCACTGCATACCAGGATGTGGAGTTCCAAGGCATCTGGCAAGGCTTGGTTTGGCGGGGACAGTTTGCTCAGTGTTTCCTGAAGATCTAGCTGTTTGTGAATAAATGACATGTAATTTTCCTGTTTTTGAGTTTGTTTGTTTAGCTGTTGGTCCCAATGACGTTGTTCCTGCTGCTTTCGGGGTCTGGCCTGTGACTCATTGCGATGCTGATTCTGCTGGTTTTTGTTACAGACAGTTGCACGACGGTATTCCTCAATGGGCGGATTTCATTCTGAATATTTTACATTGACAGTTGCACGATAATAACTCTCAACAGGCTGTGGTTGGCCAGGAGGTGCTACATGGACAGTTGCACGATAGTAACTCTCATCGTGCTGTGACTGGTCTGGAGATTGCTGAAATTGTGGTTGTGTCTGTGTCTCTGGTTTCTGATGTGTTATTGAAGTTGTTGTGAGTGGGCTGCATACTTGTTGATCCTTATCCTGTCCTATCCTGTTCATGTAGTATTTATGTTGTTGTTTTCTTTGTCGTTCCATGGTGATAGGCATGATGGTTCCAGTGTTTCAGGCTGGCTATAAGCCCCCTGTATGAAAGAAATTGTAATCATTAATATTATTGTATAAGTAACCATAAACATAATGTGATATGAACAAACATGGGGTCGAATGCATTTAGATTTAAATGCAAATGACTGCATGTATTTGAAATTTTGTATTTGCACAATTCAAATGCAAATGTGATACATTTACTACCAAACTAAATGCAAATGTATGACAAATGCTAAATGCACTTCAAATACTTTCCCATACAATATATGTTAATTGACTAATTTATTATCATATTAGCAACGGGTAGTCTCTCTTCATCACTGGGGATTGATGCGGTTCTCCCTCGGTAGTGGGGGACTGGTGTGGCTCTCCTTTGGTCACTGGGGTAGGTGTGGCTCCTCCCTCGGTCACTGGGGACTGATGCGGCTCTCCTCTTGGCCCTTGCGTGGACATGCCTACTGCCTGTGGAGGTGGAGTATGCATGGCTCCTCCCGATGGAAATTGAACCTGTGGGAGCATTCCCATATCTGCAGCCAGGTAGTTGATTACCACGGCTGCGATGTCTGGGAGGGACACTGGGTGATGTTGGTGTTCCTAGGCTTCCCATTGCTCCCCATCTCTGGCCCACAGCAGGTTGATCGCCATCAGGAGGGCCTCCATGAGGTCCACCTCAGGGTTCAGCAGCGAGTCCCATATCTCCTCTGAGGGCGTTGGATGCTCATGATTCCTCCTTGTGTGTGCCGGGCGCACCGTCTTCTCCTTCGTGGGCGCTGGACGCTCACGTTCCTCCCTCATGGGCGCTGGAGCTTGTGCTGGCTTTTTCCCCTTCTTCCAGGGGTGACCATTCCTCCCCTTCTTCCTCTTTGCGGCCGGCAGTTCCACCTCTTGCATAGAGGGGGTTGGTTGGGTGATATGTGCACGACCTCGCCAACGGCAAAGCACCACTCTTCCCTTTAAGGCAGGTGAGGCAGGTGTGCCTTCAGACTGATCCATTCTTCCACGTTCTCCACCTCACCCCGATTGAAGGCCTTCATGAAGAGGGGGTCTTCATAGGGGTACACGTCCGGGAGGTGCTCATACTCCAGACAGACAAGGCACCATGGAGCTCCTCCTTCATTCAATTCTCTGATGTGCAGGCCACCTCTCCATATACTTCTCCACCTCCTCCATTCTTAAAAAAAACAAAATACTCTTCAAACTGTGTACCCACAGTACCTTCCCTGGCCTGAGTGTTGAGTGGTGACGTTAGGCCAGGAAGAAACACACAGTACTGTGAGTAAATTAAGCGCTGTTGTGCAAGATTATTGTAAATAATAAATAAAAGGTTTAAACAAAAGGGTTGAACAAAATACAAACACTTTTACAAACAAAACAGCACGGTGGCCAAAACAAATAGACAAACAAAACAGACACGAAACCAAACCAAACAAGTATCGTGCTGGTGTAAAACCAGCATGGGTAGCATACTGACTCTCGCTCCACCCTGAACACACCAACCCTGAGTGAGTGATTTGTGCCTCTGTATATACAGCTGTGCCGGGACTCAATTGCCAATTAATCATTCACTTGAATCCTGGGACGTGAACTAATTTGTGAAATCCCCATGCCTTTTGGCAATCCACTAATACACATTTTATCTGCATTTGAAGTGATTGTGCAATCCCCATGCCTAAATACAAATATACATTTTAAATAGCTTGTGCTACATAGCCCAACTTATACCCACAATACCTGTGAGCTTGCAGAGTGAGTAAAGCGACAAAGTGAGATGATGAAGGGTTTGACTGCACTGACGTAACAGTCCATGAGAACATTGCAGAGTGAATACAGCGGGAAAGTGAGGCACTGAGGGGGGGGTGATCTGCAGCAGCAGTGACGTAGAGATATTGAGGATCGTAATTTTATAGTAGTGGTGACTTCTAAGGAAAGTAATATTGTGTGTGAACTGAAGAAAAGGGGATTTTATCAATTATCAAAGAAGTCAGGCAAACACCAGCACTTGAAGCATTTAAGAAAGACGGTAGGACAACACGACAATTTAAAACATGCTGGTATGAAGTACATAAATGGCTCACAGGCAGCGCTGTGAGCAACTAATTATATTGCTGGCCTTGTTTGCTGCTTTACACCCAAAAAAATATTTGGTCTGGCAAAGGCTAAAGTGATTTATAATGAAGCTTAACTAAACACAGCTCATCTCAACAGCATATAAGACATGAAATTTCCTTAAGATGCTTAGAGCAAGAAAGATCTTCGATTGACACTTTGCTGAGTGAGCAGAGGCACCTTGCAGTCTTACAGCACAATGAGAACGTAAGGAAGAACAGGGAAATTTTGAAGCGGCTTATTGATATATCAGTTCTTTTATCTCATCAAGAATTGGCTTTCCGTGGTCACCGTGACACAGAGGATTCTGTAAACCAGGGCAATTTCAGGGAACTTTTTAATTATGTTTTTCGTCACGATGAGGAGTTAAAGGTTTACTGGCAGAAAAATGCAGCAGTTTCAGGCCTGTGTAAAACTATCCAAAATGAACTGATCGACTGCGTGGCTGAAGAATTAACATCCTACATTGACCGCGAGATTGGAGAGAGCAGCTTCTTTGCTTGTGAGGTAGACGAAACAACTGAACTAAACTAAGCCAGCTTTCAATTGTGTTATGATATGTGGATGGGAAGGGCAGCCCACATTGGAGATTCATGGGTTTTAAAGATGTCACGGCAGATCGGAATGCAGTTGCTTTGAAGCAAGTGATGGATTCACAGTTGTTGAAATACGACTACCAAAGTCATTGTATTTATCTTGCTCTTAATTGTATTATTACTTGTACTATAATACTTGAAATGTATTTGCTTACGATTGTAAGTCGCCCTGGATAAGGGTATCTGCTAAGAAATAAATATTAATAATAATAATAATAATACAAAAGGAAACTTGTGTCTCAGTCGTATGGCAGCGCTGCGGTTATGGCTGGTGAGCTGGAAGGTCTGCAAGTTTAAAAAAGAGGCTCCCCAAGCTCTGTTTGTGCACTGTTTTGCCCACTAGTTCTCCAGCAAGGGACTCAGTGTATAAAACAAACATGTACCTTTTTTGCAACCTTACAAGGCTTTGCCACATTTTTACACACTCAAGCAAACGCAGTGAGCTGCTGGACCGAATCGTGGGCAGAAGAATCCCTTCGCTGTGTGCAGTTCAGTGGACATCTAGCAGCACAGTTTTACATGCTATTGTCTCAGAAAGAGACAAACTTTGAAGTGTTTCAGGAGATTCTTGATGGCCTTGGTTGGGACGGAGAATCTCAGCAACAAGCCATAGGATACCATGCAAAACTGAACGACTTCCAATTCCTTTTCATGGCATACTCCTATCGTGACATCTTCAACATCACTGACATTCTGTACGATGTTCTTCAGAAAAAGCTGTTGATGTTAATTACTGAACCTTGCAGGTTCAGTTAACAATTTCAAGGATTGGTGATCTGCGTAAAGAAGAGCAGTTCAAAGAGGTTTTTAATTCTGCTGCCCTCACTGACTTACCTTCACCTCCAATGAAACGTTGGCTGGAAGACGGATCCCCCGAAGATGTTCAGAAAATGTATTTGTCACTGTACAGTAAAATCGTCAATAACATCGTTGCAGAGCTTTCTCTCAGGATTGCTGACATTGAGGCCCTCAGTTTCCTCGAACTGTCAGACTCATCAACATTTCCAGCTTTCAGTAAGCAGTTTCCCACAGCTGCTTTTAACTCACTTTCCAACACGTATGGCAGCTGCTTTGATTTAGATAATCTCAGGAATGAGTTTAGTGCCATCTTTAATGACAAGGAGTTTCACAACCATTCTGTTAGCGACATCCTGCGTTTAATCAACAAATCTGATCTTTGTGATGTTCTGAAGGAAGTGTACCTCTTTTTCCACTTAGTTATTATTATTATTTTATTTTATTTCTTAGCATTCGTCCTTATCCAGGGCGACTTACAGTTGTTACAAGATATTACATTATTTTTTACACATTATTTTTTTTTTTTACATACAATTACCCATTTATACAGTTGTTTTTTTTTACTGGAGCAATCTAGGTAAAGTACCTTGCTCAAGGGTACAGCAGCAGTGTCTCCCACCTGGGATTGAACCCATGACCCACCGGTGAAGAGTCCAGAGCCCTATTGGGCAGCAGTGTGCTGGTATTGGGCAGGACACTGCTGCCCAATACCAGCAACAACAGTAAGTGTGAAAAGAAGCTTTTCTTGCCTAAAATACATCAAGACACACTTGAGGAGCACCATGGATTAGGGTCGTCGAGGCACTCTGGCCACTATATCAATAGAAAAGAAGCTGCTGTCTTTCCTGGAGAAGCAAGAAACCTGGTACGATGACATCATTGCACGCTTTGCTTCAAAAAAAGAAAGACGGATTGATCTTCATTATAAATAAGGTAAGATTAATTGCCCATGTCTTGCCATAGCTTGATATCATATTAGTTTATTTATATGAATATTATATGCTGGTGTCACATAATAACATATAGAACTAAATTAATACACGACTTTCAGGTTCTGCTTGTCAACCGACTCTGGAAACGGTTTAAAAAGTGATGGGGCTTTTATGTATTGTAATAGTGGGCTAGCCTGTCAACTTATGCCCGGGACTTTGGACTTGATGCGGGATAGAAGGAGAGCTAGGAGTAAATGCAATGTAAATAATTCTACAAAATGTGTTTGTGTACTGGCTTCGAATGCCTGTTTGTGACCAAAAGTGAACCTGCACATGTGAGTCTGTTACCATTGGTTGCTTTCCCGAGCTATGTGATTGGCGCATGTAGTGAATGTTTTTTTGAGCATTGGCACCCTGGTGAGAGGTCATCTGCCTGCGTCAGCCGTGGCGGGGAGGGGCCAAGGTTATAACCGTCTATCAGCCATAGATATGCTGTCAGCATTCTGTTGCTGTTCCTGATTGGGCCTGATTTAGAGAGGCTGCTATAAAATCACGAGTGAAAGAGCTGAATAAAAACAAGTTATAACTGGTTTTCTTCAATACTGTTGTTTCATAGCGACTGTAGTCTTATTGAATGCATGTTAAGGAATTGAATTTAACCCGACGTTTAAACTGATATAAAAAATACTATTTTCCATTATAATATCCAATTTTGTGTCCCTGGTATATAGTACAAAGGCAGCATGGATATACACCTAATTTAATACAAGTATTATATATTATATCCATCAGTTTAAATGAGGGAACCCAATCACATGTAAAAATGAGAAAATAATCTATTAAATAGACGTGTCATGTAAATCTGTGAAGCACATGTATGTGTGTAACAGAAATATCATAAACATTGCAGTGAAATGTTATATCATTATTTTATTATCTGTATTTGATTTGTATTGCATGCTATGTTCAGCTAGCATATATTTAACAAAGAGGATAAGAGCAGACATAAAAACTCAGGGCAAAGTATGGTACCAAAATCATTTCAGAGGACAAAATAGCGCGTTAATTACTCATTACAAAGTATTCGTTACATTTCTTTCTCTTGTTTTGTTCTGAGAAACAGTTGTTGTGACTATACGTCTGTTTCTTCATTTATTAAATGTGCAAAGCAGGTCTTACCAGCTGTGTCATCACTAATGGCTTGAACTTCCTCTTAAGCCGGATATTATAAACTTGATTGCACAGTCGTATGCACCTTCTATGAAAGCCATTTTGTGAACTGCTTTCTGAAATTGGTCTTGACACATCATTTAGATATTGTATTTACTTAGATTTTGAAAACTGACATTTTGGCTTTAAAAAAAAGAAATTACCACAAACGTAGGTGTACAACTGACAAAAGGTAACGAGACAAACTTCTGTCTTTTTTGCCAATCACTGGTGACTTAATTTTAATTAAAAAAAACAAAACTAAGAATGTTTATATTTTTATACTAAAACATGCTTTTTTGTTGGAATAGCCATTTGACTTCTCATCCAATTGATGCAACACTGGCACTAAAATGTTAACTTTATGTGTGCTGACAACATCCAGTTTTAAACTAAATATTATTCATTGGTACAATATCAGATTGTATAACCAACTGGGTAATTTATCACCCATCAAGCAAAAACCTGTCAGACATGAGACCAACATTGCCCTTTTCACCTGGCTTTGCAAATCTGTAAATCTTACAGTAAAATCTGTCAAATTATCTACAGTAAGTTGCCCTATCTAATAAAAAAAATGGTTTATGAAGTATTTTACCTGTATGTCAGGACAGGATGCATGTCATAAAATGAGTAATGCCCTGTCTTTGTGAATTCTACGGTAGATGGGATTTCGATGGTGTGAAAGAACCCCCTGACCTTTTTATATAAATAAGGCTTTGTGTCAGCACATCAGAAGTGAGTCACATCAGAAGTCATGTATAAAGTAAATGCTATGTGAGTGCCACCGACAGAAATTGCAATTTGTACCTTTATATCTACAATATCAAATTTGTATCAATTTATATCATGTCATGTATGCAATGACTCTTTTTTATGAAGAATATATATGTTTAGGGTTTGTCATTTCCATGGATTATTTTTGAGGAGCGCACAAAATAATTGCAATACACCACTCACCTTTTAGAGTAACTTATTTAAGACATTAGCCAGCCAATTTTCACATTTTGATAGTAAACCAAGGAATACTTTCACTTGCAACATTTTGATATATTTACCTGCTGCCACATCTTGTGATAAAAGTGTACTTTTCTAGTGTAAACACACCAAATGCTGGCCCTGTTATTTTCACTGTTCAAGTATTGAATGTAAAAAAAGTTAAATAAAAGAAAATAAATACAATTCACCTAAAGGCATTTCATTGTTGTAAAGTTGATTTCATTTACAATTATAATGATAATTCATGGCCACTGCAAGATTTCAATAGATGAAATGAAAAAGAGAGGTTTAACAACAGAGAGACCAGAATAATATGTGTATAATCTTTATTCATCATTTTCAGTTAATGACTGTGGCTTTTTGCTTAGTCAAGAGATTGGGGACTACTGGGCCCTCTGTTAAGCCCTTTGTTCAGGGCTTGAGAAAAGGCCAAAGCCATGAGTTCCCTGTCACAGGGAATGAAATATCAGAGGCATTTGAAGGGTTCGGCCAAGGCACAGTGCAAGAGTCACATTAAATAACTGTCTTTTTTTAATTCCTGAGAACATTTCCTTAAACACATAGGCACGGTTATTTCAGCCGATGAAAAACAAAACCGAAAAAACCTTTACATCTCTCAAGCAGGCTCTGGCAAGGCACAAGAGTCAGTCACTCCAAACAACATAAGTTTTTATCTGCTAGTTTTCTAAAGGCCCTAGCTCTAGGCTTGCAGCAAAAGGGCCTCCTGGGGGGCTGTGAGTGCAATGATGTCATCCTGGTCACTGTCAGCCTCTAACTGGAGCAGTGAAAGGGCCTGTTATGTTTCTCCTAACCCAGCAGGTGTGAAGGCAACAAAAGAACCTCAGTGGAATCCCTTACAAGAAACTTAATCAGGCCTCCACTGCATGTGAACTGAAAAAGGTAACAAATGCTGATTCATTATATATATATTTTTTTTTCTTGTTGAGTCCTGGGTAAATACAGTTCTCTTATGAGGCAGTGATTTTTTTTTTACCCTCCACTGTATTTAGTTGGTTTCTTTTGTAAAAGGTTTCTGTTGATGAAGTATTATGGGCCCTTGTTTCACAACCTTATCCTACATCCCTTGACCAAGATTAGCTTTCCACTTTTGTGTTAAGAACTCGTTATTTGTCTGAATTCCCATTAAAAGGCTTTTATTACTTCTTATTTCTATCTTCTTTGCAAATAAATTATGTACCTACATTAGGAAAAGGAAAACAGAGTGTATCTTAGATACTGGATAATATATTTAGAATGTATGGCTTTTGAGACTGTGGTAAACAAACTTCTAGTGTGCAATTAAAATTGAAATTGTTAATCATCATAAAAGACTATGTTTGCAAACAGTACACAGTGAAGCAGGAAGCATGTTCATTGTCTCGGTAAAGCTTAGGGACTGAAGGCCATAGTGTCATCTTCTGACCCACTGATAGGACCACCATACAATATAAAGGGCTCAATTTACTAATGAGATCTTTTTTAGGTACACTGGAGTGCAAAATGACTGTTGGCAGTTATCCAGAAAAATGTAGTTCACCCTTGTAAAGGGCAGTTCCATTTTACTATGTGTATCATGACTTCCTGAATAGATGATGAGCTTCCATTTCCCCTGATTTTAAAGATTGGCAGGAGTTTTCAACTGTTTTCTTATTGTTTTTTTAAGGACTCTGCAAGCTTCAACAAAACAAAGGCACTCATTCACTATAGTTATTCATTGTATCTTTTGGATCAATTCCTCAGTCATACTCCAATTTTACTTTCATTTAATTCATTAAGTTATAATTCCCAGGCATTTGTATGGGTCTGAATGGATACATATCTATGTATGTAAATTACAGAACACCCTCTTCAGATGTTTTCCAAGCCATCTGTCTTCACTACCACAAAAACAGTCAATAAAGACTAGCTTGTTACAGTGTTGCAACTTGGGATTAAAAAAAAAAAAATGTAATTATTGGTTTATTTAACTCTGTAACCTCTGGTCTAGTCGGTGGGGCTCCCTGACACTAGCTGTAGCACTGCACTTTTAACAACAGTAGGTCAGGCAAGACTTACTTTTTACAATTTGTCAAGTATTGAAATATACAGAAAGAAATATCAGGTGCAAATCCAAACTTATAAATACCATTTCCCTGTATTACTTTGGAGTTAAATTTTTTTTTTTCAAATCACAAACTGTTAGTACAGAAGCTAAAAAGTGTCTTACATTCAGTTAGCTGTCCAGACAGTACCTCCACAAGGCAATACTCTTGGGAGTAAGTAATGGGTTGGTTATTTTAAAAAATCTGATTGTCTTGTAAAAGAAATCAAAGAAAAAAAGAATACAGCATACATTTTTTTTATACAAATGTGAAAACTAAGAATATTTCAAGCTACAGCCTGACCAAACCAAAAAAAAAAGCTCTGTAAAGCGTAACCTGTGACTGTGAGTCAAAGTAATTACTTTCAACGTAGTAAGTTACTGTATCCAGTTAGACTTTTGTGCAAGTAACTGTATTGGATTAGATTAAAAGTAACTTCCCCAACACTGGTTAATACAGTATCCAAGGGGTTTGTGAAAAACGTGAATTTGAACAAAAGTCAGTGAAATCTTGGAAATGAATGCAAAAACACATTTGATTTGGCACTTCCTTTATTTCCTTTAAAAATGCGTGCACTAAAAATAGAAATCTGTGCGTATCTGTAAATTGTTTGGTTGCATGCAGGATTTATGTGTAGCTATGTAGGTCAACGAAGGAGATTTGTATTTTGTAGCTGAGTGAGCAAACATGTAAATGAACACAGATCTATGTTACAGTAAACTCTGAAACAAAAAAGTGGTCTTGCATCTTCAAAAAATATTAATTAATATTTCTTGAAACATTTTTTCATACAATGCAGTGTACCCAAGTAGTCTGTTGAAAATAAAATACTCACTCTCTAAAACTAAACATTGCTAAACAAAATACTTCAGGCTGCCGTTGAACAGCTTTTTTATTTCCTGCAAACTGTAGATAAAACAAGAGGTTTATCTGTTTTCTATTTTTTTTTTTCTGATCTTCCTGAAATGGGGCCTGCCTGTGTGTTTTGACCTTTCAACTTTTTTTAAAGGGGCAGTGCTCTGCAGGCTACTCAGAAACCAATTTAAATGCCTCGTTCTTATTATTGAAGTAAAAATACTGTTTCATGTTGAACACGTTAATAAAAACAATTTTGACATACTGATGTTTATACATTGTTATTAACATTATATAAAAGCAATGGTCTTTATATTATTGGTTTTGGTTTACTATATTAAAGCTCTTGTGTATGTTGATGAAGCTAAAACAACATTATTTGGTGACCTTTCCGTGAATTCTTGTTTTTTTTTCCGCAACTTGTCCGTGAAATGTACAAAAAATTACTGTGCCAAATTTGTAGCCTTAATCCTGATATTTTAGATGTTCAAGCCAATATATGATATATATCACTATATATTTAACATTCTGATGAATGGTTTTTTTTTTTTGGTAATAGCATGTTAAAATATAGAACTAGAAGTACTATTAAAAGCTGCTTTTATATAATAATACAGTCTCAAAACGCTTCTAATATTGTATGTTTAAATCATTTTCAAACAGGCTTTTCTTTGTAAGGTTTTTCATGTATTAAGTATTAAGGCCATGATAGGAATATATATATATATATATATATATATATATATATGTGTGTGTGTATATATATATATATATATATATACAGTGTATATATATATATATATATATATATATATATATATACACTGTATATATATAATCATAGTAAGTTACTTATTCTTTCGCGTTGGGTAAGTAAATATAGTTTAATATTTGATATTAAAAGTAAATGATTTTTAATATAGTTAGTGTAACGTGGCTTACTGTAGGGCAAGTGGTAGTGGTCTGTAGGCTGCTTTACTACAATGGAATAGTAACACAAGTTAAACATATTGTAAATAAGGAGCCAGACAACCGCAGCAAGATCTTGTTCACTAAACAGCAGACCTTATTCAGCAATGGTAAGCACACAATAACACAGCCCACAGCAGTGTGCAAGCTGCCCCTTTATACACAAAACATGTAACATTTAGCCATAACCAGACATACAGACATAACAAGACATGTTATTGGACCCCACAAATCGAACGAGGGACAAACACAACACGACTGGACAACATTCACAAGCACACTGGGGTCACAACTTCATCACACTCCCCCACCCCACAGGTGCACTCGCTCACATGCACAGGCACACAGAACACAAAACGATACAACACATAACACTTAGGACAGATCGCTACAATACTCTAAATAAAACAAAGATGGGTACATTCACATTGTTTATAAAGTAAGGTAAATTACTTACTGATAGCAAGGTGAAGCCTGTGTCCAAAACACTGGAGTATATATCGGATGCATCGAACATCATTTAAATTAACCTTTTTAAAAGTTTAATGTGACGCCCAATGGATTTCAGTGGTTGACTTGACATTCAATAAAATATGAAAATTGAAATAATATACTGTATTACAAATATTAATCTGTACTACCTATTGACCTTCCTATTCAGTCCAAAGCTTAATACTTTCAGTTTGCATCATGCACAAGATAAGGGTTGACAGAAATGGTTGACAGAAATGTGACGCCCAATGGATTTCAGTGGTTGACTTGACATTCAATAAAATATGAAAATTGAAATAATATACTGTATTACAAATATTAATCTGTACTACCTATTGACCTTCCTATTCAGTCCAAAGCTTAATACTTTCAGTTTGCATCATGCACAAGATAAGGGTTGACAGAAAAAAGAAAAAAAAAATGGAACGATATATTGTATTGTAATGAATGACCCTACTGGCGAATAGGTACATTGTATGTGTGCATAAAGACATGACTACAAACCCGCCAGGGGATTCCCCTTTAGCGAAGCTGTAGCATGTCTGCCTTTAATGCCGAGGGTCAGCAGTTTGAATCCAGACCCGGAGGAGGATGAAAAAATAATAAATACATAAAAGCCATTAGAAGTGGCCCCACATTGAAGCCATTTGTAATGCTTTTTATGTATTTATTACCCCACTTGTAATGCTTTTTATGTATTTATTATATTATTTTTTTCCTCCTCTGGGGACTGGATTTGAACTGCTGACCCTCGGCACTAAAGTCAGACGCGCTACAGTTTCGCTGTCCGGAAATCCCCCCCTAGTGGGGTTTGTAGTCATGTCTTTTATGCACACATACAATGTGCCTATTCAACCAGTAGGGGTCATTCATTACAGTATGTTGTGACAATATTTTTATCTTCATTACAAAAAAACAGGTAACAACAACAGTATCGCTATATAGCCCAACTCTAGCCCCACCCTTATATTTTCTTTTTACTTGGAGACCCCCAACAATCACTTATAAATCACTTACAAAGAATCAACCAATCATGAACTTTTTGCCGAAATTCCAGTACATGTCATCACATAGAACACCACACTTAATTCCAATGTTCAAACATCAAAACACAACAAAAAAGCCCACTGTGGCAGGACTGGGGCCCTGCACATTAAATGTATGTTTTTGTTTTCTGTATTTTTTGTTCATGGTTTTCTGTAAATAGTATTGTTGTAAATGATTATTAGAGAGCTAGATGCTATGGGGACATCCTACCTGCTGGTGACCAAAGACACTCTTAACACAGAACAAAACCATGTGACGCTACCAGCAATGGGCCATCCAGATCAGGCATGTGAGCAGATCACGAGCGGTGTGTAAGCAGACCGGGAGCAGGTGAGCAACCAAGCCGATAGCGTGCAGTCCAGATTGGGCATGTGAGGAGAGGCCAGGAGATTGCAGAGCAGACGCTGGAGAGAAGAAGCATGTAGCCAGAGAGAGTGAGCCACAGGAGCATGTAAGCAGAGGGCGTGTATGAAGATTGAGAGAGGGCACGTACGAGACCGGGACTGAGTGAGCAGCCAAGCCGACAGCGGGCACGCCAGCGCAGGCTCGTATCCAGATGGAGAGCGGGCGGGCCAGAGATCAGTGAGAAGCTTATAGCCAGGTCAACGCCATGCAGCACGAGGGTGGCGTGGAACCAAACAGAGCGGCATGCAGTGCCAGGATGGCATGGAACCAATCAGAGTGGCGTGCAAGCCGCCCCGGAAGATTACAGAGCTATCCATTGACCAAACGGTGCTTGTAAGCGCCAGAAGACCAAACGGCGCTTGTCAGTGCCAAAGCATTTGAGCAAGAAAAATGAAAATAAACGGTATCCCCTGGTGCCATTAAAAAAAACACACATCGCCTTGTCTCCTTCCTTACCGCACACACAAGCCTTTCCCAGTGGAAAATGGTACAATATGTTTAAAATATGTTACAAGCTATGGCAAAATACAGAAAAAATAGCAATTTTCTGTTAAGAGCGATGCTTAGCTGAACAGTGGTAGAGACAGAGATGGGTAGAGTCAGCATGCAGCTGCTGTGCAGAGAGAGTGAAAGAGGTCGCAGTTTGTTAGACTGACTGTGTTTGAAAAACTTTTAGAAAGAAAGAGATCTAAAGCAAACTAAGATATGTACCCGGGAATATTTTCTAAAAATTTAAGTTAAGTGTTTGTTTGTGTGTGAGTTTTATGTTTTTAAAATACGGGTGAATTTAAGAATCACCTATGAATCATGAATACATATTTGGAGTGCAGAGTACATGAAAATTAGAGGGTATATTATTTTAGCTAAAAGATAATTATACATAAATGTTATTCTGTTAAAAACTATTTAAGGAAAACTTAAATGAGTTATTGAAGTGTACTGGCAATTCTGTAATGATTATAAGTGAAGCCAGGTGTGTTTTATTTTATTTTGTTGCATGAATTGACTAGTAAGCTTTAAATTACAAATTAGCAACCACAAAGGGATCTGAGGTGTAAAAAGTCTAGAATCGCGGCTATTCAATTTTAATAAGAAGTCTGGAATACCCGCGTTGAGATGTCAGTCATTTTTCACTCCCAGCGTAGAACCTATTGGTAAATAAGATTGTAACCTATTATTATTATTATTATTATTATTATTATTATTATTATTATTATTATTATTATTATTATTTATTTCTTAGCAGATGCCCTTATCCAGGGCGACTTACAATTGTTACAAGATATCACATTATTTTTACATACAATTACCCATTTATACAGTTGGGTTTTTACTGGAGCAATCTAAGTAAAGTACCTTGCTCAAGGGTACAGCAGCAGTGTCTAGTGGGGAAACGATGAGTAGTGTTAAGTGTGGCTGAATAGAGCTATGATGGGTATAGTGCCAGAGGCACACTATCATAAGAGTAGAAAAGTTGGGAGTTGTTATTGCCATGAAGACCGGACCAACAGAGCGTGGAAAATAAAAGAAGATGTTTATAAAGTAGCTACCGCACTGCTGGGCTTGCAGACGAGTCAAAGTGCAGATACAAAGTTAACTTCTTGTCAAGAGAATGCATGCAAGATTAGACAACAAAATAATTAGTTAAAAGACATGATAAAAAATCTTACAGAGGGAATACAAAATAATCTCTCTGATGCAGCACTTAATGCTGACATCCAATTACAATTTAGAAAAGAAAATTAATGCAAAAGAAGACAAACTGTTGAGTGCCTATGCAGTGCACTTTTGTGCTGAGAAAAATCAGGAAAGACGGGAGTTTAATCCCTACAGTCAACTACAGAGTTAGTAGTTCTTGGAGATAGGATGGCCCTTATCCATGAAGGACCTCATAAGTTATTACAGCAACATTCAAATCAATTTGGTAGCTCACTGGTAACCAATGTAAGGACCTGAGCACTGGAGTAATATGTTAAGAACGATGAGTATGAGAAGCTGAAGCCTTCTAAGTTTAGTGACAGGTTTACCAAGAAAGAAATTGCAGTAATCAAGACGAGAAGTTCTAAATGTATATATCAAGATCTCTGCACCACTCATTTCCAGACAGACTTTAATTTGGCAACATTTCTCAAATGATAAAAAGCATCCTCCTTATGTCACAAAAATCTACAATCCACACTAAAGGAAACATAAGTTGTCGACCCTCTCATCTCTGAGATGTCTAAGAGGTTCAGAGGTCCCCTTTCCAGACCCCCCTTCCCTTAATTCTGAATCAACCCTATCGGCGTCGCCACTAGGAATTTCAGGCATGAAGCATCTTATCATTGACCTCTTTGCGCCCTGCAGTTCTTCCATCAGCAGCATCAATTCCCTCATTCCCTCGGACCAGTTTTCTTGCCACTATATCACAATTTATGATGCTATTCACTCCATTATCTCTTCGGTATCGGTTATGCAGGAACAATTCTATTTAGCCACCCAGCTAACTTCCGGCTGCCGCAGCAGCCCTAAAGTCTTCAATTCCCTCTCTGAAGCCCTCTGTTGGATTCTGCTCAACACTGCATGTCCCCTTCACTTACTGGGCAGCTATTTCCTTATTTCTCCTCCCTTGGGCCCTCCAGCAGAAGCTATCATGAAATTCAGATCCCTCTTCTCCACAGTCTACATTCCCCTCTCAGAAATGAAGACCATTTGTCCCATCCACTCCCTCAGATTTCTCAGAATAACCTTGAATATTGTCCACTTTGAAGCCCAGCTCCCCCCGATAAACTGAAATACATCCACTCCCTCATTCATCCTTCCAAATCAGCTGCACCATTTAAAAATGTGACCGTCAATTATGCTATTCACATCATTCCTCAAGACAGGACTTTCATCTATCGCCTCCTCGCTCTCTCTACTGCAGTCAAAAAATCTCAGCAACCACATTCATCTTCGGAAGCTTGTTTCTCCCTCTTGTAGCATTGGCATTTCCTTTTCCTGTTCTGACTTAATTTTTCCCACTCCACGGCCATTCTCCAGTGCTTGGTCTCCAGAAATCCAGTTTATCCCCCAACAGCTTAAATCCACAGTCCTTCTCTACTGGCAGAAAACAAATCCATCATATTAATTTGTGATAATCAATCAACTATTCATATCATTAATAAGGCCTTTCTTCCTCTCCCCTCATCATGCAACTCCTCCACCAGCTCATCTGGATTTCTGTTACCATCAACTTCATCCTGTAAGCCAGACACCTTGTTCTTTCTCATCTACAGGTTTCCCAGTTCAGACATTTGGTTCTCTCAGCTCATCTTTCCCCCTGCCTGTTCCTCAGTTCAACTATCTGATTTTCAACTAAAATCATCTCTAGCAATTTCCTCACTTCAGCTCAAGATTACATGGCCACTGCCCTCACTCCATCCACCTGCTCCTCCTATGCACCCGGACGGTCTGCCTTCACAACCTTCTGCAACATGAGCACATACAACACAGTGTACGAACACTTTGGTAGGATCTACAATATCTGAACTAATCTTCTCTGTTCAATAATAAACTAATAAGAACATAAGAACGTTTACAAATGAGAGGAGGCCATTCGGCCCATCTTGCTCTTTGGTTGTTAGTAGCTTATTGATCCCAGAATCTCATCAAGCAGCTTCTTGAAGGATCCCAGGGTGTCAGCTTCAACAACATTACTGGGGAGTTGGTTCCAGACCCTCCCAATTCTCTGTGTAAAAAAGTGCCTCCTATTTTCTGTTCTGGATGCCCCTTTATCTAATCTCCATTTGTGATCCCTGGTCCTTGTTTCTTGTTTCAGGTTGAAAAAGTCCCCTGGGTCGACATTGTCAATACATTTTAGAATTTTGAATGCTTGAATCAGATCACCGCATAGTCTTCTTTGTTCAAGACTGAATAGATTCAATTCTTTTAGCCTGTCTGCATACGACATGCCTTTTAAACCCGGAATAATTCTGGTTGCTCTTCTTTGCACTCTTTCTAGAGCAGCAATATCCTTTTTGTAACGAGGTGACCAGAACTGAACACAATATTCTAGATGAGGTCTTACTAATGCATTGTAAAGTTTTAACATTAAAATGCAAAGCAAAGTTTTAACATTACTTCCCTAGATTTAAATTCAACGCTTTTCACAATATATCCGAGCATCTTGTTGGCATTTTGCTGAAGAGGTTGATCGTGGCGGATAAACAGTTAGGGCGGGTATGTGACAGGCAGATACGCGACGGATTACTGGGGAAGGGGGGTCAAGGGCAGTATATGCTTTTGATAAAAAAATGATTTTTTCTGTTTATATAGCTTGAAACATTTACAAGCCTTCCTGCAAAAATACTATAACCACTAGAGATGTCATTTTTGTTACAGTTCATGATATTTTACTTTTGGTTGAGAAAAAGGATCCACTTCTGTTTGCACGAATTTCCATTCTAGCACACAACAGAGCAAAGAAGGCAATGAAGCATCAACCAGCCCTTAGTGCATATGTTTAAAACTTTTCTTGGGCCTATCGAGTTCCTTTCTGATTAATTGTTTAGCAATATAAGTGTATATCATGAGCGATCTGTTGATTGCAAATAGTACAGAAAGACAGCACCACACGATTACATTAAAATACAATTCAACATTGTAATCTTTTTAGTTGTTACTGTATTACCCCAGTATGCCAATGCATGCACAATTCATTCAAATACATACAATAATCATGTCTAGAATTTGTCTGTACAAACAGCAGTTGTCCATCTTCAAAAAGTTGATTGAAAAATGAAAAAATAGGCTGCTTTTAAATCATTATCTGTACTATAATATGTTTGTTTTTTTTAAAAATAACATGGTTAATAACAGGACTCATATTTGAAACCCAGGCAGTGAATGTTTCTATTTTATAGAAATGAAGGTAATCTAGAATAATTTTTTACTTTTTTGTTTTGTCTTTTTATCTGAATAGGAATGTTGTAAAACTAGCCTGAAATAAACAAGAACCATCAACTTAGTAGTATACTTATGCTAGATAATATTTTGATACATGTGCTACTGTGTATTAAACACTATTTTCTGCAATACAATTATTATTTTGCAGCTTGTTTAGACAGTTGTATTCATATAGGCTATTTAGTGACAACTGGTATGTTCTTAGCACATTATGAAAACTGAATGTCAGTTGCAGTTTAAAGATTTTTGCTGGCCTGGTATTGCTATTTGTTCTTAGGAGTGTCCTCCAAATTACAAGAACACATGGAGCATGTTTTCCTTTGCCCTTGTGGTTACTCAGTTGTTCTTTGCATGGTGGCTGTTGTCTGAAGCCATCTGTGCAACAGACTATGTATGGATGCAGGTTTCTGTTTCCTAATTGGCAGTGTCTCCAACAAACCGTGGCCCTCTGTAGGCTTTGAAATAGAACAACTGAATTAGAAAACAGGAGGAAGTGTTGTTTTTGTATATGCATCCTAAGGCACTATACAGTAACTAATAATCATCCAAAATAAATAAATAATGAAAGGAACAAGAGAGTGCTTGAGGGCTTTCATTCTGCAAACATCTTAAAATTAAAGGGGAAAGGGATGCATTATATTGAGTTTCAGTGCGTGTCAGCCTGCATGTGTCTTTTGTTTAAGCTATTTTGTTACTATTGGGGGCTTGGTGTGATTAGAAGGTGAGGTAATGGCTCTTTCCCTCGTCAAAATGAATCAGCTGCCCAACCTTTTGTCTGCGATGATTTTCTCCTCCACCTCCACTCTGCCACCTCTGTAGCAGAGTCTTTCCTCAGGTGGCAGTGACTCTCACTAACACACCTAGGAGGCTAGCCCAACATCAGGCAAGTACTCTGAGGGGCACTCTGTCTGGGACAAAGGGGACCCTTGGTGCAAAATGTGGGCTTTATTGCTCCTGCATCGATTATACAAACAACAATTTTGTCTTAAATACAATACATATTATAAAGCATATGTGATATCTTGTAACAATTGTAAGTCACCCTGGATAAGGGCTTCTGCTAAGAAATAAATGATTATTATTATTATTATTATTATTATTATTATTATTATTATTATTATTATTATTATTATAATGAAATATATCAAAACTGGACAGGCAAGATGCATGTCCATACCAGTAAATGAAATCAGTCACTTAAGGCTACATTATGGAAAGCTTTGTTTGTCTCTTCTATTGTATCTTGTATGTTTTACACCTCTGAAACATTAGTCATATTTGTATGCAGGCAAGTAAATTACTGAATTAAAATCCATTCTCACTTCACGTTACTTCTACTTTTGTCAAATACAGTATAAACACATATAATAAAGCTTTAGATACGTTCAGAAACTGATTTTTTGTCATTCACCTTTTGATAGAAACTTTGAGACTGGCTTTATACATACTATAACAACAGTTGGCTGGGATCCTGAAGTTTTCCACTTTTAATGTGTAGTTGCTGTTCTGTTCTGTCTGCCAAATCAGTCGAAGTAATTTATTTTGCTTATTCAACCCTCTTTTCAACGTCCTAAAAACATAAGAAACGGATGCTTAAAACTACTGAACCATGGAAGCGAGACTAAGCCTAACAAACGCGTCCATTACCTTACCAGTAGGTGTCAAAGAAGCAACATTAGGTAAACTGATTTTTCTTCTGAACAATGGGAGCACTAAGGCCAATGCAGCTTCCATGTGAACACACTTTGAGCTACAGTTGTACGACCCACATTGCACTCTTTGCTGAAAAACCTACCAGCCCAGGAACTGATACAGTATATTGGGCACCTTAGTTCTTGAAAATAAGTCTATGTTTGCAAGGCCTGTATCAATCCAATTTAGACAAGAAGGCAGACAACCGCATCTGAGAAAACGACTGTATGTTTTGCAACTAGTAAGGACAAGTAAGTTCGATTGATTTTGACACTGTGTTATCAAACAAAAATGAAATAGTGCAGTCCTTGTTTATCATTCTGGAGAATTTGGCAAGGGCATGCTTCTGCATATACAAAAGTATACAGACGCACACAAATAAAATAAAAAAAATAGCAGTATGTAAAATTCCCCATTGACGACCCAACAGCAAAATGAAATCAAAATGTTACCTACCCGTGCACAGAACTGCGTAAAACATACAAGGCAATGCAATTTAGCAAACTATAAAAAAAACAGTTTCCAGAATTTAAACAGTATCCAAAGTCAGTATTCAAAGTTGCAGAATATACTGCTTGATAAGGCCTCAATATCCCAGTTCACTTGCAAATGAAAATGTGCAAAAGCAACTAAAGATCACAGATTAAAAAAAAAAAATACATGACGGTATCTAAAACTGTTTAATGATTAACTGTTTTACATTACCGTAGCTTGTCTTGTTGCTTTGTTTTTGCTGCATTTTCGTGAGGTGAAATTGGAGGAAGTGCTGTGTAACTGCACAATGAAGACAGACTGATTGGGCATGTGAGAAAATAAAGTGGACTGTGACGGATAATCAAATAAATTGTAACATTGAAGAGATGGACTTTGTATCAGAAAAATGGTGACAGAGTAGGAAATCGCATGTGATGGGTAAGTGCATTCATTTGTTATATATACATATACTGGGAATTGATTTGTTTCTTGATACAAAGACTGTAAAACGCGACTGACGTGTATCTGAGTGTCGTGTATATATATATATATATATATATATATATATATATATATATATACAGTAGATATATATAAAACTCCCCTTGTATAGTACCTTTCAGTGTGGAGTATTAAACTACAACAATACACATTTAATGTTAACCATATAGCAAAGCACAATAGCACAGCACGACTGTTAAAAAAATAGGTAGCGGATCCAGTAAAAGCGCTCCGCGTGGAGTGCAGGATATCTCCTATAGCCTGGAGATCGCAGGTTCAAATCCAGGCTATGTCACAGCCGACCATGACCGAGGGTTCCTAGTGGGTGGCGCACAATTGGCCGAGTGCCACTCGGGTAGGGAGGGCTTAGGTCGGCAGGAGAATCCATGGTTCACCGTGTACCAGCGACCCCTGTGGCCGATAGGGCGCCTGTGGTTCTGCAGTGGAGCCACCAGATCTGTGTTGTCCTCCTGTACTATAGGTCTGGTGGCCTCGCTGTGGATCCACAGTGCGAAAAATGACGGATTGGCAGGAGCATGTTTCGGAGGACGAGTGTTACAGTCGCTGTTTCCTGAGTAGGCGGGGGTTGCGAGCGGTGAGCCGAGGATACAGATAATAATTGGGCATACAAAATTGGGGAGAAAAACCGGGGTAAAAAATTGGTGACGATCATTGTTTCAGTGCTCTGCGATTCTTCCTTTTGAGGTAGCACGAGCACGCGCACTTATCCGGATTTCTTAAGTCGGAATCGAGTTAACGAGACACTTTTAGCCTGTATTCGCCGTCGAGGAACGGAGATAGCCTGACTTCAATTATCGGGTTAATTGAATCCGGCTAACGTCTGATTAGCCTGAATTAGTTAAACCAGCTACGAGGAACAGGGCCCAGGATCGTGATTTCTTGTCCCGGTTTCTTGGGCAGATATGGCAGCATCCCCTTGTTGCATTTTGTGGGACCTGATTTGCAGAGTTAGCTGCAATGGCAGCTGGAATTGCTGGATGTGGATTCTGAGCTCTCCTCATAATTGCAGGTTCAAGAAGCTTGTCGAAGAGTTCTATTAGGAATAGGTAACGCAGATGTGATTTTCTTGCATTCCATTCCGGGAACAAGTGGATCCAAATGACAAGAGCATGGTTTGCTGAAATGTCGAGGCGGTTGTAGAGTTTGTCCAATGCATCGACACCTTTTTTAGTCGAGTTGTAATCAATAATTATTTCAGGCTTCTTTCATTCTGCTCATCAACAGCATCGTCATGATGCATCGTTGATAACAGAATAACCGATTTATTCTTGGCTGGCACTTATGAATTTCATCTGGTCCTGGAATGCGAAAAAAAGAGGAAATCACTGGTCGCCCTCTTGAGAGGGGTCAACTTGTTTATGACGCCGAGGAGGAGAGTTACTAGCATAAGACATGGAAGAGGAAATCTTGCCATGGAAGTCTGAATCTGAGTGATTCTTATCATTCTGGCTCCACATCGCGAAGATCACTCATCTAATCATCACCTGAAAGGTACAGTAGAAATTGCTGAAAATCATCAGTGTGTATTACGATTAGCTGGAAACTTACCATCCAGGTCCGAAAGCTCTGAATCGTTATATTCTTCTTCATTTATCATACAAAGGATTTCCTCAGCTGTTAGTGACCGCCTTGCCTTGCAAGCCATATTTCACCAGTAGCACACAACCACAAAAGTACACAACCACAAAAAGAGTTGCAGGTGTTTGTTGCCAGTGAATCACAGGAAGCTGTTTCATTTATTTATTTATTTACTTATACAGGAAATTTACCCATTGAGGCCTCAGCCTCATTTACAAGGGGTTCCTGTCATACACAGACACAATCATACATAAAACAACACAATTAATATTTTGACACTAACAACAACAAATAAACAAAGGAGCAGTAATACAGAAGGTTTTTTTTTCAATGTGGACTAAAAGAAAAGTAATGCCAAGGAGTTTTAAGCAAATCACATAATATGCTCTTTATAACCAAAAAGATTATCAAATTCCATTCTTAAACCATGTGAAAAAGTATTGCAGGTTTTTGGGAGTCGATAAGAAAAAGCCAATTCCCCTAATTGTGTCCGTATCCTTGGGACTACCAAACTACCAGAATCATGAGATCGCAAACTATAGCCAGTATTGACCTTTTTTTTTATCAAAGTATTAAGATAATTGGGAACCATACCTTTAATAATTTTAAAAACGAAGCAATACCAGTGATAAAGCCTTCGATTTATCAATGAGAACCATCCTTGTTTTTTATACGTCTGGCATGTGTCAAAAAAGGACACTCTAAAACAAAACGGCAGTATGAATTACATATTAAATCCAACTTTTGCAAAGACAGCTTGGAAGCAAACTGATAGATTAAATCACCAAAACAGGCAGAATAGTAACAGTCACTAACTATAAACTGCTAGCCTGAGAAAAAAATAAAACAAAAAAAACTTCTTATTCCTAAAAGGAAACCTAGTTTAGGTCCTAATATTGAAAGCAGTTTATCAATGTGATAATTAAATGTAAGATGGTCATCGATCTATATACCTTAATATTTGTAGGATGAAACTTTCTTAAGTGATTCACCATACAAAGTAGTAATAGCACAAGTCTGATTACTAATTTTCTTCCTGTTATAACAAAATAACATGGTTTGAGTCTTAGTACCATTTAGCAGTAATCTATCTCAGAGTAGTTGTTATTGCACAATATCAAATGCACTCTGCAGATCTCTCTGAACAGCCTGTATGGAATACCCAGTTGTATATAGAATAGTGTCACCTACATATAGATGCATGCTTGAATTTGTAGTACCCAAGTTACATCCCAAATCATTTATATACAAAGTAAATAGTATTGGTCCAAGTACTGAACCTTGAGGAACTCCTTTGCCCAGAGATAAAAAGGTTGACATATTTCTATCAGCTCTTATTGCTTGTGTTTGATTTGTTAAGTAGTCCTTGAACAAATCCACAGCCCTGTCAATAATTCCCAGGCCACAGAGAACAGTATGATCAGCTGAATCAAAAGCTTTGGATAAATCTAGTAATAAAGCACCAGCATATTTCCCATCATCCAAAGCGATTGATATATCATTGATAACTTTAAGAACAGCAGTATGGGTACTATTTTTTGACTGAAATCCAGATTGCTGTCCTACCAAGATATTATTCTGTGTGAAAAAAAAAAAAACTTTTTAATTGCTCACTTATAACCTCTCAAATATTTTAGCAATAACTGGTAGGACATTTATAGGTTTATAATTATTAAGATCTGAGTGTTCACCTCCCTTAAAAACAGGGACAACATATGCCGATTTCCATATTGATGGAATTGAATTGGTGATTAGAGAAAGATTAAATAGTTCAGTTAGTGGTTGAGCAATAATCCTAACTGCTGTCTTTAAGAAATATAGCTCCAGATTATCTGGTCCAGCAGACGTTCTTTGATCAAGGTTCATTAGTAATTTAAGTACCTCCTTTATTTTTATAGTACAAAAATTTAATTTAAAAATTTAAAAATAAATAATTTAAAAATAAAATTTAGCTGTAGTCTTATCCTCATTTGGTTTGTCTAAGTAGAATCAATGTGTGTGAGTATTGGCACCAAGCAAATCCGTTGACAAATGTGTTACAAAGTTTTCAAATACTTGACCAGCCCTAATAAAATGCTTATTAAAACAATAAGCTGTGCATGGATCTCATCAGTCAGACGCAAGGCACCCTCTGGCACCCAGAACCGGGCAGACTCCAGCTGTGGGTCTGGCCCCTGAACGAGACTGTCTGTTTGCCTTAGGGCTCTCAGATGCGGTTGTTAGTACACTGCGGAACGCTAAGGCTTTCTCCACAAGAGCACTATATGCTTACAAGAACCCATCTACTGCCCCATAGCAATTATTTTACAGTTTCTGCAAGACCTGCAAGAGGTGGGCAAGTCCTCCTCTATGCTGAAAGTGTACCTGGCAGATATATCTGCATGCCACATCCCTATAGACTCAGTATCCCCGGGCGTCCATGTTCTGGCGACCCATTTTCTAAAAAGTGCTCAGCGGCTGCGTCCCCCTAGAAAGGACACCCTCTCCGAGTGGAGTCTGGACGTGGCATTGGAGACTCTCACTAAGGCCTCGTTTCAGTTCTATGGAATGTATAGGCTCAAATATCTCTCTATGAAGACAACCTTTTTATTGGCCATGACCTCCGCTAAGTGGGTCAGTGAGCTACAGGCTCTGTCTGTGCGCAGTTCCTGTATGCGCGTTTGGGATCATGGAAACAGGCTATTGTTGCTCACTAACACATTCCTGCCAAAGGTGATTACGCCTTTCCACTTGAACCTATCAGTGGAACTAGAGGCCTTCCATCCCCCTCCCTTTGATAAGGAGGAGGACAGGAAACTGAATTCCCTCTGCCCAGTGAGGGTCTTGAGAGGTTATGTGGATAGGACGAAAGCGCTGCGTCAGTCTGCACATGCACATGGACTCTGGCCAAGCCTTCTCGAAGCAGCGACTGGCCCACTGGATTGTGGACACAGTATCGACTGCGTACAATAATGCCAGCCTACCCCCACCTGGGAGGTGGCCGCGCACTCTACCAGAGGTGTGGCCACGTCATGGGCTCTCTTTCGAGGTGCATCATTGACTGACATCTATACTGCGGCTAGCTGGGCTACATTCACCAGGTTCTACGAACTTAATGTGGTAGATCCCTCTATGCCTTCATTAGGCGCAAGGGTCCTTGAGGTTGTACGCGCACACCACCAACACTAGTTGGCAGTAGCGAGGCGTCCCTTGCATGCTGTCCACTCATGGTATACTTTTCCCAAAAGTATTCGTTGGTGGTCATTTTCGAATTGAAAGGGAACGTTAGGTTACTTACCGTAACCCTGGTTCCCTGAAAGAGAAGATGACCACCAAATCTTGCGAGGTCACATCACTTGCATTCGCGGGTTTGATGCAAAAGAGGAAGTGGGCTCCGTGGAGCAACTATTTATTCCCTCGGCAGGCGGGACCGAGGACGTCACTCCACGTCACTCCACCAAGGTTACGGTAAGTAAACTAACGTTTTCACAAGTTTCTGGAATTTACATGGGTCATTCATATTATCAGTAGTTAGTCTCAGGAAATAATCAGATTTAGTTTTCTTGATTAAATTTGTACACTTATTCCTCAAAGTTGCCAATCATGTTCAGATTTTGTTTTCCGTGCTCTAGCCCAACATTGGTCCTGAGCTTCTAACAAGCCTTTTATTTCACTAGTGAACCAGGGACAATTATATATTTTTACTCTCAATTTTTTTAATGGAGCATGATTATTGATAACTGTACTAAATTAATTTTTAAAAAAAATACTCCCAAGCAATATCAACTTGTGGGAAACATGACATTACTGTCCAATCAATATGGGACACCGCAGTTAAAAAAAAAAAAAAACAAACAAACTGAATCTTCACATTTTTTATAGTGTCTTTTGAAGAGAATTTTCGGTTTAAGTTTAGGTAGGGCCCTACACATACGTCATCAGCTTGCCACCAGACACTGAATTTGCTATAGAATTTTCTTCCTCTGTTCATTAACGCTCCTCATTCCTAGAAATTCGTCAGACCCTAACAATGGTTCATTGTACTTGGACTCCAAATCACTTGTCCCATAATGGAGCAGTTTCTATGGGAAAGACAAGCCACAATTGAAGAGATTCTTTGAATGCAAATGATTTAAATGTTTGTTTTGGGGGTGCACAGCGAAAGATTCCTAGGTTTCAAAATAAGTAGATTCAGATTTTTAAAAGATCAAAGAATCACAATGTAGAGGCATTACACATTAATATATAATGCGCTGTAATCCTTACTTCAATGCTTGGAAGCACAGCCGTGACGCCAGGGTTGACCCCTTTGCCCTTATGTTGTGAGTGCCAGGATTCTTTTAAATCCAAACAGCTGACAGCTGCTGAAATGTTGCTCAAAGTACTGCACCTCAAACAACACTCATCATGCATTAATCAAGGGTGTTGCCAGGTAGCTTATTTTATATATTAGCAAGATCTGACCTTGCAAGCTTGGTACAGAGGGAAAAAAGAGGTGTGGTGTGAGGGATACATTAATGCCTTAGCATAAAGTAAAATCATTTTAGTGGTCTCAAATCACATTGTAAAACTCAGTCCATCCTTGGACTGAATGGCATGTTCGGGTCATGATTTAAGTGTAATTGCAGCCACACAGTTCAGAGATCATTTTATATAGTTGATTTGGTATAACAAGTTACTGCTTACCACAAAATAATACTGAAAACTATGCCAAAAAGATGCTCTCTTGTGACCTGTGCGAATAACTCAATGTGCATGATTAGCCACACGACTTAGAAAAAAGTAGTTGGTCATTGTTTTTTGAAGTCCAATGCTTTTGTAACTCTTTTCTTAAGGGTAAAGGTAGAATGTTTTAGGATCTGGAGGACACTTTTGTAAACATGTTTTAGTGCTGTTGACAGGGCACAAACAGGTAACCACGGGTGCTTTCACAGTTAATCTCTATATTTTATGGTTTTTCTTCTACTCATTAAAACGAGAGGGTCACAAACTACAGGCTATTTTCATCTGTATTGGTGACAAACGACTGACTCAATCAGCAAACGGCTCATGTAACAAGCACACTCCTTCAGGGGCGGGATTCCCTGCTGAGAGGATTTCAAAAAGTGCTAGCCTGTTATCTTTTTATTATTACATGGAACTGTTTTATATTTTTTCACCAAACCTTCGAAAGGCCCTACCTCAGCACAGACCATGTGCACCTTACTCTGTTTGGTGCAGAAATTCAGTACTGTGTAGCCTGCACATGAGAGCAAAAAACGCAAAGCAGCAAAATATAACATGTTTAGTATGGGGGAAAAAGGGAACTTTTACAAAAAAATGGGTATCCAGATCTCGTTAACAGCACAAGGTGGCGTCATGAAATGCTCTCTTTCACAACATTGCAAGTCATTGGAACGTGCACATTTGTGAGCAATTCCGACATACACCGCCAAAGTTATTAAAGCGTAAAGTTAGAGGTTTAACACCCAACTCAACCCTAATTATAGTGGGGCTACTGCTGTCTTGTAGTCTTGTCGCTTCATTCTCCCTTTGTTCTTCTCTTCTAGAACTGTCGATGTTACAGAGGTGTTGGTCTTCCTCCTCCCCCTCTGTTGAATGGGCTACAGATGAAATGGCAAATAAAACAAAGAACAAAAATTTTGGCTCTGTATTTTTTTTTTACTATATAACATAATTGCAGCATCAATAAAACATGCACATTGGGCTCTATTCATCAGTAATTGTCATTGTTTTTGTGGTTTAAGTAGCCTAACAATTCTTTACATTTTTTTTCCCAGTTCAGAATCAGCAAACAGTAAATAGCACACTCCACAGCACCTCACCACCATCTACTCCTCTTCCTCTTCATTTCCTGATCTGGGTTGACCCTTTTTATATTGGCCGGCCACACCCCATGACTGTTATGGGTGTGGCTGCCACGCCTTGGCACATTACTCTGGCTGTTGGGGCTTGTAGTCTTTTAGGGTGGCCATTTTGCAAATTGTAGTCCCCCCTCTGGTTGCAACCCAGTGAGAGGGCAAAGTACCGTTAGCAGTTCTGCCCTGAAATACCTCCCATTTATCATTCGGCCCCTTGGTTTGTCACTATATAAATATATTAAATGAGGGGAAACTTACCTGCAGATGGAAGACCCACTTATTTTCTTCCACAACCCATTATACTCCAGTTGAAGGGTGGATGAGACGATCCTTCTCAGACGTCAGTGGCTGGCTTGTGGAGGGATCCCCATCAGTAGATACTACAGCCCAGTGAGCAGATGATAATTTGTGTTTGCTTCTCCGCTGGACATGGTTGAACCAATTTTCGGCACTCTTGTGCATTCAGCATTCATAGATGCAGCTCTGTTCCCTTGCCTCTTTCACCTTATTTGTACTGGGTGGTCGATGTTTTGTGCCATATAATATTGCTCTCCTTGCTTCAACAACCCAAAAAATCTAGTAATGTGGCGTGAAGGGTTCCTTTCGTTGTCTTTGAATTGCTCGCGTGCTGCCAAATTACACTTCATGCTGCGATGGTGTCTCGTCAATGTTGGAAACAAATGACATTGAGCTAGCACTGCTTATTTTTTTTCTCAGTTCAACATTGCTGAGCGTCCTGGAGCCAGCGCAAACAATTTCTTAAAGTGAATGCTACTGACTCGCGATTGGGCATCAGATTTCATCTCTCACTTGGCAGTGATTGGCATAGCGCAAAGACGGATTTTTTTTCTTCAGAAAAATGCTTAAAAAGTGCACTTTGTCTACAAAATATTTAAACAACAACACATTTTCAATATAAATAAATAAATAAATAAATACTAAATAGTACATTGTAATAACTAATTCATAGCTATACAAGTCATATACTATATTGGACCAAATTCATAAATGAAAAAGGAACCAATAATGTAAATAAAATAAAAAATGGGTAACACTAACAACAGCAAAGTTAACTGATGCATTATTGTAAGTGGAACACATTAGCCTACACTAAACAATTGAACAATGTACTATCCTTATACACATTAGTATATTTATAACCAGGGCTTATTTCACATAACTAACATCTATTGAAAACTAAACAAACAAAACTGGAACATTCACAGGTTGTGTGCAATTACGTCATCAGACGAATTCATCTGAAATTATAATGAGCCGTCTGCAAAGGGTTAACTAAGAGGAAAGCTTCTGCACACTTAGAAAAATAGTCAGCAATCACTAATATGTATTTATTCCCTCTTTCTGTTACCAGAAGGGGTCCTAAAATGTCCAGGGCAACTCTCTCAAAAGGCCGGTAGGTCCTAAAGGAAACTAAGGGTGCCTGGGGCACAGCTCCCTTTATTTTATAGGTAGCACATATTCTACACAAGTTATCCCATTGTTTTATATCTCGAGCCCACCCAGGCAGCAAAAAATGGTCCCTTACCTTTTCCTTCAACTTATTGATCCTCCCATAACACCATAATACTTTGGGTACCAGTGACCTGGGTAAAACAACTTGTCTACCACTATCCTCACCAGTAACCTGTCCACTACCTGCAGTTGTTCCCACAACTCCTGCAACCGATTGAACGTAGTTCCTCCATCAGTCAAGGGGTCACATCTCTCCGCTATGCTTAAGCTGGATCAGCTGTTGTATTTTGGGGTCTCCCTGCTGCAACTTGTATAAGTCCCAGGTCTCCCTGGTTTAGAGCTGCTGTCCTCTGTCTCGTGTGCCACCGGTTTACCTCCTCTTTTTCTACCGGTATCATTCTAGGCCTCCAGGATAAGGCATCCACATTATTATGCAATTTGCTGGGACGATGTTCAATAGCATACTCAAACCTGGCTGAAGTTATGTAACCATCACAGAGAGCTATGATCTGTCCATAACAAAAATTTTCTCAATAGCAAATAGTGCTTGAAATAGTCAGTAAAAAAAACTACAGCCAACAGTTCCTTTTTTGTGGTAGCATAATTTTGTTCTTGGCGAGTTGAAGCTTGGCTTGCATAAGCAACAACTTGTTCTCCCCCTTCCCAGACTTGAGAAAGGACAACCCTGATCCCCAAGTCATTAGCATCAGTATCTAAGATAACATTCTTGTTAGGGTTAGGGAATGCTAGAATGGGGGCACTCACCAATCGCTGCTTTAGATGATCGAAGGCCTCTTGGCATTCTGAAGTCCACTGAAACAGCACACCTTTCTCTGTCAGACGATGTAAGGGCCAGGTGATCTCTGCAAACCTGCCCACAAACCTTCAATAATAGGATGCTAACCCCAATAAGCTCCAGACGTCGGTCACTGTGGTAGGTACCAGACAATCTTCTACAGCTGCAATTTTATCCGGGATCACAGCCAGGCCTTTATCTGAGCACATCGTGTCTCTCTGTGGGCCCCCCTACAAGTTCTGTCATGCCCTCTGCTTCCATGCCCAACATGCTTTCAACCCAACCCTATACAATCACCTCAGTTCATGGCATAATAGTGGCATCTTCCCCCAGAACTACTCGTTAAACATCTGTTTCACCCGACACGGACACTAGGGGGAGCCGTTTCCCCAGTATACAGCAGCGATCTCAAGCTAAATCCAATTCTGTACAATATTTCTTCAAAAAGTCAATTCTGACCAAAGCAGGTTGGCTCAGATCTTTCCCCTTACTTCCCCTTCCAAAAAAACACTAAGGCCTGGGACAATAAAGTAAGCTTTTACATTGGGTCCATTCACAGAATCACAGATGGACAACTGACCCCCATCGATCATCTGTTCTAGTTTCCCATGAGGTAGGGGCAATCTTGTCTTAAATGTCGATCCAGACTGGGTGTCTCTGCTATTCTCCCTCTATTAAGCTGTTCCTTATTTACCGTTGTTGAATGGTCTTGAAAAGCCATTTTCAATTGCTGGACCTCTTGTCTCAACGTTTCCACCATACATAACATTGTATCTGTGCTCTCACTATTCTCTCTCAGTTCCTCTCTTCCTTCCATTTTTACTCCCCTAACTCGAGAGTCTGTAGGTTCTTGCATGTTTTCAAATTCCCTGACTTTGGTTTTGCACTTCTTAACTGAATACAGACGGCCCCATTACAGACATGCATTATAAAGTGGTCATGTGCTAAAGTATCCTGAGTGTTTACATCTATACTAGCATAAGCCTTCGCTACCAACCTATGAATAGCATTTCCAAAATCCCATACAGATTCCTTAGCTTGTCATCTCCTATTTCCAAAATCCATCCTATACCATTCACTGCTAGTTGAAGTCGTCAAATGTCTGCCCATAGCCTATTTAAGCTCTATGTAATTTATCTGTGCTATTGCCGGCAGACCTCAATAAATTTCACATGTCCTCTTGGATCATAAGAGTCATAAATTTCATTTTCAGAGTGTTATTCCATCTATTTACCTCCAAGGCTGCTTCAAACCTCCAAGGCTGCTCCAGTCTAACCAATCACTCCCCTCTCCTGTGAAAGTTACAGGCATGAACACTGGACTTTGTATTTGCTCTTTCCCCCCAGGGGGGTGCACTGAACTGCTTGTCTCGTTCATCATTATTCCCATACCACAATCTAATTGTTAATTCGTCCCACCGCTGTACAACAGTATAATGAACCCTATGGTTCATCAATTAATGTTACCAAAACACCAGTAGCGATTTTTGCTGCCACCGTCTTTTGTAAACCAGAGGGTCCGGTTGTGGGGCGAGAACAAGGACTGACAAGGCAAGTAAATTATACAAATGGTAATTACTTTATTAATACAGATAGATATATAAAACCATCTCTCTGGTTAAAACTATATCTCCACAAGGCAGGGAATTGAGGACAACTCCAAAAGAAAACAAATTCAAAACAAAAGGAACAATCAGCTTACTTATTTTCACTCTTCAAAATCAAACCAACCAAACCAAAACAAAATACACACTGCAATTCACAAATCCAAATATAATATCACACAATAAACTTAGTGCCAAAATGAAGTAACTATGACACACCACTCAAAAGAATAATAAAGTGAATAATAAAGAAAACATAAAGTGAGAAAAATGTATTGTCAAACCCCCAACCCCTGGCTAGATATACAGTTATTATTTACACTAAAACGAAATAAGAGATATGACAAATATTAAGAACTAAAAAGAGAGAAAGATGTCATTAAAGTACTATTAAAGTTATTTGAGGGGAGAAATAAACAATCAGTCCGAGACTCTACTTATCTTGATCAAAGTAGATTTACAAGTCCAACACAGGCTGCAGTCCTGTGTAGTTTTTCTCTCCCCTGAAGCTATAGTCCGCCTTGCCAATAATCTGTGCACAGTCCAATTTTCTTCAGTCTCCGGCACCACAGTCTTTTCTTTTAACAACGTCCTCTTTCTTTTTCCATGTTGCTCTGAGCTCTCCCTTCTTATTTGCCTTAATCACCTATTTGAGGATGCATGTACTGTATATGTATGTGTGTCTGTGTAATTTCTTGTTACGTAAAGACATTTCAGTTAAATAAAAAAAAGGTTTCAACTACCACCAGCATCTTTTTTTTCGATGCAAGGAAATCATTTTGATTATTACGGGGTACGTGTACTGTAGGAGTTCCCTACAGTGGCCCTTATCTGCAAAACAGAAACACAAAAAGAAAGACGCAAACACAAAAAGAAAAATGCAAACACAAATCAAGAAACAAAAACACAAAAAGATACAAACACAAATCAAGAAACACAAACACAAAAGAAAAACGCAAAAACAAAAAGAAAAACTCAAACACAAAATGAGAAACACAAAAACAAAAAGAAGAACGCAAACACAAAATGAGAAACACAAAAACAGAAAGGAGAACACAAACACAAAAAGACCACGCATTGCGGAAATGCATCATGCTGGAGCCCATATAAATCTTGTCTCGCACCCAGCCGCACATAAACATATGTCTGCTGAAGGTAGAGGGAGTTTCGAAGCCGAAGGTCAGAAAAAAAAGTTAACATTATTATTATTATTATTATTATTATTATTATTATTATTATTATTATTATTATTATTTTACAGTAGACCTTACAATTTAAGTTAGCTATAGGCCTTTCTAGTTCGGCTGTGTGATTGCTGAGTTTCCAGTTCTTTTGAAAATCACTGTAAAAAGCTTTGTGTACGGTGTTTATCAAACTACTGTATTACTATAGAAGTTTGCAATGTCGAACAAGAGATTTACTGCAAAGGCCCATGACCTTTGACCTCTCCTAAAGGTCAAATGTAAAACTGGCTTATAACTCCTGAGAGAGTGCAGATAGGGTCACGGTTACTATGGAACACATATAATAACCCATGTATGCATTGTGCACTATTTGCTAAAGTGTTTGGTACTGGTACTGTTACTGGTATTGGTACTGGAAGCCGTAAAGTTGCTGGCAAATGTAGTTATTATTATTATTATTATTAAATTCAAGTTGTTATCAGTTTCTAATTTTACCCAATTATGTCTCTTTATATAATAGGAGTTGACGTATTCCTGCTCAATCAGTTGAAGTGATTGGCTTTACTCTGTTTTATGCATTTTAATACAAAATACTGTTAATAGACTTTCAGTAACAGCATTCTGTATTTTTTTTAGATTGCCATGTATTGCCCATTTTGCGGAAGCAATCTGGATGCAGTGAAATGCTTTTGCTGTGCTTGTGGAAACAAGCACAGGTGTAGGAAGCGCACCAAGCACTAGCAGTGTTCCAGAGGATTCACCAGGTAAGAGTACTGTTCCAATGTAGTTTAACATGGAATCTAGAAACTCTTCATGTGTTTTGTTTGTTTGTTTTTATTTTAGTATTTACTTTTAAATGATATTTGTGTGAAGCCAGGAACAGAAATTTAAATCTTACTCCAACAAGAGATCAATTATTTTCAATGGAAAAGAAGTATACAATGTATAAATAATGTAAAATCTGTAGTTACTCCTGTTTGTTCCTCTTGGTTGTTTACCTACTATCTATTTGGATAATTTGAGGTAAAGCTTTAATCTCTGTTTTCATATTTTACAGAGCAGAGGAACTGTCTGCTGCAGACATAATTTCAAACCTTTCATTAAACATTCAAAAGTCTGCCTGCAGCAGGTTCAACATTAACAGAGCCAATGTGTGGGATGGAGCCTTACATGGTTTTAAATGCTTAACATATGATCCAGCAGTTGACATTTTGGTGGAGTTTACAGATGATGCAGGGCAATCTGAGGAAGCTACTGACACTGGTGGCCCCAAAAGGGAATTTCTGTCACTCCTTATGGCTTGCCTTAAAGGAAGAAGAATATTTGACGGTCCGCCAAACAGCAAGTATATCACTTTTGACAGTGCAGGTAAATGGTCATCAATTTTCTTTCCTATTTTGTATATTTTTTTAATTTGAAACCTACATTTTGTAATCAGCATTGTACTGTTTCACATCTTCGACAGAAGCATCTTTCTATGTATTCATGTTTTTGCTACATGTTCTTAAGTCACGATTGTCTAATCATAATTATCTTGCTCTTCGCTAGCGCATTGTGCGCTTTGCATTGTACTTCTTATTTCTTTCAGGTGATGTATTCCTAGCTTCATTAGATCAGTCTTATTAAACTATGTAGCTTAGTTACAGTTACTTGTGAATCTATGATACTTCATTGTATATACTGCAATTATTATATGTTAGTCGCCTTGGATAAAGGTGCCAGCCAAATAAATAAAAAAATAAAATAAAATAATAATAATAATAATAATAATAATAATAATAATAATAATAATAATAATAATAATAATAATAAAAGCATGCTAAAATGTTTGTACATGATTAACCTGTGTTCATTTGTGTGGTTCACACAGCTGCCAGGGATGACAAATACTAGCTAGCTTATAAGATGATCGCAGTGTCTGTGGTTCATGGGGGTCTAGGGCCACATTTTCTCTCAAGAGACCTTTTCCACTACATAGCCAATCACCCTGATTTTACAGCCACAACTGAAGATATTGTGGATGAAGATATCAAAACATCTCTCTGTGAGGTAAAAAAAAAATAATGTGCCCAATAGTAGTTCTTTATGGTAAAGGTATATTATCTAAACTAATTTTGTTTAAATATTATAAAATAAGGGGTTTCCAACAGTGGCTTTCAAAATGTAATAGGTACTAGAACTGCAATACTGCACTTCTGCTGTAATCAGCATTGTCATAACACATTACAACCAACTTTTTTTTTCTACAGCTAGACAAAGCTGAATCTTTGAGTGAACTGAGAGACTTGGTACAAAAGCACAGTACCATGTTGCCATTTGTGCTTTAGATTCAGGGAAGGACTAGCAACACTGAATGTTCTTGATGCCGTGGAACAGCACCCAACAATATTTACAGAGTTCATGTGCTACAGTGAGGAGACGTTATCAGCTGCAGTGCTAGAAAACCTTTTCCAAATGCAATTCAGTTCAGTCAGTAGCAAACAGACCAGAATCATCGGTTACTGGGCAGACTACCTGCTAGACTCGGAAGTTATATATACATATTTGGGAGTTTATAGAGTACATACATATCTAGGGGTTACAGACATAAGTAATTAAAGCAACATGTAATGTTGAAAAAAAAAAAGTGAAAACATAATTTCTTATTAGTAATGTACTTATTTTTTGTGAAAAGTCTCAAGAATTGTTTTTTGTGAAAATTACAGAATATATTTTATATCCTGATTAAAAAAAGTAGTTATTATTATAAGGAGTAGTTTATTACTCGGTGATTATAATTATTAGTTCTACAGCATTGTTACTGCTGATTCCAGAACAAGACGATGTGTATCCCTCCAGGATATCCTCATGTTTACCACAGGAATTCAGCCACGTCCATATATTGACTGACAGGTCTTCACCTTTCCCTATGTGCACATGCTATTAGACTTCCTGTGCTCAACACTTTCGAAGAACAATATGGATTTTGGAATTTAGAATTCACCTGGATTTGGTTGCACATAACCATGCGTTTTAATTTTATGTATCACCATTTGCTCAATGTTATTTTGTAGGGTTAAAAACTGTCTGGAGGTTTAACATGCGGCTCTTCCAATCCATTCAGTTGCACTCATTTGAAACAATCAGCGGCTAAATTGTTCTGTTCTGTCACCTAATTATGACTTTGGTAATTGAACTGGTTTTCACAAAATTCAGCAATATAGTAGATTGAAAGGGCCGCAGGTTGAGCAGCTTGGGTCAAGTATAAGAACTCATGCAACTTTTATTTTCTTTAAGTCAATCACAGCTTGTTCTGCTGAAGACTACAAACTGAAAATTCAGTCTTCGTCTTGTAATTGTACATGCTGGGGTAATCTATACCTGAATGTAAAATTTAGCGATATAGTTTTGTTTTTTTAAAACTAGGATCCCTTGACTAAAAATAGTTGTCAAAATATTTATATATATGACTTTAATTATCCAAAGGACAATTTCAGTTCATAAACGCAGTATAAACCTTTCCACAATAGTTGAGGTGATGCTAATAGTTTATCAAACATATAGTAAACTACCTATAGCTCAATGGTAGATATCTCTCACACGAGTAATTGTTGTACACTTTGTAAAAACGAAGACAGTTTTCATTGTATAATCTGTTGTATTCCTCACTTTTTGCTGCAGGCATGCTATGTGAGGTTGTTGGGTTTTTTTTGCTTCCCTAAACATAAAAGCTGTAGTTATACATAGCAATATTATGATGTTTTGGATGCTGTTGTGCTGACGTGGAATACATTTTGAAATACATGTAATAAGAGAAACTGTGTTATTTGGTTTCTTTGATTAGTGAGAATAAAAATGAACATAAGAACATAATCAAGATAGCAACAGGCCCTTCACCCTTTTAATTAAGGTCCCCAGGGCTTATGAATGAAGTAATTGTTTGGTATTTTTTGAGGTGCCAGAACGTGATGAGAGACTCAAACATTAGAGTTTTACATAGTTTTACATAAATGTATGTTATAATCACATTTAGACTTAGGCTGGGACCAAACCTAATCACACTCAACAAAACTGTATTTAATAAATGTTTTCTTTTTTTTTTGTAAGTATCTTATTTCTTCTACTCATAAAAAGAAAACACTATTAAATACAGTTTTGTTAAGTGTGATTAGTGGGTTGTCAAAGTTTTGTTTTGGTCCCAGCCTTAATTACAGTTTACATACATAGAAAGAAAGATTACGACTGTAGTAATACATAGAAAGAAAGATTACGACTGTAGTAATCTGCAGTAATGAAAGTTTACGACTGTAAGTCGCCCTGGATAAGGGCGTCTGCTAAGAAATAAATAATAATAATAATAATAATAATAATAATAATAATAATAATAATAATAATAATAATAATAAATATTAATTTGATTTAAAATACTACACTACAAACAGGCAACTGTCAGAAATTGTTAATTATTGTATGAAAGAAACACAGCTAATATGATAATCCCAAATTAACTGAAGTATGACCACCAAGCTTCTATCCACTGGTTTGTTGTCAAAGAGCCATAAATATGACTTGCAGATCCAGCAAAATCATCTGTGTGCACTGACCTCATAGCACAGTGGATTGCAACCACAGTACCATTTTCAGTGCCACAATCCGTTCTTAAATGCATGGGAATTACTCCAAATTCTGAAACACACTGCACATATTTATGTGCAATCACTGCATGACTATTATTGGTTGGATTACATACTAGCCATATTATCTTTTGTGAATACCCACCTATACATCCACTTATGGCCAGCCCATAAGGTTTAAGTTTATCATATCCGTCTACATGCCACACATAGTTTGGCCCCAAAGAATGATAAACTGTCTAATGAATCTTCGATTTGAATGTGCTTCAACCCCAGATGGATCTAACTCAGACAGCATATTCATAACAACTTCTCTTTTGACTGTCAAAGAGTACTTCTGCTTCAATATCTGCCACACTGTCCGATATCCAAAATGCTGACCTGGGCCATTTAGCTCTTCCCTTATTTCAGCACGCACTTCAGATAATGGGGAATAGTTGCTACGTCTTGAAAATCCAGCATTTTTCAACCTTTGCTTTAAAGTCTGTAAACTCATAATAGTTTCATGCTTTGTTTTAAGGAACTCCAAGATAACTTAATAAGTATTGCCTTCTGTGAAATATTTTAAAAGGAGATCACTTTTTGGAATTTCCAGATGATGTTGCTTCTGGAAAAATAGATTAAATGCAAATTTAAAAGTGCAATAGCATTACTACAATTATATATACATCTCATTATAGCAACTGAATTAACGTTATTAAATAAAACTAGACAAAAAGGAATGAAAAAACAATTAGATAATTGTCCTAATTGTAAAATAAAAAATAGACTTCTGTTTAATGTTGAAAGCTGTCTGTTATGGATTCAATATAAAGTGATTTTGCTAATAGTAGGGACTCCTAAACTACACTGTAGTCAATAATATATACCTTTATATGCCATTCCCATCAATGGATGGAGTTAACTCAAGCATTTACAAAGATGTGTCCTCTTTCCGCAAAAACAAATTGTTTTAAAATTAGAAAACAGAAATACTTGGATAGCCTACAAAATAAATATTATACGTAATACAATGTTTATTGTAGTACAAAATTTAAATCAATTCATATAAAAAGGTGCTCCCTGATCTGTCTCAGAGTCGAGGCAACTGGAGCATCTCCCAGTGTTCCCTAAAAGCAGTGGTGTATTCCTAAATCTGAAAGTACCGGAACGCCAATTAAAATATAGATTTTCTTAAACAAAAATGAACAAATTCACGTTTTATTTGTACGTTAAACTTGAGGTAACATTTACTAGGTAATGCATGTTTCTTGCATGCAACTTTTATAAGCTACTCCTCCTTGGTCAGTCCAGCCAAATTTGGCTTGTTTTGAAAGCATCCAGCTGGTAAATACTGTCTTTGGTGGTTTGGTCATTTTATCGCCGTGTTTTTTTCTATTCCGTTCGATTATGAGATCATCACCAGTGCAGAACTTCAATCACCACGATGCCGTGTATAGTGACAGGATGGTCGAGTGGTGACATCACAGACCCGGAAGTTGACACAAACAAGGTACTACAGGCTGAGTCGCAAATTAGTTATTTTATTAATCAAAATAAAATATTTAAACAAACAGAAACAAAACACTAAACACAAAACAAAACGGCACAGTGGCCAAAATAAACAGACAATAATTAAACAAGTATCGTGCTGGTGTAAAACAGGAGCGTCTGCTTCGCTTTTATATATGTGGCCATCTTCCAATTTAACCCCATCCATGATGTAAAACAATAATAACAAAACGCTGTTTTAAACAAACACAAAAGAGTACATTTAAATAACAATACAAAATAAACACAGGGTCAGGTCCCCGCGTGTTTTATCTGGTGCTCTGCATCCAATAAAATTATGCATCACCAATTTATGAACAGTATTAGTACATTTAGAATTATTTTAAACTGTTCTGAATAAAACATTTTCTGGACCTACCGCAAAAAACAAAAACAACAAAAAAAAAAAACGTGTAGCATTTATTTATGCTTTTATAATATATACATTAAATCACAATTTGGCCACTTTTTGGTGGGGCGTGCTAAAAAAAAAAACTGCCACCGCTCCCCTTGCTTAACCTCCCCCAGCTAAGTCAGAGACACGGGAAAACGTGAACACACATTCCAGCCCACTGGCACCTCCTGCCAAATCATATACACCCCCAGGGCACCTCCTGCCAAATCATATACACCCCCAGGGCTTACTAAGCCAGTTGCAAGGGCAGACGTTCATTCCAATCCCTGGGTCTTTGCACTGACCGATATACAAAACAGTTCCTCAACTACACGAGTGCCTAAAAGCCTTGTGTTCCCTAAAAGCTTGCGTCCCCTGGAAGGTCAATACGACATCCATTTTGTATGGCAATATTGTGAAAAACACAACATGCCACGAAAAAACTCTGACCTGAAGACTGTATTGTAGTGTACAACCTGGCCGATCCACACATCGGAAACGCATTTTTAACCAGCTTTGCACAGCATCAAAATCACTTCAAAATCAAAATAAAAAACGTATTGTCTTTGCTTGCATTTATGTGTTTATTTTGTTTTTAATGTCTAGATCAAATTGCCTAAAAAGTACTGTCCTGACAGTAAATATCCTGCCTACATGTAAGCTGCCCCATTTATTGTCTATTTATAGTACATTCAATAGAATAATTCACCATGCACTGGCGTCTCTGTTGTGGAACCTAATTGGTTTGAATGTTTTAGTTGTAGCTTCTGTTCAGTGTAATTATCCAATTACCTTAAGGATTTAACACATGGTTTCATTTTATATCTGATTTTGGCAAGCATGAGCAAGGTATGACCTCACTGCTTTGTCAGCACAAAGCTGTATTCATAGGTAAAGAATAGGTGTTTCAAATAAGCTTTATTATATAAAAAGAAATGTAAGTAGGTTTATGTGATAAAGTCTATTCACTGATTACTAATATTACTAATTACCAAACTATTTTGCCTCACGGAATTGTTGGAAAGTTCTATAAGTTGTTATAAACATGAGATATAGACAGATATAGTAAATGCTTATCAACATAGGTGAAAGTGGCCAATGATCATTTTCTACTGAAACTTGGGGGGCAAAACCAATTTTGGCGGGTCTGGGGCCACAGGCCCCAAGCCCTGAGGTTGCACATTTGTTTATTTAGCAGACGCCTTTATCCAAGGCGACTTACAGAGACTAGGGTGTGTGAACTAGGGTGTATGAACTATGCATCAGCTGCACAGTCACTTACAATTACATCTCACCCGAAAGATGGAGCACAAGGAGGTTAAGTGACTTGCTCAGGGTCACACAATGAGTCAGTGGTTGAGGTGGGATTTGAACTGGGGACCTTCTGGTTACAAGCCCGTTTCTTTAGCCACTGGACCACACAGCCTCCTATGCTCTCAGATGCATCCTGAGCCATTTTGGACCACATTCAGAAGCAAATTTGAACTTGAACTTGAGAAATTCAGAAATTACTTCACTTACAACTTGTCCTTTTACCAGATGGATCAACCTGATATCACACATGAGGCTAGTTAACAAACATCGTTTTTGAAATGTTACTCATCAAACATTTTACATGTATGCGTAAGTCGCATAATATACATTTTATAAAATCTCAGCGGCAAAAAACATATACAATCTCTGCCTAACTCAATGAGATATCATATATACAGGGTTGTCACAGATGCCTTGAGTGGTGCGTGTGGGTGGTGCCGTCAGACCAGGAAATGAAACAGAAAAACCCAAAAGGTACGGGGTAAACTGAGGTGCAATAGCACTCAGCTTTTTATTAAACACAAACAAACAAATAGTTTAAACAAAACACAATAATAAACAAAAGGGCACACGGGCCAAAGTAATAAACACACACTATAATTATTTTATGCAAACGAGTACCATGTTCGCTGGCTGGTAGCATTCGCTCTCGCTCTTACTCTCACTACTTTAATAAGCCTTTAATGAGCCAAGGTGATCATGGGTGGTAAAACAGTTAGTGATGGTGAGAATTAACATTGATGAAGGTATGTGTTTTGTGTTCTGTGCTGTACTGTTTTTATGTCTGTGTCTGTGTTTGTTTACGTTCGTGAGTGTTTTGAATAACCTTTTGTTTTGGCCCTTGTGCCTTTCGTTTTGTTAAATGTGTTTTGTTAAATGTGTTTTGTTTAAGTTATTTTTGTTTATCTATAGTTAAACATGTGCACCAGCACTTACAAACCTGCATTCTCTGGCTGAGTCTCTTCCTGGTTACTAATAGTCTGACCAGTGACGTCATCCTTACCATACATGGTGTAAGAAACGGAACGGTGCCCTAGAGACTCAGAGCAGAACTGCAGGTGAAGTTTAAAAATAAATAAATAAAGGAGCAGAATATATATATATATATATATATATATAATATATATATAAATGGATGTGAGTAGGCTGGTTGCCATGTTGGACGCCTAGGACTAGCTGAGGGGTGCCAGGGACACTGTCCTGCGTGCCAAAGGAGGTGAAGCCTTGCTGCCTCCACCACCAGAGGGAGAGGAGCTGTAGCTTCTTTTACCCCCATCACCAGAGGAGCTGCCACTATCTCCACCACCACAGGGAGAGGAGCTTCGGCTGCTTCTACCACCACCAGAGGAGCTGGAGCTACCTCCCAAGGGTCAGCTGTTGCCCTGTCCTGCAATGCCTGGGCATGCCACAAGCCTGCAACGCCTAGGGCTGCCAAGTCTACAATGCCTAAGGCTGCAAAGCCTGCCAGGCCTGGGGCTGCCAAGCCTACGGGGTTGACTATCCCATACCGCCCAGGGATGCCTGTTCATCATCGCCTGGGGATGCTTGTTCATCACTGCCCAGGGATCTTTCAGAGCTGGAGCATTTCCGCTGACAACATTTCTGCTGCCAGGATTGCCCCAGCTGGAAGAGCCAGCCTTGCCTCTGTCAGCATTGCCGATGCCAATATTGCAGCTGCGGAAGGAGGAGGTGAGGAGATCACCTCCACAACAGCCTCGATCACCAACCCAGCCCCAAGTATCCACAGGGGGAAAAATGGACATCGGGGGGGGGGGGGGAGAGATGGATGATGGCGGTCATATGTGCTGTGCACATAATAATAATACCAATTATAGAAGGAGACTGACTGAACATCAGAGTAATTGATTACAATCTATGCGTTTTTTATGTGCCTCTTGTCAGAGACTGATGGTGACATTTGGCCAAAAGCAGTCATGCCCAAACTTCTCTTTATATTGGGAACTATTGTGCAGACTCTTGGCCCAAACACATTTGTCTAAATTGATGTTTGGTCAAACCTGGTTTTTCATTGTGCTTGTATCAGTCTTGTTGGTAAGTGCTGGAGATATATACAGTACGTGCAGTAGAGTTAATCCAGTCTTATTCTCCAAGCACGTAACCAGCTTGTCACATTGAAAATCGGGAGGAATGTTCCCTCCACTATTTTCAGCTAAAATTTATAATACTTTGTTTATTTGCCATTCAGTTATTACTAATATAAAACAAATTATAATAATACAAAAAGTGACAAAAAATATTACTGGGAGTTCGCCTGGACTTGGAGTTTGAATATGACCTTTTATTCCACCTTTCACTAATTATTGGTTAAGGAAAAAAGTTTCCTTTCATGCTAAATTAATTGTTATATCTGCTTCCTATTGCATGCCTGGTCACATATGGCACTCATAACAAGAGTCAGCAGAGGTTGTCAAGTTGAACTAACCCACAAAATTTCTTCCTGATGTTTCTGTCCCTTTCCAGAAACTCTGGTGGTTTTGGAACGTGTGTTGTTTTTTCCTATACAACACACATGTTTTTTACAAGCGCATGGTTTTTTTTTTCCAAAGGAAGTTGCCATCTGCCTAACAATTAATGCTTTTCATTAAAAAAATTAATATATTTATTTTGTTGGCTACAGAAAGCTAAATGAAGGATAACAAATGTTTCTTGCCATTCCAAGTTTATTTTCTTTTTACGCAGTTCACCTTCTAAACCATAATATGCCCAATTTCAAAATAATTATATACTGTATGTATATATGCATCATTAACGCCATTGTTTTTCACTAATTATGTTTATTGAGACAGATGCAGTTTAATCTATCTTTGACAGAAAATTGGTAACAGTCGTGTGTGCAGAATACATAAACATCATATAGAAAACAAGTTATTTTATGTAACACAATGTAAGGATCTAATGGGATAAACCCTAAATTGTCCAACTAGCTTAAGCAACAGTAAGGCATTCTTGAAATGTATTTTATTTTTCTGCAAATGTCCGACCAGCGGCAGAGTCAGGACTATTCCTCCCATAAACCTAGGGGTTTGAGAACTTAGGGTTATATAGGGGTTTAGGGTTACATAAGAATGTTGGGATAGGGAATGAGAAGGGGTTAGGGTTATATAAGAATGTTGGGATAGGGAATGAGAAGGGGTTAGGGTTATATAAGAATGTTGGGATAGGGAATGAGAAGGGGTTAGGGTTATATAAGAATGTTGGATAGGGAATGAGAAGGGGTTAGGGTTTGTGACAGGATGAATGATGTGGTGCAAAAGACTGCAAATGTCCAAACGTATTCTACCAAAACAAAATAATTTAATAATCCAACAAGAACAGAAATATTCGCAAAAATAATCCAAACAGAAAAATAATCAACCCCGATACCAGCGATGGTAATCGGGGCAAAAAAAAACAAGGTCCACGTTCCAAAAAATAACAAACAAAAAGGCACTCCTTAACCACAATCCTCTGTGCATGAAACTGTGCTCTTTCCAAAGGGGACTGTGGTGCGTGCGCTGTGCTGTGTTGTGCTGTGCGATGAGGGGCGTGCTCTGGGGTTAGTGCTGGCCCTGTAGCGACAGCCTCCCGTCCTCCTGCTCTACGAAAACACAAAAACAACACGTAACAAAAACAAACATACACCAGCTCCGGCCGGTCAATTATTGCCTCAGCGCAAGGGGAGGTACTGACGTAGCTGCTTCCCCTTTGTACCCAGAAAACTCCTCCCTGCAATCAACGCGTCGCCTGGTTTCTCCAATAGAGGGCTGCCCCACAGCTGACTGCAATGGAATCGTCCTGAGTACTTGCAGCTACGCGCCCCTCCTAATATGGTTACCTTCCGGTTTCCACCTACCACCGAGGTGGCAGATCTAGGAAGCAGCTTACCTTCCCCCTTACACAGCACCCTTTCTAATTGGGAGGGAGATTTACAGCATCGATCCTTTCTTTCTCTATAACAGAGTTATATAAGAATGTTGGGATAGGGAATGAGAAGAGGCCGTTCATGCCTCTTCCTAGCACGCCATAGTATGGCGATCTAATTTCATAATTGTAATTGTTGTTTGAATGTCCTCATGAAGTGGCATTACATTTAATTCATGACGTGTAATTAATAAGTTGCTAATTGCTAAACAAAACTCTTTTATTGGTCAACTCACAAGCTCTCTCCCAGCAACAGAAATGTCTTGCATTATAATGGTAGGAAGTTTATTATACTACAGATAAATACAGAAGTTAGTATTAAAAGCATATAATGAACAGTTTTGTTGTCCATGGTAGGAAAAGAAGTGTTGGTTTGTAAAGAGGAGCATGCAGGCATAAGTACAGCAGTTCATACAAGGCCTCAGTGTGCTATAAATAGCAAAGTCTTGGCCTAAAATCCAACACATTCCAGGGACTAAAAAAACTGTCCAAATTATGTAGATAAGAAAAAACACTGCAGTATTTAAGTACATTTACAGTACTACTGCTTATTTTTAATCATGTGGTCACTTTAAACACATCAAAAAATGAAGTCATATTTAGGGTAAATATTGTACTGCATTATAGTCTACTGCATACTGTACTGTAAAACAGAAGTACACTGAAGATAGCACTGTAATCTGAGATTGTGGAACTACAAAGGATTTTATACTTTTCCTATACGTTATCAAATTGAAATGCAACTTCACTATATGTAACATGAAACCACATATAGTTAATTTCCTAAACTAAATCAGTGTTTGCTCCAGGACTTACAGACTGAGGGTCAATGTGGCCCACTCAAAATTTTAGGGGGACATTTTCTTCAGTGAGGGGGTCAATATGTTTGATTCAGAACCAACCACCATTTCTTATTTTTGTTTGTTTTAAATATTTCAACAGAGTTTACAGACCTTTTGTTTCTGAAGAACAAAAAATAAAACATATAACATAAAAAATAAAGCTGTAGATAAAACCAAGGTGTCTCTACAATACTCACTGTCACTTTTGGGGAAAATATTGGGAAATGTGTCACAGTGTTGCTGGTGTATCACTGAGTAGAGGATATTCATTGTACCAAATCACATTAGAACAGGGGTTTTCAATCTTTTTAAGCTGCATACCCCTTTCCAAAAAATGTAGTCTGAAAACAGAAAAAGGTCTGTACAATAACATGATACAACAAAATGCACAAGCCTTGGAGTGTGTGAAGTATACAATTATAAAAGTTACAGTATTATAAAAGAAAAAATATATATTATATTTACTTTTGGCTAAAAATAGTCCCTCAAACAGGTTTCTAGTTGTTGGAAACATCACCATTTTATTGTAAATATAAATTAATTAAAATCAAGGAAGCGTCCGTGCTAGCCTCAATCACTCAGAAATGACATAGGACTATTCCGTGATAGCAAATGGCAATCATGTATTTTGATTGATAATAAAATTACTGAAAAGAAGGCAAAGAAAAGTTCACTATCCACGCATCTCTACAGCTGACCTCATTATGAAAACATATTATTGGCATTTTTTAATTCTTGGTGACTAAAGCGTACAGTACTGATGCTAATAAAAAAAAGAATAATAAAACGCTTACCTAGTATCAGTGTGATGGATGTCCCTGCTTGTTACCACACAAATCACTGATGATGGCAGGGGAATTAGAGAGAGCTTCAGTCGCAAGACATTTTTGGCGTTTTTAATCTCTAACGGTATTTCGTCTTGATCGCCCTTTGCTAGTAATGTACTAGTATTGAGCCAACAATCCAAATTTTTCCACTGGATTGAAAGCTAAAAACTCTTACTCTCACACGTAATGGCTTGTCAAACTAGCCCGCATGGCAATACTTTGGTTTCTGATTGGCCATACATTCTGTATTTTGAAATTAAGTACTTGTTACAATAAACTTTAATCAGGTCATTGAAAAAATAAATATTGATTTGCAGGCACGAACGCACACAGGAAATAAAATGAGTTAAAGACTAGGCTTTTAGTTTTTTAAAATATGTAATATTTTTTTATCCCAAAGACAGACCAACTGTTTACATGACATTTAAACAACAGGGCTTATTTAAAACGTACATATTTAATATGTAAATTAGTCATGTGTGCTGAACGCTCTGTCACAGCACATCAGTCTGGTGTTAGCGACGAGACGTTGATTACATGCAATGCGTTGTCCGCCGTTTCAGAATTTTTCTCAAGATACCCAGGGGTATGTGTACCCCAGTTTGAAAACTGCTAGAAGAAACCACATTACCAACAGATACAGTTTAATAGTAGTCGTATTTAAATGCCATTGTCCTGACTGGTAAATTCTTACCTTCCAGCTTCCCCTTTATTTTGACAATTTCCATATCAAAAAAGGCTTTTTTTTCTTGACATTTTTCATTCTTAGTCCCCAAGTAAATATTTCGGACAGTTTTGAAAACAATTGTTGCTTTATTTTTACAACACACGTTGGTGTTGTTGATATGATAAACACGTATATCTGCTTCAGGTACGGTACTCTTACATTTTTTTAGGTTAAACGATTAAACGATGGCCCGTGTTACACAGAACACTGAAAATAAAATGTCAAATACACAATATGTATTTCGTTGGTTTTGTGGATTTGCTATATTTTTAACTTATTTTAACACTGCACATAGTGATATGGTTTTGAAAATGCTACTTCCCAAAACCGTGCTGCACGTGAACTGTATTACATAGTAATTTCCTTTATTCCGAGTCCAGTGGTGTTTTCTCAATGCAAGTTGTATTGTAGGCATATATACAGTGCTGTATAAAATCACATACACTATATATATATATATATATACAGTACTGTGCAAAAGTTTTAGGCAGGTGTGAAAAAATGCTGTAAAGTAAGAATGCTTTCAAAAATAGACATGTTAATAGATTATATTTATCAATTAACTAAATGCAAAGTGAGTGAACAGAAGAAAAATCTAAATCAAATCCATATTTGGTGTGACCACCCTTTGCCTTCAAAACAGCATCAAGCATCAATTCTTTTAGGTACACTTGCACACAGTTTTTGAAGGAACTCGGCAGGTAGGTTGGCCCAAACATCTTGGAGAACTAACCACAGTTCCTCTGTGGATTTAGGCAGCCTCAGTTGCTTCTCTCTCTTCATGTAATCCCAGACAGACTCGATGATGTTGCGATCAGGGCTCTGTGGGGGCCATATCATCACTTCCAGGACTCCTTGTTCTTCTTTACGCTGAAGATAGTTCTTAATGACTTTCGCTGTATGTTTGGGGTCGTTGTCATGCTGCAGAATAAATTTGGGCCCAATCAGATGCCTCCCTGATGGTATTGCATGATGGATAAGTATCTGCCTGTACTTCTCAGCATTGAGGAGACCATTAATTCTGACCAAATCCCTAGCTCCATTTGCAGAAATGCAGCCCCAAACTTGCAAGGAACCTCCACCATGCTTCACTGTTGCCTGCAGACACTCATTCGTGTACGCTCTCCAGCCCTTCGGCGAACAAACTGCCTTCTGCTACAGCCAAATATTTCAAATTTTGACTCATCAGTCCAGAGCACCTGCTGCCATTTTTCTGCACCCCAGTTCCTGTGTTTTCGTGCATAGTTGAGTCACTTGGCCTTGTTTCCACATCGGAGGTATGGCTTTTTGGCCGCAAGTCTTCCATGAAGGCCACTTCTGACCAGACTTCTCAGGACAGTAGATGGGTGTACCAGGGTCCCACTGTTTTCTGCCAATTCTGAGCTGATGGCACTGCTGGACATCTTCCGATTGCGAAGGGAAGTAAGCATGATGTGTCTTTCATCTGCTGCAGTAAGTTTCCTTGGCCGACCACTGCGTCTACGGTCCTCAACGTTGCCCGTTTCTTTGTGCTTCTTCAAAAGAGCTTGGACAGCACATCTGGAAACCCCTGTCTGCCTTGAAATTTCTGCCTGGGAGAGACTTTGCTGATGCAGTATAACTACCTTGTGTCTTGTTGCTGTGCTCAGTCTTGCCATGGTGTATGACTTTTGACAGTAAACTGTCTTCAGCAACCTCACCTTGTTAGCTGAGTTTGGCTGTTCCTCACCCAGTTTTATTCCTCCTACACAGCTGTTTCTGTTTCAGTTAATGATTGTGTTTCAACCTAAATATTGAATTGATGATCATTAGCACCTGTTTGGTATAATTGTTTAATCATACACCTGACTATATGCCTACAAAATCCCTGACTTTGTGCAAGTGTACCAAGAAGAATTGATGCTGATTTGAAGGCAAAGGGTTGTCACACCAAATATGGATTTGATTTAGATTTTTCTTCTGTTCACTCACTTTGCATTTAGTTAATTGATAAATATAATCTATTAACATGTCTATTTTGAAAGCATTCTTACTTTACAGCATTTTTTCACACCTGCCTAAAACTTTTGCACAGTACTGTATATATATATATATATATATATATATATATATATATATATATATATATATATATATATATAAACGAAAACCGCATCATTTACTAACGGTAACGTTATAAAATATGTGAAATTTGTAATATATATATATATATTACAAATTTCAATTTTTTTTTTTTTTTTTTAGTCAATGATGCGGTTTTCGTTTCGCAAATCTACTGCAAACAGTATTTTTAAGAACAAATATAATAGCCTGTATTTCAAAAGTCACTGCTGAAGCTGATTACTTATTCTTCCAGAAGTAATGGTCGGGTGTAACAGGGATATGAGGTTATATTTGCACCAGGCCATGTTGTTAACAAGCCTGATGTTGTCGTCCAGGCTTTACTGTGAAACTGACTGTAACCATTATTATTTTAAACTGAAAAAAGAACATTTATGCAAGGAAAATACATCCGTTTTTTTTTGTTTAATTTGGCATATCCTTGATGTGGTTAAAAATGATACCTAACAATTAAGTAATAAATAAATAAATAAATAAATAAATAATAACAACAACTAGAGTTGCCAGTAACTATAAGGCTTCCAAGGTACTAGCGAAGCGTTAGAATATGTGTTCCATAGTAAACATGGCCCTTTCTGCACTATCTAATGAGTAACAAGCCATTTGACCGTTAGGAAAGGTCAGAGGTCACAGGCTAACATTATTTTCTAGAGCAAACATGGTTTGCTATAAGAAAATCGCTCAGTGAGAAAGAAGTATTAGTAATAATAATTCAGATTCAGATTTAAATTCAAATACATACAATTCTTCCACTGAATCGGATGTCAGCGAATGTGTCAGTGAAGACATAAGCGAAGAATATTTACCATCAACATCAAGTGACAGCAAAGAGGCGGTGCCTATCTCTGTGCGCTGCTCCATGCTTCAGGAGTGTCATACGCTGAAGCATTAGACACTCACTCCCTCCGCCCCCACAACCTGTTTACCCGGATATGATTTATTCATCTCTCTCTCTCTCTGTCTCTCTCTCTCTCTGGGTCTGTCGCCCTTTTTTTTTGTTAGGACGTGTTGTTGTGGTTGTTCCACCGCGTTGTTTATTGCCTACATGTTATTTTTTAGTCAAAACCTTTCCTTATAACTAAATAAAAATATGTATTTATTTGTTTTAATTATTTACAGTAAAAATGATTTGTCTGTATTTCGTCAGTATTCATTACATACATACAAACATATAGCTTTCAGCTTGTTTGTACGCTGTACTCGTAATAATCAAGCATATACAAAAAAAAAAAAGTTGCTACACATGATGAGGGACACGAACGCACGGATAACTCGGTGGTATCTGGCGCTGCAACCCTTCCATTATAATATGAAACATACTGCGGGTAAGGAACATCAAAAAGCTGATTATTTGTCTCGGGAGGGAGGTCAATTGGGGGGGGAGCATAGAGTTGTCTGAGTGTGCCATCCACTCTGAGAGGTGGGATGTGTGACAGGGAGAGAATGAATCTGAGCTGTAAATCTCCCTCCCGACCTGTGAGGACGCTGCGCTTCGAGGGCAGGTAGGACCGGAAGCTGTTGAACTGTCAGGTGTACTCCTCATGGTCAGTACTGCAGTGTGCAGTGATTGGCTAGATTTTGGCGCAGTGCTCAGCAGCCTGGCAATATAAAGGGGAGCAGTTTTCGGGAGCTTGCTCTCGAGTGTTGGGCTGCATTGTGTTAGCTGTGTTTTTGCGACTAGCTTTGTGCTTACATCGTTGCAAACTACGAGGAGTGCCTTGAAGGAGCAGCGCAGAGCTACACGCTATGTACAGAAGCTTTGACTGAGGAGCCCTGTGCCATGCTGCCTGACCCTGTTGCACCAGCTGTGTAAAGCCGGGCTTACACTGCGCGATTTTTGCAATCGGGAGACACAGCGCCACTCACACTTACCGATTGAGCTACGATTTCTCACTGTAGATCGGGGATTGCAAGCTACACACACTACACGAGACATCTTCACGGACTGTGCCCATTTTCATTGCAGAATCGTAGACATCATTTGGGAGAATCATGGACTCAAGCAAGGAGGCGATCACTGTTGTCTGTGCATTGTTTTGCACAGAAAAAAAGAAGAAAATGCGGAGAAGATCCATTTGGACGCGCAATTGGCTTAATAGACGTGGCCAGTATGGAATGATGATTTTAAACTAATAAATATTTTGTACTACGAGCGAGTGTTGCGCTCTTGAACAAATAGAATACAACTTTAATAGTAGACTACTACAACTTTGTCATAGGTTTAAATATGCAACAATGTAATCTACATTCTCTCTATTTCTCACCCACACAGACGTGCACCCCTCCTCCTCGTATTTTGATTAAATTAGCAGTACAAGCATACAGTAGGGGTTTGAAAGGGATATCGAATACGAGTGACTGTAGAAATTGATTGCCATGAGAGCACACACTACCACACACAGTATCTGCTTCGGCGTTAACAAGTTATAACAATTACTTACTTACCAGGTACATGAAGTTCCAAAGCAATTTCCCTCCATCACGGTTCCTTCAATGAGCGATCATAATAGGAAATGTCACGTATGTCAAAGAGACACGGGTGTTCCTGCCACATCTCCACCATCCTTTCTTCAATTTCGAGGCTCCACACCTTGCAGGGCACAACCTTTCTCTTTGTCGCCATTGTTGCTAGCTTGTCCTATTGGCTACTGGCAGCATTCGTCAAGAAATTGGCCCGTAGCCCCTCACACATTTCACGAATTGCTTTGTCGGGGACTAAAGTTTTCTGACATGTTCGAAATTTGTCGGGATGTCGTAAGAGCGTCATGAGAACGCAGAAGCCATTAACGGGGCATCGTAGACCCTCTCACACTTATCTACCATTTTGTCCCCGACAACCTCATTTTGTCTCAGATTTTAAGAAATTAGTTGCCGACGACTCAGTTCATCGGCAATCAGCATAAATCATGCAGTGTGAGCCTGGCATAAAAGATTCTTTATTTGGGTTGTGTTTGTTTATTATTTTTATTTTCAGCCTGAGCTTAACCATCGCTGGTTCTGTTCAGGTGTGTTTTATTTTTGTAATAATAACAAGGCACACGCAGGCTTATTCTGCATCTAGCTGTTGTTGACGTCATTCTTGTGAAACCACTCACCACATGCTGACATTGATGTTCTCATTTTTTTTCCCAGAATAAAAATGAAACAATTGATCTTATAAAAAAGATCAACAGCTTTAATTGTTTAAATGTTTGATGTTTAAGTGGAAAGTGTTTGAATTCTGTGATTGGAGAAGTGTGGAATGTGGCTAGGTAGTGATCGGTTGATTGATTGTCAATCAACTCCTGGCCACATGGTATAAAATATAATGTTTGTTTGTTTGGTGAGAGCAGGCAGCAGAGAGAGAGAGAGAGAGAGAGAGAGAGAGAGAGAAAGAAAAAAAAGAAAAAGAAAAAAAAAGGCATCATGTAAGCCAAAGCTTGGGTGATGTTTATTTTGAGCAGATTTGTTTGCAGTATTTTGCTTAACCGTTTATTTTGTTCCTGTGTTTGTTTTGTTTATTTCCAATTAATAAAAGTGCACAAGAAGCACTTGAACTGCAGTCTTTTTGCCAAGCAAAAGAAAGAAAAAAAACAGGACCAGAGGACACAGTTGGAAATGAAGTGGAGATAGACTTAGGACAGACAGGAGGAGACACTTCTTCACACAATATATATTGTTGTTGTTTGTAAAATATGTTTGAGAAAACCATTGCAAAACATATATTATAAAAAAGGAGGCGTTCACAGACATCCTTGCCTTAGAAATTGCTACAGATTGTCCTGCGTGTGCTGGTAATGAAAGGGACATGTTTGTAACCAGTAATATGGTGTGTTTTCTCAGATACACATGCAACCTCATGACAAGGGCTGTAATGTTTTTAAATTGGGATCTGACTGCAAGTCCAGTTCATGTTGTCATACACAGCCCTATTTTAAACACACGCCACAAGAACTGTTTTGTCTATTCGGCAAAAAAAAAAGCTCACAATACTTGCATACATAAAAAAAGACAGAAAGGCTTCAATCCTCCAAAAATCAAAAAAGAATACCATTCCAAGAGGTGTAGTTGGACCACAAAAAAAGGTACAATACCTGGTCCAGGCTGTACCACGGTTTGTATTGTACCACCCTTTGAGAGTCGAAAATACTGGTAGGGATTTGTACACCATCTGTCCGTATCAGTGTTTTTCCAAATAATCTCACTGTCAGTAGACCACACGTCTTCTCAATATTACTTTTATAGCCATCCCTGTAATTGATCTCTCTTTCTAATCTGTCTGTTGCTCTGGCAAGGACATGGCATTTGTGACGTCACACCTAAGCTTACACATGTTTCCATGTAAAAGCAATTGAACGGGGGTGACAGTGTAACTAGGCCTAGTGTACTGCATGTATGTAATGTTGATTTTTTTGTGCTTAAGACAAATAAATTACAGTGGCAGGATTTTGTTGTATATCTTCTTTAAAACCTTCTCGTTAAAATCTCCTTTTTATTATTGTAGAAGTTTTTAAAAAAATTAATGCTTATTGTCTATTAGTATAACATATGCATCGTTTCTATGCAGTATTTTTTTTTTATTTAACCAACAAAATTCCATTGAGTTTTAGATCTCTTTTTTAGGGGAGACCTGGTCAAGGAGGTGGCATTTAATTTATAAACAAACACAAATTCAAAAGAACACAACCAATACAAACAAGTTAATCGGATTAAAAAAGGCAATTTGGGAGCATTGGCCAAAACAACCAGCTGCCCATTTATTTTGGCAATTTCCATGTCAAAAATGGGCTTTTTTTGTTGCAGATTTTTCATTTTTTGTACTCAAATAAGCAATTTGGACAGTTTTCAAAACATTTTTTGCTAAAATACACACTTTTTATTGTTATTATGAACAATGGAAATATATTATTTCACTAGAATTTAAATAACAAGATTTCCATTACATGAGAGTAGGTGTTAAAACTTGATCCATCTGAGTTTCCTTCCATCTGATGATGTAAATGTCCTTCTGCCTGGTGTTGATGGTGAAGTGTAATGCTGGCTCCAGGGATCAGCATATTTTGCGTCCCTGGCACATCAGCACACACAATGGCTGCAATGCTGGCTCCAGGGATCAACCACAGTGTGGCCTCCCTAGCGCATCAGCATGACAACAGTCTGGACTAAGCTGAGTCCTTGGCTGAGACCCAGCTTACATCCTGTCAATATGTGTCTTAATGTAGCTGCCCATGAACACAAAGGACATCACAAATCCTCTCCTACCCATAGATTAAGGTTCAGTGGTGATGGGAGAACATCATATGTTGACCTGATGAAGAAATTGAACCTGCTCTGTTCCATTGTCCATAGATCTCACCAACCGATCCTGCGTTGTTCCACACTCTCCCATCTCATCCATTCTCTCTGCTTGGCCTTGGAAACTGCCTTTATGCACCTCATCCTCTCCTCCTGCTTTTGGACTTCATTGACTACCAGCTTCCTCCGTTGAGCTGGCCATGTAGGTGGAGAGGAACTGAGACCAAGGCCTCCTTTTCCATGCTGTACTTTTCCAATGATATCACTGATACAATGGGCAGCCTTTGCATCTTCTACAGCTTCCTTTGCCGCCCACTTTCTTCCACCTTTCAACACAGGTGCTGCCTCCCTCACACATTCATCATGTGACTCTACCAATGTCATTTCCAATGGAACCTTGGCACACTTAAACTCCTTGGTTAGAGCTGAGACTGTCAGCTGCAGTATCCCTTTACCATACAGCCCCACTTTGCTGGGGAAGAGTGGAACTCATAACCATTTCCTGACGTATGAACTGATTAACACTTCTCTGCTGTTGTCAAGGAAACCTCATACACAGTGAGTGGCCACAGAAGTCTTGGCAGTAGACCAAACTGAAAGCACCAGAGTTTCAATTTGCCCGGTAAGGCGCTGCTGTCTAAGCTCTTCAACCCTTGCACTGCTTGTTGTCTCACTTCTCCTACACAAACTGTGTCCTTTAGGTCCCCATCATACCATATCCTAAGACTTTTGACAGGCTTCTCAGACACAGTTGGTATTGCCTCACCATTAATGTAGAACATCTACTACTTTACTTTTAATTATAGAGATGCTCCTTGACTTAGTGGGCTTGAATTGCATTTGTGCCCATTTAATGTTATTGATTAGTTTGCCCAATAACCAGTTAGTGCAGGCTATTGTTGTAGTCATGATTGTCATGTCATCCATGTATGCTCTAATTGGTGGCAGTCGCATTACAGAAGCCAGGTATTCTCCCACTACCCATTTTGACACCCTAATTAATTACTTCCATTGCCATGGTAAAAGCCAGTGGAGAAATTGTGCATCCTGCCATTATTCCAATTTCTAGACATTGCCATGTAGTGGTGAATTCTGAAGTTGAAAAACAAAATTGCAAATCTCTGAAGTAAGCTTTCACTAAGTTTGTTATTGTCCTCGGTACACTAAAAAAAAATCAAATGTTGCCCAAAGAAGCTCATGTGGTACTGAACCATATTCATTAGCTAAATCCAGGAATGTCACATGGAGCTCCTTCCTCTCATTTTTAGCTGTTTGAATTTGCTGCCATATCACACGGATGAGCTCTAAGCATCCTGGGAAACATAGAATACCGGCTATCTGTACTGAAGTGTCAATGAAGCAGTTTTTCAATAGGTAAGCTGACAATCTCTCAGCAACAGGGAAATAGGGCGAAACTGACCGATACTAATAGAATCTTTTCCTTAAAGACCCCACCTGCTCGGTGCCATGCTTTTGGTACAACCTGTTTTTCTTAGGCTAATTTCATCAATTTCCACAGGATTTGTAGAACACAAGGGGCACTCTTCTACACTCTGTACGGAACTCCATTAGGCCCAGGAGATGATAACGCCCTTGCATTTTTCACAGCTTGCTCTACTTCTTTCCTCATTTGTCCTCGTATACTCCTCTTTTTGCAGCTTTTCCGGGCAATGTTCCAAGTTTAACTCCAGGCTTGTGCCCGTTGAGGTTCTTTTCTCTTATGCTGGTTCATCTGACCGGGTTCACAAGCATCATTAGGTTCATCACTAGTTGTGTTTATGCAAGTCCTCCTCTCATCTATGACAGGGGTGCTGATATCCTGTGAACAGTGGTTTGCTTCTTGCCGCTGGATTTCATTCGACTGACTTCGTAAAAAATACTGATCAATGCGAGGCCCTTGTCCCTTCTCCCTCAAGCATTTCATTCTCCCTCGATGAATCTTCAAACCCTTAATGCTCCATGTCTTTTCTAACTGCAGATCCTGAGCTAGTCCTTTGCAAAGTACTCTCTGTTCTCATATCCGTTTCCTTTCCTAAGTTGTTAACCTTATTGTCAAACCTTGAGTCATCTTTCGACCCCGCTCTTGCAGACTTTGGGGGTACTTTTCTCTTTAATTTCTTAGAAGCCTTGGGTGGGTGTCTCCAGCATCCTGTTCCATTTGAAAACACAGAGCTGGATACTGCCAGCTAGGGTGGCTAACCCCTGCCAGCCCCAATGGGGTCTATTTCCTCCTGTCAGCTGTCCTTCCAGGCTGTCACAAGGTCTTTCCCTCGTCGCCAACTGCATTATTCACAGCAGTCACTGGACGTATCCAGATTTTCATGATTTCCATTACATGAGAGTAGGTGTTAAAACTTCATGCTGGTATTGGACTCAGCTCACGCCAAGATACGCACCAACTAAGACATAGCTTATTTTACTAAAAACTAATGTGATCCATCTGCGTTTCCTTCCATCTAATGATGTAAATGTCCTTCTGCCTGGTGTTGATGGCTGAAATGTAATGCAGGCTCCAGGGATCAGCCTATTTTGCCTCCATGGCACATCAGCACACACAACGGCTGCAATGCTGGCTCCAGGGATCAACCACACTGCGGCCTCCCTAGTGCATCAGCATGCCAACCATCCTTGGTGTTTCGTCGACTAGCCCACGACACCTTAAGAGGGCTCGACAGTGATTCTGATGTCCCAGCATCACCCGCCTCCGTCCCCCACTCAGCTAAGCCCAGTTTACTTACCTTCCTTTACACTGACGTTGGTTTTTTTCTACTGTGCTTGAGATCCCCAACCAAAATCTTTTTTTTCTCAACCAGAGCCAATGTGTTTACAATTGTAGCATTATAACAATATACTGTATATCACAGCATAACATACATTTTTTTCCAATGGCAGCATTATATAAGTATAAATAATAAATGCTAATGTCTTTATCTAGCACATATACATCAGAAAACTGGTGTTACAATTTTTCATTCACGTCATACACTGTATCTTCCACAGTTTCAGATATGGGTGTGTATCGCTGTTATATGCATTAGTGAAGTGTAGGTACTTCATCAGCAGAATAAATTGGTCGTTTTGACCGGTACCAATCCTGACAAGGTTTCCTTACAACCTCCTGTAACACCAACAAATAAATAATATCTCATTCTCTGTAGCTAGCAGGCGTCCATTTTTTACTCCCAGCTGTGCTATCTATGGATGGGCCGGTCTATCAAGCACATTTCTTAGGGACTGCTGCCATCTGCCAGTGAAAAACAAAACTGCAGACTATAGAAGTATATGTTCTACCTATTGATTTTAGTGTAGCACGTCTAAAAGAAGTGAGAAACTTTGCAGATGCACAGAGAACCCTCTGCACGCTATTCTCACGGGAGAGACAAATTTGGACTCGCTTGCACTCCACGTGGAGATCGAAGATAAGTAGCTGGGTGGTTAAATGTATGAAGACACTAAGTTTCAGTTCTTTCTGAAGTTTATTCCAAGACCAAAGAGCAAGAAAACTAAATGCCTTTTTTCCCCAAATTTCGAACTTCAGGAACTAAGAAACAGCCTGAGATCTAAGATTATAAGTACTACTAGAGGTAATTACCAATGTATTAAGATAATTTGGGATTTTACCAAGGATAGCCTGATAAAGTTAAAGAGGTCAGACCAGCCAAACTATATAAATAACAATGGTGAACAGAATAGCCCAAGTTGGTAATAAATCTCAATGCAGATTGGTACAAAGGGTCCAGCTTTCTTTTTAACAAATGTCATGTAGATGTCAGTATTTCTCACACCAACCATTTTAAAAAAACAAAGAAAAAAGCTAACGTATACAGTGTGCACGAGAATGTATATATAGATAAAGATGTTAGCATTGATGAGAGTTTGAAGGGTGTCTGCTTTGAAATCTATCACACAAAAAATAATTTCTAAAAAGTGATATGACGGCACAATTGGTACTTTTTGCAACACTGTTATTATAAAGCTACAATTGTAAACACATTTTTGTTATTTTGTTATTTAAGTTCTATTGAAATAATATATTTCCGTTTTTCATAATAACATAAAAAGTGTGTATTTTTAAAAATATAGCAAAAATTGTTTTGAAAACTGTCCAAATTGGTTATTTGAGGGCTAAGAATGAATAATATGCACAAAAAATATATCAGCTGTATTTAAACAAAATATATAAAGTCGTATTTACTATCCAACCTTGCTTCACTGATTTTCTTGACTGATTCATATACAGTGTCCACCACTTACACCGTACAGGGTTATTCTGTTTATATCAAACAAATAGTGTTTGCTGTTTGCCATTCCCATTAATTTCAATAACAAAGGCATAATTTATACCGTGCTAAGCATGCCGTATATTTTGGGCAAACTCAGCTCTTTGGATCTCGTTATATGCCATTCACTTAGATTTAAATAACAAACGCACTGCTTATACTGTAGTAATTGCTCTTACTAATCCACCAATCCGGTGTTTTCACCTTGTTACCTTGCCATTCACATAGATTTCAATACAAAAGGCAGCACTTTACTGTAGTAAAAGCCAAAGTCCAGTGGTCCAGTCCAGGGTGCAACAGTCGGGTTCCAGAACCGGAGAGAGAGGGAGATACGTGAGAGTCAAAGATCAGCTAAGGGGAAGTAACCAGCTGGAACACAGGAGTGTGTGTGTGAGCTTTACTTACCGTTGTACACGCTTCTTTCTTTGCCCCCCCTTCCTCCTCTCAGGTTTCCCGGGATCTCCATCTTCATTTTCTTCAGTGGGTCGGCGTATTGTTGCACATGGGATAGTGGACGTCGGGATGACTGGGCAGCTGAGCGGTTTGGGAACCAACTTTAATCTGACTTCCAATACTTTTACTGGACTCTCTGGGTGGCAGCTGAACACGAACATTATTCTTATGTATTTTTTTAGAGACTTTTACCAACAGGAGAGGATTACCTCGGTTTGTATTTTTTGGGGGTTCTCCCTCATTTGTAACTGTTTCTTTTTGTTGTGAGTTTGTGTGTGGTTTTTAAAGAGCATTTTTACCCTGTTGAGAAACAACATTTGTTTTAACCTACCTGGTTTTCCCTTAGTGTGTGTGTTGGACCCCCAGGGATCAAAAGAACCTGTTTCTGGGAAGGTTATTACTACTCGGTCATAAAGGTCCTTGCCGTTTTCAAACTCAAGGTGGCGTAGTTGGTACTATTCAAATCATTTATTTACTTGTGGTTACCCCTGGTCACTCCACCCGTGACATTTGTACCTCATTACTGAGCCATTACCCCTGTACTGTACCTTGGCTATTTAATCCTTGTAAGCAGTTCTAGGTTTACAGTTTGAAAAAACAGCACTGACTGCAACAGCAAACATGGCTGGAAAAAGAAAAGCGATGCACATCAGCACGAAAATTAAGTGTAAACAAAATGCCTGTAGATGCTGTGTGTTTGCTAAAGCATGCTTGGAAATCTGTCAGTCATCAAACAATGCAACATTGCTTCAAAAAGCTGGGGTTTCTGTAGCTGAGGAGAGTGCTGACGAAAATACAACCGAAACTGAAACACTGACACCAGAGGGTGGTCAGAGGAAGAATTCTCAGCTGTGTCTCCTTGGCGACCAGGACACTGCCTGAAACAGACACCGATGATGTAAGCTATTGAGCAGCATCCGGATATAGAGACAAATTGGGATTTTTTTTGAAAACGCTGAAGGTTTGCCGTCCATACTTGCAAAAAAAAGATTGTCCATATGCGTACCACAGAGTTCTTTGCTGGAAACAATTTGCAGTAATGTAGCCTACCTGTACAGTACATTTCTGCACTTGCGTTACTTTTTATTACATACATAGGTTTTAATACATTTATTTTTATTTTATTTTTTTAGTGTAATGAGTGTCTTAATAAAGATTTTTAACCGCATACATGCTTGTTTATTTTGATTACTGTACTGGTGATTGGGGGACATTTTGAATGTCAGGTTATTGTATGGGAGTTTATACCGTCCATCGCTTTACTGTGGGTGAATCATGTTAACACAAACACACCCGTTCTAAGCGGTGGTGACTGTATTAAATATGTACTGCAGATTCAGCCATATTATAAAATTAAATGCCCTCAGGAAGACTATTGTTACCTGCAGCAGCATTATAGCCCCCTGTCAGTAAGAATAGTCTTCCCTCGGGTCAATAATTTTCTGCAGAACAACCCACTCTTTTTTTTTCACTGATTTAATTTACAAGCATTTTTTATTCATGTTTAATTAGCAATACATAAATGAATTATATGGAACCAGAACAAAAGCCCTACATTTCCATTGTTGACTCAAGGTATTCAAAAAAAATGTTGGTACAGAAGTTAAAATACCAACATTTACTAAATAAACACATGCAAAATAACTGATGCTTGCCATAAAACTGTATGTGTGCTGCAGTATATCATTGACACAATATCGGTATTTGTGTTTATTAATACATAAACAGGTCAGTTTTAAACTATTCCCTGTTTTCATCTAATCATTGACACACACTCTCTCACTCTTGGCATCTCTGTTGAATAGCTGTAATGTTTTGTCTATTCTTTTAATCTCATAGCAATAAATTGACCTTTCAATGATGGAAATGTTCTTCCTTCCTTTATGTTATAAGTTGAAATCAATACTGTCAACAGCCTATAATTTTAAAGCAATCTACATTGAGTCAAACATTATAAACTAAGTACTGAAAGTTTTGCAAAACACAACCTGTGCGTAGTACAAATACATTTACAGCTTACCTTATCACTAGGGATTTGCATAATTAGTTCCTTGTTCCGTTATTTAAGTTTTTAATAATGTGGTGTGGTAAAGGAAGTGGTTGGGGTTTTTGTAAAGTGTCTCATTGTATCATGCTTTGCAGTTAGATAACACATTAAAGAGCAAGCACTTAAATATGTTGCCTGATGCCAGACTATCAAATGTGAAACAGCCCTAGAATTCAGCTATAATCAAGTGTACTAAATTTAGCAACTTAGGTGAAAAGCAAATAAGCCAGGCATGAACTGTGTTTGGCAGACTGTCCTAAGACCTTGGAGGGAAAGTAAAAAAAATAAACTTCCATTATGATCTCATACAGTTTAGTCATGTACACCTGGATAGCTTTTTTGCTGTGTAACTATTACATACTGTACTTTGGTTTAGTACTCAACTAAAAGTGATTCAGTGAGTCCTAGTAGATAAGGATCAGTACTGGTAACTTGGAGATCTCTGTTTGGAAATTCTTCAGCGAATGACTTCCTGTGTAATACATAACACATTTCCTCACCCTGTTCTACAGATGGGAGGTGAAAAGATCACAAGATATATACAAATACTAAAAATAAACTATTCTTAACCATTTTACAGAGAAGTAGTATCACTATTTCAAACAATTAAAACATTATTTACTCTTAAATTGCCAGGTAGCTTTCTCTAAAACAGTGTTTCCCAACCTTTTTCAATGTAGGGACCACCTTGGTGTTTGGATTTTTCCCACGGACCACTTGCCACACATTTTTTCACAACAGCATTTTGAAACTAATTTGTATATGCATATGTATAAGTACATGTAGAAAGTAAAGTGTTTATATAACATACGTAACTTAACAAGATCCCTGGGCTTGAATCTTTGCTTATCAAGGAATGTTGCCATTTTGCAAATTAAAAGTTACTGATGGCAAAGTTCCTGTTTCTTTTGTTTAAAAAAGTAATTTTTTTCACATGAATGCTTTGTAGATAAATGGTGTCTCAATTTTGCAGGTTTAAGTTTTGTTTGACAAAACCTGACTAATAATGCACTGGGGCTTTTGGTCGTCCTGGGATCCAGTAAATGTAAATACCAGTGCTGGTCCCCTGCAACATTTCTAACGAAATTTATAAAAAACACACTGGTATACGAAGACGAGGCGGGTGGGAAACAATTTGAAAAATAAAATTAAAAAAATTGGAGAGTGTTTCCAGAAGTAATGTTAAGAGGAGGCTGTGTGGTCCAGTGGTTAAAGAAAAGGGCTTGTAACCAGGAGGTCCCCGGTTCAAATCCCGGCTCAGCCACTGACTTATTGTGTGACCTTGAGCAAGTCACTTAACCTCCTTGTGCTCCCTCTTTTGGGTGAGACGTAGTTGTAAGTGACTCTGCAGCTGATGTATAGTTCACACACCCTAGTCTCTGTAAGTCGCCTTGGATAAAGGCGTCTGCTAAATAAACAAATAATAATAATAATTTCCTTTTGGCATATAGTCTTGTGAGATATTAAACCAGGCTGAATTAAACCCATATAAAAACATGGCGCTGAAATTTGATAATTCACACTACGGTACAGTTCACAAGTTAAGAAACAAATATAAACTCTTTTTGTTTCATATTAACTTCTATTACTATATGCAGCTAACCTCCCTAAAAACGTATAATATGGAAATACTGTAATAAGGATTCCTATCCCTGGCAACACAGGAATGTAGCACATATTTTATTTTGTTGAAAATGAAAAGTACTAAAACTGGTTTTAATTTTTTAGTTAGTTTGTTTGTTTGTTTATTTGTTTGTTTTAAATTAGTCATTCCAACCGAATTAGGATAATTCAATGCAGTGTGTTACTTTTATGCAGAGCGAAAAGAAGCAGTTGTATCAACAAAGATACAAAATGTGCATTTATGTGAATGCAAGTAGATTTTTAAATAATGCTGGTTCATAAAAATAAATCTGTAATGTGGCTTCATAATGAGTAACAGATATTTAGTTAGTATTTATTTCACATTAGAAAGCTGTTTCAGTTATAGCAGCTTTCAAGGCGATGCTTGGTATTGCATCAAAGGGAGCTGTAATATACACTATATTATTTTATATAAACACACCAGTAATAAAAGAAAATAGATAAAGGGGAAACATGCAGACTACATACATATATTATAATGATATGTAATGTGGTTAAAGCTGTTTGTTGTGTTGCTTAGTAATTCATATTGCAGTTGCACAATGTGTGATTTTGTAGAAATAGATTTTTGCAAGAACTGCGTAACCAAAATTTGGAAGTTTGCGGACCACCTGGAGTTTACTGACAGACCATAGGTTGGGAACCACTGCTCTGAAACATAGACCAAATTCTATCAAACTATAACTCTTTGTTTCCCAGATGGAGATGCAAAAAAAAAACCAATAATAATATTTTTTAAAGATAAAAACACAAAATTTACAAATACATGTTTGACGCTATAAGTATTACCCTGTTTTACTTACCAGTACATTTTCAAACGAGAAATTGTATAAATACATTCCAAAAATATTTTAAATACTGTTATTAAGTTTTAACTGGGTTAACATAAGGCAACAAAATGCGATAATGTTCCATATACTTAATCGATAATGTTCAAAAACATTTATCATGTTTTTTTTTGCCACCAGTCTACACTAATTATTGTACTAGTCTACAGTTAAACCAGTCAGTAGGGAGCCAACACCATAATTAAAACTCTATACATTGTGTAACTCTGTATTTAAAGCTGGAAATAGATCATTGGAGTAGCGTTCTGGAAATAGGGCCTGTGGTGTTCTGGATAAACCACTCGCTTAGAGTTCGTATAAACAAGAGTTTATTAACACACTATTAAAGTAACAAGTAAATAGATATGCAAAAACAGAGCCTCATGGTTTACATGCTAGTCGCCATCTTACTTGTTCTCTTCTCTATCCTTAACTCCACCGACCAATACGTGTCTGTAGACGCCACTATACTATCTTTGTCAGAGATAAAGTCCAGAAACAAAGTCCAGAGGTTGCAGGGGTTGGTTGTTTTGCAAAGGCTGATTAAGCATACAAGCACAACAATTTCTAACCAAACGTTCCACGTCTCAGTCCATGTTTGGCCAATAAAATTTGCTGCGCAGATTTTGTTTTGTACGGACAATGCCCTGGTGTGTTTCATGTGCTAACTGTAACACTTGATTCACTTTAGTAGAGAAGCAAGCCTTCATGTGTTGAAAGCTCAGTTGAACACATGTGGTAAGGTTTTAATTGCTCAGGTAAGGGGTTTTGCCATTGTCCTTTTTCCACAATCAAGCAAAGTTGTTTAAGAACAGGGTCCTGTTGTGAAGCAACTTTCAGCTCATCTAGAGATATCGCTTCCAAATCACTTGTACATATGGAAAATACTTTATGTACATAGTCCTCAGCTATGTCACATGATTCAGACTCTGGCAATGGTATGCGTAGCAAGGAGTCAGCTGCATCTGTTTTCCCGATGATGTGTTCTATTTTGTAGTCGTAAGGCTGTAGTCTCCAGCCTAGACAATGAATTCTTGGAGGTAAAATTGTCGACTTTTCTGGGTTAAACATATGAATCAAGGGCTTGTGATCTGTTTATAATGTAAATTTGCATCCCCAGAGATACATTCAGAAATGCTCTACAGCCCAAACACATCCAAGTGCTTCTCGCTCTATCTGTGAATAACGTCTTTCTGTGGCTGTAAGAGAAGGACTGCCATAAGCTACTGGCTTTCTGGAACCATCCTGCTGCATTTGTAACAGTATAGCTCCTAACCCCAAAGGACTTGCATCGGTTATTACTACTGTTGGTGCACCTAGTTTGTAGTAAGCAAGGCATGGTTCATTAGTTAGGGCTTGTTTCAATTCTTTGAAAGCCAAGTCTGCTTTGGAATTCCATTCCCAATCAACGCCTTTTCTCGTGAGCATATGGAGTGGTTCTGAGATATCAGCATAATTTGGAATGAATTTCATGAGGAAGCCACAAGTTCTAGAAATGAGCGCAGTATCATCACATTATCTGGTCTCGGTGCCTTGATAACAACATCTACCTTTTTAGGTTCAGGCTTGATCCCTTCTGCTGTTACAAGATGTCCTAGAATTTCAATTTCCTTCAATCCAAATGTGCATTTATCCCTATTCAGCATTAGTCCCTTGTCTTGAAACCAATCAAAAACTTTCCAAAGTATTTGCTCTAGTTCTACTTCATTCTCAGCATAGACAACAACATTGTCCATGTACCACACTGCACCTGGCATGCTGCATAGAATAGAGTCCATAGCTTTCTGGTAAGATTCAGGAGCACAGGAAAGTCCAAAGGGAACCTTACAGAACCTGCAACAACCATGATGTGTGATGAAGGTTGTCAGATTTCTTGATTCTTGAGACAGGTCTACCTGCCAAAATCCTTTTCAAGCATCTAGCTTTGCAAACACTTTTGAGCCTTGCATTGCATGCAGCATGTTGTCAATAGTAGGTACTGGATGATGTTCTCTAACTACTACTTTATTCTACTACTACTTCTCGGAGGTCAACACAAAGTCTCACCTCTTTACTGTCTTTCTTAGGCACTAGCAGAATATTTGATACCTACTCTGTCCCTTCATGCATTTCTTCAATTATTACTTCATATAGCATTTTATCAAGTTCTTGATTAGCAGCTTCCACCATGGCATATGGAATGCATCGCAATCCCTCGGCTGCAGGTTGGACTGTCTCATCAACTGTAACTTTGTGGCTGTATGCTTTCATTTGTCCCAGGCCTTTAAACAAAGAGTCATATTCTTGTACAAGCCTATCAAATAAGTCTGGACAATTGATTGTTTGGTTCACATCATGTCCCATGTTCAGTATGTGTAGGTCAAAACAGCTCCTTCTCCCTAGCAAAGCATCTACATGTCCTTTGTTCACATACACATTGTATTATGTAGCATTGTTATTCCAAATCAACTCAGCTTTAAAATATCCCAAACAGTGTACTGGTGATGTCAGAACATATGCATATATATATATATATATATATATATATATATATATATATATATATATATATATATATATATATCTGTTGACAACAGCTCAATTGTACTTGCAAAAAGTTTCTTAAACAGTTTTTCACTACTGACATTTCTTCCACTGCCTGTGTGAATTATCATTTTGAGCTTTTGCCTCTTTTCTTTCTGAATCAACAAAGTAGACAAATCTACTATCTGGTCTTTTTACAGTACAGGCATTTTGCATTTCTTGCTCTGCATTTATCTTGTGTGTGTGCGATGATAATCCACAGCGGTAGCAAGGCATTTCGTTAATCGTTTCCATTCTCGCTGTATTCTTTGACTGATTCCATGCGTTATGTTTACTACTGCGGTTGTTTCTGCCAGCAGACTGTCTAGTATAATTAACAAAGTGATTAGATCCATCTGGCACGGCTAAAAGTACATTCGATTCTGCTTGTGCAGATTAAAAAATCTGAGCTACTGCAAGAGTGCGTCCTAATGTTAAGCCTTCTTGTTGCAGTAATTTATCATGCAAGCCTTTGAAAGCACACTTTTCCACTATATGATCTCTAATCATATCTGATTCAAGTGTACCAAATTCACATGATTTGGCTAGTTCTCTTAATGCATTCACAAACTAATCTATTGATTCATCAGGCGCCTGTGCTCTTTCTCTAAACGTATGTCTTTCTAACACAATATTTCTGCGTGGTGTAAAGTATCAAGGCTGTTTTCGCTTGTTCAAAAGGTACTTTTTTTCTCCTGGTAGGTTGGAAAAAATCTGCTACACAGGAATCCTCAGGCAGTGCAGCGATTTTGCTCATTTCACCACATCTTCCCCTTCATTCAAGCCGCTTGCAATCTCATAAAAAGAAAAAGATTCCATCCACACTATATTCCGTATATAGGTCCACGGCGTTCATGTTAAGAGGCACTGGCAGATTCGGATTTGCCATTCTGTCGTTTTCTTATCTCTTCGCCAATTGTAGTGTTCTGGATAAATCACTTGCTTAGAGTTCGTATAAACAAGAGTTTATTAACACACTATTAAAGTAACAAGTAAATAGTTATGCAAGAACAGTGCCTCATGGTTTACATGGTAGTCACCATCTTACTTGTTCTCTTCTCTATCCTTAACTCCACCCACCACTAGGTGTTTCTAGACGTCACTATACTACAGGGCCAAATTGAAAAGATAGACTACAATATAATGGTGTTGTATCAGCATTGTTGCTGGGTCTGGTAACTCACTACAATGGTTTGAGTATTACATTAATTTGTTTTGGACATATGTAAAGAAAAGACAATTTTAATATATGTTCAACTATTAAGTTACATATTAACCTGGCTGAATGACATCACACCGTCTTGCCTTTCACAGATGAGCCACTCCTAGTCCCAACAGGCAATGTTTTTATATACTTTTATTAATACATACAATTAATTACAAAGACTATTTATCTCACATCTCAGTCTAACTTTTACAGACAGAAATTATCTATGTACATTGTACTATTTTTTCTGTGAATCAGTCAAAGTTAACCACCCCCCAGACAACACTGGGACACTTTGCTGTATTTTAAAAATAACTAACAACATACATTCTCAAAGGGCAAAATCTTATTGCAAAATGACCAGCTTTATAAAATAGGGTTTGTTAGTGTAAATCCTGTATGATACAATATTATCCACTGAATGGCTATTTTAATCAACAGGTTCATGATCTAAATAAATAATTGTTTAGGCTATATCCATCATGTCCACTTGTGCAATACAACAAGAGCTGAATTTGTTAAAAATAAGGCACAACAACAGGTGATTACTGGAAAAAATAGAACTCAACATTTTTACATGTGAATTTAACAATGAAAAGCATAAGCCTTACTAAACTACTCATATTTAAATGTTTTAATTTTTCTATCAAAATTGATATTTTAAAAGCACTTCCAAAGCAAGCACTAGCTATGACATTGCATAATAACTCATAAACACGACTGTTATACATTCAGCAATCACCTAGTAACCACAGCACAGCAAATGGCTATCACGTGAGTTAGGCACTGTCAGATAAGAGTGTACAGAGCTGTGCATTTCACAATCCCTTGTGAAGTGCTACTGTTTAACAAATATACCAAGGGATTGGTTGGCATTGTGATTTTGTTGTTTAACTATATTTATCTATTTATCCCAGCACACAACATTTAATCTGCCTCCACTTACATACTTACTTAATTTAGAAAACAATTCAGTACCATCAGCCAATCGTCACAGCGGCAGCTGTGAATCAAATTTAAAATCAATCCTTGCAAGTACTGGCTGTTTCATTTTAACTTGCTATAATGAAAGATCAGTTGACATCTATTAGACAGCAAATACTAATAACTTTCGGGAAGTAACTATAACTCCCATTACTGTCCACTACCACTTGGTAGACCGTGGCGGATTAATATTGGCGCCGTTGCGCAAGGCCCACACTCAGTAGGGGTCAATATGACGTAAATTTTTTAAGTACACATTGTGATACATTTTATCGACAATATATATATATATATATATATATATATATATACCGGTATATATAAAAATGTGATACATGTTTTTAACCAAACTGTATTTGAAAGGTGTATACATTTTTGAACCACACTGTATCATCTTATTAATAAGACAGAATCATGCTATTATTACTGATGTTTTTCCAGCGCACTCTAGTCATTTACAGGTGTGGCATCACTGTCAGTCGTGTCAGTGAACAGACGTGAAGAATTGGCTTTGACGAGTAAATGATTAAAGTTGATGGGTCCACTGCAAAATTGCCTTGTATAAGTGCTTACTTCATTAACACAGCATCACTCACTACTTTGATTGAGGTAGAGAATCCTGTTGATAGTCATACTGAGTGTATAATTGATATTCCTACAACGAGCAGTAGCTCAATAGCCTACTATGACAATGGCACTTATAAACATGGTAGCTCAAAATCGTAATGGAATATACACAAACTCATCAAGATATAAGAACAGAGCAAGGTAATTATAACTCTTGTTATGCATTTTCTGTCAAATATTCAGTATGTTTACATGAGATCAAGTTTCCCCCCCAAAAATCTATCAGAAATTAAAACTAATAAATCAGAATGAATCAGAAATTGGTCTCCTGAAAAAGACACATTTCTGTTTGTGTCAAGGACTTAGAATAATTAGCCAATTACAATTCTGATATGTTGTATACATAGATTTAACTTTTAGGAAGTGCATCAAAGGGTGATGTCACAGAAATGTTTTAATATACTCTATTCAACAGATTAGTATCCAAAGCTCTACATCTCTCTTGTTCTAATTTCTCAGCGAGGACGTATATTTATAAAATAGTATTACTTTAGGGGGCTCCCGAGTGGCGCATCCAGTAAAAGCACTTGCGTAGAATGCAGGATGTGCTCTATAGCCTGGATGTCGCGAGTTCGAATCCAGGCTATTCCACAGCCGACCGTGGACGTGAGCTCCCAGGGCGCGGCGCTCAATTGGCCGAGCATCGCCCGGGGGGAGGGAGGGTTAGGTCGGCCAGGGTGTCTTGGCTCACCGCGCACCAGCGACCCCTGTAGTCTGGCCGTGCGCCTGCGGGCTTGCCTGTAAGCTGCCCAGAGCTGCGTTGTCCTCTGACGCTGTAGCTCTGAGGCGGCTGCACGGTGAGTCTGCAGAGTGTAAAAAAGCGGGTGGCTGACGGCACACTCTTCGGAGGACAGCATGTGTTCATCTTCGCCCCTCCCGAGTTAGCGCAGGGGTGGTAGCGGTGAGCTGAGCCTAAAAATAATTGGGCATTTCAAATTGGGGAGAAAATAATAAAAAATAATTGGCAATGACTAAATTAAAAAAAAAAATAGTATTACTTTATTTAAATGAATATATAGAGGATACCGATTGATCGTTCATGGTGTACGCTTTTCATTCGCCACTGGAGGATGTTCCAGTAAATCACAAGCCTCATCACGGGCGAGTGTTCTATCTAAGGACATCCTGCCCCAATCATGCTGTTTCGATTAACTATGCCTGAACCACATGCGGCATGATCAAGTGGTGATGAACTGGTTTTTGCACTGGAGAGAAAGAGTAATAGAGTAAACTCAAATGACTATCAGGTGTTAAGAATGTAGTTTAAATGTAGTTTCTGTTCTGTTAAAAAAACAAATTAAAAAGTTGTGAAGCGAATCTACAGTGCTAGCGCATTGTTTATTAATGTGAAAAGAAAACAAAAGTGCAGCAATGAAACGTTCGTATGCAAGCGGTGCTCAAAAACACCAGATTTCGCAAGAAAAGGCCAAAAGCTTGGAGGCATATCCACGCTGAAATCTGGGGAAATGTAGATGCTGAATTAGGGGACACTGGCTTACAAAGTGAGCTCACACAGGTAATTCAAATATTGTCTGAAGACCCAACACTATGGCTAGAAAGACTAAATGACGAGCAAAGATGTGAACTTGTTGAAAGAGGCCCCAAACAAATAATGGATTTTGAATTTCCACAAAATAATGACAATGTTCCCCGACTTTACAAAGGAGAACTATTACATTCACCTGAAAAATGGAGACAGTTATCTGATTGTGGCTTGTGTATTCTGAGTCTTCAGATAAAAGTGTTTTGCTTTTGCTGTGTTCTTTTTGGAAAACACAATAACTCTGCTTCGAAGGACGGCTTCAGTGCCTAGAAGCGCCTTTCTTCTAGTCCGAAAGAGCATGAACATTCAGCAGCACATGTGCGCAACATGGAGTCATGGCGGAACCTGAAAGTAGGGATCAGAGGCAAATAAAACTATTGACAGTGTCAACATGGAGCTAATTTAAATGGAAAATAATTACTGGAGATCTGTTCTTACCAGATTTATTTGCATAGTTTGTCATTTGGCAGAACGCAATCTGGCTTTTCATGGAACAGAAAGGCCTCATGATCCTAACAATGGAAATTTCCTCGGTCAAGTTGAACTGCTGGCAAAATTTGACTCCATAATGAATGACCACCTGAGGCGAATTGAGACAAGGGAAATTGCAGATCATTACTTCAGTAAAGACATTCAAAACAAATTGATTGCCCGAATGAGAAAACACATCCTTCAGGCTATTGTTGAAAAGGTAAATCAAGCATTTTGGTCTGATCATGGACAGCACACCAGACGTCAGCCACACTGCGCATTGTTAATTGTGAATTATCAGTTGGTGCTTCAATTTTGGAACATTTTATTGTATTTCTTGCTGTTGAAGTGACTACTGTTGAGGCTTTATGTGACACTTTTTTGGACCACCTGCAGAACTTAAAAGTCAATATTGATGACTGCCGAAGACAGAGCTATGACAATGCAAGCAATATGAAGTGTAAAAAGCAGGGTGTACAGCAAAGAGTGCTGGACATTAGCACAAAAGCCTATTCATGCCTTGTGGCAGTCACAGCCTAAATCTGGTTGTAGTGGATGCTGCTAAATCACCTGTGATGTCTGTGACATTGTTTGGGGTGTTACAGTGTATTTTTGTTATTGTCTACTCAGCACTGGTCCATACTCAAGCAGCATGTTACTCAACTTACTGTCAAACAACTGTCAGGCACTCGCTGGGGGTGCCGTATTGAAAGCGTTAAAGTGCTTTGATATCAACTCAGTGAAGTTCATAGTGCCCTTGATGTACTGGTAGATCACCCAACTCAGAAAAGGGACAGTGCTATGGTATCAGAGGCACGGAGCCTTGCATGAGAGATCTCTTTGGGCCCTTTCTAATGTTGTATGGTACAATGTTTTGTTTCTAATCAATCGTGCAAGCAAACTGCTTCAGAGCACAAATGTAGCAATGGACACCTTTAAAAATGAGATTCACGCAGTGCTTAAATTTCTGCAAGATCACAGAGAAAACAGGTTTACATCAGCTCACGCTTCTGCATGAGAAATCAGACCAGATGAACATCGAGGTAACATTTCCAGAACAGAGAAGCCGAAGGAAGAAAGCGATGTTTGAGTATGAATGTCCAGATGATGTCGCCAAAACTCCAGAGCAGAGGTTTAAGCAAGATTTCTTCCTTCCGCTAGTTGATGCAGGTGCAACTAACCTGAATGAAAGATTTTCTCAGCTTGAAGTTTTCTACAATTTATTTGGCGCTCTTTTTAGTACCACAGCAATGGGGAAGGCCATAGATACAAATACCTTAAGTGAAAGTTGCACCCGCTTGGCTCTGAAAATGGGTGACATTGATGCTGATGACTTGAATCTGGAGATCCGCTCAGCTGTAAATGCTTTACCAGCTGCCGTGTCCAGTTCGCCGCTGGGGATGCTGAAATATATTTACACCGAAAAGTTGTTGGATCTGTATCCAAACCTTTAGCATTGCATTCCAAATCCTTCTGACTACCTGTAACACTAAAGTAGCTTTTCGTGTTTGAAAATAGCGAAGAACTACTCACGTTCAACGATGTCACCAGATTGTCTGAATGGTCTTGCTGAAATTTCAATTCAACATAATATTTGCCGCAAGTTGGACTTCTGTAAAATATTTAAGGATTTTCGTCTCTGCAAAAGCACGGAAGGTCCACTTCTAAACCATTGGGGTGAGTCTGAAATGTTTTATTCTCTAAAAATACATTCTGAATTTTAAAGTGATTCATTTTTTATGTGAGTCTTTTTCTACATTGCAAAATGTTATTATTATTATTATTATTATTATTATTATTATTGGCTGCAAAATGTGGCAAACAAGGTGTTTCATTAAGTCTTCTGTTATTTGTATGGTGACTGCAGTGAAAGTAATGGAATGTGTGGCCGGTGGAGGGCCCACCCTTCAAATTCTGCCCTGGGCCCCCACCAGTCTAACGCCGGCCTTGGGTGGCAGTATTGTTTGAACTACAGAAGCGCAGCTCCGTCCTGAATTTCAGCAGCACACCACTGGATTGGAATATAAACAAAGACACATTCGGAACTGGTCCTCTAGTAGGATAACACAAAATGATCCCATGCTAGACATACTCACACTTGTGGTATAAAACGTTATACGTAACTAGACAAATGGATCCATGTAAACCGACAGGTGACTGAAATCTGATATTAATTTAATTCTTTAATTAATTTATGACATTTTAAAAATAAATAAATAAATGCAAACATTTACTAGTCATAGTCATTACTGTTCATTAGTGCTTCTTATGTTTGTTAATTTGGTGAAAGGTCTTTTTCACATTTGAAAAAGATCAAAAGTGCTTTATGTGCTACAATGGTTCAAGAAAGACTTAACAGTTTGACTCTGTTATGCATTGAATTGGAGATGGTAAATGCCTTAGACTTCTCCAGTTTAATAAAAACTTTTGCTGCAGCAAAGGCACACTGAAAATCTATTGGGCTTATGTAATTGATATTAGAAATAAGTTGTCAAATTCTCTGTTTTTATCTCCATTAATTGCATATTACATTGTTACATTTTGCTGATTAAAAAATGGTTAAATGAGCTTTTTCCATCATCTAAATAAAGGGGAAAATAAATAGAATACATGAAAAGGCTCTCAAAAGGTTAATCCGGCCCTGACAATAGGGTCTTCATCGATGGGCACTCTCGCTGAATGAACATGTAAGTTTTAATACCTTTGAACAAGGCTCTGTACAGTTTAATTTAACGATTTAGGACACATTCCTGACTGGAATGAGCCACACTTGAGTACTAGTGATTTAAATCAGGATGGTACACAGACACCCTATTCACACGACCAAATACATGTGCAATCAACATGTATTAAAACTGCCACTGTCATTCACTTCATTCTTAATTACAATTTTAAAATGGACAAGGTAGTTTGACTGTTAAAGAGTATCCCAACTGGGGGCTAGTTTCCCTGGCTGACTGACATAGAATCGTATTGGGGTTGGATTCCTTGCTAAATAAAAATCCTGCCTTTTCGTTGTGTTGTTATTAGGTTGTTTTATGGTCACATTAGGTTGAGAACTTGAGGTGCAGTAAGGCAGGCCAGTCAGCCCACATGTGAACTTTAAACTGATGTGTTTTAATCATATAACTGTTCTTTTCACAAGACAGTTGCAAGTTGGACCAAGTACCAAAACCATTATGATTAAAAGTATTATGTAATCACTCCGTTAAAATTTGACTTATAAATAAATATGGTTGTGTAACACACTTAAACATGTTTTCCAGCTTTGGCAGATTGTATTGAATGGCAGTGGATAATATTAAGATCTTGGATTGCAAATTATATTTCATCTATATCATGTCTTAAGTAAATAATATATGTTCCAGAAATCTTCCACAGATCATGTTTCAGTTTTTGTTTTACAACAAAAGTAAATTTGACTTAACAAAAATACAACTTTTAATTGCGCAACTAAAGAGTAACAATGCCATTTTTTTGAGTATTCCTTATATGATATGTTTATATGAATTTGATCTCTTTCTTTGTTCTTGTTGGCATTATTTTATGATAACATTGCTGAAAGGGTCAGCTTCTGGCCAGAAGCCAAGCCAATGAAGTAAGTGGAATGATGACAGCAAGATCTTCATTGAGCTCCACACTACAGTGGGCCGTAATTTAATAATGACCACAGCTGTTTCCTGATGTGAGCAGCAAAGCAGTATCACTCCATGCTTCTAGAGTGTATACCTGCCAAGGAGGGCTGACCAGCCACACTGACTGTAGGGAAACTGGGAACCAGACACTATTTGCAGTAGTTTATATTTAATTCTAATGCACATTTAATTATAATGTTTTGTGAATGCATTATCTGAAATGGCTGTCTATTGACTTCATTTTTACTAGTTTAATTGCAGCATATGTTGTAATTGTTTCATCACAGTTAGAAAAAGACACTTGTCACATTTGTCTACCAGACCAATATGTTTCTTTAGTTGTACTGTACTTAAAGTATATATTCAAAAGTTGAAATGGAATTTGAGGTATTACAAATATATATTCCACATGTAAGACCGTATCATTGTTATCACCTCATCACAAATGCATTTTGTGAGGAAAAAAAATGAAGGACAGATTTCAAACAGATAGAGCCACCATTCATCTAAAATAACATTGCCTATATAAATGACCTTTGTATAGTTCTACATTAGGACATTTAATTTGACACTCTTTTATATTCTAATTATTCACAACCTTGAATAATAGTATTGTTGTTTATTTCAAGTACATTACTGTACCAAATAAAATATATATCTCCATTAATCATCGTTATATTTTAACCAAAGGGGATATATTATATGTTTCACAGAACATATACGAGGTGTTAATAAAATATTAGCCACAGTTTGTATAAAACAAATCCTAATTCTCTTTTACTTTAAAATGGGTCCACATTGTAATATAGCAGGATTTTGACAGGTGTTTATATATGGAGCAATAGAGCAATTATTAATGTGGAGCAATTTTTGAACATTAATCTTATATTAAATGATGATAAGCTCAATATTTTGTTTTAAAAGTATGCCATTTTTCACCATACTAATTACATTTTAAGTGGCAAGTAAGATTTGTTAAATATCATTTAAATTCCTTATGTGTTTCTGACCTGCCTCTTCTCAATGTTTTCAATGGAAAATATTTTTGGTGTTTTTTTTTTTTCATACAAAAATATACTTATGCACAAAAGAAACTCAACACTCAGGTCTAATGGATTTAATCAAATATTTTTAACATAGATATCAAACAAAATCGCAGAAAATGTGAACAGAAATACAGATCAAAGAATCATGATGTTTTCAGTATGAAACGTGACATACTGTCAAAATGAAAACATTACAAAGTTAGTATCGGGTATGATCTCCCTAAGCATTAACACAAACCTGGCAGCGTTGATGTATAGACCTGATCAGCCTCTGGATAGACTGCTGTGGGATGTTCCGCCACTCTTCCTGTGCAGCTGCAGGCAGCTGGTAAAGGTTGGCTGGTCGCGGTTGTCTCCTGTGGATGGCCCTGGCGATTTGGTCCCACAGATGTTCTATTGGAATCAGGTCAGGAGAAAAAGCTGGTCGTGGCAAGACCTTGACATTGTTTTCTTGGAGTCATGCAATTGTAATGCAATTGTAATCCTAGCACTGTGTGGTGTTGCATTGTCCTGCTGGAAAATCGACACTTCCGGATTGGCTTGCAGGAACGGAAAAACTGTTGCCTCAAGGACTTCGTCAATGTATTGCTGAGCAGTAAGGTTACCCTCAATCTGCACCAAAGGCATTCTTGTGTTAAAGGAGATTCCTCCTCACATCATCACACTTCCACCCCTCCACTGGTTGGCTTGAACAATGCAACAGTCAGCATAACGGTCCTGGGCTGGCGTGGTGACCCTCTGCCTTCCAGGACGTGGCCTGTTCCTCACAGAGCCGGTTCCTGGTTTCTCTGGACTAGTCTGCTGATTGTTGAAGCAGAACATCTCATTCTCTGGGCAACTTCTCTCACAGACAGGCCTCCTTCAATCATGCAGATAGCAACCAGGCGATCTTCCTTACTCAAGCGGGGCATGGTCGTATCTTTCACTGTTCTTGCGTTAATTAAAATCATGTCTTTTCGAATGGCTATTTATACAGATTCTTAATCAACTCATTTTGGCAATTTTAACTCAACTGAAATACCAAACACTGAGCACCTGGCGTTTTTATGAAATCACATGATTGAGCTCAGTATTTTGTCATCGCAAGGAACAAAGCTACTCAAACAATCAACAAACCTATATGCTCATTATTTAAATGGAAATAACATTGTGTATGTGCCCATATGCCCATGAGCTGTTGATGTAAAACTTAGACTTGCATTTTCATTGTGCATCAGTATATGAGGCTGTATGGTCCAGTGGTTAAAGAAAAGGGCTTGTAACCAGGAGGTCCCCGGTTCAAATCCCACTTCAGCCACTGACTCATTGTGTGATCCTGAGCAAGTCACTTAACCTCCTTGTGCTCTGTCTTTCGGGTGAGACGTAATTATAAGTGACTCTGCAGCTGATGCATAGTTCACACACCCTAGTCTCTAAGTCGCCTTGGATAAAGGTGTCTGATAAATAATAATATGTTTTCAAATAGGCTTATTTAGGGATCTTGGTAATAAGGGCAATTGAATCAAATGGATAGTTACAGTTACAGATTGCTTTGTTTAATAATACTAGGAATTAGAGGATTTTGAAAACAAAACGTTTGTAATTTTTTGATAAAATACAATTTGTTTGAATAGAAGAAGATTTGGTCTATTAAAATATTGTTTTATTGAGTCAATAAACAATCTATAACTCGTATGAAGCTCTTTGATTTGGTCAAATGAATGGATTTGGTCTGAGCTGACAAATGCAGCAGTCCTCAGGGACTCATAATAAACAAGTACACTATGTCAGTCATAAATGTACTACTACCACAGACACTACTTCAATTTTCAGCAGAGGCTGACATTTAAAAAATTCAACTGACGACTCTGAGTTAGCATCTTGGGGGTTTGAAGAAGAGTGAGTGTAAGCGGAAATTAGTAGCAATTCAGACTGTGGCTGTGCTAGCATTTTGTTAGCTTTGTTTAATAAAGATGACTAAGAATCATGCAGAGTTGTTTACTGCTTAAACGTATGTTCTAAGCCTAATATAGCAGGATATACAAGAAGAGGTTAGGAACAAGAGAAGACCATTTGGCTTTGATGCTCATCCAGTTTCAGCTTGTTCCAAGAACCGCATCCAAACGGCTTTTGAAGGTTCACAATAAATTTCCAGCAACAACATGGCTTGGCATCTATTCTGCACAACCACCACTCTATGTGAAAAATTGCCTCTTATTCTTTATCATGAATCTGTTTCCAATCAACTTCCAAATGTGTCATCTGGTCCTGTTCTCTGTTACATTTGATAAGTGGCTGGGGTTGACTAAAAAAATTGTTGACCAAGTCTACTTACCACTAACCACTGCAAATAATATTTCTTATTAGCTTTATTAAAATTATTATTGGTGCTGAGAATCTTTTGGTTATTTGTCTTTTTTTTACGAAATATAAATATAAAGCTATAGATCAGACCCTCTGGTATTCCGTGATCACTCAATTTAATGCATAATTCACATTTGTACACAGAACTCTGACAGCTGCAGAAACCCACAAAAAACGCACAATCGTAACTTTAAATAAAAAAGCACCATCATTGCTTCTGTTAGGGCATGCTGCAGCATCTGAACTGCCTACATAAGATCCATCATGAACTGTTCACATCTACCTACTAACATTACAGCAAAAGATAGAGCCAAACAGTACCTCAATATTCTCCAGGAAGATGGTGGGAAACAGTTCTGTACTTCATGCACTGTTGTACTGGAACACAAAAGGAAATCTACCGTCAATGACCACTTGAAGTGACAGAAACAAAGAAAAAGTCTATGAACCACAATTTGTTTCTAAGACTGTTGCAAATGAAGAAAAAAATAAGGTAATGAATGATTATTATTATTTTTTTTTATTTTATAGTTAGAAGTTTTTTTTTTTTCTGTAACGAGAGTAAAAAGTCTCACCGTTATCATTGTATATTGATAGAAAAATGAGTGTTTTTGTGTGTTTTTAGGCATGTGAATTTGTCAAGTATACTTATAACGAAACTATTATAAACTATATTTAAAACAACTATTTACTCACCTACGTTTTGTGCAGTGAATAATTTGAGAGTATTCAGTGTCAATCTGATCGCTGCAAGAAGCTCAATTGATGTTTTTTTTTTTTTTTTAATTATTATTATTTTGCTGCTCTTGGTGAAGGCCTCATTATCCCACAATACTGTGGGAAATGTAATTTCTGGCATAAGGTACTTCATAAAAAGGTAATTAACAAGATCCCATTGTTTAATTGTTCTTATACAATATTACATTCCTAAAAAGTAATCCAATAAAAATAAATTATAAATCTCCCTACTGGATGAAAAAAAAACAAGACTATTTTAAACAACATTAATTTATTTGTTACAAGTAATATGGAATTGTTATGATTATTATTTCATGTTATTCAGTCAAATATTACATTTTTTTGTAACTATACTGTATAATATAGGATTACATGATTATTAATGGTATTCCAAAAATGTATATACATGGTTGAAATATTATATAGATAGACTGAATTTATTTTATTTTTTTCCCTAGATTTGTGAAGACTGGGTTCGCACATGTACAGCTGCAAATGTACCACTCTCCAAAAGTGACCACCCACGTCAGGCAGTTTCTTCAGGAAAGAGGGAGCGTGGCAGAATGATGGTACTGCCCTATGTATGTAGTGTGTGTATATGTGGGTTTGTAGTGGTGGTGGGTAATTAACGGGTTAACTCACTGGCACTTTAAAAACATGCGAGAATGTGGTGGAGGGTTTAATTGATTAAGTGGGTGTAAATTGTTGCACAGGTGTGTATATAAGGGAGCACTGAGAGCACAGGTTTAGTTGGTGTTAGGAGTGTAGATCTCTGATTCTGTTAAAGTGTGTGCAAGAGCTGGTTTTGTTAAAACTGTTTACTTTGTTGTGTTTAATAAATACATGCCGTAGCGCTTTCACCTGCCGTCTGTCTCCGAGTCTCGCCTACATTGCCGCCTGACAGCCCTTCCACCTGTGGTGTCATGTGACAGTGAGCCATTCCTGGATCTCACCAATTACAAGAGAAGTACTTAATGACTGTTTACAATGCAGAAAAACACTTACTGCAGCAGCGAGTTTGTGGAATGCCACTTGCTGTAATATTTGAGACCCCAGATGTTGAGGGGAGGTGCATACTCAACATTAAGAGCATAAAGTTTACAAACAAGAGGAGGCCATTCGGCCCATCTTGCTCGTTTGGTTGTTTGTAGCTTATTGATCCCAGAAACTCATCAAGCAGCTTCTTGAAGGATCCCAGGGTGTCAGCTTCAACAGCATTACTGGGGAGTTGGTTCCAGACCCTCACACGTCTGTGTAAATAAAGTGTCTCCTATTTTCTGTTCTGAATGCCCCTTCATCTAATCTCCATTTGTGACTCCTGGTCCTTGTTTCTTTTTTCAGGTCGAAAAAGTCCCCTGGGTTGACATTGTCAATACCTTTTAGAATTTTGAATGCTTGAATCAGATCACCGCGTAGTCGTCTTTGTTCAAGACTGAATATATTCAATTCTTTTAGCCTGACTGCATACGACATGCCTTTTAAACCCGGGATAATTGTGGTCGCTCTTCTTTGCACTCTTTCTAGAGCAGCAATAAACTTTTTATAACAAGGTGACCAGAACTGAACACAATATTCTAGGTGAGGTCTTACTAATGCATTGTAAAGTTTTAACATTACTTCTCTTGATTTAAATTCAACACTTTTCACAATATATCCGAGCATCTTCTTGGGCTTTTTTATAGCTTCCCCACATTGTCTAGATGAAGACATTTGTGAGTCAACATAATGATTGCACCATTAGAAAAAGATGAGTCTGGTAAAATCTTTACCTATTTAGCTGTGTTCCTGGAGCAATGCAACCATTCAACAGTTGCTATGGCTGTTGTCAAGACTACAACATCTCCAATGAAGTTGTCATCGTTTTTGACACAGGTAATGCAGCATATATGTTGAAGGCCTACAGGTGTGCACTTCAATCGTTGTTCCCACATTATGAATCTAGTGGGGGCTGCTTTAAGCAAGCCCTATGAACAACTCAACAAATTCATGATGTGCTTCACCCAGATATTCTACATGGCAGGGAGTTGCAAACAGAGATACCTTCATTATCTAACAAACAAATTTCAAGCAAGTAAAAGAGCAACTATGGCCCCCCGACACTTGTGCGACTAGCTGGAACTCATGGTTCTGTGCTGTGGAATGCCATCACGAGCACTTCACACTGTACAAGGAGGTCATGGAAGAGGAAGTTAAGGTGTGTGAGTATAGTATTTATCTTTTTTTATTTTAAATAGCACAATAGCATCTTCTACTTCTATGAAATTAATTTAAAAAAAATGTAACGTCACGCCACTGTTAATATTTATGTAAACACTTTCAAAGTACATATCATATGGGCAACCTGGCATATACTTTCTGAGGCTGGTGATTTTTTACTATTCTGGAAAACAATGCTACCAGGGAATGCAAACAACTATGTTGTGCTGCCTTGGAGCCTGTTGTCAGAACAAGAGGTCACTTAAAAGATTTACATATTTGTTGGGGGGTAAAAGGACTTCACCTTTCCCCACAGTGAGTATATGGAGTTAAAGAGAACTTGCATAATTAAAAAAAGGTGTGTATATATATATAACATAATTTAGATATTTTAACATCATGTAATCTAAAACACTACAAAATCATATTGTAAAAGTCTACCACAAGCCATAATACTAAAACAATTTGATTTTCAAAATGTCACATTTTTCAATTATCAGTTTTTTGTTACGTATATGGAAAACTAGAAAGCGATATGAAATATCTTAACATAACATTTTTCAGCACATTTCATGACTTTATGAAGCAAAATTCTAAGAGTGATGCAATACTTTTGACCATAGCTGTACATCATTACTTCTGAAATCCAACTATTCAGCTTCAGAAAGTTTCAGAATAACATTTTTGAAGTCTGTTAAATAAAAGAAATATTCCAAATTAAAGAACATCAATGTTAGACAAATGGCATGCGAGCAGATTAAACTGTTTACAATCTGGAGGTAGTGCAATGTTGTGAACAGTCTCCAACGAAGTGTGTTTTAGTATAACATTTACAATGTGGGATAACGCAGTTTAAAATTGAGCTAGTTATGTACAGTGTATTGAGAAGTTGTTTCTTAGTGAAGAAAAATGTTCATATGGATAAGGCCACCCTGTTGAGCACATATTTGGTTTTGACTTTGGTCCACTCTCACTAAAAAAAAAAAAAAAAAAAAAAAAAGTGAAAAGAAAAAGTAGACTGAACAAAGCATGCCTAAATGTTTTATCAATGTTGTGAAACTATGTATCACCTGGTATTTTATTCTATTGTTTTAAAACAGGGTCTAATTTTAGAGCACACTATTACTGGATGTTGGCCATGTTTAGAATACTAAATATTCCATGACCACTGCCAGTAACCACAAACTTCAATCTGGAACCATTTAAGGTGAAAAAAGAATAAACACAGAACTTTAAGCACATGAAAGCCTGAAACAAATAATTAATTTGTATATAATATACATTTGTATAGAAGAGTTGACATTTAAGAAAAGGATACAGTAGTTGAATAAATAGAAATACAGAAAAATATTGCGTGGAAAATGTCTGTAATGTAATCATTTTAAGTTCACTACAGTCCAAGACAAATACCGTACATGTTGTTTATTCTATATTTGGATTGATCACATAATGCTCAGGGCAAACTATGCTGACTGAGGGTTATATTTTCAAAAGACATGTAATGTGCAAGGGGGTTTAAGTAACCTCTTGGAATCTAAGCTCATTGTCAAAAGATGTATGTACCACCATGCAGGTAACATTTTTATACCCAAGGGTGCTATTTGCTATCATATAAATACTGAATTGTACTCACCTGCAATTGTCTTTCTTTCATGCAACCTCCAACTTAGAATGCTGAAAAAGTGACCAGGACACAGCTTTGCATGACAGTCCAGAGCAATTATACCTTGTTGGCCTGAACTATGCATGTTCAGTTTGAAAAAACTACAAAGAAACAAATGTTAAACTAATACAAAATATCAGACAACTAGGCAAACATTTTCCAAGATAAAAACAAACATTATTATTAATAAACAGTTTTTATTTGTTTAGAGTAATTTAAATACGTTTATGTACCTATTGACAAGAGAACTGCTACGATAAGAGACAACAAGGACATTTTTTAACAAAATATAAAAACGTGGGCTGGGCATTTGCCTTCACTAACACAAATTGCAGTATATAAAGCCACAGTGATAACACAGACTTACACTCACCAACTCATCTCCCTAATGGAGCCCTGTGCTCTCCTTTTACAGGATGTGGCTGCTCCCAATTATTCTATTTGGGAGCAGCCACATTCTCACATGTTTTTTGCAGGAACAGCAATTAACCCCATCCCTGCCAACCACCACCAAAACACACACAAACACCAACACTATTTACAGGCACAGCTCTTGCTGTGCCACACATCCCCCTGCCCTTGTGCAAAGCACACCTGGTCCCGGTCCAGGAACAGGGGCAACAATGGGTCCATGGGTGGCGGCCACGGTTGGAGGCCATCCTCCACTGCCAACACTGGCAGCGAAAAGGCTGGCTTCTCCAGCCAAGGCAATTCTGGCAGCGGAAATACTGCTAGTGGCAATGCTGGCTCCTGCAGCAAAGGCAAGGCTGTCACATCCAGCCAAAGCAGATCTTGTACTGGTGCTGCCCTCAGACCCCATGACTTCATTTTGTCCTCTGGAGATTTCTGACCGCGACTGTTACTCCATTGATGAAGATGATGGGACTGCTGGTGAGAGATGTAATTTTAATTGCAGTGTTTGAGAGGTCCTGTTTTGTGACTTTACAAGGCAAGTTGTATACCTCAGAACTCGATTAAGTAGCTCATTACTGGGAGATAGTGGACCTTCCTACATATAAATGCAGCTGCCTAGTGAACTGCTGTACATAATGTGTGGCCCATTATCACAGTCAGTCAAAAGAGCTAAATGTTTTGCCTAAACCTTTAGAATTATCAGTACATAGCAACAACCTTGTTCTAATAAAAGCCTCAATCTTCTAACTAATGGACAACTAACCGCTTCCTTAAACCATATTGATATATTATTGTTATGAACCTATAAAGATATATGACAATTTACCTCAGGCAACGTAAAGTGCCTTGTATCGAATAGAACAACCCTGAAATGCATTTGTGACAGGGTGTTACGTCACGCACGTGGATAGCCGCTGTTTACCAAGTACAGAGAGACATTGGGGGGGGGAGTTGAAACACCGGCACAGGCACGCAGGATTTATTAATATAAAACAGAAACGAAAGTAAAAGTGGTCATGTGACGTTACCAGCCATGGTAACGCACAGAGGACACATACAGCAAGCTGTACAAAAATACAAAATAAAACACAGTACAAAAACTACAAATAAAAGGTGCCCCAGAGGGCGAGCACTACCCTTAAAACGAGGCGTCCCGCTCCAGGAACCGGCTACACTACGTGACCCTAGCTATACATCACATGGGATCACAATCCCCTAACTAACCTACTCATGAGCCGGTATTCATACAAAGACTCGTGCTGCTTCATACGGCCTTGGCTGGGCATTGCCTTCACAAGCACCGCTTGCAGTCTCAGGGTTGCGTAGCGGTCGTTCTTGCAACGCGGACCCTCTCCTCCCGAGTATACGCCACTCCCCTCTGGCATGGCGTTGCAGTCACCCTGAACCATCTCCCGCAGATGCTTTTGAACTGACGGACACTCAGTCAAGACCCGCCCACCTGCTGATTGAGGTCCAGCACAGCCAATCACTTGCTGCCCTTCCCCTCAACCAAACCTAGCAGGCAGCAAGTCTCAATCGAGTGCCCGTCTGTAAACAATAAATGTAATTAAACAAATCAACTCCAAAACGACATACAATAAACCCATTTCCCCATACAACTTATATCCACACTAAATACACATGTGCAGGGCAATCGCCCTGCTACAGCATTATATTTCTATTTTGGTTATTAGCTTAAACCCATGAAGTTAACGACACATTGCCATATCCTTGAATGATAAAAGAAATAACCAACAAGTTTAAAAAAAAAACACAGGTTCAACAAGTTCAACAGAACAGCTTATATGCAATACTGAATTTATGCAGTGCTCACTGTATTGGTCAGACCTCATGAGAGGCTGCTATTTTAATACCTTTTCATTGGATCAGTCCCTCTGATACTAGGCTGCTATTGTTACAAATATCAGTAAAAAGATCCACCACAATATGTTCAAACAACTTAAGTTCGGGAGGAGGAACAGCCCCTACACATTATGTCATCTAAATGTAACCTATCAAAAACATATAAATAGCCATGTAACTCACCCCTCTCTAGTGTTTGATTCATCTGCATTCGCTCTTCATCATGGAAGGAATCCTTGACTACTCTTCGGATGATGATCTGTTCGCTCTGTCATCCGAGCAGCACCATCCTTCTCCACTTCAATCTCTGGCTTCTCCTCACCCTCAGTTACACTTGGCTGTGATCCCAATCCCATCATTTTCAGCACCTCTCTCCACAACTACAACTTCGATTTCGGATCATAATTCATCCCAACATCCTGGCTCTGCACAAGCCCGTACTTCTCAGTCAGTCATTGAATTACCGCCGCCACTGCAAATACTGCTGCAACTATGCCTGTCCCTGATTCTCTCGAACAAAAAACGATTTCCAGTACTGTTAATATTCCAGCTGCGTGTCTAATTTTGCAACTTTATTGCTAAGCTTATAACAATCCACACTATATCTATCTGTGAATTATGCAGGCGTCCAGCAGGCCCCTGCAGATCACTCCCCGGTCCCTGTGGTCCCTGTGGACTCCAGTAGGCCAATGTCATCAGCCCCTGTTCAGCCAGGCGTCCTATCCTCCCTATTGGATTTCAGGTGACCAGCAAACACATCCATCCACTACAGCGTTCCAAAGACAACCATGGTTGATCTCTAATTTTTGCAGTCGGTCAATGAGTATGTAATAACTTTAACGACGGAGCATGGTCATTCTCATTTAGCAATTTCCTACACATCTGCAGCCATTGTTGAGAAGCTCATACTCTAGTAGTATGCCCCTGTAGACCCAAACCTTCAGCTCAAATTCAAAAACACAAACCTCCCACTTCAAATGTTCCCAATGACTATTAAAATGTCATGTCAAGTATTCACACCTCAGCCACGTTTGCCCATCACAATAGATATACTTGTTTGTTACACACATACTCTTCAGTCCTGTTAACATTTTAGACAAGATGTTCTAAGCCTTATTTTTCCTAGTCTTCTTTGGGTTTTTGAGACGTTCCGAATTCAGTGCTTCCTCTTGCCATTTCAATCCTCTCACTCCCCATGCATTATGACCTTTCTATCCTCTCAAATGATACTCTAACCTCCCACTTAAAAAAAGAGCATTACTGACAAGAAAAGGCTCCTCAATTTATTAGTCCGTATGAATCTTTTTTCTTTCCACCAACTTCAGTTATCGCAGGGAGCTTCCAGTTCAGATCCCCTGTTCCTAAATTAAAAAGGAACCATTGTCACCAATCACTGGTTTATCTATCACCTCTGTCAGATCCTGTTCAGGTCTGGGTCTACAGCAGAATAATATCAGGTAACTTCTTTCGAATAAGAGCAGCTTCCGCATCCCCGTCGTGGAACTCCCGTCCACCTCATCAAACAACTCGGTCACTGGTCATCAGAAACATACCAGCTGTATATCAGAACTGACATCAATGACCATAAAAATGCTTTTGCTTTACTCTGCGGCATTGCGACCCACTTGGAATTTCTGGGGGTCTCCTGCCTCGTCCAGATGGCTAGGTGGTGGTCCCTTGTGTTGTAGGGTTTGTCCTGAACTACTGAAATTAAGTGAAAATTAAGTTTAAAAAACATACATTCGGGAGGAGAGACAGCCCCTACACATTACGTCATCTAATTGTAACCTATCAAAAACATATAAATATTCATGTAACTCACCCCTCTCTAGCCCTCCATCCCTCCGCCTCCACCATCTCCGCCCATATGGCCAGATGGTGGACCCTCAAATCAAGTAGATTTGATACAAAGTTGTTTTTTAGATAGACATTGCATAATCATCAATAAAGTTGTGGGGTTTGTCCTGAACTACTGAAATTGTATTTCCAATGGATTTAAATACAATCTTTCAAAATGTTTAAAAAACTAGCAGTAAATTTAAAAAGTGTTAAATAAACTTTATTACTTTTTGATCAACTCCTTGTTTACAGAGTAGGTCTGCTTGTGGCTTTAAAATATCATAAAACATGAAAGAAGTTAAAATAATACACTTGTATCAAAGTGTAGTGATATCAAAAGAAAGTAATGGGTGAAGTAGAGATCAAGTGAATGAACAAAAAAACCTGCCCCAAAGCAATTGACATGGAACATCGGCAAATTATTTCTCAAAAAGGATTGTATAATGTTTCTTTGAAAAGTGATCGGGGGAGGGCATAGATTTAACTTTACAAGTTAAGTACTCATTTTAAAACAGTACTGGTTTTGAAACAGATCTGCCAAAGAAGGTAATGCTGCTGTTCCTGTTGGATAGCAGACAAAATAAACTCTAGTTCAAACTTGCTTCACTTATTGAAAAAAATCAGGCTTTGAAAAGAGAAATTCTTGAGCCCTTATTCTTTTGATGTGTTTGGGATTTAACACATGAGTGAAAGGTAGCTCACGTGCACCACTGTAGAGTTTATATAAGCTTGTGTGCATACATCTCTTTGAAAAACCTTCCCTTTGTGTAATTCTGTGATCTTTCTGACCTACATTTGCATGTGCTACCTTGGTTACCAAGCCTCTTGTCTCATTTAGGTTATCAGCAAAGGCTGCTTCTGAAAAGAACATTATGTACAGGTTGTGCAGATTAAACATCCCCTTTGCTTCTATGGCTTTGGTTGAAAAAATATACTTGCTTGAACTAGAAAGAAATGTAGGTTATCTAAATACTTTTTACACAACCTTCATCTACAGTGGTATTAAGGTATGTAATTTAGCACAATGCACTTCACTTCCCATTGTGTTACACTACACAGAAAAAAAAAACTTTCTACTAGACTACTATATTTTATACATCATAATATATATTATAGCTGCATGTAAAACTTTTTCTCATAATGTCCCATTGATATTCGCTGCACTGGTTGTGAATGTTGGATATGCTATGACTTCATTGATGGTGAGTAAAGGTCTTACTAACATGATTTTTTCTGTTTGTTTTTTATATTTCAATGTGTAGGTCATTGTAACAGGGGAGGTCTGTGCTGACTGTCTGGCGCATGCGGGGTACTGCAGGAAGGGGGCAGCAGCCTCGTAGATCTGCCTGTCAGTCATGGCAGTGACACGGAGAGGTGGGGAAGAGGTTGTGTTGGCTTTCCCTCTCTCTGAGTGGCTGAGAGGCGGGTCTTGGGGGATTGCTCACCCTATAAGATAACGCTTTGGTGTTCCCTCAGCCTGCCCTCTAAGACGAAATGAGCCAGCTGGCGGAAGCTCTGCTGTCGGACCGAGCACCACAACAAATTAATTAAAAAGAAAAGAAAATTATTTTTTTTTAGTAGCGGGGAAAAACTTGGGCAGAACCCAGAACAGTACAATCAGGTTGAGGGGACGGGTGAGTGTAGGACGGAGACCCGGGCCATGCGGATAGCGATGGTCAGGGTAACGCTGCTGAGTGCAGCACCTTTATTTTGTAGTTTTATTACTGTGTTTTATTTTCCCTTTTTCTTTCGCCTTTTGTTTTCATTATTCTTTTGAGCACCTGAATGAGTGTGAAAACATTGGTCTGTACCTGTATTGGTATTACTGTGGACCTGACTACCTTTGTCGGTATTCAGGCCACAGACAACAGCACCCTCTGCAGGTTAAAGAGAAAAGTAAAGCCAAAAGAAAATAATAAAACTTGGCACCAGTGCGGTGTTGCAAATAAAACTTCTGTCTCCCGTGTGTGTCAGTGAATGTCCCACCACCCTTCCACAGTCATATTGGCTCAGTTTAACAATACAAAGCAGAGCTTCTGTCAGTTTAACAAAACGATAGAAAATCAAATTAGAATTCAACTGTATACATGGATTGAAGTTTTCGGAAAACCCAGGATATCTTCGCATGCAAAGTACTGTAGTAGCCTAAGTACGATTTGAACAGATCGGACATTTCTGCGACAGAACGGAGACCAATCCATATCGTGCTTTATCGAAGTGTCAGGTCTTAAATTCAAAGATTACTATCCTATACCTCTATTCAGATTCCCCACAATGTGCAGTCAGCCTTTCCAACAGCTCATCCTGTTCTATATTACCAGTTTCTTTTGCAGACATTATTTTAAATTATCACATCATTTTAAAGCTGGAAAACATTCGTTGCTTCAGTATGGGCTATTAACAAATACATACAGACTTTAATAAATGTGTTACTGTATCCCTAACTTGACAAATGGATGCATGCAGGCTGACTACAGATTATTATTATTTTCTCTGTTTTCTAAAACCAAGTGCAGGAATGAAGGTCAAAGTTTGCACATGTGCAGAACGCTATCGGAATAAGTGTGTTTACATGACATACCTTTTGTTAGTTTTCTGAATTTAATCGGAAATTTCTAGGTGCTGTTTTCCAAAAACAGACTTTCGGAATATTCCGATACATTTTCCAAAAACTGTGTTTACATAACTTTTGATATCGGAATTAGTTTTCGGAAAACTTAGTTTTCCGAAAAATATCGGAATTCTTATGCTCATGTAATCGCACTGATAGATATAGAAGGATTAGATTGGACATGCCCATGGAAACACCAAGCAGCAGTATACAAAAAGGGCAGCTATATTGCCTATGAAAAAGGAACTTCATTCCCTATAAGGCAACAGATAGGAGCGAAGATAGAGAAGAGGTTTAAAAGGCATGTCATATGCAGACAGGCTAAAAGAATTGAATCCATTCAGTCTTGAACAAAGAAGACTACGCAGCGACCTGATTCAAACATTCAAAATCCTAAAAGGTATAGACAATGTTGAGCCAGGGGACTACTTTGACCTGAAAAAAGAAACAAGGACCAGGGGTCACAAATGGAGATTAGATAAAGGGGCATTCAGAACAGAAAATAGGAGGCACTTTTTTACACAGAGAATTGTGAGGGTCTGGAACCAACTCCCCAGTAATGTTGTTGAAGCTGACACCCTGGGATCCTTCAAGAAGCTGCTTGATGAGATTCTGGGATCAATAAGCTACTAACAACCAAACGAGCAAGATGGGCTGAATGGCCTCCTCTCGTTTGTAAACTTTCTTATGTTCTTATGTTCTTAAGAGGTGTTTAGTTGTTGTTTAAACTTTGACTTGTTCCGGTAATACATTAAAATATTAATTTACAAAACAGGTGTGTTTTTTGATTGTTAAATAAAACCCCAGAATGAAGGGTGGTAATATATACAGAAGGTAAGATGGCTAATGAACAGCTTAGGAAACAGGCTTTTTTTGTGCAGGCTTTTTGATATTGTCATATTAATAAATAAAATAAATAAATACCTACTGTACATGCATACATAAATACACCCGATTATGTCAACACTACCCTCATGATTGACAGGGTTTTTTAATAGGCATGAATACCAATAATAATTTGTAATGAAGTATAACTACCATAGCTATAATAAGGTTATATATTATAACTACAATATAGCGTTTTTCCAAAAAGTAAGACGTTATATTACCTTATAATAATACTAATTTAATTATTTGGCCAACACTTTTATCCAAAGCAACTTACAAGGGTGCAATTAATTATTTTTACATACAAATTCTGGTACCCATTTATACAGATGGGTTTTACTGGAGCAATCTGGGTAAAGTACCTTGCTCAAGGGTACAGCAGCGGTGTCCCACCTGGGATATAACAGCCTCAACATTTGTGTAACTTTACACTGGAAATGATGAGGCTAAATATTCTAAGAACTGTATATATAAAAAAAATAAAAAATAGAAAGTGCTATACTAGGATATTAATAAGAACATTTAAGGTACAGAAAATTATGATACGAAAATAGTTTTATCTTGCATAAACTAACAATTACAACATTAAGGATTTTTTCTGTAACTTTTCCTTGACACCTTTAATCCCTTTTACTTTTTTCCGATGAAAGAACATAAAATTTAAATCTACAAGTCGAGTCTATTTGTCCTGATGTAAAATTGCACGAGTTAATAGAGGGTAACATTACATAAGCTATATGACAAACCTTTACAGATTCAATGAGGTATTGCACACATTAATAAAAAAGCAAAAGGCAACAAAAACAAACAGCAAACTGATAGAACATTTTTACATTATAATTTTAATAAGATTTGGAAAGACGGGAACAATTTAGTGTCTTAACGCTATAGGGAGGAAATTCACTAGTGATCCCATTTGTCATCATCTTTAAAATCCTCCTCCTCATCTTAGGCTGTGTTTGACCTACCACTTCACCTTTGGGGACCTTGTCTGCACAGCTTGAGAATAAGCATGGCCAACAAAATGCTCGGATATATAGTGAAAAGTGTTTAATTCAAATCAAGGGAAGTAATGTTAAAACTTTACAATGCATTAGTAAGACCTCATCTAGAATATTGTGTTCAGTTCTGATCACCTTGCTACAAAAAGTATACTGCTGCTCTAGAAACAGTGTAAAGAAGAGCGACCAGAATTATCCCGGGTTGAAAAGGCATGTCATATGCAGACAGGCTAAAAGAATTGAATCTATTCAGTCTTGAACAAAGACTATGCGGCGATCTGATTCAAGCTTTCAAAATTTTAAAAGGCATCGACAATGTTGACTCAAGGGACTTTATCGTCCTGAAAAAAGAACCATGGATCAGGGGTCACAAATGGAGATTAGAGAAAGGGGCATTCAGAATAGAAAATAGGAGGCACTTTTTTACACCGAGAATTGTGGGAGTCTGGAACCAACTCCCCAGTAATGTTGTTGAAGCTGACACCCTGGGATCCTTCAAGAAGCTGTTTGATGAGATTCTGGGATTAATAAGCTACTAACAACCAAACGAGCAAGATGGGCCGAATGGCCTCCTTTCTTTTGTAAACTTTAAATAACATAACATCTGTTATAAATAGAGATTTTATGTAAGGGAATAGAGAAAGAAATATAATCATGTATCATTTGAAATGATAGTAGATTTTAATAGAAATGTAATAGTAAGATACATAGGAAATGGAACATATTATTATTTAGTTATTTGGCAGGCGCCTTTATCCAAGACAACTTACAGTGTTTTTTTTAACATTAAAATACACTGTTAGAAAGAAAGGTACACATCTGTACTTAAAAAGGTACAAATGCTTGTCTCTGTAGTGGTACCTTTGAAGGTACACTATATGTACTTTTTTGGAGGGTGCAAATTTGTACCATTTCGTTTTGTATTTCATGTGGTAGTTATGTACCTATTAAAGTACAAATGTCTTGGTACTTAAAGTACCCACCGTGACCAAATTGTACCTCTTCCTAATGTATCATGATGGGTACAAACACTTGTATTTGTACATTTAAGGGAACTATAACAAAAGATACAAATTTGTCACTTATTATTATTATTATTTGTTTATTTAGCAGACGCCTTTATCCAAGGCGACTTACAGAGACTAGGGTGTGTGAACTATGCATCAGCTGCAGAGTCACTTACAACTACGTCTCACCCGAAAGACGGAGCACAAGGAGGTTAAGTGACTTGCTCAGGGTCACACAATGAGTCAGTGGCTGAGGTGGGATTTGAACCGGGGACCTCCTGGTTACAAGCCCTTTTCTTTAACCTCTGGACCACACAGCCTCCTATACTTAATGTTACCACTACAGTGACAAAGCATTTGTACCATTATAGGTACAGCGAATTGGTAGAGCAAATTCTAGTTGTGTTGTCAAACTCAATTGACTTTAGAAATATGTGGTATCAAGTGACAGATTTTCTTAACTTCACTTACATTTCTTATTAAATGTTAAGTAATACTTTGAGCATTGTAAAGGTAAAGAGGATATGTATTACCAATACATTTGTGTTAATCAAATTAATTGCAAAGTCCAGTTGCTGGACAGAGCAAAGTAGTCTCAGTTGAAAATAAAAATGAACCTAATATTTTACAAAAAACAATGCTCAAGGTCTATTGTAGAAGCAGTAATATTAAACTTATTTTGGAAAAATAATGGATTTTCTTCTGCACGTAACAATCCAATAACAAACACAGACTATTCCATGAAGTTCACAACATTTCAGGACAGCAAACTGTAGTCCATTTGGTAAAGAAGAATGTGATTTAGACACACTGGTTCCTGAAACCCTCTCACTATTAATTTAGCATATTTGCAGAAGAAATCTCCCAACACTGTTTCATCTGGTGCCGAATGCCAAGAGTCAAAGCAAAGTTTATGAAATCCCAGCAATGGTTGGCTACACTTTTAAATCTCATACACCATAATGGAAGGCCCATATAATCTCATTTGCCTGGCATAATGAATCAAATAGTGACACTCAGGCATACAAACATTAATAAACACGTCTTTCATTTCTGACAAAAACTCAAAAACTAGTAATTCAAGAGTTGCAATAAGGTCCTTCTTAAACTTTGGAGACATAATGATGTCACCAATCTCTCTACATAACAAGTAAACAGTCCAGTACCTAGCATGATGGGTAATACAGAGGCCAACAATAAAGGGTAGAAACCTGAATAAGCACCATTTTTGAGATGCCGATCTAACAATCTCTCCATTTTGAATACATTTTTCAGAAATACGTACAGATTTGTTTGCTTTGTAATTTTTACCAATTGTTTTTTTTTTTATTTCTTCATTTACTTCATACAGTGTTATGTGCCTCTCTCTGGGTGCTTTTGTCAATACAAGCTTAAGAACTAATGGGATTACACCCTCTAAAAAGTCAAGCATCAAATCAGGAGGAAAAGCTGTCATAGTTTCAAAATAATTCAGTTCTTCAAAAGGACAGCGGCTTCGTACGCCATAGATTGCAGAACACAGGATTTTCTCTTATGGATTGCAGGTGGTATTTGTGAACTTCTGAAAGTCTTAACTGGAACTGATCCTCTGAAAACTTTTCTTTTATATTCCCATAAGTAGCCATGCAGTGTCTACAGATATGGCCTGTATTAAATGACATGGTAAACCCACCAATCAAGTGTGCTGTCTCCAGATATTGTTGCTATTGCAGCATGTTTTTTGTGGTCAATTCCATTCACTGTCACAGTGACACCATTAGATGCAAGCTTTTGCAGATCTTTAAGGATTGGCTGTAAAATGCTATCCAAGCCGCACTGCAGCAAACATTTGTACCAAACTAATAGAGCAAGATGAATATGTTTGAGCTGAGATCTGTACCTACTGTGTACTTTCCCAACCGTATAGTAGATGGCACACAATTTATGCTTGTTTTTTTTAGACCTCAGTGGGTCCACTACCTCAAATTCATCTTCATAGAAATGCAAACGTAATGCATTTGGGTCTGCTGACAACGTTCTCTGAAATGAATCCCATCACAGTACTCAGTTAACATACGATCATTCCTTTCTACATTTGCCAAAGCTTGACCATGATGCCAAATGTCCTCATGACTACAGTACTTTCTCAGAACATTGCCAATAGGAATGTATGAGTATGTTCCCACTTTATCACCATTTTCATTTCGGAGAACATACTGTACAGGTTGTGTTATATCAAGTTTTGATTTATAGTATTCTTTTAACATGTGCTGAGAACAAATTACTTCTGCAGCCTCAGCAAAAAAAGTTAGATGTCTGAACCAACTGTTCAAATTCAGGACATTCTGAATTATTGAAACCACTCTGTTGGAGGTGATACACAATTAATGCATCATAGTTCTCTTTGAAAAATGTGAACAGGAAATTTACATCAAGAATTTCCTGCTGAACAGACTGTGTAAGAAGATTCTTTTCTCTGCACTTCAGGATAAAGCTACATACATTTCTCTGACCTAAACTCAAAGAAGGACTATGAACATCCTCTGCATTAACATTATTATTCCTCCTGACTGATGACTTCTTGAACTACATTTGCATGTCGTCTATGTTTTCGATAAACATGTCGTCTGTAGGATTCATATTTAAAGAAAGTGCACTGATAGTTGTTTAGGCCACACATTTGGTTCAAATTTGGTTCATGGCCATGGATTAATGTTGTATTAATTTAACCAATGTATAAGTAATGCGTGCACATTTTGGCCAATGGTACCGTGTTCTGAAAGATTGTTTGTGAAAATTTAATTAGAAGGTTAATAATTTGTGTTAGTGTTGTCGGTAGTGGTTTGTCCTGATCTAGTTTCGAATGTAGAACATACCGTTGCAGGAAAGTCATAGTGTTCTTGAGGTGTGATGGGTATGATACACAAAGTACACAAAGTACCTGCAAAATGTTCAAACAACACCTTCTTCCACCACCGAGTTAGCCCTGCAGATCTCAACCCCATCCATTTTGACTAACGCCACTGCATTATTCTTGGAAAATAGAGCTCCACTCAGTGATTTCTGGCAACTGCATGCTTGGATAAGGGGTAGCTGGCTCATTCTCCAATAAAAAAACAGATAATACAAGTCAACCAAATTAGGTGGTAAAGTTTATGTATTTAACCTTACACTTTAGATGTCTCCTTTTACTAAACTCCAAATACCAGTTTTCCTATAAAATAAACATGGAGCCCACTGTATGGTCCTTTTTATATAATATATTATATAATATTTTGGGGGAGAAGAGACCTTAAATTCTAAATAAGGAAAAAAAAAAACAATGGGGAAAACAAATTACAGTGCAGAATTTGTGTTTAAAATGTGCAGAATGGAAATCATAAGAATTAAAAGATCTTTTTTTTTAATTGCTCTGGTGCAAAATTTGCTCCACTTTTTTTCTAACTCTAAATAAATTTATTTTACAAAATGTTTACAAGAAAAACATGTCATCTCTTTTCCACACCTACATTGTCTTAGATTTTCAACTTTTACACTTTAAGAAAATCAGGAGGAAATTCAGTGTAACCACCTCCTGTACTTTATTCATTTTTGTTATTTCAGGAAAAAGGGATAAGTTTAGTTTTAAACCACTCTTGAGGTGCTTTATTTCAGATATTCAACACTTTCTTTCTAATGATGCCATTAAAGAAATTATGACCTTTACTGCCGCAATGAAGAGACTGACAATTTTTTAGTTCCATTCATCCAGCTGACAAGGTTTTCAAACCTTCCCTGGAATCTTCTGAAGATGTTTCCAGTGTGTTGTAATCGATCCATCTCTTGACACAACTGTGCGAGACAGGGTGGGGAAGACAATTAACTACTAAAATACATGTAACTGATAAAACGTAGTTGTTTTAACTAAAAATAGTTGCAAATTGTAAGGCTAGTCTAGTTTTTTTTTTAACTTTAGTGGTCACCAATTATTTTTATTGTCTTCTCCCGAATTTACTAATTCTCCCGAATGTCCAATTACTTTTAGGCTCAGCTCACCGCTACCACCCCTGCGCTGACTCGGGGGGTGCGAAGACGAACACACGCTGTCCTCTGTGTGCCGTCAGCCGCCTGTTTCTTTACACACTGCAGACTCACCATGCAGCCACCCAGAGCTACAGCGTCGGAGGAGAACGCAGCCCTAGGTAGTTTACAGAGCAAGCCTGCAAGCACCTGGCCAGACCACAGGGGTCGCTGGTGCATGGTGAGCCCTGGCTGACTTAGCCCTCCGTCCCTCCCCCCAGGTGCCGCCCGGCCAATTGAGCACCGTCCCCGGGAGCTCCGTCCTTAGTCGTGAAGGAATAGCCTGGACTCAAACCGGCGATGTCCAGACTATAGGGCGCATCCTACACTCCACGCGGAGTGCCTTTACTGGATGCGCCACTCGGGAGCCCCCAGGCTAGTCTAGTTTTAATATTTTTAAAACTACCAATGTGTTTATCAACCTGCAACACATCAATCACCGTACAAGATTACTTTACATTTCTTTTTTTGTTTTTTAAATGGTGTGAAGAGGCATCATACCACTGTTGTTGTGTCTCTTTCCGTCAGTAAGAAAAGGTTCAAATCATTTTCTCTTCCACTATGAATTTGTCTGGTTTAGCTTTCTGGAATTGTTCATCAAGGATCTACATGTGTTTCAGCATAGATGCTTCATCTTCCCCACAACTCTCAAAATGCTGGAGCAAAAAAAAAAATACATAAAAAACCCCACTGCATCTACAGCAATTAAATTAAAAGCATAACACTGTAAAAACACTTTTTTGGAAATGTATATTTAATATGTTATTCAATTAAAAAGGATAATTTAATAGAAGAGGAATGTCTTACTCACAGTACTTGACCTTACTATCCTTTTGTTCCTGTGCACATCTTCGTCACTTGTCTTGGCTTTTTCTTTTTTTTTACTTGACTTGTGTTTTTTTTAGTTATGTTTTTTTTAATTTTTTTTATTTTAGTTATAGTTAGTCATAGTTATTAGTTTAACACTAGAAGGACCGGAGATATACTCATAACTAAAAGCCTCGCAGCAGTCTTTCTGACGGCTGTATTCAAAACAATGTAAATAGTATAATGAAAGGAGAAACAGTCGGATACAATTAGATTTTTATTTTTTATTGAGCACATCACAAACATCTGAACAACCAAAGCATGCATGCATATGTATGTATATATGTATGTATATATGTATGTATGTATATATATATATATATATATATGTATATATATATATATATATATATATATATATATATATATATATATATACAGTACCAGTCAAAAGTTTGAGTACACCTGCTAGAAACCAGGTTTTTCATGATTATCTTTGCTTTTAACGATATAAACTTGTCTATCATTATATGATACGTGTACTTATATAAGCTGATAATCATAAGTGAATTGCATTAAAAAATTGAACACTGGCCTAAGTATAAAAGTGTCTTTGTTAGATGTTCTCCGAGTTAACTAGCATGTTACCTAATTAACCTTTTGTCACCAATTATTTTTAACAGGTGAGGGTCCATGATTACTATAAATATAGGTAGCATAGGCACAGGTTTGTCATTCCTGAATGTAAGGGAGCAGAAAATGGCAAAATACGCTCAGTTAAGCAAAGAAAAAAGACAAAGAAAAAAGACTGTAATTACTTTAAGAAATGAAGGTCAATCTTTAAGACAAATCGCAAGAACTTTGCAAGTGTCTGTAACTGCTGTGGCCAAGACCATCAAACGATTTGAAGAAACTGGCACTCATGAGGACCGTACAAGGTCAGGCAGGCCAAGGGTGACCTCAGAATCAGAGAACAAGTTAATTCGAGTCACAAGTCTGCGAAACCGGCGATTAACTGCCCCTGAAATACAAGCTCAGCTAAATGCTACTAGAAGTACAGATGTTTCAACATCAACTGTTCAGAGGAGATTGCGTGAAGCTGGCCTAACTGGAAGAATTGCTGCAAAGAAACCATTGTTAAGAGTCCAGAATAAGAGGAAGACACTTGCCCGGGCCAAAAAACACAGAAACTGGACGTTTGAGTAGTGGAAGTCGGTCTTATGGACCGATGAGTCAAAATTTGAAATATTTGGGTCCGACCGCCGAGTATTTGTAAGACGCAGAGAGGGTGAGCGCATAAGTTCTGCATGTGTGGTTCCCACTGTCAAGCATGGAGGAGGCAGTGTCGTGGTCTGGGGTTGCTTTGCTAGTGACAGAGTTGGTGATCTTTACCAAGTCCATGGCAAGCTCAACCAGCATGGCTATCATAGCATACTTCAGAGGCATGCCATTCCATCAGGATTACAGCTAGTTGGGCAGTCCTTCATTCTTCAGCAAGATAATGACCCAAAACACACCTCAAAGTTGTGCAAGAACTATCTGGCGAAGAAGGAAAGTGAAGGACAACTCAATCTAATGACCTGGCCTGCCCAGTCTCCAGACCTCAATCCCATAGAACTTGTATGGGACGAACTGGACAGAAGAGTCAAAGCAAAGCTACCCAGAAGTGCCCTACATCTCTGGGAACTGCTGCAGAAGAGCTGGGAAGACATGTCGGGTGATTTCCTGCTGAAACTTGTTAACCGAATGCATCGTGTTTGTGAGGCTGTTATTAAGCAAAGGATGGCTATTTTGAGGAATCCAAGATTTAGAGACAATTTTCAATTTTCTTGAACATTGCTTTGATACTCCTTATGTTATGTACCAGCTTTGCACACAGTGTCGGAGTGATTTTGGCCCATTCTTCTTGGCAGATTTGCTCCAGGTTGTTCAATTTTCAAATAGTGCCACAGATTCTCAATGGGATTGAGATCAGAACTTTGACTGGACCACTTTAGGACATTCACCTTTTTGTTCTTGAGCCACTCCAATGTTGCTTTGGCCTTGTGCTTGGGATCATTGTCCTGCTGAAAGGTGAATTTCCTCCCAAGCTTCAGTTTTTCAGCGGACCGAAGCAGGTTCTCTTGCAGTATTTCCCTGTATTTTGCTCCATCCATTCTTCCTTCAATTTTAACAAGATGCCCAGTCCCTGCTGATGAGAAGCATCCCCACAGCATGATGCTGCCACCACCATACTTCACTGTAGGGATGGTGTGTCTTGAGGCATGGGCAGTGTTAGGTTTGCGCCGCACATAGCGCTTTGAGTTTTGGCCAAAAAGCTCTATCTTGGTCTCATCTGACCACACAACCTTTTCCCACATCGCAGCTGGGTCACTCTCATGCTTTCTGGCAAACTCCAGACGTGCTTTCAGATGGTACTTTTTGAGTAACGGCTTCTTTCTTGCCACCCTCCCATACAGGCCAGTGTTATGCAGAGCTCTTGATATGGTTGACTGTTGCACCATTACTCCACTCCCAGCCACTGAACTCTGTAGCTCCTTCAAAGTGATTGTTGGCCTCTCTGTGGCTTCTCTCACAAGTCTCCTTGTTTTAGCGCTGAGTTTTGAGGGACGGCCTTTTCTTTGGAGTGCCTGGGTGGTGTGATGCAGCTTCCATTTCCTGATTATTGATCCAACTGTGCTCACTGGGATATCCAAACACTTGGATATTATTTTGTACCCTTTCCCTAATCTATGCATTTGTATTACTTTATCTCTAACTTCTGTAGAATGCTCTTTGGTCTTCATTTTCCTTCAGATTCACAGCCTGACCAATGATCCTTCAACAGTGGGGTTTTTATCCAGAAAATGTGACAGCAACTTTAATGGTTCACAGGTGGAGGCCAATGGTAAGGTAATTGTGTCCTCGTTAGGGCAATTTCTTTCATCGGTGTAAACTGGGAGCTTCCACAGCACAGGGGTTGAATACTTATGCAAGCAAGATATTTCAGTTTTTTATTTTTCTTAAAAATGTTTCCCAACATAAAACCAATGTCACCTTACAATAATTGATTTTGAGCTTCAGTGTTTTAAAATAAAATATCAAACAGAACGAAATTTCAATGTACCATTTGTAATTCAGTAATATGAGAGAATTGGTCAGGGGTCTGAATACTTTTGCAAGGCATTGTGTAAACATTTATTTTACAAATCAAACCAAGAAAATGTAAATAAATAAACATCTGGACAGACATCGGTTAACAACATTCATACTGTATTTATAAAACTGAAACGATAGCAATACATTCACTTTTAGCAATACATTAACTTTTCAACAGCAATCAGTTTATTATAAGATGAGCAAAGGCAACTGAACAACGTAGATAAATAAACTTAGAAGAAAACATTTCACAGAAGCGCACAGCACAAGAAGTTATAAAACAAGTCTAATTTATTTTTATTTTTTTTCGACAAAAGGGTATTCCTTTACCTTGAGTCTAAGTCTGTTCACAATCAACACAGATAATGCGCTTCTCCACACCGCATTTCTGCATAGGTCAGGGTATTGTGCATGTGCACAATATTCATTAAGCAGGGGCATAGCTAGGAATAAGAACATAAGAACATAAAAATTTTACAAACGAGAGGAGGCCATTCAGCCCATCTTGCTCGTTTGGTTGTTAGTAGCTTATTGATCCCAGAATCTCATCAAGCAGCTTCTTGAAGGATCCCAGGGTGTCAGCTTCAACAACATTACTGGGGAGTTGGTTCCAGACCCTCACAATTCTCTGTGTAAGAAAGTGCCTCCTATTTTCTGTTCTGAATGCCCCTTTATCTAATCTCCATTTGTGACCCCTGGCCCTTGTTTCTTTTTCAGGTCAAAAAAGTCCCCTGGGTCGACATTGTCTATACCTTTTAGGATTTTGAATGTTTGAATCAGATCGCCGCGTAGTCTTCTTTGTTCAAGACTGAATAGATTCAATTCTTTTAGCCTGTCTGCATACGACATGCCTTTTAAACCCGGAATAATTCTGGTTGCTCTTCTTTGCACTCTTTCTAGACCAGCAATATCCTTTTTGTAACGAGGTGACCAGAACTGAACACAATATTCTAGGTGAGGTCTTACTAATGCATTGTAAAGTTTTAACATTACTTCTCTAGATTTAAATTCAACACTTCTCACAATATATCCGAGCATCTTGTTGGCCTTTTTTATAGCTTCCCCACATTGTCTAGATGTTGACATTTCTGAGTCAACATAAACTCCTAGGTTTTTCTCATAGTTCCCTTCTTCAATTTCAGTATCTCCTATATGATATTTATAATGCACATTTTTATTGCCTGCATGCAATACTTTACACTTTTCTCTATTAAATGTCATTTGCCATGTGTCTGCCCAGTTACTGAGGCAAAAATTAAATTTTTGTCAAAAAAAAAAAAGAAACCTGCATATCCTGTTCACGAAGCCTGAATACAATTAAACAAACTGCAAAGCAAAACAAGTCGCTAACTCTTTTTACCCAGTGACCCACCTTGGATGATGTTTGACATTTCATGACACATTTTTTTAAACAAATCTTCCAGCAAAAACACCAAACTAAAATGACTCTCTTCACTGTTAGAAATATGTGATATTAAAAAGACAAGATGAATAGAACTTATGAATATGAATAAGTAGATGGGTTTATACCTTCATTGAGACATGCATTTGGTTCACTGCTACTGAAGTTAATGCTGAGACTGGTGACACTGATGCTACAACTGGAATTGGCAAGACTGGTGCTGCTACTGCTGGGACTGTTAAGATTGGTGCTGCCACTGCGTGGACTGGTGCTGCTACTGCTGGGACTTGTAAGACTGGTAATGCCACGATTAAAAACACTGATTTGGAAGGCTTTACTTTAAATAGAGTTTGCCAATCCTCCTATGGCCTGATCTATCGAAACACTATAACACTATAATCGAGGAGGGGGATCACCTTTTATGGGTAACAGAAATAGACGTATTTATTTTATTGAGTTATTTATAAATAGTGCTTATGGGTATCTGTATACATGTTTTAGTGAATGGAGATTGGTTGAGCAGTAAATCAGTATGTCTAGTGTACAAAGATTGTTTTTCCCACTTATAATATAGACAATTGAAACATGTGCAAAGCTGTGCTCTATTAAGATGTATGGTAATCATTTATAGCAAGTGAATATGGGGTGCCAAGTGTAAAAAAAAAACACTTAAGTTTTTTAATTTGTACTTTCAGATATATTTCATAAATACTGAAAACACTTATGTCACAAATTCAACATTTAAAATCAATTTGACAAATCTGGGTTTTGTCAACATAAATATTTATTTTGCAAGTTAAATCAGATTTAACAGTGGGTAGGTCAAATAAATATTTATTTTGACAAAACCCAGATTTATTTTTTCAGATTTAATTGCCAACCTCAAAAGATTTATTTTGGATTTATCTGTCAGCTAAATGTTGACTGGCCCAGTGTAAAAATCAGATTTACGTTTAATGTAGTTTTTCAAATTTATTTGTTAGATTTCCAGATTTAACATGTCAGCTAAATGTTAACTCACTGAGTATAAAAGAAAAAAACACAAAGAAAGTAATTTCTATTATTGTTCTATTGAAATATATAAATTAAAGCAACGATTCAGCTTTATAAAACCAAAATAACATGCTGTGGCAGGGATGAAGCCCTGCCACTGTAAATAACATAACATGTAATGTAATGTTTTTGTAAATAATATTTGGATATTAATTTAATAATGTATGTGAATGGTGTTTGTGTTGACTGTTTGGCAGAGATGGGGTTAAAACCTGTCCCTGCCAAACATGTGTGTAACCAGAGTTAATTATTTGATTGTTGATTAGCTCTAGCCACATACTATAAAATCATTCAGAGGCTGTACTTCTGGGCGATTGATATTTTGCAGCATTCATTGATCCTGCTACAATACAACGGTCGCCAGTGCCCGAGGAAGAAAAGCAAGCCCATGCTATCACACTACCTCAACCATGTTTAACCCTTTGTGGTCCATTTATTCAGCACGTCTCAGGTGCGTCAGGTCCAATTTATTTTCACACCCACAGTTTATTTTAGACACGCTGTTTAAAAGTATTTTTTTCACAGTAAAACAGGTTTAAAAGGCACTGCATATCAACAGGACACTCAGTACTGCATCTCCAGCTCCACCCCACCCCTTGTTTGCTGTATTTTTCACATACCACTTCATAGTTGTGCATACCGAAAAATCATCTCCTGATCACTCGTTTTATTACCAAACTCCTCAATAATGCGATCCAAGTCATTATTTTATTACTATAACATCTCAAAAAGCTCAAACAGCATTAAACATTTTCAACAACAGTAAACTCCCATCCCCGTCCCCAGTCCATAACACAGTCCATTTTCCAAACATCTCGCGTTGCAGCTGCCCAGGTTTATGTTTATGCAGCTGCCTGCAGGTTTTGGATCATTTGAAAATGGCACCCTCTTCCTACCCCGCACATCACACTGAACTGGTTGTCAAGTGAATGAGGCAGAATAATTCTGCATAGCAGTTTCACCCATTCCAGGTTTCAACAGGAGCATGATTATCCCTAGTGTATAGGTAACAAGCTGAGGTATGTCTTATTAAACTCATAGGGGGAGGATGCTTGGTCCAGAGGTTAAAGAAAAGGGCTTGTAACCAAGAGGTCCCCAGTTCAAATCCCACCTCAGCCACTGACTGATTGTGTGACCCTGAGCAAGTGACCCTTGTGCTCCGTCTTTCAGGTGAGACGTATTGTGACTCTGCAGCTGATGCATAGTTCACACACCCTAGTCTCTGTAAGTCGCCTTGGATAAAGGCGTCTGCTAAATAAACAAATAAATAATAATAATAATAAAAAAAATAACGATTTGTAAACAAAACAAATAATAACATGTTATCTGCTCCCACAATACTACTAACACAAATCACCAGTCTGGGTGCGTGCAGTAGTGCTCAAGGTGCGTGATAACAAATAACAGTGACTGTGGTGTTAGCCGTCTAGTGAATTTACAAACAAAAGACAATTACTAACAGTGCTACAAACAAACAAAACACTCACGAATATTTATTATTTATTTTTGGGAACTCTCCCGGTCCTTCCAGTTCTGTGCGTCTCTGAACCCAAACGAAGGAACTGATTACAAGTCTCCGTCCCCTTTTTATGCTGTCACGCTTGACCCCTTGGTAAACTAATGCAGCTGCCTTACAATCAGCGGCTGCTACATTGTTTACCTTCCGGGTCAATACGTTCTTGCAACAGAGACTCGCCTTCTTCCAGACTGGCCAACTCCCCGACCCAGGAAAGAACTGTCAGTCCAGCCCGTCAAAAGAACTCTGTCCTTGCTGCTTAGAGCCCTCACAGGTCGGGAGGGAGATTTACAACCAGAACTCATTATATTTCTGTCACAACAAGCTCTAAACATAAAAAGCATATGCTGCCATAATGCGTATCCTAGAAAGTAGGTCAGCATATGGAAATAAACTTTTTTATGAGGCAAAGAGAAGTAGCAATGTAGTAAAACTGTGTGGAATGATTTCCATTTAATACAAACCATGTTAAATTAGGTTTATTTGCAATCAGAATCTTTCCAAGAAAAGTCCTACTGATTTTTTTTTATGTCATTGATTTTCAAACATACATTTATAATTTAGAACCAGTGTTGCACACTTTTTGTCTTTTATCTTAACTCTTTCTCCCATTTTCCATGTTTTAAATGAAAAAGCTGCATTAGTTTTGGCACTCCCACATGGTAGGGAGAGAAAAATGTCTTGAAACGGTTTGCCTGAACCCAGTCTTCATTGTTCAGCAGCTTGGCAACATCTGCTACCAAGCCAGCTCAGTGAAACTAGGCCGTTGGCAAGACAGGGGGAACAAAGGATGCACATTGAACTCCTTGGTCGATACATGTGTTACAAGATGAGATGACATTCAAATTTGGTTAGAAAAACAGGGTTAAAAATAACTAAAAATAAAGTAAAAAAAGATGTTAAATTATTCAACATGTGTATTGGAGACAACAGCATTTACACACTTGGTGTACTGTGTAACAAGTATAAAAGGGTATTCGTAATGAGTACGATGAGTAATACTTTAGTATAAAGCCTACAACTCATACTGGTTCATTAGTGCATTTCCAGTTCCACCTCAAAACTAAATTACTTTCAGATAACATGAAGGTATTGTCTGATTACTTTTTGTGTACAAGAAATATGGTTTTAACACGAGCACCTCCATAGCTGCTTTTTGAACAGCTTTTGCAATTCAAATTTAAATATCTCTGCATATGTGAATATCTCGTGCATGTCCGTTCTTAAGTGTTTCTAAATACTTGAATTAAATACCCATACAGTGTTTCAGCTGCAGCATCGTAAAAATGAATAAATTATAATCACTTGCTTCTTCAACTGCCAGACCCGCAGTTTATGCGGCATACTGAAATCAGTACAGTATAGCCAACAATTTAGTCTGGGCTTTGTAATAAAATCAAAGTCATTGTGAAATAATGTATTATATGCTCCTGTTGAGTGCTGAAACACTAATGAAAGTCATTCTACACATCATATATTATTATTATTATTATTATTATTATTATTATTATTATTATTATTATTATTATTATTATTATTTATTTTATTAGCAGTTGTCATAAAATATACACATTGAATCACAATACAGTGTGATATAGCTACGCTACTTCTTTCTCGTCTGCCATCCTCTGAATCAACTCAGTAAGTTTGTACTGTTCTTTGTAATTCAATCTTAAGAACATTGCAAACCCAGGTGTTGTGATCAATGCCTTGATCAGTCACCTCTTGATACCACCAACAGCTCAAGCCGTGCAAGCCCCCCTGCACTCCACTACACTCCTCAGGCAGAACGACTGTGCCACCCTGAGTGTGTAAAGGTGTAAAAACATAAATGTGCGTATTCAACGCTCTCTGCATAAATCAGTGCCTGTTGCATTTCACAATGCAACGAAGTACGGTGTGGATATACTGGATCAAATGGCATGGCTGTATTCTGTCAAAGGTGGTACTCGCAGGTGGAAAGGAGTGCACCGGTAACACAATCACTCAGAGGGACTTCATTTTGCAGCTAGCCCTGGCGCTACGGCAGAAACATTTTGATAAGAGACACGAAAGCCGGCTGGCAAATGCCCCTCAACCTTCAGCCAGCGTTGCGCACTCGGAATAAAAGACAGTGCCAGGTTGCTAAATGCAATAAAAACAGAAGTTTTGATGTCTGCACCCGTTGTGAAAAGGCAGTCTGTGGCAAATGCACTGGAACAGTTGAAAAGTGTGTTTTCTGCATAGATTGTACTAGGAAAGCTGTAATAGAACTCTGAACAAATAGAGCCTTTGAACTCTGTTTCACTCAAAGCGCTTTCACGTTGCATAAGTTATGTTATATTTTTGTTTTATGGTATTTTTATAACTAGTTATTTGTTTTATAATTTTATATGTGCATACATCTTTCGACACCTGTTTACACAGAAGTTTATTGCATAAAGTTTATTTTATTACAAGTTTATGTATGTGCTCGTTTTGAAAACAATAAGAACAAAGTTTAATTTTCAATGAAAATGTTATGTATGATGTTTATAAATAAAAATATGCAGTTGTATCCGATTGTTTGTCATTTTCAAGTCGACGTTTTAAAATGGAGCCACACATTTTGGTGCGGTTGTATGTAGTCTGAAATCTCGGCGGTTCTAGTGTTAAGCCACTTTAGTTTTTGTAGTGCCCATATCCAAGTATGATTACACATACAAGTATAACAGCTCTGAGTATGAGTAATGAGTCCTGAAATCCACCCATAAATTTAACCCTTTGCAGTCCATTTATTAAGTGCGTGTCAGGCGCGTCAGGTCCAATTTATTTTCACACGCGCAGTTAATTTTAGACACGATGTTTAAAAGTTTTTTTTTTCCACAGTCAAATGGGTTTAAAAGGCCCTGCATATCAACAAAGCACTCACTAGGCATCTCCAGCCCCACCCCACCCTTTTGTTCGCTATAGCTTTCACCTATGCTAATAAATAAATAATAATAATAATAATAGTCGTACATACCGATCAATCATCTCCTGATCACTCGTTTTATCACCAAACTCCTCAATAATGCGATCCAAGTCATTATTTTATTACTATAACATGTCAAAAAAGCTCTGCAAATGTCCGTGATATTCTCTGTGCGCTGATTCAGTAACAGCCAGCTTGTTTCCTTATGACCGACCCTACTACTTTATCTACTTTGTCTACTTTATATACAGTAAGATCAAGGTTCACATTCAGGCATATGTAAACCAATCAATGGCCTAGGCATTTTCTGTACAAATGCAGAAGATTGTAAAATACTTGCTCATCCCAAACAGTTATAATAGGGCTTAACCCTTTCAGGACCAAGCATTTTTCTGTGAGATGCTCCCCCAGGACCAGGTGTTTTTTAGCTGCATTTGACTCTCTTCCTTTAAAAATTCACTGACATTTTTTTACAGTCGCATCTTGGAAATGGTGTCCTTTTTTCAGGACACTCTGGGGAACATTATAAAGTACTTCAGAAACCATACAAACTTCTCGCTTTTTTTTTCAACACAGTATATGTTTTTAATTTTTTTATGTGAAGTATTTTTTATTATGCATTCTGCTTCGAGATACATGTATAGAAATGTGTTATTCTATGACCTGAGGGACCTTACAATACTTCCTGAAAATATTGGTGTTTGGGCAAATTACAAGACATTGTTTCACCTGAGTGATTGCAATGACATAATACATGTTTATTCTCAGGGTCTATATAAGCAATAATGGACACTAAATGCATTTTCTCAGTAATAACCACATTTATTTAATAAAATAATATAATACATTAATTTCTATGATAATAAAATAAATATACGAGACAGTAAATGTCAATATAACTGTCAATCACCTATGTGAATGAAGCAGGCTGTGATGTCTAGTGCCAAAACTTTCACTGTTAGACACTAAATGCCTGTAGTGACATAACTATAAGGAAGTGAATGTCAGTCCCTCCCTGTGGAAGTGTGGTGGGCAATTCACTGACACACACAGGAGATTTTATTTGAAAACACCGCACTGGTGCCCAGTTTTGTTATTTAGATTTTTTTTTTTCTTTTGGCCCACAGAGGGCGCTGGGGTGGCCAGTTCCCCATATAACTACACATGTCCCCTCGGGTACGTAATTATTTATTTTACTTTTTAGTTTCTTTTAAGGCAGGCTGTCTCACTCAGCCGTGCTTCCCTGCTGTTTGTTTACACTGACGTCTTCTGCCAGTATCACTGAATATCCTCTCTCCAGCTACCCAAATGCGCAGTTCTTATGGGCCGAGCAATCCCCCAAGGCCCGCCTCTCAGCCACTCACAGAGAGGGAAAGCCAACACACCCTCTTCCCCACCTCTCCATGTCATCGCCATTACTGACAGTCAGATCTTACGAGGCTGCTGCCCTCTTCCTGCAGAACCACGCATACGCCAGATAGTCAGCACAGATCTCCCGTTACACTCCCCTATCCAATTATATGTGTTTCAAGCTTGTACTGCAAAGTACGGTGGCCCTGTAAGCCATCAAAACAAAGTATGTTTTTTTATTGTGTTTACACAATCACGGTCCTAGAAGCCCACTTCAGTATGATCATGTTAACATAATCCTAGTCCTTAAAGGGTTAAATAATAAATAAATATGCTTGTGCCATTGCCATTGTTAATCCCATATTTAATGGAGAATATATGCCAATTGCCCCAAATCTTGTTAAATTGGTTTTGCAACAGGTAGGGGCAGGGGCTCTCAGCGAGCCAGAGGGGGGTCCCAGCCGTAAAACGTAAGACAGCCAGTACACAAGCAGAAATGTATCTGTTCCTGCACAGACGGGGCTTCTGTCCAGTAAAGTGCTATAAATACACAAACTAAACATATGCGAAAGAGTCAATAAATTATCTTATCTTGACAGGATTTTTCTATTAGTGACATCTCAATTAGCTTTTCAAGGTTATTATTATTTGTTTATTTAGCAGACACCTTTATCCAAGGCGACTTACAGAGACTAGGGTGTGTGAACTATGCATCAGCTGCACTTACAATTACGTCTCACCTGAAAGACGGAGCACAAGGAGGTTAAGTGACTTGCTCAGGGTCACACAATGAGTCAGTTTCAGCTCTTTTCTTTAATCACTGGACCACACAGCCTCCTAAGGTTACATATTTGAAATAAATAAGTCAAGATTTTTAATAAGACTTATGGATTCAGTGAGGCAATGTGGTAACCCAAATGTTCTGAGAACTGAGTTCAATCAAATTCCAGCTATGTCGACACTGGAAAACACTGTATGATACAATATGCATACAATGCATTCCAGAAACTGTAGTGGTTTGGCTCAGTCAGCAGAGTAAATATAAATATAAAAGTTTCACTTTAGTTAAAAATAGGCATTGAAGAAATGGGTTAGACAACACACATTGTTTCTAATTTAAATGTTCAATTAAATCCCTTTATTTAAAGAGGTAAAATACATAACCAGGGCACAATTTCTCATTTACAGTGGTGAATGCAGTCTGCACATCAATACTATAAAAAATATTTATGCTTAAGACTTGTTAAAACTATTTTCACACCTTGCCATTATAATGGTAATAAAAGGGATGTTGAGTTGACTAAAAATAATAATACATACAGTAATACATTTATTTAACTTGATAATATCCAGAATAATATGACTGTAAATGATTTTACATCCTAGCCATGAACAGTGGCATATTTAATCAAAACTACTGGCAAAACAACAACACATTTTTACCCTATGGACCTACCCCATTAATAACTTAAGAATTGATGCACAATTTTAGCAGTGCCTACACTCATACCTACCCTCTTTCTGTTTACTAATATAGCCTTAAACCATTCCTATACTTTTATAAATAATGACTTTACACTATTGAAAGAACACATTTTAACTACTGGCATAGAATATAGCCAGTACTGCTGGTGCACCTGGATGTTTTACGTTCATGTGTTGGTTTATAATTGATTTTAGTGCCCCCTCCCCCCAAATGTTATCTTATTAAGAATTAAAACAGTAAAAAAAAATGTGAAAGCTATTTTAAAAGGGGCATTACATAACAGGCAAGGCAAGCCATCTTTGGTTCCAGGCAATTTGTACTAGAAAGCATTACAGTTCACTTTGATCTCACAGAGAATACGTTTTTCCATTACGTGCCAGATCACAGAAGACTGATGGTCCCTCAGGGAGATGCTTACATTCCTGCACCTGTTCTTAATAAACAGTAACAACCTACATACTGAAAGTGTAATGCCCTGTTATAGTGGCATGAACAGATACAATCTTTCTAACATGGCTTATAACATATTTTGTTTGATGCTGTTTATAAAAAACTAAATTGGCAGAGGAATATCATTGCTAGCACTGTTCTACAGTGCATAATTAATTAAAATCCACAGTGTGAAAGTACACAAGGTACACTAGCAAAAGTCACAAAAGGGAAAGGGGACTAGGTGGAACTAATGCCTTTCATCCTTCAAAACCTAGGTTTGAATCCAGTTCTGATTACAAATGGAATTAATTTGTTAGTCTCAACCTAGCCCCCAGTAGTCCACATCACAAAGACACAGCACAACTTGGTGCAACTGGCAATCTCTGCTTGAGAAATGTCGAGTACTGAACGTCAAAACCTGATTCCAAATTAATCCAAAACTGATTATTTTGGTATTAAAAATTCATGCTTGGGAATCAAAATGAAGTAACTTGTATTTCTGTTTGATAAACATATTTTGCTAAATAATTCCTTCATGAAAAATAATATCACAAGAACTGAAACCATAATTCCTTATGAATTCAAAAAGGGGTATCATTATTGTTGTGGTTAACCAATGCAATCATGGTTCCATTAAATTAATTTAGCAAAATCAACAAAACCTTAATTTCACGGACTAACAGTTAGATTTGGAGGCCTAATAGCATGTGTTCAGCTTCAAAGCATTTAATTGAAGAGCTTATTTGGTATACCTGGTCAAGGGTTAGTTTTATTAACTGTGATTTGCTTTACTGTTTGTTTGTTTTAAAATTACACTATATTCTCATATTTAAGTGCATTGAGGTTTTACATAAGTACCATGTAAGTATGCATTCAGGCTGTGTGGTCCAGTGGTTAAAGAAAAGGGCTTGTAACCATGTGGTCCCCGGTTCAAATCCCACCTCAGCTACTGACTCATTGTGTGACTCTGAGCAAGTCACTTAAACTTCTTGTGCTCTGTCTTTCGGGTGAGACGTAGTTGTAAGTGATTCTGCAGCTGTTGCATAGTTCACACACCCTAGTCTCTGTAAGTCGCCTTGGATAAAAGTGTCTGCTAAATAAACAAATAATAAAATAATAATAATAGGGTATTACTGCTATGCAGTTACAGTGGATCTTTTTATTACTTGATGAAACTGATAACTTCATATAACACACATCTTTTCAATGTAATTATACACTTTTTCCACCACTGGTTAGCATGTGCTAGAAGAAAACAATGTTATTTGCCTAGGTCCAGTATTACAATGTTATTGCAAGGTTATGTATGCCCTGTAATCTAAAGTGCTACCATACAGTAGTTAGTTATTTTAGTTCAATTTATTAGCTTGCGGGCCTGTGTATGAGTAACAGTGCCCCCTGGTGTTGCTAGCTTATCTCATGTATGTGGGCGCATCCATCTGTTTGTGTGATTATGCTAAGCGTCAATGAAGACTCTTCTCTTTAAAGTCGTTAACCCGCCTGGATTTGTGCATGTAATTCTTAGTCATGAATGAGTATTAGACCTCTTAACTGCATACAATTCTTGTATCTTTCTCTTCCAGTGTGTTCTTCTGCATCTCTGTTTACTTTGGCATGCTTTTTTCGCTGGGAGTTGGCAACATCTTGCTTGATTCCAAACATCTTTGTCTCTTTAGCATACTCTTGTGAACGGGAGAAATCTGAGCTGCAAATCTACCTCCCGACCAGGAAAGGCACTAATTAGGGTTAGTGGTACGCCTTCACAGGGATGGACTGACTAGATGGTAGGACGGAACTGGAAGTCGGCCATCTTGGAGGGACAGGGTGTAGCTGTAAGACTGCTGAACAACTCTATTGTGATCAGCTGTGCTGTGTGCGGTGATTGGATAGAGCATGGCGCCGCACTGATCACAGGGAGGAGTTTAGCAGTACAAAAGGGAGGCAACTACGCAAGTAAAGCCCCTTATGGTGAAATAGTAACCGGCCGGAGCATTATGTGGTATGTGGAAGTACTTGACAAAATCCTAACCCTATAAAGGATCAGGTGTTGCAAGATATTTACAATTCAGCTGATTTTGACTGACTCGATCAGCCGAGGTGCAGCAGACAGTCAGGGGTTGTGGGTCATGCTTCCAATCGTAGGCCAGCATTTTGTCATGTATGTGTGTAGTAAGGTCTGTTGCATTGACCAGTTAGGTTTCAGTCCATTATCACATGAATAGCAACAAGGATACTGCACTGACATGCTGTATATCATGTCCCTTTGATCTTTTATGTGATGTAAATGGCCTTTTATGGAAAGAGGAGATCCTCAGGTAATTTATTGGCAGTATTTTCAACATGGCAATAATATATTCAAAGAATGATTAAATAAATGTTTAGGGTTAAAGTAAAATGAGCAAACTCATAACCACTCAGAACTATGGAAGGTCCATTCAGGGCATACCAAATAGTAATAAATAAATAAATAAATAAATAAATAAACAAAAGAAAGCAATACATTGCATACGAAAAAAAAATGTTTCTAAACACAATAAAACCCTGATTTATCAGGCATTACCTTGGTTGCTGACCTTGTGAGTATAGTTGTGTCCTCATCTGCGGCCTGGATGGTCAGCTAGCGGATGACAATGCTCTTCATTCAAGATTCTATTGCTTAAGTAATTTAGTCATCAAAGCTGACACTGTTGTACCTTTAACAAGTCCCATAATTGGCACCATTTTGAAATATCACAGTTATCTTAATGCATTATTTTTATTGTTTATAATCACTTGTGTATCTATTTTTTTAAGCTTCACGTTCAAAGTTGTGCTCAGTTTGTGCTATAGAAAATTGGCTAACTTGCCTAACTGTTCAATGCAAAACACCATAGTATATACAAACATTACATCAGATAGCCATGTGGCCTTAAATGGACTTTCAAACTGCAGAAGAAATGTCTTCTAACTGCAGCTGGTACACCAGAGTTTGCCCCCCCCAACACTGTTTCTTACATTGACTGGGGAGAGAGTGTTGCAGATAATTTGACTGTTGTCTACTATTTTAGCAGAACTTGGAGAGAAGACATGTTTTTAGGCCACAGGTTTATGATTCCACCAGGAATTCATGACTGGAACAGAAAATCTAAATATCAAGAAGAATACATTAGATTAAAATGTTTTAGCGGTAAGCTTTTGCTTATCATTATTGAAAAGCAGACAAGATGGTCTATAGAGCATTTATTTAAATCCCAGTACTGGCTATATGTAAACACTCTTAAGCTTGATATAGCAAGGTGGATGCTAAGGAAGTTGCTGCTTCATGTGATGGCTTTTGCCAGACCTTTCACACAGGCAGACCTGTATTAGGCCCTGCTACAATATGTGAGGCATCAACCAACCTTCCAAACCTGTTTTCAGACTCAGAAACTTAGCGACCACTTCAACAGCAGTATATTAACAGTGGTCTTGGAAAAAACTAAAAGTACAACCTACTGCCAATTTGCAATCACTATTTCAAATGTTCTATTCTCTTAGGGCTATTAATCTGGAGAACCCAACTTTGAATTAGCACTTTGAGATTGTTCTCTGTGTATTCAAATGGTTGAAGGAGCTCATTTAATGGAATGGAGATACTAGATTACTAGTTATTTAAGATTGCAGAATAGAATATTCTCCTCCACCACTCACTTTTATAGAAGATATCATTTAGGGGTACCATTTTATCCAAATTTTAGAAGAGGTTTTAAGGGGGGGGGTTGTTCCTCTTGTACATGCTAATGATGCAAACATGTTTGCAGATCAATCTGTGACTTAAAAAGTATCAGTCATGGAACATCCTTATTTAAATCAAATCACAGCCCTACATATACTGTACAACTAATGTACTTAATCACATTTTCTATCATTAAAAACTTTCAAATGCACTGGCAAACATGTTCTCAAGCAAACATTAGTATCCTGTTCCAAAAGTAGGTTCTATTTTAATGTTACAATTCTGCTGTAATGCTAGTCAAGATGTTGTTTTTTTTTTCTTATGACAGGGATGGCATGAAACCAGTGACTCTGCAGGTTGGCAATGGCTATCAGTATTATTATTATTTATTTCTTAGCAGACACCCTTATCCAGGGCAACTTACAATTGTTACAAGAATCACATTATTTTTACATACAATTATCCATTTATACAGTTGTTTGTTGTTTTTTTTACTGGAGCAATCCAGGTAAAGTACCTTGCTTAAGGGCACAGCAGCAGTGTCCCCCCACCTGGGATTGAACCCACGACCCTCCGGTCAAGAGTCCAGAACCCTAACCACTACTCCACACTGCTGCCCCAGAAGCATTTATCTTGAATTTCAAAAAGGATTGGGATTTTCTTTGAGGCTGTTGAAATCAATTTTAACTATTGTAGCGTTGCCCATCGGCTGACCCCCCAGAGACACTCAGGACCACGTTGCTCAGGAACAAAGAAGTATTTATTGCCTTTAAATATTTACACTGTGCAGGGCCAATCTAACAGCGTACTGGAAAGCTTGCAACTAGCTCAGCTCTGCTCGGGCTAACCCCGAGCACCCCTATATAATCATTCCCTTATCTCGCCCCCGAACCTCCTATCATAACCCCAAATAAACCTGCAAAAAACACCCATGGGACCCCCACCTGTCAATCAAGACCCCAACACAATTAGTACCCCAGACACACACACTGGTGTGTGTCAATGTAGAACCACCCTGGAAACAGGCAGGTCCCTAATCTTGTTTTCCCTTTTACCCCAATGAGGGTGATGGCACGTTACACTATTTTTAGAAGTTAATCTGTCATGTACTGTCATATATTAGTCGTGGGTAACAAAACGCAGAGAAATACAACAAATGCAGTTTACTAGGCTTCAGTTTTTTTCATGAATAGATGATCCCCATGTTGTTGATTTGAATGCATGCAGACTGGGCTTTTCAGAAATGGGAACTTTGATTATATTACCCACCAAAGAGCTATACTGTCTATTAAAAACAATATTAAGCAGTGTCACCTTTTTTGTTATAATAAATAATTCATTACCATTAGCCTAAGCCTTATTGTTGAACTAACAACGTGTTGGAGACACAACTGTCCATAACCCATGTTTGATTTTCATATTAAATGCATTTAATGCAGAATAAACACATATAAACGCATAAAGGTGTCAGCATGTGCAATTCATTTTTGAGGTTAGAATTTATTTCCTTGGGACTTTTTATTGTATGTATTTGACCCCACATAAATCATTTCATGGCAGTGAATGTTAATTTGTTTAACCCATTGGTTCTCAGACTTTTTGAATGATGTCCCCTTTTTGCTTACCCATCTTGCAGCACACAGTATGACATCACGCAATCTTAAATCTCATATACGTATAGCCCACTGTATAAATATATTAATATATTATTACAAAAAAAGAAACACATTATATTATGGAATAAACAAAAACATACATATCATAAAGTTACAACATACTGTGCACAACAAAAAATACATGTTTTTCAATTTTCTTTCCATCCCTGGCAAATTCACTGGCAAATGATTTTAAATGTTCTCAAGCAAGCAGTTGTATCCCATTTAACATTAAAATCCTGCTGTAATTCTAGTCAAGATATTTATTTTTTCTTATGACTGGGATGGCATGAAACCCGGAACATACTGTGCAATGACTCAATAGGCTGGTAATGGCTATTAATAGACAGAGTTAGGCATGTTACTGAAAAAAAGTAATTTATTACTCACTACTCACTTCTCGCTTCTATAATGCCCTTACTTATTACTTAATAAAAAAGTAGTATGTTATATTACTCTTTACATAGTACTCATTATATTTCTTTCTCTTATCTTGTTGTGACTATTGTTTACTTTTTAACTACGGTACTGTATACGTCTGGTAAATCATTTATTAAATGTGTCAAACAGGTTTTTACAATTTTTGTATTAAAAATACATTTCATTTTTGGCATATAAACAATGTACTGTATTTTCGGACCACAAATAGGAAATCAATAATAGCAACAACAACAAAAGTCTATAGAAAAACTATATGGTGATACAGTAAACAAAAATTATTAGGTGATGCAATAAATGTGGCCACTAATGTGTCAGCAAACAAACAAATAAATAAAGGGGTACGTACAAGTAATACTCCTCTCGATCGTGTCCTATTAAACTTCAAAATACGTGGTGGTATACATTTTTTAAATGTATCGTCAAAATTGACATGTAGGGATACACATTTTTTTGTTCCTAGTGCCTAGCCTTATTCCATGACAAACCTCAGAAAGACTGATTTGATTGCCCATAGTTCATTGTTTAAAAAGTAAATTGTCATCCCAAAATGTATGAGTACTGTAACTTTTTTTCTGCAAAAACAGACTTACTGGATGAGCTTAAATAGTTGAAATGTTTATGAATGTTTTCCTCAATTCTTTCACGTTTCCTTTTTTGTGGATTTGGACTAAATTTGACTTAAACAATCATTTTGAAGCAACAGACTATGAATAATCTGGTTACTGTAAGACACCTTCCTACAGTATTGTCTGCCTACAGAACACTCTGAACTACTTTAACATATGTATTGTTCAGCATTCTGTTCATTTTAAACTCCCATGTTATGTTTTGATACAAATAGTCCATGGGCCAAAAACAGAAATTTTCAAGTTGGCTGCACCCCCTGTCAAACTAAGGTTTTTTGGAATCATTTTTTTCCTTAACATGTCTAGATTCCATTTTTGCTTGTTGCCAAGCTGAGTTTGTGTCCATTTGGGTTGGCATCAGTATTGGCGATTCCAAATTTATTAAAAAAAAAAAAAAAAACATAACCTGGATCCCTCAAGTCCTTACTAACTACAGGCCAATTTCCAATCTACCTTTTTTAGACAATTTTAGAAAGAGTAGTTGCAACCCATCTAGATAAATATATCACTCTAAACGGAGTCATGGAGAAATTCCAGTCTGGATTCCATAGGGCTCATAGCACTGAAACAGCCCTTGTAAGAGTGGCTAATGACCTGCTCTTAAGCTCTCCTTCAGTATTAGTTCTCTTAGAACTAAGTGCCGCATTCGACACTATAGGCCACTCCATTCTACTTAACCGCCTTGAATACACTGTGGGACTGACACTGTGCTTTCGTGGTTTAAGTCCTATCTTGCAGACAGATCCCAGTTTGTCTCTAATGGGGAGGACATATCTGAAAGGTCTGATGTCCTACATGGGGTCCCACAGGGCTGTCTTGGGTCCACTGTTGTACTCACTATATATGCTTCCTCTGGATGACGTTATCCATAGACGTGGTGAATTACCATTGTTTTGCGCACGACACACAGTTTTATTTGTCCATAAAGCCAGGATATACTTGTGCTGGCGGGCTACTTACGGCTTGTCTAGCAGATATTAAGTGCTGGATGTCTCAGAATTTTCTGTTGCTGAACTCAGAAAAAAGAGGTTATCCTAGTGGGCTCCAAAAAACAAATAAATAATGTGGTATTACAAAAGCCTGCGCTTAGTAACTTCTCTCCAGGTCTTAGATCAGATTTAAAAAACCTAGGTGTTATTTTTGACCCCGCTCTGTCATTTGAGAAACATATTAAAGAAGTTACTAAAGTTTCCTACTGTCATTTGCAAAATATTGCAAAAATTAGACACATAATTTCCATATGTTATGCTGAGAGACTTATGAATGCATTTGTATCATCCAGAATTACTGTAATGCACTGCTCTCTGATATCCCCTCCCCCAAAAAAAAACATTTCTATACCTTACTGACCCTTTTTTATTATTATTATTTATTGCATTTTTATAGGACATTATACAAAAGTATCACAAAGCACTGTACAGTACATAGCAGAAAAAAAGAACAAACCAATACAATAGCAGCAATTTTAAAGTTACATTAAACCCCACTAAGATAAGAAAGCCATTTTATAAAGATATGTTTTTAGTCTTGACTTAAACTGTAACGGTCCCAGCTTCCCTGACAAATGAAGGCACAGCATTCCATAAACAATTCCATAAACAACAGTCAGGAAACAATTGGCGCGGTGCACAAACAAACTAGATGCTGATAAGTCTGGTGTATTAATACCAAAATAAGTTTAAAAAAGTAAATGTCAAAAAATAATTAAAATATTTAAATAAAACTTTCTGTATGGAGTCCTGGAGTCTATTTATATTTAAGCAGCGTGACAAGTTAACGCAAGATGGTTGGTTTGATTATCTGCAATGATAGCGTTCTACTGTCTGAAGTGCAGTATGGGAAGGTCCAAAATAGGTTGTTTTGCATCTAAACGGACAATTATTCAGCTTGGCAACAGGCAGAAATGGAATCTAGACATATTAATGAACAAAATGATACCAAAAAACTAGTCTGACGGGGCTTTCTGAGTTTTGGCTCATGGACTAAAAGTGGTGTCTTGTGTAGTTATGATTTTAATTATCTTCAAAAAATATTAAACTTAATGAGCATAATACTTAATATTATATATTATGATATATACATATTTGTTTTCCTTTGAAGAACTTCTGAGGAAATATGCATCCAATTGTATGCTTTCTTATGTCCATTAGAGTGCAAGAATCACTGACACACACTGATTTCTCTTCTAGGGATTGCTTTTAACTGTAAACACTGCAGCCTGATTAGAAACAGCTGGAAGTTGACATTGTAATATCAGGGTTGAATCTCAGGTATCAGACTAACTTGGTTATTGTTCGAACGGAGCCATCATATGATCAAACCCAAGTGCTTGTTGAATAACTTGTTGGTTTGTAGTTGTGGTCATTATAACATCCCTGCAAGTGGAGCTTTTGTTCTTGACATCTGTGCAACAAGTGCACCAAGGAATTTATGCTTTTTTCGATCGTATAGGCTAGCCTTTGAGTCAATGGATCTAAAAAGTGGCTGCTACAAATACCACCGTGTGGCAAAGTGGTTAGTTGTGCACAGGTGTAGAGGTGATGCAGTGCTTAGAAACAACAGTCCCAAGCGTAAATAATGAAGCTTTTTTAAGGCTTTTAAATAATAACACGATGTGTATAGTCAGCAAAACCACAGGGTTCAGTCCCGAAATAATAATAACAAACACACACTTTAACCCTTTGCGGTCCTATGTCGGACCAGGTCCAACATTACAATTTTCCCTTTCCGGTCCAGTGTTGGACCCTGTCCGACATTATCAAAAAAACATAAAGCACATGTCTCTAGTCGTTTTTTCTCTGCCGAGTGAGACCGATAGAAACCGAGAGAAGCTGGAGAAAAAAAAGGGGCAGATGTAAGCAATACACATAATCCCGGCACCACAGAGATAACACGGCCATAAACAAACAAGATAGCTGCTTCTGCATCCAGCGCTCAAAGAATATCACAGACATTTGCAGAGTTTTTTGAGATATTATAGTAATAAAATAATGACTTGGATCACATTATTGAGTTTGGTGATAAAACGAGTGATCAAGAGATGATTTATCGGTATGCACGACTATGAAGAGGTATGTGAAAAATACAGCAAACAAGGGGTGTGGTGGGGCTGGAGATGCAGTACTGAGTGTCCTGTTGACATGAGGTGCCTTTTAAACCTGTTTTACTGTGAAAAAAAAAACTTTTAAACAGCGCGTGTAAAATAAACTGTGTGTGTGAAAATAAATTTGACATGACGCACCCAAGACGCGCTGAATAAATGGACCGCTAAGGGTTAAGACACCTATACATTCACCAGTCCGACAGTGAGTGCTCCAGGTGCAAGTGGTGTTGTGAATGTGAAACGAGTGCTTTACAGTGGTACAGTGCTGTCCGTGTTTAATGCTGGCTTGATAGCAACAGTTCTTTAGCATTCTACAATGACAAACAAGACACAGTTAAATAGACAGACAGTACAACACTAAACACCCACGGTTTCTCTTTATTCCTCATGGTCGGTCCGTAACTATAACGGAGGAACAGACCAATGGGGCCACTTCCCCTAAATACCCTCCGTCACACCCTCTTTTAGTGGCGTGGCCAATCGCGTCTTCTCCAATCCGTGACTGACACATCGCCTACTGCATTAAGGTGCTGACTTCTGGTATTGTGGCCCCGCCCACTTCCTGGATGGTCGGCTTCCGACTGACCCTGGAATGAACTGCCAAACCATCCATTACGGGGCACTCTGCTCTGGTTATACAATGCTCTCACAGGTCGAGAGGGAGATTGTTGATTAGGATTCATTCGCTCTCTGTCACACACCGTCATTGAAATCCATGTTTGCAAGTATAAAATCACCCCATATAAATCAGGGTTGGGCACGTGATTAATGATATAGGCTTTATATACTTTATATATACACTGATGCACAATGAAAACGCAACAGTTTTACATCAATAGCTCATTGGGCACATACATAATGTTATTTACATTTTAAATAGTGAGCAGATAGGCTTGAGTAGTATTGTTCCTTGGGATAATATTGAGCTCAAGTCATGTGATTTCATAAAAATGCCAGGTGCTCAGTGTTTGGTATTTCAGTTGAGTCAAAACTGCCAAAATTAGTTGATTAAGAATCTGTATAAATAGCCATTCGAAAAGACATGATTTTAATTAACACAAGACCAGCGAAAGATATGACCATGCCCCGCTTAAGTAATGAAGATCGCCTGGTTGCTATCGGCATAATTGAAGGTGGCCTGTCTGTGATAGAAGTTGCCCGGAGAATGAGATGTTCTGCTTCAACAATCAGCAGACTAGTCCAGAGAAACCAGGAAACCAGCTCTGTGAGGGACAGGCCACATCCTGGAAGGCAGAGGGTCACCACACTGGCCCAGGACCGTCACATCCGACTGATCTGCGTAATTGTTTTCAGACTGCAGTGGCTACAGCATCAGAAATTCCAGGAAGAAATAACCCACGCATCAGCAGAATGACTGTAGCTCGCCGTCTGCATGGGCATGGTCATATCTTTCGCTTGTGTTAATGCCCAGGCCATTGGCGAAGGACGAGTCCAGAATAAAATGCAACAATACCATTTAAACATGTAAAAGCCACCCAGTTAAATATAGTTACCTGAAACTCAGGAAGAACGCAGTCCCAAAATGAATTTATCATAGCAATATTAATTGATCATTAATCAACAGCATAAAGTTTGTATTTTTCTTATTTAGAAATATGAACGACAATTTGACTCAGAAGAAAACATTTTCTTACAGAAAGTTTAGTTTTCGTTCTGTAGAAAATATTTTTTACACATTCAAACAAAATTATTTCATGTCTAACATTAGTTGACATCAGATCTCAGACAATTAGACATTTGCCTCAGCATTTCATTAAAATAAATAAATAAAAATAAATTTAAATGATTCAGTCAGTCTAATGATTAAATAAAGTTATTCAACTGGCAAACTATTATTGAGAACTGCAGGAGATACCCAGAGGATGAACACTGCTGTGTTACTTTCCATTAGCCTTTCATTTGTTACAACAGGGTGCACTAAAGTCTTTATTCGCCATCAGCCCACGTGGCTGTGGGCAGCTGACGAACAGCCCGGGCAGATGCTGAAAAGACATAAAATTCGAAGCAAATTTGGCATCTGCCCGCCGCAGCTGTGCACTTCGCCAGCTGCCCGGGCATTATGGTAACTGCCCGATTTTGGCAACGGTCCCCAACATATGGCAATGGAACATGAGACAAGCAGTGTGGATGGATATGGACATTTGGAGCCTTGTCACATATTCTAAGTCATGCGCTGCCTCTCAGAATTTAAAGTATCGGTAGCCATCTTGTTTACAGTTACAGAAGTACACAGCAACTATGAAACTGACCCATACTAAAAAAATATATATTTTAAATATACTTTTGTAAACATATTATTCATATAAAACTCATAGTCGTTGGGAATGATAAAATATATGGAAAAATATATGTATTATGTATGTAACGTTATATAAAATATATTTAACATATTACAAAATTGGCCTGTTTTCATCATATGGAAAATATATTTACAATGTATTTGCTTATACATATTTTAAATATATTTAAAATATAATTTGAGGTAACAATATATCAATTATATTGTCCATGTATTTTTTAGAAATGTATTATTCAATATATTTACTAAACATGTATTATATAATGTACTCACAATATATTACAATATGTAAAGTGCCTGGACACACACCATATTTTGCATGTGTTCCACCAAACAGATATGAAGCAAATAAATAAGAAAGGAATGGAATTCCGCAATTTCACTTAAAATAACTACTGTCTTTAAACATAACGGAATATATCAACATTTTGTAAAAATTCAGTGTATATAAAACACTCTAGTAGAAAAATGAAAAGCTTTCAACATATGCTAAAAGGCTGTTTGCATTACAACAGGTGTTTGGGCTGCTTCTCTGTAGATCTGCTAACATTGTTCTTCTGAAACTATGAGACATTACAAAAAACTGCTGCTTCCAATTAAAAATGCATTAATAGCTATGGAATTGTTGCTGAAAATAGAGCTATGAAAGTAAAAAAAAAACACTAATAAACTGGAAATACATTTTTACAATTGCATTCTTTTTTCATATTGGTGGGCATACAGTTTAAATATAAGGTGACTTAAAATATGAACAGCCTATTGTGTCCTTGATTGTTATTGACCTCTCTTTTTTTCTTCTTCTAAATAGTAGGCTTAGCCCAGTTATTTTTTCTGAGGTATCTGTAACACTGGTATCTGCAGAAAGATTGATTAACGACTGTATTTGTTCCGTCAAGAATAAACTTATTTACCGAATTAAAATCAAAGTGTCTGTGTTTTTATCTGCTGTACATGGATAAACTTATGAAGTCTTCTTGTTTTAAATTTAGTGCTGCCTGACCGTCGCAGTCTCCCATTATATGCAATATATCAATTTATTGTTTGAAAACACTGCATACACTTTTAAATATCTTAATGTGAATATATTTATTTACAACATATTTTACAATGTATTTTGAATATAATTTAGAAAAATAAAATGTATAAATGTGAATATGTTGATTTACAAAATACATGTATACTATATTATAAATATATTTAAGCAACATGTCATGTTTAAGAAAATATATTATAAATACATTTCAGGTTTAAAAATATATAATTCCATATATTAAAAATATATTTATTTTCCGTATGGAGACTGACCAAAAGTAGTAAGTAGACATGTCAATTAACCATTTCTTTGTGGATTTTGATGTGTGCTTAGGGTCATTGTCTTGCTGGAAGATTCACTTGTGGCCAAGTTTCAGCCTCCTGGCAGGTTTTTGACTAAAATGTCCTGGTACTGGGTAAAGTTCATGATGCCGTTGACCTTAACAAGGGCCCCAGGACCACTGGAAGCAAAACAGCTCCATGACATCAAAGATCCACCACCATATTTTACAGTAGGTAAGAAGTGCTTTTCTGCACACGCATCCTTCTTACGACGCCAACCCCACCGCTGGTGTGCGTGGCCAAAGAGCTCTATTCTCATCTCATCTGACCACAGCACCCGGTTCCAATCGAAGTGCCAATGCCGTTTAGCAAACTCCAGGCGCTTACGTTTGTTGGTTGCTCTAAATAAAGGTTTGTTTTTTTGGCAACCCTTCCAAATAGCCTATTGGCATGGAGGTGGCGTCTAATTATAGATTTGGAGACTTGGTGACCCCAAGATGCAACCAAGTTCTGTAATTCTCCAACTGTGGCCCTTGGATTTCCCTTTGCCTCCCGAACCATCTGTCTCACTCTGCGTGGGGGCAAGATACACTTGCATCCTCTACCAGGCAAGTTTACCACTGTTCCAGTGGTTTTGAACTTCTTAATTATTGCCCTAATAGTGGTAAGTGGTATATTTAGTTTTTTAGCTATTGTTTTGTACCCAATGCCTGATTTATGAAGGTCAACAACCATTTGTCTCTTTTCATTTGTGAGTTCTTTGCCTTTCCCCATGGTGATGGATGACTGTGACAGGGTAGCGTTGCGGGCCCAGATGGTATTCGGCAGGCAAAGAGACTCAGAGACAAGGAAACTGCAGTTAACAGCTTCTGCGCTTTTAATAAACAAAAGGAAAATCAAAAAGTCAAACAAAACACTGCTCACAGAGCAAAAATAAAACAGTTAAACAAAACAAAACTGTTCAGGCTGGGCAGAGCCTTCACTGAAACTTGAACTCTTAACACCACACCACCAAACTGTTCACTCACCAACTCCCACCACCAAACAAAGGATTTTCTCTTTTTATAGCATGTGGCTGGAGCCTAATTATCAATGATTCAATTAGCTCCAGCCACATTCTCACATGTATTTTGGCAGGGATAGGAAATTAACCCCATCCCTGCCAACCACCACCAAATCACCCCACAACAACATTATTTACAGGCAGGGCCCTGCCCTGCTACATTTCCCCTTGTGCAGCACACATGGCCCCACGGCCACCTCCCCCTTTGAAAGCCATCCACCCTCCCTCAAGTCCCCTATTGTCCTTCCTCTTCCATCCTTGAGGGAGGGTTAGTCCATAGTCCCGTGCCTTCCTGGCGGGACCGAGACCTGGCGACAGGGGACCCAGGCGTAGTGGATGGGGAGTCAGGAGCGCAGGCAGGCGAGCAGTCGGCTGCAGCCCCAGGCAGAGGTGCGAGCCCAGGCGACTGTGGAGCGGCGTCTGGGCAACCAGGGGAGCGGAGCAGGAGACCAGGCGACCTCCTGTGCCTGGTGGTGCTGCGACCTGGGAGTCAGGCCCAGCGACCAGAGGTCCAGACATGCAGCCTGGGTGTCTGGGAGCCCAGGTTGAGGGAACCAACCCCCAGGCGCCGGGCTATGGCACAGGGGTGGTGGTGGGGCTGTGGTGGAGGTAGTCTCCTCACCTCCCCCTTTCTTCACGGCCGGCCCTTCCCTCCGTGGGGCTCCGACCACATGATCTCCAGCAGCGAAACTGCTGCGAGGGAGCTGGTCTCCTGACCTCCCCTCTTCTTCATGGCCGGTAGTTCCCCTTCATGGAGCTCCGGCCACAGTGTAGCGACCCCAAGCAAGCGAAGCCTGCAGTGACCCCAGGCAACGGTGGCAGCGGACCCTCGGGAGGCGGCGGCGGCAGCAGCGGACCCTCGGGAGGCGGCGGCGGCAGCAGCGACCCTCGGGAGGCGGCGGCGGCAGCAGCGGACCCTCGGGAGGCGACGGCGGCAGCAGCGGACCCTCGGGAGGCGGCGGCGGCAGCAGCGGACCCTCGGGAGGCGGCGGCAGCAGCGGACCCTCGGGAGGCGGCGGCAAAGCGGGACCAGCAGTGACCCTAGGAGAATCAAAGGAGACACAGGCAACCCCAGGCGTGCGGGCAGCAGACAGCCCCAGGCGATGGCGAACTGGCATCCCCAGGCGATGGAGGCGGCGGGAGGGGAGCCCCTGGCCATGAAGGCGGCAGCAGGAGCTCCACTTCTCCCAATGGTGGTGTTGGAGGCAGAGGTAGCTCCTGCTCCTCTCCTCTTGATGGCAAAGGCGGCAGGGGCTCCTCCCCTTCTGGCTGCGAGGCGGCAGGGGCTCCTCCCCTTCTGGCTGCGAAGGCGGCAGGGGCTCCTCCCCTTCTGGCTGCGGCGGCAGGGGCTCCTCCCCTTCTGGCTGCGGCGGCAGGGGCTCCTCCCCTTCTGGCTGCGGCGGCAGGGGCTCCTCCCCTTCTGGCTGCGAAGGCGGCAGGGGCTCCTCCCCTTCTGGCTGCTGGCGGCAGGGGCTCCTCCCTTCTGGCTGCTGGGCGGCAGGGGCTCCTCCCCTTCTGGCTGCGGCGCAGGGGCTCCTCCCCTTCTGGCTGCGAAGGCGGCAGGGGCTCCTCCCCTTCTGCTGGTGGCAGTGGTGGATGCAGAGGCAGCAGGCATTCTTCTGGTGGGAGGGGGCAGTTAAGTGGGGTATGCCCCCGCTCTCCGCAGATGGGGCACCAGCAGGACGCCTCTACAGAGCGGAGGATGGCCTCCCAGCTGATCTCCTCTGGTGATGGTGGTGGGATCAGCAGGCACTCTTCCTCTGTTGGTGCAGGCTTGGGCGGTGGGCATTCGGGCTCCTCACTCCTGGGCGTTGAGGACACCTGGTTATTGTCGACTGCCCAGAACCATTCGGCAGCATCCCCAACCAGGCCCTGGTTCCAGGCCTCTTCGTACTGGGGATCACCGTAGGGGCAGTCCTCCCTGTCATGCCCGAACTCGCCGCAGGCCTCGCACATGGGGGCCCCTTCAGCCCTCCATTGTTCCTGCTCAACTGCCCAGTCCGGGGGTCCAAACTGACTGGGGACCCGGGACCACCACCTCTTGCACAGCTGCTGCTGTTGCAGTTGCTGCTTTCTGCAGCTCTTCTTCCCCATTTTTTTTTTTTTTTTTTTAAAACTACAGTCCCGCTCTGAGTCTCTAGGGGGCGCTATCCCACTTCTAACACCATATGTGACAGGGTAGCGTTGCGGGCCCAGATGGTATTCGGCAGGCAAAGAGACTCAGAGACAAGGAAACTGCAGTTAGCAGCTTCTCGCTTTTAATAAACAAAAGGAAAATCAAAAAGTCAAACAAAACACTGCTCACAGAGCAAAAATAAAACAGTTAAACAAAAACAAAACTGTTCAGGCTGGGCAGAGCCTTCACTGAAACTTGAACTCTTAACACCACACCACCAAACTGTTCACTCACCAACTCCCACCACCAAACAAAGGATTTTCTCTTTTTATAGCATGTGGCTGGAGCCTAATTATCAATGATTCAATTAGCTCCAGCCACATTCTCACATGTATTTTGGCAGGGATAGGAAATTAACCCCATCCCTGCCAACCACCACCAAATCACCCCACAACAACATTATTTACAGGCAGGGCCCTGCCCTGCTACAATGACAAATGGATTTCATATGTGTGTTACGTCATTTTTATACCCCAGTGAAACAGGAAGCCATGGAAGGCCACAATACAGTTCCTTAAGACTGAGATGAACTTAAAGAAGTAGAATGTTAATGCAGATTTAATTTGGTTTGATTTTATTTATAATAATCTTTAGGGGTGCCAATAATTCTGACACCTATCTTTTTGAGAACATTTTTTATTACTTGTTAATAAAAAACTTTTTCTCTGAGCAATTGTATTAGAATAAAAGAATATGGTTTTCCCATATATTTGAGCATAAAATATAGCTCGTTACCTGTGTTGTTTATTTTATACAGCCTTTTTTGCTCATCTTTATCAAGGGTGCCAATAATTTTGGAGGTGACTGCGTGTGTCTGTGTGTGTGTGTGTGTATATATATATATATATATATATATATATATATATATATATATATATATATATGTGAGATTAAAAGAGTTTCGAAGGGGTTAGAGACAGCAGGTACAGGGAGTAACCCTGGAAGAGACACAGAACGACCAGGAACTACATTTCCCAACAACGGGGAAAACCCACATTGCATGACGGGTAACGGCGGCAGCTTTAAAAAGCTGCTGGAATCAGATAGTGGGGAAGAGAGTGAGAACAGGTGCACACACGAGCCATGGGACGGGAGAGTACCTAACCAAGACAAAAGTGGGCAGCTGCATTGAGAGCGAGATTGGGATATTAACCAGTGATAAACCAGAGGAATACAATTTTAGCACTTGTTTCTAAAAGCGGTACAGCGTATTGGGGCACTGCATTGAAGCAACCTTGCGGACTACCATTGTCACCAGTCGGAGACAACAATTGTTTCTACAGCGGGACAGTGCACAGTGGTTCTACCTTGAAACAACATGGCCGACTACACGCTTCCCTGTATCGGAGCAACGCAGAGAACACGGATTGCTGTAGAGTGAGTACGCTGTGTTTTACCTTTGATATGCTGGGAGCTACTGAAGTACGGGACTTGTGTGTATTCAAACAGAGTGCTTAAAGACTGTATCAAAAGCCCACGAACAGGGCAAGTTATTAACCCAGGAGAACTGTGTCCATCTGGAAGTGTTGAGCGGTGTAATAATACATGAGGGCGCAAACAGGGTTATTTAAACGAAACACAACTTTATTTTATGTCCAGGAAACAGTGGAACCTGCAACAAAAGAGAGGCGAGAGTTAGAGAACGCTCATTGTTCACTGTTTGATCACCTATACTAATTCTAACCTACACAGCACTGTTATTACTTACCTTAACGAAGGGTTGGCTGGGTGTTGGGGCCGTACTCTTCCGCAACAGACCTCTGGGGCAGTCGGGAGTACAAACCTGTGAGTAGAGGATGGGGACGATCACGACTCCAAAGCGCCATCTGGTGGACATCCGCACCAACCTGGAAAAGAGAAAGAAACCACAATACCAAGCCAACACCGAAGGAACTTGGATACAACAAGCAACTACTTACCTGAGGGTCTCGATCCACAAAGAAAGTCCTGGACTGTGTTTTTATTTGAGTTTGTTTATTATTTGTCTTGATATCTGGCACTTCTGTGTGTTCATTTTTATTGAAGATAAGAGAAAAAGGAAAATCATTAAACAGAAATCTCCTTGGACCTGGGTCTCTGTCACGTTCTTCTGCACCAAAACAGACACCACTTGCACATCTCATACTTACGTGGACTATACCTGTTCACAATATATATATATATAAACAACGCATCTGTAGCTGTTGACACTATATGCAATAGGTAGAATTTTTTTTTTTTGATGGTCGACAAGCCTTCAACTTTTAATACACTGCAGTTGGTATCAGACAGCTAAAATAATGAAAATAATATTAATAATGCTTTCCCACTTAAATATTTTTATTTCAATTGTCCACATATATATTAATAGAGCGGACAAAGCAAACACAGGGAAGTTTACAGTACACTAAAGTTCTCCAGCGCCATTCATTAAGAGATAAGAAATTGATATATACACTTTTTTTTTTTTTTTTTTTTTTAAGTAGCTTACCCAAGTTATTCTGCTTATTTATGTATTTGTTTTGTTTCCGTTGCCATGAAAACAAATCTGTTGACTGACAGGTTTGGAAGCTGTACTCACATGATCCCTTTGGCTGTGTGAAAGGGTTATGACTTATGTAATTATGTGCTGTGTGAATGTGTATTTTTAAATAATTTTTTAAACATCTCTGAGATGGCTCAGTAGCAGCATTTGTGTCAAGTAGACAAACATTTTGGTGTCTTCTGAGAATTAAAAGAAAAATACAGTAGTCTATAAATTATTTCCACAAATGTTTTGTTTAATTTGAGTTCATCATACATTTTTAAAATAAACATGTCAAGTTAAGCTGTTCTATTTGTGATGTTATAAATTTAATTCAGTGTTGCACTGAAAACTTTTCAAACTAAGTTACTTTTCTAAATACATTTCTTCCATGAGGACTACCTTTAAGCATTGTTTTGTTTGAAAACATATTTAGAAAAATACATCTCTTTGATGAATAGGTGTAAAGACTTAGGAGTACAGCTATTATCGTGGTATAAAAGGCTGACCCGTCCTGAACAGTAGTCAAGATGCCTAGCCATAGTTCTTACAGTTTTGGCTTAATAAACAGACAAGCTGAAGAATCATTATAGAACTGCGAGAAGAAAAAAAAATGATTGCCTTAAAGACGCAGGCACACATTTTCTAATTTTGTTTGTGGTGCTTGATAGAGTGATTTAATGAATATTTATTTGACATACAAGGACAGGCTTTTTACAGACTTTTTTTTTTATTACAGATAGTTATTTGCTGATCTACAGTAGTGTTAGCTTTATTATTCTCCGTAATAAGTGTGTTGCCTTCTTGCTGAAACTCCTTGTTCTGGTTTATATAGCTAACACACTAATAAGACTCAATGTTTGGTGTATTGTGAGTATTGCACCACAAATTTCAACTCTGGGCTCACAAACTATAAGAAGCTGTTTTTCTGGCAAGTCACTAACTTTTTTTACTCTTGATTGAATGGTTTGACTCCATTACATTTGAATATTACATGCATAAGTAATGTAATTAGAAATGTAAAAAATGTGCATATTCTGCAGATGGCCATTTTTGTTTTGTTTCCTATAACAAAATACAATTATTGCTTTACATACCCATTGTGTAAATTTTGTAAATATATCCAAATACACCATGGGGCAACTATTTGTCCTAATACTGTTTTATTTAAGTTCAAGTCTTTACAGCAAGAGCTGTAATTTTAGTTTAAGAAAGGAAGTCTGCTGAGAGTTCCACCTTACTGTAGATTTAAAATTCTTATAAAATCACACTTGTGTGCTTGTCACTAAAATGCAGATAAATACACAAATACCATTTATCCAGTTCCACATTACTCCAAGATAAAGTCCTTTAAGTAATATTTTGAAGAAAGTAGGCAAGAGCAATTCAGGGGCTGTCTTGAACTTTTGAAAAACCCTTTTAACATTTCCAGTAACAATGTTAGATAAACGAGGCTCTACTGCCACCTATTGTTAATAAAATCATAATTAAATTATATGGATTTGTAATACTTTATTAATGTCATATTTCTAAGGGTAATGTCTTAAACGGAAGTTTCTCAGGCAGTTCAGGGAGTGATCTAAAGTCACAAAAGCTGTCATAAAACTGTTTTATTCGGGGAAAAAAACCATTTGGTTTCTTCATGGTTAACTTTATTGTATAATATGTTATATAACAGTATATTTTATAACTGGTTAAAATATGATCAAGTTCATTGCACTAATATTCTCAATCTGAAAAAAATAAAATTATTAGTAAATGTATTGCAATAATCTGACAGGAGCCAGTTCCATGCTGAATTTGACAGCAAAAGAAAGTATTACATGAGAGCTGTTGATTTTATTTAAAAGGTAGCATTGTAATTGGGCTTGTAATTATAATACATTTTTAAGTTGTCCAAAGTATATACTTGACATTTTCAGTTGGATTGCTAATATTTGTAATAATAATCCCATGAAGAACCCAACAGTTTAAATATAATTGTGCTAATTCCAAATGAAACCCAAGTAAACCAGTTTAAGGATCTGCTGAAAGTATTAGTCAAAAACACAGATTGTGGTCTGTGAGTCTCGAGTAACCAACCATGTACCAAACCAAGTATGTGACTAGGGTGCCTTCTTTTAAACATTTTATTGTATTTATTTTACTTAAGATATCTTCTACATATCAAAGAACAACCCCATTCTCCCAAACATTGCTTGGTTCCAGCCCAATATACAGCAATGTATAGCACAAGGTATATTTGGATTGTTTGCTGTTCCATTGTGATACAGTGAAGTGCTAAAAACTCCCAACATATTTTCAGAATTATTTAGTTTGATTCATGTTAGAAGTCTAGGTTTTGATTAAATGCGGTAAAACGCAAAGGCAATGTGTTTTATGTTTGTGCAAGATTTAAAATACAGAGGCATACATCTCATACTTCATAATGTCCTCAAGAAATTTAGTCCAGTGTTTAAAATGTAATTATGTACTTATTATGTTGCTGTTGGTCTTCGGAAATATCCATGTGTATATGTTTGAAACCCAACAAACAAAGAAACTTAAAAAAAAAAAAATGCAGTGATCTGGAATAAATTACTTTACACAGATTTGAAATATTGTTTTTGTTTGTTAGAAATAATCATTTTTTGATTAGTACTAAAGTTTATGAAGCCGGTAGCCTATCGTGTTACAGAGCTGTGTCTTTATTAGCTTATACAGTACAGAATGAGTCCCATCAGTCATTTACACTCATGTGGGGGAATACTTCAAACATTTAAAAAAATGATTTAATAGGTTTATAAAAATGTTACCTGTGTAAAAAATAATAAGAAGAATAACAATGTATTGTTTTTGACAATGCATGTTAGTTAGGTCATACAGCAGTTCATCAAATGCACAGAGGCTGGGGAATTGTTTTCACTTAAGTGTTTCAGTTAAGGATTTCCGTTATGTGCTAATCCAATACATAATTTGAAAGGCTGAAGCCTTTAGATTTCACCTATATGGTTATTATATGTTCACAACAGTTTTAAAAACCGGCAGCAACATTAACCTTTATTCACCTAACTGTATAGGCTAGGACTTAATATAATGCCGTCTCAGATCAGGGGGCAATGAATACGTAACATTGGCGTGGTTTCAATGCAGTATAAATTCTCTCTCCATTGTCATGAGAATGTGACATAGCACATATATACCACGCATATTCCTCACACTGTAGGAAGTAAATAAATAAATAATAAAACTGTTTGCAAAGCATACAATGATATTTTTTCATCCGTCACTTTTGTTAATTTTGTGTTTGGTGATCAAATAGCTGATTGCTTTTAGCCTATACTTTTCTGTTTCTTAGCCAAACAATGAAAGTCATTGTACTTTCCTTAAGTAGTATCTATCATGGGTACCTACCAAGGACAAACAAGTCAAATTTCTACGCCAATATGTATTAACCCTTTGCAGTCCTATGTCGGACGAGGTCTGACATTACAATTTTCCCTTCCCAGTCCGATGTCAGCTCCTGTCTGACATCATCAAAAAGATGTAAAGCACAGGTCTCTAGTCGTTTTTTCTCCGGAAAAAAAGCCGAGAAAACCATTCAATGGCCAAGTGAGACCGATAGGTGCCGAGAGAAGCTGGAAAAAAGGGGCGGATCTGAGCAATACACATAGTCCTTGCACCACAGAGATAACACAGACATAAACAAACAAGATAGCTGCTTCTGCATCCAGCGCTCAAAGAATATCACGGACATTTGCAGAGCTTTTTGAGATGTTATAGTAATAAAATAATGACATGGATCGCATTATTGAGGAGTTTGGTGATAAAACGAGTTATCAGGAGATGATTTACCGGTATGCACTACTATGAAGAGGTATGTGAAAAATACAGAGAACAAGGGGTGGGGTAGGGCTGGAGCTGCTGTACTGAGTGTCCTGTTGTTATGCAGTGCCTTTTAAACCTGTTTTACTGTGAAAAAATTCATACAGCAAGATTTGTTTCAGAAGAATGAAAACATGAAAAAACTGTTGGTTCCACAAATATGTTCAAAAAGACAAATACGGGGCTTAACATCAGCTTGCTGCAAGACTTACATAATGAAGTTCCAGAAAGTTACAAAAATGCCCGGCTGGATTCTACTTAGGAATTAGTTGAACTCACCTGGAGTACCGGTATATGGGGAGGGGCATGTCTTTATCTGAACGTCATGAGTCTGCTTCTATATTAAGCCTAGAAATGGCTGCCTCCAGCATGCATTTCTACAGTGAGTTATTCAGAATATCAGAATAGTTTGAAACTTCTAGTTTACATTTGCTGTGAAAGTAAATGTAAACTTATATTGAAACAGTACGGGTATCTGAGGGTAACACTACAGCTTTGGGTGAATTCAAGTTGTTGCAACATTGCACATTTGGTGTAATTGTATAGCTCTGGAAGGAGGAGGATTGCCACTATTTTTGTTTGTTATATTTTTGTGAAATTGTTTTCTGTTTTTGATTTGTTGTTTTATTTTCACGGTTGACTCTTTGTGGGGTTTTTTTCATTATTAGATTTATTTTGATTGAGATTTAAATCATTCCTGTGTGGTTTTAAATAAGTAACTATTTTTGCTATTACTACCACACTCTCTTCATTAAAACCTTTAAACTATTGTGTTCTGTGAGTTCGGGCTACATTTATAAACATCACTTTGCTGGCATTAGAATAAACAGGAAAATTTAATTATATTACAACAGTTCAGAAAACACATGTCCAGCACTGTTGTGAGAATCACATTTACAGTCTTCCACTATGTAGTTCAGTCTACAAATAAAGGTGTTTTGAAAAGACATGTTTAGCTTATTGCTGGAATTGAACAGTTTAGTAACAGTGTAGCAATGTCATGTGAGAATAATCGTATTTACAGTACTTCACAAATGAAGTTTAGTGTTTTACTAGCATTACAATAACCAGGATAACACGTGAAACACTGATAAAAAAAGGCGTGTTGACTTGCTTTACACAGGTTCACTGCCGAGTATCACCCAATTGTAATTTAATAGCGCTCCTTTTTATGTAAACGCATCATCATTCTTCCCAATTGTTTCTTTGCTAATTCTGCCATGTTTTTTCCAAAATTTAACAAGTGTGTCTTCAGACAATGTCTTTATGAAACAAATGGTGTGTAGTGTAGTGACTACATCCTTTACACAGTAAAGCGATCATTTTCCTTTAAGGAATGTATAGCTACAAAAATAGCTTTGAGCTTGTTTCTTCATTGTCAGTTAATATAATCTAATTAAGAAACGGTCATGGTTTAATATTACTAATATAGCTTTATTAAATGCAGGTAGAGTGGAAAGAAATAAAATGAGCAAAAATCAAATACACAATTAATTTGGCTCACTTCGGGAAAGCCCTGACTGTTTTTCAGCATAGAAGAATGCAGCGAGTGAGAGATGTGAGTGAAGTCACATGATGAATGAACTCAACTTGTCTGGATGTAGTGCAAAAAAAAAAAACACAGAAAACTGGAGTTGCGAGAAGAAAAAGTTGAAACTGCAAAATTCCATTCCCAAAATGCCTAATTATATTCCATTGCCCTGGATTCTAAATACATTTATAATCCTGGTATGGCAATGGAACGTGAAACAAGCAATGTGATCAAGCAAAGTTCCAGCTGTCCGTATATTGGATAGATACAGACAGTTGGAACCTTGTTACATATTCAAAATCACTGCGCTGCTTCACAGAATTTAAAGTACCGGCAGACATTCTTGTTTACAGTTACAGATGTACACTAACCATAAAACTGAGTGACCAATTACCAGCAAAAAAAGTAGATATGCTGATTTGGATGAAGAACAATTAAATGAACAGGAAGATAGCAAAATGGAAAAATGCCAAAAAATACATACCAAAAAAACTGCTGCCTTTCAGTGTGTAGCTGTTCAGTGTGTTCACTTGATATGTAAATAAATCCTGTTCGCCTGCGGGGCGTATTAACTTCAACCTCTCACTCTCCTGCCTGTCACTCAGCAGCAAATGCACGCAACCACACTGCTATCAAGGAGAGAAGAGCAAATTTAAAATTCCACAGCAATGGAAGAGCAGCGCCCCATTTTTTTTTTTTTTGATTAGGTACTGGTTGACGTTAACTTTGGCTGATGAGGTTGCTGCACCTATACGAAAGAAATGAGGGGAATAAAATTGAGGGGTGAGACCAGTTTTAGAAATTAAAAATGAAAGATGAGTAGAAAAACAGTTTTATGTTATGATAGCATGGGTAGTATTGATGAACAGAAGATCAGAGGAGTTCGAGGGGTGGCAACAGGAAAGTAGCGGGACAGGGAGGAATAAGGATAAAAAGGAGAGTTGAGTTTACAGAGTTGCACAAATTGACCCTGGCGTAGCTGGTCTGTTTTAGAGATGTAAAGAAAGATGAGGTAGAGAGAGTCTGGGACTAGAGAGAGGTCTCAGGAAAGAAGGCCCAGGGAGGGAAAACTGGAAGGAGAGGGGACAGCAAATTCAGAACAGCGGAGAAAACCGAAGAAGGCAGAGGGTCAAAGAGATTCCATGTGTTGAATGATGAAAAACAGCCTTGGCGGAGGATTGCGATGAAGTGAAAGAGAATACCAATAGTGATGGAGAGATGGGAGTATGAAGGCTGAGCTCTCTTTGCCATCCCTCTAAGGAGAAGGTGTAGACGAGAGAGGAGTGGAAGAAATATATAAAAGACAATAGTGGTATTAAATGCCAGTTAGGCAAGATTGGAGAGTTCCTGGGGAGTGCAGCTTGTCTTTTGTGTGAACAAGGAAAGACGGAATAAAATCTTGGTTGAAGGGGAAGGGGAGATCTCATTTGCTTGCATGAAGGTGGACCAGCCTGTTGCGTAGGAGGAGCGGGTGGAGAAGTGAGGGCAGCGGTCATATAATCTTGAGTGTTATCGAGGAGATTGCGAAGGGAAGAATTTAGTTGAATATCAGATCGCTGAATGGAGGTACAGGCAGGGGGAAAACATGAACTGATGGAACCAGACAGGAGATCTGTAAGTGAGAAAGAGTATTGGTTATTCGGTTATTAGTAATACCTGGAAGGTGTTGGGCTTGCAAGATGAAGTTATTGGTAACCAGAAAATGTTTACTGTAGAGCAAGAAGACAAGATATGAAGGTCTTGCCTTGAGGAATCATGCGAATGGCAATAGGAGGCTGTGTGGTCCAGTGGTTAAAGAAAAGGGCTTGTAACCAGGAGGTCCCCGGTTCAAATCCCACCTCAGCCACTGACTAATTGTGTGATCCTGAGCAAGTCACTTAACCTCCTTGTGCTCCGTCTTTCGGGTGAGACGTAGTTGTAAGTGACTTTGCAGCTGATGCATAGTTCACACACCCTAGTTTCTGTAAGTCGCCTTGGATAAAGGTGTCTGCTAAATAAACAAATAATAATAATTTTAATGTTGAAATGTCCCAAGATCAGAAATGTCTGCTCTGGCTAACCAGGATCCCCGTCTGGATGATTTAATGGAGTGATAAGCATCGGAAATAGTTATATAGGATGGTTGATTAGCATGGAGGAAAGCAGGCAGATGGAACAGGAATGGGTGTCGCTGCAGAAACTCTACATGTGAAGGAAACTGCATTGTTTGTTTGAGCAAAATGAAGAATTAAAGTTATTGCACAAGTTTTTGTCACCAGAGAATTTAATGGGTCTACCATGCTTATCTTTGAGAACTAAAGAAGTAGCTGGGCTGAAGAATGGATAGGACTAATGGTGGGAAGGCGGTTCTTGAAGAAGAGAGGAGTGTTGAGAGCAGGGGAGGAGTGAGTTAAAGCCAATGTGGAGGTGGCTTTGGGGCAGAGAGAAGTAGAGTGGGCAGTGGAAACGCATACACCACAAGCGTTTGCATGGAGATCATGATCGGATTGACTAAAAACGTTTTGGGGGATTTCATAAAAAATGGTGCTGCCATATCTGACTGAGAGGTCAACTATATTAAACAAATAAGAGTCGATCTACTGCCGGCGGAGAGGTTAAACTTCACGAAGAACATCTCGGACAACAAAACAAAACAGTTCACCAAGTGTAAGAAGTGTAAGCCGAGGATCCCATGATTTGAGAGTGAAAGAAAGGTCTCCACAGTCGGCTACCCTATGATCAAGAAATTCTGAAGCAGAAATGAGAATTGAGACCAAGTTAACGATAGAGTGCCTGTGAACACTGTAGCGGAGAAAAAACCAGCTGTAGATGCAGTCGCAAGCATGAAGATTGGCAGCTCAGCAGCAGAGGCAGGCATGGCAGAAACAGTGTAAGTGACAGCCACTGTTGGGATGACCGATGTGGGGATAAGGAGGGCTGCTGACTTATCAAGCACACCCAGACGGTCAGAGACTGAAGAAACTGTAGCATTGAGAGGTTGAATGAGATGTTTGATGTCATTGAATAATTGGAGACGCAATTTAAATAATGAATCTGAAGAAGCGGCAGGATCAGGTAGAATAGCTGGCTGTGGAGCTGAATGAGAGGCTGCTGAATAAGAGGCTGCAGAATCGAGAGCGCACGGAGCCTACACGGCGGGGGAGGAGCGTCTACTGACAAACCTGATTTGCTGAACTTAAGTGTGTGGGGGAGAGACAGGCTCGGCTGAGATGGATTGGCAGTACAAAGTAAATAAAGAGATGCAATAGCTCCCTGCTGGAAATGAAATTACTTTTCGGCTTCCTAAAAATGTCAATTAAAATGGGACAAAAATATTATTACTAGATTATTATTATTTATTTCTTAGCAGATGCTCTTATCCAGGGCGACTTACAATTGTTACAAGATATCACATTATTTTTACATACAATTACATTATTTTTTACACATTATTTTTACATACAATTACCCATGTCTACAGTTGGGTTTTTACTGGAGCAATCTAGGTAAAGTACCTTGCTCAATGGTACAGCCGCAGTGTCCCCGACCTGGGATTGAACCCACAACCCTCCAGTCACTGCATGTGGAATGATGGTAGGACAGTGATTTTTCTACAAAGGACTACAGCTAACTGCTGTACTGTGGGCTCAACATGTAGTGAGCTGTTTTTAAAGTGAACTCTCTCAGGGTAGGACTGTGAAATAATAATTGTTGGGATCCCACAGCCCCTCAAAACCATAAGAAATCACAAGTCTACAAAAAACTAAAGAATATTACAGGCCTACATTTTGAATACAATTGAATTGGTATAAAAAAAAAAAAGATTGTATGTAGCTGTGTTTTATTTTAAAAAAATAAATAAATGGGTGAAAATCAATGAAAATATGACATTTTCTATTTTCCAGGGAAATATCAAGGGTAATAGGGGGGTCGTCGAAAAAATCAGCTCATCTCCTGTTTTTTTTGTGAATACAAACTATGTAAAACTGGCGAAGATATTGAATCCTAAGTTAATGAAATGTAACAGGATAATGTTTCAGAAACCTTCATGCAGTGTGCACAGTTTTATTTATTCAGCCCAGAAAGTGACCTGATAACTTGCAATAATTGTTAAAATGTAAAAGCCATTGTCTACATTTCCTTTTTTGCAGCAAAGTTCTTAAATATACAGTCGCAGTTATCCAGAGAAAACATTAGTATGTTTTCCATGAAAATACTCACCACCAAGATGTGTGATTCTTTTAAACCCTATTCTGTATTCATATTAAAATCAGTTTTTCACTTGCCAATAATAAGGGTTGTAGGAGTATAGGTTTCTAGTCTAGTTTAATTAAACACACAAGAACATTTTGGTCAAAGAAAAAAAGTTAAGTGTTAGTTTGCCCAAGCTGAAAACTGTGTCATGTGTTCTCTGAAAAAATGCATTTCCAAAAACTCATTTGCATGTTTTTATTAACAACATGACAATATATTATTTGATATTTTTTTATATTATCAACCTTGAAAGTAGAAATGAAAGACACAACAGATCTAATAACAACTTAGTGTTACATTTAGGTTCCAAAAATAAGCTACAGGATAACTAGCCAGACCATGCCGCCATGAAAAATTCAAGATCACAAGGGGAGTGTCACATACCATATGACAAATAAACTTTGCTTTCTGTTTGTCTGGAATCTAAAATAATTTCTACAAACTGTAATGTTATGGTAAAAATGATCTCTTGTATTTTTTGTAACATAATAAAAACAATGTTTTGTATGAACAGTTCAATGCTGGTGTGATACATTTGGATTACCTTCACTATATTTTCAATTGTTTATTTTCATTGGCGATGAAGAGGTCTAAAAGGGAGTGTAAAATTGAAAGTTCTCGATTTTCAATAAACTGCTTAGGGCAACCTCTGTTTGTTTAAAAGGGACTCTGATGGAGTGTGGTGATCAGTAAAGACAGAGCCTCTGATTGTGATGCAACACACGTTTTACTGTTATCAAGTTCAGTTTTGTTACAAGTACAGTAAAGACAAAACAACAACACGGTTCCTCTCCAGCTCTCCGAACCCTCACGATTCCCTGGTAAAGAGTCAGCTTCTCCGTGGTTTGTTTTGTTGTTGTCTCATTCAACCAACAGACTCGGTTCCCTTATATGCACCCCATTAATTCGCTGCAACCAATCGCTATTCGATATAATTGCCACTGAAATCTCGGTCTTAACTGGTATGAGTACACCTGTGTATCCGACCTCCCCAAGAAGGCCACCACAACCGGGCTTTATACCTACTGTATGTGCCGTCTTGTCAAGGTCATGTCCGTCAGTCAGACTAGCACATCAGTCTGTCGGGAGGCCAGTTTTTCCACCGTACACCATACACCAGTGGTCGGCAAATAGTGGAAGCCTCCTTGGCAGGGCTGTATCAAGGGCTGAGCGAGAGCGGAACTTCATTTTAATATTACCGCAAGGGGGCTGTCAAGGGGGATTCCCCGTATGACTTTCATTTCTCGTGAGTAAGCAGAAAATTAAGTGTTTTGCAATATCGATTCTGAAGTACAGATTAACCCGTTTTATATCACCTCGCTTAACATCATACCCATTTATTATCATGATTTTTTCAAAAACAACTTGCCATGCACCATAGGTTCTTTGAAAAATTACCTGTCTTAATATTATCTCACAAACCTGCTTATTGTCACTTTTTGTGCAGCCTGTCAAATGCTGCGTGGCAGGGCTTAACTAAGTAGCCACAGTATATAATTAATTTCCAACACAACTAACAACCAATAATCATCTCGACTGATAAACTGACATTTTGTGCAGCCTGTCAAATGCTGCGTGAGCGGTCTTAATAGCATACAGTTCAGTTACAATTACAAAACGCCAGCGTCAGCAAATTTTCCTCCTTTAACATAATTATACAAATGTACACAAAAAAAAAACATGTGCAACACCTAATTGATAGCTCTCATCAGTCGACAATTCATGCCTTTTTAGATAATGACACAAACTGTTTCGTTACAGTTAATGATACAAAACGTATTTGTTCTGTAGTAAACTATATGTATTTGTTTAAATGTAAAGAACAACTAAATGTACAGTATAAAACACTGCTCTTTAATTCACTGTTAGTTTTCTTTCTTTTTTTCTCACACTCGTAATGGGGTCTCATAGGCAAACGTGAAACCTGGTTGCTATCATGACCTGCTTATCATGGATTATGGCTGCATGGCAATTATGATATAAAGCAAGTTAATCTGTACTTGCTGAGTGTGATGATAAATGTATGCCTTGCTATGGTACTGGAATCCTCATATGATATACAGGGATGCAGAATAATATAAAACTAAATTCAAAAGTAGCATTTATATTTTAAATGCTTACTTGCGTTATGACAAATTCAATGAGAAAAATTGCACTTTACTTCTGCGATCAGCTTTAGAACAAGTGTGATAGATGGCGATACGTAGGTGTTATGTACATAAACACGAACATAAAGATGCTTCTTTCAACAACCACGTATGTATTATCCTCCCTCTGACTCTTGTACATTCACTCCACTTAGTGTTCAATCATACAGTGCAGTACGACAGCAGTAAAGCAGTAGCTCAACAGCAACTACTGTGAAACCAAAACAGATTAAACAGTGGCTGGCTAGAATGCAGTCAGCACTAAACATCAAAACACAGACATAACAGTAGGCAGTCCTCCAAAGATTCTTGTGTCAGCCTGTTTCGTGCATCTGTTTTTATTTTATTCATTGTGGAAAAAACCGTTTTGCACGTGTAAGTAGATCCAAAAATGGAGAGCACAAACAGAGCCAGTCGCAGAGCTGCTTCGTCGATTGTGGGAAGCACTTGTTTCGCATGGGATGAGAAATCACCATCGGGGTGATCGAAAAAGGATCACGGACATGACTGTGTCTGCTCAGGCTATCCGAGATGCTGGTTTATGGATTTCAAAATAATTATTAGAGACAGAGCTGTATATTCTGCAGTGACGCAATCTATCAAGGCACTTGTTTAAAAAAGAGATATTCCTAAGGAAAAAAAAGTTGCAGTTATTACATTTTATTTCTTTAATAAAACATGGTAAGAATTCTCAAAAAGAGAAAACATTCATTTATACCTCGTTTACAACAAGCAATTATAACACATTTCGGCCACCAATGAAAGTGTAAACAATCGCAGGTTTCGATTTGTCCTGGGATAAATGCTCCAGGAACATCTGTGGCTCCAGGAGCATCTACAAATTATCTTTTTTCTTTTTTTTAATTCTCTAAATCTATAAGCTTTAGGTTGATGTTTTGTTGTTATTGTAAGCCTGTGAAACAGTAGTAGGTTTAACTGCCTTTTTAATTTTAAGTCCAACAAAAAAGGCATTTTATTTTGGCTTGGTTTGCACTGATTAACATAAGAGCTAAAGAAATGTGAATATTTATATTTTATTGGCCTTAAGTTTAGAGAAACAATTAGGTATGTAAGATTAGCTTAAGAAAACGTTTAATGTTCCCAGAGTACCCCCTCATTTTCTTTCATTTGATGGATGGATGTGTATGTAGTATTGCAGTTGTTAACTTAAAGCCCTGATGATATATACATGGAAACTCAGCCCTGAATGATGTTCACTCATCACAATAGACATTCACTGCATAGCATGCACCTTTATGTTCAGAACGTACATGAGATCATGTTTGGCACTGGGTTTGCATGTGTGCACATTTTTACTTGAGAAAATAGTTTATCTTCATGGACCAACATAAAAGTACTTTTATTTTCATCTGCCTCAAAGAAGGATTTATAGGGAAGGCAAGACCAAAAGAATTTGGATAGTCTCCTGTTTAAAGTGGCAGCAAGTAGTGGTGCCAAAAGGTTCGAAAAGACAACCAGTTTGCTGCATTGCAAATGTCCTGAATAGGGACTGTCTTGATGTTTGCCCAAGAGGCTGTAACCCCCCCTTACTGAATGTGCCCTTAATTTTCCTGGCAGTGGTCTTTTTTTCCAGCTGGTAACAATTAGAGATGTATGAGATGATCCAGTTGGAGATGATCTGTTTTGTCACTGGTTTTCTCTTCTGTCTTTGAGTGTAGAGTGTCTACAACAAGCCTAACACTCACATACTCTTCGTGATGTAGTTATGGCTACCAGGAAGACTGTCTTCAGCGTGAGGTTCTTCAGATTACATGTGAGTAGTAGCTCAAAGGGTGTTCCATGAGACGTCTTAACCCTTTCAAGGCCGAGCCCGAATATTTCAGGCCCCGGAACATGTATCTCAGGGCCAATCCCAAATATTTCAGGCCCCGCTGTTTCAAAACGCTGCCTGTTTTTTTGTGATCTGTGTGTACTGATAGGCTTAAAACAGTCACATGGACTGAAGGGGGAGGAAGAGGCTTTGGATCCTGCTTTCGTACAAGTACCATATACCGAAGAGGAATCCAGCGACACTAATGTAAGATTATCCATAATTTGATTTTGTATTTGTTATTTAAGTTCTTGCTCCTATATCCCTTACTACTATGCCATTACATATATTACATCATAATATATGTAGGACACTGTCACTTATAGGCTTTGTGGTGACGTCAGACCAGGAAGTTGACAGACACAGTACGGGTATGGAAGCGCCGATGTGCACGTTTAATATAAAACAAACAGACATTCGTGCTGCTTTTATCTACAGCTGTGTAGACTTGAATCCCGGCCCAGTCTGCACGTTAACTAATTGTGACTTCCCAGTGCCCACATACCAACATACATTTTATGTCACCCATGGTACACAACCGAAAATATACTAATTAACCCAAAATACACCCTGGGGCAGGGGGTACCCCATCACACATCTACCACCTTGTGCGCAGCATGCATGGCTTCAAAGGCCACCTCCACCCTTAAAAACCAAACAGTCCCGATCATAGTCTTGGGCCAGGAATGGAGGCCTGAGTGGGCTCACGGGCAGCAATGTTGTCAGTGGCAATACTGTCAGCGGACACGCTGACAGCAGCAATGCTGTCAGCGAAAAGGCTGACATCGGTGTGGCACACTCCGGCAGCGGAAATGCTGCGAATGGCAATGCCAACAGTGGCCATGCTATCAGTGGAAATACTGACAGCTTACTGGCTGGCTCCTCCAGCCGGGGCAATCCGGGCTGTGGCAATGCAGCCAGGGCCAACGCCGGCAGCGGCACTGCTGACAACGGCAATGCTGTCAGCGGAAATGCTGACAGTGGTAAGGCTGGCTCCTCCAGCACAGGCGGTTCTGGCAGCGGTGTGTTGCAATCCGGAAGTGGCAGTGGCGTTGGCAGCGGTAATGCTGCCCTCAGCGTGGGAGACTGTGTCAGTGGCAGCCACGCTGTGTCCTCCGGTAGTGAAACTACTACAGGTGGAGGTGGTGTCCTCACCTCTCCCCCCTTCTCTGTAGCTGGCAGCTCCCTTCTCTTGGGCTCTGGATACAGAATTTCCGGCAGCGCAACTGCTGTTGCTGGACACAACAAAGCCCCAGGTGATGACAAGCAGGCATCCCCGGGCAATGTTGTGCAGGCATCACCGGGCAGTGACATGCAGGCATCAATGGGTGATAGTGAACTTGCTTCCCCGGGCGTTGGCGAACTTGGATATCAATTACAGTGTCTGTTAACTCCTGTTGTGAAAGACGTTGCCATTTGCCATCAGCTGGAGTATTACTGGGTTGTGGTGAAGAAGAAGTCTGTGTGTCTGAGACAGTGTGTCCTTTCTTAGAGGCAGATGGGTCTGTTTCAGCCAATTCTAAGATCACCTAGAACCAGTGTCTCTTCGGCCAGAATGGTGCCACCAGAATCAGCCTTGCCTGTTCCTGTCTGACCCTCTGCAGAATCTTATGAATAAGGGGATTGGAGGAAATTCATACATCAGGGCTGTTTACCATGGACAGTCCATCCACAGAAACACATCTGGGCTGATTATTGCGGGAACAGAAACGATCCAGTTACCTGTTGTTCTCTGTGGCGATCAGATCCATTATTATTATTATTATTATTATTATTTATTTATTAGCAGACGCCCTTATCCAGGGCGACTTACAGTTGTTACAAGATCCATGTGAGGGGATCCACGTTGGCTGAATAGCCATTGCGAGACCTCTGTATTGATTTGTGTGGTGGAGTGGCCCTGTTGAGGGCAACAGTATTTTCCAGGTAGGAAGCTGTAAATGGTGATGTTGTGTATCCTGCACCATTTCCAGAATCTCAAGGATAGTTGATAGAACTTCCACGATTTTGTGCCAGCCTTAGTGATTGATATATTATACTTGTGATATATTATAAGTGTGATGTTGTCTGTTAGGACCAGTGTAGTTTTTCAAAGTGTCAGGGTGAAGGTGTAGGTTTAAACGACCTAAATAATGACCTGTTACGCACTCATTGGTAACCTCTGTAGTCATTCCCCTTCTGCAATGTTGTGGCGCATGACTTTATTGCCTGCCTTGCTTCCTTCATTTTGAAAAAAGCGGTTGGAAGCTCATCTCCAAATAGACAGTTGCCCTTGAACAGAAGTTCAACTAGGCGTGTTTGGGACTCTGCAGTTAGCTGATCCACCTTTAGCTGCAGAGAGTACGGTAATGAAATATGCTGTTGCTCTAGCCCCTGTGTCTATGGAATCACAGGGTGCTTGAAGCTGAAGCTTGGCTGTGTTCTTTCCTGTTTCTGTTTATCCAATTTTATATTTCCTGGTATTTCCAGGGTCTCAATAATCTGCAAGTCCTGGTGCTAACCTCCATCCTCTGCCTGATACAGTATTGATGAGGGGGAGGGGGAGGGGGAGAGTATACAGTATAGGCAGGCTCTGAAAAACCCCAGTGCTTGTGAAGCCACCTTATATAAATTATAAATTATAATTGCCTAAAAAAAAAACAGAATGTGACAGTGATGGAGGAATAGTCCATCACTAGTTATCAACCATAGACTGCTATGACCTGAACTGTGTTGACAATTATTTTTTGTTAATGCAAATATGTTTAATATACAAAATAACACTTGCCTGTTGGAGTAATGGTTGGCAGGTAATTTGTAAAAGAAAATGCAAGCCGATTTTAAACTTTGTTGTAGCAGTAGGACTAGTGTTTATTTTACACTAAGGGTGCACATTTGCTGGAGAAATTACATTGTGTTCTGTCACTACTCGGTTTTAAGACAGGGAGATTGATTTTGTTGTCTGAGTAACAGTTTTTAAGATAATTAAAGAAAAAATAAATCTAATACAGAGATGACAAAAGTGAGTCTGTTTCCCGGTACATGGGCGTCATATTAGGAGTGTTTTTTCTTTTCTTTTATCACCCCTGTTAATTGGTTCAGTCCAGGGGAAGAGCAATTTGAGGGCTGTGAGAATAAATCTTAGGTTTTTGCTCAGTGTGGAGAGAGAGAGGGGGGCTAGTAGTGTATCCTGTGGCTCTGGGTGAATTAGTGTTGGGGTAATTAAGACCTGTTGAGTTCATGAAGCCAATGCCAATATTATTACTATTTATGTTTGTTTTGTTTATGTTAACCTGTAAAAAGTTGTATTATAACAAGAGGGCTGCTTTAATAAACTACCACTTTTTGTTCACAGGAACACCTTCGGGACACTGTTGTTTATTTTTTTTGTTAATTTCCTTTTGATTTCAAAGCACAAATGACGACTCTTACCTAGCAGTGACTGTGAATAGTGTTTGTGTGTGTGTGTGTACAAAATAAATTCATCCCTTTGTTTATCCTTTAAACCTGTTTGGACTGTGTTTGTTGTCTGCACCGACACTACCTTGCCCTTGAACACCCACAAGTAGGGTTGAAGGTCTAAGCAAGCAAAAGCCTCTTGTGAAGAACAGTCTTGCAGTGATCTGCCCATTTGGACAAAACTCAAAAGATTGTTGCTTGTGGTCCAAAATTTTAGTGCAGAGGTGAGTCTTGTGCTTCAAAGTTAAGCTTTATATCTTCTCACACCTCGGTACAAGTTTGTGTAGTGAAAAAGCCAATAAGTCGTACCTTTGTTGTGCTGCAAAAGTCTTTCTTCTGGTTTTAACAAAAAGTTTTAGCAGGTTGATGAGTTTCTGGTAGCATCAAGGTAGAGGCATTGGTTACCATGGTAATGCAGACAGGAGTGTTGAACTTTTGTTGTTCCGTATGAGGACTTTAAGATCCACCATCCATTTCGGAATATGTGTGGCTTTTATTGACAGCAGAAAGTGGGAGTAAATGTGGATTAACCAATTGTTGTAAACAAAATTCTACTTCGAGTGAACAGCAGCACGTCCTGGTTTTGTGGTATTGGTACTGGTTATTTCAAAATACAGGACGTATCTTATTAGTTATGTGCCCTTGCCCTGAATTGAAACAAAATAATTTTAGTCCTGGCGTGGACCCACGTGTCCAAAGTAAGGTTGTGAAAGAGTGTCTCCCTTTCTGTGGAACGTGTACAATGTCTGTTGTCTTTGATGTCCCAATCAGAGGCTTTTGTCTGTTTCAAACTATAAACACATTCCTGGTGTCTTTGTAAAAAAAAAAAGTTTGTTTTGTTTGTTTGTTGTTTTTATGAAAGAGGCCTGGTCTTTTAAGAAAGGACTTTTTAACTCCAAATACATTATAAATTGTTATTCCATTACATTTTTTAATATCATCTATATCCCATAGAACAGTTGAAACACAATTACGTTATCTGGGGAGAGGGGGAAAAAATGGGCAAAGACCAAACTAGTCAGACTGGGCACTAAAACAGTATTAAACATCTTGAAAACTATAACCCACGATTACTCAGACTCTATATATTACTTGTTTTGACAAACACAGACCAACATATTGTGCTTTCTTCTGAGAGGAGATCAGCCAGCTTTTAAATGAGCAAGGAAGTTCATCATTTGCTGTAAGTATTGGTGGGATGAAATGAATTTACATTCATTCTGCATATTCATTATAATTAATTAAAATATACAGGTACATTTTTTTTACACCTCTCTTAGTTGCAGTCTGCATTTTCTATACAAAGACCTAAAATGCAGGTAGTTTTTTTTTTTGTTAGATTGTTTTTAAATGAAATGTATTTTGATGGAACAGAAAACAAAAAGGCTAGCTGAATGTAATTCCAGGTTGTAATTGCTATCTCAAAGCAGAAACGCTAAATAAGCAGGGACCAATTAACCCTAGTTTCAGTGTTATCAGGTTTTAACATAAACTGTATGGGTGCTGTTAGAAGAAAAAAAAAACAGCATTTGTTTTTTACAAGTCTGAACAATGAATGAGAATAACGGTTTATTGTAACTGTAATTCAATATATTCTCATAACTGTTTGGCCATTATCATCCATGCTGGTGTGCTCTGGATGCTCTTGACTTGTCACAATGCTCAGATATGCACAGACATCAACACAACCCGTTTTCTGAGGCTGAAGTCCATGCCAAGAAAAGCATGCCAAAATCATTACTCAGCCACCAGCACCTTGTATAGTTGGTATAACACAATCAAGGTGCAGTTCACTGCGAGGCGGTCTCTGTACTGTAACCTTGATATCAATGTTAAAAAACATGAAGGCTGGTTTGTCTGACTACATAATATTTTTTATCAGTTCACTGTCCAGTCACAGTAAACCTTTGAAGTCAAGTGTTGCTTTCAATCACCAGGCACTTCCTTCATCATGTACCTATCAGTATCAGTAACTTGCGGTTCAGTTTAGTTGGTAGGTTGGTAGGTGCAGTTTAGAATATTATTACAGTATCCTCAGGGGAAAAGACAAAACAAAATTGTATGTATACAATTAATATTATGGCCGTTACTAGCTATGAGGACACAGAGGTCGTGTCCTCGATTGTTTTTTTTGCATCATCATTGCTGATGCTCATGTAAAAATTCTGGCAAAGTACAAAAGACTCCTTAATTTTCTCTGTTGGTTTGCCTTGTAACGTAGATTTGGAGGTTGAATAGTAAATATCAAGCAGTCATATAAATACTGCCAGCTATAGCTTGAAACCTAAGTGTGACCTCGGTAGAATGTCAGCTCTGGTTACGACGCAGGCCGCAACTACCAATCACAGCCTATCAGTTTGTCTCGAGCTCAGACAGCATATTTCAACAACAACCACCAAGACATGGACAGTTCAGTAATAATGCTCCATTCAGATATCTGGCACTGTCCAGATAAACTGTAAGCAACTCTGACAAGTAAAAAAGTTATTTGTTTAATAAAGTTATTCATTTTTTTTTTCTCTAATTATGTATGTGATCCTTTATAAAACATGTGGGGGCTATTTTCCTAAAACCTTTCACAGAGGAAGGGTACCCGATGAATCATTACAAGTTCAGGGGTTTCTAATTGCCAGTTAATGATATGGTCATTGTAAATTGTCAATTTGTTCCACAGCTTCTGTAGCTTATGTTTTTGGCTACATTTGCAATAAAAACATCACTACTACTAAAAGCACAGTTTTCAAAACATTTTAAAGCATTTAAATTAAAAAATCAAGGACATCTGTGTTGTGTGTGAAGTGTTGAAGAGGTAAATTATAAAATAGTTTTGATTATCATGACAATGCACTGATGCAACTGTGAGCTCACTTACCTTGATTTTTATACTGCTTTTTTAGATTGTTGCCAGTACCCAACCCTCTGGCTCCCTAATTACTAACATGCTTTGTAGCCAGTAAGATGCTTGACCACGAAGACACTACTGGGGTGAAATGACCAAGGATGTAAAGCAGTATCATTCTTCCTGGAAGGCAAGACAAGCAAACTCAGAACTTTCTTCAACCTAGAGTAGTACCAGAGGTTATGTTTTCAAATTAAAATACATGTTTTCTGTAATGTGCTTCTTTCAATACAATAAGACAAGTAAGATTTTGTTAGCCACTTCAAAACGAAACTTGTCATTTGTTAAAAAAGGGTTAGTTTTAAAGCTTGTATGAAATACGTAAATAAAACAAATAAAAATGCAAAACATATTGCCTCACAGTTTCAGGGGATAATCATGTTTACAGAGTTGTTCCAAGGTATTCCGGTTTTGGAACCATTTCACCAATGTCAGTTCTGCCTCATTAGCAGGGCCATAATTATGAACTGAACTGTGGTGGAGTTGATGAGCACAGCAGTTAGTGAATTTAGCTGGAGGAGCACAACACGTACAAATTGTGACTGTGGGTGGTTTGGTAGACCCTACAGATGTTTAGTGAATCAGGCTCTTGATTAGAAAATGCCAGAATGCAAAAATTAGATGGTTTTAAGGTCATGATATTTATTTTGAAACATTTTACTGGTATTCGATTGGTCAGTCCCCTAGTGCTTAAAGAAAGGTACTTTTGTTTTGGGAGCCAACTGTCCCGTTTGTCCTATTGAAATAGGGTGGTGGGAAGGGAAAGGGTGTACATCGGCGGTCAGAAATACAAACATCCATGTCTCAGTTACAGGTCTATTGAGCATATGAAAACTTTAGCACTAATTATAGTTAACATGGTGCTGACATGTGCCATGAGAGATCCTGCTGTGAGTGTACCTCAGTCTTGACCTGAACACCCCCTGCCATTTAGTAGGCTACTGGAGTTCTCTCAAGCAGAGAACAACAATTGAGACAAATTGTCCCAATAAGTGTGGTGGTTTTGTTGATGTAGACACATTGGGACATAGTTTCAAAACGTTTACTCCAGTCTTTAATTAACTCCTATTTTTTAACCTAGAACAATTCATATTAATGCTACGAAATAAGAAACAAACTTGAGGGTCATTGGGAGACTTTGCATTGTATTATCTAGTGTTTTTTTCATCCACAAAATAGGAGTTAAATAAAGAGTAAACACATTGAAAATTGAGCCCATTGTTACTAAAGGGCTTTTTTGAGACCACCAATTTTATGTATCCAAAGGTCAAAGGCTTTAGATGCTACTTTATTCACCTAGTCCTGTGTGGGCATATTAAAGCATTACAGAAAGTACCTAAGAGTTTAACCAATCTCATAATGTTCACATTTTCATGGGTGTTCAACTCCTGCCCTCTGTGGTCATTAACAGCCCTGGGGCCTAGTCGTTCCTCAAAATGCTTGGCTATAGGGTTAAAAACATGTCACTTGATATCTGCTATGCAAAGCTTGTAACACGTTTCCATATGCATCTGCTATAATTATACCTATAAAGCACAGAAGCAAATTGAATAAATACATTGCATAACTACTTCCTTTTAAACAAAGGGTGCATGGAAATACTGTGAAAATGTAATGATTGTTTTGGGCAAGGGCTGATGGGAAAATTGAGCTCAAATATGCAAACACAGGGAATCAGCATTTCAAACTGGTTCATGCTTTGCAGACTTTGCGAGGGAGTGTTGTGCATTTCTTCTTAACATTACCTCTAAATTAATAGTTATGAAGCAATAAATGCCTTCCTGAGTTCCACAGTACACCAACACTGTTGAATTTTCTAAAGCTCTTCAACAGACTGAGGGGAATTAGTTTCCTGTTTGGTCTTGTAGGAATTTAACAGAAAGTGCTAGCCAGAGTCTAACTATGTCAGGAATTACATCTGTTTCACAGGATTTTTGAAAAGTCCCAGATGATGAAGTGTTGAGCGTATTGTGTTTTGTGAGCTTGGCATCACAAGCAGATTTCACAGCTAAATTCAAATGTCAAATGCGTAAAACGTGGTATTTCCATTATCAATTGATGTGATAAATGTGTCAGCTTGTCCAGTGAACTTCCATAAATAATTATCTATGGTTATAAAATAAAAAAAATAAATAAAAAAAAAACAGTATTACAAGGTTGTTGTTTGCTCATTGGGTTTTAATCTGTATAATTATTAATTGAATCATTTCATTGAATGTAATAATGCCTGCAAATGTAATAAGTACATATGTTATAACACCTTAATTGCATAATTAATAACGTTAACAGCAAATTAATCAGCTACATTCACTATAAATCTGCCAACTGATATCAAACACAAAAAACATGAATTAGTATATGTTATTTAAATTGGTATATATTATTGCTATGCAGTCCACATTCTATTACATTTGTAAGTAGTATTACATCATAATACCACGTGCAGTTATTATTTGCTAAAAGAAAACTGCAAGCATTAATACATTGAAACGTTTTAAAATCCATTAAGTGTTGTTTGGGCAATGGAAACATCAGGATTTAAACCAGCCTGTCTTCAATACTTCTTGAAGATCACTCATTAGCAGTAGCAATTAACTAAACTAGAAGATAATACTAATAATAAACTTAGGTGGTTATTTTCAAAGGACCGTTATGGTGCTTACCATTGAGTAAGTGCATTGTTTCAAAACTGAAAAAGTTGTAAGGTTATGTGATGGAGTTCTGTGTAACTGTATGCTATGTTAGAAGTGGTTACATAGAGTATTTTCTTACAGTGGCCTTAAAGTGCAAAACACAAGCAAACAAAAAGTTAGTGACATTGTATCAGGACAGCGTCAAGAATGAAACTCAGGCTTTCCCTCAATCCACACCGGAGGGAAAGCTTATGAAGAGGTCACTGGGCCCCGATTATTGGGTCTACTTGGCATGACCCCATCCACTTTCTTCAGCTGAAAATTCCGCATAAGTATCCGACCCTGAAGTCCTCTGATGACCACCCTTTTCTGGAGTTAAATAGAGCGCATTGCGTATACGCAGGTGGCCCTCGGGATTACAATAAACCACCCATGATATTTCAATGCCTTCGTTACACTGATCGACAACGACTCCTCCAGGCTGCTTGAAAATCTGCTGCGGTCAATGTACAGGGGCAAAAACTCTCTTTTTATGTGGATTACTCTGCTGTCATCGCCGCGAAGAGGAGGGCCTTTGGTGAAGTGAGAGCGAAGCTTCGCTCCCAGGGAGTGGACAATTTCTTTATGTATCCAGATTAATCATGGAGGGGAGCTGTCTGTCTTTCACTACAGTCGCCACAACTTACACTGTACAGGGTTATTCCGGGCAGCCATTTATATTGGACAAATTGTGTTTGCTGTTTGCCATTCCCATTGATTTCAATAAGAAAGGCATCGTTTATACCGTGGTAAGCACGCCGAATATTTCGGGCAAACTCAGCTGTTTGGATCTCGTTATGTGCCATTCACAAGATTGAAATAACAAACGCACTGCTTTATATACTGTAGTAGTCGCTCTTTCTAATCCACAAATCTGATGTTTTCACCTATTTGCCTTGCCATTCACATAGATTGCAAGCAAGGTAATTGGTGTTAATTGGGAACAGCCACATACTGTAAAAGACAGCTGCCAGCTCCATTAGAGGGGGAGATCACCAGGGAGCTGGTGTAAGAAGTGTGTACTGTGATTCTTGAAATGTATTTTTGTTTACGACTGTTAAGTTGCCCTGGATAAGGGCGTCTGCTAAGAAATAAATAATGATAAAATAATAATTTGGCTGTTTAAAGAAAGGTAAAGTGTTTGTAAAAGTGTTTGTTGACAGGTAAACGGCTTAGCCGTCCTGTGTGTGAGTCAGAGACCTGTTTAAGTGAAGTTAGGCTCTATGTTGAGCTAGGCTTTTGTTTTGTTTGTTTGTTTTGTGTTGTGAAAAAGTGCGCAGTAGCACTTAAATTCAAAGTTTTGTGCCTGGGACTGTTGTAAAGGGCAAGCGAGCTGATGACAGAGAGGCTACATTACAGCACACATATATATATATATATATATATATATATATATATATATATATATATATATATATATATATATATATATATACTGATGCACAATGAAAACACAACAGTCTAGGTTTTACATCAATAGCTCATTGGACACATGCGTAATGATATTTGCATTTAAACAGTGAGCAGAGGTTTGTCTGTGAGAGAAGTTGCCTGGAGAATGAGATGTTCTGCTTCAACAATCAGCAGACTAGTCCAGAGAAACCAGGAAATCAGCTAAGGGAGGGACAGGCCACGTCCTGGAAGGCAGAAGGTCACCACAACAGCCCAGGACCGTTACGCTGACTGTTGCATTGTTCAAGCCAATTAGTGTGGCAACCGCGACCAGCCAACCTTCGCCAGCTGGCTGCAGCTGCACAGGAAGAGCTGCGGAACATCTCACAGCGGTCTATCCAGAGGCTGATCAGGTCTATGCGCCAATGCTGCCAGGATTCTGTTAATGCTCAGGGAGGTCATACCCGAAACTGACTTTGTAATGTTTGTAATGTTCATTTTGACAGTGTGTATATATATATATATATATATATATATATATATATATATATATATATATATATATATATACACAGTGCCTTGCAAAAGTATTTAGACCCCTGACCAATTCTCTCATATTACTGAATTACAAATGGTACATTGAAATTTCGTTCTGTTTGATATTTTATTTTAAAACACTGAAACTCAAAATCAATTATTGTAAGGTGACATTGGTTTTATGTTGGGAAATATTTTAAGAAAAATAAAAAACTGAAATATCTTGCTTGCATAAGTATTCAACCCCTGTGCTGTGGAAGCTCCCAGTTCACACCGATGAAAGAAATTGCCCTAACGAGGACACAATTACCTTACCATTGGCCTCCACCTGTGAACCATTAAAGTTGCTGTCACATTTTCTGGATAAAAACCCCACTGTTGAAGGATCATTGGTCAGGCTGTGAATCTGAAGGAAAATGAAGACCAAAGAGCATTCTACAGAAGTTAGAGATAAAGTAATGCAAACGCATAGATTAGGGAAAGGGTACAAAATAATATCCAAGTGTTTGGATATCCCAGTGAGCACAGTTGGATCAATAATCAGGAAGTGGAAGCTGCATCACACCACCCAGGCACTGCCAAGAAAAGGCTGTCCCTCAAAACTCTGCGCTCAAACAAGAAGGAGACTCAGAGAAGCCACAGAGAGGCCAACAATCACTTTAAAGGAGCTACATCTGTGGCACTATTTGAAAATTGCGGTCCACAAGCGTCGTCCAACCAACCTGAACAACCTGGAGCAAATCTGCCAAGAAGAATGGGCCAAAATCACTCTGCCACTGTGTGCAAAGCTGGTACATACTTACCCCAAAAGACTTAAAGCTGTTATTGCAGCGAAAAGTGGCTCTACCAAATATTAATGTGTGGGGGTTGAATACTTATGCAAGCAAGATATTTCAGTTTTTTTATTTTTCTTAAAAATATTTCCCAACATAAAACCAGTGTCACCTTACAATAATTGATTTTGAGTTTCAGTATTTTAAAATAAAATATCAAACAGAACGAAATTTCAGTGTACCATTTGTAACTCAGTAATATGAGAGAATTGGTCAGGGGTCTGAATACTTTCGCAAGGCACTGTGTATATATATATATATATATATATATATATATATATATATATATATATATATATATATATATGGATATAGAGGCTGGCACTACAGAGATATTTCAGTCCATTTAATCAGACACGAGGTGCTTCGTCCCAGGAAAAGTTAAACAGGAAACACTTCTTAGATGTTGCCACCGCCAAAGAGAAAAGACAGCAACTCCCGCTAAATAAAAGTCTACATCCCAAAAGTGTGTCAATCATTCATACTTTATTCATTAAAACAGTTAAAAACAGGTACATTGACGTGTTTTGACATGTTTTCTTCTTCAGAGCGTATTGAAAACAGAACTCATTACATCTATTAACAGCACCCGATACTCATTGTGATTTAACACCTCATCCGATTACTAGAAATAGTAATCTGCAAACAATGCATTCAATTCACATTCCAGATACATAACAATCTGCTATATGTTGTAGCAGCAGCATATCTGGTCCTCAGCATGAAGAAATGGAAACGGCACATGATACAGTTTAAAGCAGTGAAAACTGCTATTTTTATTGAAGCATTGGAACAGCAGGCAAATGAACGCTCTTATTAAATGGTTTAGCGCAGATAGACAGCTCTAGTACACCCAGCTACATGAAAACCACAACATGACCCCGAGCTGCACGCATACAGTGCCTTGCGAAAGTATTCGGCCCCCTTGAACTTTGCGACCTTTTGCCACATTTCAGGCTTCAAACATAAAGATATGAAACTGTAATTTTTTGTGAAGAATCAACAACAAGTGGGACACAATCATGAAGTGGAACGAAATTTATTGGATATTTCAAACTTTTTAACAAATAAAAACTGAAAAATTGGGCGTGCAAAATTATTCAGCCCCCTTAAGTTAATACTTTGTAGCGCCACCTTTGCTGCGATTACAGCTGTAAGTCGCTGGGGTATGTCTCTATCAGTTTTGCACATCGAGAGACTGAAATTTTGCCCATTCCTCCTTGCAAAACAGCTCGAGCTCAGTGAGGTTGGATGGAGAGCATTTGTGAACAGCAGTTTTCAGTTCTTTCCACAGATTCTCGATTGGATTCAGGTCTGGACTTTGACTTGGCCATTCTAACACCTGGATATGTTTATTTGTGAACCATTCCATTGTAGATTTTGCTTTATGTTTTGGATCATTGTCTTGTTGGAAGACAAATCTCCGCCCCAGTCTCAGGTCTTTTGCAGACTCCATCAGGTTTTCTTCCAGAATGGGCCTGTATTTGGCTCCATCCATCTTCCCATCAATTTTAACCATCTTCCCTGTCCCTGCTGAAGAAAAAGCAGGCCCAAACCATGATGCTGCCACCACCATGTTTGACAGTGGGGATGGTGTGTTCAGGGTGATGAGCTGTGTTGCTTTTACGCCAAACATAACGTTTTGCATTGTTGCCAAAAGTTCGATTTTGGTTTCATCTGACCAGAGCACCTTCTTCCACATGTTTGGTGTGTCTCCCAGGTGGCTTGTGGCAAACTGTAAACGACACTTTTTATGGATATCTTTAAGAAATGGCTTTCTTCTTGCCACTCTTCCATAAAGGCCAGATTTGTGCAGTATACGACTGATTGTTGTCCTATGGACAGAGTCTCCCACCTCAGCTGTAGATCTCTGCAGTTCATCCAGAGTGATCATGGGCCTCTTGGCTGCATCTCTGATCAGTCTTCTCCTTGTATGAGCTGAAAGTTTAGAGGGACGGCCAGGTCTTGGTAGATTTGCAGTGGCATTTCAATATTATCGCTTGCACAGTGCTCCTTGGGATGTTTAAAGCTTGGGAAATCTTTTTGTATCCAAATCTGGCTTTAAACTTCTCCACAACAGTATCTCGGACCTGCCTGGTGTGTTCCTTGTTCTTCATGATGCTCTCTGCGCTTTAAACGGACCTCTGAGACTATCACAGTGCAGGTGCATTTATACGGAGACTTGATTACACACAGGTGGATTCTATTTATCATCATTAGTCATTTAGGTCAACATTGGATCATTCAGAGATCCTCACTGAACTTCTGAGAGAGTTTGCTGCACTGAAAGTAAAGGGGCTGAATAATTTTGCACGCCCAATTTTTCAGTTTTTTATTTGTTAAAAAAGTTTGAAATATCCAATAAATTTCATTCCACTTCATGATTGTGTCCCACTTGTTGTTGATTCTTCACAAAAAATTACAGTTTCATATCTTTATGTTTGAAGCCTGAAATGTGGCAAAAGGTCGCAAAGTTCAAGGGGGCCGAATACTTTCGCAAGGCACTGTAAAATAGTGATCCCCCAAGCCCTTTTGGCTCACACACACAGAGGTACATTTACATACACACAGTTCAATCGCTCAGACCCTCGGTCCCGTGCAAACAGCTGGTTGGCGGAACGAAGCGCAAAGTGCAGCCAACACAGACCCCATCTACATACAGCTGCACTGTGCACGTGACACCCCAGACAGCGCGCCAACACTGCCTAGACACAAAACGCGCTTCTACTGACAACAGCACACTGACACTAACATTCCTGCACCCCACCCAAGGGTCCAGTCCCAAGCAGTCCAAAATTGACCCGCTGCTACACTGGCACCCACTCAAATGCTTCGGGAAGCACTGACCTGGTCCCTGTGTGGCAGCCTGTGGGGTTGCCAGTGTGGAGGACAGCAACGCAATCTGACGACCACTTCAGGGGCTGGGCCGCATTATGGGGCTCCAGGGCAGCCACCAATTCCAGACCCCCGTGCCAGTCCTGGATGGCAGTCCCTCCTGGGTCTGGGCTTCCTGGGACCGCTGCCCCCCTCCACACAGCGGGGCAGAGACTAGCTAGCACAGCCCCAACAGCAACCTCGGAACCCAGCTTGGCGAGGGCTGTGTGCTGCAGCCATGGCGTGGGGCACTCTGTCTAGGGCGGCGATGCTGGTCTCTCTCTCTGGGGCTCTGGCGATGCTGGGCCCCCTCTCTGGGGCTCTGGCAGTGTGGGGTTCTCTCTCTGGGGCTCAGGCAATGCTGGGCCCCCTCTCTGGGGCTCTGACGGTGTGGGGTTCTCTCTCTAGGGCTCTGGTGATGCTAGGCTCCCTCTCTGGGGCTCTGGCAGCGAGGGGCTCTCTCTCTGGGGCTCTGACGGCACGAGGTACTCTCTCTATCTCTGGTAGCATAGGACAGTCTCTTCCAGGTGGCGGAAGATACTCTTTCGGCTGAAATTGATGTGCAGTCTCTCACTGGCGGCGTGCTCTCACTGGCAGTGTGGGGCACTTTCTCTTGGGTGGCGCGGGACACTCTGTGCCGGGCGGTGCAGGACACTGTCTCTCAAACGGCAGTTGTGGCGCGGGGTTCTCTTTTTCAGGCGGTAGCGCTGGGCACTGTGGCAATGCTGGGCTCTGTCTCTGGGGCTCTGGCGTGGCAGAATAGGACAGTCCCTCCTTGGTGGCACGAGGTACTCTCCCTCTGTAGGCGCAGGACTCTCTACCAGTGGCTGCACTCCGGCAGCGACTCGACAGTCACCTGGATGACCTCATCCCACTCTATCTCTGAGTGACACGGCTTCTCCTGGCGCCACACCCCCAGCTGTGCTCTCTCCTACTCGTCCAGTGCAGGGCTCTGATTTGGCGGGTGGTAGGAAAACAAATAGGAAAGAAAGAGCCGCCGAATTTAAAGGCGTAGCTCCCTGCCTGCGCTTTTGGTCTTAAACTACTATTTTAAAAGGCATTGGGGCTTTAGAGGAGTGCTGGAGACGGGCTGTATTGGTTTTATTGCTGTTTTTTTTTTCGTGAGCCCCATCTCTGTGCAGGTATAGAGCCGCACTGTAGTGTGCAAGTTTGCAAGTAGTATAGCAGTATAGTTACAGTTTTTATAACAAGTAACGAGACAAACAAATAATGATTATGTATTATCCCGATTGTACTGAACATTTTCATCTAATTTTGCAAACTATTATAATAAGCTTGATCTGTTAATTTAGTATATTGTAACATGTTAACATTTAGGAAGTATTACTCAGGGTAGGGCTGCCATTTTTTCCACAGACCCAAACCCAGACATATTTCTCAGTCAGCCTTGGTCTATCAAAACTGCAGTTTTACTGGAATACAGTTTAACACAATTAAGCATGTTGGTGATTCCCAGTCCTTACATAAAATATGCTTTTACCGTTAATAGAATGCATTATACAACATGTATTATTTTACTGAACTAAAATGAAATCACAGAAACATCATTTATAACATATTTAAAAGTACAATAATTGCAAACAGCATCCATCTACTTGTAATTTTAGGCAACTTGAAAACTCAACAGAAGTCTCCTTGGCTTATCTTAACCGTTTAGCTGTCACTCGCTGAAGCTGATTTTACAGGAAATATACAGATTCTAGTTACTGACGCTTTGTAGAACTTTTTTTTTTGTTTTATCCCTGTACAAAGTTATGATACTCTTATACTAAATATGCTATATACATTGTTTTAATTGTGAGTCTAACAAAAGATGTTACACGTTTATATACAAACAACATAGAACATAGTGTGCTCTCTCTGGCTCTCTTCTTTATCACCTCAAATTTTTGTAATCGTGCTCCAATCTCTGTTCATTTTGCTGCGTTTTTGTCATTACTATGCTGCTGTCCTATAGAATATTGCTATACGATGAGTGCAGAGATCTTTCTCCATGTCATATTTTCTTGCTCTCTGAGTACTAAGTCTTTTACTCATTCATTCTTTATCTCTATTTTTGACCATGGATAGTGTTGTCATTAATTCCTGAAATTTACAAGTCATCTTATAAAAAGAGCACAGTGCTTAGATTATCTGTTAAGAAAAAAGGTTGATATTGCATATTTGCAGGAAGCTCATTTGGTTTCAAGTGTTGTTGCTTGTTTTTTAAAATAATTGCATAAGTATTCTGTAATATTTAGCAGTTTGTGAAGTCCACAGAGATCCAAAATATATTAATCTCGGACCACGCCCCTGTGTCATGCACTTTCAACTTTCAAACGCAGGTTGGCGATTGGGTGGGTGCAGCAGCCAGCAGCGGTACGAACCCCGGCGACTGTGGAGTGACATCTGGGCCACCAGGGGGAGCAGAGCAGGAGACCAGGCGACCGACTGTGCTTGGTGATGCAGCGACCCATGAGATAGGCCCAGCCACCAGAGGCAGAAAGATACATTAGGTAGATAGATTACGTTTACAATTAGGCATGCTTAAAATTCAAAGGTAGAGCACAGCACACAGTCACGCTAAAGAATCAAGAAGTGCAGTTAACATATTTAATGAATGGTGAAATACAATTCAAAGTTGCTGCAGTATGTCCACTGTTTTGTCATTTAAAATATTTTCACAAAACAAACATAAAACTATTAAGCTGCGTGTAGTTTCCAGTGCAAAAGCACATCATGAAAAAACACGTTATAAAACCACCGAACTCCACGTCTTTGTCATCTGAACCTTCATCATCGATGACGCAAGCAATTGCCTGAATCATTCAATGCACAGAGCAACTACTTCTAGGCAGTTTTTTCTATTCATGTGAGCCGCAGTATTTCCCCTTAGGCATTATTTGCGCATGGTTATTAAAAAACAGAAATTAATGGTGAAAATTTGACTTTCAGATAAAAGTTGGGATGGGGCGATCATTCAAGCCAGGGCATTAACTCGGCAGAATCCGGTATATATATATTCTAATTATATTCTCATTATTAAGTAATTTAACAATTTGTATTCATTACAGTATACAGTATAAATCCTTTATGATGTTATTCCCTGAAAATGACATCAGATTTACATGCTGTAACAAATAGTAGGCTATTAATTCACCCCTGATTCAAGTTTCGGCCTGAGGTTGATATATAAGCAAGCTTGCAAATTAAACTATTCAGTTTGTTTAAACAATGGTGATTTATTTGTACAACATAAAACAAAAATAATAGCATTCAAGCAATTCATCAAAGCAACTTCTACATAATTAACTGTGACAGAGATCGAATGATTCTTGGTGTTAGATCTCCCTCCCAACCTGCGAGGGCGCTGTGTAAAAGGAAACAGAGTACCCTGAACTAAATGTCACGACAGTTTATTCCCAGGGTTAGGTGGAAGTCGGCTATCTAGAAAGGGGGCGGAGCTACGGTACACAAACTTAATGACCCGGACGGGAAATGGCGTGGCATCCTCGGATTGGAGGAGTGGATGCGCTCGTTGACCAAGGGGTCATGAGTGAAGGTATAGAAAGGGGACGTAGTAAAGTGATCTGTGCCTTTTTTAAATGGTTAGAGAAAGCCTGAAAAGGAGAACAGTGAAAATGTGAGTGTTTTGTTTGTCTGTACTGTCTTTTTAAAAACCTGTTTGTTCGTTGTTTAGACAGCTAACACGATCCTGAGCTGTTGCCAAACTCTTCCCTTGTTTCACGAAGAATTGTATTTGCACCACGAGCACTAACTCACTCACTAAAGGACCTGTGTATGTGTTTTGTGTTACATGTGGGTGTATAAAGAACAGGACTTTTGGTTGCGGGTCAAACCCGGGGATTATACATAAAGTAATACACGCCGCTGTATTACTTTCCATCAATATTGTTTACTGTTTGTTTTACCGTCAGGCTTTGGAAAACAAGATCGTTAAACACCATTGCGCCTGAATATGTTTCTTCTGCACTGCTGCATTGCCTGCACCTGCACACACTTACCCACTTTGTCACATTAACTATAAGAGATTCTCTCAAAATCACTTGGCTTAAAACTATAAGTTGCTTGCAATTAGGATCATAGTTTCCCATACAAAAAAAACAATGAAGAAACAAACAAGTTCTTCAAAGGCAATGCTCCATTTTTGAAATATCAGATTCCGATAAGATATTCTCCACTTGTATGTGACAAAGTAGCAAAGTAGCATATAAGACATTCTTAAAAATTACTTTGTGAGGAATACCATTAAAAATCAGATTTCTTTGTCTAAAGAAAGCATGGCTTTATTACTGTGGCTGCACCAGAGAAGAGAACAAAGAAGTGTTGACATTTGGGAGCATCTTAAACCTGATCTCAAGTCATATAAAAGTATCAAAGCTGTGTGGTGAATTAAGTCTGTTTTCATAGCCTTTAGGGATTTTGATGTACGGTCACAAAAAAGTACTGCTCTGGTGCACTCGAGCCCCACGACATACCTGTTTGACACAGGTATTCAGGTAGGTTTATCACTGTCATAAGTTTCCAATATAATAACTGACATAGCTGAAACTTTATTCAAATAAGCCTCAGATTTAATTTATTTCCCAACCACCGAAGAAGAGCAGCAGCAACAGATTCAGGTAACATTTTTCCAAGTAGCTGACATGCCAAAAACCCTTGGTTGCAATCGACTGCACTCATGGCCTTTCGACCGAAGTAATGTTGAAGTTAGGCATTGAAATAGGACATTCATTCCATTATTGTTGATCTATGAAGCGTACATTTCATTACTAATTTTTAAGCAACATACCCATGGTCATGCCAGGGTTCATTCATACTGCAACAGATTCATTTCTTTGTTTTTGACTTTATGGTCAAGAGCACTCTGAGACACTTGGCTTCTTGGTAAGTGTAAAACATAATAATGGATCTTTTTTGTTTGCTCTTATGGTATGGTAATGCTCTTGGAGTTATCTTTCTGGAGTACAGTATAATAATTCCAAACAATATAACAATTCTTCATATAACAATTTTTTCTAAGCGATATAACTCTGTTATATACGAAAAGTCTTGGTGCATCCAAAACATCCATCTTTATAGTTATGGTGCCTTGTTTTTTAAATAAATAAATATGTTCGATTTTTGGTTTCGGGCAGGAAGCCAGGTGAAGTAAGGTAGTGATGCATGCCACTCTAAGGGTTTGCAGTGGCAAATTAAACTGCTTCACATTCTTTTTCTTTTCAATGTAATAGTGAGAGATTCAAATAAAGTGAAATTATGAACATAGTTCCAGTTAGAAATACAATAGCTGCAGAAATTCCTAAGTAAATATGAGCTTTTTTTTTACATTTTTGTACATTATAAAATCAACTTGTGATATAAATCTGTCACCCAGAACTAGACTTGAAGAAAAATAATTTAAAATATCAAAAACCTACTGGAGAGCCTACATGTTCAAATTCATGACTAGACAGGTGGTGTGCTGTGGCAGGTTTTAAGCCATATAAATGTTTTATTTGGCAACAACCTTCACATTCCTTATTCAATCCTGCATGTGTTCTTTCTGGGATATAACAATAACACACAGCCTGTCGGCTTGCCCTGTAGGGCTGGCAGTTACTGCTCCAGTAAAACAGCTTTATTATCCCCAGTGTGAAACGGTCAAGGGAAACCTATAGGAAAACCAACAGCTCCCTCTATCGTCCACATATGAATTGAATTTAGTAACAATTAAAAAACAAATGGTTGTGACTGGAATAATTATAGTACCCCAAAATCATATAGTGCAGTAGATAACTCATTTAGATGATCAGCTCATAAATTAATATAGATTAATATAGATGTCAATGCACCTGCAGTTTAAAATGACACAATTCTGTTTGAAAAGTCACACACACCCTAACAATACTATAACTACAATTTGAAAGTGCTTATGAGACTTATTTTGCTTAGTTGTTTTGTAAAGTTAAGTGTTAAAAGATGCTTTGAAAATATATCTGTTTTCTCAATACTCTACCTAGAAGAATCTGTCTGAAGGTCTAGAATTCTAGAAAGGTAAGAAATGACCCAGTTGCAGTAACCTGTGAGGGACTCAGTATGGTAACATGGCGATTGATATTCACAATACACACAATTTCCTAAACTAGAAAAAAAAAAAAAATACATGGATATTTAAAACATGAAAGCTCTCTTATTTTTAGACATCTCTTCAGCTGAGCTTGAAAGGATTCAGAACTGACAAAACATTTTACCAACAATATTAAATACAAGTATTTTTAAATTTATTGTAAATATTTTACAAAAAAAACCTGTGAACATTTACATCTTGATTCCAAGCATGTCCTGTATATCACCACCACCAGTCAGCCTACCACACGTAACCAAATAATCAACTTGAAGATATGGGCACAATTTATTGAATCAATAAAAACGGCTACATGCTCTGAATGATGCATCAATTTCCAGTATTTTAACTGTACTAATTGTATTTTCACATGATGGGTCAATCAGACAGACACACTGTTTTTTTTCTGTCTGTCTTCAGTATGTCACGTGTCAGTAGTACTTTATACAGCAACTAAATGTGTAGCCCCTGTATCTTTAAAATTCTCAAATTCACCACTACGAAACCAAGTTCTGCCACCCGATTCAGCTTTTTGAACTGTTCTACCTTAGCTAATTTCAGTTTAGTTAGAATTGCTGACATTGCATTTATTCCTGTTGTTCCTGAATGTCATAATTAACAGTTTTCACTTGGGTTTTTCTTCCTTTCCTGAGCAGTCCCTTTTTGCATAACACCTCTTTCTGCTAAGCTGTTCCAGATGGTGCTAACCAATTGCTTCTGAAACTGCCAATGGCAAGATAAAAACAGATCTTTATAAAAGAAGCCATTGAATTTTATTTTCACTCCTTTATCTTAACACAACCAGTGACCCCCATCGCCTCCCAGCAGTCATCTGATTAGAATGCACACAAATTCCTTATCTAACTAAACATTTTGATGCTGTTTTGTAAAGCAAAAAAATACAGAGATAACTGTTTAACATTTTGATAACAACAAAAAAAATGCAAATATGCAGTGCCACTAAAGCAAAAGCTAAGCTTATCCACTTAGAGATGGCCTATTGGTTTCTTGGGTCCTCGTTCAAAATGTTTGACCCTCTGTAAGTCTGTATACAGGTTCCACATGACGGTAACAGGTAATTTTCCTACTCTGCTTTTATGAATAACAGTGTAGCTCTTTCACTTTTTTGAAAATATTTAGAAAATGATATTAAGCAGGGTCCCCAGTGCTTCACAAGGTGTAAGTACCACTACTTAAGAATAAACACTGCATTGGCCTTTGGCCTACCACATGATAGGGTGAAAGATCACTTTAGCAAACTACTGGTCAAGTGCCTGATGAGTCCATGTGGAGATATCCCAAGCTGGGCTTTACCTCCAAGGTTCAGTAATTCTGCAAAATCTGTTGCTTACATTTGGCGGGCGAAAATATGTGATGGGCTTGAACAGGAAGGGTTGCATGTTGACCTCTTCTTAATAAGTAAGTGGGTGGTACGGTGAGGCAACATTCAAATTGGGTATTTGAAATTGGTTAAAAAATAGGGGGTAGCCATCCAAAAAGTTCAGCAGTTATTTTGGAATCAATCCAAGAGAAGGACCAAGGCTTAAATCATGTTGAAACTGCTCATTTTGGTTGAAGAAGCTGACCACGCTGTGCCTCCCATGATGCTTCTTTGGGGATCCTTGTAAGGGAAACAATGAAATGCAAAAAAAGAAATTCTAGCAACACTGATCTCGGGTAGTCCAACATGGCTTCACCTGACCTGGGGGAAGACTTGAGCAATGTTTTAGATACTTCCAGCCATGGATAAGAATATATATTGCATCTGAAATCTGACATCCTAACACTAGAAGCCCCGCGGCAGTCATTTTGGTGGTTATTCGTTTTAAAATGTAATTCTCCACTCGTGTAACACATATGGGGCTGCACGTTCATGTACGATTCTGTCCGTATGTATTACATATTCTCACAAAGCATGAAATGGGGGAGTGCAGAAAGAAAGGAGATATATTACATTATACCTAAAAGCCCCGGGAGCAGTCACATTGACGGCCACACAGAAAACAATTGTATTGTGATTATATAAAATGGTATGCTACTTTATTATTTTTATTTACCAGTCCGCAATGTGTTTAGCTGTAATTAGATTAGTCTCTGCTCTCTGCCAGAGTGAATGGCTGACAGTCTATTGTTTTTCAATCAGGTTTTTTAGTCAGTCAATTAGCATCGGGACTAGTGAAAAAAAGAAATACCAGAAACCATGGAGTTTTACAATGCAACAAAATATGGAGTTGAAGTTTTGGATCAGGTGGCACGGGAGTATTCCGTGAAAGCTGGCTCCCGTCGGTGGCCTGTAACTGTTCAGGTGTTTTACAATGTATTGGACCTAGCAAACATCAACTCCTGGGTACTTTACAAAGAAAGCACGGAGAAGAGTTTACCAAGGAGACAATATATTTTACAGTTAGCACAGGAACTTTGCAAGAACCATTTGGAACAGAGGGAGACTGCCAAGCATGTACCCACAGCTGAAGCTGGCAACCCCGCTGAGAGCTGCAAGTGACGCCAATGTCAGGTTGGCAAATGCAATCAAAATAAAACTTCGGACAGCATGCGTGAAGAAGCACATTATCTCTGTTGATTGTGAACAGCTTTAGACTCAGGTAAAGGAATACCTTTTGAAAAAAAAAAAATAATAACTTTTTTTTATAACTTCTTGTGCTGCTGTGCTTCTGTAAAGTTTTCTTCTCAGTTTATTTATCTACATTGTTCAGTTGCTTTTGCACATCTGATAATAAACCGATTTGTGTTGAAAAGTTACAAATGTATTGCTATCGTTTCAGTTTTGTACATATCTATGTTGTAAACCAATGTCTGTTGAAATGTTTATTTATTTACATTTTCTTGTTTTGATTTGTAAAATAAATGTTCATATATATATATATATATATATATATATATATATATATATATATATATATATATATATATATAATATGCTTCAGTTGTTCAGATGTTTTTTGTAACATACTCTTTTTGCCATCTCTTTTAAAAAAAAAATTAAAAATAAAATTAAAAAAGATTACATCCAACCATTTCTCCTTTTGTTATACTGTTTACAGTGTTTTGAATACAGTCGTCAGAAAGACTGCTGCGGGGCCTCTAGGTATGAGTATATCTCCGGGTCTTCTAGTGTTAACTACTGTCTTCTGGTTTAAATTAGGGGAAGTACCAGATAGTTGCCCTTTGCTGTTAATGTAGGTATTCTCAATCACAGTTTTGTAGACATGAGATAGTTTTGTAAAAGCACTGTTTTAAGTAAAACATAAAGAAGCATTCAGTTGTGTGTGTATTCAGGTACAGTATGTTAGATGTAAGACCGAACAGCACTGACTCAGACTTTTTACTATTTTATATACTATTTTATGCAATACATTTTATATTAGTGCTCCAATCAAGTAAATGGCCTTAGCTATAATATTATTTTATGCTATGTAATGGCAAAAGCCGATTTCTGGTTTATAAAAAAAAAATATTTAGGACATTTTTTAAGCACTTCTATAACTAGTCTTGAAACTTGCTGCACGGTGTAAGTGGTGATTATACCACGATATTACTCAAAGGAAAACTATGTTTACTTTGGTAAAATGCCAGATAGGAGACGCATTTTAAATATACCTTGCATACTTTAAATGTTATTCATTATTCTAAGTTTATTTACACTACTGTAGAGATCTGATATGACACCAGTTTGTGAGTGGATGGCAGCCACTTGAGTTTGTTCACCTGGACCAGGTGTTTGTGTGACAATTACTTTCCAATTGTACTTTCTGTTTTGTTATCTTTCTTTAACTGTATAATGACAATGAGTTGTTTCCAATTTAATCAAGGAAGACTTCTATTCAAGCTCAAAATCTATTTCTGTTGGGAAGAAAAAGTCGAAAACAAAGGTGGCACGTGCTTTCTAAGAAGCTCAGAAAATTGTGTAGATTTCCAGTTTGTAGTTTTCTTACACAGCATCAAATTTAACAATTCTTGCAAATTCTGTGGGTACTGAAATGTTTATTTCTACTAATGAGGCTCAGTGTTACTGAAATAAAGGACTAGAACCACAGAGAAATTCACAATAGAAGCATGGCAACAACAGAATAGAAGTATTTTAGTGGCTCCCAGAATTTATTAACTGAGCACCTCGCCCATATATTTATGTATTTAGAAGTTTACTAATCTCCAATTTTACATTGGAGAATATTAACAGTTAGTCTCATCAGTACTGTGATGCTATTTTTTTTATGAAAAGATGTATATATATGTTTGCAAATAAATTACCTTAAAGGCTTATTGCATAAGGTATCTTTTTTCCTGATTCTGTTATGCAGGTTTAGCAAAGAACTGTGACGCAAAGTTAATACACACAACATATTAACTTATTTAAATTACCAAAAAATAAGGATCGCTCTCTTGAATTTATGCTATAGTGTTTTATGCTTGAACTAATTCTCTACTCTTTACATTACGTGGCTATTACTACACTGTAATTACAAAAGGCACTAGTATAATTGCAGTGTAGTTAGAAACACTTATTGTAAAATGTTACTGTTATTTGGACTGCTGAGACAAACTGTAACGTTAGGTTACTTACCAAAACCCTGGTTCCCTGAAAGAGAAGACGGCCACCAACATACTTATGGGATATGCCTGCCTTAGGTAGGTATTCACTGAGCTCTATCAGAGTTACCGATAGGCCCCTTCCTGGGGTGACGTCCTCGATCCCGCCTACCGAGGGATTAAACCGTCAACCCACGGAATCCATGTTCTCTTTTGCATCAAACCACTTGAGGGCGACCAATGCGACCTCATTGGTTGGTGGTCATCTTCTCTTTCAGGGAACCAGGGTTACGGTAAATGACCTAACATTCCCTTTAAATTGGAAGACGACCACCAATATACTTATGGGAAAGTATACCATAGCAGTCGCGAGGGAGAAGGAATGGCAGCAGAGGAGGAATGCATCAGAACAGCATAACCCTAGGTTAGCGGTGCAAGCTTGCATAATGAAGGCAGGGAAGGATCTATCACATTAAGTTGATAGAACCTGGAGAAAGTATCCGGCGTAGCCCAGCTAGCCGCAGTACAAATATTGGACAGCAATGCCCCTCTGAAGAGAGCCCAAGATGTACCCAACCCTCTGGTAGAGTGCACGGCTACCCGCCCAGGTGGGGGCAAGCCGGCATTGTCATACGCAGTCGAGACTGTGTCCACAATCCAGTGCGACAGTCGCTGCTTCGAGAGGGGCTGTCCTAGTGTCTATACCACGACAGACAAAAAGCTGGTCAGAATGACGCAGAGCTCCTGTCCTATCCACGTAACACCTCAATGCCCGCATCGGGCAGAGGAAGTTCAATCTCCTATCCTGCTCCGAAGAAAACAGAGGTGAATGGAAAGACTCCAGTTCCACAGACTGGCTCATGTGGAAGGCTGTGATCACCTTAGGGAGGAAAGCAGGGTTTGTACGTAGTGACACCCTGCTCCCATCATCCCAAATACGCATACAGGAGCTGTGCACCGACAGCGCCTGTAGATCACTGACCCGCTTTGCAGAGGTGATAACCAAGAGGAAGGCTGTCTTCATGGACAGATACTTCAACTCTGTGGAGTGTATGGGCTCAAACTGGGCCTTCGTGAGAGGCTCCAGTACAATATCAAGGCTCAATTCGGAGAGAACGGCCCTCCTTGGAGGGCATAATCACCAAGCACCCTTGATAAGACGAGTTGCCAAGAAATGCACTAAAACAAGAGATAAACCTGTTTACTGGGGTCCCACGTTGGGTGGCAATTGTAAGGAAACTAATTTGACGTCTGTAACAATCGCTATGTTAGTAAGTTTCCATTTATTGATTCTGTAGCAGGATTGCGTCATGGCAGCAATGAAACTCAGAGACGGAGTGCTGCTGTTAAAGAGCAAAGGTTCATGTTTATTTACAAATAAATGTAATAAACACAAAAATATGGCAACAAAGAAACAGGGTACAGGGACCAAAATAACAGGATTAAACCAAACAAATCCTTACGGCTGGGCTGGGCTGGGCTGTTGCCTTCACAGATCCTCTCCAAACTCCTTCAACTAAACAAATGATTTGTCTCCCTTTTATACCATGTGGCTGGGACTTGATTGATGATCAATTATTCAGTCAAGACCCCGTTCCTGCCAAACTTATATTCAAATGAATCAAACTTTATTTGTACTGACACACACTATTTACACACAGGGCTTCTGCCCTATTACAGCTTCATTAGACACAACAATGTAGCACCTACATTAATTATAAACAGAAATCAGATAGTGATCAATTACCTAATTTTCTGGGAGAAAGCTCAGGCATGGCGATGGTCTGTCAAGCTGAAATTTGTGAACACTGCATGCACTCTGTTTTCCTAACAATATCTAAACACTGTCAGTTTCATGGCGTGAGTTAAGTTGTTCTAGTACATACTGTACATCTCTTCTACACAAGGTTAGATGTAATCATTTTTTATCAATTCCTTTGTGTCCCGAGTTGGTTGAGGTGAAAAACATCCTCCCACCTGTGCTTGATCACAGTGTTCTCAAATGTGCTCACAATATTTGTTTGTAAAAGCTGATCATAACTTGTTGGTGTAAACTAGTTCTTCTGTTGCGGTTGTCGTGTTCACAAAAGGCCAACAAAAAATATTTGCTTAAACTATTTGACTTCAGCAGCAGCAGTTGTGATGCATAGTTCACACCTAGTCTCTGTAAGTCGCTTTGGATAAAAGCGTCTGCTAAATGACTAAATAGTAAGAATAATAAACTGTCAATGAATTTGGTAGACTGATTATCTGTCATACCACATACATTCTATATTGCCATCTCTTTTAAAGGAATGTACAAATTCCATTAAACTTGTTGAGAAATGAACGGTCCTGAGCAGAACATATAGTCCTAGTTACTTTTAGAACTACATCAGTGTGCTATTAATACCATATATGTGTATTTTTTGGCAGACGTGATAAGTTGTCTGAAGCAGACTTAATTAAAGCTAACATCTATAAATGGTTCCTATGTGTGAGAGAGACTAAGTTTAACTTAATCGAAATCTTATTGTTGGCATTCATCCAAAAATGGATAAGGCTGCATTCCCAATGGCTGCTCATTAGTCATACTTTACTAGGAATGCAGCTCAAATGCAAAAGCTATTCTGTACAATATAGTGAATATACAGTATGCCACCTCAGAACATTTCTATTCATACAACACAATAGTGGAATATTCACAAAGCCATTTAGTCCAATTGGTACTTTTTGTATTCATAACATATTTTTAGTAATATAACATTAAAGAATAAGTAGTGGGGTTCCAAAAAATATAGCATTACATGTACTCACGTGTTGCTACAACTGTTTAAATAACATGCCTGTAACTTTTCTTTTCATTTAACATCCTGACAACTTTTTACACTTATAGCTTTAAAGTCTGTTTCAAAGCTCTTTTCAAAATGTCCGCTCTACTGCACTGATATTGTAAGGATTATTGCCCACAGTGTCAAACAGGTAACACAGCAATAACAAATCATGATGTGGTATGAACAGAAAAGCCAGATCACTTGTTGCTATGTTTTGTTTTTTTAGTGTTCTTCCTGCAGTGATTTAGAGGACAGAGTTCAAACCCCAGTGCACTAGAGCGGACATTTGGAAAAGAGCTTTTAACAATGAAAATAAAAATTATAGGTACGTTATTTAAACAGTTGTAGCAACACGTGGGGACGTGTAACGCTATATTCTTTGGAACACGAATTATTTATGCTTGTGTAATTTATATTTCAATTTATTCACATGCTTGTTGTATTATTTTTCAATTTATCATCATGTGAAAAATGCAGATTACAAATGAAATCTGACTTTAAATGAGGAGAAGCAACATTTTTTCTGGTAATTAACTGTTAACGCTGTAACAAATGTTGTTCATTCTGTTTTAAAAAGTGGTTTTAGGATCATACAATGGGTTCTTGACTAACATTAAGCAAGATGTTTTTTCTGCTCTCAGGCTGTTTGTCCAACTGAAAACAAAGCACAAAACAGACCAAAGGGAATAGGCTAACACACGTATTGAGCAGCTGTACAGGCAAGTAGCAAAATAGCCATAAGGTGTCCAGTAGGAACATAATAATAATAATAATAATAATAATAATAATAATAATAATAATAATAATAATATCCACTGCTTCCCTTGATAGCTTGCTCTTCCAGCAACTCCATCTGAATGTCCCTTTCCATAACATGATACAAATAAATATTTTATGCCTTATAACTGAAAGAAATGTCACTGAGGGCACCTTTTTTTTACCCAATTCAATATGTCAGATGTCACCTTATTGTTGCACCTACTTACCAATCAGGATAACTGAAGGTTAATGGGTGACTTCTGTTTCCGCTGTCAAGCCAATTGCCTCTTTTCACTCACTAAATCCAGACAACAGATGTTACTAAGCTACTGAACCTTGAGGTAAGGGCCAAGCCTGGGAAATCTTTTTCGAGCCTCATGGAGCGCCAGACCACTAGCATGATCAATTTACATACCAAACATTCTTGGATTTCACTTTGTCTCAGTGTGAGTAGTACAAAAATTTTATTTAAAGATTGTAACTTTGAATACAGCTGCCAACATTAAGTTTTACCTGCCGCTATCTAGTTACTTCAAGAGAAATGCATACATAGTCAACACTGTTTCTTTTATGTCACCTTTTATGAACCACTCAGCTTGTCTTTAGAGCATCTGAGAGCCACAGAGTTGATTGCAGATTTGATTCACATCTTAGTAAATCTACTTAAAGGTACAGTCCAGGGGATGTGAAGCTATGGCACAAGAGTTTCTGTTTCAGCCATATATTTTATCTTCTTCACACTGACCCTAGTTTCCCCTTCTATGAAACACAAAACACAGAACCCTGCCCTGCCTAAAACAAATTAATAAAAAAAATAATTTTAGAAATTCTAACCAAATCACACTCCAGAGCTACACAGTCCAAAGTCAAGCAAGTCTGAATCACTCAGTAATTATGCTTGACATGTTTTGAACATAATTCACTTGTCTCAACTTTATGCAACTCGAATCTGGAAAAAAAAAAAAAAATCAAATAGGGCTCCCGAGTGGCGCATCTGGTAAAGGAGTGCAGGATGCAGAGTCCTTGGCTCACCTCACTTTCAACTTGCATTTCACTTTTTATTGTTGTTTTAGATCATAGAAAAACAGTATACAGCTATTTCTAGAAAGGGAACTGTGACAGAGAACGAATGAATCCTAGTCAACAATCTCCCTCCCGACCTGTGAGGGCACTGTATAACAGGAACAGTGTGCCCTGGACTGGATGGTTTGGCAGTTAATTCTGGGTCAGTCGGAAGTCGGCCACCCAGAAAGGGGGCGGAGTCCCAACACCAGAAGTCATCGCCTCAATGCGGTAGGCGGACACATGATTGCACTCACTACCGAAGGGGGTGTGACTGAAGGTGTATCAGGGGATGTGGCCAAGCAATCTGTTCCTTTGTTATGGTAACAGAAAGATCTGTAAAGGATGTACAAGAGTGATTTAACTGTGAGTGTTTTTCATGTTGTTTTTATCTGTCTATTAATAATTGTATTTGTCATTGTTAGACGGCTAAACTAACCCCAGACTACACCACTGCACTACTGTTTCACCATTATAAGTATAAATCACCACTTGCACTAGCAGCACTCACTATTGGACTTGTGATTATGTGTGTGTATGTACTGTAGGTACCAAAACATCTGCAAAATGCTGAGGCCACATAGGCCTTTTTCAGCATAATTTCAGTGACACAGCATTGTGCAGCAATGCTAGATTAGGCATCTGCATCAGAGAGCCGATGGAAGCTTCAACAGGTGGAAACTGGGCACCCTATACAAACTGTCCAGTGACCTGGAGACAGCCAGGGCAGTTGCTGGGTACTCCCAGGATGATTGCACCTTGTGCAAAAAATCTGGGAGAACCGGGGTGGGGGGGCATCTGCAGGGATGTGGTAGCACGTCTGATAAGGGAGGTGAGCTCCTTCGACAGGGAGGTGCTTACCGTGGGTGCCAAGACATCTGATTCCGCGTCCTCGGTGGGAAGATTCATTCTTGGGTGTCCATGCCCTCAGATGCAGTAAGGGACATGGCGTCCTCCTGCTGTGGTTGTGGGTCAGGCGATGGTGCCTGAATCCTGGGGACTCAGACAACGGGGGGCCTCACAGCAGCGCTTTCAAAAGGGACTGCTGCTGATTCATAGCTTCAAAAAACTTCTCAATTTGCCCCGCAACCCGGTCAGTATCAGAATGCCTGCTATGGCAGCTCCTGTTCCTTTTCCTTGGTGGAGGAGAGTGGGAGCTTTCCAAGCTAGATAATGAAGAGGAGGATTTAGAGGAGCACAGGCTCTTAGTCCTGCTCCTACCCCGAGAGGATTGTTTCCAAGCTGCTGGTGTAACAGGGAGTGGGGACTTTGTTGACCGCATTGCAGGGGATGAATGGGGTGAGTCACGATGCGCCGGTATGAGAGATGCAGATCGGCCCTTGGAACGGCGGGCCAGCCTGCTTTCCAGTGTTCTCTTAGAAAAATTAGCATAAAACACGCAAGAGCTGTGGCCTTTAACTGCTCCCTCTGCATGCTCCCTGCCCAGGCAGTGGATGCACCTGTCATGCTTATCCTCTGCTGGAATGTTTCTCTTGCATGCAGCACAAAGGTGAACCCAGGCATGGTGAAAGGTTGAAAAACAGTTCAGCCGTGCAGTGTATGTATGTGCAAAAGAACAGACAGTAAGATAACTGTTGTGTACACAGAGTACACAAAAAATGGAGCATCGGTAGTGGTCTTGGTGTCAAACCGGACCGAACTGGGTCACTGGTAACGATTGTGGTGTGAACCAAATTAGTGGTACCTACTTTGGTACCCAAAGCTTATTAATATTTTTTTTTTCAATGCAGCACAGTAGCAATTTTATGATATATATATATATATATATATATATATATATATATATATATATATATATATATATATATATATATATATATATATATTAAAAGAACATACTGGCTCCAGGACAGGACAAGTGGCGTGCAGGTAAAAACCTGAAAAAGCCACTGGTAAACTGCTAGCATGCACTGTAAAACAGACAGGGGCTGCAGTTGCCTACTAACTAGAGAAAATCTAGTTGCCTTCATTGTCAGTTCAGCAAAGCAAACACAGCAACGGCATACAGACACTCGTGATATTCTTTGGTCGAAAGGCTCCTGCCAATTCGACAACGCAGTGTTAACACTGGCATTATCTCTGTAGCGCGAAAAGCTGACTGGAAAAAGAAAAAACAGCTAGCTAATACAGAGAGATAGCCTATGCGCTGGGTTTCTCAAAGAAAATCAGAAAATAATTTGACACTTGCTAAAAATATATAGCAAGGGAGAGAGCGTGAACTTAGCCGCAACAAGGTACTAAATCTTGGGGAAGGGGAGGGGAGAGCTGCCGGCTTCGCACAGGGCACACGGATGTGTAAGGGACTTAATCAGAACCTAAAGCTAAGAAGTTTAAAAAGGGTCGCCCCATATTTAGGTCTGCAATCCCATTCACATTTGCATTTATAAGGCGCCTTTGCGCGTTCACATATGTGACTGAAAAGCAGGCCTACAATGTGGCGAACTGCTTGTTTTTTTTTTTTTATGGAACCATAGCCTGCACTCAGAATGGAAGAGCTACCGGGGTATACAGTAATCATTTTGTAGCAGATGTTTCTTATAAATATTTTATTTTTCAATGCAGCACAGAAGCAATTTTATGGTGTATATATATATATATATATATATATATATATATATATATATATATATATATATATATATATATATATATATATAAAACCATATTGACTATTTTGACTTACTGTTATGGTGTGTAACAGGGTGACGGTCCAAGCTTACCCCACCCACAATCACATTATTCTCTCAAGAACACAGAGGTATTGGATACGTAATGGATACTTCACTCAGATTGCAAATGGCTGTCAGGTTGTAAACAATGACTGACATTCACAAGACAAACTCATGACTGACCACCTAATAGTACTACTGCTCCCTCCTAAGGAAAGACACAGCATTAAATAATGTTAAATACATTACACGTGTTTCTTCTCATTTATACGTATTTGTTTAACTTGCATGAATATCGTCTTTGTTTACAAACACGATCGTTAAACTACTCTATCCTTTACTCTTTATTATTATCATTGTTATTATTATTCTCTAGTCCCTAACCATTACCAGTAAAGACTGAATATTAGCATTACCCCTTCTCTTGGAAGATTACCGAATATATGGCTATAAAAAAACCCTTGACCCACATGAAAAGGAATTAAAGGAATCGCCCTAATCTAAATACAGCAATACGCCATCACATGTCAAATCCACTTTGCTCAACAATTTGAACGATACATAATAAACCACCACTCTGCCAGTAGAATAACATTAACAATAAAAATCACAATAACAGACACTGAAATATTACAGTGAGGGTCTCACCCTAACATGGTGCATCAACGATTTTAATATTTGTGTATGAGAACAGTATTTTATGTGTGTGTTAAAGCAAGCAGCTAAAAGAAATGATAGGCATTTTAATGTAAAGACACACACTTCTGTAGCTATGTATATCGTTGTGTGCAAAATAAACAATGGTGGCTGAATATGCCAAGTCGCCAGCACCATTATTGACCATTATTGAGATCCACAATCCTGCAGTTTTTATATTTATCGCTTAGTTATTAAATAACAGGAAGAAAATGTAATTGTGACAAATTAAGCATAATTATGAATGCACTGCAGCTTGTATATTATGTGAAAGAAACAACCTGAATGTTAATCCGCTAGAGTTTTTTAAATGTAATATTTTTATAATTGTATGATGTAGAAATAATTACCATTCAATATTGATCCACTGCCGTCTTTTGCCTAGGACAGCATTCAGCTTTCTATTTACCTTTCGCGTGCTTGGGAGTATCTAATGAGCTACATAACCGCACTGGTAATGTGATATAAAAGGCCGGCCCTAAATCTGCTTTGCGTTCATACATATGTAAAGGCCCAGATTGCAGGCCTGTGCCAGCCTTGGGCTGCCTTTTCTTTTTTGGAGTGTTCACATATGAGAAAAGGCAAGTGTGAACGGGGTCTTAGTCAACACGGATCATTGCCTCTCAAAATGACCTACCTATTGCTCAATTAAGGTAGCCCATTTGGAGGGAGGCGCTATTTTTCAGATTATTCTGTGCTACCATACCCATTTTTCAGGGTTCATTCATTTTGGGCCAGTTAACATTCGGGATGGGGTCAAATTTGTGCCGTGGCAGAGTGCTACTTTACACTCCACCAGTGTAGCACTGCATCAGTTGATCTTGATCCATGTCCCCCAAGGTGTTTTTTTTTTATTTTCAATTGAGATTAAAGCATTTTAAAGTGTTTTGATCACAATTTATATTAACAATGGAATATGAAACACTAATTACAGATAAATAAGGATGTGTAATTTTCTCTGTATCCCAGTTACAGCATCTAAGAAGGACAATGTTAATGTTAGGATTCAGGCAATGATCCTACATTACATAAAACGAAAAGTATAATAAATGCAATTCAACGGTGTCACAGTACAAATTCTGTTTCACATAACACAAAAGTGGTTCCCCACTGTAAATGTGATTCAGTATCGTATGTCTGATTTATTGTGTTAGGAGGCGGGGGTGTCTTTTCGGCTTTATTCCAGTTGACACAAATTACCTCTCTTCTGCACTCATGTCTTTCTTGTGTATACTGCAAGGAATTTCCCTCCTGACAAACGAATCTTTTACAAGAGTGTTGACTGCTTCTCTAGCTCCTTAATCTCCAAGACTTCCTGCCTGATTAACATCACTTGATACCAAAGAGCCATCAGCAGACTGCTACTTGGCTGGCTTTACTCAGTGTCAGTGTCACATTCATTTCCTGGTAAAGTGCACCAGTTTAGCCTGGTTCTTCTTTATTTCCATGTTGGAAAGTTTCATGCCTTACCCTTCTAGTGGTGACATATTGAATATCTGTGTTTCCTGGCAGCCCAACTGCTCCAGTTAACTGGGAAGTTATTTTGAGCTGTCTATAAATGTCTATTAAATTTAGACTTGAGAGCTATGCCCCTTGTATACTTTGCTTAAAAGAAAAATTGAGAACATTTAAAAAAAATAATAACACGACAAGGCAAAAAAAGTGGGTGTGTGTGATTAGATGTAATTTCATATGCCAAGGTTACATAAACACTGATATACTTACATACTACACTGTACACACATGCATGCATAGATTACTATAGGATACCGCTTCTGGCTTACACTATTATGCGTGTTCCACTTTTGTCTTAGACATATTCTTAAAGAGACAGGGCATATTATAAATAAAGGGTGTCATAAATGTTTATTTTGTGTGTGTTTGTGTGTTTTTTGTGTGTCATAGCTAACATGCACGATTTGTATTATATACGGTAATCAAACCCAATACTGATACAGTAGGACGCTTACTGTAAAATACTATTTATTGTTAAAGTATAACAGAAAATACTGTAAGTAACTAGCCTGCTAAACATTATTATAGAATTAAAGGACTGGTTCTAGAAGTATTAAAGTTAGGGTATTGGATTTTGCATGGTAGTGGGTGAAAAGTAATGTAAGTGCCATGTTGCTTGTACCATGCTGACCTTCTCTCAGCTGCTGTGGTGACAAAATCACATGACATGCCCCTAAAGTACAGTCCCTTTTGTATCATCTGAGTGAGAGAAAGACTTTTATTTGTATTTCATTCTGATGTCTCAGGTTCCAATACCAATGTCTGTAGCCATTCTTCACTAAATACTTTTTAAAAACATATTTTGTATACAATGTAGATATATACATACTGAAGTAAACCAGTCAAAGCTTGAGGAACTGCCTTGCAGTAGAAGTGGCAACATGGCAACTGTACATATTGTTTAAAAAGAAAATATTTATTTTTATTTAGCTTTTTCTTTATTTAGGCATACCTTCTGAGTCCTTAGCATAGAGTAGCTTGTGTGATAGCCACTTAAAAAATGTTGTTTGATTAAATGAAATGCTATTAGCTCAGCCATCAAAGATAATGCATGTGGTCTCTTTAGCCTCTATCCTGAGTTAGACTGATTTTAACATTGGACCACTTGAGTTAACTCTTACAATGCTAGTAACCTCTCTACCATAACAACTGATTTCTTATTTACCTTAATAATATGCCTCATTGTCATTAAAGCCGCCGAATAAAGAAAATAGTCTCTGCCTACAACATCTCCATTGAGAAGAGGCACTTATGCAGAAACCACAGACAAACAGATGAAGGTTTATATTTTAAAAAAATAATTAACTTTGCCGCAATCATACATTTAGCAGTAATATATACTATAGTACTACAGGGGCACAGAACAGCATACTCCCTTTGGTGAAGTAATAAGCATGCAAAATGTATAAAATAAGTAGAGGCATGGGACCCAATGAACACTGTATTAGTTTTCAGGTAGTGACAAGACAGTGTTTCAAAAGTAATGTATTTTAATATGTGGTATACAAACAAATGGGGCATTGGTACACTGTCTGCATCACTTCCCAGTTGATAACACTTTGGCAGGCATACCCCCTAGGAAGTTAAGTCACTAACAGCACAGGGCTTAACATTTATAAAGGGACAAGAATGATCTCTCGTTTCTGGCTACAATCCTCCCTAAATGAAAGCTTTCAGGAGATACAGCTGCTATACTTATTAGGCAGCTGCGGCTCAGCCATTAACTACTTCTGGTTCGCCTTAATTAAGTAATGGTTGGCAAGGTAGTTTTCCTTCCATCCTCCCAAAATGTAATTCCAAATCCTGGCTTAATTTCAAAAAGGCAACAACAGTGGTGTTGAAGACCAAAAGACTAAAAGAAAAAAAAAAAAAAACTTCTTCAAATGGGAAAATTTGTATTTGCAGATATTCCTTTTTGTTTTTTAATCAAAACACTGTTTGTTACTGCTGAAGTTAATTAATGTTTTAGTACACTAAAGTGAGCACTAACACTTAAACATATCATTTAATCTATAGCATCTATATTTTTCTAATATTTAATTTCTGACTTCTTTAGTATTTTATTATGTGTGTTCTGTATGGTTCTCCATTGTTGTTTCAGCAAAAATAGCTCACCATTTCAATCTATAATGCTATTGAAATGTGTTTCAAATATGTGTTAAAGGCCATATTTGTAATAAATCAGAATATCGTTTTTTGAAATCGGGATCTGGCTTAATTTCTGTGTTATTGTGTTTATCTTACAATCCAAAAACATGTGGATTTAAAAAGTTGAACTTTATGTGGGTACAGAGGTGTAATGCTGCCTTAACTGCATGAGTTAGGCAATATCAGCTCAAGAGTAACACTCAAGAGATCACCCATTTGCAGAAACATCATGATGAAAGTCAATTGCAACCAGTTGCAAAGTCACTTAACACATAGTAAAACATTTACAATTAGCACAGCAGTAAATTCCAAGATATAAATAGAGTCGTAATGATATTTTACAACCAAGAAGCCTTGAAAGATTCCTAACAGCAGGAGGCATTACATTCTGAGCAACATCATGGGAAAATAACTTCTTAACATGCTGGGAACTATAGTTGAGTTCTTCAAACAATCGAAGAGTAGGGCTTCTGAAGTGACCTTTGATTGAGTTCGGCAAGTTGTTAAGTACAGAGTTATTAAATTAAATGCACGTTGGTAATACTGCTTACCGGTTTTAGTTTTCGAGCTCCTCCACGTTTTATCCAGAATCCTGATTCAATAAGTATTTTTAAATCTAAACCTGAAACGTATTTCTTTAATTTGGCCTTTCATGAGCAAACAGTTTGAATCTCTCTTTATTTAATTTTTTTTTTAAAGTGCCCTGTGGTGCTTGCACACGAGGGACGCTATATAAATGAAATTGGTAAGAAATGGTATGGTAGGTAATTTAAATATTTGACAAGCACTTACAGTACTGTATGTACTATGAGGCTGAAAAAAGGCTGCATGTTTTAAAATGGTACCATTCTTAAAATCAGAGAATATAAAATTCAGCTTTTGTAGAACAAAAATATTTTGCATCTAAACACCTATCCCAGAAACAATTGACAACTTAAACTGGTTCCATACTGTAATTATTCCTCTTAAACATCTTTTATAGGATTGAATGGCTCTGTATCCTTCACCCAGTTGAAGGGAATGTATGGTTAATGTTAAGCATTACCCTCACATTTAATTAAAATGAGTTCTTAAAGTATCAAATTATCCTCACTGGGGTGAAATAAGATACACGTGTAAATGTTAAAAAAAAAAATCAGAAATGTATTGCCTATTGTTAACTGGCAATGAGTTGCTCCATCTAGTGGTAACAGTACTGGTTTGTTCAATGTTCATGTTCAAATTTATTTGCATGTTCATCTTTGGTGTTCAGAAACTGATAATTATGTTAAGAGTCTTATCACCCAAGTATTTACTAAAAAGGCATATTTAATGAGGTTTCAAAACATGTGCAACTGGATGGTTCTGATTGGTCTTTTTGATTGCTGTTCTTGATCACTGTACACAGTGAGCAGGTGATGCATGGAAAAAATGTGCTGCTTCCACTCTGAGTCCAACAGGCTGCTGATGCTATGGATTATTATTTATTTCTTAGCAGACGCCCTTATCCAGGGTGACTTACAATTGTCAGCAAATACATTTCAAGTGTTACAGTACAAGTAATAATACAATAGGAGCAAGATAAATACAATGACTAGTTCAAGCAAGTACAAGTGTGACAAAATACAATTCAATAATACAGCAGATAAAAGTGACAGTGATAGTTAGATCAAGATATGATTAAATACCAAATACTACAGATTAAACACTTGGCAGAATACAGTACTCTGAAGTACAGGATTAAATGCAGTAAAATATATGGATCCTTTTTGGTTGTGCTTATCCAAACTGTAGTGTGTTGTGTTATCGCATGATTTAGCATTTCGAATCTCCATGAAAGTGATTGGCAGAGCGATTAGACTTTTCATATTTAGTCCATAAGGTTTATTCTGGGCTATCATTTTATCATCGCATTGCCTTAAGCTTATTCTGAATACACATTAAGCAGTTTGCTATATCAGCATGTTTAAAATCAAATACCGTTTCACTTCAATAATTTTCCTGAATTATATAGTTCAATGTTGTTATTGCAAGATACAATTGTTGAATTTAATTTATACGTTTGTGAGATTGTTGAGCTGCAAGGACACTTTTGACAGCCTGTTTTTCCTGGGATATATCAATTTAATGACTCTAGAAGTGTATCTCCCCAACTGAAAATTCTTAAGAAACTCATGAACTGAAACTGCTAACAGATTAAAACACACAGTAAGTAAATTAAAACTGTTTATTGTTCACATGCTTTTTTTTGTTATTGTATACTCAGATTTTTTTCAGCACAGGAACAAAATAATGACCAACACACCACATCCCGATAAAAATCAGCTTTATTTATATAACCTATGTTGACAGCTCAGTTAATGATACTACAGTGCCATCTAGTGGACAAGAAAAAAAAAAACTCTAGCAACTTTTTCATGTTGAAATAAACTAGATACAAATGTAAACAAAATATAATGAAGCTAATTCTAAAGATATGAAAGTATAAAGCATGTCACCAGGTCACTATAATATATATATATATATATATATATATATATATATATATATATATATATATATATATATATATATATATTGAAGGCACATGAAAAGAAAAGGTTTTTTTTTTTTTAAATTACACAAAAGGTTTAATGGATACAGACAATTGTGCAAAGAAACTTTACAATTTTACAACAAGACCCATCTACAGCGCCTATTTTCAAGACTCCCCCCTTAATGTCATATAGAAGAGACAAGAATATAAGAGAATATGTGGTACACAGTGCTATTCATCCTTCTGGGGCACATATCCATGTAATAGACCACGATGTAATACCTGTAAATACATTCATTCTGAAACAGAGATTAGAAAAGTTAAATCTGCTGGAGGTGCGGACAGCCCTGGCACCTCATCACTGACTGTAGCCAACGACAGCCCAGTACTAAATTTTTATGGAATCCAAAACTTTATCTTTAAGGTAAACGTCTTTTTATCACCATTATAACAGTCCATCATAATTTTAATTAAAAATGTTAAACTGCTTAATATCAGTATGACGGTGTTTACTCAATAACTGATGGAGCTGACTATACAGGAAAATAAAGACTTTCTCATTAAAACAGAAAACAGAAGTTTATTTAGAAAGTTTAGATCTAGCTACAAACATTACTGTTTATTGTGATTATAAAAATGAGATGAACAAAAGAGAAAATCAAACATTCAAATTGTTTGTGTCATTTCTTCTACGATAAAGTCACAAAGTTTAAATTGCTCAGAATTTTCTTTATAATTTTATATTTAGAATAAGGTAAGCTTTAGTTTTAGAGTTAGAGTAAAGTTATTGTTTCTACAGAGAAAATAATATATTTTTGAAAAATGCTTAACTAGGCATCAGCTTCGATGGATCCCAAAAATACCAGAGAAAAATGGATCTAGATCAGTGTGTTGGTCTGTGCTGGCTGAACAAATCAAGAGAAAAAAACAAAGCAGCTCAAAAATATGGACAAACCTATCAAAGCCATGTTCCAGATGTATAAAATGTGGAATTTAAGAGGTATGTCGCAGTCTTAAGATGTTCATCCTCTATAAAATTCATCACTTCTGGAGAGATGCTATATCTCTCTCATGCTGCTTTCAAGAATAGGAGAGACATTTCCAGTCAACTTTAAGAGTAAGTAGTGAGGGTCTGAAAAATGTAGCGTTATATGTCCCCACGTGTTGCTACCCTGACAACTTCTAACACTTATCACTTGAAAGTCTATTTCAAAACTGTTTTAAAAATGTCCGCTCTAGTGCACTGGGGTTTGAGATCTGTCCTCTATAACAACAAGTGCTCTGGCTCCACATCATGGATCGTTATTTCTGTGTTACCTGTTTGCCAATGTGGGCAATAATCCTTACACTATCAGTGCACTAGAGCGAATATTTTGAAAAGTGCTTTGAAACAGACTTTCAAGTTATAAGTGGAAAAGTCAGTGTAACAGGGCGAGGAGCCCTGTACATGATTATTTGTTTATTTTTAGAACAGGGTATTTATATGTATTTATAAATATGATGGTGTAGCTGTACGTTTGTTTTGTTATTTTTATTTTAAATGTGTTCTGGCAGAGGCGAGGTCGGCAGCTCGTCCTCTGCCAGTGGTAGTTAAAAACCTCTTGCAGAAAGTGACCATCTCCCGAGTTAATTAATTGTTGCTAATCAGGAGATGGTCACCTGCATATAAGCCTGCAGCTCTCTGCACTCTGGGTGGTTGTACAGAGGAGAGTATGGGAGAGTGAGTTGAGAAAGGAGAAAAGAAAAGTTAAACATTATGCAGGATCAGTGACAGCATCTGCTCAGCCTGACCTGTGTGTTTTGTGTTCGATTTTTGTTTTTGTTAAAACTTTTATTTTGCTCAGTGAGCAGTGTGTTTTTTTGTTAAACCTTTTATTTTTGTTATTGTTTAAATAAACGACGCATGCCGGGCCTTTTGCCCTGCAGTACTTTGTTTTTGTGTCTCTCTGGCCTGACGTTACCACTCAGCCATCTCTGTCACAGTCAGGATGTTAACAATGAAAAGATAAATTACAGGTACGTTTATTTAAACAGTTGTAGCAACACGTGGGGACGTATAACGCTACATTTTTGGAACCCCGCTACTTACTTAGGACAGAAGCACACCTCTTATACCTTGCCTGTGCTGAAAGGTAGGATCTGGACCACAGGGGTGTAGAAATTCCACTTTCAGGTCTTGATGTTCGACCATGATGACTTTAGCTAACCACCAGTGATTGTCATAAACTGCTAGCCAGCCTCCAAATTGCAGGCTGTTGCGAGTGATTTCTGTGGTTGTTCCATCTGGACCATTAACAGGGTTTTCATCTACTTCCTCCATTAGCTGAGCCAAAGGGCTCACTTTCTTGGCCTCAGGTACTTCCTTATTTTTAGTTATACAAAGAGACAATATGTAGTTATACTTGGTTTAATTCTGATGTCCTCTGAGTAAACTTGCAAATTTGTGCAACCTGGATTGAAACAATGGCAGACAGATTGCTTGTGGCACAAACATGACAGTATTCTGTGGTGTATTAGATTTCCATCAGGAACAACCTGGTGAACTTTCATGGTTGATGCCAAAGTTTTAAGATTTGAATGCAGAAGCCAATCAAACGTATCAATGGCACTTTCCTCAGCATACTACAATTGGATAGATCGCAGACTGATTGAGACCCTTTCAAAGAAAACTTTACCACTTGGCACAGCATTCTTCTTAAGGACAAGACTGTCAGCTGTTCTTTTCACGGCCCCTCCAATTCCATCGGGAGCTTTCCGTGTGAATAATTTAATAAACACAATGCTCACAGAGCAAAATAAAAGTTTGAACAAAAATAAATCCAGAACACAAAACACTAACACCAAAACAAGCACCCCGCTTCCTGCACGCGTAGCCATTGTTTTTCTTTTGCTTTTGTTTTACTTGCGTTCTCCAGTCTCTCTCTCGCTCGCTCTCCTTTAACACCCACCCCGACCAGCAAGAGGTTTTTTATACATGTGACCATCTCCGGATTAGCAATAAATCAATCCGGAGATGGTCACATTCTACAAAAAAGTTTTTTTAGTTTGCGTGGCCGACAGTCAATAATCACTAGCTACCAACCACGCGTTCTGGCAGAGATGAGCTGCTAACACCGCCTCTGCCAGACCACATTTAACTAAAACAATAATACATATAATCACCCGTGCTACATAATGCAAACAATACATTTACCAGCAACCCAGTCTTTTAAATGAACCCACAATAACACATTAAATGATACCACACCAATAAACCATTCTTTTAAATCATAACACATTCATTTACAAGAAGGGCTTTGCCCTGCCCCACTAATTACACACAGGGCTTTTCTGTCCTGCCACATTCCTGCAGATGCTTTTCAATACCGGTTCCATATACACCCAGATTGATGCTGCATCCTGACGTTTGGATTCTGTAACTGTACAAAAACCTGATTTCTCATTCTTGCGTAGTACATCCCAGTGTGCAAGTTTGAGGCAGGTTTTGTCCAAAATGAGCAGCCTAATATAAGTCTCAGACTTATATTTACGTCGCCATGATTCTGAAAAGTCAACATGTACAATCACAGTATCTTCATTGCAGTCTTGCACTAAATGTGGTGTTGTTTCATTTTACAGCCTTTTCTCATACTCCCTGATAAGGTTTGAAAGGCCTCCCTTCGATCTCCAGGCTATAGGGCACATCCTGCACTCCGCGCAGAGCGCCTTTACTGGATGCGCTACTCAGGAGCCCCCATTCAACAGTTTTAGATTTTGTGATGTATTTATTTAAATCTGTGATCTTTATTTGCTTTTGTGTATTTTCATTTGCAAGTGAACTGTGACATTAGCATACATGCCAACATTCCCTATATGGTCGGGACAGTCCCGATTTCCTAGCAAATGTCCCGCGTCCCAATGCATAGGATGAAAGTCCCGATATTTACCCATAGAAAAAAAAAAAAACCATTTATTCTGCACAGTAGAGTTAGTGAAAACCACACGCTGTGCTCTTCGTGCGGCTGACACATCTGGTGATCACTAACTTATACAAAGGTAAGAACGCTTCATTATGTCTATTTCTACTTTCATGATGGTCGTGTCGTGTTGAGTTTGGGGGGATACATCTATTATATGATAATGAGTATTTTGTGCGTGTGACTCCTCCCATGTGTATGATGCATATAATCCTCTCCCCCCCGGAGATGAGCGTCCCGCTGAACAGTTTCCAAATGTTGGCAAGTATGACATTAGGGCCTTATCGAGCACTGTATTCTGCAATTTGGAATACTGACTTGGGATAGTGTTTTAATTCTGGAAACTGTGTCGTTGTTTTGTTTTTGTTTTGTTTTTATCTTTTGCTAAATTGCATTGCTTTTTACATTTTACAGTTCTGTGCATGGTAATTTAACTTAGCTGTTGGGTCATTGTGACAGGGTGCCCACCCCTTGTGGATATTAATTTATTTATGTTTGATTGTTTTCATTTGTATTATTGTTGTTGTTGGTATTATTATTATTATTAGTAGTAGTAGTAGTCGTACTAGTCGTAGTAGTATTGTTATTATATTGTGTTTGTGTGCAGATGGACGAAAGCCGTCCGTCATTGTTATTTATTATTTTAGACCGGCGAAAAAGCCGGTCTCAAAGTAGTTGGCGTGGATGGGGTTAAATCCCCATCCCGAGAAATCGCATGGGAATGTGGCTGGAGCCTCAAGGTGATTATTTTATTTATGGGTAATTAAGGCTCCAGCCTTATAAAAAGACCCACTCCAGCTCATTACGGGAGTTGACAATTAAGAGGAGTTAAGAGCGAGAGCGAATGCAACCAGAAAGCTAACCAAGGTACTCGTTTTATAAAAAGGATTATTTGTTAGTGTTTATTTTGTTTTGGCCAATGTGCCCCTTTCTTTGTGTTTTGATTAAACTGTTTATTTTTATTTAATTAATAAAACACCGAGCGCTGTAGAGCCTCAGTTTTGGCCTGTACGTTTGTGTTTTGGTTTCATTTCCCTGGTCTGACGTCAACACTGCCACACTCACTGCCACAGCAGTTAATGGGGAATTTTACATACTGCTAAAATACGGACTGGATTTAAAAGTATGTACTGTATTACAGTCCACGTGTCGTCTCTTTTTGCAAGTGATATTTTCCAAATCATATTGTTCTGAATTAAAATACTTATTCTGTTAAATATAGTACTGTACCAACAAAACCAACTACAGTACATCTAAATGAAGCCTACTTATTTTAAAACACATTCAGCTATGTATTTTTGACATTGAATCTTTTTTGTGTTCCCTGAAAAATGGACATGGGTTGAAATGGGCCAAAATGAAACAATATGATATGTATCACCCTCTTTTAACCATCACTGAAGTCAAAATTGTATAGGGTCAGATATGTGAGTGCTGACTGTATATCATTTATTTATTTATTTTCTTCACCAAACAGTCTTAAATGATTTTTTTTTTTTTTTTAACTGTATGGTTTTTAAGATCATGGGGACATTCTTCATTAAGATTCATGATCATCTAAATTTATTGTGGGGAGTAGGCTGATGAGAGTATGCAAAGCTGCAGATTCAGTGTGCTAAAGAATGTCCAAACCAATTTGTATCACACGTGAATAAGCACTTCTCTAGACATACTGAAATTAAAATGACAAATGTGACAGGCAGTTGAACAGACAGCCAGCCTCCATACACCCCCAGATTATTTTACATGCAATAACCCATGCCAGAATGTAAAGGGAGATTCAATTTACCTGGCTTGAATACTTCTGGTAGTTGACACTGATTGAAGGGTTATGCAAATATGGGATACACCCTTAATCCAATTCCTGCTGGACTTTGTTTGCAAAGATTTTTCTGTTAATAAAATTATCATATTTGCGAATGAGTTTAGAGTTTCCTGCCTAAACTTTGCATAGCTTGACAATATACAGCTTAAAAAAAAACATTAGAAAAATAAAGTAGAACGGTACAATGCAAAAATATGACACCAAGATGTACAGGATGTACAGTATCTTGTCCAATTGGCAGATAATTTTGCATGACTTGGGACAACGATAATTCTGTAAGTTAACATGTACAGTTGACTATAACTGTTGAAATAAAACAGTGTCTTCTCATGAGCATTTTGGGAGGGCAAGAGGACTGTGAAGTGAAGCTCCCATAGTGCAGAGGAGACAGCGTCAGCTATAAAAATATTATTAGAAATCATGTCTTCATTTTTTTTTTTTTTTTTTAAAGAAGAACACAATACATAATTAATGCTGTGACCAAAACGTTTTGCATCACCCCATAGAATTAACTAATGTTGCATCATAGGGCTCTATTCTCAAACGTTAGAATTTTTAGGAGAATTGGCTCTCCGGGGGAATATGGAATTCGAATCAAGTATGCTTCACCGATTCTTAAGGCAGTATTCACATTTATTCTCTGTTCGAAAAGCGGCATGAGAATCTTTTCTTACTCAAATGAATTCAAATTGTGCATTCGCTGTTCCCAATTAACATAAATTACCACAGGTGATCAGTGTTTCTTCCTATAAATTCCCTGGTCACATTCGCCTTTGTTCTCCTGTGAAAACATGGCTGAATCGAATGGATGTCTGGAAACCACAGCACTTTCTAGCAATATGCAGCTGAAAGTGGTCAATAGGAGGAAGAAGCCACCGCATTTTAAATCGAGAAAATGCAAAGAGCTTTTCCTGCAAAAAACAAAAGTGCACTGTTTTTAAGCAAACAGAGTCCGAAAGATAAAAAGAAAATATGGGATACCATAGCCATTTCTGTAAACAGCTTGGACTATACTGAAAGAAATGCATCAGATGTTCGAAAGCACTTTTATGATATTCGCAAACAAGTAAAAAAAAAAAGGCTCATCAATTAAGACAAAGCCAACATAAGATGGGAGGGGGTATTCCACAGTCCTCATTGAATACAGAGGAAGAACATATCCTATCAACATCTGACCAGCGAGCTCTAGAAGGTTTACCAGGTGAATAAGAAACATCGGTGGTGCTTGAACCAGGTATTTTTCTATTCCTTTATTTAAATGCACAGTGCATCACTTTAGTTTGCCTATGTTATGTTTATTTGTTTACAATACATATTTATTTTTTTCTAGACGATAATGATACAGTGGAAAGCATTGCAAATGAGGAAGCAGAAGTTTCTTCAGCTTGCAAAGATACCCAAGCGGACAGTACAAAACTAATATATTATTATTATTTATTATTATTATTATTTGTTTATTTAGCAGACGCCTTTATCCAAGGCAACGTACAGAGACTAGGGTGTGTGAACTATGCATCAGCTGCAGAGTCACTTACAATAACGTCTCACCCGAAAGATGGAGCACAAGGAGGTTAAGTGCCTTGCTCAGGGTCACACAATGAGTCAGTGGCTGAGGTGGGATTTGAACTGGGGACCTCCTGGTTACAAGCCCTTTTCTTTAACCACTGGACCACACAGCCTCCTACTGTATATAGATGTGCCCCTATATACAGCTGGCAACTGCTACAAAGCTGTGTCTGTTCCTGCTGCCTCTCCTCTTGCAGTTAGCCAGTCCCCAAATGTTTCTGCTACCCAATTGGTTGTCCCTGAACAAATAATTCAGTCTTATAAAGATCCTGCCAGTTTGCTGGCAGCCAATAACACGCAAGTGAAGGATGAGATGCGTAAAGAGTTAGCTGAATTCCACAAAGACATCTGTTCAGAGCTGAGTACCTTCAACAGCATTTTTTTGTAAATTTACTGAATTCTATATGGCTAACAACAGCAGAGAGGAAAGGGCATGGAAAAGTCCATTGAAGAGTCGGAGTTCTGAAGGCTCTTCCAAACAGCACCAAAGTAGCACAACAGGCATTATGCGCAAAACACAACAGATGACTGGAAGAGGTACCACTACAACAGACACTGCAGCCACCAGCAGCACAGCCAGCTCAAGTGTCATCTCGAAAGATGTGCCCCGAGATTCTGTAAGAAGTTCCACAAGAGTATCAGGTAGCAGAAAAAAAGCTTAAATTGGACTTGTACAAATACATAGGCTTCCTAATCCCCCACCCACTTTTTGTGTCAGTGTGTATGTGTGTAATCATTGTGCATTGAATACTATTACAATGCAATAATAATAAATATTTTGAAATCACAGCTGTATGTCTTTCTTCGTCATCAGGTACATCAGGGTTAATTGCATCTTCAATAGACTCCCCTTCGTGTGAAATATCAATATTTCTGCGAATAGCATTGTTGTGTAAGACGCAACATGCCAAAAATATTCGGGCAGCCTTCTCTGGGGTATATTGCAGCACACCACCTGATCTATCAAGACACCTAAACCTCATTTTTAGAAGGCCAAAAGTACTTTCAATTATACTTCTCATGGCCCTATGTGCTATATTATAGTTTTCCTCTGCTTGTGTGGAGGGATTCAATACTGGTGTCATAAGCCACTGACGTAAAGGGTAGCCAGCATCCCCTGAAAAACAAATTATGGGAGGATAAAATATGAACTAAGCATGAATGCATTTAAGTTACCAAAGCAAAAATTTATATAACAAATACAAGGGAGAACTACTATATATATATATATATATATATATATATATATATATATATATATATATATACAAATGTATTCAAGGGCTAGCCAACAGTGGCAGAATAAATTTGTTTAGAAAAAAAAAAGTACATATTTAAATATTTTTGAAAAAACATAATCAATTATCTGGCTATATATTATTTACCAATTAATATTCCTTCTGGTCTCCATGGCAACTCAAAAAATTGCCCTAAATTTGAATTTTGGAGTATGTATGAATCATGGCAAGATCCTGGATAGCGGGCACACACATGAGTTATGATACACTCACCACCTGTATGTTTAAAGAAGGGAAGTTTTTCCTATTGAAAAAAAACCTGGCTGTTTCCTGCAGGATTCCACAAAGCAATGTCTGTGCAATCTATAGCCTCGAGGACAGATGGCAATCCTGGTATATTTAAAAAAAAAAAAAAGTGTTTTAACCTTATCTAACTCCCTTTGGTTGTCATGGAACACAATATAATCCTGTGCCCTCTTCGCCAATGCAGTAGTTACTTCATTAATAGGACGGGATCTTGAGCCTTGACTTATGCCCACCCTATCTCCTCCAGGACGTTGAAACGACCCAGAGGCATAGAAACCCAAAGCCGCTACCACTTTAAGATGGACAGGTAGGGCTAAATTCCTGACATTCTAAATCATCCTTATAGCCTCACAGGGATCCACAATCGGGACGGTATATTCTCTCTCTGTTTCGATTACGCCTCGTTTCACCTTGCCTGTTCTGCATGAGGACTTTATTAGCTTCCAGAAATAGTGAAAGACCTCGGTGAGCTACAAAAAACACAGTTCAGAAGACTTTATATAAATCAGGAGAATTAACTGAACACCTCCTGACCAGGTGAATACACTCGACTAGAATTAGGAGAAAAAAAATTAAATTTGGATGATGAGAATCACACGTGGGAATTCAAACAGAGGCGTGTATGTATGTAAATTAAGCATTCGAGATAACTATTCGGGCGCATTCTCCTAGTGGAATTAAAAACGGAAACCGGAGAATCCTTGTTAGAATGTCCTTGAATACACGAATTCGCCTTCTTGAGAAACGCAAATACGAGAATACATTTAAAAATCGCATAATTTCTCCTCGAATGTCCCTCTCGAACGTTTGAGAATAGAGCTCATAAAGTCATGCCAAAATAATATTTTCATTTTTTAATGAAATAACATTTTTTGCAGTGCATTTTTAAATATCATTGTTACAAAAAAAAGAAAGATCCCACCAAAGTGTATTATACTTATTTTATTATAATCTGAGCTGGTACTTATGGAATAGAGAAAATGACTATACAAGGAATTACAGAACATTCATTTACATAATGGGTACACAGTTTTTACAGAAGGCTTAAAAGAAGAAGGCTACATAACATAGAACAGACGATGCAGATTGCAGGAAACATAAATCTTAATGCTATAGCGTAAAGAAAGCTGAAAATGTTTATAAACAAATGTTTAGCATTTCCATAATACATTTAACATTGTAGAACAAACAGCAATAGAAATATAGCATGTTAATACCAATGTGAATACTAAAACATTATTATAAACTTTATAACTGATTTGTTTTAATGATAATGCAGCTATGTTACAACATAAAATGCTGTTTAGCTGTTTTGTCTTTGGCCTGAAAAGAATTTCATGTCCTGAAGGTATGGACTTTTCAGTACCATCTCTTATGTACTGTTAACATTTTCATTTAAAAAAAAAAAAAAAAGTTTAGTTATAAAACATAGCTTTGTATATCTTGTAATAAAATATATGAGGGATGCAACTTAATAGGTCTCTCCTAATAACATATTTAGTGATTATAGTGTTAACGGGAACAGATTCTTATTTATAAACAGATATAATCCTTCAGGTTTTAAAGATGCATTCTCCATTTTTGCAAATATTTTAAACCATTTTCTTTTGAAGTACATACCGCATTGAATGGCACATCTAAAACTACAGTAAGGCTGGATTAACATCCAGTTGAAAAGCATTAGATGCAAGAATCATTTGCAACAGGATTTTGGCATTCCCTTTATTTGACTACTTAGTGTAATTCTGTGACACAGAAGATTTTTGCTTGGGGCCAGGGTTAAAAGACCTCCCCTTCATGAATAAGGGTTGGTTCATACTTCTGTCGCAGATGAATGCCACACACCAGGCGCAGACAGCTATACAAGCTGTGCAGCTTCACTCCGACCATGCAGCAAATGTTGAAATCTTTCAACATTACCTGATCCTATGCGATTTCAGGTCACAGACGCATGGAAAAAGGCTGTATTTCCAAAAAAGATGCACATCACAAGAGTGTGGCTGACCAATTCCAATTCTGACCTGTCGCACAGGGTCGAAGACCCTCAACTCCGACCACAAATTATGACGTAGTCTTATGTATGAACCAACCTTAAAGTTTATCCTTCTATCATCTCAACAAAATATGCTCAGTTTAACAAGAAATTGCACAAAACAATGTGATGTCCACATTAGGTCTCAATTAAGAAAAAGCAGAATTCAATTCAATTCAATTCAAGCCTTTATTTAACCAGGTAAATACATTGAGAATACCACGTTTAGGCCGACAAGATCAGAAGAGGCTCTATTAAGGTTTGTGGAAACTGCCCTGGTCACTTCTTACTTGATTAGAATGCAGTTAGGTCAGTATTTTGTCCGTCTTAATGAAAATATAAAGGTGTCCATCTTAAATCAACCACTTTGATCGAGACAGCCAGCAGAGAGCAGGTTGGAATGTACTTCATATCAGTTCTTGTCTAAGCTCTTGTGTAGATAATGCATCTTTAAAGCCTTGACCTTTCAACAGAAAATCTTTACAAATAAATCTACAGAAAGGCACAATAACAGCTGTTGTTTCTTGTCCTTTTTAACTTGAGTGAAAAAGTAAAGCTGAGGCACATGACAAGTGTGCAAAATTAAAAACAGGCAGTTTTCTGCAGTCTAATACAAATATTGTGGTAAAGACAAATAAATACACATTACAAGTCCTTACTGTTTTAGTCTAACCTTCAGTTGTCCTTTTCTTTCTTAATTTGTGACACTAATATATAACCCAACATTCGCCCTTAACCTTAACCATAATAAAACCATTTGTCAGACGTATCTTAAATACCCCTCTGATCTCAGCCAAGTGCTACGAACAAACAGAACCCTTTCCTAATTCGGTATCTTTCCCAACACCCCTTCCAAAATAGACCTTACACATACCATCTTCACCAGTCTTGTACAACCTGTTAAAAGTACACTCATACAAACCAAAGTCACTTCTTTTTAAAGGGGGTGGGTGTGTTATACTATTTATTCTTCTGTGAGCCTATCATTACTTTTGACACAAAGTTGACAATGGCACTGGCAGGCTGCTCTGGGTCATGTTCAGCAAACAGGTGGCACACATTGTCAGTTGCACTTCCCTGCTTTCTTGCCACAAATCCAAAAATTCTGAAAGTTATAAAAAAAAAAAAAATTCCATGTCAGTTTTTTTTTTAATTTTAGGAAAGAATCCAGTATTAACTGTAGAGAAAGCACTTATGAATTTGGAAAACAAAAGAAGCATGAACAAATTAAAAATGAGAAAATGCAAAAACACATACTTTCCTGTTGCAACATTAGAAAACTGTCCTACCTCTTTGAATTGAATATTTATTTTCCAATTACTGTAGGTTTATAAATACTGGGGAATATTATATTTAATTAATTATTCCCTTTACTTTGTTTGAATCCATGATAATGTTACACATAATCCAGTGGTATTGGTTTGTTTTCTGATCTATTTTTTTCATCCCACCTCATATTTGAAAATGATCAGGGAAAGCAATTTTACAAATACCTGAATGGCAACATGCAGCAGGACTACAAATCCTGGCTTTAACAAGCCTCAGTCAAACATGTTAATGTAAGGAATGTTTATTTAATAACAGCACTTGAAAATAAAATAATTTTTGGTATTGGTACAATCAGGGCTTAAATTCAGCCGGAGCTGTCTGGTGCTGAGCTCAGGTAAATATTTCTGCATCTTGACTTCAGCCTGAGGCTGTTCTGTAGTGAAAAGAATACGAAATACAACTTTACCATAATTAATTATAAATATAAGCAGCATAACAGCAGGAGCGCCATTTCTGTATCTGTATGTGTATGTCTGTCCTTCCTTTCCCTGGTTGTTGCTTGTGCTGTGTGTGTGTGTGTGTGTATCATGTGCAACTGTAAATGAGATGAAATGAAATGAAAACTGCTGTGTAAACTTGGCACAATTGCCCTGAATATCAAAGCTTTTCCAACCGTCGGGGAGGGCTTTAACTTTCAGACTGTTTTTCTTGTTCCGAGTAAAAATCTAAAATGGCCAGGAAGGATGAGAACAGTCGCAAATCCTCAGACAGTATGAGGAGTGTCCTGCAGATGAATTGGGTACCTAATTAACATACCCCCGTGTAAAAATCAAAAGGGTTGATGTGGTCCGATTGAGTATTTTCCGTCTAAAGTGGTTCTGCTTGTTTCAAAAAGTCCTAATAGAGATAGGCACCTATTTCAGACAGGCTCAGTCTAAAAAAGGTGGCTGATGTGGGTGCAGTGACTCTGACTACTTTGGCGATGGAGCCCAATGGTCTGCTAGAGATTGCTGCAATTTTAAAGGATGAAAAGGGATAATGTAGCTGCTATGCCAAATTGAAAAATAAATAAATAAACTAATAAATAAATGAATAAACATATAAATAAATAAATAAATAAATAAAAATTTATTTCGACATTTATGCATTAATTTATTCATTTATTTTTCATTTTGGCATAAAATATCCTCCATAACCGAAACTATAATTTATATTACACATTTAAAATGAGGCAATATTTAAATAGGAGCTCTCTAACTACTTGCTTTCTTTTTGTCCTGATGTACTTGCTTTATTATTGTGTTCTATTAAACATATCATCTCTTCTTTCTCCGTATCTCATGAAACACACACTTATTTATTTTTTCTCTGCCTTTACTATCTTTCAATCCCACTGTTGATTGAAATCCTGAAATGACGGAGAAACTTTCATTTGCATCATTAAGATTCAGGTTTCTCATTTAAATACTGAATAGTTTTCCCCACATTTTTATTTAAATTGAACCCATTCCACCTGTTGGAAAACAGCAGAAAAGGTTTTCATTTTATGATGGAAACAACGATCGGGATAAGAATTGGGTTAAAACAGACAGAGGCAGCGAGTTTTGGACTGTCGGAAGACACTTTTGATATTCAGGGCCAATGTATTTGCTTTGTTTCCGTGATTGAAAGAAGTCACTACTATCGGCAGACCTGAAATAAGATATCGGTTTGGTTGCCTGAGAATGTTGGAGCTTAATTAGTTTGAAACAATATAACGAATTGAAGTACTTAACTTAATGGCCTGATAAATGATTTCGAACACTGTCAGCATTTATGAAAACCTTTTTATTTTGTTTATAGTAATTTGTGAATCTAAAACTGAGAATGTAACAGCTGTCTTTTTATAGCAATGCGATTTACTTAATGTGTTGGGAATCAGAGATCTTCTCTGTGGAAGTCCAGAGTTGCATCTGTGGTTGATTGACGCAAGTTTTACTTAAGTGTACTTGTATGTAATTTCCTAGTTGGCGACTAAAACAGAAAAACAAAAACGTGTAAGAAATGCTTACAAAACCTGTCGAACAAATTGCTTTGGTTTAAAATAAAATAAATGTAATTGCTTTAAATGATCATGTTTTTGTTTTGTTTTTGTTTTTTTTGGGGGGGGGATTTGTGCTCAGAGAAATATGCAATGAGATTAAGTCCAGGATACAATTATAACTTACTTTGAAAAACCTCCATCTTTTGTCCACCTTAATTAAATAAAGAGAAAAAAAATATATATATATATATATATATTAGATGTGGTCAGTTAGGTAACAAAAACCTACACAGAATCAGCATTAACTGTATTGTACAGTATCTTGTTTGTTAAAACATGTACATTCAATTTTTCAAAAAGCTTGAGAGCAAGTAACAGCGTCAACTCGAAACTAGCACCAGATGGCGCTAGTTGTCAAGAGGTTGACTTGAAATAATAGTTTCTGATACATATGTTTAGCCATATGATATACCATAGTGAGTTATATCCAGCAATTAAAAAAAAAAAAAAAAGACTTACTTTCTATCCCTTGGGTCCAATGCACAAAAGATAACAGTATTGACAGTATAATGTCTTCGGAAAAATAGTCTATATGGAGAAAACAAAGAATATATTTAAGACAAAATCTGAGTTCTTGTTAAATGAAATAAATCTCAATAGCTATAATACATGACCCCTCTCCTGCCTGATAACCTGGCTCAAACTACTTTCTCATTAAATATCTTGGTGTTCCTGAATGTAAAGTGAAGAGAAAATGCCATACCTAGTTGTTTCACAGTGGTAATAAGTCCACCATATTTGGGGTACCTCTACAGTTGGACAGATTATTCATTAAAATCTTTGTATGTTTTTAAAGAGTAGACAATTATCTATTTTGGAATAACAAGATATTTAGCAAGCAAGTGACAGTACTGTATATTAGGAGATGTACAAATAAATACATTCATAAATTAATCAATGTTCAAATCTTAATATTATCAATTCATTTGCATCCATAACTTCCATGATAGACAACCGTTTTCTTGATACATTCATCAGTGTATAGATGTTTGCATAACAGAGCAAAGAAGAGATCACTTACTTCCTCTGATTGTCTGTGAGTGTGATGCCTTGAGCCGACACCTTGAAGTGCACCACAGTGGAGGTTGGGGGAGGATCCATGGCTAAAGATACGCTTGCGGCTTTCTGCACTGCTTGATAGCCAGTGAGGGATTCCATTTCCACTGAGCCCAAATACCACACATTGCAGGCTGAAAAAACATAATGATGGTCAGATAAATGGATCAATCATAAACAATGATGATGTTAAACAATGCGTCTTAAATGAAAGAAATGGGCAGTTTCTAAAGTGGCTGTGTTTCTGCACTACCACTATTAACTTCCTTCCCATTTAAAAAAATAAATAAAAAAATTAGCCCCCCAAACAATTATCAGAAAAACCTACCTGCTCCTTGTTTAAGCAGCTCAGCAGCAGAGTTTGTTGCAGACTGTGACATAGACTCCCCAACGTCCTCAAGAGGATCTAACAGAAAGAAGGAAAGCATAATTCTGGTGTGCTATGAAATTCAACTAATGCGGATACACACGCGAGGAACTGTTGATAGTATATAGAACTCATTTGCATTTGCCCCAGTGTGACGGGTTTAGATAGAGTGCAGGTATCTTAAATGAACTGCACTAAAGACTGGGGTATTTTTATTTGATCTAAACAGAGGAAGATCTAAATACTGCTGCTGTTTAAATAACCAATAAGGGTCCAACAATGCATGTTAGGGTATTTTTGTTTATTTCTGCCTGGAAAAATATGAAAAAAACTCATCAAGGTTCATGTTTTAAAGTACTGTGGTATGTAGCTCTGCTGCTGTTTAGATGTACTTATTTTATTTTTGATTTACTTATTTTATTTTGCTACATCAAGTTTAATTACTTCTATTCAGAGGTTCAATTATTTAATGTTCTATTAAATGGAACTGAACAAAATGTTTCTTCAGACCAGGAAAGGTAAGCTAAACAATAACCTCCTCCAAATGAACAGGAAAGCCACCTGCATCCTGTTGGAAGGAAAACATTCTTTCGTGTTTTAACAGCCACCAAAAAATAAATAAAAATGCTAGCTTTTGCAAAATATTGAATATTGTTGCATTCCTTCAACAGTGGTCTGTGCGGATGTCTTTGAATTTCATAGTGGCACAAAAAGCTAGTGCCGCCACTTTGTTATGTTCACAGTCACCCATGGTTTGCATGTACTGTACCCCACTACAGAACTGGATTAACATTTTAATATGAAACATAAGCTTACCTCTGTCTGGGATGATGAGTTTGCATGGTAATGCCAGTGGGGTAATGGAATGTTGACAAACCAATGCTGTAAGACTTCCTGTAAATAAAATAAATAAAGAACGTCAAGTTAATGTGTGACATGCTTCTCTCAGTAAACTTCACAAAATGTACCCCCACCCCCAAAAGTAAACAAAGTCAAACAGGACCAGTGCAATAAATCAAAACTGTAAAAAACACAATGCACCCTTAACCCTAAGTGATCCCATAAAAGTGTTAATGACTCCAGGATGAACAAGCTGTACATAAATCTAAAGACTTTGTTTTACAAACGTGAGAACAGCATACCTATCAAGAGACATGTAGTAGACAATAGGCCACATTTATCAAGGTCTTTACACAAATGCACTTTGCTAAAAAATAAACTGTTTCTCTTACAAAACAGGAAACAACTACTCGTAGGTTAGTGTAAGGACTCAGAAGTGTGCTTACATTGTTTGATTCTATTTTTAGTTTTCTGTCACAAATTCAAATTGCATTTTAGTGTAAAGACCTTGATATATGTGGCCTATTGTCTACTACAGGGCAATCTAAACAGCGCTTTAAGAACCAGTCATCTCATTCCACCAGCTAAACAAATAATACTGTACTAAAAACAATAGCTCAAGTAAACTGACACTATAGCTGCCAGGAGATAAAAGATGGGAACTTTGAACCAGGTACAATAACTAAGTTGTGCTACTGTTGTTTGAGAATTTTGATTTGAATATGTACTGCACTTTTTAAATCTGACTATTTACGATATCAGATTAAATTACTAAAAAAATTAACTCATCTGAGAAGGGTTTATGCTGGTACTAGACTGTAGATCTAACGTTCTCAAGCTAATATATTAATTTATTGTGCATTTACTGTTTAACCATTAGTGCACTGAATAGGGCAACTTACAATTCCCTCATATTCACACACACACACACACACACACACACACACACACACACACACACAACTTACCAAAGTAGGGTTCATTCGGGCAGCCCTTTAGCCTTACTCCTTTTTGTGTGCATTCGATTAGAAAATGCCTGACAAGTTCACTGGACAAATCTCCCACTGCAATTAAATTAAATTAAACAGATCACAAAATTGCATGTGTAATTAAAAATATAGAAGATTATCGTGGGAAATCCCTGTCTCAATACACCTTACTGTACTGAAAAGAAGTTTCTCACTAGAAATAAGATTCAAATGTTCATAACTTCAATGTAATTGAATTGAATTTAAAGCAACAGGAACTAAGCATGAGTTGTTTTACAACTGACAAACATCTCAAGCTCCTCCACTGGCCCCAAAATTAGCAGTAAATCACAAGGTCAACATTGTAGAACTACATGTATGAAGACTCACGTTGACGGCTTCATTGCCAGTGATAAATTGTGGGTAAATTGATTTATGACAACATGTTAATGATCTATTAAAATCTAATTACAAGCAGTTTTCCGAATACAAATGTGATTCAATGGTTGTCCCTCTGGGATGAGCATAAAGAGTTCATCCAGGACAGTTAAAAGAAAGTTTTGCTTCTCAGGGGGTCCATTTACAATGCTTAAACTGGCTAGTACACTTTTTCACTGATATTGTCCTTGCTACACCTTTCATTAGAAAAATATATAAGCTGAGTTGGGGTTGGAGCTTTTGCTGCAACTCTTTGATCGCTACTGTAAAATTTTGGATTACAATTCCATTTTGAAGGAGATGTAATTACTATGTTGTGTTTATAATAATAATAACAAGTCACAATAGTATTTTATTTATAGATAACGTAAAATAGAAAAATAAGAATATTTGTATTGTTTTACTACGTGGCATTGCTATGAAAATAATTAAAATGTGAAATGATCTGATATCATAGTGCATACAATTTCTGTTAATACCGTACATATTAATTCTAAGCATGGGTATCTACCAAATAAACTTTCAGAAAGGCATGGTCTCCATCTAGCTTATACCTATACTGACTACTCGTTTGTATTTAAATGACGGTAACTGCATTATCTTTACACTGTATATACATAGTCTACATGTATCTTAACATTGATTCCTAATCTCTGTTGCAACAACTCCTCTTTTTATCTTTATCTATTCATTACCCTGCTATCTATTACTTTGTTCTACTTTGCTTTTTGGTCCTCCTGTCCTTCTGACAAAATGTCTTCTTTCTCACCTCAGATGTTGTGTCCAGACTCTCTTATCTTGTTGCTACCCTATGATGAGACCACACTACACAAGTAATTGCCCTGAGTAGTTTCCTGTGATGTTTTGGACTTTAAAAGTACCAAAAACATTGCTATGGATGTGATTACTATTATTTTTTTTTTTTTACAAATGAGCTACTAAACACAGACACTACACTACAAAAAGGTTATACACAGTGAATAGCCTGACATTTGAGCAAATTTACACCCATGCACCTGGAATGCATTGGATATCTGTATTTGTTACTCACACAAAGTAATTAACAAATACCTTATAAAAAGATAACAATAGACAGCAGTATTCAGTGTATTTTTTTATATAAAACTTTGCAATAGTTGAAGGGGTTACAAATATACACCAAATTCCCTTGATGCTTGCATTTGATTTTTTGATGTTTATCTCTCGCTCTGCATATTCATGCTTAAAATGCTCTTCTAGTGGAACATGTTAGATATCAAACTGTTAAGCCAGACAATGATACAATACCTTTCTTGTTTTGCTGCAGGACAGAAGGAGGGGGCGTAGCAACCTTCATCGCCAGTCCATACGCACCCCGGAATGAATGGCTGTCTCGAACAATGAAAGAACCTGGCTCTTTGTCCTTCAAGACTGCAATAGCTAAGGATGTTAAAAAGACATACGCTTTAAAACTGAGAACACTGCGTATATCTATTCAAACGTCCTCTTGTGTCAAAACATCGTCTTTAGGTATTGATAGATTCCTTTACATGGCCTCTATCAATATCAGCTCATTTCAAGGCCTTAATGTTAACAGACATGCTCCTGCCCACCCAATTATTATACAAAAGGAGCTGGTGGACATTGAAATAAAAGCAATGAGATGAAATATTGTAGGAAGAAATCTTGCATTTACATAAAAAAAACTAACATATCAAGTCTCATTTCTGAAATAATGAATGTTTTCTGTTTTCCATAAATTTTATGTTATATTAAAGGATAACAAACACACATAAAAAAAATACTTGAAAGACATAATATACAGTTTTCAATAGTTCTGCATGCATGTAATTAAATGTCTTATGAAGTATCTTCTTTTAATAATAATTTTAAAAAGGCATAATATATAGGCAAGCACTAGTATTTTTACATCAAAATATAATTAACAGAAAAAAAATGTTTACCTTGGTCCCTTGAGATGTCTGGCTTGTACCAGAATTTGGAGGTGTCTTGTACAAATTTTACAGTCACTTGCTTATTTGCAGAGTTGTCTATAAGAGAAATATATGAGTTACTGCATTATTCAGCCACGTATAATGTTATCAAACATTTGCATGAAAAAACTGCTTAAAGAGAAAAAGAAAATAGTAGAAAGAACAGTCAGAGCACACATGTGTGTAAAGCAGTACAATACACTTACTTTCTGCATTTATTACATGCAATTATTTACAACAGGAATATTAATATTAAGGCTGTGTGGTCCAGTTAAAGAAAAGGGCTTGTAACCAGGAGGTTCCCGGGTCAAATCCCAGTTCAGCCACTGACTCATTGTGTGACCCTGAGCAAGTCACTTAATCTCCTTGTGCTCCGTCTTTCAGGTGAGACGTTGTTCTAAGTGACTCTGCAGCTGATGCATAGTTCACACACCCTAGTCTCTGTAAGTCGCCTTGGATAAAGGCGTCTGCTAAATAAACAAATAATGAGTGATTTAAAAATGTAATATTAGTTAATCTTGGTTTTAATCACATATTTAATTGATACAATTACTGCAGCCATAATTATTATTATTTTATAAAAAAAAAAAAATATATAGTAGTCATTAGACAAATCATGGGCATTGTTCTCTGTTTCATTTTGTTGTGCTGGCTTGCCTGCCATATCATAGAACACTAACAAATCCATAAATGTTTTATATCAACCTGTAATCAATCTGTAGGTATGTGCATTCAGTGTTTTAATGTCACACATGTAAATTATGATACGTGACTATATTATTTCTTTTGGCAACACTGCAAAGCGGGAGTATAAAAAAAGAAAAAAATTCTGCACACACTTCCCCGCCCCTCTGTTACCAGGGGAGGACAGGAAGGAAGCAATCGACGCAGAGCACAAACAAACTAGATGCTGATAAAAGCCTGGTGTATTAATAGAAAAATAAGTTTAAAAAAAAGTAAACGTCAAGAAATAATAAAGACACACTCGCGTTAAAAAAATGAATCTCCAAATAAATGAATGCATTAACCGCAGAAGTTAACTGTGATTAATTAACAGCCCTAATTCATATATTAGCAGATTAACTATACAACCTCAGTATTTTAATGATTGAACATTTGGAAGCAGATTTATTTTTTGTACAGTGCATGCCAGCGAATGGGACATGCTTAAGTGGTGCAAACGCTTAGGGAGACGCTTTAATGTAAACCGATTTTCCTCCATTTTTTATTATTTAGAATCTACAATTATTTTACCCCCGATTTTCTCCCAATTTGGAATGCCCAATTATTATTATTATCCCGGCTCACTGCTGCAACTCCCGCGCCGACTCAAGAAACGGCGGCAGCCACACACGTCCTCCGCAGCGTGTTCAGCCAAGCCGTCTTTTTTTCGCGCTGCAGGTCTACAGCAAAACCACCAGACCCATAGTGCCGGAGGACAACACAGATCTGAGTGGCTTCTACAGCAGACCAGCAGGTGCCCTGTCAACTTCGGTTTGTAGGCACAATAAAAAATACTAAATTTCGGTTTAGTCGGACGATTGGCGGACTTCAAAAGTTGAACTGGTCTAGCATATTTACAGAATCAGATCAACCGTGAATTGTATCGATGCTACTAGCCCTGTGATTGTCTGCACTATCTGAGCTGCCCTGTGACGTTTGACCAGTCATACCATCGTCACTGCTGTCGGGTCGAAATAAGAAGACAGCAACCGTAAATGGCTGCACCACGCACTTCACTCAGTCTCAAAATTCAGAGTGCCGCTTATCCTTACAAAAACTTTTATACAATGAAAACCACCAAGAAAATTCTTTTTTTTTTGTGCCGAATATAATCTAGCTGAACTTTGCAATCCAAAGAAGGATATTTTGTGAGATTTATATAATATTTTGAAAAATAATTATTACGATAATACGACAGGTTTCATTGTCTTTTGCGATATGTAGTGACTTTAGAGCTTTGTAAACGTAAAACTACTCAAACATACTTAAATATTTTAAGACAGACGTGTAGTGGAGAAAAAGTTGTATTCGAAAATATATATATTTTTCAATTGATGATTACTGGGATAATCTTACATGTTTTCAAAACTGCTGCATTCACGATTCACACACACTGTCCTCGGGCAGAACCTGATCACGCTCTGTTGGCCCGCTCTACGAATTGACTAATCCGGCTTCTCGTGTTGTTTAACTGTACTTCTCTTTAGTGATTTGCCTTCTTAAGTGGGACGGTTGTTCACTCCACCGGGGTGTCTTGCTTAAGCGGCTTCAACTGTATTAGATATAATGACTTCATACTAGTAGAAAAATATTTAGAATCAATTAGGCTCAACTTCTTAAACAGGTTTTTTCCACACTTAAATATGTTCGGAATCTTATGACTAACTCATTATAATTATGTTGTTTTGGCACACACAGCCAACTTAAAGTTTTCTTATAGCATTTAAACAGATTTACATGTAGCAGTTTAAATACTATGTACAGTCTTGGGAATTCAATAATGCGTTAAATTAAATCTCTCACATAATGGTTTATACACGTAAAAGAGAATTAAAACGGATTTTTAGCAGGCTCAAATCTCTTTAATCATCAACTGATTTAATAAGCTTAAGTTTTAAAATATTCAGAACATTCAAGTCTACAGAGAAATCTCACGTGCACAGGAATGTGATTTATCCAGCTTTACACCAAACAGAGAAAAAACAGTCTGACGATTTACAGTCAAACTGTATCTGGACCAAGGAGACATTTTCAAATATTTTCAAATATCCAAATGAAGCCCAGGGGCAAAGAACTAGTCAAATATACCTGGCATGGGTGAAGTGCTTAAAACTTTGGAGAAATCCGGAAGGACACTTGGGAATGGTATGCTGATCGTGCTCCCACTGTGGGGACTGGAAAACCCACTTGAGGAAGGAGAAATGGAGCAGAAGGAACGTTCTCCCTCCGAGACCCTCTTCTTTTCTGGGAGGGGAGGCTGCAAAGCCATGTTCATGCCTGTGTGCCTTGAAGTGGGGCTGTGCTGGCCCAGTTCCCCAGCTGCTGTAAGCAGACCATGCTGTGGGTTTTCATTGTCCAATAGGGCTGACACCTGCAATTTTCCAGTACTGAGGGAGTTTGTGCCCATGGGGAGACTGGCAAACATGGAAGTATGTTGCCCATCAAACTGTTGCCCACCACTGACACTGCTGCTTTTGCTGGAGCTCCAGCAGGCTTTGGTGCCTTGGTTGTTGGCCAGGGTACCTTGCTGAAACTCCCTAGGAGAGCTGTGACTGTTTGGGGATATCTGGGAGGCAGCGTACTGGGACAGAAGAACCGAGTCTTGGCTGGGGCTGACAGAGCTGGCTGAGAACTCTGCAGAGCCAAGACAGTGGGTGGTGGACCGGCTCATCCCGGTCAAAGAGGACTGAAGGGAAATAGGGGTCTTTGAGTTACTCTCTGACCACGGCTGCCCAGAGGACAAGGGGCTGTAAGACATAAAAAAAAAGAATTCAGTCCCCACAAGGGACAATTATCATTTGTTCTACATTCTGCTAAGCATAAATATGTATACCTGTATTTAAAATGGAAGTACTATTTTTCATCCTGGGAATGTTTTTTTGTGTATTTAAATAATAAATGCTTATAATTCTAGGTTTTGAAGCAGCCAAGTTATAAAACAAGCAAAAACAAACACAAGTGGAAGATTTGTGTATATAAAGCAAACACTTCAACAAAGAAGTTGAAGATGGGATTTCTAACTACTTTTGGGCATATGGTGAGACATTAGTTTAGTTCTTAGCGGGTGTCCACAGTCTGCTTCAACACCATATGGTACAAATACTGGAAACTTAGGGCAGCCCTTATAACTAGATTTGAACCATGCGGCATCAACCCTGACTAACTGAGTCACAATGCTATGCATAAGTATTATTCACAGAGGTAAATCTAAGTCACCACAAACTGGACCTCAATGAGTTAATACTAACAATAATTTAAGGTTAACCTACCTGCAGTGGTAAATAATTACCTCATAACACAGTGCCAAAAACTATGTTTACATGGCAAACTCAACCTGAAATTCAGGAATGTGATTCGAATGGCTTTAGAAATATTTCTAGGATTGCCAGCTGTGTGCACTCAATAGATTAGCAAACTAACCTCCCACACTAAGACAGAGCTCTATTTAAATTAATTTGATGTGTAACTAACACCGACACAAGCTCCTAAGATAAAAGGGGTAGCTTAATAGCTTTAAATCAAGTCTGCCGTGCCATTAAGTGCTACATGCTTGTGATAAGGTTAACAAAATCATTACTGAAAACTGTACCTATTTTTACTATCCTACCTTTTTTTTTTCTTTCTTTTTTTTTTACAGGAAAGTCATACATTTACTTTCCAAAATGCTTTAATATTAAATGTATATCAAAACAAATATTTGTGGTTAAAATATGTATCTTATGGTCAAATATGGAATGTAGACACCCATACAAACTAAACTTATTTGGAAGTTCCTACCTCTCTGATTGTGGGACTGGGCTACCAGTGGATACTGAACGCATAGATCCAAAGGGTCTCTGACAGGAAGTGGATGTCATCTGGACATCAGTTCTGTACATGGCTTCCACGTTGCTGTCTGACATCACTGCTGAATGGCTTATGCCTTCCATGTAACTTCTGGGTTCTGTGTTTAAACAAAAGGGCAGTGAGTATTAGTCAACCATAACTTTAAAACTCAGTTATAAATTCTAAGGTAAAACTAGATAAAACTATGTCAAGTTGACAAAAATGTTGGCTTCATCAGTGTTTAACCTACAGTGGAAATGTAAGCAGGTTCATGATAAAACCTCCACTCATAAGCATATGGAAATGTTCGAGAGGTAGTGTGATTTTGTACAGCCACCGCATGCCAGCAGACCCCATTTAATCCCCTTTCTTTCATTGGTGTTGATAATTGTAACTGCTATTCAGCTTTCATCAACCCATTTCACTACTGTTGTCATGGTTTGGAATTCCTCCTATTGCTTCCATTTATGTTACCTTCCATAAGCCAGTATAATATACTCTGGTCACCTAATCTTTTGGCTTGAAAACCATTAAAGTAGTCTGCCATTGGGATCTCACTTACTAGTTAGGTACTACTTCATGTCATGATAACCAACTTATGAATAACTCTTGCCAACACAGACATCTGCTTTCTTCATTGTTCACCTTATGAACCATATTATGTTACTTTTGAAGAATAAAAGCAAGATGTTTTGCATAGATATGATTTACTCAATATGGCTAGGGAAACAAAGTAGATATTGTGAACTTAATCAAGTTAAGGGACACATGTGGTGGGCTTTATTTACAGGTGATTTCACATTGGACATGGGTAATGGGCTTTCATACAGGTTTAATAAAGGCTACTTTCTCATCAGTTTCCAACTAGTGAAATGTTATACAAGGCAGTGCATATTTCTGGTCTATTTTTTATATAAATGCACATAAAAATGTTGTATGGAATGCTAATGCCAAAGTGCAATGCTTCAAATTTAAAACTATTTACATTAAGAATTCACAATCACTTAAAACATAGCTGAAGGGAAGTAGTAAAGCTATCCTTGTGTGCAATAAACAACCACTATCTGTCCTAAATACGTTTGACCATTCAGTCATGTCCACACATGTCTTCTGATGACCCAACATGAGCCTACAGATTAGTCACAAAAAAAGGCTACCTGCATTCCTTAAAAGATATGAACAATTCAAGAACCAATGAGATTCAACGATAGACCAGACTCATCATTCACAAAAGACAAACACAAGACTGATTTGAAGCAAAAGGTAAATATTACACAGTTTTACAAAGCTTTACAACTGTTGGGATCATTGTGTGAATGAGGTATAAATGTATATAAAAAAAACACAACAATTGTATTAAAAATACATTGACAGCTTTAAATAGACTGGTTAGCCACACAATTATTGTGTGAATTGAGCAACCCCATAAGTAAGAAATATGGCAAAACATTACAGTAACTTGTGTATTGGTGATGAACTTTAATAGGTATAAAATGGGTGATAGGCTTAGTTTGTTTAGAAACTCTAAATGGGCTGTTACCACATTGCAGGTTGGTAACAATACTGGTAAAGGGTCAACTGAACCTTGCAGAGTATCAGCATCACAAGGCCACAGATGTCATTTAACAAGCTTCAAAGCTGGTTCTAAAACTGCAGCACAATGATTAGTTATAGTTTTTTTTCAAATAATTGAAATACACCATAACAAAATGAAATGACATTCCTTTTATATACAGCAATAAACAGATGTGGCAGGATGGCTTTATCTGACAACGCCCATCATTGGAATTGTTTTAACATTAGTCTTTTATAAAAAGCAAAGTGGGTGATTGGTGTGACTAGAAATCCAACCATAAAAGTCAATATATCCAACAAGTATTGATGCCTCTTGTCTGTGTTTTTTTTTTTTTCGAACAGATTGTGCTGTCAAGGGATTTAGAAGGGTTGATAACCCAAAGAGAATTTAGAAGATGAAACTGGGAGAGTTGTTTACATAACTAGTGAATGTACCGAACATGGTCTCCCCCGCAATAAAATGTGTGGTCTTCTAATCCTGTTTTCATTTCACTGTCTACTCCTACAAATCAGTTGTGAGACAGTCATTTTCCCATTTGCAAACAGTGCCATCCATTGTGGAGCATTCCTTATGTTTCTGCAGGCTGTCCGCAAGCAAATTCCTTCCTGCCATGAAAGCTGCATTCTAAATTGCTTTCAATTGACAATTTATACGAATCACTCCCTCTATTGCAGCAAAACCACAGGCTGAAATCCTCACTCGCCTGATTTTCAAAAAGTTGGTGAGTAAAATATATTTAAGTGTTTAGAAAATATAGTTTGTGTACAACTTGTTCCAGATGTCTTCAACCTCCCTGTCTGCCAATGAGGACAGTACAAATGGAAAGTACAAATGGAAAGTACTTCCCACTGACTGCTTGAACCCGACACATGTCACAGCATAATCCATTTACAGTATGTAGACTGACTTGAGCAATTTAATTACCTGCTTACTTTAATGACCTTTTCTCTATTTCTGTAAAGGAGTTTAGTTTGGCCCGAATTATGCATTTTGGAATCTGCTTCGCATTCAAGTGCTCAAATAAGGTGATTTAATTTTGTAGAGGTAAATAAGTGTTCATCAGGTTTCTATAAATACAAATCAAATCAGTGTTGTTTTAACAAAAGCTCTACTGGAATGCTGTGGTAAGCCTTAAGTGTGACACACCAAGACTGTGAGAGGTCAGGGAAGCTGGAAATCTTAGAATGTAAATCTGTTGGTAACAGTGTTAAAATGATGCATTTGCACAAATATTCTCTGCTAAAAATGCTGTTTTAGGCAAAGACTAGTTTACAAAGTATATACTGCTACTTTCAATCAATGAGTTGCGTGACACATACTGCTAGCCTAGACTGTTCAAGGCCCTGATAGGACGGAACACCTACTATTTTTCTTACCCTTTATCTGAAAAAGTACAGCCTTTCCTTAGAGGCTTGGAGCTGCTTTTTGTGAGGTTAATAAACTGAGTTTGTGTTAGATTTATTTATCAATTGGCTGGGCTTTAAATGTAGTTTTTGCACATGCCTTTCCACTGAGATAACCCTAGCCTCCCCTTTTCAAAAGAATGCATTCAGCTGTTGTTGCTAGCATCTCTCTCAAGTGTTCTCACACGTATATGTCAAATGTGACGTCTTCCTCAACACTCCACAAGTGTTTTCTTTAATACCACCTCACAGCTATCCTTTAAAACTTAGGGTAAATATGTCAAAGGCAATAAACAACAATAAACCCCTAATTTTTGTACTTGTATGTCAATAAAATATGGTCATTAGAAAGGCATCTAAAATAACATTTTATCTAACTAGATTTAGGGTGGTAAAATGAATTAATTCTTTAATACTTTAATTGTTTGAAAAACAATGCGCCCCCAAAAATAAATATCCATTTAATATCCATTTAAATATCTATTTAATATCCATTTAAGCACTTTTTAAATTAAGTATACACTTTAGTATGATGGCACTATAAGCTGTCTTCATGCAGAGGTTTTCTGACTGAAATACATACATACATGCAATAAATTTTGAATAATATTGAACGCTACTGTTGGATTTTAAGAACACAGTGTTACATTATTTATTGATTGCTGGGTAAAAAAGGCACAGGCGAACCTCTGTTACATAGCCACCTGCACAATGATACTAAAGCTCTTTCAAGATAAAATTAGGATACTGACGTAGTCCTTTGCATGTTTCCAATTACCCTTTCGCTTCCTTTAAAAAACAATGGCACCACAGCATGTCGTTGATAGCTCTTTTTGCCTGTTTCTCTCCAATGTTTTTTATAATGTATTTGATATAGTTTGCATATAGATGCTCGTCACTTCACTTCCTCTAACAGATTTAAAACTGCCTTTCAATTCAGTCCAGGTAGCAGATGAAAGCAGAACTTAAAGCACCGGTCAAGACACAATAGAGCCTTAAACAAGGCATCGGCCATAACATCCATTATTTCTTATACAGTCAAAACCACAGACCTTACCAATACTGCACTATATACTGAGTCGAAAGGGGGTTTGTCTTTATCCATCAATCATATTTTTTTCTTCAGCAGATATTTTTCTTATGAACAAAAAACAAACTGGCAGGGAAATATTTCCAGGGCTCTAGCATGACCACTTACTAGGTAGAGATTTATCAAACAAAACAACAATGTAATGGTAAAATGTAGGAATGGATCCAAACTATATACCACATTGGCGCAAACATAGTTAATATAATCTGGCCTGGTCACTAACAGATTACATAATCCTTTGCTTTTACTTTAAATAAAGCTAACCAAATGGCAATGTAAAAGAACCTTAAATGTTTGAGCTATATTGTCACAATGAAAAAATAATAACTTGTATATACTTTAAAAGTTCTGTGTATTCTATAATACTTTGCATTCATGATTTTTATTTTTGGAACAACATTTAGCACTTTGGCTTTTATTTAAAAAAAATATCTGATTTAGACACATATCTGATTTACAAACATATCTGATTTAGAGAGTATGTCTTACTCTCTTTGAATATACTTTTATTATTTGTCTTTAATAAATTGGCAATACCTTGTGGAAAACTGTCTTTTTATGATTAATTTTTTTTTTTTTTTTTTTTGCAGACTTGAGGTTTTAAACTGCTTTACTGGCTATATTTCTTTTCTTCAGCAGTTTCTGCCAAAGCCAGACTGCACTGTCCAAACAGCTCTTTTTTTCCCCCAATGCATTTCCTTGCCAAGTCTGCCCTCTGAATAAATACAAAGGCTTTAACTTCATTAACAGATTTTATACTAATGAAGAAACAGAAAACTCATAAGCATCCCTTTTTTCATAAACATGTTGGCAATCGATGCAATATGTATAGCTTTAAAAAAAATAACAAAAGTGTCTCAGGCCTACAAATACAGAGTTCCAAACTATAGTCTCTTTTCCACTGCAGGATCAAGTTTCACTGCCTGCTGAGTGAGTCCAGACAATGCAGACCGTTTCAAACAGTTGGCTGTTTTTAAAACATGTAAAAAAACAAAAGGAAAGACACTGCACCTCAAAGAGTTTACATACCTAAAGAAGTGGTCATGATAGAGAGTTGTTCATAGGAGAAGCTGTAGTGCACAAACTGTCCAAACGCTATAAAGCTCTGCAAGCAAGTAACCAAGTCTCACCCTCTGCTGTTTTCGATACAGAGCCCAGAGCACAGATTTATACAAGGCTTCCCACAGTATCAGTATCCCTCTTCCTCTGTAATAAACTGTTCCACTAGAATGCAGAATGGTGGCTAGGAATCCCAGTGGCTAAATGTACTAAATGAAGTCATTCACTCATTGACAGCCTTGTCGACTTGGTCCTGGATGGAAATAATTCCCTGATTGTTTCTGTTAACTTTGCTCCTTGTTGTCACACTCAGACTGCCCATTCAGTTCATGCTCTGACGACTCTACTGCCTCATTTACATCTGACTTTTTTTTTTTGACTGACTCAGAGCTTTGCTTCTTTGCCTACTCAATCTGCTTCCTCCAATCAAAATGCAGTACCACAGGCCTGGGGTCATAGTTGCCCTTTTTTGGATGAAGATCCTATGCTGGGTTCTTCACTGTCCTAGAGACACTCACCCTTAAAGGTCCTTCTTTATTACACTGACCCTACACTAAATGTGTTCTTAAAGGCATGCATGACTCATGTTGTGTCAGCATGTGCTGTGGCATCCTCAGCTTTATGGATAGCCCCTTGAGAGACTTCATATCTCTGTAACAATGATATATTGACTGTGGTGCAAGGTAGCATGCATTGGGTCACTTAACTATTCTCAGGTTCAAAAAAAAAGGTAGCTCCTATGGCTAGAAGCTACTGTTCCTAATAAACTTTGATTAGTACCTTACTCAATAACTATTACATATCTTCAGCAATAAATCAACATGTTACAATTATTGAAACTGAAAAAAACCCCAAAAAAACAACAATTTACACCAGGTGTTTCCCATAGCAAAAATTAAACTATAGCATCAACTGTCCCATCTTTCTAAAATTTAAAACAACATTTTCTAGTAAATGCAGTGACCAAGAACTGCCTGCAATGACTCAATGAAAAGAATTTGGTTATATATCAGTGATGATGGCCAGCAAAGTTACAACATTGATCATACAAGAGGAGTTTAACTTATACATCATATAACTCCTCATTTTACCACTGGAATTTAGGAATATTATGTTTGTGTTATGTTTGCTGCCCATATGCTTGCCAAGCACAACCCAATTCTTATTGGAATATTTACACACCTACAGCTGTTTATCTATTCAAATGTATTGATAACGTATCACAGTGCAAGGTGTGAGGTTTATCTGGGTCAATTCTGCGTGATGGAATGCAGGGAGTAACTTTAAAATCATCAGGCAAACACCTATTCTGTTAATCAAAAATATGTTAGACTTGCTTTGGGGATTTGTTGCTAGTCCACTTTTAATAGGTTTTAAGAACAGGGCAAGAAATGGGAGTACTATTTTTGGCAAAAGCACTGTGTACTGTCTGTCCCTGGTTTCACACCAGATTTAGTAATACAACTCACTGACAAATCAGGAGTCAAAGCTATTGGAATCAATTGGCATTAGTCAATATAATTCTAATTTATAATATGCAACTATAAGACAGGCTATGGTAGAATGTGTATCAATACTTAAGAAACAATTTAAGGATTGCAGACTAGAACCGCTGCATAGGGAACATGGCTGACAGGAAGCCATGTCTTGGGTATGCTCTTATACAATATGTTATGTTCTTTTTAGTTAGTCATTTAGTTTATCCAAGGGTTATCTTTCTTTATAGTTAGCTCGTTTTCAAAGGGGTAATAATCTCCTTATCTAACTATGATACTGTACGCAGATGACACACTGTCAAAAAGGTTAGGTAAATAGTTATTTAAACAAGTAATTCTACTTATTACAGTAGTAAATGTGTCATTCCTACATTTAAATCAAATTTGACTAATGATTCATACTGGTAACATGTATATTAACATTTCACATCAAAGGAAGAGTTATTAATACTCTCTAAGAACTGTTTATGAACATGTTTTTTTAGGAAGCATCAATTTATATTTGTTGTGTTGTTCTAGGCTCCTCAAGTTTTTAAATAGTGCAGTAATACAAGGCAAAAAAACAAATAAAGTGGAATGAATGTGCTTAACAAACATTTAGAAAATGAAAGGGCACTGTAAAAAGAAAGAAAATAAAAATGGTTACTTAGAGTGAAAGGTGATTGATGCTGTTATTGCCATGCATATGGCATATGGAGAAGCAGCTGACCATGTTCCTGTTGACCACCTGTCACAAACATCTGTTCTTTACACACAGGTCACTACACAATCCAAAACAGCAGGACCAGGCACTTCAAACTGCCACCCACCCGAAGAAAAAAAAGCTACTTCCACCATGATGCAGAATCCCAAATAGTTTATTTGTAGTTTGTTTTACACTGTTAAACAGTAACTTTAATGACAGATACATTTGCAGAACTAGTTTTATTGCCACACTTTTCCTAAAAGGACTAATTTAAACACATCTATCTCTCACTAATACTGGTATGGATTTACTTGAACATGCTTGTAACCCTCTTTTTGAACATATTTTGCATATTATGTGTATAAATCTCATCTCATACTGTTGGTCTGGAATACCATGGGAAGCAAACATACAAGACGCTGATGTGTCCCTATTGTTTTCAATCTACAAAACAAGCAGCAATTAACAGCTTTTGACGGCTCTACAAAAATGTCTTCTTGTGGCTCTCAGGCTGCTAATTCTAAGGGGGGTGAAGAACAGTTTTTATTGCTGCAGTTTCCAAGGGGAGAGCTTTTATAAAGAGCTGAATTCATAGGTTGTACATGTGGATAACTGCCAGCTCTCCTCCAACTTTACAAGCTATTAAAACGGTCTGGTTAAATTACACTGTGCTTACACCAGCAAAGATTTCAGACATGAACAATGAAATACACAGTGCACTACAAATGACCAAACAATGCCATTATAAAAATAAGCTCTACTGTCTGACTGTTAAGCAGCCAAAGACCTATCTGCAGCCAGAAGGCTAATGCATTGAACAGCTGGGAGAGGTCATATTCATCATTCCTGTATAGTTGAATGAACAGCATGCAAGTACTTTCAATAACATTTATCTTGAAAATTAAGTAAAAAGTAGTTACATCAGAACTGCATTCCCTGTAGCAAAGGGTACTCCATACAGTACTCCATCATTTACATAACAATGTCCACCGCTGACAATCATTTCAGAGTACTTGTATACTTTGTACAACTTTATATTGATTTAGACTATCAAAAGTAATGAATTATTTAGTATTTGTAATTGAAAATAAATTAAAGTGACACAGCCGTATAGACCACAGTGGAATTCTAGTATCCACAAGCTAGCTAGGCCCACTGCTTTTACCTGCAGTCAGCAGTCTTTAGTAGGTTTTAAACTTGTATTTGTAACCTTTTGCATTCAATACATGTATATGTTTTATTGGATACATTACCAAAACTTATTGCAAACTCCCTAATTCCTCAATTGCATGTTTTTAAGGTCTGTTTTAATGTCTGCTTTACTTTCTATACAGTTTATGATCATGTGCCATGTAGTATAGATTATTTGCCCACTTCCAGTGACATGTACTGTATTACCAAATATGTGAGTTTTAAATAAACAACTGTTTCTTGCAGTCCCATTTGATGGAAAGGTTAAGATGAGTTGTCCTACCTTGTATCTGTCGGTACATCTCTGAGTTATTGCTGGTCGGTGGGTCACAAAGCCTCATCATAGAAAAATCTGGACTTTTCACTATAAGAAAGAATTTAAAAAAAAATCAGTTTAGAATACAGTACTGAATTCCTCAGGTGAAGGTATTGCATAGCTCTAGCTACCACCTACAGTTGCAAGTGTATAGATTCAATCAAACAATTGTTTTTAGACTTCAAGTAAAACAAAGGCCTAATGAGAAGAAACCATGCTCTTCAATAGAAAAAAATGGGGATTAATAATGTTGCTTGTGTTACTGGGGAGTACAAAAATGCCCTTTAAGACTAAACTGTGTTACTCTGGAATGTGTACAGGGGTGGAAAATTGGCTTACCATAAGGTGTTATAGGGGAGACTGGAAAGGCTGGTGTTGGAGGAACCTTTTCACTGGCAGATCCCATTGGAGACATGATCCTGCCATCTATTTCATTATTGCCTTCTCTGTAACTTGAAGCACGCTGAAACAGAGGAAAGAAACAGTAAGAGTACGGTACCATTTTACTGATGCTCATCATCAGCTTTTTTTTTAAAGACAAACATAAGCCAAATGTAACTGTATTTAAGCAGCACATTAGTAGTGAACTGAAGTAAAATAAATAACATTCATGAAAAAACACAACACCACGAAAGCTGTTTGATAGTCTGGGTTTTTAAAAAGGTAATTTGTGCAGTAATATTTGCCAATAATAGTATCAACTGCATTATTTCAATACAGTATTCACTTTTTATTAATGTAATGCCCCCGATACAACTCATGTTCTTTCCAAGATACAATTCCATTAGCAGTTTCAAGCACAAACAACTGATGAGATTACTACACTAACAAAGTTGTTGTAAGTTTAAATATGTTCAGCACTGCTTTTTTATGTTTATGTATAGTATGCATAGAATTCTAGGGAACTGAACTGTCCTCAAAACTTCTGAAAGACATGAGGGTGTATTCATTTTATTCTTCTGATGTACTGACTTTTAGCTTGGAAGCACAGATGACAAGATGGCTTTAATTCAATGTGACATCCATGGTGTTAGTTATATTGGGTTTGTAAAGTAACTGAGACGCTCAGAGCAACTCAGTGAAATAACCCACTTAACAGCATGCTCAGTCCTGCTCCTACTGGGCAGCTCAGAGCACTACAGTGCAGATTTCATCAGTGATTTGAGTGAGTGGTCAAATTGTCGCTCTGAGCCATTCAGTTACTTAACGCCCAGCACTGACCTCTATCCCCTATTCTGAGCATTCCTTGAGTGAGCCTCTTCTGGAAGTGGTAGAGGCAATAGAAAACACCACAGAATGTTTTTGGGAAAGTATGCAGAGATGTCCTAGATAGGAGAATGTAGCTGTCTGAATTGAAAAGTGTAATACATTTCTGCTGCAGTGTTTGTTTCCTTACCTCTGAAGCTTGCACAATTGTAGTATATGATATGTTCTGGGACTTTTCGGCCTTCATCCACCCAGGCCTGCTGAACACTGAGTGTCTTGTTGCATCATTATCATACTGACCAACACCTAGTTCCCTTGTCTGTCCATTTGTTGTATCTTTAGCTTGCACAGCTGCAAATGTAAAGTGTTTATTATAACAAAATGCAAATTTAAAACAAATGTAACTTATATATATACACATACTTAGGTCTGTTATGCGATTAAAAGTTAGACAAAAAGGGTGTACAATATAAAATAATTTTGTTACACACATATCATTCACGTTTGGTTTCTAATTCTCTTATTGCTTCTGTTTTTCATTAAATCCTTGCAACTTTTTTTAATGAGTTTGATCTTAGAGCATTACAACATGTTTCTCGGTCGTTCCTCACAAGGGCTTTTTGCGTCATCAATATTAGACTACTGTCAGTGGTGTTATGATGGGCTAGTTGAGTTAACTGCTGCTGCTAATGAGATCCAATGAATGTGATTTTTTTTTTTTCATAGCAGGGAAGTTTGCACAGGTGCTGAAGGTGAGACTAATAATCAAAGTAGCCTAACTATTACCTTTAGTCTCACATTGATATGAGAAAATATATCACTAAATACAGCAAAGCCTGTCCTTATCACGATAAATATTAATTTTAGGGTTTAACTTTCACTGTACCGTTAAAATAACCTCCTACTACAGGGTTGTTAAAAGGTTTTGACCCTCAATGAGGAGCGACCTCAAGATCCTACAATGAGAGTTTTAATGTAGAATTGTACACACAAGAGGGAGCCAATGTACTAATGTTTGGCTGTTGAATGATCAAGTAAACCTTCTCTAAATAAAAACATGCCCCTGCCTCCACACTGTTTGTTCAACCACAAGTACTAAAGTAGTCATTGTCATCAAGTTGAATGTCCAAACCGAGAAAACTTAAAGCTTATTTCAGATGTTTACTTGTGCTTGCCACATACCTCTATCTTAATGAGAGGGTTCCTTGGCCATTCTTTGATGTTGGTGAATTTAAGAAATAAAGTAGCAGAAGGCAGGATGACAATTTTAAAGTCATTTATTTTAACTAGAAAAAATGTAAGAAATCCACCTGTAATTAAGTGTTTTGAATTTTGACTTGCTGATATTCTGAGTGCAAGACAACACCGAGAAAGTAATGGGTCAGGCTTTCCAACAGCTGTACATATGGCAGCATGCTGTCTGTGAGGATCACATTCCTGTTTCACATATTTAAACTTCCTTGGATGTATACACGACTCTTAATACAGGAACTTAAAGCATCCCATGTCTGTTAAAACTTATGATTTTGAAAAGTTTTGCAAAATGTACAGTGTGCTATAAAATACTGCTACAAATGCAAGTTATGTTAACGGCTGGAATGGTGCAGAAAAAAAGTCAAGCGTTCACTTCTGATATTAGTATCAGAAACTGTATTAAAGGACTGTGGTCGTGTATACATGATAATTCTGAAGCGTCTTTCTGGGCCCGTGATCGGGTTAACACGATAAAAAGCGCTTTATTTTATTGACTTACTAGGCCGTACAGGTTGGAAACACATATATCATTGGATAGGAGAGGGATTGAATTTCACTCCCTCATAGTTTATTTTTCATGTGACATCACTGAGACTGGCATTTAAATTTTAATGGGCAAAGAAAGCTTTCAGCAGCACTGCAGAGAAAAGACATCAGAGGAACTTGTTTAGAGGTGGGGGAGCATCCACCGAAAAACGTTTGGTCCTTAAAGGGTGATGTAAAAACAAGCAATCTATTTTGCAAATACATTTTGCGAAACTTTTTAAAATCATAAGTTAGTAACAAACAATATACACCCACATGCCGCTGTCATTACAAACAAGTGTACAAGTATGTTTAAATATGTGAAACAGGAATGTGATCTTGACAGACAGCAGGCTGTCATATGTACAGCTGTTCGAAAGCCTGAACCATTACTTTCCAAATGACAGTGAGCCTGAAGCTTAGAAACTGTACTAAATCAAGGAAGGAAACAGTATTGAGTTTGCAAAGGTCAGCCATGCCCAGTTCAAAAGTTGACAGCATTTTGTAGCCATAGAACTTATCAAGACATATACAATGTACATCTTAAACGGTGACCTGACAAACTGTTTGAGGTAGCCTTACTGTTTTTTTTTTTCTCTAGATTAGAAATATCAACTAAGACCAAGTTTAATTTTATATTGGGATATTAGAGTGCTAAAACATTTGAGTCACATGCAACAAAAAAATTACTTCCAGGGTCCTGTTCACAAAGATTTACCTCACTGTTTTTATGTTCTAGACAGAAACTCAGACATAGTTTACTGATAGTTATTCCAATATCTTTTTGGGGATTTTACAACTGCTGGCTCCCATTTCCACTTTCCAAAATATACTGCAGTAAGAAAGGACAAATACAATTTCGTTGAAAATGACAAAACTTGCTCGAAAAGGAAAACCAATTCACCACTGTTCCCAAATTGTGTAGTTGACTCTTGCATGTCAAGCCGGTACTTATTGTACCAGTACAAAAAGGCTATGATTTCTATAAATATTTATATATGGCAGGTAAAATATCCTTAGGAGCCCTCCATTTATTATTTGGTTTCTAGTGATTCAGTTTCAAATGGACAATTACAAAAAGGCTAACGCATGCTGTGGCTTGGAATGACACCTGTGTCTGAAATCCCTGCCAAGTTCAATTCACAGGGACAAAGATGGCTTTATACTTGGCAAACAATAACCGGGACAGTACCAAACACAGACTGCTTATTGCCATTCAACTTGTAATACATAATAGGATGAAGAAAATTAGCTGCAATAGATTGAGAAAAAATCTACAATTTAGAAATCTATCTTGTAGAGTGTTTGTTACACAGTATTTTGTGGTGCCAGCAGTATAACATGCCATTGTACAACAGATCTATTCCTTTGCTATCAATTTGAATGCATGTAAAACTGGATTGAATCACATAGATTTTTTATAAAACAACAATTCACTGTACAATAAGTATGTTTTGTCAAATAAATATGTGTAGTATGTTACATTATGATGAAGAAACAATGGCATGCAATGGCCTTAATGAAAAGGTAGAACATCATGACCAACATTCACCATACTGTATGTTCATGTGAAAGTCTCAGTGTGTACACGTGAAGGATTGACTGCTTTCCCAGTGAAGTGGCGAATCTTACAACCAAGTCTTATCACAATTGGATAGTTTATTCTCTGAATGCAGGTACAAATATAAGTCACATGTACAAATTTTAATGGTTCCTCTTAACAAGAAAGCATTTTTGTTTTGTACTATAATAAACCCTAGCCGTGACCAATACAAGTTGTTAAAATGACCATGTTATGTAAAATAAAATAAAACAATAATAATAATTTTTAAAAAACTCACCAAAATACTTAAAATATAATTTTGTGGGGTGGAGCTAAAATTTGAACATTTTAAGAAAACATAGATTATTTATGAAAGCAAGTAAACTGATAGCTAGTCATTTTTTTAGATTATAAAATATATAAAAAATAGCCACCACTTAGAGACATATCTATATTGCATAAGTAATAAAAGCACAGTAATAAACTTTAGAGGTGAGAGGAGACCATTTGGACCAAACTATGTTTATCCGGTTAACATGGATTTCAGAATAAGACAGCTCTTGAAGGATCTCAATTAATCAGAAGGAAAAACGTGGCTTGGCAACCCATTCCATACACATCAGTCCCTGCAGAAGTACAATGGAAAATCAAAACCTACTTATGGCACCCGAGCCATACCTGGCCTGGCCCTTCAAATGACCAAATATGGCTCTCTTAGTCATGCACACAATAAAAAAGATGTATTTATTTAAGACCGTACTATTAGCGTCCACACAAATGTACCGCTGCTCAACTCATAGTCATAACATACTACCTCACTGTACCACCTACCCTCTGCTCATATTGGTGTTTCTATTCCTGAAGTCTGTTTTACCATGTATAGGTTTTGATTTGCTGTAACGACTTGCTCCAAATTCCTATTTAATTTGGCGACCCCTGACCTTGAGGCTATGTAAAAGACAATTAAAGTACAACAGGCAACGACTACTATGTTCTAACCTTTTATGTTGTGTAACCCAATTATGCTTTTAGGAGACAGCCTTCCTAACTGTGTAGGACACACACACGTATATACAAGTGGATATTTTTTATTATTACATTTTCTCAGATCCCCATATGTTTTTGTTTAATCCTGGTTACATTGTCTGATTACATGTGTTATGCTGTCTGGATAAACTCACATACTATGAAGTAAAGAATTTCTTTTTTCCTCTGGGGTGCGATCCACAGGGCAAACTGAGTTGCCAAGTTTCAGTCTTTCGGAGCAAGTTTCTGTACTCCCAATGACTAAATCTCATCAAACACCACATAAAAGATTTTTCTTTACATCTCATAGTTAGATATGATGAGCCAACACTGTATTTAAATGGAAACAATATTCCTGATATATTCTTAAACCTGTGAAGTTTCAATGCCAACACTGTATTTAAATGGAAACAATATTCCTGATATATTCTTAAACCTGTGAAGTGTCAATGGCTAACTGAACATCCAACCCTTAGTTATCTTAAATGAAACATGTTCACAGTGCAATACATTTCACAATTAATTTAGAAAACTAGCTGCTTTACCTTAGAATGGAATTGAAGATTTAAGTGAAGTATCACGTATGTCTTTACTGGGGAAACTCTTCCTAGCACCATGACACACAAATTATATGACAGTACTTTGCTATTATAAAGTTAATTTTCTTTAAATCTACAGAACATGGTTATTATTATATAGATTTGGACCATATGCTAAAAGTAAAAGTGTGTTTGCAGAGAAAAAATAATCAAATGTCCTGCATGAAAATGATGTAGCTGCCGGTTCCAAAACAGACTCTGGGAGAGATTGACAGGACAAAGGGAAAGCAACCCAATTATTTTAATGATTAACATCTAGCTATGAAGTGGTAGAGGCAGATCATTGACAATTTGTATGTGTTGGTAGTGCCATAAACTTGTGTTGCGTCAGACAGGACACTGCTCAGTTTATTTATGTAAACTATTGTTTCCAACAAAACTATTAAATTAGTATATGATCATTTCCTGAATTATTTCTGTGACATTATTCTTAGTTTCATCATACAAATAACACAAACTCTAAAATCACTTTCTCCCCTCACGCCATACTGGAGTGTTTCAATATGAAGTCATAGGCCAGGTAAATTCCAATAACAAGTTATGTCATCAGTTCACCAACTGAAAACAGATTCTAAAAACATTCATGGGAAACTTCTACTGCACCATCATACAAAGACAAGGGAACAAAACAGTTGACAACTTTTCTTTGCGTCACAGACATTAACACTATCGGTTTAGGGATACAGGCGATGTCTCAACAAAAAAAAAAGAACAGAAAATAAAAGTTCTTATGGAAACACACTGGGACATGATGGTTTTTTTTGTTGGAGACACACATAGTAGTCAGATGGGTAAGGTGACATTGTGTTCAATGACAGTAAATTAAACTGTTATATGTGTGAAGGAATCCTTTGTCTCATGGCGCGCATGGATTTTTGATATAATTTGGAGTGCTGTGGACTAAAACATTGGCTAAAACATAAAAGCTAAAAATGTTGTAAAGTAATGTATAGCCGAGTCCCATGATTTCACCATTTTAAATTCATTATTATTAATTATTATGAGTAAATACCTATGAATTAACACTACAGTATTTGGCAATGGCAGTATACAATTTGAATAACATTTAAAATAATTTGAAAGATGATACAATTGTACTAAAAATAATTTTAAAAAATCAAAACCACTACTTGTACTGCCTGTAATTTTAGATGGATTTGTTTTTGATAAACAGTAAAAACCGGCTCTTAGTACCGTTTTTAATTTCCAAAATATTGTGAATAAGGTGTTTAGTTAATGCAGGTTGTTTTTCCTCCTGGCACTAGAATGAATTATATTAAAAAAGTGTAAAAGTAAAGCTCAGCCATATTATATTTCCCACATGTGCAGTATAATTTACAGTTCAGAGATTAGAATAGTTTTGTCCAAAAGAGTAATGAACTAAATACATTTACTGTGAAACTGTAAAACAGAGCAGGGCCATTATACAAAAAAGTGTGTGAAAATAATGCTTCATGTCTTTACAGAATGTTAATTCTTGGGAGTAATGGAGGGATTCTTTTTTTTCCTTTTAACTTTAAGAATGTGGCACAATTTCTTGATGTCTGTAAGCCTGAGCAAGAAACAATGTGATGAAAGAAAAAACAGCCGACAGTGGTATTCTCTTGGCCTGAAATGCCTACAGTAGACACTCAATGGAAGACAAGTAGAAAAAAGATTTTATCTGCACAAAGGAATGCTTACCAATAAAAAAAGTGTAATGTTCTACCAGAAATATAACTGTTATGCCTGCGGTTGAGACATGAAAACAAAATACAAATCTCAACAGCTACACCTTATCAGGCTAGACCACAATTTGAAATACAGGTATAACTTGTCATCTCAGTCTGCCACAGATTAAGTATTTGCCTGGATAAATATAATATATGCATTTAATTGTTGTGTCTGGTTTGTGACTTTTTATAATAAAAGTAATTTCCAAGTGTATTGTCATGTTAAGCACATGCCAGAAAATGTATGGAGACTAGTTCATCATTCTGGTAATGTCATAGATTTTTCTGGCTACTTGGTTTATGTAAATTCTGTCATATGTTCCTTTTGCACTCTCAATGTAAAATCCAATCAGTTTCATATTAAGACCACACTTAAGTTTGGTAAAGATAAGCAGGCAAATACAGAGTTCATACTTGATGAAAATAGGCTGGCCCTGGAGATGGAAACAGATAGATGGTAGACAGAAGCATGTCTTATAGCATCCAGTCAAATCCCAGTGAAACTTGAATCAATCAGTCACCAAAAGGACTGTGATTACCACCTGAGCTTCCATCTGGATTTGAGCAGTTCCTTGGATTCCTCAAAATTCCAGAGGATTACTTTTCCGGCAACACCAGAAAGAACGGGTCAATTCACTTTCGGACAGTATAAAATAATTCAAAATAAAAAATAATTTAAAAAAAAAAAATCACATAAAAAAGATCTAAATATACTGCTTTACTCTTTGTTATAAAATAATTGTAATACAAGTTTTATCCATTGAAACTTTTAATCCCAAGCATTTAACATTGAGCTGTGTATTTCTTTGTGTACAGCATAATATGGGTTGTAGTAAGTTCTAAGAAGCATTACACTGCTTCACTAAAGGCCCTTTCACACTGGCACTCCTACCCGGGTCCTGGCAAACCAGGTCATAATCCTGTGTAGTGTGAAACCACTTACCTGGGTCGGATTTGGGTTGACACTCTTTGACCCAGGTTGAGCTAGATGGCCGTTCGTGAGTCGACGCAATAACAAACAGCCACGCCTGCGTGAAGGTTTCACTTCCGCAAGGAACATTTCTGTTTATTCTGTTTAGCCATATTTTTGTTGCTTGAGACACACCATGAGCCAGATTGCAGCAGGGATGAAGAAACATGTTCTCTAATCAACATTTGGGTAGACGGTTCAATCCAGAGAAGCTTGGATGAAAGCATCTACAACAAGCTGCTTCCGGGGCATTGATACGCGTATTGTTTACTTACGTCTGTCACCCAGGTCAACCCTGCTTTTTCAAAAGCAGTGTGAAATCGCTTACCCGACCCGCATGACACTGGGTCCTGCTCGGGTAGGTTCTGACCCGGGTAGATCATACCAGTGTGAAAGGGGCTTTAGAGGAGCAAGCTAACAATGGCGGGGTTTCCATATGCTGTTTAGAAACTCCAAATTCTCTCTCCATTGTTGTGAGAAAGTGACATAGCACATATCACGCACATTCCTTATACTATAGAAAGTGCATGGCCAAAATGTGGTATGACTTTAAAGGGTGGGTAAATTGCCTTCTCATGCTGAAAAGCTGTACAGATTGACCAAAATAGTTTTTTTTTGTATGGAAACAAGTCCGAAAGCCATACCTTATGTTCACAAGTCTTCAGCAGTGAAGATCCCGTTTGCAGGAGTTGTGCGGTGCTGTGTGCGTGCAGGGGTTGCGCGGTGCTGTGTGCGTGCAGGGGTTGCGCGGTGCTGTGTGCGTGCAGGGGTTGCGCGGTGCTGTGTGCGTGCAGGGGTTGCGCGGTGCTGTGTGCGTGCAGGGTTGCGCGGTGCTGTGTGCGTGCAGGGGTTGCGCGGTGCTGTGTGCGTGCAGGGGTTGCGCGGTGCTGTGTGCGTGCAGGGGTTGCGCGGTGCTGTGTGCGTGCAGGGGTTGCGCGGTGCTGTGTGCGTGCAGGGGTTGCGCGGTGCTGTGTGCGTGCAGGGGTTGCGCGGTGCTGTGTGCAAGTCCGTGACAACGACCAGATAGACAAACACGTTTTGTGTACACGGTGTAGTAACAGGAATGTGAAAATCATCTTTTGTTTTTAAATCGTTACTTTCTCATTTGTTTTGTGGTATGTGATGGTAGCACTTTCACATTGTGGCCTTAATTGGTCAAATAAATAAAAAAGCTAGTTTATCAGCCAATCAGTGTCGCCTGTCACTGTTTCCAAGCTCTTGTCACAGTTTCCAAACTAATTCTATGTGCTGTCTTGATGTGGATATACTTTAAAATTACAACATTTTGGTTAACATATGTTTCTAAAAATACTGTGTTACATTTGTACAAAAATGTTCCAAGCCTAGTACACTGTTTGTAAAACAGTGCATTTGTAAACTGTACCAATGCTAATTTGAATCCCAGTGCACCACTACAATTTGATTCTGTTAGACAAATGTTATTATTACTAATGTTATTAAATATACTTAAATGTTTTGGCCATAACTATTTAATTTATTTTTTTTAAGAATTATGTTTTATGTATATTTAAAAAAATGGAAAAAGTGAACTCTTTGCTTTATTGTGTGTTTTTTCTTCTTCTTTGATTTCCATAAAATATGGCAAACATGTTCTGTTTTTTCTTCAGATTTTAGTAATGCGAGTTAATAAAAAAAAAATGAATTTAACTAACTGTGACTTAAGTTTTCTTATTTATTTATACTCATTAACACTGTTTTTCATTAAAAAGTCATTGCCGCAGAAGTTTGCAGAAAACACTCTTTTCTCGTTGCAGATTTTACGAAATTACCGCGGATTTCCATGGGGACTAATTGACCTCTTAGTATTACTGTACATTTGCCCATTTTAACAACATCGATGATTTTATTTTGACAAACAACTGGGATTTTATTGTGCCAAGTATAGGTGGTTAAAGGGTTTATGGTGCGATGTGTTGTTTGTGAAATATTTTTGCTATTTTTTTTAGCACATTAGTGAACAACCCTTACTGACCCTTGACCACATTATTGTGCATCTCAATTTTGTATTTTTTATTGAAATGTTCTTTTCTTTTTACTTGTAGATTGCTACTCCTGTAAAATGAATCTGATTAATCAAACTGTCTCGAACTGTCAGAACTAATGACTCGAATTGACTTGAGCCAGATAAGTGACTCGACTCGAGCAAACTCTGTGACTCGACTCGAGCTTGGCATAGCTGTCAGCACCCATGGACAAGGTCTCCAGCCAAATTCATCATCTGTCATTAATTTGTCTGTTCAATTGCAATTTAAATCATTCACATTGCAGATTCTCCATCCTGAATGGCATGATAAAGGAGACGGTAAGTTTTATGCATATAGGCTATAGTGTAGTAAACATTTTGACTTGATCATTTTTATATCATTAACCTAAAGTGCTGGATTTTAGCTCTGTTCTAGACTACCATAAGGATCAGAATTGCTGAAGCTACAGTTATGTTTGAAAACTTGTATATAACATATGTACAATAAATATATATGCAGTCAAAAAATGTTTAGTAAATAATACATGGATAGTACACAGCGCTTTCTTATAGAATGTTGGTATTTTTGTATTTTTTTTTTATTTGTGTAATGCTATGTCTGTTTTTTTGTTTTTGATTCCCTTACTTTTTTATTACATTTTTTTGCTGGCCAAATGAGGCAGGCTGCACTTACGGTTCTTCAACCTAAAAAGCTTTGTGTAAACCCAGTTTAAGAAATGTGCATAATATCAGTCGTTGTGCAAGGCCACATTTGCAACATAGACAGAAAGATTTAAATACACCCACCACTATTTAAATATTAATATGGTAATTTGCATTTTAAACGGACAATTTCTCTCCCTAAAACTACATGGAAACACAAATTACCCAAAAGGTACTACCAAAATAATGTGAGAAAACCCTGTCAATATGTATTCCTTAATCAAGCTCACCTGGCCTTGGCATCATTGGATTTCTGGATTCTGTGTACAGACAGAGGCATGTTGGTCATGTTCTGGCAAGCTGTGATTCTCAGCACAGCCAAAACAAAATCAACAACATCTGGCTGCAACGTGCAAGCAGTGTAAAACACAGCCATTTCATTTTCAATGAGCCTCGCTGTAAAGCTCCATTAGAAATAAAAATAGACTATGATCCACTTAAAAGCACAAAATAATACCACAAATGTGGTAAAATACCAGTCTCAACAGAATTTGACTTAGGGCCTCACAGAGGAACGTCAGTCTAGCTATATATATATCTTTTTTAAATGTAAAACTCTTCTTCATACTGTTTGAACGGGGATGGAGACAAGGGTTAAGGTAAATCATATGTCCAAGTCCATCAATTACAGATAAATTGAATGTGCAAGGCTTAGGAATCTGCCTGGTTTAACAATGGACTGTGAAGAATGCACTAATGTCAAAACAATAAAGCAAATGCAGCTTATCAAAGATCACGTTGCTCAGGAGTTGAAAATCTCTCCATTTATCAACCAGACGCGTGTCAGCAATGATGTGCGTCAGGTGTATGTGGGTGCCATGTCTTATACGCAGTACAGTTTGAATTATTATTCAGAATAAGAAATATGATTTGAGATTTAATGCTCCAATTAACATACACCATGCTTCTACACCAGAATGACACCAAGGGCCCAACTGAATTATTGAAGTAATAGGCTATTTTTTTCAATGTTTGTTTTTATGAGTAAAATGCAGTTTGCTATTTAGAATAGTTGTAGACTGTTCTAGAGTTCCGTTTGCTTCTTTAACAAAAGTCTGAATCTTTATTGTAAGTGCTTTATTGTAAGTGCTTTATTGTAAGTGCATTACAGTCCAGTACATTGAAATGTTTCATGAATACAGCGCCTTTCAGAGAGCTAAGGTAAAATTTCACACTGAAAAGATTGTTTGAAATATCTTCACTGCACTTTCATGCTACACGTTGTGCAGTGATTATAGTAAAACACCTGAATCTAAATGTAAATGTTTAGCTTAGGGGCAAACCTGTTCCTAGCCTTGAAATTCCAGGAATGAAACGAGGCGCACTACTCAAAACAACAGTATGTCATTTGTTATTTGCTCACAAAAGCAAGTATATCATAAGTACACTTGGCATATGAACAGTGTACCTCTTTGTATATCGGCAGTATGCTGGTAAAACACAGCTAGCCTGACTACTTTGAGGCCCATTTATAATGCTGAGGAAGGCTATGCTGCTTTAAATGGTACAAAATGGAATTTCATTAAGAAAGAAAACCTACATGGTAACTCGTTTCACTAGCCATCTGAATTGCTTAAACAGAACAGCAGTACTTGAATATTATTTTATAAGGAAACTATAATTTAGGACATCTGGAAAGAAAGAGCTTAAGTCAGATACATGTTTAGTATTCACAGACTTAGCGAACACAATAATAACCTTTTGGTGACCGGCTAATTCAGGTTTCATTGGAATTTGACTTGATGTTATAAAACATGCTTCTGTGTTTACCATCTATCTGTTTCCCTGTCGTTGCTGTTGTTGAACAGAATAGGTAAAATGTGTATAGCCTTTTGATGTAAGCCTGTTTTCCTGCCATTTACGTTTTTTTCAATAGGTACAGTACTGTATAAAGCTTAAGACTAAGCATCCACGTTTGCAGCTACTCCGTTCTGTTACAAAGGGAAAACGTATAGTAGCTGTTTACGCACAGCTTGTTAAGTTTCAGTAAGCCACTACAAGGCATTTAACCATCAATCTTTTAAACAAAAGGTTATGAAGAAAATCCTTTCTTTTTACTCTCAATTGGCTGGGTCAGGTGTCTTATTTATTTGTTGTTATAAACAGCCTGCAAGCTCGAAAAAGAAAGGCCTGATTTTTATTATACTTTAAGTACAAAAGGGCAAGGATATTTAACCTAATGATTCTACTCTGGGAAACAAACCAAAAAGAGTTAAGCAGATGTAAGGAAAAATAAATTGTGTAATTGCACAAACAATTTTAATATTGCGTTGTAGCAAGCACAAAAACTCCATGACCTTCTTGTCTTATTTTTTTATAGACCTATACTTGATAATCTTTTTTTTCTATTTGAATCTTTTAAAACAAGTAAGTCATCACCACTAAATCATATTAAAAAATATATAATAATAATAATAATAATAATAATAATAATAATAATAATAATAATAATAATAATGGCATTATAACTCAACATAACAAAACATTGTGCTGACCTGGTTGGCAAATGTTTTGTGGAATCATCATTTCTCTTTTTTCCTGAAGCGTGGGGTTCACTCCATTGGTGGTGGCAACCCCTTCCACTTTACTGAAAGTAGATCCATTCATCTGATCCACGCCTCCCCTCTTTACAGAATTCACACGCGTAGGGATAGGCACAAACGTGGGGTCAAGATCCATTATCAACTGATTCAGCTGCTCAATCGACTGATCAATATCCATGGTGGGGGAGGATGGTAACTCCTCTTCCTTGCAGGTCTGGTCCAAATCATTGGTTTCCTTTGGACTCTTATTGGCAGTAGGAAGGGACCCGATAACTATCCCTCTCTGCATAGCATCCCTGCTGCTGCTCCCTCTAGTGGAGGTATTTGGAAGCTTGGGCTGAGTCTCAAGCTTGCTCTGTTTGTTCTCCGGGGAGAACCTCACATCACCCTCAGCTGGCGAGTATGTATACTGCTGGGCAGCCACCATCTGTTGCTGGCGGACCCAGGTCTGTGTGGAGTAACCGCTCTGTCCAAAAGCCTGAGGCTTTGGGGTAGTAGCTGTGGAAACAGGTGGGGTTCTCTGTGGCAGGTAGCCTTGCTTAGCCTCGCTGAAGGCCCTTTCGTAGACATCCACACTGATGCCCAGGTCAGGGGCGATGGGAGTATGATGATCGTCGCAAGTGTTGCTGCCGAAGCCATCCGACAGCAATGAGTTTTGGCTGCTCTTGTGGAAGCCAAAGTGGCCAAGATGGTTGTAGTGCTGGCCTTCAGAGGACGAGAGGGTGCCTATGCTGTCTACACTGTGAAGGTCGTGGTTGGGCATCTCATCATCCAGGATGTCGGTCTCCCTGTCCTTGAGCTTTACCTCCCCACTGATGTGCACCTGGGCAGGCACAATGTGTTGCACACCACCCAGCTGATTCCCTCCTGACATTTCCTTGGAGGGAGCTGGGTTCTCCAGTCCAAACCCGCTCAGGAGGTGGTCAAGCTCAGCTTTTTCCTGCGTACTCAGTCCTCGCTTGATCCCCGAGATGCGGTCTGTCCTTATTGATGCTGTAGAGTGGCCGGAGTCGCTGCTGACTGACAAGGTGTGGTCGCTGTGGTCAGGGCTGCTGGTCACTGCCACCCCATGGGCCCCCACAGCTAGGCTGCAGTCTGAAGAGCTCTTTTTACTCACTTTGGCATACAGGCTCCCATCAACAGGCCCCTGAGTGTGCAGCACTGTAAAAGAAAATAAAAGGAACTCTTACAACGATTCATCCTGTACAAATTATAGCCCAATAAATCATACCAAGTGTCTTTTCTTCCACCCTTGAGCATAAAGAAGCATATTATACAATAGCAAAAATTATCATTAACCACATCACTCTGAGCGGTAACAGATTACTGGAGCATACCAACATGCGACAATGTATTTAGATATTACATTTAAAATGGTTAACATGTGCACATTCACATGCATACGTCTTATGTTGACATACCCCTCTTCATTGAAACATGCTATAGCCTATTGTTCAGCTAATATACATTTTTAAATGTGTCTTTTTAAGTCTATCAAGATAGTAAAACATTGTTTCGTTTTGTTTAATGCCTTACACAGCACGCCTTGCAAATTGAATCGTCTCTCCTTTTCAGTTTCCACAAAACAAATGTTTTCAATTAATAAAAAGGGCTTTTAGGCAAAACAGAGGGGCCCAGGGACACATTTGTAATCTGCTGAAAGGCATTCCTTTAGTATACTCCAAATGACTTAATCTGACAAAAAAAAATATCCTCAGAGTAATTGCATAGCTTGCATGCCAGGAATGTGTAAAACTAATCCTTTCATCTGAGCTAGGGAACCAATTAAAAGCCAAATAGGGAAATTACTTTAAAAGACCCATCATTTCATAGAGGAGAAAGTATAAAGTCATACATCTTGTAATAAGCTCTAATACATGTTTGTTTTCCTATACTTGGCCTATATAATAAATAATGTGATTTCTTAATCCTAAAGTCTCTGAAATCAGTATAACATTTACACTATTTTGGTATTTCAGCTGAAAAAAATGACATACAAAATCACAAAAGGCATCTAGAAATCAAGTAAAATGTAACGCTATCCTGTCTGACCATCTCAGCCAGCTCACTGTACTGATATGGCAGAGGTGGGACATTGGAATTATTGATTTTAGGTATTGTGTTATCCCAGCAGATGCTCTCCAATCTGCTTGAACCCTTTGAAACAAAAGTTTGCAGCTTGAATTCACAGCACATTTAAGTGAACAATAAAATACTGTAACCAACTACGGACCTAGCTCTGTCTGCCATGTAATGCAATGAAATCCAAATACCAGACATGCAACATAAAGGCACTCCATGCTGACAGCCCCCCTTCTCCAGCACTTCCCCCAGCTCTGTCTCCCGACTCCTATTCATTCGCTACTTGTTAAAACACTTTTAATTTAAAACAGCTAGGCAAACACACATGTGGTATCCCTCCCTACTTGTTTTTATCACAAATGAAACGCGTAAAAGCTTACAATAGGAAAAATGAAACCACACACATGAATATATCAAGAAAATACGTTAGTATGTTTAAATAGTTCTCCCCTTTGCTCAAGCAACTCTGGGCAAGCACAAAGCCACATCTCTTCCTACAATGTGATAACATTTCTCCAGAGGCTCTCTAACTCTCTTCCATTACACTCCCATTCCAAACACCTCCACAATCTCATAACTTTTGATTTAGAAGGTTTCTTACCTCTTTAATTAACTGCAGGTAATTGCTTTCATCAGAATACGAGTGAGGAATACAGCGAGGACTGGTAGTGTCCCATGATAAAAACATCACAGCAGGCCAACACATTTAAGTTTTTCTTCATGCAGAAGGTAACTGGCCGTGCAAGATACACATGAGACCTTGATTTAGCCAAATATGGAAAAGAGAATGTAAACACTAGGGTGGGGTTTAGAGAGAAGGCGGCATTTAGGTTTACTGTAATCTGACCTCAGAGTGCCAGGGGATTTGCTCTTTGTAGAGAGAGAGAGAGAGGGAGAGAGGAGAGAGAGATATTCTACAATATTTTAAACCTAAAACTAAATTCTCTTAAATGAACATCCTTTTACCAAAGCACTGTGTGGTACACTGTAAAACTATAATTATAATTCTTTTTTTTATAGTAATCTGTTTGCTATGCACTGGGCTAATGTCTATGTAACATTCTATCTATAAAGCTTGTGCTTTTCTATTTTTATGTGTATAAAAAAAAAAAGAGTGTGAAATGGGCAAGTCTAGGGTCCCTAGGGGTCCGGACACACAAAAGGTTGAAAACCCCTGGCCTAATCTATGTGATCATGAAATGGGCTGAATGAAAATGTGTTTTAAATTACTGCAGTAACAATATTAAACTGTAATATACGGTATAGAAAACATTGAATTCTTTTAATTTTTTTCCAACAAAACCAAGCATTCCGACTTGCACAAATTAACACCATCTGTAACAGAGATACTTCACAGCTTCTCACTGTCCAGCTGCACTTCACTTCTGCTACACTATGACATCTACACATTTTATCGCAGATGAAAACTATCTCCTAATGATGCAATAATTATTGTGATATAACGCAATATTATCTTGTAATAGCGCAATCAATATGTAAGACAATTCTTACCACACGTCCTGGGTGAGTTGTGAGGCACGAGGCCGCAGGCCGAGTACCTTCAACCACCCAGGAAGTGCGGTAAGAATTGTCTTACATTACATTAGAATTGTCTTATATTATGTATCCTTCCACTGAGAAAAAATAGTCCCTGAAGACTGTTTGATTGTAACCTATATTTTGTACTGTTTTTATTTGCCATAAACATTACATTGAACATTGCCATTTATAGTAAAATTTTTGAGATGAAATGACATTTGTGAATTGAAAACAGGCTTCCCACATCTGAGGGAGGATTCATGCAACAGCCAAACACTGCACTTGAAATTGAGGGAGGGGCTTTTGAGTGTTTATCTTTATTTTGTAGGAAAAGATCCTACTCAGGCTTTGCAGTCTTCAAGAGAAGCTGACCAATAATTTCTAAGGCTGCTTTCACACCAATGGCCGGTTACCGGCATAACTTCCCTAGATTGTAAACCAGCATTAGATGATATGTGGACTAAATGATTTCCATGTCAGTTTACGCAGTCCTTCCTGTCCGCGGCGAGCACAATAGAATTCTTGTTTAAAAGCCCAACGGTTGTGTCAGCAGAGAGCAGGAGAGATTTTTCTTTTTTTTTTAAATATGTTTCTGAAATCGGAGGGTACTGGTGAGATGAATCTGTTGTGTCTAGGTTTAAACATTGCATACTCGCTAGTCAGTTTTATAAGGCGATATTTAGTTTAATAAGTAGATGCCGCTGCTGCATATACCGTATATATTACATGCTAAGTGAGACTTGCGTGGTGATTTCTCAGATGGCTATTGAGTAGTGCTACTGCTACTGCTTGCCACCGAGTTTTCTTTGTTCTGTTCTCTGACTAAATAAATACCACAGTATATTTGCCAATTGTTCTGTAATTCTTAGTGACAGAGATGAAAAAAAAAAGATTGTTGACTGATTTAAATGCTGTTTCAGTTGTATGTTGACATTTTTACCTACAGAAACACTGTTTAGATCATTGTTACTATTAAGGCATAGAAATATTAATAGATCAGGTAAGTAAGTTGGTCTATGATGTCATAGCCGTGCAGTAAGACAATTATTACTGCACGGTCATGTGATCGTGTTCAGCCAATCACAGTACTTAATTTATCCAAGCCATTTTATAAAAAACTTTAACAAACCACTTTATTCTTCTCAACCAATTAATGAATTGTCACTCCCTTTTCATAGTCCTTTTACATAAGCAACTTTAAGAACTGGATACTCAGCTTTGAAGGTCTCCTTTCATTTCGTTCTTAAACTTCGGCAGCAGAAGAATAATGCTATGTCTGGTTTAGCTTGACTTGCGGTGGCCCCATTGTAGGAGGCTCAAAATTAGCACCACTTAAATCAGTCTTAATGGCTATAGAGCGATCGTTATAAATCATTTATGTGATGGCATTGTAATCAAGGGAGACCACCGATCACACTAATTATAAACAGGACATGTTTATAGCTTGAGGTATTTTTTTTTTTTTTTCTGCACTGGCACACCTAAATTCTTACTGAGCACATTAGTACTTAATCTTTACATTACCTACAGTAACATAAAGGAAACCCTTCTGTTTATGAAACTACACTGAGAAAGTACAATATAGCAGTGTGGAGTAGTGGTTAGGGCTTTGGACTCTTGACCGAAGGGTTGTGGGTTCAATCCCAGGTGGAGGACACTGCTGCTGTACCCTTGAGCAAGGTACTTTACCTAGATTGCTCCAGTAAAAACCCAACTATATAAATGGGTAATTGTATGTAAAAATAATGTGATATCTTGTAACAATTGTAAGTTGCCCTGGATAAGGGCGTCTGCTAAGAAATAAATAATAATAATATAACTTGGCCAGAAAGAAAGAAAGGAAAATCACCAGCTGTAGTAAAATCACACCAGTCAATAAACCGCAATTAAATGCACATTTAGCTAAACATTTTCAAAGCAAACACAGCAGGATAGACTGGATTACAGAACCTAATAATCAGATTTCTAGTTACTTATAGTTGCTCGTAGAGCCATGTTTCAGGAAAAATAAATACAAAAATAAATCAAATGTGCATGCTTCACATGCACCATTTGTAATACAGTGCATACACTGTATATATTCACTTTGACACTGCTTTCACTAAACCCCACCCTTGTGTTTTAACAGCAACCAGGTATTAAAAGAATACGCTACTTTACGTTTTGACAAATATAAAACTAGTTGCAATAACACCCATCAGTTACTCTTGAGGTCTATTTATGACACATAATAACCTGCCACCCAAAAGGGCTTGTGATCATTCTTACACGCAAACACTGGTGGCAACCAGTGTGTTAAACGTGTTTAAATTGTTATCTTTACTTTACCTGCAAGGCACCCACTTATGACGAGTTTGTTCAATCCATACTTCTCAACTGTCATTTTCAAATGTTACTATTTGAATGAATGTGTTGTTTTATTGGTGAAAAAGTGTTAAGATACATCTCTAGTACTCTATGTAAATCACTTTAAATAATACATTTTTGTAACAGAGTAAGATTTACTGGTTATGCTTTATTTTGCATGGAATAAATTGATAAGCAATAACCAATATACTGAAGTTCAGTTACAGTACATGTTACTAAACAGTCGTGCAAAAGAGGTGCCTGTAATTTTGTAATGTTGTGCTGCTATCACATATGAATGTGAGTATGTCTATTCAGACTTAATGTAAAGCATCACGTTTTGGGATAATACGATCTTGCAATATATTGTAATTTTAATAAGGATATATTTTTTATTGCATTTTATTGACTAATTAATGTAACTGAGCTTCAACAAATGAATCGTTGAGCCAAAAAAACAAATATGTGTATCTGGTTTTGAAAGAGCTCTTTTTTGTCAATAAGCAATGTGGCAACAGCACCTACAGAAGGGTTCATATGATTCATTTAATGGAACTTGGGACACCTTTCAAGCATTTCAATATTGAAAATAAATTAATATCCCAAAAATGCTTGGAATGCGCAGATATGGTTCTTTGTCTGAATGCTTCAAATGAGTAATTTTATATCAATTAAATAATTATTCATAAATAATTATGAATAAATGGTTATTATATTCTTGAAAAAACTTACAAAAAACTTACAAATTAATAAAGAACATAACCAAATATATTACCATAATATCTTTGATATAGCTTCAAAAGTCTCCTCAGATTTAACTTTCCGAATGCTGTGCTGATAGTAGAATACAGTATAGCGGAACATTTTGGTAGAGAATTTATTTTGGCTTTATTGGCAGTTTTGATTGGATTGGCAATAATACTTCCACCAATCAGAGCTTGTAGTGATCTCGCCCTCTCTGGCATACTGGTATGCAGAACAGGTTTAAGAAGCACTGGACAAGGGAAATAATGTGTCAGATGTCAAAGTGGATATTAGAATGGCAGTGATTAAGCCAGTTTGCTTGAAAACATTAAAAAGTAGACCGGACATTTCCATCAATGGATTTAAAAAATCTGGAAACCCAGAGGCACTGTAAATTGTGCCTGCTACTGGACTGTTCTTTTTTTATGTACAAGGGTTTAATCAAGTAACAGCCAGAATTGTTTATGACTGACTTAGAAACCATTGTAACAAAATGGTTGATTGTTATTGCCAATACATCCGTAAATCCGTATTTCGATAATCTGTGCGGTTTAATACAGTACATTATCAAAATGTATTCGTGCAGAAATCATCTGATCTACGCGGATGCGGGTATTCACCCTCTTTATTAGTGTGGAAATCAGTGTATCTGTGCGGAAGCGGATGGTCATCATTTAATTTAATTCAATTCAATTGAGTACGGTATAGTGCAAGCCAACGGTCAGTACTGTATTATAGTTACTGAAATCAGTGACAAGCGAGAAAGAAGACAAGACTCTCTTAGCCTGGCAGTCTGAATATGAAGAGGAGTTACATGAATGAAAGATTCAAGTGGCTTTTTTTTTTAAACCAGCTCTCTCTGCCTCTGAACAGTGCTGATTATGTACAGTATATATTTTGACCATTGTTGGGACATTTTATTTGTATTATTGCATTTTTCAAGTTTTCAATTAATAGCACAGGGATTTGCCAAACAGTAAACTCAATTTCGGCTAATCCGTGTTTTTCACTAATTCTGGCTCAAATCGGTCCTAATCTGCACGGATTAACGGGGGTCTACTGTACGTGTAGATACTGCTATTACTGAAGACACCCACAGTTCAGTTATTGCAAAGTCCATAAACAAAACAAAATGTTAAAATAAATTAGTTCTGCACCATATACAACTGATCTGATTTTACCAGTGCTTGCTAGTCTATCAACCAGTTTGAAATTATTTCAAAGCAAATTAAAGCTTTTTCGTTTCGGCCTTATATTGTTAAAGTTTTCACAGGTGGCAATACTGTCCTACAATTATGATACCGTGAACATTCCACTGTATGTTGTGAACCATAGCTAAGTTTTAAAACTGAGAGATACAGCAAATGCTTATCGTAAAAGTTTACTGGTACCTTAAAATTAAGGGCCATATAAGAAAGATAAATACTGTAACTGATTTTTAGAAGGCCTTCTTTGTTGTTCTCCAAGTTGCTGCAGTGCCATTGTAGATGCTATAACGAGTTACTTTAAATGAGATACTGTTTTAGCAGACAGGTTTCATTAAGTAAACATTTGTTTGAATGTTTTTGGAATCAAAAGTATAAATGCAAAATTGTGTGGCATTTTTCTTTGTGAACGTGCTAGTTGAAAAACACCAATTAAAAAAACTTAAATCCCGAAGGTTGTAAATGCGCCGAATTTAATACCAGCCAAAATTTCCTGTTACACGTTCCCGGTATGTGCTGCATGTGCTGTTACTCTATATTTCTGCGCATTCAGGTATTGAGGTATTATTGTAAAGCAACTAGACTTACAGCTAGTTATATTAAAAATAAATAAATAAATACTGTACATATTTTCACAACAAGTTTCATACACTAATACACACATGATTAAAACGCCGTCATTATTATTATTAATCCTATGCATAACACTCCCTCACTCCCTCTTCTTGTCTGTTGAATGGTTTGGTCCAGAATCAGCTCGTCTCACTGACCTACTGCAGCCGCTTAAGAGCGAATGAGACCGAGGTTTTGAAACAGAAGTGCACACCTTTGCAAAAAAAGATGTGTAAGGCCACAGGTACCCTTTATTTGTTTGTTGCGATTGAGTTTTATCTTTTAAATAAATGTTTAGCTTATTTTATCTACATTATTTCTTATATGTGGATCTAAAATTAATAACTGTTCCAATTATTACATCTAATTGTAAAATGCTGACAAATGCTTTAACAATAAGGATTGGTTGCGCTGCTAGCAGACTAGATCACTTGCGCGTACTACTGGGTGAAAAAAGAAATCTTGGAACCACATGACAGCTGTGTTGCTGTGTTATGTCTTGCCACTACATTTAATCAATCAGAGAGCTGAAGGGGTGGGTTTTTCTATTTAAGCACTTCGACAGGCTGAAACTTTAAAATGACTGCTAAAAAAAATAATTGATTATTTTCTAAGCAAAAATAGTGACAATGAGTGTGGAAATTACTAAATCAAAATGAACGGTGAAAAAGAAGGAAAAAAAATAAGAAAATGAAAAAGAACAACCCGATATAGTCAACGAAGAGCAACCGAATTGGAAGAACCGCAAGAGGGGCCAGTGCGTAAAAAAAAAAGCAACATCAAGATAGTGGGTAGGTATGATGTTATGTGAGGGGAAAAAATGGAAATGGCTTTTTTACAGCAAAGAATTGGGTGGTATAATGTGTAAGCTCTGCAAGAAACACAAAAATCATTGCCTTATTATATATTTAAGGTAAGGCAATGTTATTTCTCCATCAAATAGTGCTCCTGGCTATAATGCTCTGCCTCCCAGCTATACATAATTCCTGGGAAGAACATGAATAAAGAAAATATATACTGTGTGTATATATATATATATATATATATATATATATATATATATATATATATATATATATATATATACTGTATACTTTATACTGTATATATATATATATATATATATATATATATATATATATATATATATATATATAATTTAAAAAGTACCGTTCCAGCCTAAAGGCACAGAAAGGAAAAGTTGCCGTCTTTTACTATTTACTGTATCTTTTTACTGGTTGTTACTTGATGAAGGTTAGTAAAACACACTGGGGCCCTATTCTGAAGTAAGAGTTCAAGGAACCACTGATTTGGAGGAAGGAACAATTCACTTATTGTTCTGAGTAGTTTCATGCGTGTTTTATAATGTTTAAATGATTTTACTCCTCTCTGAAAATGTGCCTCAGCACAGGCTTCAGAATAAGGCCCTTCAAGGATCAAAGTTCATCTGTGATAAATGACTGGCACTGGAGAACCAAAAGCACAGCTGACTCCAACAGGCCACTGTTACACAAATTTGTTTTCATATTTCTGGACGTACCGATAAGTTTGCAAAAACAAAATTATAAAATAGAAAACACCCACTGCTACACAATAAACATTTCAAGAAAAAGATCATCTTAATTCCACCTCGTATTTCAGTAACAGAAATATGTGATTGGAAAAAGGAATTTCACCATTATAATATCTTTTAATCTGTGGATTGTGAACACTTTAAAACAAAATCATTAAATAAATCACTGACATCGTCAATAAATCAACTGTGACTGAATAAACACAGAACATAAAATGTCAGCATAAAAACAGTGTTCCAAAAACACAGAATTAATACTTTGGTCTCAGCGGATCTCCATTTCCTGCCATTTGTGCACTGCACAATTATACAGCATCTTTTATGTGTATTTTTAGTGATGGTATTAATGGAAGAACACAAATTGAAATTATTCTTTGCATGACCTTCATTCTTTAGGACACATTAGGAAACTGAATACATAAAAATCTTGAACAAAACTGTTATCATATTTGTGCTTAGATGCAACAAGCACCCTTTAATCTGTTTAAAGCTCTGCAGTGTGTTGCATAGCATTTGTGGCTCCACTGCTCCCTTACTCATCCTGGAGCAAAACCACAAAGTGAATAATCACCCTTGGTGGTGTTATTACAGGGGAACACTTCATACTGGCCAGGCAAATTCAGGTGCCAGTCTGATCAGTGATGATGATTGCGGCAAACACTCAGTCTAACAGGTTTAAATATACAATTAATTGTTTGGGCAGCTATCAATGTTTTTTTATTGTATACATTATATATATAATTCAATTATATGTTTTATTTGCATTGCTAGCAGCACAATGCAAAGTTGCATACTGTAAAGCATTCAAAATACCTAATATACACATGAAAGAAAATCATTAAAAGGAAACAAATGCTAAATGCTTAATCCTTAATCAAACGGTGAAAAAAAATGACCCTGTCCACTTTAAAACACAGATAATTCTCATAGCAATTGGCAATTGTTGGGGGAGGATATACAAGGCCCATTTCAATAAAATGTTGTGCTTTAGGAAAACACAATGTGTTAACTGAACAAAATAAATATGGCTCCTCATACCGATTCACAGAAGTAACATTTTAGACAACAGAACCATTACTGTAGGTTATGATGCTTTATTATGCCTAGGTTTTCATATTTCCAGAAAATAAATCAGTTTACCTTCACCATCTGAGCTCATGTTTTCATAGGAGTCCCACCGTATAAGCGGGTCAGCAGTATTGTAATCCACTGTCACACCATGATCGTTTTGCAAGTTCTCAGAACCTTCAAGAGGGGAAGAGGGGCTTAATAAAGGATGCAGTCTCCTATGGCAACCCTTATTATTACAAGGGACCAACACTGTGCAAGAAATGCAGTTTAACACAACTTAAGCAATCTATGACTGACTGGCATAGTCATAACATAATCTGATGGTCAGAAATGTAAGACTTTATACTGTTAACAGCACAGTAAAATAAAATGCATTTGAAATCCTTAGTTCCCTTTGAAGTACGAAATGTAACCGTTACCGCATGGCTATTTACCTCCTAAAGACCCAGAAACATGCATTAGATATATTTCAAAGCTGCTCAATTGAGCCTGTAACCCAGTCATGGCCCGCTCCCGAGTACATAAAAGGACTGTGAGCACAGATCTGCGCCATTTTTCATTTCAAGACTGACCTGAAACAGGAGAGACTAGCTCAGTACTTTTTCTGCCTTATATTCACATTTATTGTGTTTTACACAAAATATATGTGATATTGAGAATAATCACTGTATTAGTTTTACTAATCACGCGTATTTGTGCACTACAACCTGCTGTTTGTTATGCTCCACTTTGGCCTTGTCCCCCCATGTGAAGCCAGCGGCTTGAGTCGCTCCTTCCCAGGGATTAAGCAGCATAAGTCAGCTGACTTTGTGCTCTTCCCACAGGCTGCAACAGCTCCAGCTAGATTTATTTTATTCTCATTTTGGCTTTGGCTAAAATTACGAGACAGTCTGTATATTTTAAGTAACACTGCAGCACATGTGTAGCGACAGCTGCTGGGTTCAGCAGCGCTGCACAGGACCAAGATACTTGCTTTGGTTGTGGATGCTTGCAATCTCTCCCACAGCATCTTGATACCATTTTGGTGACTTTTGCATCACCCTTACGAGGCCTGTTAGTTGTCAAAATTGACTCAGTCTCCCCGGAGCTCATTTCCTGGCGGGGCGATCTATTAAAGGGGCTTTCTTGCTCGCTATCACCTAAGCAAAGCGGGTGAGTGAGATGCAGACATTCTCCTTACCGAGAGTCTGCTTAATTTTTACAGAGGCCAGGACAAAGGTTACTCTCTGTACCAATCCTGCCTTTTTGCTGAAGACTATCTCGACATCCCATGTCAACCAGTCTGGAATTGGAGGCTTCCAACCACCTTTCCAGTCTTGACTGGGAGCGGCAGCTCCATACGCTCTGCCCAGTGCAGGCCCTGGTGTACTATGGTGACAGGACAAAAAGTTGGAGGCAGTCCAAAAAATGTTTTTGTCTGCTATGGGGCGAAGTGCCATGGTCAAGCCCTGTCTAAACAGAGGCTGTCCAAATGGATAGCAGACACAGTCAGGACTGCCTATGAGCTGGCCAACTTGCCCCCTCCAGAAAATCTCACTGCCCATTCCTCCAGGGGCATGGCAACATTGTGTGCTTTATTCCAAGGACATTTGCAATGCAGTGGTGTGGGCTACTCCCCATATCTTTACTAGGTCCTACAGACTTAATACCGTGTATCCTTAAAACCCTGGTTTTGGAACTAGTGTTAAAAGCGGCTCCTCAGTCAACCCTTAAAACACAGGCATAGAGGTGAGTTTCTCCCTCAATTTTTTAGCCCTAGCTACTTGTTACTGGGGTTCCGCAAGGTAACACACAAGGAAGCCTCTAGGCTTAGCCTTGGAACATTCCAGTCGTTTTGCAATGTTGCCCTTGCGATGGCTTTGGTATGCTCACCCATGCGGTAATAGTTACATTTTGTACTTGAAAGGGAACGTTAGGTTATTATCATAACACTGGTTCCCTGAAATAGAAATGTAACCATTAACCTTCAAGGTCACTGCATCCATGATTGCAGCAGGCTTGAAGGAAAAATGACAGAGATGTGTGCATGCAGTCCTTTTATGTCCTCAGGGACGGGCCATGACTGCATCACAGACTTGATCGAGCATCTTTATATATCTTATTCAGGAGGTAAATACCCACGCGGTAATGGTTACATTTCTATTTCAGGGAACCAGGGTTATGATAATAACCTTACGTTAGTACTCCATTAAGATCTTCTGGTTCTAGTACTGAACACAACAGAAAACAACCCAAGAATGTTCCTGTAAATTATGCTGCCTTTTCCCGCCACCATAATGAAAAATAATTGATCAAACAATCAGAACAACAACAAACAAGATAAGGTCTCACTTACATATAAAAGCCTACTCAAATACTTATACTTAATGATAGATGTCTGTTTTATGATACAATGGCGTGTGTGCAAAGTAAGGTAATTAAAATACTTGATATTCTATATGCTATTATTAATGCCCACGAACTTGCACAAGTGGATTGACTGACATATAATTTACCTTCATTTTTTTAGAGAGCATTCAAAGTATATAACATTGTAGTTTCATGCAGCAGTACTATAAATGTCAAATCATCATTAGATGCTAATTGTTAATTCGTGAAATTCCTAGTTGCCACATGCCATAACCTTGATGCATACCCGACAGGAAAGGAAGCATGGTTGACTGAAACAATACAGTGAGTAATGGTTGAGAAAGGGGACCCCAAACCAGTCACAGTCATGAGTAAAACAGAGACTCACCTTGGATTTTCTCTGGGCTGCCTGAAAACACCAACTCAATCTTCCCATAATCTGGAAATCTGTCATCTGGAAATTAAAAAGGAATTATTTTATGCCGATATCGTGCATTACTCTGGCATTAACACCTTAAAAAAGCAGTCTTAAACATTTAAAGGTTTTGTGTCACAAAGGTGTGTTTGTTCAGTTATAAAATGGGTGGTACTGGAAAGAAATTGCATCGTTGATCATCAGTTCATGTGAAATCTTTTCCCTAATTTACACTATAGCTACTTCTTGTTAAATATCATCTCCATTTTCCAAATTTCTTAACTGCTTAACCTCCTATTATGTGTCTGTTATTCTCTTTTCTTTTGCTTAGATCAGTATTCACCAAGCTAACTAACTGTAGCAAAAATTTACTTTTCCAACCACTGGGTCCGACCAATAGCTGAAGTGTGAAAATCTGATAGCAGGGAAGTTCGTTCTGTGATTCTGTAAAAAACATTTCTATTTGCTAATTAACAATTTCAACGGTTGTAGAAATTACAGTTGAACACCCATGTGGTCATGTCTTAAACCATTACAATTCAGAAATCCAATTTTTAGCTCCCACAGTTGAAAAATGGCTTTAGTAAGCTGGTAAATAATGGTCTACTCAGAAACAAAAATAGAGAATTATTCAAAACACATGTAAAAGGATATTAAGCAGGTAATAAATTAAATATTATGAAGATCTAGATAGTACTGTAAGAATCCATACAAGAGTTACTGCAGATGATCCTTTGTCTAGGTCTATTTAATTGAGCTAAATACTATTTAGGCTATTAAAATAGGGCTTGTTGTGTATCACAGTTATGAGAAACAAAACCTCTTCCAGTAAACGTGAGCACCTTTGGTGCAAATTATTATTATTATTATTATTATTATTATTAGTTTATTTAGCAGACGCCTTTATCCAAGGCGACTTACAGAGACTAGGGTGTGTGAACTATGCATCAGCTGCAGAGTCACTTACAACTACGTCTCACCCGAAAGACGGAGCACAAGGAGGTTAAGTGACTTGCTCAGGGTCACACAATGAGTCAATGGCTGAGCCGGGATTTGAACCGGGGACTTCCTAGTTACAAGCCCTTTTCTTTAACCACTGGACCACACAGCCTAGGAAGAGCTCTTTTTTAATGATTTAGATCTCTAACTCGTTAGATCAATTAGATAATATTTAGCAATCATAAAAAGACACTTTATTATAGAGATAAATCACTTGGGAGCAATACATATGTTACAGATTGAATCCATCAATCCAAATATTATGTCCGAAGTGTACTACAAGCCAATGAAGCTAAAAGATGAGGCAATGGTGAATGGACTACTCCAAAGAGAAAGGGTATAAGAAGGACAAATATGTAATGTCTTTAAAGGTACACTACCTTTGTTTGCATTATCAAGTTCTTCCTTGCCAAACACTAATCCATAACCTTGCACTGAGCCAGTGTGAAACTGAAGGCAGAACACAACGTCACGTGTAGCTGACCGGAACTTTTTGTGGTAACATTTTACCTGAAAAAAAAAAAAAAAATGTAAAAAGAGATTACAAATATTACACACATCTCTGGTATTTTGTATGGCACAACATGCACACTGCAATAATGTATTCCTGTCCTCAGGCATACAGTATTTTGAATGACTTAACATGAGGGCTCAGGAACTGAAAAATAGTTTATATTTATTAACAGATAGAAATTTTATAAGAACAAATAAATAAAGGCACACTCAAATTGGGTGGGATATACATTTTTTTTAGAGAATGCAAAATTCAGTTAATAGTTTAAACCAGCATGCTTTGTCATGTATTTGGGCAGTTGTTTATGGTACGTGTTATTTAAAGTCTGCAGAAAGAAATAATCTCTTATTCGGTCAGTTTATAGTTTGAGGCCCACTGTTTCGGATGGGAACCTTTTTTGAGTAGGAGGAACAAGCTTGTTTACAAACTCTTAACTGGCGCCTAGGCAAGAATGAACATGCTGGAAGAAATTCAATGTTATCAGCCCCCTTTTTGGAGGTGAAAACATGATGTTCACATTCCAGGGAATGTTCATCGATGTAGATTTATTTTGTATTATCAACAGCTTTAAACAGTGCTGTCTCTCTCGAACTCTCACATGGGAGCATTGTGTAAAACATTCCATTAAAATGACTGGTAATTAAAATGACTGCCAATCAGAAATGACGACTATAAAACTGTAAAACAAGATGTACTATAATATTTATGTAATAAATTGTAGAATTTTGCCCATGTATCAGAACACCACTACCATTTTTGATGACATCCCTGTAATGTGGTGTCTTTGATCGTACAAGACTAGTGTCTACAACGCTGCACTATTTCACAAAAAAAACACTGCACATATTGCAGAAAACACTTGCTCGAATTGTTCTATTCTTGTGTGTCTTAATACTTGATATTATTCTACCTGCAGTACTTTAGTAAACTTGTCTTTTTAAGTATGGAGTATCGTTACTAAGTAAATGTCTTTTGTGGTTTAAATCATACCTGACATTTCAACTAGTCTCCCTCACATCTAAAACAAGTAATTCTATCCTGTTATGATAAAATCACAAAGTATAAAGATTTTTTTGCAGTATATACTCATGCATTCCTTTGAATTTAAGACACACATTTTAAACCATTTTTTTCTTCTCAAAAAAAGCTTGCGTCTTAAATGCGAGTACAGTATAGTGATGCGTGTATTAAAAATCAGCAATAAAAGACATGGCTACCCGAATACACAAACAACATTACTAACTGCCAAGAAAAGACGAACCAAAACGTTACTGCCCGATCTCAAATCATCCATGACATACAGACAGCCATTTTCAAAGAAGCGTGAGAAATTCGAAGAGAAGCTTTTACAATTTCAGCATTTCGTTATTAGACTCAGTTCTAACAAACAGTACCAGCTTGGACAGATAAGAAATGCTGATCAGAACCCTGTATTTTTCGACATGACACATTCACAAATTGGGAGAAAAAGGTGTGAGTAATCACGACTGGAAATGAGAAGCAGCACATAACTGTAATGTTGTGTGATAGCAGAGGGCTGCAAACTGCCTCCATATACGTAATTGAGGTTGTATCTTTATAAATGCATATTTATTTGATGATTTATTTTTTCCTCAAATTGAGGGTGGGAAATTTTGGCTGCGTCTTAAATTCGAGGGCATCTTAAATTCGCAGGAATACAGTATGTCATTTCTGTGAATTACTGGCTCTCTCCTCAGTCCTTATACTCATTTTTTTTGAATGAAAACACCTGTATTGAATCATTATGATTTATGGTTTGCAAAAAAAAATATTTCACAACCAGTGACATTGTAAAATATATTCTACACTTTACCCTGATTCCTTGCCAATAAATGACACACTGTAGTGTATGCTGTTCTACTTGCATTACTTTATCTGTGATTTAAAAACCCGTATTAGTTTATAGGTAAAGTCTATTATTTACTTGTAAAATACATGTTACAAAATAAATGCAATTAGGTTTAATATTTTTTAGTATTGCTTTATTTTTTCTGGTAGAAACTGGTGAGAAGTTAAACAACTTACCATTATGTCACCCTTCAGCAGCTGTGCTGGCTCGAGGGCAATGCATATCCTGCTTTGATTCTCCTGGCCTACATTGCTTAATGAAAATACAATGATATTTAATATACACATTTCATTAATTATAAACAAAAGAACATAAAAAATAAAAAAATAAACTTACTAGATTCCTGAAGTGTACACTGGCTGCATTGCCTGGTAGATTTTCAAAAATGGTCGACACACTACAAAGATAACAAAGATGACATTTGTATTCACATCTCATTACTTTGAAGAATAACACCAACCTAATTTTCTTTATTAAATTTACTCTACCTTAAATTAAAGTCGAAGTACATACAGTTAATTGAGAATCTGTAAGAAAAGCATATTTCTACCTTTGCCTTGGGAAACACACCAGTGCTTATGTGTACTGCTGTTCATTAACAAGCAGCTCTTACCTCCACCGCTGTCAAAACTGGGTATCCCATGAAGAACGACGTAGTGCAGAAAAAGGGATGAAGTATTCATTTTCATAGAGCCTGCCAGAAGACCACTCAGGAACTGAACATATCTGAATGGGATATGAACAAGAATATATTCAGTATGTTCATATTTTCTGTAGACCACAACATAATAGCTATTGAGCCTGATTCAAAATTGATCCTTATTAAAAACGTTGACTTGTGTACTATTCCATCATGCAAACACCTTAAGCTTCTCTTTCTTGACAATGGTTTTGTCTCTGCCTGCTATCAATGCTCAATGTCACCTGATGTCTCTACATTTTAGATTTGTGCTCTTTACCACAGGCTTATTTTTGTGATTGATACCAACTCATTAAAACAAATAAGTAGTCAGGAGCCTAGCAACTACCACTTTAAAATCACACGAGGCACAGGAATGCATGTAGTGTACTAGAATCAATATTTGAGGAATGTATATTAAGACAGTTTTCAAAAATGATGTGTAGCAATAATAATAATTCTGGAATCAAAGGTATGGAATGAAAGGAGTTCAGACATGCCCAATGTCTCACTTATTATAGGGTACAAACTGCAGGACAGCTAAGTTCCTAACTTGAGTCATGTTGTTCTTATTTTTAGAACAAATAAACAGCCCTGTGGGTTTAAGCAGGACCACAAGTATGACAGTGAGCAACATTGAGAAACCATGTTCTGTTTTTGCAACATAACTTTTAATTTAGGATTGTATTCAGGGAAAAAACCCTACAGTGCGGTAATTGTTAAAAAGTTGTGTTGGCACAACTACATGCACATTACATATATATTTTGTAGGCTCACAGTGAAATCTGTCTTTGTAATATATTAATACCACTTTCATGAAATGCTCAGAAAAAGATTTCAGAATGAGCCTACAACATATGTTTTACATTGTTTTTCTTTTGTTCTTTTGGGAGGGCACAACAGTTACAAGTATGGACAAAGAAAGGACACTTGCAACCATTATCACAAAGTTCACAATAAGTGTAAATGGCTGTTTGGTAGCGACACACAAGGGCAGGGGTCTTACTGCCAAGAAGTAACTTGATGCCAGGCAAAATCTGTATGAACGGAAGTCTACAAATGTAGGCTTAAAATGACAGTACTGTATATAAGCTGACTTGTTCAAATGTATATACCGGTAATAGCCACCACACATCTGGTTAAGAATGCAGTTGGGCTTTGGCAGTAAAATAGATTTATATCTGTACTGTTTCCCCTGATATGGCTACGCATTCTCTAGTAATGATGTTAGATAAAGGCATCTGCACACTTACCGCTTTTGTGAAGGCTGCATTAAAGCCGAAACTTTATCATCATAAAACTTCCTCATTGCAAAGCGATCCAATGCTTGATCAGCACTGCAAGAAATACGCAAGAATTTGTTCAGGGTACATAAAATGTAGTTATGAGCACACAAAAAACAAAGCAGGTTTCTATTTTCAAAAATGTTCAATACTTTTACAATGTTTTTTTTTTACAATGCAATTAGAAATTCCTCCTCGTTTTTATCTTTATAAATAGTCAGAATCTGAAAAAAATATCTATTACAGACTTTAAGATGCAGTTGAACCTGAGAACTTGCTTGGCATACATCCCTTAAATCCCTTAAATATTTTTGTTTTCTATATATACTGCGTATATTTATAATAACTACACATCACAGAGCACAAAAAGGTTTAAGCATTCAGTCTTACAAAAAAGAAAGTAGCACTCCATGAAATACATTATTGTGTAAGTTTACAAATAAAAAACAAGTTTGAAAAATACATACTGTATGATATTTCAATAAAGGATGCCTTACCTTGCAGATATATTGGTGAAATGCATGTATGAAGATATTACAACACCAATTCTACCTTTACCACCCTGTGAAAGAAAGCCAGAAAAAAAAAAACTTTTCTTCATTCTATCACAACAGTACTCAAAGTGAACAGCTGTACTGCATACTATGCACAATATGTTTGTCGTTCCTACATATGAGCTAATTTATTGGTGGCACTATCTATGAAAGCATATTTACCAATAAACATATACTAATACAACTCGTATCTATTTTTTTACTTCACTAAATGCTTTTAACTAAATGCTTTTAATGGAAATGCCTCTTATTTCATGTGGGACGATGGAGAAAGATTCCTCTTTCAATCTATGGTTAATCACAGACATGCCCAAATGCCTTTGTAAAATTCAGATACAGTGTCAAACTAATTGGGGTTTTTTTTTATGAGCTCAAGGACTCTTACCAACTCTCATCATTTGTTATTGCATGCTTTGTAACTCATTATGTATGTATCAATCATACTATTTTTCTACATATGATATGTGTGTCGGATTTCAAAACAGCACCATTCAAGTACACTTGAGTGATACCTGAAGAGATCTTTCTTGCTGGATGAGAACAAAAACCCTGCTGTGTATACTGTATGTCCTCCTGTACAGTAATCAGAATTGGGACTATAGGGGATTCTGGGTTGAGTTCCAATACAGACACTGTTTCAATAAGCATTAATGGGGCTATGACCACACTTGTAACTATCTGTAGGTGCATTTGTACCAGTATATAAAATGTCATGGTTTATTTAAAAAAAGACATTTTAAAAGCTGGCAAAGTTCATATAAATTACTTAAAAAAAAAAAAAAAATCCTTCAGCACAAATGAAGAATAACAAACCTTTTCTGTTCATGCTGACTACTGCATTTTCCTGAGCTTTTAACATGTGCACATTAACCTTGAACACAAACTCTGGGACACTTATTTAGCTATTACAATAGCTAATTATGTTTCTCGTTGCTCAGGGAGTGAATTGGTTTGACTGTTGTCTTTTGCTGTAGAAGAACTCTTTGTTTCTTCTAAGCCTGAAAGATTTTTGTAATTTGTAGTTCTGCTTCTGATTGCAGGGTCAGCAGTATAGTATTGTGTATGCATACTATGCACTGTTAAACATACTCTATTTACTACCCATACCCTGAACTTTGTCATTATTGGCTGCAGTTTCTTACACTGTGTACAGTACTAACATCACATGAGAGACTACCTGCTTTAACCATGTTTCCTATTAGCTGTTCATTTGCTACAGCCTGTGCAAACTTTCCTTTTACTGTGCTTTGCAGTTAATGCTGGGCTATATACAGTTGTTAGTTTTGTATCATTAGTCATTGCAGACCGCAGTCACTTACTTTGCAATGAATCACCACCACATGCTGGGAGTCGCTGTTGAGCCAGTTCTCCATGGCCTTGCAGATGGTGCACATCTTATCAAGAGGGGGAGCGTGAAGGTCAGGCCAGCCCACGTCCATGATCTAAAACAAAAACAGACTGTTTAGATTCAATGACAGAGCACAGCTGTGTTCTGTTGCTACTTGTGAACAGGGCTTCTGGAAAATACAATCCCACAAAAATATATATATAAAAAAAATTCAAACTTTGACACACAAAAGCAATCTAATTACTGCATCGTGTTCACTTTCTTTACAATTTTGAACAGTTTTGGGAAGCAAGCAGTGAGCATGGCTTCTGTTGAGCATAGCTTTAATGACTGCAGTGAGCTGCTGGTAGTGCATGTTAGGTAGAGGCAGTGCACTGCACCAGTGTATTTCTGCAGACTCTACACAGTCTTTTTCCATTGACTTTGTGTAGCAGCATGATATGACTGTGGCACTGTGACTCTACCAGTCAAAACAAGCTCAGGTATTTCCCGACTACTTCACAACACATACCGTTTTAAATTAAAAAGAGAGATAATTGGCATCTCTATAGGACCCCAGCTGGAGTTTTTGCTTTCCATGAAAACAAAACCCAGCTGCAGAGTTTACATTTTTTAATTTATCCTTTTTTTAAAATGAAACTTGAAACTACATACAGCTGCATGATATCTTGGATCGTTATCATAATTTACTATATTTGACTATAAATGTACAAATATTTTTTTTCAGTCCACAGGATAGTCCAATGTCACTTGCTTACATAGCAAGGGACGGTTATCCATAGATTAATTTCCATTCTTAAATAACTTATTGGTGCATTTGGTACAAATCCTGAATGTACAGTAGCAAGCAAAAAAGAAAAAAAGTTTTCAAAGGATTATCCATTTCTGGCAATTATGAAACATAAGAAAGATCAAGAACATGGAAGCAATGTAATTCAAATTCTTAAACATGTGGACCAGTATGATTGTCTTGGAAGGTCTTAAAATAATAAAATAAAATAATAAAAAAGGTATACCTTGGGGTTAAGTTTAGACAGATCAGATATTTTTTCTGAAAGGTTGAACACCTGTGTGAAAGTAGACACAAAAACATGAATCAGCCCCTTAGTCCTCTCAGCTCATCAAATACAGTAACTGTAAAGACTGTGGCTTTATTAGTTAAAAAAAAAAAAAAAACAGTATTTGGGATTTCCATTTTAAATATATTGGCTGGTATTCTAAATGTTACTGGATTTGTATAGGTTTTATAATCCTCTGTGAGTTACCCACCAGTTTGTGTAACTACTACGGGTTTTAATCAATTAATGATTAATCACACCTGTGAGCTTTGACTGATTAAAAAACGGTGCACGAAAACAAAATCTTGTAAAATGGCAGAGGGCACTTCTAAAGACCTTGGCAAAAGGGCAACTGGAAGGTATACCCAACATATCACAATATCTCCGAATAAAGAAAAAAAGACTGCAACTTGCAACATTTGCTCATTGGTGCTTTCCTTTCATGGTAGTACTACATTTTTATTGTATCTTTTTAGTCGCATGTAAGGTTTTTCATTTTATTCAACATATTTCTTTCAAATTGTATCAGAAAACTAACAGCTATATTGTACTTTTTCTTCAGCTAACTAAAATAAAATAGCACTCAATAAATTACATTTCTCTTCAGCTAACCTAAATAAAATAGCACTAAGTTACCTTTGTTCATCTAAAATTTGAAAGCTTACGGTATACCAAAAACAGCAATTAAAAACTAAGTTAATATTTTAAATGACTCACTTTGACTAACTTCCAAATACATGAAAGCAGATATTTTCAAACTGTCAAATTACTTGTAAGTAAATATATGTATATTAAACAGTAGCTGACGCATTATGACAATGCATTTTGGTCGATCTCCAGCAGAGAGGAGAAAGCACAGCCTGGAAGTAAAGAACTGTTTTTTTTTTGTTTTTTTTATTGTGACATTTCTCAATACCATAAAAATATTTTCTATATGAACATTGGGATCTTATAGCCATACAGGGGCTGTGTAACTAAAGTTACACCACTGGTATTACTTGTAATTGTCTTTGAATACAATTTCATATCACTAACAAACATGTGTGATTAATAGATGATGAATTGATCAATAGAAAATGACAAGATTAAAACCCTTAGTAACTATTAAAAACAATTATGCAGCAACCGTTTTAGTTTTTCGCAATGTGGTAAAATCTGAATAGGCTTGGATGTATTTCTCAGCACATTGTATCATTACCATGAATGCCAATTTGATTGCACAGTATGCGGTACTTACCAAATAGTTGTCTGCATGTTTCGATTTAAGCATGCGTGTAACATCTTGCAAGTTATGGAGGTAGGTTTCCTCTGAACATGCAGTGGGGAAGGAAACTGCAATTATACGTTCGGTGATGTAAGTCAGGTCAAGTTCATAGCCTCCCTCCATAATGTGATCCACGCTTCTGTGCAGAGAAAAACAAAAAAGGGCGAAGTTGCACACCTTTGTTTGTTCAGGGCCATTTCACTGATTGTGTGGTCATGCTTTATTTTAAGGGCCATTTTTATTAACTGTTGACAAACAGCTAATAAACATGTTAATGTACATTATTTATTTTCTGTCAACTGTTAGTTAACAATATATAATAGGCCAGCTAAAACTGCAAACACCAAAGCCCTATGGATGATCTATAGGAGATGCCCTATAGGAGGCTGTGTGGTCCAGTGATTAAAGAAAAGGGCTTGTAACCAGGAGGTCCCCGGTTCAAATCCCACCTCAGCCACTGACTCATTGTGTGACCCTGAGCAAGTCACTTAACCTCCTTGTGCTCCGTTTTTCGGGTGAGATGTAGTTGTAAGTGACTCTGCAGCTGATGCATAGTTCACGCACCCTAGTCTCTGTAAGTCGCCTTGGATAAAGGCGTCTGCTAAATAAACAAATAATAATGATTAATCAAACACCAGAGCCCTATGGATGATCAATACCCAGTCGATGATATGCTTGAAATCGATTCAAATTGTTACAGTAGTAATGTTTAGCAAATTAAATCAGGTTTATATTAACCCTAACCCTAAAAATTAACAATGTTAAACTAAAAAAAGTCCCTTAAAATAAAGCGTGACCAGTTGTTTTATAGGTATCATTAAATAATGAACTGCTAAAGACCTGGCAAGGTCTTCAGCACTTCAGTTACTCAATCAGAGAGATAGCAGCCTCAAGACAATTTCAACTTCAACTTCAATCAATGCAGTTACAAGCACACAATTCCAGTAGTTTTCAGGAAACACGTTTCTGAAAATCAAATCCGATTTAAAAGTCATACAAACAGGTTTTTCAGAAAACATTGAAACATTATCATTGGATTACTGGCAACATTTTTTTTTAATGCCTTCCATTTTGTCATAAAAGCAAGCAAAATATTTACTGTATGTATGCTAGCGTGAAAAACAACACTCAAGACTCATAAAATGTAATACATTATACTCACTGAGATATTTTATCGTAACTGAAAGATGAACTCTTTGAAAAAGTGCTTGACGTCTGAAAAAACAAAAATTGAACTTAGGTAAAAGTGAACACATTGAACCATATCATTATGCATTTCATAAAACAGGCTTGAATAAAACAAACTATTTTTTTATAGAATCCATTGAAATTCGTTTCAGGTGTTTTTAAAGAAGACTGCACATGTTTATTTTATAGATGGGTTCAAATGATTAAGTGCCTTAATTGAGTAAGCAGTTGCTTGTCTCTTATCCATATCTGCATGATTTATTATAATGCTGTCTGAGGTATCTAGCAGGGACTTGTTAGCTCTCATATTAAACAGAGATCTGTGACTCAAAGCCAAAGCATAACAAATTCTCAGACCTAGCTTGATGCTAAACCAAAGACTGTTGGCAAGCAATTTTCTTTTGACAAAAACTGTACTCAAATTAATTATTAGGACTTAAATACATATTTTTATGTTAAACAAAGCTGCAATGTGGTTTACAGCACTTGTCGTAAACCACAAATTATTCCTACTGTTCATTCTCAAACGTGTTTGATTTACTAGGAACATATCACTTAGTTCAATATTTGCTCAGTCCAGCAACATAATACTGATATCCTAGAATTGTTATTAGCAAGACCAAATGTGCCAAATTAAATGGTATTCATTTGTTTTCCCCCCCCCCTTGTACAGTACACACTTTATCATTCGGTCTAAAATCTGTAGTCTTTCTTTACTGTACTAGTCTGAAATAATCCAAACAACCTCAAAAGCAAAAAAAAGGAACAGAATCATCTGAAGAACTCTGTGTGTTCATGTGACAGGGTGGCTGAGTAGTGACGTCAGGCCAGAATGCAGGAAGAAACACAGGCACGGCAAATACGGTGCAAAGGCACTTGCGCCGTTTTATTTTTAAATAACAAAAATAAATAAAAAGGTTTAATCAGAAAACACTTGCTCACAGAGCCAAATAAAAGGTTTAAACAAAACAAAATCACAAACACAAAAATAAACAAACCCAGGTCAGGCTGAGCAATAGCCTTCACTGATCCTGTAGGTTTAATTTTAAATAAAGTTTTGTTTGTTTCATTTTTCTCGCTACCCATCCACGCTACTAAACAAAAACAAACATTTGGCCTACGCCGTCATTTAAATACATTTCCAAATAAAATAACAAAACACCCAGCACTTCACCGGCATATAAATATAAATACAATAATAAATCAAACAAAACAAATATAAAATAACACAGGGGCAGAGGGGGGAGACCCAATTCTAAAAATAAATAAATACATTTTACAGGGCTCCTCACCCTGTTACACATCCCCCCCCCCCCTTGTGCAATGCACACTTGGCTAACGGCCACCTCCCCCCTCAGTCAAAGTCCTGGAAGAGGGGGAAGCAAGGTGTTTCTGGATGTAGCCATGGTGGAATGTCTTCCACCCCCACTTCTTCATGGCTAACAGCTCCTCTTCGGGGCTTCAGCCACACTATCTCCTGCCAGCGAGTGCGGCTGGGGGAGCTGGTCTCCTGACCCCCTCCCCCTTCTTCATGGCCGGCAGCTCCCCTTTGTGGGACTCCGGCAACAACACTTCCTGCTGCCACACAGGACCGGCAGTGAGTCCAGGCGAATCAGAGCCGGCCGCGACCTCAGGCGAAGCAGGACCCTCGGCGACCTCAGGCGAGGCAGGGCCCTCGGGAGGCGACGGCCGCAGCAGCGGACCCTCGGGAGGTGATGGCAGCAGCAGCTGCTGCGACCCGGCGGTTTTCCCCCTTGCTCGGCTCAGCAACCTATGCAAGGGCGGCTGCGGACCGCCAGCCTCCTGTCCCGGTCCGTGCTGTCTTGAAGGGAAAGGCAGCTCCTGCTCCTCTCCCTCGGGTGGTGGTGGTGGAGGCAGAGACAGCTCCTGCTGCTCTGCTCCTGGCAAAGGCGGCAGGGGCTCCCCTTCTGACTGCAAAGGCGGCAGGGGCTCCTCCCCTTCTGGCTGCGAAGGCGGCAGGGGCTCCTCCCCTTCTGGCTGCGAAGGCGGCAGGGGCTCCTCCCCTTCTGGCTGCGAAGGCGGCAGGGGCTCCTCCCCTTCTGGCTGCGAAGGCGGCAGGGGCTCCTCCCTTCTGGCTGCGAAGGCGGCAGGGGCTCCTCCCTTCTGGCTGCGAAGGCGGCAGGGGCTCCTCCCCTTCTGGCTGCGAAGGCGGCAGGGGCTCCTCCCCTTCTGGCTGCAGCGGGGGAACCAGCAGGCATGCTCCCTCTGCTTGTGGCAGCGATGGAGGCGGATCCAGCAGGTGCTCTCCCTCTGCTGGTGGAGGTGGGAGCGCCAATTCATCCTCCCACAATGGTGGAGGTGGCACCAGCAGGTATTCTCCCTCTGCTGGCGGAGGTGGGAGCGACACACAGTCCTCCCTCGGAGGTGGAGGCGGAACCCACAGGAACTCTCCCTCTGCTGGCGGAGGTGGGAGCGACACACAGTCCTCCCTCGGAGGTGGAGGCGGAACCCACAGGAACTCTCCCTCTGCTGGCGGAGGTGGGAGCGACACACAGTCCTCCCACACCGGAGGAGGTGGCACCAGCAGGTATTCTCCCTCTGCTGGCAGAGGTGGGAGAGACACACAGTCCTCACACAGAGGTGGAGGTGGAACCAGCAGGTATTCTCCCTCTGCTGGCGGATACCTGGGCTGTGGACGCACCAACTCCCCCCTCTTGGGCTGTGGACGCACCGACTCCCCCCTCTTGGGCTGTGGACGTTCGGGCCCCTCCCACTCAGATGCAGGACGTTCAGGCTCCTCCCTCTCAGGCGCAGGAGGTTCGGGCTCCTCCCGCTCAGGCGCAGGACGTGGCCGGGTCTGGTCCACTGCCCAGAACCACTCTGCAGCATCCCTCATCAGACCCTGGTTCCATGCCTCTTCATACTGGGGGTTCCCGTAAGAGCATTCCTCCCAGACGTGCCCAAACTCACCGTTTTATTTTTAAATAGCAAAAATAAATAAAAAGGTTTAAACAGAAAAAATTTGCTCACAGAGCCAAATAAAAGGTTTAAACAAAACAAAATCACGAACACAAAAGTAAACAAACCCAGGTCAGGCTGAGCAATAGCCTTCACTGATCCCGTAGGTTTAATTTTAAATAAAGTTTTGTTTCTGTTTCGTTTTTCTCTCCACTCTTGCTCCTAACACACCCTCCTGTGTGCAGAGAGCTGCAGGCTTATATATCGTGGCCGAGGGGTTTAACTAGCTGGCAATTATTCTATTACCCCTCGGCCACAATCTGCACAAGTTTCTAAATTACTGTGTATGGGGCTAACCATCCACGCTACTAAACAAAAACAAACATTTGGCTTCGTCGTCATTTAAATACATTTCTAAACAAAATAACAAAACACCCAGCGCTTCGCCGTCATATAAATATAAATACAATAATAAATCAAACAAAACAAATACAAAATAACACAGGGGCGGAGGGGGGAGACCCCGTTCTAAAAATAAATACTTTTTACAGGGCTCCTTGCCCTGTTACAGTTCAGTACGCTGAAAAGTCACAAGCTGTCATTCACAGGTTGTCCAAATCTGAGTTTGCCTTGGCAAGAAATGTCAGTCAAGTTCATCCCAAGGAGCTCTGATTGGATTGAAAACTGGTGGCTAGGCAGTGTGCCTTTACCCATTAGTGTAATGTAGACAGGAATTGTTTGAAGAGCACAGAAGGGACCTCTCTTGCCCCTCTTGACCTGCCCAACTGCCAGATTACTATCAAATTGAGACCTAAAATCAATGTCTCCTGGCAAGACAACCTCAACCTAAGTTTTGGCAGGACAGTGTGTTTATGCATCACATAATTACTGGATCGGTTTTGATTTGTTTTTTTTCTCTTGCCAATGTTAAAAGGTCAAAAATGTAAAGCTATCAGCAATAGTTTTGCATTCTGTGTTAAATATGTCTGTATCTCATATGTTAAATTCATGTGTAAATCATAGTTTACAGTAATACTGCTGATATAAACATTGCAATGGCTCATTAAAAGTAAATTTCCATAAATGATGTCTAGTGGCCTCTAGTGGTTTATGAGGTTCATTTCATTAAGTATGGAGACTACAACCCCAGTGTCTCCTGTATGAAGAGGAAATTATTATTTTTTTCCTTTGTTGTTTGTTGTGCTTTTTTAAGAGATATGATAGGCATTAAGAGACCAGCAGTATAGGTAAGAGACATTTAGGTCTATTCAATTGACCTAAACTGAGGCAGCTATTTAAATAATTTAAAAAAATGAACCCCCTGAGTTTTTCATACTCTTACTGACAAAAATAAACTGCAGAGGTGAACATGCCCTGTTAGATGTTTGTTTTATTAATTACATTACCAGCATTTACATACACTGCTGTTTAGATCAATTAAATATACATCCTTTTCAAACTGTGTTTTCATGTTAACTTTATTGGAGTTCGGGGGACGTGAGCCAGGGCTTCACCCCTTCCTAATTTCACCTGCCTATCATTATAAACCCCTGCTCTTTCTCTTGCGTTTGGTTTTTGCCCATATAAAGAGAAAGAGAGAGAGAGAGAAAAATTAAATTGATTATAGTGAATGAAACCTTGCCTGTCTCACTTCCCTGATTCCGTTTTCGACTCCTGAACCTGATCCAGCTTTGACCCTTTTTCATACGACTTCCCGATTTGGATTTACCTACCTCTTCTTCTTCCTTCCCTGCCCAGCTCTTCTTTAAGGACTGGCCCGTCGCTAGATTGTTAAAAACCATCTGGAAGCGATCGGATCGCATTATTTCAGCTTTTGTGCGAGTCTGTCTAAGCAGAGGCAATTTTCTCTACTCGCCGCCCTGCCCCTGCTCGCTCAGCAGCACCACCCCAGAGACGCCTGCAAGTATAGCAGAAGCCCAGAAGCTACCTTCAGCTGAAGACGCTATGGCAGAGCTGCACCAAAAAATTATGGATGACATGAAGCAGTTTATGCAGCCGTTTGCAAACGCTTGTCTAGATGGCATAGACAATCGCTCCAGCACTGTTGCAGTTCCTCCTTCCGCCTCTCATGTGCCAATCTCCGCCCCCACCTTCACCGCAACTTCCGTTTCAGCAGTTCCATTGCTCGCCTCAGCCCAGGCAGCTTTGGCCCCGCCCCCGGTCCCATCTATCAGCGTCTCAGAGTACAACCTGGCTAAAGCATCCACTTCAGGCTCTTAATCAGCAGCAGCCACCCGATGTCACGCACTTTCCCCGTTGATCCGAAGGCAAATAATTGAAGGTAAAGACATTAACCTGGTTTCTATTCTCATTACTGCATCTGAATTTATTGATCACAGAGTTGTCAATTGCAGAGATTTAGCAGTCACACTGAAATCCTGCGTTCCCCGCCTGCTTAAAAATCTGTCCCTTGGCGAGTTTGTTCTCGCATATCTGTCGAGATGTCCTGTGTACTGCATACCCACATCCCCGCCAAGAGATGGATCAATATATGTCTTAATTCATAGAACTATCGGTGAGATACAGGGGAACTATGTTCTACGCAGCTGCTATCTTGGCCAGCGATAATCATATTGTTGATTGGTCAGCCCCCCGGTATAGATCTGTCCAATCATATTTTCAGTTGGGTCAGGGCGAACGCATGCATCCACCGCACACTCATCTGACCTGTGCCCAAAAGTGGCAATGGCAACCCCATCCACATCAACCGCCACCCCCCCCAGATTCAGCAACTGCATCTCATCTCCAATTCCTGCCCCCCCCCCCCACCGATCTGTAACTAAAGACAAATATAGTTGCCCCATCAAATCTTCTGGAACCAGGCAAGTTTGCAATAATTTCAATGTTTCAGTGTGTTCCACCCCATTCTGCAGGTTCCTTCATGTTATCAGTTTTTGCGGGGACGTGCATTCCAAGACCATCTGCCCAGGGTAAATACTATTTCTCCACCCAACTTACCTTCGGCTGCCGCAGCAGCCCTGAAATATTCGACACCTTGTCCGAAGCCCTCTGCTGGATTCTTCTCAACACATACAGAGTACCTTTCCTTCTCCATCTCCTAGACGACTTTCTTCTTATATCCCCCACCTCAGACCCCCCCGCTCAAGCAATCTCCAATCTGCAATCCCTGTTTTCTTCAGTAGGTGTCCCACTCTCTGAAGATAAAACCATTGGCCCAGCAACCCGACTAGAATTCCTCGGCATCACCCTGGACACCATTAAATTCGAAGCCAGCCTCCCACTCGACAAATTGGAGTGCATTTGTCAGCTCATTAACAATTTTCAAGTATCAAAATCAATTTCCAAACGCAACCTGTTACCTCTCGTCTGCCACTTCAATTTCGCAATTCGCATTATTCTCCAAGGCAGAACATTCATATCGCGCCTTCTCGCTATCACCTCAACTGCAAGAAACCTGGATTCTCATGAAAAAACCTCCTCAGAAGCAAGAAAAGACATCAGAATGTGGTCAACCTTGCTGGAACGGCCTCTCATTATTCTACAATAATTTCATCTGAGCCCCTCATGATCTATCCTTATTTATCGATGCTTCATCCATAGGATTCAGGGGTTTTCTAAACAACGAGTGGTTCTACGGCTCTTGGCCCCGAAAATTCAAAACTTATCTCCCCATCTCAAGTCCTCAGCCATGTTTGAAAATTACCCCATCGTCACGGCAGATCATCTCTGGGGGCACTCTTGGTCCAGACAACCAGTCAACCGTGCTCATCATCAATAAAGGCTGATCATCCTCCCCTCCCATCATGCTACTACTTTGCCATTTAGTTTGAATATCAGTTTCCCGTAATTTGATTATCCAAGCTCCTCATCTTCCAGGCATCTACAATTACGCAGCTGACGCTTTATCTCGTCTACAGGTAGCCAAGTTCCGCAGCCTGGTTCCAGCAGCAGTTCCATCCCCCCCTCCAAGTCCAGGCATTCCAGCAGCTCATCTTCAATTAATCCCAACCCTCTCCAACCTCCTCCTATCAGCAAGAACCTATATGTTTGCAGCCCTCTCTCCATCCACCCGCTCCTTACGCAACAGGCTGGGCAACTTTCTCCACCTGAACAGGATATCCCCCATCCCCTTTAACGAAAACTGGTTCACAGCTTTCATATTTCATTATTATTATTTAGCAGACGCCTTTATCCAAGGCAACTTACAGAGACTAGGGTGTGTGAACTATGCATCAGCTGCAGAGTCACTTACAATTACGTCTCACCCGAAAGACGGAGCACAAAGAGGTTAAGTGACTTGCTCAGGGTCACACAATGAGTCAGTGGCTGAGGTGGGATTTGAACCGGGGACCTCCTGCTTACAAGCCCTTTTCTGGACTACACAGCCTCCCATTTCATGCTCAGGACACACTGCATTTATCTCCAACCTCTATAAAAACCTAGATTTCAGGAATTCAGTTCCACTTTAACAGCATGTCCATCCCCTTACCGACCCTTCACTCCATCCCAGCAGTACGTCTGACACTCCAGGGAATCACCAAGAGCCTCACTCCTGCATCTCCTTCCAGACTTCTTATAACCACCGATATCCTCAATACCCTGATATCAATTCTCAGGTCAGGATGTTTCTATCCATTCGACGACATCGTCATGGAAGCAATGTGCCTAACTGCCTTCTTTGGATTTTTGAGTTCAGAATTCACAGTCCCCACACCATCCAGTTTCCTAGCCATAGGCATCCACTCCTGCAACCTCTCTCTAGTGCCAGATCAACATTACATCCTGTTCCTGCGAGCATCCAAGACAGACCAACTTCGCCAAGGTCAATTCATCCAAATATCAAAGGTAGACTCTCCTCTCTAACTAAGTTCATATATATTCAAAGCCCTTTCAGTTCCTTATACACCCTCTTCATTGATTGCTCCAAAAACATCATTACCAGACACTGGTTTTCTTCCCTCCTCTCCGCTCTCGTCACCAGAGCAGGTCTTTCTCCACAATTCTACACCACACACTCCTTCAGGATTGGCACCGCCTCTTCAGCAGCCAGAGCCTGCATCAGCCATCACCTTATCAAGACCATAGGGCGCTGATCCTCTTCAGCAGTCAACTCCTACATCCGATTGCTGTCATCCGATATCACTGCAGCTCACCAGTCTATAGCGAGCATGCCCGGAGTGGGGTCACCCTCTCCGCCAGGGCCACCAGAGGTTTTCCCCAAATAAAAGTTTTTTTTTTTCCTCTCCACCAAGCAGATGACCAACACATAACTTGTTCCACTAACCATCTATTTTAGTTATTTTGTTTGTCACCATTTGTCTCTTCTTGCTTTTATGTTATACATTGCCACGCAGTCTTTGTTTGTCTTCACAGGTGTGGGTTCAGCGGGGAGCCGGTGGTCCATCTTTTGGGGGGATAGTGAGTCTCACTTCCCCGACCTAGAGTTCCAGTAACTCCATAGGTTCTTCATGTGGTCAGAGGGGACCAAAGGCCACACTATTCTTTCGCAGCTCATGCCCTATATCCTGCCTCAAGAAAGAAGGCTCTGTCTTACTTCCTCCTTTATCCTCCTGGGACGTGGCCCTCATACTCTTACAGTCCCATACCTAACAATTATTTGTGCTCTTTTAGATTCGCTTCTCTTTCCTACGTCAAGGCTTCGTATGAGCCGTTCTGTCCTCTGAGGGTTGAACCCAGTCGGTAACTGGGACCCAGTCGCGAGGTTCCGTCTATAACGACTCTCCGAGGACTCTGTATTTTCAGGGGCCCGGAGACCGATAGGGCCAGCTCTCTCCATAGGGAATGCTCTCTCAGTTGGAGTCCGGCCCATCTTTTTCTCTCTCCCCTATTCTAGAGGCCAAGCCTACAATCCTAAGTTGCAAAAACATTCCCTTCCTGTCGCAGCCCTGGCTCCCGCCCCATGAACTAGTATTAACTATGCCAAACTGTTAGCAAATTTAGGCCTAATGGCCATATGTTTGTTTTTTTACATAATAGAATTTGTCTTGTAGAGGAAAACATCAACTACTAATTCACGTTTGTAAAAAATATTTAATCAAGAACCCTATTAACTAAAGCGATGACACGCACATCCTTTATATGCACTACTATGCCATTCACTTGCGAAGAAGGGTCATTAACCATTTCATTAACAGAAAAAAAGATCAACTTTTAGAAACTGAAAAAAGCTAAATCCCTTTTTTAACATGCATTTTCAATTGAAAAAATTCTGGTCTTTCTGTTGCTACATTTGAACTTGAAACCTTTCCCTCATCTTTGTCATGCACAGTTGACTGTCACGGCAGGTCCCCTAAGTAAGCGGATACCTCCCTACCTGGAGGTAGGATATGGATTTTTGCCAGGTGAGGTGTCTAATCCAAATGAAATAAAGAAATCAAACACCTGAGTGGGAGTTCTAGCCTCAGGCTACATAAACTAAAACCGGCATGCTATCTTGAAATAGTGTCTGACATCATTGCATTGGATCCCAAGAAACTGATTCAATCTTACAAGGGAAGTTTTCAAAAAATGTATTTGGAATAAACTGTACAAAAAAATAATTAAATGTTCATCATTTCATAACTTCAGAGGGCTAGAAGCCTGCAAGATAGCATTAAAAAAACTAGAAACTGCTAATAGCAATGTCATCTGTTGTTTAAAATCATCACTGTGGATTTACTGTGCAGAGATCCCAAAAATTGATGGATTGTGGAAAAATAACACGACCAACTGGTGTGGGTGTGTATCCGGACATATTTTTAGAGTGTTGCCACTTGCAGTGAATAGTTGCATGCAAAACTGTTACCCACAACATTACTGTCTTTGTTAAACCAAAATATTATATACTGACCTGTGTGGCAGCATTATAAAAAATAGTCTGATAACATTTAGCCTTTTCTTTTTTTGCAAATGTCCAAAACAGTTACAAAAATACAGTAGTAAAATGTTACTACTACTGGTATATGAATATATGACACATTAATAGAACATTTCTTAATCAAAGGTCAATGACTCTGTTTAAGAAACATGGGCAATAGCGTCATATTTGGTGCCTGGCAGAGCTCAACCATCTTTCTGGTAACATGGTCTAACAGGTCTGTAATAACCCAACCCCTTTAGGATTTCAGTATTTGCATGTTAAACAGACACCCCAATCTCACAGACTAAAAAACAACCTCAGTAAATGTTAATACATGCTTTAATGCTTTTTGGTGTCATATTACATATTGTGTCATATTGTTGTTTTCAATTGGTCTGGCTTAGCAACAAGTAGCCTAATTTCCTGCTTATTTATTCAACACATTTAATGTATTTTCTGTAGCTGAGACATTAACTGCAAATGTTGGGGTAACCATGGAAACACTAGAGTCCCAGCATGAAGAATCACAAAATGTTAGTGTGCATCCTGGATCATTTTTGGTATCATCTTTAATTAAAGTCTGGTATGAAAAAATGTTTTATAGCTTCAATATAACAATATACAGATAGTAACAGGCAAACAAAGAGCATCTGGTCTAAATTGTCTACAAACATGATATAATCCTTTAACATTCATTTATTAGTAGAAATAAATCATAAGGTGAAGATAATGCTTACCGTCCTGGCTACATGATGCAAGAAGGAATCTGTATTATCTGGCTGCAAAGAAAAAAATAAAAAATGGTTAACATTTTTAATTTAATCAACAGCAATGTATTATATAAATGAATATATACTGTATAGGAGAATGACACAAAGCTGCTCAAACTGAGAGTAATTGCGTCAGCTACAAGAGACACCAGTGCACACAACGTCAATATAAATCACAAAAACGAAGACTACACAGGAACTGCTGTGCAACATAAAGTGGTGTTGTAATAAATTGATCTACACAGTTTCAAATCTTAATACCGTGACCACTGGAATCATTTAACAAGAACTCTTCAATCAGCTAAAAACTAACAGCGAAAGTGAGCTTATTTGGTGTTTTTTTCTGCTATAATATAGATAGATAGATAGATAGATAGATAGATAGATAGATAGATAGATAGATAGATAGATAGATAATGTGAACCGGCCGGCACCACTCACGGTTCTTGCCCCTTTAAAAATTGACCCAGATACCGAAATTGGAGGTTCAGCGCTTACGCGCACTTTTAATAATACAAACAAAATGAAAATAAACAAAATAAACACCTGGCTCTTTCCGAGCACTAACTAAACAAAAACAGGAACTCTAATCTAATACCGGACAGCTAGGCTGTTTACCGGCCGAAAAACAAACACCCACTACCTTTAAAGACTTACGACACACCGTACTTGACTGCTTCAGGAACAGGGCATTCACCTTCCTGCTTCCTTCTTCCAAGCAGCCACGAGCAAACTAACTGCTCCCCTTTTATACCCTGCACCTGGCTCTAATTTAATAATAAGCACCAGGTGCAGGGGATAATTAAGCAATAAAACAATTCACAAATTAAAATTAAACAATAAAGCAAAACAATCAAACAATAAAAGAAACTAACAAAAATGTGCCTGTGCACATGTCCTATGCAGGGGGGATTTTAACCCCCCTCCCTGCTGTCTTACACCTCCCCCCCTTGTCTTTTCAAGATACCGGCCACTCGATGGCCACCTCCCTCCACCCTTAAAAGACCACCCACACTCAAGTCCAGCAATGTCAATTGCCACCCTCTTCCACGGGCGGGCTTGAGGGTGGGTCGGTCCCTCCGGCGCTGCCAGGGAGGGACCGCGACCCGACAACACGGTACCCCACTGGGATGACAGGGCCGACTGCAGCGACGGCCGGAACACCGGAGACTGCAACAGCAGGCAGAGGTCTTCACCTGGGGACCGGCGTAGTGATGGCCGATCACCCAGGGGAAGCGAAGCAGCGAACAGGGGGAGCTTCAGCGACGTCTGGCAGCAGCCCAGTGACGCCTGGGTGATCGGGGAGAGCGGAGTGGGGAACCAGGTGTGGAACTGTGGCTGATGGTGTAGGCTCCTGGGTTCCAGGTCTAGTGCCGGGAGGTCTAGGCAGACTGGCAGGGTGTCCAGGAGCAAAGGGTAAGGGACTGTACCTGGCAGCACCGGACTAGAGCACAGGGGTGGTTGTTGTTGTGGTGGTGGTGGGCTTCCCACCTCCTTCCCCTTGTCTGTAGCCGGCGACGGTACCTCTTGCTCCCTCGGCTGCCCTTCCTCTGGCTCTCGGGACGGCAGCTCCACCCCCTCTGGCTCTCGGGACGGCAGCTCCACCCCCTCTGGCTCTCGGGACGGCAGCTCCACCCCCTCTGGCTCTCGGGACGGCAGCTCCACCCCTCTGGCTCTCGGGATGGCAGCTCCACCCCCTCTGGCTCTCGGGACGGCAGCTCCACCCCCTCTGGCTCTCGGGGCGGCAGCTCCACCCTCTCTGGCTCTCGGGACAGCAACTCCACCTCCCATTTCTGGAGCAGCAGGTCCAGTTCTGTAGGCTCCGACAGCTCTAACTCCACTCTCCACTTCTTGTTCTGCTCTTCCTGAGCAGTGGTATTTCTATTGATCTTCTCGATCAACTCCTTAAAATCCATTATAACTGGGTCGTAGGGGCGCCCACACACTCTGACACCAAATGAAAACCGGCCGGCACCACTCACGGTTCTTGCCCCTTTAAAAATTGACGCAGATACCGAAATTGGAGGTTCAGCGCTTACGTGCACTTTTAATAATACAAACAAAATGAAAATAAACAAAATAAACACCTGGCTCTTTCCGAGCACTAACTAAACAAAAACAGGAACTCTAATCTAATACCGGACAGCTAGGCTGTTTACCGGCCGAAAAACAAACACCCACTACCTTTAAGGACTTACGACACACCATACTTGACTGCTTCAGGAACAGGGCATACACCTTCCTGCTTCCTTCTTCCAAGCAGCCACGAGTAAACTAACTGCTCCCCTTTTATACCCTGCACCTGGCTCTAATTTAATAATAAGCACCAGGTGCAGGGGATAATTAAGCAATAAAACAATTCACAAATTAAAATTAAACAATAAAACAAAACAATCAAACAATAAAAGAAACTAACAAAAATGTGCCTGTGCACATGTCCTACGCAGGGGGGATTTTAACCCCCCTCCCTGCTGTCTTACAATAGATAGATAGTGAAATCAAATTTGTTTTGTAGAGTAATGGAGAAAGCAAAGCACAGGTATTTTTATGGCTATAAGTGTATAAGTTTGTCTGTATTAACTAAGCTTAACCATTTCAAGCACAAATACAATTCACACATTTTAAATGTTTGTACTCAGTAATCCTACTATAAAAGAGTGTACGTATTTAATTTTCCCTTTCAGAGCAACATTTACATTATTTGGTTCTCAAGATATGTGAATTGTGGCTTGGGATTTAGTCGATGCATGTGTTGAAATGTATGTATGAAATGTAGAAATGTATTAGAACATTACTGGGTAGACCTACTATCCATTACACACATTTATATTTTCTTCAATATCTCTTATCAGTAACACATTTCTTTCTGCAAATACTTTGTTTTTCCTGCATTCCACCTCGTGAAACAATCAGGAAATGGCAATTTACACACACTTGAAATAATGATTGCAGCTTTTACCCTTGAGTAAACAAAAAGGTTTTTTTGAGCATTAACCCATATCAATAGTCTGTTTAAGAAAGTCAACTATCTCAACATAGGCTGACACTAATTAAAATACAAACAAAGATCTCTCAGCTTAATCGAAGGTCAGAAAACAGTGAATTGAGTGCAACTTTGGGAAGGCATATCTTTACGAATTAAACAGTTAAACAAGCAAACAAACAATGTTCTCAGCTTTTTGTATGTTTAAATTTGCATTGATTCCAGCAAATTGATTCAACTGAATTTAATCTCTTCAGTAATTCCTATGCTAACAGATGTTGTTCTTTTGGGAATTTAACCTTGCTAAGATCACCAAATGGAGAGTGAAAGTTTAAATTACACACCCCTCCCCCTTATCCTACCTCCATTTACTAACTTAAGCAAAAGTCACCATAGAAACAGCCCATGGAAAGTACAGAACTCTGCAGGAGAGGTGAACATTAAAATTTGGTTAACGATGGTGATGCAAGGGAACAAAGACATTTTACATTCTTGGCATACAAAACAATGTTACAAATAAATAAAAAAATGTTGGGATATATATATATATATATATATATATATATATATATATATATATATATATATATACACACCCCAACATTTTTTTTTTTTACAATTAAATCAGTGGTTGGAAATCTTGGCCTGTGTTTGGTTAAAACCTCATCATTGGAGCAAAAATAGATTGAACTATTGCCCTGACATCCTTACACTACCAGGTAATAGTGTCTAACTGTTATGTGATTGGTTCACATCACTGTTAGTCTCACCCCTTTTCAAGGAACACCTTTCTCCCCTGCACTCACAACAAGAGAAAACGGCTGAGCACTGATTCTATGATTTAAAAGAAAATGAATTACAAAACATACTACAAAAGAAAGATGCTCCAAACACTAAAATGGTGATTACAAACGTCACCGTCACTGTTTTCTGACTCGACGATGTAAACACATATGACAGCCGGGATATAAACTGGATTTTGCAGCAGTCAGCAAGCTTCATGGAGAGCTGGATGCCAAAAAAACTTTTATAACTACTGTATGCAGTATGAACTTCAGAAACATTTTCTGTTATTTATTTCTGTTATTTATTTGTTATTTTACGTATGCTGTATCAGTAGTGTTCCGCGATTCTGGTTTATTCGGAATTTTACAGAAAAATAACAGGATTTTTTTTTTTAAATGGATGTCGGTTTTTACTGATTTATACACGATTCTTTGTCTATTATGCAATATTTTCCTGGTACTATTTTCTAGGAAATACACAACAGTTTGATTAAAATGCTGTTTTATTTATCCTAGGATACAGCAGACGTTCAAATGTGTTTCTCTGTCACTTCACAAACACATTATCACCTGATTATGTTGACCAATCAAAGTCTGATTGTTGTGGCAATTGCTTGCCGTAGTAACTGCTAACTTGATCAAAAACTAAATTGAAATACACTAAAAATTCTAATATTTTTAGTGGATGAGTAATGGGGAGAAAACATAAATCGGTTTATGAATATTCAAAAGATAATGAATGTCTCGAAGTATACAAAAAGCAAAAATAGCAGAAGTGGGTCAGATGAGGCAGAGGCTGCATAGCATTGCAAATACTGCTGCATTGAGGTACATGTACTCACTGACAATAAAATAACACACTGAAAAATAAGCGACACATTAAACTAAAACAATAAAGTGAACTGAGAAACAAGCAATCCATTTATGCAGCTTTTACACATGCTTTAACAAAAAGAAAGCACAGAATGACTGTGTTAATGAGTTTGTCAGAGCGCTGTGCTTTACTGGACAGACACTGTTTATTGCAGAGAGGTATATATTGGTGACTTTGTGAGAGTTCTGTCTGTCCATCAGCTAAAACACTGCCTAACACCAACAATCTTAATGGCAAATATTTGGCAGAAAATGGTGATGCTTTAGTTGGTAAACTTATGGAACGCATTGATGGAAATGTCCAGTGTGATGTTTGACGCGTCACCCGATGTCTTGCACCACCCAGTTCTGTCAATTTGAACTGTATAAATGTCAACTGTATAAATGGGTTATTTTATGTCAAAATAATGTAATTGTATGTAAAAATAATGTGATATCTTGTAACAGTTGTAAGTCACCCTGGATAAGGGTGTCTGCTAAGAAATAAATAATAAATAAATAATAATTTCAAGGCTAATAAACCTGGCTTATTTTGTGCTGATGTCATGTTCACACCTTCTGTAGATACTATTTCCGCATCATATTTCACATGTAAAGTGTGTATATGGAGATTTTTTCCCACCATTTTTTTACTGATGTTTCAATTAAAAACAATTTTTTACCGATTTTATCCCTATTTTAATATATGTAAAATAAACTTAAAATTCCCAGATTTTTTTATTAAAGATAAAAACTGAAAATGCAGAACACTATGTATCAGCTATATTTAAACAAAATATATAAAGTTGTATTTACTATCCAACCTTTTCTCACTTATTTTCTTGACTGACTCATATTAAATATGTACTGCTGACTTAGCCATAGTGGAAAATTAAATGCCCCTCGGGAAGACTATTGTTACATCCATGGTGGTTTCTAAAATATGCAAAGGTGACATGCGATGTCCACTTTTCAAATGCGCAGATTTCTGTGTGTCATGTAGCCCTGTTCTCCAGTCTATTAAATTAGTCTTCTCGGGGGAAACCACAGTATAGAGTCAAAACAATAGACTAAATTTCATTACTTCAGTTCACTTCCACCAAGTGGCATTTAGTGGTAACTCGCACTTCTTTCAGCAACTGCCAGTATATTGTGTGAGTCTCTTAGCGGGGAAAACACTAACATTTGGCCCTAAATACTAAAGAACAATACAAAATAGGTCAAATTATTGACACCTTGATAGCTCCTTTATATGATGTGCATCATGTTTGTGCCATTTGTGCTTTAACCTATGGAATGCTAGGAAGTCATTTTTTCACCACTAAATGTTGTTATTAGGCATGAAAGAACACCACAAACAATAGATAAATACAACATTATTAAAATTAATGCTGCTATCATTATTTCCAGTCAATTGTCATACTACCATAAGGCTTAGGTCATGGGTCTTCTTGGACAAACACAGTTTTTTCATACACTGTGCTGAAATTCAAGGGGTCGGAGGTACACATTGAGCCAATATGTGAGCTATTTTGAATGCACAAAACTCACTACTGGGTGAGGAAATTATTTTAGCATTGGGAAGTCAGTAATGTCGAGGGCTTGCAATTCGGTTTCAATAGAGCTAAGCCTTCTCTATCTCCACTCACCACTAATGTATTTACTTTTGCTTGTCCTAACAGCAAAGAAGGTTTTACCTCCTCTCACACACTTCTTTCGTTGTGATAACATGGCCAAGGTTTTTACCGCAGCTTTATTCATGTACTCTGTACCAAAATATGTACAGTACTTACCAATTTGTCTTGAGTGACACTTATCAAAAGAAAACTTTAAATGAAGAGCTTAACCTCTTTATCGAAGCTCAGGCCAGTCAAGTTACTGGATTTTATTGTGAAGTATATTGTTATCCTGTTTTTGATCCAGGCTACTGCTATAGGTATATACCGTAGAAGTAAACAAATTATCATCTACAATATATATCTTGTTTTTGGCCATAATTCTGAATTTTTTTTTTTTTAATAATATTCAACTGTTAACGGTTAATTGGAAGTAAAATGGGGGCAGATATAAGAAAAGGGGTATGATAGAGCATATCCGACTGCTAAAAGCACTTTTTATACTAAACCTCACCTACAACTGAGAGATCTCTGAGTACTTTGTAATGCACCTTTAAGGAATGGCAAACTTCCCAGAACAGAAACTTTTTTGTTTGGAAGCGTTGCTAATGCAGTCTGTGAAAAGTTTCACCTCTTCTCAAAACCATCCTTTATTTCTGATCTGAGTTTAAACAGTGCATGCCCCAGATGGTGGGAATAACGTTTTTAGTTTGCAACCAATCAAAACTCTACTGAAAAGTTTTAAAGGCTGTCACGTGTACTTTTCTTCTTAATGCTGCTGCAAGTATCCAGAATTTCTTGGGGATCCAATGCCGCAATATTTAGTGTTAATAGCTTAATCTGTATTGCCAGGTTACATAACAGTAACACATCATTTGCTTAGTGTTTCATTTTGTCTAATTTACAAATACTGTACTTTACTACAAACACATCATTATTATGTTATTTTATTGTTGAGACATAATATATAAAGATACCTACACCCTACAAACTCCTCTAAACAAACAAAATATAACATCCAAGCTTTGGCTATCCAGGCGTTCTCTTTCTTTCTTTCTTTCTTTCTTTTCTCTGTTCAAGCTGGGCAACCCACCTTCACTGAAATATCTCCAACACACTTTATCCAAACAAACACTCCTTTGTTCCTTTTATACCATGTGGTCAGGGGCTTGATTGATTCCATCAATCATCCAATCACCACCTTACCACATTCCATACCTTTCCATTCAAACTTCAAATCACTCTGTTATTCCTGCAGTTCTGTGCTTGGTCAGTAGGGGGCGCTATCCCACTTTCACCACCATACATGTGGCGTAGTGGTGGGTGGTCAAGGCTGGTCAGTGGCAGAAATAGCAAACCCCAAACACAGAACTTCAGTTTAAAGTGCCATGGCACACTTTTACTAATAAGCAAATCAAAACAGGAACAAACAAAAGGTTTAAATAAAAACCCTACAAATTCTTCAAAACAAACAAAATATAACACCAAAACTTTCTTCACCAAGATGGCCACCAGCCACCAAACTCTCACACACACACGTGCACACCTACACACACGTGCACACCAACACACACGTGCAACCATGTGCACAGCCTCTGCTCTGTCACACAGTCTTTTTAGTGTAAGGGACTTTTTTGTATTATTTGGGTTCTGTATCAGTTTTCACAAGCAGGAGTAGATTGGAAAAAGACTAAGTTCAATTTAATGTGTGGACAATTGAGGTAAATGCAATTTCTGTGAGTATTTTTCTGACACAGCTTGAGATATATAAATCCTTTTCTATTCTAATTTCTATTTTTTTGTTTGGTGACTATGATATACTATTTCCTCATACAGGCTTTCAGTACACTCTGCAAAGCCTTACAACAAGAGGATTAATTTTTCAATAACCAGTCTTACAAATTATCAGCATATATTTTCACATATTTGCATATTTGAAGCACTGGCTTGTTATAACTTTAGTAATCTGTAAAGAGTATTGTCCTTGAGTAAAATTCTACTTCTAATTCCTGCTTCCTAAGCAAAAATCTGAAGGCAAAATAACCACAAAACATACATGTCAAAGTAGGCATGTTATTACAACTATATAACATTGTATCTATTTTAAACAGTTCCACATCAATATAAAAGGTCACTGCCCTTCAGGCCAGAAACTCCTGCAAAACCTGCATTGTCCGTTTAATCTATATATATATAGTCAAAGTACACAATACACAAAACAAATACCATATGTGGCTGAACTGAAGAGAACAGTGTCACAATGACTTCTAACAAAGCACATGTCTAAAGAGACAAAAAGCAAGCTTACCAGTTCATAGTTGACCGGTGGCAAACAGGGAGTTACCACCTAAAACAAAACAAAATTAAGTTAGAATCCCAAAAATTATGGAAGTGCATTAAAAGGTTTTTGAAAATACTTTTTTTTCTGAAAAAAACAGCTTGATTATACTGAGCAGAAAAAGCAAAAACTTTGTTCAGCAAATTATTAACTGGCATGCAGTAGTTCAATTTCCTGATTAAAGAGCTTTTGTGATACTGAGCATGAGCAAATACACCTTTTTCCCCGGAACCTGTGAAACTGATAAGAAACCTTTGCAATTGCTTTGATTTACCTCCACTTGACCTAACCAAGGAACACACATACAGTTTAGGGTATTGTAATTATAATTTTTTTTTTTAAATGTTGCATACAAAACACATACTAACTTAGTGAGCAAACAAGCTCTTATCACAAGTAAAAGTAGGCATTAGTTTGAACAATTCACTGTGAAATATAAAAAAAAACTGTTTAATTTCTACCAGAACAAAAAACTAGGGCCATCTGCTGTTCACCTGCAAAAAGTACATCTCAATGCAACCCACTGTTTCCTTAAGGTTTGTTTAACATATTATTATTAAGATGGAGTTAAAACCATAATTGCTCCCAAAAAATAAGGTTACTCTAAAGTCATAGCAACCCAAAAAAACTCACAGGTTTACCAAATCAATTTTTTTAGGGGCTGCAGTACAACAAAAACTCCTAATGTAATAATCAACGGTTGTATCTGATTAAGTTGAGTCAGCAACCACCTCCCTTACAATAAAGCAATAAAAACAGAAACAGTAAAAAGCATAAGCTTTCTGTGACACAAATTGCAAAAATAACAAACATAAAATAACAAAATAGGCTTTTTTATTTTCCTTTCAAAATGATACACTTCAAGGATGCAGGGCGTCATTTGTAAACCCCCCTCTACACTGTAATGACAGACTGCCTCTTACACCAAGTAAGGTTAGAGACTTGATCTTTGTCCACACCACAATAGAAAGTGTTGAGCAGATCTTCTGAAAGCAGCCTGGGGGAAAAAAATCTAAACATTAAACAAACTGAATCCTAACCACTTCTTAAGTTGAAAGAACAACCTGCTCAGATACTAATTCCCATTATTTCATATGTATTTCTAGCTTTAATGTTTTGCTTCCATAACAACTGGTTAAGCAGAGTCCTCCCTTTAAAAGAACAGATGTTGCTTAACAGATACTAAAACACATAATTGTTGGCTGTTTTGTAGAACTACCATCAGTTGTGCTAAAGGCTCAAGTATCATTATGTATGACACTGAGTTATCTAAGAAATATTTTAAATAAAAGGCTCTGTGTCACAATAAAATTGTGGCTTAGAGTATATTCAGTTTCATATTGCTTAAAGAGTAAGTAGCAGGGTTACGAAAAATATAGCATTACACGTCCCCAGGTGTTGCTACACTGTTAAAAATGACATACCTGTAATTTATCTTTTCATTGATAAAATCCTGACAACTTTTTACACTTATAACTTAAAGTCTGTTTCAAGGTTCATAAAATGGAAAAGAAACATATGAAACTTAGTATTTGAAGAATAATTAAAATATTCTTTGTAGCTATAAATCAAAGATGAGATGTAAGAAAAATCATTTTTAAGGTTAAAAGAAAAAGGAACTGACCTCTGAAAGCCAGATTTTGTTTTCCACTGAACAACAATCAATTATACAATAAAAGTACACAGAACAAATTGCATGGATCACAAAGTAAGCAAAAGTTGCATAAGCATATTTTAGTTAATTTTCTACAGACCTAGAGAACAGTAACAACAACGGCATTTACATGGACAAGTCATCACAGTTTTCCTCATGATGTTTTTGCAGTACTTTTCAGGAAATGCGTTGCTATGCTGTTCTGATTTAGGAAAAAAAGTCGGCCGTACCAATGCAGATTACTCAATTCATAGTAATTTATGGAAGGGGATATTTAAATGTCCGTGTCTGCCAAGTAATTAGAAAAAGAACGACTCTGAATATCGTGAGAGCTTCATGCGTTGCCATGAAGATTAACAAAAAAACAAGAGAAAATAATTAACTTGTTGCCACACACATTCTGAATTATCATGCATTACTTGTTTGTGTTTCGTTACCTTTCCAACACACACACACACACACGCACACACACACACACACACACACAAAAGTATATAAAATAAAACTTTTACTAAGTACAAGTTTTACTACTTAAAAAATAATATGCATAGCATCTAAAAGTTTTATTTCATTGAAGTAGTCAATACAATAAAAAAAAGATATGATCCTTAGGCCTATATGAACATAAGATTGAGAACAGTGGGATATGTAAAAATGCATACAAGGTTCCTGAGCAGCTTCATGCACTGGCAGTTCTATAGGCAGAGTACCAGGCTGAGTATCCTAATGTTCCTGTACACATCTGCTGGTCCCTATACCCTGCCTCTGCTCTGAGAAGCCAGTGACTGCTGGTCTGCAGCTGTGGTAAAAGTGCCAGGCGCAGAATCCGCTTAACACACACACACATTATAATGAAACGTGGATGTCTTGTAATATTATAAACATTCAAACAAAAGTCTTTATTTAAAGTGATACGGTACATTTATGTTGTGTTATCTATATCCATTACTTATTGCACAATATGCCAATTGATGTTAACAATTCATTCCAGTTCTGTGCGGTGGAAGAAGAGGTAGAGCTCTGTTGTTCCTGGGACATCTCGAAAATACGACCATTACTACTACGACTACTACGATCACTACCACTACAACTACTGCTACTAATAATAATAATAATAAGGCTAAAAGTTTGGTTAGTTGTGCTTAATAACATGCATTTATACAAACAATAATAGGCTATACGAGAGGTTTACATTTGCAGTGTCTTTTGTGTTCTTTCTTGTGTGTGTGTGTGTGTGTGTGTGTGTGTGTGTGTGTGTGTGTGTGTGTGTGTGTGTGTGTGTGTGTGTGTGTGTGTGTGGTTTGGTACGGCTTTGCTGAGGAATAACGTGAGATTCCACCAGTTAAACGTGCTCTTGACTGCTGAAATGCTCTGGTTTACATTGGTTTTTACAGCTATTTTTATCGTGAGAAAGCGATTGACCCTGCCCTTAAAGTCGCACTGACCAAAGGACGTTCTTTTGCTGTTTCACAATGTATTTGTGTGACAATGTCACACAGTCATGACTGTAGAGTTGATTTTCATCTGCATGTAAACCCAGCCAATGAAAGATAATGCAATTAAATACAATGAAGTATACTTGTTAAAATTATGGGTTTGTGTGTTTATCAAACAAAATATCTTATGGATGCAAATAGAAAATGCTTTTCTTCAAATAAAGTGAAATTGTAACATACCAGTTCGGTTCAGCTTTAACCTGGAACCTTTTCAGACCAGATTAATCTGTTTTGGTATTCTTTTGAATTAGGCTTAGAAATTGGAAAATTGATATTTTTGTAAGTTTAGTACTACTTAGTGGTAAACAATCTGGGCTTGTGGTGAACCTAATAGGAACGTTTGGTTCCTAATAGAATCATCTGTTTAACTACCTTCCTACATGGAAATATTGTTTTACAGCTGCCCTGAAAAACATTAAGCCACAACATTAAGCCACAATATGCACTTAATAAATGATCACAGTCTAATTTTGTAATCAGGCTTTTTGTACCATAGAAAAAAAAATAACTACAATGCAATTATTAGTGTAAATAACTAAAGAGTGTTCTGAAAATAAAAATGGAGAATATTAAAAATTGATGACAGACAAGAAAGTCTAGTTGATTACTACTGACTGGATTTTAAGATAATACTACATACAGCTTATTTATTATTAAATGTATAGATACTTCAATAATTCTTTGGCAAAGAGCATTTACATATCACTGGTCATATTTAAGTGGAAACCTAACATATTTCTGTCAATGTCGAATAATTTGTTTTATATAATGTACCAGTAATTATATCCAAACAAATCCAAACTGTAGGTGTATTGTCAATCCTTCTCACTGACTAATAAAAATAATGTTGTACGGGCATTGGTTTGCCTTTTAATATCTGCATATCTTTTAATCAGTAACATTAAATAAAAAAAAGTCTGTTTGAAAAGCTATTCAAATTGCAAACTTGATTGTGTAATGGCAATCAAAACCAGTCAAATGGAAGTCAAATCTTAGCGCTATGCTTATAGTAGATCATACAGGTATTTTTTTTTTTTTTAAATGTTATGGATTTTTGTAGACAGACAAAAAATCTACCGTTTTACTGCACAACCACATTTCTTAGTAAATCTTCCCCTATGTGCACTTTTCACTGTCTACTTTTCTATTCGTGTTTATTGATTAAAACCTAAAATCAGAAACCCGAAAAACACAAACAGTAATTTTGGGTAACCAGCACTATGCTAAGTATCAGACAGTTTGGGCAATAGTTTCCTGCCAAGACAGAACTACCAATAACTGCCAACTCTACTGATTTAGCCGCATCCAATCGCTTTCCCAGATGTTATGGGTTCTGTGGTCCTCCAATTTGAATTTGCCAATTAAAAAAAAGTATTGTCTATTTCACTTAAATGGAGTAGAAGAATTAGGGTGCACAAATGAAATATTTCTCTCACCATTCATGTTACAGTATTTGGTTTCTGATTCTTGTTTTGTTTTCATTTTTCATTACATACTTGAAACTTAAAAAGAAATCCAGACCATTCAACTTCAGAAATGTATATATTATTATTATTTATTTCTTAGCAGACGCCCTTATCCAGAGTGACTTATAATTTTTACAAGATATCACATTATTTTTTTTACATACAATTACCCATTTATACAGTTGGGATTTTTTACCGGAGCAATCACGGTAAACTACCTTGCTCAAGGTTACAGCAGCAGTGTCCCCCACCTGGGATTGAACCCACGACCCTCCGGTCAAGAGTCCAGAGCCCTAACCACTACTCCACACTGCTGCCCCAACTTGCATGCTGTAAAAGAGAGAAACTTGCGTGCTATAAAAGAGAGAATAAACTTGCATGCTATAAAAGAATTTTTGAAAAAGATCCAAACCAAAATACACATCAGTGGTTTCAAAATCACCATTTGGTACCAATGTTCTACTTCATTTAAAGCCGATTTAAAACATTGAAAAAAAAATCTTGGCTTCTAAAATGTGCATATGAGGCACTGTCTCGAAGTGGTTGCAGTTAGAATGGGAGCCAAGAACTCCTATTTTTGAATCCATGCTCAACCACTGGCTAATGACCCAAGTCTTTTAACCATCTCCATGTCCCATCCACCCGACAATATCTACTGCAAATGTGCCATGCAGTGGGTTATCCTGAGTAAACCAGTTCTAAAAAAAACTGAAGGTTGTTTTGATTGATTAAACAACTACGTTGGAAACATACATCTCAATCACAATGATCTCCACAGTATGTACGTATAGTATAAGAGTGATACGCTGTGTAAAGAGACGGGCTGAGTGCCTCACAGATTCTGATACTCAATAACTTGTGCTAAAGGATGCAAATTTTATTACAATTAGATAACGGTTATGTACATGTAAAATTCAACATACGTTTAACATTTGTCTGGATGTCTCATATGTCAACAACACAGGGAAAATGCATCCGCAGCGGAGTATTAAAACTGCATGAAACTTTGCTTGTCTGTGGTTAACATCTATCTTTTAATAAATTGTGATTTAAAGCTTTTTCAGTAGGAGTCAGTAAGTCGTTCTTTTTATGTAACACATGGCGCAATTTTAATCCTTACACTAAAGCAGCAGAGTAAATGCTGCATGCCCTTGCTTGCAATATAACTGTTTTCATTCTTTGTTACCGGAATGACATGTATCTGAACTGCTGTTGTGGCTTGGGCATTGTACTATGATGTAATTCTCATGCCCCCAAAACAGGCTGCTTTGTAAATCTTCTCTAGCTAATTACAGGGGGTATTAGGTTGCTATGGACTTAAATTATCTAGATGAATCTTGTAACGACTACCAACTGCATGTCTGTTGTATGTTCTAGGCCTGCAGATAGGATCATTTGAAACTTAGACTTTGGTAGGAGGAAAAACAATGCTAAGCAGATCACTTGATTAAAATGACTCTGCAAGATCAAAACAGGACCCCACAGAAAAAGGCAGTTTTAAGATTAACACGATTACAAATTGCTACTTCCTTTCTTTCGCGGTTACCTGAATATGAAGAATCTAAAAAATGAATGCATATGTGTTTATGTACAGTTTACTGTATGTTGCTGTTGAAATTGGTTAAAGATTATCAATAGATAACAAAAGCGAAAAGACTTAGGGTCATTTTGTTGTTAACAACATTTAAACACTATCATCAATCATGCAAAAATATGACATGCTGAAGAGAACAGGAAGGTATTTGTATTGTATTTACTAACTAGACTGCTACTGTGCCTACCACCTTTAGCAGTAAGTATACATTGTTAAACCCTAACAAAAATAAGGTTTTGATCTGCTACTGTAAATAAGTAGATCTGCATTTTATGTTAACTCTTACTACAGCTTTCAAACCTCTGCAGTTGCCCAAACTCCTAACAAATGTCTAGACAGTTAGAGAAACAATTTATTTTTAAGGTGGACATGATTCAGTATGAAACAGAAGTCTATCACTAAATAAGGCAGCATGTTAAAGCCCCAACTTAAGTTGCGAGAATTAGCATGTAACACATTTTCTGAAAGACATGCTTTATTTGACTTTTAACCACAGCTTTGCCTTAGATATGATACAAAATCCATCTATTGTCTGAGATTTTGTGGTGCTTGCAATCTTCATTCATATAGTATAGTAATAATAGTGGAAAGCACCTTTTGCACAGACAGAACACGTAAATGCTTCATGTTCTATAAAGGATGCACAACTAAAGGAAATGTATCCAGGCACCAAAAAGACAAATGATAAATCATAAAATCAAAAGATATACCAGCTTACTAGATTATTGAAAACAGACAACAGCAATTCCATGTATCAAAAATACAAGAACACAATAAAATAAAGCTAAACAGTTTAAATATCCATATTCCAAAAGAGAACAATCCACACATATCAACAATACTTACAGTTTAATTTGAGTATACTTGGGCAGTCACATTAGGATGTGATAAGCTGACTGAAACATAACTGCACTGCACAAGGTCTGCTTTCATGAAAATGAAAATACTTAGAAGGGCTTGCTTTTCAATTCCTATAAATGCAGCTTTTCAATTCCTATAAATGTAGCTTTTCTCCCAGAAATGGAACTCTAATCCTTTAACATCTGTTTGCAAAGAAATCTGCCAAAACAGAATGAACAGGCTGCAAAAACTAGACATTTCAGCTGTAGTTGTGGTTAAATCAGCATTTTAGTGGCACTTTACATAAAAGGGGGATTTTTATTTATTTATTTTAAACAGCTGGACAAAACCCCCTAAGATGTTATCCTACTATCATCTAACAATATATATATATATATATATATTGGAAAAGTTCACTGTAAAAACCATGGGATATATTCAGTTGACAAACACCAGCAGATCTAATAACTATGTCATTTAAATCAGTAAAATATTACCACATTTTTAAATAAACTAAAGCGACTAACACTGTTGTATGTTGATTTTTGGAACCATGGGCCCCTTTATTATAAACAGTGGCAGTATTTAGATCAGCAGTTCTAAAGATCAAACTGAATCACCTCCTTTGTTCTGCAATACCTGAAACATAAATTGGTCACAACTTTATTGTAGTTAAAGCGATTGTATATAAAAAAAAAAAACATTCATCTGCTTACCTTTGTTTCACATTTCTTATGACAGGCAAATCTGCAAACTGGAAGAAAAAAAAACAGTAACATAACTATCAAATGCATTTATAACAATTCTTTCAAACTTCTTATTTGCCGGTTTAATGACATGAATAACATTAAAAGAAATCCAACATTAACAACAGAAACTGTGTCGTACTGTATCTTTTTTTTCCACAGCTGAAACCCAAACAAACAAACACTCAAACATATAAATGCGAATGACAAATAGTCAATCGCGATGCGTTGGACAATTAGCCACATTTAACTGTTTTTATCTAGTTTGTCCATAATTAAACCAAGAATCTTCAGAAACCACTTCTTTAAAAAATTAGGCATTGTTGCTTGTTTTATTTTGGTCCCAAATGTTTCAGGGACCCTCCTAAACTGTGTCACTGCCTCTACAACAATTCTAACAAAAAAACACAAGTCCTCGTTTCCCAAGACCAACTGTCACTGCTGATTTCGGATGGGAGTAATATTCACAGGGAGGCACTTATGATTTTTAGTAGGTTTAAGACAATGAAATACACATAGACTTGCATGTAAGCAATCTGTTCAAGTCAGCTGACTTCTTGTTTTGCTGGTCAGCACATGCAGTGTTCCACGTTGCCTAGGCAACGTGATGCTGTGTGCAGCAAACCGCCTAACCGGCTGTGCTTTGGAGAAAGTAAACAAGGCGTGCGACTGTAGAATTTAATTGTCCTTGATGGAACAGCGAGCAGCGCAAACTCTTGCTGCCCGATGGAAAGTTTAGTGCAACATTTGCTGACTAATCCATTTACAAGAGAATATACAACAAAAACAGAGCTTATAGTAAACGGAAGGCCAAAAATAAAATAGCAAGTAGTAAGTACTTACAGAAAAGCAGGAAAAGAGTTGAAACGGTATGTCAGTGAAGCGGTGTACAATTGTGAATGGATATGTGGGTGTGCGGAAACAAACAAGCTATTCAGCGGGCCGTATCTACTTTTCATCAACAAAAAAGAATGTGTAGAATAATACAGAAATGTACTAAAAGAAACTACAAAATAATATTGCAAATGATATTGTATTCAATGAGGCGCTGAAAGGTTGAGCTCTTAATCCACCTCGGTTTCCAAAACAGCTGAAGTGGGACTCGTCAGAGAAAATTACTTTGTCCCAGTCATTTCTGGTCCAGTCTTTGTATTTGCGACAAAAGTTGAGGCGATCTATGATGTTTTTCCAAGACCATTTTCCAAGCGACACCTTCTCACAGTGTATACCTTCACGTCACCTTCTTTCCATTCCTGCATAAGTGGACACTACTGGCCGTCCTATCTCTCAAACGTGAATGGCATAGGTGGCGATCCTGGTGAGCAGTGCTGACTTTTACGCATCCAGACCTGGGCAGCTTTACAGCTCCCTGTCTTATATTTCTGGATGATCCTAGATAGTGTGCTTTGGCTGGCATAACCTCTGTTAGCTATCTGACGGCTGCTTCCTTATGAAGTGCAAAAACCACGCTTCTATAGCAGCAGTGTGGAGTAGTGGTTAGGGCTCTGGACTCTTGACCGGAGGGTCGTGGGTTCAATCCCAGGTAGGGGACTGCTGCTGTACCCTTGAGCAAGGTACTTTACCTAGATTGCTCCACTAAAAACCCAACTGTATAAATGGGTAATTGTATGTAAAAAATAACATGATATCTTGTAACAATTGCAAGTCGCCCTGGATAAGGGCGTCAGCTAAGAAATAAATAATAATAATACTGGTAACCACTTCTAATTGTTACCTTTTGCTTCTAATTGAGTAAGATTTGTGACATTTTTTCAGAAATAGTGTGTTTTCATGTTAGATTTCGAAATGTCAAATTTTTCAATTTTTGTCAGTTTTTTGTTAAGTATATGGAAAACTATAAAGCAGTGTTGGCGTAACATTATTTCATTCGACTTTATGAAGCAATATTTGATCATTCTAGGGTGATGCAAGACTTTTGGACATAGCTGTACATTATAATTTTATGTTCTAGACAAGTAAATACAAAACAATGTCTAAAGCCTTTGTTATATTCAAATAAAGAAACCGAAGATGTTGAACTGCAACCAGCTATGAGTCATCTGAATTTCATGGGTGTTGAATGGAGAAAACAAGCCTAAGCAGAGGAACAGGGATGGATAGGCAGGCCATTTATGTCATATGTGTTTTTCATTTGATATCTGCTCAAAACACATCACATGCACAAAAAACAACTAAGAAAGAAAGAATAAATGGATACATTTTCAATTTCAGTAGAAAGGTAAAGTGTTTGTATATTCTCAGCGTTCATTACATTTGACTAGTAGTAATTACCAAAATGTATGTAGTTGGTTTATTTAATCGCTATGTGTACGTTACAAGAAAATGTTTTTATCCGTCATCTAAAAAGTTGTTGCATGCCTTGCAAAAAGTCACGGCAAGCCACTGTTAAAAAGTACAGTTTTGGTGCCGCTTATGCAGTTAGTTTTTAGAGACAATTGTTACCACATTGGTGACGATGATGGATGGCTGTCGAGGAGTGTTGTTTTTTGCTATTCATCACAAGCAGCTGATTATGGTAACAAAATAATTTTTCCATAGACTGTATGTACGGACCAGGATACTAGGAGGAGGAATAATCCAATTGGATACAGTAAAACCTCTATTATCCAAAATGTTTGGGACCAGGTGGTGGGTGAGAATTGCAAAATCACATCACTCAAATATCAGTTTATTCCTGTTAAATTGTTATTACATAATTTCCCAAATACTCCCAGAAACAATTACAAGACAACTGCTTTACCTTTAACACTAGAAATGGCAGTCATTTTGACGATTTGAGGATGTTAAATTTAAATTACTCTGCGTGCCTGAAAGTTACGCGGTTGTCCATTTATGACTTTTCCTAAATACATGTATTAAATACCCTGATGGCATCTGAAATGCAGGATCACAAAAATAAGAAAATTATAATCCCACCCACCCAAAACCACCAAAGCAGTCATTTTGACTGCCTTTTACAATACATGTTTTTATTTTGAATATAACCTACAATATTCTATTTTTTTATATACAACCCTGTTGTTATCTCTACTGGACCTGACAGCCATCAATTCCTTTGTTTTGTACAAGGAACTGCAATGGGAAAATATCAGTACGAGAGATTTCATCTTGAAGCTAGCCACAGCACTTCGGCCGAAACATTTCAATCAGAAAACTGCAAAGCAGCAGTATGCTGCAGCTCAACCTGGTTTCATTGCTGCACTGAGTGACACACACAAGAGAAAATATGTTACTTTCGTTTTAAATTAAAATATAATTGTTTTAACAGTTTTGTATGTGCATATACCTGTTTACACTTCTTTACACACTAGTTTATTTGTAAATGTTTATTTTATTATAGTTCAAAATGGAGGAGGACGGGAGGATGGAGGAAAAGCAAGACAAGAATTAGGGAGCTGGCTACAGTTTAAATAGGGTGACTGACAGGTATTTTAGCGGGATGACACAAAGGAGGAGCTCCAGCTCCAAAATACACCGAGGTTCTACTAAGCCAAAAAAGTATCTAATCCCTCTTTGCCATTATGTAATTGTAAACAGTATTTGTATTAAATGGTAATGTATCACTTGTTGTAAGTGTCCCCTGACCTAATCTGCAATTATACACAGGGCCATTGCTCGCTTTTTTTTATTCCACCTGTATTCAAGGTGCTTTGAGCTAACTTTACAGTCGGCTATGCAGTACAGTGTCTAGTTAATCCCCTTGCTCCAATTTGAGACACTGCAGACATACAATAATGCCCACTCATAATAATGCTGTATGCCAGGGGGAAGTAAAACACACCATTTGTGTTCTGCTATAAACATAAAAGCAGTTCTTCACAATAAAAGGTTGGATAATAAAATGACAAAACTAGCATAAGAAGGGTTATATGAACTGTAACGTCAGTAGAGCCAGCCCAGTGTCATCAAGTGCAAGCTAACATTAATCAATTTAATACACACTAGTTCTGCACCAGATGCCACTGACTCAGTCAAGTTCTCGTAAGGTTAATACCATATAAAAATAAATAAATAATTAAACCCCCTAATGCACTCAACTGGACTCATAAATCAGATTAATTTCTTAGAACAAGGTAGCAACTAGGAAGATTAAATTGGGCATCGTTTTTGAAGCACTAGTCAGGAGTATTCTCTGCATGGTATAAGCTATTCTACTATACAAAATATATGCACCTTAAAAGTTAATTGAATAGTATTTGCATTCACTTACCTCTGCATGAAACACCGTCTTTGTTGATCACCTGTTTGCAGGTAACACAGGTTTTGGGCTTCTTGAATGTTTTGGTCTTGAAAGTGTGGGAACTTGAAGCTAATCCATCAGGCTGTAATAAAATAAAAGTATATTTACATTTAGAACATAAGCAGTAACAGTGGTAGTGAGAATTCTCAAGACCTTAACCTTGCTTCTTTTGCAGCTTGGATGCCAATACAGTGCTACAGATACATTTAGCATTTTACTTGTAGTCTCACTGTAACACATTACACATGTACAGCACACACATTTGCATATCCCCAAAGACACTTTTTAGTGGAGTAATTTTCACAGGTATTTCACATTTAACGACTGGGAAATGGTATGCGGTTGAAGTTACAGTTCTGCAGATGAATGAGACTAAAAACACTATTTGCAAATACAGTTTGCATTTACATAAATGTTAACTTAGATAAGGTAGTACAAGACTGGTGTTATTCAGGTTCTGTGAAACCAGATGGAAATGTGCAAACTGTAAATCACACAGAGTTTCCATAGAAAAGTAGACTTGATCTGGTATCTAGATTTCAGTTTTGCATCTTAAAAAAAGTATTAAATAAAATAAAGGTTAAGGGGCTCATTCACTAACCGGAGGTAAATGACCAGAATTACCGTGTGGCAGGAGGAAGCCGCGCAAAAATGAAGCAGCGGTGACTCTATTCACTAAGCTAATTATATGCACAAATAAAGCAAGCTAAATGATTCATTTGCAAGTTGTTACATAGTGCGGAATTATGCACAAGGTTTACACACACTTTATTATACTATATATGGATGCTCAAAAGAAAAGGTAAGTAAGGTTCTGAGTTTGTCACAATGAGGAGGGAGGAGGGAGGAGGGGAGGGAGGGGGAGGGGGTATCTTGCTTGACCCAAAGACTCATAGGGCAGGATTTTCAAAAGGTTGTAAATGATGACTCCAATGTTAAAAAAGAAATTGATATGTACCATTGATTTTGGCATTTTCAAGTGGTTGTTATGCCTATTTCGTTATTAAATAATCGTCCTAACGTGATTTCTGAAATTATGTTGTATTTTAAAGCTATTTTAAGCATAGCCTGCTTAAACATCACACGTACATGGTGACTATATAAATATATTAACATAGCCGAAAGTGTTGCATATACACCTGCCTCGTAATCTTCATATATCCCGGACTGTCTGAGGATGTACGAGTACATTGTAACATTGGAACTCGAGTCGATATTGAAACCATCTTTAAAAATGTAACAAACTTTTAATGAAAACAAGTGTCATTTAAAATGGTCTGTGTTGGCTGCCAAAAAACATTTAAAACCACAGATGCCATCAAATTATCATTAAATTATATAACATCATATATGCCACTGGAGCCTATCAACCTAAAAAAAAAAATATATTATTAATAAAAATAAAAAAAAATAAAAAAACACCTTATACGAATAAGCATAGACGTAAAAAGCTAGTGCTTCTCCGTTACATTGTCCATTATTACAAAGGCAGACACACAATTGAAATCAATGCCATTCTCCACAAGCATCTTAATTAAGAGGCTGTGTGGTCCAGTGGTTAAAGAAAAGGGCTTGTAACCAGGAGGTCCCCGGTTCAAATCCCACTCTGCAGCTGATGCATAGTTCACACACCCTAGTCCCTGTAAGTTGCCTTGGATAAAGGCATCTGCTAAGTAAAAAGATAATAATGATATCCTGATCTACTACTGTTGTGTGGTTAGAGTCAAGATGTAGTGTACCTACTAAGAAAGCAGTACGTTCCTCTGAATTAGCAGTTGTAAAGCTCTGTGGGATGAAAATAATGTACAAAACACAGTTGCCTTGATCATCATTGCCTTGTCGCAAACAGACTCAGAATCGTTCTTTTTTCCATTTCATTTAAATGCTATTCATGTGTTGCATACACTTTAGGGTGAGTCTGTCACTGGTAGGCAAGGCTCCAGAATTCGGGATTTTTTTCATTAAAAAACGTAGTAATATTTCACTGACCAGCCGTTGTATCGGTATGTTCGCTACACTAAAGGCTTCCACTAAATCAAACGTGTTGACATTACTTGCTTCTCCACTTGCTGTGCTCTTTTTTTAAACAATCCTGTGATTGTGACACCACCTGGTTTCAATAAGCATACTTGCCAACATTTGGAAACTGTTCAGCTGGACGCTCGTACCCGTGGGTGTTATACGCATCATACACATGGGAGGGGTCATACGCAAAAAACACTCTATCATATAATAACAGACGTATCCCCTCAACTCAACACCACATGACCAGCATGACAGTATACCGGTAAGCTGGTGTTCAGCCGCACGAAGAGCACAACATGTGATTTTCACTAACTCTACTGTGCAGAATAAATGATTTTTTTTTTCTATGTGTAAATATCGGGACTTTCTTCCTATGCATCGGGACGCAGAACATTTGCTAGGAAATTGGGAGTTATTGCTGCCCTTAAAATATATAATGCAGATTTGGACAGAAATCAATTCTTTAGAACACAGTCTTCACTTTCTGTATGTAAAAGGATTGCTTTATTATTACCTCTACAATCTAACACAATGTAAAAATGTAAGATGATTTCTTGTATGTGAATGAACAGCTATCGTTAAGCTTAAACTTAAATACCTTACCAATTGCAATTAGCAGCAAGTTTCCCTGTAAGGGCCCCAACTTGGTTGGACTGTGCATTCCATCAAGACTTTTTTTTCTTTCTTGAAAGCATTTTTCTTAGCTGGAATTGAACTCACTAAAATCCAGTTGTGATCTTTAAGTCACCTTGGAAAGAACAGTATTCAATCATCTTCTAAATAAATCTGTACAAGCGTCCACATGCTGCTTTCAAGTTGATTAACTATTTTAAACAAATCTGTCTTCATTGCTGTATTTAAAACATGTTCTAATACTATGCCCACGTGTCTTAACATCGTTGCACTTTGATTTACTTTGTTCCATTTGCATTTTTAATGAGTGACTGCATAATGTAGGGGTTGTTAGAATGCTTTCTGTCTGAAAATGTTTCCTTCCTTGTGATTGAAATTCATAAAAATGTAAAGTTGTCCAGTTTAAAGATTAAGATTTAGCTACTCACCATCATAGGCTTGAAACATCTCCATATGTTGCAATCCATGTGCACTTACTTATCTACAAAAACGGTGCCATTAATTTGTATGTGCAGCCAGCTTGTATCTGCTGCTATATACTAAAATGTAGGCAACCACAACGACTCCTTCAGCACAGACCCACTTTCAAGTTTTTTTTTTTCTCTCCTAAGGAAATGCCCTATCGTGACCCTTTTATATGTGAAGCCCACTGAAAAGTTCAATTAAGTAACAAACTGAATAGGCTCTTTATAAGTGTGAAGGTACCAACTCTACCAACACCGTCGCATAAAAAAATCTGCACACATATTTCTCACAAAAAAATCTGCACACATATTTCTGCACATCTGTATTCAAGTAATACTGAAATATATATTGTATGCTGCTGTACTGTAAACAGTGTAGAATGAAACTCAGTTACATGTGTGGTTATTCGGTCTTTGAGCAGTTTATAAATCTAAATTGTGAATTTTTTTTTTTTTAAATGAGCTCTCGTAATGGTTTCTTTATATGTATCTAATTAAACTGACTTATTATCCAAACAATAAAAACAGTGTTTTAAAATGAGGCCCAGTAGCCAAGTGGAGCTCTCAATATTTCTTTTGAAAATGTTAATTTACCAAAGTTGTCATCATCTAAAATAAAAACATATAACATTGTCAAAAAGCAGTCTCCGTCTTGCAGATTGAGCAACATCTTCAAAATCTGTTCGGGAACTGTGCATTTGCTCAAAGCACATTTTGCAATTTGAGTATATTACTTTACTGAAAGACCGAAGAAGCTGTCTGTTCTTTTCTGTTTCATTCTTTGCTTGTTTGGTATTTTTCCATTTCGCAATTTGAAAATCATTTGCTCAAAGACCGAAATAACCTTTCATTTCATTCTTTGATAATTTGTACATGCTTGAATCGTGAAACTGTTATTTTTACCAAGATAGATAAAAAAATTATATAGATAGATAGATAGATAGATAGATAGATAGATAGATAGATAGATAGATAGATAGATAGATAGATAGATCATTTGCAAACCATAACTGAAATCTTACAAGATATTGCATGATACGTTCTATTAATAAAACAGTTATGCTTGTATGACTGTTCCCTATCCGTACTAAAAAACAGAACAGGAAAGATAAATTTAACTTTTTTTCTTCCTCTTGTGCTCATTACATTATAAAAGTACAGTATATTGCAGTGGGCACAGAGAATGAACTGCTTCCTCACACATGCACTAAGAAGGTAGGCCCTTTAAAGATCGGCTTCACAGTGCCACATGATGGAATAAGAGAGAGGACTTCAGTCTCCATTGCTACCACCATTTATATGGTAATCGATTGCAACTGCACTTGTCCATCTGAAACCGCTCGCTTCACAATTACTTCAAAATCACATGACATGTGATAAGTTGACCACCAGAGGTTGACTGTCATTTTCCTTTAAACTAGTCGACTTTCCAGAGCTATACTACCTACAGTAAGTTAGTCATGAACCAATCAAAAACAATGTACAAAATTGTTCAACAATCAAGTAAGTAATTTTTTTAGTAAAAAAAAATTAAAAATTCTATTTTTATAGTATCAACTCTAGCTCATGAAACGTATCATATATTTGCTACAAGATTTCACCTCCTAGAGCATGCTCGTGCTGCCCATAACTATAAAAACTCAATCATAAATTCCGAGCTACCATAACACTAAAAGTAACATGCTCTCACAAAATGTCTTTCAATGTTACAAGACTTTCCAGACATGGTGCTTCCATGTTCTTGACTCAGTGAATGACTCATTGTATCAGTGCTTCAGTTTGTCAGACATACCAGGGCCTGTAGTAAACGTGATCTGGATTACTCATGTTTCAGCTATTATAAACTTGTGCACATCACAACAATGGACATGACGCATTTACAATGCACATTTAGTAGCAGAGAATTGAAAATGGTATTGTTTGGTTCAGGACACTCTAGAGAACATTATACAATACTCCATGAATGAAAAATCATTTTACTGATTTTCCACTCCAATAAGTCAATTTAAATATATATATGTGACAGGGCAAGGAGCCCTGCACATGAAAAGCGGGCAGGGCAAAGCCCTGCCATAAATGTATTATTTATTTTTAGAACAGGGTACCCATCCATCACTGTGCAATTTATTATTTTGTATTTGTTTTGTTATTATTATTATTATTATTATTATTATTATTATTATTATTATTATTATTATTATTATTATTATTATTATTTATTTATAAATGTGACGGCGAAGAGCTGTATGTTTTGTATTGTTTTACAGTGTGGATGGGAAGCCCCATCCGTATTAGAAAACCTTCTGCAGAAGGTGACCATCTCCCGAGTTAATTAATTGTTTAATTGTTGCTAATCGGGAGATGGTCACCTGCATATAAGCCTACAACTCTCTGCACTCGGGGTGGGTGTTCAGAGGAGAGAACGTGAGAGAGCGAGGAGAAAAAGGAGAAAAGAAAATTTTAAAAAATCAACATAGGATCAGTGAAACTGATCTGCCCAGACTGACCAGTGTGTTTGTGTTTTGTGTTCATGATTTTGTTTTTGTATACATGTTTTATTTAGCTCTGTGAGCAGTGTTTTCTTTTTGTTAAATTATTTATTTTATTTAAAAATAAACGGCATACGCTGTGTCTTTTGCACCGCAGTATTCTTTCCTTTGTTTCCTTCCTGCTTCTGGCCTGACGTTACCTCGTCAGCCATCCTGTCACTATATATATATATACAGTACTGTGCAAAAGTTTTAGGCAGGTGTGAAAAAATGCTGTAAAGTAAGAATGCTTTCAAAAATAGACATGTTAATAGATTATATTTATCAATTAACTAAATGCAAAGTGAGTGAACAGAAGAAAAATCTAAATCAAATCCATATTTGGTGTGACCACCCTTTGCCTTCAAAACAGCATCAAGCATCAATTCTTCTAGGTACACTTGCACACAGTTTTTGAAGGAACTCGGCAGGTAGGTTGGCCCAAACATCTTGGAGAACTAACCACAGTTCTTCTGTGGATTTAGGCAGCCTCAGTTGCTTCTCTCTTCATGTAATCCCAGACAGACTCGATGATGTTGAGATCAGGGCTCTGTGGGGCCATACCATCACTTCCAGGACTCCTTGTTCTTCTTTACGCTGAAGATAGTTCTTAATGACTTTCGCTGTATGTTTGGGGTCGTTGTCATGCTGCAGAATAAATTTGGGGCCAATCAGATGCCTCCCTGATGGTATTGCATGATGGATAAGTATCTGCCTGTACTTCTCAGCATTGAGGAGACCATTAATTCTGACCAAATCCCCAACTCCATTTGCAGAAATGCAGCCCCAAACTTGCAAGGAACCTCCACCATGCTTCACTGTTGCCTGCAGACACTCATTAGGTATGCGCTCTCCAGCCCTTCGGCTGAACAAACTGCCTTCTGCTACAGCCAAATATTTCAAATTTTGACTCATCAGTCCAGAGCACCTGCTGCCATTTTTCTGCACCCCAGTTCCTGTGTTTTCGTGCATAGTTGAGTCGCTTGGCCTTGTTTCCACGTCGGAGGTATGGCTTTTTGGCCGCAAGTCTTCCATGAAGGCCACTTCTGACCAGACTTCTCCAGACAGTAGATGGGTGTACCAGGGTCCCACTGTTTTCTGCGGTTCTGAGCTGATGGCACTGCTGAACATCTTCCGATTGCGAAGGGAAGTAAGCATGATGTGTCTTTCATCTGCTGCAGTAAGTTTCCTTGGCCGACCACTGCGTCTACGGTCCTCAACGTTGCCCGTTTCTTTGTGCTTCTTCAAAGGAGCTTGGACAGCACATCTGGAAACCCCTGTCTGCCTTGAAATTTCTGCCTGGGAGAGACCTTGCTGATGCAGTATAACTACCTTGTGTCTTGTTGCTGTGCTCAGTCTTGCCATGTTGTATGACTTTTGACAGTAAACTGTCTTCAGCAACCTCACCTTGTTAGCTGAGTTTGGCTGTTCCTCACCCAGTTTTATTCCTCCTACACAGCTGTTTCTGTTTCAGTTAATGATTGTGTTTCAACCTACATATTGAATTTATGATCATTAGCACCTGTTTGGTATAATTGTTTAATCATACACCTGACTATATGCCTACAAAATCCCTGACTTTGTGCAAGTGTACCTAGAAGAATTGATGCTGTTTTGAAGGCAAAGGGTTGTCACACCAAATATGGATTTGATTTAGATTTTTCTTCTGTTCACTCACTTTGCATTTAGTTAATTAATAAATATAATCTATTAACATGTCTATTTTTGAAAGCATTCTTACTTTACAGCATTTTTTCACACCTGCCTAAAACTTTTGCACAGTACTGTATATATATATATATATATATATATATATATATATATATATATATTATTCAGTAGCTTTGGGGGTTTCAAATAGATAAAGGTGCACAAACATTTTATTCTGTTATCTGAAGGACACCACAATACTAACTGAAAGTTTTGTTTATTTATTTATTTATTTATTTTTAATATGGACGTAATACCAGACATTCTTTCACCAGAGTGAAAGAGCCCCTAAAAAAAAAAAAACACATGGTTTAGAAATGAACATTTATTTTAAAAATAAATAATACTGAGAACAACTATATTTTACAAATTAATCACAGAATAACTAGTGCTAAATAAACTACAAAACGATAACTACTGTGAGCATAAATAGTTAAATTGCAATGCCGTAATAAATGTTTCTTCTCAGGATCTTTGTAAGTAATAATGGACACTAATCTTGATTATTTTCTCAAAAAAAATATTTATAAATAAAATAATAGTTCTTCATTCCATTATTATCAGTAATAAGGAAAAAATGTAAATGACATAAATTTAGTTAATCTCACATTATCAGCTAATGTCCACTCCTTTCTTGATATTTAAAAATATTGTATATATATCTATATATATATATATATATATATATATATATATATATATATATATATATATATATATATATATATAAAGATCAGGTAGTGAAATTCAATCCCTTTCCTATCCAATGATATCTGTTTCCAACCTGTACGGCAAAGTATGGTGGCCCAGTAAGTCAATAAAATAAAGTGCTTTTTATCGTGTTTACACGATCACGGTCCTTAACACTAGAACCGCCGGATTTTCGAACTACCTGGAACCACCACATGGGCCACTTTGACCCATACATTTTTAAACTGCTTTGTTATGAAAATTAAAGACATACTATGAGATACAACTGATTGCATCGCAGAAACACCATATTTAAATGGAAAATTAAACATAAAAGGTTTTATTTTTAAAATTAGCACATATACAGCACGACCACAAACTGAAAAAAAATCTAATAAAATATACATTTCAAAAGAAACGGGTATGTACATATACATGTGTACAGGTGTGAACGGGTACATGTACACACAAAACTGTTTTTTTTCTAAAAGTAATATAATATAAAATATATTAAAACATGTTTCATGTTAGGCACGTAAGTTGTTATCTTACCAGTCATCTCAGTTTGCTGTATGCATCTGAGTGCAGCTTGCCATATTCCAATCAAAATGACTACTTTCAAGATTAAATATTTCCTTCTGATATATTCCCAGTTGCATTTGTGGAACAAAACGAAGGATTGTTGTCTCCCAGGTACATTGAACAATAAGCAACTAGGCTTTCACTGAGTTTGCATCTTGACAAATCCACAATCATAGCAATCTGTCTCGTAGTCAAACTACAAACAAAGGGTTTTTAGTCATTTGAATTCCTCCAAAAGTTTATGTATTTTTTCAGAGACATTTGTCTGTGCAGTATAAAAATGATCAATGGGGCAAGACGCTCTTTATTGATAAAACAGCCTTTATTAAACTGTAGATTGCCTAAATAGAAACACAGATTAATTATTGATCAATCCTGTTAAAACATGCTTACTTTAGCTGCCTTTCAAACATATATAATTCTATAATATATTTGGAAAATGAATTTATACTAGAAAAGCCCGTTTTTAGACTTTATTAAAACCAGTAGTACATTTGAGGCTTCACACAGCAGTGCAGAGTTCCGTCTCCTCCGGCTTTTCCCCAGAACCAGCATGTATGTAGAATGACGAAATTTCAAGTTAAAAGTTCAAGTTTTTATTTTATTCTCATGTGGCCCTAGGGCTCTTCTGTAATATCCAGTGTTCTTTAAGGTAAAAACGTTTTTTAATAATATATCCATTTAAAAAAAAAAAAACATTGCATACAGTATGCAATTATGATGGTTGTTAAACGCAGTCACTTTATCTGAACTACACCACTGATCTTTGAAAGCATGCATTTTTAGATGTAATAATTAGATGTACCTAAATTATAATATTGGTTGAAAGGTTTCACTTCGCTGAAATCCATTGCTTAGCAACCTCATAGCAACAGTAATGCCTGTTAGAATACATTAAACAGTATTTTATACCACCCAAAAAGTTTTTGTTTATTTGTTTTGTAGTAAGATATACCCCAATCAAGAACAATTATCTATTATTTCTTTTTAGTTTACACAAATCCAGCCAAAACAGCATACTGCTGTTACAGAAACAGTGGAAAACTGCCAACAATATGAACCTTATATGTTTAGGTGATTTAATCATAAATGAATGAATAATTGTTTTAAAAAGTCAAGATCCAAACAAATAAAATCAATACAAAAAAACGTAAGACATACAAAAATATAGAAAACTGTATGTACTGAATACTACATACCAGTTCTCCAGATAAAGTTTTGGGCCATTGAGTAATTTAGACACTATGGGCCCTATTATGATGAAATTAGTGCAATCGCAAATGCAGTGGTTAAAGTCAATTGTGTCTGCCCCGTAAGAAGTGCCTTCTGCAAAAGTGTGATTCTGATCGAATTAAAAAGCCAGTGCAAGGGGCTCCCGAGTGGCGCATCCGGTAAAGGCACTTCGAGTGCAGGATGCGCCCTATAGCCTGGACGTCGCCGGTCGAGTCCAGGCTATTCCATTGCCGACCTGTTGACGGGAGTTCTCAGGGGGCGGCACACAATTGGCTGAGCACCGCCCAGGGGGTTAGGTCGGCCAGGGTGTCCTCGGCTCACCACGACTCTTGTAGTCTGGTCGGGCACCTGTGGGCTTGCCTGTAAGCTGCCTGGAGCTGCATTGTCCTCCGACACTGTAGCTCCGAGGTGGTTGTATATTGAGTCTGCAGTGTGAAAAGAAGTGGTCGGCTGACAGCACACGCTTTGGAGGACAACGTGTGTTCATCTTTGGCGCTCCCGAGTCAGCGCAGGGGTGGTAGCGATGAGCCGAGCTTAAATAATAATTGGATATCCTAAATTGGCATAAAATAAAAAAAATAATAATAATAATTGGTGACTATTAAATTAAAACAAAACAAAAAAAAAAAAACACAGTGCAAGCGCGTTTAGTGGTGCACTGACAGCACCCAGACAATCAATGCTCAGTAGGTTGGGGAATCTGCTATCCAATCAGGGCCAAGCAACAATCCCTTTAAGAGACAGAATGCGCTTGCACCACCGGCTCCGATTTCGAGCAGCAGTAGCACAGAGCAAGAACAACCAGTGCATGTCATGTTGTTTGTCCCATCCAGGAATTTACTTTATTAGTACTGAGTCAAAAGAAAGGAAACATGCTATTCAGGTCTAAAATCTTAACTGCGTTTAAAAAGTAAGCAGCAAGTTGTTTAAAGCGAGGAGGCTGTGCTAGATCGTACCTGTAGTACTGATTTAACTTGGATACAGCTGACAGGAATACTAGATTTTAGCAACTTAAATCAAAATAACAATGCAACACTGACTTTGCCCCACCTCCTTCTGTACAGTACAGGTCACAGAAAAGCCAGTACAGACGCACTGATAGGCTGATGAAAACATTATCATGTGAACAGTAAACAAGAAAGTTAACCGCTTTGGAGTAGTTTTTTTAAATGGTATTTGTCTAAAGACTTTCTTTTCTTTTTTACTTTTCTTTCTTTGCTTTCCTCTTTCTGCACCACTAAATAAACCTGGTTTCAGCAGGTCATAACACAGTGCTCAATTGTCTATTTGGGACCCCATTGCGCTGTCATCAGAATTGCTTCAGCGAATATGTTAATAATACTACGCCCCAAAATTTATGCTGACCCGTGGCAATGAGACAGGCGCTCTATAACGGTGCAAGACATGTCTTCAGAATACCATTTCAGCGCAGTGTTTTTATTTACATCTTTGCTCCATTTATGCGTCACAGAATCGGGGGCAAGCGCTGTTGTCACTTGCCCCTGTTGGGTGATTAAAATGCAACATTACTCTAAAGTCATCAGTAATATCCTAGTTCAGACCCTATACTGTCCCGCCTTGACTACTGCAATTCCCTCCTGGCCGGCCTCCCTGCTTCCGCAATCTGTCCACTCCAGCTCATCCAAAACTCTGCTGCTCACCTTGTCTTTGATCTTCCTCATTTATCTGACGCTACTCTGTTGCTCCCCTCCCTCCACTGGCTCCATATTGCCGCTAATATCCAATTCAAAACTCTTGTACTCGCCTATTGCTGTCTCACCTTTTCTGCCCCCCCTACCTCCAGACTTTTATTTTTCCTTAAACCCCCTCTGCCCCTCCGGCTCCTCTGCCACCAGCAGATTAGCTGTACCCCCCTCCACTCCCCCGCCTGCAGAGCCCGTTTCTTTCTTATCTTGATTGTACTGCTTAGTCTAATAATTGTAAAGCGCCTTGGTCAAAGGCGCTATATAAATATAAATAAATAAATAAATAAATCGCCTTGCTATAGCAATATAAAGCATCCTGGCTCTCTCCAAACACAGAATATTGTATTTATAATATAGATTTACCTTCCAAAACTTTGGTTGACAGATAGGTAAATTATTAGGTTAGGTTGAGGGGGATTAAGACTGCGCAGAATAATCCAGTCGCTTATTCACCAGTGACAATCACGCATTGCCAGTGAATGGATTCAACCTTCATTTTTTTTAAATGAAAATCCAGATGTATTAGTCATGTGTTTCTTGCCGTTTCTAGATCCATTCTCTAGCTACCGCATGCAGTATATTCACAACTGACCATTGAAACACCGGGAACCAGCAAAGCACAAGAAGCTTGATAACATGCAAACTCAAGCTGTGCAGCAAAATTGCTATGCTTCTTTTTTTTTACGCATTCAATTTAATCATGTATAATTCACATTTTTTTTCAATGCATAAAACACCCAGTACTCATTTAATCTGGAGTGATGCTATATACTGTATTATTTTGCATTCTTTAGATTAGTTAATCCATGACAATACATGTTTTTTTACCCAGGATTTACCCAAGATATTCCAACTTCTGTATTAATTTTGATAGCTGGATGTGCTTTCTACCCACCCATAGCTTGGTTTGATTGAAGCCCAAGGTCAAGTGACTTTGTCCAAGGATAGCCTCGGTATTTAGACCAAGTGTTTCCAAGCAAAAGTCATAACCATTGTACAAAACAATTAATTCTCCTGAACTGTTGTACTGTATAGTGCATATATAAATTGAACTTGAAATAGAGCCTGCTGACCTTGATAGAAGCAAAACCAACACAGGGTTGTGTGTTTTACATACAACTTTACAATAAGGAAAACAAATTGAAACATAGGAAATAAAACTTTAACCAAAAGCTTACAGCTGATTGAATTTTTCTTAAACATGTTACAAATTCTACAATACAATACACAAACATACAGAATATCTTTGCGGTTAACAAAAGTGAGATAGCAAATGGGTCCTACCAGTGCAAGCATTATGTCCCTCTGTATCCAGTTTCTTTTCTTGACAGACAAGATGCAGTTTTATGAAGTAAGTTGTTCCATACATCAATCTAAAACTCACAGCTACAGACTTCTCTTTAAAGTCTTCTGAATTACTATAACCCTGAGCTAAACTGTCTCTTTAGAATTATTTTTAATTTTTTTTTTTTTATCTAAGACTGAATTGTGTTCTCCTTGATAACTTTGCCCAAATGTGAAGCAAGCCATAGAAGGCTATGTTCTCACTTCACCCACACAGAGTGCTTACAGATCTACTCGTCAATGAGATAAGCCTCTTATTTTCAGCAGCCCATTCCTTTTGTTGTGTGTCAGTAGGTCCAATGTTTCTGCCACTCTTAAATGAAATGATTTAAGAATGTTACATTATAACCTATGACTCTATAATCACCTTAAACATGACTTGAGTCATGTGAGGTATTAAGTTTCTTGTTCACGGAACTATTCTACTCATAACCATTCTCATCAGGCACTAACAAGTTCTGTGAGTAATCTGCCCATGCAGACAAAAAAACACTATCCCACACTTACTAGCAAGATAACCATTAATGCTAAAGCTCCCTACATTCAAGAGATAAAAGTAACCAAGCTCACATTTCTGCAGTTATTTAAAAATGTAAAAATGTAATTAAAACTGTACTGTATTTATTCTTTTTCTAATTTTTTTAACTGCCCAAATACTTTTGTCTGTGACTGTGTGTGTGTGTGTATATGTGTGTGTATATATATATATATATAGAGAGAGAGAGAGAGAGAGAGAGAGAGAGAGAGAGAGAGAGAGAGGACTGAGAGGAACGGTAGTTCCTCACACCAAGTTATCAGCGAGAACTACCAGACTCTATACAGGAAGGATAGTTTACTATTGGTGTAAATCAGCCAAAAGCATCATTTCACTTTTAATTTGTAGTTCCCAACACTCATAGGTGAAGTGAAGAAAGAAAGTCAATACCTGTCATACAGTAAGAGGAATAAGTCACCAAAGGAAGGTACAAATGTCCTTCTCCTTTTTCTCCTGTTTTTTTGCAGATTTTTGCAGACCCCAGGCACTTTTATCCATGCATATGTATATTACAGGACCTCCGAGTCTAACGACAATTAAGATGTTTTGTCAACATGGAAATATGTTAGAGAACACATTTATTTTGATGTCTATATCATTTATATTAAATGATTTATTTCTGTTTTAAAATGGAACATTTGCCTGCAAAAAAATATCTGTTTTAATATAATATAAATATAAAAAGGTCTGGCATGCGTAGGATTTGAATGAAACTGTAACCTTCAGTATGCAAGCGTGTTGTGTTACTGTCACTGCTAAACGATTAGTTGAGAAAACAAGCAGTATTTTGAAAGATGAAATCATCCAGCTGAGCATTCTTGGGACTTTGTTATATCATCATCATTCTGAGATTCTGATCTCTGAAAAAAATTGGTTTCCTGTCAGTGTAACGCTCATTGTGGTCCCTATTGGCACAAGGAAATATGGTTCCTCTAAATACTGGTTGATGAGAGTAACACTATTTGTGGTCCCCACTGGACAAAAAGGAACGTTAATTTCTGAGAATTAGCTATGCTAGCCTATATATTTGGTAAAAGTTAACATAATAAATAAATACATTAATAAATATTGAAATAAATGAATACATAAATCAATACACGGGATGCCACCTTCGCCGTGAAGTCAACTCTGGTCTTAAAAAAAAGTACACGCTGTGTAACTATGCCTCTGAAACAAAAATCACTTTATGTTGCAACAAATCTGGAAACTATACTGATCGTTTGAAAAAAATAGTAACGCAGGCACATCTCTGTTGTGAATATAGGTTGTCGAAAAGCACTTTTTTGGCTTGTTCAGCAACCATGCGGCAAAGCAAAATTGATTAAAGAAAAAACAACAACAACAACATTATTCATGACGGGTTGATTTGGAATAAAAACTCAGTTTGGGATTCTTGCATGTTGGATTAAGATTTGGTGCACTTTGAAACAATTGATTGATTGAACGTCAAATTGATTTTGAATAAAAGTTCAGCTTCAATTCGGGATGTTTGCTTTTTGTACTGCATTTTAATTATTTAACAAATAGGATAAAGCAAAGGCAGGATACTGCATACATGAGATGAACAGGTACATGTCTACTTTTATTCACAATCTCATCTCATTAACTTACTCCAACAGTTTATCGTTCATTTTGATTGTCCTTTCTCTATAACAAACCCATCGATATAACAAACAAAAGGCTTGGACCCCAACAGGTTCATTATAGTGAGAGTGTACTGTCTCACACAATAGCAATAGGATGCTGTGTGGTCCAGTGGTAGAGAAAAGGGCTTGTAACCAGGAGGCCCGCGGTTCAAATCCCACCTCAGCCACTGACTCATTGTGTGACCCTGAGCAAGTCACTTAACCTCCTTGTGCTCCATCTTTCGGGTGAGACGTTATTGTAAGTGACTCTGCAGCTGATGCATAGTTCACACACCCTAGTCTCTGTAAGTCGCCTTGGATAAAGGCGTCTGCTAAATAAACAAATAATAATAGCCCATGCAGTATTCTATATATATTCTGTTACCATGACAACAAACCCCTAAACTGGAAGAAATAAATCCTGGTATCAGTTACGTTTATACATATGTACATGGCTACATTTTTTTTTTTTTATCAGACTTCTACTAACTTCTCGTTAGTTTTGAGCATGCAATGCTCAAAACTAACTTGAGACATTACTGTGTGGTAATATATTCTGGCACATATATTCTCTCTCTCTCTCTCTATATATATATATATATAGTGACATATAGCGTGTTCTCTCTTTGCGTCTCTGTCATTAGTAGTTCCCCTGCAGCGATGTATCAATCTACCTAGGTGATCAGCTGGTCGGTGTCTGAGGGGTATCCTTGGCCGATCCACCGCCGCAATCCAGGTGGAAGTCTCCTCAGGACAATCGACAATCTCAGCGGCTGAGTCGATCTCGGGCTGTAACCATTTCCTGGTGAGGTGGATCAGGTCAAATATCTGGGACTACGGTGCTTCGTCCGGTTGGTAACTCCAGCCGTGGAAACTTTGGGCACGGACTGCGGTCATGACTCTTAGTCTGACCAGTGTCTTTGCTTTCACTTTACTATAGTCACTAGCGTGATCTGGTTCCAGATCGTAACAGGCTTTTTGGGCATCGGCTAAAAATGGTGCCAGTAACCAAGCCCACTGTGCAGCCGGTCAGCCTTCTGTCAGCAGTGCATTCAAAGGTCTTCAGGTACACTTCCAAGTCGCCTGTTTTTCTAATTTTCCTTAAATAATGATTTGCTCAAATGGGGTTGGGACGCTGTGGTAACAGCACTGATCTTCTCTGTCAGTGCCAGAAAGTCCCATTGCAACATTTGTGTTGCCCATAGCTGTTCCTCCTGAAGCAATTGGTTGGTTTCCTGTTGAACCTTCATTGCCTCCTGTTGATTTTGGGAAGCCCTGCTGATTTCGAGTAGCTTCCTTCATTGCCTGCTGCTGATTTCGAGTAGCTTCCTTCATTGCCTCTTGCTAATTTTGAGTAGCTTCCTTCATTGCCTCCTCCTGATTTTGAGTAGCTTCCTTCATTGCCTGCTGCTGATTTTGAGTAGCTTCCTTCATTGCCTCCTGCTGATTTCGAGTAGCTTCCTTCATTGCCTCCTGCTGATTTCGAGTAGCTTCCTTCATTGCCTCCTGCTGATTTTGAGTAGCTTCCTTCATTGCCTGCTGCTGATTTCGAGTAGCTTCCTTCATTGCCTGCTGCTGATTTCGAGTAGCTTCCTTCATTGCCTCCTGCTGATTTTGAGTAGCTTCCTTCATTGCCTCCTCCTGATTTTGAGTAGCTTCCTTCATTGCCTCCTGCTGATTTTGAGTAGCTTCCTTCATTGCCTCCTCCTGATTTTGAGTAGCTTCCTTCATTGCCTGCTGCTGATTTCGAGTAGCTTCCTTCATTGACTCCTGTTGAACTCGCATACCCTCTTGCTGGATTCTATTTATCTCCTGTTGTGCTACAGTGGCTTGCAGAAGCCATTGTACTACCGCTTGCTTTAGACAATAAGTGGTATGCCCGCATTCTCCCCACGTAGGACAATGCGTGTTCTCTCTTTATGTCTCTGTCACTTTTTCCGGGATCATTGACACTGTCTTCTTTGCAAACAGCACACAAGACAATAGCAGGTACGTTTTTAAACAGAACAGTACCTGTACGTTTTATTATTTGCAACAAAACAAAACAAAAACCTTGCTCTGTGCTGGAAACTTTTACTAAACCCAACCAACCAATCAGACAGCTAAGATATTTGCTAATTTAACACATCAGTATTCCACCGAACACAGAAACAATGCATTCAATAAATATAACTCTAAGGATTCAAACCTTTTCAGCTGTCTCCGGGTCTATACACAGGACCCAGCCTTCACATAAAACCCTGTTTATAAATAGTATCCTCCTGTCTGAGTACAGGTAGGTGTGCCTTATTAAAAAACTGGGTTTCTCACCACCCTGACACTGACCACACCGCTTTCTGGGAAATGTAGTCCCGTTCTCCCTACTTAAAGCCATCAGGACTACATTTATCTTTTCCCAGTCACTTCCCTTAATTTACCTCAAAGGGTACAAACTCTGCAATATTCAGGGTCCTATTTACACTCTTTCTATAACGCTTCAGCATACTTTATCACAATATACATATAAATACAATGTAACAAGTATATTGACACAGAAAGGGATCCCAATAACCAGCACTAATGACACACAAAAATAAAAAAGTATGCGGTATTCTCTTATATGATTAGTTTTAATAATGTTTCTTTAGCTGTTCATTCTTACACTGCAGTCATTCAGCACCTACTCTGTATGATTAATTAACCCAAATAACTGGGCATGAAGTTCAGACAAATATGTTTAGATAGATATTGTATTACAATAAGATGAAGTAATAAAACATTTGAAAACAGATTTAGTCATAATAAACTTCTGCTACAGTGCACATATACTGCTGTTACAATGCACATTGCATAATAAAAACATATACTGTATATATATATATATATATATATATATATATATACACAGAAGATAGCATGTGCAGACAATTGTCTTGGCAACTCCTTTAGCCGCACTGTCTGGACTGTCACTTTCTTGTGGATTGGTTTGAAAAAATGTTGCATTTTTAAACACCACAGCCCCAGATATTATCAGACCTTGAAAATGAGTTCCACCGTTTTAAGCATTTCAAACATTTGCTGTTAATTTATCAGACTTTGAATTTCAACAACAAACAGTGAACTTGCTTATATTGGTCTCCTACATAAAAATAAAAAAAAGAAAAACATTATTGTTATGAGAATTGCAAAATAATCCAAGCAGAATCACATGATAATTTCCAGAAAATACTGCCTGCAGAATTAAACAAGTATGTCAGCAACATACATCCCCATGAATATGAAAACAGTTGATGACCGTGGTGCATATCAACAGTATGTAGACAATAGCAATGTTCACGCTAGGCCTTGCCAATGCCCCCCTGAAATAAAAATGTCCCGCTGAATTTCTCTTAACACGCCCGTGTGTCCCCCTTCCCAGACCAGACACAATACCAATACGCAGTAAATTAATGCATTTTGTATTAACATGACATGTCTGACACTGACAGGCTAATCTTTTTTACTTGTTTGTTTACACTTGAGTTTTCATAATTAAACTCCAGTGCCATTATTCTCCAGTCCAGTAGTATGCGCTCACACCCTCCCTGGTTACAGTCAGTTTCACAGTAAAGCCTGGACGACAACATCAGGCTTGTTAACAACATGGCCCGGTGCAAATATAACCTTGTATCCCTGTTACACCTGACCATCACTTCTGGAAGAATAAGTAATCAGCTTCGACAGTGACTGTTGAAATGTAGGTTATTATATTTGTGCTTAAATATACTGTGAAATTAATCCGCTGTAAATGTATCTATTTACTAGACAAAATATCTGATATTTGGAGATATGGAGTGACCTAGCAAGTAAATGGGAGAAATGTGTACTTCTGCGTACTACAGTACAGCTTATAGACAAAGTGCAGTAGATTTGTGAAATGAAAACCGCATCATTGGTTAAAAAAAAGGAGCCTACAGTAATGTTATAAAATATGTGAAAATTGTCTTTTCTTTGTCTCTTTCACCATATGTGATTTTATACAGCATTTTATATATGCCTACAATAAATCTTGCATTGAGAAAATACCACTGGAATCGGAATAAAGGAAATTATTATGTAATACATTTCATGTGCAGTCACGGTTTTGGTAAGTAGCATTTTCAAAACCTTATCCTTATTAAAATATGTTAAAATATAGCAAATCCACAAAACCAACAAAATACATATTATACTTAACATTTTATTTTTAGTGTTTTGTGTAAAACGGGCCATCGTTTAACCTTGAAAAATTTTAATACAGTACCTGAAGCAGATATACGTATTTATCATATCAGCAACATCAATGTGTGTTGTAAAAATAAAGCAAAAATTGTTTTAAAAACTGTCCAAATGCCATTTTTTATATGGAAATTGTCAAAATAAAGGGGCAGCAGGAAGGTAAGAATTTACCAGTCAGGACAATGGCATTTAAATACTAAGACTATTAAACTGGATCTTCAAGGCTTGTGCATTTTGTTGTATCATGTTATTGTACAGACCTTTTTTTTCTGTTTTCATTTTATTATGACTGTATCTCAGATGGGGGTATGCGGTGGACTACATTTTTTGGAAAGGGGTATGCAGTTTAAAAAGATTGAAAACCCCTGTTCTAATGTGATTTGGTACAATGAATGTCCTCTACTCAGTGATACACCAGCATCATTGTGACACATTTCCCAATATTTTCCCCAGAAGTGACAGTGAGTATTGTAGAGACACCTTGGTTCTATCTACATCTTTACAGTTTTATTTTTGGTTCTTCAGAAACAAAAGGTCAGTAAGCTCATATTTAAAACAAACAAAAATAAGAAATGGTGGTTGGTTCTGAATCAAACATATTGGACCCCTCACTGAAGAAAATGCCCCCTAAAATTTTGAGAGGGAGCCACATTGACCCTCAGTCTGTAAGCCCTGGAGCAAACACTGCAATAGTATAGAATAAAAATAAACAGCATACATGTTTAATCACTATTTCAATAGCAATTCTCCTGATACATGCAAAAATGTAAGTGGGACAGATAACAATATCCCCAGAATCTGATAGTCTCAATAACTTATGCTAAATAATGTTAATATGAAGTTTCATGGCAATTAGATAATGTGAAGATTTACATTATATCCACTTAGCATGGGGATTTCATCCATTCAAACCTGGCAGTAGAAACAGAGAAGTATTATTTATGTTGCTGGCAAAAAAAAAAGAAACTCCTTTTCAAGCACATTTACAACATTTAAATCTATATACATACCCCTCCCCCAACTCTTTCTTCAATATAGCTCATATAAAAGCACCCCTAATGTATTGTGACAATCACTAGAAGAGGCAGAACTTGAAAGAACAGCTGTGAGGTCATCAAAAACAGTGTCATGCCTGCTAGTAAAAAATGTCAGTGTGGGATATTTCAAAAGCTCTTGTATTTCTCTCACGATGGGGGGATATGTATTACCTACTACAGTAGGTTGGGAGATGACCAACACATACGGACTAAGATCCAATCCCGACATCTTCTTAAGAGCCACCTGGTATCAATATTTAGCACAGAGTGCAGGGTGTAGTCGTATTAACACTGCCACAAGAAACCATGTTTAAAAAAGCATTTTTTTTTCTAATCATACTTATTCCTGTTGTTTTAAAATCAAGGAATTAAAGTGAGTGAGAAGCAATTCCTGTAGACAAGAATGAACAGTGTCAGGTAAATTGCTCAAAGCCCACACAGGGCTCTGTAATCGCCAGACTTTAAAAGAAAAAGACAAAAAAAAAAAACTTACCTCAGCCACTCAACAAGCTCCAACAGGCCAGTAGGCAGATGTCGAGGATCAAAGTGTCTCAACTGATTTTCCTCTAAACAAATCCCCTCCGGGAACATGTTTTTGTACAAGCACTAACAGCAGAGCTCAAGTATGCCTCAAACTCACTCATTAAAATTCATATATCCAGAAGGCACCACACCCTTGCTCTTTGGAAGGACTGTGTGTTTCCTTTCAATTTTCCAGTTGTGCTATTGTCTTTTCTTTTTTTAAGAAAAACAATTAAATTAGGTCTACATTCTTAATGACTTCCAGAAGTCTTTTTTAAGATCACAGTTAGATAGGAATGTACAGTTATATTTGTAATCAATGTATGCTGCAGTAACCTGTTACAAACTGCAATGAGAGAGCAGGGTATAATGTTAAAGGTGAGGTCAATATGGGTTTTACACTGTATGCTAAAAGCCAACATGAGAGACTTTAGACTTTTGGCCTCCTTTGAACTCTAGTGAGCATCTTCCACGGTTCTAAATATGATTTGACTTGGAGTAGTCTCATTTCATACTGTATATGTTAAACTTTAGAGCAGCAGTGACCAAAGCTGGCCCTTCCATTCCTGGGGCTATATTTATCAATCGTGCGTACGCACAAATGTCATTCTAATTTATCAATCATACGTACGCACAGTCTAACAGAAAGTATGAGATTTATCAACATACAACTTTGTGTGGAAATGTTCATAGGCTCACCACACTCTTCAGACCATGTGTACGATCGTTTCCTTGTGTTAGAATGATGGTACTGCAAGAAAAAAAAATCTAACCCGTTATTCAGGATAGATACACCATCACTACATAATGAAAAACAATTAGTTTAGCTAAAAACTACAAATTACCTTTTAAAACATTCTCATAACATTTGCAAAGATTCTGTAATCTAGAGTAAAGAATTAGAACTTAAAAACTACTAAATGCTGAATTGTAAGAAAGAGGAAGATGAATCTGCCACATGTCTGTGTAATGGTTGTGAACAGCAGGACTCAGAGTGGCTGCAGCTCAGACACTGTCCTACTGCAGGCTGTGCAGGACCCCACTTTGTAGGGTAAATGTGGTTTAAGTCCCCACTTGGTTGTTTATTTTTTAAATATATTTTTTCTAATTTCAACAAATATTATCAATGTTGAGCTTAAAACATAATTTTCTACATAGATTTTGTTTAAAGAAAATGTTGGGAAGTCATGGTGACCACTTGGCTGGTGGAGAATCTTAGTCCCCACTTGGTAGCATAGACGTGTATGTGTATGTGTGTGTGTGTGTGTGTGTGTGTGTGTGTGTGTGTGTGTGTGTGTGTGTGTGTGTGTGTGTGTGTGTGATGGATACTGTCAACACTGAACCCTTTTTTCAATTACATTTTTTTATTATTTTACAAGGCTGGCTTGTGTTAATAACTTAAACTTTTCTGTGTCTGGCATCCCTAAAAACTATTAGAATTTTCATTGGAGACAGCAGCCTGCTTCATAAAATGTATAGTACTTTACAGAAATGCCTTGCCTTTGTTAGAAATTAGACAGATAACAAGTTTGTACTAAAAAAAAATTGCCATTTATGTTTCAAAACATAAAAATACATAGTATATTTGAATTAACCCACAATATAAAGCTTTGCAAGGTTTTCAGGCAAGAAATCTATAGTATCACTAATGTAGTTCAGTACATTTCATTTATTTATTGGTCAATCTACAAGCCAATTACCAACAAGTTCCCATTAACCTACTTCAAACAAGGTCCTGCCATTCTTTCGAATTACTGTTCGTCGTTTCTTTGGTTACATATCCCTGCCGGTCATATCGATTTTGTGTTTACCTTCACATTATGGATTCGACAGGAAAATAGCCTCACAGGAATCGTCCAAAACCACATCCATCTTACAAACATTGCAATGTATCATTGCAACAATCCTTCAATCCAGTTACTCTGTTGTCAAACGTTTATATATATATATATATATATATATATATATATATATATATATAAAATGTGGCAATGTGCCCCGCCCCTGTGTGCATTTGTGTGTTATATGTTGCGTATATAATGAGGGTAATGAGCACGAGTGTTTAAAATGTATAATTGTATTTAGGCACGGGGATTGCACTTCACGTACATTTAAAGTATTTCATAATCTGTGAGCACGGGATTGCACAAATTAGTTCACATGCTGGGATTCAAGTGAATAATTAATTAGTGCTCATTACCACATTATATCCCATGTACCAACTACAAAACACCAACATTAACACACCACACGCAACATATAACACACAAATGCACACAGGGGCAGGGCACATTGTCATCATCATCATCATCATCATCATCTTCAGCCTTTTTCAATCCACTGCTGGATGAAGGCCTCCCCAAGATTCTTCCACAAAAGCCTGTCTGCTGCATCTCTCATTCAAGTTGCTCCGACGTGTTTCCTAATTTCATCTTGCCATCTTCCTGGAGGTCATCTTCTTGGTTGCTTTATATCTCTTGGGATCCAGTCTAGTACATCCTTGGTCCAGCATTGGTCTGTTCTTCTTGCTACATGTCCGGCCCACTGCCATTTCAGTTTTTTCGCTCTTATAATAACACTGCATACTTTTGTTTGCTCTCTTATCTATTCCTTTCTTTTCCTGTCTCTTCTTGTTATTCCCAGCATGCATCTTTCCATACTCCGTTGAGTCGTTTGTAATTTTTGAGTCATTTTCGCATTGAGGGTCCAGGTTTCGCATACGTAAACTAACACTGGCAGCACGCATTGGTTGAAAACTTTCCTCTTGAGGCATAAGGGTTGTTTCCCTTTCAGAACCATGCTTAATCTTCCAAAGGCACTCCAGCCCATTCTTGCTCTTCTGTTGATTTCTCACATTTTGCTCTCCGTTGCCGAAACTAACTGTTCTGAGTATATGTAGTATATACAGTATATTATATATTCATTGCAAAAAACTATGTAACTGCAGCAGTTAGGGTTGAACTCATCGCCACAAAAGCAAGGAAATGTGGCGTTAAGGTTTTTAACCCTAACTCACCACTCCCACCCCCACACAAGCAGCCAAAGGAACCAGACAACACAAGCAACCGCAGACTGCCATCATCAGGTAAGACAGAACATGCAACTCTTTCCAGATGACACAACAGACATACATCATCATGGTCCACCGGTGCTGCAGCAATGGATATACATGTACACTTCATCACATACATACCCAAATCAGGCTGTAGTACTGTATCATCTTTACAAAAATAGAACTATATACACTGCTGTGCAAAAGTCTTAGACATGTTGCATTTTTCTACTCTGATACATCAACAATTTACACAAAGCCTCCACTAGTGTTTTCTACTATTATATCAACCTTGACTTGCATAAAGAATGAAAAACATTGAGTGAAATAGCTCGCATCACTTAATTTTTAAGGTGTGGTATCTGAAACATAATCAACAAGTACAGAGAAAAATCATCTGTAATTGACATACCCAGGACTGGAAGACCCAAAAAGAACTGTCAGAAGGCACAGGTGTCGTTGTCCATCCATCAACAGTACAAAGCACCTTTGACCATTGTTCCATAGTCCAATTTCTGTGTTATTGTGCATATGTTAGCCTTTTAGTCGTGTTGCCTTTTCTTAACAGAGGTATTCTTACTGCAACACATCCTTTAAGTCCTGATTTCAAGAGTGACCTTCATATTGTTGATTTGATGGAGAACGACACCTGTGCCTTCTGCCAGTTCTGTTGTCAATTCAATGCCTGTCTTCTTTCTGGTCCTCCCTGTTGATGAAGGTCCGATTTAGGCTTTGGGCGACCTTTATTGTTATTTTTTATTCTTATTTTTTCCTCAATTGAAAGCGAGGCAAATGGCATATGAATTTTAAAAAAAACCTACAACGTTATAAAAAATATACTACGTACTGTATACAGAAATCGAAACTTCAAGGAGTAGCCACACCTCAAAACGGGGCACCCGAGTGGTGCATCCGGGAAAGGCGCTCCACGTGGAGTGCAGGATGTGCCCTATAGCCTGGACGTCGCCGGTTCGAGTCCAGGCTATTCCACTGCCGATCATGGACGGGAGCTCCCATGGGGCGGCATACAATTGGCCGAGCGCGCCCGGGGGGGAGGGCTTAGGTCAGCCAGGGTGTTGTCAGCTCACCATGCACCAGCGACTCCTGTAGACTGGCCAGACACCTGCGTGCTTGCCTGTAAGCTACCCAGAGCTGCGTTGTTCTCCAACGCTGTAGATCTGGGCTGGCTGCATGGCGGGCCTGCAGAGTGAAAAGAAGCGGTTGGCTGACGGCACACGCTTCGGAGGACAGCGTGTGTTCATCTAGCCGCTCCCGAGTCAGCTCAGGGGTGGTAGCGGTGGGCTGAGCCTAAATACAATTGGCATTTCAAATTGGGAGAAAAACGGGGTAAAAATTAATTGCCGACTACTAAATTAAAAAAAAAAACAGACACGTCAAAATTAAGACAAATTGAGTGGTAGAGGCTAGCCGCAAGCTTGCATTGTGTAGCCAATACAAATACAGTAAAACTTGACAGACAGAAGGTGGAATACACAAAGAATCCCCTCGGGTTGAACACGGCACATAGATTTATTATTTTATTTTTAGTTTTTTAGCAGGTGGCACCGTGATGCTCCGAAGGATGAGGCTTTGCTCCTATTTCTATTCTACTTTTGATTTTTATCATTGTTTGGGTTCAATGTTTTTGGGAAATCTGTTAGATTTTGTATTATAATAAAGGTGGTAATTTAACGCAAGATTGTCCTGACTGAAAACTGAAATATCTATTCGCTTAAAATTGGGGTGTAATTTTTACCTTATCACCATGAAAATGAAGCAACACAAAAAGCCCCAAAGCCGTTTATTGACCAAATCAGTCTGTAATCCCTTCCAATTCCAGTGTGCAGTTTCAGATTGCTCAAGTGACTGTTACTTCCATCATACATTTCTATTTTGAACAGCAGTGTTGTATATATTTAGTAACTCGCTGATTTTAAGTACTTTATTTTCAGTCACTATGCTCAATTAATACACTCTTAAATAATTAAGAAAGGTTAAGAAAACTAATCATATTAGGCAACAATGCAATATTTTTTTCTTAAATATTTTTATTAGGAGAAAAAAAATATTTAAGCTTAGTTTGACCAAATATTTTCAACAGCATAATTGCACATTAAACTGCGCTTTCCTGACCAAGTTATTTTGGTCATTATAAAAATGGTAATCATGGAAATAACTCCATGAGTCTAAATTGTTTTAAATTATTATGTTAGTGAATGCATCATAGTGTAAATAGTCATCCTATGGGTTTGGTCTAATTAATGACCACAATACACACATTTCATAATCATCTAAGAATACTGTTTCACTACATTCAAGGGAATGAGAATCATTCAAATAAAATATTTCACAAACATGTTAAAAAATATTTCATAACATTATTATTATTATTATTATTTGTTTATTTAGCAGACTCCTTTATCCAAGGCGACTTACAGAGACTAGGGTGTGTGAACTATGCATCAGCTGCAGAGTCACTTACAATTACGTCTCACCCGAAAGACGGATCACAAGGAGGTTAAGTGACTTGCTACTTTGCAAGCAACAACAACTTTCAAATTCAGCAATTAAACGATTCACTAATACATTTACCAAACTGTTCTATTTAAAAGATTTAAAAACTTGTTCCACTGAAGCAGGGTTAAACTGAAACTGTTCATAGTTTAGCCATTTACATGTAAGTACTACATTATGAAGCAGTGGGATAAAAAAAGGAACTGCACTCATTGAAAGATACAGTACAAGGCCCTTTTGAATAGGACCTAAATGCAAGGCTGTGCAGTATTTACCTAGCAAAAACCGCTCCATTACACTGACTTAAATGACTTAACTTTATTTAACCTGTCACCCCTTGGAAACTGTGGCAACAAGAAATAGGCTCTGTTTACAGTTGTAAAACAGAACAGAGCTACCGGAAGCCATCTGCTTCCAGAATAACAAAACTGCAATTACAGAATGATTTGTAGACTGCCAAACATTGTCATCTGTGTTAAAGATTAAACCCAAAATATATTACAAGATATGGAGATGGACCATAAAAGCAAATCCATCAGTGCAGCAGTGGCTGACATTCAGAGCACAATTGTCTGGATGTGCCACCTATCTCTGTTAAGATTATATCTAAAGTTAACCTTTGAAAACTAATGTAATATCAAAAATGGCTAGTATATCCTTCATCTTTGTTCAAAACTGACCCTCTTCTTTCTTGTCACAACATAGAGAATATTGTAATTGCAGATACAAAAAGAGTAGCAATGGGGTTGTATAAACACACTTTTATAAAAATTGAGTCATTGTTGTTCAAGGGTGCCGGTGGTCCTGGGCAGTATTTCACATCTCAACTGAGGGACTGTGACGGGTACACCACCGCCCCTGTGTTTATTTTGTATTATTATTTAAATGTACCACTTTGTGTTTGTTTTAAACAATGTTTTGTTATTGTTGTTTTACAGCTAAACTCATGAGAATGTGTGGTCGGCAGCTAATGATTTATTGACAAATTGGCTGTTGATCACGCATATGAGAAACTCTCTGCAGAATGTGGTCGAGGGATAAACCAGGTAATTGGTAACCAGTTAATCCCTCGACCACGATATAAAAACGAGCAGCTTTTGCTGACCGGGGTTGAGTTGTTCAGAGGAGGAACGTAAGTGACAGTAAGATCTAGAAAATAACAATTGCTATTCGTGCTGGCTTTAAACCAGCACGATACTTGTTTGCTTGTTTGTCACTGTTGAATAATTCTTTTGTTTGTATGTATTGTTTTGTCTAAACGTTTTATTTATAATTAATAAATACGAGCGCATATTTGCGTCTCAACCCTGCAGTTCTTGTGCCTGTGTCTTCCTGGTCTGACATCATCAGCAAGCCATCCTGCCACAGGGACATGCTAAACCACAGGTTAATTCTTTGAAAATGAATTTCTTCCAAAAGCCAAGTCTGTTTCCAATTAGATAAGGCTGATTAAGGTGCTAACATTAGTGACGGAAAGCCGGTCTCATTCTTGGGGTAGCTATCACTCTTGTAAGCTATGCATTCCCTTGTGAGAACCCAGCCGCCTGGAGTGTGGTGCTTAACCCTTGCAGTGCTTTTATTGTTTAAAGCTTTAATGCAGAGGACCCAGAGATTTTACAAAGAACCACACAGGTACATACAGTTCAAGAAAGAAAAGTTATGCCTTTAAATCTCAACCTATAACCAAACAATAATAAACATCCTGGACTGGCCTGCTAAGTCCCAAGTTCATTCCAATAGAAAAAATGTTATCTTCTTAAATCAGATTAGTAGACAACTTTATTGATCATCTGAAATGAAGTGGTTTACAAAAAGCTGATTTTATATCTGCAATCATGTAAATCTAATGTCTGTAAATATAATAATGTACAAATGTGTCATATGAAAAGAGAACAGACGGTTCTGGGTGGCTTAAAACCAAGTTCCTCCACTATAGACCCACTTACTTCCACCACAAACAAACATTTGCGTGTTCACCAGCTGCCATTCGCCAAACACCCACTGATCCTGACATCCACCCCAGAGAGACAATCTATCACTTTGACAAACAACAAGGCAACTTGAAAACAGAATCCACATCTACATTTTCAAACCTAACATAGAAGCACCTGGAGAGCTTGCAAATCCAAGGTTTTCATGCCAGGGTGTACATAACCTGGCTTGCACTGCTTTGTTCCTTCAGCTTTCTCATTTTGTTGCCTTTCTTAAAAAAATAAATAATAATATCTTTTCAGATATTAATAAGATCCCTTTTCAGATACTACCTAAAACACGGACATTGCTGTTGCATCTGCATGTGTTTCAGTCTGAACGCCTGAGAGAATAAGTGGCAGATCTGATTAGTCTGGGTTTTTCACAGGTGACAGATGTGCCTAAAACCCAGCCTTGTGCTCTCATAGTGAACTGTGAGCTATGAATAAACTAAAATGAGATGGTTCAGAAGAGCCTGGCCTAGACTCAGCAAGAATCCAGAAACTAAGGCAGCTGGTAATCGCATCCCCAGAAGAAAACACAATGGAAATACAGTATAGCAGTAATTAAAACATCTTTTGACAAAATAGACAGATGGCACTGCTGTTTTTAAGTTGACCACTCCACTCCAATACTGTTTCACAGTATTGTTGTTTGGTAACTAAAGTTAAAACATGACTATAATATATATTTTTAATAATTAAGATCCAGAGAATACATTTGCTACAATCATAGAGCAGACTTTGTTATCCTGTTTTCATTACTTTGAGAAGAAATGCCTTTGAATTAGCTTCAAAACAGGAAGTCAATTTGAAAGTAACAGTTTGCAAATCAATCTTATTCTTCTATCAAATTGCACAAGAAACATTACAGCTTAAAAACTGAGAAATTTGAAAAGTTTAAAAATTGAATGTGGCTCTTTTCTGTAGTTACTGTTTTCTCAGAATTAAGAATTAAGAGCAATAGTCCGTCACTAATACAGACACTGTTATGCCACACATTCGAATATGCCAGACGCAACGTATGTTCCCCAGTAATAGCCAAATAAGTGTGACGCTAGGTCACTGTGAATTGCATAATCCAAAAAGGCACACTGAAAAAAAATTAAAACCGTTTTTATACTGACACCAAAGACAGGGAGAATATAAAACAGAAGAACAGATACAAGTCGCCTACTAAAATCGCTAAAATTAGGAATCATGTACTTAATTTTAGCAATTTGTAGTAGGCTACTTTTATCTGCTCTTCTGTTTATATTCTTCTTGTCTTTGGTGTCATATAACAGACGTTTTTTTTTCAGGATTAGCAAGGGACTACTGTGATAGGTAATGTCTTATATATTCTGTGCAATGTGAACAGTACATTCACATTCAAGAGACTGTTATTATCTGGTTCTGCTCTACTCTTTATAAGTGCACATTGAAGCTTTGTCTGTGACTCGCTGTTATGGCTTCACAACACACACAGGCGTTTAGACATCACAGTTTCTGTTGCTCTTTTCACTCCTAACCCACGATGTGCCTGCGTCTGTGCCAGTCAGCTAGTTAAACCACTGAACTAAACTTACCCTGGAAGCATGTGGTATGCATAAGGCAGTCTAGAGCAGCAGAACGAAAATTTGAAACACAAAAATCACGATTTTTGTAAATTCTTTGGGCACCGGGACAGCCTTTCTGAAACCAGGATTGTCCCGGCCACATCAGGACGTTTGGTAGCTTTAATTTTACTAGTGTACTGTATACTATATAGGCTTACTACACAGATTTAGATTTCCAGACTCCAGACATGTCCAGTTTAGCAAAGGACTACTGTACGGAGGTGTGGGTGCAGTTACCTAAAAAAGAGGGAAAAGAATCCCTTAAATAGAACCATGACCAAAGATAAATAACCTACCAGTTTCCAACTGCAGGAGCAGAATAAAACAACAGAAACAATGGAACAAAAACCAGGAAATTCACAGGTGTCTGAATCTAGCAATGAAAACACTAGCTGAATATTTTAGTTTTGAAAACAAAAACATAGCTTTGCACTTGAAAACAGTCACTAAGGTACTCATGGGTGGTCCTTATTATTCCAGAGTAAAATGTGCTGTGGGTGGTAGAAAGCACCCTTTACTGCAGGTTGTGTTCTATATCAGGTAAATGTGATTGGTACCCAAATGGTACAAGAATTCAGACAGTGTAAAGGGACAGGGATGTGTTTTTCAAGATCATTTTCACTGCATTATTAGAAGCACTGACTACATTTTCCTTGTAACCACACTTTCCCTGGATGATTCTGATAACGGAAATTTGAAATCGGATTCCCAAGGACAAGTCCCTCATAGTTCAACAAAAGGACACTTTATTGGGGGTGGGGGGATTGTTTTTTTTATATATAGTTCATTAAACTGGTATGTGGCACATAAAGATCCCAGTTTATTAGTTTCATTAGCATGAAAACAATGAAAAAGAATTTGCACATGAAACACGAGTCTGGAACTGTCTGCGCCTTATTGTTTCCAGAAGCCTAACGGAGATGCTTCTTTCTTATTCATATTTGCACCGCACACAATCAGTGTTGCTGGGATCATTTCACTGGTCTTGTATTTTACCAGCCTTGCTCTGTGGCAAAACCCTGACCAACACACATTTGTAGAGTTCATCTCCCAGGTCTGACTTTTTGCAAAGCACTTAACACCTACTGTATCTACACTGAACTTGACTCTGGGCATCAGCTGTCTAACATTCTGTTTTTAAGCAGATACATTTTATACAGACTGTCTGCAAAACCGAACCAACATTGCATTTATGCAGCCCACATAAAGTTTGACACCTACTGTAGAACATTTTGGGCAGTTTCTAAACCTGCTTCCTGGGAAAGGAATAAATGAAAAAAAACAGTTGTCAAGGACAACACACTTTAGAAATCAATATGTCTTTGGAACTCTTGGGAACACACTATCTTAAAAAACTATTTGCTTTAATACAGTATATTGAAATACTGTGTAACTGTCTGGAAAACCATGTGGCTCTGTGTCAATTCCAGATCTGGATGCCAGCACAATAAACAGCACCTGCTAAAGAGAACTGTTGTCAGACAAGGCTGTTAATAGGGTGGCATGCCTATCATCTGACGTTTGGGATTATCTGAAACAGGCAGACAAATGTAATGATAATCACTTGGGACATCAAACCACCAGTATCCACATCTAGTCACAACCTTAGTGAGACAGGTGAGAATTTAGTTTTGTTTAAGTTTGCAACAAACTCTTCACCATACCCTAAACACTTTCCTGTTGGTCAACTCAAAACAAACTGCATACATTTGATTTCACCTCTTAGTGCAATCGTTTGATTTTATGACATTGACAACATTCAACTTATGTTAGAGCTAAGACAATCAAACTCATCGGTACATCTATATAAACAATATCACAGAGATTGAAAAAAAAACAGTCCAAGGTTTTTAATTTTGAGTTGCTAATTAATAAAGCTTTATAATAAAGTTCCCCAGCATGCTTACTTTTACTCCACCACCTACTATGCTTTTACCCCTGGTCACACTAACCCCCTTCCTGTGACCCGTCACAGCATTACTTATTTGACATGACCACCCCTATATAGAAGAACTAATGCAGCAATCATTTCATGTATTGGCATGTATGCACTACTGTGGAAGCGCTGGTGCAGATAATCCTTACTTTATCCAAAGTTTCCAGTACAGCAAATACTTGACTTCTTTGGTAAACACACATTGAACTGCTTGTTTCGGATGTTTTAAAAGACAAATATTAGCTGCAGCTGGCCTCTTCTTTTTGTCAAGTCAATTCCTTTATGCAGAGAAACTGAGGAACAACCCAGCTTGAAGCTGTCTTCATAATACAACACTCCATAATGAGTAAAACTACAGGGCTATGTTAACATCAGAAATACAGTTTTAAAATTCATAAGTCTCTCTTGGGTAACAAAGGCTGATTTGAAATGCAAATATATACATTGAACAGGAATGTTTGGCTGTGCCGCACAATGATGTATAATTAACAGTACATTATGTTTACTAATGCTGGGTGTATGTCAGAATACATATACTATTTTCTATTGCTGCTTTGCAATAAACAGGACTACACTTGCACATCCTTGTTTATTTCAGCTAACCACAATAATCCATGTACAATTAATCAAATAATATTGGATCAGCTTCAACAATAATTACCACAATTTGTACAAACAGAGCATAAAATTACCCACATGCACATTGCTCCTTCAGCTACTATAAGGCTATGGATATTAGCAATCAGCACATGGTTACATTTTAATGACTTTGACATTTTTGATATTTGGTTTTTGGGTAATTGTGCATGAACAATTTATCCAATTATGATATTTTAAGTTCTGCCTCAGTTGCACTCAACAACTTATTTATCAACTATAACTTGAACTATTCCAACTAATTCAGTGTGGAGTAGTGGTTAGGCCTCTGGACTCTTGACCGGGGGATCGTCAGTTCAATCCCAGCTGGGGGACACTGCTGCTGTACTCTTGAGCAAGTGTATAAATGGGTAATTGTGTGTAAAAAAAATAAAAATGTAATTGTATGTAAAAATAATGTGCTACCTTGTAACAATTGTAAGTTACCCTGGATAAGGGTGTCTGCTAAGAAATAAATAATAATAAAATAATAATTGAAGTGGAGACCAACAATAAAACTGTAATTCCTATTGGGCCAAGATAAAATTTAGAGTTTTAAACTTCATAAAAATCTGTGGAAATTAGTTTGCACCCCCTCTGTTTCTTCAACAACTTTCACCTATTAGTAAAAGTAGCCTTATCACTTGATATCTAGCCCCGTTGGACCACCTCTCAGAAAGATGCAACCCTTGAGAAAATCAAACTCACCCACTTTATACAGGTTTCCAGCACACTTGGTAAAAAAAAAACAAGTCTGGGAGAGCAGCAAAAAAGTGTCAAGGCCCATCAGAAATGAAGTTTTTAAGAAACTACTAATGTTCAGTTGTCCACTGTAATTCATTTGTAGACATAGTCCAACCCTGTTACAGCAACAAAAATGTCTCCTCTTTAACAAAAGCTATTTTATAATAGCAAAGTGCTAGGTAAAAGAGAGTTGTTCGTTAGAGGCAAGAGATTCCATAATAGTGGGTTAATTCTTGGGTTCTATAAAGTCAGTCATTTAGGGTTGCAGCAGTACAGTACCTTGTAACATCAAAATAACATCACTAGGATTCACTATTTGCATTACTTTTTATCTGTTATGCTTTTTTATTTCAAAATAAACAACATTTAATTTGTTTGACAATTCCTGCTTTGAGCCACAACTTGAAATACTGTTGGGGAAGTGTCTGGCATTTGCAAAGATAAGTTCATGGGATGGCAAGACTGACTCTCCAACCTAATCTCAACCAAACAGTACATGGCATACGGGACAATATGAAGCAATGGGAGTTCTTCAATTTGTATTGACCAGTAACTTGAAGGGTTTCTCCATGAAACACAGGCTCTCTGTTCCCCTCCAGACTGCAGTCATGCCAATATAATGAGAAATAAATACTGTCCAAGTGCTCCACAGCCTATTGATTGGTCAAAGGTGCCATTGATCTAAATCAGTGAGCAAAGATAATGGTAGCATTGGACAGCTTTATATAGTGTATAGAGCATTTATAAAGATACTTAAATAAACAGTATGTATTGCATTCAATAGGAACAAAGCAGACAGGCATTTAAATAAATTAGAAACAAGATATTTTAGAACTTGCATAAGTATTATTTCTTTATTAAAAATAGCCATCAAAAAACGGGTCTTATAAAAAAAAAGACATCTGCATTTGCATAACAACAAAAAGCTGTCAAAAAATGCCTGACAAGCTCATTTTGAGTGCAGCTAAAACATGTAATTATGGTCTGTTTTGTAGGTCATCAAAAGTCATCATTAGGTTTTTTTTTCCATTAAGGTTTGTCTATAAAGCGTATTTCTGATTTATATGTCAAAAACTGCATTCAGAATGTACACCATTCTGATTTTTCATGTTCAACTAAAAATGGATACAAAAAACCTGTCAAAAGAAAGAAAGGCTACTGAAAAGCAATGAAATTTAAATGTGTTCGACATTTACTGGAAAGCTTGTATAATTACTAACACACTTTTGGGAGCTTTTTAGTTAGTCCATGGCAAGACAAAACATGAATATTGACGCTTACCCGCAATATATTGCAGAAAGCTGCATGCGGTGAGCAGCAGACTGAAGCATTTATCTAAATTAAATACATCCCCCGGGAATGAAAGGTGATCGTTTAATTTGAAAGTAATTCAAGGAACCCTACAGGCTGGTATATAGAAAGCATTCTTATTCCCTTCAATTAATCATGAACTACAGAAAAGGCTGTCAAAACAACACATTATTTGCTCATTGACACAAACCTCACTTTTGTTGCACACCAAATGCACTGTGTTAGAGGATTATTGTCCGTTTAGTGTAATCAATCACAACTCTAAAACATGCAGGCAGTTGCAGGACTGTAAAACATGACAGTACCACTGCAACTTGTAAAGATAAGCTATACATGCCCTACTTTTTGTGTGTAAAACTGGGCATACATTAACAATATAAAGTAACCTTGGAGTAAAGCCCTCCTTATATCAAAATCACTCAAAATCTTAAAATAGGATCCAAGTCCATGAACCTCAATTGTTTATTCACATGTACAAAGAAAGAAAATGTCAATGCAGTAAACCTGGTAATGTATTGAAGCTGCAGGCACATTTGCTACTGATTTAAGAGGCTGGTCTAGTTACATGTTTCAGAAATCCAGTAACTTTATGTACAGGCACTGATATGGAAACACAAATAAAATAAAGTACAATACTATGTTTCTGACAGACATCATGGAGATGAAATCTCTGTGTACCTAGGAGCTTGGATCATAAAGTTCAGTGATGGATAACCTTTTGCAATCAGCACACAACCCTTTTATAACAAGATATATGGTAACCAAATAACTGAATGGACTAGCGTTGAAACTGTAGTGCCTAACCCCCTTCCTGTGACCCGTCACAGCATTACTTATTTGACATGACCACCCCTATATAGAAGAACTAATGCAGCAATCATTTCATGTATTGGCATGTATGCACTACTGTGGAAGCGCTGGTGCAGATAATCCTTACTTTATCCAAAGTTTCCAGTACAGCAAATACTTGACTTCTTTGGTAAACACACACTGAACTGCTTGTTTCGGATGTTTTAAAAGACAAATATTAGCTGCAGCTGGCCTCTTCTTTTTGTCAAGTCAATTCCTTAATGCAGAGAAACTGAGGAACAATGGTGGTCTATGGTGTAAGTCTTTGTTTTAAACATTATACATTATAAAAGATACCAACAAACAGAAGCCATTTGTTTTGCAAATACTGTATTAGTACACTATTTAGCTACCAAGTTCCACTGTTACCAAGTTCCACTATGCAAAATGCCAAAAGTAATACATATATAAAATATATAGTGTTTAAAATAACTTATCAGCAAACCTAAATAAAAATAAGATCTCTCTAGATTATAGTGTTTCTTATAAAGGCACATGGAGTTCCATCCATAATTATCTGGCTCCGTGGAAACTAAAATGCAAGAGTCTAAACTGTGTCGAAAATCATTTTAGGTTACTATAGCACCTGGTTTGTTTACACTATGTGCATGAAAAAAAGGTTCACAACAACTAACAGACTCTGAATTCAGACTGATTGTCAACGTATTATCTGATTAAAATGTAACCACAGGGGGCACTATTCTAGTTGATACCCGGTAACAACAAACGTGACAGATACATTGTTTAGGATAAAAAAAAAATAAAAAAAATTCTTTTGAAATTATTTTTTGTCAGTCTCCTCAGACCTTGCTCACCTTCCCCTTAGAGCCGGGTTTCAAACATATATCACTGTTTAATCACTGACACAGGGAGAGAGTTTTTTCAGGTCACATAGCTCAAGATTCTGTGCTCTTGCTGTTAATTCAACACCCCTGACAAAGAGATTTGCCATCACTATACTGTTACTTTGAAACATAGCTCAAAGTGACCTATGAAAAGCCAGGTAAGTTATCTGACCCTTTAGGCTTCTCTATTCACAAGAAGAAGTGTAAAGACATGGTTGTATGTCCATGCTGTTGAAAAGGATTAATATGAAGGTAGGGTTGTGAAAAATAAATCCACATGGGAACCTGGACCCCAACTCAAAGGGCTGCAAGGCAAACAATCCCTCATTATCTGCCTCCTTCCCAAGGTTGCAGAGGAATGCATTCCAAAATGGATTAGGTTTTTGTTTCCTTTCCTGCAACCCCCGTTTAACAGAATGCACATGTTGTGAGAAAAAGTACAATGCAGGCAGTAAACTGTACCTATAGTCTTTTGTAATAGACACCAGTCTTTTTCCACAAAGCTTTTTTTTTTCCCGAAATGAAGGAGAATTTGAAGCAAGTTTTTAAACCTCACACCTGTGTGTACCATTATCAAGGAACTGATTAATCACTTGCCTTCAAAGTCAATCGATTCATCGGCCTGCTGCTGTTATATGTATAAAAAAAGCAAAGACCTCAGGGCAATCAGATAAACAGAAGACCTGAGTACTAAGGTAAATGGCACTGTTCCATTCTCATTAACAATGGCTTGCTTACTACAGTAGGGCCTCCAGGCTACAACTTATAAAATGCTGGTTGTAACAATCTGTGTGCCAAGCTGCCTCCCTGATTGATACTGTTGTGTTAGTGAGGGGGGGTGGGGGGGGGGGGAATTAAACCACAACGACACAGACTGACAATATAAGAACATGAATTATAAGAATACATACAACTTACAACCAACATTTATCAAGGCCAGCTTATCGAAGTAAATAAAGTACACATGAGGTCGGTTTTGTTCCCTTTAAAAAAAAAACTAAATATTTCAATTTCACCTAGATACTGCTTTTAATAGTATGTGCTCCACAGGACAGGCTGGCCTGAAATTCACAGATAAAATAAAAACAGAGATAGACAGCAATACACATAAACCAAACTTCCCTAACAGTTCCATCCACAGTTAAGAATTCAGTTACTTACCTTAGTGTTCATTAAGGACTCAAGTGTGCTGCTTAGTCCTTAGACAGAAGAAAGGTAGGCAAAAAAGCAAACATTAAATCTCAGTAGATCTCTCCTACAAAACAACCCAGCTCCTTCAGTTTGCAGTCTGCAAAGATCAGGAGCCTTCATAAATTAAGTATGTACACTGACTTTTGCAGCTACTTCAGGAATAACTAAATCAAAACCATACAGTGCTCAAACTCCTGCTCAGTCCTTAGTACTTCCCTAGTGCTGGTGAGACAGTTCCTAGCCAAACATTCCTCCCTCTGTTTGCTGTGCACACTGTGAAGTCCCTCCCTCTGTTAAGAAAACCTCACAAAGAATACAGAGAAAACAGAGAGCCTGGGAGCCCGTAAACATGGAATGCTGTACAGCCACAACCATGATGTTAACTCAGTCTGACTACTATAGTATGTAGTTTCCACACATTGTGTCTCCTCTTAAAATCAATTGTATTGAAAATGAGCTAGATATGGTGCCTTTTATTCCAGTAAATGTCACATATTTTACTACATAAAGCTTGTCCATCTTGTATCATTTTTTTTTATTTACTGTACATGTATTTTTTTTAAATAAACAAATGAAGCTGAATTGGAAACTATAGTATGAGTTTCTATTCTATTCAAAGCAACTTATCTTATGAAGTACAAGTAGAAAAGACAACCTATTTAAAATTCCACCTGTGGGGAACTTTATTTGTTATTTTTTATGTGTACAAGTTTCTTTTAGATAAAAGTGTTTTAGCTGTTCCTTTGTGGGGTTTTGTTTTTTTAAGACTCCAAAATGTGGTTTATGTGGTTTGTTGCGATAACTCATAAAACACATCCTCCAAACAGCTCAAAAGAATTTGGTATCCATTTATGAGGCTCTGAGGAATAAGGGAACAAGGAAATATTTCAGGGGAAATTACTGTTTGAGTGAAAACTAATATTACCACTCAAGTTGTGTCAGTTATGTAGGACCTTATACCCTGTTTAATGTTACTGCTATATTACTCAACTTTAAAAAAAAAATACCAAAGCCATATGTAAAAATTCCGCTGACTTGCAACCTTCATTTAACACTTCATTAACAAGTTTCCCTTCCCTTTTTTCATTCAACTGTCACATGCTGTTTTATTATTCCATCACATGACTGAACCTCATTAAAACAGTTTTATTATTAGTTTCCTAAAACTTAGCATTTAATAACATACAACTGTTACACATGAAGGTAAAGGAACACGTCTTTAAAGGAAATACCTAACAGACATATGGTTCAGTCCAAACATTTTACTTTGAGTGTGCAGTTTTGAAGTTTCCTTATAGAGAAGTTGGCCTTGATAAATGTAGGAGAAAAAAACATATTTAAGAATATTTAAGAAAAAGAAACATATTTTGGTGCACACATTTTTTTTCTCATATTAAAGAGTAACTAGCTGCAAATACCGTGTTTTTTATTAACATTTTTATTTTTTAAATAAATCTGTGTTAAAGTGCTTTCACCTGTGGTAAGTAGCTGCTCATCAGTTCTAGTTGTCTGTCACAGATGCATGTAACGCAGGCTACACTAGCCAAAGTGCATTTACAAATGTAAGAGACAGCGCCATCTTCTGATCAAGTTTCCTTTTTTTTGGCAATACACTGCTTTGCACTATGTGGTGCTGGTGCTTTCTAATGCCAGAGGTTTTCAACTTTTTTTTTAAACTGTAACCCTTCTGTCTGATTTCAGCTCAAGTAGTTTATTATTATTATTTTTTTACAAAGAAGGTTGGCAGGCCTGACAATCTAGTACCGTTTCATTAATATGGAATTTAAGTGGAACATAATTAATAAAAACATTGACTCAGAAAACAAGTGTAGGGCCCCAAACCTTTAGAAATGTGTGACTTAATGTTTTATTTCTATCCTTGGATGATATGTACTGTATTTTACTGGTGTACCTACCTTGTTATAGCTTTTAACACACCTTAGCATGGTTGCTGTTGCTTCCAGTCTATGTAGGTTGGCTACACAACAATTGCAAAAAGTATGAAACTAGTCTACAACTTTGATGTCTAAATTTCAACAATCACTGTATAAACTTTGTCAAAAATCCCATCAATGACACAGTGATGCCAGCTCGAGCATACAGTATTAATTCAACACAGAGCACTGTTGGGACAGTCTGGCTCATTTCTTTGAGGTAAAAGACTCTGTAGTGTGCATTTTTAAAGACAGCATCAATGCCCAGATGGTTAGGTTGTGTGTGTGTTTTTTTATTTTTGTATTTATTCTATTTTGTTTTTAACTGTGCAGTGTCAGCTGGTATAGAGAAGCAAACTAAAGGAATACTAGTTTAGCAATACTGTAACTCCCTGTAGTTCTTGGTCAAAGCATGTACTGTTTTAGTTTTAGTTAAAATATTAATGATGCAGTATCCCTCAACTATGCTATGCTATACCTTTCTATTCTGTACATTCCCTTAAGGTAACTCGAGCTGCAAACACAGTCCTTGAAGTCTTCTTCACTCTCCACAAAGAGTTTATTAAATTTACATTCTACAGTTTAGGATGCTTACAAAAATATATTAGCAAATAAAAAAGGTGATTTACTTTTTATCCAAATGGTTAAAGGAAACACCTATACTATAGAACTCATATTGTCAATTTATATCACTCTCAAATATGTAAATAAATAAATACATCATTAAAGCCATATGGAACGCTACACCGTTGACATAAATTAAACATGTCTAGTTAGAAAAAAACTCATATTTGTTTAACCTTGCCTTGTACATGAATTACAGCTGCTATTGATTGTCTTGTGATGACAACATGATGTATATTGTATTCATTGCCCTGTTTTCCTATAGTTTTGTTTACCAGGTTTATGTTGATCAACATTACAGAAGATACCTGAAAAGTTATATAAACATTATACATACCTGACCTCACAGGATCAGGAAAATTATTCATTTTCACAATTACACAAATGTAATTACTTTAATCTGCAAACACAGCACAATAGCACAGCCTTAAAATGCCAATTTGAAAGTGCAAAATATGAAGTAATGGATAAACAACAATAAGTGTTGTATCGGTACAAATAATTAACTGTTTCGAGTGCCATTAGGCACGAGAAACTGGATTATTTCCTTACCGATTCAACACTTTGAGTTGTTTATGGCACTTAAAACATTTCTTCCTAATTGATACTTGCTCGATAATGAGATTCAATTTGGTAAAAGGATTTGGTTTTTGCTGCGCTTCAAACAGTTCAAATGTATGTCTGTGGATTCGTTAATAAACAAGATATCTGCTTCTCCCCTTCTCTTCAAAGCCAAACAGCCACTTACAGTTAGAAGATTTGTGGTATTAAATCAATTAAGAGATCAAAGGGTGATGTCACAGAAATGTTTTCAAAGTACCAATAACATACTTCTGACACGGTTTCAAGACATATCTTTCACTACTGTATATCAAAAGGACAGTTTTCTGATGTTCATTTAATCTACTTAAACAACTCACCACAAAATCTTTAGATCCTTAAACTAAACAATGTTGTACCATTACACTTATATTGTATGTTTAGTTACTCGTAATCTTTGTACTTTTTACAATATCATTATTTGTTTATGAACTTGTGAACTATGCATCAGCTGCAGAGTCACTTACAACAACGTCTCACCCAAAAGACAGACCACAAGGAGGTTAAGTGACTTGCTCAAGGTCATACAATGAGTCAGTGGCAGAGGTGGGATTTGAATCAGGGACCTTCTGGTTACAAACCCTTTTCTTTAACCACATGACCACACAGCCTCCTTATACTGCACACATAATTTACAAAAATGAAGCCAAGAATGACACATGGGTAAAAAGGAATGAGAAGTGATACTTCCTTTATTTGTGTTCAGGGTTGGGATCAATTCCCTTTTTTCAATACCAATTCCATTTCCAATTCCTTTTTAACATCAATTCCCAATTCCAATTCCAATTGCATTTTAATAAATTCCAATTCCACTTCCAATTCCAGTTCAAAATTGGAATTGATTAAAAGGGAATGGGAATTGAAATTGATTTTAAAAAGGAATTTGAATTGAAAAAGAGAATTGACCCTAACCCTGTTTGTGTTATCTTTAAGCTATGAGGTAACCTTTCTATTACACATTCTAATTTGGACCAATCATATAACAGTAAACTAATCAGCTGGTTACATTTTATAGGCCAGTAAATTGCTAAAAGAAAATCATAAGTTTAGAAAACAAGCTCTTATTTAATAAAGCATGGATATTTATGTGTTGCAAACTAAACAAAAGTACAGTATTTATACCTTAATGTATTGTAGCGATCTCGGTTAACGCAGGCAGGCGCATCACACAGGGCGAGACAATCCACACACAGGCAGAGGGCGGGCGCGAACCCGGGGCCTCTCACTAAAGCCCAGTGCCGATACCGCTGTACAAAAGAGCCGACTCCCTTGCAAGGAGCGTATATTGGGCTTATGTCTTCGTGTGTGATTACGTCATGTACCAGCCTTGCTGCTACCTTCCCCCCTGCATGTTACACTCTCCCCTGCCAGCCTCAAGTCCGCCGTGGACTTGCTCACCAGGCTGCAGTCCGACGAGTGTGTACCGGGGTACCTGCGTCCAGGCGCATCGCACAGGGCAAGGCAATCCACACACAGGCGGAGGGCGGGCGTGAACCCAGGACCTCTCACACTAAAGCATAGCGCTGATACTGCTGTACAAGAGACGGCTCCTTTGTGATGCGCCTGCCTGCGTTAACCGAGATCGCAGCAATATTTATAAACACCGCGGCAAATAAAAAAACACAATTGTGCCCATAACATTGATAATACTTTATAAATAAGTAAAATTTACTGTGGGGTTAAAACATGTTACAGTGGGATCATTTTTCAAAGCTTTCTCATTCTGTTTAATTGTAACTTCAAAACACCCACGAATATTTCTGAAGTAAACCTTAAAAGAAAGCAAAGGTAAACTTAGTTACATTAAGAGCCAAAAGTTTAAATGCTGTAAGAGATGGGTCTAGAATAGTGATGAGTTCCCCACCCCTAATTTGCAGCTGTACATACTGAATGTCAACCACGCTCAGCACCACCCAAACAACCCAGCAGCAGGGAGCCCATCCAGGCTTGAGGGGGTATTCCAAAAGTTCATGGAACCCACTGAAACCCCTCATGCCTTTTAATAGTTAAAGCCCATCCATCATTGTCTCAGTACAGACAGGTCAAAGTGATACAAAATGAAAGTGCATGGTAATTAATGAAAACAGCAGGACTCATTTTGTCAAAAGGGACATTCTGTGCTGTGTTTTTCAGATCAGTGACAAATAGCACATACTACCAAGTATTACCAAGTTTAAAATGTAATCCAAAAATGTTGTTTAAAAAGTCTTAAAAAGCCATACTAGTAGTTATTTGCAGATCCGGTTTCACAGCCATGTTTAGCATATCCCACGAGTATAAAGTGATGTTTTAATCACAATTGTTTGACAGAGTCATGGATTAGTTTAAGACTATGGGGTAGATGTACTAAAGTGTTGCGCCTGTTGCAATAGACGCAAACCAGTTGCAAACGAGTCGGAAGTCTAGGGTGAAAAGTCTAGGGTGACTGGCCCATCTTAGTACATCTACCCCTATGCCTGATGCAATTGAACGCACAGAAGATACTGTACCAATATAGACAGTTGGCTCACTGATTAAGCAGTTTTGGTATTACTCCATTCCCAACCATTGTGTTGTTAAAGTGACTGAACTATGTGCTGTTTTCTGTGAATTTCAGCTCTGATATAAACACTTCATCCTAGGCTGAATAAAGTCAAGCAGACGAATACTGGTCAGCATCACAGGGAATGAGAGAAAAGTAAAAACAGTTTAAAAAGGGTCTAGCAGCGCTCAACTACAACAATTTGAAAATTAACAAACAGAATTCAACTGGAATGTGTATTACAACCTTTGGAGTGTCAAAAATATTTTTAAGAAGGTTTTTTTGTTGTTGTTTTTTTTACATATCTTTAATTGTAATGCTGGGGAACTGAAATGAATGAGTATGGCTTTTTATTGAATCAATAGATCAAAGCTGACAGCGACAGAGCTTTCCAAGAGGACCTCTCCATGTTCTGGTCAAGGGTTTTAGTGCTTTCATTATTTGAGAAACACATTCCTGTACTGAGTTGTTAAAAGACATGTCCCATGCTTCTATTTATAACCATGTAATGGTACCCTTAAAACCGAGTGAATAGGTAATTTATCAATTGCCCTTTTCCAAATTACAAGCCAACCAATAGCAGTAATTAAGATTTCACTCATTAGTCGAGGTAGATAAGAGCGATACAAAATTCTTTGAATTACTTCAAAACAAGTGTAATTATTACCGCAAACAACTACTTTTTTGTCTTACCAGAGGTTTCAAAAGAAAACAAATGAGAATACAGAGCTTGAGAATACAGAACTTATCCGAAAACACAAGAACAGGTTTGACAATTCAGTGTTACGCACTGCAAAAGCTCTGCAGCTATACGAAGTTCCAACAGGTAACAGGTTATTTTAAGAATATTATGGGATGGCACTAGACCATTCCAAATTGGGTCAAGAAAGGCAAGCCACATTGACATTAAAATATACCAAACTGCTAGATAATAAATGTTCCAAAATGTTAAAGAAAATGTTGGACTTCCTATTAAACAAGAGCCAAGAGTTTGTGCATTTCCCCCAACTTGCTTCTGTTGACAAAGGGTTAAAATGGTTATATATAAAAAACTCACATAATTGTCTTCAATTATGACATTGCATATTTTTTTTTTCAAATCTGACTCACTTGGCATTACCAAACAATTTGATTGCTGGGTTTTGCATTTGGCATTAGCAGTAAATATGTAATTGTATTCTCCTTTTCATTATATACCATTAAATAAAGCCCCTACATTTTTTTTTTTCAATTTCCATAACTACTCTTAAGTAAAGTTAAACTAAATTACATAATAGTACTACATAATAGTATGAAGAAAGAGGGTTGCTTGTTTTAAACTTGGGTGGGTGGGGGACATTGAAAGGTACAGTATTTTCATTAGTGTTTAAAATACATCCAGTCTACCCTCTTGTGGATGTATCTAAAACACTACAGGGTAGCAAAAAGCAAAACATTCTGCATTAGCTGCATAAAAAGTATCAGCAAATTATATTATTAGGCACTATACTACACAGGGCTTTGTTTTTGTAATCATAAAGTAGTAGATTTGAGTAGCTTTTAAAATCTAATTTCTTATCCTTAATTAATTGTACCCTTTGTACTGCCCTCAACTTTTCTTAGTTCAACTTTGCAGTCGTTATCTTATAGAACAGTTCACAGTGCACAGTGAAGAAATACTTGAATCCTTTGAGGATTTTTTCATTGGTTTGGCATTAAAACAGTGCTTGTGTGTGTTCTCACTTATTTCCATTTTTATTTTAGGTTCTCATAGGTTCCTAATTACACTGATTTTTTGGGGATTGTGATTTTATGGTTGCTGGGAACAGAGACTGCGAAGCAAAAAGGACAAAAACAAAGGATCATCTCAGTGAGAAATCCCTTGGGAAAGTCTTTGAGAAGTTTGGGAACTTTGATAAGCTGTGTGACAGTAGCCATATGTACTGTGGTACTCGGGATACAACCTCTTTGTAGAAATAAAGACACATTTCCAGAAACAAGACCAGTTGGAAAAATGTTATCAAGATAGAGTTTTACATATTTTCACAGACACAAATACATACTCAAATACACTGTTAAATATTACATTTTCATAATCTTCCTATACGACGACAGTCCAAGGAAACCTTGCATACTGGTAATTGTTCGTATTTTTCCTGAAATTTTAGGTAGATTTCACAATCAGTCTGACAGTTGTCCCTGGAGGAATTAGGGCTCAGCAAAGTCAAAGTACTTGGAGTTTGCTGAGCCCAGGAAGCAGGCTGGATAAGCAGCTTTACATAAGTGAGCAGCCTCTGTACAGTGCCCCCTTCTCTCTGGTCAACAGGGATTGTTCCCCAGATGTAATTAGGGAAGAAAGATAAAAAAAACACCTAGGAAAGCAAGCCTAAACAATAGACAGTAATGAATACACTGTAGTAGATTAAAACTGAAGCTAAAAAAGTAATGTTGTCACATGATGAGCCATTTAGTTACTAGGAAGGTTGGAAAGGGTCATTGTGGTTAGGTGTTTGACTAGTCTGGAATTCATGCAACAATCAGTTTAAAGAATTAAGTGAACTATGCAGCAGATGTGGCAAGATGGCCCGGAACACACGGCCGGGTCACATAACAGCACATTGACAGCCTTTTACTTTAAAGACCCTTCCACAGAACCAAGGGCCATGCTATTGCTGTTAAGATAGTTTCAACCTTAAGATCACAGTGGGAAAGCTCAGCTTACAGGAAGTTGTTTCAACAGGAAGACTTCTAAACTCTGGCCTCTGAACCAAAAACAACTAGCTTGTAATGTTAACCTTTGTCTTGCTATATATCAAATTCTTCTGATTATTATTGGGTTTTTTTGGAACTGATACAAACCCATTCAGCCTTTTTTATTTTTAGGAGTTTTGAAATCATTCCTTATCAAGTACTAGAGGTTTTGAAAAGATGCTGGAGGTTTTCTACAGCTATGCCGTTACTTCTGCAAATTGTCCATTGTGGAAAAGAAGCCCATGTGAGAAGCACAATCTCATCAACACACAGAAACAATAACAACCACACCAAAAAGCTCTACATATCCCAGTCCCCAAGATGACGATTTGACCAAAAAAAGTCCAAAACACTGTTTTGGCAGAAGGGAAGAATTAAACTTTTCTTTTTTTTTTTTTAAGAATGCAAGGTTAAAGTTTATTAAGACCAAATTAAGATATATGTGTGCACCCTGAGATAAGAAATGAAAAAGTTTTTTACTGGCATCTTAATTTTATTTTTATTACAAAAATGCTGACCTGAATCCAAGAAGATATCAAACAGGTTATTTTTTTTATTATTTTTATTGTTTTATAGCTGAACTCTGCATGTGACAAGCAGCGGGTTAGAAACAGCCAGGAACCAGGACTGTCTGATGGAAATGAGATGAGAAGTAGACTTCTTCATGCTGGGGGTCAAAACTAGAGAAGCTAAGCAGAGCCAGTGTGTCTGACTGCTGCTTTTCTTCTAACCTGTTGCCGTTGACACTCATCAGTATTTTGATTATAGGCTACAGGTTATGCACATTTACTTTCCAGCCTGCAATGGGGAGTCTGGTTCCCATGAAAATAATAAAATTGAACCTCCATGCTCCAGACAGTGTACTTTAGAATTACTGTTTAACCCTTCAATGCAATCAGAATGGAATACTTCCAATGAGCTTACCACTAAACAGCCACAGAGATAAAAGAAACGCATTGCAATGCAATTCTTCTTTAAAAGAATCTTTTTCCCCTTTCTGGAGTGCCTGCAACTTCACTGCCTTTCTCCAACAGAAAAATGGAGCAAAATGCACTATGAATGGAACTTTCAAAATAACATTTCAATGATAATTGATTTCTAAACCCTTCCTTGCCAATGGCAGTGTTTTGTCTCTTCAGCTTTCTCCTAATGGAAAGCACATCCTTCATAGTTAGCAGGTTCCACTTGGGGTTCACAAGAATGTGACCTCAGCTGTTATACCTGAAAAGACATTCTCCCTTTCAATTACTGAACATGCTTTTGCTTGTATAGCTCTGATTGAATACTTATTGAGACTTCATCCATTTGCCTTTGTTACTATCTTACACAATGCCATGTACCATTCTGCAATAGAAATGAACCATTTAATCAAAAGACTTACAAGCTGCCTCATGCAAATTGACACACTGAAGGCTGTGTTGGCTTGCCTGAACAGCGCACGTCTTTAAAAAGATTGGGGTGGGGGTACTTTAGTTTCAGGCTTACAAAACAACGTTAAAATCTAATAATTCCCTCCAATATAACTCATTAAAAAGAATCATTTCCCCTTTTTTGCTTCAGCTATTAGTTACTTTAAGTATTATTTTTTTATAGCAGTGCCAGCTGGATTAATCTTTATCCTGGATTTTTTTTTTTAAAGAAATAAAAGAAAACTTCCTAATTTGATCATATATACAGTAGTTCTCGTATTATTTTGCTCATATTATTTTTAAAAGAATCTAAAGAAGTGAATGTATTTTCTGCTAACCTTTTTGTAAAAGTATTAAAAAGTGTTGTTTTATCATTACAGCACTGGTTCTTTTACTGGGAAAGACCACGCTACAGTTCATAAACTTCACGCACAGAGTAGCAGTTTTTCAAAAACCCCTACCACCGCTCCTACTTTCCAGCCCAGCATCCATGCTCACGCAAACTGCTTGTTATCCTGAACGTCCTCCCAGCTCTGTCTCAGTGAAGCTTTATAAAGTATTCAGCTACAAACAATTGGACTAATTAATCAATTACAACGTGATTTCCTTTCACACATTCACACATGCTTTAAAAAAACACATCAATATAAAATAATAGAAGTGCAATAAAAAATGACACATCTATAAATTATAAATAAAAAATAAAGTGCAAAGAAAGCTTAACCCTGTTACATATAATAATTAAGGTTATCCCAATATATGCCACAAATAACCTTTGCAATCTTTAGGAAATTAAGCAAGTGTCTTAGTAGGAAGTTCTGGTTTAGAGTTTCCCTCTTTTTCATGACATGCCACCACTTAACAACTCCTAATGACAGTTTTTTGACAACCTATGAATTAACATTTGGGGTCTTATTTTGTTCAAGTACCTTCTCAGTGAAAAAAATGTTTGTGTGCTGCGTGAATGTGTTGGTAAACAATGGATTGAAAAAAAAACACATCTGAAGAGTCTTGTAAACCTAACATAGTTTGCATTACTATAAACCATACATTACTATGAAATTCAATTAATGTTATTGGCCCCCGAACTCAAAAGTAAAAGTGCATTTCGCGATTTAGTATGTTTGTATTGTTATCATAAATACATGGAGGAAAACCCCTATTAACCTTTCAAAAAGAGCAGGTATTAAAATGTTTAAATTATAATGCTTCAGAATGCTTTTCATTATTCCTTTTTCCACATTACTAAAAGTTTAACTTAAAAGTGCGATTTGATTGCAGAAATAAAACATGAATGTTATACTATACATTGTGTTAACAAGTACTAATTTACACATGGTTTCAGGGGATCTACTGTCAGACCTAAACTTTATTGAAAAATGAATACCCTGAAGCAATTTCAATTCAATTTAAGTCTGTTGTAATGAACTACTTAAAATTTGATATTCATGAAACCTTTCTGTTGCCAATAAAGAAATGAGTCCCAATGCCAACAACAGTGTAGGAACAGTTTCATGAATATCTAATAACTAAAACGTTTGTGAATAGTGCTCTGTCGAACAAAACAAGAAAACCACAATCCCTTCTAGAAAATGTTTAACTTTCTGGACCAGAAATGATTATATTCGCTGGACTATTGTTTAACTGTAAAAAATTATCTTGACAGAAAATATATTTAAAACAGATTCTCCTGATTGGCTAAGGATTACATTGGACAAGAAGCTAAAGTTGAAATCTGTTTTTAATTAGTGAATTCTGTGTAAATACAGTTTTGAAACATCAACAAAACTTGCCGCTTGAGGAAAAAAAAAATATGTATAAACAATAAAATTACAGCTTTTGTAAAAAGGGTTCATGGGAAGTGATTCATGCCAAAGGTTTACTTTGTTCAGGCAAATCAATAGGATCACTTTTAAGGTGGATTAAAAGATTTTGGTTTGAATAGAAATTATTATGCACAAATCTTAAGCATATGAAATGTATTGACAACAAAAAAAATCCAAAATAGATCCTGTGGGCAGGCTAGCTATGTCATAAATCATCAAAATGAAGGATGTTATTGCTGGAGAGCTATTTTTTTTCCCCAGAATAGACATTAAAAGAAACAACACTTTTCCTACACATATGGGCTAGGACACACTAGACGCAAAACAACCTAAAAAAGGCACAAGGTTACTGTATGTTTTAAGTCCCATGTGTGCAATATAACCCTTTCTCTGCTTGTAGGAACAAGCAATCAAAACAAATAGGCAACTATTTATTTCCATCCAATGTATAATCTCCACAAATTCATACTGTTCCCAAAGAAAAGCTGCCCTTAAAATAATGGCAGATCTATACATTGCTGTTAAAATGGAGTCCAAATGGCATTTACTGACAGAATACATTATATAACATTTTTGAAGGCTTGCCACAGAATCTTGTGGTACCGGTACTACCAATGAATATAACATCACCTTCCCAAAATTAATCCAAACCCTGAATAGCAGAAGACCATAAAACAAGGCTTTACTCTTAAAACTTTAAATTATTTTTATGGATGAACAAAATTATTCATTGCTATGGTATGTAAAGAAAGCTCACTTAAATATACATAACCAGCAGCTTCATACATTAGTGAAGACCCCATCACATTTCCCTGTTACTCATAATTGTATTATTGCATGAAAGCTTGGGGGATGAAAAACTCAACACTGCAAATGTTTTAAAAGATTGTTTATAACTGACACACCAAATCTTTAGGATGTCCTACACCAACCAAATCAGACTTCAAAAACTGTTGCCCTGTCAAGAAATTCCTTTACCCTAGTGCAGTATTTGACATTTTAAAATAAGCATCATCATTTCATTAAATCCATTAAATGTTTAATTGTCAGCTGCATTCCATAGGCAACAAATGTAAAAGAAGAAAAAAATACTCACTGGAAAATTTGAAGCCACTCAAACTGTTCTGTTCATGGTTAACCTTATCAGTAAAGAATCAGTAAGTAAGTTATCAGTAAATCTATGAAGACTAAATTATACATGGCAATTCTTTATTTTCAATCAGACATACCTTCAACTGAACATGAATGCAAATGAAAACCAACTCTATTTCAAAAACAGGCCACATAAATAGTCAATTTCCTGAAATATGACTCTTTTTTTTAGCTGTAATAAAAAATAAAAAAAACATTTTCAAGAAGAATGTCAGGGTTGCTCTCTGTACTCTCTTGGTTTCAAATCTTTAATAATTTGTGATGAAATTCTTATCAGTAATAGTAGTAGTGGCATTATTATTATTATTATTATTATTATTATTATTATTATTATTATTATTATTATTGCTTAATTAAACCTTCAAATATTAATAAATATAGTATCTCATATCTTTTTTTGCCAGGCAAAACTTGCCAAAGGGAAAAGCCTTTCAATAATTGTGGTCGATACAAAAATAAACTGGATACCTGTGTTTCACCCTGGTGCTTATACAGCAAGTCACAAAACATTTCCAGATACCTGTAGCATGTCAAAAGAACATATATTGAACTTAAAAACCTTACCTCTGACATGGTGTTGATCGTGTCTTGTGGCTGACTATGTGGAACAAATGGAACACTGCAAAGTTCATCCTCCAGAAGGGCCAAACTCACGGTGCAGCCCATCAGGATTTAGCCCGGGTTTTTACCTCTGCTGTCCAGCTTTGCTCTCCCCACTTTACAAAAAATATCCATCACCTCCACTTCTTGGAATATGAATTACTGGCCTATGTCACACAAACTCTTGATTAAACCTGTTGCTCCCTACCTATGCAAGCCCTTTTATATTTGCCATGCCAGGGCAGATGAGAAGATTCCCCTCTCAACGGTGCTCCTGAGCTTATTTTATGCTGTCCTCGTTCCTTATCCCAAAGCCTACAAAACTACAAAGAGATATGTCTAATGCCTTGGCTCCAGCAAAGGAAATCAGGCTTTTCCTCTCCTGGTGGGAGGGTACTTGGATAGCTGAATGTTCTGGATATAATAACCAGGGATAAAGAATTGAAGGAAGTTACATGACAATGCCACTGACCCTCACTATTTGCCAACAAAAATTAGATAATAAAGACGTTTTCAGTTTGTATTTTTAAAAAAATGAAAAACGGTTTACTTGTACAAACCGTTTGGAGACAAGGCAGAATGGTTGATAAAGATTCTAGTTATTTTTTTTATTTTTACAGAAAGAACTTGGAAGAAATGTACACAAGTGTTAAAACATGTAATTCAAAACATTTTATATAGTTAGTACGTTTACCAATATTTATTTATTTTGGTATTTACATCTCACTCTTGCTCATTTTCACGTAATAGAGAAAACAGCATACAGATTAAGCAGATGAGCCTAACAACTGAATTAAAGTATAGGGATTAACCCTTTAGCATACCATGTGCATGTGCTGCAAAGTAAGTGCAAAGTTTAAGATGAGGTCCTAATTTTCCAAAATAAAATTCCTCACACAAAATAATCTTTACTGAACTTTTACGAATCATGAAAAATAGCTTTTCTAGAAAGAACCTCCTGTCCTTTACCACAATGTTCAACAGCAGCTCTCACCAGCCTTACCAGTGTCATCACCTCTGCAGTAACAGTAACATGAGAGCTAGTAAAGCAGTTTATTGGCCCAAAAGAAATTAAAATGATTGAAAAGCAGTTGCAATTAAACAAAAAATGTTAGAAACCATATGACATTTTAAATATGTATATTACAAGAAAATAATCAGGTGGATATTAAAAAGCTAGGCAGTGCATTCCATGTTAATAATAGTCACTGCCTCAGACACATATATACATTTTAAATAGCATGGGCCTACAGGGGGAAAGTTCTGGAATTTGTAAATATTCCCTTAGGGCCCCTTATAATGTGATCCAGGACTGCTGGCTGCAAAATAACAGCGGCTCATATACCAGGAAATGGTCTACATGTGTTGAAATGTTTTCATTCAGTGTAGCGGTTCTGTATTGACACTAATATATAACCAAACGGGTTATGCAAAAAAAAAAAAAATCATTATAGAATTAATTTGGCTTTTATGGGAAATAGTTAGGTGATGACCAAATACTTTTCTTATAGTATTATGAGAGTGTACTGAACCTATTGCGCTCCAGGTATTAGTGCAGATGTTAAACTGCATTATGTTGCTTTATTTACAAATGTTTGCTTAACATTACCAAACAAAAAATGTCTGTGGTTATGTTTCACCTTCATTGCAGTGATACACAAGAAACGTCCCAATGATTTGTAAATATAAGTCTTTCTTTAAACAAATAGGTGTAACTGGTTTCATAATGAAAGGCTTTACAAATCCTACCATTAACATACATTCACCCATAGAGATGCTGTAACAAAAACAGAATCTATCCCAGAACCAGATATTTAGCTTTGTCAAAATCTGATACTAGGGGTTACTTCATAAAGCCTTAATAACATGCCAGCATGTCTGCTTTGATTCTGTGTGATTTTGGTTGTTAATTGGCTATTATTATAAATTAGTCATTTAACAGATGCTTTTATAATGCAAGGTATTACAAAATATATAATCTATTTATTGTATGATAAGCCATTCACCATTGTGTATTGTATTTTTATTTGGAAGAAAAAAATGCTAAAAGAAGGCAAAATATTTCAGAGCAGCATGTAGTATTTTACTTTGAACTGGGCTGTTATGAAATCTCTCAAGTTGTTGACTGAGCCTCTGAACCAGAGCCAGGTTTGTTCACCAATCACTATCACATGTTAAGTCAGTTCCATACATGGTCAATTTTCTAAGTCCCCGAGTGGCTCATCCTGTTAAAGCGCTGCCGCTGGGCTCGCAGGATGAGTCATACAGCTTGGATGGCACCGGTTCGCGTCCAGGCTGTGCAAAGAGGCCAAACGTTCCTGGGGACCCCGAGGGGGCGTCACATTAGCTCTAACGCTTCCAGGGTGGGGGATGGGGAAGCGGCAGGGATTGTTTCTCCTCATCGCGCAACAGCGAACCCTACTGGCCAGACACCAAGCACATTCAGAGTGGATAAAAAGCAGAGCTGATCTCTGTTCTCCAGGATCGGTAGCCCGCCCACCTCTGCTCTGGATTGCTCGCATATAACAGGTTCTGGCTTTCGGCTTGTGAGATCGGACTTCTGTGTTGTGTGGGGACTCGCTGCGGTGAGGAGAAAAAACATAACTGGACATTCCAATTTCCTGGTTTGGGGAAAATAAATAAAAATAATAATTGGTCACTATAAATTAAAAAATAAATAAAATAAAGTAATATTGTCAGTAAAAGTAGGAATTAAAACCTGCAAGTACAGTACTGTGCAAAAGTTTTAGGCAGGTGTGAAAAAATGCTGTAAAGTAAGAATGCTTTCAAAAATAGACATGTTAATAGATTATATTTATCAATTAACTAAATGCAAAGTGAGTGAACAGAAGAAAAATCTAAATCAAATCCATATTTGGTGTGACCACCCTTTGCCTTCAAAACAGCATCAAGCATCAATTCTTCTAGGTACACTTGCACACAGTTTTGAAGGAACTCGGCAGGTAGGTTGGCCCAAACATCTTGGAGAACTAACCACAGTTCTTCTGTGGATTTAGGCAGCCTCAGTTGCTTCTCTCTCTTCATGTAATCCCAGACAGACTCGATGATGTTGAGATCAGGGCTCTGTGGGGGCCATACCATCACTTCCAGGACTCCTTGTTCTTCTTTACGCTGAATATAGTTCTTAATGACTTTCGCTGTATGTTTGGGGTCGTTGTCATGCTGCAGAATAAATTTGGGGCCAATCAGATGCCTCCCTGATGGTATTACATGATGGATAAGTATCTGCCTGTACTTCTCAGCATTGAGGAGACCATTAATTCTGACCAAATCTCCAACTCCATTTGCAGAAATGCAGCCCCAAACTTGCAAGGAACCTCCACCATGCTTCACTGTTGCCTGCAGTCACTCATTCGTACGCTCTCCAGCCCTTCGGCGAACAAACTGCCTTCTGCTACAGCCAAATATTTCAAATTTTGACTCATCAGTCCAGAGCACCTGCTGCCATTTTTCTGCACCCCAGTTCCTGTGTTTTCATGCATAGTTGAGTCGCTTGGCCTTGTTTCCACGCCGGAGGTATGGCTTTTGGCCGCAAGTCTTCCATGAAGGCCACTTCTGACCAGACTTCTCGGACAGTAGATGGGTGTACCAGGGTCCCACTGTTTTCTGCCGGTTCTGAGCTGATGGCACTGCTGGACATCTTCCAATTGCAAAGGGAAGTAAGCATGATGTGTCTTTCATCTGCTGCGTAAGTTTCCTTGGCCGACCACTGCGTCTCACGGTCCTCAACATTGCCTGTTTCTTTGTGCTTCTTCAAAGAGCTTGGACAGCACATCTGGAAACCCCTGTCTGCCTTGAAATTTCTGCCTGGGAGAGACCTTGCTGATGCAGTATAACTACCTTGTGTCTTGTTGCTGTGCTCAGTCTTGCCATGGTGTATGACTTTTGACAGTAAACTGTCTTCAGCAACCTCACCTTGTTAGCTGAGTTTGGCTGTTCCTCACCCAGTTTTATTCCTCCTACACAGCTGTTTCTGTTTCAGTTAATGATTGTGTTTCAACCTACATATTGAATTGATGATCATTAGCACCTGTTTGGTATAATTGTTTAATCATACACCTGACTATATGCCTACAAAATCCCTGACATTGTGCAAGTGTACCTAAAGAATTGATGCTGTTTTGAAGGCAAAGGGTTGTCACACCAAATATGGATTTGATTTAGATTTTTCTTCTGTTCACTCACTTTGCATTTAGTTAATTGATAAATATAATCTATTAACATGTCTATTTTTGAAAGCATTCTTACTTTACAGCATTTTTTCACACCTGCCTAAAACTTTTGCACAGTACTGTATATTTCTGAGATGTTGGATGAATTAAGTAAAACTTAAAGAAATGAGATTTTGAAAACAGAAGTTCATGGTGATATGTAGACCCTTTACTCTACTGTCTTTAATAAAACAATAAACACTCGTCATAAAATCTGAAATAAAACTAAGAAGGTCAAGTACATAATACTGATGAAGACATTGAAAGAAACATTTTTCAACTTTGTTTCTTACATGGAAGTTTTACCTCCACAAATGAAAACTAGCTGCACTAATGACACCTTCATGAATCCCCACACAAGATGCTACCATATAAAGTTACCAGTTTTGTTCAAGCCTGACAGAGCACAAAAGAAGGATTATGCAACAAGCCCATTCAACCTCCTAACCAAAGTCATGGTGTTGAAGCTGTCCAGTGTGCACAAGGGCAGGAAGTCAAATGACTAGGCAAGACTTTTTTAATACCTTAGGCAAGGAGGCAATTAAATAGTGATCATCCTGCTTGCTGAAATATTTCATATCCAGTGTAACAGTCAATTATTGAATACAATAACTAGATGTTTCCTTTCAAAATATTCTCGGGTCTGAAAAAGTATGTATTTCCATTTTTCAACTATTTATAGGACTGATCATACCAGTATAATTTTTCAGTGTCCTACAAAAATACCCCCAAACTTTTGTCATACATACAGAAAGCAAGACAGCTCCATTATTTTGCAGCAATATCAATACAGATTTTTAAATGATTGGCTATGTTTGCAGTGACTTTTGGCACCCAGAATGGAACATGTTTTTTTGTAGAATTTTGATGTATCATACTGTTATCCTGCAGTAGTTTTCTAGACTTTGGAAATGCGCATTCCAGCATGGAGGGTTGTAGGCCACCCTTACACAATTTTACAACAGTATTTTTGCATGGTATTTTTCTCCTTATTTTTCCCATGTTTACACTATGCATTTACCATAGTTTACCCTAGTTTACCCTAGTTTGACATGTCTATCATTATGCTTTACCATGCCTCACTATTGTGCCTCTATAAGTGCCTGTGATTAGATAACAATTATCTTACCGTATAAATGTTAGTTTAAAAAGCTGTTCTAGAAATGAATAAGGTACTTCTTTTATTAATCTCATTGCATCCAGTACAATTTGATTTGTCCTTGTGAAACTACGAAATGGTTCCCATTGTAATTACAGTATTCATTGCCAAGTCATTTTTATGGAATGTCTTATATGTTTGTTTCGTTTATGGGGAGTTAGGGAAGAGTCCTCATTGTACTTGGATACAATTTACAGTTTTATTGCTAAGTGATTTTGACAGAAACTCTTATATACTAGACTATTGAATTTGTTTTTACTAATTACCTGCATGCTATTATTGTTTGTTTTGTCATTCTGTACGAATAAATCGTTATTGTTTAAATAAACTGAATAGTATATAAACTTGCTTATATATCAACCTCAGGCTGGAACTTGAATCAAGGGTAATAACCTACTATTTGTTATAGCATGTAAATCTGATGTTATTTTCAGAGGATGACATCACAAAGGATCTATGTACTGTAATCAATACTAATTATTAAATTCCTTAATAATTAGAATATACATCTGCATCTACTATATATACACCCTACACTGAAACAGAAATACATTTACATATCTCCTGTAATCCAGTTACAAGTCCTGTGCTAAGAAATGCTTATTGCACAACTTCAGAACAAATAACACAAGGGCCAATGAAACTCTGTGTCAAAAAGTAAAAGACAACCAGGGAAAGGGCACAGAGCTACATCAGTGCTTCTCTAAGGTTGTCAAAAATATAACTCTCAGGAATCTCACAACAGACTACTCTGAATAATCTCAAAACAGCTTAATCTGTTTATGCGGTACATTTTTATGAATATAAATTATAAATACAGTATGGTCAAGATACACACATTTCTACACTGTTGGTGATAAAATCACTGAAATGTGAGAAGCAAGCCGAACTCTCCATGCGGCTCAATCAATAAAGCTTTAGCTTGCAGTCCTTAAAATCATAGCATTAAATCCAGCTGTTGAAAAGTATTTAATATAAAAATACTCTTATAAAAACTATATTAGTTATAGTCTTTCTTTGAAAATGATTTGGAGTTACCAGACACATTTTGTTTTACATACCGTGAAGCTATTCTGGTGAACACATTGCAGTGGTAACCATATAACAAAGCACATATTAATAGTACTTACCAGTAATTATAAAAAAATAAATAAAAAAAAAACTTAAATTTAGTTAATAGTAGTGGTAGCCTGTTGGCACAACTTTACCACAGCACATTAACAAATGTTGTTTGTGCTATGAGGGAATCTTAATGAAAGGGGAGTGGCTCTGTGAAGTTTGTTGTAAGCCCATGTCAAAATAAAAAAGGACAGTCAAGTTTATTTGTTTCAGGAATAATATCGCTTCTGTCATAGAGCCATTGACAGCTGAGAGATTTTAAAAGATTAGACACATTTACAGTGGGTCCCAAAGGGATGGACTCCAGTACTACCTCAAATTGTATGGTAACTCAAGGCATGTCAAACTCCTGCAGTGCAGATTGAATTGTAAACTTAATACATTTCCTAGCAGAAGGTGCCAGAGAGCTTTTAGGGATGAATTCCCCCGGCCCCTCTCAAATCACTCTCTGGCTATGCATATTTTATGAAGATTTTACAGCTTTAAACCTAATGCCTGTCTCATAAGTACAGGGTAGCCACTTTTTGTCACTGATAAAAAAAAGACAGGGGAGAAAGGAAGTTGTAGTTTCAGCAAAACCAAAACTGGGTACAGCATCTTTTATGAAACACACAAGGTCCTGAGCAAATTGGCAGCAATTGCAATTATGCACATTTAATTTATTTGTTGATTGATTACACTGTGCAAAAAGTATAACGGCCTCCTAGCATTCAACAGCAATTAATCCAGGTAGCGTCTACTTTAACAAACAGAGTATTACATTCCTGTAATATCTGTGATGTTGAGTGACATCAGCATGGAGGCGTATGGTAGCTAACACACACCACTGAACATCTGTAAGTTAGCTACAAAGACCACCCAAGTGAGCTATAATGAAACTGTGTTCATCATTAAAAAATATATATATATTGTTGATGGATTTAGTGGATTTCATGCTGAGGGATGTACAATCTACTCACCAAAAACCCCAAGAAGGGTACTGGCAGGTTTCAAAACTCATCCGAGACAGACCACCCTCAAACAAGCAAAGACAATACATTTACCATTTTTTAGTTTTTTCAAACTAAGAAATAAGAATATTTTCAAAGACAAAAATAAGAAAAAAAGGGTTACATTGAATAGACAAATTAGCATATGGTCCATCAATACTCAATGCTAAATGCGGTGCCTAAATACACTTCACCTTTCGATAAGTGATAAATGAGATGTTTTCACAATATCCACTAACAAGTACTGAGATAAGAGCTACATGTTTTGGAAAGTGATGTAACCCTCAACAAAGTATGTCTAGCAATCTTTTAAAATGGTAAAAGTAAATTACTTTTCTAAGAAATTTAAAATAAATCATTATTTTAAAGCGATTATTACATTCCACTGTGAATGTGCCAATATGCATGGTCCAAATGACTTCACATAATCCAATTCTAGCTTGTTTGCTTAGAATTAAAGAACATTTCACATTTACATTACACTTCTGTACATAAGCAAAACTTATCATCACACTTAGCGAACAGTAACATAGTAATCTTATGTAAAGTTATCAAAACGTGCACATTTGTTTACAGGGTACTCTGTACTGACTGCAAAATAAGTTTAGTTTACAGAGAAAAAAAACATGGTTTCATATTCAGATTTTCATTGCACTTAATACTGCAGTCATGCCATATCTGAATCTGAACTACAGGCCTTGGAGTTTGCCTGGGTTCACTGGAGGATTTAAAAAATATGGCAACTCTTCTTGAAGGAAATGAAGGAGTGGCTCTAAGAACCCTGAGGCCTGTACCCTGTGCAGTAGCTGTATGCATATATTTTTACTAAGTAGATCAGCTACTTACTGACTGGCTATTCAAGCGTAGGTTAGCACATCAGTTAAAAAGTCCTTTGATAAAAAGTCAACAGGCAAACAGTTTTTACAAATAATTATTACAATATGCTATTTAATCTCTACAGTTGGTCAAAAAAACAACTTTGGTCTCTGAGACCTAGGGCTGAATTATGCTTCGGGGGAAAATCAAAAACCAAAGAAAGTAATGTGCTAACATATACACAGGTCTTGACTATGAGGTGCTGTTAGGGACATAATTCAAACTGGCACCTCATACGTACTCTACATACTGAAACCTCATACACTATATACTGAAATATCATACCCTATTACTGAAATCTCATACACTACATACTGAAATTACATACGCTAGGTCGTGAAATCTCATACACTACATACTGAAACCTCATACACTACACAGTGAAATTGAATGTACTACATAATTTAAAAAAAAGATTATTTCTTCATTTTAAATATATATTTTTTTAAAACAGCAGCACATGCAAGCACAGACGTGTTGCAGCTAGATTCCTTGTTCAGTGTGTTTTCAAACAAAATGAATTACATTTGTATGTAGTTATTGGTGATTATTACATTTATAGTTAATTCTTATAGGGAAAGATTCCACATTACAATAAAGCAGTACACAACATTTGCTTCTCAATAACTTATTTTACAACTAATTATTTTGCAGCGATACTTTTTTTCATCCTTATACTGGCAAACGATTGAAAGTTATAGGTAGAATAACCTGTCAAACAAAATATGTGGTGTATTTATTGAAATGCCCATGTGGATTGTGTTAAAACAAAAACAGAATTAAAAAACAGAATTTGTGAACACAAAGTGCTACAAGGAATCGTGACCCTAAACCATCAGTAGCGAGACATTTTAACCTAATGGGACATGAGATCTGCTCCCTTAGATTCTTGGGTATTGAATTGGTTAAGAATCCAAGGAGGGGTGGTGATCGAGACAAAAATAAGTTAAATGGATACTATGCTTCAAACTGAATCTCAAGGAGGGTTAAATGAGGAACTTTCATTGGTTCCACTTCTGTAATTGTATCATTGCAAAATAATTTGTTGTAAATTAAGCTATTGAGAAACAACTGTTGTGTACTATTTTATTGTAATGTTGAATCTTTCACTTTAAGAATGAATGAATTAACTAATTATAATAATCACCAATAACCAGATACAAATGCTATTATTTTTTTTGAATACTCACTGAACAAGGCATCTAGCCACAATGCGTCTGTGCTTGCATGTGCTGCGGTTTTACAAAAATAATTTAAAATGAAGAAATAAATAAAGCAATATTTTTTTAATTTTAATTTTTTGATTTCACCATGTATTGTATGAGGTTTCAGTGTGTAGTGTATGAAATGTCAGTATATAGGGTATGATATTTCAGTATGTAGTGTATGAGGTGTCAGTTTGAATTATGTCCCTAACGGTGCCTCATCGTCATGACCTGTGTATATGTTATCACATTACTTTCTTCGGTTTCTGATTTTGCACCTAACCATAAATTCACACATTCCTAAAAACAGTGGCCTGAAATTAAATCATTAAAATTAAATAGATAAAGCAAATAGGTAAAACATTAGCGACATGTGATAATAAGTCACATAAAAGTAAGCAACTAGAGCAACTTGACACTAGTAATAAAATGTTCTCATCTATTGATTTCTTTCTTGGTAAAACATGTTAAACAGGGGTCAGTTCTGCTCTATTTGGAAAATGGCTTGAGGGCAGTCACAACCTGTATTGTACTGAAACTAAATTACACAAGATGTTTTATTCTGCACAAGCCACTTTCAATTAGCCCTGTGCTTCCTGTATATTCCCATCATGCACTTGGGTAACATAAGAACATAAGAAAGTTTACAAACAAGAGAAGGCCATTCAGCCCATCTTGCTTGTTTGGTTGTTAGTAACTTATTGATCCTAGAATCTCATCAAGCAGCTTCTTGAAGGATCCCAGGGTGTCAGCTTCAACAACATTACTGGGGAGTTGGTTCCATACCCTCACAATTCTCTGTGTAAAAACGTGCCTCCTATTTTCTGTTCTGAATGCCCCTTTATCTAATCTCCATTTGTGACCCCTGGTCCTTGTTTCTTTTTTCAGGTCAAAAAAGTCCCCTGGGTCGACATTGTCTATACCTTTTAGGATTTTGAATGCTTGAATCAGATCACCGCGTAGTCTTCTTTGTTCAAGACTGAATAAATTCAATTCTTTTAGTCTGTCTGCATACAACATGTCTTTTAAACCCGATATAAGTCTGGTTGCTCTTCTTTGCACTCTTTCTAGAGCAGCAATATCCTTTTTGTAACGAGGTGACCAGAACTGAACACAATATTCTAGGTGAGGTCTTACTTATGCATTGTAAAGTTTTAACATTACTTCCCTCGATGTAAATTCAACACTCCTCACAATATATCCAAGCATCTTGTTGGCCTTTTTTATAGCTTCCCCACATTGTCTAGATGAAGACATTTCTGAGTCAACATAAACTCTTAGGTCTTTTTCATAGATCCATTCTTCAATTTCAGTACCTCCCATATGATATTTATAATACACATTTTTATTGCCTGCGTGCAATACTTTACACTTTTCTCTATTAAATGTCATTTGCCATGTGTCTGCCCAATTCTGAATGCTGTCTAGATCATTTTGAATGACCTTTGCTGCTGCAACAGTGTTTGCCACTCCTCCTATTTTTGTGTCGTCTGCAAATTTAACAAGTTTGCTTACTATACCAGAATCTTAATCATTAATGTAGATTAGGAATAGCAGAGGACCTAATACTGATCCCTGTGGTACACCACTGGTTACCTCGCTCCATTTTGAGGTTTCTCCTCTAATCAGTACTTTCTGTTTTCTACATGTTAACCACTCCCTAATCCATGTGCATGCATTTCCTTGAATCCCTACTGCGTTCAGTTTGAGAATTAATCTTTTATGCGGGACTTTGTCAAAAGCTTTCTGGAAATCTAAATAAACCATGTCGTATTCTTTGCAATTATCCATTGTCGATGTTGCATCCTCAAAAAAATAGTTAGACACGATCTCCCTTTCCTAAAACCATGCTGACTGTCTCCCAGGATATTGTTACCATATAGGTAATTTTCCATTTTGGATCTTATTATAGTTTCCATAAGTTTACATATAATAGAAGTCAGGATTATTGATCTGTAGTTACCTGGTTCGGTTTTGTCTCCCTTTTTGTCGATCAGTATTACATTTGCAATTTTCCAGTCTGTCGGTACAACCCCTAAAATACACTCCCCTGTAGATGTCATTGACACTCTGGATATCACAGGGCTGTGGTACAAACTTACAAGGAAGAAATGATGAACAGTCAGGAGACAAGTTAATCCTTTAGCAAATCACTGCATACGTGGTTCAATTCCTCCAGTACCAACTCAGTGTTGCGTAAAAATATGCATTTTTCAGACACAATGTTATTTGTACAGTACTAAAGATTCTTTGTGCAAAATGCTGATGTTGAAGGATATTGGGGGATATGTTTCTTACATGTTAAACAAGGGGTACAAGCAAGACAGTAACAATAATGTGATGCATCTTTACTGAGCCACCTTACTGTATAAGCAATTTCTTACAAAAATTACCCCCTCTCTACCAGAACTTCCATGAATTATTATAACTCTGTTGTCTTGTTACGAAGTGTGCTTCACAGAGTCTGACAAAAAAATAAATAAATAAAAAACCTTACATTTTGGCTGCAGTTAACCTCATTAGGGAAAATCAACCAAAATAAATGCTTGCAAATACTGTCATCTCTTCAGACAAGACATGTTAAATAACTAAAAGCAGATAAGGCTGCTACAATACAAAATGTTTCCCAGAGCCATTGCTACTGAAGGTTACCTGGAGCCAAATCCTACTTATTCTGGTCTCTGGTGTTTATTTCCATAAAATATTTATTCTGTGTCTTTTAGCAACTTTTTTTTCTAGAGCTGTCTGTCAATATGTGTCTTCTTGTTTTTCCATGCCATTCATAGATACTGAAAGTTAAACTGTAGCTCTTGTCAAACCACACTGGATATATGTATTCTCTCGCAAGTTACATTTACTTAGATATGTGCAGTTCACTCCGTGTATATTAAATTTCCTGTGGAAATTAGGACATTATATTTACGTTCACACAATCAATTAGGTTCAATTGAAATATGGTGATGATAACACATCGGAAATGCAAAAGCAAACAGTCATCACATCAGTAAGGAGATGAAAAAAAAATGATGACAGGTAATCTGCAAGATTAAGCACATTTCAGTACAAATTAAATCAAACTACAAAACATGTCACAACACCACATATCCAATTGTTTTCTCTCATTCTGATTTCCTTCACTCAGACTGCCTAGGGATGTTTACAAAATCTCAATGTCATTAAATAATAGGACTGGATTCTTTCAATTATAAAAAATATTGTCTAATGTATAATTATATATTACTGCATCTAAATGCAGGCATTTCTAAAAATGGCACTCTGGGGTGGCAGCAAAATATTCATCTTTCTAGAGAGAACCAGATTCAGGGGTCACTCCATTCATTGGAGTAGGTAATAATTACTGATACACAGATTGTCTCCTCTTTGTGAGGTCTTTGCGCTTTTCAAATCTTGGATCAAAAGCTTTTTGTCATTAAGAGGATACAAGGCACAGCAGGGAGAGTTCTTAAGAGCAGGGGCGATTAATACTTATACCATCTTCTATCAATGCCACCATAGACCAGCACCAATTCCTCAGGACTAAACACATGACATAGGATTCCCAGTGGCAAAGTCCCAGGGCTGTAGTTTAAAACAATTTGGGTGTTCTCTCAGTTATATGTTAATTATATACATATTATAAACTGAAATAGCCCACTGGGGTAGTAACTGTCAGGCTAGGATGAAGGAAAGCTCTGAGCACAGCTATTAATTACAAAATGCTTAAGGCTACAATTCTTCTGAGTATTTAAGGTATGTGAGAGAAAGTGTATCACATACAAACACCAATACCATATGTATGAAACATATGTTTTTTATTTTTTCAATGATTCAATTATTCTGCTATTTAACTGTTATTTAATTTTCCATGCTGCCTGATGTAATTCCTGATGTAATGTTTAGTACATTTAAGGTCTATTGCTTAAAATATCTTTAAACTGGATTTAATAATTACATATAGACAGACAGACAAGCAAACATACATTTCAGTTTCTCTATCCAGATAATTTTTGACAGGAAGCTAGTCTTTATTTTCCCCTTTGACTGAAGTCTGAAGCATCTAAAGAATGGATAAGAGCCCTCAGCACACATTTCATTTTGCCAATTACCAATACCAAGCACAGCTTGGTATGGGTATGAAATATCTATCTTTACTAATATATTCTCATTGTTTGTTTTCGTTTTAAGTCATCACACCATGGTGACCGTTTAATAATGCTCTCACAATGACATCCTAACTTTACATGAGGTAAATTAGAGTATAACCATTACCCTCCCCCTACAACACTGTAAAATACCACATTTGCTCTAAAAATCTTGCAACAGTATGTGGTGTGTGATTTATTTTTTTACATCCACTAACAGTGTTGCAGAGGGACAGGTCAATGGTTTACATAATGTACCTAGAATTTAGATTTAATTTAGGGAGCACCATTGAAACAAGAAGGGGGTACTTTAAACTTCAGTTACCGGGATATGATGAAAAACAGAAAATAATACAAAGTGAATCTAACAACAATACAAATACATTAGTTAAGATAACTATGATGAAATATCAAGTTGGACAGGGCTTTTCAGGGAATGCCAGCATAATCCAAAAGGGAATGATCGAAACATCACCATGACACAGTGAAGTCCTTGTTTTTCATGTGCTTGATATATGTATTTGTTGCAAATATTCTGAAACAAATAAATCCTACTCCGTTTTATGCGGGAGGTTCATATATATTTACAGTCTCAGCTGTATGTTAAAGAGACCCATGATGGTTACTTACATGCCAATATGTATGCGATTTGAGGGAGCAAATTAGTGACATGCTACACAAATCCAATACAGAAGTTTCAAGTCTTAAAAACATCATGTTTTTCAAATCTGATATTATATCCATGCACTTATTGATACTGCCAGGCAACCCACCATAATTTCTTTTGACAATTTACCAATCAGTGACAAATTCTGGAGGGTTACACATAACAATTCAAATGATGGTTTTCACCACATCTAATCTAACAGATGTTGTTTTAAAGTGGGGCCGTTCTTAAGGGGAACAGGTTTAAAAATCAGAACTACTCATACTAAACAACAACAACAACTTCAGCGGTCTTCAGAAAAAATTTTTAATTACTTCTGTAAGTTTTACATCAACATCTCAGGAGTTCCTCCAAATACCTTTCTTTATGTGAATGGCCAAGATTTTTTAGAGCCAATTAAATAATTTATGGGATTCAGACAAGCAATTCAAATTCTACACAGTTGCCCAGGCTCCTTCATTAAGAGGTCCAAAATCTGGCCATCAAAGGCAGACTCCCTGGAGTCCGTGGATAATGAAAGCTCTTGGATCTAAAGAGACTATGATTAGAGTTTAATGAGACAAAGTATGTTTAATTAATATCAGGATTTATGCTTACACTATGATTTTCATACCAACGGTTGTACTCCCATCTCCCCAAAAAATATTTTTTCCTAGTAATTTACAATAGATGTACTCTCACTTTAAACCCTAAATCCTAGATATTCAGTTATCCAAGGTATTCATCTGACTGAAAACAGGAAACATACAGACACATTGCAATGAGTAGTGAAGAACATAGTGTAATCTTTTTAAAATTAAAAATATAAAATATTTTAACACTGCTGATTCAAGTTTATTCCTGCTCAGATACAAATAAATGAATCTGTGCCAATATTGCAACAAAGTTTCCGTTTCAAGAATGAGATTATTTGTAGTCAATATATATAAAATTAAAAAAGTATAATACAAAAGCATGAGCAAAGAAGAGTTCTCACAAAGATATAAAAAATATTGAGAAATTCAACATTCAATAACAAATAAACATTCACTTCTAAAAGCTCACAGGATACCAAGACAGGCTACAATTAACCTCAAGCTATGCTACTTAATTTACCAAACATATTATACATAATATAATGAGAGACTGGTTCACTACTGTTTCTTTCAACATGGCTTACTGTAAAGAAAGCAAAACCTTAATTACAAAGCTGTTTTCCAAACAAACACGTTTAAGCTTCCTGTAATACCAAAGTGATAATTCCAAAAACAAACAAGAGGCCTTTCGGACTTCACTGTCGGCATGTACAAAAGGCTCAACCAACAGAGAACACATTACAGTATCATAAAATGTCTTTTTAGAAGGTTCTTAGGCCATTATAGCACCAGCATGAGAAATTGCTAATAGAGTATCACTAAAATGCAAGCAATCAAGTCAAGCAGGATTTAAAAATCGGACAGATACGGATGGAGCCCAAAACTGTACCAATGGCATTATTATAGCAGATGTGGTTTAGTTTATTTTTTATTTTTTAACTGTAGGAAGCTGAGGTGTTGTTTTTGTAATGTTGTGTGTGTGTGTGTCAAATGCATGAATTGTGAGCATGTTTGTTAGAAGGACCAAGAAAAGGTGCTGGAGGATACCAAGCTATACTGTAAATCACAAGACTGCTTGGTAATTATGTGCATTAATACCTTTTTGTTATTACTATTTGTTTATTTAGCAGATGCCTTTATCCAAGGCGAATTACAGAGACTAGGGTATGTGAACTATGCATCAGCTGCAGAGTCCCTTACAATTACATCTCACCCAAAAGACAGAGCACAAGGAGGTTAAGTGACTTGCTCAGGGTCACACAATGAGTCAGTGGCTGAGGTGGGATTTGAACCGGGGACCTCCTGGTTACAAGCCCTTTTCTTTAACCACTGGACCACACAGCCTCGCTTGCTGTTTTTGAAGTTTAATAAAGCATTAGTAATAAACTAACTAATTGGTGTATTGAGCAAATCATTCTGGGTTAATCAATAAAATCAGACTCACACCACAGACTGAATGCATGTGATTTATGCTTATACTTTGAACCCAGGCACCACCTCTGACTGATTCGGTCATCCCTTGGCCTTGGTTCCATAAAAGAGAACAGTGTACTTTAGACCCCAGTGTACCAGAAACAGACATTGAAGCCACTCACCCACGGAGCAGTACAGAGGACGATGGATAGCTTGTTTTTGCAAATACTGAGACAGATCTGGAGCTGTGTAATATTGCAGTACATATCACATGTTGTGGGAATACAGCTAGCCAGACCTGCTAGCTAGTTCTATAGTACACAGTTTGTCACAATATACTGTATTCCTTTAAATGTAAGGCACACTTTTTAAACCAATATTTTCTTCTCAAAAATTAAATTTGAGTATAGTAATGCGTGTATTAAAATCACCAACAAAATATGTGACTGCCCGAGTACACAAACAGGAATGTTACTGACTGCCCGAGAACAGACAGACAAAAATGTTACTGCCCAATCTCGAATCATCCATAACATACAGGCAGCCATTTTCAAAGAAGCAGGAGTCATTGTCTGGGAGATGTCAAGTAATAATGAGGACTTCTCCAACTCAGACTAGGAGAGATACATTGTTGTTACAGGCATTTTCACCAGGATACAATATGCTTTACCAATATGCCTTATAAATGGGCATTTGATTGCAAAACATGTAGTATTCCTTTGTATAAATGATTCGTATATGCATAATTGAGATTGTATCTTTGTAAATGCATCATTAATTGATGTTTTATTTTTTTCCTCAAATTCAGGGTAGTAATTTGGGCTGCCTTAAATTTGAAGGAATACGGTAAATATTTTCTGCCCAGCCTGTAGGTATACTAGGCCAGTTTCTCAAGCATGTATATGTGTTGTATAAACTTTGTATTTAGTAAAGCTACTGTCAATGACTTAGAAATCCTTATCATATGATGGCTAAGATAAAAAAAAAATGTTTAAAGTAAATTTACTTTCAAATAACTTTAGATGTGTTTCTCTACTATATACACATACACAAAAACTAAACATTTTGATGCTAAACCTATTAGTCACTGTATACATACTCTTTTTATCTTTCAAAGAAAAATGTAAATGGGTATTTATAGTTCTAAATAAATAGCCAGAGCTGACAGTGATTTGCATAGGATTACAATAGTCTCACAGACAACCTAGAGCATGTCTTTAGGATGTCAACACATTCAGGTCAAGAACCAGGTTAAAAGTATTATCTTTGTGTGCGCAAGCTATAGAAAAGTGAATGTGCTGACATCCCCAAGCAGTCACAAGATACCTTTACTATATTAGTTGTTTTTAAAACAAAACTAAATAGAACTGCAGTTACCATGGATGTTAAGTTATTTTCTAGCTATCTTTAATTAAAAAAACAAAACATATTCTTTCCCCCTATATTTTCACTTGTTTAAGACTTTGCCTCTTCGATGCAACACATTTCTTTGGAGTTTCCCAGTGAGGTGAAAGTTACTTCTTTATTTGTACAAAAACTAAACACGACTGAACAAACAAGACCTCGCAAATTAAAAGTGGACAAATGTAAACAGACTGGAATGTCACATAAAAACTAACTAACAAGTAAGCCACTGATTGGTGAATTTGAACCCACTGCTTCAATAAAAAAAACCTTCACATCTTTAATGTTAGTGGCACTTTGAAGTACTTAGTGGGCAATAAATTAATGCAAACTTCCATTTCCAGTTACATCTGTCCTCATTCTGTTAGCTCAAGATCCAAAGAAGCAGGATTTTCTACTAGCCTCTAATCTTTTTGTTATTATGCAGAGTTGAGGCTCTGGCATTTACATGAAAAGAAGATGAAGCTTGACAGCTCACCTAATGCACTTTTTTAAGGAGGTTAAAATGTAATATTGCTACTTTAACATAAAGTCTAATGTATGTGATTTTCTTTTGGCATACTGTATAACAAAAATGTGAATATTCTTTTGGTCAAAGCAATTGCATTATAGCTGCTATTGTATACACTCTGTATAAGGTTGATAGCTTTATAAATGTGAGAGATGTGTCAGTACGAAGTAGGTACAAGCATTATTACACACATAACAAATGAATCTACTCCCCAGGACTAGAAACCATCTAAATAATGGCAAAAAGCTTAAAATGAAATGAACGCTGATGGCAGCTATTCTCATAGCATCTTTCCAGCTCAGTAAATAGGCTACTGAAGAAGAAATGGGGGAAAAACTAAGTTTAAAACAAGGCTCGCCCAGCACTGTGTTTACATAGAGAAGCACCCAGTACCTTTGTCTGAATCAATAAGACCCTCCACATCAGGCATTACCAGGAATTATGGATCGTTTGATTGTAATAGCCAAGTGAGCCATAATGCCTGGTAATGCCCAATGTGGAGGGTCATATTGCTTTATACGTCAATGTTACAGCACAATTAATTATCGTTTTTATTTATTTCAACTGTATTTATTTAGTTTTTATGTATGTATGTATATATTGAATGGATCTGATTTTGATGCAATGCATACAGATTTTAAATATAGATTTTCATATATTTAGTACTAATATTGCTACTTTATTTTACCATATTGTATGTGAAAAACATACAACCATACAACCATAGTCATGATATAAAAGACACGTTGAGGTGAATAAATAAATATTAGAACTGGCATCACTATCAGTTACAAGAGAAATGCAAATGAAAGTGACATTTCTTTTGCAGCAAAATACAAACTGACAATAAGCAGAAGTGACATATCCTGTTTCACAGAACACAAGTTCAAACAGCTAGAAATTACATCTTCTGTGAATGGAAGCATGTGCTGGAACACGAATAGACAGAAGACCTCTTTCCTGATATAGGTAATAACTTGGCTTGCTTTCAGCAAAGAGACATTTCACATTAGTCCTTGTCACTATTTACCTTGCAACTAATGATATTATGGCTATGCAGAACACTGAAAACAATCCCACCATTGTGATTGAAAGTGTGGCTTATTCATACAATTATACATACAATTAAGCAAACCTGATAAACCCACTGTAACATACCTGTAATAAATGTTCAGGCATTAACATACATAATTCGTATTTAAAAGTATAAAACAAAACTGTACCTGTTTAGCACCATGTGACAAGAGCGGGACAGAGCATTCGAGTGTTTTTTTCTGTGTCTTCTTCCGACAGCAGTGAATATGAACACCTGGCATTTTGTCTCTGGTCTTCAACAAACTAGTACGTAGAGGAGCTGAGTCCAGGTTTCACAGTCATTAAGAAAGTCCACCTTCCTGTAAAAGTCCTTAATCCATTCTGCATGGAGGGAGAGCTGTGAGTGAGCGTGTGGGACTCTGAATATGGGTGTGTGTTTTCATCTTCTGCTCATCAACAATATGATGTAGTCCAAGCCCACTTCCACTCTTCTAATCCTGCCTGTCTAGGGATTGGCTAGCTCCCTGACCCAAGAGGCTCTACAGGGCAATTTAGATGTCAGCATTCATTCCCAACACATAGCTGAACACCAATGCAGCAAGAAATTACAGAGATAACCCCTGCTATTCTCCGTATAATTAGCTACTAGCTCACTACCCCCCTTTCAGTCATAATCTCTAATCCACTCCTCCTATGTGCATAGCGTGGGTTAATAATCATTCACCCCATCTTTCAGAGCTGTGCCTTTCACTTTTACCAACCGTATTATCAATTACTGGTACTCGTCAGTGAACAACAACACAAAAGAGACATAGCACTTTTAAGACAAAGTTATAAACTAAATCCGATCAGTTTCTAGTAGGGCTTTTCACACAACTTGTTTAAGCCATCTCATGTCTCTGTTAAACTGATGACAGACCAGGCAGCTTCTTTTTCTTAAAAAAATAAAAAACTAACAAAAAAAAGTGTTTTAGGGCAAATACCTAAAAGGATAAAAGCTCCTTCTTGAGATGGTGTGACTTTGAATGTAATCTATTGTCAGCCCCAAGCAGTAAGAACTTTCTGCAAGGTCTGGGCCCCATTTACGAAAGGGCACTTAATTTGGAGTTAGCATGCATGTAAAGTAGTGAGCCTAATGTGTGCTATAAATCTAAATTTAGTGCCCCATTCACTAACAGAGAACGCATTAATTTACTTGTACCGTATTCTTGAAATTTTTGTTTACGACTGTAAGTCGCCCTGGATAAGGGCGTCTGCTAAGAAATAAATAATAATAATATTAATAATTTGGCTAATTTACATACCATACCGTGCACACTACATGTAGGAGGCTGTGTGGTCCAGTGGTTAAAGAAAAGGGCTTGTAACTAGGAGGTCCCCCGGTTCAAAACCCACCTCAACCACTGACTCATTGTGTGACCCTGAGCAAGTCATTTTTCGGGTGAGACGTAGTTGTAAGTGACTGCAGCTGATGCATAGTTCACGCACCCTAGTCTCTGTAAGTCGCCTTGGATAAAGGCGTCTGCTAAATAAACAAATAATAATAATATTGTGAGTGATAATTTAATGCACATGATAATGTCAGAGACTTACCCCTGACCACTGTGATATCAAAAGCCCCGCAGTCCAGGCGTATCTTTTGGTTAGTAGCTTATTGTGAAGGTGGAGGTGGCTTACATGAGTGATCAACAGACACAGCACTCAGCAGGGACAGGCAGAGGCAACGTAAAATGAAACTGCACTGCTTACCTTTTAATTTTAACATTTATCCCTTGTCTGATATAAAACAAAACAAAAAAAAGGGACTTTTCCTTTCTTCTTTAATGCATATACAATAAAAGTAATGTTGTGCAATGGTATATTTTTCTTTTTGTTCTGCTTACTCGAGAAATATTGATTGATGAGATGTAGTCTTAATTTTCTTCCTTGTCGGCATTGCCACCCTGCAGAGCAAACCTGTCCCCTGTGTGGGAAATTTAATATAATTCCATGTGAACTTTAGCAGGGCTTTTTTGTATAAATTGCTGTTTATTAAATAGGTTGCATTTAAAGCTGAAAGACAGTTTAAAATAAATTCTTATAAAAACATATGGCCCATGGGGCAATATTTGGCGGCCCATCCATTAGTTTATAAAATTGCACTGATGTACTGACTACTGTATGATGACTACTTTGATGATCTTTGGAAGGTGTCGGAAGAAGCGTGGAACCCCATTCCACAAGAGTTTAGAACAAAATAATTTGAATGTGTCCCTAGAAGAATTTCAATGGTTTTGAAGGAAAACTGTGGACATACTCGCTATTAGTTTATATCAAGGTATATTGTGTATTTGGTTATTTGAATAAGATTTTGTTTTTCATAAAGGTGTATTTGCATTGAGCACAAAGTTTTAGTTTACTTATGCATCAGAGTAGAAAAATGCAAAATGTCATAAGACTTGTTTCACTAAACTGAATGCATCAAAAGAATTGAGTCAGTAAAAAGAGTCAAACTGCACATCACTAGTTTTCAGGCCAGAAAAATAGATTTCAATAGCGCGCCTATCAGTGGTTAAAGCCTGGTGTCCAAACAAACTAACTATTGCTCATTTTAATGTGCACAATTGTCGCTCTTTAGTAAATACGATGTGAATAAAGCTCATCTCATTATTCAGAGCGGGGTACCTCATGTAAATACATTATCATGTATTACAATACAATTCACATATTCATTCTGATTACCATAGCATGGTGCAATAAAATTAATGTGTACCATAATATGCCCATTATTTGAATAATGAATAAAATTGCAATAGTAAATAAGGAAATCATTAACGTGAAAGTAATTGCAGTTATTGTGCACCATAAAGTTTAGTGCCCTTTTGTAAATGAGGCCCATTGTAGTGCCAACCATAGATATAATCTTAAAATATTTTACAGATAAAACTATGCTGCTACAGTATAGTGATTCAAAAATCAATTCCATATCAGAGAAATACCCTTTGGGGAATAAAAAGCAATCATATTCTTTCTGAGTAATAACATATCCAGAAATGTAATTTATAACTTACTACTGAGGCAAGTAGCATCATCAGCATGTCTATTTGGCTCACAGAATGACGCAGTGGCATGTTTTAGTTTTCATAGGAAGCTTTTGTCCCAACAACTAAAACTACCTCTGATGAATGTAACCTAACTGGACTCTCAACATGCTCTGCTGTGCACTCTGAAAAAGAGTGCCTGCAGCACAGTCTCCACTTTTGATACTATTCTTAAGAAACATGAGTAATTTGTTTTGTTTTGCTATACAGAATCACCTGCCAACAGAGCACCCATTACCGTCCATCAGAAGACTTGCTGTCTTGCCCATCTTGACTAAATCTGACTTGCAACCTGCGGTGATCTAATAATACTGATCATGTCAAGGAGGACATAATGACAAACAAAATAATTACTTAGTCAGATGAAAGGCGACCCATGTGCCCAAAGTATGTGGTACATATTGCATGTGTTTCCAATTTCTCTGTATATTATCATCTTTTTCAGCTGAGCAGAAAAAAGTATAGTTAAGAAAAAATGGAGCGACTTTGACTTTTCAGCTTGTGATTTTGTTTGTGACAGCTGAACCACTGGAAGTGCAAAAGATGGCACCAAATAGAAGCTAGCTGTCAAAGAGAGTTAATCCTACCTCCATAGCTGTTATCACTGCTCCACCTAACTCATTCTAACCATTAGGGGCTGGAGTCATAATAGTAAAGAAGATGTTCTCTTTCTAATGCTCTTTTCCCTGGTATATGTTTCAGTATGTTTGACATTCAGTATTTAAGTGTAAAAACTGCTAATGTTTCTGGGTATTGTTATGCAGTACTACTGAATACAGAGCAACTTTCCTGTTTTTTTACATCAGAAGAAAATCTCCACATCTACATGAATATTGCATCAATTTAATTTTTTCAGTCATTCTGCAGTTTTTAAAATCAAAATAACATAAACTGTGGTGAGAAGTAACTGCAAATTTCAATAATAAAAATGCATTTGCTTTCTAATACCTATCATTTAAAAATAAAATAAAACAGAAATCCTATTACACACTTTTTTAATGGACACAATTGTCATAAATACAGCACTGAATGTTTCGGTGGGAGTTGATGGGCTCTCCCTAGGCCTTGATCAGTGTGAACAGTGTGGATAGTTTCATTGCCCAATTGGTGAGGCCATTCGTATTTGGCCTCTTTGTAACAGTTTAACTATACTTCCTTTTCCCCCAGATAAGTGAACAATGAGGGAAAACTAGTACTGATGATTAACATAATGGATCTCTTTAAAAAGCTAGACAAATATGTTTCATATACAGTATGTATAAATTGTTGTAGTGCTGTTTTTCTTCTCTTCAGAATGCAAGTACCGTAAGTGTTTCCTTAGTTAGAAAATTAAACAGATATTTACAGGAGCCCTAATGCAGAGAGTAAATATACTTACAAACAGCAATAAGCATCTGATTTGCATAAAAATTCTAATATTAACAGATTTATGTTGTGCTATTTCACTGTATTATCTGAAAAACAATCTTATGAAAATCTGTGGTGTGAGACATGCCTCTGTATGTGTATGCTTTGTAGAATGTTGACATATAATTAAAATGAAAGCAAACATTTTTTAAAGCCAACACACCCTTTTTCTGTTCTTCAGTGTAGGCTAGTTTAACAGCTGTCAACAGTAAGGCTGACTGCAGATGGATAATCTCAAGCAGATGGATACAATGGTAATTTGCTTATTTGATCAACAGGTGATAGGTCAATCAATATCATTCTCATTACATTGCTCTCAAACACTTTCCAGAGGCATTGTTTCCTGGGTGTGGTAGTTTTTATTCATACTAACTCCCAGCATAGCTTATGTACTCAAAGCTAAATGGCTGAAAAACGTATTTGCACTCCACAGAACAGCAATAAAGCGCATCAATAATGTTCAAACCTAAAATCATGAAATTAGCCATTCTGAACCGATGTATAATATATATATATATATATATACAGTACTGTGCAAAAGTTTTAGACAGGTGTGAAAAAATGCTGTAAAGAAAGAATACTTTCAAAAATAGACATGTTAATAGATTATATTTATCAATTAACTAAATGCAAAGTGAGTGAACAGAAGAAAAATCTAAATCAAATCCATATTTGGTGTGACCACCCTTTGCCTTCAAAACAGCATCAATTCTTCTAGGTACACTTGCACAAAGTCGGCATGGTTTTAGGAAAGGGAGATCATGTCTAACTAACCTGCTTGATTTTTTTGAGGATGCAACATCGACAATGGATAATTGCAAAGCATATGACATGGTTTATTTAGATTTCCAGAAAGCTTTTGACAAAGTCCCGCATAAAACATGAATTCTCAAACTGAACGCAGTAGGGATTCAAAGAAATGCATGTACATGGATTAGGGAGTGGTTAACATGTAGAAAACAGAAAGTACTGATTAGAGGAGAAACCTCAAAATGGAGCGCGGTAACCAGTGGCGTACCCCAGGGATCAGTATTAGGTCCTCTGCTATTCCTAATCTACATTCATGACTTAAATTCTGGTGTAGTAATCAAACTTGTTAAATTTGCAGACGACACAAAAATAGAAGGAGTGGCAAACACTGTTGCAGCAGCAAAGGTCATTAAAAATGATCTAGACAGCATTCACAACTTGGCAAATGTCACGGCAAATGACATTTAATAGAGACAAGTGTAAAGTACTGCACGCAGGCAATAAAAATGTACATTATGAATATCATATGGGAGATACTGAAATTGAAGAAGGAATCTATGAAAAAGACCTAGAAGTTTATGTTGACTCAGAAATGTCTTCATCTAGACAATGTGGAGAGGCGATAAAAAAGGCCAAAAAGATGCTTGGATATATTGTGAAAAGTGCTGAATTTAAATCAAGGGAAGTAATGTTAAAACTTTTCAATGCATTAGTTAGACCTCATCTAGAATATTGTGTTCAGTTCTGGTCACCTCGCTACAAAAAGAATATTGCTGCTCTAGAAAGAGTGCAAAGAAGAGCGACCATAATTATTCCAGGTTTAAAAGGCATGTCATATGCAGACAGGCTAAAATAATTGAATCTACTCAGTAGATTGAACAAAGTAGACTACGTGGCAATCTGATTCAAGCATTAAAAATTCTAAAAGGACTTTTTTGACCTGAAACAAGGATCAGGGGTCACAAATGGAGATTAGATAAAGGGTCAATCTGAACAGAAAATAGGAGGCACTTTTTTACACAGAGAATTGTGAGGGTCTGGAATCAACTCCCCAGTAATGTTGTTGAAGCTGACACCCTGGGATCCTTCAAGAAGCTTGATGAGATTCTGAGATCCATAAGCTACTAACAACAAAACAAGCAAGGCCTAATGGCCTCCTCTCGTTTGTATGTTCTTATCTAAACTTAAACTTGTATTTGTCCATTTGATATATATATATATATATATATATATATATATATATATATATATATATATATATATATATATATATATCAAATGGAAATACAAGTTTACTACAGTAAATTGGTCATTTTGCAGTGTTCCCATGGTTATACAATGTATTTACCATGGTTTACCTATTTTTAAATATGTTTTACCAAACAGTACCTCTCTGGTCTTTACCATGCTTTCACTATTCTTTTTATACTTTGTATGCTTTTACTAGCAAATCATAACCAGGACACCCTACAATGATTAACAATTTTTATTTGTCCTACATACAGCAAATGTTACCCTAACAAGTTTGTTTTGTAAGAACTAAATATTGCTGGACAACGAGAACCTAGCCAAGTTCTCATAAAAGTATAAATCATTTAGTCCACAATTATAGGTTTTAATCTTGATCATACAATATACAACTTCAATTTCTCTTTATGTTTTGGTATCAGTTTAAGCAATTAACTGTGATTTATGTGCAGGTTTCTAATCCTCATCAAGAAATCTATCTTGTTTTTCCTCTCTCTCCTATCACTGACCAGCCCCCTGCCGTGTCACCCCCATTTTAAAGGCTGACTGGTGATGATATAGTGTTTACACAGTATTCAGTCGTCCAAAGAAAACATCCTGCTTTGTCACTTCCATTTGACACTGTGTTTCCTAAAGCCTTTCTAAAGAGTCACAAAATAAAAGGATTTTTTTTTCTGTACTTTACAATAGCCATCCACCATATGCACATTTAATTGATATACATTTGTTTGTTTTTCAAAAAGTAATAAAAGCCATTATATTGCTCTGAACGCAGGCAGAGACAGCATAGCAGCAGGGGAGCGGGCGTGCCCGTGGCCCCTGTGTGTGTGTGCCTTTATTTTACAGCAAGAACTTACAATATGTAACACGTTAAAATAGAAAAATACCCCAGGAATTAGTTGTGTAGGCCTTACTTTACCCCAGTGAATTAACTACAAAACAAAGGATGCCAAAGAGCAGTTCAAGTTAAATGTTGTTTTGCTTATTCCCGAAATAATTTTATTTATTTTTCTTTTTTTCGATCCTTGCCATTGCCGTTTCTTCAAAGTAAACCGTGGCCATCGACACTTTATCATAAAGTAGGGTTACCATGTGGCTCCAGATTAACCAGACGCTGTGAGACAGAACAGGATTTCAAAATTCCCCCTAAATTGAAATAAATGATGGTGTAAATGAACCATCCTTAGCTACAATTAATACTGGTGCTTAAATACCTGCATGCGCGTCAAATAATTGATTTCCATTACATGAGAGTAGATGTTAAAACTTCATGCTGATTTGAACTTGGCTCTCGCCAAGATAAGCACCAACTAAGACGTAGCTTCACAGTAAACTAATGTGATCCATATGTGTCTCCATCCATTTGCGCTTCCTTCCATATGATGATGTAGATATCCTTCTGTCTGGTGTTGATGGCTGAAGTGTAATGCTGGCTCCAGGGATCAGCTTATTTTGCCTCCCTAGCGCATCAGCACACACAACGGCTGCGATGCTGGCTCGGGGATCAACCATAGTGCGGTCTCCCCAGCGCATCAGCATGACAACCGTCTGGATTGAGCTAAGTAGGGTACATCTCTGGGGTCTTCAACTGGGCACCTTCCATCCTCGGTGTTTCGTCGACTAGCCCACGACACCTCAAGAGGGCTCGACGGTGATTCTGGCGTCCCAGCATCACCCCCTCCGTCCCCACTCAACTCAGCCCAGCTTACTTACCTGTACATCAGCCTTTCTTTCTTTCTATTGTGCTTGAGATCCCCAGCCAGAATCTTTCCGTCTCAACCACAGCCAGTTGCTGCTCCTCTCTGCTGCTTCAGATAAATTCTTCACTGTGCGACACAACTCTTGGCCATTGAATCCGACATCTCTGAGAAACCGGGTTGTAGAGTGTGCCACAAATCCTCGACATCCCACATCCACTGGGTAAACCCAGACTCTCCATCCTCGCTGTTCCGCTTCAGTGGCTAGTTGAGCATACCGCAGTTTCTTCCTCTCATACGCCTCATCTACAGCATCCTCCCATGGCACTGTTAACTCTACCAGGTGAACAAGGCGTGCTGATCCAGACCACAAGACAATATCTGGTCGAAGGTTTGTGGTGGCAATCTCAGGTGGAAAAATAAGCCGTTGACCAACATCTGCCAGCATTTTCCAGTCTCTAGCAGCTTCCAGTTGTCCTGGGCGAGGATTGGTTTTAACACCTTTTCTTGGTGGTTGCTCTCCTGGGCGGAGGAATGTTGTCTTTTGTGTGTAATGTTTTGATGGAACAGGTGGCAACTTATTGGTCATGTTACGCTTGTCTTCCAATGCTAAGGCCAAACATCGCAGCACCTGGTCATGGCGCCAAGTAAACCGTCCTTGGCTAAGAGCCACCTTACATCCTGTCAAAATGTGCCTTAATGTTGCAGGTGATGAACACAAAGGACATGAGGGATCCTCTCCTACCCAGAGGTTTAGGTTCTGTGGTGATGGGAGAACATCATATGTTGACCTTATAAGGAAACTGATCCTGCTCTGTTCCATTGACCATAGGTCTTGCCAGCCAATCTTGCGTTGTTCCACACTCTCCCATCTCATCCATTCTCCCTGCTTGCCCTGGGAAATGGCCTTTATACACCTCATCCTCTCCTCCTGCTTTTTGCACCTCGTTGACTACAAGCTTCCTCCGTTGCGCTGGGGCTGCCTTGTGCCATGTAGGAGGAGCTGAACTGAGACCAAGACCCCTCTTCCATGCTGAACTTGCCCCATGATATCACCAATTTGAAGGGCAGCCTTTGCATCCTCCACAGCTTTCTTTGCCACCCACTTTCTTCCAGTTTTCAACACAGGTGCTGCCTCCCTTATGCATTTGTCGCGTGACTCTACTAATGTCATTTCCAGTCGGACCTTGGCGCACTTAAACTCCTCGGTTAGAGCGGAGACAGGTAGCTGCAGTATTCCTTTACCATAAAGTCCCACTCTGCTGAGGCAGCGTGGAACTCCCAACCATTTCCTGATGTGTGAACTGATTAAAGCTTCCAGCTTCTCTACTGTTGTCAAAGAAACCTCGTACACAGTCAGTGGCCACAGCAACCTTGGCAGTAGGCCAAACTGAAAGCACCAGAGTTTTAATTTGCCTGGTAAAGCGCTGCTGTCTATGCTCTTCAACCCTTCCACAGCTTGTTGTCTAACTTCTCCCACACGAACTGTGTCCTTTAGATCCCCGTGGTACCATCTCCCAAGGCTCTTCACTGGCTTCTCAGACACTGTTGGTATTGCCTCACCATTAATGAAGAACGTTTTATCTACTACTTTACCTTTAATTATAGAGATGCTCCTTGATTTAGTGGGCTTGAATTGCATTCGTGCCCATTCAATGTTATTGGTTAATTTGCCCAATAACTGATTAGTGCAGGCTACTGTTGTAGTCATGGTTGTCATGTCATCCATGTATGCTCGAATTGGTGGTAGTCGTATTCCAGAAGCCAAGCGCTCTCCTCCCACTACCCATTTTGATGCCCTAATGATTACTTCCATTGCCATGGTAAAAGCCAGTGGAGAAATGGTGCATCCTGCCATTATTCCAACTTCTAGGCATTGCCATGTAGTGCTGAATTCTGAAGTTGAAAAACTTAATTGCAAATCTCCAAAGTAGGCTTTCACTAGATTTGTTATTGTCATTGGTACACTGAAAAAATCAAATGCTGCCCAAAGAAGTTCATGTGGCACTGAACCATATGCATTAGCCAAATCCAGGAATGTCACATGGAGCTCATTCCTCTCCTTTTTAGCTGATTGAATTTGTTGCCAGATCACATTGATGTGTTCTAAGCATCCTGGGAAACCTGGAATGCCCACTTTTTGTATTGAAGTGTCAATGAAGCAGTTCTTTAATACTATACTAAGAATGAATTGCAGCCAGTCGCTATTTTTTTCTGTTTGTTAAAATTTAATCGCCCATATTATTCTGCAAATACAATCGCATCATCATCTCAATGCTCTATCGATAGATTAGCTATTCGTTCATTAAGATCTAATCAGAAGAAGCTGATCAGTGTGACTTGTTTGCTGCGCCCAAGCAATTCCACCACAGCAGGATTAATCTCAGCAAAGGTGGAGCTCATTTATATGTGAATTACTTTCAGTTTAGGGGGAATTTTGAAATCCCAGTCTGTCTCAAAGAGTCCGGTTAATTTGGAGCCATATGGTAACCCTATCATAAAGTAATAACATGATGCTTACTTGTGCCTTTTTGTAGGTGAACAAGCAAACGAAAACTGAAATTTAACTTTAAACACTTCGAATCAAACAAACGTGGAAATGGCATTGTAAAGTGAAGGGGGGAAAAACTCACTGTTTTGGTTCTCGTTTATTACATTCCACATAACAGAAAGTCGCAACTCAATATATATTATATATACAGCAGGGGCGGCGCCACGCTTGGGCCTGAGGGGCCTGGGCCCACCCATTTTGCTCATGGGCCCACCCAGTTATGGAACGATTGACAATTAAAAACATTTCATGCCAAACCGTATCAGACTGTAATCCACTGCGACGAGTCGAGCTCATCCTTGTGGTTCAAAAAATATATCCGTCCCACCCACCTCAGCACCGTTGTCATGGTTATGAAAAAAAGATTGGTGATTGGATGGCTGAGATATGAGATTTTATGTCTTCGATACTATAGTATCGAAATTACAGCGCGTCGGCAGCATACATACAGGAACGTTTCTTTCATTGCAAGGCATGCAAGCAACCAGCTTGTGCAGCTGCTGTTTAGTTATTTTTTACATTTGCAATTAGCCATCTAAGTACCTACAAGGGCAACAGTGTGGAGTAGTGGTTAGGGCTCTGGACTCCTGACTGGAAGGTCGTGGGTTCAATCCCAGGTGGGGTGCACTGGTGTTGTACACTCGAGCAAGTAAAAACCCAACTGTATAAATCAGAAATTGTATGTAAAAAAAAAAAAGTGATATCTTGTAACAATTGTAAGTTGCCTTGGATGAGGGCGTCTGCTACGAAATATAAAACAGAATGTTTAGCCAACTTTGCAGTAAACCATAGCTATATTTCTATCTTATGCATTAGCAATGTCCCGACACAAATTTTGTAAAAAGAAAACGAACCGACGAATCAACAAATGCGCCAGTAATGTAAGTATCTACATTTCATTTTATTTCGATTTTACAATTGTGTATGTAGGCCTACTTATAGCCAGTTTACAGCTGGTTACACAATATTTTGTTTTGAACTGTTTATTTTATTATAGTTTTTTTCATTTTTTGAAGTCTATAATGACTTCGTTTTCACAATTTTGTTAGTTTCTGTTTGCACTTTGTCAAATGAAATGGTTTTTGCAGTTATTGTGCACAGTGTGTTTGTTTCTGTAGGTTGTATGTATGCTTATGTGTTTTGTATTTGTAGTGTATACATGCAACTACTGTTATAAACTGCAAAACATGTTCGCCTTGCTTCACTCGGCACCATACATTTTCAGTCTTGGCTACGTTGCGCTGCTCAAACCCTGCGGAGATATTTGATGTATTCAGAGTTTTAATTGATTTAAATCATGTTTGTAATGTAAACTATTTCCTGTGACGTCAGACCTTTGGTACTTGCCCGTCCACCCGAAGTTGGGGCCCACCCAAATGTCCATTCCTAGCTACGCCCCTGATATACAGTCTATATAAAAATCACTACACAACATTTTCAGGAAGTTGGGTACTGTTTAAGAGAGTCATTTCAGAATGATGTGCTTGCCTTTTTTCTGTTGCATGAGATTCTGACTCACTCTAAAGCAGCATAACGCATTTTTGTCCCAGATGGCTTTCCATAGAGATCAATATGCTACAAGCATAATCTGGTTTGTTTACTTTTGCTGTCAAAAATTTTAAATAGAGGCAAGAGCTACTGTGTTGATTCTGTGTTTATATATATATATATATATATATATATATATATATATATATATATATATATATATATATATATATAGATAGATAGATATAGATAGATATATACAGTATATACAGTGCCTTGAAAAAGTCTTCACACCCTTGAACATTTTTCACATTCTACTGCCTAAAAAATTCAATTCAAAATGTATTAAAGTAGGAATTTGTTTCATTGATCTACACAACATCATCTACACTTTCAACGTGAAAGAACAATTATAGAAATATTCAAAAAGTAATTAAAAATAAAAAACCAAAACGTCTTGATTGCATAAGTCTTCACACCCCTTGAGTCAATACTTGGTGCAAGCCCCTTTTGCAGCAATAACAGCCATGAGTCGTTTGGGCAACTTAGCACAGTGGGATGGTGCAGTTTTTGCCCATTCTTCTTGGCAGAATAGCTCAAGCTCTTTCAAGATGGCTGAAGATCGTCTGTGGACTGCAGTCTTCAAGTCTTGCCACAGATTTTCTATAGGATTCAGGTCTGGGCTTTGACTAGGCCGCTCGAGGACATTCACTTTCTTCTTGCTGAGCCACTCCATTGTTGCTTTTGCTTTGTGCTTAGGATCATTGTCCTGCTGAAAGGTGAATCTTCTCCCCAGTTTGAGATCTCTGGCAGACTGGAACAGGTTTTCCTCCAGGATCTGCCTGTACTTTGCACCATCCATCTTTCCCTCAATCTTCACAAGCCTCCCTGTCCCTGCTGCTGCAAAGCATCCTCAAAACATAATGCTGCCACCACCATGCTTTACTGTAGGGATGGTGTTAGCAGGGTGATGTGCCGTGTTTGGTTTACACCACACATATCGCTTAGCATTGAGACCAAAAAGTTCCACTTTGGTCTCATCAGACCACAAAACCTTCTCCCACATGCGTGCAGTGTTCCCTAAGTGTTTCTTTGCAAAAGCTATGCGGCACATCATATGGCTTTTTTTCAGCAGTGGCTTCTTTTTTGCCACCCTCCCATACAGGCCATGTTTGTGGAGTACTCTTGAAATTGTTGAACAGTCAACATTTTCCCCAATCTCAGCCAGAGACCTCTGTAGTTCTTTTTAAGTAATCTTAGGCCTCAAAGTGACCTCCCTCAGCAGTTTCCTTAAGCCACGGCTACTGACTGGAGGGACGGCCTGATCGCGGCAGTGTCTTGGTGGTGCCAAACTGTTTCCACTTTACACTCGGTAAACTGAAAGAAGAGCTGTCTGGGGTCTTCTAATTACACAAGCAGCGTAATGCATTTACAATACATAGTTAATGGCGTTATTAATAATGCAGATTTGTAAATAATGCAAAATGAGCAAAATGCCTTGCTGGTAAAATTGTCTTGTTTTATAGCAACATAATCTAGCAATAGCACAATAAAATGAAACACAGTAAATAGTGAGCAATATATTTATTAACTTACCGTACGGTATGTTGTTGGTCAATATGCAATTGGTAGAATGCAGAAAATCCCTGAAGTTTTTCACCAAAACTCCAGTGACAATACAATTCATACATTTACTTCATCAATCCAGCGAAGAAATGTGTAATATCCAGCTTGCAGTGAAGAAGTCATAGAAGCGTCCACTTTCTTGCAAACGTTCCCACAAATCCAACAAAACATGGCAGCAGGCATGATAGGTGTTTTCAAGAATATGTTTCTCAGAGCCAAATGCTATACTGATTCCTTTGGGGCTATATGATGAATTGAAATATATATTATCACAAAAACATTGCCTATAAACCGTGTGTTTAACTTTAAAACACGTAGGCTATGTTTTCTTTATAATGTGCACTACTTGCATTTGACTTGGTATTTGTATATTCTGAAATAAAAGTATTTTCATTTGTATTTAAAATCATGGAAATGCTTCAAACAATTTCAATTTCAAATGCATTTAAAGACTTTTCTATAATACTGCGCATAATAAAATGAGAAAAATAATCATTTTAGTATTGCTGGTAAAGTTCATCAACCTGAAAGATGCAAACTAAAGGACCCCACTTTACACATCCTACCCCACAACTTCCAAGTGAAAAAAATATCCTAGAAATTTGTAGAAAATTAATTAAAAATAAAAACTGAAATAGCTTGGTTGGATAAGTGTCCACCCCCCTTGTAATAGCAATCCTAAATTAGCTCAGGTGTCACCAATCGCCTTCAAAATCACACACCAAGTTAAGTGGCCTCCACTGGTGTTAAATTGTAGTGATTCACATGATTTCACGATAAATTCAGCAGTTCCTGTAGGTTCCTTCTGCTGGGTAGTGCGTTTCAAAGCAAAGACTCAGGCCTTGAATATCCCTTGGAGCACAGTCAAGACAATTATTAAGAAGTGGAAGGTGTATGGCACCACCAAGACCCTGCCTAGATCAGACCGTCCCTCCAAATTGGATGACCAAGCAAGAAGGAGACTGATCAGAGAGGCTACCAAGAGGCCAATGGCAACTTTGCAAGAGCTACAGGCTTTTATGGCCAAGACTGGTCAAAGTGTGCATGTGACAACAATATCCCAAGCACTCCACAAATCTGGCCTGTATGGTAGGGTGGCAAGAAGGAAGCCATTACTCAAGAAAGCCCACCTTGAATCCCTTTTAAAGTATGCAAAAAAAAAAACACTCAGGAGATTCTGTAGCCATGTGGCAAAAAGGTTTGTGGTCTGACGAAACTAAAATGGAACTTTTTGGCCTAAATGCAAAGCGTTATGTTTGGCGCAAACCCAACACAGCACATCACCAAAAGAACACCATCCCTACTTTGAAGCATGGTGGTGGCAGCATCATGTTATGGGGATGTTTCTCATTGGCAGGGACTGGGGCACTTTTGAGGATAGAAGGGAAAATGAATGAAGCAATGTACAGAGAAGTCCTTGAGGAAAACCTGCTGCCCTCTGCAAGAAAGCTGAAACTGGGACGGAACTTCACCTTTCAGCATGACAATGACCCAAAGCACACAGCCAAAGCTACACTGGAGTGGCTAAGGAACAAAAAGGTAAATGTCCTTGAGTGGCCCAGTCAGAGCCCTGTCCTAAATCCAATCGAAAATTTGTGGCATGACTTGAAGATTGCTGTCCATCAACAGTCCCCAAGGAACTTGCCAGAGCTTGAACAGTTTTGTAAAGAAGAATGGTCAAATATTGCCAAATCTAGGTGTGCAAAGTTGGTAGAGACCTATCCCAACAGACTCACAGCTGTAATTGTTGCCAAAGGTGCTTTGTGACAGAGAGAGAAAGAATTCGAACTGTAAATCTCCTCCCACCAAAAAGGCGCTGGGTAAGATTGATCGTATGCTTCCTCCTAGATGGACTGCCTTGACTGTAGGCGGAAACCGGAAGGTGACCATATTAGGGGAGCGCCAGAGTTGCATGTACCTGGAAGGATTCCATTGCAATCAGCTGCGGACCCCTATTGGAGAAACCATGGCAACGGGTTGCTTGCAAGGAGGAGGTTCTGGGTACAAAGGGGAAGCAGCTACGTTAGTACGGCCCCTTGCGCTGATGACGATATCCAGCCGGAGCCTGTGTGTTTGTTATTGTTTTGTTTTGTCGTTATCAGAGGAGGAGTGAGAGTCGGGAGCTGCAGCCGCGAAGCCAGCACTAGACCCGGAGCACGTCCCTCACAGCACAACATAGCACAGCACCAGCACTCACCACGACCCCGGAGAAAGAGCACAGTTTCGTGCACAGAGGATTGTGGTTTAGGAGTGTTATTATTTTGTTGTTCAGGACTGTAAACCAGCCGTGTTCCCCCCGATACCATCGCTGGTAAAAGGGTGGTTTATTATTATTATTATTTTTGGCATTTATTGAAATAAAACACGGACATTTTGGGAGAACTCTTGTCTGGACATTGCCTTATATTTGCACCACTCACATGCTGTTCACATGCTTCCACCAAGTATTAACTCAGGGGGGTGGAGACTTATCCAATTATGATCTTTCAGTTTTGTATTTTTAATATATAATTTTTTTCTCAATAAAAACTTTTTTCCCCTTAACAGTGTGGAGTATGGTGTGTAGATAAGTGCAAAAAAATCCTCATTTAAATGCATGAAACGCTGAAGCACTGACACCACAAAATGTGAAAAAAGTTCAAGGGGGTGTAGACTTTCTATAGGCACTGTATTTACCTCCCCTTGCAGATAGTATGCATCTGGTGTGGGGAATAATAAATACTGAAGAAAATTGACAAAGGTAACTAAAGATAAGTTAAGTTTTTTAGAATTATTAATATTTAAACAAATCATTTGACAGTCAATCCCTATTTGGAACAGTGAATTATGATTGTAACAGCATTATCTGATGATTGATGGAAAATGTAATTTGCCTCATCATCATTAATACTGTCTTCATGAGGTGATGGTATTTTAAACAGACAAGTAGTTATCATAAGGAATATGTGCTTTTCAAAACAATTCATCTCGAATATTTGTATTTCTATGTCAGGCCTGGTTTAGGAGGAAGCTGGGCATATATACCAACAATAGTTTTGGTTTGCCATACAATGTAATAATGAAGATTAACATTTATGGCAGAATTGTGGTATGGAGGTCAGGTTAACCTCTCATTTTAGCATAAAGCTGGGTTCCACATAATATGGCATGTGGGCAACATGCAACCCCCGTTGAACTCCAGGTAAACTATGCATGTTTTTGTTTAGTTGACAAATTCCCCCAGTTTGCATTGGCAGCAGCCACTTTAAACAGCCAACCATGGAAATGTCCCATAACTTGTTGGGACATGATGTACAGTATATAATTTGGTGAGGACTTTATGGGGACATTTGGAATGGCCATTGTTTGGCATATATAACACAGATATAACACAGGTGTCTGATTCCTTGTGTTTGTATTCCAGATCTGGAATGCTGTCCCTTTTGACCTTCCCACCTATGGAAAAGATAGCATTCTTCTGAGGCCAAAGGACATCTTTTGTGGATCACTGTTCTTTAAATGCCTGTCTGTTACTCATCTGCTCAGAACATCAAGAGAAAATTCCATGTTGGAATTCTTTTGGTGTTCTTTGCCCATGTCCACTTTGGTGACATCTAAACTCTCTGAACCACTGATAACTTGTGCAGTATCCTTTAACCTTCTAATCTCCAGCCATTTTTCACATAGGTATTATCCCAAAACCAAGCAAAAGGAGTCTGGAAGGCCTCCTGCTTCTACCACAAAATACAAAAGCAGTTTATGAGTAGGGGGGCTTCAAGATGTGTTTTTGTACTTAATACTTTACCTCAGAATACCTTGTCAGGCTTTTCATTGGTTAATCAACATGCACCAGTAATAGTGAAATAGTTGAAGAGCAGCCTTCTGAACTAGTCCCATGTGTTTACAGTTCCCAGATCTGTATAACCTTTACAGCATTTGCAGTTTCACTTTAAATCACATGATGCTACATTATTTATCCATATTTGAAACTATGTGCCATTTTATGCCCAAATTGACACATGTTTTCTAATGTCTTTCACACCCTCCCATTCATTGAGTTTATGAATGGGAGGGTTGTGACAGCAAGATTGTGTCTTGTTAATTTTGACCATTTGTATCTTATATCTTCTTTGGGCTGCACCCTTTTTAAACATCCTTCTATGGCTGATCCCTTTTATTCTAAATTGGCAGTTGCTTTTATAAAGGTAAAATGTTTTGGTCAGATTCATGTTATATCTTTATCTGTTTTAACCAGTTATTTCTTGGCAGCATGTTAAGAGCATTTAAAATCCAAATCCGTCTTTTATGGTTGACTGATGAAAGCTTCATCACATAAAAGCTTGTCAAAGGGTGCTGGATTCTGAAACACTAAACTAAATCTTATTAAAAAAAGATCTCTTCCTCAAGACCAAAAGACATATGCTGGAAAATGAAGGGTTGAACTCACCACAACCCTTTTAATTTCTGAAATAACCCAAGCTTAATTCTTCTAGTCAACAATTCCTGAAATTGAGGTTACATGTTCTGCACAAAACACATTACCATCAATTCTGTGATGAATCTCTTTTGTACAATAGGTTAATTTTGGATTTTAAAATGTGTTCGGTACCATGATAGGTTAAAGAAAGTTCTCGGTTTGCATGTCTTGCTTTCGGGTTGACTTATTTCACTCCACAGGTAATTTCACTTAAGCAGTGTTTTCATAGGTAAAGCATGGCACTGGCTGCAAAGCATGTCAGTCAATAAGGGAAGCAGCTGATGGTTAAAAAAGAAAGAAGGTTTTGAAGGCATGAGAACAATTTCACACTCTATGTGAATTGAACAAAGGACCAGCTATACCAGATAATTTGATTAAATGAAAATATACATTGTACAATACAAGATTCATGTAAATAGCTTGTAGCTATAACTACTTTAATAATCTGTAAATAGAAGTTTCATGAACAAATATTTTGGATATGTGGATAAAAAATATTTTTTATCTACATTTGTATTAATTTTTATTACTGGAAAGATTATTTTTCTACCTTTTAGCTAATTTAAAATCATATTCATTCTTTGAAACAGATTATACATTAAATCTACTTAAATTATGTGCTGCTTTTTATGACATTGAAATACATATTTCCGGCCACCCCTAGAAGAAAGGTTTTATAATAAATAATGGCTATGTGGAAGGGTGGTGGGCAATTCACTGACACACACGGGAGACAGAAGTTTTATTTGAAAACACCGCACTGGTGCCCAGTTTTATTATTTTTTTATGTTTTCTTTTAGCCCGCAGAGGGTGCTGTTGTCTTTGGCCTGAGTACCGGCAACGGTACACAGGACCACAGGAATACCAACACTGGTAAACAGTAAAAGAACTGGCACACTCACCGGTGCTCAAAATAATAATGAAAACAAAAGGCAAAATGAAAAGGGAAAATAAAATATAGTAATAAAACTACAAAATAAAGGTGCTGCTTACGCAGTGCCCCCACTGCCGCTAAGCCGGTCAGCTCGGGATCTCCATCCTACGCTGTTATGCACTGTACACTGGGGTGGCCAAGGTTCCCCTATCACTACACACGTCCCCTTGGGTACGTAACAAGAGATTTAAATGAAATTGTTTATTTATTGCTGGCTGTTTTCCTCAGCCGTGCTTGCCTGTTTTGGTCGCTCGCTTCAACCACTGGCCTTCTCAGCCAGCGTCTCTGTGTTTTTCCAATCCCGGCCACCCGAATGCACAACCAAGCACAGTTCTTATGGGCCGATCAATCTCCCAAGGCCCGCCTCTCAGCCACTCAGAGAGAGGGAAAGCCAACATACCCTCTTCCCCACCTCTCCGTGTCATCGCCATGACTGACAGGCGGATCTTACGAGACTGCTGCCCTCTTCCTGCAGTACCATGCATGTGCCAGATAGTCAGCACAGATCTCCCCCGTTACAGCTAGTATAAATCTTTTATATATTATATATACTTTATGAACTTTACCAGAAGCCAGCCATGCATCATAGATTTTTGATGTTCTTTGCTATAATAAATCCAATATTCCTTAATGCCTAGCTATCAGTTGTTCATATTTAACACTTTCAGTACCATAGCATTTCATTAGTTGAAACTTTTTTTTTTAATAACAAAGTTAGGAAGGATAATAAGAAGTTAGGAATTCAAAATAATTTCATAAAAGTGCAGCTGTGCGAAGTAGGCTGGTCTTCGTTGGGGACTCCGAAGGGAGCGTCTCATTGGCTTAGGCGCTTCCATGGGTTAGGGAGGTAAAACTGGCAGGGACTGTTTCTCCTCATCGCTCTACAGTGAACCTTGCTGGCCAGGTGCCCAGTGTGCTCAGAGCGGACACCTGCAGGGCTGGCCTTTGTCCTCCAGAGGTTGGTAGTTCACTGACATCCGCTCTCGAGTTCCTTTGTGAAAAAGGAAGCTGGCTTGGTTGGGAGATCGGAAGACGCCCACTGAATCTTCGGGTCTCCTGAGCCATGTGGGGAATTGCTGCGGTGAGGAGAAAAGTGATTGTGCATTCCAAATTGGGAGAAAATCAGGGGGGAAATTATAATGGACACACTAAATAATAAAAAAAAAATAAATCCCTTGTGACAGGGGTAGTGGAGATGGCCATACACATATTTTTTTTACCTTAAGTTATTGAAAATATTAGATTCTGGGGATCTGTCTGTGTCTGTCTGTACATTTGCACATCTGTATTTCAATTCTACATTTTTGTATATATCTGTAAAAAACTGATAATCTAATTGTGAAACTGGGTGTCAACATAACATAGCATAAGTTACTAAGAGTAGTAGATTTTGGAGATATATAGGGGTGTCTGTCTTTCCGTACATTTGTGTTTGTTGATCACAAGAAGTTGTTCCACATACTGTAAATCAGTCATTTTAAAACACTTACAAGATAACACCTTATTTGCATACCTAATGATATCTAGGTCTTAAATATCACTATTCACTATTCTGTGCATACTGTTGCCATACGTCATGGTTATCCACTTTTTTGTCATACTGCTGGCTCAAATTTTGAAATTACAGCGATGGAGGAGGATGTATGTTACTGACAAACCTGTTTTGACTGTGGGCTGTGCATTTTGAACATTGCAGCCTTTTCATATTAGAGAAAATGTATTTGGTTCCTTGAAAACAGACCAGTGGCAGAATGATATCCACTGTAACTAGTGAATATTTACTATCTAGCTCCATCGTGTGGATGCTGAGTAGCAGTGCACAAACATAGGAATGCAGAAGCTGTTAAGTGAATTATGTATATACATGTATTATCCCCCATTTGGAATGCACATCCCCCGGTGGCAGAGCTATGCATTAGTGGAGGCAGGCGTGAGTCTTTACATCTGTATATACACTAGTCATACTTTTTGAGTTGTGATGAAACTTCTTCTTCTTTATCAGTGAGCACATCATGATATGGAGGTGTATGAAGGCTCTCATTCTGTTTTTTTGTATGTCTGCATGTCAAACTTATGTTTTTACATATATCTAGAGAACAGCCTAATCAATTATGAAGAAACTTGTTTTGGAAAATCTTTAGCATAGGTTATTGAAACCAGTATCAGAATGCTGGGCTATATGGAGGCTATCTGTCCATCTGTCTGCATACAGTGGATGTGGGTGATCTAATTTTTCATGTTACTGATAGCTCTAGTTCTATATTTATAGCCATGGCAGTGGATGAATCCTGCTGATATGCTTATTGATATGGTGTAGAGAGGATGTGGAAAGTATAGATAATTGAAGATGTTTTTTATGTGACCAAATAAACTTCAACTCTGAAAAGGTATTTGTTATTCTCTATCTTTGATCATACAAAATGAAGGAACTCATTTTATATTTACTTGTGGAACATGTCCAAAATATTGACATTTATAGCTGTTTAAAGACAGCATTTATAAGTTTTCCCAGGATGAACATGGGTTTAGTCCTGTCCAGGTCATCCAGCAACAGCTAAGAAAAGCATAACATAAGGTGTTTTCTGGACAGCAGGAACAATACAAGAGACACATTTTTTTTGCAGTCTGCAGCTGCAGTAAACATTAGTGTCACAACAATTACACATGAGCCTTTAAGCGTTTTCTAAAACAGCTCAAATTTAAAGTCCTCTCTATTTCTGCACACACAGAGCAGGGATTGCGCACATAGTGAAGCACATACATTCCCTGGAGGAATAACCATCTTAAAGGGCAAGGAAGTAGTTTCTTATTGATCATAATTGTGTGGGGTTCTTGTGAACTACTGTCCACTTAGGTTTGAGCACGAAATCTATTTAAATTTAAAGCTTTCTAACAAAGACTTAAGACAGTTTCGGAATAATTTATTTTCATTACTTATATTTATACAGTACTCGATATTCAGTGGACGTGTATGCAGGGATGTGTATGCAGCGAGTTGGCTTTTACCAAACTAAATACACTATGTTATCAAAATATTGCTGATGCATCTTAGTAGAGGTGGGGTTACGAAACAGACAGTTATTAGTTTTTTTTTAATTGTAGAAGGCAAGATTAGAAGAATAACTTCATAAGTTAATATGGGGTTTGTGGTGTGTCTGTGTGTCATCTCTTACAGTTTGGGTGAGAATCTTGTGAATCGAAGGGGAGTGGTTCTGGCTGCCTAAACTGCATGATGACACTTTTATACAATATGAGACACCCCATATACAACATAATCACTTTTTATAATTTACAAAAATTAATATCATACTCAGGAATTGCCACTAAGAAAAGAAAGTTACGTCTTCTCATAGTTTATTTTGGTTTCTATTTCTGCCAAATAACTATATTATACAATATCAATGTCATCGACATTCAAACACCCATGTTCCAGTTTTCTGTATTCGCAGGCACCGATACACTGAAGTACTGTCTTCCTGTTGTGTTGCACCCTGTTGTGCAACCGCATGATATAAACTCCATGCAACCTTTTGGCACAAGGTAAAGATTTAAGTCTGGGGATCAATTCCCCATCTGTATGTCCTTCATCCATCTATCTTGCATTAATCTGGAAAATTGCTCATCAAATTGTGATTAAACACTTCATTGCTCTCTTTAAAAGTGCATTAAAGAGATTTAAACCATTTCAATGATATGACCAATGACTTTTTCGTTTTCTATAGTTTAAAAGAAACACAATTGTTTGTACCTTTGCTTAGTTAAACTGGAAAAAGAGTGGCTGAAGAGAATCGTACCATACCTTTCAGTTTCATTAGGAAGGAAGTCCTCACTTGAGGGTTGTCAGTACATTTGGATAGAGATAAGTTAGAGAGGTTTATAAACACCAACAGAACACCCCCAGGATAAATTGCTTACTTTATTGCAAATCGTAAATGCAGTGTTATTTTTTTTTACCATTTCTAATGGTGTTTGGTGTGCATACAACATCTTACTAAAGTAACTTCACAAGCAATTAATGGCCGTGTTTAAATGGACAAAGAAAAGAAAATGAAGTCACCTTTTTCTCATTTTGGTACCTTTCGGATAGTGTGGGTTTCCATGTAGTTTTCTTTTAGCCAGAGAATTTCTCCTTCCAAATGCAAATAACCTAATTAATATTTGTAGCAGGTAGGACTGCTTACTAAGTACTTAAGTATGTGTTAATTGCATTCAGTCTAGTTACCGTATAAAAGCTGTGTTAGTTTGGGCTGCTGTTGATCAGAAGACCATTTTCTGAAAATGGAAGTTGTGCGGGAGGAACTTAGGATGTTAAGAGCAGAGAATGAGAGGCTTATGGCTGCACCGTCAACTTCTCATTGCACTGAGAGTTCGCTGCAGGGAGCCAGTGCAACTGGGACCCCTTCTATAGAGAGGTTGGTGTATGTTCCCAGAGAGAGGAAATGCCCCATGTCCAAATCTGCTGGTTCTGTGTTTGTGGAGGAGTGGATAGAGGAGGCCCATGCTAGTATTAGAGCTCAACATATGATTTAGACCTCAGTGTGAAAAGGATAATCCTGATAAAATTTGTGATATTTTGCAAAGAGTTATACAGGTGTTCTTAGTCTAACATAGGACTCCAGAAACAGAGAAAACAGAGGGCGGGGGTCCCTTGGGGGATATTCACATGCCCTCATGTCTTTAATGGAGGCTGTATTGAGGAGTAATCCTGAGCTGGAGACTGGGCACAATGAGCCAGTCGTCCAAATGATAGAGTACTCTGATACCTTTGGGGCCAGTATAGCTTCCCTGCACTTTGAAAAGGCATGGGGAGCTAGAGAGAGGCCAAACAGCAACCCTTAAGACTAGTACTTAAATGCGTCAGTTTTTATGGGTATACGGAAATAGGCATCTTTGAGGTCCACCGTGGTGAACCAGTCGCCTGGCTTGAATGACTGCAACAGCTGTTGCATCGTCAACATTTTGAACTTCCTTCAGCTCAGAATAGGTTGCCCTGCCTGAGGTCGAAGATTGGTCTGAGGCCACCATCCCGCTTGGGCATTGAGTAGAACCCGTCCTCCAACTGGAGGGGGTGTCCCATATTAATAGCCCATTTTTGCTGCGGAGCTGCTACCTCCTGAGACACCACAGTGGCATCCTGTGGGTCTGTGACTGATGCTACAGTCGTGCTCCGAAACGGAGGGGGACCGTGCTTGAACTGCAGTGAGTAGCCGGTCTGAACGGTAGTAAGCACCCAGGTGTCTATGGTGCACTGACGCCAATACTCCAGATGGCTCCCTGAGAAGGGGCCTTGGGCTTGCGGCAGCAAACCCCTAGGGCCGCTGCTCACTGTATGGCTTGGCCTGAGGCTCTTGCCTCTGCACCGGGCGGTGGTCTGGATGCAGGCGCAGCTGGCTGTGCCGGTCCCTGAGGCTGCTGGCACAGGGATAAAAACTGAGGCATTATGCAAATAGCAAGCAATGTACAATAACAATGTACCGTTGCTGCCTCAACTGCTAAAGACAGTAACTGGACTGTCAACAAGGCCTGCTTGGTACCAGACTAGGGTCGGTAGCAGGTCCGAACCCAGATGGTACCGCAAAGGTACGGGGTCGGTTTGATACCGGTTCAGTGCCTGTAGCACTGGGTAGGTACATTAGTGTGCAATGGGCATTACACATCCCCTGCACCCCCCTGCCATTCTAGGTAATGCCCCAGCCGAGGCTGGACATGTCTGCAGTGTACAGTACTGTAAAAACTGCTGCCTCAGCAACAACAACCCACTGTACAAGCAGCAACACCGCTGTACAGTATGTTACAAGTACTGTAAAAAAGATTAAAACAGGGCGAGTCAAGGCTCAAACCAAGGCTGCTGGTACTGGACCAGGGGTGGTACCACTGTTTGAGTCTGAACGGTGATGAACCGAAGCTGAACCGAGCAGACAAAATGATCGGTATGGTGCCCACGGTACGGTACACACAGCATGGTACACTTGTACTGGTGCGGTAACTTCGCTCGCTGTTCGGTACATATACCGGGTTGGGAATGGGAAGCAAATTATAGGGATGCCCACCTATATATCTTCTGGCAAGTCAACACAGCCCTAAGACTGGAAGAAGCCTACTGTCAGAGCCCTGACAGCCTTCGCAATGGCACTGCAAGCAGAAACCACAGCGGCAACGAAACACTGTGGGAGGGACTGCGAACAGCCAGTCCTGATGCAGAGCTGAGCCCAGCAACTGCTAGTGAATTGGGATGGTAACCTCGTTCGATGTACAGAGTACCGGCAGGAACGGGAGCAGGTTTGGACCTACAGTTACCATGGGAGCAATCTATAGGGATGCCCACCTATAGCACTTTTGGTTAACCCAACCCAACCCTACTGTTAGAGCCCTAACAGTCTTCACAATAATGCTGCAAGCCTGAGAGAGAAACAAGTAGCTGACTTAAGGGTGTTTGATCCTGGGGGAAGGGGCGACGGACCCGCCAGCTTCGTGTAGGGCACAAGGCCACTGTGGGGCTAATGAAAATCATGGCCGAGTGCACAATACATGTAAGTAGTAATTAATATAAGCATGTAACAATACATTTCATTAAGTACTGTAATTACACAAGCGAATAAGCAGATATAAGTAACTTGATACTTATCTGTTCGTAGTCTCTCCTGCTCAGGATTTCAGTCAATGAACAGGTGGGATTGAAAGGTAAAGGCAGAAAAAAACAAAACAGGCATGTCTCAGGAGATATGGAGAAACAAGAGAAGATACATTTAATAAAACATAATAATAAAGCAAATACGTCAGGACAGAAAGAAAAACGTTATACAGCTAATTTTAATGTAGCCTAATGTTTGTTTGTTTATTCATTCATTTATTTTTCATTTTGGCATAAATATTCTCCATACCGCGTTGCACTTAATTAATAACAAGTGAGCGTATAATAGGATATCATACAAACAACCGGTGGCAAAGAATGACATGGCTGTGAGTGATACTGGCAATGCATGACCCCTTAGGGTGTTTGACTCTAAATCCTCTTTTTTCCTGAGTATATTACAGTACACACCAAAAATAGTTTTATTGTTGTTTTACATTACCATATTTAAACCCATTTAAGTTGAAACTGGAACATACAGTACTTATAAAGCTCCTGTACTTGCACTGTATTTTTTTTCTAAAAGTAAAAACAAACTGTACGTTAATGTTACAAAATAAGTACGAAACAATACAAGTGTGTATAAACGTCCTTGGATTCTGTGTTATTTATTTACAGTTTACAACATTTATTATAAAAAATATACAAAATATACAAAAGCTTACTTAAAACCTACTTTAAACTGGTGGAATAGCAGTTTCTATTATACTGTATATATTGTAATGACCAGGGATTTACACTGTTACATGACTGGTCTACAGACCCTGCGTGTGTAAGCAGGGAAGCGGTAAGCGTGCGTGCCTCAGCCAGGATTGATTGACGTCCGGGTAGGTGGGACATGAAAGTCCATATCAACGCGGACAGAGCTGACAGCTGAGCCAGACAAGCTGTGTGTGAATGTGCAAGACTGTTTGTTGTTTTTGGTGTGGCCCAGGCTAACAGGGCCTGGGAATAATCATCCCAATGTACCATGGACTTGAGTACCTGCAAATTGTGTGTGTCTCTTTCCTTCATTTTCCACGTTACGCTACAATATTAATTTGGTCATTGTAAATCATTTCAGGAACAAAAATGCCAATATTCGTTATAAGGCAAAACACAAATAACACAGTCTCCAATTATGGACCCTGACAACCACGTTATAACAGGTAGCACTGTACTATTTTTGGTGTGTACTGTAATATACTCAAGAAAAAAAGTTAGGATCATCTGGGCTTTGCCAGAAACCATGTAAACCTTCATTTGAAGCACCGGGGCTTGATGTCTTTATAAATCAGTTTTTGTGGGTTACTGTATTAAGACACAGAAGAGTGTGGAGACTGAGGGTGCAGAATATGATTTTTCCAGAGCTATTGGCCATCCATTACTTTAAACGCATCATGGACTTATTGGCCCCCAGCAAGGTGTCCACACCAAGGCAGTCAACTATTATCTAAAGGATACAATGAACATGTGTGGGATGTAAAAATAAAATCATTCATTATCAAAAATATATTTTTTGTTTTTTTAAAAAAACCACATATCTTTGATAATGAATAATTTTGTAAAAAGGAGAGGTGATAGTTTTATGTTTCTGGCTGGTGTGTTGTTTTTGTTGAACACAGTAGATGGATAAGAAGACATCCAGCCATCAGTAAAAAGGTTTATATATATATGGCTCTCCCTATTGACAGATTTTTTTATGTTTCAAATGTTTTTGGCCCTGCCAAAGTTCTTGTGGCTACTGTACGCTTTACTATACTTCACTGCATACAGGTAAATTGGCAAATACCTGTAATTATCATGATTTTAGATTTGTCAGTGCTTGTACTATGAATGATTTGGTATGAATAGTACGCTTGTCGGGAAACTTCACTTGGAGATAGCTGGGATGTTTCTCAGGGACCACATATGGCCTGTATTTTGAGGAACCGCCCATATTCATACAGTAAGTAAATAACCTAATGGATTAAGTGGATGAGGTGACACTTACATTTCTGTTGGAGATCTATATTTGTGTGTCTGCAATTATGTATATCAATTATAATTGGTGATGTTTTGAATTTGATTCTCCATCAAACAAATTTAGAAATGGAAAGAGAAATGTATTTGGTCTGTGGGGTGAATTAAAAAAAAAAAAAACACAGCTTCTTAATGTTATGTAGTTTTTTATCCATAAGTGAACACTTTACAGTATACTGCCACTTTATCCTGCAAAAACGATTATAAGGCGTCATGGTCATGGCTCCCATTTATCCCATTTTGCCATTACACTAGCACTGTATAAACTTTATAAAGCGGAACTGTGACAGAGTGAATGAATCCTAGTTAACAATCTCCCTCCCGACCTGTGAGAGTGCGGTATAACAGGAACAGCGTGCCCTGGACTGGATGGTTTGGCAGTTCATTCCAGGGTCAGTCGGAAGTCGGCCATCCAAGAAGGAGGCAGAGTCACAATACCAAAAGTCATCGTCTTAATGTGGTACGTGATGTGTCAGTCATCGATTGGAGGATACGTGATTGCACTCGCTACAGAAGGGGGCGTGACTGAAGGTATATCAGGGGATGTGACAATGCAATCTGTTCCTTGTGTTATGGCTTCGAACAGACCTACAAAGAAAAAACAGTCTACTAACCATGAGTGTTTGTGTTTTGTTTGCCGTTGTTTTAGACGGCTAAACTATCCTGGACCTGTTGCTAGAATCCAGTTTCCAAACCCAGACTTCACTTCACCACTGTGCACAATAATTGTATTTCACCTACACTAAGAGCACTCACTCCGGACTTGTAACTGTGTTGTGTTTGTGGGTGTTATATTCGTGTCTTATTATTTCGGGACTGAACCCCATTGCTGAACGGTGCAATACACATTGGTGTGTTTATTATTTAAGAGTTGCATGCAGGCAACCCAGCTAAATAAAGAGCTGTTTTTCACTGTGAACTGTCTTGTGTCTATCATTACTGAGCACTGCAAACCACTTCGCCACAGGAACACATATAGCACAGCAACTATGGCTGCTGACCGTACCGTTAGAAAGCAGGTACACCATAGATAACCAATTAAAAAATGTACCTAGAGGGCAGTTCTCAAACCCAAGACTGGGGACAGGCGCAGTCTTGAGTTTCAATCCGTGAAATATGTATTTGAATACATTTTAAAATGAAGGATTCTTATTTCTCCCTCGCAGTTCCCGCTAGATCAGCATGGCAAATTACAAGAAATGTTATGTTCCCTCAAATAGTCGGCAACTGCCCTATTAAGGTCACTGCTTGTTGGTTCCTTGTATAGCAAGGTTTTGCTGCATCTGAGAAAGAAAACTGACAGAAATATTTAATAAGAATGTTTTATTTCCATGCAAGTATTAATACATTGATACCACATTATGTAAATGTTGCAGTAAAATATGAAATCCCATTCCCATTTTGACTAAATGCTATGCTGATTATCTGGAACCTACATAAGCATACACAATTTGGATTATTTGCACTTTCTATTACTTTAAAAATATGATTCCCGTTAAACCAAAAGCAGGATCTCAATTTATTGTATTGTTTTCAATTTTGAATAACACAAAGAAAAAAATGCAGTATGTCTACAAGTAATCTGTTTCTAAAATTCAAACATGCTTTAACACTAAATGCAGTTAAATGAAAGAATGCTAATTGCCAGTATAGTCGCTGCTATAAGATGTGACAGAATAGGATGAAGAGAGATCAACACTTCCTCGTCTGGACCCACTTCTTGAGCCAGTGCGTGACCCGGCACGGGAGCCTGAGCGGGATCCAGGTGCTGAAGAAACATTGTAGGGACTGCTGATTCCTTTGGAAGACATAGATGAAGCTTCCAGCATTCTCAAACCAGTCGTCTCTTCCACCATTGAACGGTCCATGGCATCCTTGTAGGAGATCTTCAGCTTGGTTTTTGGACATGTCAGATTTCTTGGGTAACTGCTGGTATCTTGAAGTTTTAATGCAGTTCTCCCATCCACCATGCCTTTTCTGATGACTTCTTGCACAGATCTCCTTCCAGGAGTATCAGGTTCAATAAGGCCTCCTGTGAGATACTGGAATTCAAGGAAGCGCTGACCAGATTCATATGGCAACCACTTCTCTTTTATCGCGTCACCTACTGACATTTTTTTCTTATTTTTGACGTCTTCAAAACCGAGATATGCTTTCTCAGCAGGCTTCAATCTTTGGGCCATATCTTGGTCTATAATAGCCTGGCGCTCTGCCTCTTGCAGTGAAAGCTTTTTACCGTTTGCAGGATTGATAATGCCTCCAGTACAGGCCTGAGCTTCTAACAGACGCTGCCCAGTGATGGAATCAACAATTGCTCGTCTAATACCTTCAGAGATAGTTATTTTTTCTAATGTTTCCGTATCAAATATAGCGGCAATAGGGCTGAGCTCCTCTGCCTGTTCTAAAGGACTGGAAAGGGTAAGTGACATACTGGAGAAACGTTTCTGTGAGGCACTTGGTGATGTTGCTGATGTCACTGATGTGCTCCGGCTTACAAGCTCATCGCTACTGGGACTTACAGTGGTCTCCCTATTGTACTTGCTGCTGATCATACCTGCAAACTGAGTGAGAGTAAGACTCCCAGATCGATACTTCTCCATTGATTTTTTGTCAATGATACCCTTATCTAATGAATCCTGAATGTCATGCTGAATGCCCGTTTTTCTGTCCACAAGGACTACTCTGGATGTACCATCAGATGCTGTGATTGTTATTTCTTCCCACTCGCATTCTTGACCAGAGAGCTCCAAGAAAGTTTCATAATCAATCAGATCCTTGTGATACGCTTCACGAACAGTCATTTCTTTTTGTGTATCCGGATCGACGATAACCACCCTGCGCTTACGAAGTGTATTCTTCTGGGTTGTTGTTATCTGCTTCTTCTTGTTCATTGGCAGGAGGCAGAGCCCTGTTACCTTGTCAATTATGCATCTTTCTTTTAGCTGCAAGTAGGTCAGATTCTCCTGAGTGTCTGGATCAAAGAAACCTTTGGTGTCATCATTTGGGTCAGACAAGATTTCATTCATCTCTTCATCGAAATAACCACGTTTGTATGCAATATTTACTTTTAAGCGATGACTAGCTTTTGGATCAATGATTCCACCGGTTGCAATCTGAGCTTCTAACAGACGAATGCCATGGCCTTTTTCAATTAATCCCATGTTCATGGCTTGAAACAAGGAAACGATATCCCCTGTTAATGGATCTTTGTACCCGGTGACAGCCTTCTCAGCAGACAAGAGTTTATCCTTGAACTCCCTACCAATCAACCCACTGTTATAAGCTTTTTCCACTGTCATCAACTTATTATTAACAGGGTCAACCATAAAACCTGTTGCTGCTTGGGCTTCCAAAAGTTCAAGGGTTGTTCCTGGTCTAAGAAGACCTTCTTGCATGGCTTTGTAGATGCCAAGTGTTCTGTCATTTATTTCATCATAAATGCCTGCAATGGAACTTGAGCCTTGCAAGTATGGTCTAACCTGTTCGTTAACTTCCTCTTGTGTAATTATACCTTGTTCCAGAGCAGTAGCATCATCTTTATTTACAATTTCTGAAGCTACTAGTTCATCTAAACTAACAGGTTCTCTTAGCCCAATAAATGAAATTTTTTTCTTCAGTGCTGGCAGCAAAAGTAAACCTGTATGAAGTTCAACTCTACACTTTTCTTTCAAACGAGGGTAACTGATATTTTTGTTGGTAGCTGGATCGATAAAACTCATGGTATCAACTTGTGGATCAGTGAGGGCTCTGTAGAGATCACTATCTATTAATCCACGATCAAGTGCAATATCTTTTGGTAGGAAGACACTGCTGACTGGGTCAATAACACCACCTGCTGCAACCTGTGCTTCCAACAAACGAATCGCAGTGCTTCTACTTATCATCTCTTTTTTCTTTGCTTGTCCAACTGAAATCAGCTTGCCTGTGTGTGGATCATTAAACCCAGTAGCGGCTGACTCGGCTGTAAGAAGCTTATCTTTATCTTCCCGATCTACAAGACCTCTTGCATATGCAGCCTCAACGGTAAGTTTCTCATTTACTTTTGGGTCAATGATATGGCCAGTGGCAGCCTGTGCTTCCAGAAGCATCACTGCACTTTCTGGTTGAAGAACTTTCTTGTTCTTGGCATCAGTGAATGACAACTTTTCTTTAGGTGTAAGAAAAATGCCAGCTATCACACCTGTACCTTTTAGACTTGGTTGAATGTCTAATGTGACTTCTTCTACTGTCTTCTGGCCTTTAAGTAACTGGTCCAATGTAGCTTTATCAATAATCTTGCAATCATACAGCTGTTTAGCTGTAATCTTCCTGCGAATTCCATCGAACACAAGTTTTGAAGAATCTGTTTGGCAGATACAAGTAACTGGGCTTTGGCGAAGAGTACTGATTTCCTTTTCCATTTTTAAGCGCAGGGATTGTAAATCTGACTTTTCTCTCTCTGCATCTTCAAGCCTACGCTTGTATCTTTCATCAGTAGCTTTTAACTCGGCTAGGAGCCTATCAATTTCACTTTTCATGGAGTACCTATCCCTCTCATTCTTATCTTTCTCTAGATTATGTTTTCTAACAAGTTCCTCTTTCATTTCACATTGATTCTTCCAGTAACTGAAGTCATTCTGAAGCTGCTTGTGTTCATCTTGCAGACGCAGCTTCAGGCGGGATTCAGAATCAAGTGTTGCTTTGACTCGATTGAGTTCATCTTCATATTTTTGCAGTCTTGTCTTATCCTGATCTAGCATTTTTATCTTCACCAAAAGCATTTCTTTTTCTTGCATAAGTTCATTGTAGTGGGTTTGACTTTCGTGGATCATGTTGGATGACTGGGAAAAAAAAAAGAAAACAATAATACAGTTAAGTCAGAACCTGTTTATGAGCTTTATAGGTTTGGGGCCAAAATCTGTGTTGATTTTTTTTTAGTTAGTAAGTTAACAAAGCTAGATTACTGCAAGTGCACGATGAAGTTATGCACTTGCATTAATCCAATGAAAAAAAAAGATGGCCGTTCGGTTGAAACTTACAATTAAATTGCTTTTATACAAGGTTCTGGATGTTGGTTGGATGTGACTTTATAGCAAATTATTATTATTTATAAAAATTAAAAGAAAATGTGAAAAAGTGCTCAAGTTATTGTGGTAACATTGTCTTGGAATACAGATGACAAAAGACAATGACAGTATGAACTCTCGTTGGTATGAGGTAAAAAGGGTAAAATTAACGGACGGTAATATAAGAGAAACCTAAACCACGCCTTCCCACTGTATCAGTTACAGATGTAATATGGAACAAATAGATGGAACTACCACCATTTAATACATTTAGAACGGCAAGAGAATAAAAGTTTTGTGAAGCACAGAAAACTAATCTAAAAGTTTATTAAAAAAAGTGTTTTTGCTAAGAAAATAAAGACTTGCAGAGAGAAGAACGAGGTAAAATGAACACAAGTTATAGCTATCTCTAAAAAGGGTAATTCAATGTGAAATTATTATACCAGGGTGTAATTGCTTTTGAACAAAATTGGGTTTGTCCAGTGGGTCCGTAGAGAAAACAAAGCACACTGATTGGTGAATTCCTCATACTGTACAATTAAATTTCTACAGAAAAACACAAAAGCTTTGGTTCTGTCATTTCAGGTTTGCAGTTAACGTTTCTCCTGTGTTTAATATTTTGGGACTAGAGACAGCAAAATAGGCTATGGGAATTACACAGTCCTTTTACTGAATGTGCCAACAAGTTTTAAAGGTTTACAAAACTCGGAAATGTTGCTGAATTTGTCATTCAAGGTTGTTTTTTTTTTTTAAACTATTTTGTCTGCTTACTTTTTTTGCAGCCAACACAGATGACTTGTTTCCAGTAGACTTTGTGAAATACTGAAATAATTATGGTATTACCCAGTGTTGATTTCACATGGAATGACCAAAAGTGAAATTTTGAATTAACCCTTTGTTTGCCAGTGAGTCAGTGCTTATTATCCACAATGTGTAATATAGTTTAGAATTCAATATATACGGAGCCCTCAATTATTGTTGATGTAAGCAAAGAACATGCATGCAAAAAACAGAAAAGCTATAGCAAAGAACATGCATGCAAAATTAAAAGTGTGTTATTGAAAAAAGTTATTTAAATCATATGTGCTTTCATTGGTACAACATACATTATATATATATATATATATATATATATATATATATATATATATATATATATATATATATATATATATATATATATATATATATATATATATAAATATATATATTATATAAAATGGTATACCTCCATAATTTGTTTCTGAAATTTTTCAATTTCCAGTCTGAACTTCTCCCTTTCCTTTGACAATTCATTAACGAGCCCCTGGAGCTCAAGTGTTCTTTTGCTGCTCGTCTGCAGCTGAAGCTGTAGCTCAGAAATCAGAGCAGTTTTATCACTATCACAGTTATCTTTATTCATTTTCATGTCATCCAATTCTTGTCTCAGGTTCCTTAGCTCCTCTTCTAACCTCAAACGCTTTTTGGTGAGGTTCTGAGTGAGGGACTGCAGCCTGTCTATTTCAGATTTGCTGTCGTTCACAATCTTACTCTTTTCTTCTATTGTTCTGTACAATTGCTCATTTCTCTGATTGGCTTCTTTTACATTCTCCTGCTCCAGGAGAAGCTTGCGCTGCAAGGCTTTCAGTTCAGCTGTCAGGAGGTTAAGTTCATCAATGGTGCGTTGCTTTTCCTTCAGGGTCTTATCCAAGGACTCCTGTTGACCCTTTAGGTTTTGCTCACTCCTTTGCTTTACAATGGAGACTTCTTCAATCTTCAGTCTGAGCTGATTGATTGTATTGGTATGTTCTTTGCATGCAGATCTCATTTGCTCTAGATCTTCTTCTAACCTTTTTCGCTTGCAGCTCTCTTCCAAAGCAGCTTTTTTATGCACAGCAAGCTCATCCTCTAGTTTTTCTTTTATAAATTTGATTTCTTTTAAGCTGTTTTGAAACTGAGCAGCATCTTGCTCAGCTCTGTTTTTCTCTCTGGATACCTTGTCCAGATTAACCCTAATAACATTCAGCTCTTGCTCTGACATCTTTAGTTTTTGAACTGTTTCAGTGTAATATGTGTTTTTTTTCTGCAGATCAATTTGAGATTGTTTCAGTTTATCATTTTCATACTCTACGGCTTTCCTCTTTCTTGATTCCTCTTCTAACAACTGTTTCAGTGTCTCAATCTCTCTGACCTTGTCTTGAATTGCCTTTGAGGTATCTTGCATGGACTCCTTATACCTCGAGCTTTCATCAGATTGCTTTTTGGTAATTGTCTGTATCTCTATACTTAACTCTTTCCTCTTTCTTGATTCCTCTTCTAACAACCGTTCGAGCCGCTCGACGTCCTTGGCTTTATCTTGAACAGCCTTTGAGGCATCCTGCAAGGATTCTTTGTATCTCAAGCTTTCTTCAGACCGAAGTTTGGTAATTGTATGTATCTCCATCTCTAGCTCATTTCTCTTCCTAGATTCATCTGAACAAGTTGCTTTTTGCTGATTAACAGCCTCTTCAGTTTTCCTCCAGCGCAGCTCTATTTCTGAGATTGAGTTTTTTAATCTCTGTACTTCTTCTGAAAGATCCCTCTTTTCTGCTAGAGCTTTTTGAAGCTGCAGCTTAAAATCTCTCGATTCCTCATTTTTTTGCATGGTTATTTGTTGAATGGTTGTCTTTGTAACATGGGTCTCTGACTCGTAGGATTTCCTAAGATTATTAATTTCTTGATTATGTTGGTTTCTTACCTTTGACATCTCAATTTCAAATTCCCTCTTCCGTGCTGCCTCGTCCTGAAGCTGGATTTTCAGCCTTTCGATCTCTCGCTCTCTGTCCTTCACGGTCTTCTCGATGTCTACCTTTTGCCAATTCAAATCATCCAGCTCCTTTTTCATTTTCTTTATGGTGAGATCATAGTCTTCCTGGTGATGTGAATACCTCTCTTCAGAGAGTTTTCTCTTTCTCCTTTCCTCATCAATCTCTAAAGTGAGCCTTGTTATCTTTTCATTCAGCTCCTTCATCTGGTTGTAAGTGCTGTCCAGTTTCTGCTTGGCAGAGCCGCTCTCCAGTTCATATTTTTTTTTGATAATCTCCAGGGACAGCAGCTTTTCCCTGTACTCGTTGCACTCTGACTGATATTTAGATAGGTTTTGATCCAGAAACATATTCTTGCTGGAGTTGTCAAGATTCGCATCTTTGGCAAGCCTCAGCTCCTCCTCCAAAAGGTCAATTTTGGTGTTCCTCATCTGAACAATTAAAAATGGAAATTTCCTGTCAAACAGTTAGGCAACTTCACATACAAATTAACATTTTTAACCCATAACTGCTGGGGTGAAATGAGGTACAAAAGCAACACAATTACTGTCGTGGGCCTTTCAAGCCAAGGCAATGCACAGGCATTACATAAAATAATGAAGGTGCAGAGCATTATGAGATTGCAATAAAAGCAAAATGAATCAAATGGGTGTATACCTTTGCACGAGGAGCCACAGCAGTTAAGGGTTAAACCAAGGGGGCTTTTATCAAATGATTTCTAGTCATGAAGGCTGTTAGGGATGTGCTTAAACATATGGGTAAAATCACTTTCCGTTTAACCCTGCAATGCTAAGGTGTGGTGAAACACACCTAGAAGGAAACATGTTTGTATTACTGTGGATTGGGGTAGGACATTTCTATACCCAACTGTTAGAATAGGGTTCATTAAATGTGTATTTTGCACATTTTAGTCAGACAGTGATTCAGTGTTTAGAGGATGAAATAAATAAATGCAATACATATTTAGCAGTTTTTCATGTGGGTGGTGTATCTACACAAACAAATGGAAATAAGGAAAGTACAATTACTGTAAGCAGTCCAGGGTTAATAGGTTTTTGATGTAAACCTTCTTATAATGGGTTTTTAACATAATTATTAGCATATTTTTATTGCAATTATTGCACATAACACTACATGATTGTTGAATATTACTATTTTGCAACCATCGTATTGCATGGGAAGACAGATCTGCAGTATATCCCCCAATAGCAGAGGATTGCACAGCCAACAAAATAGTGAAAATAAAAGCTGCATAAACCCTATTGAAAGCTGCATGGTCCCACAATGCTCAATTTTATACTAAAACATGCTTCTTCCCCCATGAAGTATGCTTGCCTCATTGTGAACTAAACAGGTACTACCTGCAGTAGTGATAAACATGTTTATGAATGCTTATTTTTTCTGAAGTTCAGGAAGCAGAATAAAGTAAACAAATGTGTTTGCTATAATGAGTCAACCATGGTGTCCTAAGTTTATAATAATACAAATGAAAACTATATGTGCAATGCATCATTAATTTGCTATGATGTAAGAGTTACATTTTTATTTTAAAATTTAGAAATATATATTTCTATTTTGTTATTATTTGTGTACTTACCTTGAGCTCTTCTGTGCTTTTAAGCATCTCACTCAGGAACTTATAGTAGTCACTGGACCTTGTGAGGAGTTCAATATAACGTGCTTGCAGATCTGCAGACTGAAAACAAAAACAAGCTAATTTAACAGTTTATATAGACAGTTTTAAAACTGTACTTGGGGGTGTGGGGAAACACCTAAATGATACAGAATACAAATCCAGCATATCATTTCCATGGGTCCACTGTTCTGTTTCATAACAGTTTGTCAAACTGGCAGAATGTGTAAATATTTAAATATAATATGCAACACAATACCTCTTGTAATATGACAGTTGAGGGCGACCGCAGCATTGTCTTCTTAATAGGTATATTCAGCAGTGTGTCCAAGCCTGCACTGTATGATGCTAACTGGAGCTCATAATCCTGTGTATGTAAATGGAACAATTTTGCTTTGAAGCCAGTAACAGATATCATAATTCACAAGTGAGAAATAAATTAAATTATGCTGCAAAATAAAATCAGACAAATATGTAAAAGGTATATTTTGAGGGGTTCATAAAATCTAAAAGCAAACATAACATTCTAGCATGGTTGAAAATTAAAAAAAAAAAATCTTACCTTTATTGCGCTTGCACTTAACTCTGCATTCTTCTGAACGTCTTCAACTGTGCCTCTCTTGCTTTTAATTTCGGTGAGCAGAGCCTGTCCGTTATAAACGAAACGCATAAATACTGTAATTGTCAAAAGCTTACAAGAAAAGTACAGAAGACTGCCTGGAAAAAGGAAAGCTTTTGAGGTTGAATGAACCTGTAACAATTTCCTTAGGATATAAGCAGTGCGTAAGACCAAGTTAGTCAATCATCAAAATGTTTGACGTGCTCTTAAAATCTCTGATATAAAGTGCACATAAAATCTCACTTCCCCATCTTCTTAAGCTGCTGTAAAACCAAACATACCTTCTGTTCATTAATTCGTTCCATGATGACTTTTGGCTCATCAAATCTAACGGCCTCCAGGGTATCCTGGCGACGTCGGGTATCATCAGTCCACTTACTGAGCGTCCCGCTTATTCCTCTGTAGTGTTTAAGTTGTCTCAACTGGCTCTCCAAGTCCACATATCTGAAAAAAGAGATTCATTCAACAACCTGGTTCAGGTAACTCAAAATAGGCAATCATATTGGTTTTCATAGAGTAAACTGTATTGAATGCTGTGGTGGTGGTTTTGTCCACCAACCAATAGTGTAAAATAATCACAAGTAAAATATGGTTGTTGGTTGTTGTTTTTTTTGGAATGAGGAAATCAAAAGCCTTGTGTTGTTAGGATTATACTAAAAAAGAACACAGGTGGTGGAGTATTTGGCTTTAGGGCTCCTGAATTATGAAATTGGCTGCCTGTTCCCTTATGGGAGGCACCATCTGTTGCAGTTTTTAAAACACGACTGAAGACAAGCTTTTATAATCTATTGTTCACATCTTAATATTAAGTCATGTTTTTACTCTGTATTGTATTGCATTTTAATTAATTTGTGTATTAATTGTTTTAATGTTTGCTATTGCTTGTATAGTGTCAATAATTACTGTTATGTTGTACCTGTGAAGCGCCTTGAGACAATTTATTGTGAAGGGTGCTATATCAAATAAAGATTGATTGATTGACACTAATCTAGTACTGAAATCAGTTAAATACAGACAGCTAATTCGAAGATAATATAATTATTAATACCAAATATTTCAAACAATGAAAATGCACAGCAGACATTATCGGCAACATTTCATTGTGAGCTCAATAATGACATCTGAAATGACTGACTGATCAATTAAAGAAGATGTTTTAAAACCCACCTGTTGTCAATCTGTGTCTGGATCCTACGCCAGCGATCTGACATCTGGCCCGCTTTCTCTCTGTACTTAGAAAGGTCGATATCACACTTGTGAAAAGATTCATCAATCTGACCATTGTGGTACACAGCCTTCTGTAGCTCATCTTCCATGGACTTCATGAGGTCTCTTTTCTGATCCACATCTGCTCTCATTTGCTGGTAAAATTCAAATATATAAGTTTAAAACACTATTCCGTTTTTCTTTTTAAATGATGCATGAGTCGATTTATACAAAATGATACATTTTTACAATGATTGTACAAACTGTTACACTACGCCTATTCATATGGTTAATGCTTTTGATAGTGAATTCTCAAGATACAGGGTCTGGGTTACCTTTAATGTCTCCCTGTAGGCCTCTACTTTAGAGACATCCAGAGAAATGGTTTCCTCTTCTGTAAGCCTGGCCTCATACATTTTGATAGTATCTTCAGCTTGTGCCATACTTTGAAATAGAGCCCGAAGTGCCTTTAGTCTATAACAAACAGAATAAAATTGTTACTAAGGTGCAAGTAATACATTTTCTCCTATACATCCATTCAGTATTGCATGTATTCTTTTATTTCATTTACATGAAAAAACACTACATTTGAGATAATTCCATACAATAAATGTGCAACAGCTTCAATAAACTAATTATATTAATTTGGTGTTAAAATACCCATTTATTACAATACCAATGCAAAATATTGTAGCCACTAACATACTTTGCACAAAATGCGTATAATCCTTGCAATCATTTTCTTAAGTTCAAATCTTGTAAATTTATCTATGCATCCCTTGCATCATCTAGCATTACATTGGTGCACATTAATTCAATCCTGTGTCATTCTTGCATAGTTCTTGCTTTACACTTTCATTAATGGTCCTGCATGTCTTTGGGTGTCGGCTTACCGGAAAACATTGCATCCTTACCTTTCCAAATAGGATCCAGAAAAAGAATCTAGGTTTGTCAGTTTTCTGTTTATGAAAGCAACCTCTCCATTCAGAAAGTTTATGGTGTCAGGATCCTTAATCTGAGAAAGTTGTTTTAAATTGCTCTCCCTTATTCTCATGAAATCATCTCGGATTTTGTCTAATTCTCCTTGGATGCCCTGTTTTAAAAGACATGAGAGTGCTTAAATGAATGGGGAAAAGGCAGTTTTATTCTTGAAGACATCTTACCAGAAAAAACGTAATCATAAAAAGAAAAACAACATTGGCTCCTATTAAAAGATTTTACAGATCCGAACATTGGAAACATACCACGTAAATACTGTTTACTCACGTTATCTTCAACATACATTTTACATTTAAAAAATAATTAAATAATAACATTATCTTTCTTTCTTTCTTAACAAAGCCTTGAGCTCTGCTTTACTCTATTACGAGATAAAGGTTATAAAAACGTAAGGAGTGAAATTTGTAGTTGTCACAATGTGAAGTGAAATGCCATACCTCCAGAGTGGTTATCCTGTTGTAACAGTCCCTCACTGTGTCTTCGCTCAGTGGGATGTGAATGTGCTGGGTCATTCCAGACTCACTATATTCCAGACGCATACGAAGCTTCTGCAGGTCCGACAGAAGGCTTGGACTGACCTGGCCATGACCGGTCACTGGATTTTTGTTGTCTATATTTGTACCAGGTTCTGTGATTGCAACCAAATACATTTAAGACATTTTATAGTATGGCTTGAATCTGTCATTTTTTCAGCAAGAAACAAGATGGCTTCAATGCAAAATATTTAAAAAATAAAATAAAAAATCCCTTTCTAAAAATATCTGCAGAAGGTTTTTGCGACATGCAATATTTGGTGGTTTTGTTTTTATTTTTTCCCCTAAAGAACAAAATGATAAATGAATTAACATAAGCTAAATTAATCTCTGGTCCTACATTTTTCTTTCCTGGTTTGTTATTTTTACCCTTTTAATAAGAAGTAAAATAAGTAATAAGTAATAAGTTAAACTTCTGTCTTTTGTTTAGTAATACAAGTTTTACAAAATAGCCACCCACAGACATCTTTCATGGCGGCACTATAAAAATCAGAAACTAAAATTTTTGCTTACTGGTGGTGGGAAGTTGTATAATCAATTTTTCGTAGTATTCTGTTGCACCACTGCAACTATCCTGCATCTGCTTTTTATCTTCTTCACCAAACATCTCTGAGCCCCGGCTGTCCCTCAGAAATTCTTGGTAGTGCTTCTCCAGGTTCTTGATAATCAGACGATAATCTTCAGCACGCATTGTCTGGAGCTGAATTAAAAAACACAGGGCGATCAATTGGACAACTTTTTTTCACATTTTATGATATTCATAGTTCTAATTATGAAAGGTTTATGAACATTTATTGAAATAATGACAACAGTGCAGTCTATAATTAAAAAAAAGACTTTCATTAGTAGTAGAGAAGCAGATTTGTTTTTTTTTCTTTTCACAATAAATATGTATTCTGAACATTTTCATCAACTGTGGCATCTCTTGGCTTATAATTTTGCCTGCTAAGCCTGCTGAACTCTTACCGTAGTGATTGTCAAGGAGCGAATTTTCTCAACGTCCATCATACAGTATTTCCAGGATATAAGACTCTTCATGTTGATATACAGTTGGTTACAAATTGACATAATGGCTTCATGGTACTGATCAATCCTGTGGAGTGGGAGGGATAAAAAAAAAGCTCTTAGTCTGACTGGTATCACCAAGTAATTTCAAGTGTTACAAAATGTATTTAATTTAAACTTTCTAATGTCCCTGCCCGCAAGCTGAGGTCCTCCGACTCTGGCCTGCTTGTTAGTGCACCACACTTGGAGAAGCTTTATGGTTCCGACTCTCCAACTCTCTTGCAGCTTTGGTGCGTGATGCTCCCACCGTAGCAAGCTTTAAATCAGCTCTCAAGACCCACTTGCTCTCTCTTGCTTTCCATGCTCTTTAAGCCTGATATCTGTTATTAGCTGTTGTGTCTTTGCTACTGCTGATTTTTCTCTATCTTATTCTCATGATTCTATATGACATCACATACTGTTATGTCTCTGCTGCTTCTGATCTTTCACTGTATCTTCTTACGATTTTGTATGACATACGCATCCACAATGTTTTAGAATTTTCACATCCTAGCCTTGCATTTAATGCATTATGCTTTGTTTTTCACTGAATTTAATGTATTATGCTTTGTTTTTTACTGTATCTTGTAAAGCGCTTTGTGATGGTGGTCCACTATGAAAGGTGCTATATAAAATAAAGATTGATTGATTGATTGATTGATTGATAAGCCCTTTAGACTATAGCTGACAGATGTCTGCTGAGCAATCTGAAATCTGCCTACCAAGGTATATTTAAAAAAAATCGTGCTTACCACAGTATATAAAAAAAGGTATGCTTACCAAAGTATATAAAAAATCATGCTTGCAAATTAAACTTTATAATGTCTTTCTGGATTTTATAAAATCCTATAAAATCAAGCAAGTATGTATATTTTCACTTAAAACTTAACTGCAAAACAAGCTTTATATTTCAAATTGTATACCAGATTATTCTGATAATGGTAACACAGCATAAACCTTATACCTTAAACCTTATAAACCAAGTAGAACCTAAAACAAAGTATAACATCAGGAGATGGGAATTTTAAAAAAATATTTCTTAAAATGTTCTAATTATTCAATCGGAAATGAAATGGCTGATTGTGTGGTACAAAGATGCAGATTAATGTGAACTGTTCCAAGTCCAGCAGTTAACTTACTTGGTAGCAATGCCAGTACACAGTGGATTGGGGGGAGGGACGATGAGACAAACTGAAGGAACCATCATCTCCAGTCCCCCAGGACCAGTCACCTGCCACTTGCTGCGCTGTGAATTATCTACCAAGATTCCTTCATCGCCTTTTCGGATTGTTTTCTGGAAGCGAGAAAAGAGGGATACTAAACAGGTTATATTGTATACAAGGTAGTGCTGGTACAAATATCCAAATGAACATTTTTTTGATATGTATTCGAAAGCAAAAAAAAAAAAGCCTGTGTCCGTCAGAAATTATTTTATCTGTGTGAGATTTTCTATATATTGTCGTGGAGGCCGGTGGTGCGATTTACTCTGCTGGAGCCACTGCTCGCTTTTCCTTGCTTGTCACCTGCTTGCCATTGTCATTGCTGCTGCTGTGAGTCTGGGGCGTGTCCCGACGGTGCCCCATGGGCAGGCATGGAGCAGTGAGGGGTTGTTCTTCTGGTACGCTCTGACTGTCTGCTAAAATCAGCCCCACGCACTATTTGCTAAATAAAAGAGCTACCTATTTTGGAAGATCAAAGTTGTACACTTGGATTTTTACCGATGCTACAATGTATAATATATTTAAGAAGCGAGTCCATCGGGGTCCGTTTCTGTCTGCAATATGATACAGGTTATACTTGCAAAATAAATTATTCATATAGTAATCAACGTTTTTATTTTCTTTCATGAGGCAATCCTGGTTTTTGTTAAGTGAAATGCAAAAAAGAAAAAGAAAACTGAGTAAATATATTATGCATATTACTTTATGAAAACGTGTCTATGGCCACTTTGTTTACTGCGAAGACACAACAATGGCAGGGATTATTTATAACAAAATGCTTTATCTACTTTGTTTTTACTTGAAATACACACAAGATTTAACTACTGTATCGCTTTCTTTGTTTTGTAGTTAATTCATAAGGGTAAAATAAGGCCTTTTTTGCTTCTGGGATATTTTTTCAACTTTAATACAATGTTACATGTAATGGCTTTGATAATGTTTTGAAATCGAATATACAAACGAATATCCGAATATGAAAACTCCACGTTCGTCCCAGCACTAATATAAGGTGTTTGTTACAGTTAAATGCCATAAAGTCTGAGAAGAACAATACAATCTACCCTTTTTATCCAAATTACCCTCTTATCCAAAATAGAGATACATCCCCAATCCAATTCTGCTGTAAGGTTGGGAGAATCTACAGTTTTTCCCCAGTTAAACAACTGTAAAAAGAAAAGCATGCATCTATCACAAGAGGTCTCAGTTTCTAAAAAATACCAAAAAGCTGTTCTGGACCATACATACAACCCTTAAACTATGGTATATAAACTATGACATTTGCCCTTCGTGTCTTTTACTAACCTGGTCCTGTTTGAAGTCACATAGGGCCTTCAGAATGACAGGGCCACTGCTTTTGTAGTCTGGGTTACGAGGCCTCAGCTGCACAATGTTCTTGGACTTGCTCACCAGATTGCGGACCTGCCTTCTGTATTCCAACATATATTCTTTCTCTTTCTGCAGGTTAAGACATAGGAAAGGGACCACTTAGAAGTGCCTTTGGTCACGTATTTATTTCTCCCTGGTTTATATATTCCAGTTCATTATAGAAATATTTGTGAACACATATATGTAATATCATGGAATTCAATGGATTAAATCTACAGTGACTCACCATTATGTTCATTTTGCACTAAACTATACATCTTTGATGTATGTTTGCAACATTCTTTCACATTTCAGCTTCAGTGCATTTTGTGCCTACTTTATCAGATAGCAAACATTGCTGAATTGTTTGTTTAGCTGTTAAAGGAACAACCTTCCTTCCCACCTCAAACATGCTTAACACTGTACACTGGTAGGGAAACGGCTAATACCAGAACTGCGTCTTAACAGCTGCACAAAAGAACCAAGACTTGCTTGAACCTTATCTCACTCACAAGGGTAGGATACTGATAAGAATTTATAAGCTTGTAAAGCTGTTTTGTTCAAGTTAGGTTTATACATAGTTATAACACTCCTAGACAGTTAAATATATTTACCGTAAAACTTCAAATAATCGCCTGAAATACGCGCCGGGTCTGCTGGCAAATATTGTAAATAAACGCTGGGTTTCTATTAAACGCCAGGTCTCTGTTACTGCCATTGAAGCTGAGGAAGATGAGGAGGAGCTTGAGCGTAATGAACTGCTAATAAGTGACTGCGATGAAAGTGACTCTCAGGATTAATAAATAATAATAGAAAATGTAATTTAAGGTAGGCCTCCATGTAATGCATATTTGTTTGCTACAGTTATTACATTACTAAAAGTTTTGATAATTTTAAGTGTGCTGAAAGTAGGCCAGATACAAACCTCTTGGTGTATTTGTTGTATTAACAGTGTACAAGTTTGAGATTAAACAATACATTATTTTTGATAATGATATTCTCTTATATTATTCATTTTTAAAAACATTTTAGAAGTTTGTATTATTATTATTATTATTATGCTGTAAGCATAGCCTACATGCCTGTGTTCTGATATCTACAGGGCTGTCTTAGTGGATTTAACTGTTAATAATAATAATAATAATAATAATAATAATAATAATAATAATAATAATAATAATAATAATAATAGCTCTAATTCTGTTTTTAAATAAAATTCATACTTCTGCTTGTTCATTTTCCAACGTTTTGCATACCGTATCCTTGTTTACCAGTGCATATAAAAAGACTGTAATAATACTTTCGCTTTACTTGAGGTGTACAATACAATGTAATGTTGTTATAAAACAAAACTGGTACTTAGTTTCCACTGACACACAACCTTTTAACAAAGTTGCTGGAATGTTTAAATTGAGTTACGATGTTGCTACAATGTTGTGTGTTAGCGGCTTCTCAATGGCCACATGAAGCATGTGAAGCTAGTGATCTAATATAATCGCCGGTCTCCAATACGCACCGGGTCTGCTGGCAAGCATTGTAAATAAATGCCAGAGGCGTTTAATTTAAGTTTTACGGTAAACCATATGTAACAATACTGCATTCTTTTAATACAAGAAAAGAGAGTGAAGTACAAAATGAGGTTACAAATCTCAAGAGATGACAAGTTTTAACCACAAGGGGGCTGTTCAACACCTAAACATCAATAAATGTCTATGCTTACTCAACCCACCCCCCGTCCCATTTAAAAAAATAAATAAATCAGTCGTAGTAATCTTTTCTTTTTGTAATCTTCTCCGTCAATAAAAAACAGTGTTTGTTTTTGGTGTAATAAAAGCAATACCTCCAGCTCCTTAATTAAATCCTGTATGTGAGGCAGTGACATGTTCTTGTCACACTGGAACTGCTTCCTAATAGTTTCCTGTTGTTTCTTGAGGTTACTTTCAGTTGCCTGAGCTTCGTCAAAAAACTAAAAAAATGCAAAGAAAGAAAGGTAAAAAAAAAAAAGTTAACGTATGAAATGGAGTTATATGCAAGTTTCGCGCTTCAAATGTAATTATATCATTCTATGTACTTTTCAAATCAACTTTTAGTGACTCCTCAGTGATTCAGTCATTAGCTCAAAAAGCAGTGAATGGGGTATTTCTATGATCTAAACAGATCTTAATACTGCTGCCCTTTAAGTTTCCATTAATCCCTTTGGTGTTTTCCCACAGTTGATCTATGGGACCCCTTAATAGCATTACTTAATAGAATAAATATATGGTGAAAGATGTTTGCAATAGAGGTTTCCGAGTATTAGGGCAGCAGCATTTAGATCATTACAGTAGACCCCAATGTGTTTGTACATAATGCAAAGACACTGAGAGATTTACCTGGAAGTAGGCAGAATTTTCCTTTAGGTGAACGTCAATGCACTTTGTGATCTGAAGAATCCAACTCCACTGTGTCTGCAGGGTGTCCATGTACGCCTTAGGAAACAACAAATAATCGGAATTAATCTCACTGTCCCTGGTCAACATGTGCCAAGTTTAAGAATCCTTAATGCAATCACTCTGCCAATACAGCTGTCCCTAGTTCAGTTAAACAAGTTCAGTTTGAGAAAACTGCACCAGTGCAGATATTGACAGTTAAAGCCTTGTGGGAAACCTTAAGTAAAAACAGAACAATAGCAGGTAATGATTATAAGAGAAATGTATGTTCCAGTGGTTATGGATAAATGAAAAAGCACAGTATTTATAAATAATTTATAGATAATTTGCACCTCATTAAGAAAATGTAATCTGAAAAGTACATTCCCATTAAGTACAATATGGTAGGACATGTGGCATAATAACCTTAAGCTACAGTTACTATATATGTTGGTTGTTTCCTCAGCTCACCTCAATCTTGTCAGAAGCAGGGTGGTTATTTCTGAGCATGAGATCGACTTTTTGTTTGAGTTTGTTCAGCTGTTTTTCCTTCTCCTCTAACAAGCTCATCAGTTTCTGGAAAAACAGAAATCAAATCTAATTACAATGGAAATCTAGGCAAATGTATTCCTTTACAGGGGCTGGTTTTATGACCGGTGCTTGGTGTACCAAATTTGCAGCATCTGGTCTCTAGCATCAGAAACTAAAAACTTGGCAGCCTTACAGGTGATCAGAAAATATTGATTGGTTTATTTATATAATCCTGCAAATATAAAGTGTGTCACTAAAATGTTTTGGTGCCGAGAATGGGAAGTGCAATGGTGATACTGTAGGTTGTTGTGTTAAAAAGGCCTTGTAACAAAATTACCAATTTAATGAAGAATTTCATTTTTACATACAGATACTGAGTAACATAAATGGAAATGTAACTAATTGATTCTTGGGTAGATATATATCCACACTTTACAGAAATCATCTTTTTTTTTTTTCTTTTTGGTCCTGCAACCTAGGAGAATGCCAGCCTTGGAACTGCATACAGCATTCAAAGGGTTTGCTTACCGAGTAATCCTCCTGCTTTTTGGCAATAGCAGTGTTCTTGTTGCTCCAGTCATAAACCAGCTCCTCCTCTTCTCGCTCATTCACCCACATGATCTCTTTAGATATTTCCTCAATGATGTTCTGCAGTTGCCTAAGCTGATCATTTCTCTCACTGGACATTTTCTGAGAAGGAAGAAGAAACGCACCATGAATAAGTTTCGGGCAGCTGTGATTTAGCACTGGAGAATGAAGGTCTGTGCACCTCTGCAACTACACCCAAGAACTTCCCTCTGGAGGGTAGAAATGCATTTGACAGAGCCTGACATAAAGACAGGTGGACAGATTCCTCCATATACCCTCACATTCTGGTACCCAGTTTCATCAGAATTGAATATCCTTTTCAATAGATAAATGTAAAAATGCAACAAGTGTAACCTAGCGAGGCATAACTATGGTTTTCTAATAGGAGTGTCAACACACATTTTTAATATTCTCTAACATGTGGCTAATTTTAAAAAGACGGTTATGACCACTTACATTAAACAGAAAACACGCCACCTTCTTTGTGAACACATTGTATAAAAAGTTATAATTGTTGCTCACTGTATACACTATCAACACATTTCTTCCCCTCCCCCCTACCAGAGAAGTAGATAGGATTGATCACTTCAAGATGTACTTGTCAAGAACAGAGAAAAGGTCAATGAATGTATAAAGAAAATGTAATTAAGTCAAACTGTATATAAAAAATTAATCCTTCTCTTACTATCACAGAGTCGAATTCTAGCTCCAGAGTATTCAAAGCAGCTTTGTTGCCCATCTGAAGAAAAAATAGGGAGGCAAAGACCAGATTATTATTATAAAAAGACACAATGTTTAAGTATGAACTTTGATGTGACTGACACTATTTATTGAAACGTACCACATCTGCTCTGGCCCTTTGTATTTCGGGAGCTCGTTCAAGTGTATTATGAAATTTCTTATGGGTGTAAATTTGTTGTTCGATAGCTGAGGAGTCATCCCCAAATGGTGAAGTTTCTATTAAGCGCTGTGGAAAAAAATTGTTAATTAATTTGTTGTTACAGCAGTATAAAAAATACTCAAGACCTACCTTTTGGAGTAGTTTAATTAGAAAGCCATCACAAAAGCTACATCAGTAAGACCCACTATACTTTTTGTCTTTTTTTTTTTTTTTATCATCAAGAATTCTTTAATGGAAGCATGACAATTTGAAAAAAAAAAAAAAACTTTTAACATTTAACAGTAAATGTCCAAAAGTACTTATTTTCCACTAAATTGCTATTTTATAAATTTTACAGTTGTGTATAGTTATTAGTGGTAGGTTTCTCTAGAGATATGCCACGAAAAGAAGATTTACACCCTGCAACTTAATGGTGTACAAAGGTAGGGACACACCTATAATTACAGCTTGGCAAGCTTCCCTTGGTTTTACCACAGTCTTATGCAAGAGTAATGTTTCCTTAACAGGGATCAGTATGCAGTTGCATCATACCATTTAAACCAACCATGTTTATCATCAATATAAAATGTTTTTTAATAAGGACATAAATTTTTTAATACGGACATTTTCATAATACAGCTATCAATATTTACCTTCTGTTGTGCTATCCAGGCCATAGCATCTTGGAAGCTTGCATTAGTGTCTGCCCATGATCCAGTACTCTTTCTATGAATGGTAGTTTTTCTCATACCAGTGAAGCCATAGTGTAAGTTATGTAATTGTTCTTTCAACTGAATATACCTGAAAAACAGAAAAAAAACCATTTCACCTTGTCCTTTCAGGAGGCCTTGGTGGGCAGTTATATATATATATATATATATATAGTGAGACAGCAGGGAGGGGGTTAAAGCCTCCCTGAAGAAAAATATGTGAAAATGCACGTTTGTTTAGTTTAATTGTTTTTGGTTCATTGTTTAATTGTTTTGCTTTTCTGTTAATCAGTTTTGTTAATTGTTTTATTGTTTAATTATCCCCTGCACCTGGGCGGCAAATGGAAATTAGGACCAGGTGCAGGGTATAAAAGAGGAGCAGTCAGAATGCTAAACAATAAACCAAAAACAATTAAACTAAACAAACGTGCATTTTCACATGTTTTTCCCCCTCCCTGCTGTCTCACTATATATACTGTATATATATATATATATATATATATATATATATATATATATATATATATATATATATATATATATATATATATATATATATATATATATATATATATATATATATATATATATATATATATATATATATATATATATATATATATATCTCTATATATATATATATATATATATATATCTATATATATATATATATATATATATATATATATATATATATATATATATATATTAAATCAATCAAATACAGTGTCAAAAATACATTTGTGTACAAATGTTATCCCATGCATAGGACATAAGGCATAGGACTTTTTTGGACAGTTTGAGCACTTGTGAACATGGGGAATGGTAGAGAACGATTTTGAAAACAGACATAAAATGCATATTCTGTAAGTATTCAGAACATGTCGTTATAAAATGTGTTTAAAAAAGTACAGGAATTCAAATGTGAATTTCTGTGACTCATACTCTACTGTTATTCTTGAGATCTGTAAATAAAATAATGTTTACAGCACTATAGTATCAAAATGCTATAAATAACACAGTATGACATTGAAAGTGGGTATGAAGGACTACAGTGCACACATAGCTTTGAAGCCGTTATGAATATTACACGGTATTACAGTAATGTATTTTAAAAAGAAACATTGAGAGTTTATTATTAATACAATAAGGAAAAATGCACACCCAACAATGCATAATAATGCTTTAATTCTATCAAGGGTTTCTGGTGACATAAATCATAAGAGCATTAGCTTTGGTGTATATTATTTGCTATAATGCATGGCTACAAAAAATGACAGAAATGATTTTACTAGCAGTGCTTATTTTAAACAATTGAAGAATAAGTTTTGAGAATAACACAAATGAATTTTAAACTTAGTATTTGTATTTTGTTAAAACTTGTAAAACTAGTAATAATAAATATAATAGTGTCGTAGTTGTTGTTGCTAATTAGACATCAATGTAATCGTAAGACGCCGTCCAATCTATTTGGACTCTTTAAACTGCTGCTCTGAAAAACTACTTCTTACTGAAATTAAAATGTCATCCATGAAGATTTGTACATGAGAAAATGCTGAATTCTGCAGTTTTTTTAAGTTTCGTCAAGACCTTCTTTGTGACAAATAGTGGCCATTTTAGGCTGTAAAAGTAACAGGCTTTTGCTGTTCTCTATGCCCTATTGTACAGCGGCAGCCCTATAAATCTTCTTGTTCATTCTTTGGTTCCTCCAGCTTTATTGTTGCGCGGTGAATGCTTTTCCCACAGTAACAGGGCGAAGTGGTAAAGTAACTGCATCACCACCATGTTCTTTTTTTTATTATAGAATTGAAGCACGTACTTAAGGTTTTGCCAATTGATCAATGAGTTAAATTAAATAAGAGAGACATAAACCACAGAAGAGTCATCACTTTCATTAAATACTTAAAATCAGTTTTAAAATAATGAATGGATTTACTGAGTCAGTGGTCTTTTAGAGCTTAACTCTTTCAGATCACTGTTGTGTAAAGGTTTGGTATTACAGGTAGTTTTAAATAAACATACATGTATATGCAATTTTCATGGTAAAAATACAAACCACCACTATCTTGCTTTCACATTGCACTTATACAAATTTGAGTTTGTTTGGTGCATTTGTCCATGCTTTCAGACACAGTATTCAGTTTAAAAAAAAAAATTTAAAAAAAAAACTGGCCAAATAAACCAACTCAAATAAAACAAACAATGGTACAACATAGTAAAATGTAGTTGATTATATAGTAAAATGTAGTTGATTATATAGTAAAATGTAGTTGATTATATAGTAAAATGTAGTTGATTATATAGTAAAATGTAGTTGATTATAATTGTGGGCTGTTTGTTTGTTTTTATTTATTTATTAATAATTCTAAAAATGTGAATATTATAGGAAGACATACATTGTAATGTGTTTTAAAGATTCTTTTTTACATATTTTTTATTGCTGTGAAGAATTCTCACAATTTCAAAATATCAATAGCATTTTTATGTAGAAAACTAAAATGTGATGGTGGATCCCTCATGTTTATCTTTTCCCTGCTCTTTTGAAGGTGGAGAGGCATAGCACTATTGATTGTTTTCACAGCATAGAACAAAAGAGCTGAGTAAAAGTCAAAATAAAATAAATAACTGATGAGAAAGCCACCATCGTATTGTTTAAAATGATTTTGGACATAACATACTTAAATAAAATCTTTGGAAATCAAAATGTAATAAACCCCTACAAATATTTCCACTGCTGAACCAGATCATAAATTGTATGCCATTTGGGTAACATCTGACTTCAAAATTTCTCTGATTCTATAAGTTAATTTTTATCACAAACACCGAAAATTAATTTATGCAAGAAATCCTTTTGATTTCCAAGTAGAATACTTTTTTGTAAGCGTGCACTCTTAATAGTCCTTTTGTACAATAATGTTTAGTATGGTACTGTAGCTGAGTCATTTAGTTAAATAAATGTCAAAGGTTGAAAGTGTAAACAGCATTGAAGGTTTTCAGGATTTATAAAAAGACTATTGTTTACCCAATCTGCAGTGAGTCTGCAGGCTGACCCATTTGCGACAGGTCTCTCATACTCATGTCAATTCGTCCAGCCAGATCATTCGCCATTTCAATGCAGTTCTCTGTTTCTCTACTGTACTTTGGAGGCTGTCCAGCATCACTATACCTCTTATCCTAAAATGCAAACATTTGGAAGTTAGAAATGAAAAAGAATAAGTCAAAATTTCCCAGAAAATAATACAAGCACCTCGAAGAAACTAGTAGAGAGTACTGTTGGCAAAAACTGATAAACTGATAAATCCAATTGGGCAGCTGCCCCATTGTACTGAACTAAGTATGTACCTCAATAAAATGCATAGAAGTCATTTTAAAAAAGTAATGTTTCATTTATAACATATACAATTACAATTGTGCTGTAACATTGAAGTATAAAAGCAACAGCACCCTCAACATCGGGCATTACCAGGCATTATGTACCATTTGGTTGTGATAGACCTCTGTGGCAGGTTGTATTGCTTACGTATCACATATATGATGGCATATTTCCATTGCTTACCATGTCAAAAAGCATACATTCTGCAGCTCCTCTGTGTTTGTGTTTAGTAATCAGAAATCATGTAGTTATCATTAATAAGACTGTTTCATTGCATTCACTACATGACTTTATTTCTGTGTACAGTTTGACACTGTACAAAGCAAACTGATCCTGTTTTTAATTCCCAGGGTTTAAACTCAATGTAACAGCATCAACAACATAATTAAGAAAGGGAGCACAGCACATTTCGATACAATGATCAACTGATTCATTCAAGAACACTTTACAGGTTAGTTTTTTTCTGCAAAATGTATGTTAATGTTAATAGCTGTCAATATAGGTGGTTGAGTGCAAGAACTTTGTAGCTACAAATATGAAAAAAATGAAGCAGATTTATGTTTTGACATTAAACTATGTTTTTTGATTGTTTCAACGTTCGACCTCCCAGCCAGTAATATATCCATCACAGAGATTAATATCTTGATGCTTCTCCCACATCTCTATTCTGTAGCAGACTTTAAATTTTACAACGTGTTACTTGACCTGTTCTGACTTGTTAACTTGACGTTAAAACCGTGCAACAACATGTTTTGAGTCTGTATGGATTTCTGTATGCAATAGCCATTAAATTGTCATAATACAATTTTCACTGGTTGAAAAGGGGTGTTTTCCCATTCACTCACATACTATCCTCAAACAAGCATGTTTACGCCAGTCTTTACCTACTTTTTTTTGGAAAGGAGAAAATTTACTGCAATTCAGCAATTTAATCTGTAGTGTTATTCTTAAAAAAAAAAAAATACAATCATATCTACTTAATAAAATCTGAGAACTTGTGTGAATTTGTATAGTGTTTTGACAATGAACATGCACACATCACTAAAGCCCCTTTCACACTGGCATGTTCTACCTGGGTCAGGGGGTCATTCAGGTCAGCTACATGATTTCACACTGCTTTTGATAAAGCAGGGTTAACCTGGCTGACAGACACAAGTATACAATGCACATATCAATGCCCAGGAAGCAGCTTGTTCCAGGCGCTTCCATCCAAGCTTCTCTGGATTGAACTGTCGGCCCAAATGTTCATTAGAGCAAATGTTTCTTTATCCCTGCTGCAATATGGCTCGTGCTCTGTCTAAATCAATAAAAATATGGCTAAATAAAATAAACAGAAATGTTCCTTGCAGAAGTGAAACCTTCACGCAGGCGTGGCTGTTTGTTATTACATTGGCACACGAACGGCCGTCATGCATTTTGTCTCACTCAACCCGGGTCAAAGCGTGTCGACCCACACACTGAGGTGGATCACTAGGACCCGGGTTAACCCAGGTACGTGGTTTTACACTACGCGGGATTGTGACCCGGGTAGGCAGAACCCAGGTAGGAGTGCCAGTGTGAAAGGGGCTTAAGTCATCTTGTGCACAGTATGCTCTGGTTGGCTCATGACAACATGATTTATAAATGTCTTTAAATAAAACATGACATATTTCAGGAAAAGGGCGCACACCGAACAAGCTGTTGACCATTAATTTTTTAGAGGGAGCAATACACTTACCGATTGTATAAAAAACTCCGCTTTGTTCAGGCTTTCATTGCATAGTCTCATCAACTCTTGAATTTTGTTCTGGCGCACAAAGTAATCTCCTTGGCTGGAGAAAGTAAACAAGACATGCAGTAGCACAATGTGAGCTTTTCTTTACACAAATAGTTGTCATGATATTTGAATGATATGGGGGAAAGGCTGACTTTACCTATTGTTTTTGGCGTAGAAAAGGTACAAATGAATAAGCAAAAATAAATAACTAGGACATACTAAATTACCTGCAAATATTGTATACAGCTTTATCCATTGGTAAATTGATTACATACCTAAAATATATTTTGACAGGATATGATCAATTGAATGTATAAATGTTGTGCACTCTATTCACAGAATTTACCTTTTTTGAATTTGACATTTTTAAATGTTTTTGTCTTTTTTTTATTGGTTTGTCTTTTTTAACATGTGTTCAATCAATTAAAAGTATTGAAAGAAAAAGTGTATATATATATATATATATATATATATATATATATATATATAAAAAAGTGTTATAATGCAAAGGACTGTCTTGAAAAATAAAACATGCCCTTGAAAAAAAGAACCAAATTTGTTCCATCTTTAAAATAATGGTTTCTCAATGTTAATTAATGTACACAAAACGAAATACCAAGAAAAGCTTTTCGGGTCAATGTCTAAATATTGGTGTAATGTTCAAACAGTTTTTCTTTTTTAACAGACAACACATCTCTAAATACACATCCCCAAAACAGGTGTTCTGAATATTTTATATATATAATTTATATATATATATATATATATATATATTTATATATATAATTTATATATATATATATATATATATATATATATATATATATATATACTATATATATATATATAAAATTTTTATATATATATATATATATATATATATATATATATATATATATATATATTTTATATATATATATATATATATATATATATATATATATATATATATATATATATATATATATATATATATATATATATATATATATATATATATATATATAGGCAATAACTTCATATTCTGCAGAGTATTATAATAACACAAATCAGCACATAATAAGCTGCCTTAAAACAATGTAATTATCTCACAAAAACACTAACAATTATTTTGTATTGAACATGTGTTTACTTTTTACTGCTACAATTTTGAATAGGACATACATAATTTTCACTGAAAGGTGTTTTTGCAGATTAGAGTACAAACAAGCCTGTGGTCACTTTGGGATTTTATAGGCTATAATCAAACTAAATAGCGAATTGTTTTATTTTAACAAATTCCACAAATGTTACATTAAAAGAATAGCCTTGCTGTAACCTACGATTTTTCTTAGTGATTTATTTGTGCATTTATGTTACTAGAAATAGAAAGAAACTACATCATACCTCTAAACAAAAAAATAATTAAATGGAGAGTATGTAACAAATTGCGTGCATTCTTTATTAGTTTTTAATGTAATTTAATAATTACAGTTGATGACAAAATAAACCAAAAGCCCATTTTGTACAGTAAGATCAACTAGTACAAAAACTGGCTTCAGGTTTCACTTCCTGGTTAGAACATTAAAAAAAAAATCTTTAAATACATGCAATAACATTATTATTATGTTTGTAAATACAACAAAATACTGTATGTAATAATCGCACTGTGAAAGACTTGGGATTCACTCATTTAAGTGTAAAAAGTAAATATTTAACTACCCATTTTTCCTTTCTCCAAACTTAAGGTCAATACAATAGTCATTTGCCGTTCTTTGGTCCTGATATCAAAACTACTGACAGTAGAATTTGTACTAAAAATAAGAAAACCCAAAATAAGCCAGCAGGCTCTAGCCATTTCAGTGTTTTAAAAAAAAGTGCGTGCGCAACAAGCGATCAGTACAAGGTTAACCTAATTAAATATTCATGGCTGAAACTGTTTTTTTTTTCATTGCTGATATGTTAGCTACATTTGTATTACTAGTTACTGTCGAAGAAGACTTCTTAGTTTACAAAGTATGTTAAAAAAAATACAGACCCTCCGATGACTTGTTGACCTCCACCCCTGAAGGACTCCCTTCCCATTGCATTTTCAGCGTAATATTCCTGCTGATGTCCATTGCCTCTGGGTCCCTCGCTCCTTTGGGAGAAAGAGCTGGTGTTTATATCAGGCCTGGAATTGCTTCTTCTTCCCATTGAATTGACCATGGTTTCGGAGCCATATCTATTCATTTTGACCTCCCCATACAAGTTAACAGGCTTTTCTTAAACAGTACCAGTTCAGATGCGATATAAGTGAAAAAACGTCGATGAAAAATAACCAACACAGGAAATGGCAGGTAGAATATGCACCTTCACTGTCTTTATGCGCACAGCGACTGGCGATTGAAGAAAGTCCCTTTGGCAGTATAAATAAGCCACACCTTGTATTTTAAACGCCCAGTTTGTTTCGCACAACACACTTTTGCTGTTGGGGAGGTATTTAGATACACTTGGGGGTTGGGTTTCGTCACCTTGTTTGCCGTGAGTAAATGCACAGTCTGTGCTAACTCTGTTTGAGCACAAGACATTGTTATAGTGCTATGCACGCAGCTAACTTTCTATGCGCTAAAAGTAAAACTAATGCTTATGAAGAAAAAAAGTGATGGAAACAGATGGCATTCGGTTAATTTATGCAAACAAACAAACAACAAACAAACAAAAGAAATTCGTTTGATAAGGGTGAATAAAAATGTATCCTGTACGATAAGTCATGTGCACAAATACAATGGAAATACTTTCCGAACGGATTTTATGAGCTAGCGCATATTCGTTTTCAGTCAACTGGTGCGGTGCGTTTACTCCGCATTCCTTTAATGAGCACCATGTTATACCTACACGTATTAATCCTACACTAATACATAAAAAATAAATTTAAAAAATGTATACAACAACAACAACCTTTTGTGTTAGCACGTTTGATAAAGAAGTGCTGCACATCAAAGTACAATTACATTTTAAAAAATTAATAAAAGAAACAAGAAAAGCAATAACATACTGTAAGTAGCCTGTGGAAACATCGGGCTGAAGAAATGGGGTAACGAGATTTAAAAATTGCAATGTACTTCGTGATACTAAATGTTGGTGATGTATTCCAGAGTTTGGTTAGAAATACGATCAAAATATGCAATAGTCTATTCCCTACTAGATTCTTACATCAGTTAAGAAAGATCTCAAGATCTAAAACAAGCGATGCGTAGGTAAAATAATGTGTACGCTATAATATATATATATATATATATATATATATATATATATATATATATATATATATATATATATATATATATATATACAGTACTGTGCAAAAGTTTTAGGCAGGTGTGAAAAAATGCTGTAAAGTAAGAATGCTTTCAAAAATAGACATGTTAATAGTTTATATTTATCAATTAACAAAATGCAAAGTGAGTGAACAGAAGAAAAATCTACATCAAATCAATATTTGGTGTGACCACCTTTTGCCTTCAAAACAGCATCAATTCTTCAAGGTACACTTAAACAGTTTTTGAAGGAACTCGGCAGGTAGGTTGGCCCAAACATCTTGGAGAACTAACCACAGTTCTTCTGTGGATTTAGGCAGCCTCAGTTGCTTCTCTCTCTTCATGTAATCCCAGACAGACTCGATGATGTTGAGATCAGGGCTCTGTGGGGGCCATACCATCACTTCCAGGACTCCTTGTTCTTCTTTACGCTAAAGACAGTTCTTAATGACTTTCGATGTATGTTTGGGGTCGTTGTCATGCTGCAGAATAAATTTGGGGCCAATCAGATGCCTCCCTGATGGTATTGCATGATGGATAAGTATCTGCCTGTACTTCTCAGCATTGAGGAGACCATTAATTCTGACCAAATCCCCAACTCCATTTGCAGAAATGCAGCCCCAAACTTGCAAGGAACCTCCACCATGCTTCACTGTTGCCTGCAGACACTCATTCATGTACTCTCTCCAGCCCTTCGGTGAACAAACTGCCTTCTGCTACAGCCAAATATTTCAAATTTTGACTCATCAGTCCAGAGCACCTGCTGCCATTTTTCTGCACCCCAGTTCCTGTGTTTTCGTGCATAGTTGAGTCGCTTGGCCTTGTTTCCACGCCGGAGGTATGGCTTTTTGGCCGCAAGTCTTCCATGAAGGCCACTTCTGACCAGACTTCTCCGGACAGTAGATGGGTGTACCAGGGTCCCACTGTTTTCTGCCAATTCTGAGCTGATGGCACTGCTGGACATCTTCCGATTGCGAAGGGAAGTAAGCATGATGTGTCTTTCAGCTGCTGCAGTAAGTTTCCTTGGCCGACCACTGCGTCTACGGTCCTCAACGTTGCCTGTTTCTTTGTGCTTCTTCAAAGAGCTTGGACAGCACATCTGGAAACCCCTGTCTGCCTTGAAATTTCTGCCTGGGAGAGACCTTGCTGATCCAGTATAACTACCTTGTGTCTTGTTGCTGTGCTCAGTCTTGCCATGGTGTATGACTGTTGACAGTAAACTGTCTTCAGCAACCTCACCTTGTTAGCTGAGTTTGGCTGTTCCTCACCCAGTTTTATTCCTCCTACACAGCTGTTTCTGTTTCAGTTAATGATTGTGTTTCAACCTACATATTGAATTGATGATCATTAGCACCTGGTTGGTATAATTGTTTAATCATACACCTGACTATATGCCTACAAAATCCCTGACTTTGTGCAAGTGTACCTAGAAGAATTGATGCTGTTTTGAAGGCAAGGGTGGTCACACCAAATATGGATTTGATTTAGATTTTTCTTCTGTTCACTCACTTTGCATTTAGTTAATTGATAAATATAATCTATTAACATGTCTATTTTGAAAGCATTCTTACTTTACAGCATTTTTTTTCACACCTGCCTAAAACTTTTGCACAGTACTGTATATATATATATATATATATATATATATATATATATATATATATATATATATATATATTCACAGCATAGACATTTTACTTCACTAGAAATGTGTTCCACTTGTTGAGGGAAACATTGCATATACACCTTCAGTCTTGTCATTTGTCTTGCCACCCTCCATACTTACAGGCTTATTGTGCACACTTAGTTTATTCCTTATTGGAGAGTTCAAAGTTATCTTGTAGCTCCACCTCTAATCACCAGCTCCCGCCGAAACAGCTTCTTGACTGAAGCCCTGTCCACACTACATAACAGATTTTGAGAACCATACTCAAATGTTTCAATAGTCCAGCTCAAAGCGTCTACACTAAAGTACGGTTTCATGTTTAGTCAGGCTTAATGCATATAAACACAATTAAAATAGTTCAGTTACAGTGCCTAGCAGCGCAAAGGACTATGGGACTTAATATGACATTATCCCACCATGCACTGTATTTTATGTTTACAACCCAGCAAATATGGAGCCCGTGCCCACGGAAGACATAGCGCTTCTTTGAATGCACTTATGGCGTTGTTTCTTAAAAACACAAGGTGCATTTTATCATAATGTGTGCATTTCGTTTTGAACTCTGAAGTTCTTCTTGACAGACTCCATCGTTCCAGATATCAATGTGCCTTGATTTCGGCATGTGATCACGTTGTTCCATGATCCACAATTTTACAACAAGCCTCGGAAATTGTATACGGTACAGCAGTATTGATAGTCGTTCTCAACACCATCAAGAGCCTGTTCTGAGTACTTTATTTGCAATGTCCATGCGCCAAAACATATCAGAAAACATTTTGGGATATTGGAGGACACAAAAAATGTAGTTTGGTATTACAGCGTCCACACTCCTGACAAACCGCACCACCTGATGCGATCTAATTTAGAACTGAACCTGAGACTACCCCCTGAGGAGATCTCGAGTACGGTATTAAACGCTGCGTAGTGCAGATCCAAGCTGTATTTAACACTTTTAAGCCGGTTTAAACTAATACAGTTTAAAGTCATAGTGTGGACAGGGCCTCGTTAAACGTTTCAAGAGTAAACAATAAATTATTTTGGGCCTTACACAGCAATTTTTCTATTTTTTTTTTTTTAAATCATTTTTTAAAATTCTTAGCTTGTTGTTTAGCGTCGTGAAATTCAAGACTATCCTCTGTTATCATTTCTTAAACCAAATCTAGCATTAAAACAACCTCTTTTAAGATGTTGTTTCACATGTTTGTGCAGTTAGGGCACTGCCTAATACATTTTATTTATTTATTTATGTATTTCTGTTTGTTATCCAAATTATGGGGTCTGTCTGTACCATTGCATAAGCTTTGTGCCTGTAAAACATTTAAAATAATTGTTTGCCTTTTATTGCACAAACACACTTGTCTTTTGTTGAAAAGCTGTGCAGTAGCCTAGTTCAACTGGAAATTATTTATAAAGATGTTAGCAGCAGTACAAAAACAGAAACATGTTTAATCTAGATAAAATCCAAATAGCCACCTTTTATCTTAATGTAGATCTTTAAGGCATTGTAGCAATTCATTTTTCAAAGTAATCTTGTGCTACTGGATGTGCTGAGGTGTTGCCATAATTGTTGTGTGTTACTGTAGGTGGCATTGTTTATCTCACTTTTCTGTCAAGTTCATCCCATTGCAGCGCACTTGATGAAACATCAGGGGACTGCTGATCAGACTGCTGGAGAACACCCTGCTGTTCATTGCTTTCCACGTTGTTTTCATAATTTTATAATTGTTTGGGATCATTATCTTGAGAATGACTCCTTCACCTGTAAGTAGGATGCCAGAAGGTATTGCATACAGGGTTGGCGATTTTTTTGATTTTTAAAAAAAAATAAATTAAAAAAAAACTGATGATGTATTTGATTTAAGGCAGATTTTTTTATTTAAATCAATTTTTTTTTCTTTTTTAATTATGGATTTTTTTTGTTGTGCCGTAGTTGTAGTTCTACAGTACTTCCAAACTGTAAATTTAAGGATGTTGGAAATGGTGGTTTGTGAATAGTTACCAAACTAAATTATTCAATCTTAAATGAATACATAAATAAAGCAAATTATTTATTATTGTGGCATCCTCCAAATATGAACTGCAAGAATTTAGCGATGGAGTGCGCCAGAGAAAAATACCCCTCAGTCTTCCAAGCCATTCTTTTCTTTCTTTGATTTCCTCTTTCTGTGTCAGTCCAAACACTCACAGTTGTTGCTTAGGACTACTTTGCTTTTTATAGTGTGTTCAATTGATAAAGTTCCTGATTGCACCACTAAATAAAAACCTGGTTTCAGGTTTTTCAATTGTCTATTTGGGACCCAAATGCACTGTCATCAGAATCGCTTTGGCGAATATGTTAATGATGGGGCAGGTGCTCTATAATGTGGCAAGACATGTCTTCAGAATACCATTTCAGGGCAGTATTTTTCGCTCCATTTATGCACCACAGAATCGGGGGCGCTTGCACTCGCATTTGCGCTGTGATTAGTATACAGCCCTAAGAGTTTTAGTTTATAGACAGTAAGAGTTTAAGATGTTTACTTTTCATGTATTCCTTGCAAAACTATATAAAATAGGTAGTAAATGGTAAAAATATTTAAGTCAATGATTTAAAAAAAAAAATCAAATGATTTAAATCAGTAATTTAAATTGACTTGATTTAAATCAAAGTTAAAACAAAGTTATTAACCACATGGATGCTTTATTTTTATTCACATAAACACTTTAAAAAATATTTTTTATTCCCCCCATGCCAATTTGGACCAATTACTAGACTACATTCTTATGTGGATTCCATTATAAATGAAGTGCCCTATGTTTGATATGATTTCCTTCATATTTTCACCCTTTGCAGCACTATCTAATAAGTCTGCTATGATCTCTCACAACATAAAGGTTATATATATATATATATATATATATATATATATATATATATATATATATATATATATATATATATATATATATATATATATATATATATATATATATATATAGTAATAGAATTGATACCACTCTGGTTCTTTTGCCCCTTTAAAACCACCAACCCAGGACACAGAAATGGATTTTCAAAGCGCTGACACGCTATTTTTTAATAATACCAAAAAACCAAAATAAACAAAACAAACACCTAGCTATTTTCTTGAGCACTAAACTAAAACACAAAACAGGAACCTAACTATCTTGCTAAGCCGTTTACCTGCCAATTAAACAGAATATTCAAACAAAACCACACAGGTTTACACTACCTTTTCTTTTCCTATGCTTGTGCACACTAACAAGCAGGCTCTCCACACAGCAGCCCTGAACAGACTGGCTGCTTCGTTTAACTACCCTGCAAATGGCTCTAATTTACAATGATCATCAGGTGCAGGGGATAATTACTAATCAAACAAATATAATTAAACAATTAAATTCAATCAGTGTGCATTTTCACATGAATTTCATGCAGGGAGGATATTAACCCCCACCCTGCTATCTTTATATATATATATATATATATATATATATATATATATATATATATATATATATATATATAATGATTAATGTATTTGTTATGTTATATTCAATAACCTAACCATATTAGTGGATGTGGATCAGAAAAGTTTTTTCAACAAAAGAAATGAAATAAAATGAATGAAGGTTTGTTGGAACATTGAGAGAGATAATCACTTTCTTTATAGACATTACCTTATATTGGTCAGCACCTTTATGAAGATTTAAGCATTGCAGTGCACACAAGTTTTTTTTTTTGTTTTGTTTAGGAGATATACAGTATATATATCGGGAGACTGTTTAATTACCATTCACAGTGCTAACACATTTTTCGGTAACCTGGTATCATTTAAACTGGCAGAGTGAATCCCCATTCCACAATTCTCACAAAATAGGTGTTTAGAAAAGCTGTTCATGATTTCCCACACAGTCATGCAAAACAACAGACAAAAGCATTGCTTTTGGCCTGGAGATCTGGAAACCATTTCCCCATCTTATAATTGTAATCTGTGGCTTGCCCTAATAATAAACATGTCATACGAAGTAGCTTTAGGCTTGAGTTGCACCCATCCAGTGTACTATACCACTCTACCACGCAACACCCATTTGTTCTGTGATTTTTTTTAAATCTAATTTTAACTAAGTTCATGCAAAACTTACCTCCTTCTCATACTGGCAAGAGAGATTCAAAAACGCAGCTAGTTACAAAATCCTGTCCGTTCTTGAGAATGCTTTACATTATGAACATTTGGCAAGCATTTGTTGAATGTGCTGTATCTGGGCTAACTGGAATGACTGCTTGTGCTAGTGACAACGTTCAGGTTAATTTCTGTCTTGCCGTAGGTAGTCGTTTAATTAAAATGTTAATACTGACAGGTTATATTGGTCAAAAGTGTTTTGTAATTCCCCTGGTTTGTAAAATATCCAGATTTGTTCCTGTGCTTGGGGAAAGTGCAGCTTAGGCATGTATAAAGGTTAAGTAAGCAAATGGGAAAGTGGTGCTTACCCTGGGAAAGAGAAAGTGCAGTTAACCCTAATTATAGAATACAACATCCCTTATAAATGAATTAGAAAACTACCAGTAAATACCTTTCTATTCCTGTGGGGGGAAAAAATGAAATATTGGATCCATGTTTATTCATGATCATGGCTGTTATAATTTTTACATTGTAGCAATTTAAACCGAAACTATTTATTTTATATAATATAAATAACAGCCACCAGGGAAAAGCTCAACATATGAGATCCCTACCAAATATAACACTTCATGTTACATATTTCAATGAAATCTTGGAAACTATCAGAAATTTCAACAGGAACAAAAAACATATTAATACATTCAACCAGGGGGACAATGACCTGTTTTTAGCCTAAGGAAACAATGTTCAGATTTACAATTGCATTTATCAGTCAGACCTCTCCCTAGTCCGTGAATGTCATGTACTAAGAGTGTGGGAGGCATTTTGACTTTTCAGTTGTCATCCATCTCAGTGACTGGCAGACGACATGATAACAGGTTATTATAAAGTTTATGGTCATTGCAACTGCAGTATTGTTAGTTAATAATTCACCTTAACATTAACTTCCCTTGTCTAAACTGCATAAATAATGCACAGTGATAGACAGTAAACCATTACTGTATTGTAGGCCTATATGTGCATTTGAAGTTGGTTAGATAATATAAAACTATGAAATTGTCAATTTAGTTGCGGGACAATGGCACTGCCTGAAACAGCTTCCCTTCACAGCTGGCTAAAGCAAAAATGTCATTTCCTGAGAAGTTTTGCAAAGACACTTGGTTTACATTAGAAAGGGTATTCATTAATAAACAAATACTTTAAACTGAAGTCATTTTTAAATTTGTGTTTTAACTATTGAGATGGAATACATTGCTTAAAGCATGTAGACACTTAAATATTTTGGTTAAGTAAGTTGGGTGTGAACGATGTATTCAAGCATGACCTGAACACACCCTGACAGTGACTAGGTGGGATCATTCATGTTGAAAGGCAGTTTTGTTGCATGACAAAGGTAATGAGGAAGTTACCATTTTGCAGACGAGACAGATATAGAGAAAAACATAAATTACTAAATACTGGATCAACAGAACTCAAAACTTCTCAAAGTATGAAACATTGCAAAAAAGTGAAAATTAAAATAATTAATACAATTACAATTTGAAGCAAATTATAGCATGGTGCCGGAACACATCTTTAAGTACAAAAATACTTTGTAAATTATATTTTTACCCTGGACTATTCCATGCACACTCTCAGAAGGACTTTCAAAAAAGACAAACAAAGTGGTTATACATGTAAATACAATACATCAATGTATTTATATATGTGTGTGTATGTTGATATAAAAGTATATAGAAAATAATTGTTTTGCTCTATCCCATTCTCACTTTTTAATACTGTTTTTATTCATCCTTTTTTCACTTTAAATAATTAAAATATGTTTTATACTTTTAGAAAAAAAACTGAATTAGACAGCTAAAGTGATGGAATGATGATAAACAATTCAAGTTTATGGCGTTTTTCACATTTGCCAGAAAATGTATGGTTACTGCAGTGCAAAACATACATTAAGAAAATGTTTGAAAGGACAACATCAGGGAGGGGGCTTAAAAAGTACATTATGAGGTTTATTACTAATAAGATAAAACCACATGAAATGGCCTTGGGTCAATCTTTTTGTGTTGAACAATATTGTATATAGACATACAATATGGTAGCGGGAGTACTTTTTTTGGGCCCTATAAACAAAACTTTAAAGAATGTTTTAATGTGTTTTTTATTGGCTGTTTTTTCCTTAATTTCCAATCTAATTAGAAATTACTGAGCTAGTAAATTGGTCGAGGAGGGGCTGTCAGGGAGGATTTACTGTATGTAAAATGAAATTACAGTATTCATAAAAAATGTGCATGCTGGAGATGATAATCATTCAGTTTTACGCAACAATACATTTAAACACAAAGCAGTGGTGATTAAACTTTGGGTGTGGGACTGATAAAACAACTCCCTGGCCTGGAATCTTACCAGACAGGCTGATTGCTGTATTGTTTGCAGTCCTTAATAGGCTTTTCCACGTCTGTGAACAGCAAAACTGGCTGTAAGCACTTGTTACTTGTCAATACCAAGTATAATTTATTTTCTTTAGTAAAATGCAGTTGAGTATTGAGGTTAATTTTCATTAGTAGCAGGATAAGCAAGAGTAGATTGTAGTAGGCCCAATTTTTCAGAGATGGGAGTTTTTAGCAAGGTTTTTTTCACTTCCAGGAACCACTTGATTCTTACTTGTCCATGAGAATCTTCTTGATTATCAGTGATAATATATATACTGTATTTTATTTATTTACTGTATTTATTTATTTTTTACTGCTTTCCAGGAATATGTATTTGTTATTTTAAAGTCTTATTTGAAAATAAAAAAATAAATAAAAATAGTAGTATTATAGTTTTCCTGCAAATCAAATATTATTACAATTATTAGCATATATTAATCACACAGATTTGAATACCCCCACAAAAAAAAAAACACAAAAAACTAAACACTAAAAAGGGAGTAGAGGCTTCACAAGTGTGGAGCTAGTCATTGCAGTATACAGAGATTACCTGACCAGCAATACTTAAACACAAGGAAATCTGTTGCCAATGTTTGTTAATAGGAAGAAATGACTGTATCTAATATAGATGAATAAAATCAGGGTCCATTTGAAGGAAATGTATCTGAGTACAGTTTTAATTATAACACAAGATCTTGTGCGTATTGATAGATGCAGCCATTTACGTCAATATTTGTGATTTATTTGGTTACATGTGGTTTTCAAGGCTTTTTTGTTTCAGCAGCATGATTAAACCAGGTCTATATCACAAGCTGAATTCCACCATCTATCTTCCAAGGCAGTGGATTTCAATCCTGGTTCTCAATCACCTGGGGCCGGTTGTACTAACGAGATAAAAAAAAAACAGGACTGGATCCGCCTCACTGGAGCCGGATCTTGAGAAGACGTTGTACTAAACGGATCATGATCAGGCTCCACTGATCCAAATTTTGTATCTGATTTTGGCGCTGCGCATACCGTACTAGGGAAACTGACCAATGAGAAGGGAATATTCGTGGTGCAGCGTTTAAAGATTCTGAATGTCAGAATATCAAGTACATGTAATTTAAAACAACATAAATCCGGTCCATATTTTATTTATTTATTTTTTTAATCCCGTCCATACAGGAACCTATCAGAAGCAACTACTATATTTATAATTTAAAAATCCAATGCTTCTATAAACAGATTGAGTACGTTAATATCTGGTTGCTGTCTTTTTTAACTTCTAAAAAGTTTATAATAAATGTTACCGTTCACTGTCGTGTGTATTTTCTGACGGATATACTCACAATGCTGTATTCTTTACTGCGGTAAATTAGCCACAAAACACACAAAGTGGGGGTGCTGAAAGCCACTGAACAAAACTGTAACCCCTGTATATGATGGAAGCCATGCAAAGCCAAGGGGGTGCTGGAGGTGCGGCAGCACCCCTAGATCCAGCGCCCTTGCACTTTGAGCAAACTGAATCAAGGGCTGCAAAACCCTTTATACATGATACAGCGGTAAATCCAATACAACTGTCCAAGCATATTATTTCATTTTTTTTTTGGGGGTCACCATGAAGAGGTGTACATTACCATTCTATATTCCTGTAGCTGCTATGCAAACTCCCCCTTACTCCAAAGATAGAATTGCCTTGTCTCAAACTGATGGTTTGTCTGCGCGAACCTTCTATGTTTCTGTACACTCCACATCATTATTACTCGGACAGAGTCGAAGGAGGGACTGTCAGACTAATGTAATTATTAAAGTCGAAACATATAATGTTCTTTATGATGCCAGTGTCAGTGGTTATAAAGACAATAAAAAGAAAGACGCCATATGGTAAGAAATAACAGAACAATTGGAAATTGATGGTATGTCTGTCTCTATTTCACCTTAAATTTAGTCAAAGCGACAGGGAGCGCCACACACTGGTTTCGTAAAATGACACTTCTTTGTTTTAATAATGTTGACCAATAATAATAATAATAACCACATTCACACACTAACTGATTATTTTATTAAAACTGAAAATCAATAAAAAAATATATATATTAAACTACTTTTCTCAGTATTTACAAAGAAATATGTGTAGATGTATTCTTTTTGAATGATTTACATGTTAAACCAGATCACATATAAACATTCGCTGTTAAATGTAATTTTTTAAGTGTGTGGTGTACCCAGACTATTTCTTTGTTTTATTTATTTTATTTCGTCTCCCCAAAAGGAGCAAACGCAGACAGTATTTTCTTTTCACGACTAACTACAGTTGTGTTTTGTTTTTTTACTTTACCGAGATTGTTCCAGTAAAAACCCAACTGTATAAATGGGTAATTTGTATGTAAAAAAAAAGAAGTGATATCTGTATTGTGTATAATGTGAAATAATGTGATATCTTGTAACAATTGTAAGTCGCGTCTGCTAAGAAATAAATAATAATAATAATTGAGGACCAGGGCTGCAAACCTTAGTGATAGCTTGTGATATAAACATGGTCAGATCATGCTGCAGGAACTAAAAACAGGCGGATACATACAACAGGTTGTATGATTAAGTGTCATTCAGTTAATAGATAGGGGAAACAAAACAATAGGGCTGAATCATAAAAAGGGGGCTGATAAGGGCCCCCATTGCTTCTATATGCTAAACAGGCAATAAACATGGTAACTAGCAACAGCAGTATGTGCATATTCATGCTGAATAATTCAGACCATCTACATTTGTAATATAAGCAGCCTTTTTAGGGATAAATCACAAACCATTAACAGTGCATTAATTCAGTGACGAAGCCTGTTCATCACATATCACAATGTATGTATCTACATCTAAAAATGGCCAACAGCAAACTCTGCCATTGGTCCCCAATCCACAGGTCACCTTGGTGCTGCTCTTCCAGTCTGCTGAATGTGTTGGGAAGACTCCAGCAACACGTGGGGTCATGAGAGTATTTAAACAATGCCTGTGAGTATAATATGCACTGAGAGTATTCTTCCTTGTCTGGCACAAATTTGCTGTAACTTTTTGATGGATTTTCCTATGATGTTTTTTAACTCCCATGCAGGGTAACATACTTGTATGTGGTAACAACACATCTGTATGATTGTACAAGAAAATAATTATGACTCTTCATAATAAGAATCATAACCTAGAGACACTATCTCAAAGCGTGTGGTATGGATAGACAGTCATAGATTTAAACAATTTATCAGTGAAATGGTTAAATAGTCTAAAATAATGGGCAAGACAGATGGGAAATATGTAGGCACTGGGTATCAGTGTGATCTATAATATTTGCATAAACAAATGTTTATAGTAGCTGTAGGAAACACATGCCCCTTTCTTTCCTAAAGCATCTCTTTATCTATATCAAAAACAGTAGTTGTTGTTAAGCTGCTGGAAGCAACTTTATTAAATACTGGGGAACAGGGGAACAGAGGAACATCGGTAGTAAACTAATATATATATATATATATATATATATATATATATATATATATATATATATAAAGGAGTAATGTGCTTCAAGTGACATGATAATCTTTTTTTTGTTTGTTTGTTTTTGTAATATTCGCTCAAGTCCTAGAGGTATAATTGTATAATTGAAAACATGATTCACATCATCCATCCCTTTGGCCACACTACCATTTAGTTGATCTAGTAGCCAATTCATATTATATTTCAATGTTGACGAAATTATATCACTGCCAGTAAAAAAAAAAAAAAAAAAAATGTCATTACAATCTATCTATGCTCTGTTTTTTGCACTTAAATTAAGTTTACACTGCTCTGCTCTTGAAAACCTATTTACAGTACTGCTGGTAAAAACATATATAAATGCAGTACACAAAACAAACAAAGAAAAACAGAATACTCATTGAACCATAGAGTGCAAATTATGTTGCCTGCTTATATAAAGACAACAATGACACTAAACAGCACTGCAAACTCATATATAATTTGCTGAATTAGTAAAATGGGAAACATGTGAACCTTCTTATTCCCTCATTTTTGTTAAAAGCTAGAATACCTTGATTGAGTTTTTTACAATGCATGTTTAAAAAAATGTGTCAAAACAAATGCTAAAAAAACAGCACTATTTTAATTCCCAGCTTATAGGAACACCATCCTGTGTAATACTGGATCATTCACTATTGTTCTATAGTCAGGGGGCAAGTAATGATAGTCCTCTTTCTTCCAGTCAAGTCACTTCATAGTTTTCCATGAATAGAAATCTGAATGAGATGTCTCAGGCCTAATGTTTTTGCATCCTCAAGGCTGAAAAAACGTTCTGAGACTGATTCCAGATCGATCAGACTGTTCATACTAACCCTCAGACCAGATGTGGAGTAACCCTCAAATCGGTTTCACATACAACAGTTTTCAAAAGATCAGTTCAACTAAAGTCTAAACAGACAAATAACATTTCCGCATATTCCTCTTTCACAAAGAATACATATCACACTATACTGTAATACTTGAGTCAAAGGTAGCTGTTTGTGGAGTCAATACACACTTTTATGGTGGCTCATTAAGGACAGGGAAAAACATGTGATCCCAACATAATTATTGACTTGTTTTCAGTTATTTTATTGTTTTGATTTGATTATTCTAAAAAATGTCACCATAAAACTCCCTTCCTCTTGCAGCCCTGGCTCACACCCCGTGAAATGCCAATTGTGCAACAATTGTGCAAACAGCATCCTTAACAATGTCTGTACAGTTTGCTAAGCTGGATATATTTTTTGGAAAAACATGTTAAAACAACTACACACTAAACTTCACGGCACCACATATTTTACATTTTCCAAAAATGCTGAAGTTATTCCCTTAAGGCTGCTAATGCTGTAGTCATTCCATACCTTTAACAGTCAGTCATACATTCTGGGGTAAAAGCATATCCATAAATTATGTAGAATACATAATTTTACTAATTGTATTTTCTTTTAGTATTACTACTAAAACTAACACTTCATCAATGTTATCACCATTACCTAATACACCCCTTTGGTCTTCTTATGATTTCTTACAGTTTTACCCCACATTTTCTTTATATTACATATATTACATACAATCATTATTATATTGTTACTTATGTAAAAAAAAAAAAATAGAAATTAAAAAGAAAAATGATTTCTGACCAATTAGATGAACAAGACTTTTCAACATCTGTTAAGGTACAAAAACTTAATAGACACAAATTCTTTCCACCATACTCACATCTTATCTTTTAACATGTTTTGTGTCACAATAAGCTGACATTATGTAACCACTATCAACTAGCATGAGGACCTTGTACCCATATATTTCATAGCGCTATAGAATGCAGAACATATCCTGAATTATTTGGGATAATTCTGAAAGTCTGACTCCTTGAAGAATAGTACCTGCACTTTCTAAAGTTATCAGTTTAAACAAAATACATCTTTCATATATATTTGTAACCTATTAGTAACCCTAACGCTGAGCTGTCAGTGCAAGTTTTGGCATGAAAGAATTCAAACAGCTTTACAAAACAATTATGTGCAGTTTGCTGGTGGAAAGCTAGTCCTGTCATGATTAATGTAAAACCTGGCAAGTTGTTCTGAAGGGGCATGTTCAAATCTGCACAAGCAAGAGCCACAGAGTGAAACTTATAAGGGTGAGAGATATAATTAAGTCCCCACACCCATACTACAGCAGCCAAACCAGGAGTGTCCCTCCCAATGGTGTGACTGCCTTCTCATCAAAAGTCAGACCTAACTGTGAGAATTTGAATCCAAACAGTTTTAGTCCCAGCCTCAAGTAGAAATTGTTGTAGTTATGACACTGTGGGTATGAGCCAAATTTCTAATAAGAGTAACAGCGATTCATTACTCATTTATCCCAAAATTCCATTTAAACCTTTAATGCCTGAGGTGTGTTCTCAGCCCATCAATGTGATTATTTTGCCAATGTATCATAGGACCATGGTTAGAACACAAAAACATAAGAACATAAGAAATTCAAGAACAAGAAAAGGCCATTCTGCCCCCCTATGCTCGCTCGCTTTGGTGTGTGGTCCGTTAGCACTCAGGAGAGGAAAAACAAAAAAACCCTGGTTACAAAATCCTGGTTACAAGACCCTTCTTGGCTCTTGGTTCTGTTCTCTGTAACCTGTGAAAAATAATTCTCAGCAGTTACTTTGTTAAACCCCTTGACAATTTTAAATTCCTCTATTGTCCCCTCTAACTCTCCTTTCTAGGCTATATAGATTATGCTCTTTCAGTCTATTTTCATATAACATGCCTTTTAATCCTGGAATTAACTGTGTTGCTCTCCTCTGTACTCTTTTCAAGGCCTCTATGTCTTTCTTTAATGATAAGGGGACTAGAACTATACACAGTATTCTAGGTGTGGCCTCTAATTATAATTCTCTACTTACTATCTTTTCACCAGTTATGAATCCATGCTGCTACTTTACCATTTATTCGTACTGATTTAATCTTTAGATATAGTCTTTCATGCTGTACTTTGTCAAATGCTTAGACAATAGTAGATTATGTCTTACACACTATCATTGCCGACTAGTAGTCACCTGAAAGAAATCTAGTAAATTAGATCTACTCTCCTAAAGCCATGTTGGCTGTCTCATTTTGGTCCTTATTATAGTTTCCATGATTTTACACATGATTGATGTTGAACTTATAGGTCTGTAGTTCCCAGGGTCAAATTTAGCTCAGTTTTTAAATATAGGAACAACATTGCTAATTCTAGTTTGCATAGAGGTTTGCCCACTCCCCATGTTAAATAGAGACATACCAGGACTAGGACCAGGTCATATGGGGCATGAGAAGTCCATAGATATACAATGCACCCTGATGACTTGGGTGAACCAGGCAGGGCAATGCATGGAAAACATGTGCTTCATTATGCCAAGGCAATTTCAAATACTATACAGCACAACCATAAAGGTGCCCCAGAGGTCCAGAAAAATATATGAAGAGTTTAGGCTGGCTACTTTGTTCTGATAATGAGAGCCATATGTCTACAATAGGAAATCATCACAAGCCCATCTTCTCTAATTATACTAAATATATGTTTGTAATCATATCCCCCACCCATTCGATATATTGCGGGTGTCGGGGTCCAACATAAATCTGCTATATATCGAGGGCCGTGATATAGAGAGAGACCCATAGAAAAACAAATAGGCTAACAAATACTGTACAACCACTCCCTCGTTTTATCAGGGTCGTCAGGGTTCAATATTAATCCCCTACGAAACCTGCTTTTCTCATTTTTTGTATAAAAAGCAGCACACCGTTTTAATTTGTACAGCGGATTCTCATCAACTTCAGTTTCTAATTAATTTCATGAGTCTTCCTCTCCTTTCTCAAATGCACAAACCCGCTGCATTGAAAGAATCCATTCCCAACAACAACATAGGAGGCTTGTCGCTAGGGAGCTGACGTCTTGTGACTTTTGCTAGTGCATCGCTGCCACACGTGAACACCTCGTTGGCTAAAATGAAAAGTGCTTCAGCAAGTAGATATTTAATTTGCTTTGTGTTATTGTGCAATACGTGTGTATATGATAACAGTACGATATTAATGCTTTGTTTTTAATTGTTTTGTATATTGTTGTTTGTGACGCGCAGTGCGAAATAAAATGAACAGTAATTCTAAGTGCCTATGTATATTGCAGCTAAGGCATACGCAGTTAGACAGTAAAAATGGGGAGCCAACTCCAGGACCGCGATATATTCAAATCCACAGTATAGTGAGGGGCGATATAACGAGGGGTAGGTGTATTAACCAGCTATGAACTGTAATTATACAAAACCTTATTTTTTTCTTACTTTTATTGTTTTATGAAGACTGAGGCTGCATGCCAAATTCTTTGTGAAAGTTAATAAGGTATTGATGTGGGATATAATTATCACTATCTTCATTGCTTGATACACCAGAACATTTATATTATTGTTTATGTATATTGCTATGTTATCCTTTTGTTCAGGTTTATACTTAAAGACATCAAAACAAGTACATGTTATCCTGAGTTTATATTATCCTGAAAAATGAAGTTCCATGTTGCACAGTATTAAAGACATCTGAGCCATTTTTATGGAACCTAGTCAGAGCAAGAACCCTGATTACAATGTTTTATTTAGGTTTGAAATACTGTAGACTAATTCAAACAGACCTAAACCAGTAAAAACAACCTTTTAGATGTAGACAAATCTATGATAATTGTGTAAAATATTTAATAGGATAGAAATGTCAGTATCAAAAACATAAAACAATGACTAGATGTGGCAAAGTGGTGAGTGAATACAGGTGCGTGCAGTGCAGAGTGGATACAAAACAGACAGACAATGATTTCCAGGTGCAAAGGTGTTTATTGTTTTAATTAACAATGTCCAGAGCCTTATGATACAGCGGCGTGTATCATTCGGTATTTGTAAATCCCCTGGTTTGACCCGCAACCAAAAGTCCAGTTTTACACACCAACACAAAACACAAAACACAAACACAGTTCATAGTGATAGTGAATAAGTGCAAGTGGTGTAATAAAAGTTCTCCGTGAAATGAAGGGGTGAAAGTGATGTCCAGGTTTATGCTGGCTTCTGCTACAGCTTCGGATCGTGTTATAGGTAGTCTAGTTTAAAACAAACAGACAGTTATAACAAACACTAACAGACAAAACTCATGGTTTACAGTACGGTAACACAGGCTCCTTGTAGGTTGTCTCTAACCATTTACCAAGGAACAGATCACGTACACTATGTCCCCTATTTATATCCTCGCTCATGACCCCTAGGTTAACGAACGCATTCACTCCTCCAATCCTCAGATGCCACACCGTTTACCGTCTGGGTCATTGAGTTTGGATACCATAGCTTCGCCCCTCTCCTAAATGACTGACTTCTACCTACCCTACAGAATAAATTGTCGTGCCATTTAGTTAAGGGTACTCTGTTCCTTTTACACAGTGCCCTCACAGGTCGAGAGGGCGATCTAACACCAAGAATCATTCAATCTCTGTCACACTAGACAATGCACTTTTAGTATGGTACATATTACGATCAGTAAGACGAACAAATTACTAATCTTGCTGTGCTTGCACTGATGTCTTCAGTATAACGTACTCACGAAAAAACAAACAAAAAAAAACAGTATTATATCATGCTGACAAAGAAAAATGACAGAAAAAAAGATTTGCATTTTATCGTGTAGTTTCAGATGTATGTTCTGGAAAGCCGAATACATTTACGATACATTTGCTCCAAGTGAAAATCAGTTTTTACCCTTTAGTGCTGTTTGAAAAGTGTGCTGCTGTCACTTCAGATTGCTGTTGTTTTGAATTCATTTTTTGTTGTGCTATTCTGTCAATGGCACCTCATGTACTAAAGTGCCATTACGTGTGTTTACCTAAAAAATGTAGTAATGTGGCATAGCTGTTTAACTTCATTCCTGAGCAGCAGAGGCTCTGTGGATTTCATTTTGTGTTATCTTGGATTTTCTCAGGGGTGTGTAACTTTCCCTCTCACTATGTGACTAGAATTAGTATGACTAGCAATGGTTAAATGGTTATGAATAGGGTCATAATCACAATAATGCCTGTTTTATTGGGAGTAACCGTCATTTTGGACTGGTTTGGCATAAAGGCCCAATAGACAATGAGATGCTTTTGTAATTTTTGTGCCTGATATTGCTTAAATATGTATTCTCAACAGGCCATTAACATGTATTTTATATATATTTATTTTGCTGTTATATGATTTTAAATGTGGGAATGTGTATGACTGAGCTATAAAATAGGTTAGGCTTTAAACATGTAATGCAGATGACTACACAGTACTGAGGTAATACCAGCATTTGATGAAATCATCTACACACCTCAAGACACATTAAAATTTCAAACATTAAAATTCAATAGAAGGTGTGCTTTAATAGTAATTCCTATGGTTACAAGCGCTGAAGTCATAAACTGAATGTCAGAGTAGCAAAGCCTTTATTCTTGTAAATGTAAGACATGTAACTGGGTTTTGGAATCCTTTGTTTATTGTTAATCTCTCAGCCCCAATTTCCTAACAAGTGAAGACAGCTTACCTTTAAATGGACTTGCTATATATATACCAAAATGAATGAAAGGTGTAATGGACATTATAAACCTGCTTGGAAAAATCTTGCTTTCTGATTGGTAAGCTGCATTCATCAGCCATATCTTATTATTATTTATTTCTTAGCAGACACACTTATCCAGGGCAATTGTTACAAAATATCACATTATTTTTACAAACAATTACATTTTTTTTTTTTGTATTTTTACATACAATTACCCATTTATAAAGTTAGGTTTTTACTGGAGCAATCTAGGTAAAGTACCTTGCTCAAAGTACAGCAGCAATAACTTATTAGTGGCTGCAAGTAAGCAATAATTAATAATAATGAAAAACACAAACATATTCATTATACAAGTATTAAGCAGAAATTCATTTTAGCAAAGGTGCAATAGTTACACATTTCGCTTAATTTTTTTTTTCTCAATTTAAGGATAATTTAACAATTCCTATCCTGTCTCAAGGCGCAGTTGTATTTGGCTGAATTTTCTTGATATTATATATTCTGAAATGCATTTATAAAACAAATGGATAAAACAAATGGATAAAACAAATGGATCAGTAGTACAGTTTGATCTGTTTTAAACTCGGTCTTTAGTGCGTGTATTTTTGTATTACAACAGAAGCTGTATGAAATGGGGGGACATTTGCCCGGTGAGTATTAAAAACATGTTTTGAAACGTAATTACAGAAATTAAAATACTTATAAAATTAATCCCACACAACCTTTCAACACAGAAGCATCACCAAAAGCTTTGAATTTAAATTCATACGCCATTATTCTATAACGTTTAATATCTGTAAATGATCATTAATTTAAAAAAAAAATGACAGCCCCACAATCAGATTTTCATCTTTTTAATGGAAAAATGTTTGACAAATGGTATGAAGATCAATTTCCCGAATCTGACAAAGTCCCAGTACCAGTAATTTACTTTAAAAGAAAAATGGCACAGTAGAATAACAGAAACAGAACTAAATCAACTCGAACTTGAACGAAACGAAAAATAGGTTAGTATAATAGGTTAATGTAATTGATATACAGAAATGTACTTAACATTTTAATACATAGCCTGCATGCTATATTTACAATTAAATGTATGTTAATATATAAAAATAAACATGTCAAGCTCAAGCTCTCAATTAAACAATTAAACACAATTTCCATCACCACACATGTGCACTCATGTATATTAGGGGCGGAGTTCTGAGAATGCTCAGTACAGCTGTTGCAGTTGGGGAATTGGCCTCATGACAAAATATCCTTTTTCGCGAGGGTCTAACCGTGCGCAGCCATTGCTGCCATGTGAGCTGTTCAGTGTGTTGATATGTAAATAAATCCTGTTCACCTGCGGGGCGTATCAGCTTCAAACTCCGTCTCAATCTCCTGCCTGTCACTCAGCAGCGAATGCACGCATCCACACGGCAGACGGCTACACAAGCATTAATACCCTGTATCTTTCTAAACAAGGGATTTAGAGGAGGTCCCTAATAAAAGCTGAATCTCAAAACAATTATTACAGCTGTGTATAATGGTATTTAAAACAGGATTAATATATCCGCCTATTAATGTACTTAATGTACAAAACAAATATGGACATTAATTTTAAGGAAATAAGTAAAAAAAAATCTCAACAACATAAGGGAATTTTATGCCAGTGCAAGAAGTTCAACTGGGGACCAGTTTGCAGTCTACAGTTTTATAACACTGAGCTGGACTGAACAAGTATTTTAACAGTAGAAGTTTTAACATCTCTGTTGACAGCGAGTTTAGAACCAACAAGAACGTATTCCTGTCAGTCATGAAAACAAGGCCAGACAAGGCCAGACACCACCCCCCGAATTACCGGCCTGGATTTGAAGCATCTCCGGGAAACTGAGGCACTGTCCCCTGACACCGAGGTCGGATTGGTGCGTAAAGTCTGGTTTGATCTTCAACTTAATCTGGCACAACTTGGACACAAGGGTGTCCGCCAACTAACAAAAACATATTTTGAGATCTGAAAGGATGAAAACGGACTTGAATATGTGTGCCTCGCATCTAACGGGTACACAAATTCAGCTGAAGATACAGCTTCAGCATCCATGGCATCTTTTCCCCTTACTTCCTCAGTGTCATTTGAAACTCCGCCCATCATCAGTGTGTGTTCAGTCCTCTAGTTTCTAGTGAGATGCCACTTTCAATGCAGAAATTCACAATACATGGACATGTGCAATTTATTTTTAATAAGCAAACAATAAATTAAATTCAGTTTGGTACTATATTACACTGCGGATGCATACACAATAAAAGTTTCTGGTTTTGTTTTAATTTAAAATATGTTTTAATTATTTAAATGATTTTTCATCCCCCAAATAACAGTTAGCCATGTTATAAGCGTTATAACCACTTCGGTCCGTGTGGTTCCGATGATATATACCACTTCTGACAGAAGGCACAGGTGTTGTTGTCCATCAGATCAACAGTACGAAGGTCATTCTTGAAATCAGGACTTAAAGGATGTGTTGGAGTAAGAATACCTCTGTTAAGAAAGAGGAACAAGCCTAAATGGCTAGAAATATGCACAAGAACACAGAAATTGGACTATGGAACAATGGTCAAAGGTGCTTTGGACTATTGATGGATGGACAACGACACATGTGCCTTCTGCCAGTTCTGTAGTCAATTCAACGCTTGTCTTCTTTCTATTCCTTAAGGATATTATCTTCAAGTTTTGCTCATCCTTGTTAGATAGCTTTTTGGGTCTTCCAGTCCTCGGTTTGTCAATTACAGTTTCTCTGTACTTGTTGATTATGCTGCGGATACCACACCTTGAAAATCAATTGATGCAAGCTTTTTCACTCAATGTTTTTCCTTCTTTATGCAAGTCAAGGTTGTTATAATAGTAGAAAACACTAGTGAAGGCTTTGAGTAAATTGTTGATGCTCATAATGCATCAGAGTAGACAAATGCAACATGTCTAAGACTTTTGCACAGACAACACAGTTCACGATCCAAACAGGTTTTACTTTATAATTCTGGTCTGGTGACCACAAAGAATAATCCCAGGCAATACACAGCAATGTGTATTGCACTGTTCTAAACAATGTGTTGCAGTCCCAAAATAATAATACAAGTATTTAACAGACACAAATACTCACACGATCACAAGTCCAGAGTGAGTGGTTTACGTGCAAGTGGTGAAATACAATTCAATGGTGTACAGTGGTGCAGTGTTATCTGGGTTGGTGCTGGCCTTACTAGCGACAGCTCCCGGTATGTGTTAGCTGTCTAATAATAACAAACAAGTACAATTAGACACGACAAAACAAACAAACGCTAAACACTCACGGTAACTTTTTACTCAGTCCTTTCAGGTTTGTCTTAACCATAAACATGGAACAGATCGCTTAGCCATGTCCCCTTTTGTACCGTCAGTCACGCCTCCTTGTTAGCGAGTGCAACCATTTCTCCTCCAATCCGCGGTTGCCACATGACTTGGTGTACCGTGGCACCGCCCCCTTTCTAGATAGCCAACTTCCACCTTTCCCTGGAATGAATTGTCAGACCATCCAGTCTGGGGCACTCGGTTCCCGTTGTGCAGCAACCTCACAGGTCGGGAGGTAGATTTATAACCAAGATTCATTCTCTCTCTGACACAAATATATATACACAAATAAATATATATAAATATATATGTGTGAGACAGCAGGGAGGGGGTTAAAACCACTCTGAAGAGAAAAACATGTAAAAATGCACGTTTGTTTGAGTTAATTGTGTTTTGGTTTATTGTTTAATTGTTTCATTTAATTGTTTAACTGTTTTATTGTTTAATTATTCCCTCCACCTGGGCGGTAATTGGGAATTGGGACCAGGTGCAGAGTATTTAAGAGAGGCAGCTAGTCTGCTCGTGGCTGCTGAGTAGAAGGAGGCAGGAGAGGTGCTCTGTCTCCGAGTAGCCAGAATTAAAAAGTAAGTGCTGTGTTAAGCCTGCGGGGTTTTCTGTGTGTGTTGGGCAGGTAAACGGCTTAGCCGTCCTGCGAGTTAGTTAGGGACCTACCTGTTTAGTTAGCGCTCCAAAACGGAGCTAGGTGTTTGTTTTGTGTTTGTTTTTATTTTGTGTTTAATTAAAAATAGCGCGTCAGCACAGAAAAATCCATTCCGCTGTGTTCTGGGTCGTATTTTTAAAGGGGCACGAACCCGTGAGTGGCGTGATCATCTACATTTGGTGTCAGAGTGGGATCGCCCCTACGACCCAGAGAAGATGGATTTGTGGTATTTGGTCGAGCAGATCAATAGAAATGCTGTTGCTCAGAGAGAGCAGCTGGAGAGATGGGGGAAAGAGATGGGGTTGGCACCGCTGAAGAGACAGGAGCGGGAGGCAACCGAGTTGGAGCTGTTGCTCCAAGAGTGGGAGCAGGCTAGCGTAGCTCCGCAGTCTCCCGAGCCAGAGGAGGAGGAACTGCTACCGCCAGAGCCAGAAGGGGAGAAGCCGCCGCTTCCGGAGCCCAGAGGGGAGGAGCCGCCGCTTCCCGAGCCCAGAGGGAGGAGCCGCCTCCGGAGCCCAGAGGGAGGAGCCGCCACTTCCGGAGCCCAGAGGGGAGAAGCCGCCGCCTCGAGCCCAGAGGGGAGGAGCCGCTGCTTCCGGGGCCCAGAGGGAGGAGCCGCCACTTCCGGAGCCCAGAGGGGAGAACCCGCCGTCCGGAGCCCAGAGGGAGGAGGCTTAAAAGCACACCTCCACCACAGCCCCACCACCACCCCTGCGGTCCAGTCCGGCGCCGCTGCGTCCGGTCCCTCGCCCCTTGCTCCTGGACACCCTGCCGGTTGGCCTGGACCTCCCTTCACTAGACCTAGAGCCCAGGAGTCGGCAGAAGCGGTCACAGTTCCCCACCTGGTTCCCTGCTCCGCTCCTCCCGAACACCAAGACGTCGATGCGCTGCTCCCAGACGTCGCGTACGCTCCCCCTGGTCACTGCTTCGCTCCCCCTGGGTGATCGGACATCGCTGCACTGGGTCCCAGCTGCAGACCTCTGCCCGCTGCTGCAGCCTCCAGTGCCCCGGTTGTCGTTCCAGTCGCCCCTGGGGTCCCTCGTCACCGGTGCGCGGTCCCTACCTGGCTGGGCCGGGTCGAGGACCGATCCACCCTCAAGTCTGCCCGTGGAAGAGGGCGAGAAGGGACATTTACAGACTCGAGGGTGGGTGGTTGTGTTTTAGGGGAGGAGGTGGCCGTGGAATGGGCGTTAGTGTTGCACACTTAGGGGGGAGGATGTGTAACAGCAGCGGGATGTGTGAGACAGCAGGGAGGGGGTTAAAACCTCCCTGAAGAGAAAAACATGTAAAAATGCACATTTGTTTGAGTTAATTGTGTTTTGGTTTATTGTTTAATTGTTTAATTTAATTGTTTAACTGTTTTATTTTTTAATTATCCCCTCCACCTGGGCGGTAATTGGGAATTGGGACCAGGTGCAGAGTATTTAAGAGAGGCAGCTAGTCTGCTCGTGGCTGCTGAGTAGAAGGAGGCAGGAGAGGTGCTCTGTCTCCGAGTAGCCAGAATTAAAAAGTCAGTGCTGTGTTAAGCCCGCGGGGTTTTCTGTGTGTGTTGGGCAGGTAAACGGCTTAGCCGTCCTGCGAGTTAGTTAGGGACCTACCTGTTTAGTTAGCACTCCAAAACGGAGCTAGATGTTTGTTTTATGTTTGTTTTCATTTTGTGTTTAATTAAAAATAGTGCGTCAGCGCAGAAAAATCCATTCCGCTGTGTTCTGGGTCGTATTTTTAAAGGGGCACGAAACCGTGAGTGGCGTGATCGTCTACAATATATAATATAAAATACATAAGGAAGTTCTATGACAATGTGTTACCAATCAGCCATACTGTCGTATTCAGGAGTTATTAAATAGTACAGACAACAACATTTAAGCATTTATATAATTAATTGTATATTTTAAAAACAACAAGTTGTTTAAAGGATGTCATCTGTAATCATTTCTTCAGTTGACAAACAATCTCTTGCACATAATTGACAGAAACATCCACTACTTTTTGGCATCTTTGGAGGTAAACATTATTAATAAACTGCTCAGGTAAATCTGATCGAACATGTGAGCAATTTTGGCTGATTTGATCCTTGGATGTTGAACACAAAGACTTTTAAGGCGTGTCCATGGGAAAGGCCCCTTCACATTCCATGCTTTTCAGCTTCTCTACATGCCTGGCACCCTTCCCCTTGTGTACTGCATGTTATGGCTTGTGTTTCATGACTGCATGAAGCTTTCTGTCTTGCACATCTGAAAAACAATCCCTTACAGTTTTCAAGCAGCATCTTCCTGGACATGTTTTTGTCTGAATGCATGTAAAGTGCCGTACAGTACAGGTATTTTTTCTAGCCTTATTAATATTAACTACATTCCATGATATTGTGAATCTGTAAAAATGTATTTTTAAAACCTTGCCCTGGACACATGAATAAGATTTTGTTGCATGGTGTTAATATGTGTGTATTAGGGAGGGGAAAGGTGTGTGTGTTTCTTTGAACTGAACAGTGGCCTAAGGCACAGAAGTAAGCAAATGTGGGAAAGTCATAAGTATTATTTGAAGTATCTGTCCTCTGTCATTCGTTTTTTTTCACAATGAAGGCAACTTGGGAAACTCAGTTGAATAGATATAAGAACTTCATTACCAGAAATTGGCATTCAATTAATTCAAGGCCACTCCAGAGAAGACTGTTGAAATCTTTACTTGATGAAATTGATGCACAGTATGGTGACCTTCTACTGCGCACAGAAGTGAGGTGGTTAAGTAGGGGAAAAGTACTGCAACGATTCAGAGATCTTCTACCACAAATAAAGATTTTCTTAGAATCTAGAAATGAACACTATCACCAGCTTGATGACAATCTATGGCTATTAGAGCTGGGTTTTCTGACTGACCTGATGGCAAAACTGAATGAAATAAACACAGAACTTCAGGGAACACAGAAAGACATTACTGAAATGATAAGTTCAGATAAGTTCAGATAAAACCTTCCAAGAGAAACTGAAACTGTGGATAATACAACTTCGAAAAAAGGACCTGAAACATTTTCCAAGCATCATATTTTGAATAATACACCTCTCACTTGAAAAACATTATGGCAGCATTTGAAAGATGTTTCACTGATTTCAAACAGCTGGAGCCAGTCGCCACGTTCATATCCTTTCCATTCATGACAGTTGATGTCGGTGAAATTGCAGAAAAAATTGGGTCAGTGTTGAATCTTGAAAATGAAATAATAACCATTCAAAATGACGTCCAACTAAACTGCAGAGCTTCAGATGCTAATTTTTGGACACTGGTCAGTACATTGAAATACATATCAGTTGTTATTTCTTAATGTTATAGAATGAATATGGTCTGTCCTTGCTCTGTACAGCTACGTCTTTACTGTAAACACTTCAAATAGCAACATTACATATTTATAGTTATTCCACTTTAAAAAACAAAAAGTAACTAAATGGTTCTTCATCACACTGTTTTCCACATAGCTGGTGTCTGTCTTCAATCTGCAAAATTTCCTGAATCGGCTTCATCAAGCTTTACACATAGATGGTATCCATTAGTTACAGTGATTTTAAATGTATTCTGCAGTATTAGAAACAGATGGGGGTATTTTTTTATACATTCACGGCTCCAGCCACATTCCCATGTGTTTTTACAGAGAGGAATTTAACCCCCTCCCTGCCAACCCAATATTCCACACACACCTGTGCACTAGCAAGGCTTCCACCCCCCCTATAGTCCGCTACAAATGATTAGTTTCAAATAAAAATAAATACCTTTTTATTTCATGAGTACGATCGGCAGTACATTCCTTTTGAATGCTGTTTTATGATGCCTGTGCAGCATTTCAGGGAAAACCCACTACCTTAATTCATATGCACACGTAACATAAGTGAAAAACACTCAGACTAACAATCGTTAAATAAACTAAAAGTATGTGTAACAAGAGGGCTGTTATAGATTTGGTAGCCTGACTACGCCAGCTCAATGAAGAGCACTACAATTTAAAGTGTTCAATTTGTATCTAAAGATCACCAACGCAGATTATTTTATTTTGTACGCTAGAACCAAGAGCAGTGCAAAGCATCAATAATAGACGGTAACAATTTATAAGCAAATCAAAATATTTATTTTTAAACAAAGGAACAACCAAATTCACAACACTCTTTAAACTCCTCAAGAATGTGTGATTTCAGGCATCAGAAGGAGTCCGCAGAGCCCCCTGGTTCAATACAGCACTAGTTGCCTACGTGAGCACCATCTGTCTCCCCAAGCTAAAACAAACAGGTGCCTACTCAACTATGCTTTTAGCCTGAAGATATTTCTTCCAAAGTGGAGTTGCTCTACCTGTTTACAGGTGGCGGGCTCTGGAACACACCTTACAATGTCTGAGAAGGTTCAAAAGATTAATCCCATTGCAATCTAAACACAAATACTCCCCGGTAACAGCTGTTCTATAAAATAGAAATAAAAATAATTCAAATGTATTTAACAAATGAGTTAAAAGGATAGACAGCTGAACAAGACACAGTTTTAAATAAAATAAAAATCAGTGAAAATGCTTAAACAAAAACCACTCATGTTACACCCTTCCCTGCTTAGGGTCAGTGTCCTCATTGAAAAAATAAATAAAAAGGAAAAATACTGTATATGCGACAATTAAGCACTTAACTTTGGTCTCAATCTCTATATTGTGGTGGCCGATTTACAAAATTTGTCAGAGTGGATCTTAAGACCTCTTGACCTGCTGGTACCATCCCTTAGTCTTCAAGGCCTCTGTTTGCAACTGCACTGGCAGGATAGAACAATCCTACCCCATGCAACCCAACACCAGGCTCTACAGATATTGAGGTTCTAACTGGATCTTCTACATTTGGAAGTCTAGGGGGAAAAGAGCAGGGTCGTAACAGATTATGATGCAACACTCGCTCTGGGCCATCTCCCTGCTCTGGTTTAAAGACATACACTGGCAATTGGGCATTTAGCTGTGACACAATTACATACGGCAGTGGTTTTCAACCTTTTTTTAAAACTGTACCCCTTCTGTCTGGAGGTTTCACCTCAAGTACTTGCTTTACAATTTCTACTACTGAATGGTACCACAGTTGCAATAAAAGGCAACATAATCTGACCTGACAAATTCCTTTTTTTCCCCTGTTTATTTAATATAGAAATTGAAGTCACAACTGTTTGAGACTGACAAACTTCTGGTTTAGGACAGAATACTAAACTGTAATGAAAACTTTAATACTGTGCTTCACTGATTTAGTATTCAATTATACCACTGCAAAGTTCATGAGCAGTGCAGAACGCTCCTTTTAGAGCTCTCCATCGCAGACGCCTACTTCAGCCACACTATTATCGGAGTGGAAATCCACTCAATCGAAAACACGCATGCGTACAGGTGAATGACAATTCTGAAACTACACTATACAAACCTTTGAGTTGCTAAACACAAATGTAATATATACGCACAGTGGTTTAGAGATAATATAGAATACAGTTAAAAAATTAATCAATTCAAGATCATTATTTTCTTTCACTTTTTAATTTTGCGATTTCTTAGTTGTCCTGCGTACCCCCTATGACCCTTTGAAGTACCCCCAGGGCTACGCGTAAAAATCCCTGACATAGGGAATACTTTCACACGTTTGCCTGGGAGCAATAGTGCATCTTGTGCCTTCTGATCATACAGCTTCTTCTGTTGAATGGTCTCTGGACTGCTTCCCAGCTTGTTCATAAGCATACCTCAATTTCTCGTGATGGGATTGTACCCACTTGTGCGGAAATCTTACTAAAGTTGTCGGGTAATCCCATCAAATCTTGAGGGAGACGAGCATGTCTTCCAAACGTCAGGAAAAAGGATGTATAGCTATGTGATGAGTCAAAGGGGTTTCGGTTTGTAATTCAGCTTCCTGACAGCAGAAGGTATTGAATCAAGCAATCCCCTCACAAATCTTCTTTGTTTTGTCACTTATAACACTGCCTGGACTCTTTTATTATCTATATGTAGGGCGTCTGATTTTCAGGTTTTACCCGATTCGCCCCGCCTAACTCCACCCCCACCCCACCCAACCCCGAATACTTTTTTCTGCATTTGGGTTAAACCCGAAAACTCCCCGAATAGGCACATACGGTATATGAATACACGCATGCGCAGTTGTCTGTGATTCAAATGCAACAGAGCAGAACTGGTGCAGATGAGGAGGCTGTGTGGTCCAGTGGTTAAAGAAAAGGGGCTTGTAACCAGGAGGTCCCCAGTTCAAATCCCACCTAGGCCACTGACTCATTGTGTGACCCTGAGCAAGTCACTTAACCTCCTTGTGCTCTGTCTTTCGGGTGAGAGTTAGTTATAAGTGACTCTGCAGCTGATGCATAGTTCACACACCTTAGTCTCTGTAAGTCGCCTTGGATAAAGGCATCTGCTAAATAAACAAATAATAATAATAAGCTGATTTACCTATTAGAAAAATGTGGCTTCTTAGTGAAATATATATTAGATTTTTCAAAATTGCAGCAATACAGCTTTAAGGTTTTTGATTTTTTTGCACACTTTTCTTCCCAGTTGTTTGTTTTATGAGTGTGTGTTTAAGCCAAGAGCATTTAGATGTAACAGTCGATCATTTCTCTTTGTAAAACAGCATGGAGTAAGGTTGTTTAGTTTTCTGCAATTATACTGCAACTCCACTACAAAATAAAACTTGATTGTAATGGAGAAATGCCTCCATATACAGTGTGTGTGTGTGTGAGAGAGAAAGAGAGAGAGAGGGGAGAGAGATAGATGTCGTCAACAGTTTGCTTACCCCAATGTGTGGAAATATACATACGTTGGGGATTTAAACAGTTGACGACAACTTTGTTGTCAACACTGTGCTTAAGCATTTGTTTATTTCTTTCTAAATAAAACCTGATTTCTACTGAAATCCACCCGATTTCACACAATTCTTTCATTAAATAATTCTACCTGATTTTTAAAAAAGCATTCACCCGAATTTGAAAAAAGCTTCACCTGAAAATCAGACACCCTATGTACTGTATATGCCTGTGATAGAGATAGAATGAATACTAGTCAACAATCTCCCTCCCGACCTGTGAGGGCGATGTGTAACAAGAACAGTGTGCCTCGTACTGGATGGTTTGGCAGTTCATTCCAGGGTCCGTCGGAAGCCGGCCATCCAGGAAGGGGGCGATCACAATACCAGAAGTCATCGCCCTAGTACGGTAAGTGATGTGTCAGTCATGCATTGGAGGAGACGTGATTGAACTAGCTAGCGGAGGGGGCTTGACAAAGGGTATTTTAGGGGATGTGACAATGCAATCTGTTCCTTTCTTATAGTTATCGCAAGGACCGAGAAAGGAAACAGACCATTAATTACGTATCGTGAGTGTTAAGTGTTTTGTTTGTTTGTTGCTGACTGTCTGTGTTAGTTATTGTTAGATGGCTAAAACAAACCCGGGAGCTGTCGTTACAAGCCAGCACCAAACCCGGACTACACTGCACCACTTGTGCGGTTGATCGTCAGCTGGAAACATGAAAACGCAAATAAAGGTGCCTCATCGGACACATTTTTCTGCCCCTAAACCACCAGGGACCACCATCACCCTCACTAAACCAAAGCCTAAAGGGGGCAACCAGGTTTCCAAATCTTGGAGACTGATGTTAGCCCCAGCATGGGTGAGAGAAAAAAAGTTCCTCCCTCCAGCTCCATAGACTCCTCCTGTGTTCCAAGGACGAACCCTGAGCACAACAGTGCGTCCCCTTTTGCATGCCAAGCCGCGGCCCTGTAGCCAGTGGAACACCAATCCCTGTATGACTCAAGTGGCAGGGATTTACATACTCACACTTCTGCCACTCACCAAGATGGTGCCCCCCCCAATAATGGTGACTTACGTGATCTTGGTGAGGGAAGCCTTGGGTTGATTCCATACCTTCTGCTGTCAAGAGGCTGAATTACAAACCAAAACTCCTTTGACTCATCACAAGCCAGTAGTAGTGTGAACAGTATTGTTGTATAAAAAGAGGGTCTCTTGAAGATGTTCGGGCCATCGCAGGCATTTTTCAGGTCCCAAGGTAGAAAAGAAGTTCAACAAGTATGATTGAACCTTTCTGCAATTCCATTACCAGCTGGATGATATGTGGTTGTGTGGCTTTTGGTTGTTCAGTACAACTGACATAGTTCTTTAACTAAATTTGACTCAAAGTTTGGTCCTTGATTGGAGTGGATGCAACAAGGGCAACCAAAGGGTTGAATCACCTGTTGCCATAGTACCCATGCAGAAGTAGTTGCCGTTTGGTCACAAGTTGCAGTGGCCCATGCAGATTCCGTGAAGTGATCAACACTAACTAATACACAGGGTAAGAATCTTCTGGCTGGCCCACTGCAAGAAAATCCACAGCAACCAGTTCCAACGGTGCAACGGAGCACACCCCTGGTTAGGTGGAAGTTTTCTTAATGCACAAATTGCACATTCAGCACACCAAGCAGATGTTTGACTTTCATGCCAGGCCAATAGAATCTGGTTTGCATTAATGAAAGAGTCTTATCGACACCCCTGTGTCCGGCTTGTGTATGATACAACTCCCAAATAAAGCGACGTTCCTTTGCGGGAACAATCAACTGGTGCGCTAACCTCTGTTCTTTAAGTTCTTGGTAAGTACTTAGCAGCACTCTTTCCTTGAAAACAAGCCATTCTTTCTGTCGCAGGATGTCCATAACTTATTTGGTTAACTCTGCTTGTTCTTTAGCGTTAGGGTAAGTAGTATTCTGTAAAAAGAGGATCCTGTTCTTGTAAAATTTCCATTTAGGCATAGTTCTCCCAAGGCAGCCCACATGGTTTATCTCCACCCTAATCTCAGATGGGTGCTGTCCACGTTCTTCTGGCATGAGAGCACAGCCGCCCATCCCTATACACATAGCTTCAACTATCTTCAGATGGATCCTTTGAAAAGCAGACACTTCTATCCGGTCCCGGTCTTCAACTGGGCCCTGTAGTGGATCCAAGGGGAGGCGAGACAGTGCATCAGCACTTTGATTAACATCCTGGACGATATTTTATTTAAAAGTTGTAATTAGGCAATCAGGCAGCCCACTGCCTCTCTAGGCTGCCCAAGTTTGCAGTCTGCAAATGAACATGGGGGTTACTGTCAGTGTGTACAGTAAAAAGTGATCCAGTCAGATATTCATGGAATTTCTCTGTAACCGCCCATTTAAGAGTAAAAAGTTCTAATTTAAAGGAACTGTAGTTACTGTCATTCCTCTCTGAAAGATGGTGGCCACGGCTAGCATAAGCAATGACACGTGCACCAACACTACTCCCAAACCCTGGCTGCTGGCATATGTGTACAAAACAAAGGGCAAGTTAAAATCAGTGTATGCCAATATGGAAGCACTTGTCAAAATCTATTTCAGTTTACTAAAAGCCGAGTCACATTCCTCATTCCACTCTCTCAGCTTTAGGGCACGTTGAGTACGGTCGGTTGATGAAATCCCAGTTAACAACTGGTGAAGAGGGTTCGCTATCTTGGCAAAGTTTTTAACAAAGCGGTGATAATAGCCGACTAAGCCCAAAAAGGGCTGCAACTACTTCACCATTGTTGAGGCTGGCCACTCCTGAATAAACTTAACTATCTGGGTCTGGTGAGACTCCTGCTTCGGACACTCGATGTCCCAAATACTGGACTTCTTTTTGAAGTAAATAGCATTTCTCAAGCTTCAGCTTCAACCCATGCTGCTGCAGTTTCCTGAAAACAAAGTCCAAATGTTTTAAGTGGGTGAATAAACAATCACATCATCCAGATCAGTGGTTCTCAAACTTCGTGGCACTGCAACCCCCTTCTACCAATAAAAATTACTTTGCGACCCCACTGATCTGTATTACTGCAGAATAGTTAGTATTTGTAAGTAAAACATGCATTATAAGGCAATATCAACAAAAGTAAAATATAGCGATTGCTTATGTTTACAGCCAACAGTATAAAAAATAATACATTATTAAAAAATGACATTACTTACCAAATGGGAGGGGTGAGCTAAAGCCTAATATTTTCTTAAATATCTACTGAGACATGAGAGTAAACATGACCAGACACAACTAACAATTTCAAATCACAGTAATCAGGTTTTATTATCAACATACAGGTAAAATTATACAGAGAAATTCACTACTAGAGTTTATGAATTAGCCCTGATACAGATAAAGTAAAATACTTAGCTATTAGCTCTGGACAGTTGGCGTGTGTCAGCCTCTCTCCTGTTTTTCCAAATGTGAGTGAGTTTAACATTGTAACAATATATAAGCCCACAAACCCCAACCCAGCCTACAATAGTTAATTCTACAACCCCAGCGCACAAGAGATATGTTCTACAACCCCCACACTGCTGCACATTCCTCAGATGAGCTTATAAGATAAGAGACAGAGAGATGGGGAAGGGAAATAGAGAGAGCTAGAGAGAAAGACAGATAGAGAGAAGGGGAGAGAAAAAGAGAGTGAGAGAAACCTAGACAGACCCACACACACAAACTGTGATGCCCACACATACAAGGATGGAAATAAAACTCCTATTGCACAGCAGTTTCACCAATTCAGTTATCAGCAAGAAATAGTTAGTCAATTAAATGATTATTAAAAGTAAATTACAAATACTGAAATTGTCAAAAATACCAGATGTTACAAGTGAGTGCAGAAAAACCTGGTTCACAAAAGTAGGTAGATGGGAAAGGCATGAGCGTTTTCAGAGCTGCAGATGATAGCTCTGGGTATTCTTGTCACACAGTTTCTAATCCACCCCTCTGCTTTCCGGGGAAGTACTCTCGAAACTGTAGCTAAAGGCTTTCCAGGTGGCTGGCGATAACGAATTGTAAATCACTCTTTGACAAGGCGCTCTCATCCAGAAAGTTATCTAATAAATAAAATACTTCCAGACTGCCACGATTTACGCAATCGTACCACATGAGCACTGTCACTGCAAATGCTTACACAGCACTTCCATTCCAAGACAGCATCAGAGACAAAACCATCCAAAAGAGCAAAGAGTTGTTCTCCTGTTCCCATCATCTTCAAATCTAATGTAGGTCAGCATCTGATGCATCAGTCGTTTTATTAAAATGAATAGCAAAAAAAACTTTGCTTTACAGTGCCGAGAAGAAGTTTGTGAACCCCAATGATAATTATGGAAATTCCATAGTTTTACCATGTTAGCCTTCTGAATCAAAACCAGTCTTTTCTTAAATATCCAATAGGGTTTATATTAACCAATTCCATGTCTTTTGAAACAAAATGATGTATGAATTAGACAAACAATGAGTAATTAAGATTCAGGGTATGTGAAAAAGTAAGTGAAACCCTGGTTTTATCAGCTCAGTTAAGGGGATAATTAAAATCAGGTGTTTAAATAATTAGGTAGATCTTCAGGGGTGAGTTTGGGAGGCCCCACCCTATATAAAGATCAGAAACTTTTGGTCTTCACCATACAGGTGTGTGGAAACACGTCATGCCACGAAAATCATCAAGGAATTCACAAAGAATCCCAGAGTAACATCCAAGGATCTGCAGGCCACTCTCGTCTTGGCTAATGTGAGTGTTCATGACTCAACTATCAGAAAAAGACTGAACATGAATGGTGTTCATGGAAGTATATCCAGGAGGAAACCACTGCTCTCTAAAAAGAACATTGCTGCCCGTCTGAAGTTCACCAAAGAGCACACAGATGATCCACAAGACTTCTGGAACAATGTTCTCTGGACAGAAGAGTCAAAGGTAGAACTTTTTGGCCTCAATGAGAAACGTTATGTTTGGCAAAAACCAAACACTGCATTCGAACAGAGGAACTTGGTGGGAGTGTGATGGTTTGGGGCTGCTTTGCTGCCTCAGGACCTGGACGGCTTGCCATCATTGACACAACCATGAATTCTGCATTGTATCAGAAGATTCTATAGGAGAATGTCAGGCCATCCGTCCGTGAGCTGAACCGAAAGTGGGTCATGCAGCAAGACAATGATTCTAAACATACAAGCAGATCTACAAAAGAATGGCTGTAGAAGAAGAAATTCCACGTTTTAGAATGGCCTAGTACACCGCCAGCTCTCTACTTTCCTGTCCAACCACTCTCTGCTCGACCCTCTCCAATCTGGCTTCCGCTCTGCTCACTCCACTGAAACCGCCCTCCTGTCTGTCACCAACTCACTAATGTCTGCCCGAGCTGCCGATCTCTCCTCTGTCCTAATTCTCCTCGACCTCTCTGCTGCCTTGTCACTGTCGATCACTCTATTCTACTATCCTCTCTCGCTGACCTGGGAATCTCTGGCACTGCTCTGGCCTGGTTCTCCTTCTACCTCTCCACCCGCACTTACCAGGTAACCTGGCATGGAGCAACCTCCACACCTCGCCCTCTCTCAACAGGAGTCCCCCAAGGGTCAGTCTTGGGTCCTCTCCTGTTCTCTCTCTACACCCGCTCCCTGGGCCCCCTCATCGCATCCTATGGTTTCTCATACCATTTCTATGCTGATGATGGTCAGATTTTCCTCTCCTTCCCCACCTCTGACTCCACCATCCCCTCCCGTATCTCTACCTGTCTGTCTGCTATCTCCTCCTGGATACACTCGCATCACCTCAAACTTAACCTCTCTAAATCTGACCTCCTTTTCTTTCCCTCCTCCTCCCCCTCCTCTGATCTTTCTATCTCTGTTCCTCTGGAATCTACCACACTCTCTCCCTCTTCCTCCGCTAAGAACCTCGGAGTCACCCTGGACCCCTGCCTCTCTTATTCCCAGCACATCTCCACTCTGGCACGCACTTGCCGATTCTTCCTGAGCAACATCCGAAGAATCCGACCCTTCCTCACCAACTACGCCACCCAGCTCCTGGTCCAGGCCTTGGTACTCTCCCGCCTACACTACTGCAACTCCCTCCTGGCTGGCCTCCCTGCGTCCACCACCCGTCCGCTCCAGCTCATCCAGAACTCCGCTGCCCACCTGGTGTTCTCTCTGCCTCGCTTCTCCCATGCAACTCCACTACTCCGCTCACTCCACTGGCTCCTGATCACCGCTCGCATCCAGTTCAAGACTCTTGTACTAGCCTACAGATGCCTTGACCAGACTGCACCCAGCTACCTCCAGACCGTCATCTCTCCCTACACCCCCACTCGACCTCTCCGCTCCTCCTGCACTAGAAGACTGGCTCTACCTCCTCTACGCTCCCCTGCCTCCAGAGCCCGCTCCTTTTCCACCCTGGCCCCGCAGTGGTGGAATGACCTTCCTACAGAGGTCAGGACTGCCCAGTCCCTGACCACATTCCGGCGCCTCCTCAAGACTCACCTCTTCAGAAAGCACCTGTAGAACTACTCTGTTCTTCCCCTGGGACACTTATCACCCTTTGTGACAGGGTGGCTGAGTCATCTGACGTCAGACAGAAGCAGGAAGGGAAACTGACACCAGGCAAGTACTGCAGTTAAAGGCGCTTGCGTCGTTTTATTTTTAAATAACAAAAATAAATCAAATGTTTTAACAAAAAGAAACTTGATCACAGAGCAAAAATAAATATTCAAACAAAAACAAATCATAAACACAAAATATACGTTCACAGGTCAGGCTGGGCAGATTGCCTTCACTGATCCTGTATCTTTTAACTAACTCTTTTAACTCGTTTTTTTTTTTTTCGCTCTCGCTCCAAAACACTCCCACCACACGAGCTGGAGAGCTGCAGGCTTTTTATATTCAGGTGACCATCTCCCGTTTAGCAACAAAATTAATCACTTAATTAATTAGGGAGATGGCCACCTACTGCACGAGTTTACTAATTAAAACTGCTGTGGATGGGGCTTCCCATCCACACGACTAAACAAACTAAAAACACACGGCTATGCCGTCATTTATATCTGTGGCTTCGCTGTCATAAATATAATAAATAAACCATAATACTACTAATAATAAAATACAAAATAACACGGGGCTGAGGGAAAAACCCGTTCTAAAATAAATAAACAAACAAAACAATGTTTTGTTACATATCCCCTTGTGCAGCACACACTTGGCCCCAACGGCCACCTCCCCCTCAGTCTCAAAGTCCCGGAAGAGGGAAGCAAGTTGTTTCTGGGGTGGCCATGGTGGAATGTCTGGCACCCCCCCAATTCTTCGTGGCTGGCAGCTCCCTCTTCCGGGGCTCCCGCCACACGCTATCCTGCCGCTGAAAGTGCGGCTGAGGGAGCTGGTCTCCTGACCTCCCCCATCTTTATGGCCGGCAGTTCCCCTCCGTGGGGCTCCGGCCAGCCAATCCGGCAGTGAAACTGCTGTGGGGAGCTGGTCTCCTGATCTCCCCTCCTCTTCATGGCCGGCAGCTCCCCTCCGTGGGGCTCTGGCCACAGTGTTTCCTGCCGCGAAAATGCGGCTGGGGAGCTGGTCTCCTGACCTCCCCCTTTCTTCATGGCGGCAGCTCCCTTCATGGGGCTTCGACCACAGTGTAGTGACCCCAGGCGGCGGCAGCAGTGGTGGACCCTCGGGAGGCGACGGCAGCAGGCGGACCCTCGGGAGGTGACGACAGCAGCGGACCCTCGGGAGGTGACAGCAGCAGTGGCGACCCTCAGGAGGCAACGGCAGCAGCGGCGGACCCTCGGCAGGCGGCGGCAGCAGCGGACCCTCGGGAGGCGAACTTCGGGAGGAGCCCCTGGCCATAGAGGCGGCAGCGGGAGCTCCACTTCTCCCTCCTACCCTGTACCCTGTGCGAAGCAAAAGGCAGCCCCAGGCGATGCGGGCAGCAGGCAGCCCAGGCGTGCGGGCAGCAGGCAGCCCCAGGCAGCCGGGCAGCAGGCGTGGCATCCCTGGCGGAGCGGGCGGCATCCCTGAGCGGAGCGGGCGTGGCATCCCTGGGCGGTGCGAGGCTGGCATCCTTGGGCGGTGCGAGGCTGGCATCCTTGGGCGGTGCGAGGCTTGCATCCTTGGGCGGTGCAAGGCTGGCATCATTGGGCGGTGGTGGAGGCAGAGACAGCTCCTGCTCCTCTCCCTCAGGTGGTGGTGGTGGAGGCAGAGGCAGCTCCTGCTCCTCTTCCTCAGGTGGTGGTGGTGGAGGCAGAGGCAGCTCCTGCTCCTCTCCCTCAGGTGGTGGTGGTGGAGACAGAGGCAGCTCCTGCTCCTCTCCCTCAGGTGGTGGTGGTGGAGGCAGAGGCAGCTCCTGCTCCTCTCCCTTAGGTGGTGGTGGTGGTGGTGGAGGCAGAGGCAGCTCCTGCTCCTCTCCCTCAAGTGGTGGTGGAGGCAGAGGTAGCTCCTGCTCCTCTCCCTCAGGTGGTGGTGGTAGAGGCAGAGGCAGCTCCTGCTCCTCTCCCTCAGGTGGTGGTGGTGGAGGCGAGGCAGCTCCTGCTGATCTGCTCCTGGCAAAGGCGTCAGGGGCTCCTCCCCTCTGGCTGCGGCGGCAGGGCTCCTCCCTCTCTGGCTGCGAAGGCGGCAGGGGCTCCTCCCCTTCTGGCTGCGAAGGCGGCAGGGGCTCCTCCCCTTCAGGCTGCGAAGGCGGCAGGGGCTCCTCCCCTTCAGGCTCTTGGCGGCAGGGGCTCCTCCCTTCTGGCTGCTGGCGGCAGGGGCTCCTCCCCTTTGGCTGCGAAGGCGGCAGGGGCTCCTCCCCTTCTGGCTGCGAAGGCGGCAGGGGCTCCTCCCCTTCTGGCTGCAGCCGTGAAACCAGCAGGCATGCTCCCTCTGCTGGTGGCGGCGATGGAGGCGGAACCAGCAGGCATGCTCTCTCTGCTGGTGGCGAAACCAGCAGGCATGCTCCCTCTGCTGGTGGCGGCGATGGAGGCAGAAATAGCAGGCATGCTCCCTCTGCTAGTGGCGGTGTGAGCGACAAGTCGTCCTCCCGTGGAGGTGGAGGCGGAACCAGGAGGAACTCTCCCTCTGCTGGTGGCGGTGGGCACAGCAGGTCTACCTTCTCTGCTGTGGGTGGTGGTGGCGGGACCAGCAGACACTCTCCCTCTGCTGGTGGGAATGGACGCCACAGGCACCCCTCTGACAGGAGATGGTAGTTGAGTGGGGAATGCCCCTGCTCACCGCAGATGGGGCACCTGCATGACCGCCCAGATGATGGCATCCCAGCTGCTCTCCCGCTTTGTGGCCACGGCTGGTAGCTCCCGCTTCTGGGGTCTCCCCCGGGGTACATGGTCCTGGCTTGCTTGGGCAGCCCACTCCTCTCCCTGGTATTGGGTGGGGCACAACCAGGGCACCACTCGTCTACCATGTAGCTAGGGCCGACATCCCCTGGTGGCAGTTGTTGCTGTTGCTGCCGTTTTTGCTGCTTCCTGCAGCTCTTCTTTCCCATCCTCCTTCTTCACTCCTTTTCTCCACACGCAAGTAATAAAAATAAAACAAAAACAAAAAAAATTGCAGTACCCTCTTCTGCCTGAGTCCAGGAGGCGCTGGTGATCCCACGCTGGACACCACGTGTGACAGGATGACTGTGCGGTGACGTCAGGCAGAAGCAGGAACTAAAGCACTCTGACAGCAGGCACTGCAGTTTAAAGTAAGAATCGGCTGGCTGCCGTTTTATTTTAATACAAAAATAAATCAAATGTTTTAACAAAAAGAAACTGCTCACAGTGCGAAAATAAATATTCAAACAAAAACAAATCACGAACACAAAATATACGTTCACAGGTCAGGCTGGGCAGATTGCCTTCACTGATCCTGTATCTTTTAACTAACTCTTTTAACTCGTTTTTTTTTTTTCGCTCTCGCTCCAAAACACTCCCACCACACGAGCTGGAGAGCTGCAGGCTTTTTATATTCAGGTGACCATCTCCTGATTAGCAACAAAATTAATCACTTAATTAATTCGGGAGATGGCCACCTTCTGCACGAGTTTACTAATTAAAACTGCTGTGGATGGGGCTTCCCATCCACACGACTAAACAAACTAAAAACACACGGCTATGCCGTCATTTATAATCTGGCGGCTTCGCCGTCATAAATATAATAAATCGAAATGTTGTGGCAGGACCTGAAGCGAGCTGTCCATGTAAGGAAGCCCTCAAATGTCACTGAGTTGAAGCAGTTCTGTAAGGAGGAATGGGCCACAATTCCTCAAAACCGATGTGAGAGACTGACCAACAGTTGCAGGAAACGCTTAGTTGAAGTCATTGATGCTCAAGGGGGTGCCACCAGTTACTGAATCTAAAGGTTCACATACTTTTTCACACATGGATATTGAATGTTGAATCATTTGTGGATAAATAAATGTTGAAAAAGTATCATGCTTTTGTGTCATTTGTTTAATCAGGTTATCTTTATCTATTATTAGGACTTAGATTAAGATCTAATAACATTTTAGGTTTGAAATATGTGAAATATTTGATATATGTATAAATCCTAAGGGGTTCACAAACTTTTTCTCGGCACTGTACCTTGACGATCACTTGCTCATACAGGTCAATAGCCATACTGTGAATATGCCTGGCAATAGTATCATTAGACAGGGGAAGCGAATCAAGCTGGCTGGCAGCACTTTGTTCCCTCATAATCGAAACCACCTGCTTGCCGCACAGTAGAAAAAAAGTTTCTCCAATATTGTGGTGTTTACCAGTTTTGGCTATCCAGTGTGACACAGTGTCGCACATTTTGGATGGTTTTAAGCTCTCCTTAGCCAGCACTTCATCACACAACACGCACTGTGGCTGTGGATCCTCTTCAGAACCAAACCAGGTAATACCATATTCCAAATATTTTTTATCATACTTTTGGGTTCTTATTTTTTTTGCTGCTGATCGGATCCTTGTTGTCAGTACTTATTTTGCTTGCAGTGCTGCTTGACTTCATTACTACCGTTTCCAATACTCTTCTTCAGAAAACGCTCCATTTTAAGATACTATAGCAAAATATTATTGCTATGGCGAAGAAGGAACACGGACAGATACTGGGTAGGGAGGGATAGGAAATAAAATGAGGTATGCACCAAAACACACAATAAAATAAAAAGGGGAAACTACACTTTCTTTATTGTTTTTCAATCAGACAGAAGTTCCAGCCAATCTCCAGACTAGCTCATGGAGTACAGATTTCACCCAATATTTATACCCCACAGTCACAGCTACCCCACAACTGCAACATTTAATCAGCCCCCAACCAGTCACAACCTCCCACCTGGCAAGGGGTCAGTCCCGGTGCAGAACATGCGCCCATTAGAACTACAGGGAAAACAGATTTGCAGGGCTGTGAGCCCATGTCCTGTCATGCATCCAGCAATGTACTGCTAGTTCTTTTATTAGCAAAATGTTGCCATTTGCCACTGAGCTTGCAAACAGCTCATGCAGCATTATCCTGTAGCGGCAAATGCTACAATACAGTAAAACTTTTTGAACTCCCTTCACAGCAAATATAGCCGAGTTAACACTGCAGAAGTGTATTCTGCTGATTGGCTGACATGCAAGACCAGAAAAAAGCCTTAGTTTGTTGCTAGGTAACCAGTTCAGAACATTCAGATAAAGGCAGGAAGAGAAAATGAGGACTCATTTGGAGTACAAAATGGCAATAATAATAAATGAATGTAGCCGTTTCTTAAAAATAGTATTCGTGACCCCATTAAAAGGCACTCGGGTTTCGACCCACAGTTTGAGAACCACTGATCAAGATAAATCAATAGTGACTCCAGATTTTGATCCCCCAGACACGTCTGCATCAACCTCTGAAAGGTTACAGGGGCATTGCAGAGACCAAATGGCATGCAGTAAAACTCATACAATGCCATAGGGGTTGTAAAAGCAGTTTTTACGATCCTCTGGGGCCATCCCTATGTACCAATAACCGCTAGCTAAATCAAGGATGGGCAACCAACAAGCCTGCTTCAAACTGGTTAAGGATTCTTCAATGTGGGGGAGGGGATAAGCATCTTTATGAGTTACTGCATTCAATTTTCTATAATCGACACAGAATCTTAGTCCCATTTTTTTTTTCTAACGAATACAATTGCCGCTACCCAAGGGCTGTTACTCTCCTGCACCACACCCATCTCCAGCATACCTTGAAGGAGGGACTTCTCTACACATCTGTGGTGGAATCTGTCAGTACCTTTCTCTAATGGGAGTAGCATCTCCAGTAGATCCCCATCTCCAATCCCTCTTGGATTCCTTTTCTTCAGTCTGTTGAACAATTTGTGTAGCCGCAAGGCAAATCCTTGTACACCTTCCTGGGCTTTTTGTCTGCAGCTGAAAAACAGAGTGAAGGACCGAAGCAGGCACCCGATCGCAAAGAGTTAATCTAAGTCTTCAAAAAACTGATCTGCTGATCTTCTCTCACACTCTGGTAAAATAAGGATTTCTCTCTTTGCATCCCCTTCTAACAACTCAAAATAAAATCGACCTGATGACCTACAGGGATAGTTTCTAATCTGAACATAGTTTAGATCTGCCTTCCATTCTCCTAGCTGAGTATCTGAGCCTTTCCCTCTAAATTTAGGGACCCAGGGGTTGCCTATACAAAACAACATAATTACTGGTGGTAAGCCTGCTCCCTGGCCATTTTCTGCCATCATCAATGCATTGCAAAACTCAGGTTCCAGCACTTTAAACAAAATCCTGCCGACGAACGCCAAGTTGTAACAAGAGGGGTGTTATAGATTTGGTAGCCTGACTATGCCAGCTCAGAGAAGAGCAGTACAGTTTTAAGTGTTCAATTTGTATCTAAAGATCACCAACACAGATTATTTTATTTTGTATGCTAGAACCAAGAGCAATGCAAAGCATCAATAATAGACAGGGTAACAATTTATAAGCAATCCAAATATTCATTTTTAAACAAGGGAACAGCCAATTCACAACACTCTTTAAACTCCTCAACAATATGTGATTTCAGGCATCAGAAGGAGTCCGCAGAGCCCCCTGGTTCAATACAGCACTAGTTGCCTACGTGAGCACCACCTGTCTCCCCAAGCTAAAACAAACAGGTGCCTACTCAACTATGCTTTAGCCTGAAGATATTTCTTCCAAAGTGGAGTTGCTCTACCTGTTTACAAGTGGCGGGCTCTGGAACACAACTTACAATGTCTAGAAAGGTTCAAAAGATTAATACCATTGCAATCTATACACAAATATCCCCAGTAACAGCTGTTATATACAATAGAAATAAAAAAATTCAAATGTATTTAAAAAATGAGTTAAAAGGATAGCTGAACAAGACACAGTTTTAAATCAAATAAAAAGCTGCACAATACTAGTGTGATAATCAGTTGTCTTAAAATAAACTGCTAGGTGCCTTTACTGTAAAAATCCCAATAAAATCAAACACATTTTCTTCACCATTTTTTTTTTAATGAAAATAGATGTGGCGTGGTTTTGACAAAGTAATTTCTAAACTGCATGGAACCTGGAGTGCTTGAGCTAGAATTATATATTGAAGGCTTGCTCAGTACAATTGTTTGATAAATACAAAAGATATTGAATGCACTACATTTTAACATTGGCTTTTTGAAAACAACATGTACAGTGGAATTGCTTTTATCCAGACTCCCCTTTGGTCATGGAAACAGTTGCTTTGACAGATGCTCAGATAAAAGGGTGTAGATAATGGTAGACAATGTTTGGATTAGATAAGGGGGTTTTACAGTATTGTAGGCTGCTTGCACTATTTGAAACAGCAATGATATTATACGGTACTTTCAAATCCATGTGGTCAATTTAGTAAACATAAAACTGTCTCAACTGAGGAATACCAGTTCAGATTCAGACTTATCTGGCTAAAGTCTGCATCTGTTTCCAAAGTTTTGAATACAAATCAATCAATAAATAAATGCAACATTCCAAAAAAATAGCTTTTGAACTGTAAAGAGGACAGAAAAAAAGGTGTTTATGCTTTTAGAATCATTTTGTCTTCTGTGATCTGTTAGCCCTTTCTTATAAATTCAGTGGTTAGCATTGCAGTTTGCACATTCTACGTGAAGCCTATACAGTACTTTGCTTTGATTGTAAAGTGCTGTTCAGTAATAGCTGGACTCTGAATCACAAGTGCCTGTGAGTTGTGTTGTTCTAGTTTATTCTAGTTTATGTATAAATTTATGGTGGACTGTTTTCCTATAAAAAAAAATACATCGTAGATTTGAGCTTTGCACCTTTCTGTGAAAAGGATTTTAATATGCACCCAAATGCAATACATGAGCAGGCGTTTCAAATACTCCACACTTGCCTAGTTCTTTCCAGACAAGCATCGAAAAACTATTTCACACCTTGATGAATAGATTGCATTCACAGCTCTCTTTGTGAAAACTCTTTGATACAAACAAAATAGTTACTGAGGGAAATAGGAAAATTCATGGTGTGCACACCTTTAGAATCTTTTTAAATGACACATTTTGCCCTTGTCCTTAAAACCTTGCCAATTTGTACATAAGTATCACAAACTCTTACATTATGAAAACTGCTCTCAAACACATTAAATTCAAACAAAATAATCGATCATGAGAGATGGTAATGGAAAATATAATACCAATACTACTAACAAGAACCAAGTCTCATAAAAAGGCCCAGTGGCCTAATGGATAAGGCATCAGTTTCCAGAGCTGGGGATTGTAGGTTCAAGTCCCACCTGGGTCAATTCTTTAACTGAGCTTCTTTTCTGTAAAATAAAATAACAAACAAACACAAATCAAGCATCCTTTTCAACAAAGAGATACATGTGTAAACTGCACAAATACAACCATTTTATTTTTTGTCCTATAAGTGGTAACTAAATGATTGCTTTTCCATATTTCAGACTGGATGGAAACATTCAAAGCTTAATTAGTCCATTTTAATATTATCATCGTCATGAAATTAGCTTAAGGGATCTACATACAGAAGTGTGGTTTTGCAGCAACATGTTTAACATTGGTAAAAGACATAAACATATAAATATCACTATTTCACAATAAAAGTAATATTATACTACGACTGTGTATGTGTGATTAAAGTGGTTGGTTATAGCTATTCCATAAATCTGTTTTGCATTTCTATTTTCTATATTTGTCTCAGTTGTGTAGTTTTGGAAGAAACAGTTGCTATTGCTAACATGTATTTTCATTTTAAAATTATATTTTGTGAAATACAAGGTTAAAAGTAAGCTTTGTTTGCAAGCCTTCCTTTCCTCTTGCATTTCTTTGGTCCTTATCCCTCAACACCTTATTTCCTGTCATTACCAACCGGCTGCTTCCACAAAGGAGTGGCATGCTTTGAAGCTAGTGACATGCTTTGATCCCAAACCGGTGAGATGAAATGACCTAGGTAGTTAAACCATAACAACAAATGTATTATCATATTAGTACTTTCTCAATTCCAACTCAGATAATTTGGTCAGTATACATGAGACAGTGTAAAATACTTGCAGCATTACAATATACAGGAATTGTCATTTCTAAAACATGCATCTTTATAGTGTTGGTTGATCTGGAATGCACCTATTAATAATTTGTATAAGAAATAATCATTCATTGAATGAAAAAAAAAACGTTTTTTTTTCCACATTAACTAAGGAACCTGTTTTTGTTATGCCAAAAAAGAAAAGGCACAAAAATATAAAATGCTTTATTTGATTTGGACTCTCAAAAACAATGGTTTATTCTGAAATGTATACAGATATTTTCTAGGGATTGCACTAATCACAATGACAAATGACCACTTGCTTCCACTAACAATGTCACACAAATTAAGGGATCATTAAAGTACACAGCAAGCAATACAAAGTGCAACAAATACACAAGACAAAGGCATAGCAGCCTTCTGTGAAAAATATACTAAAACATTAACAGTTGCGATACTCTACAAATAAAATTGTTACAAATACGTGCCTGTATGCTTCAACAAGTAGTGTTTTCCATTTGTAAAGATCAGCTCCAGAATATTCTGCACCTGAAACCAATATGCAACTGGTATATGACATAATGTTCCAATTTTATATATGTGGCCCAATGTCCAATGATGGTTAAATGTAATTATTTGTTAAATGTTTCCTTTAAAATTCCCTCATAACACAGAAGTTTTGCCAGTAGGCTACTACTAATTACATTCGTTTTTTAACTGTGCACTATTGATGTGTTTGATTTTATCATAACCCCTCCTCACACAAACCATGTGGCCATCAGTATCATTGCTTCACTTCTGAACTTCAAGTAAAAGAGCCAGTATCTCATCCATATAGACCTAAGTTATAACAATACCTATGAAGTGTATTGGACCTTGCTGGACTGTTTTCTATCTTCCCTGACAACTTGACATAACAGTCAGTACTTTTTTGGTATTATGAACTGCTTTGGTTCACTCTGAGTTATTCACTTTGTAATAATTGATGGATCGTGCAATTCTACACTCATATTTTCTTGTTCTTACAAATACCCAAAACATTATTTTAAAAAGCACATCTATTTGATCCCCAGAGGCAGCATCGCAGCCGTTGTGTGTGCTGATGCGCTAGGGAGGCAATAAGCTGATCCCTGGAGCCAGCATTACACTTCAGCCATCAACACCAGACAGAAGGATAGCTACATCATCATATGGAAGGAAGCGCAAATGGATGGAGACATACACTACCGGTCAAAAGTTTTAAAACACCTCCATTTTTCCAGTTTTTATTGAAATTTACGCAGTTTAATGTCTCAATGTACTCTGAAATTAAAGCATAGAACAAATAAACAATTAGAGATAAAAAAAAAATCATGGAATCGTTTTGTTTAACAAAATTTAATCTAAATTTTTGACTCATCAAAGTAGCCACCTTTTGCAGATATAACAGCTGAACACACTCGTGGCATTCTTTTTCTACAATGGAAATCAAATATTGTTCGGAAAGTTCGGAAAAGTTCGGAAAACACTGTTGCAGAAGTTCCGACAAATGTGTTGCACTTGTAGGTTGCTTTGCTTTCACCCTTCTGTCCAGTTCATCCCAAACCAGCTCGATGGGGTTTAAGTCTGGAGACTGTGCTGGCCATTCCATGATTTGAAGCCTACCGTCTTGTTCTTTTCTTCTGAGGTAGTTCTGACATAGCCTGGAGGTATGTTTTGGGTCATTATCTTGCTGTAGGATGAACCCCTGACCAACTAGGCGTATACCAGAGGGTATTGCATGGCGCTGCAAAATGCTGTGGTTGCCGTTTTGGTTCAGGGTGCCACTCACTCTGTGCAAGTCGCCGACTCTGGATCCAGCAAAAGAGCCCAAGACCATCACGCTTCCTCCTCCATGTTTGACAGTTGCTGTTACACACCGAGGAACCATCCTTTCGCCTACTCGACGGCGTACAAAAACCCTCGCGATGAACCGAAGATTTCAAATTTTGATTCATCGGTCCATAAGACCTTCTTCCAGTCTTCAGTAGTTATTTTGCCATCTTAGCAATGGCTTTCTTACTGCCACTCGACCTGTCAAACCTGCAGCTCGAAGTCTTCTCTTCACAGTTGAAACTGAGACTTGCTTACTTCGACCAGTGTTAAGCTGTGCTTGAAGCTGTTGTCCTGTGAGCCGCCTATCACGCAAGCTTTTGACTCTCAGAAACTTGTCTTCTGATTCTGTTGTGGCTTTGGGTCTGCCAGACCTCTTCCTGTCAGAGTTTCCTCCAGTTTCCAAGTGCCTTTTATGGTGTAGGAAACTGTACTCACTGACACCTTGGCTTTCTTTGCAATTTCTCTAAAGGAAAGACCTACACTTTTAAGGGTTATAATGGTCTGTCTGTCTTCCTTTGTTAATTGCCTTTTTTTCGCCATTATGATAGCAATATACTACTTCCTGCAGTACAATACTGTCCAAATAATGCTTAAGAGGGTGTAGTAACACAGTCTGTTCCAACACTGCTTTTATACAGACAGAGGGTTTGTAAGTAATCAACAAAAGTTGGGACACCTGTAGGAATTGTTAGCATCAACTTTCAAGGCTTAATTTACTTCCATTGCTGCAGAACTGCTGTAAGTTATTAACCCATTACTTGTTCACTGAAAAAGGCCTTTTTGTATAACTCTGAAATGTACATTATTTTTCAGTTTTTGGTAACCTAAACTTTTTTTTTAACCTCTGGCAGTTTACCGCTTACCTTTGTACCATTTCAGGTTATTCACTGGACTTGAACTGCTTAAATTTCAATAAAAACTGGAAAAATGGGGGTGTTCTAAAACTTTTGACCGGTAGTGTATATGGATCACATTAGTTTACTGTGAAGCTACGTCTGTTGGTGCTTATCTTGGCGAGAGCCAAGTTCAAATCAGCATGAAGTTTTAACATCTTCTCTCATGTAATGGAAATCATGAAGATCTGGATACGTCCAGTGACTGCTGTGAATAGTGCAGCTGGCAACAAGGGAAAGACCTTGTGACAGCCTGGAGAGAGAGCTGACTGGAGGAAAGAGACCCCATTGGGGCTGGCAAGGGTTAGCTACCCTTGTCGGCAGTATCCAGCTCTGTGTTTACAGGATGCTGGAGACACCCGCCTAAGGATTCTAAGAAATTAAAGAGAAAAATACCGCTAGAGTCTGCGAGGCGAGGCGGAAAATGACTCAACGTTGGACAACACGGTTAAGGACTTAGGAGCGGAAACGGATATGAGTATGGAGAGCACTTCACAAAAGACTAGTTCAAGATCTGCAGTTAGCAAAGACATGGAACTCCAGGTTTGTGTCTGCGGCTGGAGCAAGGCGACAACGGTCAGGTGTTTGAAGATTCATCAAGGGAGAATGAAATGCTTGAGGGAGAAGGGACAAGGGCCTCGCATTGATCAGTACTTCTTACGAAGTCAGTCAAGTCAGTCGAATGAAATCCAGCGACAGGAAGCAAACCACAGTTCGCAGGATATCAGCACCCCGGTCATAGATGTGAGGAGGACTTGCATGGACACAGTTAGTGATGAACCTAATGATCCTTGTGATCCCGGTCAGACAAACCAGCATAAGAGAGAAAAGAACCTGGAGTTAAATGGCCAAGAGCTTGTGAGAAAACTGCATGGGACACAGTAAACACAGATCTCTGCTTTGCATTAGAAAGGTTAAATGGAACAGTTGAAAAGAAACTGGATAAATTTGGGGACATCATCTACGCATATGGAAGCAAGAGGTTTGGAGTTGAAAAAAGGAAGGAAAAAGTACAAACTATTCCTGGAAGGTCTAGACGGCAGCAGGAGATTGAACGCTTAGTTAGAGAAAGGAGACAGCTGAGGAAGCAATGGAGAAGAGCAGAAGAAAGTCAGAAGGAGGGACTCAATCTCTTACAAAGGGTGATAAAAGATAAGCTTGCAACATTGCGCAGAGCTGAGTGCCTCTGAGCGCTACAAAAGAAGGAGCGTTCGAGAACTAACTTTTATAAAGACCCATTCAAATTTGTAAAGAAGTTATTCACCAGTGAGAAGAATGGCACACTAAAAGCATCTAAGTTTGAGCTGGAGAGATATTTGGAGGAAACACATACAGATTCAAAAAGGCAGGAGCCTATGTCAATTCCGTCAGACATCCCACCTATCAATCCACCAGAATACCAAATGGAGGACTGTGCACCTAAGTGGAAAGAAGTAGAGCAAGCTGTGAAAAAAGCAAGGGCCTAATGGAGTTCCGTACAGAGTGTACAAGAGTGCTTCAGGAGTTCTACGAATCCTGTGAAAATTGATGAAAGTAGAATGGGAAAAACAGGTTGTACCAAGAGCATGGCGCCGAGCAGGTGGAATCTTTATACTTAAAGAAAAAGATTCTACAAGCATCAGTCAGTTTCGCCCTATTTCCCTATTAAACGTAGAAGGCAAGATTTTCTTCAGCATTATTGCTCAGAGATTGTCAACTTACCTATTAAAGAACTGCTTCATTGACACTTCAATACAAAAAGCGGGCATTCCAGGTTTCCCAGGATGCTTAGAACACATCAATGTGATCTGGCAACAAATTCAATCAGCTAAAAAGGAGAGGAAGGAGCTCCATGTGACATTCCTGGATTTGGCTAATGCATATGGTTCAGTGCCACATGAACTTCTTTGGGCAGCATTTGATTTTTCAGTGTACCAATGACAATAACAAATCTAGTGAAAGCCTACTTTGGAGATTTGCAATTTAGTTTTTCAACTTCAGAATTCAGCACTACATGGCAATGCCTAGAAGTTGGAATAATGGCAGGATGCACCATTTCTCCACTGGCTTTTACCATGGCAATGGAAGTAATCATTAGGGCATCAAAATGGGTAGTGGGAGGAGGCTTGGCTTCTGGAATCGACTACCACCAATTCGAGCATACATGGATGACATGACAACCATGACTACAACAGTAGTCTGCACTAATCAGTTATTGGGCAAATTAACCAATAACATTGAATGGGCACGAATGCAATTCAAGCCCACTAAATCAAGGAGCATCTCTATAATTAAAGGTAAAGTAGTAGATAAAACGTTCTTCATTAATGGTGAGGCAATACCAACAGTGTCTGAGAAGCCAGTGAAGAGCCTTGGGAGATGGTACGACGGGGATCTAAAGGACACAGTTAGTGTGGGAGAAGTTAGACAACAAGCTGTGGAAGGGTTGAAGAGCATAGACAGCAGCGCTTTACCAGGCAAATTAAAACTCTGGTGCTTTCAGTTTGGCCTACTGCCAAGGTTGCTGTGGCCACTGACTGTGTACGAGGTTTCTTTGACAACAGTAGAGAAGCTGGAAGCTTTAATCAGTTCACACATCAGGAAATGGTTGGGAGTTCCACGCTGCCTCAGCAGAGTGGGACTTTATGGTAAAGGAATACTGCAGCTACCTGTCTCGCTCTAACCGAGGAGTTTAAGTGCGCCAAGGTCCGACTGGAAATGACATTAGTAGAGTCACGCGACAAATGCGTAAGGGAGGCAGCACCTGTGTTGAAAACTGGAAGAAAGTGGGTGGCAAAGAAAGCTGTGGAGGATGCAAAGGCTGCCCTTCGAATTGGTGATATCATGGGGCAAGTTCAGCATGGAAGAGGGGGTCTTGGTCTCAGTTCAGCTCTTCCTACATGGCACAAGGCAGCCCCAGCGCAACGGAGGAAGCTTGTAGTCAACGAGGTGCAAAAGCAGGAGGAGAGGATGAGGTGTATAAAGGCCATTTCCCAGGGCAAGCAGGGAGAATGGATGAGATGGGAGAGTGTGGAACAACGCAAGATTGGCTGGCAAGACCTATGGTCAATGGAACATAGCAGGATCAGTTTCCTTATAAGGTCAACATATGATGTTCTCCCATCACCACAGAACCTAAACCTCTGGGTAGGAGAGGATCCCTCATGTCCTTTGTGTTCATCACCTGCAACATTAAGGCACATTTTGACAGGATGTAAGGTGGCCCTTAGCCAAGGACGGTTTACTTGGCGCCATGACCAGGTGCTGCGATGTTCGGCCTTAGCATTGGAAGACAAGCGTAGCATGACCAATAAGTTGCCACCTGTTCCATCAAAACATTACACACAAAAGACAACATTCCTCCGCCCAGGAGAGCAACCACCAAGAAAAGGTGTTAAAACCAATCCTCACCCAGGACAACTGGAAGCTGCTAGAGACTGGAAAATGCTGGCAGATGTTGGTCAACGGCTTATTTTTCCACCTGAGATTGCCACCACAAACCTTCGACCAGATATGGTCTTGTGGTCTGGATCAGCACGCCTTGTTCACCTGGTAGAGTTAACAATGCCATGGGAGGATGCTGTAGATGAGGCGTATGAGAGGAAGAAACTGCGGTATGCTCAACTAGCCACTGAAGCGGAACAGCGAGGATGGAGAGTCTGGGTTTACCCAGTGGAAGTGGGATGTCGAGGATTTGTGGCACACTCTACAACCCGGTTTCTCAGAGATGTCGGATTCAATGGCCAAGAGTTGCGTCGCACAGTGAAGAACTTATCTGAAGCAGCAGAGAGGAGCAGCAACTGGCTGTGGTTGAGACGGAAAGATTCTGGCTGGGGATCTCAAGCACAATAGAAAGAAAGAAAGCTGATGTACAGGTAAGTAAGCTGGGCTGAGTTGAGTGGGGGCGGAGGGGGTGATGCTGGGACGCCAGAATCACCGTCAAGCCCTCTTGAGGTGTCGTGGGCTAGTCAACGAAACACCGAGGATGGAAGGTGCCCACTTGAAGACCCCAGAGATGTACCCTACTTAGCTCAATCCAGACGGTTGTCATGCTGATGCGCTGGGGAGACCGCACTATGGTTGATCCCCGGAGCCAGCATTGCAGCCGTTGTGTGTGCTGATGCGCTAGGGAGGCAATAAGCTGATCCCTGGAGCCAGCATTACACTTCAGCCATCATCACCAGACAGAAGGATATCTATATCATCATATGGAAGGAAGCGCAAATGGATGGAGACACAGATGGATCACATTAGTTTACTGTGAAGCTACGTCTTAGTTGGTGCTTATCTTGGCGAGAGCCAAGTTCAAATCAGTATGAAGTTTTAACATCTACTCTCATGTAATGGAAATCGTTATTTATTTTATTTTTTCAGTGGTTTCAGTTCACATAAAATATAGTACAAGCTAATTACAAAAAAGTGCTAACATTCAACATATATTGTGGCAGACTAAGGGGAGGAGGAGAAAAAAATGTAGTCTAGGGGCTAAAGGACTACACCCCCCAGAATGCCACAGGAGTGAGCCAGGAAGAGTTTTCCTGGCTCGAAATAATCAATGTCACCTGCCTGTAATTAGCAGGCAGAGGAAGAGGGATCAAATGTTTGTTAAGGGCAGTCTGTGTGAAGGCAAGAGGCTGTCAGTAAAAGAATAAGGTACTGTGTAATCCTTTTGTGTGTGCAAAAAGTGTACAAAATGTTTTGTGAGTGGAAAAAGGATTCGCCGTCTGGTATAGTGAGAAATGGGAAAGAAGAAGCTTAGTTAGTACTCCATGTGGGAGTTTTTGTTTTGTTTACTTTGTTTTGTGTAAATAAAAGCAAATTCAGAAGTATTCATACTCTGACAAGGAAAATTAAATTAAGAGCTAATTGAGGCACCTTTAGCAATAATAACCTCTTTTAAACAACTTTCGGCATGATTCTTTAGTGGTTTTTGACAATTTTTCAACGCAAAATTGTTCCAGTTCATTCAAATTCCGAGGACTTCTCTTGTGTACAGCCTTCTTCAACGCATACCAAAGATTCTCAATTGGATTTAGATCGGGACTTTGACTAGGCCATTCCAGAACCTTGATTTTATTCTTCTTTAACCATTCTGAAGTAGATTTTGAATTGTGCTTTGGATCGTTAACGTGTTGGAACACGTGCAGTTGTGCTTTAAACCAAGTTTTGTAGCGGAGGGTTTCAGATGATTGGCCAATATATTTTGGTATGCTATGGAATCTATTTTACCATGTATTGGAATTAAATTTACTGTGCTGTTAGAGAAAAAACAGCCCCATAGAAGGATATTACCACCTCCTTGCTTGACAGTAGGTATGGTGTTCTTTTCTTTGTACGCCTCACCAGACTTTCTCCAAACATAACGACTATCTGCATGACCAAATAGCTCTATTTTTTTCATCACTCCCATAAAACCTTTGACCAGAACTCATATCCATCATTCAAATGCCATTTTGCAAACTTCAAGTGATTGTCCTTGTGATGTTTTCCTAAGATTGGCTTTTTCCTTGGCCTGCAACCATTGAGACTTTCACCATGCAATACTCGACCTATGGTGGAAATGGAAACCCCAGTCCCACTTGCAGCCAATTCACTTTGAATATTTTTGGCAGTCAATCTCGGATTGTTATTAACCTTCCTTACAATTCTTCTACTTGTTCTTGGTGAAAGAACCTTCTTTCTTCCAGACCGAGGGAGAGTTGTGACAGTACCATGAGTCTTGTAGTTCTTGATAATAGAAACAGTAGTTGAACTTGGGAGACTCAAATGCTTGGAAATCTTGTATCCTTCTCCAGTTTTATGACAGTAAATAGGTTTCTGCCTAAGGTCTTCAGATAGCTCTGTACTTTTTTCCATATTGACTTATTGGTAATGACAGCAATCATCCTATGCCTAACCCGTTTATACTCTCTAAGAATGTTCACCTACAATTCAGCATTTTCTAGACTTTTCTAGAATTAGGTTCTGCATTATCATATTGAAATTTCTAGCACCTATCATAGACAATACTATCATAGTATCAAAGGTTATGAAACTTTTTTTCCTCATCCACAAAAGCAAAACTTTTGCTACAAATGATTTACAGCACCTATTTGCTCCATGTACAGCACTGGAGATACAGGTACAACCAATAATACAAATAAGGGCATGTAATATCTATTTAAAAAACATGCTGGTGTTTGCCAATTGTGTGTGTATCCCCCACTGGTGACAGGGATATAGGGTAGTGGAGGTGGTCTTATGTACATTTAATAATTGTGCTCACCTTACACTGCATGGGTGACAAAATACCTGAAGTAGAAAAACATACCCAGACAGAAGTCTCTTCATAAAACATCACAAATGATTTGTATTCGTACTTTTGAACCTCAGTTTTTTTTTTCAATTTAAGATCAAACGGTTCCAATACTGCACCAGAGCCAAATCTTTAATCTTAAATGTGTGACTCTGAAAATATTTTAAAGCTGACTCATTTTTCTAAAACACTTATATTAAACACATACTTGTAAGTTAAAGCATCCATGCAAGTACATGTCACAGTATCACAGAAGTGGCTTAGACAGTAAGCAGAAATTAAATGAATCAACCTTGTCAGAGCAAGAATCTGTTAAATGTAATCCCAAGCCACCACAAGCAAGAAATATTGTTGTGATATTTAATTATAATGTTGTCGGTTTTATTACAGTAATAGATATGAATAAATAATACTGATATACTGTATAAAAAGTAAAGTACCTCTGCTTGGAGAGCAGAGTGAATCATGCTAGCGTGGTTAGAATCTCATTTGCTCTGGCATTGGCATTTGCTCTTACATGGCTAGGCTGGTTCAGTGACCCCTACTGAACACAGCAAGCCAATTTCTCAGGCATGGCCCTCATCAGGGGAAACGAGGCAATGTCTTTGACAGCAGGACTGGAGGTCTTCCGTTAATGTCCAGTCCTCCTGACAGGAAAATGGATTCCAATATTGGGAAATTCCCATTGGGAGGGCATTTAATTTATTTGAGTATTTCTACATTTGGTTGACAAACAGTGGTAAAATATGATAAAGAATGAAACAAAATAAAAAAAAGAGCCTTATTATTCCCATCTGTATTTATAATATTTATGATCACTTATTACATTTGCAGTTATCTGAATTGCTCTCACCTTTCTTTTTAGACAGTTATTAAATTGAGTCAAAACAACTGAGTCAGATGTGTACTTTGACCTTGCAGCTCTGGTTCTATTCATTAGACACTAACTGTTACCATAGCAGCACTGATAAGCACAGATTTTCTGGAATCCAGTCATAACTTGGGGCCTGTTAGCATTCCAGTATTGTTCTCTGCAACTCCCCTTTCAAGGAAGCCAGACAAAACATTTTTTTAAAAGTGATACAGTGTATTAGTGTGTCTTTTGTTATAATAAACACATTACTTGCTGTTGCTTCCCTGTGCTGTCATTTTTATTGTTTTTGTCACTTTTACAAAGTTTATATGTCATGTTTTATTTATTTATTTTCAAAGTAAACCAGGATATTACTTACTAAGACAAAGGTCTCATTTACAAGAAAAGTGTTTAAGAAAAAAACAAAAAAAATACAATATACATACAAGAAACTTGAGGCAAATAAACAAAAATACAGTAACCCATGTCTGATAAGGAGTGTGGGTTAGCAGCTTTCTTTGTAACGCCACACAGGCGCCCAAGTTTTATTTACGGCAGCTCACAAAAGGGAAAAGAAAAGAAAACCATGTGACACTACCAGCGATGGTAGGCCACGGGTAAGCATACACAGTGGTACAAAAAACAAATAAACAAAACACTGTAAAACACAGCTAAAAATAAAGGTTGCTATGAGCACAGCTGTGCTCTACTCCTTCTATCAAAGGATGTCCCGCTGACACACCTCTGTCTTCCAACACTTCGTACAGACAAACAGTAAAGCAAACTCTGACCCCGGTTAGACATGCTGCTCAGCACACAGATAGGTATCTTACTTTTACAGTCATACAGGCTAGTGTGTCCTGGCTCATAGCAGCGAGGTGTGTCAAGGGGCTCCTTTTTTTAACGAGACATTCTACCGGTATAGGCCCAGCAGCTGGTCAAGGAACCATTGCCATCCAATCCTCGGCTACGATTCCCTGTAAACAAACTCGTCTGGCAGCGCAACATAGTCTGGCTCTCTAACTATTTACAACAGCATTTTCAAAAAACAAACACAAAACAATAAACAAAAACTAAACCACTTTTTTCTCAAGTGCAGGGTTTTAGCCCTACCAAACCAGGTCATACTTGAGACAATAAAAGTACCAGAATGCATGAGTCACAAACAGCCCCAGTAAACACATGACCACTTATACCATAGGAGTGCAATGAGTGGAAATTACCACCATGCCAAAAAGGAGGGTGGGGGAGTCAGACAAAATAATGAACCTTCCTTGGTTGTCTCTAATTCCTGACCACTCCCTACTTCCAAGTTGAAACTTTTTTATCTGGAGTTCACACTGGTTTAGAAAAGGTGGGGGTGTTACATAAAACTGTAACGCATACATTCAAACATTCTAAGAATTTAGCACAGTGTACAAGCAAAACACTGACAGGGGCCAGTTAGACAAGTATTTTAGCCTGGTGTTGAAAAATTACACTCACTCTCTAGAGCTACGAGGAGTTGCAATAAGGCTAACTCATGCCCCCCGCTTATACTTGAAAATAAATGATAAACTGTTTGAAGAAAGACAGAAGAGAAAATGTGCTGCAAATCTCATACGTTTTTGGTTCCCATCCTTAAGGCAGGGGGTCAGTATTTTGTGTTCTTACCTAAATTATTTACATAATCAGAATCAATTAAGCCTAGTAGTTATTTGCTTCAACCTGGAATGGAACAGCCCTCAAGGGGTGAGGTGGTGTAGGGTGTCGGTAAAGTGACACCACTGTCCTAGTAACCAATGACAAACCTGCTTGCATAAAGGGGAGTCAGTATCTCTGTTCACTCTTGTCATGAATCTTATTAAGATTAGTGCAGCGCATTTTCAGTACTATTACAAAGTACAGCAGTCTGAACTCTCAACAGTAAAATATAAACTGGAAGGGACACCACTAAATGCTTAATTGAATGCACTGTCCATATATATTGGGCATATATTTTAATGCAGTAGTGAAAGTGTGGGTTTTGTTTTAGTGTGATATAATTGTTCTTTACATAAATCATGATTTGTTTGTTACTGCTTAGTTTCTATGTACATGTATTTTTGTATGCTATACCACAAAATATATTTTAAGAATTGTATTCAGTTGTAGATTTTTACATGTTTTGTAATTGTACCCTTACATATTCAATAAAATACATCTTCATCTATTGTATATCAAATGCCAATTCCCCAGTGTAAAAAAAAAACTTCATGAAAAAACATATTCAGTTAGATGCTCAACATATCAGATGAATGAGCATTATACAAATGTATTTAAATCTTTATCAAAACAGTACATTTTAATTCAGTGTTCTTTACAGACATTACATTGTTTTTCTATTGCATTTGAAATTGGATTGCAATTAGCTGTTAATAGCAATGTTTGTAAAAAGCAAAAAAGAATCTGCAAGGCTGCTGAATTCTCCCTTTAACCCCATTTAAAAACCAACACAAGAAAACTGAAACTAATATCCTGGGTTACATTTTCAATTAAATCTTTGCCTGCAGCTAGCATGTTTTATCTAAAGATGTAATGTACTGTACAGCAAAGTATAATATTATTTATGAGCGGAAATATGAAATATCTGCATTCCTTTACACATACTTCACTGTAAGCCATTGTAGCAGGGCGGTAGAGAGCCCTGTATGTATTTTTATTTATTTTTAGAATGGGGTACCCCTCTGCCCCTGTGCAATGTATTGTATTGCTTTGCATTTGTTTGTTTTAGGTTTGCAGTCGTAGTCGTCGTATTTTTATTATTATTGTATGTTATAGTTAAAAGTATACAGGACGGCAAAGCACCGTGAGTTGTGTTATTGTTTTGTTTAGTGACGGCGTAGCCGAATGTTTTGTTTTTGTTTTAGTAGCGTGGATGGTAGCCCCATCCACAATAATTAATAAACTCGTGCAGAAGGTGGCCATCTCCCGAATTAAGTGATTCATTTTGTTGCTAATTGGGAGATGGTCACCTGAATATAAAAAGCCTGCAGCTCTCCAGCTCGTGGTGGGGTGTGTTAGGAGCGGAGCGAGTGAGAGGAACAAGAGAGAGTGAAAACAAAACTTAATAATAATCTAGGAACAGTGAAGGCAATTGCTCAGCCTGACCTGGGTTTTATTTAGTATTTTGTGTTCGAGACTTGTTTTGTTTACATATTTATTTTCGCTCTGTGAGCAAGTTTCTTTTTGTTAAAATATTTTATTTCTTTTTGTTATTTAATAATAAAACGGCGCGAGCGCCTTTAACTGCAGTCCCTGGTGTTAGTTTTCCTTCCTGCTTCTGGCCTGACGTAAGACCACTCGTCCAGCCTGTCACACGTGGTGGCAGCGGTGGGATCGCCAGCGCCTCCTGAACTCAGGCCAGAAAAGGTACTGCAGGAAAGGGTACTGCAGTTTTCTTCGTTTTTTTGTTTTTTTACTTGTGGAGTGAAAGGAGAGTGAGGAAGGAGGATGAGAGGAAAGAGGAGGATGGGAAGGAAGAGCTGCAGAAAGCAGCAGCAGCTGCAACATCAGCAGCCGGAACAGCTGTACAGGAGGTGGTGGTCCCGGGTCCCCATTTGGTTTGGACCCCCGGACTGGGCGGCTGAGCAGGAACAATAGAGGGCTGAAGGGGCCCCCATGTGCGGTGCCTGTGGCGAGTTTGGGCACGTCCGGGAGGACTGCCCTTACGGGGACCCCCAGTATGAAGAGGCGTGGAACCAGGGTCTGGTGGGGGACGCTGCAGAGTGGTTCTGGGCAGTGGACCAGTGCGCCTGAGAGGGAGGAGCCTGAACATCCAGCGCCTGAGAGGGGGGAGTCCGTGCGTCCACAGCCCAAGAGAGGGAAGGACGAACGTCCACAGCTCAGGTATCCGCCAGCAGAGGGAGAATACCTGCTGGTTCCACTGCCGCCAGCAGAGGGAGAGTTCCTGCTGGTTCCACCTCCACTGCCCTGGGAGGACTGTGTGTCGCTCCCACCTCTGCCAGCAGAGGGAGAGTACCTGCTGGTCCCACCTCCGCCAGCAGAGAGTGAGTTCCTGCTGGTTCCGCCTCCACCTTCCGTGGGAGGACGACTTGCTGCTCCCACCTCCGCCAGCAGAGGAAGAGTACCTGCTGGTTCCGCCTCCATCGCCGCCACCAGCAGAGGGAGCATGCCTGCTGGTTCCGCCTCCATCACCGCCACCAGCAGAGGGAGCATGCCTGCTGGTTCCGCCTCCATCGCCGGCACCAGCAAAGGGAGTATGTCTGCTGGTTCCGCCTCGATCACCGCCACCAACAGAGGGAGCATGCCTGCTGGTTCCACCTCCATCGCTGCCACCTGGTTTCCCCGCTGCAGCCAGAAGGGGAGGAGCCCCTGCCGCCTTTGCAGCCAGAAGGAGAGGAGCCCCTGCGCCTTTGCAGCCAGAAGGGAGGAGCCCCTGCCGCCGCAGCCAGAAGGGAGGAGCCCCTGCCGCCTCGCAGCCAGAAGGGGAGGAGCCCCTGCCGCCGCAGCCAGAAAGGGAGGAGCCCCTGCCGCCTTCCCAGCCAGAAGGGGAGGAACCCCTGCCGCCTTCGCAGCCAGAAGGGGAGGAGCCCCTGCCACCTTCGCCAGGAACAGAGCAGCAGGAGCTTCCTCTGCTTCCACCACCACCCGAGGGATAGGAGCAGGAGCTGCCTCTCCCTTCACGACAGGATGGACCGGAACAGGAGGCTGGCTGTCCGCAGCCGCCCTTGCATAGGCTGCTGAGCAGAGCAAGGGGGAAAACCGCCAGGTCGCAGCGGCTGAGAAGAGGGCCAACCCTAGCACCACCGCTGGTCCTGGCTCCCCTACTGCAATCGCCTCCCGAGGGTTCGCTGCCACCGTCGCCTCCTGAGGGACCACTGCTGCCCTGTCGTGCATCGCCTGGGGATGCAGGTTCGCCATCACCTGGGGGTGCCAGTTCGCCATCGCCCGGGGACGCCTGCCTCGCACCGCCCAGGGATGCCTGCCTCACACCGCCCAGGGATGCCTGCCTCGCACCGCCCAGGGATGCCTGTCTCGCACTGCCCAGGGATGCCATGCCCACTCCGCTCAGGGATGCCACGCCTGCTGCTCCGCTTCGCCTGGGGCTGCCTGCTGCTCCGCATCGCCTGGGGCTGCCTGCTGCTCCGCATCGCCTGGGGCTGCCTGTTGCTCTGCACCGGTTACAGGGTACGAGGGAGAAGTGGAGCTCCCGCTGCCGCCTCCATGACCAGGGGCTCCCCTCCCGAGTTCGCCTCCCGAGGGTCCGCTGCTGCTGCCGTCGCCTCCCGAGGGTCCGCTGCTGCTGCCGTCGCCTCCCGAGGGTCCGCTGCTGCTGCCGTCGCTTCCCGAGGGTCCGCTGCTGCTGCCGTCGCCTCCCGAGGGTCCGCTGCTGCTGCCGTCGCCTCCCGAGGGTCCGCTGCTGCTGCCGTCGCCTCCCGAGGGTCCGCTACTGCTGCCGTCGCCTCCCGAGGGTCCGCTGCTGCTGCCGTTGCCTGGGGTCGTCGAGGATCCTGTTTCGCCTGGGGTCGTCGAGGATCCTGCTTTGCCTGGGGTCGCCGGGGATCCTGCTTCGCCTGGGGTCGTCGAGGGTCCTGCTTCGTCTGGGGTCGCTGGGGGCTCTGCTTCGCCTGGGGTCGCTACACTGTGGCCGGAGCCCCATGAAGGGGAGCTGCCGGCCATGAAGAAGGGGGGGTGAGGTCAGGAGACCAGCTCCCCCAGCCGCACTTTCGCGGCAGGATACTGTGTGGCGGGAGCCCTGGAAGAGGGAGCTGCCAGCCACGAAAAAGTGGGGGGTGGAGGACATTCCACCATGGCCACCCCCGGAAACAACTTGCTCCCCCTCTTCCGGGACTTTGAGACTGAGGGGGGAGGTGGCCGTTGCACAAGGGCGGGGGATATGTAGCAGGGCGGTAGAGAGCCCTGTATGTATTTTTATTTATTTTAGAACGGGTACCCCTCTGCCCTGTGCAGTGTATTGTATTGTTTTGCAATTGTTTGTTTTAGGTTTGCAGTAGTAGTCGTCGTATTTTTATTATTATTGTATGTTATAGTTAAAAGTATACACGACGACAAAGCGCCGTGGGTTGTGTTATTGTTTTGTTTAGTGACGGCGTAGCCGAATGTTTTGTTTTTGTTTTAGTAGCGTGGATGGTAGCCCCATCCACAATAATTAATAAACTTGTGCAGAAGGTGGCCATCTCCCGAATTAAGTGATTAATTTTGTTGCAAATCGGGAGATGGTCACCTGAATATAAAAAGCCTGCAGCTCTCCAGCTCGTGGTGGGGTGTGTTAGGAGCGGAGCGAGCGAGAGGAACAAGAGAGAGTGAAAACAAAATTTAATAATAATCTAGGAACAGTGAAGGCAATTGCTCAGCCTGACCTGGGTTTTATTTAGTATTTTGTGTTCGAGGCTTGTTTTGTTTACATATTTGTTTTCGCTCTGTGAGCAAGTTTCTTTTTGTTAAAATATTTTATTTCTTTTTGTTATTTAATAATAAAATGGCGCGAGCGCCTTTAACTGCAGTCCCTGGTGTCAGTTTTCCTTCCTGCTTCTGGCCTGACGTCAGACCACTCGTCCAGCCTGTCACAGCCATATCGTAATATATTCCTAAAAGGCACAAGAATTACACAGACCTTAGAGAGTAAGTAGCAGGGTTCCAAAAAATATAGCGTTACACGTCCTCAGGTGTTGCTACAACTGTGTAAATAATGTACCTGTAATTTGTCTTTTCAATGTCAACATCCTGACAACTTTTTACACTTAAAAACTTTAAAATTTAAAGTCTGTTTCAAAGCTTTTATTTACCCATATACTTCCAAAGTTCAAGGACAGGATAGCTGCAGCAGCTTTCTAGGAGGATATACATTTCCAATAGCCCTGGAAGAATAGCATTAGAAGGTTCTGCAACACCGTTTGCAACAGAACGAGAAATTTGCATTTAAAACGCTTGCAACTCCTAAGCTTTTAGGCAATGTGTAATCTTTTTACTTTAAAAAATGGAATTCATTTCCTGCAAGGTTGCAGTTTAATAAAAAAATATAAAACCACAACTTATTTGAATACTTTCCTTTAATATTTGTTCAGACTTGTATGACCTTGCTTCTTACGGTGTGTACTATACCTAATTCAGTGTTTTGATAAAGGAACGAAACCATATGACAAAAAAGAAATACATAAACTTTATTGAGTGGTGTAATAGGGGTGTTTGCTACGTGTGTGGTTATCCACTGATTGACAAGAGAGACACAGAGGTTGATGTTGAAAGGAGTCCAGGTTTTATATACATTTTATGTGCAGTAGTACGTGGCCGCCACTAGGGTACCAACAATGGTAGTCCTAGTGCGGGAGAACATACACAAGTGTACATGAAAATAAATATAAAACACTTTTCAAAAGCAACTACAAAATAAAATTTGGTCTACAGGCGGTCGAGCTCTAACTCTGGTAAAAGTAGGGTCCCGCTCCAGAAACCTTCGTCCTGACACACATTTAAATAAACCTTTGTGGGATTAAAATCCCTTAAATTAAATCACTTTGCTAAATATCAAGGATCCTGGTTAAACACACGGTGGGCCTTGGTTGCGCTCACCCCGGTTAAACATACAGTGTTTGTATTTGGTTCACTCATCCTGGAGCTACAAGCAATCATGAGGCTTACAGCTATTAGACAAAGCACAGAGCAAAGGACTGTCTTTCCAACTACTTTTTGAAGGCATGTGGCCAGGGTTAATTAATAATCAATTAGTCACTTCAATACCTGGCCACTTGCTACACATGGATTTGAATTAGACATGTTATTTACACATGCAGGGCCTCAGCCCTGCCACAGGTGGTCAGAAACAGACACATTAATGGCATGCAATAATATCTTAAAGTCCAGCGCTTCATAACCAACTTATACTTAACTTTTTCTGTCCTAAGACCCTCCCATACAAAAGAAGTAATTTATTAAGAAACAATATTAGCTCAGTTTTCCTAGGTTAGCTTAACTGTGAATGAGGCAGTTAGATCAAATACCAAACATTAAGTCATTATAATAGCTGTGACTGAAGGATTCCAAACCTTACACTTCCTAGCTTTTAGGTGTCAGCACTACCTCACTGCCCTGGTATACAGCTGCTTAAAACAAAACAACCCATCAAGATGTTTTTATGGTGTTCTGATGCACATAATAATTGTCAACAGTAAGAGCGAGAGGATAACTCCAGTTCCAACTGGATCAAATTGGGACTATTTTCTATTTTTTTTTTTAATTTGGGCAAGTGCATATATCTGTATCTAGTGACAAAACATTGACTCTGGTTTGATTAAATACTGTTATTTGGTATTCATGAAACTATTTTCAGACTTTGTATTTTATTCTCTAATGACATACCACTTTTGAAAAAAAATATTACTCAGTTCTCTCCCCAGTCGCATTCCCTTTGTAAAAAAAAAAAAAAAAAGGTCCACACAATCCTTTTGAAGCTTTATCTTTTCCAAGTCCCAAAGTCCTAAACTTGAAACTCTTTTGAATCTAGCACTATTGATGTAATCCTTTATTTTATGGTGTGTGTGTTTGATTTGTATTAGTTTGTAACTTTGCTGCTTCATAAACTCAGGCTGCTGTTGACCTAGGGTGTACTCAATTGTTTGGACGGCAGCCTCAAAGGTTTTATTATTTTGTTACAGCTACTAACTTAGTTTTTTTCCTGTAGAAATATATAGACCGTATTCCTTTAAGATGCACTTTTTAAAACAATTTTTTCTTCAAAAAAATGGCCTGCATCTTAAATTTGAGTACAGTACAGTGATGCGTGTATTAAAATCGCCAACAAAAGATGTGACTGCTCAAGTACACAAACAGCAACGTGACTGACTGGCAGTTGAAGGGTTCCGTAGCAGTTATCCTGTGGCGCAGACACTCTCCTCCTTGATGTAAACAAAGCAAGCTTTCCCTCAGTGCCCGCCTGTGTAGCCATCGCCGTGGTGCAGTAGCCTTGAACTGGCGCTGCTGCGTTAAGCAGGTATAGGCTCCCCAGGCTCTCCCCCCAGCCAATCAGGACCTCCCGATAAGCACAGCTCCAGGCAAGCCTTCCTGTTTACCACAGCAGCAGCATTTCGTTATTAGGCTCAGTTCTAATCAGACCCCTGTATTTTTGTACTTGCCAAGCAATACCACAGTTCACAAAAAGGGAGAAAAACATGTGCGTGTAATCACAACTGAAAATGAGAAGCAGCGCATAACTGTAATGCTCTGTGTGACAACAGATGGCTGCAAACTGGCTCTATACCTCGTTTTCTTATATGAGTAAATGCATCTGTATTTGATCTTTGGGCTGCGTCTTAAATTGAATGAAAACGGTATATCTATCTATCTATCTATCTATCTATCTATCTATCTATCTATATATATATATATATATATATATATATATATATATATATATATATATATATATATACACCTGTGACAGAAATATAATGAGTTTTGGTTGTAAATCTCCTCCGACCTGTGAGGGTGCTAAGCAGCTTAAAGGGGAAGGCTTTGGACGGGACCAAACCAGATTACAGTTTCCTTTTGCGTGATTATTTCTGCACTGCATCACCTCTGCACCTGTTTCTAATCAGCAGCCACTGTATTCCTTTGAAATATACCAAATATATATACAGTGCTCCTCGCTATAACGCGGGTCTCAGGACACACACAATATGAGCGTTGTAACTGAAGAATGTTATAAACGTGGGAGGGGGTGGGGGGCGCCACGGGACACATAACAACACACATCTGACTAAAATACTAAATAAAATAACTCCCTCTCTATGATGCACATATAGTGAAGCAAAAATGTAACTTTGCGTGAATTAACTATGCATAAAGCACCATGTAATCAACGCTATATTTTTTACAAAACAAAAAGTAACATTCCCACTCGTGGGTCATTTTATTAGCAGTTTTTATACTATAAATAGCCTGGCTAAACGGCAGTCGGGAGTTCAGTTTGAAGCAACAGACAAGCAAACCAAGTGCAAGAAGGAGAGGGGGGAAGGAGAGGAGAAGAGGGAATGGGCTCGCCCCAGGTTCGGCTGCCGGAGCGGGGCTGAAGCGAAGCTGAAGCGCCTCGTCTCCTGGAGAAAGCTCGTCTCAAGAGCAAAAAAGTAAATAAATTAGGAAAGATAGGTTTGAACAACACCAGTACAGTATTTACTGTACAAATATTGCATGAATCACTAGTATAGGGGGACATAATGTAGGAGCGTTATATCCGAGGCGTGTTATAACCGAGAGCCTTATAGCATATACATATATATGTGTGTGAATGCAATATGGCCCAACAGGGTGTCCGTCTACATCCAATATACGTACGCCTCAGGGCGATGTGTATCACAAGGTGAAGCCGAGGGCCTCCAACCCCCGAGGTCAGTATATTGGACATATACGGACACCCTGATGGGCCTTATAGCATTTATAATCCAGGTCAAACAGTGGATTTGAAAATAATAATAATAATAATTTTAGGGCAATTATTATTATTATTATTATTATTATTATTATTATTATTAGTATTATTTATATCCTTACACAATAAAGGAACCACAATAGTCCCATTTATAACTTTAAGTTACACACTAAGTTAAGCTGAGTACATTGATTTAATTGAAACATGCGAAACTAAGAAAATATTTATTTTTGATGTGTTGAATTGTACATTGGCATTGAAAAGATCCATCAGGTGGCAGAGTTGAGACGGCACTGAATTAATTTTCTTTTCTCTCAGTTCAAGACACTGTTGTTTCAGCAGAACAGAGGGACAGGAGTAAGGAGAAAATGTAATGCCGTCTGGATTTCATTAATTTGTCAAGGTCTGCGTCTGAGAGGGGTGGATAATGTGCAGAAGTGTCTTTTTGTGTTTTTCTGTAGCGTTTACAAACCGCTAAAACTACATTATTTTAAGTGATGAAGTCGGGGTGAGTGTGTATATTGACAGATTCCCCAGTTTTGTTTCCATTTAAATACCAGTTTATTGCAGCTCGGAGAATAATGTAGCTTGACATTTTATATTCTTCTCGTTGGGCATTTCTTACACTTCCATAGAAATCCCTTAGTATTTTGTTAAGATTCATTTTTCACAGTTGAGATATGTATTTCAGTTTGTTTCTGCTTTAGCCAGTCCCAAAAGATGGCAATTGCCCACTGTCATTTTTTTTTGTATTTTTCTCCATTTTGCTATCTTCCAGTTCATTTGATTGTTCTTCATCTAAATCAGCATGTCTACTTACTAGTTTTGGGATTGTTTTTGGTGGTTCAGTATCTTCAGAGACCTCCATATTTTCAGGTAGTTGTTCAGTCAGTTTTATAGTTGCTGTAACTTTGTAACTGTAAATAAGATGGCTGCCAGTACTGCAAATTCTGTGAGGCAGTGCAGTGATTTCTAATATGTGATAAGAAGGGATCCTAGTTTTCCACAGTAAAAAAAAGAGATTCTGCGCTAAAAAAAGTCTGTGTTATTCAGCAATTAAAATAAAAGGCTAAAATTGAGTCTCCCCCCAAACCCTGTCACATTATAAAGATACAGCAGGTACTTATGGTACACTTTTAAATTCTAAGGAAGTTACAAGCTCAATGCAGTGCCATTAATCAATAATATAAACAAACTTACCATTTTTTTTTAAACATTACAAATACTTATGTGGAGTAATAATATAAGCCAAAAAATAGTATTCATATTCGTTTATCTCCAAGTTAGTCTTTGTCATCTGGATGGCTATGGCCAAACTTATTGATCTGATCTTTATGGGTGATTTTTATCATTTTCAAGATCATTAAACAGATTGTTCAGTAGTAACAACACACTGGATACTGATGTAAACTGCAGGTATGTTTCAACATGAATGTGACAGTGCACCTCGTTCAACCTTGACCTCTGCACACCAGAAGCAGTTTTATTGAACAAGTATGTTTACTAAATTTAGTATATTGTATATTGTATTTAGTATAACATGATAAGTATATTGATTTGGTTATCAAACAAACAAAAAGCCTTGCACGTTTTTTGCCCCGCCCCAAGTGTAAAAAATAATTCTCAGATAGCATAGAAAATCCTAGGATCCCTGGTGATGAGACTTGAACCGTCTGTGTCCATCCAATATACGGACAGCTGGCTAGAACCTTGCTCGGCCAATCACATTGCTTGTTTCACGTTCCTTTGCCAGCCCTGGATTTTATATATATGTATTAGTTTGTATTATTATTAATGTATGTGACAGGATATGCCTGCCCCTGTATTTTTTGGATTTGTAACTGTGGTCGGCAGCGACAGAAGTTAATTCCCATCTAAACCCCTGAGAATGCATGGTCGGAAGCTAATGGAATTATTGATAATTGGCTGTCGACCACATTTACTGGGAAAACCCGTGCAGAATGAATTAGGTTCTGCATTTTCATATTGAAATCGAAATGAATTAGATTCTGCATTATCATATTGAATTTTCTAGCACCTTGTAGACAATATTATCATAGCATCATACAGTATGAATGCTTTTGAATTAGTATTTTTGGAGTTTTGCAAAAAAATTGCTGAAATAAATAATTGTAGACATGTATTTCTTGTAACTTGTTGTCCTCATCCACAAAAGCAAAACTTTTGCTACAAAAGATTTTCCCTAAAATTCTTTGTTTTCAAAAATTTCTAGAAATTATAAATTTCCATTGGGGTATGTAAACTTTTGACTACAACTGTGTATATATATATATATATATATATATATATATATATATATATATATATATATATATATATATTAGTGCTGACTTTGTTGATCTGTGAGTCTTTTTGAGTTGCTCATGAATCAGACGGAATACAGTCACTGTAAGGGAAGGATTTATAGTGGCATGCAAATGCTTCCTGACATAACCTATAACAACAGCAAAAAAAAGGTTCCCCACCCTGCTACGGTGTCTCCACCCAGTCTATATGTTGCTAAGCAACACTGAACAAGACTAAACACATTCTGATACAAGTTTCTTGGTGTGGGGGAGTCTCTTTTGGTTTCACACAGGTGGTGCTAAAGGCGTGGAAAGCTGATGTATTGAAATTGGAGACATAATACTACGTCTATGGGCTTGTTGGAGCCGGCTCTCTGTTTCAGTTGATTTCTTCCCCAGCAGCCATGTCACCATAGATATGCTGCCTCAGTAATTTAAAAAGACCTTGGGGAAGTTTTGCAAAAGCTACATATCAAGAGCGTTTAACACAACTTTAGTTACTATTTCCTGAGATCTTTGAGTGTCCATATATATGTTTTACATAGCATTAAAACCTTTCTTACACTATTTAACTTGCTCCCTCCACTCCCCATGATTCTCATTTGTCTCCCCTCAGGATTTCACAAAATGCAGTGATCCTTCCCTTTACCCCTATCATTTCTGACTGTGAATAGCTGAATGTGACTTTCTTTCATCCTTGACTCCTATCAGACTAGTTCTTTAATGCTAACTTCACTATAACGAACCCCCATGGGACCTGGAGAAATGTTCTTTATATCAGGGTGTTCACTATAATAGGGTGTGGCAATCTACTGCATGAGAATAATAAAGAAACGTGCAATTTGAATTGAACATCAATATATAGTATGTTTATGAAGATTACTTCACATTGATCAACATTTAAACGGTATGTTTAAAAGAAAACAGTAAAGAAATATAAAAGGACTAGACTAGAAAGCATGCTGAATACATTAATTACATGTCCTTTCTCTTGAAATAAATATGCAGTGTAGATTGCTTAATATTGTTCGTGCTTTTCTCAATGCACTGTCTGCAGTTGCCTCCTCACGCCCGTTGCCCGGTTGCAGTTTGTGTGAAGATGGTGGGCAGGCAACAATTGCATGCGTCATGAATGATTCACACTCCAATAGGTTTTCTTTGAATTAGCCAACCATGGTCTTTGTTTTCACTGAGAGAATAACACATTCACACTGGAGACCTAACTGTCTGCTCTCCATATCCCTCACTCAGATAACAAAAGATTGTTCTGGGCCAACAGAAGCAACGCACTTATTGGTACAAAGAGCATTTTTTAAAAGATGGGTGGAACCTGCCTTCAGGGGAAGGAGTAACCAAAAACTATGTTCACTTTGAAATGGCTGAAAAACTGAGAGATAAGCAGAGTGAGTAAACAAAGGAGTGTTTTTTATATTCACAAAAAGCTGCACTGTGACATTTTCTTGTGAAATGTTGCTTAGATGTCAATATGAGGAATAATATATTCCCCAGATTAAAAAAACATTACCGCATACATCCCCTGCCACAGCTGTAAATTAAGTATTGAAGAAATTAGTATCATGAAAAAGTAGAATACCATACATCCACAGCTGTAGCTAACAATATCTGGGTTTCCACGCTGCTTAGAAAGTCGATACTCTCTCCACCATCATGATTTATGTGACGCAGCACATACATACCACACACATTCCACATGCTATAGGAAGTGTACTAAAACATTAAAGGGTGGGTAAATCGCCTTCTCCCGCTTAAAAGCTTTACAATTGAGAGGGGTATTGCTGCAGAACGCAGACTCACACAACGTAGCTCACACAGGGTAATGCTGCATGCACAACTCATAATAGATGTCATCAGTATACGCTACAGGCCGATCACATGATAAGGCTGATGAATTTAGGTACTAAAACTAAGTTTATTTCACAACAGTAACCTAACCCTAAACCTAAGGTTCGTGGGGTATTGACCGTGGATCACCAATTAATTCTCAGAGGGTAATCACAATGTTCAGTGTTCTCCCCCTCCCACACCCTGATCACGTGGTAGGGGTGTTGAGGGTGAATGAAGCACTACGTAAAATTACGAGTTGCGCACGCAGCACTACCCTGTGTGAGCTCCTTGCGAGAGCTACTCTGTGCGAGCCTTCGTTCTGCAGCTATGTACTCTTGGTACAATTGACTGGAAACATAGAAACATGCACATGCCAAGCAATCCTTTATTATCGGAGATCTGCTGGAAGTAGCCCTGGCAAGCTTGTTTGAACAAATAGAAAAACAGAAGCATACAGTAAGAGGGGATTAGGAGACCTGCATTCAGTATATTATTTATTTGACACCATTTATTCAACGTTTAAAATTATTGCCATTTGACTCATAACATTTGTGCTTTATAGTTTAGTTGTTTTATAAGCATGGTTATAAAAAAAAAAATACCGAAGTTACTACAAATTTTAAAAAATGCAACCCTTTGCAATACATAAATAAATAAAATAAATAACAAAGCCCTTTGCAAAGCACAAATATTTTTGTTCATCCTTTTACACTTTTGTTATCTTCGTGTTTGGTGATCAGAAGCTTAGACTTTTCTGTCCCTTAGCTATAAGATGCAATACACTGTACACTAGCTTTAAGTAGCATCTACCATGGGTACCTACCTTGGACAAAAAATGTCACGTTTGTACCCTCAAAATGTGTTAAATAAGCATAGCTGAATTCGTTGCCAGTGGCGTTATTATTGCTGTGGCCTACCGACAGCACCAGGCTTGAGCATTGAAGTAAAATCTCTTAAACCCAATTCATTGAGGAAGATTTGTTTTAGAAGAACAAAAACATGAACAAGAAAAATATGTTGGTTCCACAAATGTGTTCAAACAGAGCTTAACATCATCTTGCTGCAGGACATAACGCAATTCCAAAGTCCCAGGTGGATTAGCATCTACTGAATCCCAAATAACAACTTGTATATAATGATAGGTTGCGGATGCAACCCCGGTTCCCTGAAAGAGAAAATCACCATCAAGTATGAGATAATGCCGTCAGGCAGTAGGGATTGGCTGAGCTTTTATAGCAAAGCTGCAGATAGGCCTCTGCGCCGAGCTGCCACGTAAGCCCGCCCCCTGGGAGATTACTATATGCAGCCGCAGAGACTCTCTTCCTCTTTGCTCTTCAAGCCGGAAGGCTTCCGAGCGATTCACGGTTGATGGTTATTTTCTTCAGGGAACCGAGTTGCATCCGCAACCTATCATTCCCTTTCAAGTCGAAAATAGCCATCAAGTATGGGAACAGTGTACCCAAGCCGTCCCCGAGGGAGGATTCTCGGCAGTAGGACAGACTTACGCCATAACGCGAACCGCGTAGGGCAATACATCTACGATATGCGGAGCCGCCGCCAGCCGCCTCACGCCGCAATGACACCTATCCTAAAGTGGGGTCAACACCATATCGCGGATAATACTCAATATGACCGCCAACTAGGGCGCCATAGAGTGTAACACGGATGCTCAATGACTGAGCAGAGGATTCCAGTACTTTTAAACGGTAGAACCTCATAAAAGTATGCGTGTAGCCCAACTGGCTGCAGTGCAAATGTCAGACACAGGCACCCTCTAAAGAGGGCCCAGGATGTCGCCATACCCCTAGTGGAATGTGCCTTCAACTGACCTGGTGGCGGAAGGCCTGCAGATTCATATGCTAATTTAATAGCATCCACTATCCAATAGGAAAGGCGCTTGTTTAGACAACGGCTGACCCAAAGTCCTAGAACCATGGCATATGAACAACTGTTCTGTTTGCCTCACAGTCGCTGTAACGGTCAATATAACATCTCAATGCCCGCACGGGCAGAGCATGTGTAACCGCTCTTCCTCTGGCGAAGAAAAAGGAGGAGGATGGAATGCCATCAACTCGACTGGTTGGTTCATATGAAACGGGATATGACCTTGGGTAAAAGGCCGGATTTGGATGCATGGAGACCTTATAACCGCCTCCCGCTAAACGAAAGTACATGATGAATGCACTGAAAGTGCGGTAACTCGCCCACGGTTTTGCTGATACCACTGATAGCAAAATGCAGTTTTCATAGACACGAGCTTCATGTCTACACTGTGGAGAGGCTCGAACGGTGCCTTGGTAAGGGCTTCTAACACCACGCCAAGGCTCCATGACGGTAAACTGGTTATCCTTGAGGCCGCAAGCGCCTTGCGCCTTCAGGAACTGAGATGCCAGAAAATGGAAACCTGGTGATAACCCGTCAATGCGCATCATGGCAAGCCGATATGGCGGCTAAATACACCTTAAGTGTAGAGGGAGATTTCCTTCATCTGTTTTGTAGAAACTGTAATATCACTGCCATAGGGCAGGATATTGGGTCATGGCCCTCCGCCAGACACCAATGTTGAAACAACTGCCACTTGCACGATACTGCACCTAGTAGAGGGCCTAGCACTCTGAATGGTCAAAATCACCGCCATCGAGAGCCCTAAGGCTGACAGGCACTCCCTGCTCAGGGCCAAGCCCATAGCTGCATGAGCTTGGGGTTCGGGTGCCATAGCCCTCCTTGGGCTTGGGACAACAGGTCCGCCGCAGAGGGAGCTCCTCGGCCGACCGGCAACAACTGCACCAGGCTCGGGAACCATATTCTCCGAGGCCACCGAGGAGTGATCAGAATCACTGTCGCTGTTTCTACCCTGACCTTCTAAGAAGGCGGGAGCATCAGAATCGGTGGAAACGCATATAGGAGCCCTGGTGGCCATTCGTGAGCCAGTGCATCGACTCCTAGGGAGCTGTCGAGGTCCTTCACCGAGAACCATAGGGGCAGTGCGGTCTCTTGGCGGCTTAAGAGATCTACCTGCGCTGTGCCGAACCATTCCCAGATGCGCTCTACCACCTGAGGGTGGAGACGCCATTCGCCGGCAAGAGGGCCTCCTCTGGATTGGAGATCTGCCGCGTAATTGACTCTGCCCGGTAGGTGAACTGCATGCAGAGAGGTTAAACGCGGATGTGCCCATAGCAACATCCGTGTTACCATCCGATGAAGACCGGGGGACCGCAAGCCGCCTTGGCGGTTGATGTACGCCACAACTGTGGTGTTGTCTGACCGCACTAACACATGCTTGCCTAGAAGCACTGGCAAGAAGTGCCGGAGGGCGAGGTCCACCGCTCTGAGTTCCAGAGCATTGATGTGGGCTGACCTCCAGGGTCCTGACCACACTCCACGGGTCCCTGTCCCGTTCCAGACTGCTCCCCAACCTTGGTTGGAAGCGTCGGTCGTGATGACCTCCCAAGCGTACACCTTGGCGGATGTTCGATGGAACTTTCCACCAGCGTAGCACTTCCCAGCAGGCTCGGGATACCCTTAGCCTGCGGTGTTTGTCTCTCCGCGGATGGAACGCGAAGGCATTGAACCAGGCCTGCAGAGGTCTCTGGCGTAGTAAGCCCAAAGGAAGGGCTTGCGAGGTGGCAGCCATCAACCCCAGCATGCGCTGACACAGCTCCATGCTGACTGTTTCGCTCAAACTGAATAGGGAGAGACACCGCTCCATCAAGGCAACTCTTTGTGTCGACAGGGTCGCTTCCATGGACACTGAGTCCAGATGCAGACCCAAAAATTCGGTCTGTTGGCTCGGTACAAGACAGCTCTTTTCTGAATTGATCTTCAGTCCTAGCCGCTGAAGATGGTCTGTAACCATCACTGTGTGCTGTGCCACCTGCTCCTTCGACTGCGCGCAGACGAGCCAGTCGTCCAGATAATTCAGCAGTCGGACACCTTGAGCCTGCAAGGGAGCTAGAATGGCATCCATACATTTTGAAAAGGTTCGAAGAGCTAGTGACAGGCCAAATGGAAGGACACAAAACTCGTATACCCTGCTCTGAAATGCGAAACGCAGATACTTCCTGTGACCCGGGCAGATGGGAACGTGAAAGTACGATCTGTCAGGTCCACGGTGGTGAAACAGTCGCCGTGTCGGACTGACTGGATGATGTGCCTGTGCGTAAGCATCCTGAACGATAACACCCACAGGTATTTGTTCAGTACTGCAGATCTAAAATAGGACAGAGCCCGCCGCCTTTTGGGCACCAGGAAGTATTTGGAATAGAACCCTGGTCGATCAGAGCAGGGTCTACTTGTTGAATGGCATGCTTCCTGAGCAATGCCTGTATTTCCACATTCAGAGCTGAGGACTGAACCGAGTCCTTCACTGCAGTTACCACCACTCCCCGAAGGGGGAGGTTTTAACCGAACTGAAGGGTGTACCCGTGAATATAGTTTTGCGCACCCAGATGTCGCTGGTGCATTGTTGCCAGAACTGGAGCTGTGGGACAGTGTAGGGGTGAGTTAACAGCTGCCTGGAGTTCTCAGGGCTGTTTCGGCTGTGCTCGCTCACGAGGGCCTGGCCAGAGCCACGAGGGCGTGGCCTGCCACCTCCTCTAGGGCGCCACCCTCCGCTGCGGTCTTACAAACGCGGGTTGGCCGCGGGTGATGGACCTGAAGGGGAGGTCTTACTACCCGTGGTTGCGCTTGAAGCGTCGAGCACCGAAAGCACCGGCGTCGAGCCGTCGAGCACCGGCTGCCGAGCACCGAGCGCCGAAGCGTTGAGCGCCGAGCACCGAGGTGCCGAGCATCGAGCACCTAAGCGTTGAGCACCGAGCGCCGAAGCGTCGAGCAATCGAACCATCGAAAGTGTCGAGCACCAAAGCCGTCGAAGTCGAGCACCAAGCGTCGAGCACCGAGTCCCAAGCGCGGAAGCGATGCACCAAGCGCGGAAGCGCTGCACCAAGCGCCTAGGCGCTGACATCACGCAGAATGCGAGTACCAAGCATTGAGACGCTAGCACGAGACGCTTAAGCGTCAGCTGACCCGCAGAGCGGAGACGCTAGTGCTGGTACAGTGTCTGATGCTGAATAAATACTTACCTCAGGTGCTAAGGGAGTATGTGCTTGGTGGTCGTCTTCCTAATATTGAAAAAAAGGGATTTTTTTTTTTTTTTTTGGGACGCTGCAGCAACACTATAAAGTGCTTAGTGACTGTAAGGGGCAGGCCGTACAGCTACCACGTGGTAGCTGGAGCACACCGCAGTGGATATATATATAGAGACTGCAGAGCAGGCTCCACACACACACGGTTTAGCCACAGGCAAGACCGAGGCTGCAATGCACGCGTGGCCAAGGCCAACGCGACGCGTCCTAAACAATATATATATACAATATATAATTATTACAAAAAAACCCAAAAACACAACAACAATAATTATGAATTAATTATAGTAATGGAAAGACGAAGACCACGAGAGAAACAAAAAACGTGATGCCAAAGCAAAGCGTGAAGGAATATATAATGTAATTATAATATACAAATATATAAACCAAGTAAACAAAAATAATACCATAAAGAGTGCAACTGAAATAAACTCGGAGAAGGGGCAAAAACCAGCTTGGGAGCTTACTATATGCAGCGCGCGCAGAGGCCTATCGGCAGCTTTGCTATAAAAGCTCAGCCAATCCCTACTGCCTGACGGCAATATCCCATACTTGATGGTTATTTTCGACTTGAAAGGGAACCACATTCTACTGGTGAGAGCCTTGCACTATCCCTGCAGTATTTAGTATTATTATTAGTAGTCGTAGTATTATAAGAATAATATGTAGTGGCAAATGCCGATGAGTAGGATAGCCTATTGTAGATTTACTACCAGTATTTAAACAATGTACTGTACTAAACATTTTGACTAGATCATTTTTATAACATTAAGTAGTGTTATTTTAGCTCTGTTCGTAGACTATAAGGATCAGAATTGCTGAAGCTACATGTAACAGGTCCTTACGCTCAATTTGCACAGTGGCCCCTGTGTACACTCGCTTAGTTGACCACTGGTGCATGAATCCCAGTGTGACTCGATTGGAAGGAAAATCAGTATGCCAACACACAAGTCAATTTTGCGAGGCTTTATTTCACACAAACCAATACCCATAAACAATCCCCTGATCCCCGGGCTATACAACAGCTCCCCCTACCCTCCAACTGGTTCGATACGGTGCAACAGACTAAAAATCCCTCCTGGTAATAAAGATCTAAAACCCTAATCAATACCCCCTTCACAGCGTGCAATAAATACTGTGTCAATTCACTTTTAAACAGCTAAAAATGTGTGTGCTCTGGTTACAGGAATAAATAAACTACAGAATAAATAGGGAGCGATAAACAGGAATATCAAACAACACGAACCACAATCAGAACCTTTGCAATAAGGCCACCAATACAGTTTCCTAATAGTTCACCCCAGAATGTTCCCCCACCTCCCCAAACCTAGACTAACAGTATGCAATATTCAACTCAGCTGATATGTGGCCACTCCTAATTATTCTTGGCTCCAGGCTTCACTCTCCTTGCCACGCTACAGTCACGCACAAGTCCGTCTTTTCTTTCCTCTTCACAGCCTAACGTGGCTGGCTTGGTTGTGTCTCCTGTAGTCTACGATGGCTCCACCTCCTCGCGTTGCAGCCGTCCTGGCTGCTCCAGCTCCCCCTCGTGGCACCGCCCCTCTGCAAAGGAATGGGAAGAAAACACAGCCCTTACTGCAGGTAGACCAGCATGCTATAATACAGGTGTAGATGTTATTTACTTGCTGCACCTCTATTTGGCCAAAGCCTCTGTTAAAGTGCCTTTCCAGCAGGCCACCAATACTTAACTTTGAGGTGTTTAGCCGAGCGTTGAGGTGCAGCGCAGCGCTCCTCCCCCGTAGGGCTGGTTTACTCCCCCGTCTTCTTAGCAGCGCAATCAAGGAGTAGCTGAAAAAGAGGAAAACCCTGTGCAAATGCACGGTGTAAATTAGTGTCCTGAATCAGCCAGTATATTATAACACTAGCCAAATTGGTTGCCCGTCGGTTGTCCACCCCTGGTATTTAGAAAATAAGTCCCAAATACTTTCCTTCTTAATCAGTGCAATCTGCTCCACCACACCAGCTGCTCTCCCTCTCGCAGCGGCGTCCGCTCCCATGCTGCTCACTCCAGTCTGCCAGCCAGTTTCGCTCCCACCTTGCCCTTCGCAACCATGCTGGTTCGGTTTAGTTTCGTTCCAACCCGTCCTGGTCTCCAATCCTCTTGCTTGCTTGCTTGTTTACTGCTGGCTGCTGGCTGCTGGTTCTAGCTGTCTCAGATGCATCCCTCTGCTCCCATCTTTTCACTCACTCACTCAGCTGCCTCTTATAGGGCTCTTAATTAACACTAACAGTATATTGCTTAGTTTAATGCACCTGGGGGAGGTGAATCCGACGTGAACACTGGGAAACTGCATTAGTAAGAATACTACTTCTTACATACGGTTCTGTAGGAAAACTTGTATATGTTATATATGTACGTGTATAACAGGTTTATAATAAATATATATGCAGTCAAAAAATGTTTAGCAAATAATAAAAGGATACACAGAGCTTCCTTATGAAACTTTTTTGTTTTGTTTTGAATTTGTGTAAAACTATCCTGGTTTTTCTTTAGTTTCCCGTAGTTAATTATATTTGTTTGGTAACCAAATGAGACAGGCTGCACTTGCATTGCTTCAACACAACCTAAAAAACTTTGTGGAAATCCAGTTTAAGAAAGCTGTATCATATCAATAGTTGTGCAAGGCCAAATATACCCTCCCGTATTATATATTAATTAGGTTATTTGCATTTGGAAGAAGAATTTCTCTGGCTAAAAGTAAACTACATGGAGACAAAATAGAGTGAGAAAAAGGTGAGACATTTTTCTTTTTCCATGGAAACTGCCCCAATGACTATAATGTTTTTCAACAGCAATTGTAATCCACAAAGAAACAACTGCTTTTTAAAATAGGGTTATGGCTCTAGTACCTTGCTATTTATCTACAAAGCCATTATGGGCAAACTATCGTAATCATTTGTACAAGTGATTACAAACATAGGTCTCGTTCATTTTTTTTCAATTTTGTAGTCCCCAAGATATACATACTAACTTTTGAAAATGAAAAAAAAGCTTTTAAGTCCTTTGCTCCTTGGTCCTGGAGCCATCTTCAAAAAAGAGTTAAAACTCAGTAACATGGTATTTTTGCATGCCATTTGTCAATTCATATATCATTTTGAACATTCAAACCTTTCCAATACTGTAGTGTACAAAGAAACCTATTATGTTTTTTTTAAAGTATTAGTGTGTGTTAAGGGTGATATGTTATCTGGACCTGCAAAAAGCTAAACATGTTTATATATTTAATGATATTGTATATGCATACAAATGTGCTCAAACATGTAGACTTTCTGTGGTGTCAATTCAATTGTAAAGTCTGAGTCAGCTATCAAAGCCTGTAGTGAGTCACTATCAGGTCACATGCAAATTGAATCCTATCAAAAAACAAACAAAAAAAAACACTGTTCAGTTAAGTTGTTATTACTAAACACCCACTGACATCAGAATAACACTTTCTTTTCTGGTATTATTTGAATCTGTGACTATGATTTAACACTGGCAATAGTTCTAACGCCCATTCAATAAAATGAACAGTTATCAGCAACATTCAAATACCTCAAACCATATATTTAAAGCAACCAGTTAATACTTCTTACAATCAAAGCGTCAAAAAAACTGGGGTATGCAATTCATATCGGCCGACACCTGGGACAACAAGTTTTGCTGTTATACTTTGCCTGTTGGACAAATAGTTTTATTTACTTATTTATTTATTTCTTGCTAGAAAAACACTCTGGGTATATTTCTAGTGAGCCACACACGTTTCTGAAAACTGGATTGCAGAAGTCTAGCACCTACCTACACACAAACATTTTTAAAAGTGTTTAAGTCCCACCACTCACATCTGATTGGCTAGCTGTGGAACAAGCTGATCTTCTGTTGGTTACAAAGAAACCCAGAAATGGCTGCCAAAATGGCTTTAAACTTAAGATATTGTTTAGGTTTTTTTGTAAATTGGCAAATAAGTGATACTGCTTTCTTAATACATGAACCTGACATTTAAATGTAACAATCTAGTCAAGTTACAAAAAAAAAAAAAAGGTATTAGCGGATTAGAAAAAAATTGTGTTGTATAATTTATACAGTTATTTCTAAATCTGCTTTGTGGTCAAACGTGTACTTGTTGGGATGTTTTAAAAATTGGATGTTTAGAAGCATTTCAAGACAAACTTTCCCTGGCAAAAAATGTAATTATTATTTTTTTTTGGTTTTAGTGTTGCTAACCTAGTTTGCCATTTACCATATTTTCTGGATTTTAACGCTATGTTTAAATACATATATAATTTTTTTTTTACTAGATTTGAACAGAAGCTATATTAGTTATTTATTGGATATGCACAGTACATCGATTTAAAATAAAATACAGACTGTAAATCTCATGGCAACGTGTTTATGCATTTATTTTTCAGTGAGAGTAGTGCAGGGAAAGAATGTTGTCATCAAACCATCAGGGTATGAAACCAGGATCACCCTGCTGCAGCAGTGTTCCAGTTAGCTATCATGGGACAAGATGTTAGATGAGGAAAAATAGCTGTAAAATGTACACTGTTTAAAAAAAAAGTATATAATAGAAATAAACAAAATAAAAAACATAATTTGTTGCAGAATTTTATGGGGCCTACTGTAAATGTTCATTTTGGTAGAAAAATAGTAAAAAAATGCAGAGAAACTTGACAGGTTATACACAAAATCTGGGGTTCAGCAGTTACAAAACTGAAAGAACATCAAGAAAAAGCAGAATTCTACAAAGCAACAGTAATAGTTGGCAAGGATTTTGTATCTGTGATGCAACAAACTAAAACACCTGTACATCAGGAATTGAATTCAGTTTATAGAGAAAGACTGGAAAAAAACAGGCAGAAGCTATTTTTATATTTGAATTACTTCAAGTATTGCTTATTATAGTTGTGCTCTTAGTATGTTACTTTGCAAATGTGTTCAAAACTGCACTGAAAGAAACATTTAAGTAAAGTATGTTTGTTGAGGTGAGGTAGGGTCAGGGAACCTTTTGTGTATCTTGAAGAATCAAGTGTACCAGTCAAGCTACAGGGCAAGATCTGCCTGTTAATCACTGATTGATTGTGTTCACTGTGACACAAAATCAAAATCCTACAAGTTATATTCTTTTTTGTGTGTAGATTTTTGTCCCTTTTTTCAAAAATTGCACATTCCTGGTACTAATAAAGTACTTGTGTCACCTTAAATTACTCGTATCCTGACGACTATGTCGCACCTCCCCAGTGAAGGAAGCGTAAAGACGCACCACAAACCTGCGTTTAATTTCTAAATATCACAAGATGTAGCAAGTGTTGAATGTAAAAATACTAATGTAGCCTGACTACGCCAGTTCAGTGCGATAAGGCACCGAACAAATTACAGAAGATCCTTTAGGTTCTTTTTATTCAGATAACAGATCTAAAAATGTGGGAACAAGGTCACCAAGAAAATCACAAATACATTTTAGCAGACGTTTGTTTATTACAAACTTCCAATAGAAACACAAGGTTTCAAACGGTACTAGTATAATAAGACAATTCCATTAACCTACTAACAGGTAGCAAGATTTCAAGCAGTTAAACAAGATTCACGTTAATGAGGTCATGGATTAAAGTACAAATGCAACAACGCTGCTACCCAGCAATAAAGTGAAGATATACATTGAAAGACACGGTAAAACTATCAATAAAACAATACCACGGTTCAAAAGTACAAATACCCACACCACACACACAATGTCCATGCAGGGGAGGGAACACACAGAGAGAGCGAGAGAGAAAAACCAGCATCACAATTTAGCCTATTCTTGCACTTCTTAGACTCCAATCAACTATCAAATAGGCTAAAAACACTCGGGCCTTTCGCACTCATTATTCCACACCGGCATACCATCAGCCCAATACTTATTGTCGGGATGCTCCATTTACTGGTCCGTTTCAGTCTCTCTCACTCGTCGTTCCCCGCTCCAAACACTGCGTTCCCACTCCTGCACAGACACACAAACCCCAGGATGGCCATCCCGTTTGTGAAAACATGTGCTATTTATATTCAGGTGCGTAAATTGATCAATAATTCAATTACTAGGTGCTCAACAGGGCAAACATAGGGAAGCGGGTGGAGAAGCCAACATAACGTGATACAAATCAATTATCAAAAAGTGTCAGACAACACAAAGCGTGCACTAATCAAATCATAAAATACATTTTATAAAAAAAACATACAAGTGTAAAATAAATTTGAACAGGGCATTCTTGACCCTGTTACACCCTTGCCCACTTTTCCGAAACGTGTCCTCACGTTTAAAAATAAAATTAAAGTAAATAAAACAAATCGTGCCAAACCCATCACCAGCACCTGATACTTCTCCACCCGACACCCTACTTAAAAGAGACAAAACTTGTCAAATGAATTCCAGGAATCATCAAGCGCGTTAAAAGACATCTCCTCCCGGACTGAATATAAAAAACACAATAAAACAAAGTACAATACACAAAACAATTTCACAATCTTCCGTCAAGGTTTTCCATCCCCGTATTCTGCAATCTGGCATGGGTCCTCCCGTTTCGTGCCCCTCCATTTCCTCGTCTCGGGTTCAGCACCAGACCACTGCTCCGTTAAAGTGGGCCCCGCTGCAGTGTCAATCACCCTCCTTGCAGAAAGCCTCCCGGCGTGCTTCTATTACAAAATAAATACAGCAAGACCCAATTCTGTCCCATTATAGTACCTCATAAACGCAATCATTAACCACTCTGACTTTAAGGAATTGCTTTTGTTACGAAACCACTACCACCGTCTAGTTAATGTGAGCCCCCACTGCAAAGTTAGTCGCCCTCCCCGCGGGATAGCTCCCTGCGACAGAAGCATGTCTTCCACTCCTATGCGCCCCCATTCTCCTGCGTTGCCAAGGAGAGGATGGATAAAAACCCGCCCTTGCTCTCTTCTGGGTGTGCTGCTTCACACAGGTGCTGAAGGAGTGCGTTCCATAAGAGCTCTACCACTCCAACCAGCATCCCCAGCCTCACATACCACCCTTACCCATTTGAGCTGACAGCCAGGCTCTTCAGGCAGACATGGGCAACCGGGGAAGTGGCCTATCGGCTCAGGCACTCTCCTCTGGCCTCAACCACCCCTCTCGTTTCCCTTAAGGACCGGTCCCCACGCTCAGCCTAGCCTTATCCTTTAGGGTCTCCATCTCTCCCTACCAGGCCGACTCTTCAAATAGGGGCATCTTTTGCCTCTGCCGCACAAACACCCTCGGGAAGAACAAACCAAACTAAACAGTAGGGAAACACAAAAACAACGACAGGAGGTAATAAAATAGCAACAATTTATACTACATTTAAAATGTTATCGTGGGGACTCTGTTCTACAAAGACCTGTTCAAAAAACCTGAATCCTGCCGACTTACGCCAAAATGTAGCGCCTCCCCGCGGGATAGGAAGCGTAAAGACGCACCACAAACCTGCCTTTAACTTCTAAATATCACAAGATGTAGCAAGTGTTGAATGTACAAATACTAATGTAGCCTGACTACGCCAGTTCAGTGCGATAAGGCACCGAACAAATTACAGAAGATCCTGTTACAGCTACACCAAAAGTGTCACTGTAAATTACTTGTATCCTAGACTATGCCACCTGGTAGAGGCTAGTGAACACCATGACTCACTGGAAGTTACTTACACAGGGCCGCATTTATAACCAGGTAAGAGTAAATTTATTCTAATCTTTCTTTGCACAGGTTCGTTTTGATCCGGGGGTCCACACACCAAATGCACAGCAAGGAGGCACACCAATAGGTAAGTATTATGAGGAAGCTTTTATTGGTTCTACCATATTTGTAGGACAAACGTAAGCATCTAAAATTATAAAATAATGTTAAAATATTAGAGTCCAAAAACAAGATTTAAAAAAAATAAATAAATAAAAACAGAATGTCACAAAAATGAAGGGTCAAGCAGGGGGAACTGCCGGAATGGCCTTGTTGCGGGGAAAAGTGTCATTCAGCCTGAATTAACTCAGCTCCAACTCTGGTTTCGCCACTCACCCTGGTCACCTCCGGAAGTCATCCTGGAGTGATGACAGTAGGGAAAGGAAGTGGGAGAAGATGTGAGGGACTGGGTAAAAGGGTATGGATATAGTTCCAAAATCCCACCTCTACACATGGGGGACCACCTTACACCACTGTCCATGGCCTGGTGTCCCAGTAAAAGACTGTGCTTATCTCAATACTGGACAATCAGCGCATCCAAGCCATGTCAGGGAGCAGGGTCTCTTGTGTCTAACACTGTCCTCTCTCTGTTTCTTGGGGGGTGATGTCCTCTCGGGGGGTGGATAGGTGATGAAACAATAAACAGCACAAAAGTATTCAAGCAAAAGTCCAGCAAAAATAAAAATAAAAATTCTAAAAGCCCAAGTCCAAATAAAAGAAAAAAAAACAAAACAAAAAAAAAACACACAAAACCAAAACCGAAAATAAAAAGGTTTAAAACTACTAATACTAAAAATCAGCCAGCTACAGGGAAAGCAGCGCCCCAGCCTCACTAACCTAATGTACAAATTCCAATTTGCCTGGTTAACACAAAGACAGCACAGCATTTATTCCTAAAACATAACTCTCTATATGTTATCTGTACTCAGACCTGCACTCGGTTTGTCCTCTGCCGGCTGCATCAGTTTCATGGCTTTCTCACTGTGCTGCACCATATTCTCATCCTGCTGCCCTTCCTTAATTCTCTTTCTTTCTTTCTTTCTTTCTTTCTTTCTTTCTTTCTTTCTTTCTTTCTCTCTCTCTCTCTCTCTCTCTCTCTCTCTCTGGTCCATGATCTCTGATCTGTTCTTTTTCTCATTCTCTCTGAAAACCATCCTTTTATTCTTAAATCTCCCTCTGTTAAACTGCAGTAGACACAGCTGTACTAATTTCTGTTAATTTTCTCCCTACTAGGTTCATGACGGTACAATAAAAAGATGCAGGTGGAGGTAAGTGAAACCGTTTAGCACTTGATTAAACTATAACAAAAAGTAGAAGCTATGCCTGTATAAGGAAAATAGCTTAGAAAAAAGAAATAGAAAATGTTTGCAGTAGCTTTGCAGTAGCTTTTGTGGTCACAAGCTTCTTAATGTTAAAAATAAATATTTGAAATTCTATGAAAAAAAAGCCAGCCACAAGGTAAAGAATGCAGCCCAGCAGAGTTAAGTACAAAAACATGATAGGCCAGGGGTCTCCAACCCTGGTCCTGGAGAGCTGAGGGCTTGGTTCAAATGAAAACCAGAAGACCCTGTATCTCTCCAGGACCCAGGTTGGAGATGTGGCTTTACCGCTAGTAAACAAACCAGTGTTTGTGGAACTGCCAAAATGTGTCCCTCTGAGTCCCGATGTCTTATTAGCCCTTTTTCATTCTCACCACCTTCTCTTTTCATTTCCTGACATGTTTCTGTATCTTGTTTGTCCTTTTCTCCCTCTGAGCTTCTTTTTTCACCTTTTTTAGTTCCTGAAAATTAAGAGCAAAACAAACCAAGGCTTTCCATTTTTTTTTTAAATCTAATATAGTTGTGGTAAGGTTTTAAATCCATTATACCCTCAATAAGGCCCAGGACCCTTTTTTTCATTTTAATTCAACACATGTTGGTCCCCCAGGATATATCTACCTCTGTCTGAAAGTTTTGCAAAAGAAGGATGACACAGACTGGGTTAGGTGGAGATTGAGTTCATAATTGCTTTTCTTCATGCATTAAGCTGCCAAGCAAACCATATTTGATTAAAATTACTGTAACCAACAGAAGGTTGAGACTTATGTCTGCCAGAACAGACTAACTGTAATAACCATGGATTAAGATAACGCTCTCGTAAATCTCCAGTTGTTTTGCTGTGGATTTTTCCCCAGACTATCTATTTTCACTGTGGCTCAGAAGCCACTTTATCTGAGTCACAACACTTTTCCTTTATTACTGGTGATACAACCCAACCTGATCATTACACTCGTAGGGTTAGATCCTATTACCTTTAATATAGAAAGGGCACAGAGAAAGGGAACCATGTGTTACTATTAAACTTAGTATTGTAGTAGGATTTATAGATTAAATATGCCAGAAAGTGCAAATTAAAGGGCAAGAAAATGTTTAAAAGTCTTGTTTTCTACACCTTCCAACACTGCTGTTCAACTCTCAAGTAAACAGGGAAAATAGGAAAGGACCAACACTGCAGATCTGTATAAAAGTCTATAAAAGATACTGAAACCACTCAAAACAGCAGACCTGTAAACTTACCTAATATACAAATACTGTATATCAGTGTTCATTTTATTTACTTTTCAATACAAGACACTGAAAGTAACTAGTTAGTCAAGGGTTCTGTAAAGTCACTTATAGTACATTTACACTCAGAAAGATTCTTATCATTTGAGGCACCTGTTTACACTTGAGCACAAACCTAAACTTGCCCTGGACCCATATGCGCGTGCATAGCTACTGAACTGCAGTGCGTGCACGATGACGTCATATCGACCACCCCTTGCGTGAAGACATTTCCCCATCCCCATGCAAAGTGTTTAAATCAACAACAAGCCTGTCTTTTGTGTCACTTGTGTGTTTCTACTTCAAAGTGGTCATTTTGTGCTAATTAAGATTTAATTTTGTCATAAAAATGCAGTGAATCATCGAAAACTTGAATCGAAAACTTGTTGTATAAGTAAATAACACGTGTTTCTTTAACAGTCCACTTCCAAAGTCAATTTTTCAGTGGTATGTGGACATTTAAAGAAACAGGTGTTATTGTACACGTTTACACATCAGTCTGACAACTCTTCTTCTTCTTATTTGTTTATTTAGCAGACGTCTTTATCCAAAGCAACTTACAGAGACTAGGGTGTGTGAACAATGCATCAGCTGCAGAGTCACTTACAACTACGTCTCACCCGAAAGACGGAGCACAAGGAGGTTAAGTGACTTGCGCAGGGTTGCACAATGAGTCAGTGGCTGAGGTGGGATTTGAACCGGGGATCTCCTGGTTACAAGTCCTTTTCTTTAACCACTGGACCACACAGCCTCCTTTTATGTAAATTAAATAATAAATCTTGTTTATCTTTTTAGCCGTGAAAAATACTTATTTTTGCTTTTCAACAAAAGCAAAACTTATTTGTTTCATACCTAAAAAGAAACATCTGCAACTTTCAATTATGTACCCCCAGAACTCAAGTTTATTCACAATATATTAACAACGCATCACACATATATTTTTGGGGGTGTTGAGGGACAACCAATTTTACAGTTTTACTTTGACCATTTACTTTTTTTTTTTAATGACATGTGAAGGCATGTAGTTTTGTTAGGAATATACATCAAAAACTACCAAGCCTATTTATAATGTCAAGCTGTTTAGAATGTCAGGCATTTCCATCTGTGGACTATTAGAAGTAAGTACTGCAACAAAGTATCAATCTAGACAAACTCTTTAACACCTCTCCCTCCCCGCACCCCTCCTGCTCCAACCCCTACACCCACTGCATCCCCTACTAACTAACCCTCCTTCTCCACCTTCTCTCCCCTCTCAGACTCTGACCTCTCCTCCCTGCTCCAGGGTCACAAACCCACCACATGTGCCCTGGACCCCCTCCCCACTCACCTCTTTCAAGCTGCTGCTCCTGCTCTACTTCCCTTCATCTCCTCCCTTCTCAACACCTCTCTCCTTTCTGGTCTCTTTCCCTCTGCCTTCAAACAAGCCTCTATCACTCCCCTCCTGAAAAAACCTACCCTCGGCCCCACCTCCCTCCAGAGCTACCGTCCTGTCTCCCTCCTACCCTTCCTCTCCAAAACCCTCGAGAGGACTGTACACCGCCAGCTCTCTGCTTTCCTGTCCAACCACTCTCTGCTCGACCCTCTCCAATCTGGCTTCCGCTCTGCTCACTCCACTGAAACTGCCCTCCTGTCTGTCAACTCACTAAACTCTGCCCGAGCTGCATCTCTCTCCTCTGTCCTAATTCTCCTTGACCTCTCTGCTGCCTTTGACACTGTCGATCACTCTATTCTACGATCTTCTCTCGCTGACCTGGGAATCTCTGGCACTGCTCTGGCCTGGTTCTCCTCCTAGCTCTCCAACCGCACTTACCAGGTAACCTGGCGTGGAGCAACCTCCACACCTCGCCCTCTCTCAACAGGAGTCCCCAAGGGTCAGTCTTGGGTCCTCTCCTGTTCTCTCTACACCCACTCCCTGGGCCCCTCATCGCATCCTATGGTTTCTCATACCATTTCTATGCTGATGATGCTCAGATTTTCCTCTCCTTCCACACCTCTGACTCCACCATCCCCTCCTGTATCTCTACCTGTCTGTCTGCTATCTCCTCCTGGATGCACTCGCATCACCTCAAACTCAACCTCTCTAAATCTGACCTCCTTTTCTTTCCCTCCTCCTCCTCCCCCTCCTCTGATCTCTCTATCTCTGTTCCTCTGGAATCTACCACACTCTCTCCCTCCTCCTCAGCTAAGAACCTCGGTCACCCTGGACCCCTGCCTCTCTTATTCCCAGCACATCTCCACTCTGGCACGCACTTGCCGATTCTTCATGAGCAACATCCGTAGAATCCGACCCCACCTCACCAACTACGCCACACAGCTCCTGGTCCAGGCCTTGGTACTCTCCCGCCTAGACTACTGCAACTCCCTCCTGGCTGGCCTCCCTGCGTCCGCCACCCGTCCACTCCAGCTCATCCAGAACGCTGCTCGCCTGGTGTTCTTTCTGCCTCGCTTCTCCCACGCAACTCCACTGCTCCGCTCACTCCACTGGCTCCCGATCACCGCTCACATCCAGTTCAAGACTCTTGTACTAGCCTACAGATGCCTTGACCAGACTGCACCCAGCTACCTCCAGACCGTCATCTCTCCCTACACCCCCACTCGACCTCTCCGCTCCTCCTGCACTAGAAGACTGGCTCTACCTCCTTTACTCTCCCCTTCCTCCAGAGCCTGCTCCTTCTCCACCCTCGCCCCACAGTGGTGGAATGACCTTCCTACAGATGTCAGGACTGCCCAGTCCCTGACCACCTTCCGGCACCTCCTCAAGACTCACCTCTTCAGACACCACCTGTAGAACTCCTCTGTTTTTCCCCCTGGACACTTATCACTCTTCCTTAAATGCGCTTTACTTGCTCTTATCTGCCCCCTATTTTACTGCATTTAATCCTGTACTTTAGATTACTGTAATCTGTCAAGTGTTATTTAATCTGTAGTATTCTGTATTTCATTATATCCTGATGCAACTATCACTGACACTGTTATCTGCTCCATTATTGAATCGTATTTTGTCATACTTGTACTTGCTAGAACCAAAGTCATTGTATTTATCTTGCTCTTAATTGTATTATTACTTGTACTGTGATTCTTGAAATGTATTTGTTTACGACTGTAAGTCGTCCTAGATAACGGCGTCTGCTAACAAATAAATAATAATAATAATAATAATAATAATAATAATAATAATAATAATAATAATAATAATAATAATAATAATAATAGACAGTTATTAGGTGGCACAGGTTGATACATTTAACCTGTGGCATTCTATCAATATCAGGAATGCCTATGGACTGTTAGAAGTATTAACTACAATAAAGTATCAATCTAGGCATTAAGTAGGTCACACAGGTTGATACAATTAACTTGTGTCATTCGATCACTCTTGCAGTTAACCCTTTTATGGCCAGTGCAAATGTTTTCAAGTGGGAAGGACTATACAGTGAAAGACTGAGGGGCACATTTTTACACGTTACTTGTACTTTGCACAACAATGTCTGTAATCTCTCACTAGATGTAATCGTTAGTATTTTACAATGTATTTTTTTTTCATTGTATTTGTATAGTCCAACTGTTTAAAAATTATGTATAGCCTACAGTTTAAACTATCAGGGATATATCAGGACTGTTTCACCAATACAATATAATAATATTCATGTTAAGCTGTTGAAGGGCAGTGGTCTCTTAAAACCCAGAAGGTGGAAAAACTGATATAGGCCTTTACTGTATTTTTTTTTTTTGTGACATGAATAAAATATGTTGCATTCCGTTATTCTATTCATGTTGAGGTCTGATAACCCCCTACGCATGATTATATATTGATGAACATTACATAAGCAAATGAGATGTCCTTTTTTATTTCAGTGCAATGTTGTTTCTTCATTGTAATAAAGAACTAAGCTTTTAAAAAAAAAACATTTCAGTTTCATTTCTGTGTCCTTAAAAAATAAAAATTCTGGGGAGAGTCAAACAATACATTAACTTTGATTCATGTACTAATGGTTACTCTTAAATGAATTCATGATCCAGTTCTGGTGTACATTTTATGGTAAACTGACCTAAAACTGGGCTGTCAACTGTAAGAGCATAACATACCAAAAACTGAGCTGAATTCGGAACAGTAGAGCGGTCCAGAATTTGGGACATAATCTGAAAATCAAAGCGGCCCGGAATTTGGGACATAGCCTGAGAACAGGAGCAGTCTATATGTAAAACTGTGATTACATTAGAGATAAACTAATGAATCCTGTAACACAACTGTAATAGTGGGCAAGATATATATATGTGCAATTAAAAGAAATCACGCAAACGATTATGGATAGATGCTATTTCAAAGAAAAAAGTAGTACAGTACAGTAAAATACCACATTATATTTTAATTGAAAGATCCTGGAAAGCAGATCTCTCTCTCTCTCTCTCTCTCCACAATGTTAAAAATGCCTCCAAGCTTTCCTACTCGTGTTGATGTCATATTACTCTGACAGACAAGGACCAATCAAAACGCGAGACTGTTATGGGGTTCCATCCCAAAAACCGGGCCTAAGTCATACCTGATAGTTTTTATGGGGCACGGTATAAAATGCTTTGCTGGAAAAAAATGACAGAATAAAGGAACAAAAAAATGAAAAAGCTTGACACCAGTGATAATGCTGCCAGTGCCACTTTTTACCAAATTTAATGAAGCACAAATGGTTATTAATCAACAATTGATTGATTGTGTTCACTGTTAAATAAAATCACACAAGTTATATTCTACTTTTATGTGTGTTTTGTGTATGGGGACAATTTGTTTTTGTTTGTTACTTTCACACCCCTTATTTTGCTACAGACTTTACATAGCATGGAACATTTGAAGTTGCCAGCTTCAATGCTTTATCAGATATTAGCACTAGTAGGTACGGCGCTGGCAGGATGACAAACTCATAAACAGGTTGTACAGGTATGCTTAATAAGTGATAAGGCTTTTCATAAATTTGCAAATGTTTTATCTTCTATATGTAGATGAAGCAACTATAGATTTTTAAGTAAATAAAAACTCTTTATGAAGATTAGTACCTGTGAAATATGCTGTTGTGAATGCCCTCCCATTCCTTTCAGAAGTTTAAATCTGCTGTTACTATAGAAGGGCAGCCAGTTATCTTTCAGCTCCCCCCTCCCCCATTAGCAAACCATGAGTCAGTTTGATATATCACATTACCGTTTGTACTCCAGGCAAACCCCTGTCACTGTCTGGTACATGATCCGATAACCACAAAAGAGAGTAACTATGTTAGTAGCAGTCCTATATAAAATATACCTGTTTGTCACTTCACAAATCAACCCGAAAGACCACATCAAATAAACAATGTATGTAGTATTCACATTCCAGAACAATAAAAAAAACACCTGGGGAATTGCCTCAGAGTCAGGTATTCAGCCAAACACCAATGCTGCTGCTGCCGGGGTCCATAGCTCCAGTCCCAGCATCAGGAGGGCCGGGGTGCAGCTGGTGGACTCCTGCACAGCTGAGTGACACCCCAGCATCAATAGGACCAGGGGCAGCTGCAAGTCCCAGTCGAGCTGGTGCGTGGTGGTTGTGATGTATAGTAAATAGGAGTGAGGAATAATAATCTCTGCAGGAAATTAAAAGGGTTCAGGCTGACACGGGTCACCAGCAGGTCATTCCAACATTGTTTGGAAAGAATTCTCTTATTTCAAAGAGGAAAGAACATTCTTGGAATGGGCACCTGGTTTTGTCAATTTGTCAGGCTTTGAATATAACTGGAACAAACTTGGCAGACACATGACAGTGAAGCAGTGCAAAACAGATACAGTGGTACTAGGCCAAAGTAAGGATTAAATATAAATCAGAATTTAACTGGAAAACACGATTGTGTTTCAGTTATCTTGCAATATCTCCGAGGATATGTGTTTAGTAATACTGAAACTAAGTTTCTTTGCTTTCCAAGCAGTATATACATCTATGTACATACATCTATAATACAGAATACTGTCCAATACTACCGAAAAGAAACCAATACTTACTACAGATAGAAATTATACAACGATTTCTATTGGCCTAATTTAAAAAGTTAATGTAGTATCCAATTTAGCTCTTCATGTACTTTTTCCTGATTGGATCTTTCCTCTGCAGCTTCCTCCATTGCCTACATCACCAATCCCGCAATATAACAAAAGGAGAGGGTTATAATAGGCATAATAAACCACTTTTCACCACTTTTCTTAAAACCAGTAAGGTAAAACAGTTAAGTTAATATACTTTTCACATGAATATTTTTCTATGTAATAATGCCCTTTTCCTAAGTATGGATTAGGTTTGTGCCTGCTTATCTGCCTGTAAACATAATATTGTTTATTTAAAATCACAATGTGCTGCTGGTAGTGGTGGCTACTGTTTTCTGCTCGCCTTTTCCAAATATTTATCAATGTTTTCACTTATGAAGAAAAAGGCTGTGAAGGAAGGGTAAAATAATGTTTTCTCCAGAACTGTTGACAGTGTGAACAATTACTCTCCTTGTTTTTACTGCACATAAATATGTTGTTTTTTTATCACCACCCTGTGGTTTTAATGACACATTACAAGAAGATTTTTACAAACCCACCATCACCTGTTGGGACTATCTATGGTAGAATTTAAATTGCCCTTCTGTGGTAAAATGTATATATTATAAGTGCACTTCATTTACCATTTGTATGTTAATTGTAAATATTTAAGTGAAATAATTTTGTCCAAGACAGATGGTGAAATATATATTACTGTATGTTTATTAAATCAGGTTGAAGACGGTATAGAATATTGCCTTCCAACATTTTTTTTTTCTCAAAGTGCATACTCACAGCAATTTACAAATTATTTAAAATATGATATATTATATTAATTCAAAATAAGCATAACCGCACACATCTGACCATCTTGGATAACAAATATTGTTAATCTTTTTAGTGCACAGATTCATCAAGGTTAAATTACTTGCTGTTGTATGAATCAGAAATCCAATGTATAAGAGTTAAATGAAGGGACAATCACAGTTAACACAGTCCTTCCAAAGGAACTCCAATGCATGTGGATGGTCGTGCTCTACAGACTGGGATACATCAATAATTAAAACATTGTGGTACTTTCCCAAAAGATAAAATGCATACCAGTGAAAGATGTGTTCTTTTTTTGTTTTTATGCAAGCATTACCTAGAACAGAGGTGAAATATTCCAGAATAGGTTGGGAAGGCCTTACTTTGCCTGTCACACAAAAGTTTGATTTTATTTTTCTTGTGTGTATTTCAGGCAGAAATAGTACAAAAGTAGACATCACATTTTTTTTTTTTTTTTAATATCCCTGCCATTGTACGCTGTTCACAATAAACAAAGTGGCAAAAGCCACATTTTCATAACATAATAGCATCACATATGTTTACTTAATGCCTTTTTTATTTTAGCTGTACATTTTTTATTTAAATAAACTCTTTAAAAACTAAATAAAGAAAAAGTAAGTAGTGGGGTTCTGAAAAATATAGCGTTATACATCCCCACATGTTGCAACAACTATTTAAATAGCGTACCTGTAAATTTTCTTTTCATTGTTAACACCCTGACAACTTTTTACACTTATAACTTTAAAGTCTGTTTCAAAGCTCTTTTCAAAATGGCAACTGCACTGGGGTTTGAGATCTGTCCTCTAAATCACTGCAGGAAAAGCGGAAAAAATGCATAACAAATGCTCTGGCTTTTCTGTTCCGTACCACATCGTTATTGTTGTACCTGTTTGACAATGTGGGCAATAATCCTTACACTATCAGTGCACTAGAACGGCCATTTTGGAAAGAGCCTTTTAAGTTATAAGTGTAAAAATGTTGTCAGGATGTTAACAACGAAAATAAAAATGACAGAATACTTTGTACTAAACATTATGATATTAACTCAGAAGTGTACTGTCTCTACAGCTGTGGTTTCAAAAAACACATAACCTCAATATGGCAGCTGTATTAAGACAGGGGCCAATTTTGCAGTTAGTAACACATTTAGCAAGCAATGTTCATATAACCCTGCAAATATGAAGTGAGCAGTGTTCCCGCTAAGCTTTTTATATACTAAGAAACTTGCTGTTTTGACGGAGAAAGGGTAAACTATCAGTGAGAAACTTTCGACCTTGCATCAACTGTTTAATTTATTATTTTTGCTGCATTATACAATTTTTAAACTATATTGCAACACAACACTGCATGCTTAACTGGTGGTCTGCATAGAATTGCTTTATACTATTGCATAAAACACTGGTGTCTGCACTGTATTCAATTTTAACCCTCTTGAGAAACTTAACCTTAAGTTCTAACTAAAAAGCATAGAAATGAATGATTTAGATTCCGGTATAGTAAGGGCGTTGCCTTCACTGGATTCAAAATAAAAAGAACAGCACACACAAAAAACCCATTCTTACTTCCTCTCCTTCTAGAACTCTCCCCCCTGTGGGAGGCTGAGGACTCCTTTTATGCCAGGTGGCTGAGTGTTTAATTGGATGATTGATTGATTGCTCCCACCTGACACACTCAACCTGGGCAGGGAGGAGAATTTAACTCCATCCCTGCCAGTATTTCCAAGGGCAGAGCCCTGCTCTGCCACAATCACCTTGTGGGTAATGTGGCAAAGTTTGTGTCTTATTGATGCCCAGAAGGCAACACAGTTCTATAATCAAGTCCGCTTCAAATTGTCATGCTTGATCAGTATGGAGGTATTCTAGAACTCCATGATCCCGTACATATTGCTCGAAGATGCATTTTGCAACAGTGATGGCACACAGATCCTTCATTGGGTACAGATTTACATACTTGGTGAAGTAGTCTTGAATGCCCAAGATGTACCTATTACCCATCAGTAATTTATGGTGAGGTGTGATATGCACACTGTCTGACTGGGGATGCCATGGCAGTACATATCTGATGTTTAATTAAATCAGTTTTGCCATAGTCAGAAGGATTGGAGCTGAATATGTCATGGTTGTTGGCTAGAAGTTTATTAACTAGCGGAAGCTGAGCTGTAGTGAGACTGTCTTTGTGAATGTGTACACTGGATAAGCTGACATTAGATGCAGTCATGTTTGTAGATACATTTGCCAGTTACAGTCCATAGATTTGTAGAGGTCAGAAGGCAAGTTGCAGACAGCATAGAACTGGCCTACCTGAGTGTCCTGTGGTAACTGTACATCATGATGGGTAGGGTTGAGCAGGTGAACCACAGTGAGACCATTCTCCACCGATGAGAGGTTACGGGCAACTGCAAGGTCACCCTCCCACTGTAGGTGAGATTTCAACATGCCATGGAATCCATGCAATGATGTCCCTCCTTTAATTGAAGAATTAACAGAAGCTGCAACAAAAACTTCTGTTAGTTAGCGCCTGTACAACAGCAGTGTGGAGTAGTGGTTAGGGCTCTGGACTCTTGACCGGAGGGTCGTGGGTTCAATCCCAGGTGGGGGACACTGCTGCTGTACCCTTGAGCAAGGTACTTTACCTAGATTGCTCCAGTAAAAACCCAACTGTATAAATGGGTAATTGTATGTAAAAAATAATGTGATATCTTGTAACAATTGTAAGTCGCCCTGGATAAGGGCGTCTGCTAAGAAATAAATAATAATAATAACATGTCATTCTGCAGGCAAAGCTTAGGCATAACACTCTGAGCATTGATGAACTTTGTTACACTTCCTGTAAACAATACAAAATCTGTATGAGCCGTCCTTTTTCCTGCCTAGTAACACTGACGGCCCCATTGAGAAAAACTTTTACTTCCATCACCAGTAAAATGTGGTGGTAAAATAGCCTTGAATTGTACTGCAGGTATGTGTATCTTCTGCCATTTCGTTTTTGTTTTTGTTTTAGTTTTATTTATTTTTTTGGTGTGGTGAAGTTGGTGTTGTTGTCTAATTAGGACATAAGCAATAAAGTTTGCTTTGTGTAGGTTAACAGTTGCTGTTTGTAATGTTTTTAAATCAATCCAGAAGTTGAGAAAATGAAACAGAAAGCTTGCAAATCATGAACAGTACTGCAGGGTAAGTCAAAGCAAGAGAGACCCTGCTGGGCTTCAATGCTTGCTGATGCAATACAGGGAGTGCTGAGCTTGTAAACAAACAAAAACAAAAGTATGTAACATTCGCTCCTGTAATCCGGAGCTTGAACAATGCTGATAGTAAAGCATGTACATTGCAAAAGAAAGTCCTTATGTATGTTTGCTATCAATTACATTTTGGAAAACCTTTGTACAGTTTTCTTGGAAATATACTTGGGTGTGTATCAGATGCTATTCTGCATGCTGTTGGTACTGTAGAGAAGTATCTAAAATTAATTAAAAAAGGTACTGTAACAGGGCGAGGAGCCCTGTACGTTTATTTGTTTATTTATTTTTAGAACGTGGTCTCCCCCTCCGCCCCTGTGCAGGTTATTGTTTTGTATTTGTTTGTTTCATGATTGATGTATTTAAAATGTGTGACGACGAAGCGCCGTATGTTTTGTTTTATTTAAAACGTGTTCTGGCAGAGGCGAGATTGGCGCTTGTCCTTTGCCAGGAATAATTTATATACTCGTGCAAGCGCCTTTGCACCGTATCTGACATTTGTGAAATTCATGTTGTAAAAATATTTTACAAGTTTCAGAACATTTTTTATTTTTTTAAGTAAACATTGTTTTTAGCAATAATGAAATATAATAGTTTCAGGTCTCCTGGTGCCAATTTAATTTCTTTAAAAAAAAAAAGTATTTACATTGATAGTTGAGTACTGCATATGATACAAAAAGTTTAAAACAATCACATAAAAAGAACACGTCCATTTCATTTGACCTTTCTTTAAAAAAATATGTAAATAAGCTGCCTTAGAGGAAGGATACATCTCTTTAATTTGGTGACCCCTTATTTTTATGTCTGTGTTAAATATATTATAGAAGAAGTATATTTTATCCTGCAAAGTTTAAGACAAAAATAGAGTACTCATATTTAAGATTAATGCTATCTGTTGCATAGGTGTGATCGCTATATAAGGTATTTTATAAGTATTGTACTTTATCACGGCCATTAGTTTAAAAGAAGAAAAGCAACACATTGATAAAAACATATGTTTGTCCTTCAGCAAAAGAGGCAAATCAGGGCTCGAATTGTTGGGGATCCCTTTAAGTTTTTCCAAATAGTTTATGACTTGAGTGTACTAATACTAATCAGTGTAACAATATTTTACAGTCTAAACTAGGTTGATTGATACTGTGTTTATTTAAGACATGATTAATCATTGAGTTCGTTACTCCACTCCACTTTAAATATATACTACGCTTTAACAATGGATTCCAGAGTAAGGTTTCCTCAGTTGTATAGAGGTGCGTGCTGGCCATATACCTAATCAAACAGTGCTTCGGTATGTGACGCCGCAGAGTAGAGTAGAGGCGTGGCCAAAGGTGACCTCTGACTTGAGTTTAGAGTGCACGATACCCGGATGAGCAATAAACGCCATTTGCAAAGCGTAGGAAGTGGTGTGGAAGGGAAGACAACACCACGACACAATCTGCAGCAATCAGAAAATCATTTTCCAGAAAACATGATGAAATTACTGCCAAAATTGCTTTTACTCGTCCTCCTAGCGTTTCCTGCAACCATTATTTTCAACAGCAGAGGTAAAAAAAAGAACATCCTTCATTTTGAAACATAAAAAACAACATATTTAGATTTTAGTTTCTTTAGACCTATCCGGCAATATGCACCAGTGTGTTACTGTTTCAGTGACTGGGAATTGAAAAAGCATCCAGTCCATCTTCAATGTATAGTTATCTGGTAGCACAGCATTCATACTAGTTGGGAATGGAAGAGGTTGCAAATTGTGTCCGAATATAGTGTTACAATGGGAAATCAGAATTTTAGTATAGCGTACTTCTATTTTATGTACTGTAGGTAAGGTAGCTACTAAAGCAGGAAGGAGGAAAACCTATTAAAATTAATACTAAACTGATCCGTTGCGGGCGCAATGAACTGTTCCTTTGTGAAACTTAAGATATTGTAAGTTTGAATTCGTTTCTACATGGACTGAAAAAAAAAAAAAAAAACCTTAGTTCGCCATTGTCAAGAGATACCGCTGACGTGTCCTTATATTATTGGCCACTATACGGTAGTCACATAGAGAAGACCGAGATATGTTGCAAATTTGCAACAACATATTTTGAATACAATCTTGTCTGGTTTATGTTACAGAATCGTTAGTGGAATGCCGCAATGTAATTTTCTACCTGCTGTTTGCAGTAGTATACATACTAGTGACCCTCAGCCTTGAAAGATGTACAAACAGGATCTCTATTTGGCAGTGCTTGATTTAAACATGGTTTTTATATTATCAGTATAGTGGTGTTGTTATTTAGTTATTGTAAATTCTATAAAGTCAACTATATTTGGTGTTGGACAGATCCCAAGTTCCCATCACTGAATTTGAAATAATCAGTATCATGTAGTCAGAATGATGGCCTGTGTGTAGCAGACCTGGGGTCAATTATAAGTGCAGCATAATTGTTTGCTGAAATTACAATTGCAATGCTATTTTGTTCAGTACAGTTACAATTATGCTGCAGTAATTGCAAGTATAATTACATTTACACTAAAGTTACATAAGTAGGTACACCCTAACATGTTTAGTCTATATTCTACCAAGCAGTAATCACCTCGACTTGTATATAGTCACATGACTTAATCACTGCACAGAACTATGTGCATGTCGAATAGTATAGTCACACAGCGGAGCTGTACAGTTTAGTTAATGTGTATTTTTTTGTATGAAAGACAAATAATTATGATTTTTAAGAATATTGAAAAAATTGCAGTATTAGGCTAATTTCGCGATTTCTGCCCAGTCCATGAAATCGTGATTTACACAGCGCCTTAATTGAGGCTTCCATTGGTTGGTTCATGTTTCTTGAAACAGTAGTTTTTACAGCGTGCAACAATAAAACAGCAAGCCCAAAGAAAAACAAATTCATTGAAGGATCAGGGTTTGAGAGCGGCTCACCTGGTAAAAGCACGGGCGTGTGGTATGTACGGTGTCTTAGTCAGCAGAGCGCAGGTTTGCGTCCTGGCTGTGTGAAGTTGCTGGTCATCGCTGGGGACTCTGGAAGGAGAGGCACGTTGGCTCTTGCTCATCCGCAGGTTAGGGAGGCAAAACTGTCAGGGACTGTTTCTCATCATGCTATAGTGGACCCTACTGGCCAGGCACCTGCAGAGCTTGGTAGTAAGTCAGATTTTGATTGCTTTCTGGGTTTTTTAAAAAATTTTTTTAAATGACTGCAGGACCCCTTGTAGCAGCTCAAGATGCTACAGAGGATGAGGAGGCAGCAGAAGATATTATTGCAGAGGATGAAGACGATGAAGCTGAAGTAGAAGATGATGAAACTACAGATTTGGTGAGGAAGAATGTGCATGGTCCATTTTTTTTTTTTTTTGTGGGCGGTGGGTTAAAGTTGCAGATATTTTGAATGAATACAGTTTCAATCAACCTAGTTTAGACTGTGTCTGTGGTGGATGTATTACCCTAGCAGATAAAAGGCCTATCAAATACTCTTTTGACTTTTCTGGTAGGGTCACATCTAGAGCAGCAGCAGTAAAATAAAAAGGCTTTTTGGTCCTGATACAGTTTTTAAAAAAAAGTCTAAGGAAAGTAGTATATTTATTGTAGTTCATAATTTATAATGATTCATGTCCAAACAGTATTTATGAATTTAACATAGTTCCTGTATTTGATTCCAAAATTCAAGAGTTACACACATATTATTTAATCGTTGTCTTTATACAAAATAATGTAGTACTAGTTATTACAGAAGTAAAGGTAGAGCTCAATTACCTATCCTTCTCAGAGCGTGTTGACACACACCTTCAAGATCATATAAATTTATATGCCATCATGAAGCTGTAAGCATGTCGTGTTGTCAACTGGTTATTGTTAACTTGGTAAATGTAGTCAACAGCAGTATGTCCCGTGTAAGTAGGGTGCGTGTTCTTGAGTTCAACCAAAGTGTACCCTCTTTAGACAGACATACTTCTCGCTTCCCTTTAACCTTGCATGTCAAATCACAACTTGGTTCTTCTTGTAAACCCCCTAATCTGCATTCTTAATATGGTTGTTTTGTTGCAACACAGATAAAAAACAATTTAGCAGACAACAAAAAAAGGGACATATCTGAGCAATACATATAGCCCCGGCACCACAGAGATAACACGGCCATAAACAAACAAGATAGCTGCTTCCGCATCCAGCGCTCAAAGAATATCATGGACATTTGCAGAGTTTTTTTGGGATGTTATAGTAATAAAATAATGACTTGGATTGCATTATTGAGGAGTTTGGTGATTAAACTAGTGATCAGGAGATGATTTATCAGTATGCACGACTATGAAGAGGTATGTGAAAAATACAGTGAACAAGGGGTGGGGCGGGGCTGTAGATGCAGTACTGAGTGTCCTGTTGATATGCAGTGCCTTTTAAACCTGTTTTACTGTGAAAAAAAAACTTTTAAACAGGGAGTCTAAAAAACTGCTTGTGTAAAAATAAATTGGACCTGACGCGCCTGAGACATGCTGAATAAATGGACCGCAAATGGTTAAAGATTAAATTGGCATGTGGCCTGTAGTACTTTGACATTATCCTTTGTCGTGGAAAGGGATTCTAAATATCACACAAGAAGTGTTTGAAGTATCCATGTTGGCGCTTGGTCCACTGTAAACTTGGCTAGTAGACCAACATTAACCTTAAGGCCTGTTTGTGAGTGGAAACTGGAATTTGAAATGTAGTGTTTTACGCTTGTATGCAGCAAAGATTGAAGTCTCTTTGGTTAATATTCCTATTCTTTTCTGAAATTTCTTTTTCAGACTGAAGAAAAAGAGGAAGAGGAGGAAGATGCAGCGTCGGGGGAAGCCAAAGCCTCTCCCAATGCTGACACAACCATCTTGTTTGTCAAAGGAGAGGGTAGGTCCAGCGGGGGAGGGACAGACACTCAAGGTACATGCTTCCTCTTTTGATGCCATCCAGGTTTTTATTTTGTGTGTCTTTTTTTTTTTTTTTGCTGGAATGAAAAGATAGCCACAAGTCTGTTGCATGTGTTGTTGCTATTGCAAATAAAATGACTTTTTTTAAAATAACTGTATAATGCTCATGTGGTATCTTGACTTTACCTTTGAGAAATATTTAATAGGCATATAGATGTGTTGAGGTTCACATTCACTTCCTAGAAAATGTCAGAACCTAGAAAAAAAAAATTCTTACTTGCCAGTCTTGCACTGATAATTGTGCATGCTGTAATGAGTGAAATGACTGTTTGGTTTTTAAAGCCCTTTTCTATTTAGTTAAATCAAGTTTGCTGTTGGAGGGAGTTGGAATGTATTTTCATCCTTCAGAGCACTGTTTAATCTAATAGAATGTGTATACACTCTCTTAAACAGTCCTTAAATATTTCCAAAAATAATCAAATGTCAGGCCTAACGTTACAGAACTCTACGTCAGCAGTTTGAATTCCTAAGTGATTAATGTTCACAGACTTCATACATAACTATTTTCTTTAGTTATTACAGGACCCTGAGCTGCTAAATTATTGGCTTGCAATCCTTATGTATATTAGGCACTGATTGGAATTGTCATTTCTGACACTGTTGCTGCTTTCTATTGTTTTTAATTCTGTCTTAATAAATTGCCTTACCCCTTTAACCTTTTTTGTCACTGTACATGCATGATATTCCATGAATTACTTGAAATGTGCTTGTGCCAGGATTAACCTTGGATTAAGATCTCCAAGTGCTGCCAAGTTTTTCCTCAGGAAATTCCTGTGTGTTTTACATGGTGCGCTCCTTATCCTCTGCTGACTGTTCATGCCTCTCCTTTTGTATTCTGACTCGGACTTGGACTTTGTTATTTAGGTTTTCCTGCAAACAACATTGTGAAATTCCTTGTTGGCTTTACCAACAAAGGCAGCGAAGACTTTGTGGTGGAATCCTTGGATGCCTCCTTCCGCTACCCTCAGGACTATCAGTTCTACATCCAGAACTTCACAGCTCTGCAGCTCAACACAGTGGTGCAGTCTCAGAGACAGGCCACCTTCGAGTACTCTTTCATTCCAGCCGAGCCCATGGGAGGTCGTCCTTTTGGCCTTGTCATTAACCTCAACTACAAGGACACCAATGTGAGTGAAGAAAAGCTATTAACAGCAATAAAATGAATTATCCAGTTAAATGTTGTTGTAAATAGCCATGCAGGTCCAGAATCGTAGTATCAGCAGAATTGCCTGTTGGAATATAAAGTTGTCCCCTGGCTGCTGGTGGAATACCATATCCACTTTACAATCAACTTTACAAAGTTATTGGCAATTCAAAATGCCCTTTTCAGCCTTTCGTACTGCAGAAAAAAAACAAAAAAATCCTTTGCTTAACAAATTTCTTGCATTTTTAAATGGTTTATACAAAATGTTTTGCAGGGAAATGTTTTCCAAGATGCTGTTTTCAACCAAACTGTCACTATCACAGAGAAGGAAGATGGCTTGGATGGAGAAACGTGAGTGGTTTCATCACATGTTTTTGACCTCGATCACACAACTATTTCTACTACCTTTTTATGACAAAGTATGAGAGTTAATATTTTTAAATTTGCATTTTATTAAATTCAGTTCTGTGTTAATTGAAATTAGGATGCATCCTGAAGGTAACGTTCATTTACAGCTGGTTTCACAGACCCTGATTAAGGCCAGTCTTGGGCTACCTTATCTAAGGTAACGTTAGGCAGTCCAGGATTAGTGCTAATCTGGAGCTGTGAAACCAGTTATTTATGTTTACCTATATATTTAAAATTGCAATATATTTACACATGAAAGTTCATTAAATAGGTCTATCCATATACTGTATAGCTGTAAATGGCTTTATAATATTTTGTATTGGTATCCTCTTCCCAGAGTCTTCCTGTACGTGTTCCTGTCTGGTCTTGGACTGCTTGTCATTGTTGGGCTGCATCAGCTTCTAGAGTCTAGAAAGGTAAGCTAAGAAATCACAAAAAAAATTCTGCTTTGAGAACACGGGAATATTGGGTTTTAAAAAGCTTAACTACCTTACCTCAAGCTTGGCAAGTGCCATGGCTTTCCTTGTAGAATATGCATATATAACTCTTTTGAAATAAACAGTGTACAATACGTTTTGTCTTCAGAGACGGAGACCAGCTACCAAGGTAGAGATGGGTACATCTAACCACAATGATGTTGACATGAGCTGGATTCCTCAAGAAACTCTGAACCAAATCAGTAAGTTGTGCTTTCGTTCTGTTTGTTCCAAGATGATTTATAAAGAAATAAATAAACTAAAACTGCAGTAATTCTAAAACCATAATATTTTTTATGCATTCGTGTATTTCCTCATCTTTCCTGATTGCATTAGACAAAGCATGCTACAGAAAACCAGCTTGTCGAATTCCCTTTCTTGAAAGATTAGTTTGACACATCTAGTGTCTGGTTAATGAATTTGTCTTTCATGTTTTCTGTGCTGCCTGATGGGTTTAAAGGTTTAACCTAACACTGTAAAGGTTAATTGGTAAATAAAAAAAAAAACAATCCTAAATGGCATACTATTTCACTAAACATTTAATCACGGGGGGATCTTTCATTGATTGTTTTAAATTTATTTTGCTGCAGTGTAATCAATGTAAAATTTGAAATAAGTACAAAAGTAACATCTGAAAATGTCTACAGGTACTTTTAATCAAGTCTGCCTTTTAATGTGAATTATCCGTTAACTGCTGCTGTAACTGCCTGCCACTCTGATTCTACCTTGCCTTTTCAAGAAAGTTTCTAAACTGACCTCCATTTCACACTATACACTAGGTGCAAACAAATAGTTTTCTACATAATAGTTTTGTGACTGATTTGTAAATATTCTAACATGTTCTGCTATCTCTTTCTTGCGTTGCCTTGCTTTCTTCCTTTCCTTGTGCCTTCAGTGCAAAGCAGACGAGGTGAGATTCCTACTTTTCCTTAAGGATGTGTAGTGTAGCTTTTAATAAAATAAAGATCTTGACGGTCATTTAGATGTGTTAACAGTGCATGGGCAGCTGTTGAGATGCTTTCTGCTTGCAGAGGTTTTAGGTCATGGTCCACTTTATCATGGTAAGGTTGCCTGTAAAGGCCTCTACACACTGGATGCGATGTGACAAGCAAACGTGTTCTATGACACGCCGCACCACGACAAAAAAAAACAAACATGTATTTGATACGAGCCGTTCACACTGCCGGTGATGCGACAGGCGCTGACGCTGAAGCGATGCGAAAAAAAAAAATAGGATTGGTGTCCTATTTGTTTATTATTATTTGTTTATTTAGCAGACACCTTTATCCAAGGCAACTTACAGAGACTAGGGTGTGTGAACTATGCATCAGCTGCAGAGTCACTTACAATTACGTCTTACCCGAAAGACGGAGCACAAGGAGGTTAAGTGACTTGCTCAGGGTCACACAATGAGTCAGTGGTTGAGGTGGGATTTGAACCGGGGACCTCCTAGTTACAAGCCCTTTTCTTTAACCACTGGACCACACAGTCCTAATTTTGTGGCGCGGCAATGAGGAATAACTTCCCTTGCGTGCCTTTAGTAAACAGTGGCGTTAGAAAAGATGAGTCTTCCAGTGTCAAAATATCCGGAGACACAAAAATTATAAAGACAGCAATGACAGCACTGGCAGTCCATTAACAGGGAACTGGATATATCTGGTATGTATGATTCATTTACCTTTTACTGAAATAAATATTCTGAAAAGCTATTATGTATTCTGCATTTTTATTAGTTGTATAACCGGACTTGTGATTTGTTCCAGCTGATGATAGTTAGATGAGTCATGCCTATCGCCACTGGTATGAAAGGTAGTGTTGCAGCGAAAAGTAGCATTTTATCGCAGGACAATTCGCATCGCATCCGGTGTGGAGACCTGTGCTGTTTTTATGTCCTTGTGATTTATTTGTTACTAACATACCTTTGCAGGTTTAGGTTATTTTAGGAAGTTTTATTCTTTATTTCCCTAACCTTTTCTTTCTACTTGTGCTTTCTATCTGGAACATCAACACTGAACTGAACACAACCTTGCCTGACAATTTTATAGTTTGTGGGTGGAACCAAGGACTGATTATTTAAACAATTTGAATGTAAAGCCCATCTGTAATTACTATAATCATTGCTGTGTGGAACTAATCTGTTTTTATATGGGATTTTTGTTTGTGAGTTTAAATGGTGACAAAACTCCTGTGACTTATTGATGTGCCTGCTTCCTTCATAGATAAAGCCTCTCCAAGAAGGTCACCCCGTAAGAGAGCGCAGAAGAGATCTGTGGGGTCAGATGAGTAACTGCCCCAGGAAGATAGAATTCATCCTGTCCATTGTGAGCAAGAATGAGGACAGTGCAACAAAGCCATATGAGCATACACACAAAATAAATCCATGAACTTGAGCAGCATTAAAAAACGGTATACTCTGTCATGACTGCAGCAAGCATGTCACTACAAATGCATTCTCCTAATTTTATTTTACAAATTAAGTTGTTCCCTTTTGATCTGTTTTAATTTATTTTTACAAAAGTCAGACAGTAACGGACATTGTAATTAAGGCTGTGCTTATCTTCAAAACCTAAATTGGGGGTGGGGCTTTTGTGTCTCAATTAAGTTTAATTCCTGATCTAAAGAGTTGCCTTTGGCATTTGGTCTCCAGGGAGTGTTTAGTGCTTTGGAAGAAATTGTGATTGTAATAATAAGAGAGCCCTGGGTTTGTACTACTTTTCGTACAAATGCTAGCTTTCTCCAGCCAGTAACAGCTGTGTGGTAGCTGCTGTTATTTGTTCTGATATGTTGTATAATAATGGTGGCAGAATTAGCAGTATGTCTTGATAATGCTGCTATTTCTGCACTGAAATAATTTGTAATGGTAGAAACAGCGGACTACTTTTTAAAAATAAAATAAAAATTATAAAATTAAAAATCCATGATTTTGGGAGATAGTAGTTGTGTAGCATGTGGCAGAGAAGCAGAACATCCTCTAATAACCTATTTAGATTTTATTTTATTTCTTGCTGGCAACATTACTTGCTGGACTTCGGATGTTCACCATACCAGAAAGATGACATTCATGCTCTGTAAAATGCTTTTTTGTAGAATTTGAATGGTAAAGACCACTGGAAATTATAATTGCCCAGAAAATGCATTGTCCCACAGCTGTGAATTAATTGAAAAGAAATGTAATCCTGTGTATAGGGAAAGTTAAAACTGGACTGTGACTTTTTATTGTACTCCCCCATTTTTTTTAAAACTTTGTGGTGTGTAAAGGATTGCATTGAAAGTAAAGAATAAATTTACATTTTTTTTCACATCTGTTTAATTGAATTTAAGAATGCCAAATTTAAACTTTGTTTGTTCATTGTGTTTATTACATTACCCCCTGTACAATGATGAAAGGGTATAGCAAACAAAGAACAATAAAGTAAATCCAGCCCCTCTACGTACCAGTATTTTGTATACTTCAGCAAGATATTTGGGTACAACCAAATCACTATCGTGAATGGTGTGATACCCTCCACAATCCGGAACCAGTCTATTCTGGAATAAGGCGTTATTTTAAAGCCTCTTCTGCCTAAAATCGATGTAAATCTGATTCTGCAGTTGATAAGTAGCAAGTAAGTATCCACACAACGTGCTCCCACAAAAGAAAATGTGCGCAGAAAAAATCTGAACTTTTACCAAAACAAAGAACTAAGAAAAAAACTCACAATTGCAAGGCAACCCCTTTCAAACAGTGAAAAGCAACACAGAAAACGTGAATGTCTGCAGAAAGCACCTGAATCCCACATGCAGGTACAGTACGAACAAGTCTTCCAATGGGAATGGTGTAAAAAAAAGTTTGCGCTAGTAGGTACAGATTTTGTTGAGGCATTATTGTTTTATACTGTGTACAGTAATTATTTTACAAAGAGTAACCAAAATGTAACCATTGCCATATGAGTATTTACCTCCTAAAAACCCGAAACCTGAATATTGATATACCAGTTGTTCAACGAGCCTATGACACAGTCATGCCCTGCCCTCGAAGGTACAGAAGGACTGTGCTCACAGTTCTCGGTATCATTTTTTCCTTTCAAGACTGACCTGATTGGAGAGCCTGGTTCAGGTAATCTTACACTTAATTTATGCAATATTACATTCACGCTGTAATAGTTTTTTCTAACTCTGTGTATATTGTGCACTACAGCCAGTTGCTTGTTAAGTCCCGATGTGGCCTTGTGCCCCGGGTGAAGCCAGCGGCTTAAGTTCCTCCTTCCCAGGGATCCAGGGAGGGAGCCTGTCCCCTACAAGCACCGATTAGCCACAGGAGGACACACTGTCTATCGCTGCCTTTGAGGAGGTGGGTGAACAGTGCCCGTCTGAGGGTGTGGAGTCTGACAGCGCATCCCTTGTAGTTAAGCTCTTCCTGTTGGCAGAGCATCTACCACTGATGAAGAGGGCCACTGCAATATTGCAAGTGCCTTGACCTACAGAAGCCCCCAATTCACCAGGATTTTCTTTTTGAAATCCAGTCTTCCTGGGATTATCCAGCAACAGCGTGCATGAGGCGGAGAAGCTGGGTCTGGACCAATTTCTGCCAGTTGAGGCTTCTATTGCCACCTTGGTCCAGATGCCTAATTTAACACTGCTATCCAAGAACGCTACCTGCCCCAACAAGCAGTGCTGGGTCACTGAGGTGATCCTCAAGCGAGCCTATTCAGCCAGTGTGTTTGCCGCAAGGCTAGGCAACTATAACAGCTTACTGGTAGCCTACCAGTGTCATTTACTGAAGTCACTTTCTGAGAGCCACAGGCCCTCACCACAACAGCTGGATGAGCTGCGCCTGGTAACAAGAACTTGCTGTGTGTCCAAGCTTAACGGACAGGCTGTGGGTAGTGACCTGGTTGCTCTGGTAGCTGCACGTAGGCAGCTTTGGCTTTCACAGGCACACATGCCTGACGGGGGCAAAGCACTGCTGTTAGATGCCCCGATTACACCAGGGCATACGTTTGGTCCTGCGGTGGACGAGATGCTGCAGCGTTCTCACCGTACTCGGGAATCAACAAAGGAGCTGGTTCACCTTGCTTCCTAAGCGACCACATCCAGTGAGTAAACCAGCGACAATCTGGCGCCCTTGGCCTCAGTGTTCAAGACCGGATCGCGGCTGCTCGCTGCGGAGGGCTCAATAGGTTAAGCCGTACTGCACAGACAGGCAACAGGCCGAGCAGCAGGCCCAGGGCCCCTTTTCAGGGAGCCATCTGGAGTATTGGCGTCAGTGCACCACGGACATCAAACCGGCTACTCTCTGCAATTCAATCATGGTCCTCCCTTTCAGAGAAGACAGAGAAGATCAAGATTAGTATCAGTTATAAGTTCTTTGAGAAGCAGAGATTTGTTAGTCAGAGAATGGCAATTTAGGAAGGAGAATTTACAGATTGTAACAGGCAGTACAGGGGGAGAGGGTGTTAGTAACGGTATCTGAAGCAAGTACTTACCAGTGTTCATTTTAGGAGGGGAGAAAGGTTGAGCACGCTTTGTCCAGGGGATCCAGACATTAGGTGTCAAGGTGGGAATGAGACCTCTGGTAGACATTAGGACAAAGTCCTCGCTCCACCTGTCCTCGCTGTGACTGCCACAGCTCAGACTGCCCTTGGACGTGTGGCCCTTAGACGGCTGCCGCTTATAACGGCTGGCGTTCTAAGACACTGTTTGCCAATTTATACTATCCTGTACGCCTGGAGCCGTATACTTAACACACATTTCTAATCAGCCTCCCAATTCAACACAGCCCAGCACACGAAGGAAAACTGCATTACAATTTTTAAGTGCAGTCTGGTTACCTTAGCAATCAATGATTTTTAACTATCAAATTAACTGTAATTCACTTACCTATTTCGATGTTGTTTCGACTAGCAGCACGGGTTTACAGTCAGTGACTGGAAGCACACCATCTTCAGTTACGTTCACAAACTGAATACCTGAAAGTACATTGCTGCATTATTATTTATTTCTTAGCAGATGCCCTTATCCAGGGCAACTTACAATTGTTACAAGATATCACATTATTTTTACGTACAATAACATTATTTTTTTACACATTATTTAATACATACAATTACCCATTTATACAGTTGAGTTTTTACTGGAGTAATCTAGGTAAAGTACCTTGCTCGAAGGTACAGCACCAGTGTCCCCCACCTGGGATTGAACCCACGACCCTCTGGTCAAGAGTCCAGAGCCCTAACAACTTCTCCACACTGCTGTGTCACACCACTAGAGAGCGGCAGGGGGCGGGTGTTGGTTGCCAATCTGTCCGTGTTCACCAATCCTGTACATGCATTTGTACCCCTACAATGGTGGCGGGAGACTGTGGTCCAAATGTCATGCCCGGGATTGGTGAAGACGAATGGAGTGCTCGGTTTAATGCGAAGAGATAAATAGGAGTGCGTGTCTGAGCGCAGTTGTGCGAATGAGTGACAGAGGCTGTCTGAGTGAGAGCGAGAGGTACACTGGAATTTAGCAGTGAGATAGGTTTTATTTATTTGGTTTTGCTTTGGTGTGGTCGTTAATTGTTTATTTGTCCTGTGCTTATAAACTGCTGAATTCGAGCACAAAGCTACTGCCTGTGTGGAGCCTGCTTTCATTTTACACACAACGTTACCATATGTTATTTTAAGATAATAATATTTTTCTAAATATTGGACAGTTTATCAGAAGGGGGGGCACAGGTAAAACAAAATCTCTGAAGGGGGGGCGCAGCAAAAAAGTTTGGGAGCCCCTGCCATCAGACCAGCGCACAGGAAGTACCTGCGGTTCGCTTTTCAGGGAACAACGTACAAGTTCTGTGTCTTGCCATTTGCCCTCTCTCTAGCTCCCTGTGCCTTCTCGAAGTGCATGGAAGCTATCCTGGCCCCATTCAACTCAAAGACATCAGAGTGCTCAATTATCTGGACAACTGGTTCATTTGTGCCCAGTCTCCAGCACAGGCAGAGGCCCATACAGAACTTGTCACCGGCCTCCTTCAACAGTAAGGCTTTATGGTGGATCATGCAAAGATCCAGCTCACACCTTGGACTTGTGTGCTTGGACTCCAGGTCCAGGTCGGACGGGAGAGTGCAGATAATAGCCGCCTGCTTGGAGCTCTTTCAGCTCAACAGAGCTCTAAAGGTAGTGACATTCCAGAAACTTCCCAGACCCTTCCATTGGGTTTCCTGCACATGCTCCCTCTACAGGCCTGGTTCAACAGCAGAGTTTCTCCTGAATTATTATCTCCATACATCCCTGGCCGTACACTGCGCTCACAGAATGCCAGTTTGCTGCGACTTCCATGGTTTAAAATGCGGACATCCCCTTAACTTGCCCCAAGCCTTTGGAATTCCTTACTGCATGTGGTCAGACAAGCAGTCTGTTCTTGTTTTTAAATCTCGTTTAAAAACATATTTCCTGGTACATTGCCTGGTAAGCTAACGAAGTACTAAAATGTTTCCTATTAACCCTTTCAGGACCAAGCATTTTTCAGTGGGATGCTCCCCTAGGACCAGGCGGTTTTTTTTTCTGTAGTTGACTCTCTTCCTATAAAAATTCACTAAAAATCTATTTTTTACAGTAGCATCTTGTTTCGTTTTTTTAAGTTAAGTATTTTTTTTATTATGTATTCTGCTTGAGATAGATGTATAAAAATGTGTTATTCTATAACCCGAGGGACCTTACAATGCTTCCAGAAAGTTTTGTTGAAAAATATTGATGTTTGGACAAATTACTAGACATTGTTTCACCTGAGTGATTGCAATGACATAATACACATTCATTCTCAGGGTCTTTATAAGCAATAATGGACACTACTCTCAATTTATTTTCTCAAAATAAATATTTATAAATAAAATAATAGTTATTCATTCCATTATTATCAGTAATAAGGAAAAAAACTACCTTATACATTTAGTACATGAAACAGTATCTGCTTAACACCACTCGTTCCTTGATATTTATAAATGTTGTAAAAACATATACAGTATATTAAAACACATGAGACAGAATAAATGTTCTAATATTTGTCTCTGCTGGGCTGCTGTAAGCTGTCTCCGCCCTTTAGACACTAAATGCTCCTCTCAGTGACATCACATAAAACTATCAGGAAGTGAATGTCACTCCCTCCCCTATCCATTGATATGTGTTTCAAGCCTGTACTGCAAAGTACGGTGGCCCTATAAGTCATCAAAATGAAGTGCTTTTATCTTCCTAGCAGCCCACTTCAGTATGATTGTGTTAACACAATCCTGGTATAAAGGGTTAAACTTATATTTTAATGGTATTTGTTCTGCTAAAATGTGTTTTGTGCTTTGAGAGGACCTGGTCTTGAAAGGAGCTGTATATGCACTGTTATTGTTGTACATCCCTAATTGTCAGGACTAAAATATACTGGTGACTAATTAAACATGCCATATACCTTGAGGCAGATTAATAACAAATATGACAGGATAACAAAAGCAATGCAGATAAAAAAAAAATAAGCAGACTTTACAGTGTATAAAACATTCCTTTAATGAAAATATTTGCTCTGGACAGCTGTGATGGTGAAAAGCAACAAAGCACACAAATGAGTTAATTGTATTGTAGATTAAACAGGTGCATTACTGTGTAGTCATCGTGGGCATTAGTGACAATTCTGCAAAAACAATCATCCATTAGACCAAAAGCTTTCCTGTGTCACTACATGACACAGCCAGATTCACTACTACAGTAACATGTACACTTCCTTCTCACATTATGAAACCTGGCTTTATCATTTCAACACTGCATGCATGCGCAATCTACATTTCTTACAGGTAATTTAGCTTTAGTAAATGCTCAATAAACAGCTCTTCCATATACTGTTATCAATAAGAACATAGATACGTTCCCCCATACTGTTTAGTATAGTTTGTTTTTTCAAATAACTTACCATCTGTAAAGGTCTTGGTGTCATTAGCAATTATAAAAACACAATTAGAGTGTTCTTGTGTAAAAGCAGTCAACACACTGTGAACATATTTTCAACTGTTAATGTAACAAAACTAGTACCAAGTACATCATGAAGTTAAAGACCCAAAAGTGCACGCAAATGTTGTGTGCACCCCACATTTCGATAAGATCACTCTTCTGGACAGCTAGGTTCAGTCTTGTATTTGTAACTTGTAAGTGAAACCCTGAACTGAACAATACTTAGCCTGTATCCAAACTTTTTACAACAAATTATGCAAATTCCACTTCAGAAAATCAGTTGTTTGATATTAATGTTTTTCAGATTTAAAAAGTTGTTGAAACATGCAATCCAATTTTCCTAATTAAACACAATTATGGGTCTGTGGCAGGGTGGGTGAATGATAGCAGAATGAGTGGAGTCTGGCCTCCCAACAGGTGGAGGCACCAAAGGCAGCTGCTCACACGTCCTCACCAAGATGGAGCATGCCTTAAGCATAGGGTCCTGTTGCGATGGCCATCTTGGGAAAGGCAGAAACACAGATGTTCCAGGTTGCGCCGATATCAAAACCGGGTTAGGTCACAAGCATAACCGAGTAGCGGTTGGCTGTGACTGATTGATAGAAGTGTGGCTTGGGGTACATAAGGGGACTGTGTGGAATAGCAAGAGATCTCAGGCTGGAGTCTGGTTGCGTGGTGTGCAGAGAGATCTGACCATGTTGTTGTTATTGTGTCTCACGGGTGTTTCTAAAAACCAGAGCTGAGCAGAGGATTGCTGAAGAGCGGGGAACGACCACAGGATCGGTGAGCGACCACATTACCCCTCAAGGGTGGCATGAAAGATCGGGGGATTGAAAAGATTGTTGTTTTTGTAAATAGCGTGTGACACGAGCACCTGTGTGAACCCAATACACTATGTGCTTCATTAAAACTCTTGAGACTTGTGTTATTTCTTCGGTCACGCACCCGTCCCTCTCACAGGGTCATAGGCAGAGCTTCAACTCATGATTTATTTAAAGAATCCATTTTGATGAATTAATGTGATATTTCTCAAACTGTTAAAAACTCATATGCTTGGTAATGTGTTTAAGACCTCTGTATTCAGCATCTACTGTATGTTGAAAGAGAATTACCAAGAATATACAACAATGTATTTTACATTGGAGGCCCTTCATTTTGCTTCAGAACCATTACAAGTAGTTCCCTCATTATGATGTAGCTGCCTGATAAAGAAAATTAGAGACCCAACACAAGCCAAATAAGCACCATTAGTTTATATACCTTTATTGTTTAAATGATTTGATACAGAACAGCTTACAATTCTGAATCTGAAGTACTGTACAATTTAATACAAAGGAAAGTAAAGTACCAACGCACAGCATGTGATGCTCTGTTCATGTGGCATTAACCAGTCTGATATGCATGTAGCAGCAGTGTGAGTTCCCTTTACATTAACACAGATTCTAAACTTCAACATTGATTTAATGGCAATTCATTGGTTACACAATCATCAAACTGACACCTTCTTGAGTAGAGAAAAGCAACAAGCATTTTTCTAAGAACTGTTAAAACGCAGTACAGTGAAACGAAACAGCCACCTCCAAGCAGCCAGTCAACACCAAAGGTTTTGTTTTGCTTTTGTGGCGTGTATTTTCACAGTCAAGTGCTTAATGTAGTGATTGAATTATCTCCATTTGCAACTCGGGGAGGCGGGGGGGGGGGGGGTTGTGATTAAAAATGAACATTTTTGAATATGCTTACTGTAAAAGCCCTGAGAGAGGAAATAAACATAAAAGGAGAAACAAACAAAATAATAAGAATAACAAAAAATTAGGATGACATGCAAAACTAGTCTAAGATTCACCCATAGTTTGATACATTTCACAGTTTTTTTTTTCTTTTTTTATATATTCGAGAAAACAAAATACATTTCTCAGTCAATCTAATAATAATGACAAAAATGTGACAAGACCACATGACCTACTAATATAGATAAAGGTCTAAATAAAGCTTCAAATCAACAGTGATTATTGCTAGCATGAGTCATGAGTCCCAGTTTGACACAGGGAGACTATTTTTTACCCCATTTCATCATTTCCTGTAATTTGTAAAAAAATATCTTGCAGCACGCACTTGATTAATGGCTTCTCCCCAGATTACATTTACCCATCTTTTGATTAACATAGTTCATTTCAAAGGAAAATATATTCATCGCCTTTCCTTTTTTTTTTTTTTGGTTGGTGCCAGATTTATTTATTGCTGTGGGTGTATGAAAATAAGGAGTTTCCTAAATGTCTGTTAGCCTTTTTGAGCCTTAAGCAAATTAGGATTCTTTTATTTAAAAAAAAAAAAATCACACCCAGCCTATTTTCTTACATAATTAATACCACTACAAAGGCAATGCACAGCTATAATACTGTACAGTGTACTAAATGTAGAGGTGACAGTAGGATACATTTTTCAAGTACCAAACATAAACCCTTAAGTATAGTGTTCCTCCATGCTTTTTAAACAGAGCTGGATCCTGCTTACAGATTGCGAGCGTTGCAGAATCGTTTTTAAACAAACAAAAAAAATTGGAAGACTTAACAGTCCTCGCACATCCAGCCACCAGGTCAGCTCTACTTGAACAGATTCTGTTCATAAAGATCCTTCATGGCTCCTTCCAATGTCTCTGCTGAAAATCCCCCCCAAACTGCACATTTGGAACGCTGACCTGCTTGCAAATCCCTAAGCCACTGGCCATTGAACCCAAACGCCCACCCAACCAACATAGTTTTTGTACAAAAAAAAAATGTATTATGTCAGTGAAATAGAAAGACATGGTACATAAAGGCTAGGTTTTTTAAATGACATAACAGGCAAATATTGCCCACATTTCTCTGGTAACAGAGAATATCAAATTCTTACATTACTGAAAAAGACATTAAAAAAGAACAGATAGGCTGTGAATTGTAGATATTATATTATTAGGATTTTATTTTAAAACCACACCCCACCCCAACCCATTCAGTATCATTTTCATGAAAAAACTCTCTTTAGCAAAAGGATTTCAATACTGAGAAATCCTCTTCCCTCCCATATACTGTTTTATTTGTTTTCCAGTTATGTGCAGTCATATTCAAGCCTTAATTTTGGAGCTCCAGACCAAAAAATAAACATTTGTAGCTTCAGTAGATTAAGAAAGGCTGCATATATATAATATATATATATATATATATATATATATATATATATATATATATCTCAATCACACAAAACAGGTACTGTAAATCATTCTTAATGCTTCAATAAGTTCATTTCTTTAGGAAAATTTCATAAAATGCTGTATGAAAATTTTTTTATTCATAATATTTAATTTGATACAAAGATCTAGAAAAGTAGTAAGGCACTCCAAACAGAATATAGTCCACAGTATTTGACATAACATTTATGGCACTGTGTATCTACTATTGCCAGTTGCAGCAGAAATAAAAGCAGTGCTTTCTGCATATTCACACAAGTATTGCAGTCACTCTGCTTCCAAAAGCTGTGGTGCAGGCTCATTGGATGGAAGGATGTGATTTATAGTGGGCTTGCTGTGCATGTCCAGCAGATCTTGAATGAAGTTGCTTGGTGTCTCAGCAGCAGACTTGGTTGCAGACTCACTCTGACCTTGCCCCATTTCTCCCTCCTCCTCCTCCTCCTCCGCCTCCCCCGCTTGCTCCAAGGATTTCTCGGCCCTAGGTGAAGGCTGGCTGGTGGTGGTGGTGGTGGTGGCAGTCGAGGTGCCTGTCGGAGGCTCATCCAGGGTAGTAATGCTGGTGATGATTTCGCACTCGTTCTCAGAGGGTGGGCTGGTGCCACTGTGTGCCGACTCGCTCTCGCTGCCGGCACCCTCCTCTTCACTCCCGCGCATCTTCTGGTGGATGCGCTGGTGTCGCACCAGGCTGTGCTTCAGTGTGAAAGTGCGCTCACACGTCTGGCACCTGTAGGGTCTCTCACCTTGAACAATAATGAAGGAACAGTGTCAGCAGGGAGGGTGACAGGCTCAGCACAGAAGACCTGCTGCTTTCTCTCTACTTTATTGTTATTTGTGTAATAAGTACTGGAATCTTTGGGATTAGGAGCCTCTATTGGCATCCTAGCTTGACCTATATTGTTCTTTATGTTCTGGTTCAACTCACTAAAACAGGAAAACAGGGTAACTTTTCATTATGACTTATGAAAAAAAATAGAAATGTTTCCACTAAATTAATAAATACATTATATGAATTCTATTGATGCAACTGTATGTTTTTGGAATTTCTGATAATATTTGAATATTTTCTTTACCTGTATGAGATCTCATGTGTCGTGTCAGATCCTGCAGGGACCAAAACCGCTTGTTACACACATTGCAGATTTTCTTCCTCTTGTCTGCCTTATTTGTTCCTCCGGCCCCGCCTGTCTTTGGTTCCTTCTGGTTGCTGCTATCTTCATCACTCTTATCGTCATTCGCTTTCTCTGCCGGTGACTCATCCTCCGAAGCGCTCTCCGCACAGCTGATGTTCTCCTCACTTTCCCGTTCAGCTCCCAAGGTGCTTTCCTTTGTTCTTTCCAGGCTCTCAGCCTCCTTCTCCCTGAATGGATCTGTCTCCTGAGCCACATTGTCTGTAGCAGCCTCAGCAGATTTCCTGGTTATTTTTCTCCCACTGCGGCCTTCGCCCTGACCCTTGGCTGAGTGCACTTTCTCATGACGGGTCAGTGTAGCAGCGAATTTGAAGCTCTTTCCACAGCTGCCACACGTGTGCTTTCTATCATCTTGGGAGCTGCAGCCACCACTCTGGTCTCCTTCAGACAGCTTGAAGTCAATCAGCTTGCTTGCAAAATTCAAGTCCAGGCTTTTGTTGCTTTGGGTGTCATCTTCTGGGTCCTCTGCCTGGGGGCTGGGCTCGTTCTCCATTTCATCAGGCTCTTGCTCTTTAACAGCAATGTCCTTCGGCTCATCCTTGTTTTCTGAACTTCCTTGCAGAAACTCTGCCGGCTCCTTTTGACAAGTGGTCAGATCGAGCACATCTTCTGATGTCAATTCTGGTTCCGAATTGCTCTCTAAAACAACATGATAAGATTAATCAAAGATCTTTTCCTCAAATTATATGGACTAACGTCGCTTTTTACATTTCTATTTGAATTGAATTACTTAATATCTAATTCACTCCACTAGAGGGCAGCATATACCTACATAATGGAATATCTCAGCGTGCTTGTGAAACATTGCTTCTATACACAGGGGCAATAATTCCATAACAATATTATTTTATTCATATGACTAAATAAAAAAAAAAATTCAAGTTTTCAACTTCAAAGGCTCCAACATTTAAACATTTGTGGAATCTCAAAGAATTGGAAACACATTTTATATTTCAGGTAAGATTTACTGTTTTTTTTTTATTATTATTATTTACAGTACTTCAATAAACATTGGTATCTTGCAACTTAGCCTGTACTTGGGGAGGGGATTTCATGCAAACAGTAAACTTGACCTGCTTACCACGTGTTTTTGATAAAGGAACCTCTGGTATTAATGGTAGGTTTTTAAAGTGTTATTTACCTGCACTTTCTTGTGATCCTTCATCATCAACTTTAGATTTGGGGATCATGCCATTTCTTCTCAATGAGCGATTGGCAACTCCATGTTTACGCAAGAGGTGGCGCTCACAGTTAGACTTGGTGGAAAAATAGGCATCACACTTTGGACAGGGGTAGGGCTTCTGGCCTACAGCACAAGAAAATGAACAGATTATAAATGTGACCACTGTCCACTGTTACATATCAAAATAAAACACATTAAAAAAAAATAATAAAAAAGAGAAGATCAATGATTGTAATATGCAATTTCTTGAAAGGTACTACTTTGTGACCCTGAGAAAAATACTACTGAATTTTGTCTTTAGGCCTCTGAAGGCCTTAGGGCACTTCTCACTTACCCTGTGGGTGTCTCACTTTCATAGGTAAAAAGGAAATACATAAATACTTGATGGAGAAATTACAATGATGGATTAATGAATCCCTGATCATGCCCAAAGGTAACATTTGGTATGGACACTAAGAGCAGCAGAGGGAATGATGTGAACATTTTGAACGTTTACCTCGCACAACCCTATGTGGTTAGCTATTGTGTAGTAGATAGACCCTCTTTCACGTGTTTGAGAACGGCCCATAAACACAGCCACAAAGTTCATCTTTTGAGTTGCTGTGCACTTTGAACACTCTGTAGATAATGTATTAGTTGTAAGAGGCCTTTCTTTGGTTAATTATTTATGATAATTACTGCTGAGACAGTGAACTCTGGTAACATTTTGAGTGTTTCTTAACTTCATGGCCTATTTCTTCATCTTCAGCAACTATTCACTCAAATGAAAATAATGTAAAATCTCATTCAAGACATGCTTGTTTCAAAACCATTCAGAACAGCAACACAGATATACCCAGGTTAACACATTTTCAAAAACCTTACTAATCAAAATCCAGAGGGTGCCAGTCACTTGGGGACCGCAATACACCAAACTGCCTATGCTGTTTTATTAGAAAAAAGAAAATGGTGCTACCTACCATCATCATAAAGACAAATCAAAGGTTGTGGAGACCAAGGGTATTTTGTTTTATGTTGAGAACATACAAAGAACAAGGCATTATATTAGCAAGGAGTTACCATACCTGTATGAGTCAGCATATGGCGCTGCAGTGAGCTGGCCCATGGAAAGACTCTGGGGCAAAAGGGGCAGGTGATCTTCTGCAGGGAGTTGGAATAGGCATTTTTCTTCCCTTTCATAAGCTTTTCATCTGGCACCTCCTTCTCATCCTCGCTGCTCATATTCTTGTCCATCTCTTCTTTGATGTCTGAGGTGCACTGCAGATATGGGCTGAATTTATTGGTGTCAGTGGTTGCAAGCATCTTCTCGATGCTGGCAAACTCTCCACTGGACTCCAGGTCCACCACATTGGTGCTGGTGGCTTTGGGTTTGTTTCTTGTTGCTCTCTTTTTGCCCCTTTTCCTAGACATGCACAGTGTGGAGTCATCCTGGGAAGCATGTGGGCTTTTGGCCACTAGACTGGGATCATTAGGCGCATCAGAGTTCACTAGAGTGACTGAGAGCAGTCCCTTCAGTTTTGCATTTCTCTCTGATCCTGGGGTGCCATTGACTGCATTGGAACTGGCAGCAGGAGCTTCTCTCTTCAGGAGGGCAGGAGCAGAGGACACAGAGGAGATGATTTGAGCTATGGAAGCCAAGGGGGGTAACTCCTTTGACACGGCAGGCTTAGGCGGCAATGGCTTGGGCCTTATTGGCCGTAGCAGGTTGGAGTTGTTGAGCGCAGCCGAGGAAGTCATGGGAAGAGGGAGCTGAAATGAGGCTTGTAAAGTGGCGTGGGAATGTTTCGCCACCGTGGGTTTTTCCAGGTCGCTTTTCCCTAGGAAGACTGTGGGGGATGGGAAGAGATTGTCAGTCACAGGCGATGGCTGCTCTTTCTTAATCTCTGTTGGTGATTCTGCTGTCATTTTACCAGCGTTCTTTGGGATGGAGAGGTCAATGGGCTCCATGGAACCCTCATGGAACCGGGAGAGCTGCGGCGAGTGTATGTGGCTCTCCTGCTGAATGGTAACAAATCCAGAGCTTTTGCTCTTGTTGGAAAAATCCAGAGGCTGGTCCAGGTCTGCAGAGAAGCAGCTCACAGGCTCAACCTTGATAGGGTGCGGGATAAAACCACCAGAAACCAGTCCGTTCTGAGGAAGAGGGTAGGATGATTGCTCACTGGGGTTGGGGTTAGGTGCGGGGGACCCAGGCTTGTTCACTTCAGCAGTCGGATCCGTGGTAGCGATGTGGTCCTCAATCTCTTTTTCTTGAACTTGAGGGTGTTGCTTGAGGAGGTGGTGAATACAGTTCCTCTTGGCCAAGAAGGCAGCACCACACTCTTTACACTCAAATGGCTTCTTCTGACACCCGTTATGGGTCCTCATGTGGATCTGCAGAGCCCGGTAGTTCTTTAGGTCGTTCCCGCAGTACCGACAAGCAGTCTCAGGGACGGTGCACATAGTCTCAGGCAGGTCAGTTGTGGAGCAGGAGACATACTCAATGTTCTTCTCAATCTCCTTGCGCGTGACCTTCATATGCTTCTTGCGTAGGTGCCTCTCACAATTTGCTTTGACACTGAAGGGGTAGTGGCAGATGCGGCAGATATAGGGCCTCTCTCCGCTGTGGGTACGCAGGTGGCGGATGAGTGTAGCCTTGTCGGGGGCAATGTAGTCACAGATGTTGCACTGGTAAGGCGAGATGCCCAGGTGATAGCGGATGTGAGCCCTGAGAACACCAGAGAATGCAAAGACCTGGTCACAGACGTGACATGGGTAGACGCCTTTCCTTACAAATGAGCCCTTCTTGCTGGCTGTCTCTGCCATGATGGCTTTAAGGTCTTCCTCACTCACTTCCTGCTTGATTTTCCTCTCAACTTCCATAGGCATTAGGGCATCGATGATGCTGTCCTGTTCTAGCTGTGTCTTCATCTCTGTGGGCTCTGTCTTAAGCTGCAGCTGAGAGGAGTTGGGTTCTTGCCCTGGCTGGTGCTGCAGGCTCTGGTTGCTGGAGGAAGACTCCACCGGGCTCTTAAGGAGTTGGAGGGGTGGAGGGGGTAGGCTAGGACTGATGCAGCCTGGTGAGGCCTGCTGGGCATTCATGAGAGGGGGCGGAGTGGAGGCTGCCACCATCGTACGGGGGGTCACCAAAGGCTTTGGCTTCAGAGTTGGCATCTGCTTATAGATAGATTGTGTCAGAGTGGGAGGGGCCTGGGAGAGAGGGGGAAGACTGATATGTGTAGGTGCAGAGGAAGATATCTTGAGGATCTGTTGGATGTCAGCCAGTTCCACCCCTGACTCAATGGAGATGGGCTTGACCACTATATTATTATCGGGATGGATGATGAAGCCCTTCTGAAAGGGCTGCAGCGACAGAACTTTCATGTTGTTCTGAGCGAACTGTGACAGGAGAGGAAGGTTCGTCCCGGTGGCGCAGTTGGCCTCCTGAGGTAGGTTAGACTTGGGCGGTTCAACCCGTATTACTTTGATATTCTCCAGCTCAGCACACATCTCGTCCTCCTTGGCTGGTTTCACTTCCGAGATGTGCTGCAAACCCAGAGATGCCATGAAGCTCTTCTTTTCCTCTTGAGCTGGAGAGTCCTTCTTGGGTTTGGTTTTGCCTTCTTCTTGAGGTCCTTTGTGGGTTTCCAAGTGGAGGCCGAGGGCTGATTGCAGGGGAAAGCCTTATTGCATCGTTTCACAAACAAACCGGTGGAATTTGCTAGTGCATCTTCTCAGGTTTGTTTCGCACCAGACCTGTATATAAAAAAAAACCCACCAAGACAAGACTTAAAAACAGAAACAGTACACAATGTTTTTTGCCAAAAACGTATAGGGATGTTTTTGAGTGATGAGAATTGTCCTGGTAATTGGTACCTGGGCGATGTTTGGAAATTTCCGACAGGAGAAGTCAATGAATGCCAGATCATTGAAGCCCACTGGAAGCAAGGGGTTGTTCTGGATGAATGGCTTGCCTGAAGGGTCTGTGGGGAGCTGCTTGTGGATAACGACATTATGTCGCAGCAGACCACGATGGGTACGGAACGTGATGCAGCACAGGTCACACCTTGAACAAAAGAAAAGGCATTTTTCACCATTACTCCCTTAGAATAAATAATTTTAAAAAAAAACATATAATTGCAGGCCTATTTGTAGAGCCATTTAAATTTGTTGTAAAATGGTTTCTCGTGGTTTTGGAAAGTCCCCATCATTGAACTTATATATTGATTAATGGAGTTCGATAACAATGCGAATAATAATGCACATTAAAATATACAAATTATTTCATTATTGGAACAAGACCAAATTATTTATTTTATATATATATATATATATATATATATATATATATATATATATATATATATATATATATATATATAAAATATTCATTTTGTACACATATAAAACATTTAAATCTTTTTTTAAGAACATTTAATACATTTACAAATAATACACTAGGCACTGTCAAATAATCTTTAAAACCGACATAATAGGATTTAAGTGCAGTTGGGTGCTGATAACAAAATATGAATAATAACAACATCTCTTGTTGAAGCAACAGCTAACAATTAGTTCAGAATTTATTTTGCACCCTGAACCTTGCACTGATTAGAATGTGTGACGAGTTTTAAAAATAAATCTGAGCTCAGACTTCTAAGAACTTAAATTAAACTAATACTGCTTTGCAGGTCCACAGCAAACATCTCAATCATCAAACCGACATAGGTGTCTCTTTGCTGATTATCTACAAAGGCATGACCTATCTGTAAGACATTCTTCGATAACACACACACACACAAAAAAAATGGTTTCAGTTTTTCTAAGCAAGTATCTCCTTTTATCACTCATTATTGTTCAAGTGCTTATTATACTAAGACTTTCTATACCGCAGGCTTTTCACAGAGACCAGCATATGCAGTGATAACCTAGTCAACTCTGCCGCCACTAACCTTGTATTCATTAAGTGTTGAAAGAGGCAACTGTGTAATATATATCACACAGCCTCTCTTGTCACACTGCTACTTATGGGGATATGAATAGGTGGCTCTAGCACTTTAATCTGTTTTATCTTCACTGTCACTTCACTATGTCTTGGCTCTGCCTCTATTGTGTCTAGCAATTGTGTACAATCCCATTAACATACTTAATTGGTAAAAATCTTCTTTTATGAAATGTAAACTTATTTGTTTTTTGGTCATGCTGCTTTAATGCACAGCAGTTGTTATCAGTAGAAATTAGTCTACGGGAGACGTGTGGGTACAGTATGTGTCTTTACTGAGTTGCACATAGGTTGGTATGTTTGTATACCATCAAGCTTCTTGATGGATGAGAACATATGTGTTTTGATCCCATCCTATACATATCTGAAGAAAAAAAAACAGTGCAGTATTTCAATAGTTAGTGTCCAAATAAAAAATCTTAAGACATTTAAAAAGAAATGTAAACCTGATTTCTCACAGCCAGTTCGAAAGCAACTCAAGACACCTAAAGCTCAACAAGGCACTCCCAAAGCTGCAGCTAAAGTGTGTGGCACCTTGTCTTTGCACTGGGCTTGGTCAGAGGACAATGGAGGTCATTGTAAAGCCAATCCACCTCCTGTGGGATGCAGTAACAGCAGCCACCTCCTTAGCACTCACAGAATTAGGCCACCTCAGTCAGGCCTGTCACTTCCAATTAGCAACATACTTGTGAAACATCAGATTACTGAATGAACAAAATGCTAATATTCTTCTTGGCACACACACACACACACACACACACACACACACACACACATTACAAGTCTTGCCTAACAAACACACAAAAGGTTATTTTGTTTGTACTGACAAGAGAAGTCATGACAGAAGTTTACTTTAAAAATGGTATGTGCCGGTAATTGTTTTTTATTGTTTTTTAGGACAAGAAGACTTGCACGTGTCAAAACAGTCTAAATTTGTAAATCTGATGTTTGTGGATGGGGAGGTAGGCCTCAACAATAAGATGCAGACACTTGCCATACTGTCCACCAGACGCTTGTTCAAAAATCAATCTTCATTATACAAATTATAGAATAGGCATACTATCCAAACATATCCACATAGTTATTTTACTGCGGACAATGTGGTCTCCTTTGGCTTGCTGGTAAAATATTTTATATAAGCAAACAGCCATCTACTATAGTCTACACAGACGAAGTGCTGGGTGTGGGGAAACTAAATACAGGACCTTTAGGAGTAAGCATCTTCACATTGTTCTTTGTTTTACCAACAGCTGATAAGCCCCCTCCTCCCAATGATTTTAGTGTTTGCATGAATTACAGTTTATTGCATATACCAGTTGAAAAGATAGTGGGAGATCATGGATAAACTGCAAATGTTTAACACCTGGTGCAAACAACTTCTGCTTTTTAAATGTACTCCATGTATAACTATTGATATACTTAAAAAAACTACAACATTTGTAGTAACTGTAGATATACACTTAATTGTGAAAGGAGCCATCACCATTGAATGACTATCCAGGAGTCTCCACAAATGCCCAAAAACTTTAAACCAATGGATTGTTACTATTTATTTTAACTAGGATGCCACCTTGCCACTTTTTATCCAGAACTAAAATACATTTCAAATGGTAACCAGAGAAATTATTACTGTAATCATTACTGTAATAGTACTGTAATTAGAAAAAAATAAATGAAATGTTTGGTAATTATGTGTGCCTGAAGTGGCGTCAGTTTTTTTTATTGACATTTCAACTTCTGTTAACAAAAAGGTGCATTATTTTTATTTCTCTTAAAAGTGCTGTGTGAAATTATCTTTCTCTCTATCCATCTATTTTTACCCCCTTTTCTAATTAAAAAAATAATTTCCAAAAAGGTTTTCTGCTCAAGAGCCAGTTTAACATATCCCTATTTAATTAAAAAAGGAACTTTAGTGTCAAAACACCTAAGGGAGGAAAAGACCAACAAAACCTTGTCTTGATCTCTGTGGAGTGTTAGAAGTGTGCACCAAGTTTGAAGATAAACCACCCTTCCAACTCATCCTTCTGAACAAATACTAAACAGCTGCAGTAATCTCTCCCAGTTGTGTGCTGTAGGAAGCTTCCTTACTGTCTGCTAATTCCCCCGTGCTGTCCCTACCCCCTACCTCTTTCCTTAACCAACCACAGTACACTGCTTAAATTCACCGAAGAGGACGGAAGCCCAACACTGTTAGATACGGAAAGATGCAGTCTGAGCATGCTTTTGGAGACTGAATCACAAAATGGATGTTGCAAGGGGCTGTGTCATGTTACAAAGCAACTACAGTGCAGTGCAATACTAGTTATACACAACAGCAGGCCAAGGCAGAAAACTCCTACGTACAGCAGAATAGTTGCCTCATTTTTTTAACTTTTTTTTTTCTATTTAAGTACAGCTCAGTCTTTTTTTTTCATTTTTTAATATGCTGAGAGTCTACTGGAACAAAGTTTTACAGCCTTCTGCTTAACCATCACTTGTCAGTATACTGTTCAGAAATTACAAAGGGCTAATTAAAAGAGGTCAAAGGGTGCTAGTAAAAGTGAGTAATCGCTTTTCTTTTATATTTATCTGTTTTTTTATTTTACTTGGCTTACTCTGCCCCCCACCCCGTAAAACAAAATCCCATAATTTAGAGTGACATTGTATCCTTCACAAGCAGGAATGCTTTTATTTTTGTCTCCTGGCAACCATGGAACCACCCACTTATAAAACATGCTTATCTGATACTGTACCACAAGTACACCAAAGTAAAATCGGTTGTGTTGCTCAATTATTAATAGGATAGATGAGTATGTATAACTGTTATTTGCTCAATTCCAATCTCAAAGGTAACCAGAATACTACACACCATGTTAAGGAGTTGTAATACCAACATCGTTAATATGCATATAGGGCAACAAAAAGTACACTAAAAACTCAACTTTGCTTATTTAAGTGCAGTTTACCAGGGTACTGAACTGATATAATTATATACAGTATAATATACAGTATGCACTATATTCAAAATATTTAGAATAACACTGTCCATAACAATGTATTTATTTCCAGTTAACGTTACATCTGCCTGAATATATAGATACTGTGGGCTGGTTATGAATGTTATATAAACAGGACCTGCTTGCCTGGCTACCTTGCTTTTATAATGTTACTATACTTGGCTAAACCTTTTTAGAGTTATATATATATATATATATCTTTTTTTTTTTTTAGTGCCAACCCCCAGTATGCAAAGCTTGCATGCATTTTTTTGCTCTTTTCTTTTGCCTTCTTTTGAATAGCCTGGGAACAACATGCCCTGCAGCAAGAGACAGGTTCTGCAACTCTGTGCTGACATGCTGAAGCAGCTCTCTCCCCATCACTTATCTCGTTCACACTGCCCTTCCCACAGCTCACTCAAGAGTACACTCTGGAAAGCACAGTGTGATCTCATTGTTAGTGCTGGGGAGGACTAGGGAGCCAAACATGACTGCATTTCAATCCCACCTTACTTTGCAATTTCTGGCATTGGTGTGTGGTTATCCACACAGTTCTAAACAAAACTATGAAGGTAGTCGAGAAGGTTGTCACCTCATAAGCTAAAAAAATCAGATCTACAGCATAGGTAAATTTAGCAGTTAAACAAGGAAATCTATTGACACTCCAGTATTCTTTCCCCTTGTTTCATAAATAACAATCACATTACTAAAAAAAATATCAAAAACTAATCTCTGCAACAAAATGTCATGTTTTATATAATAATGACAAACAGCACATTTACATAAATTAACTGCACAAGGACAAGTGTTAGTTTCCTTTGGCAGTTAATGATAACAACTATAAAAGAAGATGAGTTTCAAGTGAAAGTTCTGGCAGGTATGCAAATTGGAAATCTGCAGAAACATGCCATCCCAAAGGATTTTCTGAAGAAGTCGGTATCTGTTCCAAATTTCCCTTTCCTTCCCTTAGCACTCACTATTCTTTATTAGCCTTGAAATATGACCCCCAGGTTTTACTATGACCTTAATTAGATGTACAAAAAGGTGGCAAATTAAGTGGATACTCTAAAAAAAAAAAAAAAAAAAAAAGAAAATAGAATAAGCTAGTCAACATTGTAATGGGAGTTTTTAATACCATACCAGATACCTCACAGGTTTTGAAAACTATTCTCATGTTATGGAAAACTGCCATTTGGGGGATTCAGCATCCAAGACACACTATATTTAGCAATGTATGCCAATGCTGGCATCTCTCTGAGCAGCCAACGTCCAGGGGTGTTGAGCTTGTGTTTGGCCATTCCTGTTGCTCAATAAAGTGGCTGTGCGTGCCAGCTAGGGGGCCTAGTTTCTCTGTAGCCCCTTACCAGCCAGGACTGGAACTACAGTCTTAATAAAGTAATTTATGGGAAGCTTTGTCCGAGATGAACAAAGAGCGGCGTGACCAGTTTACCTTGCTTGTTCAAGTGTTATCTTACCTGGGTGTGGTATCAGGATGAGCCTCCATGTGCGTCTCTAGCCCATATTTGCATATAAATGTCTTGAAGCAGATGGGACAGTGCAATAATTCTTTGTCTGCTTTAGTTTCTTGCTCGTCAGCGAGGCTCTCCCCTGCTACCTTTAGGGAAAATGGAAACAAAGTACAACTTTAGCATCCTTAGTGTTGTGCTTGTAAATGGTCCCTTTCATTTGGCAAAGTAAAGAATACTCTTCTAAGCTACTGGTTTTGCATTTCTTAACATGACTGTGGGGGGCAGCATAATACACAACACACACACCAAATATACAAATGCACTTGCATAGGTACACACACACACACACACACACACACACACACACACACACACACAGACACACACAGACACACACACACACACACACACACACACACACACACACACACACACACACACACACACACACACACACACACTTACTTGAAGTCATTCCCAAGAGTTTTAGCTGTAGGCTTTTAATTACAATGTATTCCTAACAGGAACTTGTAGTGCTGGCAGAAGTAAAGACATCTCTACCAGACACAGATTTTGTTTTTGCATAAATAAAGATATAACAGAATGTAGGCATGAAAATTAAATAGACAAAGCCTTTGAACTCATTAAATGACAGTCATTTCAATGGGGGCTATACAGGGAAAACAAGGAATGACCATGAAATAGACATATGTAGTTAAAAAGGACTAAAACCATTTTTTAAATCCTGACTGTGTCTAAATGTTTTCAATTATATTTCTGAGGGGTCATTTGACAAAATGAACTAACTTAACACTAAAAAAAAGGTCCTGCTGTAAAAACTGAAAGTAACCAACTGATAAACACGAGAAAGGTCTGGTTTCTGCTCCAAGTTACAATACGGTGGACAAAAGCCACCCACCTTCTTGTTTAGTGGCTCCTCCTCCTTCACAGGCTCCCCCTCATGGCTCAGCTTCCTCTTGGCTGACAGCCTCCTGCGTTTCATTGGAGAGGGGGGGCTGGGGACTGCAGTGCTGGGGTCCTTCACATGGATCTTCATGTGCCTGAAAAAAAAATATATATATATAAATAATCGTCATTATCGGAAGTTCTCGGTGGTGTTCCACAGGGCTCCATTCTAGGTCCCTTGCTGTTTTCATTATATATGCTACCGTTAGGTGACATTATCCACAGACACGGAGTGAACTTCCATTGGTATGCTGATGATACCCAGCTATATTTGTCCCTAATGCCTGGGTGTTATTAGCCACTTGCCTTACAGACATCAAGCACTGGATGTCACAGAATTTTCTAATGTTGAATTCAGATAAAACAGAGGTTATGCTAGTGTGATCACATAACCAACTAAAAGGAAATGTGGGATTACATGAGCTCGACCCTTTCAGTCTCTCATCAAAACTTAAACTAGAAATTAAGAGTTTGGGGGTCATCTTTGATCCTGATCTATCATTTCAGACTCATATTTGGGAAGTTACTGAAGTATCTTTTTACCATTTGAGAAAAACAGCCAAACTTAGACCAATTATTTCCGTATCTGATGCTAAGAGACTAATGCATGCCTTTATTTCATCTAGAATTGATTTTTGTAATGTACTTTTTTCTGGTGCCCCAAAACGTGTGGTATCCCGCTTGCAGCTTGTTCAGAGTACTGCTGCTAGAATTCTGACTAAAACCAGGAAAAGTGAACATATTACCCCTGTTTTGGCCTCTTTACACTGGCTCCCTGTGCAGTATAGAATTACTGTTAACTTACAAGGCCCTGAATGGATTAGCACCTCGTTATTTGCAGGAGTTATTGACCCCATATCTTCTAAAACGCACTCTCTGAGATCACAAGATGTGGGGCTGCTGGTTATTCCTAGGGTCAACAAAAGCAACACGGGAGGTAAGACTTTTTCTTGTAGAGCTCTAAATTATGGAATACTCTGCCTTTGCCAGGGAAGCTGAGAATGTTACAGTTTTCAAGTCAAGACTAAAAACGCACTTTTATAAAATGGCTTTCTTATCTTTTTAAAAAAAATTTAGTCGTTGCCAATTATTTTTTATTATTTTCTCCCCAATTTGAAATGGCCAATTATTTTTAGGCTCAGCTCACCGCTACCACCCCTGCGCTGACTCGGGAGGGTGAAGACGAACACACGCTGTCCTCTGAAGCGTGTGCCGTCAGCCGACCGCTTTTTTTCACACTGTGGACTCACCATGCAGCCACCCAAGAGCTACAGCGTCGGAGGACAACGCAGCTCTTGGGCAGTTTACAGGCAAGCCCGCAGGCGCCCAGTCAGACTACAGGGGTCACTGGTGCGCGGTGAGCCGAGGACACCCTGGCCGACCAAACCCTACCTCCCCCCGGGCGACGCTCGGCCAATTGTGTGCCGCCCCCTGGGAGCTACTGTCCTCGGTCGGCAAAGGAATAGTCGGGACTCGAACTTGCGACGTCCAGACTATAGGGCACATCCTGCACTCCACGTGGAGCGCCTTTACTGGATGCACCACTCGGGAGCTCCGGCTTTCTTATCTTATAATGGGTTTTAATGTAACTTTAAAATGGCTTTTTTTGTATTATTATGTGCACACTGTTATTTAAATGGTCTGACTGTGGCAGTTGTATGTGTGACATGCTATACAAATGTATTGTGGTTTGTTCTTTTTTTCTGCTATGTATTGTACAGTGCTTTGCAATACTTTTGTATACAAAGTGCTATATAAATGCAATAAATAAATAAATAAATAAATAAATAAATAAATAGAACCATATTCAAACAGTCTCCCTGTCATTCCCCAACCTCTCCATGACCAAATTTGATTATTTAAACAATGAATTATGTCAAAATATTTGGCTCTGAAGTGCTAAACATTAACAGTGATCTGGTTACTTTAAATGTAAAAGTAAGTTAAATAGATGACAGCTAGGTAATTAATATATTCTTTAGGGCATTAAATACATTATTCCAGAAAAAAATGTTCTCCAGATCATTTTCTATTCAGGATTTTAAGGTAGAACCATGATATTTAAACCATCACTATATGTCAGTTATAAACCTTAGTAAGACTATTTTTATTTTAGTCTGGAATATAAAGCTTATATGAGCTGCTGTTAAAAATACTTTATCCTACATGCTATAGTTGGGCATTTCAACAGTTTTCCCTGAATTATAATAGAGAGGTGAACAGCGGGAAATGGCAGAGTACATTAAGAGATGCTGAAGAGGCCTTTTCATATGTATTTTTGGTAATAAAAGGTCCTAGCAGGCTGAGCACATGCTAAAGTGAGGGTTAGGTTACTCGGTGTAGCTATGAGCTGCCTGAAATAGAAATGTCAGTGGTCCACTTGTATCACTACACTCCAGTCTTTCTAAAGTGCCTTTTTTTCTCTCCAGAGGAACTAAAAGAGTACGTCACATATTTGTTTAAGCTAAACTATACCAGATTGAGAACCATGCCAACACAGTTTATAAGAACATTTTCACAGAACAGCAACTAAACACAGGGAATTTGCTACAGCTGATGATTAAGCTGCTGCCCATCTACCACATGCACTTCCTACCATCTATAAAAGTGAAAATAACAGCTTTCAAACCGTGATTAAACAAACAACATCCTTCTCTGTAAGGTCTGTATAGTACATTATTTGCATTGCTGGAGTATAAACATGCAAAGGGTAAAAACACTTAAGAATCTGTCTTTGCAAACTCACTCCAGTGTTATTTTTGTCGTCGTTGTTTTTACAAATAGGGAACCACCCAAATGGCAGGTACTGTACTCAGAGCAAAAAGGTACATAAAGGTAGTGTTTCTGAAGTTTAAAGAGGAAAACAGTCTGTATTCATTCGATTCCAAAGGGCCAATAGGATCAAGTACAAAGGGGAGGTTAGAAGGCTCAATGGCTTAGTGGAGAGGTCATGAGACTGACCCTTCCACCACCAAGGGTTTCACTTGTTGGACAAAAAAGAGAAAAGAGTCGACAGTGACTAATATAACAGTTTTATTCCATACCGCGCATTGTACTCCTGTCATTCAGGTTATGTGTTTTAGGCCTCTTGCACTTGGAGAACACAAACTGGTGGTTTCAGAATCCAATCAACACTGTGTTAAACCATTCACAATTACCTTTTCAAAACATTATGATAGGCAGCGAGAATAGGCTATAATTGATGCAAATGCCAACCACACAAACCATGCAAGTGTCATCCTGTGACAAATCACGACACCCAAGGGTAATTTTAACACAGCACCGTCTCAGATGTTAATGAAACTTGTTACCTATGGTGTTTTTTTTTATTGGAAGACTCCAAACTTTAAATTGATTGGACCAGTTACAGAGGGTCACGGTTTTTAGGTTTTAAGCAGACCCATTGTGTTTGGGGTGTCCTGATTTGTCAGGGAATGACCCGTAAATTCAACTGAAAATAGCAACGAACATTAATTTGCTCTTAACAGGAAACCATCTGATAAAGTTATTATACATTTGTGTTGTATAACTAGCCTACAATGTATAAAAGACTAATACAGGGTAGCTGAAGATGAGCTGTAACTTATACGTTACCAAATGTGCTGCAGATTTGTTTTTGTTTTTTTGTTCTAAAAACGGTACCCTTTATCTTCCATGGTGACAAGTAGTATTGTAAATGAAATACATGTTTTGATCCTGTTTTACAGGTAGCACACAAACTTCATGAGTATGTTAGTCTGCAGTAAATAAGAAAAATAACAGAATCCACATTGGTGTCTATTTAATTGATATAAACACTGGTGGATTTAACTACCTCCAGTGACATGTATCCTTTTTGGAGACTTAAAGGAAGCTGTTATTTAGTTCTGCCACCGTTTAGATCAATTGAATGAACCCCATCAAATCTGAGGGCTTCTACCATAAAACAGGCAAGCTAGCTGATTACAGCTTTACCTGGTGGGTGTAAACAGGGAATTGAATAAAATGACTCTCCAAGGACCATTAAGCCTCAAATGCATACAATGAAGCTTGTGCTTCAACATGAGGGAGAGGAGGGGAAACAGGCTGGCTGTTTTGCCATAAAAGTGTGAGCTTATCGAAGGTTGAAGTTTCAGCTTGACTTATGGTAAAACAGTAGCTACCTATGCAGTTACGCTGCTCAAGAGCTGTGGTAGTCTAACTACTCTGTAATTAGGTAGCAATTGACAAAAAAAAATGCACTTAAAAGGAAAACCTTGTTAGACACATAATGACCACTTTTTTGAACTCCCTAATTGTCAGAATCAGTTGTAACACATCAGAGCAGTGATTCACAGATGGGTAACTCACAACTCCTTTCGTAATGCAAGTTGCTCATCATTATAACAATGGAGTTTCGGTCACCCATTCACAATGGTGCAATCTTGCATGGAGTTCTGGAAATAGCGAGACTGCTGGGCTGCCAGTAAAAACATAAAAAAAGATCTCCCAAGTTTTCATTGGGGAACCCAGTAAAGGGGCCAAAATAGAGTCATGTCACCTTGATTTGCTAGTTTGTTTATAGTTGGTGTTATGTACAGTATATCCTGCGCTACTGTTTGATGCTTAGTGCAGGGGACTCTACAGGCTTTTTTTGGTCTTTTTTTTTTTTTTGGCAGACCCAAGTCACTTCAGCGGGGGTCCAAACTAGAAGTTTGAAAACCACTGGCTTAGTACAACCAGCAGAGCAGGATTTGTTTATTGTTCATAGGCACAGGTCCCAAGGAATGTACTAAAAGATGATTATCTTGAATGCCATTTATTTATATCCATTTGCAGTGCTGTGTCTTAATGGGTTGCTGGTCTGTCAGCAGCAGTGCAGCTCTTTCTGTACCTGAGGATATTCTATCACTGCAAATCAAACGCCCAAATCATTAAACTGGAAATGGTACCACTGGCAGGAGATGAAACAACGTTTCTGTGACTGGGTGACCAGCTGACTACTAGGATATTTAGGGATGTAATAAAAGATTCGTTTTTTAGGGTTTACTGACTTGGAAACGCGCAGTACTTTTTAAAAATGTTATTTAAGATTTCAAAACAGGTATGTTGAGTGTTACAAATGAATTATTAGTTTACTTTATGTTTTGTTAAAGTAAAAGTTTTAGATGATTACTGTAGTTAAAAAGTTTCAATAATGGAAAAATGTAAACTGTATACTGTTTACTAACAGATTAGAGGTTGTCAATCATTTACTCAGACCAGATTAACCATCGTTTGGATAATGGCAGCACTACGGTTGATACTCTGATGACCATTCACCTAAAGCATGAATGGTTATAAGTAGAGCCCTGTGTATTTCGCAAATACAAAATAGCACGAAATAAAACAAAATGAAACCTATAAAACAAAATAAAAATAAAATGAAATAAAACGAAAAAAATCATTATAAAGTAAACATAGTGTAGCGTTTCAGCAGGAGGCAGAAAACGAGAGAGATGCTTTCTTTCCACAGGGCTTTTATTCAGCAGGCATTTTTCTCACACACAGAGACCACAGCTCTGCCAGCTACTCAGGTTACAAGACCAACAACAACACCACAAAATGGCGTTGCAGCGCCTTCTTTTCACCCTAGCACCGTCCCCTTATTGGCCGCACATCCCATTGGCTCTCAGCCGCACACTAGGACCAGCGGGCACAGACAAACAACAGCCAATCACAGGGGAGACACAGAAAATATCCACACGCAGGATAGGATTGCACAGACAGAGGTAAACAAACAAGCAGCGGGAAATACAGAGATGGAGGGGAACACAATTACAGCGGGAATTACAGTACACAAACACAACTGCACGGATCGCTACAACAGAATTACATGTTTTAATTGGGAGGTTTATACAAAAAATACTTTATATAAAAACTTGCAATCGTAGTTGTCAAGCCTCAGACGTTACCATATACGCGGTCTGAAGGGAAACGGAAGCTCTGACTAGCACTTACGATGTATAATTACAGATGTATAATTTGGAGCGAGTCGTTTGGGAATTAAAATTGTAATGGAAGAGAAGAGACATTTGTTTCTAAAATGCCTTAACTGTGCATAACAACGGTGACAAAATAATGTGCAGATTTTGCAACTGTCGGCTGGAATGCGAGTCGATTTCAAGTGGTGCAAACTTTGCACTGGAGCAAATGCTGTTTTGGTTTTGAATGAATCTGAATGAATGAATCTGTTTTGCATAGTGTTTAAATACTGAGAAAACCCCAAGCTTCATGTATACTGTTATACACATATATACCTCCCCAAGCTTGAAATACAATTCCTATCGCTGTATGTGCAATTATTATGACAGCCCCACAATAGTAGGGCAGTGTAAATATATATTTTGTATTTTATCTTATTGTATTTGTATAGAGGGCATGGGCAGTATTTACTGTAAATAGGCAGTTAATTAAAGAGTGGGGGAACTGTACGTTACAGTTACTGCTGCTAATGAGAAATTATGGAAACTAAATTATGTTTCTGTTCATGGTCTGTTTGGGTCATAATGTTATAAAAAAAAAAAAAGCAGAAAATGTTTAATAAAAATGATGTATGTAGTTAAAACATGATGTATACTATACTGTTATTGATATACATCTATTTGAGTTGTTTTTATTAATGTGTATCTGTAATAAAATGAATAAAAATGAAATTTGTGAAAAATAAAACTAAAAATTATAACAATTAAGAAGAATCTCACGGGGCTCTAGCTACAAGTAACTTGAACTCTGCAACTGTTTAAGAGCTGAAAACAATTAAAAAGGTCTAATTAAGCAAATTATAATTTCAATTAAGGGTCTAGTTAAGTAATTGAGAGCTCAGTTGGAATGAAAACCAGCAAACGCAGGGGGTCCACAGGACCGGGGTTGAAAACCATGAACCTAAAGTACCCTACAGACTTATAGAGTAAGTGACAGCAGTTCTGAAACCACTGTGTTTGGCTATGCTAATCAATTATGCTGGAATAAGGAATCATATCCATCCTTAGCAAGGGCTTTAATGAGAAGGTTAAACAAGGGCATAAGTTTGCCATGTTTATGGCAGCAAGGGGAGCAAGGGGGGCAATGTCTATATAAAACAGCACTACTTCTTGGTTTATGTTGTCATCACAATCACACTCCCATGTCTATAAATACTGTGTCTAACTGCAACAACTTACAGTCACATTCACTCTTTGGTAATACTAGGCTAGTTTCCGAAGTCCCACTTGCAAGCACTGTACTACACTAGACAAACCACTGTTGTTACCACAAGCCTGTTCAGACATGCTGAAAAAAAGACAGCTTGGAGTATAACGTTGTGTTCTGTCAGGAAACACATCACTGAGGAAAATTAAAAGACACTGCTGGACGATCGTCTTCTTTCAAGGGGTTCAAGGGAGACTGCCACTTGCTGTATACTGCGTTTACATGGAATGTGGAGAGCATTTCTAGTCTATTTATGAGGCAACTAGAAGTTTTTTTAATAAAGACAAGGATAGCAGTCTAAATTAATCTGGAGTGTAGTATACCTTTAAGTATACAAGGTGAGTGGGAGGTGCTATTGGCTGGATTTGATCACTAAGCTTCTTAGGGTAAAGGTCAAACACAGCTCGTCGACAGATTACAACAAGTGTAGCCAGGGACAATCATGTCGACTAGCTACATCATGTTGGTTCTGAACTGGCTGCACCGGTTTTGCAAGGTGTGTGCCTTATTGTGAAACTACAGAGAATCTATGAAGCCTGTGTGTGTGAGTGTGTAAATAAATGGCAACCAGCCTAACCTTTCATTGTCTTGCTTTTTATTAGCAAAGCCACGTTATTATTAGCAAGCAAAGCCCAGGCTGCCTGTTCCTGCACTGACAACTACCCTTGCTAGTGCAGGCTTCTGAAACAAAATATGTACAATCCTAAAGTGACACTTGAGAGGGTGATGCCTTTAAAAACTCAAAGTTTTGCTTTGGAAACTAGCCAATGTATATAATTTACTGTATCAGGACAACCTGCTGAGGCCTACTGTAGCTAATAGGTAGACATTAGGTCAATATGAGGACTTGTACCAATTGTACATCCAGGCAATTAAAAAAAACAGCTGCAGAAAAAAAAACATGTATGTTGTTAGTGCTAGGAAGGGTTTGCTAAGGGCTTTAATGCTTGACTTCCGTCATCCCAGGTGTGAACGGTTACCTTGTCAAAGAAATCTAAATCCCTGTGTTCAGACACAAGCCATGTCAGCCCTCTGTAAACCAAGGCAACACAAACAAGCCTCTTTAAGTACTGCTCACCCTTTAAGCCTGCAGGTAAATTTGACTGCAATTAGGAAAGGCCAACTTAAAAATCAAAGCAGAGTAATAGAGGCATTTAACTTTCTGTTTTGTTTAAGAAAGTCTTTGTAGGCCAATTGCAGTTTTAAGTACAACCAGTAGGGGAGTTAGATACAAACACAGCACAAGCAGCTACTGCAGACAGCCTTTTCTCTGTGGTTCTTTTTGGTTGTACCCTTGACAGTAAAAGCTATTGCCGGTAAGTATACCAAAAAAGTACTTGCCAAATGCTTTATAATGCCACAAGGCAAAGAATATTTACTAGTTCTTCAATGTATTTCAAAAGAAGGGCTCTTTGTTGCTACATGCAATGTCTTGTTCCTACTTGCATTCCATATGCACAGAAAGATGTTGAAACTGCAGAGAGCATGCATCTACTAACAGATTTAAAGCTATTCTCACTTACTATATTCATTTAGGGGATTCTTAAACTATCACAATTCTCATTGGTCATGTTTGCTTTGTGACTTAACAAGCACACAATGTAAATGAAAGATTGCTACATTTTAAAGAAACAGTGTCAGATTTTGTGGATGTTTCTTTTTCTGAAAAATTGTAAGGCCTAAAAGAAACATTCTGCAGCTAAGTAAACTGTGAACATGATGTACCATGGTACTAATACAAAAAAAAAAAAGGTTAAAGAAATACAAAAAAAATAGGAAAACTCTTTCATTTTGTTGGGTGTATTTGCCATTTAGCCACATGTGAATTTAAAGATTTTCTTTTTTCATCTTTCAAAAATATAACTCAAGTCAGCAACAACAAATACAGAGCCCAATAAATAAACAGAAAATGTAAATAAAAGCACAGTGTGCAAAATAAAATTAAAAAAGCTTCTCCCAATGCTACAGTTTATTTTGGTAGTGCTTTTAAGTCTGTTAGTCAGCTAGACCCAACATGTCCTACAAATTCATTTTATTGATGCGATTAGGTATTCACAACTAATCACACAGATAGCATATCAACAGCTGCTTCAATTCTGTAAAAAGAAAAAAAAAACACACTGATGCAACAAAGAACAGGTTTTGATGTGAATCTGTTTTGAGCTTTTACAGCCTATTTAGTGCCTATGAAAGAGTGTGTAAATGTATACCCCCACAGTAGTGCTTTTAGGTTGCATGTCGATTGCTTCACATTTCCTCCTTTGCAAACAGGATTGGCTACATGTTTTAAACAGTAAGCCAAGAGCCCCATGCGAGTGAACTATTAACAGTAACACACATCCTTTCAAAGCACTTCATAAACAAGTCCTATTTCTATGAAAGGGAAAAAAGCTATACATCTTCATTAATTCCTGAGGTTTTTATTTTCAAGTTTCCTTGTAATTTAGGTTGCCTGCGAGCATTGTGCCATTAAGATGTAGGTAGGTAAACATGTACAGCTGAACAGGAAGTCAGTGTTTATCTCTCCAATCAGCAAAGCCTGCTGGGTGAAGATACCATTACTGGGAGAGTCTAAAGCCATCTTCCCACTTCCTCCAGCTTCTCAAACAACTGCCATACCCATTACATTGAATTCCCCAAACTCTCCTCTTGTGTTATCTTTTAATTGCACTGCATTTAGCTACGTGTAGAAAGTGACAATAATAAAATGCACAGAAGCAGTTCCTTCTTTTCAGATAATTAATATTACAAATTTCCTTAAAAATAACGTCTTCATTAATTCGACAGCTATGTATTAATTATCTTTGGGTTGGACTTTAACAAATTATTTTCAACAGTTTTGCTTTTTATTAAGCAGTGTGCATACAGTATGAGCTACAGTATTTAGTAATATTGTGGTTTGAATTGCGAAGTCAGGAATTTTTATACAATAAACAATGCCGACTAAGTAATAGATAAAAGCTTAGTTACCAATTATTCTCTACAGCTATTGTCAAAAGTTTTGCATCACTATGTAGAATGAACTAATTCTGCTTCATAATGAAACCTGCTAGATAATGTTACTTTAACATACTGAATTACATACCGCATTGTAGTTTTCCATATACTTACAAAAAACTGACAAATTGAAAAATGTGACATCTTGAAATCTAACATGACATACTGTACTATTATTACAGCTTCTGGTAGACTTTTGTGATATCATTTTGTAGTTTATTTGATTAAATGATGTTAATTGTTTCTTTTTTCCCCTTTAATTATGTCTCAATCCCAAATTTCTGGGTAATGCAAAATCTTTGGCCATAGCTGTATATCATATACTGATAAATAAATACTGTATGCATGTAGCGTTTTTCTAGATTTATGTAAAAATGTATGGGTGACTTGTGTACTTGAAGTACAGCAGCCTGTAGTGCAGCACTTGGCAGTCAACAGGTTCTAGCTCACTAGTACTACTAACCTGTGCATGTTGCCATTGGTGGTGAAGGTCTGGCCGCAGACACTACACTTGTAAGGCCTCTCTCCAGAATGCACCAGCATGTGGCGATCCAGGGAGCTTGCTGAGCTCAGCGACTTCCCACAGATACTGCACGAGTGGTCTGCACCGCCACTGTCAGAGTTGTGCTGCAGGAAGGAAAGATTGTTTACTTTTTTTTTTTTTTTTTTTTTTTTAAATATCTTTTTCTACGTTTTCTACGTTTAACAAACTTTATTACATATTTTTGTATTATGTTTGTCATTACCTGTTCAGTCAATTAGTCAGATTACAAAATGCTGTAGTTTGTTTCATGTATCTCCTGTTTCTATTGTAAAATTTGACATAGATATATATTCTGTATATATAACCAATATTTTTTTTTTTGCACTTAGTGGGTCAAGCCACTTCAAAAGGGGTCCCAACTGAAAACAGATATCAGAATATCAGAATATTCGAACAAATATTTTTTGACATGCATTCGGATTCAAAAATCAGATGTTCTTATTCGCTACAGATGACAAAAATACCATGCACTTATTTACGTCTCACCAGAATTTGCGTGACAGTTTCCAAAAATGGCAAAAGAAAAAGAGTGCTGTGTCATATGTGAGATTGATTGATATATATATATATATATATATAAAAACACAGAATCAACACAGCAGCTCTTGAGCCTCTATTTAAAGGTTTTAGACAGCAAAAAGTAAAGAAACCAGATTATGCACGCACGCATAGTGTGGAGTAGTGGTTAGGGCTCTGGACTCTTGACTGGAGTGGTCGTGGGTACAATCCCGATGGGGACACTGATGCTGTACCGTTGAGCAAGGTACTTTACCTAGATTGCTCCAGTAAAAACCCAACTGTATAAATGGGTAATTTTATGTAAAAAATAATGTGATATCTGTATAATGTGAAATAATGTGATATCTTGTAACAATTCTAAGTCGCCCTGGATAAGGGCGTCTGCTAAGGAATAAATAATAATAAAACAAATTCACAGAGGTCATTGTGTTTCAACAGCGGTACATCGCACAATGGCACGAAATGACTTAACTAATTTGAGATAAACTGACACAGTGGCCTGAAACTTTTCTTTAAATCAGCATAGCTAACAGAGCTTAAAACAACAACTCTTTTCACCATCACCTTTTGTTTACTTGAATTTTCTAAATCAAAGGACTGCATGCTGTGCTTCCTCACCATTCTGACCTACCTACTTCTCATCTCAACCCAGAACACCAGGTTCATTTGTGCTTGAGCATTTGATGGAGAAACGTGTCAACTAAGTACAAAGCCCTGAACACCAGACAGATGTTAAGACCTGGGTTTATTCACAAAAGATGTTAAGGTTCTCACATTTTATTATGTTTTAAAGACAAGCACTCAGATTGATCTACTCAGGAATCCTGTTCTTGTTTCTATATTTCACCATCTGACCTTCTGTTGCAGGTTGTGCAACTTATTTATCACTCAAGAAAATGTGTGGAATTTGTGGAATTGTAATTGAAAATGTGTTTCAAAGAGAAAATTGCATCTGTTATTTTTTTTGTTTCATATTCATTAAGTTACTGGATCATGTGGTGAGGAAACTCACACCTGTTAATAGCGAAGGCAAAGATGTTCTTCCCATGGTTTATGATGCTTACAAATCCAAGATAGTGTCTGTCTGGCAGTAAAAGCATGTGGCAAGAGGGACCACTTTTTTATTTTTATTTACACAATTATCCATCCGGAAATAAACACTTATACCACTAAAACAACCATACATCCAAGTTGGCCTACCTGTCGAATGTGCATAGTTAGCTGGTGTTGTGTCATGCAGTTCTTTTCACACAAAGGGCAAATAAATGTAGACTTTTCTTCTTTGGCTTCCTGTAACAGATGAGACCAATCAAAATGTAAACATCATCTGAAGGTAGGCCACGAGCAGACACACAAACTGTGTGGCAGCAAAACAGATGTGCAGGCTCAGTATAAACAGAGTGATGCCCATCAGAAGTGCTGTCCTTTGTCATCAGTAACAGTAAGTGATTGGGAGGGCGGTATTACAAATACCTCTATACCACATGCTGTTTGGCTTTTATTTTTTTTACTTAATTGTTTTACATGATGGTGGCTGCTACTGTTCAGCTATGGCCAACAGTTTTGCACCACCCTGTAGAATTAACACATTTTGCTACATAAATTCAAATGAAACCTGCAGAATGTTATGTTAAAACAATGTAATTTTCCATATACTTAACGAAAAACACTGACAAAAATTAAATAAAAGATCTAAATTATGTTCATAACATTATTTTTTTATTTTTTTTATTTTTTGTAATTATGTCTCAATCTTAAAATTTTAGGTGATGCAAATGTTTGGCCATAGCTGTAAAAAACATTCCTCTCACCCCACCTATAATCAGATAATGTGGCCAAGCTGAGTGAAGTTTCTTCAACAAAGTATTGGACTAGCACATTATACATTGAAGACAGAGGACATTACAATATTTTTTTTTCCTTTGGCAAGTCAATAATAGAGAACTAGTTATTGTTTTAGTACTCTAGGTACTGTATAGGGAAATGTGTGCTGCCATGTTACTTTTTTATATTGACTTAAATTCAAAAATAATACTATTTTAAAATAAGCTATATCTGCTTCTTTTAAAATTAGCCAAGCCTGTCATCACGGCCACCTGCCTTTTGGTTCAGGCATTAACTTAATTGACTCTGGTTACTGTTTCACCTTGAAACGCAGATCAGTGTACACCAGAGGGCTCAATCTGATCAAGCTAATATTGACTCTAGAGCTGATCATTAACTAGACCTACTCCCATACCAGCACACTGTGCAGTACATACCATGATTCTGGTCAACCAAATAAAGAGGCAACTGTTACAGGATGAACAATGCTAAAGGTTGAAGCATAAAATTCACATGCGGTCTTATTTAACATTATTGTGCTTATTTAACAATTATTATAATGATGTTTGCAGCACATTTCTCACAATAATAATTTACTATCAAAGACACTATCCGCTCCAGTTTCCTAACACCTACATGTTTGCATGCACTTAAAAGTATCTAAGTTATGGAGGCATTTTTCTGGACAATGGCAAAAAGAACGTGTTCCTAAAGCAAATGGACCATTTCCCTATCCATGCCTCAAACGTATTTGCTCAAGATCATTTCCATTAGCTCCAAATATTTCCATGTCAACTGAATGCACTGTGCAAATATTTTAAAAGGAGTAAATTATGACAGAAAGAAACACAACAATTGATTTACTTGATAAACCTTCACGTATTATACAGATGTTATGCCTTACTCCTAATTAAATAGTTATTCCTAAAAAAACAAACAAAAAAAACCCATTAATTTCTACTAGCTAATGTCTTCTGTACCTGGTTCCGTCTGCCGGTGCGGTTTGGCCCAGGAGATTTTGTTGGAGTTTTCAGGGGCGAGTTATCTCTGTTGCCATCGATCGTTCCCACACCCATTACCGTTGACATCATGGAATTGATGGAGGACAGGTCCACACCATCAGAACTATTGGGTCCAACTCCATTTTCATTGGCCAGGGCAAGAGATTCACAGTTCTTACCTGTTGAGAATCACTTTTTACAGTAGTGGAAGCTTGCATAACAAAGCAATACAGAACATTGCATCTGTTTAGCAATTAAATAGTGTTTTGACAAACATTATCAAAGTCTTTATCAAACGCTTCTAGTTGAAATGATTATCAAAGAATTTCCCAAGCTTATTTAGCATTTTTTACAATTGACTGTTTTATGGTTATGCGTGATTTTAAACAATAACTGTCTTAAAGCTCTTTTGCAATATTTTTTTAATACATTGAATTTTATTTTTAAGGACATACTACATCATCTACATCAGTTTACATACATTTAGAAACAGAACTCAATATCTGGACCACACTGAAGCAGAACACAAATAAAGGAAATTAATCATAAAAAAAATGTGAGGGCAAAAGAATTTCACAATCTATGCAAAGCTGAAACTGCAAATTAGGAACTGACTAGTGCTGTTGTTTTTAAAGCACACCATCTGTAAAACATTCCCTTTTAGTTGAAAAATGTGATTTTCCTTCAACTGTAATGCACATTTTACTCAATAAACACAATGAGGGTCTCTCTTTCATTTTAATAGAAGCCAAAAGAAAACCATCTTTGAGGATCTCGCCACACATTTGAATTATTCCGAAGAGTACAAATAAAAACGAGTGTCTCCTTTTAAGATACTGTACGCAGGGCTGTACTGATGAAACATAAGCCATTATGTGTATAGCCATGCTAATACATTTTGATTAACCAGCATTCTAGTGCTTTATACATATGGCCCACAATGTCACTTCTATGTGTGCCTCAGCTTTACCTCCATTGTCCTTTTCTGCCTGTGCTGTAGCAAGACTTTCTTTCTGGTTTGTGGATTCACCAGCCACAGCTGTAAAGGGAGTAATCTCGGCATCTGCCTTGGCTTCAGCTGCACTTTCCATTACTGAAATAAGAAAGAAAAAAAGGGTGAATAAATAAAGACTGAAACATTAGCAGCCATGGCCGCCCTATTATCTGTGAGACAGTGGGCAAAGTGCCCACTGATGATGGTGTTTTATGATGCAGACACCTGTCCAACTAGGGCTGCGAACCAAAGGACACATTTCTCACATAATCCAACAAACAGTTGCCTGGCAGTAAACAACCTTCAATTGTCTCTGAAATCAAACCAAATACTTCTATAGTGAGTTAAAAAAAAAAAAAAACATATCCAGAAGTTATTTAGTTTCATATCATTAATTAATCGCCAATACTGTAAATGCAGGGTTCTACTTTATTGTTTTTGCAACGCTTGATACAGTAGCATATGCTAAATGCTAGTCAATTAAACCTATATACAGTACAACACAATTGCTACAGCAACCATACAATAGCAGGAAAAAATGACAGTAGAAAATACTGTCGTAACTGGTTTGAAAATGCTAAATCTTCAATGGGAATGTTTGTATGCAGTAAAATTTGACTGACAAAATAAAATACTGTAACTCACTGACTGTGAAGCCAAAGGACAAACAGTTTTACAGATCCTTCAGATCTGAACCCAGGATGTCCTGGCTCCTAATCCTCAACTGTTACTGGTCCTGTTCATCTGACTAAAGAATGCTAAGAAATTTCAAGTTAATCAGGGTTGGGCCTGCAAAGGAGTCAGAAACTTAGTCAGAACTTAGTTTAAATAACTTTTCCACATGAGAATACAATACTCACTCATTATGTTAGACTGTGCTTTGCTTTTGCTATAGAAGAGGTAAATGCCCTGTCTTATACAGCACAGTAGATAGTATGCCCAGCTGTTATCAGCTGCACTGTAGGAATAGATTAAAAAAAAAATAACAGATACAAAATCAACAGGCAGCTCAGACCCTTGAAACAAGGGTTGGGGGATAATCTATTGTATTATTCCTGGGTTACTGTTATCCATCTATATGATTGTGACATGTAAATGAGATCCTGTATACTAAAACAGATCTGGGTAGCTTGGCTCACAAAATGGACAAGGTTATTTAAGATTTGAACAGTAATACACATGCCAATTGTTGCTTCCCGTTTGCTCTGTACAGGAAGGCATTTGCTGAATCTACTTCCTCCTTTTGGATAAAACCTGACTCAAGCGAATCTCCAAACATCTGACTTTGTGTTTTCTCACCAGACCACGTTTAAACTGAAAACAATAACCACAAATATGCTTCAATTTATAAAGTGTAGGCAGCCCTGGATTACGGGAAAAAGGATCTTCTGCAAGAGAATCCAGGGCAGAGTTTTAGGCTGCTTCTAAAACAACACATTTGATTTTCTCCAGTACAACTACGTGCATCTTTCACATCACTGAGCACAGTGGGTGGTACAGCAGATATTTCTGTGCAAGTAACGGATGGTCCCAAAAGTTGTAATCACAAATCCACCCACAAGCTACGTAGTTTGAAGTCTTAAAGCCAAAAAAACAGAAAAACTAACAAAGTTGCAACTAAATACGATAACTGTTATGAACACAGTCCAGATTCTGTTTGAGGGAGCATGCTACTGCATGCTGTTTATTTTTTAAATAACAAATCAGACTGAAAGGTGAATTGTACTTCAAACATTCATTGAAACACACAAATGAATGTCTGTTTTTGTGCTTACTTGAATAGTGAGCGATATGCTTCATTTTTAGAGAAAAAAAACATTGCATATGAGGAACACTACTACAGCTTTATTTTTTAAAATAGTATACAATTTTGAAGTAAGATTTCTTGTCGACAAATAAAATAATTAAAACAAACTGTGGTCTGATACATAATAAATAAGCAGAACTACAGTCATTTTGGCGGTTTTTGGTTTTAAAATTACATTGTCCTGTAAGACATATGGGGTTGCACGTTCATGTACCTTTCTGTCCGTATGTATTAAATATTCTTACAAAGCATGAAACACGGGAGTGCAGAAATAAAGGAGATATATTACATTATACCTAAAAGCCCCGGGAGCAGTCACATTGATGGCCACACAGAAAACAATTGTATTGTGATTATACAGAACGGTATTCAACTTTATTATTTTTATTTACCAGTCCGCAATGTGTTTAACTGTAATTAGATTAGTCTACTCTCTGCCTGAGTGAATGACTGACAGTCTATTGTTTTTCAATCAGCCTTTTCAAAGGCTGGCGTTTACTTGCCAGGTGCGCTGTTTTGGCCACTCATTTAGAATCAGGACTAGTGAAAAAAAATACCAGAGACCCACAGCGTGTACCCACAGCTGAAGCTGGCAACCCCACTGAGAGCCGCAAGAGAGGCAAATGCCAGGTTGGCAAGTGCAATAAAAATAGAACTTCAGACAGCTGTGCCCTGTGCAGAAAGGCGGCGTGGAGAAGCGCATTATCTGTGTTGATTGTGAACAGCCTTAGACTCAAGGTAAAGGAATGCCCTTTTGTCAAAAAACCCAGAAACTTTTTTTTATAACTTCTTGTGCTGCTGCGCTTCTGTAAAATGTTTTCTTCACAGTTTATTTATCTACGTTGTTCAGTTGCTTTTGCTCATCTGATAATAAACCGATTTCTGTTGAAAAGTAAAAAATGTATTGCTATTGTTTCATTTTTATAAATATGTATGTTGTAAACCGATGTCTGTTCAGATGTTTAATTACTTACATTTTCTTGTTTTGATTTGTAAAATAAATGTTCATATATATATATATGCTTTGGTTGTTCAGATGTTTATGTGACCTATTCAATAAAAAATAATACATCCGACTGTTTCTCCTTTCGTTATACTATTTACAGTGTTTTGAATACAACCATCAGAAAGACTGCTGCAAGGCTTCTAGGTATGAGTATATCTCTGGGACTTCTAGTGTTAATCAGATACAGTAACAGCTGAGTCTCGTATGGTATTTTCTCCATCACGAAAGCAGAATTACAGTAGCTCAGCAAATGGTTCATAAGATTAGCCTAGGATTTGATTCTCATAAGCTCATCTGCAGTAGCTCCTCTGATTGGTGGATAATTAGGGGATGCTCTTGCAGAAAAGAAAATGACCAAGAAAAGCCAGCATCATCCAAGGTAATTTAGCCTGCCCAAGTTGTGACCTTGTTCAGACAAGAGCAGCTCTGTTACGTATTGTATTGCACTGGAATACTGACTACGGGAAGCTCCTTAGACTTCTGAGAGCTGCATCTGCTGCTAGCCATCACTCCAGCGACCCCCTTAGTTAACATGTCCATGTAAAACCAATCAGGGAAACAATGAAACCTAGCAGTAGAGAGGAAAGCTCAGTTATCTCCAGTGCCAAACAGAGATCACATGTTCATGTGAGGAGTTCAGAATGTTTTTAGCTGGCTCTGCACACAGATCTGGGCAACAACTGATGCAAGACCTATCTACTTACCTAAAAGCATTTTTATACTATTACGGTAGTTACAATAGCATTAGTGCAAAAAAATGTGTACTGTTGATGCATCTTCCAATAAAAAACTAAACAGGGCAAACAAACAACCAATCAAATGTGTGCTGTACTTGCCAAAGATTAAAAAGAAACATAATTTTGACATAAACACTGCTTTATCATGCCGTCAAAACAAACACTTTCTTCTTTTATTGTCTTACTGTATGACCCTTGCAGTAGCATTCGTGTTTGATACTCTAATAGCCAAACATGCTTCAGTATGTTAATAACCGTGCTTCCACATTGTTGTACTCATTTCCAGGGTGACAAGTTTTACACTGTCTGAACATTTCCTGTCCCCTGTGGTGTCAGGCCAACCCCTGTACTAAAGTGAAAATGTGCAGTTCATATTGTACCCACTGCTCAGTTAGCCTACCCGGAAAGTGTCAACAAGTGCATTTTAATAACAAGAATTCTGTCCAGTAGCACTGACAGCAGACAGAGGCTGATAAGAGCTCTGCTTGACTTAACTAAAGGATTTTAAACAAGGCTTGCCTACTGTAGATATGTTTTTGTATGGAATTATTTATTTATTTATTTATTTATTTATTTTAATGGGATCGGTCCAGTGCCCAAGTTCTGGTTGTACCTCCACAGACAGACAGAGAGAGAGAGAGAAAGAAAGAAAAAGAAAGAAAGAAAGAAAGAAAGAAAGAAAGAAAGAAAGGAAAGAGAGAGAGTTTGACAAGATTAACCACTGCCAGACAAGCAGAGCTGTGGAGACAGCTGCCACATGGCACACATTTATTACACATCTCTCCAACCTCCACAGAACAAGCACAGACACAGAGCCCTACACATTCTCATGCTGAAGCACAAGATCCAGCCTTTTAATAATAAAGAGAGTTAGGCACGCAAACAACTAATTAAATATGTGTATATTAAGGATGCAACGGCTATGATTTTCCCAAACCAAAACCGTCATTTTCATAAAATTCTAAACACAACAATACAGACAAAACCATTTTTTTGTACAATGATAAAGTGTTGTCAGTCTCAGCCAGAGCATGTGAGCGGAGCGGAGTGGGATTTTGCTAGGAGCGTGGAGCGGAGTGGGTAAAATGCCTGAGCGGAGCATGAGCGCGAAAAGCAGTAGCAGGCATTGACAAGCACTTGGCCTGCATACCCTAACCTCAACCTTTTGTTAAAAAAATGCATCCTAAGAAGTGAAAAAGCTGAAGCTAGAGGTTTCTGAGTTCAAAAAAATGTTGCCGAGTCTGTCACTTCTGTTAAATTACTCTGTGTAGACCTAATTAAAACATTAAATAATGATGCTAAACTGACAACAATACAAAAGTATTGAAAGAAAATAAAATGTTAGTTGAGGTCCCGAACCACTGTGAAACCGGAAAAGTAGTAAACTGGGCGAAGCTGGAAAAAAGTGAAAGGGATAGTGTGGACAAATATCTGGAAGCTGCTTTAAATGAGAAGCTGCTTTAAATGAGATGCTTCTGTGAGCAGTCTTACAGTAGCTTCATTTGTTTGTCTGATGACTTTGTTGCTGGAATTTAAGGCTAAGGTCCCTCTCCTATCCACATCCCTAGTCATATGCATTACAGTACTGGGCTATAATAAACCAGCATACTAAACAAGTTTTTTTTAATTTTTAAAAAAAAATAAATTATGACATTTTAAATTAGAAGTGTTTCCTCATTTTAAACAGCTCAGTCACTTTGAAGCCAATCACTTTGATTAAATGATTGCAATTTTACAGTTCTACTCATGTGATTTGCCACTTACAACTGACCGCAGCAACAATGGGGACCAGGAAAACAATAGAAAGTTTAATGTCTCTTAATACATTCTTTTACTCTCTCTTTTACTCGTTCCCATAGCTTCACAAATGCAGTTTGGTTTTTCGGTTGTATACTTTAATTTCGGTTTTACCGAATGCCAACTGGACGACAAGCATTTCTAGAAGATACAACCTAAACCACACTTCACTGCTTAAAGTAGTGAATATGATATTGAAAGGCATACAGTACAATGCAGTATTTCTTACAAATAATAATTTGTAGTGTTTCCCTATTTCCAAATATGGTTTTCTCACTAAGGTATCACTTTACTGAAGAAAAAACAATGCACAGTCCTGCAGCTTAAACACATGTCATGCTGACCAGCTTAGCCAACCAGGTTTTGGGCTACACAGTCCTTCAGGGAAAGTGCTTTCTTTCATAAATATTGGTGCCAGAAAATAAACCTTACCACAGGGCTGAAATAAAGTCAGCCATTCTTGTTCTGGCCCGCTTAATCCCCCTGTAAATCTACTTATACCCCCTACCCAACGTTTCCTACAATGGGGCCAAGAAAACAAAAACAAAAACCATCACCTGCACAGTAGAGCTTTTTGTTTCGCGTAACTAATGTTTTTAAACGGCAAGCAACCCCCACCCCATCCCCAACTTGAATCATTTTCAACATCACTTAACAACTGTTAGGGTGGACATGGCACTTTCTCATTAAGTTAATGGGTAATACAGTCTCTTTCATTCCCATCCCACCCTGCTTTGATATGAAACAGCCCCCAGCTGAAACAGGCCATTCTCCTCATTTTCTGGTGACCATGTAGCAACTTGCAGCCCAGCTCTGGATTTCCTGCTGCTGGCTTTAAGGGATGTTCATCGTGTTTAAATGTTACAGTTGGATTTGGAGATGTGCCCAGACAAAGCATCCTCTCCACACCCATTTCACTTTGTGCTTTAAAAAAACAGCACTGCTGAAAATTGTCATGTGCTCTATTCTAGGTTATCAATATCATATTAATCCTTATTATAATAATTCTTTTTGCCCTAATTATGACAAATTTGTGGACCTTTTTAGACTGTAAACTACTTTCCATATGACTGCTAACACTCTAATGTGTATTTTGATAGACCTGAAACTTCTGGTAGTTCCCACAGTCAGAACAGTCTGATCTACATATTTAACATTCTTGCTACAGTAGTAGATATAGTTTATATATAAAGCATATACAGTTAGATGCTTTCATACAGTTATGCTTTCCTATGCAGTACTCTTTGACTGTGGCGATTTCCAAAGTTATGTTATCATGCTCCGGAGCAGAGGATGACTCAAATCCTCAAATACTGTAGCCAAGCTTTACAAATTGAAAAACAAAGTTTAAGTTACAGTACCACGGGCACATATCACCAAAAGACCTCCAAAGCAAACCTTATCTAGAATGCCACTGACATAACTTTGTGTGAACTGTAGCCTGCCCTGTCTCCTTGTTTAGCCAAAGGCCATTCACAAATGACTGAGACTTGAACAAGTCTAAAAATACCATGAATATTTATTCCAGAGGCATCAGAAAAAGATTCTTACATTTGATAGGCTGAATTGATGGAAACATCCCTCACAATGATTTTTTAACTAAGTGTCCACAAAAAATTTTTAATTCCAAGTGGTGAAACATCAGAAAGAAATCCAAGAAAAGTTACAGTCATCAATAAACCGTAACTACAGCAAGTCAAAGAACATTTAAGCCTTTAATTTAAAAATGTCTGTCAGAAAGGCAATTTTTATAATGACATGGGTCACAGCAGTAAGTAGATAAATACTACAGCACTCAACATGCTTTGGGTGAACAGCTTTTTGTTATTTTGCATGCCTTTTGCATGTTTTTTTCAACATAATACAATGCTTCTGAAAAAAACAACGCAAAATGAAAAAAGGTGAGTAGATTTACTAGCTGGATACCTTTCACACACTTTGAAAAGTGACACCCCCTTTAAATCTGAGGGTAAATGCATAAGAAATGGATTGAGTGCACTCTAAATTGTTCTCCATTTTGAGATGCAACCCAATGCTCCCTCCTAACACTGTCAGCCTGCTCTGAAGCACAGTGCAGAGATGTCCAGCACTTCTTGCCTCCAAAAACCGATTATATCTGAATTCCATCTCCTTATAATTCAAAGCTGCGGTCTGACTTTTCTCCTCCAGGGTACTACCCTTTAAATCATTCTCAACCTGATAAGATGCAGATAATAGCATCCCTATTACAGTTACTGCTACTCCACATTCTTTTCAATTCACTGAGATAGAATCAGAGCCAGGATATGTCAGACGATACACATTGATGACACCAAAAATATTTCAAAGTGACTCCAAATATTTTTTTCCTCCTTCAAAATGACTCAGACAAATTACAACGCTAAAAAAAAAAATGAGAAAGAGGAAGTTCCTGTTTTAAATGTCCTTTTACAGTAATTTAAACGTTTACATGCTTATTTGGCACTGTATCACATCAGACAGAAGTGCCTGAACATCATAAAAAAGCATTTCACATCCAGTTCATAACAACATTTGTGTGGGTTCCAAAAATGTACATCTTTTATAAACTGTATTTTCTACTGTAGCATTACCATGTTAACACATTTTCTCAGTGACTGCACAGCTTTAACTCCCTGCTAACTTTCACAGCTCAACAACCCTGTGACTCAAACCAACATTTACTACTGTACCACCACCTCCCCCAACTCACACCACACGATAATCACCTTAAATTACTAGATTTACATCCTCTAAGGTAAAATAATACAATTCATGCTGAAAAAGTCTCGGCGGCCACAAACTATGGCTGCTTTATGACTCTGGGGGCAAATTACAGTGCCTCTGAGTTTCCACCAGAGCAAAACGAGCGTTTGCAGTTCTAGGAAACAAGGGGGAAAAATTAATAAAATAATTGTTTTCTACTGCTCCAAGGACCTATAGCTGAAGTTCAATAGCTTTAACAGGTTCAGAGCACCACTTGTTCCAGGTATAACAGACAGCATGCTGGTGCTTCTGCAAAACCTGAGAATGTTTTTTGCCCCAGGCTGTGGCAGTCATGCAGCTCTGCTGTACCTCCAACAAGGCCTCTCGCTGTAATGCTCGGTACTCCAGCACTCCACACCCCCAATGATTTACATTAAGTGACTATTTTATTCTATTGTAGAGTACCATGAATGGAACCTAAATTAGATTTTTTTTTTTTCAATTCCGTTGCTTATAGTATCTTGCATTTAATATAAACAAACACTTTTTGTTTTTTTTCAACAATAGTTATTTGAATACAAAATACAAAACATTTTACATTTTACAACAACACCCTTTTAAAACCAATTCCTATGAGAAAATGATTGCCAAATTCTCAAAACACATTTTCTTTCGCTAAAAAAACAAAAATCAACAGGAGTCATCGCAGGATTATTGTCACCGAGGCGACGTGGGGTAAAGTTAATTAAACAGCCTTTAAACTTTATGTCTGCATGATTTCACAGCTCTGCACCTGTTGCCAGGTGCTGCTTGGCAACCAATTTTTGTTAATACTTCCCTTTTGAAAACAGCAGTAAACTCCTGCATCCAGTTATTATTTGACAGCTTAGGCTAGCCTTAACACACACTGTATAGAAGATATATGTAGTGCTTTTACAGTACGAGAACAAAGACTTTCTCCTGTTGCACAGAACCAACCACCCCTCTTTCTAGGGCATCAAGTGGTTCACTCCTGCATTGCAGCGGGAGGAGTATGACTGACATGTTTTAAGGAGTTGGGCAGACAGCTCAGGCTGCAACATGCTAAATTAAGGCAATCAGAAAAAAATGGGTCAGTTCCCCATGACTGATGCGTTCCAGAGTATTTGGAAAATCAAATGAACTGACTTTCAACAAAAGACTTCAGACACATAGGCCAATACTCCCTCTCCCTGATGTAAAGCCATCTCTAAAGGGAGTGTTTTACATGCAATATGTTGGCTGTAACACAAGTAATCTGTAATTTGGTACTGTAGCACTGTTGAAAACTCGGGAGACTTAACATAGGGTTAGTTAAAGAAGTGTACGCAACCTTTTCTAACCCTGTCATTCAGAACTGCAGTACTAGAGCTACTTATTTTCCATTCTTGGGAATATTCAGTTTTTCAACAATTCTATTAATAATTAAACATGGCATGTGAATAGAAATATAATGCTAATAGTTAAAATAAGTACATTAATAAATATTACCACAATTTTTTTTTTTTTTTTTTTTTTTTTTTAATTAAACCCAAGATTTTGAATCAGACTCTTGTTGCTGTAATAGTAAGTGAAGCACCTGAATACACTTCAGACCTGTCATAATGTTTATAGGCATCACTTGGCTCATTGCTGGCATTAAAATAAGCAGGAAAACCTAAGAATTATATTACAAAAAACAGTTCAGAAAACAAATGTCCAGCACTGTTGTGAGAATCATATTTACAGTCTCCCACTAACACTGTAGTTCAGTCTACAAATGAAGGTGTTTGGAAAAGACCTGTTTATCTTAGCTGGCATTACAATAACAATACAAATTATGAAACCGTTTAGTAACAGTCCAGCAATGTCATGTGAGAGTAATCCTATTTACAGTACTTCACAAATTAAGTTTAGCGTTTTACTGGCGTACAATAACCAGGATAAAATAAGAAACACTGATTTAAAAAACGCATGTTGACTGACTCGTTGATCTAAACAGGTTCACTGCTGTGTATTACAGATTGTAATATAAATCCTGGCCCTTTTAATGTAAACGCATAATTAATCCTCCTAATTGTTTCTATACTAATTCTGCCTTGTTATTTGCAAGATTTAACAAGAGGTGTGTCTCCACACATCATGTCTTTATGAAACAAATGGTGTGTAGTGTAGTGACTGCATCCTTTACACAGTAAAGCCATCACTTTCCTTTAAGGAATGCATAGCAAGAAAAATAGCTCTGAGCTTGTTTCTTCATTGTCAGATAATATAATTTAATTAAGAAACAGCTTTGTTAATGATAGTTTTATTAAGGCAGGTAGCATGGAAATAAATAACCGAAAACAATAAATTAAATTACTGCTGGGACAAATATCAGAATATTCGTACGAATATTTTTTGACATGTATTCGGATTCAAAAATCAGATGTTCTTATTCGCTACAGTTGACAAAAATACCATGCACTTATTTACGTCTCACCAGAATTTGCGTGACAGTTTCAAAAAATGGCAAAAGAAAAAGAGTGCTGTGTCATATGTGAGATTGATATAGATATATATATAAAAACACAGAATCAACACAGCAGCTCTTGAGCCTCTATTTAAAGGTATTAGATAGCAAAAAGTAAAGAAACCAGATTATGCACGCACGCATAGTGATCTCTACGGAAAGCCATCTGAGACAAAAACGCATTGTGCTGCTTTAGAGCGAGCCAGAATTTCATGAGACAGAAAAAAGGCAAGCACGTCATTCTGAAATGCCTCGCTTAAACAGTACCCAAATTCCTAAAAATATTGTGTAGCAATTTTTATATGGACTGTATATGTTATATATATTTTGTTGCGACTTTCTGTTATGTGGAATGTAATAAACAAGAACCAAAATGGTGAGGTTTTTTTCCCCTTCACTTTACAACGCCACTTCCACATTTGTTTTATTTGAAGTGTTTAAAGTTAAATTTCAGTTTTCGTTTGCTTGTTCAGCTACAAAAAGGCACACGTAAATCTCATGTTATTACTTTATGAAAATGTGTGGATGGCCACTGTTTACTGTGAAGAAACGGCAATGGCAAGGAATGAAAAAAAGAAAAATAAATAAAATTACGTGTCAACTTTATGTACTATTTATTTTGGGAATAAACAAAACATTTAACTTGAACTGCTATTTGACATCCTTTGTTTTGTACTTAATTCACTGGCGTAAAGCAAGCCCTATACAACTTACTCTTTACTCCTGGGATATTTTTCTATTTTAACGTGTTACATATTGTAAGGTCTTGCTGTAAAATAAAGACACACACACACACACACACACACACACATAGGGGCCGGGGCCACGACTACACCCCCTGCCCCTGCTGCTATGCTGTCTCTTCCTCATGCTCAGAGCAATATAATGGCTTGTATTACTTTTTGAAAAACGAACGAATATCCGAACGAATATCTAAATTATGAGCGAATATCTGAACATGAAAATCTTGTGTTCGTTCCAGCACTAAATCAAATACACAATTAATTTAGCTTCCTTACTTCGGGAAAGCTCCGTCTTGAGTGCAGTACCTTAGCTCTTAGTTTTTCAGCATAGAAGAATGCAGTGCTTTACCATTGTTGTCGTCTTATTTGCTTTCTTGTTCTCTACGTGTTTACGACTGGCATTATGATATTTAATGGTACTGACTCGTACATGATCAATTGAATGACAGCAAAACTTGAAAAATAGTATCCCACCATCCTCACATAGATAATCAGATTTTTATTTTAGCTCTGTCTTTTACAGAAACATGTTTTTTTTCTTCGCAGGTGCAGCCACAGTGTTGCGTTTCAGCAGAAACATGTGTGTGAAGTCACATAGTGAATTAACTCAGCTTGGCTGGGTGTAGTGCAAAAAAAACACAGCAGAAAACTGGAGTTGCAAGTAAAAATGGAATTCCATTCCCAAAATGCCTAATTCCGTGATTCCGTCCGAGTCATGGAAAATCAGTAGCCCTACAGTACTACTGGTCCTTTCCTGCTTTTTTGCTCATCTACTGGACATTACCAGGAATCTACACAATAGAAGAACATTTGGCAACTCTACAAACGGAACACAAAGAATGCTGCTGACAAATTCTTGCTAGCAGGCAACGAGAAATATATTTGATGCAGTTTTTCTATTATACAGACTTCTGATATTAACTTTCACTGTAATATTAAACCACAGTGCTGTATGCATGTAAAACCGCCATTAATAAAAAAAAGGGTACCAGTTCCATTACAGGTTTCCACAGTTAACAGATGTTTGCGATACCTAGGGATTAGAGGTTCCTCCCTGACACTGTACAATGTAAGGCTCTTCAGTGACACATACTTTTACCCTGAAACGAAAGCCTTGTGAATTTCTCAGTAAATAAAACTTCAAGCTACCAGTAGTTTCATTGACTGCATAAATAAGTAATAAGAGCATTAAGTAACTGTACAGTAAACTATGAAAAGATTGATACCTACTGTAGTACATCAAATATCTTGCTATTATATACAGTACATTTAGCTGCAGCCCAGTATAAACAGAATTTGTTTGCATACTAATTTAGTGATTATACCACTAGAAGGGGAAATTCAAGAGAGTCCCAGTTTGGAACTCTGAGGGTGGGAGTCCATCTATATATGGAAGGGACTATATAGCAGAAATTAAGACAATATTTACATTAGCCATCTTTCTGACAACTTTAGTTTTTTAAAATTTTTTATAAGTTTTACATTTACCAATTATTTTAGCCTCAATAGCTGGTGATGTTCTCTCCATCTTTTGCCACTAGTACTCCTCTATGCAAGATAATTAGTGTCGTCGTCCCCTCCCACACACACTTTTTTTAGACTCACTACCTCTCAATCCATTATCCTGCAAGCTATCTTGTGCTTACTTTGGTAACTGCCTTTGCAAACCAATGTGTTCTATTGTCAAGTTGCTCATTTATAGTGCCACGATAAAGAATTAGCTTCTCAATATAAAAAAGTCTGCAAAAAAAAAAAAAAAGGAGAAGACGGATGGGCTTATAAGCTTAGGAAGTGGGTAAGAGAGTCCAATTAACTGTCATAAAGGGTATAATAGGGCCTGATGATGCTGCAATGAGGAGACAGTTGCTGAACAGCTCAAATTTATCTAGCAGCATCCTGATCTAGTGAACATCAATTTACATGATTTGTTTTTCATTTAAACTTGTGTTTTAAGCTATTATCGTTAAGTCTTTTAACTTTCAAACAAACAAAAATCCGCTCCTTACTTAGGTTTCTCACTAATTAAGCACACAATGCTGTACTTACACATGTGGCATGCAAAAACAGTGGTGCCCATATTGTCCCCCTCCAATAATGTTACAGTATCTTCCTAAGCAGCAAGCAATACAAGTTGATTTTGACTAAATGTTTTAACAGTGCAGTGGTAACATTAAGATAAAAGGTCCTTAGCCTATGTAAAAGCATTAGTGGCAATATGAGTGCATCACTGTATACAATACTTACTGTATGCTGCTTAAAGGGGGTGCACCAAAAAAAAAAAACATATGCATAGTGTAGGCTTATACTGCCCTTGGAATGCATCTGACAGGAGACTTCATTCTGAATCTTTGACCTCATCGATAGATTGAACCGGAAGATGTGTCAAGTGGGTGCAGAATCCTTTTTAGGAACTGATGTAGAAATCCACAACAGACAAGTTATGAATGTATGTGTTTATCACTGCAGATGAACATGTATTGTGTAAAATTGAAATTTCTTTTTTTTAATGGCATGATCAGCCATATGGTGGAGTCGACCCATGTACAGTAGTTAACATCTATTCAAAAACATGCTTTTCTTTCTTACTTTGTTCACTGCTAAGCCCTATAGAGGGCATGGATGTACATAAGAATGCTGCAATGCTGCCGAATGACAGGCACAGACAAGTCAAAACTGATGATTTCAGAACAGTTGACACAGAGAGAGCTATCGTTTTTTGCTTGCTTCACATCACTGTGGAATATCCATTTCTCGTAGAAAATCTTTTGATAAAGTAATCCTGTACTTGAGTACTGTAATCTGTCACAAGTGTTATTTAATCTGTAGCATTCTGTATTTAACTATATCCTGATGTAACTATCACTGACACTGTTATCTGCTCCGTTATTGAATCGTATGTTGTCATATACTTGTACTTGCTAGAACCAAAGTCATTGTATTTTTATCTTGCTCTTAATTGTATTATTACTTGTACGGTGATTCTTGAAATGGATCTTTGTTTACGACTGTAAGTCGCCCTCGATAAGGGTGTCTGCTAAGAAATAAATAATAATAATAATAATAATAATAATAATAATAATAATAATAATAACAATAATAATAAAGGGCTGGGGTGGGGGATTAGTGACTTCCAACATGTAGAAAGCTGCAAGAGTGGCGTGACAAGCCTGTTTATCCTGTTCTACTGACTTTCCTATGCTTAACCCTATGAAATCTTATAAGGGAATTGTTGAAACTGTTTACTGAAGCAATCATTAGGCTTTATATACCGCAACAGCGATAAATACTCTTGTAATTTTCATTAACTGCTGTTTCCAACATATATAATGGTTTAATTGTTGTATTTTATTGTGATTTTCTTTGCTTTGTATTGTACGGTGCTTTGAGATACATTTTGTATGAAAGGCACTATATAAATAACCTTTGATTTGATTTGATTTGATATGTTATGTTACCATGCAAAATTCATCCTACAAAAAACGTAAAAAAAAAAAAAGTCCAACTTTCCTGAATTTCTAGGAACTTTCCATTTCTAGTACATGCAGTTGTTCTCAATATTTGCATTAGCTGAATCACAAACTGGACTGAACAACGGACGCCTACACTACGGTATTTTAATTTGTGTCATCCATATTTTCAGGAGTTTTTATCCAGGATATGGCTTGGCATTGGCCAATTGCGAGTTAAAAGTCAAGCAGGCTAAAGGCAGTAAACGACTCCCTTGGCAACAGAAGCATCAGCTGTCATTCTGCACAGGTGCTTTTGACAGAGATTTTAAATTTTCCATAATGCAGTGTTTTGTTTTTGGCTAAATTACTAGATTAGTCATTTCAACCTAATAATTTATGTATCTAAGCAAATGCATTTTAATTGCTGCTGTTTGTGTACTTAAATATAATTTTAGTAACAAAAGATCCAATGCTGGTTTCTATACGAATTTAATTATTTGTAAAATCTCATACTAACTAAATAACCTGAGTTAAGCAACATTACTATCCAGCTTTAAAACATCTGCAATTACAGTATTGCACTACTAGTATGTAATTGTAGATATAAATTGTTGTTGCATCTTATTTCATATTGTATTTTAGTAGTATAATTTGCACTTATGGCAAAGTATACTGTATTTAAATATTGATTTTGCATTCTAACACCTGTAAGTCGCCTTGGAAAAGGTGCCTGCCAAATAATTACATAATAATATTAATAACGCCTGGTAATACCTGTAAATATATAAAAGTATGTGCTCAAATAATTTGGGAATAATCGTAATGGTCTACAAAAACACAATGTGTTTGTTACAAGCCAGTGAACAATATGCGTGTTATTTTAGCGGAGAAAGGAAAGAACGTCACTTCTCTCTTTTTCTCTCCATTTTTGTCAGTACCTCCAACTTCAGCACTCTGCAGCCAGCCACAGTTTCTTATTTTTTCATGGTGGTCACAAGTACAGCAGGCTGTTGTTACTTACATCTGACAGTTGTCCTCTCTACAACAAATGGTACATTCATGAGCTAGGGCAGCGTCTGCTCAGTCTATAAATTGAAGGAGGCCAATGTCTATTGGCTGGCTGGGCTAACTTTGCAGAAGTAAATGGTCACGGTCTCAGGCTGGTTTTCAGTTACAGGAAATGTTGGTCTAGTTATGTGGTGCACAAAAACATTTTGCACTGAACACAGTGATTCTGGCTTCTATGGGCACAAAAGCAGAGGAATTCAACTTAATTTGGGAAGTCAAATAGGAATAATAGTTACCAGTTCTCACAACCAGCAGTAAAACACATTTTTTTGTTTAAATGCCAACAAAGCTCAGATGCAAGTGAAGTTATCAACCCCATTTTCTGAAAGACATTATAGATAATTCTTAGTCTCAAATCTCAAGGGGGGCAAACTGAATCTTCACTCAACTGTAAAAAGGGCCTGACTTACATTACTGCAAGTACTTAGTGTGGCAAAAACAGAATGGACCGATGTAGGGCTATGGTATGGGATGAGGAGGAGGAGGTAGAAAAGAAAGGGTTCTTTTTTAAAGAAAAGAACAAGGCAACACATTCTTTAGAAGATTGTGTTACAGGTAAGTGACATCTTCGAAGGGAACAGAATTTTTTTTTTTTTTATACAGCTAATTGGAAGCATGACTAGTGTCCCTTCTGAGTTTAGAGAGAATAGGGTGTGGCCACTTGTCTGAAAGGCAGAAAAATACTGTTTTGTTAGGGAAAATTATCATGGATACTAGAAGTTATCCATCAGGCCTCACCAATCCTGTTCGACTGGAGACTGGCGTCAGCAACAGGGCAGTACAATGCTGCTCGACCATAAAACAAGCACTGTGGCATCTGACAGGTTATGCACAGAGGTCATACTGGAGAATGCAAGAACTGTTTTTCATGTGTAACTTTTATGACTGCTACGATTAAATCAAAAATCGTTTTTTCAATCGATTCCATTCCTCATTATATACATCAATATATAAATACTGGAGAATCGATTCAATAATTACATTTTTGTAATGTGCATAGTTAATAACATTTAAGTTTATCAATGAAACTGCACCGAACGCCCGGCCTTGCTATTTACAGTATTTCTGCCAAAGACATCAGTGGGCGTGTTCTTCTTTTCCTGCTCATGTTAACTAGCATCTGATTTGCTGGTCCCATCCTTCTAGCGAATCAGTTTTGAAAATGCTTTGTAAGTACATCCCTCTGTGTGTTCCATGTAAACAAAAAAGAAAAAAGCGTGCTGCCTTGAATCCAGAGCAGGACGACAGGCTTGTTGTATTCCTGGCAAACGGTCTGTAAATAAATTGTGCACGTTGAAGAAAGCTGACTGTATATAGTTTGAGCTTCTATGGAGTTTCAAAATGAACTGTTATATAATGAATATTTAACAATATTCAATAACGTTAAAAAAATAAATAAATAAACGATCAGTGATGTTAAACGCAATTTTGGAGTAACGATCAGCTTGACCTATAGCAGGTATGCATGTTGTGGCAAGTAAATCATGTATTTGTTATTATTATTATTATGATGATGATGATGATGATGATGATGTTTTAGGCAGGGATTTCCACATTGTGTGTTTCACAGATAGTGAAGGTTATGTGGTACAGTATTAACAAGATGCAATCCGTGATGCTGCAGCTGTCACTGAATAAAAGATGTTTTTCATAAACTCATGTCTAGTTTATATAGACTGCATTCCAAAGTACTGTTTGGAATAAATATTTTAGTAACACCCCTGTAGTATGTTAAACTTGCTTTAGGTTTGTTGCAAATGTTGTTGTGTTTTTTTGTGTTTTTTTCCTCCTGACCCTACCAAGGCCTAATTACCCCTTGCATTCAATTGTGCACAAGCTTTTACTTAACAGCAATTATATTAAAATAAATCACATCACAGGGAAAGTAATGGAGCGAAAAATGTATGTGGGCGGTACAATCCTCGATATTTACTCAAACGATTATATTTTGTGTGAATAATTAATTGATTGCTATTATTGAGGCTTAACTGACAGCCCTAGTAACTAGTAATAATGATATTAACAGTGTAAAAAGACAATGGTTATATCTCTGTTGTGGCCTTAAAAAGCACATGAATGTTAAGTGCATTTATTTATTTATTCATTCATTTTTTAATTTACTTGTGGAGACATATATGCTGCAGTGGTACTGCAATGCAAATATAAGTATTAGTTTTCGGCCCTGAAATGTAAATAATTAAAAGAATCAACTACTGAAGCTAGGGACTTACTTTAACTGCTGTTAAACACATATACACACACACACACACACACATACACACACACACACACACACACACACACACACACGTTCTGTATTACAATGGCTGGTTATGAAAGTTGAGAGGAGGAGTCAGGGTAAGAAATTTACAGTTAGGTTGGCCCGTATTTCCTAATAAACTATTATCCAACAATGTCCTCCAAGCTAATCTCTCCCCCTGCACAGCTATACACAGGCTTGAGGATGCAGGCCAAAGTACAAGGCTAGAACATCAGCCAACTGTTGCTGTGGTAGCTTTACCCCTCCCCACCCCATGTGCCACTCCTGGACCAATCAGCAGACTTGCCCCAGCTGCTTCAGCTCTGTTTGCAAGGTTCAGAGACTGACAGACAGCAGTGCACTGTTACTGCAGAAGGTGTCATCCATCACAGACTGAATCTCCCAATGCTCCCACATCATGGCCTTCCAGCTTCTTTACCCACTCCCCAACCCCCACCCCAAATAACAGACACATTGTTTTTCTGTTGCATGGATTTTGAAAGAAAACCACAGTGTTAACGCCTAGGGGCCAGTTTACAAGATGTGCTAAATCCTTTGACTCTTCTAGGGTAAACCAGCAACTGGAATAGAACTAGAAAGCACTTAAATATAATTAAAATGTGAGTCCCTCTCCTTTCACTTTCTTAAATTACTGTCTAATTGTGATTTTACTTTAATACCAATTTGTCATGTCTAATTTAGTATCTACTGTGTGGACATCAATAAGGAACAGTTTAAACAGAGAAATACTGAATCAAGTGGAGTCATTTCTTTAGACAAATCACCTCTCCTTTAAAAACTGTATACATTTTCTTTTTTTAAAATGCATACAGTCTATTGCTGTTCCTTTCTGTCATTATATTATCTATATTATAAGTATATGGCAGGTGACAAGACAATTGGTGTAATGTGATTCAAATACAAGAAATCTTTTCAACATTACCGTAATAAAAATGTACACCTTTGGCATCTCCTTCAAGTGGGATTATATTGTTAATAATTATCACATGAACTCAGTGTACACAACCGTTGTTCACTTCCTGTATTTTGGAGTGGCTTTAAAATGTATTTACAAAATTATATTATCACAGTATTTGAAGATAGTATTGCCTACTTCATCAATTATTCTTATTGAACGAGCATTATTATACGCACTGTTTAATGAAGCAATGTGCTAGTAAAACAAACACTGCTAATGTAAACAGACAGACAACATTTATTATCATAAAACATACTGTACACCTCAACTGATGAAAGTGTACAGGTTCAAATGCCTGGCATGATAGCTTTCAGAGACAGCTTAAAGGATATCTGGGGTTAAACACTGTAGGCCATAAACTCCCCCTGCCCCATCCATTATAATCATTGTTCAGTTGTAATGCAAACACCCATTTAGCATGTTTTTTGTTGCCATGCTACTTTGGTGACAGGAGATCTAAAAATCGTTGTCTAATTAATTTTTTTAATACAACAACTTATTATGAGACATTTTGTCAATAACGGCACAATACAATGGGCCAATACAAACACCACTTACCCCCACCCCACAAAAGAATATGAGCTACTGTATAAAGGTGAATGGTTTTCTAAAAACAGCATTCACCCTCCTCAGTAGAAAATATAAATATTCCTCCCAGTACTGTGTTCCTTGTGGAACTAATTTCTCTGAGGTCTGATAAAAGTGGTTAATGTTTACTAAAACCTGTGAATGAACCACAGTAAAGCAGATAGCAGAACACTTTGCCTTCTTTTTTCTTTCAACAGCATCTTCTTTTTTTCCCTTGTAGGAGGGATATATTCACTTGATCCCACAAGCAACTTATCAAACTCAACCCTATTCTTAATGCAGGACAAGCAGTAATGAAACCCTACGGTGTGATAGCAGCCCTTTCTCCAGCATACTGAACTAGCAAGGAGACAGTGCTGTACTGTATACTGTATCTGACCCTGGGAGAATTACAGATCGACTGAACAGAACTAGCTTTTAAAATGTTTTCATTAATGGAGTCGGCTGGTGATGCCAAAAATATCTTAATATAAAACAATTATTTTGAATTGAACTGCGCTTCAACAATTTAAACAGATACATTTGTAATCAGTTGTTACTATCAAATTAAGATTGAATGGTTGCTGGTTCAGTTGAGGTCCCCACCAGTAATTTACTGCACATTCTGATCTGACAAAGCTCACACGACATGTTCCTGTTCACAAGAGTCTGGATATTTAGGATTTCCTGTATGCAAATGTATCCTAACTGGTCAACCTGGCTTCTGAGTCCATTTCAAAATCAGAATGTATTTAAATCCTGGCAGCACGTACTGTTAGATTACAAAAAAACCCGAGTGTAGACATAAACTGTACATTGTTTATTTTTTATTTTTAGAGCAGATTATTCAATTAAAACATTATGCAAGATGCTACAGTAGGCAAGCTGCAATTTTATATCTGTTCAATAAAATGTATTTCAGCAATGCATTTCATATCTACAACAGATCTTAGTGCTTCAGTGGTATAAACACATGAATCCTTTTTTCAATTTCTTTCTGGATTAATGTTGTTGCTTTTGCAGACAGTACACGTCCATCACAAAATACAGAATGCAACAAAAAGTGAAATCTCAATTCTGGGAGCAAGAACAGAGAAAATAAGGACATAAAAACCAGTCTTCTAAAACCACTAAACCTTTTTTTGTAAAACTCCGTGGCACAGTACACTTTTATCAGGTTGAAGTGGTGCACTTTCTGGTGTCTCTTCAGGTTCTTACAGTGGTCCTCTGACTGAGCTGATAAATGTCTGCATTGTTAAGTCCTCTTCTGCCCAGCCCTACTGACAACAAAAGTCTTAATAAAATTAAATCAACAGCTGAATCAAATCAACACTCTTACATTTGCACTACAGTAGATTAGGCCACAAGAAGACAGAAACATGTCTCTCTGTACCATTCATTTACTGTACTGTTGGTTAAACTGGTTTGATAAAGTGCTGTATGTGTTATGGCTGCTACTGATTGCCAGCGTTGTGCTGTTGGACAAACAATAAATCTATAGCAGAGCTAATTTCATTATCTAATGTCATTAACATAAAGACTTGGATTAGTATGTTGACTGATATTCAAGTACAGAATTACTTGTGGGTGTTTAGCCAATTCATTTCGACAGTTGATAGACTTTAGCAAATCGCTGGGCAATCTGTAAAACTTTAACAGACATAATGTTCCTAAAAAGACAGTACCAGGTGACAATAACCTTTACAATGGGATTTATTTTGTGATATAGTGCAAGTATATTGTGTTACTATGAAAAGAAATAAATGCCCCTATCCTTCGTTCAAATTACAAAGTATATTTTCAGAACACAGTAGGTGCTACAAGAAGATATAATGTCCACAAAAGCCCACATTCACTGATTAATTTGTCATCACAACTACAGTTAACTTTAAACGCTGATAAACTATTTTAGGTAAGTTTAGAGTTAAACTTCATATCCGTTTTACTTTATACAACTGTACAATCAACATTTACAAAGACCCCACCTTTCATCTAAAGGTTTCAGTCTCACTTAGTCTATTGTCTACCCTGGGGATTGCTCCTATTTAAATAATCCTCACTCCCCACCCCCTCCCCTCTTTTCAGCGGCTGGATGCTCTCAGGTGCTTGGAGCGAACTTTTATGCCAAGAAGCAACAAGAAGACTATAGTCACCTTGGAAACAAACTGCACCCAGTGTTTGCAGAACAAACAATGGCACCTTTTCAGGCAGTATGAAGCAGACAGGGCAAGGGGCAGGCGAGCAATTCTGGGACTCACAGGAGTGTTAACATATCGCATTCTGAGCATGTGGCAAAAAATAGTCCTGCACCAAGAATGATCCTCTACAGTAAGTTAGCAGTGCTGGCTGCTGATCTTAGGAACTTCCGCACTCACTCACACACGTCACACACACCTGTACTGTGCTTGTGGGTGCGTGCATGCAATAACCACCATGTTGTGTTGAAGAACAGTCACTACCAACATGTTGGAATTAAGTTGTGTTGTTTCATTTTTATTCATTGTATTTCATTAAGTTAACTATTTAAAACAAAACACAAAACGTTGGCTTTTAAGGAAACCATACTCAAGATTTGTGTCACCGGTTATTATAAACAGCATCATTCCCAAAGAATGTTTCAAAAGAGCCGACTACAGAGGCAGAGGCAACAAAACCCTTATGGTGTAACTGTATTCATTTCATGAATGCAATTCATAATTACAATTTGCTTTAAAAGAAAAGGAAAAAACATAACTCCAATTTCAGCCTGTTGAAGCAATACTTAAGTAGGGTTGAACTTGGCTCTAACCCTAAAATGCCATTGATCGAAGGGAGACGGAGTGACAAACATACAGTAGCAACAACAAGTTTACTGTAACTTTGTTCAATTTAACTAATGTAAACAACATGTTGCATCAAAAGTAGGTATATAAAGCATCCACAATAATATATTGTTACAACAAAAATTAGTAAAGCTTAAATCCTCAGGTTTCTAAGTAGAACAGCATCTATAATATTATCATCTTAGTACTTTTCTAAGTAATTGCTGCCCAAAATTGATCTTTTTTCCATTTGTATAAACCTGACAAAAGAACATGCAGGTGCCACAATGCAAGTTGCTGCCCAAAGAATAACCTTAGGCAGACATTTAATCCTGTCATTGTCAGAATGGAAACTACTGATATTGTCATGCTATCTTATTTACTATATTGACAGGCCTTAAGAACAATCCTTTCAGTTAACCCTTTGAAACTGCTTCAATTCACATAAGTTTGTAACCAACTAAATTTGGTACAGAACTGTTTCATAGAGAACTTTTTGGGTCGTTTCCCCACCTAGGGCCATCTAGACTAAAGTAAATGAAGTAACGTCTACCAGTCCAAAACAACTGGTTTATATGAAAACATCTATTTCTATGTAGGTCCGTTTTCGGTATGTTAACATAAGCAATACCAAATTGTTCTAAGCCCATTTTCAAGAATGTAATAATAGAAAAACTCTACTTAATTTGCATGCTTACTTTTATTCAAAAACAAAGCCAGGTGAGCACACTTCTTAAACTTAAAATTACACAAAACAAATGTAAGGTGGTGTGGCTTTACTGCACATGCTGTTATACCTATCAATTATGTTTTGTATTTTATTAATGTATTTATTTTAGGAATCAATTCCTTGCTCTTAAACCGTGAATAGCTTTTCAATAAAGACAGGTAAGAAAGATGCCTCTTTCACTACTAAAGCAACAAGTACTGGCTGGAAGTACCACCCTTCCCCCACAACCTCTAGCAGCTATCACAAATCCTCAGGCAGGCAACTGCCAGCTGACAAAACTGTTTAATCAGCAAGAAGCAAGAGGGAGAAGCAACCTTCCCCTTTCTCTCTCTCTCTCTGTTAACCCCCCCCCCACCATCATCCACTAAGAAAACAGTTCTGAAATATACAGTATAGGCCCCATCTCCTCATAGTATCTATCATTTTGCTTCAGTTAAAAACACTTGATCCCATGACCCCCAGAAGGGACACTCAAAGCTATTGCTTCTTGTCGTTGTTACTTCCTCCATCTTTCTGCAAGACCATCATGCAAAAGAAGTACACAGTCTGTTTCACGTCCTATCCCCCACTCCCCTATAGGCTCCAGGTGCTGGCTGTTTTCTGTGCATTCTTTCACAGTAATGACACATCAGCGAGTAGACTTTGAACCCCCTATAAATACCTGGCTTATTTGATGTGGAGGAGGATTGTGCCCTTGTTAAGGATGCACTGTGCTGTTTTGCAAGCATTTGAAAAGCTATGCAGTTATGTGTTGCAGTTAAAATGACTTATTTCATGGTGTAATCAAGATTTCTAAATTAAAAGGAAGAATTATGAATTATGAAAAAATGCAAGACACATTTTCACCATGGATTTTTTTTATGTCAAACAAAAGTTCTTCCTTGCAGATACAATACCCTGAACCGTACTGTAAATTACGTTTTTGTATTGTGTTTTATTTTTTTGTCTAGTCCATTGTGTCTGAAAAACAGTCACAAACAGTCTGACATATTGCGGTCCTACAAAACATTTACACAGAAAGTTAAATAAGTTCTGATTTCAAGGACATGAAAAGACCTTTATTGCCTGCTTTGATAAAGTGTGTTTGTGGATCATTTACAGGAAACAGGGTTAGCACATTCAATAATGAAATGCATAAGTGTAAGTATTTGCCAGGATTTTTGGATGCTATGAATAAGTCTGTAGTCTGTTAGTAACATACAAAGCTGCCATAGCTGTAAATACAAAAATAGAGATATCTGTATCATGATAAAGTTGATCACCTTCATGTGTATTTAAAAAAAAAAACAAGTGTGCCATACTGTACATACAGCATACGTAAAGACAGGTGGGCCAGGCATTTTTTAAAACAGTTGCTGTATTGCAGGAACCACAAATATATTTATCCACTCGGGAGTCAGTTTATTTCCTCATACACTTATCAAGCTCTATCACTTAACTATATAATGCTTTCCCAAATAAGCCATCAACTGAGAAACTGTATCAAACTGTAAAAGGATGCTTCTTGCATTGCAACGTATCATCTATTACGCCTGTTGAAACTGCATGACATTGCTTGAGAATAAAAGTTTAAGTTTGGTTCCCCTTTACAAGTTACTGATGCACAAACACAACTAAATTGTCCTCTCAAGTGAAGGTTGTCAATTATGGCAAGCTGTGTCAGCTTTTTTAGAAGCAAAAATATTGGACCACCAAACTCTTTTCATTTTTTATATGAACCAGATTTAAACCTCCAGAGGTGAACAACATGAGCGGCTAGTGTAGGACAATCCCTTAACATGCTACAAAGATCCATTATATATATATATATATATATATATATATATATATATATATATATATATATATATATATATATACACACAGTATTAAAATAGGAACAAATGAATACGGAACAAAATGCATTGTATAGATGACGTTTACATTTAACACAAGCTATGTTACTTTGATTCTTGCATCCTTGCATGTAGACGTTATCCTTCAGACACCCTCTGCTGCAGCAAACCACAACTCAACTCCCACTATTTATCTGAACAACGTCGCACGACTCTCGCAATGTATGCTAGAGATCTCGCTAAGAAGACTCAACAAACATTTAAATTCGTATATTGCGGCTCTTTTCATTAACATATTTTCTCTTCGTACATACAACAAAATGTGCACTTTGAGAATTGTCGCAAAGAAAATGCAAATTACAGTATGTTTGCGCTGTGACCGGCCCATCTTAGTACATCTACCCCTTAGTATTTGCACCTGTCACTCTGTTTTTAAGTATTGGCCAGTTAGAACCACAACACAATTCAAATTAAACTGTAAAAACAATCATCCTGATGCTCAAAGAATTAACATGTGCTGTACCAAAACACAACAGATTTTGAGCTTTTGACATGCTGAATTAGAATATGTAATGGATTTGTCATTGACAACATTTACATTTTTAACACCTTTTCACCTATTGAAATTATTTTGCACTTACCCAGGGATAGCGGCTGATTCTATGAAATCTATTTTTGAATAACAATCAGTGTTTCCAAATTGTAGTGTCCCATTACAAACTGAACTCAGTGTATCAGTATCATAAATGCCCAAGTTTCTTCCACTATATTCATACAAAGGTTACTGGATAATGGCCAGATACAAGGTTGCCACACGTGATCTTTCCACATTTATTTCAGCAGTTTCACATGATCTTACCACAATTGCCAAAAAAAAGATGATGCAGTACAACTGCTGTCTTGTCATCCAAAAATAAGATGACTTTGTTACACCAATAAAAGCACCACTGCAGAAGATGGCTCTAAATTATTCATAAAATTCCCCACTTTTTAGGATTAATAATAAAACAGCATTCGCTGATGGTTTACAAATATATATATATATATATATATATATATATATAATTTTTTAGCATCCACAATAATGTCTGATAATAATTGTCCATTTTCTAACATAAAGAGTTTCAGTGTCTATGAGCGTCAGTACAGCATTAGTGAGCCTTTTATTGTGTCTTATTGTGCATATATCTTCAGTACAGTACAGTTTACTCAGTAGGGCAGGAGATCCTAAATTGCTTCAAAGTTTATTGGAAATTTCTATGTGACCAGTTAAAATAAATCAAAATAAACTACTTTATTTAAAATCAACTGCTATGGTCCTCCAGGGAGTTCATTCCCTGCAGACCTGCATCCATGCTCTGTGATGGAATATAATCTAAAATAGATGAGTTATAAATAGAGAAGAAGCAAAGGGGGAAACCCATCTGGACCCTCAGGCCAACAAGGGAGATCTTTTTTTCAACATTTAAGCACATATACTGTGCAAAAGTAACTGACTGGAGGAACCCACAGATAGAGCAGGTACAGTACAGTATGATGTACTGTACATTGTATTTTGTCACAAATGTCCCCATTAATAATAATAATAATAATAATAATAATAATAATAATAATAATAATAATAATAAAATGTGGAACACGCTTTATCAAGGTACTTTCCATCACTTCTATTTGTGGATTTTAAATGTCATTTCAAAATACATACAGACACACTTTATATGTAAAACTAGGCCCTATTCACAAAACTTTAAACACATGCTTTAACCTGTTTTACTTGTACATAAAAAGGGTCTATTGAAAATAGTTAGTGTGAATCTTTTTCTATTTGATACGGAGTACTGTAGGACTGTGTAAAAAGTCCTTCGGGATTGTCAGCTAACAGTCATTTGGTTTGTTTTCTTTTTTAATCTTACAATACCTCTGGGGGGGCTATACAATAGCTTTTCCCACCCCTATTAATACCACCCTATTGAAGTCTGAGAGATTACAGGTGAATCCCAGTAGGGTCATTCAGCTAGGCAGTCTCTGGGACTTTTCAAAGTATTCTAGTTCTACTTGATTGAATCGCACTGAACAAACACTCCCCACCCGTCACCTAATTCTTTTGTCTCAGGAGACTATTCACTGAACGCTGCTCTATTGGCTGCTATGCAGGCAGATAGCAGGAAGGGTATAAAAGGCTTTAATGTAAAACGTTCCATGCCATAATTTGCATCTTTAGCAAAACTTTTTTTTATTTTTTATCTCTTCATTCAAAATTAAAAGGGCTCTATCTTTAAAGACTTCCTTTAAAAATGGTAGAACTTCCCAAACATTAAAAATCTCCACTTGTTTTGTGATTAAACAGTTCAGATGCTTTCAGATGCTAAAACCCACACTGGATAAACACAAAGATAGAAGTGATTGAACAAAATCTTCAAATTCTAAAGGACTGCATCAGGTCTGCCTGCAGAGGCCACCGTCCAAAATATATCAGGTGCTCCAAGTGCACTGAACTACTGTATAATGAGACAGATAGTCAAGGACATTCTAGGGCAAAACTCAATTTAACAATCCCACACGGAAAATGTATCACAACTTCAAGTCATAACCCTGAAAATTCTGCAAGTATCATGTTTAAAACATTCATAATGTTTCTTTCATAAATGAATGTGCGTGTAAAAAGGCTACCATGGAGCTAAATTTAGCTGTGTGTTATTTAGTTGCTACTCTAGCTGCCTTAGATGATAGAACTACCCACTCACAAAAATACATTGTGATGCAACTAAAAAGACAAATTAATAAAGATAATGAAACAATAAAAGAAACTACCTTTTTGTGTTTTATGTTATGAATCAATTGTGAAATATAAACTGTACTAAACCACAACAGTAAGCCTAGATTCTGAAAGTACACCCCACTATATTTAGAAATACTCACAACTCAACTTGCCAAAAAACCTCAAACATACCTTTACCTGGCTTTGTGATTTTCTTTCTAGACTGTAACCTATGTTTAAAATATACCCTTTCGACTAAAGAATATTCTTTCCAAAGTAAAAGATGGGTTAGTTTAGTAATGTATGACATAGGCTTGATAATACTGATCTCTCTTCAAAACAGAACTGAAATCACTTAACCTTGAGGTCATAGTGTAAAGTTAAAATGAGCAACAAAAACGGCTGCACCACCTGTGCAAGCTCAACTTAGAACATCTACCACAAAGACCATGTACTTTTGCTCAATGGAGGCACCTCTCAAGACCAGTCACTGAAAGAGCATCAAGCATCAAAGCAAACAGGATTTACTGACATTCATAGACTTTATCCAGGATATAAAAAATCGACTTTTGAAAACCTACAGTACAGTTCCTGGCTATTAAAAACTGTGAATTAAATGTGTGTTTATAGCTACAGCAAGCTATCTAACCAGGGATGCTGTCATTTTAAACATACTGCCTACACTACTTTACAACGGGCCACTCAGGCACACACACACACAGACACAGACACACACACACACAAAAGTATGTCAAAAACCTATTGACCTTAAACCAATGCAGATGTGTACAACTAGTTTAAGAATTCCAAAAGTACATTGCTCAGGTATAACTGGAATGCGCATTTCCCCCGCTGTATTTCAGTATATCGCTTTACTTTGTTAAATACTGTATAGTTGAAAACTCGAAACAAACTAAACAAAACATATTTGCCAAATACTGAAAAATCTAAAAATATATCATCTAAAAAAATACGTCCAATCAATCCAACCCTGCCCCGACCTATTCTTAAAAGTCGTTTTAATTTTCCAAACAGCCATCACCAGTACTGCAGCCAACCACAGCAGAATTCTATTTGACAGCAAACTACAGATGTAAAAAGTGTGTGTGTGTGTGTGTGTGTGTGTGTGTGTGTGTGTGTGTGTGTGTGTGTGTGTGTGTGTGTGTGTGTGTGTGCGCGCCTGTTGCTGCTCAAAAGCCGTGTAGAATTTCGTAATGGAATGTCAACTGCTCATCCGGATCTTCGCTCTCATTCTATCATCCAAACAGCAAGGGGAAAGTGGGTAAATATGCTGAACAAGGTCAATCACTTTCCTTCTCTATATATTAAATCTCCCAAAAGGTTATTGCGAGAAAAAACACAATATTTCTTTCACCAACACCGCAGTGTTACTACTAGGCCTGATAGCAAAATAATAAACATTTATAATAAATTAAAAAAAAAAAAACACACATCGCATTAGGGGTAGCCAAATACAGATCAGTGTTACAATTTAGAACGACATGGATGGTCCAATAAAAAGGTGAAATGATTAATGCATAAAACATCCACAAACTTATCCCAAGTGTACGGAAAATGGAAAATGCTAATACACTTCAGTCCCCCCGCCCTAGCAACCATTATAGGTTGCAGTTTCCTAAGAGACTAAACTTGTCAATTCCTGATCTGCACTGTGTGAAACTATTCTCAGCGTCCCACAAAACAAGGAATCCATCTCCAGCCATTTATGACTTAATTTGACCTTAAGAATTTCTTATCTGTGACTATTTTTTTTAACAACAACAAAAAAACACTAGCAATATGTAGTGTGCATTATATATTTGCATCTCATAATGATGTTATTAATGCAAATCATCAAACAGCAAATCTATATTTTACTGCAGGTTGAACTTCCTTGTTTTCTGGCGATGCTTAATGTCTGTCCTATATTATCCTTTTTTTAAAAAAAAACTTACGTCCGATTAACGAAATGTCATATTACCTAAATATTAAATTAAAAGACATGAAATGTGTTTAAATCTTAAATGACGTAAGTGTATACAATTAAATAACAACTAACAGGCTCGACAAGGTCAAAACGCAAAAGGACACATGGCCCCTCCGCATTAGCAGAGCTGATCAAAGTGCATATAGATATGGATGCTCCGCACGGCAGAAGGAATAAACTTTGTACCTTTAGCGAACTGCATCATTCCACAGTAAAGTCTGAAAAAGTTCGAAGAATATCAACAAATGCAGTTTGTATAACATTTTTAACTACCATTAACTACCCAGGTAGTTAAAAATAAATGTGCATGAGGAAGACCAAGTCAAATTCCTGAGCTCAGACAGTTAATGGATGAGCATCAGGTCCAGACGAAACTAGGAAGGAAAGGGGAGTTGCAAAAACTAAACCCAACATCATCACAACATCTTTACAACTTTTTCAACTTTTGTGTGTCACAAAAGTAGCTCTGCAACAGATTCGAAAAAAGTTAAGAAGGCAGCATTGAAAAGGGATCCGTGTACTTACGTTTCACTTTGTTGGGGTTGGGCTGTTTGCGCCGAGACATGATGATGATGGTGAATGGTGATGATGGACTTACAAGATGAAAAAAAAAGCTGCAAAGTTGTTCCGGAGAGGAATCAAAATGGCGTTTCTGAGGATGTGCAAAGTTTACTAACTTATTATTTCCCTTTCTCCCGTTTTCTTCCCGAGCATGGAAGATGGAAAGAAAGAGTGGGAGACTGAAAAAGTCTCTTATTTCGCACTCCTCTCTCACTCAGTCTCTAACAGTGCTGCTCTCTCCTCTCCCTAAACCTGATAAGTAGACACATCACGTGTTGTTCCTGCTAGTCTCCAGGGGGACGTGTTACTGAGGCTGCCACTACTCATTGCAGCCAGTTACAAGCATCATCTCTACAGCAGGAGGGGTCTCTCGTGAAAAAAAAAAAGTTGTATCGAACTGCCTGGTACCACCCAACTCACCTCCTTTCTTACATACAGAGAAGGAAGTATGCCAGTAGGTTTCGTTTTATTTCCGCTGTTTAAACAGGACGCTGCTGGCAGCATCACTATGAATGAGGGGAGGGTACATTTCTCAGCTCACCTTTATTAACTACGTGTAGTGTGTAGTATTAAGCACCGGTAGCTGTAATACTTTTTTTTTTTTTTTTTTTTTTTTTTGGCGTCATAGGTAACTTTACCAAACAATACAAAATGTTCCCTGAATTTAAGTAATGGTATCCTTAAAGAACAGATATTGCTGTGTTTTTATTAGTAGTATTTCAGATGCTGACGAAAGTAATATATCTTATTCAGTGCCCGGTCATCGTTTACATGTACGTTTTATTACACAGCAGATTATTGCAAGGGTGGAAAATCATTAAATGGGTTCTATAATAATATTACCCCCTATAATATAATGCACCACTAGAATGATGCAAAAGGCAAGAGCAATGTTATTTGTACAACACAACACACACACACACACACACACACACACACACACACACATATATATATATAGAACATGGTATACTGCCCACAAAAAGCTACCTACATTATGGGAATCCCTAAGACTTAAATATAATAACTACCCCCAACAAGTACTGTGACCAATGTCTTCTTAGATATTGCCCTCCTAACCAAACCAATCACAAGCAAGGTCATTAGTACATGTTCTAATTCGATAATTAATGACCTTACCAAGTTTTATCAGAATTGGTTGAATGGTTCTCTACATATAATACAAAATAACATAAATGTGCTCATCACTTATCATCTCTCTTTTATAATATTTATTTTTTACAAGGCAGGCAGGTTGCTCAGCTAGGGCATTCTCTAAAATCAACTCGGACTGTCACAGTAACAGTGGTAGAACACAGGTTCATTAGAATGACTGGTTTACAAACAGATGACAAAAGTGAGTCTTCCTGGCTCAAACACAATATTAAACCAAGGATGTTTCTTAGACGTGCTGCACTTTGTCGACATATGTACTGTATGTTCCATTTCCTGGAATTGTTGTGTGGTTGTGAATAGTATAGCATGAGATAATGAAATCTTCTTATTTCAGACAGCTGTTTTTTTTTTAGGAATTTACCCATCTTACTAGCTGTATGATTGCCAAAATGCCACCAAGGACCCCCTTGTAAATTGTATCACAGTAGCATAAAGAAAGAAAAAATAAAAATCTGTTCTCAATAGCATTAACTATGTATATGCAGAATATCATTGCAGCAGAGTAGACAGGAATTGAGATTACTTACCTTATTCCCTGGCTAAACTCTATTTGGACACAGATCTCTTGTTTATCAAGCTCCTTGTATCTGGAACAAACACAGTTCATGCTTCCCTGAGTAGACCATCTTTAAATAAGCTGAAACTCAACTGTAAGTGTAACATTTTCTATTGATGTTGTGTACTTTTTTTTAAAACTTTTGACAAAGTATATTGTCGTTTGTTTATAACTGACCGAGATTATGTGCTTCTATTAAATTATGGGGCTACGATTCATTGTTTAGATAATTTGGCAACATTTAAGATGTAGTAGCCATTTTCCAACACTTAATTAGGTCCAATCCCCCCGCTTATCATTGTTTAGCGCAATTTGTCAACACTACAGATCAGTCATGGATTCCATGCTGGTCCTTCGGTATTAGAGACAGGCATCCAATGTTGTATCTGTGCTGGACAGAATCCCTTTCTGGGAGATATTAACTCTAAATAGATGATAATCGCCTATTTAAATGAATGCAAAAGCATCTGCAGTTGTAGTATCCCAAATGCCTTTACGACAAATAAACCTTGGTGGAATTTGTTATTTTACGGATAGACCTAATATTTGAGGTGTCTGTATTTTTGTTAAAGTGAGGTTTTATTGTAATGATACAATGCATGTACTAAACTGCATTTATACTATAAATTAATAACCTTCTTGAATGCAGAAAAATAATTGGATTAGCTCAGGGAATATGCCTAAACGTTTCTGGGTAACAGCTAAGGTAATGCTTGTATGTGTTTTAAATTAAAATATATACCAATATAAATATTATGTTATTCATTATTATAAATTATAACATTGTATTTTATTTATTGTATTGCACTACAGTCTGCTTAACTTTACAAAGTTGTATGAAGTTAAAAGTCCAGTCTAAATTGTTTATTTTTAAAAACACACGAACTTCATCACTGTGCTGTTTATGTAGAATATCTACGATATTTGCTGAAATGTTAAAGATGTATGATCCAGAATGCAACCCCCTAGCGCAGTTTCCATCTTCAAATACAATCACCGAAGTAAACACACTAGTTTTTTCCAGTTTAGTCTGATGGTATTTGTTGTAATCTCGCAGGCATCCAAGCCTAACTTTGTTGCTAGGGGATAATTTCCTTCATCAAACGATCACAAAAGATCATCACCCATGATCCCCCATGGTAACCAGGAACAGGAAGACTGGGCATCATCAACGTTGATATACAGCTTACGGATGAGACACGGAGACTCCCTTTTGCAACAGCCAGGGGCAGAGTCTAGTTTCACCGCCTCGCCGATTTCCTCCCACACCAATTACCAAACTTGGAAATCTTGGCAAAACTTTAAATTTAATTCTGTTTCTTTAGGGCAACTCTCCTACCGTAATCCTGTACGTCCTACTGCTAAATTTCCGAAGCAGTGCACGTATTGTTGCATTTCTGATGGCATCTATACCCCCCCCTACCCCCACCTTCGCAGTCACATGAGATGAACACCTGTTTGTACTGTCTTGCCGTTCGGTGATAAATGGATGTGTAACTAAATGCACCACCTTTGGTGCAAGACGCTAACATTCCGCTTATGTCAAGGGGCAGCGTTTATTTTATTATTATCCCATAGTTAAGAAGAAAAGGCATTTTAAATGTAGCATAGTTATAACCTTACCAAAGCTTAAGAGCACGGTTTCATAAATGCAAATGCAACTACATTATTCTTAATTTATTTTTAAAAGTTACGCTATTTATTTCAATGAAATTGTAAATTCTATTTGACCTTGCTAAACAATTATTCATGTCATCATACCGGTAGAGTACACTCATAATATATATTTTTTATGCTATACAGTGAATATATATTAATGATATGGTGACTAGTTTTTTTAAAACTGTATTATCACATTCACAAGCCGCCTGGAAACACGCAGCATCTCCCACGTAAGCTCAGTCTCTCCTCGTGCTTGGTGTTTTCCTGTATTGAAGTTTGTGACCTGTTGAGCATTCACTCACAACCCGGGTACCAGATCACTGTTGCGCAAGCGTAGTTACCGCTTCTATCTTGAGCGATTGTGAAAAAAAAAAAAAATTAAAAAAAACACACGAAGCAGCTGCGAGGGTTAACTTTGTTGCTGGTTGTGGCAGTGTCAGTGCGGGAATATCGTCAAACAACTTGATGTATATGAGTTAGTGATATATTTACAAGTTCACATTCAACCGTTTCTATCTTTTGTTGTATTTAAAATAAAATAAAAACGTGTTTCGTTGAATTTAGAACAGGGATATCGCAAAGCTATTTGAACTCGTGTGTACTGCAGGGAGACTGCAAAGATAGATGTTGAGGGAGTGGTAAGAAACCGGTTTCTGGTAGCAGCAGAATCTAAGAGGTTAAAAAGTGTTTGCAGACTTGTTTTGTTCTACTTTCGCTAGCAAACGGACAGCGGCGGTGCCGTTTTGAGTGTATAATTATATCCCTATAGCATAGACTACATATACTATTAAATCACCAAACTTATGTTGTCAAATTGTCATGTTAAGTTATGTCACAATGTCTTGTAACCAGATTTGCTAAATCTGTCGAGAGTAAATTGTAGCATGACTGGTTATGATGGCATGTGCGGTGCCTGCATACCTTAGTGCAACAGCTAAAATAAAACCAGCATCTTCTGCACTTTCAATTCTCCTAATACCTCAAAATGTAACTGTAGTTTCAAACGTGGATGTCGTAATTGCTAATTTGACGCAAAATATTCTTACCTTTCAACCAAATGCAAAAAATACCGTTTTATAGCACAGAATATCCTTTTGCTCACACCATAATAAAAATAGCAATTTAAATGAATCGCAATTTCTTTGATAGTGCTATTTCTGAGTTTTAAAAAAAGAAATAACAAGTATGTTTTTGTTTGTAGAACATTTTAAATAAAAATGTCAGAATCATCCTTTGTTTAAAAACATATAGCCAAGATGATTATCCTGACCCAGTAGCAGTTACTTTTTCATGATTTGAGTTTATTTATTTATTGTTGTTTTAATTGTTTCACAGATTAGTAAATTAGTTCTGTGTAAGCAATAAGTTATATGTCTTGCATATATGTTTACTTTCATGTTAACACTTGATCTGACTGTTATCAAGAAACTTAATCCTATCATCATAGTGAAATGGTAATGGGCAGTCTGGTGCCACAGCGCCCGCCCCCCCCGCTCCCCGCCCTATTTTTTAGTTTGTTTCCACTCCCCAGAATTGTACAGAATGAATCTGTTTTCAGATCCATCACTATTCAAAACGTACATCTTACATCTTACCTCAACCAGATATGTATTTGTTGCCAACCAACCAGCCATGGTAAATTTTATTTAGCCGTGCATTCTAAGTTTAAGTAACTTCACAAAGGTTTAGATGTGAAGTGTGTAGATGGATTCATAAAATAAACAACGTGAAAATGTACAGTCTTAGAACGCATTACTTTGGAATTGCAAATTAAGCTGAAAGATTACCTATATTATTGTATTTACATATTTAAATCCTAATGCACTTCATTTAGCATTTGGTATGACCAACCCTGGTTCCTTATTGTGTATTTGATGCTGGAAGACTGAATGTACAAACTTAACACACTGCAAGCTGCCGATATTTCTTTCTATAAACAGTGCATCCTCCTTGTGACAGAAATAGGCCTCTTTTACAGGTACACATAAGCGCCTATTGTTGACAAGTGAGAGTCTTCATTCCTGAAAAAGCTGTTTCTACAATCAAAGGAGTACTCATATCTTCTTTTTCCATTATAGCTGGGGGGCTTGTGGGCCAGCATTGAAGGCAACCAATCCCCATCCAGTGCTTCAGAGATGAAAGAGGTGAAAGTTTAACACTCCTTCCTGACTTTCATTAATGAAAAACTCACTGAAAGGAAAATCACATGTAAATATACTTCAAGAAATGTTCTTAACAACACCTCACACACACACACACACACACGTACACACACACACACACACACACACACACATATATAATGACTTATTACAAATAGAATTTCTGTATAGCCTAAAAAACTAAAGCTGTTAGACTGGTGTTGCAGTTTCTCATTGGTTACCCCTACTTTCAAAAATGAAATTGAATGAAACAATGAATTTATGTCAGAATATTATTAGTTTAGCTCACTGACAAAACACAGAAAAATCATTTGTGAAAAGTAATGTGATGTATTTAAAAAAAAAGTGCCATGCAGAATGCAAATAGCTTCCAGGTTTTAACTTTGATTCACTATGTTATAGTTGGATAAGCATTGTAATTATGTTTTTACCCTCCCCTGAAAAAACAAAATGTGTTGTAGATGAATAAAACCATTCCAGACTGGAAAGTTGACTGGAGTCACAATATATATTATATACTTTAAATACAATATATTGTAACACCAATGAAACTGACTGGCTGAAATAAGCAGGCATTTTGGTCAAGGTAAGCCATTAGTAGTATAGTAGTAGTATTAGTTGTAATTATATGCTACAGTACATCTATGTTGTTTGTCTGAGATCAAGAATATTGCTCTTCGTTAACAGATGTTTAGAAAACATGTCTGTAAGTCATGAGTCAAAGACTTATGAATAACATCCAAATTGAAAATATTTATATTTATATAATAGAACAACACAGCTTTTAGTGTGTTTTCTGTACAATAGGAATTGTCATGAAAAAGTATTAAGGATTATGAGGACTAGAAAATAACACTAAAGTCACACTGGGGTGTTGAGATTTGTTGAAGACATTGGTAAAGTCGTGTAGTCGAAATGTTTGTCATTTAATTTATTTAAGTGTCTGTTAGTATTTCTAAACTTGTAAATCATCACTGCTTTAGAGGGATGCCAGAACTGTACTTCATTCCAGAAGGCTTGTGAAAAACAGACTGCTCCTCCAGCAGTCCAGTAGGTGTAGCACCAGCCTCTTTTTACAGCACACAATCAACTGAACAATGTGATTTGAGCTCGATGAAAATGTGTATTTTATTCATATGAATGCATTTGTTTGCAATAGATGTATGTGAATAATATTTTTCATTTTCAAATGTTGTTGGAAATTCCATCCATGGCCAACATGTTAAACTTGCAATAGAGCTTGTAGTGCTAGTGTAGTGTAGTGTAGTGTAGTGTAGTGTCAAAGATGCAAGTACCAGTGGTGCAAAACTGGTATTTGGTGGAACTTAAGTACTCCGAGTTGTTGGGGGTCCTTTTTTCCAATGTTGTATTTTTTTTGCAATTCCTCTTTGGGAATAGAACTGGAAAAAGCTTGCAAGATACAGGATCAACACACACTGTTTACATATACAGTGCTTCCTGCAGCAAGGTTTGAGAGTCCTGTGGGGATAAAACTGAACATTCATATCACGGTATGCAATAGTGACAAGCCCAAATTCTGGTCTACATCTTGAATGCTTATTTATTTTTTATATGTACAATACAACTTTACTTACTTTTTCAAACTCCTAAATTAACATTGAAAATGCTAATACTACATAGGAAGACATGGAAGATTCTGGGTTTCTAATTATCATTTTTTTGGATAATTGCAATGCAAGTGTACCGTATGTGTTTCATATTTTGTATATTTTTTTAAAAGCATGTATACTGTACGTATATTTCAAGTGAAATAAATACTAAATAGACTTAATAGAAACAAAGACTGCTAAATGCCTGTGCAAATTTAAAATGGTAACAATTATAAGCATTTATAAGTCACTATAAATGGCACATATATTTTGTAAGGTAGTCTTTCTTGGTTTTAGGATTATCTGCTAAACTGTGCTACCTTTTACTATGATATTTGTGATGGGGCACAATCTGTTTAGATACACCGTAACTTAATTTCTGGCAAAGTTTGTGAAGCATAAAACGCATTTTTATATATATATATATATATATATATATATATATATATATATATATATATATATATATATATAAATCTCTGAAAATAATTCTGAATGATCGTGCTATGTCAATTAAACTTTGTCAGCATGTGGATTTCACCTCCTGTTGAAAGAGGTCACATGTTGCCATTGTCACAGAAATAGTTGTCATGGAGACGAGGCAACCTTTAGCTTTTGAGAAAGGATCAACAAAAGAATGCAAACAATTTTCATCAAATTATCACCCAGGCTGTGATTTAATTTATTTTTAGTTTGTGTACATGCAAAGATGTGCATCTGGAAATCTTAATAAATTCTCCTTAACGGATTGAAGATACTTGCATAATTACAAATGTCAAAGTAGGCCTAATATAAGTACCCTACACACACCGTATTTACATATAATATACGTGTGTGTGTGTGAAAATTAATTTGTTGCTCTCTGTTCACTTTTTCATTAACCCTCAGACGTTAGTTTAACATGACTATCTAGCCATCCATCTTTATGCATTCACTGAATAAATTCAGATTTTTTAAAAAGTTATTATTATGGCAGTACACATTTCAGAAAGGAGACATCCACTTAGTAGTAAGAAAATAGCAATTTATTGATTGCGGAAGATATGCCTGAAGGGCACATTAACAATTGGCAAATAGTTATGCCCAACATGAACATGATAGCCAACAGATACATAATACATTCACATTTATAATTTGGCCCATGGCCTTATCCATTGGAGCTTGATAGCCGCCCCTATGCTGGCCAAGCTAAGATGAATGCAATACAATGATTAAGAATAACTCGGCCAGCGGGCAGGACAAGTGCCACTTGGGGCCACCTTCCCCCTAGAAAAGGCACGCTGCAGGGCGGAGGCAGGGGAAAGAGGACCAAAAAAAGAAGCGACGGGTTTGTGGGCAGACAGACCTATTTAACTGGTTAAACTGGTAACGTATGTGATTGATGGGTGAAGTCTCCTTTCGGAAAGACAACAAGCTTCCAATTCTGCTTTTACACCTGTTCCTAGTGATATTCTCATTTGACTGACAAACACTGTGAAACTGGATTTCTCTATAGCACGTAACTTGTTTGTCACACCTGAAAATACACACTATATAATTTGCGGGAAATACTGATTTGGGGTTTTAAATTAAGTGCGTGGATGAAATATTCAAAATATGAATACAATATTGAAAAAAAGACTCTTATAACAAGTGGAAAGCTACCGTTTTCAGAAATGTTTGAAATATTATTATGCCCTTCTGTAAGACTAATATAAATATTCTTGCTCCAAAACTTGCAGCATGTTGGAGCTTGTAGATTAAAGAAGTTTTATTTTACAGCTTTGGAAAAAGAACATTTCAAACTGCCATAGCCTATATTTACAGTTTACATTTAAATCCATAGATATATAAGTCAAATGCTGTATATTAAATACTGTGCCCTAACGTGTTAATTGGTTTGGTTTCTGTGGATTATTTGTGCTATGCTAATTAATTAGCATGAGTTTTGATACTGTTTCAGATTTAGAATTCAGGTTCTGTAATCTTCATTCATGGTTATAAAAGCAATTATTTTTCTTGGTAAACAAATCAGATCACTGGTACTGTATGTTTGTTATTTCCCACCCCTGGGAATAACCTAATTGATATATTCACCAACAGCTATAATTTCTGTCTGGGCACATATCCATGCCTTCATTATCATAATGAACAGCCTAATAAAGTTTGTAGATTGCGCTAGAAGAGCCATTTTAAATGTGCTAATACTAATATTTTCATCATAGAGGTATTCCATGCATAGCCAATTTGTTCCTATTTATTCCTTAACCATGCGTCCACCAGGATTTATTATGTTTTGCTCAATTCACAGTTTATAAGAACATTAAACATACTTCAGGTAGACAAACACCCAATGTGACACAACTGTAGTTAAACTGCATTGAATGTGTACAAGAATATTTAGATGGTTGTTTAACTGCCGTGGTTATAGCATTATAAATTACAATGAAACTTATTGCACTGCAATCTAGCATATCCTGCTGTTGTTTGCACCACAATCATTGCAGTCATTGATTCCAGGCTTTCTTCTTTCTTCACAGTCTAATCACATCTATGAGAACAATGTGAGTCTTCTGAAGAGATACTATATTGGTATATTGGTATCTGTTATGACTTTTCTATTAACAAACGTCAGCCTTAACTTATTTAACCTATTTAAGTATCTGAGTAATGTATCTGAGTATCAAAGAATGACATTTAAAGTACCAACCAGTAGAGGGAACTGAACTGTCAGAATTAAATGTAGTTTCCAAAACAGGACCCACAATACTTTCACTGAAGTCTATATATTGTGCTTATCTTGATAATCTGCTCTCTTCAAGCAGAGGTTCCCTGCACACCAGACAATCTTTATTGCAGATTACTAGGCAATTCCCCAGGTATTATACCACTGGTTTGGATATTTTCTCCATAGGTCTGTCAAAGATTCCATAACTACCACAGTATAGAGTAAGCCAGTTAGGATTTCCATGTGGAGAAAACAATTGCCAGCATCAATATCAGTATGATCTCTATCTGTATTCAGGTTTTATGCATGCATATATTTATTTACTGTTTATTACTTATATTATGGCACAGAACTTGAGATTCATTGTATAAGTACTTTATAATTATTATCTTTCTATTTGTCTGTATCAAACTCTTCCCACGTGTAATGGCAGGGTAACCTAGTGTAAAGAGGCAGTGAGGTGAGGGAAACCATAGATTTGTTAGTTAAAGTTTGCTCAATTAATAATGTCTAGGAGATTTTGATAGCAGGAGTTCCAATTTTGCTGATTTATGTCTTTGAGTCTGACTGTAGTCATTTTGTAACGTATAGCATGACTGCTGAATACTCCAAAGACCATAAAGTGCTGCAATTCCTTTGTAAGTAGCGTCATATGAATCAGCTGATAAGTAGCAGCTTAACAGTTTTTTTGTCATTATAGTTTAAGGTGGATATCTTGGGGTACTTCTTCTCATTTTTGATTCTTTGCAGATTGATATTCAAGATCTGTCTGGATATCAGTTACATGATGCCACAATCAAGGAACCACACCACAGAAGCATGCACATTATTTGCCCCTGGGGAGAAATCTTCAGCTAAAGAGCTCCTGTGTGGAATGTTATACAGCAAACTAATTGCACAATTTCTTGCCAGGTTGTTATTTAATGAATGTTTTATCCCGCACTCAGTGAGATTTCACATTCAGACATAGTTAGGAAGTTTGCAGTTTTCCAATCAATAAAAATACATCTGCATGTTTTTCCTGTTTTTTGGCACCATTTAATGCATGAGAGGCACTGTTTTGTGTATTTTATATTGAGCTTCCAGTATTTCTACAGAAGTTTGTTGACATTATATATTGTACCGCCTATTACAAAGCAATACTTGTAAATGTGATGGTGTGTTTGGGACTGTGGTACGATGGCTTGCGGGTGACGTCAGACCGGAAAAGAGGCAAGGTTTATCATAAATACAAGATTTAAACAGAACACTTTTCACAACACAAACAAAATGGCACAGTGGCCAAAATAAACAGAGAAAACAGACACGGAACAAACAAGTGTAACAATTGTATTAGAGCTTATTATCTCTATCTCTCGCTCTGCCTCTGAACACACTAACCCTGATAAGTGGCTGATCAGCTCTTTATATATACTGTGACCATCTCCAAATTGATAATTGTTTAATTAATTTGGAGATGGTCACATTACGCATGTGTTTTTAGCTGGATGGGGGATTTTAACCCCATCCATTATGTAAAATAATTAACAACAAAACAGTGTTCAAACAAAAACAGTATACCTTTAAATAATAATACTACAAATACAAAAATAACAGAAAACATAAAGTACACACAGGCGGGAGTACCTTGTGCGTAGCACACATGGCCTTACAGGCCACCTCCCCCCTTAAAATCCCAAAAGTCTCAGGGGTACTCCTGGGCCAAGAATGGAGGATTTAATGGGGCCCCGGGCGGCAATGTTGTCAGTGGCAGTGCCGGCAATGGTGGGTCCTCCAGGATGGGCAATACTGTCAACGGAAATACTGACAACGGCAATGCTGTCATTGGCAACGTTGGAAGTGGCAATGCTGTCAGCGGAAATGCTGATAGCACCAAGGCTGGCTCCTCCAGCTGGGGCAATCTTGGCAGTGGAAAGGCTGCCATTGATAACACTGGTAGCGTCAATGCTGACAGCGCCAAGGCTGGCTCCTCCAGCAAAGGCAGTTCTGGCAGCGGACATGCTGCCAGTGGCAACGCTGGCAGCAGAAAGGCTGACAGCAGTGTGGCATACTCCGCCAGTGGCCACAGCAAATCCCCGGTGGTCAGCAGCAAGCGGCAGTTCCCTTTTCTTCGGCTCCGGACCCAGAATTTCCGGCTGGCGAACTGGCATCCCCAGACGACGGTGAACTGGCATCACCAGGCGTTTCAGGCTCGGAAGCCCTAGGTGTTGCAAGCTCGGCAGCCCTAGGCATGGCAGGCTCGGCATCCCTAGGCGTAGCAGACTCGGCATTCCTAGGCTTTGCAGGACAGGATAGGATTTGACCCTTGGGAGGCAATGGCAGGAGCTGACCCTCTGGAGGTAGCTTCAGCTCCTCTGGTGGTGGAGGCGGGAGCAGCAGGTAGTCTAACCCTGGTGATGGAGGCGGGAGCAGCAGGTAGTCTCCCCCTGGCGGTGGAGGGGTGAGCAGCAGGTAGTCTCCCCCTGGTGGTGGAGGTGTGAGCATCAGGTACAGTCTCCCTGTATCATTGGGGACCGGTGCAGCTCTCCTTCGGTCTCTGGGGACTGGTGTGGCTCTCCCTCGATCGCTGGAGACTGGGCCCTGGCATGGACGTTCCTACTTCCAGTGGAGCTGGAGTAGGTGGGCTCCTCCCGGTGGGACTGGAGATAGCGGGGCCCCTCCCTATCTGCAGCCAGGTAATTGAGTACCATGGTTTTGATGTCTGGGAGGGACGCTGGGTGGTGTTGCTGTTCCCAGGCTTCCCATCGCCCACAGGAGGTCAATCACCCTTGGGACGTCCTCTGTCATGCTCCCCTAAGGGTCCACCAGTCAGTCCCACATCTTCCTCAACCCCCAGCTGCTCTCCTATCGTATTGTTGGCAAGGGTGCAGGGTATTCCGTCCGTGGCAACTGTGGCACTGTTGGCGCTGGAGCTTGTCCTGGTTTCTTCCCCTTCTTCCGGGAACGGCTGCTCCTCACCTTCTTCCTCTTTGGGCCCGGTGCCTCACTTAGACCTGTTTAGGCAGGCACTTCCACCTCCTGGTGTGGGGGGTGGCAGTCAGGTGACACATGCCTGACCTCTCCGATAGCAAAGCACCACTCCTCCCCTTTTAGGCAGATGAGGCAGGTGTCCTGGTCCATCTGCAGTGATGGTACGGCCTTCAGATATATCCACTCCTTTGTTGTTTCCACCTCACCCCAATGGAAGGCCTGCATAAAGAGGGGGTCTTCCCAGGCCACACATGTGGGAGGTGCCCATGCTCCAGACATGCAAGGCACCACGGAGCCCCTTCGGTTTTCATCTGCCGCTGGTGGTCATGTCACCAATCCATATATTCTCCCCTTTTCATTTCCACCATTCTTCACAAAAATAACAGCCTGAGTTTTGTGAAGGCGCTGTATGACACCATATGTGGTACAATGGCTTGCGGGTGACGTCAGACCAGAAAGGAGCCACCCACACACACACAGCACTGAGGTATGAATGAAGCGCTGATGCTAAAATACAAATGATTCTGGTTGCTCACATCACAATTCTGCAATTATAAAAATCCTTGGCGCCTATGGTACTATTTCTCACACGTCATCCATACCTGCTTGTATGACATTTTTTTTGTAGCTGGACCAGCATGGAGTGTGATGCTATTCTGCATGATGTGGTTGTGGTCATGGTGACCGTTTATATATATATATATATATATATATATATATATATATATATATATATATATATACTGTATATATATATATGCTACCGGTCAAAAGTTTTAGAACACCCCCATTTTTCCAGTTTTTATTGAAATTTAAGCAGTTCAAGTCCAGTGAATAACCTGAAATGGTACAAAGGTAAGCGGTAAACTGCCAGAGGTTAAAAAAAAAGTTTAGGTTACCAAAAACTGAAAAATAATGTACATTTCAGAGTTATACAAAAAGGCCTTTTTCAGGGAACAAGTAATGGGTTAGCAACTGTTCTGCAGCAATGGAAGTAAATTAAGTCTTGAAAGTTGATGCTAACAATTCCTACAGGTGTCTCAACTTTTGTTGATTACTTACAAACCCTCTGTCTGTATAAAAGCAGTGTTGGAACAGACTGTGTTACTACACCATCTTAAGCATTATTTGGACAGTATTGTACTGCAGGAAGTAGTATATTGCTATCATAATGGCGAGAAAAAGGCAATTAACAAAGGAAGACAGACAGACCATTAAAAGTGTAGGTCTTTCCTTTAGAGAAATTGCAAAGAAAGCCAAGGTGTCAGTGAGTACAGTTTCCTACACCATCAAAAGGCACTTGGAAACTGGAGGAAACTCTGACAGGAAGAGGTCTGGCAGACCCAAAGCCACAACAGAATCAGAAGACAAGTTTCTGAGTCAACAGCTTTCGTGATAGGCGGCTCACAGGACAACAGCTTCAAGCACAGCTTAACACTGGTCGAAGTAAGCAAGTCTCAGTTTCAACTGTGAAGAGAAGACTTCGAGCTGCAGGTTTGACAGGTCGAGTGGCAGTAAGAAAGCCATTGCTAAGATGGCAAAATAAGAAAAAGAGGCTTGCCTGGGCCATGAAACACCGCCAGTGGACTACTGAAGACTGGAAGAAGGTCTTATGGACCGATGAATCAAAATTTGAAATCTTTGGTTCATCACGCAGGGTTTTTGTACGCCGAGTAGGCTTAAAGGATGGTTCCTCGGTGTGTGACACCAACTGTCAAACATGGAGGAGGAAGTGTGATGGTCTGGGGCTCTTTTGCTGGATCGAGTCGGTGACTTGCACAGAGTGAGTGGCACCCTGAACCAAAACGGCTACCACAGCATTTTGCAGCACCATGCAATACCCTCTGGTAAACACATAGTTGGTCAGGGGTTCATCCTACAGCAAGATAATGACCCAAAACATACCTCCAGGCTATGTCAGAACTACCTTAGAAGAAAAGAACAAGACGGTAGGCTTCAAATCATGGAATGGCCAGCACAGTCTCCAGACTTAAACCCCATCGAGCTGGTTTGGGATGAACTGGACAGAAGGGTGAAAGCAAAGCAACCTACAAGTGCAACACATTTGTGGGAACTTCTGCAACAGTGTTGGGAAGAACTTTCCGAACAATATTTGATTTCCATTGAAGAAAGAATGCCACGAGTGTGTTCGGCTGTTATATCTGCAAATGGTGGCTACTTTGATGAGTCAAAAATTTAGATTAAATTTTGTTAAACGAAACGATTCCATGATTTCTTTTTTATCTCCAGTTGTTTATTTGTTCTATGCTTTAATTTCAGAGTACATTGAGACATTAAACTGCGTAAATTTCAATAAAAACTGGAAAAATGGAGGTGTTCTAAAACTTTTGACCGGTAGTGTATGTATATATATATATATATATATATATATATATATATATATATATATATATATATATATATATATACTGTGTGTATATATATATATATATATATATATATATATATATATATATATATATATATATATATATATATATACACACAGTATATATATATATATATATTGGAAATGCTTCAAGGTACTCCCTGAATCTACTCCTTGGTTTCAGCTAATATAAGGTGACAAATCCTATTTGTAGCCAGCCTTCTAGTGCATTACTCAGTTATTCCAAGAATACAAGGAAACACAAGGACCCTTATTTATATTTCCAGACTCGAGCCCTTATTGGCTTGCTTGCAAAGGCAGAGAATGCAATTTATAAGACAACCAAAAACAACATAAATTACAGGGAGTCTGTTATCACCACATTGGGAGCATGTTTTGGGCGAGGCCATTGAGAGACAGCTACGCTGATAAGCCGACCTTGTCACGACAGGTACGGTACTGCAGGAGGAGTGTGCAGGGAGGCGTCTGTTTACCATGTGAAGGCATGCTGCAGAGGTTTTGTTGGCAAATAGTATGTTATTGTTTGTCATGGGATAAGCAACTCAGCATTATGTAAATAGGGAGCTAGGGGGATGCAGTAGAAAGAGATGAAGAGATGAAGTGACTGCTGGTGAGCCTTTGTTAGTATACTTCAGTACATTTTCAGGCACATAAGAGACTCCCAAGAGCAGGACACAAACAAAATGTATGGAGTCATTTTGACAGGCAACTTCATTGCCGGAGATTACATCATGGCATTATGCAGATGATCCCCTGAAGGTCAGGAACATTTGTAAACACAGTCCATGCACAGGTATATTCAAACACAAATAGGATAGCGGCCATTTTGAAAAGAGCTCTGAAACAGACTTTAAAGTTATAAGTGTAAAAAGTTGTCAGGATGTTAACAATGAAAAGAAAAAAATACAGGTACAGTTGTAGCAACATGTGGGGACTATATTTTACTATATTTTACTCTTTAAACCTACTGTAGTTGTGGTAGTCTCGTTGCCATTTTTAATGTACAGGTATCCACACAACCAACTAGGAAGTTAACACTTACCTGGACACGACTCTGGGATGCAAATAAAAATGTCCAGCTCTGTAACTAAATAAAAGTCACTGTCAATGACATTCTGGTACATTTATTTCATTTTTTTACATAACTAAATGAAAACCAGGCTGATGACAACCTTAAAAATGTATCGCCACAGATTTCACAGCTGTAGAATCAACATTATTATAAAGTAAACAAGAGAAACCAGAGGGATGTACTTAGCTCTATTGGGAACTGAATATCACTATGATGTCATTATTGAGATTTAAAGAAATAAGTGTTGCAAGTTTGTTACTGATTATCGGCAGCAAGCTTCCAATGCTCAAACAGGTTCCCTTTTCACTTCCTAATGGAAACTAATACAAAGTGTTGTTGTGACTTTGCAGGAAATGACTACAGTATATTCAAAATTCCTGCCTAACAATGACAAGCCATTCATTTTCTATACCACATTGTTGATAACACAGAATCTCAACAAACAACCTCTTAACAACATCCTACTGTAGTTGCTATTTATCCATCTTTTATAATTAATCAATCACTGCTGAAATGTAACCACATGCTGGCATTTGCAATCTAGACACTTTTTACAAAAATATGTAGGACAATCACAGTGTTTCTGAGCACCATTTGAAGTATCTGTATAATTAGTAGGACATGTGTGTTTTTATTGCCATGTTGGCAGTGGTCCATGAGTAAATCCCTAAACACCCAATTTGGAATAGATTTGGAACTATGGATCTAAGAAATGCAATGTAGTCATGCTTTATTTTAAGGGGGACTTTTAGTGTATTAACTATTATTAGCTGTTGGTTGGAATTGCAACAAATTTTACTTCTGCTTTTGTATTTACTGTTTTATCTTCATGACATTTCAACAAGTATTGAGATGCCCTGGGCCCTATTTTAGAGTGATAAGGCACTAGCTATCTGTGAATAGATGCCAGTAAACTCACTCCTTATTTTAATCCAATTTCAGCAGATCCAGACTTATGTCAGATGACTTCTTCCCCTGCTGTTTCAGTTCCCTTTGTTAAGTCGAATATTGGTCAATATAAGCATTTTTTATACAACCCTGTATTGCCCATTGATGTATCACATACAATACATTACCACCCCCTGTAGCATATTCGGCTTACAATCAAGCCTCAAAAGCCAACATTTTCATATGCAGTACGTTATGTGTTACCATCCAGGTCTCTATACCATAAAAACAAAGTTTAGAGTTTGATATTAATAAGCATCATATTTACCATTGTTTTTTTGTCACAAAAAAATAAGGATTTTAGTGATCAAAGTCAACTCATTTGGTCCCCGGAACACATGATTTAGAGAGACCAAATGAGTTGACTTTAATCACTAAAATCCTTATTTTTTTGGAGTGGACTGCAAGTTTATATACAGTATATATATACAGTATATTATATATTTTTTTAGCAGCTGCACATTGGTGATTTGTGTAACAGGAGAAGATGTACCACATATCCTGGTGCTGAGAGATATTTCACAATTTGGGAGGGTCTGATAAATGGGTGCATTTTTCTGCCATTAACATCTGCAATTTTTTGGCCTGCTCTATGTTAGCCTACATCAGCTTTGGAGGGCTTGGAATACACTAGGATATAATAGAGAACAAGGGGGGGTTATATCAGAAACTATTGAAAAAAATATATGTACATTAAAATGTCAGCATCTAATCATATGGAAATAAGGCTTTCATATGTTTGACAGTGTGCCTGGTTTCCTCAGTTTGATTGCAAAGGCAGCCCTCACTATCAATAAAAGCCACATTATTAACCTGTATTGCCATGGCTGTCAGCAAAACCCTGAAGAAATGCTGTGAAGATTTAGCAGATGCAAAAAGAAGAGCCCCTTTTGGATTGTGTGAATGTGGCTTTATTCCTGCCCCATGGCAACACACATGGAAAACAGTTCATCCTCAGACCCCTGAACACAGGCACCAGTTAGGAGGGATTATGTGGAACAGATGTATATAAGATGCTTATGGTCCTTCTAGACCGCTTCTCTTAGCTCAAAGCTACTCCAAGCAAGTGAAGTAATTAGATGGAATTTAGTGCACAGAGAATTAGCCGTTACTAAATTAAAATACTGTATATCCTCCACACACACTTCTCAGGCTCAGGCCTGTACTGCTCATGTTATGTGAGATACTGGGGAGAAGTGCTGTGGATCAGCACTTTTGTCGATGAAAACATTCTCTGCACAGGGCCTGCTTCCAGCTGCCTGTGGTGGTGCTTTAAAATCAATGTATGTCAAATGGACCCTGTGATTCAAGGGTATCTCAAGTCAAATGCATTTTAACATTTATCATCTTTAGTTACATGCCATTCACACAGTATCCCTCTGCTGCTGCTGGTGGCCAAAAGGTATTAGGAGGGAGTCATGTGACTTGTGCATCTTGTAACAATTGTAAGTCGCCCTGGATAAGGGCGTCTGCTAAGAAATAAATAATAATAATTATTTATTTCTTAGCAGACGCCCTTATCCAGGGCAACTTACAATAGTTACAAGATATCACATTATTTTTTTACATACAACCACATTATTTTTACATACAATTACCCATTTATAGAGTTGGTTGTTTTTAACTGGAGCAATCTAGGTAAAGTACATTGCTCAAGGGTACAGCAGTAGTGTCCCCCACCTGGGATTGAACCCACAACCCTCCGGTCAAGAATCCAGAGCCCTAACCACTACTCCACAATGCAGTTAACCAGAGCAACGTTTACCGGTTTTAAATATCTTAACAGTTTTGTGGGTTAGACTCATTTTGTATAACATTGTTTGCATAGTCGTCATATCCCTGTGACTTTTTAAAGTCAGAAGATAAAATATTGTGTGGCCCCAGTGGCCTCGATACAGCTCTAAAACATGTCTCCAAGTACAGCTTATACTGTACACCAGAATGTAACTACAGTCGGCAGCGCCTTAATCGAGATTCTGATAATCAGGATTTCTGCTTAAATGGGATACAACTCTGGGAGACAGTTCTCCCCAATGCTATTTATGTTGTTTAATTAATTGGGACATCACTTCGTTTAATTGGGATATAGTATTTTCAAATGATGAACGGAGATCGCAATTCAGAGCAAGACAGGTTCGCGTAGCACAGCACAGTGAGTACGTGATTACGCTGTGATTTGTGTAAATTGTGTAAACCACATTGAACTCTTGAAGGAGCTGGAGTCTCCTGTGGTTTCTCAGGCTGCTGTTGCAAAGAAAGTTGGCAGGTCAACATCGCAGATGCCTCGCCTTGTGATAAGATGTGATTTCATTCTTTTTCGTTTCATGTAGAAATAAAAAACAGTGATTCATTTTGTTTAGGAATAAAAAACAACAGTTGACTCATATTTTAAATTATGTATTTAACATTTAATCATAATGTGATGGAATTTCATTATTTTTCTTTTCATTTAGAAACTAAAAAGTGTGGATATGGTCATCTCAAATGCCACTCATTTATATTTGTATTTCCTCTGTCCTGCACAGTATGTACTATAGTAAATATATAAACAGCTTGATCTAAATTACTAAATTAAGAGGCCAGTTTAAACTTAATATAACAATGTGCTTATCTAAAATAAATATTTTGAACAGGTGGGTTTCTGATGTTCAGTTAACATTTCAGGGACTGTCAGACAAGAGTAAATTCATGTAATTATACTGTCTCCAGGTTTCCTGAGGGCTATGAAGTGTTAGATGATCCCTGGGCTGGGTCACCTTGCCTGAAGTATTTTACATTGTAGTTATCAGCCTGCAGCTCTACAGAATGCAGGCAAGAATGTGTATGCATTCTTCTTTCCCCATCTTCATTTTTTGTAGATTACAGATAATCCAGCAAAACAATAATTTAGGCTTATTCAAAAAAACAACAACACAGAGTGGGAGTCACCTCCTTGATACTTTAACTTGTTTGGTTCTTCAGTTTGGGAGTTTTAACCTTTTATTGTGATCCGTTATCAAGCAGACAGTGTCCGCTAATGCATATTCCTGTGTATCTTCCTCAAATGGCAGACAATGATTACACTGATCATTAATGCTGACAGACATTCATCAACAACTGCAATTACAATAGGCTTTAGCATGACTCTTCACAGGCCCACATAAAACTTGGTTCAACAAGTCCAGATAGTAATGGCTAAAGCTAAGTAGTGTACTGTTTGAAACTTCAGTTGCTCACAGTAGTTTTTATGTTTATCCAAGCTGGTTGTGTAGAATTTCACCTGGTCACAATGATTCAGCAAGCTGTAATACTGGTTCAGGACTAAGTAGTAAATGTCATTGAATAACGTCCATTCTAGTCAGTTACTTTCCGGTAAAATTAATCCAAGTGCTGTAAACTTGCCCAGGAGTTAAGCAAACCAATGTGTGTGTGCTGATTTTGACCTAGTTTCCAGCTCTAGTACACTATAATGATATGGGTTAAGTTTTCATGGAATGGCTAGCTATCTGGTTGCATAGCAGGGCAGCCTAACTTGTTGGAGATAAAATGCACCGGTAATAATATACAGACCTTTAACTGTTTAAGAATGGACACAGCTGGAGTGCTGGACTCGTGTCCACACAGGGTAAATCTTTTTCTCAAACTATACCATTTGTTTAATTTGAAAAAAAACCTGCAAAACTGCTTTTGTTTTGCATTCTGCAACCTCCGAACCAGCATTACCAGTCTCACCAGTTCTGACCAAAGCCAGTGTTATGCTGAAATTACTAAAGGGGACAGCTTTTCAGCTTTTACTTGTTACAGATGGTAGTGATACAGGGCTTATTGGACAACTGCAATTTGACTCAAACATCAGACTTTCGTGCTTAATAGCCTGAGCAGGTTACGGAAATGTAACCTTTGATCCACAGCAGAGTCTTGTTGGGAAAAGATCCTGTGAGATAATCTTGCTTCAGGCTCAATTTCACCAGCTGACCTATTGTGAGGTTCTGTACTAAAGAGAGCGGGCGATATGGGGAGAGTTATGGTGGGGGAAGGTGGTAGGAGAAAGGAGTAGGGAGGAGAGAGAGAGAAAAGACTTTTTCAGCACAGATTACTTCAGCACAGCTACTTCAGCACAGTACATGCTTGACAGTGTGTATGGTGATTTACATCAATATCACACTATGTTACATTTTAAAGTACAAAGGGTTGCACTGTCCAGCATTAACATTTCTTACCCTAGTACCCGACCCTAGTACTGGGAAGTTTCAGGAAAGTCAACAGCAGGACGTTTCAGTAGTTAGTTTAATCAACTTGCCCCCTTACATAGCAAATGTAAGAGCACTTCAGGTCAGGTTTATGGAATTATGTCTGAAAATAATAGCAATGGTTCTTCTCCAACTAATTAATTGTTTTAAACATTATCAAGTTCAAAATTCATTACATGCAAACTTGGACCGCAGAACTTTAAATGTAAACATTAAGGGTGAAATTCACAAATCCATTCTGAAAGGAGGAAAAATGCACATTGGAGTTACAATGGAGGAATTCAACTCAATGGCTCTAGTTTATTTTTAGTTTGCTACATTAACAGGTGTTTTTTTCATTCTACAAACTAATGATGCTAATGACAATGGAATTGATGGCTTTTATCAATTTTCCATGAAGAAGTCAATAATATTTTTTTCCATGCTTAACTTCTGCAGTACAGTAGCTCTGAACATAAATGCAATTAGTTAATTGGACAAGTTAATTGGAACCTGACTCTAATTTGTGATATAAAGTGGGTCATGATATAAATAGTTTCACGTTTGCTTTTGACAGCACATTACGAGTGCGAGAAAAAAGAAAGAAAACTAACAGTGAATTCAAGAGCAGTGTTTTAATACTGTCCATTTAGTCGTTCTTTACATTTAAACAAATTCATATAGTTTAGGACAAATACGTTTTGTATCATTAATTGTAACAAAACAGTTTGTGTCATTATCTAAAAAGGCATAAATTGTCGACTCATGAGCGCTATCAATTAGGTGTTGCACTTGGTGTTTTTTGTGTGTGTATGTGCACGCAGCATTTGCTGACAGGCTGTACAAAATGTGAGTTTATCAGCCAAAATGATTATTGGTTGTGAGTTGTGCTGGAAATTAATTATATCCTGTGGTTACTTAGTAAAGCCTGGTTACGCAGCATTTGACAGGCTGCACAGAACGAATAAGCGGGTTTGTGAGATGATATTAATAGAGGTCATTTCTCAAAGATACTATGGTGCATGGCGAGTGGTTTTTCACAAATCATGAAGCAGGAAGTAAGTTTAGGAAGCACTGCACACAAAGGAAGAAAGAATACTTACTTAAAATTAAAAACACCATAATCCACTCACTGGTAACACTGACCCGACCTGACTCAACCCGAGCCCAAACCGTAATATACAAACTACACCCGACCCGACGAGAACCTGACACTTATTGTCAGGTCCTGTTGGGTTCGGATCGGGTAGCAAGGTATGGTTGGCACATTATGTCAAAAGGGTGCAGTCTTAGCATGTCTTGAAGTGCACAATGGCTTACATTCTTGGGATGACATTACCCACAGCAGAACATAGAAACTACAAAGAAATTGCTTTGAATGATGGCATGATTAATGATTTTGTTTTATCAGCTGATTTATTGCACCCAGATCAATCTGCCATTCTAGTTATACTACAACAGCAATGTATCACGCTATGCTAAAGTCTGTGATACATCTCCTTAGGTGTTCTTGCTTCTCCATGGCTCATTATTCTAAATTCCCCCCTGCATATCCATAAAATAATGCTATCAAAGTCATTATTTTATTACTATAACATCTGAAAAAGCTGTGCAAATGTCTGTGATTTTCTTTGAGCGCTGGATGCGGAAGCAGCTATCTTGTTTGTTTATGTCCGTGTTATGTCTGTGGTGAAGGGATTATGCGTATTGCTCAGATCGCTTCCATTTTATTTTTTTACTTATCTCGACTTCTCTCAGCCTCTCTCGGCCATTGAAAGTTTTTCTCTGCTTTTTCCGGAGAAAAAATGACTAGGGACCTGTAATTGACACCTTTTTGATGATGTCAGACATCGGACCAGAAAGGAAAAACTTTAACCGCAAACAGTTAAAGGCATCAGTGACCCATAACTGATGTGTTTTCTACTCTCTTTTCCTAATTTGTCCCTTTGTTTCAATTACAAGTTGTACAAAAATACTTTTTAACCCAGTCTTTGCAACTGTAAAGTTTGTATGTAACACAAATGTTTTACACTGGTGATTTGTGCTTATTAAGCTGATCGATGACACCGCTGCCTTGTGGGACCTTGTGGGACTGTACCTTCTCTCCTACTAATGCGCCTCTTCCCTTTACAATTCATATGCTTCTTGCCTTTAAGAGAAAAGAGTCAAATTAATTGTAAGACATGGTGTCTGATTTCAGGAATCGCGTGGGCTCCACTCTAAAATGCTTAATTTAGTAAATCTTATGTGCTGTTCCCTAATATGCTTTTCTGAAATCCAGGATACAGTGATTGGAAGTCTTTGCATGATTACGGTATGTGAATCTCCCATTCTCCCATTACAGCAATCAGGAAGACACAGAGAAAGCATAGGGTACAAGTGGAAATCATCATTATACATTTGCAGGCCTTTAACAAAAGAATGCACTGAATACAGCAAGGTAATGGCTGGTTGTGTTAACTGTGACAGTAGCTTCTTTAACTGGTAATACCAACTATTTAATGGCACCCACCAGTTAAAACCTCAACCAACTTCTCATAGCTAGAATTTCTAAGTTTCAGGCTGGCAGTGAGTCGTCATAAGCCTTCATTGTGGGATGCTTGTCAGTGAATTGATAGCTTGCCAAGTCTGTAAGGTCAAATGTCAGGAATACAAAGGAAAAGGCCTAAATATTCTGTGGTTCTAGACAAAGGTCATCAATGTAAAATGCTGCAGGCTGCATTTTGGTGGGCAGATCTTGATTAATCAGACCAATTGTATGCTGGCATTTTTATTTTGGTAAATATATAAAATGTATGAATCAGTGACCAGGATTCTCTCAACATACTGCATAACTAGCATCCCTGTTAGTGCTATGGATTGCCACCACTTCTATCACTACTGTCAGACAATGAATGGTTTGTATCTTTGCGATTAATAGTTTCACACAGTTTAAACATTGCAGATATAACATGCACCTTTCGATAATTCATTAACACAATCGCTGCAACACCATTTGTTTGGATTACAACCTTTAGAAAGACTTCTAGTTGAAGTGTTTGTCAAATTATTATAATTATTATATGCTATATATTCAATCACTGTTTCTATATATGTTTGGATGCTTTACAACCTTATATATATATATATATATATATATATATATATATATATATATATATATATATATATATATATATATATATATATATATATATATATATATATATATATATATATATATATATATATATATATATATATATATATATATATATATATATATATATCTGCAATAAGGCCCGACAGGCTGTCCGTATATGTCAAATATACGGGCGTTGTGTGCATTTATAATCCAGGTCAAACAGTGGATTTGAAGAAAAAAAAGCATAAATCATGTTTAGGGCAAAATTTTTTTTTATTTTTTTTAAATTAAATATCCCATTTATAACTTTGAACTACACACTAAGTTAAGCTGAGTAAATACATTTTATTAGAACATGCAAAAGAAAATACATCTCTATTTTTGATATTGTGGACATTGCCATTGAAAAGATACACCAGGGGGCGGAGTTGAGACTGAGTTATTTTTTCCCGTGTCACTGACAATGCAGACACACTGTTTGATCAGAACAGACGGGAGGAATAAAAATAAGTACAATAAGTTTCAGATTTCAGTAATTTTTCAAGGTATGTGTCAGAGAAGGGTGGATAATGTGCAGAAATGTATTTTTGTGTTTTTCTGTATCATTTACAAACCGCTAAAAATACATCATTTTAAGTGACAAAGACGGGGTGACTAAGTATAAAGACACCTTTTTTTATTTATCTATTTTTTTTTCTTCCAGGTCAATTAATTGTTCTTCATCCAAATCGGCATGTCTACTTACTACTTTGCCATTTTTTGCAGGTAACTGGTCACTCAGTTTCATAGTTTCAGCTGTACATCTGTAACTGTAAAAGCAAGGTGGCTACCATCCAATACTTTAAATTCTGAGAGGCAGCGCAGTGATTTAGGATATGTGAAAAGACCCCAACTGTCCATATCCATTCTATATACGGACAGCTGGAACCTTGCTCGACCAATCACATTGCTTGTTTTATGTTCCATTGCCAGCCCTGGATTATATATATATATATATATATATATATATATATATATATATATATATATATATATATATATATATATATTTATTTATGGATTATAAATATATATAAGACATATTTAAGAAGACATGGCACCTTTTTATATAAAGCAGCTAAAGCAGCAGCACAGATCTCTTGATTTTTTGGCGGTGACTTTATCTCTACAAAGCACATGTTTCTTTCAGAAAACATCTTGGGCTGGTACTTACATTAGCTGTGGATCTGTAATGAATTAATAGAGCTCTATTAACTCAGAGATGTGGTCTGGAATATTTTTAAAGTATCTGCAAGTGATTGTCAGGCTTATCGGTATCTCTGCATCTACAAGGCCACCCTGAATGCAAAACCAGAATTTAATAGCCAACTACATAAGAGGAATTTCACCCATCCACTAAAATCAATGAAAAATCTCAATTCACTTTTCATACCCCACAGTAATATTGTTGAATTAAGTAATGCCATTTCTTTAGATTACAAGATATTTCCATTACATTTGCCAATATTTTTCACAACCAATTTACAGGTTCATCCTTAGATGCTTCTTGCAATCCCAAAGTCCATCACAAAAACATAAACCTTTAATAAAACCCACATGGTCTCCCCAAAACCCTAAAGATACAGAGATTATGCCAGGGTACCCAGCCAATCAAAGTTAACAGATGCCTGGGTGATTGGTAGAATGCTCTTTATCCTTGTGCTGTTCAAATGGGCCAGCAAAGGCATTTCTCCACAACCCATTTGACCGCTGCCTCAAGTTCCTTATAAAACGGACACTGCCCTGTTAATGAACAGTTTTAAACTAAAGTAAATGGGTCCCTTTGTTCCTTAAAGTGATTGTAGCTAACAGAATAATTCCATAACTTTTCTACGCCATTCACACATTCATTCACTGTATATGTCTCAAATGTGTGGTTTAACAAACTATGTTTTACCAGCCGTTTGGTATCTGGTACTACACTAGGTTAAAGAAGTCTCTGCTTTCAGTAACTAACCAGCTGATTCACCCAATGACTGACATGTTTTCCAGCCAATAAGATGCATGACTCAGAAGATGCAGCTGAGGTGAAATGACCTTGTGCAAGTGTAACGGATTTCCTGGAAGGATGTACCAGATACTTTTAAAATGAAAATGAATGATTGTGTGTTTCTTTAAAACTACATATTGAAACTTATATAGTGAAATTATTGTTACCCATAATCACTTGAAAGGCATGTTGTTATTATGCCTGGTGTACAATATATGGTTCTTTCAACAGCCAATTGTCTGCTTACCTGACATGGAACTAAAATTTCATTGAAACTGAAGAGGAAATAACAGTTCATGCATAATAAATACAAATGTAATTTAAATTCTGTAGTTTCAAAACAAAGAGGTAGTCTGTTAGAGGAGGAGACAATGCTTGTAAATGTCAAAAAATGAATAAATGCAAAATTAGAGTTCTAACTTGAAGGTCACATTTCTTAAAGTGCCATGTTGAGACTAAAGTTATTATTGCAACACAGCTGAGACACATATATATATATATATATATATATATATATATATATATATATATATATATATATATATATATATATATATATATACAGCTAAATTCCAAATTATCATAAAATCTAGATCTAATCCAATTCAATAGCATGGGGCTTCTGAAAGGCAGGACATACAGCCAATAGCAGTACTGAAAGAAAGAGTCAAATGTTTCTTTAGTGAAATGGGTTGTTATATTTTTAAATTTTACCCCAAAGTGCTTGATACCAGGTTCCTTTAAATAGCAGATGTTGGTTGGTTTAGTCAACAAAATGGAGACGAGACAAAAATAATTGAACTAATTTGACCAGTAGCCAGACTTCACCATAGGGATGGTGCCACAGCCAGAATAATATGTACAGATACATTCTAGTGCACTATAAAGTGCAATATAAAAAACTGAAGTGTCATTTTGAGTCATTTATTGCATTAAAGATAACAGAAACAATGGGGTATGCCTATTAATTGAAGAATAACAAACCGAGAATACTTTTTAGGTGGATAGTTTGATAGATCTGTTCACGTACAGTTTAAAATGGCATATTTTCAAAGCATTCCTCTTGAGTAATACTTTTTTGAAACAAGAAAATTCCAAGTTCATCAATCACTTTTGTTTTTCTACCCAAATTTTGAAATGCCAATTCAAATGTTTCCTCCTCCGCTTGGCTTTGCTGGGCTCCTGACCAGTAGGGGTTGTTGAACTGGGATGAGGTGAGGTGAGCTATCCCCATTCGGTTTTCCTTCCTACACCTTTCTCAGCAGTGAAATAAAAGAAAGATAATCTGTAATAATGTCTTACTGATTCTGATTCGGCACGCAATGTTCAATGCTGTGATGAATATTTTATACTATACCTTCATTGTTCCCTTTTATTTTGCTCAAAACAAGTCATGAATTATTTATATATTCAAATAACAGAAACAATAATATTAATGGTTTTAATTTCCCACGTCTAGAAGTTCTGAAACAGCTGAACACAATTAATATGAAAAGCTGAAGGATGTGATGATACTGACCCACATCTGCCAAATCTATTTGATTTCCCCTTTGACCACTCTGTTTAATCTGTCCTTTGAGACCAACCATTTTCCAAATACTTGCTGAAATAATGCCTGTGTTAAGAAGTAAAGCCCAATAAAATTGCCACCATCAAATGATTTGCAATATTTGAATGGCAGTGTTTTTAATCTGTCATAAAAACTATTATAAGTGCAATTTCTTCAGACTCAGTTAATTAACATATAAAGCAAGGGCTTTACAGCAGGATAAGTGATTAAGGGTAACTTCTTGTCTACCTGGTATATTACATGTAGCTCCTGAACAGGGGATGTGCTTTCTGTGACTCCAGAACCTGTAGCAAGCAGCACAGCCACTAACAAGTGCTGAGAGTCTGACCTCAAAGTAAGGCTTTAGTGTTTTGTCTGGAGCGTTATATTATTTTATTGTTATTTTCATTACCATTACTACTGCAACGTTAAATACTTACTAATCTTACTAGTCTACTATAAATAAGTGCCTCCACTTAATTTTGGAAATTTTTGAACATTTTAGCTTGATCCGATCTTTCTTTAAAAACTGAATTGGACCTTGTTGTATAATTTTTATGTGTTTAAGCACAATATGCATTTAAGTGGACTGTACTGTTCATAGCTGTTGGCTACATCAACTGCAAGGATTGCACTTAGTAATGTACAGATTTCCATTACATGAGAGTAGATGTTAAAACTTCATGCTGATTTGTACTCAGCTCTCGCAAGATAAGCACCAACTAAGACGTAGCTTTACAGTAAACTAATGTGATCCATCTGTGTCTCCATCCATTTGCATTTCCTTCCATATGATGATGTAGATATCCTTCTGCCTGGTGTTGATAGCTGGAGTGTAATGCTGGCTCCAGGGATCAGCTTATTTTGCCTCCCTAGCGCATCAGCACACACAACGGCTGCGATGCTGGCTCCGGGGATCAACTAAAGTGCGGTCTCCCCAGCGCATCAGCATGACAACCGTCTGGATTGAGCTAAGTAGGGTACATCTCTGGGGTCTTCAAGTGGGCACCTTCCATCCTCTGTGTATCGTCGACTAGCCCACCCCACTCAACTCAGCCCAGCTTACTTACTCATACATCAGCGTTTCTTTCTTTCTATTGTGCTTGAGATCCCCAACCAGAATATTTCCGTCTAAACCACAGCCAGTTGCTGCTCCTCTCTGCTGCTTCAGATAAGTTCTTCACTGTGCAACACAACTCTTGCCCACTGAATACGACGTCTCTGAGAAACCGGGTTGTAGAATGTGCCACAAATCCTCGACAACCCACCTCCACTGGGTAAACCCGGACTCTCCATCCTCGCTGTTCTGCTTCAGCGGCTAGTTGAGCATACCACAGTTTCTTCCTCTCATATGCCTCATCTACAGCATCCTGCCATGGCACTGTTAACTCAACCAGGTGAACAAGGCGTGCTGATCCAGACCACAAGACAATATCTGGTCGAAGATTAGTGGTGGCAATCTCATGTGGAAAAATAGGCCGTTGACCAACATCTGCCAGCATTTTCCAGTCTCTAGCAGCTTCCAATTGTCCTGGGCGAGGCTTGGTTTTAACAGCTTTTCTTGGCGGTTGCTCTCCTGGGCGGAGGAATGTTGTCTTTTGTGCATAATGTTTTGATGGAACTGGTGGCAACTTATTGGTCATGTTACGCTTGTCTTCCAATGCTAAGGCCAAACATCGCAGCACCTGGTCATGGCGCCAAGTCAACTAAATCCAAGTAATCTCATTTTAGTAATGATCGCATTGCAGTAAAAGAAATGAAGCAATTTTAGAAATGTGGTTGGACATCGAAATCTAGATCTTGACAGAACACTAAAAAGTCGTAAAATACTTGTCTTTTTTGACAGACTGGAGGAATAATATATTCATAAAAAATAAATGTTCTTTTGCAAATTCAGTGGTTAAAGAAAAAGGGCTTGTAACCAGGAGGTCCCCGGTTCAAATTCCACCTCAGCCACTGACTCATTGTGTGACCCTGAGCAAGTCACTTAACCTCCTTGTGCTCCGGCTTTCAGGTGAGATGTAATTGTAAGTGACTCTGCAGCTGATGCATAGTTCACACACCCTAGTCTCTGTAAGTCACCTTGGATAAAGGCGTCTGCTAAATAAACAAATAATAATAATAATAATAATAATAATAATAATAATAATAATAATAATAAAAATTGCAAAGTTAACACAAATGAGCCCAGTCCTGAAAAAAACACAGAAATTAACCAAAAAACAAACAAACAAACAAACAAAAACAAAAAACCTCTATTTCACAACCAAACTCTTTTCTAGTACACTTCTAGGCAGGTGTGAACTGCAAGCAAATTCTTATTTTTTTTAACCAAATCTGAGTAACAAACAAAATGTGAACACACAGTAATTGACATAATAGTAAGGTGATGTTTTACCAATCTAACAAGTATATACAGTAGAGGCCCAAACTAAATGGGACCAGGGGGTGTTTGGATAATCGAACTGTGAAATTGTTTAAATGACTTTCCCAATCAAGAAACCTCCTAAAAAGATGTCACTCAACCCTTTTACCTTTAAATACTGTATATAATATACAATAATGTAATAATACCAAATCTGCACAATTATCATGGAAAATACAGATAACACTTGAATGACATTAACCACAAGGAAGTATTGTGTAAGTAATGAAAGCACCACTGCAAGCATTTCCGAGCATTGGATTCCCTACAATGCATTGTATACACTCCTGAGAATGCATACTATAGGACTGGAGTCATTATATGTGTTACAGCATGCTAGTGAGCTTTATAGAAAGCACACCTTCAAGATTGATTTAGTTTGATAGTAGTTAAGCTTTTGTAACAGGAGCCATCTGCTTTATAAAACATGAACTGGTGTCCAACAGATTGAGCCGTGGCTTATCTGATTAGCATTATCTTGACCAGACAAGGTCAAGATTTCATCACTAAATTGTCGTCACCAGTATCAATGCCCTTTGTGGGTCTATTAAATGAAGTATGGGTGAGTAAGCTGTGATCTGAATCTAGAGTCTGAAGATGTATGTGAGTAACACAGGGAAGAGCCCTGTAATCCTGGCTCCTTACTCATTCAACAATACAAAACAGATAAAGCAAACTGCAACCCACAAGGAGCCTAACCCATCCAAAGCAGTCCCTGCTATTTAATAACACTAGCATAGTCAAACAACAGCATAGTGAAAGTTATTTCAGGCACAATGCAAACTAACTGGGTTGCAGAAGTGGTTGAATACAGTGAAGGCTCCTCAAAGGGGGCAAGGGAGGCAGTGCCTCCTCAAAATTTCAAAGTGAAATATATATAAAAACAACATTGTCTAAAATATAAGAAAGAAAAAAAAGACATTTTAACCTAAACTCTAGAGTCAACATTCCTATATTAACAGCAATTCTGGCTGCCATGAGGAGCCCAGAGTTTTTTTTCATCAGAGGAGACAAGCCTCCATTATAAACTTCTATCTGCTATTAAACACAGTCCTAGCAGTAGCAAATGACATGATCTGAGCACAGTTTTTAATTGGAGGAGTTGTTTTCCTCAGAGGAGGCAAGCCTCTATTATAAACACCTATCTGCTTTTAAACACAGTACAATGGCAGTGCTGTATTTTTAAGCTTAGTTCACATCTATTGGACAGTAAACACTAACAAAGACACAATGGGTCAGTTGCAGCATACCACTGATTCAGTCACATCAAGTGGACTAAAATGCAGACTGGAAAATCCTGCAAATCTGTACTAACTTAATCCTGATTGCAGCATACCAAACAGATGACCCCAGTAATTGGTTTAACAGATTGGAACAACTGGAACAAGTTAGAACGATAAAGAGGACTAACACAGCTACCACCAAAAGGCTTGCATCACCCTATAGAATTAACACATTTTGCTTCATAAACCTGAATAATGTTACGATAACATATTGAATAATGTTACATTAACAAAAAACTGACAAAAATTGAAAAATTTGACATTTGAAATACTGTACTACTATTATGGCTTCCAGTAGACTTTTGTGATATCATTTTGTAGTTTCTTTAATTATATGATGATATATAAAAGATCAAAATTATGTTCATTCATTTTTTTTGGGTGTTTTTTTATGTCTCAATCATATGTGATACGATGTGATAGGTGTTACAGAAACTTGGTTGTCTGAGAGTGATGGAGACGAATATAATATTAGTGGGTACACACTGTATAGGAAAGACAGGCAGGACAGAAGAGGCGGAGGGGTAGCGCTATACATAAGAAATAGTCTTGAAGCCCAGGTGTTAAATCAGGACAAAGAAAACAATGCAGAATCAATATGGGTCAGAATAATGGACAAAAATTCAAAGGGCATAATAATAGGAGCATGCTATAGACCGCCAAATTCAGACGCTGAGCAAAATAATCTGTTCTACAATGACATTCGAAATGCGTGTAGAAAAGGAGAAGCCATACTAATGGGGGATTTCAACTGCCCCCGTATAAAATGGGAGAACCCGGTGGGGAGCACGACGGACGAAATTGAAATGGTGGAAATGACAAATGACTGCTTCCTAACGCAATTTGTCAAGGCACCGACTAGAGGGGAGGCATGCCTTGATTTAGTCTTTTCAAATAACAAAGACAGAATAGCTAAAACAGAGGTCAGAGAGCCATTGGCAAACTCAGACCACAACATGGTCTCATTTGAAGTGTTTTTTAAAACCCCAAAAGTAATGACTAAAGCTAAGGTTTACAATTTTAGAAGAGCAAACTATGAAGGTATGAAACGAGACTAACAGAAGTAGATTGGAGTAAAATAGAGAAAACATCCACAGAAAAAGGAATGCAAGTCAAAAAGGAAGTTAGAAAGGCCAAGAGAGAGATAGAAATCAATATTGCTAAGGGGGCTAAAACCAATTCCAAATTATTTTCCAATAATATAACAGCAAGAGAACATTCAAAGAGGAGGCTAAATGTCTAAGAGACACAAATGGCAAAATGATGCATGAAGAAAAAAAATAGCAAATATATTAAATGATTACTTTTCACAGGATTTTACAAAGGAGGACACGGACAAAATGCCCCACATGTCGACCTGTTCCTATCCAATTTTAAATAACTTTAGCATAACAGAGGCAGAAGTGGACTAGGAGCTCTTAAAATAAACAAATCCCCTGGGCCGGATGAGATCCTCCCAATAGTACTCAAAGAAATGAAAGTAGTTATTTACAAACCGCTAACCAAGATCATGCAACAGTCTCTTGACACAGGGGTTGTACCGACAGACTGGAAAATTGCAAACGTAATACCGATCCACAAAAAGGGAGACAAAACCGAACCAGGTAACTACAGACCAATAAGCCTGACTTCTATTATATGTAAACTTATGGAAATTATAATAAGATCTAAAATGGAAAATTACCTATATGGTAACAGTATCCTGGGAGACAGTCAGCATGGTTTTAGGAAAAGGAGATCGTGTCTAACTAACCTGCTTGACTTTTTTGAGGATGCAACATTAACAATGGATAATTGCAAAGCATACGACATGGTTTATTTAGATTTCCAGAAAGCTTTTGACAAAGTCCTGCATAAAACATGAATTCTCAAATTGAACACAGTAGGGATTCAGGGAAATGCATGCACATGGATTAGGGAGTGGATAACATGGAGAAAACAGAAAGTACTGACTAGAGGAGAAACCTCAAAAAGGAGCAAGGTAACAAGTGGTTTACCACAGGGATCAGTATTAGGTCCTCTGCTATTCCTAATCTACGTTAATGATTTAGATTCTAGTATAATAAGCAAACTCATTAAATTTGCAGACGACACAAAAATAGGAGGAGTGGCAAACACTGTTGCAGCAGCAAAGGTCATTCAAAATGATCTAGACAGCATTCAGAACTGGGCAGACACATGGCAAATGACATTTAATAGAGAAAAGTGTAAAGTATTGCATGCAGGCAATACAAATGTGCATTATAAATATCATATGGGAGATACTGAAATTGAAGACGGGAACTATGAAAAACACCTTGGAGTTTATGTTGACTCAGAAATGTCTTCATCTAGACAATGTGGGGAAGCTATAAAAAAGGCCAACAAGATGCTTGGATATATTGTGAGAAGTGTTGAATTTAAATCAAGGGAAGTAATGTTAAAACTTTATAATGCATTAGTAAGACCTCACCTAGAATATTGTGTTCAGTTCTGGTCACCGTTACAAAAAGGATATTGCTGCTCTAGAAAGAGTGCAAAGAAGAGCAACCAGAATTATCCCTGGTTTAAAAGACATGTCATATGCAGACAGGCTAAAAGAATTGAATCTATTCAGTCTTGAACAAAGAAGACTACGCGGTGATCTGATTCAAACATTCAAAATCCTAAAAGGTATAGACAATGTCGACCCAGGGGACTTTTTTGACCTGAAAAAAGAAACAAGGACCAGGGGTCACAAATGGAGATTAGATAAAGGACCGTTCAGAACAGAAAATAGGAGGCACTTTTTTACACAGAGAATTGTGAGGGTCTGGAACCAACTCCCCAGTAATGTTGTTGAAGCTGACACCCTGGGATCCTTCAAGAAGCTGCTTGATGAGATTCTGGGATCAATAAGCTACTAACAACCAAACAAGCAAGATGGGCTGAATGGCATCCTCTCGTTTGTAAACTTTCTTATCTTCTTATGTTCTTATATAATTGTAGGTGATGCAAAACTTTTGGCCATAGCTAAATAAAACCTTCTTTACAAATCCGATAAGTGAAATTCAGTGTCAGATAAATATATAAAGGGATCCCTACACTAAGACGGACACATTTTTATTACATCAGTGTGATTCACAGAATATTTAAGTAAGTTAAAAATAAATGTAATTTCATGCCTTTTTGTGCACATTTCAAACTGGCATTTCAAGATTCCGACATTGCTGCATAGGTACTGAAATGTTTAATTACATGATAATGGACAATTAGTTTTTTATAGTAAAAGCATATTAACTGAAATGTTATTGCGTTAAACTGAAAACGGTATCAAAAGTACATTCATCAAAAGTTAATTTAAAATGTACGGCCTATCTATCTAACTCTCTATCTATCTATCTATCTATCTATCTATCTATCTATCTATCTATCTATCTATCTATCTATCTATCTATATATATATATCAGGGGAAATATGCAGCTGTCTCTGCAAAACATTGTAAGCAGTAAATGGTTCACACCAGCAAGCGTACTAAGTTAGTCTTATCCTTCACAGTACTATGTTAATCCACTTGAACAGGATCATCACGAATCTCATTTGGTACGCTGCAATCAGGATCTTGTTTAGTCTGATTTAGCGGATGATCCACCTGTGATGGTTGACTTCTGGTACGCTGCAATCGGGATTTGTAGGTGTACTAACTTTGGTCCAATGAAATGGACTAAACCTGCTTAATCCACTTGTTAGGCCCTGTACACACTATGCTTTTAGACTGTATCAGTTGCCTTTAAACCGGCTTAAAAGCCTTAATTAATCATTGAATCATTTATTCAATTCACAGCTCCAGCCACATTCCCACATGTTTTTGCAGGAAGGATGAACTGCCTGTCACCCACTATTCCACACACACATCCCCGTGCTCATATACAAATACACACTTTGAAGTTTCTTTTCCCACTCAACAGTGGAAGATAACATCAAACCCCACAAGTGCTGCTGTGTGTCTCCTGATTGGATGGTGTTTCCTGTGTGGGTGACTGTTCACAGCTTGGAAACTTTATTTTGTACCTTTACTATGCCTCAAATTATGAGACTGAAGCTTTATAAAAAAATTTAAAAAACCTCAAAATGAATCAGCCATGGCATTTTATTTGAAGGGGTTGTACATTTATCCTTGCTTAAAGTTTATATTTTAATAACCTGCAGATGTAGATCGGAGTATGAATCTGAAGTGACGGTGAATGATGAACATGTGGGACAGTCTAATGGTTTGTTTTCAATACATTTCAATTTTTTTTGATCATTCATTTTTCTACGCAGTTTTTGAAATGCCCAGTTTGTATACTACCTCACTGCTGTAACCCCCTTACCATTCAGAACGACTGAAAATCAACCGGCGACACGTTGACAGACCAAGCAACATGTATCTACAGCAGGCAACTAGACCTGAAGATCAGCTCCTGAACTCTTGAGAAAGAGCCTTAAAACACTTAACATTACACAGAATGAAGCAAACATCATAAAACAAAGAAAATGATTCTTAATAAAATTCTTTGTCAAAGTTTTTTCTCAATGTTTTCAGACCTGCAGGGTATATTTTCCCTTTGTAATGTAAACATGCAAGCCTCATAGCTTACCAGTAACTCATTGATACACGTCTGTTTGTCTATGTAAACATTGCAAGTTTTCACCTGGACTGAATTAAACCCAATGTAAAATTCAAGATTATTTTTATTTTTTTTTATTTTTTATTATTTTTAAATTGATAAACAAACCATTTAGTTAAATATTCTCTGGTAACGCCTGTTGCCAAACTTAGATTGTGTGTCTTTCAATAACATAATTTCCATATAACATAAGAAATATATGTCTTATATTTGTCATTGAACTTTTAGGCATAACGTTGAAATTGGTTGAAATGACTGTATTTTTGTATGGTTAAAAGAATGACATTGTTCAGGCTGTATCAGAATTTCTGTCTAGCTCACATGCAGTTACATTGGTTACATCTTATGTTTTGAAAATGGTGGCATTGGCACACACAATACCAAAATGATTTTGATTCAGCAGCTGCAAGGTAATGTCAAAACGCCCCTGTGGAAAGAAAAAAAAAACAGTTGTCCATGATGTGCTGTCTCAGTAAGCGTATCAATGTTAAACTGGAAATTAGCTGTACTCTGGATTCTAAACCCATGGCAATCATACATTTAAGCAGTAATATATGACAGAATGTGTTTTGTTATACACTATCTCAAAAACTTGAATGGTTGCCTATTTTTAAAATTTAAAACGACCAGTATTGTTTTCATTGAATTAGGCACAAATAAAATAGGTGCCTTGGTGCCTGGAATCCACCACAGTAGCCATGGCCAAACAAATGGCTTACACTTACCCGAGGAATGATTGGCAGTGGTATTTTAACTGCTCCCTCATAATAAATAAGTTCTGAAATGTAAAATGAAGTGTCATCAAAGGAAATTGTTTTTGTTTAATCATATAGCAAATTTTACTAACATGATATATATATATATATATATATATATATATATATATATATATATATATATATATATATATATATATATATATATATTTATATATATGCTGTTATGTTATAGTTTAGGAAAAATGATTTGATCTATTATCTTTAGTTCTAGCAGATTGGAGACTAATTTTTGTCTATATACAATGACATAATAAGTAACTGCATTGTTCTAGGATGGTCTTGTTATTGCTATAGAATGCATGCTTTTTCTGCAAGTGACTTATTTTTATTTGTATGTGGCATGAACCCATATTTTTGATCATGGATGATTTTCATACCTTCCAAGTTTTAAGTTAATTCAACCAATAGTCTCTGCGTTAAACTGATAAACAATTTATCTAAAACCAGACATCCAATTGTATTATTATATTGCTTGACCCTGGATCTTTGGTGCAGAGTGTTCTTCCAGCAACTGCCTTTTTAATTTAAAACTTGGAAGGTATAGACACTGACCTTGATATTCATGGTTTTAATCTGGGTCAGTTCACAAATTAAATGAGCTTGCTGATTTCAACTGTCACTCTCAAAAATCCTACAATTTTGCTCTTGGACCTAACCGAAATGAGTTCTCGGAGCTTTGTAAGGTGAAGCATGCATAGCTTGGATATTCAGGGCTTGACTTTACCCTGTGCTGTATACCACTGCACTCAATTTTATAAGCACTGAATTAAAAATGAATACATTCACATACCTCCCCGTTTTTTTCCACAAAAACTTAACCTCTCAAAGCTGGGCTCACAGAGATTATAATGAAACTGTATGACAGGTTTCCCATTGGCAAAACCCTCAATAGTAAGATAGAGCTTTTTGATATCTTGTCCTGCGAATTTTAAATAACAGACAAAATGTGTTAAAATACTTTGGTAACACTTTAGCTTAGGGAGCCGTTATAAGTGGTTATAAACAATAGCAAAAAACAAAACAATGGCAAAAGTGTATAATAACTGTATTGCAAAAACAAAGCAACCCCATACAATTAGTGAGACAGTCATATAAAAACAGACAGACAGACAGGGCTAGAAAGACAAATGGACCTAAAAAGACAGACAGACTATATCCGTTATAAGCGATTATAAACAATACAGCAAAAAACAATGACAAAGCTGTAAACTAATACTGTTATTATTTCTAATCATATTCTATAATTGTTAATAACATAATTAAGAACATGTTTATAGATTGCTTATAATCACTTATATCGGATCCCTAAACTAAAGTGTTACCAATACTTTTAGTATTTGCTGCTCTTTATAATTAATATATATTTGTACATGAAAGTCTAACCCAAAAATAAACAAATGGCATGAAGGTCTAAAGTTAAATAATGAAAGGTGGAGTTAAGAAAATCCATTCCTTCTTTCTCTTTGTTTTCTAACTTGGTTTTCTACATGGATAAATTCCAATAAATTCAAATAAAGGCTGATAAAATTCTGGCCGGAAAAACATGATTTTGCATAATTACAAAAATCTTCAAATAATAATAATAATAATAATAATAATAATAATAATAATAATAATAATAATAATAATAATAATAATAACATATAAAACAAACCAGAGCTGTCTTTTGACTGCTCAATAATTATGTTTTATAGTAAGTCTATTACAGTAGCATCTCAGAGTTATGAACACCAGACTTACAAACTTACAGGTTAACCGAACACCCCACTTTGAGCCGGAAATACGCAATCACTCAACCGTGTGTGAAATGGAATCAGATAGGCATGCTTATAAGTGGTATGCTGGTCATGAAGAAGGCAAAACTACTGTACCAACAAATGTACGGACAATTTTATTGGGAACATTTTTGTTTTAAATAAAGCACAGTTTGTTTGTTTTTTCAAGCCAAAGGAGGCTGAATGACTGAGCAAGGTGCACGAATGCATTTTGTTTAAAATAAAATAACAAAAAGCACAACGTTAACCCAGGTTTTCCTGGACATTTAAACCTGTGATTTTGCTACAGTTACAAATTCAATAGTAACTTAAATTTAGCCTTGTTCCATTTATAGTATTGTTTTAAAGACTTTAGAACCATAACAATATGAGTATTGCATTAGTATGCTGTATCCTTGAATTATTCCCCAGATTTAGGCTTTAAACAGCAGGTCAATGGTGTAGTGGTAAATGAACAAGTGGGTAAACTCCCGTTTGGTGGAGTTGAACGGATAGATTGAACAGATAAAAATGAACAGATACATTGTTATTGACTCTCGGCCAACCAGAGCACCCCCATATGGTTATTTCCTCTCTTAGGTGCTCAGTGTTGCCAGATCAGGGGTTTTCCCTCCAGATTTAGAGGTTTTTATTCCTAACCCAGGGACTTCTGGAGGTAAGAATTTAACAAAGGTTTTTTTTTTTTTAAAAAGGTAAAAATGGATTTTAAGAGGTTTTTTTATTATTTAAAATCCTCTGAAGTTCATAATTAATTCAAACCCTCCCAAGCCTCCCTTTACAAACATGGCAGATGTGGTTGTGATGTGAAATATCACGTTCCAATGTAAGAAAACGCCGCAACCCCAGGAGAAAATATACAATGTTGTTAAGCCCAGGAAACTGCACTCGCGAGACATACACTGTTCTATCTCTGCTTTATAGCTTGAAAGCGCTGAAAAGAAGGAGGTGTTCACAATGCCTCCACCATATAAGCAGAAATACTCATCAGCTTGGGAAGCTAAGGAGGCTTTCAAAGGTGAATTCAAAGTAATTGACAATTCCTAGTTGCATTTAATCTTTATAATACTACTGTATTTCAAGTTAAAATCTTATCAAGCTGCTATATTTGAATGAAACGTAAGTTTGAACTATGATTATTATTTTTGATACGGCTAAAATTTTCTTTCAGTCTTTCAAAAACATTAAATTCTTCCAGATTTTTTTGTTGTTGTTGCGATTTTCACCTTTCATCTTTCATAATCCAGTAGTGCAGGGCCTTTAATGAATACAGACCTTAAGCTTTACCACAAGTTTGTCTGTGGGCCAAATGTGCAGTGCTGAAGATCCCCAATATTCGATTCTAACTGGTTTGCTGAAAAATTAATAGCATGGCAATCAGTGTCACTTCAACTTTTAGAGTCAGCCATTTTGCATAAACAAAGAAAACAATGAAATTAAAATATTCTACAAATTGTATTTTGTTTGCTGTCGCCAAAGCAGGCCAGTGTCAGGCTGTTGGGGAACATGTGATGTGAGTGTAAAAAGTCACATGATAGTGGGATTATACAGTTTTATGTCTTAGGTTGGCTATCCAATGTATCAATCATTCTGGGGCTGTGTAGGGCATTGAAAAATTATGCGGCAGGGGCGGGGCTTTGCTCCAAACAGATATGCTATGGTTTGACTGTGGCGCTAAACTGTAAGATTGCGCTATGTCTAGGAATCCGGGACAAATTCTGTCCTGAAGGCATTTAGCCCGGGTCTGGGGCTTGATCTTTACATTTAGGGATGGTCCCATCCAATTAGGGATGGGTGGTCACCCTAATACTAATGCACCTATTGATGCAATAACCTCATGTAACTCTGGTCTAATCGTAAAAATAAATCACTTAAGATTTTTTCAGTTTTTATTTTTGATGTCTGTTCATGTTTTACTAAATTTTTATACACACACACACATATAAATGAACAGAACACGCAGTCCAATGTCTACGCCCCTCTGCTCTGCCACAATTCTATAAAATATCTTGTCTTTCACCCAGGATTTGCATATTACAGGAGAGTAGAAGTGAGTAAACTCTGTATCCCTTATATGAGAAGTGGGTAAACGCTATCTTGCCCAAATTAAAAGTTGGTAAACACCGTTTACCTGCGTATACCCTCGACTACACCACTGCAGCAGGTGTTCATATTTATTAAAAACATTGAAAACTCGTTTTCAGAGATTTGTAAACTTGGTTGCTTTTCTGCAAAGGAGAATCCGCCCCTAACTAATATGTCATCAGCAAGCGCATAAAAGCTCTGTGTGTTATTCTTTCATGTCGCTTCTTTTTGTTTCGGCTGCTCAGTCAAGTGCTGGGAGGCCGAAACGGGAGTTGACCGCTTGGAGGAAGGGCTGCCCTGGAGGAAGGGCTGCCCTTAGCCATGGATTCCTGAGTTTTCCCCTAAAAAACTACGTTAGTAGGGGTTTTTCCTTACCTGAGTACTGAGTGGTTCGTATTTAGTTCTGCAGGGTGAGTGGTCGGGTTGCCGTAGGGCACCCATGGAAGAGGCCTCCGGCCAAATTTATCTTTAACTCGGGCCCTGAGTGCCCACCACAGTCATTAGGCCCTGAGCGCCCTTCGCAGTTCATAAATCATCTGCAATTGCAATCATCATCATTCAGTCATTGCCATTCATTCATAGTGGATTCTCCGTGCTGAAACAGACATTTCACGACATTTTACGAACAACCTCCATTCCCAAAGTGTTCATAACTCTGAGGTTCCACTGTATTAAGTATGATAAGTATTTATTTTTTATAAAATACACTGTAAAAAGTAACAACAATCACAAAAGCTTTCATCCTCACTATCAGAGTAAACACCCACTCCACTGCAGCACTTTTTAAAAGATGCTTAAAATGCCCCTTTAATTGCTTCTGTATTTTTCCTTTTCTATTTTATGGAGTTTGCTATAATTTTGAGCAGTTCTATGTTATGTGGCTACAATGTTAAGTTATTATAAATTGTCCATATATCTGTTTTTAGCTTGCTTTGAGCTTGTCTCGAGAATTCTAATTGCTGGGACTGAACAGATAAAAAACACCATAACATAGTAAGGGCCATGTATAAAAATACTTAATCTTACTTTAAGCAAAATCATGAGAATGTAGCCTTGCAGTGGAGGATGGACTCATAAAATACATTCTAAAATATAACAAATTTAGATTTGAAACATTATAAGGAAATTAAACCAAGCAGTTAACATGGGAAACCAGGTGTTAGTATGCATAAGAAATAATTTACTGTTGAAGATGTTTTGGTAACATGTTTATACTTAGTATGAGGGATACTCTTATGTTGATCTTCTGTGAAAGAAGAGGAGGACATGGTTCAAAGCTCACCCCAAAATCCTGTAAGGGATCTATTGAAACAAAAAACAAAACACACACATATATATATATATATATATATATATATATATATATATATATATATATATATATATATATATATATATATATTGTATTACCTGCAATTGTTTCTCTATTTCTTTGTTAAATGATTCATTCTTCATCTTGCAGCAAAGGACCATCTGGCATGTGTATACAAACTCTCTGTTCTCCAAAGTCTTTCCTTAGGCTGTCTTTGGATACTGTTTATTCAGATCGTTCATGGTATGTATTTAATTTTTATTTAATTCATGTTACATTTGAACGAACCTCTTCACTCACAAATGGCATTTCATTATTAGTGTTTACTTACTAAGCATTATCAGTGGCATACTTTAAAAGTATTAAAAAGTATAACATTACATCTTTCAGTTAATGCCCCATTGGAAATATTAGGCTAGAGCTATAACTAAAGAAATGTTGTATTTTATCGCCAGAATCTAATATTATCAATAATAGTCCACGGTCCAAGACCAGAAATGTTCAAGTTGGCTGCACCCCCTGTCAGTCTATGGTTTTTTGGTATAATTTTGTTTCTTAACATGTCTAGATTCCATTTTTGCCTGGTGCTGAGTTTGTGTCCATTTGGCTTGGCAAATGTATATTCTGAATGAATTTATAATTCATATCTGAAAATACTGTAGCGATCCGGCCAACTGAAGGGGGCTTTGTTGGACTTTTGTGTTTGTCCTGTTTGTGTGTCCTGTGCAGCTTTGGTGTTTTGTTAGGGTTCAGACCACGCCAGCTAGCTAGGGGAATGTGTGTGTGTGTGTGTGTGTGTGTGGGGGGGGGGTCTGTGTGTGTGTGTGCGTGTGTGCGTGTGTGTGGGTGTGCATGCAAGGGAGAGCTGCGATTGGCTGGTCTGGACGGATGCTGGAGTAGCAGGGCAGTATAAATACCTGTAATGCGGGGAATGCAGGGGGGTAGAGAGTGAGATAATGTGAGAGACGGATGATAAAATTGACTGATAGAGGAACAGTGTGAGTAACTGACGTGCCTTACCTGTGGTGCAACTGATCGGTGTGAGAGAGAGGTTGGGAGCCTGTGTTATGGTCGGAGTAAGGAACGGGGAAAACTACAGTTAGCTAGCTACAGGGGATGTTGTTGTTTTGGTGGTGTGATCCTGGCCCAAACCGGGATTGTGAGAGATATTGAGTTCTTCTGAAAAATAAATTGCTGTCATTTAGCCCTGAAACCCTTGTCTTCAGTGTCGTCAAAATACGTTTCTTTTAAAAAGAATACATTTTCTGTGATGGATTCAGTTTCACCAAGCTACAGAATGTTAACTTCTACAATATGAACAGCCAAGTCGACAAGCTCCATGAGGAGCAGGCCAGATATCTATCCAATTAAAAGAGAGATCCCCTTCAACCACAGTCCACCCATGTCCAACATGGTCCGGTATAGTTGGTTTGGCTTCCAGTCTCCATGTGGCAAGCAGGCAAGTACAATGGCTCCTCTGAATGGGAGACGTACCTTACCAAGTTCACAGTGATTGCCAAGGTGAATGGATGGTCTATGCCGGAGAAAGCTGCTGCTGAGCAAGCCGTGCTTGACCTACCATACGGACGAGAGCTGGACTTTGGAGCTTTATGCACCACTCTACATCGCCGGTTTGGGAGAAGGCCACCCGAACTTGAACTGAGGGATCAACTGTATGGTCATTTTTAATTTGTGGGCTTGCACCTAACGAGCACCTCCACCACTTACGCCTGGCACGACCCGCCAGCCTGGCGCAGGTGCTTGAACATGTGCAACAGATCGGGAAATGACAACGGGTTGACGTGGCCTGGTGAGGCCCGGGATCCTGACAGCTAAGGGCGATGGCAACCCCAGCAACTGGCAACCCACAGCAGCATGGAGTACGCCAGACACAAGAGGGGGCAGTCTAGCGGACAGGCAGCACGTCTCCCCATCCCAGCTGTTGCTGTGCTCCAGCGGCAGCCGGAACCTGCATTTGCATACTGTAGGAGTGATGCACGCTGGGACCTAATTTGCATAAAGCTGGAGCAGGGCATGATGGGACCAAGCAAGTGGACTTTCTACTGCTCCAGTTGGACAAGTGGACTGTTCTATTTCCCTTTTTGGACATTAACGTTTGTGTTATTGTTTCATCTTGTGTGTACCACTGTCCTGTCCTGTCCTGTCCTGTCTGGGGAAAGTGCAATGTGTTAGGTGTGTGTGAGTCATTTGGTGTCACCCCACCCTGTCTCTCCCTACTGTGTGTGGGAATCCCCCTGACCTGTGTTAAACACTTTCTTTGACAAATCCATAAATGTTTTATATCAATTCAGTGTTTTAATGTCATTTAAACCACGTTAAAAATTGTATATATAAACACACACATGTGTACATTGTTATACATGATTATTATTTCTTTTGGCGACACACCATTTGTCAGGTTGAGATGAACTGATAAGTTTTCAGGTCCCGGTAATGTATAATTAATATACCAAAACAGTTGGTGACTGATGTACAGACAGAGAGACACCACCATATATCCCCAACAATCTGATACGCCTAATAACTAATGCTAAATAATATTAACAGCAAATGTTATCACAATGTAAAAATTTTAAGTGTGTCGGTACAACCACCTCCACTATATCCCTGTGTTTGGGGACTTCATCTCTACAGGGGATAATAAATGAATACAGTGCAATACAATATAATAAAATATTGTATTGTATAAATACATTCGTTACCATGTGACATAGAGCATGTTAAATGTAAAACATATTATTTTTAGTTTAGGCACTGTAAATTAATTACTATATTACAAAACATTACAAGAAATGTATCTTAAACACTGACAAGATAGATAAACTGCCTTACACAACATTTATAGACAAGGAGCATAGCTAACAGGAGTGAACACTTCACCAAGATCTCGATGCTGTGCCATCTAGTTTACAAGGATTTATTTTACGTAAAGAAAGTCAGAAATGCGACAACATGAACACTTACCACAGCTTGTATAGTATACTTCCAGACCATCTTTTTTGCAAACAGTATGTGTTGGCCACCTGGCTTCTTCAAAACTGCCAGGAAATAAAGCTGTAACCAGGAACACAACTACAACTGTCTTCATGTTGCAAGTGTTTTAGATTGCTCTTAAAGTGCTCACACTCAGAAAAGAGGAAGATTGTTTGTAGTCATGTGACAGGGCACTACTGGCATCATTATTATTTAAATGTATTACAAAAAACTTTGTTCACAATAGTTATGATCTAAGCATGAAACCACATAAGTAATGAAATTCCATACAAAAAAATTACAATTCAATTAACATCAATGGAGCTGCTTGAAGACACAAAAGTCAGGAAATGCCATACCACCCATAACTCAGCTGCATCCAGGTTAGGCTTTTAGCATAGATACTGAGATGTGATGGCAGGGTAGCACTAAGAGGAGCAGTGAACATCTTTTTTTTAAAACTTTAGCAAAAGAATGACTATTTCAACAATGAAATAATGACTAGCTCTGCACCTTTATTTTGCATTTTTTCTACTTTAACTTCTCCAGAGTCTCAGTGTATGCTGAACCCAGACGGTCATGGAGACAATCATGCAAAGTCATTGTTCAAATCCAACACAACTGCTCTCAACCCCGATTTCAGATCCTGCTGTTCAGTTGAGTTTTGTACTTCAGCTCGGTGCTTTACAGGAACTATTGCCATGGCTAAAGAGATTGAGATTTTAAAGAACAGAAATCCAAGAAAATTATACATGATTCTTTTTAATTTCAGTTAGTGTTTGACTATAAAATAAAAAAACAGTTTTACTTACAATCTACAATAGATAAAGCAGGAACACATGAGACAGTGCAGTTTCAGTTTAATGGGGCACTTCCCAGATGTAGTCATAAATACAATGAAGGAGAACCTACAGTTCTGCTGCAGTATTCTAATGAATACAATATCACAATGGCTCAGGGAAGCTTCTGTTATTCTGAACAGGGAGTACTGTAGGGTATTTGCCAAACAGCTGGATAAATATCACACACACTGGTCTCTTTTAGAGAGTTGATTTATTAATGAGTTGTACTTAAGATGGTGATTTTAATACCTTAACCATCTATCTGAAATGGATGTGTGTACATTAGTAATGGAGAAAGAAACTGACTAGGGAAGACTGGGAAAAACTTAGGAATTTCAGTTGACCTAATCACTAAAGTACTTGATCAGATCACAGAAGCTAAACAGAGTCAAGCACAGTGTTTTAATGGAAGGACTAAGTGTATTAACCCAGTCTTTAAAAAACATTGCATTAACATAATACCACTGTTTCTTTTTTTACATTTTTTCAAATTGGTTTTTTGCTGTTTATATGTTTGTATTGCTTTATACATTCAAGTGCCATGTGTGTAGGTTAATGAAACAAAAAAAAAGGTTAAAAGGTCTATAACTGCTTGAGCAGTGTACACTGGTTAGGACATTTCAGTTGTCATTCTATTACATTTTTAATTGATTGGTATGTGTGTCTTGCAGAATTAAAAACCATGGTGTTTTGATATGATCTCCTTGGTCACGAAAGATTTCTAACTTTTTTTTTTTAACTAAAAAAGATGGATTCTGCAGATTTTAAGCTTAAAACTATAGCAGACACAACAAAGATGTATAGGTTACACTAGTTCAGTGCAAGTAAGTGCAGAGACAGGTTGACAATGAGATTATATGACCAGAAGATGGTGCTGTTGGATGATGTAAGCAATTTGCAGGCAGATGCCGAAAGGGAAACTGTACAGGACTGTTTCTTGTTCTGGATCTTGTTAAGTGGCCCTCTAGTGGTACACTATGTGAATACAGTACACTGCTCTTTTGACTTGATGTTGTTTTCCTCCCAGATTACTAATGCCATCAGTTATGTCTGCAATGCTTTCCTGGTGGGATTGGCAAGTTATATGGCATGAGTGTATTCTTGTGTCATTGTATCACAATCATATTCAATAGTTTGTTTAGAATTCAATAGTTTGGTAGAATTTTCTTATGCTTTGAAAATGTTCCTCTGTGAATTAATGATTAGACACGACTGCACAAAAAAGTAAAAAGTATGGTTAACTGTGGTAAAGCACAAGAAATGCACGATAAACAGCAAGAAATGTAAAAAATCATGATTAACACCACATTACTGTTAAATATTTACAAGGGTGTACTAAATCAATTCTTTACTTTTACAGACAACCAATGTAAAACTGTAATTGAGGGGTGGCATCAAGGAAGCCAGTGAACAAGGTGTTACAAAAATTAATATGATGGGTTGATAGCTATCAGTGCCATTCTGAGAATTATTGCATGATAAGGTGAAAACTTTGTGACAGCACACATCTCATCATCTGGATAAAACACCACCTTCCCCATCACCAAGGAGACAACTCCAATCCAAAACTCGGCGAATCAGAGTAATCCAAAACTGTGAATTCTCATCTTGATATTTCAATCTTTAGGTCTCTCCTGAGACTTGGAGTCAAGGCACTAAAATGTTTCAGGTCAACACTGAAAACCATAGCACTGAGACCCCATTCACATTTGCGATTTATATGTGAACGCTCCAAAAAAGAAAAGGCAGCCCAGGGCCGGCCTAGATTTAGGCCACCAATTCGATATGGAACAGGGCCTGCAATCCGGGACCAGAGCCAGCCTTTACATATTGTAGCAATCTGGACTATTTGTTTTATGTGTTATATGTTTCTGTTCCGTGTTTTGTCAATGTCCTGAGTGCCTGTGCATGTGAACGAGTGCACCTGTGGGCTGGGGGGGAGTGTGATCGAGTCGTGGTCCCAGTGTGCTTGTGAATGTTGTCCAATAACGTGTCTTGTTATGTCTAAATGTTACATGTTTTCGTGGGGTTTTGGGGTATAAAGGCGCAGCTTGCATGCTGCTGTGGGCTGTGTTGTGGTGTGCTGACCTTCTCAATAAAACCTGAATGAGATCTTACTGTGGTCGTCTGCCTCCCGGAATGCTACACTATATATGAACGCAAAGCAGACGTAGGGCTTTTTCGTATCACATTACCAATTTGATTATGTAGCTCAGTAGCAGGGATCATAGGAGTCCGTTTGCTGTGGAATAACAAGGAAAAACACAGATTTTCTATGATGTTGGAATTTTTTTTGTTTTACATTTGGGGAGGGCAAAAAACATGCAAGGCTTTTTTGGTTTCTTTAATAATGACAAAATGGATTCATGTACCATATACAAACATCAACACAGGCAACTTTGCTTTAAATTTATGTAAACATACCTGTCTAATAAAACTGCTTCCGGTATTCAAGTTTGGTGTTGAATGAGGCTTCGGTTTACTTCAGTCAGTATCCAGAGCTGTTCAAAGATGCCGAACACAATAACAATCACTGCTAAAGATTGGATCAACGAGTTTGGCAAGGACGAATTTCACGTCGATGGTAATGTGCTGTTTTGTACTTCATGCAGCAAGGCTGTAGATTACACTCATAGGCAGACCATTGTAGAACACATGGGAAGTGTTAAACATAACAACAGCAAATTTGGGATTCTTTTCTGTGCTCAACGCCAGCGCCTCACGACAATCTGGGAACTATTTGTAATATCTGAAGTAAAAAAAAAAGGTTTATTGTGTGACAGGATACACACCGCCCCTGTGTGTATTGTATTATTTTGTATTATTATTATTTAAAATGTATGGGTTAGTATGTTCAGCGGTGGAACATGAGTCGTGAGAGAAATCAAAGTGAAACTAAAAGAGGCAATTGCTAGTCGTGCTAGTTGTAGACCAGCAAAATACTTGTTTGGTTCCGAGTCTGTTTGTTTTGGCCACTGTGCCGTTTTGTTTGTTCTGTTTTGTTTTATACAAACTGTTTATTTATTATTAAACTCACGCATCAGCACTTCCATAACCCAGTACTTGGTCTACTTCCTGGTCTGACGTCGCCTGCAAGGCATCTTGTTCACAGTTTGTTTTATGATTAATGGCACTGGTAAGCTTGTAACTTGTAACCAGTTATTGAATTATTAATTCATTATTATTTAAGCCATGCCTTTCCTTAGGAGGGAGCAGTAGTATTAGGTGGTCAGTATAGAGCTTGTCTTGTGAATGTCAGTCATTATATGTACAACTTGCTAGTCATTTTCAATTTGAATGAAGTATCCATTCCGAAAATAAATATTTATACCTGTGAACACTAGCAAGTTGCTGTTTCCTGCATTCTGAATACCTCTGTGTTCTTTAGAGAATAATGTGATTGTGGGTGGGGTTAAGCTCAGACTGTCACCCCGTTACACACCATAACATTAAGTAAAAAAGTCAATAATATATATAGTATATATATATATATAGTTTTTTAAAAATATATACCATAAAAATTGCTACTGTCCTGCATTGAAAAAAAAAAATATATATATATAAGAAACATCTGCTACAAAAAAAAAATCAATTTGCCACATTTTAGGCCTGATTTTCTGTCATATATGTGAAAGCACAAAGGCGCCTTAAACCGCAAATGTGAACGGGGTTGCAGACCAAAATATGCTGTGGCCCTGGACCAGCCCAGTAGTGTGAACAGGGTCATAGTTCATTCACTTTAGTACTATAATGAAGAAATTGATTTTTTTTAGCTATAAAGGGTTATAGGATGGCAACCTTTTATTTAGTCATTTGTCATTTTCATTGAAAGGAGGTGGATAAAGTGAATACTGTTAATTATGTGATGTCAACGTTTTGAACTGATGTTGCGGTTGAGGTACCTTGGGTATAGTTTTTAAAAGCAGATGAAATCAACTGTACTGATATAATACAGAACAGTAAAAACTCAAAATAGTATGGTTCATATAATGAGTCAGGTTTCTCTATGATAAGTCGTGGAATACAGCAGGTGAGATCCTCAGCAGTCAATAAAAAAGGATATTACAGACGGTTGTAGAGTGGTATCTAAATGATAATACGAGGTGCCAGCAGCTGCTAGTTTGCTGTTGTTTTCAGCTCTGCATTTCATGAAGCAGAAACAATTAAAAAGCCGAACAAAATACTACTGTAAATCTTAGCTTTCTGTGAGTTAAAAAAATGGTTCACAAAGTACTGGGAAAAGTAAATACACTAATTTATTAAGCTGTTGTATCCTACAATAATTTAATAATAGTTTTTACATTCTGTAAAATGGTTCTTTAGGTCCATTGAAATTAGTTTATTCAATTTTCTGTAAACGAAACAGTTATATAATCTGCATTCTAGGGCAGCATAATGTCACTTTCAAAACTATACCCCATGAAACAAAACCACAATAAAAAGAGTCAGTCCACTTAAAAAGCTGCGCTCTTGTACAACATAGCTGTTCCTCCACCTGGTCGAGACTTTGGCAGCTGGCATAATATAAATGTAGATTATTAATTATTAGGACTTCTGTCAGTGTTTATGTAGCCGGTGTAACCTTGTTTCAGCTGAATACAAGTCTCTGTGTTGTGTTTTTTTTTTAGTTTTTAGTTTTAGTGTTTTGCTACTCTGTGCCCACTCCTACCTCTCTCCTGCATCACACAAGAACTGACAAACACTGGTGAATACTCGGCAGTACTCGGCAAAAACAGACAGATTGCAGCCCTTCCCAAACATGCAGCAACTGTAAAATAAACCATTCAAATGGCTTCAGACAGTTTTGCATATTCCTCCCTATTTCCCCTTCCCAATCATGCAGCAACTGGTCAATATACAAAATACAACTGTATTTAGAGATAATGTGTTGAAATAAAACATATATTTCTCAGAATTTAAAATACATACTATTGCATGTTTTACCGCACCATTTATATTGAACCTTCTTTGTTATTTTACTAACAGTTTTATAAAACATTTAACACTCCATCAATATATTGGAGAACAACGTACCTGTAAAATATCACATTCAAATGGCTACAGTAAACTTTGCATATTACTCCCTATCTCCTCTACAGAAAATATAAAGTAATGAATATACTAGCCAAGCAATTTTCATTCATGTTAGGCCAAAGCCCAGCAAAACACATTGCAGTCTACACATTAGCAAGCACGTGTCAAGATTCAATAATCATAAATGCACAAAAATATATATTTAAAACTGTGTGCACTCATATAGAAGTAACACATTAACTTAAATAGTTATTATACAGAAATATTTTAAGTTTCAATAATGATTTAGCACTTTAACGTTAGTAAAATAAAATGACACAAAGACACAAAGCTTACCCCTTCCCAATGCAGCATCTGGGAAGAGATGACCCGGAATTATTATATACGCCAAGGTAGTTGTTGCTCTCAACAAAGTAAAGAGGACCCTTAGTAATTATTTTTGAACAAAATCAGATGGTATAAATTACATTTATGCCATTTATTGTTGTCTAATTTCAGAATATTTTCTGACAACAATCTGTGTTTGTTGTGGCTTTTTATTGCTTTATAGAATCTTAGAATTGAAGTGACAGGTTCTTTCAGAAAGGAGACATCCACTTAGTGGTAGAAAATAAAAATAAAAATTTGATTGCAAAAGATATGCCTGGTGGGCACATGAACAATTGGCAAACAGTTATGCCCGACATGAACATGATAGCCAACAGATACATAATACATTCACATTTATAATTTGGCCCATGGCCTTATCCATTGGAGCTCGATAACCGCCCCTATGCTGGCCGAGCTAAGATGAATGCAATATAGTGATTAAGAATGACTCGGCCAGCGGGCGGGACAAGTGGCACTTGGGGCCACCTTCCCCTAAATATAAGGCAGCCGCCGATTGTTTACATAATTAACAAACATCCATGTTTTTTGAGGAACGCGAGTAATGTCCATTGATAATGTGTAAAATTAATTATGCACTTGACCAATAGCCCAGTCTGACGTGATGCAAGATAGAAGGATATCTTGTTTGTAACAGTGCATGAAAATTACTTTTGGTCCTGCCTGGTTCAAGGAGCTAAGATGCTGCCCAATACTGACAAGCATAATATGTATTTATGATGGATGTGGATGCTAGTGGCAGGACAAGTGGCACTCAGGCCACCTTCCCTCAAAAGAACGAGGCGACCTAAGCCACCCCCACCCTGCAGATCTAAACCACTCAGCGCTCAGGTAAGGAAAAAAACCCTACTCACCAGAATAGGGGGAAACCTTAGGGAATCCATGGCAGAGGGTTACCCTTCCTCCAGGTTCTAAAATAACAACTCCAATAGTCCATAATTAGCCACATAATATTTTTTTGTGCCGATAATAAGTCTGAGACATTCTTTCGAATGTAGAGTTTGTATGCACCGGAAGTCCATCTCCCCACAGCCTTGATTAGGTGAGGAGCGATGTTCCTGCAAGCAGCAGAAGTTGCGGCGCCGATCCTGGATGAATGTCCAGAGTAGTTGTCGGGAGGAAGCCCAGCACGAAGGAGACACCGATGAAGGTGGTCACAGAACCAGTTCCTGAAGGAGACTATCCCTTCCAGGGTGAGAAACAGGGGATCCTGGTTGCTGGCCGTCGGACGCAGTGACAGATAGCTGAAAAGAGCAGAAACAGGACTAATAATACAATACGTTTTTGAAAAATAAACATGCAAAAGTAAACAGTATGTGACCTGGGATTGATGATGGAGATCTCCTATGCAGAGGTCCTAGGATGGGTCGAATGACTGGTTCCGGCATGTGATTCCGCCACATTGTAGGAATCCACAGAAGGCCGAGACGAACAGTGCTTCCAGGAGGGCATCTTTGTAAGGAGAAAAGCAGCCTGAGCGTAGTGTTGATCATGGATTCCAGGACTTCCTTTGTGATAGGCAACTTGGAAGAGGAATGTTTGGAAGCAGTTCTTTGAATCCCACCGGCAACAAAATCTGGTAAAATTCACCAAGAAAGGGGGTAAACTCAGAAACTTTAATTAAACCTAAAATCAGAAACCTTAAATAATATAGAGATCGGATTGTTGATAACTTGTCGCAATCTCAATTTCAAATATTTGAATGATAAACCCTGACTGCATACATTCTGTGTAGCCGATTCAAAGATCATGTTAAGATTGACAACCTAAAAATGAACAGCTCATAATTAGCCCTACCTATTTAAATGGAAGCAATTGCAGTTTTTAGGTACTGTACATGATTTGTTATATCTACAAATATGAATATATGTTGTTCGTTCACATATATATTGGGCCATACAGTACAATATTTACTGTTTGCACAAAGCTGACTTTCATTGTTAGAATTAAAGACCATACATCAGCCATACCCCATTGTCTCACGTATCTATGACTTAACATGGGGTTACATTTAATGTTCCTTAATTCATCTTAAAATGCTCTGGCAAGAGAAAAACAAGTTGTTTATAGTAAAGCAATTTTTCGCTTATTTATCACCCCTGGCATGTAACATGGTGAGGCTAGAATAACACTTTACACTATTCCTTTTTTAATTCCTAATACCATTTGTACATACCACTAAAGGAAGTGTTTTGCTTATGAAATAAAGGCTGACCATCTGTTTGTTTTGAAAACCTTTAAAAATATGTTATTGCTATCGAAACACAGGTCACTAACAGAGGAACTGAAAATGTTATTTTCATATTCCACTACATAGTAAAAGGAAATGAAACTAGCCATCTCCGTGAAAAAGCAATAAAGATGACCAGTCTTTATAATATCTTCAGACAAAATGTACCTTACTTGTGTCATAACAAGGCTTCACCTTGGTGTACTCTATCCTTCCATTCAACTTTTGAGACTAAAAAACATTTGGTCATGAGCTCCCTGTACTGGTAAATGGTTTCAATGTGTTGAGCATGTTGGCACAGCTCTGTCATCTCAAGAGACAAGATGGCTGTGCTGGAATTAGCATTTTACATGGTCCCTGATTCATATACAGTATGATCATCTAAACTATATACTTGAGAACAGGCTGGCTCAGAACGGACACAGAACGGTGCAGTGAATGTGCTGTTACGCCAGTTTATTATAAATAAAAGATTTAAACAAAACAGAACACTCATAACAAATGGCACAGTGGCCAAAACAAACAGACAGTGGACAAACCCAAACAAGTATCGTGCAGGTCCTCCCACATGAGTAGCAATTGTCATTTTTTAAATTATTTTTCTTCTTTCTCTCCCATTCTCCACTGTGAACACCCAACCCCGAGTGAGTGATCGTGCACCTATAGATACAGCTGTGCCAGGATTCTATTACTAATTAATCATCCACTTGAATCCCAGCACGTGAACTAATTTGTGCAATCCCCGTGCCCACATACTAATACACATTTTATCTGCACGTGAAGTGATTGTGCAATCCCCGTGCCTAAATCCAACGATACATTTTAAATCGCCTGTGCTACATAACCCACCCACCATGCACCAATACATACAAACCACATAAAACATAAAACACAAAAATATGCACAGGGGCAGGGCACGCTGCCACAGTACTGTTTTCAGTAAATTAATGTATATGCACTACAGTTGATATTCAAGAAAGTTAAACAACAATTATTGTCCCTCCTCTGACACCAATCTACAGCAAGGTGAGATGATTCCCACTTTATGCGTCAGTCATAATTATTTTTCTAAATGCAACAAAACGTAACTGTTATTTTTTTCCACATAAAATGTAATGCATTACTACATTTTGTTACCTGTTTGAAAAAGAAACCATTGTAGTTACCGACATTCTTATTATTAGTAACACTGAGACACTCCTCGTTCCAACCGTCCAGTATATGGGACATTGATCATTTGAGATTTGCATTGCACAGATCAGCAGTACAGCAACCAGGTCTGAGTGTACAGATAGCTGGACACCTAGGCTTTCTCCAAGGACGCTTGGTATTTTATGACCCCCCCATCAGATTTATATTATTGATGTATTTTGGGGTTTAAGATGAAGCAATAAACATGTTTCAAAATAAAACTTTGTTTTCTCTTAAGAATTCTGGTCTCGGGACCGAGGAGGATAAAATGATGAGACCTCACAGAATTTCTTGCAAAGGTTAAGCTAGTGGTTTTCAAACTTTTTGCATAGCCACTTAACCTTTTCCTTCCCACCACCAAACCTAATATGCCTTCATCACAATCAGTGGCAATTTCAGTTTCTACATATCTCAACCTACCCATATTATTATTACAGTCAACAAAACAAATGAATGTATTTACTGTCATTATCTGTAAAGCTACTCTGTAGAGAACCAAATGAAATATATAACAAGAGTTAATTCAATGAGCCAGTGTCTGGGCTGCTGCAGTAATTACTCTCCCAGAGGGGAAAGCTCTTGGAGGTGTTTTATTTGCCATTCAAATCAATCACACATAATTCAAAAACCTGGATAAAGGTAGGGGATTGTCCATGTACAACTGATTTATACTGGCATCTGACCACCTTCTAGCAGAGTAATGAGGTGTGAGTTGCAGCAGGAGACAGAGATGTGTGGCTTCACTGTGATGAGTGCACACTTATTACAGCAGGATTATATGCTCAGCCAGTTGTATAACAGGAGTACTACTGGAATTACACATTTAACAATATTCTCACAATCACAAACACTGCTCTCTAACAAAATCTTGTTATGTTGTTGTGGTGCGCACATTTATTAACAAAAACACAGGAACAAATAAACAGGCACAAGGGCCAAAATAAAACACTACACTATGTGCCTGTAGGCTGTGCATTCACCTTCACTACAGACTGTACACAAACGACCCAGAACACAAGGGAATGGGTTTTTCTGCGCTGAAGCGCTATATTTGAAATAAACACAAAATAAAATGAAACAAACACAAAACAAAAATCTAACTCTGTTTGGAGCGCTAACTGAACAGGTATTCCCTGACTAACTCGCAGGACGGCTAAGCCGTTTACCTGGCACCATGACACAAACACACATAGGCTTAACACAGCACGTACTATTTCTACGACTGCTCGGAAGCAGAGCACCTCTCTTCTGCCTCCTTCTACTCAGCAGGCCCGAATAATCTGACTGCCTGTCCTTTATACCCTGCACCTGGTCCTAATTTCCAATTACCCCCCCAGATGCAGGGGATAATTAAACAATACAACAATTAACAAAAACGCAAAACAATTAAACAATAAACCAAAACAATTAAACTAAACAAAGGTGCATTTTTACATGTTTTTTTTTTCAGGGAGGCTTTAACCCCCTCCCTGCTGTCTCACACATCCCGCTGCTGTTACAATATATATACACACATTGGTAAACAAGGATATGCAAAATGTTGGAAAATGAACAAGCAGAAGATAATAATAATAATAATAATAATAATAATAATAATAATAATAATAATAATAAAAACAGTAAAATCCACTAAAAAGTCAACCCTTTTAATATTGGAAAACAAGTTTGTATTTGGCTTACATTCACCACGCTCAATAAAGATTCAAAACTAGTTTTAAAACGGCATTAAACGATTTTGTTCTGCAAACCTTAACAAGAATTTTAAATTGTAACATATTTTCGGTGTCATTGAAAAACAAATTGGTAAGCTCACTGTACAACTGTTTGGGTGTATTGGTGGGAACATCCAATATGACGCGCATTATATTATTATTCAACCTGGTGTTCAAAGGAGACCCAGCGTTTATTTACAATACTTCACAGTAGCCCCAGCGCCTATTGGAGACCGGCGATTATTTGAGACCCGGCATTTATTGGAAGTTTTACGGTATTATGGCAGGGAGGATTTTAACCCCCTCCCTGCCAACCCTATATACCCAACACACCCACTATTTACATTTAGGGTTTTTGCCCTGTCACACACCTCCCCTTATGTGGGCAGCACACATGGAAGGCACTTCCCCTGGAAACACCATCCCCCTCCCCCATGTCCATCTTTCCCTGTCTAGATTCTTGAGGGTGGGTTGGTGGGGGTTGTGGTGGAGGTGGACCCCTCGCCTCCTCTTTCAGCCCAGGTGGTCCTGGGCCTTTGGTTAGGTTCACCCGTTTAACCCCTCTTGTGCCGCCTGGGCTTTTGTAGGGGGGCACCCATTTAACACCCGTGGTTACCCCATGGCTTTTGTAAGGGGTACCATTTAAACCCCGTGGTTACCCCGGGGCTTTTGTAAGGGGGTGCCCGTTTAACCCCCATGGTTACCCCAGGCCTTTTGTAAGGGGGTGCCCATTTAACTCCCTTGGTGACCCTTGAGCTTCTGTGAGGGGGTGCCCATTTAAATAGTGGCTGTGTCTGTTGGGAATATATGGTTGGCAGGGAGGTGGCTAAAATCCTCCCTGCCATAATATATGTGAGAATGTGGCTGGAGCCTTACTTGAATGATTAATGGTTAATTAGGCTCCAGCCACAGGGTATTTAAGGAAGGGAAAATCCTTTGTTTGGGGAAGGTGTTTGAGAGGAGTGCTGGTGAGTTTGTGTACAGTGCTTTATGAAGTCTGTAGTGAAGGCGAATGCACACCTAGTGGTTGCAATCCTGGAAATCCTGATCCCAGGATCCAGTATGCTAATTCCACTCCCAAAATCCTGGGATTTATAGAAGAGAATTCCGGGATTTTGGGATTGTATTAACCCTTTGTGGTCCTATGTTGGACCAGGTCCGACATTACAATTTTCCCTTTCCGGTCCGATGTCTGACATCCTCAGAAATATGTAAAACAAAGGTCTCTTGTCTTTTTTTCTCCGGAAAAAGCTGAGAAAACCATTCAATGGCCGAGTGAGACCGATTATTTGTTCTTGTGTTTTTGTTTGTTATAAAATGTGTGCACCAGCACTTTGAACTGCAGCTTTCTTGGCTCATTCTTGACGCTATCCTGCTAGTAATTAATAGTAATTCATGGGACATGAGCGAGAGCTGCGGGAAGACAGAAACCTCAGGAATTGATAATAGGAGAGATGTGCTTTGTGACTTAAAGATGAGTAAGGATTTTCTCCTTGGCTCACGGATAGCTGATCGGTCTCCGAGGCTGGGAAGCAACTGATTCTTCCCCCAAGAGGAACCTTGAGGTGAGAGAATGGGAAGACGGCAGAGAGTTAGATAGATTTGGTCCCCCTTGTCTCGCTGAGGCCCGCACTCCAGGCATACTAGCAATACTTTTATTATTATTATTATTATTATTATTATTATTATTATTATTATTATTATTATTATTATTATTATTCATTTCTTAGCAGACACCCTTATCCAGGGCGACTTACAGTTGTTATAAAGTATCACATTACAAAATATCACACTACAGATAAGAGCAGTTATAAAATACAATAAAATCAGTAGTAAGAGCAAATTTAAATGAAATAAAAAAATGAAAATAAAACAAAAAATACAGTAAATAATTACGTTTGAGAGTGAGACATGAATTAATTATTCAATCCAATATCATTATTAGTGTGACTACATGCAAAACAGAGACTTCTATTGGTCAGAATCTCTCATTGCCGGGAATCTCACTGCTTGTCATTCTGAGGCTGACATACTGGCTTTGTAGCACTTTACCACAATTGGCAATGTTCACATTAACACACCGTGTTTATCATAAAGACTTGAAATTAACAACTTAAACCAAATCACAGGGAATGAAATGCTCAAATGGTCTGATTTCAGATGAATTTTTTGTTTCTGCATACACTGAGTCATAATTAAACAATTTCCCTTCAACCTTCAGACCTGTGAATATCAATGCGAAGAAAAACCTGACCAATGTAATTTAATGTCATCGCAGACAAGCCGCCACTGTTTCTGTTGGAAACAAACCTAGCTCTTTGTACTATGTAACTCAAATATATTTTCCTTGGCATTGTATGTTTCATGTGACTTCAGTGGACTTAAAAAATAAAATAAAAAAAAGTTTACCGAAAAAGTTTCATTTTTTAAATGTTGGCAACATAGGGTTAACTAAATCAATATTAACAGATATTACTTGAAAAATGAGGCAATTAAAAATAGCTTCCCCCTTCACCATTATCTAAATCAGGCCCACAGGTAAAAATACACTTAACACTAAGCCCAGCAGCCACTTATTAATGGTTTTAAAAGGGTCAAATAAGGTTCTGCACAACTTCAAACACCTTTCTCTGAAGGTAAATGGTATATTATCTTTTTTGATGAGCCATGATCCACTAGATAAAAAGATCCTCACAGTCTATAAACCCAACAAATGTCTTTTTGAGCACCTCAAAGGAATGTTAAATAATAATAGAATCACCCAAATATAAAGCTATGTCAACAGTTGGGGCCATTAAACTGTCTAAAAAATTTCTGTGCTCGTTATCCAAAAGATCTGGATCTTAAAATAACTACTAAGCTTGAACTCCGCACACCTTGTAGTCATTCAATGAAAGACTTGGGATTGTTCCCAGAAAACAGTCTTAGGCCATACTTCCCATGACAGAGGATAATGCTGTGCTGTGCACTACATGTTTTATACTTTGTGCGCATCAGGAGGTATTGTGACAATACTTTAATTAAGTGGAGTGGAAAACTTGAATTGCTTGGTGGGATTAAAAGAACTGCATTCAGCTCTTTTGGTTTTTCTGTATAAATGGTTTTAAAATGAAAGGAAAACTGTGGCAAACTCCTAAGCCTTGTTTCCACCTTCCACTGAAAGAGTTGAAAGCAATTTGAAATACACGGTTTGCTTTCATCGGCAGCAGATCGACATCAAGGTGATTTAAATTGGGACTCTGATGGTACGAGTTTATAATACATAATGAGGTATTTTGCTTCGGCCCAGAATCTCCGAAGGAGGTAGCTACCTGATGAGCATCCACTGTGAAGGACACTAGAGGCAGGTTATAAACTGCGGATTTCAGACTCAAAAAAATATTAATTACACTAGCAGGAAAGTATTGGAGGACAGTGACTTCATTTATAAATTAAACTTCATACATATGGGCGATCTTTGACCTTTGTGAAATGTTCTGCTTAAGTGAATATATATTGAAAAAGAGCTTGGGTCTAAATGTTTAATGCGAATTCACTGCATCTTTAAAAATACTAAAAAATATATAGCATAAAACACATAGGGGGCTATTTTCAAAGGAGATCTGCTGGAGGATCACATTATTTCGACTGTTTTTTTTCTACACCCGTTTTCCCACCGATTCAGTATTTTATAAAGCTGCGGAAAATACGACGGGACTCTATACGCTAGTGTGGTGAATTAGTTATTCTGACGGTTTCTTTTCGTGGAATACTTAATGACCTAAGAATCCGTGTCTATTTTGTAATGATGTGGTGGATAATGGAAACTTCCACCAGTTAGCTTTCCACCTGCTGGCATTCACTGTGGATCCTATGTTAGAAGCAGATGTGTGTATGTGTGTGTGTGTGTGTGTATTACAATCCCAAGCTGAAATACAATTGAATAATTCTCCAGGGTAGCCCCAAATGTGTCAAACTATAGGCTACTTTGGAAAATGACAAAAAAACAACAACAAAAAACAAACAAACAGACAAACAACATTAATGCGATGATGCTGAAGTTAGCTTCTTATTCGTCCAGCTTCTCATCCATATGTATTCTTCCCTGTCTAACATGGAATTTTCTTTCCTTTGTTCTCTTGACTAATAACCCATTTTTAATTTTTGGGCTTTCCCCATTTAATATAGCATACTTACACAGACCTGAAAAAGAAAAAAAATCAATTTAACAAACCATTCTGGAGGAAACTATATAGTAGTGGTTAGGGCTCTGGACTCTTGACCGGAGGGTCGTGGGCTCAATCCCAGGTGGAGGACACTGCATTTGTACCCTTGAGCAAGGTACTTTACCTAGATTGTTCCAGTAAAAACACAATTGTATAAATGGGTAATTGTATGTAAAAATAATGTGTAATAAAATAAAATAAAAATGTAATTGTATGTAAAATTAATGTGATATCTTGTAACAATTGTAAGTCGCCCTGGATAATGGCGTCTGCTAAGAAATAAATAATAATAATAATAATAATTTAGGGGTAGAGATTGATGTTACAATGATACAGTGAACACATTGCTTTGCACTTCAGATATACGTTGGGCTTACCTTTGAAAAGTAGAAATAAAAACTTCAACACAGAAAACATGCTTTCTGTACGGTGCAGAATAAAGTAGTAAACTTGGAGAGGTGACTTTACAACACAGTGGTTTGTTAAATTGACTTTTTCCTGCTGCTGTGTTTAAAGTTGCGAATGAACATACAATAAATACAATACATTCCTTAAAGTAAGTTAGCTTTCATTTCTCTTCAGGGACTGTCTTTAGTTAACAATACAGTATTCAGTATTTCAATGCATATGCGCTACTTGCTGTACCATTTTGTTTTAGCACTGTTCCTTTTTTTAGTGCCTATTTATGATTTTGAAATGTTCTGATATTATGCTTGTTGCGATATTGACTTAACAATTAAACATTACTTAGCCCACTTTAGTACTTCTGAAATGTATAAATAAATAAATCGGATAGTTTGATGATTTTATTTAAAAGCATTGTCCTCAATGCGTTTATTTATTTATTTATTTATTACTTTTTAAATGTTTATTTCCAAAGCACAGTTTGACACATTTGGTGCTACCCTGGAAAATAATTGAATCTAGACTCTGACATGAAGGGGTGGTCAGATCTTGTTCTGGTATCTGTTCTTATTCAGGTCGGCTTTGGTAAAGTAAATTGTCTGCACAAGACGAATAAGATTTCAGCTTTCTAAAAATGTCAATGAACTGTCCCAAGGTGATGGGGTTGACCCAATCCCAATGGGGTCTTATTTCAGCTTGGGATCATAACACAAATTTTTTGGATGTACACAAAAGGTTTACATAATTAAAAAACATTTATTTCGGGACATTTTAGACTAAAGCCTGTCTTCATCTGTGTAGAGAGAAACAATTAAGTGTCCTGAAATAAAATATAAATGATTAATTAAAACCTTTTGTTTACATCCAAAAAAAAGTTTTCATTAACTTTCATTTTTGTAGACCGCAGTTATACCACCTTTCAAACCTACAACTCCCAGAATTTGTCAGATCATGTTTGTTTTATGTTGTCCTAATTAAACAAACGATTGATAAGATGGAATGGAAATAAGAATTTGCCCTTGTGCTTGCATTTGTGTTTTGAATCATTTTTCCGTTGGTTTGGTACAATTTTTGATTGTGTTTATATAGCATTTGCTAACACAATTGAACTGGAAGTATTATTTTGGTGGATAAAACCACTTAAATGCTCATTGCTTACTCATTTAGATTCGCAGAAAATGATGCATGAAATGTGATCCTCCGGTGGATAAAACGGAGGATCACATTAGAAAATAGGCGGATGTTTTTTTAACGGATTAACAGGTAGAAAAATTCTGTGGATTTTGCCATTTCCACTGAAAATGAACCCCCTTTCGAAAATCAGGCACATAGTGTCACTTTTTCTTCCACAGTTCTAGTTATCTGTAATTGCCAATTAGTGCTCTTTTGGAAGATCTGTGTGGTCTCACTGTTTACTGCAAATAACCTCAAAAAAACACAAAAACTAAAAAAATTTTAAAATATAAAAACCACAAAACCTTCAAAAACCTATAGGCCTATATACTCACTCGGGTTCGTTTGTCCTTTTAAAAACAGGACCCAGACACAAGATTTGAATATTTTTTAGCGTGTTTGCGCACTTTTTATAATTTACAGTAACAAAAAGAAATAAAACAGAAACAAAAACCTAACTCACACAGGAGTGCTAACTAAACTTTTCACAAACCTAAACTAACAAACTGGACAGCTAAGCTGTTTACCAGTTTCAGAATACAAAATAAATTTAAGTACACACAAACACACAAAACAACAAAGTTTCACACAGTACCTTTTTGCTAAATCTTCACTGTGACAGCCTACTTTCACACAGACTGGAGACTGCCAAGAACAAACATTTCTTCTGGCTCCCTTCCGTGGCATTCTGGGGTTTGTAGTCCTGCAGCTCTTATGTATGTATGTATACGGAAAACAACCTTAAGCATTACTTTACGTATTCTAAAATATGTCTGCCTGCAGTCTGTAACATTAAATTTATAAACTGACGTTCGGGAGGTGAATCACTGGACCACCTGCTAGACTCTGCATCCTATTTAAACCCCTGCTCCTGATCACTACTCACCTTGCTTTGTTTGCATCCCTCCACATCCCCATCTCCCCCCTGCATCTTATAAGCTTTAAAAGGCGGCGGGGGCAGGGATCGAATCACCTCGTTCCTCAGCCAGGCTTTCATCCCTCAAGCTAGCAGGGTTAACCCCAACTCTTAGTTACATAAGTACTTTTCCCCTCATTCCAACCGATGAGGTTTCCCATAGGCTTCTGCAACAACTATGGGGAGCAGGTGATAAAGACCAGTGTGCATGAAAGGTGATGGAAACTGCTTGTTTAATGCCCTTTCCATTGCACTAATAGGAAAAGAATCCCTGTCTTCTGAACTAAGAGTCAGGACCTGCCTGCAGATGGTTTACCATCACTCAGAATAGACAAATCAATTGCAGAGGACCGGGATCGCATTGGTCTCTCCAGATTATGATGATGTCTGCTTGGAGTGTGCTGTGGATGATAGCTATTCATCAGCCTGGACTATGCAAGTTGCATCTACAGTTATTGCACGTGAGATTGTATCTGTGTACCCATCTGTAAATGGCGTGTTAGACAGATGTATGCATTTGTTAAACACCTCATTCTACCCACAAAAATCCACGCGGCCTAGTCCTCCTCTATACATCATGTGGTCCAGTACGACCCATCATTCAGTCGGAAGACATGGATCCTGAACCACTTTGTGCCTCTCCTTCTCCAAAGACAACAGGATGCAATGGAAGTCTATGACTCTGACCACCAACCTCACTTTGCAACACCAAGAAAGAGATCATATATACAGGTAGTCCAAAGACACCATCACCTTCAAAAACCAAGGATCAATAAGGACTTACAAGGTTTACAATAATCAAATACAATGCATTTTACAAACATTCATATACAATGTAATAAGTTGCGTAATACCAGAAAAAGTATTTTGATAAAAATAAACTTTAGATTTGGTAAGAATAATTAACTAATTACCTGCAGTAACAAACTGTTACTGGTGTAGTGATACTGACACAGCTGTGAAATTCTGGGACTCATAGAACCAAGACTAATGATTTCCAAGACGGACACTTAAAAATGAAAGCTTATTCACTATAAACCTCAGCCTCCACATTCCAGAGTTCAACTCCCACTGTCTCTGCTACCACTTTGTTACAATATCATAGATAAATGCCATTCTAGCAGATTATTATATATGTACACATGTACATTATTATTTATGTTATTAGTATACAGATCTTATCCTCTGCCTTGAATTATCAGACTGCAGAGATACACTAACTGACTGATGGCCTAATTTAATGTTGTTCCATGTAGTGGGTGGCTGAATTTGTTGTGGTGATGTATCGATTGGTACACACTGTAATGCTGTATATATAGAACACTGTATTTAAATTCTTTAAAAACGTTGTAAGTTGCCTTGCATAAAGGCATCAGCCAAATAATAATAATAATAATAATAATAATAATAATAATAATAATAATAATAATAATAATAATAATATATGGGCTTATATTAGACTACAAGAAAATATTATACTTCCATATGGAACTATCACCACTGATATTTCAACATTGTATTTTTTAGGTTCAGTATTTTTTATAGTTACATTTTCAGTAACTGAAAATGTAACTATAATATATTAGAATTTCTGTAGATCAGTATTTCTATATATCACACTATAGAAATACAAACAGCTATTTTTTTATTTTTTTTATTTCAATTGCAACGTACTATATTTCAAACAGGTTGTGCTGCCAGGAAGCCCAGTTGAACCCATGAGCTCAAAGAGTGACTCTGTGTATGTATCAACCCCAAAGCATGCGTCCTCCACTTCAGAACTTACCAAACATGACTCATCAAGTGGTAAGTAACTTTGTGAATCAAAATCTACGCAAAATATTTACATTTGTTGTGTTGATCAGTAATATTAATATATTTAGGGCTTCTGTTTTTCAGGTTTTATTAGCTTTATATAAATCGTTTTTTTTTCGGGGCTTTCGTTTTTTGATATACTGTATGAAATGAGTGTTTTCGGTTACTTTCCAAAATGCTTGAGTGTTTTTTTTGTGTCAAAATATGTATAGTAGTAACTCGACAGTACTTGCACACTTAAGTTGTACCTTCTTTCCTTTGCTGTCTTCCACAATGAAATCATGGTCTATGGTCTATGGTCACAGGCACATTCTTCTGGGGTTTTTGTGTGTAGGCATTTTTGTACATTTTGCCTCAATTCAGTTTTAAATCCTCTGTATCTTAACTGTAATACAGCTTGAAATCTCGCTAACAAGCATCCATCCTGATTGCAATCTCGTTTTAAATCTCACAAGCAGAGTCTCCAATAGAAATGTAGGAATGTGCTGTCATTCAGTAGTTGGCTCGGGTTTAAAGTATTGAGAACGAATCAATGATAGATGCAAGTCAGGAAAGCGGGACATTGCCCAGCAGCACTGGGAAATGTATTTATTATTATTTTTGTAGTTGGTTTTATTTTTTAATGGGAAAAAGGTAAAGTCAACGTGAATCGATTAACCATTTCCACAGTTTATCCGGTGTTTATTGGCTAGCCACCGATTTCATTTTTTTTGTATCGGGGGTGTTTTATCGTGTTTTATCGGTTAAAACCGAAAATCAGAAGCCCTAAATATATTGTATACTTGAGTAAACTCCATGGACCTTTGGGTGTGCCTGCCCAGGATGCTTAATTAATTTACTGTATTTCAACATTGTTCCTTGCAATATGTAACTCTACTTGTTCTGGTACTATGTAACTTATCACACTGTATATGAAATGTATGTATAACATACATATATCTTGGTACAGATACCTCAGTTGACAGCGATGACATAATAATTACCCCTTCTGCCCTGGCTACAGTACTGACTGGAAATACAGTACCATGGTCAAATTCTGCAACAGGTATGTATAAATTCTTCAATCACAATATTTGACCTGAATAACATATCTCTGTTAATTTGTATTATCTACTATTATTTTACCCTTATTTACGAGCATTTTGTCCTAATTATAGATTCTCTTTGTGACATACTTGAGCCATAGTATGCCCACACAAATGAGTGTATCTGAATTGCCCAACACCTTCTCCGGAAACTACCTTGAAGGCTGTGCCGAAAGGACGTAAAGAAGACTGTTACTTTATGGTGGCTAACCGTGACAACATGAGAAGAAATTGTGACTTTGTACCGATTTTATACCAAGCTCAAGTGAGAACAATGCTATCAAAAGTGTGTGAGTTGGATCGAAAGTGGAGACACAGCTGTTTGGGAATATCTCGGGACATTTCCAGATCATGTAGCACAACATGGTAATGCCAGGAGGACTACAGCTGAATATGTTTGAACTGATCCTGAGGTTCTACTCGCCATAGCCGACAGGGTTCATTCCACACAACCACAGCAATTTTGCAGACTTTGTGTTGGATGATCCATCAAACGCACCCAGGGACACCACGCAAATCCATAATATAAAGCTCCAAGTCCAGAAGAAAAGCAGACCACAGGGAAGTAACAGAAAAAACAATGCTGACGAAATACAAACTGTTATAAGCATGTTGAGTAATCATAATTTTGTGCAACATGTAACAGCTAGGAAGAATAAACCACCAAGCATTATTCTGTACACTGAAGATCAAATTCAAGATCTTCAAAAATGGTGTTGTGAAAGTGAGGACAATTCTGTGTTTGGGGTGGACAGAACTTTCAATCTTAGTGCCTGTTTCCTGACCATGGGTGTTTTTAAGAATAAAGTCATTATTCGGAAGACATCAGGAGAGCATCCAGTGTTTCTTGGTCCGATGTATCTCCATTGGGATGGGACTTATGAAAGTTATCATGACTTTTTCTCGCATCTGAAATCAAAGCTCAGTGTATCAAACCTGTATACTGAAGTTAATATAAACAACATGGTTTTAGATTCAGACCAGGAATAATAAAGGCGGCCAAGTCATGCTTCTCTGAAGCTGACCATATTCTTTGCCACAGCAATATTGAATAGAATGTGAAACATTTTCTATGTGAGAAGGTTGGGATGAAATCAGGTCATCACAAATGTGTGGAACATGAACTTTTCTTCTCTGAGGATGCACTAGTGAAATCCAAAGACTCATATGATTTTGAGAAGAAGAAACTGGATCTAGAACAGAAGTAAGGAAGAGATATTCCATCGTTCTTGTCATACTTTACCAATCAACTTGTTCCAGTATTGCAAAAGAACATCATTAACCCATGACAGAGAAAAGCATGGCTCCCAGACAAATGGACGAATAAATTGTGAGACTATGAACCACATTGTGAAGATGGCAGAAACTATCCGATCTTATCGATAAACTCTACACTATTGTGAAACTTCAGTATATGGATGTGCGTTGGGCACTTCATGGCCAGGGAAATTATGTTGTTTCCAAATACTTTGGTAAACATGTGGTGTCTGAGGCCGTCTAGGCTACAAAGAGAGTTGGTTCTGTTATTTACGATATTAAATACTAAGGGGTAGATGTACTAAGATGGGCCAGTCGCAGCGCAAACATACTGCAATTTGCATTTTAGTTGCGACAATTCGCAAAGTATACATTTTGTCATATGTACTAAGAGAAAATGTTAATGAAAAGAGCCGCAATATACCAATTTAAATATTTGTTGCGTCTTCTTAAAGAGATTTCTAGCATACATTGTGAGAGTTGTGCGACATTGTTCAAATAAATAGCAGGAGCCGAGTTGTGGTTTGATGGAAAAAACAGTGTATAGATACAGGGGTCACTGTATCGATAATTGTATCATCAATAAAAATACCACGGTTCACCATGTGAATTGATGAATCGGCACACCCCTACCTACAACATATACATAAAAAAAATTCACAGGACTATTTAGTGCAAAAAAACCCAAAACTTTTATGATATAAATGCATTGCAAATTAATTATTTTTCAATAAGCTGCTGTTCAACATAAATACTGTACATGCAATAACCGTTCCATTACAATTGTAATATTATTACAGTTGTCAAATAGTCTTTTCTTGAAGAGGCAAATAACTGATACATAATGAGTGAATATGCTTAGTGAATATGAGCCATTATCTCAAGTGTTATTTATAGATAGTTGAAACAAAAACAGGATGACATATTTCGCAACGATTAGCTATAGGGAAGCAGATATATTTAAACTGACATTTTTATAACTTGACTTGCTTTTCAGTCACGTTATATATGTAAGGGATGAACCACGGTAAGTGTTGAATCGGTAAAATAATCCACCGTTTCGAGTGCCGTTAGGCACGAGCCACTGTGGATTATTTTACCGATTCAACACTTACCGTGGTTTATCCCATTTAAAACATTTCTTCCTAATTGACAATTGTTCACTAATGAGAGTAATTGAACTCTAATTTGGTAATTGACATTTATATTAATAGGCTACATTGTGTATGAGTTTGCTGGTGTGCCGTCATGAGTTCCGAGTCTGTACCTGAAATCCCATTGACACAGACAACATATTGTGTTATAAGCGAAGATAGCAACGAGGACTTTGTTTTAAATTTAGACCATGAAGGTGGCATTAGAAAAATAAAAAGAATGAAAAAAACAAAGGAGAAAGCGGAAAGTAAGCGTTTTGCTGCACCTAAAACGGATGAAGAAGCGATCGATTTTCTGGAAGTACTCGTGCAAAATGTAAATGGGTTGTGAATCTGTTTGAAGTTTGGTTAAATGAAAGGAATTAAAAAGCTGACTTTAAATCTGAGATACGTGTAATTAGTGAAGATTTAGTCAATATGGATAATGCTACTTTGTCATACAGCCTTAGCTGTTTTGTGACAGAAGTAAGAAAATGTAACGGAGAGGAGTACTGTGGTAATTCACTATACGAACTTGTAATGTGTATACAGCATTTTCTAAGGCTGCAGGGACGCACTTTAAGTTTGTTAAATGATCCAGAGTTTGAAAGTTTTCGCAGTGTTCTTGATGGGAAAATAAAATTTTTGGCCAAATCAGGAGTTGGTTTGCATAAAAAGAAAGCTAAAGTTATTTCCGAAGCACAAGAAAATATATTGTACTGTACTGTGTGCTGAAATTGGAAATCAAATATGTTTAAACGGTATAAAAGTATAGCTAATTGTTATTATAGTTGCTGCTTATTAAAAAGACACACACTTTTTTTGTGAATTGTTTGTGATTGTGGTTTGTTAACGAATCCACAGTTTTCTGTGGATTCGTAGCTTAAAGTGTGGATTTGTTTATCAACAATACATCTGCCCCGCACTCCCCTTCTCTTCAAAGCCACACTGCCATTTTAGTTAGACGATTCGTAGATATAATCCACTGAAAGATCAAAGAATGACGTCACAGAAATGTTTTAAGTTTAATGAAGGCATACCAACGGCATTTTGATTTCATGAAAATGTGAAATCACTTTACTTGCTTGTCACATATGGTATAAAACATATTTGCAATATTGTACATTCTTCTTACACTGATGTCATGCTGAGAGTTTAATACTAAATTTGAAAAGTTTATCGTTTCTCAGCAACACAGTAGTGCTAAATGTCTTATATCGTTTATATTATACATGAATAAGCGAATAATGGGAGGAACATATACAAATAGTGTTTGTTCTCATTCTAATTCAGATCCCACTTGATTTATGTTACTATTTTTGTATTGCTTTGAGTTCCCATTCAAATCAACCCAAAAGCAACTTCCTAAGGGAATTCCTAAGGGAGCATCACATTGGCTCCGGTACTCCAGTGGGTTAGGGGGGCAAAAACCCGGCAGGGACTGTTTCTCTTCATCGCACTACAGCGAGCCATGTTGGCCAGGCGTCCAGTGAGCTCAAAGGCAGACACCTGAAGGGCTGGCCTTTGTCCTCCAGAGGTGAGTAACTCGCTGACATCCGCTCTCGAGTTCCTGGGTGAAAAAGGAAGCTGGCTTAGTCGTGGGATCGGAGGACGCCCACTGAACCTTTGGGTCTCCTGAGCCATGTGGGGAATTGTTGCAGTGAGGGGAAAAGCAATTGGGCATTTCAAATTGATAGAAAAACAGCCGGAAAATAATAATTGGACACCCTAAATTCAAAAAGAAAAAAGAGTAATAAAAGAAAAACCAAGCTCTGCAGAAACAATGGGAGAGCAGTGTTTGGTTACACTTGCCTTAACCCCTATGCTGATGGTATGAACACAGTCATTTGCTATGCAAGCAAACACTATTACTGCTTGATGTTGTGGAGTGTGAGAAGCAGCCACGTATCCACTATAGCCTGCTTGCACAACAGGTATTCTACAGTTAAAGGGAAAATGCAGTGACTGTGAAATCCATATTAAACAAGACTTGGTGTGTTGAAGTGTTCAATAAGCAAATAAACAAGCACCCAGGAGTTAAGTTGACAACAAAGTTTTACAACAAACTACTTGGTCTATTGGAAAGTAACTAGTCTGTGTTTTTGTGCAGTTGAGTAATGAAGATCGCCTGATTGTCATTGGCATAATTGAAGACGGCTTGTCTCTGAGAGAAGTTGCCCGGAGAATGAGATGTTCTGCTTCAACAATCAGCAGACTACAGAGAAACCGGGAGGTGAGGCAGGAGAGAGGTCAGGCAGGATGGAGAGGTGAGGCAGGACGGAGAGGAGGTGAGGCAGGAGAGAGAGGAGGTCAGGCAGGACAAAGAGGAGGTGCGGCAGGAAGGAGAGGAGATGAGGCAGGACAAATAGGTGAGGCAAGATGGAGAGATGAGACAGGAGAAAAAGGAGGTGAGGCAGGAGAGAGAGGTGAGGCAGGACAAAGAGGAGGTGAGGCAGGAAAGAGGGGAGGTATGGTAGCACAGAGAGGTGAGGCAGGATGGAGAAAAAGTGAGGCAGGATTGAGAGTTTATATATATATATTCCAGATGTTAACTTTTGTTCTAGAATTTGTCAGAAACTAAAAGGAGGTAGTGGAATTAAACATAAGAAAAGTAAAAGGTAAGAAAATTAACATGTTACATAGATAAAACTAGTGATATAGATATAAATAACATGGAATTTTGGCAATAAGTAGCAAACACTCTGACACACACGACCTGCAGCTTCCAGAAGACATAAGGTACTGCTGTCTAGAATATGGAAAGAAAACAGGAATAACATACAAACACTTGTACAGCAGATGAATATTTTAGAATCAGAAAATAATGTAGGCAGTGTCAGTCCAGTACATGTTGAAATTGATACAGATGTTAAATTGTATAAAGAAACTGAAGAGGAGGTATTAGGTAAAAGAAAAATGACTAAATCGGACTTTGATAGAGATGAGTGGGTCACAGAACCAGTGTTTAAAAAAAAGAAATTATTTTGTGTTTGTAATTTCCCCCAATAAAAGTAAAAGGCCAGTGCTATAGCTTGTGATATTTGTAATCAGTGGTACAATTTTGATTGCCAAGGTATTCCGATAGACATCGATAGTAACACTGACTCAACACTGACTATCCTTTAAAATGTACAGTGCATAATAAAAGTAGTGTTCATGATTGCAATCAAATTAAACACAGTCAGAATCAAGTTCAAGAAATAAGCTCTTAAAAAATAAGTAGAGAGGTACACACAGAGCCAGTAGATAAAATAGAAAAAAGATGCAATTTCTGAAGTATTTGATGTTGTTGAATCAAACTCTTGATGACCCAGATAATGCATTAATCAGTAAGGATACCTTACATTGCATTTAATCAAATAAGACTACATTTTCTGATTTTAAATCCTTGGTTCCAGAAACTGCACATTTTACATTGCCAGTAGAAGTATGGTTGAATTTAAAAAATAATAATAAAAAATGAAGATATTTAAAAATATATACCTGGGAAGGCTTATTTGCAAATAAAATCAAAGAGTCAAATCCATATTGCGTCTTAATATTTAAAAACTACAGGTTTAGTACTTCACATAACAGAAGGACAAGTAAACCTTACCTTCAAATAAATGGATATTGCAAGCATAGATAGTTTAAAATGAACTTCACTATAAACCTTTCGCATCCTAAGAAACTGTGCTTTAACGTGCGGTACAGTACAACATTTCTGTCAAAAGATTTACTCTAGACTCACGTGTTGAATTCATTTCATTGCAAGGAATGTGAAGGTGAACCTATTTCACATGTCACGCATAGAGAAATAAAGATAATTGGTTCAGCAAACTTAAACCAAAAAGGAGTTGAAGATTTTATTGTGGAAATGCCAATAATTGCGATAAAAAGTGTAATGTTTTGCCAAAAACAATCCTCATAACAAACTGTAGTGCATCTCTGTGTATTAGAGAAGAAATTATTCTTCATTCAATTTTTAAAACTCATATAAAATGTCTTATGTGATATATAGATTAAACACATATCCATTTTTATTTATATTTAAATATAAATAAAACGATACCCAAAATATTGTCTATACTTTTGACATTATTCAAAAAATGGTATCAAAAAGTTCATATATAGTAACAGTGTATGACTTGGTTTCATTTGATAAAATACAAGACTATTGCATAACTCAGCGGAACCACTCTTGTAAGGCTGACTGTGAGCAAGTTGTTGCGTATAAAGACAGTTATATTTTGCCTTGTGATACAAAAAGTCTGCCTTTTAATTTGACTTCTGATGACATCAGATTAATTATTGGTACTGGTATTGGTTAAATGACAAAATAATTGATGTTTATTTAACTCTTTTAAATGGTAAAATACATTCCCTCAACTTTTATAAGTCAAAACCTAAATAATCTTTATTGTGAGGATTCTGAATTGTTACCCAAGCCTCCAAAAGTTCAAAGAAATTGGTGATTATTGGTACTGGTATTGGTTAAATGACAAAATAATTGATGTTTATTTAACTCTTTTAAATTGTAAAATACATTCCCTCAACTTTTATAAGTCAAAACCTAAATAATCTTTATTGTGAGGATTCTGAATTGTTACCCACGCCTCCAAAAGTTCAAAGAAATTGGTGGTGTTTCAATAAAATTCTTATTGGATGTTGATTTCTAGGGAAGACAAACAAACTAATAATATAAAACTAAAAATGAGTGTTCCCTAAAGAGGTATGAGGGAAGTTTTAAACTTTCCTCTCTACACAATGTTGTAAGCTTATTGTTTTGTCTTTTCGATTCCCCTCGTCCGCCTGGGTGTGGCTGCTCTTCCTCTGATGCTGTGCTACTGCTGATGTAACCCTTGTGGTTTTGCAAACAAGTCAGTACCGAAAAAGAAGACACTGTACAGCAGAAGAGCTGCTTTTCCTTTATACTGGTTTATAGTTGTGTTGCAAGCCCGTTACACAAACCATCTTCTTTTTCTGTCAGTGTCAGTCACCCTTGCTTATTAATCAATAACTTAATGCAAAAGACAAAAGAAGTCTCTTATAGAGAGAAACAGCTTCAACCAGAAATAAGCTTACAATGTAAATAGTTAAGTCCAAATGTTAGTTATTTCCTTTAAAGGAGCTTTTACTGCATTTTTTAATTCAATTTCTTGACCATTAACTCTCAGAAATATAACCCTTTTTTCCCCGCCAGCGTATCGAGTTTGCCAGCCCCTTTCCAGATCTCCAATAGGTAGTCCTGGAGGAGAGGGCAGCTGCTAGCCGTGGACTCCTGGAGGTTTCCTTCAGTTAAATGTGGATTTTCCTCCCCCCCCCAGTGCTGTGCAGTTCATAAGATTAATTTGGTTATTTATTTAAATAAAATACTAATAAAATTATAAATTGTCCTGCTTTATTCTGTAGATGTTAAAGGGGAATGGCTGTTTTTGATACCCCAAGCCCCATTTAAAGCCCAGCAACATTTGCAATGATGTAAATCTGGTGGATACAAGGTTATATTCTATTCAGCAGATGGTCTATAGAGTGCATTTCATCCCCCTTTCACAAGGGCACAATACTTAGCATTGTGGGGAAATGGCTGTTTTGGTATGCTATGCTCCACAGCAAGTTGACCAACATTTACATTCCCTATAAAAGCATTTTAAAAAGCCAAGCACATGACATAAATCTGATTATTACTATAACTATATTCTATTATATTTTTTGGAAATGAATGGCTGCTAATTTGTGGAGAGTATTATAAGGTACTTTTATTTTGGCACTCCAACTTCCTATCTGCTGCAGTGAGCACCGTAAGTAGTGTGCTTATGTTTAGGGCATCTGATTTTCGGGTTTTACCCGATTTAACCCGACACCACCCCAAGCAATATAGCTTTAAGGTTTTTGCTTTTTTTTGTACACTTTTCTTCCCAGTTATTTGTTTTATGAGTGTGTGTTTATGCCAGGAGCATTTAGAAACAGCATGGAGTAAAGCTGTTTAGTTTTCCTGTATGTTCTGTGTGCAATTATACTTGCAACTCCACTACAAAATAAAACTTGATTGGAATGGAGAAATGCCTCCATATACAGTATGTGTGTGTGAGAGAGAGAGAGAGGGGAGAGAGATAGATCTCGTCAAAAGTTTGTATACCTCAATGTTTAGAAATATACATACGTTGGGTATTAAACTGTTGACGACAACTTTGTTGTCAACACTTTGTGCTGAAGCATTTGTTTATTTCTTTCCAAATAAAACCTGATTTCTAACTGAATATTTATTCTTTCTTGATTATATGTAAAAAAAAATCCACCTGATTTCACCCGCTTTTTTCATTAAATAATTCTACCCAATTTTTAAAAAAGCTTTCGCCCAAATTTGGAAAAAAATTTCACCCGAAAATCAGATTCCCTACTTCTATTGTTGCTAGCTTAATTGAACTAATTTTGACCTTCGAAAGTTCGGAACACATTACTGAAGGAAGGATCGAGCCTTCAATTATACTAATTTACATAATTTACTGGTGACATCACCATAGCTACAAGTTTATATTTGATTTAAAATCTTTATTATTTTACAGGTAATCCATATAATTGGAATACAAAAAAATACATGTAGTTTAACAATATGTTATATAGAACAATAATCATGTTTTTATAATTTAAATTTTAAAAAATACACATTGTTTATCTACACGTAATTGATGCTGCTTGTGATATATACAGTAAGCTTGCATTGCAGTGACCAATTAAATTAACGGCAGCTGACTTAGGCAAAACAAGGCTATATTTAACAGTCACTGTTCCAAGCAGGTTATCAGACACATCACATTTTACTACTACTAAAAATAATAATATGAACTTACGCTTCTCAAGTGACCCCGGAGATTGGTTGTGCCTCCATGATATATCAAGAGTCACTTGCACAGTTTGCATTAAACTTTTGTTTTGGTTATCTGGGGATTTAACAAAATAAAATAAATTAATTAAATTAAAAATTATTATTATTTATTTCTTAGCAGATGCCCTTATCCAGGGCGACTTACAATTGTTACAAGACATCACATTATTTTTACATACAATTACCCATTTATACAGTTGGGTTTTTACTAGAGCAATCTAGGTAAAGTACCTTGCTCAAGGGTACAGCAGCAGTGTTCCCCACCTGGATTGAACCCACGACCCTCCGGTCAAGAGTCCAGAGCCCTAACCACTACTCCACACTGCTGCCCTAAAATGTAGCGTTTTAAAATAGCAGAGGGGTTTCGAGACATTCTTTCAATACAGCGTACACTACAACACTACTGTCAAGATACCGAATGAAGACATTAAAGTTCTGCCTCTGGGTAACATGAGCTGGAGGGGGGAGGGGCGGTCGGGGTTCAGTTTTCGAACTTAAAATTATTAGTGTTAGCGTATATTTTGTATGTTTCAAACATATTCTGTCATATCACTTATCTTACAATGTCTTGTACACTACGTATTCAGTACATATTTTACCAAAGCACTACAACTACTATAGGTGACCCCCTAGTGCTTTGACATAATATATCCTGCTCTACTATATGGCAGCGGCACCATATAGTTTCTATGTATAATGATTTGGTAGTGGATTTCATGTCGAATGCTGGAGAAAGAAGCTTGGTGTGGAACTATTTTGAATTTCAGTCAGATGACAACGGAAATCTGGTTGAAGACGGACAGTCAAAATTTCGAAAGTGTTTTAAAGAAGTGAAAAACAAAGGAGGAAATGGCACCAATTTATTGAAACATCTTTCAGATCGCCACCCCGATCTCTTGCCGAAGTTTACTTTTGCTGTAGTATCTTCAATTCTTTTAGTTTAAGTGAATCCCAGTGTGTATTACTTATAAAAAAGGCACAGCAAAGATAACAAATAAAACAGGAAAGCAGTAGAATCTGATTAAAAGGGAGTTCATTGATGCTTGTTTATTTCGTCATTACAGTGCATTTGCTTAGAAGCTGCAAAAATATAATTTGCTGATATGTGTCATTAAAACTCTACCGCATGTCAAAAATGTTAGCGTGTTTTTATATTCTTTGGATTTTGTGTTAACCCGTATTTTATGTGCATGTAATATGATAGTCTGTGAAACTCCTGTGTTTTGAACTGTATGCATAAGCGGTGGAAAGACCAGAATACAAACTTCATTGCCAGCACATCAGTTTCCCTACAGATAACAGGATCAATGTGACGCTTCACCTGCAGAGGAAAGCACAGGACCTATAAATCTTCTTAGTCACACTGCAGAAGTCCGCCAATGCAGATGGCTACAGGTTCAGCATGAAAGCAATAAAAAGCACTTGCAGTTTATTATAGTAGCCAGAGTGGTTGTCTTTTGTCTAATTTACTTTCGCTGCAAGCTTTTTAACAACCAAACAAGCTTGATGGGCTGAATGGCCTCTTCTCGCTATGCTCTTATATAAGGTGCACTGGGGCCTAGTTTTGTCGAAGACATTTGGCTTGAATACGCTTAACAGAGTGTTCTAATAGAACGTAAGAAATATAGCATTGAATATAATACTTAACATTTAATTTTTCATTATTGAATTGTGTATGTTAGCAGCATTTTTAAAGCAGTTCTTTGCCAGAAATACGTTTCTTTTTTTTTTATGCGCGGAAGTAATTTTATTAAATTATCTAATACTATAAAATTGTAAAATGAACGCACAGTGTTTAAAATTAAGGAATATAATGTTTGTGTTTATTACTGTGTTTCTTTAAAAAAAATTTTTATAGTGTACATGAATCAATCAGGCTATAGCCTAGTTTAGCATTATACTCAGTGTTTACTTGTTTTACTTTCTAAAATTGTTAACAATATAGATTCATGGAGGTGTTATGTTGTATGTGACTTTTTAAGACCATAAGAAATGTTACAAACAAGAGAAGGTCCATTTGGCCTATCTTGCTCATTTGGTCATTTATTGATCCATGCAAGAACCTCATCAGCAGAAACTTTTGTCAACAGTTGGTCAAACATCAAATTGATAGATTGACAACAACTAGCTCTGTTTGACGTCAGCATGTTCTTTTCATTTCCTCAGTCACAAATGTTTGATGCTGATACTGAAATACAGTGTAATATATAGGTTACAATCATTGTGCCAACTCATCTAGGCAAAAATGTGAAAGTAGACTGATACCGATATAGTCCATAATAGTAGCACTGTACTTGTATTTATAGAAAATGTAATACGATTGTAAAATAAATACTCAAATACTAATTCATAATATATTTGTCTTACTTTTGCTTACTTTATTGTTTAGTCCAAGAGCCAATGGTAATACTTTTAGGATTCTGTGTCAGAATCAATTGCTTAAAACATTTTACTAACTTTCCGGCTGAAAACTTGTTTGCTGTCCTGAATTTATAGCCAGCTTTCTTTTTGTGTGGTATTTATTTGTTGCTGATAGCTTCAAAAGTTTAAATGTCAACCTGGTAGTTTGCTCATTTCCTGCAATCCTGTTATTGAAAGCTTTATCATATTAAAGGTGTCATTTACAGCTTTCTACTGTTGTTAATAGTACTGTTATTTGAGAATTTATCTCGCAGAGCGAGCATGTTTTTATTTTTATTTATTTATTTATTTTATTTCTTAGCAGATGCCCTTATCCAGGGTGACTTACAATTGTTACAAGACATCACATTATTTTTACATACAATTACCCATTTATACAGTTGGGTTTTTACTGGAGCAATCTAGGTAAAGTACCTTGCTGAAGGGTACAGCAGCAGTGTCCCCACCTGGGATTGAACCCACCCCTCGGTCAAGAGTCCAGAGCCCTAACCACTACTCTACACTGCTGCCCCTACTATGCCTACTACTGTTTCAACAAGAATGTGTCCCACACAGTTTAAACCTTTAGGGAATGATCAATCAAAGGATTTGGCATATGCAATACTTTAGCACATGCTATATCCCAAAAGCCTTGTCTGCCATAAAGGCTAACAACAAACTGTAAGGCAGTATATGTAATAAAAGGAAGACCAAAAGGTTTTGACCTATAAACTCTGTGTATTTACGGCTGTCAGACACTATTATCAGCTAACCTACTCTGTATATATCACTATACTTTCCTTACCGATTGGCTGGCTATTTGGAGAGCTGTGTAATGTCCCGGGATATATATTACCAGGCTACCTGGAAGTCTTAGCATAGCAAAGGAATAATAATTAAGTTTGTATGTTACAATATACTGTATGAAGGGTGGTTGAAGGGGATTTTCTTGTCAGTATGCTAAGCAATGTGGGGATGAAGCCTTATTACCAAAGAGTAAAAAAAAAAAAAAATGTAAACTTGTTTTTAGGATTTATTAAAAATATAGAGGCAGGGCAAACCTAGAAATTCATATTACCCCATTTAAAAGCACTACACTAAACATTATCAGCAGCTATTCACACAATACCTTTATTTATCAATATTAGTTTATAAATAATTAATCAATGCTATTTTAAGTAATTACCAAGGATTAAAAAAACAAACATTGTATTACCGGTATTTGTTGGTATAAAAACATTCTCACATGTCCCTTACAATTTTGCTTAAGCTTTCCCGAATTCATTCATTTTCACTTAGACTCAATTGAAGTCAATGTATCCACTACACCATATAATGCAGCTAAGCCTTACAGTCCAAACAAACGTATATTGAGGTGGCAATAAAAATGGCCTTCATCTGAGACTTAGTGAAAAAAAAAAGGTTTATTAACCCTTTAAAAAGAATAGGTACTTAAAAATAAATATTCCTTTTCTAAAATTTAAAAGTTAATGGATTAGATTATACTGCTGTTAAAAGTTCTCTGTTAACTGCCTCCAGAGAAATTGTAGATAAAATTATCTTTTGTCAACTCTTTCAGCACTAAGTAACTTTGCAGAAAAAAAACTACATTAAGATAACTTTGAAAATAGTTTCAGTGCTGACATTATACTGAAAACCAAATACAAACTGACATATCCATGTTAAAATGTTAGATTCATTTACTTGTCTGGTTGTTTGAGTGAAGCTATCTTTCCAATATTACAAGAGGGTTCTTTCCTAGAGGATATTAATGTTATTACAATATAAACCATTCAAATGTGTGTGAAGATATTTTTAAAATTAAAAACATTTACATAGTTTGTGTTAGGTTACATAGTTTGTGTTAGGCAAATTGGCAAGCCATATTAATAATAATAATAATAATAATAATAATAATAATAATAATAATAATAATAATGTAATAGCAGTTGAGAATAGATATAAATATTCTGCTTATTTGCAGTGAAAACAATGTTCTATTTTCATATACAGGATAGACTGTGTGGTTGATGGAATCATGAAGACAGTATTAGAAAACCAAACAAAAACAACATTCAATGGAGAAGTTAAGAACACAGTTAATTGCAACATCAGCAGCCTCTGCCAAGGCGAAATTGCATAGTGTTTTGCTTGCATAGTGTTTTGCAAACCATAAGGGACACCAACTTCCTGTATTGTAAATTTAGAAAACCAAATAGTTGGTCAAGATAAACCAAATTAACCCTTGCACTCAGAAATCCTTTTTATTGCTTTTGTGCATTGACCAGCTTAGCTGCAGTGCTAAGCAGTAGCAAGAGAAAGGATAATAATGTGACCTCCAACTCTCTTTGGGTCAAGTTGGATCCACAACTGCTGTTCACAATTTAGAGGAACAGCAGTTGCATGACTTGTTTTGTGAAGTTCTATTTTTTTAATCTTTAATGAATAATTACAATTATAATAGATACAACAAATAGTAAATTAATCTTTAATCTAAATAAATAAATCACAAAAAAATAAAAATAGATAAAATAATAATAATTATTGATAATAATAATACTCAAAGGTGAGATGTACAGTTAGTGGACAAAAAAAAGTGGAAACACCTGGGTAAATGAGGGACACCAAGTATATTGAAAGCAAGGGCTTCCACACAAGTGTGGCTCATGCATTAATTAAGCAAATAACATCCCAGCATGCTTAGGGTCATGTATAAAAATGCTGGACAAGCCTGGTTGCCTATAATTATGGCTAGCATGGCTACAAGAGGAGACCTCAGTGACTTTGAAAGAGGGGTGATTATTGGGGTGTGTTAGGCAGGAGCTTCAGTGACCAAGACAGCTCAACTTGCTGATGTTTCACGAGCAACGGTGTCTAAGATGATGTCGGCATGGAATTCCGAGGGAAAGACATCATGAGCAAAGGGCAACAGTGGGCGGAAGCGCATACTCCAGAATTGCGATATCAGTGCATTAATTCGAAGTGCAAGGCAAAACAGGCGAGCAACTGCAGATCAATTGACTGCAAATTTGAACCTGGGGCGTGAGCAGCCAGTTTCATCAAAAACGGTCCGCCGAGAACTCCACAGAGTGGGATACCATAGTGTCGCAACGCCCTATTAACCCTTTGCAGTCCATTTATTAAGTGCGTGTCAGGCGGGTCAGGTCCAATTTATTTTCACACGCGCAGTTAATTTTAGACGCGCTGTTTAAAAGTATTTTTTTCCACAGTCCAACGAGTTTAAAAGGCCCTGCATATCAACAAAGCACTCACTAGGCATCTCCAGCCCCGCCCCACCCTTTCGTTCGCTATAGCTTTCACCAATGCTAATAAATAGATAATAATATTAATTATAATAATAATAATAGTCGTACATACCGATCAATCATCTCCTGATCACTCGTTTTTTTTTTTTTTTTAAATTTAGTTGTCGCCAATTTTTTTCCCCCAGTTTTCTCCCCAATTTAGTATGCCCAATTATTATCTGTATCCTCGGCTCACCGCTCGCAACCCCCCCGCCGACTCGGGAAACGGCGGCTGGAACACGCGTCCACCCGAAATGTGCTCCTGCCAAGCCATCATTTTTTGCACTGCAGAGCCACAGCAATGCCACTAGACCTATAGTGCCGGAGGACAACACAGATCTGGCGGCTCCACTGCAGAACCACAGGCGTCCAATCAGCCACAGGGGTCGCTGATGCGCGGTGAGCCGTGGATTCCCCTGCCGACCTAAGCCCTGTGCACCGCCCCCTAGGAACTCCCGGTCACGGTCGGCTGTGACATAGCCTGGATTCGAACCTGCAATCTCCAGGCTATAGGGCACATCCTGCACTCCACGTGGAGCGCCTTTACTGGATGCGCCTCTCGGGAGCCACGATGATCACTCGTTTTATCACCAAACTCCTCAATAATGCGATCCAAGTCATTATTTTATTACTATAACATGTCAAAAAAGCTCTGCAAATGTCTGTGATATTCTCTGTGCGCTGATTCAGTAACAGCCAGCTTGTTTCCTTATGACCACCCCTAGCCGATGCCCGGGGCAAGTAAGACTATTCATGAGATACGCCCTTTTTTTTTTTCGACTTGTCTCGGCTCCTGTCGCTCCCACTCGGCCATTGGATGGTTTTCTCTGCTTTTTCCGGAGAAAAACGACTAGAAACCCGTTTTTTGCATTTTTTTGATGATGTCGGACAGGGTCCGACAATGGACCGCAAAGGAATAATTGCAATGTCCGACATAGGACCGCAAAGGGTTAACCCTTTACGGTCCTATGTCAGACCTGGTCCGACATTGCAATGGTTAACCCTTTGCGGTCCTATGTCAGACCTGGTCCGACATTGCAATTATTCCTATCCGGTCCAATGTCGGACCCTGACCGACATCATCAAAAAGACGAAAAAAACAGGTTTCTAGTCGTTTTTTCTCCGGAAAAAGCCGAGAAAACCATTCAATGGCCGAGTGGGAGCGACTGCAAAGGGTTAAGTGACTTTACATTGGTGTTTACACCTATCGCAGGTTGGTGAAACTTCTGGAAAGATCTTATGCAATTTAGCTTTAGACTATTGAAGTCTATGTATAATCTTAAACTGAACTAAGTTTTGTTTAGCATTGACTGAGCACTGATGAATGTTTCTAAGACTGTCTTCCCATGTATCCCCCAAAACCTGCAAGCCAAGCTCCAATTCCCTAGTTTGTTTAATTGAATCTGATGTGGTATTGATTAGTCTATGCAACAAATTATAAAGACGGGATATTAATTACTTAGCATTTGGGGAAATTGTCATAAACTCATCAAGCTCTGGGTGACATGGTTTATTTTCAAACTGAGTCAAATTTGTCCTTTTAAAATGTCTGACCTGCAGATAGCGAAGAAAATGGGAAGCCGGCAATCTATACTCTCTCTGTAACCGTTCAAAGGATGCCATTGTTATATAAGTCATTTATTGAGGCTATTCTCAATTCTATTCACTTGGAAAAAAACAGGATCACTTCATGAAGGAAGAAAGGCATGATTGAAGCATATTGGACTATAAATAGACATGCTAGGAACCTTTAAGTATGTTTTCATTGGTTTCCAGATTCGAAGAGAATTGTTGATTGTGAAATTATTTCCAAAGACTGATTTAGGTATCTTGGCTGGGGTATTAAGCAGTGCGGGGAGTGAGGTTTGGGTACAATTTCTAACCAGGAAGGAGTCTCACTATTAAGATTATGTGGATAGCAGTTCTTTCAATATGCACAGATTTTCAAATTGGCTACCCAGTTGTAAAACTATGGGAGTCCAAAACCACCCGAAGCCTTGGGTTTACAGAGATGTTTTTTTTAGAAATTCTGGGAGCCTTATACCCCCATATAAATGGCATAATTAATGCTTTAAAAAAGCTTTGTGGTAAAAATATAGGAAGTTTCTGAAAAATATATAAAAATCTATCTAGGTGGTGAGACCATCCTTATCACATTTATAAGCCTGATATAGAGAGATTGGGAGAGTCCTCCAAAATCTTGTTTTGTTTGAGTTAGTTTAAATTTTCTGATAATTTAGTTTGTGCAGCATTTCTGGTTTTCTAGATACTGTAATACTGTAAATACTGTAAGTCATTTTTCTTGCGCAGTTTTGAAGGGTATTGTCTGCAAAAAGTGTTTTGAGCAATAGGCATTAATTCACTTTTATACCTAGTTATCTTATATCCAGAAAAAAGTCTCAAAGGTTTTAATTAAATTTAACTCAGGTGATGTTTCTGCTACTGATAAGGATTCTACTTTGAAGCACAAGCAACTTGTTCTATTCCTGGTTGGCTGTTACCACAATCTTATCTTTCAGTTGCCCACAATGTGCATTCAGGTTGCAACCCATTGTCCTTTGACTAGGCTTACTGTTTTATTTAGTTGTTTAAAAAATAATAAAAAAAATAAAATAAACATAATGTCCCCTTGAACATAAAAAACAGCATTTAGAAAACAGAGCAAATAGTCATATATTGGCATACCCAGGATATCACTGTAGTTGTAAATCAATACACACTGTTAAGTCATTGCACTGCCATGGTACCAATCAGTAGCAATTTCTACCATATCAGGATAACTGTGAAATATTATTTATTATATTGCTTCCTATGCTGGAAATGCAGTGGTCTGATTAGGTTTTCTTTGGTTATACTCTGGTTTTATAATGATACTCCAGTAGTATTTTTCTGTAACTTGCCTTTGACGGTGGTGCTACAGTCCATGTTTACCTTCCTCAGTTTTTAATTTGGACAGAACATCAGTTCTAAAACAACTAACAGCTAACAGTATTCCCAGAAAGAGATCTTAATGAAAGACTTGAAGTTTCATAGGTTTGTCCTTACTGCACAGTAGGAGGAGTTGGATCACTTCAGCTAACACTATCCAAATACTTGTTGCACTGTAGAGCCTCTTTGTGAAACACTACAAAACAGCCTCCAACTTTTGGCATGAAATACTTGCTATAAAGGAGCTAATCCTTTACATTAACTAATTAGTAGAGGGTACTTACCGACTTTTCCCAGAAAAATGTAATCTTTTGTTACTGTTTACTTACAAAGGAAAGGGCTTGTTTGCATAGCTAACTGTATAGTTTGTATTGTTGAGAACAGCAGGGGTGAATGTTTTGTGGACATTCTTATATTCTTTCAGTCCTTTTGTGCAAGTGCCTATCAAAGGGTGCCTAATCTTTGTCTATTTCAGTTCCCTCCCCACTCTTTAGCTCTTTTATGCTGGTAGTGATTGTATGGTGATCAATCTCTGACATGTCTTTGACCAGCTCTACAAGATATCACTTACTTCATTTAACAGGTTTACCATGACGATTCCACCCTAAGGTTATTTTCATTTTCAGTGAATACCAGGATAGGCCCTTAGGAAGTTAACACCCTGTTTTCAAGGATATCCCAAGGGGAAGTAAGCATTCATTCACATGTTTAACAGCACTGCCACTAGCCACACACAAGCTCTGTTTGCTATAACTTTTGGGACCAGCAGGGAACGTTATTTATTTAAAATTGAGATGTCATCATGCTATCATTGAACTATAATTTTCTAGGGTTAGGAAGTACATGTTTAAATTGTGGTACGCGTGGATGGGGTTAGGCCAGGGCGACTTTTACTCAACTAAACAGTGATTTATCACCTTACTAAGACATGCCTGATCTTCTGCAGTTTGGTTGCAATTGTCGATTAAAGCAAGGGAAACTCAAAAGATAATGAAAAGTGGGCAGATGGACCAGTGCATCCTGAGAGACAAGGATACCCTCAACTGCTCTTCATGTCACAAAACATACGTGTATGTACCAGTAGTTACAGTACCATACCATGGCATTACAGTAGTTGTATTGGCACAACTTTAGCACAGCACATTAATGATTCTAAGATATAGAAAATAATTTAAGATGACATGAGATACATCTCATGTAAACCCGGTAATGGAACCCGAAAGATAAAAACCGTGTCAAATGATTCAAGTAATACTGGCTTAGTCGTTTAAATTGAACAGAAAATACATTTAAAAAAAACAACAAAAAAAACGCACAGCCTGAACTTGTCTGCTTATTGACAAGTGAAATATGGCCATTTCAACAAAACAATTAAAACTGTGTGGTCAATTTCTTAATTGTGTGGTCAATTTCTTGTGTGTTTAATTAATTTTCGTGTTTCTTAATTTTATTCAGTCAGGACAATCTTGCGTTAAATAACCACCTTTATATAATACAAAATCTTGTACATTTCCAAAACACTGAACCCAAACAATGGTTGAAGAAAAATAAAAAGTAGAATAAAAATAGTTGGAGCACAGCCTCGTTATTCAGAGCATTATAATGCCGCCTGCTAAAAAACAAAGAATAAAATTAAAAAACTATACAACATGTTCATCCCGGTGAACAAAAAATATTAGGCAGAGAAGCATCCCTATTTGCTCAAAATTGGTGTGCCGTGTTCATCCCGGTGAACAAAAAAAACAGTCAAAAACAAAGATATTTGTAAATACATGTATAATTATGGCCACCTACACCACGTCATACATTTTGCTGAATGTGCAAATATATCAAAAATAAAAACTCTCCTAAAAAAAATCACATATTGTGACACATATTGTGAAAAAAACAAAAAGGAAAAAATCTCTGGGGACCCCAGACCTTCAGCCGCCTCCCCTCCAGGCCTAAAAACAAAACATAGTATAATTATACATATTACTAATTGGTGGTTTCATATAGCAAAATGCATTTTTTTATATATAACAAATGATATAGTAGGGTTGAATCCTGGTGTAAAGTCCATCATTAGGATGCAGGTTCCAGGTGTTGTTGTGCAACGAGAATGTCTTTAATATTGCTATTTATGTAAATCTCATAAGCATCTGAAGACCACCGACCAAGCTTTTTGATGATATGCGCAGGAATGTTCGCTGAGCAGCTGTGGTTGCAGCTCCAATCCTGGAAGAATGGCATGAATAGTTCGAGGAAGAAAGGCCGCCTTTTTGGAGATCTTGGAGTCTGCAGAAAACCAAGATCTGGAGACTGGTAGGTTCTGTCACAGTTAGAAACAGTGGGTCCTGAGGCGCAATTAATACAATTAGTACAATATTTAACATGCTTTAAATGTACGGAATACATTACTCTGAGAATGAAGTTTAAAGTCTCTGATTCGGGGGTCTGATGATGGATCAAGGAACTGGTTTCGGTGGGAGTTCACCATGCTGGAGAAACCCACGGTAGCAGAGATGAACGTTGTTTCTAGAAGGACATCCTTGAATGGAGAGAAGCATCCATAGTGCCGTGTGGTGAGAGGACTCCAGGACTGCTTTGCGACATTTGTATTCTGAAGGATGGTGCAGATACTTGAATGTCCCGCAGCAACATTTGCGAATTAGAATAGATTTTCCATTGGATCCATTGAGATGGTTCATTGATCTGGAAGTATACTTTTTACTCACATGGCTTCCGCAATAGAAGAACTATTGTAAAAGTGGAAGGACCGTGGTTTAAAGTGAAAGGACCACAGTTTAAAGTGGAAGGACCATTATAAGAGTGGAAAAAAGTATACTTTTGACTCACATGGCTTTCGCAGTGTACTATACTCGTGACTCACATGGCAGCCGCCATGGCCTCGCAAGGACTCTGCTATGAACTCTATTCAGGACTCACATGGTCTGACTGCTTATTTACATTTTCTATTTACAATTAGTGCAAAGATAATATTGTGGAAGGCAATCCTCCCTTTTTGATTGAAGGCATACACAACTCAGGTGTACCATTTCCTGCAACACACACATAGAAGTTGCATTTGCTCACATGCCAGATCTTCTTTACAGTCCTGACCAGCACAAATAGTCCATCTGGGGAATGATTTTCTGGTTGTCACAGAATTAGCCACATACTTGTTCATATTTTGCACCTCCACCTTTGCCTGGGAGTTTTGTTTTGCCAGACATCGGACTGCCTTCACAGCCTTCCTCAGTACTTGCTTTCTATATTTACTTCTAACATGAGGCGTATTCTTCTACTTCTGTGTCTCAGTCCAGTAATGCTTTTCTATCAGTGATAAAATCCACTGGTGCATACAATCACTATCCAGTACTGCATACTTAAAATTTGAGATTAGCGAGCATGCATTTGCTATGACAAACAGGCCACAGTCAAACAAGTTATTCTGTATAGGTGCACTTGTCGCATCTATATATTTCCAGTCTTCAGGCACAGAGATCTCAGATCATTGTCAACAGATGAGGGAAAACCTCAGCAGGTCTGTCAGCATTTGGCAGTGAGTTGTACAACAGTGTAAATTTTGCTGCAAAATCAATTATAGCCAAACTTCTGTAAATGTCAGTGTTAAAGTGAATCAACACAAGACCATAGTTAAGGACAGAGTTCTTATCAAAATATTGTATTATATTTACATATTCTCCCACTGCAGTCTGCTGATATAGATATGTTGGGCAACAGATAAAACCTTCATCCATTCCTTCCCTCACAAGCAGTTTTTGCATGCTCAGTTATTTCTCCGTTGATCAATTTCAAAGACGGTAAGCATTGGTATCGTTAAGGTATGCATTGAGACACAGATTCTGGAACATACCAGGGCTCAAATCTTGTGTCACCAAGCCTGTGAGCTGGAGTGGATGAACATAAAGGAGCACCCACCAAGGAAACTTCCACAGTGTCTTCTAGGGGGTGAGATATATCCATGAATTTACAGGAGAGACTTCTTACAGGTGAATGTCTTTTAGGAGTGTCAGCAGAGTCATCGTCCAGGGTTGTTACCATAACCGAGTCAGAGGCAGGATTGACATCATAGTCAATAATCTTTTGGTCTGGGCCTTTTTCAGTCAGACTTTCCCTCCTGACCTCTGCGATTGTTGTGATACAATGTTACATGCCTTTGGCACAACAATTATACGATAACACTTTCCAGTACTTGGACAAGTACACTGTGAATGTTTGTCCAAGGAGAGCTTGACAGCATGCATCTTGTTACTGAAAACACTCTTCACCACACATGTTTATAGCTGTGCATTTAAAAGATACAAACCCTATCTCAATGCATGTGTTTGAAAGTGACTCCTGTGCCATTTTATACCTAGGGCCACGTTCAAGTTTTTGGTTTGGTTTCAGATGTTCCCTTTACCTTTTACACAACAGTCTCCAAAGCACAAAATTTAGGAAAATGAATGTCTTTCATTGAAATTCCTTTTTAACCTGGTAGTTCCCCAAGCCACATTGTGCTCTTGTGAATTCGTATTCGAAAATACTATTGCATAGAGAGAAAGTGCCATTGCATCTACAGGTAGGTCTTTCCATTGTTTTCCTTGAGCATTCTGTTGAAACTTTCTGAAATTTTGCTGGTTGTATCCTTTTCTTTGAAAGCAGCAAACTATCGGAAGTAAAATTGTGCACCATACCTCATCAATGGGAATCAGTTTTACTTAAGGTAAATGCGATTTCCCCCACTAAACGAAACACAGAACAAATAAAAAAGAGATGGCGAGGTATCAGGCGAAATGTAAAAGTTAAGGCAAGTCAAATAAGAACAATGACAAAAAAATGGGTGGTGGACCACTCAGACATTATCTTTGACCCCTCTCGAGGAAAAAGCCCTAGTTTGAAACCTTGTAAATGGATTAAAGTGCTTACAGAACCACCCATTAAAGAAAAAAAAACAACAGAAGATCACCATAACATGTTGTAGACCCTCTTTTTTATTCCAAGGATTTTACAGTTTTATTGTTCCAAACAAAGCACCTGCTTTTGATGTGTTTTCAACAATGCCATTATCTTGTGCTGAGATTCCCTCCACCCCGTCTGTTGCAGTAAACCCAGTCTAACAATGAAATTATGTTGTGAAATAGTAAATAGTTTAGTGGAAAAATTAAATGTGTAAAAATTTTAGTTATTGCAAATGAAAATGCCAAATCCAATGTCCACTTAGGTTTAGCTTGCTAACACTGACTCCATGATGTTGCCCCATGACTGCATGTGAATTGCACTAACAACTCAGATTCGTAATGTTGTATTATAGATTATACTAAATTAATATTTTATTATTAGAAACCGTATTTACTGAAACGACCACCAGACCGGAATCCGATGAGGATGTTCCCAACGAGGATGAAGACCCCCAGAAAACCAGGTGTCACCCCCCCACCTGACATTCAAGAAATAGCCACCCCACAGAGACCCATTCCTGATGAAGAGCACATTGAGACATATCTGTTAGAGCACCACACACAATTAAAAACTAAACTGACCACACATTTAACACCCTTATCCACATCATTAGCCAGCATAGATAAGACAGTGAGCTCATGTTCGTATGAACAGCAGCGTCAGAATGAGATTCTGAGAGGCTGTGTGGTCCAGTGGTTAAAGAACTGGGCTTGTAACCAGGAGGTCCCCGGTTCAAATCCTGGCTCAGCCACTGACTCACTGTGTGACCCTGAGCAAGTCACTTAACCTCATTGTGCTCCATCTTTCGGATCAGACGTTGTTGTAAGTGACTCTGCAGCTGATGCATAGTTCACAAACCCTAGTCTCAGTAAGTCGCCTTGGATAAAGGCATCTGCTAAATAAAACATCAACATGAATCTTTCTGAGCTGAAAGAACTACAAAGCTCACAACAATTCAAGACCTCACTGTGGCCATAAGGGAGTCCACCAATAGCTGTAGTTATGGAACTGCAACTCAAAGTGCAGTGCCCACCTCTCCCGCTGCAGAAGGAAAGGCAGCTGACAAACCCACTACGGTCAAAAGAAAAGCGTCAGATGAGAAAGGCAAATGCTCTGCTCAAAAGGTAGCCAGACGCAGCCTCAGAAAAACTAAATAAATATGGAATTTGTTTTTCAACATCAGGGAGTGGGACCTAGGAGTCATTAGCCGTTTTGTTACATGTTTTATCATTTAGTAATGACACTCTTAATTGAGACAACTTTGTTTTTGTATTAGATAAATATCTTACCTTTTAATTTATGATACTCTCCAGGTATTTAAAAAAAGCATCAGACCTTGCATTGGAACAGTATTGAATTTTTAAAGTACAGTATTTTTTTCCCCATGCAATTCAGCAAGGGACAGAGAAAATAAATTTGTGTTAGAGTGCAACTTAATTTGAATGAAAACTTTTTGGTAAGCTGTACCCCGTAGCAGTACATAAATAATTTACTTAAAACCTTTTACTTTTATTGCTCAGTCTTTACTTGAGGACTTTTTCGTGCTTATTGATCGCATTATCAACACGGTACTGTTCTGATTTTTCCACGTTTATTTCTTGTAATAAAAACATGAATGTAATTTTGGGTAAACTCCAAAAACGTGTTGAGAAAACGCAGAAAATGCAATGTTGGGGAAAATAAATTAACGTATAATGAACTATATACACACAAACCTAATTCTTTTTCAGCAATCAATATATGATTCTGACTCGATACTTATTTAAGATAAATGTAAATAATGTTCACAACCATTACAACACACCTGTTTCCCTCTCATAAACTCTCATCTCTTTCCACTCTCAGCTTTCCACTGTGTTCTTGCAAGTGAAAGCAGCAGGCACCTTCCAGGATGACTATTTACACCGCTTTCAATTGAACATAAAATTCAAGGCAAATATGAATCATAATTAAGAAATGGCAATACAATGTCAAAGCCATTGGCTTTGCAAGGCGTCTGCTAAATAAACAAATAATAATAATAATAAAGGCTATTTGTATTTAATTAAATGAACTTACAAGGCTAGTCCATGAAATATATTACATTTACCTATTTCTTTTCATTAAGAAAAAAAAAAACTGTTTTGGTAGGCTATGTTATCTATTAATACCAAACATATTTAACTAAATTCAAAAACATTTACAATTACATTGTTTCTAATTTGTATAGCCCTCAGATTGTCTTGCCTCACGTCTGCTATTTCTGGGTCATCTGGCTCAATTTTGAAGTCTTCAACGTTCATACTGCGGATGACTGCAATGTTATGCAATATGCAACACGCTGTGATGATTTTACAGACTTTTTCGGGGCTATATTGAAGCAAACCACCCGAATGGCCAAGGAACCTAAAACGCATTTTCTGAATGCCAAATGTTCTCTCTATGGCAGAGCGAGTGGAACGGTGTGCTGTGTTGCATCTCTCCTGAGCAGGAGTTGTGGGATTCATCACTGGGGTCATCAGCCATGGTTTCAGGGGATATCCACTGTCACCTATCACAACATTTAAATAAAACAAACCATATGATAATCACACTCAGGCCCTAAATTAATGATCAGAAAAAGAAACATATGCTGCTGTAGACCTACCAATGAGCCAGCACCCAGACACTTCTTCAGTCCATGTATTGCCCCACACCTGACCTGGTCAAAATGTAATGGCATGACCCTGGATATTTCCACACCACATCTGTTATTTTCAGATCTGCATCGCACACCATCTGGACATTGATGGAGTGGAAATTCTTACGGTTAATGTAAGAATTCCCGTTGATTGAAGGGCCATGTAATGCAACTTGTGTGCAGTCTATAGCTCCCACATGTGAGAATCCCACATGTGAGAATCCTGCCTTTGTATAAAATTGACGTTTCACCTCACGTTGCTGGTCTGGATTTTTTGGCAAATGTATGTATTGTCCCGCTCTCTTCACCAAGGCTTCAGTGTCTTCGGTAATGATTTTTGATATTGCTGACTGGCTTGCACCGCATATATCTCTGATCTCTGGAATCCCCCAGAGGCATAAAATCTAAAAGCAGCTGTTACCGTAACGTATTTCCATTTTTCTGTCAGACTTTCCAAATCTGGTCCAAGTATTTCACCCAGATCTAATATAGCCTCTGTGTTGAGTCTGAAGCATCTGACAACTTCTTCCTCAGGGATATCTAAATATGCCAATCAAGGACGATATACCCTTTCTCTATACTTCACAGTTCATCTTCTTGCTCCCCTCTGAGAAGCTCAAACACACACCAGTTGCGCGGAACATCCCCGTTTTGTAGACGTGCTCTACATGCTGTTGGAGCAGGTCTAACTTTCGATGCCTAAATGACTATTTAGACGGCGTCTAAGTGTTTGAAAATCACACGTAAATATGGTAATGAGGCTAAAAATTTTGGCCCTTTAGAAAATCGCTCTTACACTAGATGCTAGACGGAATAGCCCTTTGTTGCCTTTGAAAATTTACCCCTAAATGTCCCTCTCAGTGATGTCACATGAAAAAAAAACTATCAGGAAGTGAAATGTAATCCCTCCCCTGTCCAATGATGTGTTTCAAGCCTGAACTGCAAAGTACTGTGGCCCTGTAAGTCATCAAAACAAAGTTAGTTTTTTACCGTGTTTACATGATCGCGGTGCTAGACGCACACTTCAGTATGATCGTGTTACCACGATCCCGGTCCTTAAAGGGTTAAACCATGGTCCTTCCACTCTTACAAAGGTCCTTCCACTTTTACAATGGTCCTTCCAGGTCCTCACCATTATCAGGATGTAGGATGGAAAGTGATAGAGACCGGCATGATAGTTTGATACCGACTGAGCTGAAACGACGTACTAAAATAGCGAAACATGGGAGTACAAATGCATCGTTTGGAAAGACTGACTTGTAAAGTATGATGTTATGTTGTGATCCTGTGTTACGTTAACAACGGTGAAACAATTTTTTTTCTTTTTTCTGAGATCCTGTTGTGCGTGGTTGCTCACGCATTCGGCTATGCCCCATGGCATAGATGCATCCTGACGGTGTATTGGATATGCGTCATGGGGCTGCGTCTAAGAGCTCAGCTGAAACAATTCTGGAAAAGTGTTTTTTTTTACAAGTAAAGTGTCGCAGTCCTGAACTTGATGTCAAGCATTTCAAGGAGAAGTAACAATATGACTACATTTTACGTTCCTACCTTTTGAGCATGGTTTTGAGCATGAAGTTTACTGGAACAGGAACGTTCGGCAACAGAGTGACTAGAATGAAGGATTGCTGCAAAATGAAACACAGCATTTGTACGATAGATGTATTTTTTTAGACGATTCCTGTAAGGACGTTTTCCTCCCGAATCCTGGACTGGTCTACAATTGGAGAGTCGAATCCATAATGTGAAGGTAAGGGACAACATTGATACGACCAGCGTGGGTACGCAACCAAACAAACTACAAACAGCAATTCGAAGCATGGCAGGACTGCATTTGCGAAATAGGTTCCTAATAGATTGATGGGAACTTGACGGTAATTGGCTTGTAGATTGACCAATGAATAAATGCGATGTACTAGGAGCTGTATTAATGATACCATAGATTTCCTGCCTGAAAACCTTGCAAGCTTTATATTTATTTTAGCTCTTATTGTTTTCTTAACTTTACAATTTACTGTACATTGTCAGGCTTCAAACGCAGGTTTCAAATGTAGACTTTTGTGCGATGGAGCTCATGTTTAATGCTGCACTCTTCCATAATTCTTCTTCCTTACTGTACAATACAAGTCAATGGTCAAAGTTGAAGGAGAGGGGCTGTTTCACTCTCCAGATGAAATGACCCCAGACATGCGAACACAGATTTATATAACCTAACATGTTGAAAATGAATACATATATGTTTACTATTAAATAATTTGTGTTCAAAACTGCACATGTGACACCTACATAGTAAATGGAAGCGGTAAAGTAAGATTTATGGAATAATTTCATTAGCTTAACCACTGTAACCTTAAACCTTAAACCAAAAATGATCAATAATACCTGGAAAAAGTATTGGAGGTGTCAGAGCATGATTTACAATTCCAATAAAACCCTGGCTTATCTGTCCATTATACACTGTCTCTCTAAAGTGCTGACTAGGCATCCTTTCACAAGGCAGATGTGTAAACTTAATTGTGTAACAGTTAAGGAAGTAACTTACCCCTGAAGCCACCAAAACAGCAACCACCATGACAACTGCGAAGAGTTTGTACATAACATACGATTACAAACTGAATCCAAGGCTGTCAAACATAATACTTTACTAAAAATAAAAATGTACTAAGAAGTTGTGTGGATAGTAGTATAATACTGGACATTGTACTTCATATAATATGGGGCTTGACTATTTCTAATGAATTACATTCAAATATTTTAGTTTTACATTTTGGGAACATAAACATCTAATTCTCAAACACCGGTTTTATATTAGTAACAATAATAACAAACGAAGCTTGTGTTGTTTTCCAATATGCTAATTTGTTCCCTGGCATGTGGTGTTTTTCCAAATGGGAGTCTATGGTCACCCGAGTCTTCAGAATATATTACAAAAGACACACTGCTATTTATACTGCTACAAGTGGACTATTATTAACGATGTTGTACCTTTTTATTTATTTATTTATTGATTTTTGTGTTTTATATGTATTATACACTGTGTTACTGTGTTATCAGACTTCATTGTGTAAGTTATTGTTGAATTAGTTACAAATATTTTGATCATTGGTATCACCTAAAGTGTGACATTTTCTCCAGTACTTACTGTAGTTACTGTATTTAATGTAGTATTCAACAATAAGTACATCAATGTACTGTTGTGTGGAGTCTTCATTAACATTAATATTGGGACTGAAAAGCTTAAGAATAGTTGGAATGGTAAATTGAGATTTTTCAGTCTGAATATGATGTGGATCTGTAAGTAGTATTTTCTGGTGTATCAAAAGTTGACCTTTGTTAGTTCTAATTATTATTATTATTATTATTATTATTATTATTATTATTATTATTATTATTTATAATGTCACCCATATTTGCATTGTTAAAAAATATTGCAGATTTGTATGTGAGCAATAATTATATTGAGTGCTGTCTTTCCTGGCTGGCATCGCAAATCGCTACAAATTCACAGCCATGGTCGGTGCAGAAGAGAAATGCCAACAAACTGATATATATTCATTTGGATTGACATGAAGCATATGTGAACTGACAACAACCTAACAAAATGTAGAACTGAGTGAGAAAAATAATATGGCGTCAGGATACAATTGTGGCGTACAAGCTATGATTTTATTGCGTGTGTCAATAGTATTCCAGATTGTTTTTATGGTTTGGAAGATCTCCAAACCAAGTGACTGACTCGTATTAGGCTAAATGCCCAAAAGAAAGCAGAAGGTTATATTTTACTTTATGGGCATTGTAACAGGGGAGATCTGGACTGACTGTCTGGCACATCCGTATTACTGCAGGTAGAGGGCAGCAGTCTCGTGGGATCCACCTGTCGGTAATGGCGATGAAACTGAGAGGTGGGGAAGAGGGTGTGTGTGCTTTCCCTCTCTCTGAGTGGCTGAGGGGCGGGCCTTGGTAGACTGTTCGGCCCATAAGAACTGGCTTGGTTGTGCACTCAGGTGGCCGTGTTCGGGGAAATACAGTGGCGCTGGCAGAAGAGGCCAGAGTGAAACAAGGAGCAGGCGAGCCCGGCTGAGGGGACAGCCTTTCATAAAAACTAATTTTCACAAAGCAATATAAATAAATACGTACCCGAGGGGATGTGTGTAGATGTACGGGGAACCCTGGCCAACCCCAGTGTATAGGCACAACTAAGTGTAGGACAGAGACCCGTGCTGACCGGCTTAGCGGCAGTGGGGGCACTGCATAAGCAGCAGTTTTGTTTGTAGTTTTATTACTGTGTTTTATTTTCCCTTTTTCTTTCGCCTTCTGTTTTCATTATTATTTTTGAGCACTTGAAGGTGCACGGAATGGTATACCTTTGTTGGTAACCCTGTGGTCCTGTTTTACTGTCAGCAGTATACAGACCACGGACAACAGCGCCCTCTGCGGGTTAAAATAAATACAAATAAATAAATTAATAAATAAATAAATAAATAAATAAATCTAGGCATCTGTGCGGTGTTGGCAAATAAAATCTTCTGTCTCCCACTCCCACCCTTCCACAGGCATATAGAATTAACGGCCCACTAATTTACATTAATACTGTAGGTTGTTGCTGACAGTTAATGCAGTTGAAGGAGATGAACCACACACCTACACCTACAGAGAAAGAAAACACTCCCTTTCTGGCTCAATTACGCTTGTGTACATGTTGTTGAAGAAGGTTGTTACCTTATATCAGTGGTGCTCAACTGGTGGGTTGAGCATTCCAATAATACCGTAATTATAATACTTTTAGCCTGTACTTTTGTATAAAATAAATGACTATATTTTTTGCATGAACTTGGCATTTTAGCTACTTCTTTTTGCTGCCACATTTCACAGTGTTCAGGTCGCGGATCTAGAAGATGTCTATTTATGTACTATTGATGATCTACACACCTGCACTACACTACCTATTGGACCCTATTGTCTAAGGCACACTAAATTGCTTCTTGAAATTCTAAAAGAACAATATACCCATAAGTCTAAAAATACATTTTACAAACTCTCAAATGTTTTGTTGTTGTTTTGTCATGTTTTTATATTACTTATTTAGTGTGGTAAATCACACTTAATAAAGCAGAGACCCAATAATAATTAATAATCAGGGACAATTCTGTTGCTGCCGCATTCTACCCTTATTCAGCACAAAAATTGATCTGTTGGTGGTGAGTGAAAAAAGACAGAGCGATTGTGCAGATGCATCATCGTCATATGCTAACATAAAAAAAAAAAACTTCAGCTTTACAGTTACTTGTGTTTCCTGTAAAATAATATTTTTAAACAGAAAAAAAGCTATCTCCTGATCTATCAAGATACACTTCAAAACCACCAACTGCATGACATACAATAGCAAACGGGTGTTCAAGGGGGCATGAAGTCAAGAATGTGTTTTGGATATCTAAACCAACATGACTGTCAAGACAATATTGGCTTTCTGATAAATAAGACTGCACTGGAGGCAAAGCTATGGAAGAATGTACATCAAAGAATTATGAGGTGTTTAATAATCTAAATGGCTCACAAAAGCTATTGAAGCCAGGTTAATTGCCAAGGAACAAAGAAATCTTGAGCTGTGAGACTGTATTTGTCAAGTAGTGATACAACATATCTAAAAAATGGATACAATAGCTTTTGTAATTCACAAGATCCTATACTATTGATTGCTCTGCACAAGACAAACTTGGGAGCCACACCACTTAGTTAAAGGAGGACAGAACAACACCTTTATTTCCAACACTGAATATTATGCTTTTGTGTTGCCTTTAATATGCCATGTCTATTTATAACAATACATTCATACTGTCTATTTAAGAAATCAAACACTAAAAATCTATTTTTGAAAAAAAGGTGCAACTGTTGTAGCAAGACTAATGCAAACTGGAACAAAAACTTATTGGCACATTTCCTTTGAAACACCCCTAGGATTTCTGATTAGTATAAATAACGAAGTACAGTATTTAATATTAAAACATATGTTGGACTTGAACCACCACCTGGCACCCATATGAAGCAAGAATGACTTTCAAAAAAAATAAATAAATAAACTGTGAGATGGTTCGGAAAGCCATTCTTCAGCTGTTCAGGTAATTTTGACAAAACCTGCTGACCCAAATTGGCAGAGATGGCACATTTCTCTTTGTTAATGTGTTCACCATCCCCATAGCTCCTCCTCACATCTCCTGTCATGGATTGGCTTGTAGCTGCCTTTCAGTCATGAGCTGCTAGTGATATAGGTTGCTGAATGACCACTGAACGGAAATTCTTCCTGTTCCAGAATGCCTGGGGGCTCTCCTCCAACTGCATATATAAGTGGAAGCAGAACTTTGCAAAGGAGAAAGCTCTAGTGAGAGTGAAGCTCCAGTGAGAGTGAACTGTTCTGCAACTGAGGTATAGTACTACTTATCTTATTTTTAGAAAGGTTTGTCTGCTCAACCTATTATAATAAGAACTTGATTTTCAGATAGCAATAAGGATAAGGTCTGCAATCTGTTTCTTCTTCTTCCACCTTTCAAAAAAACCTGCAGCAAGCATCTCTCTCTTTAGGAAAACAAGTTTTGTTCATGTTACACAACATGTAACAGAACAGAGTTATTTAGACCTTACAGTACTTTGGAAGGTTATTATGTTTTATAAAAACTATAGATTTTGCAATGAAGGAATTACAGTTTAATGTTTAGCGGTTCACACAGATCATAAACTCATACATTATTGCCTACACTGCACTTTAGCTACCACCAAAATTTCTGAAATATGACACGCACCCTTTTTACAATTTTAGGATAATTAATGTATTACATATTATACTGTATACTAAGTATGCAGCATACTGGTAATAGTGTTCGATATAGTATATTTTTTTTTTATAGGGTAGTATACAAGAGATGTCATCCAATGCAGCTCAGGCATGTGTGTTATATACAGTGTGTACATTTTTCTAAGAATTATGAGTGTAGGGTTTTAACAAATACTGAATCCTCAGCTGGTCAGAATGCATCTAAGGCTTGCTCTTCAGTACAAAAAAGATTCAGCCAACTGTAAAAACTTGTTAAAACCCACCATGAAATTCCGAACAATGCTGCCAAGTAAATACTGCTGACTCCCTAAACAGCTCTGCAACTCCCTCCTTTACAATAAAGAGAAAAGACACATCATTTGAAGTGATGTATTATTTCCACTGAGCTTTTTAAAAACCCTTCCTCCTTTGAGACTTGAGAAGTGAGACTTAACAGTTAAACAGTTGTGATCAATCTTCACACTTAAATTTTTGCATTTATCTGGAAACATTATGATTAAACATTGCATTGATCATTTTGATTCCATGCTATGTTCTGTACATGCTGTTGATGTACAGTATGTCTTGGTCATAAACTTTTTCATCATACATATAGCTCTAATTTTGAATTTAAAGTCAGGGCGGGGAATGTATGTTACTGACATGCTTGTTTTTATTTTCCCTGAAATACAAACTCGCCTCTAATTTGTTGTACCCCTTGTCGTCCCATTTTTGCTAATCATTTAGTCAACTCCATAAAGGTTTTAGTCATTTGGTAAAATTCCTGGTTTGACAGAATGACCATGAACTTGGATTACAGGGGTGATGTTATTGACTATAAAATGAACAAGTTGTATAGACTGTATAAATGATAGAACACTGATGGAGTTGGTGTGTGAGGCAGTTTAATAGGGCAGATTGGTTATTTAACTATGAAATGTGTTGCCTATTAATAATAATAATACAAATAATACTACGACTACTACGATTACTACTACCAATACTACTACTACGACTACTAGGACTACTAATTAGTTAATGGCCAGTTTTTGTTAGCACCCCTTTTTGTTTAGGACTTAGATTGTGAGGAATTACCTGTGAAAAGATAAGTGCATTGATTCTCTGTTTCATTTGTGCTCTTCCCAGAAAGCCCAGGTTAAAAGTCTAGAGTCATGGCTGACAAAGAAAGGCGACCACCTCCACCCACTCATGTTGGGCGCAGCAACATCCCTTCCATCTCCTCTAACGCAGAGGAAGAAGCCCTCCCTGAGTTTGAACCCTTTGGCATTCCCAGAGGACCACCCAATCTGAAAGGTATCGAATTACATCTTTCTCTTGGTCTTCTTGTTGGGTGGATGGGCGTTTTGGCCCAATGAAGCAGCTTGCACATATGGATTTACTTACTTATTCAGTTTAATTGTATTTAAGTCATGCAGCCTAATAGGAAACAGAATGACAATTTTCAGTGCCTCCATTTGCCCCATTTTTTTAAAGGAGAAAAACATCCATTACCAGTAACCTGACAAAATGAGAAAGAAACAACACAAGAATACTATATTAATATTAGATTAATTTATAGTTATATCAGTTTTCACAGGTGGTTTTATCCTTTCAGAAAACAAATGCTTCAAGTAACACCTGTATCTTGGTATAATTACTGGTATGGGTCACAGGTAAATGGGACCATTTTTTATATGATACACATCAGGGCCTCAATGGTGCTTGATACCTTTTTAGAGACAAAATACAATTTCAAGGGCTAAGCAAAATATTAATGTGACCCATTTAATCCTCTATGACTGTGATAACCACAACATATAAACTGGTAAATTCACTGATAATATCGTCAGAGCTGACTAAACATCTCAACAGTGACTACCAGGTCTTGACAGCTTGATTCATTAGAACTCATTCCAAAAGGTTGTTATTGGGTCTCTTATGTTTTCGCTCAACCTGTACCTGAGGGATGTTTATAGTGAGTGGGCAGATTATGACTCACTACTTCAGCTCAATTGGCTGTCTAATGGAAGCAATGCATCACTAGCAAGAAGTGCCAGCCTTAGCCACCAATTTTAGACCAGCTAACATCTGAAACATGTTCAATTCTTTGTAGAAATCCTTTACACTCATTTTACATACATGTATTTAAGTACAGAATTCAGAACTCCTGTCAGTTATTGATGAGAACAAGCATTTGTATATGAGCATAATAACGCAATAGCTTCAAGTTGAAGCCGCCAAAGAACACCCTCAACGAAAAGGAAGTTTGAATAGCTGTAGAGAGGAGTATAACTACACTATAATTGCTGATGTGGAATAGCTGAGTTATAGCGTAGGGTTATCACAGGAATTTTACATGCAGCCTTCATAATAAAAAGGAATGTAGTGAAATTGTTTTTAATCCGTATATATAAGGCTTTAGAATATTTTTCTTACCTCTTATTAGCAATTGCAACATCATTAACCTTTCCACCTTTGGATTTCTAGACTTCTGATAATAATTATTTTCTGTGCTGTAGGTCACATGATCTGATTTGATGTTAGACACTGCACAAGAGGGGAAGTAGTGATAATGCATATAGTGCCAATAAGTCCAGCATTGATATAATGGGGAAAAAAAAGAAAAAAACTCAGTATCCACTGATTCGTTTTTCAAATTTGGATGATTCATTGTCTAATTCTGAGTCCTCTGTGCACACATTGCTAAATCCCAACAATGTCAAACATGTTTCAGCTTCTTGAAATATGGTTAACAAGAATAGGTATTTTAGAGCTGTACTGAGAGGGAGTGTTGACACGTGAAAATCAGTGGAAATAATATGTCCTTGTTTTCCAAGTAAATAGCAGTTGTGCGATTGGGAGAAAGTAGGAAAACAGGAGATCAGCTCTCTTGATTCTTTCAAATGTAAAGAAGTACTAAAAAGAAACTAGTTATATTTATTGACAAAGATTTCACATCTTGATCAATGTCTTCATAATGACTTGTTGCATAATATTGTTACTGTAGATTCTTTTAAATACTTCTATAATATATGCCTTTGCAGATACTGTAAATTTACATTGATCCTGGATCAAGATCAACTAAAATGTACATGAAAATGTTAATACATTGATCCCTTTAAATACAACTACAAGAAACTATAAGGAAAAGCGATGCCAAAATGTTTGATTGCAATAATTTTACCATGGAAATGTTAATAATCCTATATACTGTATTATAGTCATTTGCAACCAATTCAAATCTTTCATGTGAACATTTCAATCTTCTTTACCATCACTGGGTGTTCTCAATATATCAGAAGACATTATTGTGTGTCAGCCCCTGAGCTAAGTTTAATCGCTAAAAGAAGACTTTTACTGTGTCTAGAACAGGAAGAAAATTATTCCATTCACTAAAGACAAAAATAAACTTAAGGCTAAAATTCCTTTGGTCTGTGGTCAGGCCCTCTTTTTTTTAATCTTTTTATTAAATAGTTTATTTACCACATGTGTGGAAAGATAACAGTCTATCTCCCCTGCTTAGCATGTCTTCAGTCAGTCAAATATCCTGCTGGCTGAACTTTATTTTCAGTGTCCCAGCCTCTAAAGACATTTGAAATTTTGCATCTAGGCCTATAAACTGCCACTAGTTAAAAAAAAAAAACAACATTCCAAAGTGACAATTCTATAATTTGTGAATTTGGATAATCCACATCTATGCCATGTACTGTACTTTACTGTATAAGGACCTGCCACTATTTCACAGTTTTTAATATGTAATGTGTTTTATGTGTATTATATTGTAAAATTACGAGGGATCACTGTATTAATAATTGATCAATGGTAGGCAAGTGTATCAAGCTGAAGTCTCAATTTTGGATCCATACCGATCTTGGGTGTGACTGAGAATGTGTATGTTTGTTATGTTTAGTGGAGGCATGTCACATGCCAAAAAGGAAAACAAAGCATATAGATTTAGGGAACATCACTGATTACTACATTTTATTACCTTGTGTTTATCATTTGAATGTGATAATTGAAGATGATTTCTAAAATGGCCTACATTATTGCCTTACTTGGAGTTACCAAGTAATATAGTTAAGTGTATAGGAGTGTCACGGATGACTGGGTGATGACGTTACAGACCAGGAAGTACAGACAGGCACGGTACTGTGGGTGAAGCGCTGGGCGTGTGTTTATTAAATAAATCAAACAAACAGAAACACACAAAACAAACGGCACGATGGACAAAACAAATATACATATACAGTGCTCCCTACATATAAGACTCCCGGTTAAAACGCACCTCGGATATAATGCTCCTACAGCAGGTCCCCCAATTCCCTATACTAGTGATTCATGCACTATTTCTACAGTAAATACAGTGCCGGTGTTGTTCAAAATGTAAATAACTTCTCAGTCTAATTTCCGTTTGTGTCTCTCCCTTTTGATACAGTATCCGAACTAAAGAAAAGCTGCGCTGGCACTTTATAACACAGACATCTTATTCAGTTTTCTTATTAGTTTTATAACTAAATAAATATTAGGCCTATTACGTGGTTATCTTCCCTAATGCATTTACTTTTTTGCTGCGAGAGGAGCTGCGGCTTTCTCCAGGAGACGAGACACTCTTTTATCTACATGGCCATCTCCAAATTAGTAATCGCTTAATCAATTTGGAGATGGCCACACTGCGCACAAGTTTAGAGGGATGGGGCTTGAAGCCCGTCCATGTTGCCAAACAATAACAAAACATTGTTTAACAAAACACAATACAGTACATTTAAATAATAGATAAATATAGGGGCAGATGTACCCCGCCACAAGGATACATTTAACATTTTCATATACAGTATGTACATTATTTACATTAATCTACATGATAGTTACCATTTCATCACATTTTCACTCAACCTCCTTCAAAGGGCTAATTGTGAACAAATAATACATAACTTGTGTGTGTGTGTGTGTGTGTGTGTGTGTGTGTGTGTGTGTGTGTGTGTGTGTGTGTGTGTGTGTGTGTGTGTGTGTGCGTGCAAAAACAAGAAAAAACAAACTAATTTAATTGAAGTTTACTGAGGTTTACTAAACAGGTATGGAAATATGATCAATAAAGGCTAATCTACATTGAAAAAGCCCAAACTACTATTGGTTAATTAACAGCATGACATTTCTAATTAACACATGTTCATGTGTTAAGTTGAAATAGTATGGGTAAACTAAGCATTTATTTCCAGCAGGTTTACTGTTGTATTTTTTCAATATACTCTCACGTGGCTAAAAAGCTCATTGTAAGTATATTAATTTCAAATTTCATTTGAAGAGTTTATTATTTTTGTCTACCAAACCATATATTGTAGAAATTCCGGTAGTTAAACATACACTTTTGAACACTATCAGTAGTCTAATTTTATATCTGATTAAACTATGCAGGACTTTAAAAAGATGAGGAAATAGTATTGTTCATAGTTTTTACAGGAAAAATATGCTGTTACCTCAAATAAATGTTTTTAAATTAAAATGACATCGAGAGAGGGTGAAAGAATTGTGTTTGTTTCTGTGGCAGATTTCCTAGACATATGGGATGTTAACATACTGAAGAATCGAGATGAAATTAACAAAAAGGAGCACCACACAGATCTGTATGACAACGTCAAACTAATTGTGCGTCGGGGGCAGCCGTTCCAGATCAAACTAACATTCAACCGGCCTTACAACCCTGAGAAGGACCAGTTCTGTGTTGAGTTCCTCATTGGTGAGTACCAGCAGTTACTGTATGATTCTGCCATCTTGGACTGTTCCACACTGTACTATGGTCATTAAGTTTAGGTGGGATGATATGTTATTATTTTCTTTGTAGTGCAAACAGCAGAGTTTAGGGGTTTAGAACAGAGGCAAAAGCTATTCAATAAAAAAAAGTTATTATCAGTGAATTACAAGTTTGTCTGCACAGAAATGTGAATGATACATCTGTGTTAGTGTCATATGACATAACAAATATGTTTCTGACTGTTCTGCGTCATTCTCTTATTTTGTAGATGACTTTTTATCGTTGTCTTACTCTGATGGTGTCATTTTTTCTTTCTCTTCACTCTGTATTTTCTGTATTTAAAAAAAAAAAAATGAAAACAAGCAGTGTGTTCGTATTGCAAACGAAAATTGCTGAGCTGTTTTTGAGTTCCTGTTTATAAATACAAGATCACATACTTGCAAGGGGGCAGAATGGGGAGATCACACTAAGGGACAGAACTGTACCGTAGCTGTTCTGTAACATCAGTTTTTATTTGAGCTTAGTTTGATTATTGCTACTTCGCTACTTTGATAAATTTGCATCAGAGCCATGCAAATATGAAAATTGGACACCCTGCTAAATCTAGGATATTAATCTTAATCAATCACAAAGTTGCTTTTTTACCAAAGCTTCAACAAAGATGAAAGGTTGAAGTTGGTAATCATGAAAGCTTGTTGAAGAAGCCAAGGACAGTCTTGAATTGCTTTAAGCATATGCAACTTTATTTAACTAATCAAACCAGACTAAATAAATTCATAGGTTAAAGCATTGAGAATAGGGCTCCATGTGCATTAAAACAAATCCTACACCATGTTTTACTACTATTCTTATGAGGACTTGCAATTGACTCCCTAAAATGTAGATTTACATATCATGGATCACCACAATCATATGTTTAGCAATGTATTTCTGCATTAATTCCTAGACACAGTGCAATTTAGCGCCACATAATGTATCTGTTTGGTGCAAAGTCCCGCCCTTCCCGCACCATTTTGCAATGGCTACACAGCCCCAGAATGACTGACACATTGGCTAGCCAATCTAAGACATACAACTATATAGTCCCACTATCATGTGACTTTTTACACTCACAGCATCAGTGCAAATTAAGAGAGGAATGGATTAGGTCATACACGTGGATTAGGAAAAGTGCATATTTATCTTCAAGTTTTTTTCATACATTTTCTAGAAAAGATTTTAGAATTGGATACTGAGGTGAAAACGGTATTAAGAAGCATTCAGAGTTGCTAAGTTGATATCTAATTTTGAAATACTATTATTAAATATACAGTATAGCATGTGTAAATATACAATCCCCCCCCCCCCAAAACAAAAATGGCAGGTGTCCTGTATTTGCATTTTGAAAAGGTGGTCACCCTGTGTTTAAGTAAAGTGTGTACAAACATGTGCATGGCCAGAGATAATAACATAATTCTCTTATGAATGTGTGGAATAATTATTGCCTGATGCCTAAGGTTGTACAGGCCAGAAGAAATATTTAATACATGTTCTCAATGTCCACAAGTGGCTCTAAAATCATGCCAAAAATGTACCATCAGTGTAACAGTGTTTGAAAGCTAATGGTGAAGGTCTTAAATAGCTTAATTCTCATTAAGAGCCATCTTAGGAGCATTGTAATAAAAAAAAATAATTTCATTAAGCCTGGGCAATTGGTAGTTTGGGAAGAAATGAACATTAAATGTCAATGAACCAAAAAAGCTGATTTCTCTCTCTTTTATTTATTTTCATTTTCAAAAATATCAATGCTCATTATTACCCTTACATAATCTTGACCTTTAAAAAATGTTAATTTCATTTTAAAGGTCTAACGTTTATTTTGAAGTTCTAAAACAATAGGTCAAATACAGCCTTTCTTTGTGTAAAAATCAGCTCTACATAACATTCTAAAGGAGCGGGCACATCCATGATCAAGTCAACATAGAGTTAAAAAATAAGTATTCTTTGCTTTAGTCTCTAAAAAGTAGGAGCGGTGTTGAAAAAACTTCATGGCTAATGAGCATTGTGATAAATGTATTTTTAGTATGTCACTGTCCTGTTTTTTTGTAAAGTGGTGCTTTGGTTTTATTTGGAGCTAATAACTTGGAAATAATATCATATTTTTGACACTGCTTTAAATGTGTATCGTGTGCCTGTAACAAGTCAGTTATTAATGACTTTTACAACAAGACTGTCCAGAGGATCCCTTTTAATGTGTCACGTGTTTTATTTATTTTAAATAGGGGTGGGCATCAATATCAATATTTTCATTTGATTTGATACTTTTCTTTATTCATTTTAATAATGTTTTATTTCTATTTTGTTCACCCCAAAAGTGTTAAAAACAAATATGGATCAAGTAAATGAATAGTATGACGAGCTTAGGAGAGAATTACAGGAAGGTCAATGATTTTATCCCAAGTACATATTTATTTTAGTGGGATAATTTGTGTGTGATGGCTAGGTTTCATATTTGTTGTATATTTGATAAATGATGGGGGTTATGTCTGATGTCATATGCAGAGATGATTTGAGAAAACCCATGCTAAATGTGGTTGAGGGATAAACTAGGTAATTGATAGCCAGTTAATCCCTCAGCCACAATATAAAAACAAGCGGCTTTGGCTGAATGGGGTTAGTGTGTCCAGAGGCGGAATGAGAGTCAGGAGGTGAAGTAAACAAATTGCAATTGCTATTCATGCTGGATTTATACCAGCGCTATACTTGTGTGTTCCGTGTCTGGTTGTCTCTCTGTTTTGGCTACCATGACAGTTTGTTTTGTTAAGTGTTTTGTTTTGTTTAAACCTTTTGTTTGTAATAAACGTGCGCATCAGCGCTTCCATACCCCAGTCCTGTCTTCTCCCTGGTCTGACGTCACCTGCAAGCCATCTTGCCACACCCTCACTCTCCCCTTAAAAAAAGAAAAATACTTGAGGAGGACTGATGCCAGATGACTGACTCGAGGAGGACTGATGCCTGATACCTGACGACTGACTTTAAGAGGACTGGTGCCTGGTGACTGACTTGAGGAGGACTGATGCCTGATGACTGACTCGAGGAGGATTGATGCTTAACGACTGACTCAAGGAGGACTGATGCCTGATACCTGATTACGGACTCAAGGAGGACTGATGCCTGACACAGGAAGGAGTGATACCTGATGATGTCCTAAAATGGACATCGTACACATAGAGCAAATGTGAACCAACAATACTTAGAGGTGGCGTATTTCTATGAACTCTGAAATAGAAAATGATGCAATGTGCATCAAATACCAATTGTTGGTGACTGTAGACTGTTGATGAGTCAGGAGTGACGGTCTAAACACTGCTATGGTGGAAATAAAACAATGTCCAAGACAAAGGCTTTGTTGGTTAAACGTGGGTTTCTTTTATTCAAAATGCTTGTCACACACACACACACACACACACACATACACACACAAATGGTTTGGAGGCAATGGAAAATGGTAAGTCCAAACCAATGACAAACGGATCCCTTTTCTTCAAAGTATATTGACTTTGAAGAAACAATTCAAAGTCAATTGAAACAATAAACAATTGTGTGAAGGTTTAGTATGGAAGCTATTGACATATAACTGTATACTGTATATGTAATAATTTATATCCTGCATTCTTTGTAAACCTATTTGTAAAGTATCTTGGCAATTCCTTGGATGCAAAATATACGTTTTTTTCAAACAATCCTTCTTTAAGTGTACAGTAGAATACATTTGAACTGCGGTTTGCCTCTTGAAACTGATAAGCAGTGTGCCAAGCCTAAGTTATTTCTGTCCTGTGATATCTGACCCTGACATGGCTGAAGCAGTGAGATATTGAAGTTTAATTTAGCCATGCGCTTGGGATGTTGTTACTTTGCCCTCATTCATTTCTCTAGAATTTAGTGCTTGTGAAAAGTGTCTGATGTACAGAACTGGAAATCACTCACATTTATCCACAGGCAGCAATACAGTTCATAGGCCTATTATCTGCCAATGTGTCTGTAACCTATTCCAAAGGGAATATAAGGTGAGAGGATAATTCAGGCTCTATGTCCATTCAGACTTTGAACTGTCTGTGAGCTTTTCAGCAAGTGTGCTTTTATTTATGATGGTTTTGGAATGTGAGCAGTGTACTCTGGAAATTGGGTAAAGACAGCTGGAGCTCAGTCAAAAAAGGTCACAGCTACTTAAACATGTGAATTGCTTTTTTTGGTGGTCACTACATTTTTCTGTGCCTTTTTCCAATCTGAAGAGACTTTCGTATGAAACGTTTCCTCTGTGGACCCAACTGCCACCAAGTACTGTATTGATTGATAAACAGTCATAGACCTCCTACTATAATTCCAGCAAGAGTTTGCCGGTAGCTACATATAAACTGCAGTACTTTGAAAATCAGTGTACCTCTTTGGGAGTAATACTGATGAGGGGGTCTTTAAGTGTTTGGTCTCTGGTCACAGTAGAAGTGTTGCATCCAGTGCAAAAGTATACTCTGGTTAAGAATTAAGAATTTCCATAAATCTTCTTTGTTGGCATTTCTTTAACAGCTAATTTCTCATAAACCATTTGAGATGCCATCTTCCAATTTTTAGTGTTATGGAAACTCCTAGGCTTCTCACAGGTGGATGTCGGACGCGAACCTGGGACATCTTGCTTTGAAGCATAGCGCCGATGTCACTGTTCAAAACTGCCAGTTTAGATTGCATCACCTACCAGCCCTGACCCCTACCCCCGTGCACACTACACTCTCCCCTGCCAGCCTCAAGTCCGCCTTCGGACTTGCTCAGCAGGCTACAGGCTTCCGAGTGTATGCCGAGGTACCTGCACCCCTACGCCCGTGCACGCTACAATACCCTTCACTTTTGACCTAAGACCTAATATAGTTGCCATATTGTGTTCATGTGACTGTTTGGCTTATGGATGATAAAGAATACATATTTCAAAATATTTGTTTGAAACATTTGTTTTAAACTCCTTTCATAATCCTGAAATCGATACATACTTTATATACTTTACAACTAGTGCTCCTTTTTCCCCATCCATATCCATTTTACTTCATTCAATCTGTGAAATTCCCCAAGGCCTCTGGATATGCTTTGCTTTGTCTGAAACACAGCTGCCACCTGCGAATTAGCGAGGATAAATAAGTCATGAGTGGAGCCAGGATGGTTTGCATACACATTTGTGATGTAGTTGTTGGCATCACACACTACTTGCATGTTGACAGAATAGGTCCTCTTACAATTTATGCAGAGGTGCCTATTCTGTGTTTGTGCGCGTAGCTGCACATGTGTGCAATCGATGGCCCCCAGGACACCAGTGCCTCCCAAGAAAACCTTGCTTTGTATTTTGTTGCAGCTCATGAGAGACAGGGAAATGGATGAATTCTCCTGCCCGCTTTAATAAAGTTGAAGTTACATCTCACACTGCACATGATACAGCCGACTGGCTCATACCTGCAGTATAACCGACAGTGGAACGAGCCAGTGGTATATATGTTAGTGCAGCTGATACCCTTAGTGCTACAGGCAAACAGTGTGCTCTCCACATGTCTCCTTCCAGGTCAGCCTGAAGCAGTTGGCAAATGTCAGTGATTGTTTGTCTGTTGAAGCAAAATTGATGCATACATTGTGTGTTAGACAGGCTCGGAAAAGATAGAAAACTTTTAAATATTTGGGGACGCCTGGCTGGCCACGTAGAAATCCAGTACACACTCCATATTTCTTTTATTTCTCTTTTTTTCTCTCTTTTCTTTGCCTGCTTCCCTGGTAGTTTCAGCTGTATTTATAGTCGACCATGTAATTTCCACAGTTTAGACCTGGTTTCACATGTCGATTGAAATGCAAACGCAAACACTGTCAATGGTTTGCTAAATCGCTACATTTGTATGTAAATGAGGACACTCCCCTAAAGTTCAGCCCATGCCCAGCGCTAACGCTGACTTGCCAAGTGGGCGCTAAAACACGATTGCTAAATCACATTGGTGGGCAAAGTCTGTTTGCCCACACGTGCGCCTGATTTTGATACACTAACTGTCTGCAAAAGTGTTTGCGATTGCCTTAGGGGTTTGCGAACGTTGCTAAATAGGCCCAGTGTTTTTTGGCTGCTTTAATTCTAAAAGAAATGATTGGTTTTTTTTTTGGCTTGTTCTGTAGAATGATTCGTGGTGGTTTCCATCCAGATTTCAAGTTGATCTGCACACATTTCAGTGTTCGGAAAGGCACTTACTGTAGTTGTTCATTAACAGAAACAGGTGACGGGAGTTTTGTGCTAGAATTATTGATTTGGAACATTACATTGAAAGAGAATTGTAGGCAGTTAACATGGGAAAACAGGTGTCAGTATACATTATAACAAAATAACTAGATAGGTGCACAAAGGTTGTAACAGCTTTGAACTTATTATTTCGGGTGCCAGGTAGGTTATAACCCTACCAAAAATAAGATAATAAGAATGACCAATTTTAAAGATTTCTGCAAGGCCGTTAACAGGACACAGATACTGAAGCTATAAATGAATCAAAAGCTCCTGGGCTGCCCTGTGCTGGATAGCTTCAGAGTTACAGGAAAATGCTCATAGAAAAGAGAGAGAGAATATTAACAGCATACTCATAAATATAAGCAATAGGAATACATTTTATCATCAATTTGCAAAAAACAAGCAAATATTTAGTGGCCAAGCTTGAAGTCCATTTTCAGTCCTTAATGTCCATTATAAACATAGCCAGACACAAAACAAAACAACAACACATTTATATAGGCAGTTTCAGAAATGTAAAGATCTTCCTGAGCTCAGAATTTGCTAAATAACAATTATGCACAAACTTAAAGAATTTACACATATTGTTTAGAAGAGAAAGACAGAATTTAATACGTTTTATAAATGTCAGTCTAACTATTATAGAAAGCTGTAAACATGGAATACATATTCAAAGAAAGAAAGAATTAGAAAGCTTCAATATTCCAGAACAATTAAACATTAAATTTAAACTATATTTTAAAACATAAAGTAGTTATTGAAAACAGTGTTCTAAATAAAAAGTAGTACCATATGGTTTAATGGGTTAATGTTCCCTAATGTGACCCTTGTTTGAGAGGTTGCATATTTACCCAATTCTGCATGTTTTCTTAGACATTAATCTTGTATGACAATGCTAGAGTAGAAGGAAAAGCCACTAAAGGGTAAAGTGGGTTTCTATACATTTTACCACTTATTCGTGACACCTAGCCTATGACTGAACACTTCAAGTCAATAGTTATTAACAATCCTGTATTTCCACATGTTTGTAGCTGAGGGATGTTTGTGCTGGGATGTAGTGAGTAAGCAGTTTGCTCCATGACTCTAGACTACCCTATGGAAGAAATGCATCATTAGCCAAGGTGCCAGGCTTAGGCTGCCAGATTGAGTGAGGATATTACTAGATTGTGCCTGTCAGAGCTATATATCTCCTACCTGAATACTTTTACATTGGTGCGAAAAAGGATATGTGCTGAATGAACTGTCCCGGAGACCAGATTGAGCCTTAGTCAAGTTTTAAAATTAGAGCAGACATATCTATTGGGATAAGGCACATGGAAAACAAATATTCCTTAAAGTCATTTCTGAATTAAATCCAACCACAACTCAGGAAAATCCTGATGTCATTAACATTATTGTAATTAAAACTCCCAGTCTTTTATTGTCTAATCTCAATCACCTCATTGCATTATGATGATAAAACTTATTATCTTATTATCTAGAGAACCATGCAAAAAAACGAACATACCGTAACAAAAGTATATTTTTGTCTGTCTTTAAGGTGGTTCTCCGCAAGTGAGCAAAGGCACTTATATCCCCGTATTCCCCAACCAAGAGCAAGTAAAAGGCGAATGGGGATGCAGAATACTGCAGAGTGAAGATAATGTTGTCACCCTGTCCATCACTCCTGCTGCAGACTCCATTGTGGGAAAGTTCCGGATGTATGTAGCCGTAATGACGCCTTACGGCATCCGCAGAACGGCAAGGAATCCTGAAAGAGACGTTTACATCCTTTTCAATCCATGGTGTGAAGGTAGCATGCCATTTCTTTTTTTACTTTATTCATTCACTAGGTTCATAGCTAAAAACTGTTCTGGGTTGAAAAATCCACATACAGTCTTTTTTTTTTTTAACCTTTTTGCAATGTTAGCAATCAGATTCATTCTTAAATAATGTAATCTGTATGAACTAAAGAGTAACCTGCTTATACAAAATCGATAAACTAATTATATTTTTTCAATAACATGAATGTGTGAGGTGCACCTTGAATAAGCACCCATGTGCCCTAAGCTGCCACGAGTGTTGTGTACTGTTGGTGACTGCTTACTATGAAACTAGGAAATCCACATTTGCCCAGAACTGACCAAATCTAAAACTATCTATCTATAGATCACTTCCTCTTCATGTCAACAACAACTCCTGCTTGGCAATCATCTTTTTATTTGGTAGGGAAGTGTATTCACTTTACTACCAAGCATACACTCATGTCCCTTGCTGAGACAAACAAACAAAAAGCTCAGAGCCATACCCAAACAGCATTAATGCTTTTACAGTGGCTGAAGTATCTTCTGTTTCCTTTTGGAGAAATGGGCTGGAGCTGTAAATGGTGGTCAAATGGCACTAGTTTTTCAAACCAAGTATGGATTCTCACATCCTCCACGCATACAATAAACCTGCAGCAGTGTAACCATGAAAAGCATTTGTCTAGACAAAATAAACCCCAACCCCCAATACGCATTCTCTTAATTCAATGATACATTATGTCTGCAATTTGCCATGTACTGGTTATCCTATGTACTCCTTAATTCCTTAATAATGCATAATCAGTTTTACATTCATAAACTATAAGGAAAAACAAAAACAATTCACTTGCATAGTTTTTTTGTATGAATGAAAGAGGACATTGATTGGCCATAAAGATTATTTCATTGGAAAATAGTGTTGTTAGCACCTAGGAAAGATCAAAATAAATAAGTGTTCTTCTGCAGATGACTCAGTGAGCCTGGACAACGAGGCAGAAAGAAACGAGTATGTCTTGAATGATGTGGGAACCATTTACTACGGGGAAGCCAGTAATGTGGAAACCAGGCCCTGGATTTTTGGTCAGGTAATGTTTTGCTAATTAAATCAAGTTTGCAGTTCAGGAAACCTTTCTCAGCTGTTTTCTAGAGGTCTATTAGTTAATTTTTCAAAGCACTGTTTAGCTTTAGAGATTTTTATAAACAATCTTTAAGAAACATTCTTTAAAACAGTTTGTCAGTATTGTGAATCAGACTGGTGTTGGCCCATGTTTGCTTTAAAACCATATACTGTTAAGAAAGGTTTAAATATGTAAAGTGTTACTTAACAGAAAATAATGAGTTAATGCTCTTTCTGGTAGCATTGTGCTTGAATCTTTGCTAGGAAATGTGGCTTTAATGTTAACAGTGTATAAATCCAGTTTGTGTTATTTATTTGCAAGTATGAAAAAATCCACCTAGTTGTCAATGGTGGCAATATTAAGAGTCTAAGTGTAACAGGGGTGTTCTGTTACTGTGTGGGTATCCGCTGAGACACGAGAGAGACACAGAGGGTTTTGATGTTAGAAAACGCTGCTCTTACTTTCAGGTTTTATTGACAAGCGCATTAAAAAAAGAAAAAAAAATGGGGAAAAACAAAAACTGGCCAAACACAGGCTGAGCGCTGCTCCCACTAAAAGGGAGGTCTCACTCCAGGAACATTCTTCCTAACACAACTAAATAAACTTTGTTGGGATTAGAATCCCCTAAATGAATCCCTACCTAAATACCAGGATCCTGGTTAACACACAATGGTCCTCAGTCGTGCAACTGTTTCACTCTCCTTGGCTGTCCACGCAGTCATGAATCCTCACACTGGTACACAAGAACAAGAACAAAAGACTGGCTTTTTCAGCTCCTTTTTAAAGGCATGTTGCCAGGGTTAACTGATCATCAATTAGTCCATTAACACCTGGCCACCTGCTGCACATTACACTTCAATTAGGCAGAGGGCAGTCTAACCCCAGTCCTTCCATAGCTAGCACACACTTTGTTTTTACAAAATTATACAAATTGTATTTTCACACCAAACAAAACATATTTTAATAAACCCCACCAACTATACATTATTTACAGAGGCAGGCCTCAGCTCTGCCACACCAAGTCATGCCTATTCAAATCTAAGGCAAGCTAGTGAATATAAACTACATGAACAGCTGGTTCTACAGACACAGATACACACTTTTCTTGGACTATCTTATCTAAGGTAAGGTTATGTGTAGTCCAAGAATAGTGCTAATAGGGGTCTGTGAAACAAAATGCAACCAGTCTATAGCTAAAGTTGTACTTGCAGCATAAGTATTTGAAAAACAAGACTTGAGTGCCTCTGTGCCTTCTTTGTGTTTACGTGCATGAGAATAGCATGGGACTATTCTGTGGCATCAGATGGACTCAAAACCATATTATGTTTCCAGAGACAGTCAAATCACATCAAGTCAGAGCAGAAATGTTCTGAGGGGTAGAGCAACTGTGATTCAGTCAGACAGTGGACAATCTGGAATGCATTGTACAGGTCCAAACAAAGTAACTACTACTGTACACAAGCACAATACAGCCTCTTCAAATAACTTGTTTGAAAGGGAGTCATTCTGTGCATATTCTGCTTCTAATTCGTAACTAACTAATTAGCTATTCTAGTGGATGACTTATCCATAAACTAAGAGTCGGTAACATGTTTATTATTCACATTTCACAAGCTCTATACACATGCATTCTGGAGTGGGGAACTTCTGGAGCTAACCTCCAGGGGGCAGTAGCTCACTAAAAGCCACTGAAAAGTTCCTGAGTGTAAAATGTCGATTGGCTTGGGACTGGGAGATGCCCGCTGTTCTTTAATTCTCTTGAATTTTTGTGGGGAACATAAGTGGACACTTGTGGGGAAAAACAAGTGTGACATGAAATTTGGGTGTTTTTAAGTTGTGATAAAGTCAGCAAGACATTATGTTTAGAGAGCTATTATTATTAATAAAGCAGTCTGTTTTACAATATTTAATGTATCAAAACTTATAAGCACGTTCAGGTTCAATTTATTTATTCAATTTCTGGTATCTAGTACCCCCCAAAAAATAAAAAAATAAACCACTCACCCCTTGTTATAATTGTTCCTCATATATCCCTAAAGATTAAATATTATTTTGTGACAAATACTGCATGCAGGTAATGCTTACGCCTACCCTAAAAACACAGAAATTATTCATCTGTATGAGCAGTGTTCTTATGTGTCTGTTCTAGTGCAAGGCTGAAAATAGATTGAAGTCTATTATTTGCTCAACCGCAAGCAACATTTTTACTCACCCATGCCATTTATGGGTTACTGACAACCACTGCATTACAACAAATCAGCATATGTTCTAACACAATTGCTTTAATAAGTCTATCCACATTCCTCCGCTGCAAATTTGAATGAGTCAAACAGATTGGTCTGTTTTGAGGGAATGTTGCTGTTTTGTTTGTAATCAAAGACCAAATCTATAATAATGAAAACTATTTATCAAGTAGCAAAAGCAAAATAATTTATGTAGCTGTCTTGCACATTAAATATTTCTTAACTGAAATCGTAGTTTAATTATTTATCGATATATTCAATTGGGTTAGTCAATGCTTGTTATGTTAAAGGGTTAGAAACTAAACAGAAACACTAACTGGAAAGAGGAGAGCATTTGATGTTGAACTTACATAGTGAATCACTGCGATGTTGTGCTTTTCCCCTGGCACAGTTTGAATACGGTGTTTTGGATGCCTGCCTCTATGTAATGGACAACGCACAGATGCCTCTGACTGGAAGGAAAGACCCTGTCAAAATCAGTCGCATAGCATCTGCCATGGTGAGTTGTATTCAGACAAGTTGATCTCATAAATATCATAACAGTGAACGTACAAATGAAAATGATGTATCACCAATTTAATAATGTATTTGTAAGCTTGTATATCTTGTTTACACTTTTACTTATGTAGTGAATAAAGTATCAGCAGTAACCTAGTATTTACAGAAGAAATTAAAGGGATGAACAATTTATATTATTGTACTATAAAATGAAAAGGTTGTATTACAATGGCAATGCAATAACAAAGGGCCCATATTTGCACAGGAGCAGAAACAAAAAGACCATTTGTAAAAGTTACAAAAGTAGTCCCCTTTTCTTTTTCACATAGCAATGTTGATACAGTTTATAATTGAGGAGCTACAGTAATATATTTAAGAAGAATCAAAGGGTAAAAATCTCAATTACTTTCTGATTTTAATCTAGGTGAACTCAAAGGATGATGATGGGATTGTTGTGGGCAGCTGGTCTGGCGAGTACTTATATGGTGTGGCGCCAACAGCCTGGACTGGCAGTGTTGATATCCTGCTCAATTATGCCAATAGTGGGGTCCCAGTGTGCTACGGGCAGTGCTGGGTCTTTGCTGCTGTCTTCAATACCTGTAAGAGCCTTTTTCAATTACTTTACAAATACTCAACAGGAATGCACCGGCTATATGTTATTAAAAAAAAACACACAGACAAACTTTTTGTCCAATCTATTTTCACCTTTTGATTTAGTGTAAATTCGTTATTTATTACCTAATGCTATTTGCATTAAACCTGTGCAGTGGGGTAGTTTATTCTATACTATGCATGTTAATTTGTGGTGAAACTAGAAATAGGGCTGTTTAGTTCAATGTAGTAAATGACCACCCTTGAACTTCAGTGACGTAAGTGACATGTGTTTATGCTAGGTTGCAATGCAAAGTTTTAGATTATATATATATATATATATATATATATATATATATATATATATATATATATATATATATATATATATAATAAATCAAGTTGCCCTGATCCTTGTTGACATTGACAGGGGTTTCAGGTCAGATACTGGGAGTGAAATGAACATGGAATTCAAGAAAGCAATCAAAATAAATGCAATTCTTACCATCATGATTGATTGCTCTTGATTGTTCAAGTAATTGAGTTTTAAACATGTTTGTATCTCAGTGGATTTTATATAAGTTTAAACTTTTATTTGACTACTGCTTCATTGTTTCCATAACATGTAAACACTTTGTTTTCCAGACAGAACTTCCTAACTGTATGATACCTATAACTAGGGATTACTTAAAGTGTTAAACATTTTTTTGTTTAATGTATAATGCATTTTTGTGTGTTTTTATCTTTAAAAAAAAAAAGTTATTAAAAGCCAATATGGCAGTTGTGCACCTCCAACTGTAAAACAAAGCATTTGCATTTTGATGCAAATTGGTGCAATGTTGTAGAACATAGGGTTACCAACAACTTTTACATTGATCATATTTCTGAGAAATACAGTTTCTGAACTATTCACAAAACATAATTAATAGTAGTAGACTTTGAGTCTAAATGCTCACAATGATTAATGCTAGACTGGGAAAGGAAACGTTTCCTCAAATCTGCCACAGATTATTTATTTAAAACTTCTGTATACACCTGCCAAGGAATCAAGTTGAGGGCAGCCATGAAGGTATTCGGTTGGTTATTTATATACAGTATATAGGAATGACTTTAGGATACAAAAAAAAAAATGCATTACTTTAATTAGCATTACTCATGGGTAACCAGTGTGCAGAAATATATCTCCAATCTGGTTTCCTTTGCTTTAATAATTACAGACAATGCTTTTCTTTATGATAGAGAGAACCTGTTAAGGAAATTATCTTAAGACAATTGCATGAAATTATACAGTGGAAGGTATAAAAAATATAAGGAGCCTGAAACATTTTTATCACCTTTACAGACAGTATATAAATATGTCTTATGTATCTTGAGATGCTCATTAGTACTTAACGTTACCATTATAATCATGCATACCAATGCAATAACTGTATTCTGTGTGATTACTTTTAGTTCTGCGCTGTCTGGGGATACCTGGCAGGGTTGTCACTAATTTCTTCTCAGCTCACGACAATGATGGGAATTTAAAAATAGACGTAATTCTGGACGAGAATGGAAAATTCATGCCCTCTTTAACAAAGGACTCAATCTGGTAAGTTTTACAGGATGTAAGCATTGGGTCATTTAGTTGGTTGGTAGTTGGTAGGGCAGTTAGAAGAGATGAAAGTGGGAGCTTTTCTTGAATAGAGGGATAGCAAAATGGATAACTTAAAGCAGCATGTGTAGTCCATTGTTTAATAAGAGTTGAAACCACTGTTAGCACATACTTAAATTCCACCCTTGAACCGTAATAGGGATTTGAAATGAATACATCTAAAATTATTAATGTGTGTCTATTAATCTACTGGCTTTTGTGTTTTGTCAAGAAAAACACCCACAGTCCTTGTCTCTCTTCAGGGGCTTGTAGGTTCATTTATAAAAAAATTAAAAAATGGATGTTGAAGAAACTAAATATTTTTACTTTTCAGTAGGGGTGTACCAAGTTCTTGGGTCTTACAAGTATTCGTTACCATTATGGAATTTTGTTTCAGCTACTGTCGCCAATTAGTCAGTGATAGCTGTCTATCTTAAGTCTATAGCCAATCCATGAAAGATGAGGAAGGACTAGTGCTTATTATAAAGATAGTTATTGTAAAAAAAAATAAAATAATAATAAAATGCTCACTGGCTTCACATTCAAGTTCCTTCTAAATAAACATTAAAGCACTGCCTGGTCACAACAACACGACCTAACAAAAAAAAAAAAGGCTGAACTAGAGGGAGAGAGCGAGAGAGAGAGAGAGAGACACGAATAAATCATATCCGGGTAAACAGGTTGTGGCGGTGGAGGGAGTGAGAGTGTTTAACCCTTTGTGGTCCATTTATTAATTCTGCGTCAGGCTCGCCAGGTCTAATTAATTTTCACACGCCAAGAGTTAATTTTAGACGCAGCTGTTTAAAAGTATTTTTTTTCACAGTCAAAGGGGTTTAAATGGCCCTGCATATCAACAAAGCACTCACTAGGCATCTCCAGCCCCGCCCCACCCTTTCGTTCGCTATAGCTTTCACCTATGTAAGAAATAAATAATAATAATAATAATAGTCGTACATACCGATCGATCATCTCCTGATCACTCATTTTATCACCAAACTCCTCAATAATGCAATCCAAGTCATTATTTTATTGCTGTAACATCTCAAAAAAGCTCTGCAAATGTCCGTGTTCTCTGTGCGCTGATTCACAGTCAGCCAGCTTGTTTACTTACGACCGCCCCGTTATCTGATACCAGATACCATGTATGACTATTCATGAGATACGCCTTTTTTTTTTTTTTTTTTTCGACTTGTCTCGGCTCCTGTCGCTCCCATTCGGCAATTGAATGCTTTTCTCGGCTTTTTCCGGAGAAAAAACGACTAGAAACCCATTTTTTGTGTTGCTAGAATGATGTCGGACCCAGTCCGACAAAGGACCTGTGAAGAATAATTGCAATGTCGGACCCAGTCCGACAATGGACCGCAAAGGGTTAATGCTTCAGCATATGATACTCCTTGTAGCATGGATCAACGCACAGAACTTGGCACCGTCTCTTCACTGTCACTTGACGTTGATGGTAAATATTCTTCACTTACATCTTCACTGACACACTCGCTGACATCCGGTTCAGTGGAAGAATTGTATGTATTTGAATTTAAATCGGAATGTGAATTCAGTATTATTTCTAATACTTCGTTCTCAATGAGCAATTTTCGCCAATTTACAGACATCGCTGTCATTTTTGTGATGGTTTATTGTATGTAATTCAGGCAATATCTAGCAGAGGGCACAAGAGACCAATAAAATGTGTTACAGAAACCTAGTGTTACAATATCTTGTAATCAGAAGTTTTGTAGGCTCAGTAATTCAAGTTTAAAGTTGCAGATCGTACCGGTACGTTCGTACTCCCTGGGGACCAGAGAGCAGTGAATGTACCGCACGCGTTCATACTACTCAAATGGTTAAGGACTATGACTGTGTAAACTTGATCATACTGAAGTGTCTTTCTGGGCCTGTGATCGGGTAAACACGATAAAAAATGCACTTCAATTTATTGACTTACTGGGCCACCAAGTTGGAAATGCATATCATTGGATAGGGGAGGGATTGAATTCACACCCTGATAGTTTTTTTTTTTTTCATGTGATATCACTGAGATGGACATTTACATTTTAAAGTGTGGAGAAAGTTTACAGCAGCGCGCAGAAACAAAACATCACAGGAACTTAAAATTATATTAGAACATTTATTCTGTCTTGTGTTTTAATATATATGTTTTTACAACATTTATAAATATCAAGAAATGAGTGGATATAAAGAGATAATGTTTCCAGAACCAAATTTATCAGTTATGTTTTTTTTTCCTTATTACTGATAATAATGGAATGAAGAACTATTATTTTATTTATATTTATCTTGAGAAAATAATCGAGAGTAGTGTCCATTATTGCTTATAAAGATCCTGAGAATAGACGTTTATTATCGCATTGTAATCACTCAGGTGAAACAATGTCTTGTAATCTGCCCAGACATCAATATTTTTCAACACAACACTCAGGAAATATTTAAAGGTCCCTCAGGTCATAGATAAGCACTAAACTCTAAAAAAATACGAAAAATTGTAACTTTAAAGAATAGATTTTTCGTGAATTTCTATAGGAAGAGAGTCAAATGCAGCCAAAATTGCCTGGTCCTGGGGGAGCATCCCACTGAAAAATGTTTAGTCCTTAAAGGGTTAAGGAACACAGAGTAAGACGGCACAACATTACCATTGTTTTTTTTTTTTTATCTAAATGGTGGAATTTTAAATGTTTAACGATCTGTACAGAGGCGATACTGAGATCAGACTGTTTGGAACAATTGAAATGACCAGTTTTTTTTTACATTTCATGAACAGTTGTTTTCAAGACATGCTGTGTTATATCTAGGGCTTCTGATTTTCGGTTTTAACCGATAAAACCCGATAAAACACCTGCGATACAAAAAAAAAAATGAATTTGGTGGATAGCCAACAAACACCGGAAAGCACCGGAAAAACTGTGGAAATGGTTAATCAATTCACATTGACAATACCCTATTCCCATTTGTGGCAGGGTGGCTGAGTCGGTGACGTCAGACAGAAGCAGGAACGGTAAATAAACTCTCACCAGGCACTGCAGTTCAAAAGAAAGACGCGGCTGCACCGTTTTATTAAGCAAAAATAACAAAAATAAATAAAAAGTTTAAACAGAAAAACTGTGCTCACAGAGCAAAATAAATAGTTAAACAGAACAAAATCACAAACACAACAGTAATAAACAAAACCCAGGTCAGGCTAGGCAATTGCCTTCACTGAACCTACGGTAAGTCTAGTTTCGTTTTAGTTCTTTGATTCTCCGCTCACTCCACTCTCGCTCCTCATACACCCACCTCGAGTGCCGAGAGCTGCAGGCTTTTATATTCAGGTGGCCATCTCCTGATTAGCAACAAAATTAATCACTTAATTAATTTGAGAGATGGCCACCTTCTGCACGAGTTTGTTAATTATTCCTGGCAGAGGACGAGCACCAATCTTGCCTCTGCCAGAACACGTTTTAAAATAAACAAAACCGCACGGCTAGGCCGTCATCTATAAATACAAATACCATAATAATAATAATAATAATAATAATAATAATAATAATAATAATAATAATACAAAATAACACAGGGGCGGAGGGGGACCCCGTTCTAAAAATAAATAAACAAAATAATGTACAGGGCTGCTCGCCCTGTTACACCATTAAAAAATAAAACCTACTACAAAAATAAAATAATAAATACATTTCCCAGTGCTGGGCAATCTCCCGCCTTCCTCACTTGCATCTATCATTGTTTTATTCTCAATACTTTAAACCCGCCCCAACTACTGAATTACAGTACATTCCTACATTTCTATTGGAGACTCCACTTGCAAGATTTAAAACGAGGTTACAATCAGGATGGAAGCTTGTTAGCGGGATTTCAAGCTGTATTACAGTTAAGATACGGAGGATTTAAAACAGAATTGTGGCGAAATGTACAAAAATGCCTACACACAAAAACCCCAGAAGAATGTGCCCGTGACCGTAGGGATTTCGTTGTGGAAGACAGCAAAGGAAATAAGGTACTTAAGTGTGCAAGTACTGTCGAGTTACTATACATATTTTGACAGAAAAAAAACACTAACCAAAAACACAAATTTCATACAGTTTATCAAAAACGAAAGCCCCCAAAAAAATAATAAAGAAATAAGTCAAATGAAATACGTTGATATTTTTTTCTATTTGTCTTTGTTTTTAAGTCTAAGTAGAATTTTTGAAATAGCAATGATTCTTAAAAAAGCATTCCATTCCCAGCTATTTATAATATTTTATTATGCTTAACTTTGACTAGTATTTCTTTCCTTTTTGATATTTGAACTGTATTAGCATTAATTAGCCAGAACCCAGGTTCGGACCTGGATAGGAGCCAGAGTGTGAAAGGGGCTTAAATAATAAGGGGGTTATCCGATAATTACAGGTGAAATTGGTAATGTAATTGTCAAAGTACCAAGCAAAAAATGAAAAAGTTTGCTACCTTGCATCACATTTTGGTCAGGGCAAAATAGATTCACACATACATTTCCAGAAAATGGACTTCTGAGAATGATGATTGGTTATTTAGGTAACAGTTATTTAGTTACAGTGATAAATTAGAAATATGTATATTCTTGGTAGTTGAAAACGCAAGGGGTAAAACCAAGATAGAAAAAAATCAGTTATCTAAGGAGCAGAATTCAGGTTTGATAAATACAATCTAAATGGACTTTTCCTTTAAACACTTGCACTTAGTAACAAACTCAATTGTTATTCAGAAGAAAAACTTGGATCACTCTTGGGTTCTTGTGTGTGCATTTAATTTCCTGTTAAAAAAGAAAGAAATGGCTTATAGTATTTCCAGACACTGGTTTAAATAATACATTGAACTTGCTCAAACTTTATAAATATTTAAAAAAAAAAGAAGCTGTTACCTTTGAATGTTAATGAAACATTATTGATTTTATTGCGCACTTTCAAACAAAAATCCCACAGAGACCATTCTTTAATCGTTATTAAGGAAAATGCCCTGGGCCTATATTTATCATTCATACATAAATAATTGACTAGATTTGTTCGTACGCATAAAGTTTAGCATTGTCGTACACATAATTAAATCCTGACATCAATTTTGCGTAAGGTACCCGGTACACACATTTCTAAGTAATAGGTGTTAATAAATCCCAATGTTACTAAAGTTGTTTGCACATGGAAATTTCCATTTAAAACACCCCAATATAGCCATAGATGGTTAACGTAGCCATCAGTCACTGCTCTGTTTTCTAGGCGAGTGCCCACTCTGCTCTTTTGAAGAATAAATTAATCGTGGGTTCTGCCTGGCCATTAGCCACAGTATTTAGTAGACGGAGATGGGCATCAGATATAACCTGTACATGAATTGAATGGCACTGTTTTCTGTTCACTCCTGGTGCTTTAATTGCTACATGAGTACAGTCTATAGCATGGATCGTATTCGGGAACCCAACAATTTAATATAAATTCCTTTTTACTCCAATCTGCTGTTCTTCTCTGCAGGGAAATTGAATGTACCGAGAACAGAGTGAAATGACTGAGTCCAAAACCCCAGGCATCAATGCGCTAAAAGAGACTTGTGAAATGCCATTCATGTCTCCGATCTGCCTTTGAAAGCTACCAGTGGCCAAAAACTAAATAGTAGTAGACAGAACTGAAATATGTGTAGGAATAGGATGTGTGCCCTTGGATGGTCTGTGCAACACAATTCCATTCCATTGGTTAGCTGTATCTTGTGAAACGCTATTTTGTACTTGCTGCAAATAAGTCATATTGATCCCGAAACTCTCACTGAAAAGGAACTTTATTAGAAAGGTTTTCCAGAAGTACGAGCAGCCATTTTCAAATTATGTTTTGACATATTACTGTATGTGAATTTATAGTGTATGTTTTTTTATTTCTGAATAACCTACACACCTGCTACAACTTATCATATTAATGTCCTCCTGTAATTACCAGTGCACAACTGAAACGAGGGAGTTACAAAAACAATACCTTCTGCTGTAATAATCATGGTGGTGGTAACCAACATTTATGTCACACTACTGCCTACATATTAATAACAATAGTAATAATAGCATATTTGGTATATAATAGCAATAATTTATGAAATAATTATATGTGACAAACATTGCAATTTCAACAATACTTGCATCAATAACATAAAAATAATGAGAACATTATTTGACATATTGCTCCAATTGCAAATCTTTAATTGATTTAATAGGAGTTTGATCTTATCTTGCAGCACCATCATTCTAACACAAGGAAACAATCGTATGCATGGTCCGGAGAGTGTGTGAGTCTAGTTGTCTAGTCTTTATCTTTTCATGACCACATACTATATAAAATACGCCTGGTTTAGAAGGGAATACTTGTGATAAACATAGGCCCTGGGCCCCACTTTCCTTGATCATATATTTGTATATATAATAAAGATGGTATATACAAATACATTTTTGGTTAACTATACTGGTACTGCTTTAACAGAACGTGTGTAAAAGATCCCTGCTCACTATGACATGCATGTGCCTAATAAATAACAGATGTTCTCATTTTAAACAAGCAGCTTTCCCATCAATTTCCATGCAATATTTGTTTGCTGTTTGTTGCATTGGAATATTAGCAGTATTATTTTAATTTCACCAAAATTCTGCACTTTGGAATAGTCCCTGATAAATAAGGTACTCTTTGTGTAAAATTGTGGCTGCCACAAATAATACGAAACATGTGTTAGTTTATTGGCAGACATTAACCGAATTACCAAAGAGTCGAAGTCTTGCTTAAGTAATGATTTTTTTATGTCCCTCTTCAAGTCAATGTTGCCTAATACACAAGAGTCCACAAGAGCACAAAGTAAACAGTTAGTTTGGTTAGTGAATAACCAATACACCTTAATTCTAAAGAATTAAATGGCTAAACCATTTACTGGCTTTAAGGAGGATATTCATATATAGTGTGCTTACATACACATGTACACTTTTCTGTTCTCTTCACCGTTACTCCCTCCCTCTGACTCACACACACCAGTCTCCCAAAAACCAACACTAGCCTGTATACCTGCTGGGTTTAAATACCTCCCTTAATGAGTTCAGCTGTACCTCATTAAGAATCTAAATTGCTCCTAAGAGCCGTCTTTTAAAACCCCCAGGACTTCTGGGAAGTGTAATTTTTTTATAAGGCTAGTACGAACCAGGGGAGTACATCTTTTACTTTTTTTTTTTTTTTTTACTCAAGTGTGCAATTAGCACTATTATTTTGTGAAAGGAAGCAATATTAAATAAATACTTATACAAATTATATTTTGAATATATAGTTTTGATAAATAGAAGTCAGGGACTAGCAAAGTACTTTCTGCTAATATGATAGTTATTTAGGTTATGAAGACATACACATACTCTACCAGTGATTTGAGGATAGACTGGTGGATTGAGACAGGTAGAATTGTTCAATCCACAACAAACAATTGAACGCTCTAGTGCACTCATAAGTAGATTGTTAATACTCAGTTATAGTACCCTAAGATTATTTAACCTAAGTAATATTTTATTGTGGCTTTTTCAGTTTAACATTTTTGTAACTGTCATCAGCTTGAGCATTCTTTGATATAGCCATTGGTGTTGTGTGGCTTATGTTTTGCGGATATGTACCATTGAGTCGAGATATCAGAGGGCAAGATTTTCGTCAGCATTGATCACATTAGTGTATCCAGACTAGCTCCATTTCTGGGACCTCAGCTAACTGTGATACCATCTGGTACTGTTGACACAGAGGCAGGGTGCTCGCCTCTCAGACAGAAAGTCACAGGTTTGCATTCTGCCCAAGAATAACTTGCAATTACCCTACATTTACTAATCTTCCAAAAGCCCAACATGGGTAAGATTGTAAAACAATATGCATTTTAAGAAATATCAAACAGCAATCAAAATAGATAAATGGAAATGTTTTGTAACAGAAAACAAGGAACATACAACTGTATATATAGAATAGGTCTGAAGTCATCAGAATCTTTAGAAACCCATTCCTTTAATGCACATGTTCTTGGCCATCTATTATTTTATATAGTATGTGATCATGAAAACATTAAGAACAAGAAGGTGGGTTGCAATGACATTTTCTGCTGCTGTGTTTTCACTAGTCACAATAGCCCTTAACCATACACTAGTTTAAAGAAACATATATTTGCAAGCCTTGCTTTCAGATTGTCTTTAACTTCCTTGGTTATTTCATCTATCGAGTGAAATTGTCAGTAACCAACCAGCCCCTAATGATTGATGTGCTTTGCAGCCTGTAGGATGTTTGGACTCCAAAGACATGTTCAATTGAAGTGACCTAGGAAGTGAAGCAGTAACAGACTTCCTGGAAGACAAGCACTTCGAGAACTTTTTTTTTTTAATCTTGTGTACTACCAGGTGTCATTTTAAAATTAAAATACATGCATTTTGTAGCATCTTTCTTTCAGAACTGCACATTCTAGGCAAGATCCAAATAATAATTTTGTTAGCTACAATCACTCTAATCCCTTAGCAGAACACTATTGTACAGTGCATTTTATTCTGTTTGTGTTTTATTTACTTAGGAATTACCACTGCTGGAATGAGTGCTACATGTCCAGACCTGACATCCCAGTTGGCTTTGGTGGATGGCAGGTAGTAGATGCAACTCCTCAGGAAACAAGCGATGGTGAATTTGAAATTCATGAATACTTATTTAATATGCATTATTTTAAAGAAGGCTGTCTGATGTGTTCTTTGTGGTTAAGGCCCGTGACAGTGAAGATGGGTCATCTAGAAAAGCCGCTTGAGTTACGTTGACACAAAATGAAGCTGTATGTAAAGATAGGGCAAAGTTGTTTACTCCAAATCATCATTAGCACAATTTTTATTTGAAAGGAAAAAGAAAAACGCCATTACAATTCTAAACGAATAAGAAACAACTTAAGACTACTTACAAGTTCCTAAGTTAAAAGTCTTAGTTGTTATATCTGGTTTGGTATCTTCCGTTGTGTTTGTTTCTCATTTCTGAAAAAAAAAAAAAATTGGTAATGATGAGTTGTGGTAAATAGCTTTGAGAAATTAGACTTATATATCTAAAATAAAGCTTAATGTTAGTGGTAAAATGACATGACCTGTTGTAATGAAAAGGTTATCGGTCAGTGGTGTTATACAATTTTGTACTGTGAAGTGCCTTGAGAGGGCCATAAAATACTCATGTTCATGAAAACATATTTATGAAACGTATATGTCTAAAGCTGTTTTTTGAGTTTGTGAATACAAAGGTTTGTCAATAGGGACCATTATTCTTTATGAAATATGCTATAAGCATGTAATTTATTTAATAATTATGAACATTTTTAGCTTTTATCAATACTTAAAATGTGATCACATTTATCATGACTATAGCTGGTCTATGCTTTAATATTAAGTTTATACTGAATTTATATCAAGAAAATAGCAAAAAACTAACTTGAACTCATGTTCTTCCAGGAATGTACAGATGTGGTCCAGCTTCAGTCAAAGCTATAAAACATGGTCAGATATGTTTTAAATATGATGCTCCATTTATTTTTGCTGAGGTATGTTTTCTGTTTAGATTTCTTTTTGAGTAACGGTCTTGCAAATTATGGTGTCCCCTTGCATGTCTCCAGCTGCTTTCATCATGCATTCTGATGATGGTGTTGTTCAGATTATCGGTTGGTTTGGACTACCGATGTTCAGCAAGAGTCTACTGTACGACTGCAAAGTTAATGCATCCAAAGTACTACTATATTTGTAAAAGCCTTAAACCATTTCTGAATTATGATGTGCAGTGTTTGTGAGTGTAATACATTATTCATTTAGAATCTTCCTTGGCAGAGGCTTTCACTTGTTTTATTTTTTTAAGTGACTTAATGTGTGTTCCTGTGTGTTTTGTTCACTACTCTTGACTGTTTCAGATTAACAGCGATGTTGTTTACTGGAAGAGGATGAGGGATGGGACGCAACAACCCATTAAAGTCAACAAGCAACATGTGGGACAGATGGTATTGACAAAGGAAGTTGGCCGGGATGAAATAAAGAACATTACTGATCTGTATAAATTCCCAGAAGGTCAGTAGCATAATGCCCTTATCTATCTATGATGGGAGGAACCTGCTGTGGAAAACAAGTGTTTTTAATATGTATCTAATATTCAGGTGGAAAGGATATAAATGAACAGGGGCAACTGTGACACATCTTCTCATTGAATTATATATTTGATTTGTTTATAGAAATGTTTATAGAAATGCCTTCAATCATTGGAGAAATTGGAGAATATATTAGAAGCTGCTCAATCTGTATGACTGAAACTACTAAAAAATACTTTGGTGTATGATCTTCAGAATCCTATATGCACTACGTGTGGCCATTAATTTGGTTACATTAAGATAGTCCTTGCAGAAACTGCACTGGAGAAGCAAAACAACTGCCCCAATATGTTAATGTTGGGCAGTTTTACAGGCTAGGACTATACCCTCCTAATGTAAAGGACCTAGCTACCTTACATTACTATAGTATGTGACAAAATTACTAGTTAAGTTATGACTGCAGGATTAAAACATTTCAAACAAACGGAACCCTTGTAAATTAGGCTCTTCCGGTATCTGTTTGGCAGCAATGCAATTTTGTCTTGTCCGTCTAGCATTACCTTTAGTGCTTTTATAAAATTGATTGCAGAGTGAGTGGTAGTGACCACCATCAACTTTCCATCCTGTCTGCCTGTATTGTTTACAAGTGAAAAGTCAAGTATTTAGACAATTTCTTGTCCTCTTCTCAATGATATTAACAGGCGTTTACTACAAAGTCTAGTGTTAGGTTGTTTATTAGCTAACCAACTAAAACATAATAGGGGAAAATCTACATTTCCGCTATTCACAATCAATTTGATAACATGATTACAGATCACAGCCCTTGTATTCAGATGTGTACAAACTTGAATCTGATCCTGACATAAACCAAATCAATTATTTTAAATAACTTTAAAAATGCCTCTGAACAGGACTCGAAACAGCTAAACATTCCACTTACAAGCGAAGAGTTTGCCATGCCTCTTGGAAAATCGTATAGTTCTAATTTTTTTCCACAGTTTATGAACACATCCTTAATCTATCTTCTGTTGAAAAATAATACAAATCCTTCACTTTAAGCCAATAACCATCCATTATCATTAATAAATACTGATATTAAAATAATAACACACAAGCACTTTTTGGGAGATGAGATAGACAGTTATGTCCATTCACTATGGTACTGTCCAGTAATATCTTGTATCCTTGGTTGTGACATCCCTGCCTTACCTGCATGATGTTTACTAGGTGACCGTGGCAAAGTGGTTAACAGTGTGCAGGTGCAAGTGATCAATGAACGGACAGACAATTATAATCCAGGTGCAAAGTTGTTTCATGGGTTTGTATGTCCAGTGCCTAATGGCAAAACAAACAGTAAACAATAATGATGGTAAGTAATACAGTGGCGTGTATTACTTAGTTTGTAATCCCCGGGTTTATCCTGAAATAATAGTCCTGTTTATTGTACACCCACACGAAACACAAAACACAAACACAAGTCCGTTAGTGCATGAATTAGTGCTCGTGGTGCAAATACAGTTATTTGTGATACGAGTGCAGTGCTGTTCCGGGTTTGTGCTGGCCTCTGGCGACAGCTCCGGAACGTGTTAGCTGTCTAATAATATCAAGTAACAATTAGAAAAAAAAAAAAACACTCACGATACAGATACTCAAAACACAGGTCCTTCCGGGTTCTTTTTCATTAACCAAAACGAAGGAACCGATTACGTCGCTTCGTCCCCTGCTTATACCGTCAGTCATGACCCCTTGGTAAACGATTGCAGCCGCTCCTCCAATCCGCGGCTCCCACATCATTTCCCTTCCGGGTCGATGAGTTAATGTACCGAAACTCCGCCCCTTTTCTAAATGACTGACTTCCTTTTAACCCTAGGAACGCAGTGTCAGGCCAAGCAGTCCAGGGTACTCTGTTCCCATTACTTAGCGCCCTCACAGGTCAGGAGGGAGATTTACCACCAAGAATCATTGTCTTTCTGTCACAGTGACCTTTCAAGTTTTGACCTTCATTTAAAAAAAATAAACTAGGGATTTTAATTGATGAAAGATTAATCGATTAATCACACTTGAGGGCTTTGATCGGTTAAAAATAATTGATCTTTTAATCTTATCTACCTGAGTGCAGTATTAAAAAATGGTGCAAAAAAAAATCTTGAAAAATGGCAGAGGGTACTTACTAGAAGGTATGCCCAATATTTCACACTATCTCAGAATTAAGAAAAAAAAAGACTACAACTTGCAACATTTGCTCATCGTGCTTTCTTTCATGGCAGTACTACAAGTTCATCGTATCATTATAGTCTCAAGTAAGTTGATTTTTCTTTTTATTCAACATATTTCTTTCAAACGGTATCAGAAAATTAATATTGCAAAATGTGTTTGTCTGAAAAACTGTCTGGCTTAGTGATTTAACTACAGTGTATATAGTAAGCGTTTGTTGTTAAGAGCGTTAAAACATAAGCTGAAGAAATCTAAAGAAACGTGCAAACAAGAGTGAATCAAATAAACAAATACATCTTGACATTCCGAACAATCAGACACACATCTTCCCCTTTTTTGCTTTTAAAAGCACTATACACTTTTTGTCATACTACTGCCTAAATAATAACAATATTAATAATAGCATATTTGGTATATAATGGCAATCATTTGTGAAAGAATTATATGTGACAAACATCGCAATTTCAGCAACACACTTATAATCATTAAAACACAGTTTGTGTTATAATTGTATTACTGATTTATAATTGAGCTGCTATAGCTTTAACAGAGTGAGGTTCTGTGCCACAGTGCTTGCAGTGACAGTGGAAGTGTTATGGGGAGTCCTGGTTGTAGTATAAGCGTATAGTCAGTGCTTTACTTTCGCAATTTCAGAATGTCAATTCATATTCCTGTTTGTATAATCGGAAAAGGCACAATCAAGTACTGTATATCCGGGAGACACAAGAATAAACATTACCTGGACTGGTTTCACAAACATCTGTCTGGAAGTGGTTTTCTTTCATTGATCGGCCGGCTACAAAAGCATTTTATATATATATATATATATATATATATATATATATATATATATATATATATATATATATACAGTGCCTTGCAAAAGTATTCAGACCCTGACCAATTCTCTCATATTACTGAATTACAAATGGTACATTGAAATTTCATTCTGTTTGATATTTTATTTTAAAACACTGAAACTCAAAATCAATCATTGTAAGGTGACATTGGTTTTATGTTGGGAAATATTTTTAAGAAAAATAAAAACTGAAATATCTTGCTTGCATAAGTATTCAACCCCACACATTAATATTTGGTAGAGCCACCTTTCACTGCAATAACAGCTTTAAGTCTTTTGGGGTAAGTATGTACCAGCTTTGCACACAGTGTCGGAGTGATTTTGGCCCATTCTTCTTGGCAGATTTGCTCCAGGTTGTTCAGGTTGGTTGGACGACACTTGTGGACCGCAATTTTCAAATAGTGCCACAGATTCTCAATGGGATTGAGATCAGGACTTTGACTGGGCCACTGTAGGACATTCACCTTTTTGTTCTTGAGCCACTCCAATGTTGCTTTGGCCTTGTGCTTGGGATCATTGTCCTGTTGAAAGGTGAAATTCCTCCCAAGCTTCAGTTTTTTAGAGGACTGAAGCAGGTTCTCTTGCAGTATTTCCCTGTATTTTGCTCCATCCATTCATCCTTCAATTTTAACAAGATGCCCAGTCCCTGCTGATGAGAAGCATCCCCACAGCATGATGCTGCCACCACCATACTTCACTGTAGGGGTGGTGTGTCTTGAGGCATGGGCAGTGTTAGGTTTGCGCCACACATAGCGCTTTGAGTTTTGGCCAAAAAGCTCTATCTTGGTCTCATCTGACCACAAAACCTTTTCCCACATGGCAGCTGGGTCGCTCTCATGCTTTCTGGCAAACTCCAGACGTGCTTTCAGATGGTACTTTTTGAGTAACGGCTTCTTTCTTGCCACCCTCCCATACAGGCCAGTGTTATGCAGAGCTCTTGATATGGTTGACTGGTGCACCATTACTCCACTCCCAGCCACTGAACTCTGTAGCTCCTTCAAAGAGATTGTTGGCCTCTCTGTGGCTTCTCTCACAAGTCTCCTTCTTGTTTGAGCGCTGAGTTTTGAGGGACGGCCTTTTCTTGGCAATGCCTGGGTGGTGTGATGCAGCTTCCACTTCCTGATTATTGATCCAACTGTGCTCACTGGGATATCCAAACACTTGGATATTATTTTGTACCCTTTCCCTAATCTATGCATTTGTATTACTTTATCTCTAACTTCTGTAAAAATGCTCTTTGGTCTTCATTTTCCTTCAGATTCACAGCCTGACCAATGATCCTTCAACAGTGGGGTTTTTATCCAGAAAATGTGACAGCAACTTTAATGGTTCACAGGTGGAGGCCAATGGTAAGGTAATTGTGTCCTCGTTAGGGCAATTTCTTTCATCGGTGTCAACTGGGAGCTTCCACAGCACAGGGGTTGAATACTTATGCAAGCAAGATATTTCAGTTTTTTTATTTTTCTTAAAAATATTTCCCAACATAAAACCAATGTCACCTTACAATAATTGATTTTGAGTTTCAGTGTTTTAAAATAAAATATCAAACAGAACGAAATTTCAATGTACCATTTGTCATTCAGTAATATGAGAGAATTGGTCAAGGGTCTGAATAATTTTGCAAGGCACTGTATATATATATATATACTTTATGCAACTTGTAATTGACTTTTATTACAATTTCATATCACTAGCAAACAGGTGTGATTAATAGATCGGACGATTAATAGATTCATAGCAAATGTCAAGATTAAAACCCTGAAAACAATATTACAATAGGAGCTCTTGTGGTGCCTGTGGGTACAGTGCCTGACTATACCAATTTTAAATTCCTTTCTTTTCAAACTAAAATGTCCCTTCCAGCAGTCTAAAACAGGGCTAATAAAAGCTGCACAGTGATTAGTTCCCATGGCTTTAATTTAATAAATTATTTTAAATACACTGCTGAGAACTCCCCAGGCCATGTGCCTGAACGGATAAGTCCTCTAATGTATTTCATTTCAATTATATTTAATAGAATAAAAAAGGAAACACTGAAAGGGATTAATAAAAAAAAAAAACTGAGGACTCAGCATGTTGTAGAAATGAAATTAAAATGACAGTATTGCAGCTGTATCAACAGTGTGTGGCCACTTTATTTGGATGTAGCAGCTTTATTTCGATTAAGTAAAATGTGTGTGTGGGGGGGGGGGGGCATATTTTGTTAGTGCAACAACAAAAAAAGGTTTTCAGGTATCACAAACCTCTGCAGCTGTTGTCTCTCCCTAGACATTAAGGGTGCGTGACTCAATGGTCAGTGACTCAGTGTTATTCCCTTATAGTTTGTAGTTTATTACACGTTAAACACATTTACAGGCTGTAAGATAAAAAAATAAGCTTGAACAATTATCCTTTGTGTTCACTAATTACGAATTTTCCTCACATAAAATCATGGCATTTATAAATAATGACATAGCACTCAGTAGTAGCCTCATTCGAAGTACTGTCCTTAGGGTGATTAACACCAGCTATTAGCATTTTAACCTAAAGCCGAGTTTGACACAAGTTAACTGTTACAGCATATTTCCAATGCCAATGGAGGGGAAAAAACTCTCTGAACAAGGTACACTGACTCAAAGTTAACCACTATGGCAAACTCGTAGTGCACATTTGCAGCATGCTTTGTCATTGGTTTACTAAGATCTATACAATTATTTCACATAAAAGAAATATTTTATGTCTTCTGAATCTGCAAAATAATTATTTATGTACCTATTTATTATACCCTGGTATGTGTTCTTAAATATCAAGTATTACTAGTCTTGAGGGATCTAGTGTTACATTTTCATATTCAGCTGTTCCATGTTACACCATGTTGCTAAGCAGATGGCGACCTTGATCTAAGAACAACAATTCTCTGAATTCACCTGTTTAATTAAGGTTTAAACTTTCTCTTTAATACAATGTAAAAATTGTGGTTATTTCACTCTTGAGCATAGCCGTTGGGGGTTCGTTGGATATTAGGTCATTCCTCATTTGTGGGTTAACTACAGAACTCGTGAACGTGTGTCCTCTAACTCTACACTCATGTATATTTACTGTGTTTAGTGAAGTAAGTGACTTTATTAAACATGCCAAATATCCAAGGGTGTAGAAACAGTCATCATTGATGATTAAGGACACAATTTATTAAAAAAAGAAAATAGATAGAGGCTATAAAACATTTATTTAAGTATGATTCACAACAATGCCACCTCGTATAAACTCCTCTGCTTAGTTTACTCCTAATGAACGTTTGAAAATCCATAAATTAACATTAGGCACTTGAAAAGTCTGTATCATTTATCTCTGGCAATCGATTACTGACTAGCACCTGTTAAGAAACTACAGACCCCACGATGCACGTAGCCAGACCATCCTGCCAATTAAATATTCTTGGGTGTGAAATGTAAATTGCCTTGCTTGTTTATCATTCAGCATTTTGTTTCAAATGATGGCATATGACCGTTATACGATCGCTAATATTGTGAAAATGGTATTTTATTTAATAGTTTGCTTATGTAAGCTGTTTCTAGATTTGCAGAATTTGATGACTGTAAAGAACCTGTGATCAAATAACTTTTCCTTAAGTGTTTTATTTATTTGATCTACCTTACTAAAAAAGTGTATTATGTACTACTTAGTAGTAAATGTGCATAACTATGCTTCATTATTCTTTAATACTCTGCTTTGTGGTCCAGTGGCCAGTACTACTGTTTCAGGGCACCTTTGTTGTATCATTTGATTAATGTTGTGGGGCTGTGCTCTGTAGGAACTGAGGAGGAAAGGCTGGCTGTGGATGCTGCAGTGATGTATAACCTGAAACGGACACAAATCACTGAACAGCCGACGGTGGTTGACATGGATGTGCGTGTGCAGGAGAGCGTGTTGATCGGGAATGACTTCAATCTGACGTTGGAATTCAAGAACCGGACTGGACAACAACAAACTTTGGTCATCTACGTTAATGGAAACATTGTGTTCTATACGGGGGTCACCAAAACGGAATTTATGTCTAAATCACTTGAGTTCACTTTGGGACCTTGGGAGAGTAAGTTGTCTATCCTGTCTACAGCTTTGGTTATTAGAATAAATGACACCCATCATTTAGAAGTTGTTTTGGTCCATCAGTCAATAGTGATACACTATGCTATAGGCACTGCTTTCTTTTGTAGAAAACTAGAATATTTTAGACAGTACTATTGTATTTGTATATGGGGGTGTCCCCATTCTAAAATTTTATTTTATATATATATATATATATATATATATATATATATATGATACACCTGCTGTTTGTTCTCCTATAGTACATGAATTGTGGTTTGTGCAGGGCCGCCACTTATAAAAGTTTACCACGGTAATTTTGCAGTGTTCCCTTGCTTTTTACATGGTTATACTATGCATTTACCAAAGTTTACCATATTTTACTATGTTTTTCTAATTTGCTTTTCCATACAGCTCTGGGTTTTGCAGTGCTTACCTATACTTTAGAATGTTTTCACTATGCTTTAATACACTTTACTATTATTTTACTATGGGAAACTTTAATAAGTGTCCAGAACTCTGGTAAGATTAAGTTATAACTGTCTGCCCTTTTCAATTAACTTGCAGAGAAAATTATTTTTTCACTGCCAACAGTATTACATGATTGCATGGTAATAAAAAACACTCAAGACTATACATTATCTGAGTTAGAAAAGCAATACAGAAAGTGACTATTACTACTGTTTTATGCACCCAACTATATAGATGGTTTAATTCCTATGGTTTGTGCTTTTTTGTGTATCAGCTAAGACTGAGAACGTATTTGTAGAATCAAAGAAGTACGTAAACAAGCTGGTAGAGCAGGCAACTCTGCACTTCATCATCACTGGACGTGTCAATGATGACACGCAGATTCTCACAGCACAGCACGTCGTCCCTCTGCAGATCCCAAGACTCACTATCAAGGTCAGATATCACCTCATAACCTTGGCAAACAGATGTGAACCAGGCAGAGAAAGAAACCTTGTGTTAAAGCCCATGTCTGCTTAGTATTTTATCCTTTATTTTCTTTTTTAAAGCTGGAAGTGATCTACCTTCTCAATACTGTGTAAGAATTAAGAATAATGTATTCACCCATTAGGTTTAACAACATTAATCATTGGTAAAGGATCAGGAGAAAAATACCAAATAGTAGAAATGGATCATTTATGTAGAAGTAGTTGTCGAAGTAAAGTTGTAAAACAGAAAGAAAGGATTACAAGAAGGGGGTGAGAGCAAGTGAAAAAGCAAGAAATGATTTTGGTCAAGGGAGTTAGGGTGCTTGTTCCATAAAAATCTAAAATCTATGAGTGGTAAGTATTGTCCTGTATTACTGGGAATAAACAAGCTCTGGGTATTACAATGAATGGCTGAAAAGGGTTAAAGCAAGTTTCTCGTATTCAAGTTCTTAATGAACAGGAGCTGCTCATTTCCCAGGTGTGTGGATGAAAGTATATTAATACTGATACATTGGCTTGGGAGTTACATTTGAGCATCAGTACCTGTGTAGTATTTGTTTTGCTTTCCATATCATAAAGCTGCAGCTAAAATAATGGAACCACAAGTGAATGTTACATAAAATTCGTGGCATGATGTATTATTATTATTATTTTACTAAACTATGTTTTTATTTACTCACCTCACTGATTTTCCTGTGCAGATGGAAGGTGTGCCGAAACTGAATGAGGAAATGTCTGTGACTGTTGAATTTACAAATCCTTTGAAGAAAAACCTGGAAGATGTCTCCATACGCCTGGAGGGGCCTGGGCTGATGAAAACCAAAGTGAAGATGTACAGGTAAAAAACACATTTCTTATATACTATTTGGATTGTTCCAGCTCATGGACCAAATTCTGGGGAGCTGTGTAACTCTGGGATGACCTAGAAAAATACAGCTGGTATCATTTGAAAAATGTCCAAAACTTTCCAGGGATTTTCAACTATATATATATATATATATATATATATATATATATATATATATATACACTGTATACTTCTGTGGCCACATACATTTTTGATTAGCAATACCAGAGGATATTTGCTACATGTTTTAACCTGTAATCACAAACATGGTATAACATTTGATATACACTACCTGGCCATATTATTTGGACCTGTACGCAATATCGTGTTAGCCCGCATTTGCATAGAGTTCACAAAGTGCTGGAAGATGTCTCAGGGGTTGTTAATCAATTCAGCCATTATTATTATTTGTTATTTGTTTATTTAGCAGATGCCTTTATCTAAGGCGACTTACAGAGACTAGGGTGTGTGAACTATGCATCAGCTGCAGAGTCACTTACAACTACGTCTCACCCGAAAGACGGAGCACAAGGAGGTTAAGTGACTTGCTCAGGGTCACACAATGAGTCAGTGGCTGAGGTGGGATTTGAACCGGGGACCTCCTGGTTACAAGCCCTTTTCTTTAACCACTGGACCACACAGCCTCGACCTTAAATACACCTTAATTCTAAAGAATTGGATGGCTAAACCATTTACACATTTACACAAAAACATTAATATTTTACACAATTGGTGAAGCGAGGCGGCCGAGGGATGCAATGAAAAATGCCCTACACCATGGCAATGCCAAATTCAATTAGAGTACAACATTCAAATAAGGTGGCCAAGCAGTTTAGCTCTATTCAAATTGTAAAAAATACAAAAAAATGCATTATATCTTTGTTCCAGTGGGCATATTTTTAATATAAATGTTACTGGCATTCATATCAAAACACACACAATGATACAAACAAGCAATTTTACACAAGATTATATCTTAACCACTATAATTGTCTTTCTCCATCAGCATCCCTTAAGTCATTTATTTTTAAATCAGGTCTTTGAGTTCTTTCTCTGTGGATACACAGAGTGGGCGTCATTAATTGGAGGCTGAACCCATTATAAAACATTTGTTCTTCAGAGTAACCCATCACCTGAGTCAATAGAAAAGTGCGACCAGATTATTTTGCAGATTCCGCCAAAAACAGTACGCCCCACAAAAAACTGTCAACCATCTGTAAATGTTTATATTTTTATATTGTTTTAACATAAATTAAATAAATATATGCCTACCTTGTTAAGTGATAATGACTTGCAAGCCTGTAGCTCAAAAGAAACGTTTAATTCCCATTGAAATGTGTTCTTACCATCATCATCACTTTGGAAACAGTACCAGACCAGCCACTCATTTCTCGCTCTAATAATTTTAATTTTCCCCATTGCTTTTCTTTCATTCCTTGTTATGTGTCATGCTTCTTTCAAATACTTATACGCTCATGTATACTGTCCTGTGCTATTCACATTTTTTATAATTACCGGTATTTCAAATGCAGTTACATTTTCAACATATGCCACTGTGTAGTTTTGATCTGTGTTGTTTCACTTTTTAGGTGGTTCAACTAACATATCTTTATCAAAACGTATTCAGATGCAATACTCAAGTTCATTTTTTGCATTTCATTCATTCATGCATACACACATACATATAAATAGCTCTTTTGCACCTTTTGAAAAGATATTCTGTTTTTGTAAAAGAAAACAATAAAGTTGCTTTTTTGCAACAATCTATGATGTTTTGATTTTTATTTGTATATATCAATAAAATAAAGTAGAAAAAATGCAGTATAACAGAATTAATTTGACTCGAAATACCCCCCACTAAGCCAGCCAGTTTTTCAATATACATTTTTTGATACCGTTTCAAAGAAATACATTGAATAGATAAATCAATTTACTTGCGACTAAGATAATATGCTAAACTTCTAGCACTGCCGTGAAAGGAAAGCACCGATGAGCAAATGTTGCAAGCTGCAGTCATCTTTCTTCATTCTGAGATATTGTGAAATATTGCCCTCCACCATTTTTCAAGTCTTTTTGATACCACACTCAGGTAGATAAGATTAAGCGATCAATTGTTTTTTAATCGATTAAAGCCTGCAGGTGTGATTGATCAATTCATCATTAATCAATTAAAACCCATTTTTACCTTTTTCAGTTTAACCAGTTTAGACAGATGCCATAAACTTACTCCTATCAGTGGCACTTACACGGTTATGGTTGCAAAAGCTCTCTGCCAGGTCTCGGGTGAGGTCCTTCTCTGGCAGACCAATTTTTATGAAAAGTTCATAACCTTTCACCTCCAGGCCATTGCTGTAGGTGAAAGGAAATAGCCCTCCTTCTGGCTTGCACCGAATGTATGTTAGTGTACAAAACAAGTATCAATAGTAATTATACATGTACATAACATGGACATTTCTGTTTTCAGCATCATCCCGCCAAATTCCTCTCTCACATGGACGGAGTATTTTAGGCCCTCAAAATTGGGTGTGAGGAAGCTAGTCGCCTGCCTGGACTGTGCAGCTCTTCACCAAGTACATGGGGTGACTGAAATCTATGTTAATCCATGAGGAAAATATCCAATATACTCATGAGATTAAACAAATAGCTGTCAATATCAATGGAAGGTTCTAGATCATGTATAACATCAGTATTTCCATTGTCATAAGATATTACCAAGTAATTCTGTATTGTTTCATGGTATTACCCTAAACCTAGTCTCAATCCTAATCGTAACCTGGTCACTATTAACAGCTATTAACAGAGAAAATGACAGCTAAATACCCCAATAATTACCACCATTTCTGTTTAATGTAAAGCTTGATCCAATTTTACTTAAAAAATGATTTAAATGAAAACAGATTTTGGTAAGAATGCACCATCCTTCTGATGTATGTTTTCAATTAAGAAATTGAGGTTTGTATACTACGCTTTATGTGAAAAAAACAGACTTGGAGAACCAATTATAATGTTTAAATCAAATAATAAATACAAAAAACTAACAAAAAACAAAACAAAACACCAATACTTATTGAGTATAGTAATATATCCTTATAGTTAATCCTACAGTAATTTCTCTATTTTCGATGGAGGTAAGGGTATTCGGAATGATAAAAAAGTGGAATAAAAGTATTTGGAGATTACATTCATCTACATAGGCTGACAGTACAAACCTACATTTATTCTTTGGACCAGCTAAAATAACTTTGTAGGAGGAATGCGAAGGCTTGCTTTTGTTACGCAGATGCTTTAAGTACTAGCTGAGAAATAAGCATTAATTTACTTTATGGCAAGTAATATTTTTCTAATTTCTAGAACGTAGTGGGTTTTATTAATGTGCTATAAAATGCTTACTGCAATGTATTGGAACATATCTGTACTTACCTTAACATTTTACTACCTGTCTGTTTTATTAATTGTTGAAATGCATATTGCATGTATTGGCATATCACCATATAAAAATTTTGTTCTCATTGTCATTGGTTGTGTCTTTGATTTACACTTGTCACACAATATCAGCAGTATAACCAACAGTATATACATACTATATAATCAAATCACTATCTCTTTCCAAAAATATTCAGTTATTTATAAAGTTTCATTTTAAAGAAGGCAGAGGTGGGGGTGGAATACACATGAACATATTCCAGTCCAAATGGACCATCATTGGAAAAGTGTATTATGAACAAGAGGTTTGATATATAGGGTAAATATCATGAAAAACCATGACATAACCATGTCATGGGTGGATGCAGTGATAACAAATGTTTATTATCCTTCCGTCACATACCACCCATGACATAAAAAACATAATTCATGGATTTTCATGACATATCTTGATTATTGTCCACATGTTCTATAAAAATCAGTAAGAATACTATAGCTATCCAAACTCATTTGAATGTAATCTGTTTCTGTTTACAAGGCAGTAAGGGGTATGCATTACAGAGCTTGTCCCTTCCTCCTTTGTATTTACTGTGGAAATTTCAGCTGACTATTCAACAGCACTGTGAATTTGAAGAAAATGAGACACATGGAGTAACTATATGACTTTTTGTTATATTATGCTTAATCGTGACTTTTTCATATGGTTTAGGATTTAATGTTTGTGGTTATCAACATGTTTTAGCTTAATTACGTTCAGCTGAGTGTATATTATTATTATTATTATTATTATTATTATTATTATTATTATCAAAACACTGCAATAAAGGAAAATGTAAAACTTGAATACACTACATACCAATATGAACAAAATGCATTACATTTTTCCAGTTTCAACCTAAAATGGACAAACTGAGAAGAACCAAAGTCCTTTTATAACAAAGCTGTTTAAAATTCCCAGTAATGTTTTTTAAAATGCTACATGAATAATGAATGACCTTTGAGTCAAGATTTGAAAAGTCGATTCAGCATTAAGGTAGAACTGTTAAAAACAGAATGCCATAACAATAAATTAGAGAATGAACTTTGGGATTCAGTTTCTCAATAAAGAGTGAAATAAAGTCCATCTAGGTAACATTGGAGGGGACACTCAAGTGTTTTATGATCAGCAACTTCTATATGAGCAAATAAATTACCTAACGTGATGAAAGTTCATGCTGAAATGACATTCTTAAGAGAGATTCTTAATGATTATGAATTGACTCCTGAAGAGACTATCGTAATTTCCATTGAAGCTGAATATATATGAATTTGAATTAGAAAGCTCGATTCCAAATTTGAAATTTCAGGAAGTTGCTCAAAACCTTTCCTGCATGGAAGTACTTTTTAAGGTGAAAAAGTTAGGAAAACTTCCCCAAATAAAAGTAGGTGAAACTGATAGTAGGAAGTTGGAAAAATAAACAACCAAGACTCCCACAAAGATCCAACCATTCACATTTAATAAAATAAAAAATTCAAATGTGATTATATATATATAATACTGATGACACAATGATGATGTTACAATAACAAATGTAATATTTATTGTTTGCACCATATACAGTGTACATTTTTGAACATTTACTACATTTTTCACAACATACCTGTATCAACAGTATAAAGTACCCATATCCGTCAGTCAAACAACACTGACAAACTATAGATTTTTACTATAACTAAATATTTTTCATTAAATGGCTTCAAATGTTATAATGCTTTTTTTATTACTTTCTGTTGCTGCCATTTTGAGGCATTATAAAAAAAATCTGCTTTTAACTGACTGGCAGGGTTGAAAGGTCACATAGTCACATGATCTGAATGGAATGAGGAATGTCTATTAAAGTCAGGCAAAGGCAGATTGGTAGAAAATGATAACAGAAACCAGAACCACTTAGAATGATTGCAAACACCATAAAATAGTAAGAGAGATGTAAAACAAAGCAATTAAAATGATATTTTAAACTATGTATTCTTTAAGACCCACTTGTCAATAGTGTTGCCATTTGCAGTGCCATATCAGAGCAAATAAGTTATCAATACCTGTCACTGTGCCTGATGGGGAATTTAGCTGACTCTCAAGCTATTGATCAAAAGTGATCAAAATATTGCATCTGGCTTTATCAATGCAACTTGCATGGCAAGACAATAACAGGAAGACAATAACAAAGAAAAATTGTACCAGCCTCAAGAAAAGATGTGGTTAATATGTTGCCAATACTTAGTACAATTACTTACTTAGTACAACTTATATTATTTGGCACATGGTCCTGTCCCTTGAAGCACACTGATGCCTTCACCTTATCTTAGTAAATGTATGCCAGCCGCTAACATCAAGCTGTCGACACCCGCTGAGCGTGAGAACCCTGCCGAAGAATGTGGAATGTGGTGCCTCTATATTTCACTGTGCTGTAATAATAAGGCATGTGGGCCACAGAGGCCCTGAGTAAAGATCCTGCCACATAAACATATATATACTGTATATATATATATATATATATATATATATATATATATATATATATATATATATATATATATATATATATATATATATATAAAACAGTTTATACAGTATATATGAAAAGTCCCGTACTTGTCCATTTCCATTTGTTCACACAGCTATGTCATTCTAGGCACGCCATGAGAATTTTAATGCTCTCAACATAATATTGGCTCATTTCCATGTCTCCAGAATGCCAAACTTTAGAATCATAATTACTGTCAGTTGGTATTTCCACCACTAAATTAGACAAAGATCCTGCCTGAACACTTGTGCCTATTTTGTATATTTTCCACATCTGACCAGGCCTAAGGACCTTAACTAGCTCCGTGACAATCATCTATGAATCTAGAATCTAGAACCCCTGCAGTATATGTACAGTATATGTACCACTTATGTATAACTTCTCAGACAACCAATTTCAGCCAATTGTCTTGGGTTTTTGTCCTTGTAACAGGGGAGATCTGTGCTGACTGTCTGTCTGGCTGACTGTCTGGCAGCCGCCTCGTAGATCTGCCTGTCAGTCATGGCAGTGACACAGAGAGGTGGGGAAGAGGGTGTTTTGGCTTTCCCTCTCTCTGAGTGGCTGAGAGGCGGGCCTTGGGGGATTGCCTACCCTAGAAGATAATGCTCTGTTGTTCCCTCAGCCTGCCCCTCGAAGACAAAATGAGCCAGCTGGTGGAAGCTCTGCTGCTGGACTGAGCACGGCCGGAGAAGAACGAGTACACCAAATAATTAATTAAAAAGAAAAAGAAAAGGAATTTTCAGTAGCGGGGAAAAACTTGAAAAACTTATTTTCCTTTTTTCTTTTGCCTTTTGTTTTCATTATTATTTTGAGCACCTGCGTGTGCGCTACGACCTGCCAACCTTTTTACCATTGCTGGTATTAGGTTGTGCTCTGCAGCAGTACCACAGTGCCAACTTGTGGCGAAAATAAATCAGCGCGCCAAGCAACGTTTCAAATAAAACCTTCCGTGTGTCAGTGAATTGCCCACCACCCTTCCAAGGTCCTGTTCTTGTTTTTTGATATATTTAGATTATTGCATTTTCTGAATTTAGCACAGTAGAGCGGCAATCAGGTAAACTGCTTTAAAAGGCAGATTCAGTTATAATTCTGAATCATCTTACTAGTATGGTTAAGATGTTCTATAATGCAGTCTTGTAGACAGAATGTGTATATAAGTAGTAGATTTTGTTCTTGTAAAAATCAGAAATGCATTTAGCAGTATACATTTAATTTAGCTTTAAATGGAAACCAGCCAGGGCTCAAATACTGTACATTGAGAAGTGGTTTTCATAAAAGCTACCCTGCAGGATAAATCTAATCAGTCTGTTAAATGCTATATCAAGACATTTTAAAGATGATGCTGTGGCTGACCTTCTTCAAATGTCACCATCATCATAGAAGTGAAACATTCCAGATGACTAGTGTACTGGACAGTGTTTTAGTAGTATTAAGGTTTTGAATGATTAAATGTTACATTTTTAATAGTTATAACACATAATTTTTTAAAACAGTCAATATATTTAATTATTTTAGAAATTACATTCAGCCTTGTAAATCATTTTTTGATTATATCTGGTCCCAAATTTACAGTACCTCTTCCTTAACTCATAGTCATACTTTGTAAGATATTAGTAACGTGTAATAAACAATAAAGTTTACTGCACTGTATGTCTATATATTTCTCACAAATGAAATAAACTGAAAGAATTTGAAAGAATTGTGTGACCCAACTAAAGAAAGTTTCTAAGGTAAATTAAACCATCCTTTCAAAGCTTGCATAATACCATTAACCTTTATTATTTTTTGTACCATGGCAAGAAAAATTCCTGAGCTCTGATTGGTCAGCCTTGCACTAGACCCGTGATGTTATCCCAGCTTAGCATCACCTCCTCACTGAAAACTTAGACAGACATATCAATCCGCCACAACTATCAATAACACAGAATAAATTACACAATTCCTGAAGTGAATTTTACCTTAAACAACATGACAACTGTGGAAACCTCATTTGGTAAAGAGCCTTTAAACACAGAGTTGCTAGGAGACAGCACATCTCAATGAGAGAAAAAAAAAACATTATAAAAGACAACTGGAGATTGACGCTGAGGGACTAGACAAGATAGAATCTGACAAAAGTGAAGCATCCACGAAACAACAAACCAACAGGGCAGTCAAAGTTTTTTATAAGAGTAACACAAATATAGACTTGACAAATGTCACGATAGAACACCTTAATACAGTTCTATGACAATTTTATGCCTCTGTCAGAAATAGGTTGGGAGAGCCGTGTGGCATAAACAGTTGCATGGGGATCAGAGCGGGCTTAAACAGACACTGAAATGAACCGCCCCTGAGCCGTATTAATATACTATTAGAAGATCAAAGTTAATATATTACTACAGTTGTAAATTGAAAACAGGAACTATTTTATGATGGGGAATGTTATTTCCACATTTGTCTAATTAAAATCACTTTTAAACATATGAAATGAGTCTTATTTGCTATTTATCCCAGCACAACACATGCCCTGGCTTGATAGTGGCCCTTATAAAAGTTCACCACGTTATTTTTGCATGATAGTTTTACACTTTTACCATGCATTTGCTGTACTATGCATTTACCTTGGTTTACCCTGGTTTGCAATGTTTTTAATATGTTTTACCATACCTATCTGTGCTTTACAGTGCTTACCTATGCTTTACCATGCTTTCACTCTGCTTTATTCTATGTTTTTACTATGGGAAGCTTCTATAAGGGATGAACGGGTTGCCGTTCAAAAGCTTTTAACAGACATTGGCAGAAAGTGCTAGTTGATAACATTAATTACTACAAAAACGCTCAACGAAAGATAATGAGGCAAAATAAGTCGAGTAGATAAAGGATTCAGCTATTCCCTTCATCAGTGTAATAAAGCCTTACTAAAGAGTATATAGGGTCCCTTACAATGATCTGTTTTGTGTATTCAGTTTGTGTGTCCTGTGTATTCAGGCAGTGGCATAATTTACTTGAACTGTATAACAGAAAAATTGGGTAGTGCTGTAGGAAAATTAGGATTTAATGAGCTGGCAATTGACTTGATTATATTTTAATGGGCTTCAGCTCCTAGGAAAAAGTCATACTCATGAGAAATACATACAAACTGACTAACCAAAAGAAAAGGCCAAGAGGTTATTGTACTGATGTGGAACTGCAAAGACTGTTCAAATAAAGCAGTTTAGTTTAACAACGTACCAACAACGTGTAAGAGTTTGACGACTAATAAACCAGTAGCGGTAGCTGCAGTTCACTGATCCACATCATTTATGTTGATTTAAAGATATTCTCCCTTGGCTGAAAGTTAACAGAAGTAAATCAGACTTACATGTACACACACTCATTTTATACATGTCAGATTAACACAAATACTACAGCATGCATAGGCCAATTTCATTTATTTTACTTTTTAGGTCACAGACAATTGTACATTTAATATACATCACTGAGTAAGGGGCCCCTCACTTGTTTTGTGTAAGTCAAAGAGCAAAATAAAGAGTACTGTTCCAAATTTGTGAAAAAATAAGCTGAAAAGAATCGGTGCCAGAATGTGACTATGTTTGTAATGTGCAGCTGAATGTACTGTAATGTAGTTTTGGCAATGCAGTTGAACATATACCTTAATTTTCTTTGAATGTCTTTGTGTAGTCAAGTCTGTTCATCTCCAAGATACAGATCACAGCATTTACCTGAACTCATCCGTGTCACTCATTAGTGGTTTGTGGAGGTTTATGGATTTTATACTCTTCTAACTTTGGTCAGATACTGTAAAAATAGCTTGCTAAGCTTGGCTTTGTTCCATACAGTGGCAACTCATATAGAAAACACTGCACAGTATACTGGTCTTTATTACAAGCACTTTTTAAACACACTACTTTACAATGGCTAACCCTGAGCATGGACCCTGATATGTAGCTTTTTGACAATCTTACTGTAATTAAGCCAAACATAGAAATAGACATATAGCTCAGCCATGAATCACCTCTTTGGTTTACCAGCAGACAGAGATTATGAGGCCAGCTAAACGTAGTTGCATTTGTGTGCAGTAGGGTTGGCAGTGCACCGGGTTTGCTGGCTGTGGCTCCGGAGTGACTCCGGCAGCTCAGCTCCATCTCCAGGCTGGCTGCAGAGCTGAAAGAGACCCCCCTGTTCCAGCTCCAGGCTGGCTTCAGCATCCCTGCTCCAGCTCCGAACTTAAAACATCGGTTTAACTGTTCAAACATAGCAAAGTAGAAAATAGTATAATAAATAAAGAGAAACAAAAAACAGTTAAATATTTTTCCTGTTAAAAGTTAGGGGTAAGTAAAATATTAAATACTGGAGAAAGGAACATATTTATATGAAATTATTAATTGGAAATACTAACACAACATATTAAACATAAACATTTTTTCCATTTAGTTTGACCTATTATTTTTGTACACTGATTTTCAATTATGGTGCCTTCTAGCAATTACTCCCTTTGTCTGACACTGAGTGACATTTTCCAGTTTCCCCTTTCTCAGTCCTTACCCAAGGATAGGTTGCGGTTTGTCAGAATGATTTTTTAAACATTTGCAGAATTCAGTCTTATTCACCGATCTGTGATTAGGTCCCCTGCTTTGGAGAACAGTCTTTCCCTTTCCACAGCTGTGCCAACAAAGGATCTTTGCAATTTTTCCAATAGTCCAAAGGCTCCCTCTTCAGCTCATTGTGCAAAGCAGATCCTTCCATGTTATCATCATCTTCAGGGCTGCTGTCAGAAAGCTCATAGATGCTTTCACATGTATGTGCTCTCTTGGGTGGAACTGGATCACATTCAGCAGGTCCACATAGAACAGACAAGCCTTTGGTCACAGCTTCTTTTTGCTCATTGTCGAAAAGATCGAGGAAGGTTGATCTATGACAATCAAGGTCATTCTCTAAGCTTCATAACCTTGTTGAGATTTGACTCAAAAGTCTTTCACCTTCAAGCCAGATTCAGATTTAGTTTCAAGCTTTCCAAGTGCTCTATGAATTCCAACCACTGTAGGGGCAATAAGAGATGCAGTTGGATACTTTGCTCCAGAGAGAGTTGTGGTGGCTTCCTGGAATGATGTGAGCATCTCACACACTTCTTCTAGGAGCATCTTATGTTCAGCAGTAATGTTTAGTGCTGGTCCCTTCAGTTTCACAGCTGCAATCTCTAATTGTTCTGCTTGCTGGACCACTTTTTCAACCATTGGCAAGCTTGAGTTCCATCTGCTTCTGATTTTTGGTACAGGTCCGCAGATCAAAAGTAATGACAGCATGTGAGGTAGACATTCGGTCTTGTTTTAAAGTACCCACAATGCCTGAGTATGCATTGCGCAACATTGTTCCGGAAACTGTTTTTCTTGAAGGTGGTTTGTATCCTGGACTAAGCAGGTTCAGGATCTTTCTGAAAAGATTAAAGTTGCAATCAAACACTTTCTACAAAATCTCTTATGCAAAATGAAAGTTAGAAAAATGTCCTTTAAAAACAATGCTTTCATAAGTAACAGCAATACATTAAATATTAAGATGGTGCCTAGAATTGTTTTATGCAATATAACTATGCTTAACAATACTGTAATTACTGTTGAAAAGCTTTGTAAATTTTATTTTAAAAAAAAGTTAAATGTGATGATAAAATATTCAATAACAATCTAGTTATATCCTTCTAAAGTAAACAAAAGAGATAATAAACTTTATAATTAACTTTAAAAATTCTTAATTTTATCTAAAGATTAAAATTACAAATGGAAATTAGTTTTTCATAATTAATATTTATGGATCGTTTTCTGTTAACAACTTGTCAATAATAGGCCTGAAAGTTTTTTTCAGTAATCTTTTAAAAATACTTATATTCAAAAAGTACTGATTAGTTACAAAAATAACGTTTAAAGTATTGGTAAATATATTGTTTTGCAGAACATTAAGCCATTATCCTCACTGGCATGTTTTACATCTTCACTAAAGTATAATATGTAACTTGTCTCCTCTTTATATTGACAAACACAATGTTGTGTTGTATTTTTCAGTTGGTTTACTTTTACTAATGTACAATGTTTAGAATCAGATTTCATACCTTTAAAGACTTTTAAAATGTAACAAAAATGCAATTTTTTTTCATCTCAATTTTAGTTATTGAATAAATAAGCTTTAGAGACTTGTTCACAATTAATACACTAATTTAACAATACTGTAGATTGAGTATTTCAATATTAATTAATATTATAATATAATCATTTTAAAAATGTTCTATATAACAATATGTGTTTCTCCACACTGGGCATATTTACTTCATAAAAAAAGATCTTAAACATAATAAAGTGAGATGATTTACAATTTCTCACCTAAATGAAGGTCTTTCTACAGCACAAAATGGTTGCAGATCAAGAGCAATCCACTCCAGTATAGCTTTGTCAACATCTCGTAGTTTTTCTGATGGCATTTTCAAATTCCCAGATGGCATTCCAAAAAAATGTTATAGCTGAGGTTGATGTTTTTTCTTTGTTTCTTGCTCCTGCAGTTTGTTTGTGTAAACATTTGAGTGATGTCTTTCCAGGTGCCATTTCTGGTTGAAAGACTTCTCACTAAGAGTCTCATGATACAGCTTGCACTGTGTTTTGCCCTGATGTAAATGTTGAAAACAACTGGCAACATCTTTATAACATTGCTCAGTTTGTTCTCCCTGTGTGCCTCAGCCATGTTGATATGGAGAATAGTGTTACTGATGCAAAATTTAAACTGGAGCATCTGGCTGTGGGGGCTAATGGGATTGTCCACTCAAAAGTTGAAAACATGTTTCTCATCTTAAGTAAACAAGTAGTGAAGTTGTGTGTGGATGTCAGGTGATTTTTGGGTTGGTCAGAAACTGGCCTTATCTTTATTTCTGTGGCAATTCAGGTGCAGGGGGCCCCATGACTCCAGCATGTGACCTTAATTTTCTGGCAAACAACTTTTGGCCAATCAAAAGTCAGGACATCATTTCTGAAAACAGATTGCTGTCAAATTAGGTGAATTTAGGCAGAGCAAGGGTTTGGTTAAAATTACATCATTTGAAAATACTTAGAAGAGTGTAGAGTGTAGAGTGAAAATAGACTTGCCACTCCAGCTCCAGGTCTTGTAGCTGACTCCGGGCTCTGGAGCCAGAACACGGCCAACCCTAGTGTGCAGTACCTTCTTTCTCCAATAGAGGGCTTTGCGCTAAACTATTGATTTCAATTGGATGACTTCTAGTCATGTTATTTAGAAAATACAACCCTAGAGAAACGTGGAAATGGTATGAGGTACAGTGCAGCCTTTTCAGCCAAACCCTGAATGTGAAAATGTTATTTTATATTTTCACAGCACAGTCTCATTTTAATTTGAGCAAAATGGTATGTTCCTGTTGATGCTTTAAACTGGGACTTGGTAAAACCCATAACGGTGAAACTCACAATAAAAGTTTGTAATTTTATTACAATAAAAAAATCTTGTTTCGTATTTTCTTTTTAAATTATGAATCCTTTAAAACAATATTTTTACACATCAAAATGTGCTAGAAGACTATCTAATTACATAAAGTTGGTATATTACCTTGATAGGACTAAGTGTCCCATATTAAACTGCAGTAGTTTTGTCCTGGGGAATAATTCCTAAAAATAGGAAATGCCAAAGTACCTCCCCTACATGTTCATTTTTTCCACTGTCAACAGATGTTAGTGTTCCGAGGACTTTGCCCCAGTATATAAAATCAAGTCTGAAGGAGGGTTATTGCAGTGCATAATTCAATAGCTGCAAGAAGCACATGTCAGAGAGAAATACAATTTTATTTACAAGTCAGGTAAACATAAAAGACTGGATGGTCATCTCGCCTGTAATACTAAACAACAAATTCCGCAATAAAAATAGTCTTTATCCAGCCCACAGTTGGGTTCTTGCAAAGGGGATTTAACACCCTGTAAGAAAAATACCAGATCAGGGAGTCCCTGTAGGATCATGGACTCTGCTGCTAGAGTAGCAGGCTGTCGAGGTTGCAGCAGAAACATGGAGAGTAGGAGGTTTGGCTAATGGATCAAATGAAAACTAGCAGAGGTCTGACAAGGAGCTCTGGTGCAGTGGCAGAAAAAAGTATGTTATTTCCCGGCCTCTCTTATACACTCTTGGGAAATCCTTGTGAGGTGGTGCTAGGACTGGGCAAGTAACAAGCACATTAAACTAAATAATAATTGGCCACACTACGTTTTAAAGAAAAAACTAAATTAACACCAGTGTGTAGTGGGCCGGCACTTGGGGTTTCCTGTGGTCCTAGTGTTGGTTAGATAGTGGCAAATTGTCAGGAAGCCTGCTTGTGCAAACTTGCCGCATTACAAAGTCCCTAATAGCTTCTTGCTAAACTGACTAGTAAACTGATTCACTAATACTATGCATGTTCAAGCCATATTTTCTTTCATTCACGTGTGCTGTTGTCATATCGTTTGTGGGATAGCAAACACAAAGTTTCTGTATATACAACTATTTTATTGGTTGGATTTTCATTTTCTTGGAAGTTTAATGACATTTTTGCATGCATTGCATATGAAGACATCAGGCAATTTTGTTGTTTTCAGATTTAATCACTGAATGTGGTACCGATCTTTGCAGAGCTCCCCACAAACAAAAAAAAAACATTTTACTTGCTTCTGATGGTCTTGTACAGCTATCCCCCATGAAACATAAAGACCAGCTGCCAACAAACAGATCCTTTATAATATTAGAGGTAGCATAGGGTGCTCTTGGGGTGGTTGCCTCGAGACTTGAAGTTTTGGAATTGAAAGACGTTTCTCTTCATTTTCTTCACAAGCTTTTGCAATTGGAAATGTTGTCCTATTTGTTTTGCCATCATAATTCAAGATTTTTTGCCTGGTCCATTCTCTTATTTCTGACATCTCTTCATGCGAGTACTTAGATCAAGTTGCAGAACAAATGAAATAGGCATACATACAAGCATGGATTCCACAGGCATAACCATTTCCTTGAAGTGGGAGGTCTGTTGGTGCATAAATTGACCAATCATTCCAGCTTACTGGGTAACCATATTCCTTCTGGTGCATATCAGCAATAAATCTCTGTAGCAAGCCTAAAGAATTAGCATCTACAGCGTGTAAGGAGTTAAATATGGAATGTGTTTCCATTTGAAAACAACTACGATCAGCACGCAATGATTCCCATGGATGTTGGTTGGAATTAACCAAATATCATAAGAAGATAGTTTCTGCTTTGCTACATATTTGCATATACTTTGAGTTATTCCCTGGGCTTTTAGTGCAGGAAACAAATCAGTAGTCAGGCATACCACTGAAACATAATATCTTTTTTTTTCCGGAAGGTTTTCACATGCTGTTATAAACCCTTTCAAAACAAGTTGGCAGGTCACATTTTCTCAACTCAACACCTTTAACCTTCTTCACCACCTCATACAGTACTCCATGAAATACTAAATGATGCACACCTTGCCATGGTGCTGCATTGTATGCATTTTCCTCAGTAGATAGAAAATGGATATCACTAATATCACTCTCAAAAATCACTTCAGTGTTTTCTGTTGGTGTAGATATCCACTTTATCAGGTACATCAGAGACTGAGTACTTTTTTTTTGGAACACTGGAGAAAGATTTATTTCCTGTACAGTGACAGTCTGTCAGATTGCTAATCTATAGACTTCCCAGAGAATGAGGTGCAGGTGTGTGACCGAGCAGCTGTTGAGTGGTGTGTGTGGTGACGTCACGGACCAGAAACAAGAACCAAAACAAGGAATGGTGGTGGGTGAAACTGAATGTTACGGCGTTCAGTGCTTTTATTAAATAATAAATAAACAAAAGGTTTAAACAAAATGAAACAAACACCAAACAAAAAGGCGCGATGGCCAAACAAATAAACAGAAACAAGTATCTTTAAATATAGCAATTGTTTTCCGCTCTCGTTTTTCGCTCTCCTTGCTCGCTGTCCTGTACTCTCCTCTGTACACTCTCTTCCTTAGCGCGGACAGCTGGAGGCTTTTATATTCTGGCCGAGGGGTTAACTAGCTGTTAATTATCTTATTACCCCTCGGCCACAGTCAGCACGAGTTTAGTAAGGATGCGTGACTGTCAGCTAGTTAAATAATCAGTAGCTGATCAGCCACGCATCCTCACGAGGTTTTTAAAATATAAATACAAAACACTAACAAATACACGGCGCTTTGACCTGCGCCGCAAACAAAAATACAAATAATAATACAAATATATATATAGGGGCGGGACACTCTGCCACAAGGTGTTACTTCAATGTCAACTTTTTTTCTTGGTTTCTTCCTTCCAGATGGTGCATTGCCCCTTTTTTCCTCTTTAGTTGTGACAGACTCAAGTGAGGTGTTTTCTTAGAACCTTCCAGTCCCAAAGACTTTTTAGCTGCAAGTATATTGTAGCACTCTCTGGTGCTAAGACATGAGCAGGTTTGTTGGGGGTATAAAGTTACTACATACTTAACATTTTTTAATCCTGTGACGATAAAGCTTTGTGCCACTGGATCCAGCAAAATTCTGTGCTGCATACGAGTACGCTTTGCCATTGCTTCACAAGTTTTGCTTCCTGGATCATTGGTAACAACTGTTGTTTCCATAATACTTGGAAAATTCACCATCTCATCAGGATCAAGCACATCCTCTGGAAATGTAACCTCTTCCAAACTACAGCTGAATGCAGTACACATCTCAGTCAGATGGCAGTTCCTAAGACTGCATTTTCCCCTAAGAATTTCACGAAAGTAAAAGAGTTAGAAGAATGATAAGATAATGGCATCTACCCTAATTTCTTTCCAGCTGGTTAGGTGTTTCAGAACAACATTGAAGCTTTCACTGGTGTTTGTAGGTACCCCACTAGTTGGGCAGTACATATCTAATGTTCATGGTCAGTGCATATTACAAATGCGTTCACTTGTTAATTCTGGTATTAACATGCAAATTCTTCTGAAGAACTGCTGATGTGTACATTCAGTTTTCCTTTGATGCGTCATGAAACCTACAGGTAAAACAGGAGCCTCTTTGAATGCGAAACAGAAGAGCAGAGATATAAAAGTCTCCTAGTTTGAATGTAGTGTCATATGAAAGCATTAGGGAAACTTTAGATGATACATCAATAATTGACTAACTCTGCAATGATTTGGGGCAAACCTGCTGTTACAACCAAATGATGCGCCAACACATAATCCCATATGAAGTCCCCTGTGTACACTATTATCTCATAAATTGCACTCATCATGACTAAATCTAGTTTGGTCTCATAGAGCTTTTGTTTAGTTGTGAACCTGTTCCAGGTCACGGGGTATCTCCTTGTTTTCACCTTTTACCACAAAGTACATCTTCATTAACTTTGGTGCTGAACGAGGGAAGTTACATGTTGGTTTAATCATGTGACCTGGTCTGAACGCCAGTCATTCCTTTTCTTTTTGTGACCTGCGTATGAGCACACACAAACTTCATTATGTTTTGGGTTAATGGGAGGTAAATGCGTGACTTTGGTTGTATCCAAATTGGTCAGTATGGTGTACACTTCACTTTGAACATCTCCCCCTAGTGGTTATTTTAAGTAACATAACACAAATCCAAGAGAAAAATCTAAATTAAAAGCCACTGTTCAAATTATACAGTACTTCAAAGATTAAGGAATAAAAACACGTTTTAACCATTTGGACCCCATATGATGATTAACAACCTAGTGGCTCATTAGTATAATGACTAGTGCAATTATGGTCATCATCAGTGATAGCAGATTAGCATAAAAAAAAAAATACAAAGAATTAATAATAATAAAAAAAGCCTCAGAACACTAACATCTACTGTCAATAGACAAAATGAACATATAGGGGAGGTACTTTGATTGGCATTTCCTATCTTCAGGAATTATTCCCCAGGACAAAACTACTGCAGTTTAATATGGGACACGCTGTTCTATCACAATGAGGTGTAATTGTTTTGGGGACCTGATTTTATATGGTGGGGCAAAAGCCTCTGAACACTTATAGGTGTAATGCAATAGACCTGGTTTATATACCAACTTTGTGTCATTTAGATAGTCTTCTGGCACATCATGATGTGTAAAAAAAAAATATTTTTTAAGGATTCATAATATAAAATGAAAATATGAAAACAAGATTTTGTTATTATAATAAAATACACAAACTGTTATTCCTTTAAACTACAATATACGGTTCCATAATAGCCTGGATTAAATAGTAAAATAAATTATATAATTCAACTAAATACAAAATCCTTAATGAGTATACTTTTTTACTCAGTTTCACGCACATACTGCAGCACATCTGTTTTTCATAAAATTATTTCATCTTTGGAAAATTATTTTGGCAAAGTTATTCGGTTCTCCATGTAACCCATTCTGCCTCTTTGGTTTTGGGGACAACACAATTAAATCTGTTTTATCTGAAAGTAAACCCTAAGGCATTTGCAGCTCCCTTGCAAGTCGAAGATGACCACCAAATGATACTTTTGGGATATTGCCTGCCTTTGGTAGGTATTTCTGAGCATTTTATGTCAAAGCTTCCGATAGGCCCTTCTGCGGAATGATGTCCTGGGTCCCACCTCCCGAGGGATCAAATAGTCACTGCGCAGAATGCTCAATCTCTTTTTGCTTCTCACTTCAGATAAGGTATGGTATACTAACCCTTAGTGTTGTGTTGAGTCTTTTTCAAAATGAGCTTTCACTCTGAGTTGGCCTGTATTTCCCCTGCGATAAACTCGCTGGAGGTTGGCATAGCCATTTCCATGGAATCAGCCGCTCCACTGTCTGAGCTTCTTCCTTCTTTCTTCTCGGTCTGCTTCTTGTTGCTAATTGTATTTTCATAGCTGTATTCTGCTATTTAAAAAAAAAAGAGAGGGAAGGTATCTGCATTGATCCTCCATCGGAGCTCGGCTTGCTGTGTCCCTGCTGTAGAGCTAGTCCGCCCGCTGCTCACTTTTAGTGTGCCGTCGAAAAAAAAGGGGGGCTTATTATTGTTGTCTTGTCCGCTGTACAGTACTCTGTTACCAGAGTATGTCGACCTAGTTTGTCTACCCTGTTGTGTGTGTTTTTGTAACTGCGTAGCAGTTTAAAAAAAATGAAAAGAGAACACTTATGCTGCTGTGCTTCCTCCCGGGTCTCGCTCTTAAGTGGCCCTGCTGTTGAGTTGACCTCACCGGCTGCCCCAGCCCAACCACCTCGATGCTTCGGGTCAAAAAAAAAATTCTTGTATATGCCCTCTCTGTCACTGCATTACTGTTGCACAAACGTTCTCGCCCACCGCGGCTTACGAGCCTGTGTGTCTCCTTGGTGTAGGCTGCGTGCTGCCAAGTGTTAGATCACATGCGGTCAGGGCTGCACCTGCATGCTACCCTAGGTGCTTGCGCTCTCAGTGCTTGGCCTGCCCGTGCACGGGGTACTTAGGTGCCTTGGTGCGTTTGGTGCTCGGTGGTCCCGGTGCCCTTGGTACTTAAGTACCTCGGTGCACGCAGCCTTAGTGCACACGGTGCTGTGGCACCTCGGTGCATGCAGTGACCTCAGTCCGCACAGTGCACTCGGTGCTTTGGCGCCTTGGTGCACGCAGTGCTCCCTGTGCCCTCGGTGCTTAGGTACCTCGGTGCATACGGTCACACGGTGCTCCTGTGCACGCACTCTGCGCATTGCTTCAGAGCTCCAGTGCATGCAGTGCACGCAGCGCACAGTGCTTACAGTGACCGCGGTGCTTCAGTACCCCGGTTCACGCGGTGACCTCAGTGTCCACAGTGCCCTTTGTGCTTAGGCACCTCCGTGCACATGGTGACACGGTGCTCCTGTGCACGCACTCTGTGCAGTGCTTCAGAGCCACAGTGCTCTGGCCAGTCTCATTGTGGCTCACAGACAGCTCTGGCTATCCCAGGCAAGGGGACCTGATGCTGATAAATCAGCGCTCCTAGATGTGCTGATTTCACTAGGCCATACTTTCGGTCCGGCAGTGGAGGAGATACTCCAACACTCCCACTGAGAACATGAAGCATCAAGGCAGGTGGCTGCAATGCACCCTAGAGCATAGTAGGTTGAGCTGCTGGAAACCAGCTAGGACACAGCAGGTGACACGCACTGTCCCGGTCCCCACAGCTCCTGTGGGTGACCTGAGGCACCGCCTATAGTCTGCAGCGGTAGCAGGCAACTGAGTCTTCCTGCATGGATGTGAGAACACAGGACGCGGAGCCCCCGAAAAGCAGCGCTCCAAGCGCAATTTCAATCCCGCCATAGGCAACTGCAGCAGCATGCCCTGCCTCAGTCTCAGCAGCCCCGTCAGGGGCCCTGAAGGCTTCCAGCCTCAGACCCTCCTCTTTTCTCCACACCAGCTGCAGTACTGGCACACTTGCACCTTGGACATCTGGGTGCTCGCCACCATACAAACTGGTTATGCTCTCCAGTTCCGCATGGGACCTCCTCCTTTTCGAGGGGCCACAAAAACATCTGTGAGAGGCCTTGGTACTCTGTCAGGAAGAGGCCACTTTGCTGAGCAAGCAGGCCACCCGTCTCATAGACCCCATGTCCCACAGGGAGGGGCTGTAGTCAAGATACTTCCTAGTACCCAAGAAGGATGGCGGCTTTCGCCCCAACCTAGACCTCAGACACCTCAATGCATTCTTGAAGGAGAGGAGATTCCAAATGCTGACTCACCGTCACATCCTCCACTCGATCTGGCCGGGTGACTGGTTTACCACAATGGACTTACGGAATGCATATTTTCACGTTCCCATTCATCCAGCGCACATGAAATACCTCAGTTCCGCCTTCCAGGGAAGTATGTATGAGTTTTCAGTGCTGCCATTTGGCCTCTCCCTAGCGCCCTGCACTTTTTCAAAGTGCGTAGATGCCATCCTGGCCCCCTTGCGCCTAGACTATTGGTTGATATGTTCCTAGTCGTGGGAGGGAGCAGTGGACCATCCAGCAATAGTGACGGAGCATCTGGCGAGACGATGCAAAGAGCAAGTTAGTACCAGTGCAGTGCATAACATTCTTGGGACTCCGACTGGACTCCCTTGTAATGTGTGCTTACCTGTCAGAGGACAGAGTAGTAGCTGTAAAGGATTGCCTCTCCCTGTTTCATCAGGGATCGATAGTTCCCCTGGTGTGTTTCCAGAGACTACTGGGTCAGATGGCTGCACCCACATCAGCCATGGAGCACGGCCTACTCTGTATGTGCCCGCTCCAAGTGTGGCTATACACCTTCCAGTTACATCCGAAACATGACAGATAGTGTCGTCTGACAGTATCCTGTGCATGTTTGGTAGCCCTGCGATGGTGGAGACAGACCTCCCACCTCTGTGAAGGTGTGTGTCTTGGAGTAGTACTGAATCATCAGGTGGTAACGACAGACACCTCCAACACGGGTTTGAGGTGCAGTCTGGCAGGGCAGAGGAATCCGCGGGTCCTAGTCGGGCTGTCCCTGCACATAAACATGGTGGTACCGCGAGTGGTTCACCTCGCTCTCCAGCACTTTCTCTCGGTGTTCCAAGGGAGACGTGTGTTAGTCTGGACGGACAACACATCAATAGTAGTGTATGTCAACCACCAGGGTGGACTGAGGTCCCCGGGGTTGTATCGTGTAGCCTACTGGCTCTTGATTATCCCTCTGGGCAATGCATCTCCCTGGAATAGTGAATTGGGCAGCAGACCTCCTCTCCAGAGAGGGTCTTCTTTCGTCTAAGCGGCGACTCTATCCTCAGGTGGTGGAGTGCATTTAGGAACGGTTCGGGCAGGCGCAGGTCGATCTCTTCAATTACGCATTCCTGCCGTTACTGCTGCTCCCAGCCTTCCTAGAGAAAATCTGGTTTGGGAATGCAACGGTTCTCCTGGTTTGCCCTCAGTGGCCCAGGAGAATCTGGTTTTCAACCCTGTGCCAGCTCCTCCAAGGCCAGCCCTGGGAGATCCCACTTTGCCTGGATCTCCTCAGTCAGACCAGTCCACTCTCTGGCACCCGGAACCAGGCAGGTTCCAGTTATGGGTCTGGCCCCTGAACGGGACCGCTGGACAGCCCTAGGGTGTGGGCACCTTGCAGAATGCCAGGACAGCCTCCACTAGGTCGTTATATGCCTATAAATTCCAAAACTGGTGTCTGACCTTCGGTCATGACCCCATATCTTGCCCTATGCCTGTTATTTTGCAGTTTCTACAAGAGTTGCTAGATGCGGGTAAAAAGCCTTCTACATTGAAGGTGTACCTGGCAGCCATATTATTATTATTATTTGTTTATCTAGCAGACGCCTTTATCCAAGGCGACTTACAGAGACCAGGGTGTGTGAACTATGCATCAGCTGCAGAGTCACTTACAATTACGTCTCACCCGAAAGACGGAGCACAAGGAGGTTAAGTGACTTGCTCAGGGTCACACAATGAGTCAGTGGCTGAGGTAGGATTTGAACCGGGGACCTCCTGGTTACATGCCCTTTTCTTTAACCACTGGACCACACAGCCTCCATATCTGCATGCCATGCCCTGGTGGACGCGCATTTTTTGGCGACTCGGTTTCTAAGGGGTGCCTGATGTTTGCGCCCTCCTAGGAGGGATGCTGTGCCAGAGTGGAGTTTTAACGTCGTGCTGGAGGCTCTCACAAAGGCCCTGCTTGAGGCCATATACTCCGTAGAATTGAAGTATCTATCAATGAAGACAGCCTTCCTTTTAGCCATCACCTCCGCAAAGCGCGTTAGTGAGCTGCAGGCCCTGTCTGTGCATAGCTCCTGCATGCGTAATTGGGACAATGGGAACAGGGTGTCTCTGCGGACAAACCCTGCATTCCTCCCCAAGGTGATATCGGCGTTCAACATCAACCAGTCAGCCACCTCCCTTTGTTACAGAGGAGGATAGGCATTTAAATTCCCTTTGCCCAGTGCGGGCATTAAGATGTTACGTTGAAAAGACAAGAGCTTTACGTCATTCTGACCAGCTCTTTGTCTGTCATGGTATATGGACCATGGGACAAGCCCTCTGCAAGCAGCGACTGTCGCACTGGAGTCTCGACTGCGTATGATAATGCCAGCTTACCCCCACTTGGGCGGGTAGCTGCACACTCTATTAGAGGAGTGGCCACATCTTGGGCCCTCTTTAGAGGAGCCTCACTGTCTGAGATTTGTACTGCGGCTAGCTGGACTACGCCGCATACCTTTACTAGGTTCTACCGTGTTAATGTGGTAGATCCCTCAGTGCCTTCATTGAGTACAAGGGTCCTTGAGGTTGCACACTCCCATCATTGACCTTATCGGTTATGCATGGTTGAGATATCCCTCATTAGCTATCTGCTCACACTCCCTCGCGACGGCTTTGGTATACTTTCCCAAAAGTATCATTTGATGGTCATCTTCAACTTGAAAGAGAACGTTAGGTTACGAATGTAACCCGGGTTCCCTGAAAGAGAAGCAGCTTCAAAACAAAAAGAGATCTATTTGATCCCCCAGGAGGCGGGACCCACAACGTCACTCCGCAGAAGGGACTATGGACAGCTTTGACATAACATGCTTAGAAATACCTACCAAAGGCAGGCAATATCTCAAAAGTATAGTTTGGTGGTCGTCTTCGCTTTCAGGGAATCAGGGTTACATACATAACCTAACGTTTTACCATGCTTTTACCATGGCTGAACTATACAATTACCATAATGTATCCTGGTTTGCCACGTGTATTTAATATGCTTTACCATAGCTCGCTATTTTTTACAATGCATATTATATGCTGTATTACACTGCTATGCTTTTACTATGGTAAATCTTAAAAATCCTTCCTATCGGTATTACATTCATAACCCTTGTCACGCTGTCACGGTAGTTTGTAATATAATACTACAGTTCTAAAATCCTTAAAATCTACAGTTCAGGTGAATCTGGAGTAGCTGTCCTCGTAAAGATGTATTTAAATACGTTAAATAGCACTTTATACATTAGAGATACTGAGCTGAATCAGAATTGGGGGTTCTCAAATTCTGCTTCGCATAGGTTGTAAGGATATTGGAAATGACGAAGTCGTGGCTGAGGAGTAGGCGAGGGTTTTAATGTGAATCGACCAAACTTTGATTCATACCTTTGGTTTTATGTCTTCTGTTTTGTATTAGAAAACATCTGCACAAAAATAGAATAAAAATACGTTTTATTTTCCATCAACGGACAAAGACGTCTGCTTACAGCTTTTGAAACGTAACGTAGTTGACTTTTTAACGGGACGTAAATGTATACAGGCTAGGTGTTACTTAAAACACTTCCACTTTTCCATTTTGTCCAGTGCTATGAATTGCCACAGGAGGGCGTAAATTAACTGCGAAAACAAGGTACGTGTTTATGATGAGTAGCCTACTGACCAAAGTGGGGATACCGTTTGCTCTTTTAATGTGCAGACCAGACTGAAAAAATGTATTAAAATAATATTGCCTATGTACACATATTACAAAAATAATATTTGATTATTAGTCTTCTGGTTTACCTTCTATACGGGTTTAGCTTGCAGCTCATTTTGCAGACCAGATTGGACTACAGCGGCTGCGCCCTAGCTTATTTAGCCGGGGTAACCTGATTTCTATTAACCCAAAACCCGATCGATTACACATCTAGAAGAGACTTTTCCAGATTGTAATATTTCTCTGATTGGTTGTAAGGATAGGCTGGTATTTACAGTGAAGAAACTGGCATAACGGACAAAAATAACTAAAAAAAAACATAAAGGACAAAATGCAATAACACAGAAGTCCAAAATAGAATAAACCAATTAAAAAAGAGACCACGTCCTTCTGAGAATTTTGTCCAAAGTGTTCATTTTAACACTGGTAAGTGGGAATGGTAAATGCATTATATGTGAAGTTTATAATAATGTTATACAATACATATTTAATGCTGAAGATGCTATTGATGTGTTAAGCTTTACAATTACAATATTGGCTTGTTTGAAACCCAATTGTGACTGTAATGGTCCTTTACACAAACAGCGTATACGATTGTCCCTGAGCCATCCATCTACATGCACATTATGCTGCGACTACTATAAATGAACTGTCAAGGGACCTAATTACACAGCAGTCGTGCACATATGTGTGGCTGAAGGGCAAATCTTTTCTTCCTGTTACCCTGCAAACCGATTTCACTCGTTTCTTTCAAAGGATTTCAATCAGAGCTCAGCAACTTTTTAGTATGGTGTGGGACATTCTGGGAGAAACCGTCTGTGGCTTTCTCTGAGCCCAATTTACCTCACAGCGGGGGCGAGAGAGATTCCTTTCTGAAAAGCGAAGTGGCGTCATCCATCCTTTTACTGCTCATCAGTTTAATCAATTATATATTAAAACTTTTTAAAAATCCATCTAAATACCTTGTCTCCATTTATCCCACAATTAAAGGGATGCATTTGCTAATTAAGTATTTATTAGAGAGAGAGAGAGAGAGAGAGAGAGAGAGAGAGAGAGAGAGAGAGAGAGAGAGAGAGAGAGAGAGATTGATTTAAAGCATCTTGTCCCCTGGGGACGGGGATTTTCAACGGATGCGGAGATTTCGGTCTATTTGCACATTAATGGCCTCGATCTGGATAACTCCAGTCTTTTATGACTGTGCATGCAAGGAGATTTGCCATATCTAGCGTGTAAAAAAAATGAAGGGAAAAAACCATCCAATGTCATTCCTACGTCAATGAATGAATGTGGGCGTGAAACAGAACGTCCCCGCCTTCACCAAATGGGGTGCACCATTCCACTCCGTCTCGCCGTGGCTGTAAAGTCTTTACTGCTGGAAGTTGTTGGCAATGTGTGATGTGCAGCATTTTCTTAAAAATGTCCTGCAAACTATTTAAGATCTACATACTCAAATGGTTTTACTAAATATAGAATGGGACTTACATTGAACGGCAGATATATTTCACTGATTCTCGCAGTACAACTAGGTGAGTATGGTGTATGTATGGACTATAATATAGTTTTCATTATTAACTACTGCAGATGTTCAAAACTGAGTGTGCAAGAAATGTAAGACCATGCTGCGAAAAAAATAATATGTAGTTGTAAATTGTAATAGTGTGTTCCTGAACTAAAAAAAAAAATGACGAGCAGACATCATTTTAAGTAGGCTATATCGGCATTTGAAGCAGCTAGTTATTGACACGAATTCAATGGGATGTCATTGTAACCCATAGTTCTAAAAGGCCAATAGAATCTTCTCAAGATGATTGGTTGGTAGGGTACATGGAATCGTCAACATGTCAGTTTCAGCAAGATAACTGGTAACATTCTCAATCACAAACGATATGACTTGTATTTGTGATGCGACACGTCTGAGACAAATTTCAGATACGGACAAAACCCCTACTTATTATAAGGTTCAGACAAACTTAAAGTGGTTTGTTTTAAACTTCGATATATTTTTGCAGCATGGATACGTGTTACAGCTGTGACCGGTATTTGCAAGGTAATTTATAGGTAAATCATAGGTTAGACTGTTTATTTCTAAATGTCTAATAGTGCACCGTTAATGCAGCCAGCTATTGAATTGTTGCATAATATTACAATGGAAAGTAGGCAGCTCACTGCAGTCGCGTCATCAGTGCAAGTACAGAAGGAAAAGAGTGATATAAATAATTCACACAAATCCATCGAAGTAATGATGAAAAACTCCGTATGGCAAACCATTAGCGTACAGACTCAGAGTGGCTGAAATGTAGCCAGTAACAATAACCATGTATTTAATATTAAAATGTATTTTACTAATATATGCTGCTGCAAAATGTAGCATATATACATAGAAACCCATTACGTTGGACGTCCATGTAGCGTCATATTCATATAACTAAAGTTAAAACGCCTGGGACCCGGCAATACGATTTTTATGGATGGCGGTATAAGATTCGGGTTTTCAACTGTGACGAATAACTGCAACGAAGGGGTTGCTTTCAGGTAGAAATCCCTTTGGAATAAGCGGCTAGAAAAATACCAAACAAATATAGACTGAAATCGAAACCTCAAGCAGCATTCGTTCGGTTTCTTATAGCTATCCTTTTGTTATTTCAATTTTTGAACATGCTATAGAACAGTATGGCATATTTAAAGGCAATGTTTTATAGATAATTTTGGCAGAAAACGTGAATAAACACTGACTTGTCTGACCAGTTTTGGAGATATATTTAGCCGTAGCCTATAGTTCAAATAGGAATACATGTGAAAGATTTTAAAATACAACAAAACCAATAACATTTTTTATCACATTTTTTGTGTCAGTGGCAATGATAAGTGTGGAAGCCAACGGTTAATTTCTAGAATGAACGAGAAATTAACCTTGATGATTCTACGTATACAAGTGTGTAGCATAATAAATAACTAGTGTAAAAACAAAAATGTTCCCATTGCCTATTTTGATATTATATATCAGGTAAGTATTTAGCTTGTTTGCAGGTGAACACATTTATTTATTTCTGTATATTTTCTCCTATTTTTATATCATTAATTTTAAAACCTAAGAATATAAAGCTGCAGTTTCTTCTCAACAAACCCAGAGGCTACTGTGTTCTTGCAGAATTTACATTTATTTATATAGGTCCGCCTTCATTGCTTTACTTATGTAACAATGGTTGTGTAATATTACAATTTAATGTGCATATCCCAGTGATGTGCAGATGGACTAATCCTTTCAACATGCGTGATCTTCTGTGTTGATTAATATGTTGTATGTTGTAGAGTATTATTTTAATAACTTAAGCTCTCAAAGGAATTTGTGGTCACTTGGAATGCATTTATTGCTTGGGCCATATAAACTAATCGTAGTTTTTGTCAGCCAAATATAATGTAAGTTGTTTATCCATTTTGAAGTCCATCAATTGCAACCTTTCACATGGTTGAGTACTAGTTTTGTATATTAACATGGTTTAATATACATATTTCACCTTTATCCGAGGGAGCGCTGTATTCTTAAATACGTGTGTCTGAAAATTAGACAGATTTTGCTCTTCAACATATTTTTTTTTGATTCTCAAGTGTCTACAATTTGTGTTGATCAGAGCAGCAATAATGCTTATCTTTAGACTACAAACACGAAATCCTTGATATTGTGTTCATTTTCTTAACACTAGCTGGATCGGTGTCATCTTTAAAATCTGAACAAATGACTTTATGTAGCATTGTACCCCATTGTGTTGTTGAATAGTAATCATAACAATCACAATACATGAATCGACTGGGGATGGCAGCAAGATCCACAGACATTTAAGCTAAACGGTATGCATTACATTGAATAACATTGAGTACAATCGTTTGTTTAATTTGTCGTAGTGTGTCTAAAATGTAAGAAAATATTTTCGTATAGTAAATCGAAAACTCTAATTCTACACTGATATGAAGAGCACAAATTAGCTGAACGAGTGTAGAGTTCAGAGAAGCATCTCAAAATATTGCAGCACCCGCGGTGAACACTGGTTATCTGGCAGGATCAAGCAGGATGAATCATAAGAAGTAAATGGGTGCACAGATGGTTACTTTTTTTTAACACTTTTTTTTTTTTTTGCTTGATCTGATTTCAGAATCTCAAAATCTAGGCGGAAATAGCATAATTGTTGAAAAATAATGCTTCAAGGACGCAAACTCATAATGCCATCTTTGGAGACAAAATGTTTATTCCTTCCTATAGCATTTGCGTATATATGTAATTTGGGAAACTAAGTTATATTTTGATCATCATGTCTATTAAAAAATGGACAGATAGATAGATAGATAGATAGATAGATAGATAGATAGATAGATAGATAGATAGATAGATAGATAGATAGATAGATAGAAAACAGGCTGCAGTAAAATAGGTTATGGGAAATAAAAATTGCAATGTAAGCTAAAAGACAAAACTATAGACGCAAATACATAAAACACATACAATGAAATAAACGATAAAACGGTAACTGATTAAAAAAGACTCGAAAAAACGAGGATAATGTCACACTGGTATAGAAAACATAATCTATAATGTAGGAGTTACAATTATATAACCGGTATGCTAGTTTATTTTATTTTATTTATTTCTTGATTTGTGAACCGAATCCGCTTATTATTGATCACGCATACCAAACACGAGTCTAATTCACTTCCACTTACATCAGGATTGATGGGGATAAATAACATGTACACGGTTCCGCTAGTAAACCCCAGCCACTGACCCAGAAACCTCTTCGAACGTTTACAATCAGATCAATTGACTGCGTCTCTACTCAACGAACCGAGAGCGAAAGGAAGCAAAACATATGCGGGCGATCAGCGTTTCGACATGAAAAATGACCTCAGGTAGGTTTAACGAAACCGCTGGGCTGGCACTTTACCTGTAGGTATCCATGTAGTGTCTCGGATAACATTCAGTGCTTTTTTATAACTGTTGTTCCTAATTTGATGACGCTATCGCACCAAAACAGATGTTTAAGAATGAAACATATATTTGGAGAAAATAAACACACTAATATACGATCTCATATTACATGCCGGGACCATTAATTTGAATATATAAAACTGTATTTAATGTATATATTCATAGGCTAAAATTTTTTCTTTTTCTGTCTTTTTTAATATCTTATGTCCAGAAAACAGATAAATCCCTAATGAAGGCCTAAACAAATACACAGATTATGTTGCGTTTAATCTCGGATTTAGAATTACAAATAGGCCTACAGTGAAATTAAGGAATAATTTTTAATTGCAGAGTTGTGTTCTCGGACAATACATTTTTCATAATTAATTGTAAATCGAGTCTGATTCGCAATGCTTTGGAAACGAGAAATCGCTTTTCCAGGATTTACTTTTGAATCAGGCATAGAAGATGGGACTGCAAAAGGCGTGTGCACTGTTTATTATTATTATTATTATTATTATTATTATTATTATTATTATTATTATTATTATTATTATTATACGGAATAATCAACATTTTAACATTTACTACAACATTTTGGCTACATTTTAATTTCTAAGACCTTAATATTGAAATACAGTTAGTTTGCTAAATCAGATTTTATGAAACAATATTATAGGCTACAACAATAGGTGGTGGATATAGTTATAATTTATTTATTTTATTATTACAATAAACGTTGTGGAAAAAATAGTTCCACATGCATGCTTTGTTTATGGTGCTGAAACAGGATTGAATAAATCAGTGAAATGATTGGGTCGTTAAAATCGATGTCACTGAAATAACTTTGATGTACAAATATTCCAACGCAGTTAAAACTGTTTACCTTCATTTCGGTGCAAAAATGATTTAACTAACCATTACAATCGTAGTTTGTCGAGAATGTTCTATATGTAGGCTATTCATTGTTTTTGTTTTAATATTTCCACAGCCTACCTGCTACAGACAGTGAAAGCAGCTGGGAAATGTGATACGGTGTTTAAGGGGTTCTCAGACTGTTTGCTCAGACTGGGAGAGAATATGGCAAACTACCCACAGGAACTGGGCGATAAAGAGAAACTCCAGAAGATATGCACGTAAGCCGAGATTAAAGCCTTGGAAATGCTCACTGTGTACAATGTAAAATGTTAGATGCGTGTAGTGCTGCAAACCCAGGCCATAAAATACAGGGGCAGATGATATTACACCCGCAATTCATTCTCGGCATCGCGCCATGTGTTAATGCACCACAGAAAAATATACATTCTGTTCGTTAATTGTAATGAAATATGCCTGTTTTACATGCAGAGGTTAGAGTGTCAAAATCAATAAAGTCGACCTCTTCATGGTTATTTTGATCTGGTGTATAGTGCTCTCCTAATTTGTAATCAGACATGTGAGAATAAGTGACAGACAACATATATTTTCAGGGTCGGTGGGGTGAGATTAAACTCAACACAACCTCTCTAAAATATAGGTTGCAATAAAAATACAGTATTATTGTTACACAATATACAGTATAAGAATACGTATTGAGAAACCATGCTTGATTTCTGCAATAAATACATAAATGTGACATGCTACATAATTAATCATTGTGTTTATTCTGTGCATCTGTGAATTGACCATAGACATATGCATGGATCATTGTGTACAGTGGCTAAGAAATCGATTTAAAATTCAACTTAAATATGTGAGTAATATTGTTATGGTGGTATTATTGTTTAGGTAAATGAACTCTAAAAACGTGTATTATCATCTTACCCATCAAGCTGAGTAAATAAACAAATACATAAACAAATAAATAAATACAAAATAAAAAGCAAGCTGGGATCAGTATTCCATTATTGCGATATGAGTGCAACATCAACACATTCATAAACATGGAAAAGCGAGTACCAGACCAATCGCAAGTAATTTATGTCCATATTGGAACACCCTGACTCCGCCTCAACCCCACACACACCCTGACTCCGCCTCCAACCCACACCGTGAAAAATACCCGTGTGATATATTATGCAACGTACTGCAAGTCACGCACTCACGTCAAAGAATGCAGTGTGTGTTCAGAAATGAATACGCGCAGATTATAAGTGTTGTTCTGGGAGACGTTTTTAATAACAGTCTCCAAGTGTGCATGTCTCATTCCTACACTTTTATGAGTATGTATGATTTTTTTTTTTTCAGTTCAACCTAACAAGTCGTTCACAAGCTTAAGAGTCACACGCCCCTATAACATGTTCTTTTCATCAGACATCCTCCCACTATAAAAAACCAAATATTGAACAAAACATACACTTAATTACACTGTGATATATATTAAAATAAACACCAATATTTGATCAAATTAAGCATTAAAATGTTTAAATGCAATCGTGTTGGAAAGTGCAAACAATTGTTTGAAAAAAAAAAAGTAAAACAAAATCAACCTATAAATGGGCATGCAGCATCTACACAGTGTTTGCCTTATTAATATGTAACAATTATTGACTTGGCTCTTTTAGACAATAACTTTTTGTTTGTATTTTAAAGATAGCAGTTTTATCTTTTTTTTTATTTAAGATCAGCGATACATCTGTGCTGCCTGCTATCACGGATTAAAAGCTATGCTGTTTTTTTATGTATAACGAGTTAACACAAAGGGTCAGGTGCAGGGCAGACACCCCTCCACCCTTCCCCTTCATCTACACACGCTTGTGGTGTAGAGGAGAGCAGATCAAGAATGATTTAGTTTTCCTTGGGGAGATGCAATTACAGCAGAAATACTGCAGTAGAGGCACACTGACGCCCTGGCATCTCAATGTCTCATTACTTATTACAAATGTATTAAACAGTGGCGTCTGCAGCCAGTTTAAAGTACCGTCAATTAAAGCTTGCAGGGTTGGCCAGAACCAGGCGCCTTCCTTAAGCAGGGTCGACTTTGTGTCATTGAAATCCTGCAAATCATTATGTAACTCAAACCCTTTGCTTGATGTAGCTGCTACTGATATGCCACATTAGTGTGTGTGTGTGTGTGTGTGTGTGTCTATATATATATATATATATATATATATATATATATATATATATATATATATATATATATATATATATATATATATTGTATGCTCTTACTATATATTTGGTAAATGCACCTGTTCAAAAGCCTCTAGAGTTGTTTAACCCGTTCACAGTATTATCAGCTTCGTTTGTTCTATAAGAAATGTTTCTTGGGCGTTTACGAACCCAAAGGTTCCTTAACTCTTATGGAACCCTTATTTTGTTAGAACCATAAATAACCACTCCCATGCAATATCGACGACGTACTGAACAACACAGTCTTTTAATGGTTCTAAATATAAATATGTGATCCAGTAGATCCATACTTTTGGCTTAAAAATGTAAAGGTATAATTTGGTTCAGTTAAAACAAAGGATGGAGAAAGTGAACATTTAACCAGCGAATCTGTGTTTTAATGAAGGGCTAAATTATGTATCAGTGTGTCTGATTACACGATGCTGCAAGAATGAATATGCAATAGAAATGGAATTCATTAATTATTAATCTTCTGTAACGCTGTGCACGAGCCGACTATCTTGCTGCTATACAAGTACATTATTATTATTATTATTATTATTATTATTATTATTATTATTATTATTATTATTATTATTATTATTATTATTTGCAGAAATTGGGATGAGTTCCACGCCTGCGCTACCACCGCGCTTGCAGATTGCCAAGAAGGAGCGACGGATCTTTGGGAAAAACTGAAAAAGGACTCCAGAAACCTCCAATTTCGGGGTAGTTTGTTTGAACTGTGTGGAGGGGGCACCGGAGCAGCAAAATCTACTCATCGTCAACGCTTCACCATTATTCTTATAGCAATCTCTGCTCTAGTGACATGGCTCGCGTTCTAAAAAAAAAAAAATATACATATTCATAGATAACGACAGAAAACATCCAGCAATCACAATCACCGAATCTACACCATAATGGATTTATATGTTAAACTTCCATAATTGTGGGGGACGTAACCGACTTGTGACATTGAAAACCTCGATTGTTTTGAAGTGGATACGTTTGATCTTCTCCTTCTTGTGATTTGTTTTCTTTGCCAAATTTGTTACCAAACAAAGTCCTGAACAGCAGCCAAAAAAGGGGAGTCAGCTTTACTCCGTCGCTTCTACAATAAATCAACGTGCACCACCTTTAAATAAACTCAGGAAAGGCCTTGGTCATTAAAACAAGCTGGGACATTCACAAGAAAAAGAAGTATTAACAAGAAAACGTGAAAAAAACGACGAAGGGAAAACTGAGAGAATAAAGTCCACGTGCGGATAACGAATTGCTGCTGCTGATCTGTTTCAACCGCCACTGTGTTTCCCATCATTATGATAGAAATGGTCTCCACATTAAAATGTACAGTAGCATGTGAACATGTACTGACATACAAGAATAAGTCATCAGTCAGAAGGAGTGAACACGTTAGCTTTATTTGATGTTTGCCAAGATATATGACCACGTTTCACTGCCTTTAGTTTTAAATGTATATTCTGTTTGTCCGTTTGTTTGTTTCTGGGGATGTTGCATATAATACCTGAAGAATATTCAAAAGTATAGACTACAAAGGGGCTATATATCTAATATATTAAAAATGATTTTAAAACAAATAAAATAGGATATACTCATTGCTATAAAGTATACAAAGTTTTAAAAATATATATTAAATAAATCAGTTACTGTTTGAAAATAAAGTGTCTGTTGTTCTTTTGGGAGACAAGGGAAGTTTTTGGTCAAGCTCACCCCCTATATAAAAATATATACGAAATGCAATACATTTTATCAAATGGTCAGATTTAGAATAAAATAATGATATTCATGTGAAACTAAATGAATGAATGAATTGAAATGTTTTATCTAACGACACAATACTTATAAAGCGCAGGGCTGGTTACGAAGAAGGATTCGTTTTATTTGACAGAAATCGCATTCCAATTGAGGTTGCGCAGGATAAACACGAAGCTCCCTTTGCTGAGATCAGATGAATAGTTTCATAATTAATAAGACAGCTCAGCTCAAATGGCACAGAGACGCTTCCTATTGATTTGGCAAGACTGGCTGTGGCAGCCTTTTTCTATTTTTAGCGCTCTGATGTGCTTATGTCAGAATGTAGGATGAAAGGGAAACAGACACCTTCATCTTGATCTGAAGGAGGGTGAGTTGAGAACATTAAAACTATGAAACCTGGACCCCAAAATGATTTTATGAACGAAACAAATAGAATGCTTTCAACGTAGGCTATATATATATATATATATATATATATATATATATATATATATATATATATATATATATATATATATATATATATATATAGTTTGTTTTTTTAAGTAACAGTAAATATAGCAGTTCATAAAGGAACCCCCTATGCTGCCGCTTCATATGCATTTGCCTGTTGTTTTCCCTGCAACAAATGCGCTTAGAATCTGGTCGACGTATAAGAACCTTAATGCCGTACAGGATATATAAGATAAAGGTTTTGTCCACTTATTTTTAAACCATTTGCAAACCATTGCCAGATTTTCGATGAGTCTAACGAACTATGTTAGCATAATTATTTCCAAAACAATTACTTGTGTTCCTTTAAGCAATGTATTGGTTGTCTTTACACTCTTTTGGGCTGTATTCAAAAATGGGCTTCATTTTTCAAACGTTCTAAATGGAGATCAAATCTAGTATCCCGTGACTCCAAAAATTTGATGACGAAAGTGAAATTGATGAATGGAAAACAACATATATCCAATGTGTATATGTATGTATGTGTGTGTGTATATATATATATATAATTGGTTACCAGCTAAGGGTTAATATCGGAATCTTACCCAACATAAGAAACAATTATTGTCGACGTGATATTTGAGCTCTGCAGAATCTGTGTATAATTCTCGAGGGAAATTTAGCCAGCCTGTCTGAGTCTAACAGGAACACCATGCAGATGTGACTCTAATTGACACGTATCTGTTTCTTCATTAGATGCGATAATTATTCCACTGAAAATCATGTTAGTTTTGAAAATTATTTGTTGAAATAGCCCTGCTTTGAATTATTTTATTTTATTTTATTTGTGTTGTTTGGGGCGTTTGGGGTGAGGGTGATGAAAGCCACCTTCAATCGGATTTACCTTTTTAAAAGCTATAATAATAATAATAATAATAATAATAATAATAATAATAATAATAATAATAATAATAATAAAGGGTACTAAAACTACTACTACAATGTTTATTACAATCTAAACTAGTATTTACCTTATTAGACAACTGTTTCCGGATTTCTAACGGTTTCTGTTCTCTCTGCTCTAAAACAACAACTGTAGCCAATTGTACACTGATGGAACAAAAATAACATAAAAGATGGGTCCTCTAAATGAACATGTAGGCTATTGTAAATACGTTTCTTATGATCCTAAACTGCCAGCTCTGGTGTTTGCCAAACTGTCACTTTTAATTATGATTCAGTTATACCTTACCTCGTCAATACAGACGGGGACCCATACTACCAATCATTGTATCCTGAGTTTAATCAAACCTAGATGTGCGTAAAGCCTATTCGCATATACTGTACAAGCAACTGATTATTGTGTGCTTCTTCAACGGTAAGTTCTTGATGAGTTAGTAAATTCTTGTGTAAGACACGGTATGGGATTTGTACTTACGATCTTTTGTCTTTCGCTTTCTGGCCATTCTATTGCATTATATTTAAAATGACTTACCGTATTATTATTATTATTATTATTATTATTATTATTATTATTATTATTATTATTATTTACACATAGGCTTAGATTTTTATACATATTTGTTTTTCATAAGAAGAGGTTAATGCAGGTACATTTTCTGGGTAGTTGTAACATTCATAGCAATGTAGGCTAAGTGAAAAATCCGATTGTTAGAATATTTCAACATTATTTATTTCAACATTACATAATTTATGTTGTGATTTGAAGTCCCTAACCTACAACATTAATGAATAATTATTATTATAAATATTTCCTAAAAATATATATTTAAATCTGGATGATAAAAATTTCTATTTATTTAACTAATAATTTTTGCCAGGGCTGATATTGACTACTTATTAATATTAGTATTATTAGACATAAATATGTAGGCCTATTCTAAAACAACGCGTGCAGTGGCAAAATTCCAATAGAAATATGTTTTTTTTTTTAAATCTCCAATGCACACCAGTATAATGGCATTTTAGTTTAATCCGGTATTGAACAAAACTACGCTTTATTTTGTAAACTCTTTTTTTTTTTTTTAAATATTATTTTATTAAAATGCTATGTAATGTGACTGGAACACCTGTGAACAAAACACATGGAATTTGAACTGTTAGCCTCGAAACCACGCCTAGCTTGATTGAGTTTTTCTCACTACGCTATAGTCTTCATTAGACAGGCAGGTTTTGGTTAATGTCATTGTAACCTATTTCTGCATGACCTATGCAATATTTGCAGCATATTAAAACTTAGATCATTATTTTTTTGGAAACGCTTTCTTCTTGTTTTCTTTTGCTTAACACGTCAACTCCGTACCACAATTGTAGCGTTAATTGGTACTTCCACAGGGGGAGGGGGGAGCAGACACCACATCCACTTCAGAGCAGACACCACATCCACTTCAGAGCAGCAGACTAGTTTTCACAGAAACGAAACTAAATCTAAGAAAAAAGTTCGCATTTTGTTGCTTTTTAACATACATTGTAGAAGTAATCGATATATAGTTATTTGTTTAATAAATATTTTAATTAACTATTAATTATACGTACTTAACTGCAACCACCTTGTGTGACCTAACTTTGCATTTCTACAAATTACGTGGTTAAATGTATTTTTAAAACTAAAGTATCACAGTAGCAAACTGGGCACATGTACTTTGGGGCGTCTATGACTATATAGCATTACTATAATGTATGTTATGTGCCCCAGGAATGCACAAGCCAAAAAATGCATTGTAGCAAATAACTGCACAAACATTGTAAATAGATTGGGCTATAAGTTAGTGAAAATGGTTTGAAATAAATGTTATTATGTACCTCCTTATTACTGTCCTCTCCGTTTTTTCTTGATCTGAGTCTTCTCAATACAGTCAAAATAAACACTGGAGATTAAAGGACCAAACTGCTCATAGCCTTTGGTTAGCAGTCCTTTACAATTTAGAAAAGGGCCTGGGGTTTTGGTGGGTACACTTCATTAAATAACTATTCAGAATGCTCTACCAGAGTGCATGTGTAAATAAGGCTTCAGCTGGGAGCATGGCTTTGTGATTTGAAGTTTTAGCTTCTTAAATAATGTTTATAGCAACCCCATTTTTTTGATTTATGCTTTATCATTTTTATATAAAATAACCAAAGGCATTGACAAGTTCTCTCAAGTCTCGTGGGAACTAGGAGTACTGAGGGTGCTGTGCATCTGCTGGTGCAATGATAAAATCTGCTAGTTTTATAAATCTTATGGACTGTGGTTACACATTTTTTTTACTGAAATAGATAAACAGGTGCTGGTTTTATTTTATTAACATGTGTTGATATAATAGTAAATCTGCAGGGTTTTCTTCAAATACAGGGGTTACAGCTTTGTTCAATGGCTTTCAGCACCCCCATTATATTATTATTTATTTCTTAGCAGGCGCCCTTATCCAGGGCGACTTACAATTGTTACAAGATATCACATTATTTTTTACATACAATTACCCATTTATACAGTTGGGTTTCAAGGGTACCAGTTGGGTTTCAAGGGTACAGCAGCAATGTCCCCCACCTGGGATTGAACCCACGACACTCCGGTCAAGAGTCCAGAGCCCTAACCACTACTCCACACTGCTGCCCACACTCCACACTGCTGCCCACATAAAAACTGTTCCAGTGCCACTAGATTCTATTGAAAGATGTCTGATGGGGTTGAGGTTAGGGATCTCTCCCAAAATTGTTAAATTCTATCTTACACTGCTCCCGAGTGGCGCATCCAGTAAAGGCGCTCTGCGTAGAGTGCAGGATGCGCCCTATAGTCTGGACGTCGCGAGTTCGAGTCCAGGCTATTCCTTTGCCGACCGAGGACGGGAGCTCCCGGGGGGGGCTCAATTGGCTAAGCGCCACCCGGGGGGAGGGAGGGTTAGGTTGGCCAGGGTGTCCTCGGCTCACCGCGCACCAGTGACCCCTGTAGTCTGGCCGGGCACCTGCGGGCTTGCCTGTAAGCTGCCTGAGAACTGCGTTGTCCTCCGACGCTGTAGCTCTTGGGTGGCTGCATGGTGAGTCCGTAGTGTGAAAAAAAGCGGTAGGCTGACGGCACACGCTTCTGAGGACAGTGTGTGTTTGTCTTCGCTCTCCCGAGTCAGCACAGGGGTGGTAGCGGTGAGCTGAGCATAATAAAATAATTGCATTCCAAATTCTCCCATTCCAAATTGGGAGAAAATAATAAAAACTAATTGGCAACGACTAAATTTATTAAAAAAAAATAATAATTCTATCTCAAACCACAACATACCATAACATAGCAAAAGATTATCAGGTCTAAAGAAAAAAGAAGCTTCCAGGAAGATAACATGATGACAAAACATACAACATTTTTGCATTTACCTGGAGAGCACCTTCTCCAGCTGTCACGAAACTTGGTAGTAACATTATTTAGCATGTTATTGCTAATATCACATTTTTGGGATATAGGAGGCGTCGGTCTGTCCGTACATCCATCCATCTGTGTGTCTCACTTATATTTTTTCATATATATGGAGAACCGCATTCAGTTATCATGAAACTTGGTAATAACACTTTTTTTTATCTCATATGTTGTTTACTTTCTATTTTTTATTATTCTAATTGTGCAGTAAAATATTCAGGCAATGCACAAGTGTAGCAGATTATGAATAAGTACGAAGATAAGTTGATTATTTTTTTATTTCAAAGTTTGATACTTATTATATAGATATATACTATATCAATTGTATAGATATATACTATATCAATTGTAATAAACCATGGCACTATAGTTAGGGTTGAGTAGGCACCGTTAAACCCCAATTTTTATACTTTAATAACTTTTACCCCATTCAATGGATTTGCAAACAAATGTGGATGTTTGGTCTTGTGGGTTAGATCGCTTGACGTGGGCAATTTTGTTCCGTTCGGATGTGCGGATTCCAAGATCCGGATAGTGAAAAAAAAAAATGCTGTTTGTTTGTCACTCTTCAACGCCCAAACTGTTTGGAATTTTTGTCTGAAAATTTCAGGGTACAAAGGAACTGTCCCAGAATAGTGCCTTTTGCTGGTTTGGTGAAAACATATGAATCCGTTCATGAGTTATATGGCTTATTTGGGTTCTGAGCATGCTCAGTACAGACCTTTAAGTTAGATGTTTGAGCACAAAAGAAGAATTGGCCTCACGACAAAAGATTCTTTTTCGTGAGAGTCCAATCTTCTTTTGTCAGAAAAAATCTTTGTTCGTAAGGCGGCCATCTTGTTTTCAGTTAAAAAAAACAAAAAAAACATTGAAACTGCTTTAAAATCACATATCTTTAGTAAACCATGACATATCTGTATATAATTGGGACTCTATAAGACTGACTGTAACATTATCGTGCCTTTTTGTGAGTCCATGGGCCCTATTTAGCAAATATGTGCATGGCTGCTTCTGCTTGGGCAAAAATTACAGCGTTAGTGAACCACCGCGATAGCGGATGAAAACGTGATTAAGAAGTCGGGTCTCATGCAAGTCATGCAAATGTGCACAAATAACCTATTTTAAGCTGATCCTTGTTCAATTACATTTATACACTTCTTCATGAAATACATTAGATAAGATAATGGGCCCTATTTAGCAAACCTATGTGCAGCTGCTTCCACTCAGGCAAAAATGACAGCATTAGCGAACCGCCGCGACAGCGGGTCTCATGCTTGGGCTAACGCACATCAAAATGCAAATCATGCGTCCAGCCAATCAAAGCACAGTGGGGGACTAATGTTACAACCAATAAGGATTCAACATTCCTTTAAGAGCACCTGTGCGTCTGGGATAGCGAAGAAAGCATTTTGAAACCAAAAAAAGCAAAAGCACAAAGGAATTAAAAATTTCCAGCAGCCCAAGTGTGGAGGATGACCAAGCCCCTCAAGCAAGGCTACAAAATAAAAAACAAGTAATGTATAAGGCTTTGTCTGACCTTCTTGGCACTTGCAGCATCTGCAACCTCCACCACTGTTGCTTCAAGTTCAGCATCTGCTTCCCTCAAATCCTGTAAGCTTTCCTCTGTAAGTTCAACATCACATCCATTACGGAGAGCTATGTTATGTAAAACACAACCTTCTGAGGAATGTACTGTAGTGTTCCCCCAGAGACATCCAAACATCGGAATCACATTTTGAGGATTCCAAATGTTCGCTCATTACAGTAAGAGCACATTTAAAGGTACGGTTATACCTCTGTTTGACAGGGGTCGTGGGGTTGAGCAGCAGTGTCAGTAGCCACCACTTCAGTGGATACCCGTTGTCTATCAACCAGCCTCTCAGACGGTCATCCCGCTGAAACGCAGCTGCCACCTGCGTATTAGCGAGGATAAACGAGTCATGAGCAGAGCCAGGATGGTTTGCATACACATTTTTGATGTAGTTGTTGGCATCACACACATCTTGCATGTTGACATAATAGGTCCCCTTACGATTTATGTAGAGGTGCCTATTCTGTGTTGGTGTGCGTAGCTGCATATGTGTGCAATGGCTCCCAGAACACCAGGAAACCCATACCTCCCAAGAAAACCCTGCTTTGTATTTTGTTGCAGCTTGTGAGAGACAGGGAAATGGATGAATTCTCCTGCCTGCTTTACTAAAGCTGCAGGTACATCTCGCACTGCCGACTGGCTCATGTCTGCAGTATATTGTAAAGAAATAAATATCTGCAACCCTTTTATTATGCGTTTTTTGCATATAAAAAAAAAAAACCGCAAACATTTTTGGCAAGAAATCAAATTCCACCAACAATACATACTTTGTATATTGCAACAGGTAGCCAACATTTCTGGAGCAAAATAGGTTTTATAGGTGTGATTCACCAAATATTTTGGTTGCAAATATGTATGGCTTTACAGTAACCCACAGTAAGTTGGAACGAGCCAGTGGCATAAAATGTTAGTGCAGTGGGTACCCTTAGTGCTACAGGCACAGTGTGCTCTCAGAGTGTCTCCTTCCAGGTCAGCCTGAAGCAGATGGCAGATGTCAGCGATTGTTTGTCTGTTGAGGCGAAATTGCTGCATACATTGTGTGTCAGACAGGCTCAGAAAATACAGAAAACTTCTAAATATTTGGGCACGTCTCCTCCTCTTTGGCTGGCCAGGTAGAAATCCAATGCACTCTCCATATTTCTTTTATTTCTCTTTTTTTCTCTCTCTTTTCTTTGCCTGCTTCCCTGGTAGTTTCAGCTGTATTTATAGTCGGCCATGTAATTTCCACAGTTTAGACCTGGTTTTCACATGTCAATTGAAATGCAAATGCAAACACTGTCGATGGTTTGCTAAATCGCTACATTTGTATGTAAATGAAGACACTCCCCTAAAGTTCAGCCCATGTCCAGCGCTAACGCTAACTTGCTGGGTGGGCGCTAAAACACCATTGCTAAATCACATAAGCGGGCAAAGTCTGTTTGCCCACACGTGCGCCTGATTTTGGTGCGCTAAGGGGTTTGTGAATGTTGCTAAATAGGGCCCTATGTGCTTGTTTTATCTTTTTAAATCTTTCTTCCTCGCTCGTCTCACGAACAAACAAAAACATATATTCTCAAAAAGGAAGGACATTTTTTGCAAAAAACTTCCGTTAATGCATCAGTTAGAGTTGATATTAAAATGACAAAAGGAGGGAAATGTGATGTTCAGGTTTTGAGCCCTAACTGCATCCTTCCTCCCCGTTACAAGCAGTGGAAGGGGCAAGGCAACACAAGCAAACTCAGACAGTCATCATCAGTTAAGACGAACAACATACAACACCCTGCAGATAACAGGGGAGGAGCAATGCATTTATATCTGGGCACTGCTTATGCAGGTGTAGAAGGAGACAGATGCATAATAATGGGTGTTGGGCCGGCACTTGCATTCATAGTAACATGGAGAGGGAGGAAGTGGAGTACTTCAAAAATAGGAGACCCATGCGACAGATAAAAGCGACACATGGGCGAGTGGAATGTGCTGTGTCATATCAGTTTCAGTGGGCAGCACCAATAACACAGATCAACCAAGAGTTTTCCAGTGTCATACTGGATGAGCAACAGAATACAGACAGATATTTAATGGGAGGGATGGTCTCACCGTCACAGATGGGCTATATACGTTGTGCTGCCACACTAGTATGTTCTGTGTTCACCATTTCTCCAGCGTTTTAGGACTATGTTAGCAGATAACACACACATGCATTCTGTAAATAGCCATCCTTATGCAGTGCACCTTCCCCCACGACCACATCAGCCTCCCAGCAGGTCTCCATTGTGCCCAGTTCATACACCTAGTGGACCACGATGATAGATGTCTCTTGTGTCAATCAATTCGAGAGACATGTTATTTTAACATGATAATTCTTACTCTATAGTATTCTCTATACAGTATACTGTTGATATACTGTATGTTATGGTCATCAACTTTTTCAAAATATCCAATTTTTCTGACTTAATATCACGTAATCTTTGGCAGAAAGGCTGTAAAAAAATAGACATATTAAAATGAATGATAAACTATCGGATACAAATCAAAAGTTTTAATCAAGCACATCATATCAAACATCTGCACAGCCGAAATGCCATATTTAAATGAACAATTAAACATAAAAGGGTTTATTTTCTAACTTACCACATATAAAGCACATATAAAAACTATAATAAAATAAACATTTCAAAAGAAACTAGTGTGTAAACAGGTATATGCGCATACAAAACTATAAAAACAAAAGTAGTTTTTAATCTAAAACGAAAGTAACATATGATTTATCTTGTGTGTGTGTCACTGGCAGCACAGAATCCAGGCTGAGCTGCTGCAGCCTGCAGCTTTGCAGTTTTCTGATCGAAATGTTTCTGCTGAAGCGCTGTGGTTAGCTTCAAGATGAAGTCTCTCCTACCTTGTACAAAACGAAGGAATTGATGGCTGCCAGGTCCAGTAGAGATAACAGGCTTGTTTATAGATTAAAAAATAAATTAATATTGTAGGTTATATTCAAAATAAAAACATGCATTGTAAAAGGCGGTTCAAGTGTTAATGAAATGTAACTTTTAGATGATCCACAAACACACACACACACACACATATAAATTCTAAGTAGTAAAACTTGTAGAGGTTATATTTTATATAATTGTGTGTGTGTGTGTGTGTGTTGGAAAGGTAACCAGACAAACAAGCAGCTAATGCGCGGCGTAATTCAGAATGTGCGCGACAACATGTGAATTACTTTCTCTTGTTAAATGTTTTTATCTTCTTGGCAATGCGTGAAGCTCTCCTCACGATATTCAGTCATTCTATTCCTACTTAGTAAGCAGACATGGACATTTAAATATCCCCTCCCCTAAATGACTATGAATTGAGTAATCTGCATTGGTACGACCGACTTTTTTCCTAAATCAGAACTGCATAGCAACGCATTTCCTGAAAAGTACGGCAAACAGGTCATGAGGAAAACTGTCATGACTTGTGCTATAAACACCGCCTTTGTCTCCTTTTGTGAGAGAGCATTTTAATTCATATAAATAGATAGCTATATGTTTTTCTTTTTCGTTTTCCCAGTTTTAATGTATTGCTTTCCTTTTAATGTTTCCTAATCATAATCTGGTGCAAATGATTCTTTATATATATATATAAAGCTACTTGTTTTTACTTTCTCTCCTGAGCCTTTCTGAAGTCAAAATACAGTTTCGCTGTACTGATGAGCCCCAAAAAGGGCGAAACATGTATGCAGCTACTGTATTTTGACTTTTAAAACGCTGTGAATGTAGAAGCCGTTAGGCAACTTTCATGCGATTTGATTGGCTCTTGTAATGCTTTATTTGCATATCTCCTTACAACCCATTTGTTTTTGAATTTATTGCTTTCACTCACCTTAACTCGAAAGCTACTTGTTTTATATATATATATATATATACAGTACTGTGCAAAAGTTTCAGGCAGGTGTGAAAAAATGCTGTAAAGTAAGAATGCTTTCAAAAATAGACATGTTAATAGATCATATTTATCAATTAACTAAATGCAAAGTGAGTGAACAGAAGAAAAATCTAAATCAAATCCATATTTGGTGTGACCACCCTTTGCCTTCAAAACAGCATCAATTCTTCTAGGTACACTTGCACAAAGTCAGGGATTTTGTAGGCATATAGTCAGGTGTATGATTAAACAATTATACCAAACAGGTGCTAATGATCATCAATTCAATATGTAGGTTGAAACACAATCATTAACTGAAACAGAAACAGCTGTGTAGGAGGAATAAAACTGGGTGAGGAACAGCCAAACTCAGCTAACAAGGTGAGGTTGCTGAAGACCGCTTACTGTCAAAAGTCATACACCATGGCAAGACTGAGCACAGCAACAAGACACAAGGTAGTTATACTGCATCACCAAGGTCTCTCCCAGGCAGAAATTTCAAGGCAGACAGGGGTTTCCAGATGTGCTGTCCAAGCTCTTTGAAGAAGCACAAAGAAACGGGCAACGTTGAGGACCGTGAGACGCAGTGGTCGGCCAAGGAAACTTACTGCAGCAGATGAAAGACACATCATGCTTACTTCCCTTCGCAATCGGAAGATGTCCAGCAGTGCCATCAGCTCAGAATTGGCAGAAAACAGTGGGACCCTGGTACACCCATCTACTGTCCGGAGAAGTCTGGTCAGAAGTGGCCTTCATGGAAGACTTGCGCCAAAAAGCCATACCTCCGACGTGGAAACAAGGCCAAGCGACTCAACTATGCACGAAAACACAGGAACTGGGGTACAGAAAAATGGCAGCAGGTGCTCTGGACTGATGAGTCAAAATTTGAAATATTTGGCTGTAGCAGAAGGCAGTTTGTTCGGCCAAGGGCTGGAGAGCGGTACACGAATGAGTGTCTGCAGGCAACAGTGAAGCATGGTGGAGGTTCCTTGCAGGTTTGGGGCTTCATTTCTGCAAATGGAGTTGGGGATTTGGTCAGAATTAATGGTCTCCTCAATGCTGAGAAGTACAGGCAGATACTTATCCATCATGCAATACCATCAGGGAGGCATCTGATTGGCCCCAAATTTATTCTGCAGCATGACAACGACCCCAAACATACAGCGAAAGTCATTAAGAACTATCTTCAGCGTAAAGAAGAACAAGGAGTCCTGGAAGTGATGGTATGGCCCCCACAGAGCCCTGATCTCAACATCATCTAGTCTGTCTGGGATTACATGAAGAGAGAGAAGCAACGGAGGCTGCCTAAATCCACAGAAGAACTGTGGTTAGTTCTCCAAGATGTTTGTGCCAACCTACCTGCCGAGTTCCTTCAAAAACTGTGTGCAAGTGTACCTAGAAGAATTGATGCTGTTTTGAAGGCAAAGGGTGGTCACACCAAATATTGATTTGATGTAGATTTTTCTTCTGTTCACTCACTTTGCATTTAGTTAATTGATAAATATAAACTATTAACATGTCTATTTTTGAAAGCATTCTTACTTTACAGCATTTTTTCACACCTGCCTAAAACTTTTGCACAGTACTGTATATATATATATATATATATATATATATATATATATATATATATATATATAGCTCAAAGAGCCAGCTGCCCAATGATATAGATAAACTTATATTTATATTATCATGCAATGCTGGCTGTGAGGATCAGTCTTGATTTGGCCTCCCCAGCAGATCAGCGTGCACAAATTTTGAATGAATTTTGTTTATTTATTTATTTAAATGTTATATATTTATTGAAGTTAATTAGTTCATTCTTTTCTGTTGAGTCCCGCTGGCATAATTGTGTTCAGTCTATTTATCCATTTACTTTCTTTTATTCTTCTGTATGTCGCATTGTCTAATTTTAGCTGTTCTAAGACTACAAACTTTACATCATTTATGTCATGTCCTTGACTGGTGAAGTGCTGTACTATTGGTTCATTTATTTTTTTTATTTTGAATTAATGAAAGGTGGTTCTGAATTATTTTATATAAAGTTGTTCCAGTCTCTCCAACATATTTTATTTCATCACATTTTTCACAGGCTATTCCATAAACAACATTGCTATTTTTACAGTAGGTATTAGTTTTTAGTGGATATGTGTTGTTCTTATGTTTAATTATATTTTTATTTTTGTCCATGTACTTACACATTTTACATGTACTAGTGCAAGTATTCGTAGCACCTATTCTGTCAATTATTCTTTTATGTTTACTGTGAACTAAAATATCACCTAAATTAGCTTCTCTTTTGAATGCTACAACTGGGGCCTTAAGAAATACTTTCTTCATTTTTTCTGTATTATGTAGAATCCACAAGTGTTTCCAAACTATCTTAGAAATATTGGGCAAAAGTTTAGAGTAAGTCATTACTAATGGGACTCTTTTGACCTTTTTATCTCTATTTTTATAATCTAGTAGGTCATCTCTTTTTACTTTATCCACTTTTCTTAACTCCGTCTCTATAATTCTTTCTTTGTTTCCTCTTTTTTTAAGATTTGTTTTTAATACATTTCTTTGTTTTACATAGTCACTTTCTTTTGGCATATTCTTTGTATTCTTATTCCTAGACCCTTTGGATTGCTCTTTTAGTGTGTATCGGATGTGCAGATGCTGGTGCATGTCAGTAGGTTTACAGAAGAGGTCAGTCTGAACCTTCTTCAAGTTTTACCATGGTATCTAAAAATTCTATTTCTTTTCTTGTCCATCGAAGGTTCACCTTAATATTACTGTGTATTTCATTTGCCATTTTATGAAACTGGAAAAGAGATTCTTCTCCATATGTCCAATCCCCCTAAATCTCATCTACAAACTGAATGTATTCTAAAGCTTCTCTCTCAGATTTTCTAAGTAATTGTTCTTCCCATTTCACCATGTATGTACTGGTAAAATGCATTCCTAATTTAGATCCTATTGCTGTACCATCATTTTGTTTGAATTCTTATTAACAAATGTAAAATAACTTTTCTAAAACTATGTTGATCATGTTCAGCACCTCTGCTGTTGGTATTGATTTATCTAGTCTATTATCTAGTGCTTTTTGACAAGCTTCTAAAGATTCAAGTCTTTTTAAAAAAGGTGTTGTATCCTTAAGATAGCTTGGTAATTTCTCAATGTGTTCGTAAAAGCCTATTTTTGTAATCGGTAAAGCTTGTTAAACGTCAAATTCCCGAATTTATTTATGATAAACGTCGGTAAAACCACTCGCTATTTTTTATTTTCTTACCAAAAATAATAATTTAAGAAATCATCTCGTCTGTGTAGTTTTTATACTTGCTGTCTGTCCCGTCTCTGTTCCGCTCTGAATGGCTTGGGGTCTCTGTCAGTCAAATCAGTGGTTCCTTAATAGGCTAGTGTAGTTTCAGCGCAGCGCTAGAATGCTCTCATTCATTTGTTTAAATGACTGTCAGTCATCAAGACTGACTGTGCACTTTCATTCGCCAGCTACAGCGCCTGTCATTCAAAGCGCCTACTTTGAAATTAGCAGGTTAAGGTGTAGGTAAGTGTTTGCTATTATAGGTATATGCTGTGACAGTTACTAGTTTGATTTCAAAATGGGGCGCATGAGGAAAACTCTTAATTAATATTGTGCACAATACCCTGATCGACGGCTGAAGTCTCCGTGGCAGGACGAAGCAGACCAGTCTGCCTTGCCTCCAGTGAGTCCAGCTGTGCTTAAGGAGAGGGGCGGAGCTCCGAATAAGTGCAAGTTAGTTCTGTTCAACCATCTAATGTTTTGTTCTGTGCATATTGTTTTTACTTGTATGTGTACTCTAAAAGTCTGTGTAATACACTTATATGCTGCATTTTCTACGGTTTATTTGAGACATTTTTTTAAATTTGTGTAGGATCTATATCTATACAAGGTATAGCTTCTTTGTGACCAAATATTATTTCAATTAGAATGTTGGTAAACATGGTTTTGTTGCATGTCGAATATGATAAAGGGGTTTCTCTAAATGAGACGTTTCTTAATGGCAAAAAAGTCTTTTTTTTAAGCATAAAGGTCGATTTCACTCATGCTCTGCTTGAATTGAAAAATAAAGATCGAAAAAAAATGGTACATTAGTTCAAAAATAAATGTCGATATTAATTGTTGATTTGGCAAAAAAATTAAAATCGAATAGTAGCAAGTATATATATTTATATATATATATATACAGTACTGTGCAAAAGTTTTAGGCAGGTGTGAAAAAATATACATGTTAATAGATTATATTTATCAATTAACTAAATGCAAAGTGAGTGAACAGAAGAAAAATCTAAATCAAATCCATATTTGGCATGACCACCCTTTGCCTTCAAAACAGCATCAAGCATCAATTCTTCTAGGTACACTTGCACACAGTTTTTGAAGGAACTCAGCAGGTAGGTTGGCCCAAACATCTTGGAGAACTAACCACAGTTCTTCTGTGGATTTAGGCAGCCTCAGTTGCTTCTCTCTCTTCATGTAATCCCAGACAGACTCAATGATGTTGAGATCAGGGCTCTGTGGGGGCCATGCCACCTGACTTTGTGCAAGTGTACCTAGAAGGGTATTGTGGTTCTGCATTGAAGCAACACTGCGGACTACAATCTTCACAAGACGGGTTCACTGCATCGGAGCAACGCAGAGAACCTGGATCCCTGTATAGTAGTACGCTGTGTTTTCCCCTTTATTCTCGGAATTATTGAAGTACGGGACTTGTGTGTTTAAAAGTAGAACAAAGGAACTGGTTCTAGCCAGGGTGCTTAATGACTGAAACAAAAGCCCACGGACAGGGCATTTTATTAACCCAAGTGAACTGTGTGCATCTGAAAGTAATCAACAGCGTAATAAAACGCAGGGACGCCAAAAGGGTTATTGAAAAAGAAACACAACTTTATTTTATGTCCAGGGAATAGTGGAACCTGCAAAAGAAGACAGGTGAGAGTTAGAGAAAGCCCATTGCTCACTGTTTTAACACCTTTACTAATTCTAATCTACACAGCAGTATTGTTGTTTACCTTCACGAAAGGTTGGCTGGGTGTTGGGGCCGTACCCATTAAAATAGAAATTTCTCTTGCCCTGGGTCTCTGTCACGTCCTTCTGCACCAAAACAGACACTGCTGGCTCATCTCATAATTACGTGGACTATACTGGTTCACTATATATATATATATATATATATATATATATATATATATATATATATATATATATATATATATATATATATATATATATATATTTGAGACGACATCTTCCACCAACTCCAGTGAGGATTTAAAACAGTTCATTCAGTCAGTAACACATTTCCACCCAGCCCTGGATTTCACATGGAGCATATCAGAAACTGTCAATAGTATATCTTTCTTAGACATTTCCATCACTGTTTTGAATTCCACCATTAACACCACTGTGTACTACAAACCAACTGATTCTCATTCATATCTGCAGTATGACTCCTCACACCCTCACAACTGTTAAGACTCAGACGTATTTGCAGCGACGATCAAGATTTCTTTGGCAAAAGTAAGGAAATGGGTGTGTTTTTTGGAAGTTGTGGCTTTCCAGACAAGATCATCACTAAAGCTAAATCCCGCATTTCAAATATAAATAGAAAAAATGCTTTACATAATAACAATGTACAACACACAGATGATAGAATCCCTCTGGTCCTCACTTACCACCCTACCAACAGAAAGATACAGACAATTGTGCAAAGAAACTTTACAATTTTACAACAAGACCCATCTACAGTGCCTATTTTCAAGACTCCCCCCATGATGTCATATAGAAGAGACAAGAATATAAGAGAATATGTGGTACACAGTGCTATTCATCCTTCTGGGGCACATATCCATGTAATAGACCACGATGTAATACCTGTAAATACATTCATTCTGAAACAGAGGTTAGAGGCATTAAATCTTCATTCAACATTCATAAACATTTTAAATGTACCTCTAAAGGAATAGTCTACTGCATTGTCTGCAAGAAATGCAACAAGTTGTATATTGGGGAAACTAAAAGGCGTTTAGCAGACCGGTTTGTAGAACACTTAAGAAGCATTCGCATTAACACCACTGCATTTCCAGTAGCCCATCACTTCAACAGTGATCAGTGATGATCACACTGCTGAAGACATCACAGTCTGTGTGATCAATCAGTGCTATGGAACAAATGTTGCTCAGAAACAAAAGGAACGAGAGTTTTGTCTTCAAACTGGGAACTTTGGAACCTCTGGGAATGAACATTCTATTCTAATAATCTTGACATCATCCACAGAATGTTTGTATAATTACAATTCTTGAATAACAACACGTTTACTACACTGTGTTTCTTTTAAACTTTTTGTGTACATTTAAAAAAAAAAAAAACTTTTTCATTTTTCATATGCCTTCAATATTGTTCACTGCAATTTTATATATATATATATATATATATATATATATATATATATATATATATATATATATATATATATATATTTATTTGCTCATCTTTCAGTGCGCCCTAATAATGTTTTTATTTGGTTGAATAATCCTTAGACTTTGATTTGGTTGAACATGTTCATTTTTTTAAAGAAATATGTTAATCCTGATGAAAATGACTTATTTAATACTAATTTTATCATTAATTTTAATCTAATTAATTATTTCTGACCACATTTAAAAACAGCACAGTGTAGATTAGAATAGTATACAAAATAAAATAATATACTCAACCTTAACTTCAAAACTACAAATACTAGTCTTATAATAATCTATTGAGTTAAAGTTAAGTATGATGCAAGCAAAGACGCTGATGTACTAAAAATATTTAAATTGTTATTGATTAGACATCACATGCTGAAAAACTTGATATTTAGATTTTTCTGAAAAAAAACACATGAAGTTTTGTTTGTTAAAGTTTGTACTTTAATAGTTATCAAACACATTGCTTAATATTTGTTTCCTTTCTCAGAAATGTGGTAAGGAGATTTGGTTAATTAAGTTAAATCTGATATCCTAGGAACTCTAGCTCTAGTATACAAGTGGTATACTACCTAGTGATAAATACATATAATTGATTTTCAACTGAATCTGTATATAGATCTGAAATATTTTCAAGTCCGTCAAGCAGAGATCAGTTTTTCATAAGTATCCTGATACGAATCGTATCGTGGCTTGTGAATCATGATTCATATATACAGTGCTTCCTCGCTATAACGCGGGTCTCCAGGGACACACAATATAAGCATTTTAACCTAAGAGCGTTAGAAATGGGGAAGAGAAGGGGAAGGGGAAGGGAGGGGAAGGGGAAGGGGAAGGGGAGGAGAAGGGGACGGGGAAGGGAGGGACGGGAGGGGAGGGGAAGGGAAGGGAAGGGAGGGAGGGAGGGGAGGGAGGGGGAGGGAGGGGAAGGGAAGGGAAGGGAAGGGAAGGGAGGGAGGGAGGGAAGGGAAGGGAAGGGAAGGGAGGGGAGGGGAGGGACGGACGGAGGGGGGCACCATGGAACACAAAACAACACACATCTGACTAAAATACAAAATAAAATAACTCCCTCTCTATAATGCACATACAGTGAAGCAAAAATGTAACTTTCCGTGAATTAACCACGCATAAAGCACCATATAATCAAATGCTATATTTTTTACGAAAAAAGGTAACATTCCCACTCGTGGATCATTTTAATTTAATTAGCATTTTTTAAACTATAAATAGCCTGACTAATTCGCGTTCTGGAGTTCAGTTCGAAGCAACAGACAAGCAAACCAAGTGCGAGAAAGAGAGCGGGTCGGGAGAGGGGAAGACGAATGGGCTCGCAGCTCCTCTCGCCGCAAAAAAGTAAATACATTACAAAAGATAACAACGTAATAGGCCTAATATTTATTTAGTTATAAAACTAATGCTGAATAAGATGTCTGTGTTATAAAGTGCCAGTGCAGCTTTCCTTCAGTTCAGATACTGAATCAAATGGGAGAGACAGAAACAGAAGTTAGACTGAGAAGCTGTTTACAGTTTCAACAAGACAACTGTATTTACTGTAGAAATATTGCATGAATCACTAGTATAGGGAATTGGTGGACACGCTGTAGGAGCGTTATATCTGAGGCACGTTATAACCGAGAACTTTATAGCGAGGGATCACTGTATAGATATATAGGGCTGGCACTACTGATCGATGCATCAGAAAAAACAAAATAGAAACGTGAAACCACATGTCGTTTCATTTTATAAGGACATAATTAAATTATGTAAACCTGTAATATGGTCCCCCATCTTGCTTAGTTCTATTTTTGCAGTCTGACATTTAATTTAATTGACTGAGCACGTTCATTATGTGTGACGTCTCTCAGCTCAGCTCGTTTTTCTTTAGTGTAAACGCAACTCAAGCTACCCGAGCTGTACCAGGCTGGCACGACAGCACCAGCTCAACTCAGCACCGGCTCGGCTCGGGTGTGCAGGTGGAAAAGGGGTACTTTTTGTCAGATGCATGAAGATGTCCTAATATGGACACCGTATGCTCAGATGAAGTCACCTACTGCTGCTAGGACTGTGGTTAATAGCAGATAGGATTTTATAATGGTGGCTTGTCTCCTCTGAGGAAAAAAATCTCTTTAGAATCATGAAAATATGTAATATGCACAAGATGACAGTTATGCACGCAATAAGATGTACTGGGATTTTGGAAAATCGTTAATGGTTATTGGTTGAGTTCTCATATATGATTTATAATTCTTGCTATATTCTTCCAGAAAATCTCCAAGGATATAAAACTATTTTGCAATTAATGGTTTGTCACCAGATTTACAGCTACATTTTGTGGGGTTGTTGGGAGCAAAAAAGGACATTTTTTATTATTACAAAATCCTTTAGGAACATTAATATTTCACAAAGCATAGGCTCAGAGTGAACATTTTATCAATATTATGATGTAGACTTGACTGATCTGGAACATTCTCTGCAAGGAATTACATTAAAACAATGAAACTGCATCTGAGATATTTTAAAAAAGGAAACTGTTCTCTATCCCAGGTCACAAAAAGTAAGTAATTCATACATTATTTAACAAATTGTGTTACCAGTGCATTATTTAAAGAAAATTTAAAACAAGCCTGTAGGGTTGTGGTTTTATTGTATTTATTGTTATGCCAATTTTCTTAAGACTTGTATTATTAATAAATCGTTATTGAATATTAGTTTACATTAAATATCAATGACAAGAACAATGGAATATGTTAATAATCAAATTATATTTATTAAACAACAATAATAATATCGATGATTAATTATAAAAAGAAACGGCTTTGTAATTTTCTGTACAGTGGAGTTTTATCCAGCATGCTAGGCAATCAACATGCTCTAATACTATGAATATTCTTCTTAGATGAAAACTACTCTGCTGAAACACAATTGAAGTAAAATACTTTGTGAAGTCTCTTACACAAAGTCTAAACTCATCGTATTTAACAAAAATGATCATACATAGCTGTGGCAAAGTGGTTAACAGTGTGCAGGTGCAGGTGATCAGTAATCAGACAAACAACGATAATCCAGGTGCAATGAAGGTTTAATTGTATAATCCAATGCCTGATGGCTAACAGCAGTAAACAATAACAATGTTAATGAAGCAATACAGCGGCGTGTATTGCTTATTTATAATCTGTGGGTTTGCCCCGAAATAATAACAGCTACATTTCAGTTCACCCACATGTAACACATACACAAACACAAGCATCAGTCATGGTGAATACAGTTCTTTAGTGACAACAAAAGTGCAGTGTTGTTGATCCGGGTTTAGTGCTGGACTTTGGCGACAGCTCTAGATCGTGTTAGCCATCCAAATAATTACAAACAGTATTATTAACGACAAACAAAAACAAACAAAACACTCACGTTTCACAGCACAGGTCCTCCTTCTGGTCATTTTAATGTAACCATTCACAAAGGAGCAGATCACATCACTACGTCCCCTTTTTATAACGTCACCCATGACCCCTTGGTCAACGAGCGCATCCGCTCCTCCAATCCGCGGATGCTACCCCCGTTTCCCGTCCGGGTCATTGAGTTTGTATACCATAGATTTGCCCCCTTTCTAGATGGCCGACTTCCACCTAAACCTGGGAATAAACTATCATGCCATTTAGTGCAGGGTATTCTGTTCCCTTTATGCAGCTGCCTCACAGGTCGGGAGGGAGATCTAACACCAAGAATCATTCGATCTCTGTCACATATCCCACCGCTCAGAGTGGAGCCGAAGGAACACTCAGCTAAATCTGGTTTTCCCATTACTCCCCCCTCCCGGGAAAAATAATCTGCATTTTGGTGGCCTTTCCCTGCACGGTGTACCATGTTGTACATGAAGAGCTGCAATGCCAGATACCACGAGTTATCTGGGCATTGCTGTCTTTCACTGTGCTTAACCACTTGATTGGGGCGTGGTCAGTGACGAGATCAAATGAATGTCCCAGCAGGTAGTATCGTAAAGAGTGAGTAGCCCTTTTAATGGCCACTCCTTTTCGACCACAGAGTAGTTGCACTCCCACCAAACCCCAGCCTTGTCTCATTAATGCTCCCTCCCATTTTTGTATCTGTCTCTCTATTTCTTTTTCTTGGACAAAAAAGGGGGAAAAACATTTCAGTTTGAAAGGGCAAATATTACCAATTATTTCCCTTAATTTCTTTTCTGCCGCGTTTACGTGTATGGTTGAGACTGACATTAATTTCAACAATTCTTTATAGTTTGGCCAGTCTCGGCCCAGAATTACTGGGTGTGGTAGCCTTTCCGCCACCCCAACTACTAGGTGACGTTTTATCGGTCCTACCGATAAGTATGCTTTGACTTTGGGGTCTGTCGCCATGTCTCCATGGATACAGGAGATAGCCACCTGACCTTGTGGCTGCCATGACACACCACCCAAGAGAGCTGTCCGAATTAAGGTCTGCTCACACCCTGTGTCCACTAATGCGTGGGTTTTCACATTTCCCAAAACCACATTAACCACATACAAGGCCCCTCCCGACCATTTTCCTCTCGCTTTCCCGCTTCAATTGCACGTCACTACGTCACACTCAATCGCAGATGGGCATCACTTGGCCTGTCGTCCCGGCGGTTGGCATCTAAAACAGAGGTTAAATATTTGTCCCGTTGCAGGTATGGCAACGGGGCAGGGGCAGCAACTCTACCCCAGCTGGGGGTGAACCTTGGTCTCCATGGAGGGGAGGCAAGGTTGCCCATTGTGTTCGGCGGTCTAGAAGGTCTCAGACTCGGTCCCGATGATAGTGGAGTGGAGAGAGGAGGTGGTACTCGACTTCTGCGTTGTGCTGAAGCGGTGAGTAGGCCGGTCTGGTCTTCGAAGTCCTCAGTGAGTTTCACTGCCTTTTCCAGGGTGTCGGGGTTGTGTCGCCGTATCCACGCTTGTATATAAGCACCGACCACATGGCAAAACTGCTCAACCACAATAGCCTCTCCCATCTGTAGGCTTGTTTTCTAGGGGGGGTTGACCTAGTGCACCATGTGATCATCCAGTTTTTGTGCAACAACCCTGGGGCGTGTATCTGGGGACCTCTTGTACTCCCGGAGCCATACACGGTGTGTTTCCCCCGTGATGTTCAAACGGCACAAAATGGCTTGCTTTACCAGGTCGTACTGAGCGGCTAATTTGCAGAGACGGCAGTGCGTCAGCTAGTTCGACTGAGAGTTTTTGAAGAAATGCATGCTAAAAGCTACTGAAATAGTGTGTCTGAGAAGTGGCGAAATTTTGCAAATATCAGCCTCACATGAAACACAATCGCCGAAATAATCAATGATTTAGCTGAGAATTTAAACAGTCAACTCCAAGACAAAGCAAAGTAACGTGTTGCTTTTTCAATTGCAATTGATAAAAGCACGGATCATGGATGTAACAGAGGAGCTTGTAGAATTGGTGCAGATGAAAGACACAAGAACAGCAATCGACATTTGGATCTCTGGACAAATTGGATGGGCAGGAGCCATGAGTGTGGCTACTGACAGGGCAACCTCAATGGTGGGCAAGAAAGCTGGAGCTGTGACAAACATGAAGGACAAAGAACAATTTATCAACCCAAACTAGCAGTTTAGTGGTTTTCACTGTATTTTACATCAAGAAACTCTGTGTAGTAAGCTTAGCCAGCTTTTGGAAGAATGTGACAAACATTGTGGATTGCTGTTTTACACTGAAGTGCAGTGGCTAAGTTGGGGAGCTGTTTTGATGTGCTTTTTTAAATTGCACGGTGACATTCAAATGTTTATGGATCAGAAAAGGAAAAATGTGCCTGAATTACTGGACAATTGATGGGTTCAAGACCTTTCTTTCTTGGTGGATGTTACAGAACACCTGAACTCGCTCAACACAAGAATGCAGGGGCACAATCAAGCAGTAACAGAATACTATGACAGCATTCATGCTTTTGAGATTAAGCTTAAGCTGTGGGAGAAGCAACTTGGCATATTTCCCCACCTTGAAATTACTACTTGGCACCATTTTGACTGAACATAATGAAGCCACAGAAGGATATGTGGGTAAAATGGCTGACCTGAGAGAATTTTAAGAACAATTTTCTGACTTCACAAAGCATGAAGGTGAGTTTTCAATTTTCAGCAGACCATTTTCTGTTCATGTGCATGATGTATCAGAGGAGCTCCAAATGGAATCTATCGAGCTGAAGTGCAACACTGTTGAAGTACAAGTTTTCCTATGTTTGTATTCTCAAGTTTTACCAATATCTGGGACCACATTATCCCAAACTGAAGGCCTTTGCAACATGAATTACACCCACACCTCGTTATATCACCCCTTGTTATACTGCGGATTCGGATATAGCGCAATCCTGGAGTTGGCTCCCCATTTTTACTGTCTACTGCGTATGCCTTAGCTGCAATATACTTAGGCACTTAGAATTACTGTTTGTTTTATTTCGTACTGCACATCACAAACAACAATAACAAAACAATTAAAAACAAAGCACTAATATCATACTGTTATCACATACACATGTATTGCACAATAACACAAAGCAAATTAAATATGTACTTGCTGAAGCGGTTTTTATTTTAGCCAACGAGGTGTTCACTTGTGGCAGCAATGCACTAGCAAAGGTCACAAGGCAGTGATGTCAGCTCCCTAGCAACAAGCCTCCAATGTTGGCAATGGATTATTTCAATGCAGTGGGTTTGTGCATTTGAGAAAGGAGAGGAAGACTCATGAAATTAATTGGAGACTGAAGTTGATCAGAAGCAATTACCCTCCGCTGTACGAATTAAAATGGTGTGCTGCAGGATACGGCCTGTGGGCTCTATGTTTGACACCCGTCTTATACGTCAAGACCACATACTATTTCAATATAACAGGATGCATTTCCAACAGAATGTTCCCGTGAGAGAACGGATACATTTTATCTTAACTTGCAGCTTCTGTACCTGAAAACAAGGTGTATAAATCTCTGCCTTCACAGAACCTCTGATCTCATTATCTCTTAAGTTTTACACAGCTGGATTATATCATGCTTAGCTCTGTGCTTGCCATGGCTTGACAAAAGTTTATGGTCCAATTTGTAATAGTGGTGGGGGCGAACATGTTTTTTTTATGTTCAGATATTCTTCCGAGATAAATATATTCGTTTGGAAATTTAGAAAAAGCCATTAAATGAAAAATGTTATTTTAAGTGGAGAGATACTCAGGGAGTATATTTATTACGTATGACACTTAAACAAAAGAATACAGCACTTGCATATACTATTGACATTACGGCAGTACTTCAGGCCTTTTCGCAACTAACAAATACCAACCAATAAAGAAATTTAATTGTATTAACGTTTCATTCGCAATATGTGTCCAAGTGCCTTTACAGAATTTAAATAAACTCACCCTTGAGTTGTTCATTTTACAGTCCAACAGAAAATAATTTAAAAACAAAATCAGAAAAAAGGTTTTGTTTTATTAAAGTTCAGGTTTTTTTTAAGAAACAGAATTGCATCCATGACTTCTGCACATAGGCAGGCCTGTTCTTTGTAACAGTGTTACCGGCTGCTGAAGAAACCCTCTCTGACGGAGTCAATGTTGCTGGTATGCATAACATTTCCCCTGCAAATTGGGACAGTGTTGGAAAACATGAGGCATGTTTCTGCCACCATAAGAGCGGGTCTTTTGTGACAGATAGTAGTCGACTGCTGTAGTCGTATTTTGCTTTCTGTTGGCCACGGCAGGTATTTCTGTGGTAATTGCATCAGTGTTGCTAACAGAAGCCAATGCCAATGTTGTCTCGCTTCCCAAATCCAAAACAGCACCTGAAGCCCTAGGTAGAGCAGTATTTTCCAGCTCCTGGTTGCGTGCGCGTAATCTGGACTAAATTTCTCTTTTGGTTTCATTTTTTTTGGACATCAGAAAGAAACTTAAGCATTATAAATCGAGGATCATGAGCAACTGTTAGCACTTGCGCAGACGTTGTTCATTTATTTTGCCAAAATAATGCCACACGTCAGACTGAGGCTTTTTGCCACTTGCCTTATTGCAACCTCTGAATGAAGCGGAAGAGCAAACACACATGATGCTTATTTCCGGCTGTTTTCAACAATGTAATTTCTCGCAACAGACACTAACATTTTATTACAGTAGCCTATTACTAAAATAAACCCCACATTATGAACATACACAATGTATTATGTACTTTTTACAAAAAACTGTAATAAAAAAAAAAACACAATATGCATTTCTGATGAATACAAATATTTTATTTTCGTGTTTGAATACATGTAAAAAAAATATTTGTTCGGATATTTGTCCCACCCCTAATTTGTAATTGATTAAATTAATATTATATCAATATTTCAGAAAAAAACATTAATGTTCATTTTAAGCCTTCAAGCCCTATATTCATATTTTATATCTTTAATGCTTCTGTTTTTGACCAAAAAACTTCAAATGATTTATGCTTATAAATGGCATTTTAGTTTGTTCTGTGAAGCAATTAGCAAAAATTATGGTTTTATTACCATATTATAACGACTCACCATAATACACTTATATAGCACATGTGCAAGTATACCCGGGAGGTTTATAAATGCTTAGCACAATATTTAAATAAAAAATGATCTAGTTTTGTGCATAGGATATTATAGCAGAGTTAATATTTGGGGTTTATACCTTTGTGACATTATATACAGTAAAAGGGAACAATGGATTGTGGTTGTAATAATTAAGTCCCATTCCGCTAATTGTCTTTGTTCTATGTAACTGATCTAATTTCATGCTTTCATTGATACATGCATCTAGTTCAAAAGAAGTATGTATTTGTTTTTTAATTGTCCTTGATCACAGAGGAATATGGCCCAATGACCCAAAACAGGTACTCATCATACTGCAGCATGAAAGATTTAATCAATGGATGTTATTTGTAACAATAAAATATAATTTGGTTATCTAGAACACTACAAAAGGGAATTTGATTTTGCTGCTATTCAATTTAATTCCAGAAGCTTTGATTGAGTTACAAAAAAAAAGTAAATGCTTCAGCTTGCCAATCGTTGCTGGCAACAGCAGGGCACCCAACTGTTAGTTATAAAATTTTGAAGGGCGTGTTGATGAAACTCAGAAAAACAAAGACTTGAGGATCTCCAAATGCTTAAATTAATTAAAAACAGTACTTGGCTACAATACTACGAATTAGTTGCGTGCCAGTTGTGCTTGATAAATTGGCTATCTTAGTGGATAATTCACTGGCTAATTTGCAGAATAGGCAACCTGTTGCCTACTTTGTAAAATAAGCATATATTAGGCAATACATTAGCCTGTTTTGCAAAATGTCATACAATCTACCAATTATCCATCATATGCATGCAATGTAGTTTAAACATCAGTGGAGCTGATTGCTTTTGCAATGTAGGCAAATGGACTTCCTGTTTTGTATAATATAGGTACACTGCTTTGCTCACAGTAATTGCTAGACAATAATGTGCTTTTTGTGTATACTGAGCAGAAATGGACAGCCTTGGGTTACAGTATACTGTGCACCTCGTTTCTAACATACAACCTGTATATATAGCAAACATAATTCTCACAGCTGTTTTAAGAGTGCCTTAAATTCCTAAAATGATGGTATTTTGCAAATAGAGAATCTTCTGCCTATTATAAAAGGATCAGCTTAATCAAGTGATAATGTACTGTAAATAAACTGAGAGGTAAGAAAATTGATTTTAAAGCATTGAATAACAGTACACATTTAAAAAAATTAGCTCAAATATTATACAAATTGGTGTGTTAAACGTAAGCTATACATTGCAGGCACCAGTACATTATACACTGTATAATATTTTTACAGAGGTGTTACACACAGGATTTCAAAATTAGTGGAAAATGAACACCAAGCAGGACGCAAGTGAGATACAGTTCTTGAATTGAAAAGTTGGACCAATGGAATAGTCCTTGCGTTAAATGAACGATTCAAACCCAAGCTAAACAAATGTGCAGAAACCGGGTTTCTTATATATCACTGTGCCTCCAATGTATGTGAAACAAGCCTAAATTACATATTAATTCATACTTTATATTCAAAATCTTTATTGGACATGATGGATTGCATCACTTTGGCAGAACACTTGGGGCAGTGTTATGTCTTCCACTTGCAAATGAGATAGCATATATGCATTTATTACATCATTTATTTAAAGATGTAAAACACCTCAAGCATGATCAATATAATATTTATGTAAAAAATAGTTATGACAAATTATAAAGACTATCATTTACAAAATGAAAATGAAATGAAAACATTAGATTTATGTTACTTTCTACACCAAATGAAGAGGCATTATAAATATTTCTGAGAAATATTTTTTTGTAATATCTGAGGGACATACCAGTGTTCACATTTTCAAACCTTATTTTACTAACATGAATGGGCTAAGTTGTTCTTTAACTCAAGAGTGATTTATTGACCTATTATTAACTAAATTTAACATACCCCACTGTATCATCCACACCCAAAAAATGCTGTAAAGTAAGAATGCTTTCAAAAATAGACATATTAATAGATTATATTTATCAATTAACTAAATGCAAAGTGAGTGAACAGAAGAAAAATCTAAATCAAATCCATATTTGGTGTGACCACCCTTTGCCTTCAAAACAGCATCAATTCTTCTAGGTACACTTGCACAAAGTCAGGGATTTCTGTAGGCATATAGTCAGGTGTATGATTAAACAATTATACCAAACAGGTGCTAATGATCATCAATTCAATATGTAGGTTGAAACACAATCATTAACTGAAACAGAAACAGCTGTGTAGGAGGAATAAAACTGGGTGAGGAACAGCCAAACTCAGCTAACAAGGTGAGGTTGCTGAAGACAGTTTACTGTCAAAAGTCATACACCATGGCAAGACTGAGCACAGCAACAAGACACAAGGTAGTTATACTGCATCAGCAAGGTCTCTCCCAGGCAGAAATTTCAAGGCAGACAGGGGTTTCCAGATGTGCTGTCCAAGCTCTTTGAAGAAGCACAAAGAAACGGGCAACGCTGAGGACCGTAGACGCAGTGGTCGGCCAAGGAAACTTACTGCAGCAGATGAAAGACACATCATGCTTACTTCCCTTCGCAATCGGAAGATGTCCAGCAGTGCCATCAGCTCAGAATTGGCAGAAAACAGTGGGACCCTGGTACACCCAGCTACTGTCCGGAGAAGTCTGGTCAGAAGTGGCCTTCATGGAAGACTTGCGGCCAAAAAGCCATACCTCCGACGTGGAAACAAGGCCAAGCGACTCAACTATGCACGAAAACACAGGAACTGGGGTGCAGAAAAATGGCAGCAGGTGCTCTGGACTGATGAGTCAAAATTTGAAATATTTGGCTGTAGCAGAAGGCAGTTTGTTCGCCAAGGGCTGGAGAGCGGTACACTAATGAGTGTCTGCAGGCAACAGTGAAGCATGGTGGAGGTTCCTTGCAAGTTTGGGGCTGCATTTCTGCAAATGGAGTTGGGGATTTGGTCAGAATTAATGGTCTCCTCAATGCTGAGAAGTACAGGCAGATACTTATCCATCATGCAATACCATCAGGGAGGCATCTGATTGGCCCCAAATTTATTCTGCAGCATGACAACGACCCCAAACATACAGCGAAAGTCATTAAGAACTATCGTCAGCGTAAAGAAGAACAAGGAGTCCTGGAAGTGATGGTATGGCCCCCACAGAGCCCTGATCTCAACATCATCGAGTCTGTCTGGGATTACATGAAGAGAGAGAAGCAACTGAGGCTGCCTAAATCCACAGAAGAACTGGTTAGTTCTCCAAGATGTTTGGGCCAACCTACCTGCCGAGTTCCTTCAAAAACTGTGCAAGTGTACCTAGAAGAATTGATGCTGTTTTGAAGGCAAAGGGTGGTCACACCAAATATTGATCTGATGTAGATTTTTCTTCTGTTCAGTCACTTTGCATTTTGTTAATTGATAAATATAATCTATTAACATGTCTATTTTTGAAAGCATTCTTACTTTACAGCATTTTTTCACACCTGCCTAAAACTTTTGCACAGTACTGTATATATATAAATATATATATATATATATATAGTATATATATATGAGGAATGATATACACCAAACAACCAGGCACAATGCATTTACATGAGCCTAACACTGTGCTTTAAACAGATTCACTCAACAAGATGTCACCTGACAACCATGGATTTCCAGGTGAGATTCTCTCGTGTACCTGTTCTCTGCATGGAAACCACATTTTCCTGAACTGTCAGCGAAAACAGCATGAGAACTCTACACATGGATAATTTGCATATCAATCTCCTCCTTTCCCCTTCATTTGCATGACGTCAGGTGAAAAGAGGGTCTTCTCGAGTAAAATAAACTCAGCCAATGGAAACTTGAAATGTATAGGGTCATTTTTCATTTGGCTGGAGCACAATGTCTCGAGTAAAATTAGAACACACATGGAAACTCCCCATTGTTCAGTTTGTATTCTCTTAATATTATTTTGGAGCACCTGTTCGTGCCAGCATCATTGTGCAACAACTACCAGTGCTGGGAACTGTGCAAAATAAAGTATTAGCGTTGTCGGTATTGGAGCCACGGCACAAAGGTGCCACATTGTGGACTAAATAAATCAGTGCGTCTAAAAGGTATTTCAACTAAATTTTCTGACTCCTGTGTCCCTCAGTGAATCACCCACGCACCCTACCACACGTGGTGTTAGTAGTGGGATTCACTGGCCCTGCCAACATACAGCATACGGCCCGGATAGCGGGCCAATGGCCCCAGGCACAGTGGGCTAGCTACCTCCTGCCGCAGTTAACGGAGAAGGCACAGGCTGTAGCAGGATCCTTGTCTCCTGCCGCCATGATGGACTGCCCCACTCAAGAAGGCCATCCTAAATCGAGTGTGGGCCACGCCGGAAGGGTAAATGAAGAAATCCCAGGACATAGTGTTAGCGGACGATGAGCATCCCCGGGTGATTGCCCATCGACTCCAAGACAACGCGGTGGCTGGCTGAATCCGGATGCCATGACCAAGGACTGGATGGTGGAGGTCATCGTAGTGGAGCGGTTCCTGGAATACCTGGCTCTGGGACCTCGTCTGTGGGTTCAGTGCCAGGAACCCGAAACTCTGAACCGGGCAATCCAGTTGGCAGAACGGTACTGAGCCATGGAACCAGCACCCACCAAGCCACCTGGAAAACCTGGTATTCCAGCATCATCCCTGCGAGTTGCCCAAGGGAGGGCAAAGGGACTGGGGGGGTGGGGAAGGGAACCAGGTATTTGCACAGAGCGTGGCAGTGGGAGCTCCCTCCCCAAGATCTGCAGAAGGGTGGGACTATCCACGTGCTGCTGCGGTGTCGGACCGGGGTCTTGCGCGGCCACCCTACCATTGAGCCTTCACTGGGAGCTTCATGGCAAGAACCAGGACCAATGAAGTGTTGGACATGCCAGGAGGTGGACCACATTACTCGGGACTGCCCAGCTACCTCATCTGTCCAGGTAAGAATGTTCAATTACCTCAGTCACTCCAACAGACGGTATTGCCCTTCCTGTGACAGTGGATAGTACACAAATCCAGGCTCTCTTGGGTTCAGGGTGTGGTCAGTCCCTAATACAAGAAGGGTTAATCTCACTGGGGCATACCTATCCAGAGGTTTGAGTACATTTAAAAATTGGGCCGAGGGTGACGCGAGTACAAGTGAGGTTGTGCCCTCGCTTGCCAGTGCCCGTCATTCTGGGGCGGGACTGCAAGCAGTTCAAATATTGGTTGGCTGCTGTGACTGCCCAGTCCCCTCCATTGGCTAAGAAGGAGGAAGTAATTGGAGAAGTCTTCCTCTTTTGCGACCTGGCAATGGAAGGAATGTGATCTGTTTCAGGTGGGGGCTGTTGGTGAAGGTTCTTGGGGGGAGGTAGAGGAGCCAGCACAGGGATCTGGTACTTCTGCCTCCATTCGGGACCAACCTGACCCCGAGCTGGAAGCAATTGGAGCTGATTTTTTAGCTCTGTCACGTGACTTTCAACTCGAGCAAGGGCATGACGATGTGCTGGGCAAGCTCTTTGACCAAGCAGCTGTGGATAATGGTCAGGCGGTCGAGCCCAGACATGTCGTGTCGTCACATACCCACACTTTGAAACTGATCGAGATCTACTGTATCTGTGGATAAATCACCCCAGACTGGGGAAGTGCGTAATCAGTTGCTCATTGCTAAGCCATTTAGGGATGATTTATTGCATCTGGCTCACACTATTCCCCTGTCTGATTCCCCTGGCGGGATACACACACATATTGTTCATTCTGGATTACACTACTCAATATCCAGAGGCCATCCCTTGTCTGTCGCCAATGAGCTGGTGAAGGTTTTCTCCTGGGTAGGTATTCCCCGGGAAATGCTGACTGACCAAGGTACCAATTTTATGTCCGCGAAACATGGAAGCTTTTGGGGATTAAGACCATCAGGACATCAGTTCACCACCCCCATACTGATGATTTGGTGGAGCATTTTAATAAAACCTTAAAAAGAATGTTGCGTAGATTCATTGAAAAGGACGTGTGCAACTGGGACCAGCTGATTCCTCCCCTTCTCTTTGCTGTCAGAGAAGTCCCCCAAGCTTCCACAGGGTTCTCTCCATTCAAGCTGCTGTATGGGCAGAGACCCTGGGGAGAAACAGCAGAACAATTCAACCAATACGGTCTGGTATGTGTTGGACTTGCGCAAAAGTCTTGATTCTGTGGGTCAGTGGGCACGTTACAATTTTCAGCAGGCTCAGCAAAGACAGGAGACACAATACTATAGGGGGTATCGGTTGCACACGTTTCAGCTGGGGGATAAAGTGCTTTTATTGTTACCCACCTCTGAGTCTAAACTTCTGCCAAAGTGGCAAGGATCTTTTGAGGTTACACGCCGGGTTGGCGGAGAGCAAAACAAATTGACCACATAAACCCCCTGAAGCCTTGGTTGCAACAGGAGGCATTGTCAGCTACACAGTCTGATGACGTCACCGACATAGGACCTGATCTTTCTGTTTTAGCGAGAACAGGGTTGGTGCAGATTGGAGACAATCTGACACCAAAACAGAAATGTCAGGCTCAAGATCTGGAGGCGGCTTTTCTGGATGTGTTCTCTCCAGTCCCAGGGCAGACTCGAGTAGCCCACCATCACATTGACATTGAGCTGGGTGTGTGAGTTTGCCAGAGGCCGTACCGTATACCTGAATGTAAAAGACAAGTACTGGAAACAGATGGATAGACTCAGTTTTGTATTGACTTTAGGAGATTCAATGAAAAATCGAAGTTCGATGCTTATCCCATGCCATTGCTGGAGCGTTTAGGCATGGCTCACTTTATGACGACACTGGATTTAATGATGGGGTACTGGCAGATATCCCTGACTCCAGAATCACGGGAGAGGACAGCGTTTTAGACTCCCTTTGGGTTATACCAGTTTATTACCATGCCCTTTGGGTTGCATGGAGCACCAGCCACTTTCCAGCAGATGATGGATCGCATCTTGCAGTCCCATCAGCAGTATGCCACTGCTTACATTGATGATGAGGTCATCCACAGCGAGGATTGGCCAAGCCATCTGTGTAAGGTAGTGCAGTACTGCAATCCTTGCAGGAGACTGAGCTCACTGCTAACCCAAAGAAGTGTGTAATTGGGAGAGTGAGTCTGAGTATTTGGGGTATCGAGTAGGAGGTGGCCAGGTCAGATCGCTGATTGCAAAGGTGAAAGCCTTGGCTGACTGGCTGACTCCTACGACTAAAACCCAGGTGCGCTCCTTCTTGGGACTGGCAGGGTACTATCATAAGTTCATCCCGAACTTCTCCACTCTCGCCGCTCCCTTGATGGACTTCACCAGGAAGGCTGCCCCAAATATGGTCCAGTGGATGGAGCCGTGTAAGAGGGCACTTCTCGCTCTGAAGAAGAGACTGTGTAGCAAGACAGTTGTGTGCAGTCCAGATTTCCATTGGAGGTTCACCCTGCAGATGGATGCGTCTGAGACAGGTCTCGGGGTAGTGTTGTCTCAGGAGGTGTGGGAAGCAAGCACCCGATCCTGTATATCAGGAGGAAGCTAATTCCCTGTGAAAGGAACTATAGTGCCATCAAGAAGTAAAGTGGGCAGTCAAGGCACTCCGGTACTAACTCCTGGGGTGACACGTCACCCTGGTCACAGATCATGATGCGCAATGCTGACAGTGAGACCGTTACAAGATCCAAGATGGCGCCCATGAAAGCACCACGAGCAATGCCAGAGGAGTTGGCAGGTGAGGCTTCAGGCAGAGCAAGTGAGGAGGTTAAAGTAGGACTCACTTTATCCATTACTATTAAGTTGTATCAAATGAAAGCCTTTATTTGAGACAAAATAACCACTGGAAACACAACTTTGCAGTTTAACATGAACATTCTAATGCTTCAGCATCACTAATTTCTAATATTATTATTATTTATTATTATTATTATTATTATTATTATTATTATTAATTTAGCAGACGCCTTTATCCAAGGCGACTTACAGAGACTAGGGTGTGTGAACTATGCATCAGCTGCAGAGTCACTTACAACAACGTCTCACCTGAAAGATGGAGCACAAGGAGGTTAAGCGACTTGCTCAAGGTCACACAATGAGTCAGCGGCTGAGGTGGGATTTGAACCAGGGACCTCTTGGTTACAAGCCCTTTTCTTTAACCACTTTAACCTTTTCTTTAACCACACAGCCTCCTATAATAATAGACTATAATGCCAACACACCATTATGTTTAAAATGGTTCATCATAGTGAATCGTTTTTTTTTTTTCAAGGAATATAATAACAATAAGCGTAACAAATTGGTCATTAACTACCAGGAATGGGCTGATTAACACTTATTTACTTTCCTACACCACCTATAAAAGAAAAAAAAAGAAAAAAATAAATCACGCTGAAAAAAATCCATAAGGAGTCTCCCTCACAATACCCACACGGGCTTCGCATTCATTTTGTCCGCCATTTTTCTTTGTTTTTCTCTCAGCTTAAGAAGCTAGTCACATGACTTTTTACATCACTTTCATTGGCTGATTTATTCTATGATGTAATGTTGCTTCTACAAAATCAACAGTCCTTTTATACAGTTGCTTGCAACAAAGTTACCTGAAACTTGTAGCTTGCACGTCACTTTCTAACAAAAAAGTATCCCTTCCTACATTTTCCTAGCAATATGTAGTCTAGTGTCCCCTTGGCTTTAGTTGTACTGTCAATAATATAATAATAATAATAATAATAATAATAATAATAATAATAATAATAATGCAAGAAGGGATGCAGTGAAGTTTAGAAAAATTAATCAAATAATACAAAACTAATCCTAAGGTTGGAGTTTAAGAAAAAGAAATAATAAATGACCCAAGTACGTAACAAATCTTACAGAAATCTTTTTTTTTTTGCCATTAAGCTCCCTTTATTTCTGAATTTACCTGAAATGCTGTACCAAACAATAATTATCCATAAAGAAAATGAATAATACAACTGTGAAATCAGAATATAACAGCGGCAACAAGTGGTTCGGACCACTTTGATAGAGTGGTCCCAGTGGTCAGGACCACTCAGCGTTGTGACATCACAGTGGTCCGGACAGTGTTGTTTTCAGTACCAATCATTGATAATGGGAAAAGCGTCTTCAGATCATCTGAAATATTTAACTTTTTTAAGGATGCTAATTGCTGGCCAGGGCTGCAGTTAGTTTGCTGTACTGTATATGAAACAAGCTATGTGATTAATTTAATCGCCATTATTATGTAATGTGGTATGTATGTTTATATGTGAAATACAGCATTAGAAAGTGGTAAACTCTGAGGTATACAGTATTTACTTAGATCATAAAGTTACATGTCAATTTTATAACACAAAAATAAGTTGGAGGATAGTGCAGAATTTTAAGTATAACTATAACTATGGTACATTATCAGAGAGAGACTGTTACTTGCAGAGAAAATGAGTCTCTACTAACCTAAGCCTAGTACATATTTTTATAAGCCCTTTTTATAAACATTACTTGTAACAGGTACAACCAATTTCTGACATAATAATAATAATAATACAAATATAATGATAAAGGACCAATTGACAGTAAGAATTTAAAATGTTGTTTGTGTGTTAATAAAATGTTTTTAAAACATACTTTTCCTTGGGAAATATATAAAATAGGTAGTAAAAGAAAAAAATATTTAGATCAATGATTTAAAAAAACAATGTAAATCAGCCAACCCTGCCATGGGTCAAACCATTGTTCATGTAGGGTGTGTTTTATTGGGGTTTTCTATCAATGTGGCCCTTCTGGCATCCTTTAAATTTAATTTTAAACCGTTTAAAGGCAAAACCATAAGGTGCAAAGTACATACTTTCCACGTGCCCCCTCTGCCCTATGGATTAGGCCCCTATGACAATGTAACATGTTGGGAGTATAATATTCTGCTTCCAATAGAAAACATTGTCCCACATTGTCATACATTTCTTTTTCACAATACAACTCTGTTGTGTTTCATTCTAGCTGTTATTCATCCTGGACCTGAATTCTTTGTCATGCAAGTTGCCAAAACTAATTAATCAAATTCAACCACCAGAAGGGATAAGATTTTGGGCTCTATTTTTAATCAATTGCAAAGCCAAAAACACATTTTCAGAAAAATTGAATAGCATAAATATTTTTAACTTCATACAATATGTAATTTTATACAATTATAAAATTACATTGGCCCTAACTATACAGCTACATTTACTTGATAAAGGACAGACTTTACTTGCATATTACATATAGCAGTCCTGGGGGATATCCTCTGTGGAACTGCGTGGCTGATTTTAGGGATGATCATTTACACTAGTCCCTGTAGTTCAGTACTGGTTTCCAGCCTGGTTTGTGGAGGAATCCCCGGCCAGCTAGAAGTGATTTGTGGACTTACGTAATTGTATGTGTGATTGTGTGTGCTTAAGTAATCCCTGTACTGTGTTTGTTTTCCTGGGTTTGCTTTGGGTCTCATCACCTTGCTAGCACACATGTGGGACGGGTTTAGTGCTGAATGCCATTGGTGGCAGGGATGTAATGTTTATAATTAAGGGGGAAGTAGGCAGAACTGAATGGAGCAGGTTGTGAAGTGGATCTACGGGAGCGGCATAAAGGCAGTTTTAGTTTCTTCTTAGTAATCTTGGATTGAGCGCCTGCACTCTGAGATGAGGTTTTGTACAACAGCCTCTATTCCCATTTTCTACCCATGGCTTGGTCCTTATTCGCAGTGGTTAAGCTTGTATTAATCTCTCGCCAAACTGCTGAAGCTAGTTTGTTTGTCTGTTTTTTACTTTATATTTCTGTATCGTGTTTCATTCATTAGGCGGCACCAAGTGGTCTAGCAATTGAGATAACAGTAACTTTACTGTCTTTATTGGAATTGTGCCAATATAGTCAACCAGTTGTATGAGATTCAAACTGGAAGAATATATTAGTGTCATTGGTGAAGACCTTGAATCATTCAGCTTTGAGAACTGCTAAACAACTATGCTGCTGCTAAATGGTAACATTTACATATTACAATGTGCCAATGAGGCTAGGAATTCCCAATCACATACATAATGTTTTGTGAATTGCTTTTATTGCTTTTCTGAACAGAATATATATTGCAACCATCTGGGATACTCATTTAAAGTTAGAGGTGTTAAAATTACATGTTCTGGAATAGGTTGAAATGCTGTCCATGTACTAATTTCTCACAGGAAATAAGAGTCCTTATACTTACGAGGTTTTTCCATTTCACTCACATTTATTTGAATGCCTGCAACATATTTTTTTGTATAATCTATTTTTACAGTAATAATCCAATATCTATTCATATCCTTTTATAACTTTACAAACCTTGTTCATACCATTACCACCAAATCAAAAGTATGAAGTATTTCAGAATAGGAATATTTTACCTACAATAAAGTTGCTGTTATTTTAATTTCTGGATCACTGGATGCCACCAAATGAATGATAACACAATGCAGAAAAATAATGTATCTTCAGGAGACTGGCAAGAGATTAAGTCAGGCTTAACCACTACCACTGTTACCAAGCCTTTAGTAGAAAATGGGAATAGAGCAGAGGGTCCTGTATACCTATGACATGGTGGGGCGTAGTGGTGGGCGGTCAAGGCTGGTCAGCGGCAGAAATAGCACATCCAGACACAGAACTTCAGTTTAAAGCACCTTGGCGCACTTTAATTCAACAAAATAAATTAAACGTAAAACAGGAACAAAACAAAGGTTTAAACAAAAACTCAACAAACTCTTCAAAACAAACTATGGCTATACCACTGTTTTTTTTCTCCTCCATTCTCTTTTCTCTCCTACACACTATCACCAAACAGATATCCTTTGTTCTCCTTTCATCCCATTTGTCCAGGGGCTTGATTGATTCAATCAATCTTCCAACTACTACCTGGCCACATTACACACTTTTCCATTCACACAATCAGTTACACATTCATTAAACCTAACAGTTAAACCATGCCATGTGGCTGTGCAAAGGGTGGCCATCTTGATCCAGCTTCCTTCATCAAGATGGCTGCCAGCCACCTAACTCTCAGATACACACGTACACCCATGTGCAGAGCCTCAGTTCTGTCACACATAGCTAAATAAATGATTGTTTGCTTCCTTTATTGATTGGCTTATTGGTTGACTGAAGTCAGGGGAGTTGCCGCTTTACCTGTGGGTGCTTTTCAAACAAATTGAAAAAGACCGAGACACACACACACACACACACACACACATATATATATATATATATATATATATATATATATATATATATATATATATATATATATATATATATATATATATATATATTAATACAAAACATACAACATTATTTACAAAACATGAAAGATGAGGCAATTCAAAGATCAAAGATTTGTTATATAGCAGCATTTCAAGTATAAAAGTTCTGGAAACTTTCTTCAAGATCAAGAGAGAACGGATATCTAAAAACAGTTATTTACAATATAATCAGAATAATTTGATTATCAGTTGTACCATGAAATACAGCATAAGATAATAACTTTAATTCCAAAGGACTAGTATTACATTGAGCAGTGGCGTGCCGTGACAAAATAGACTGGGGTAGCAGAGTCGTCGCAACCCCCACCCCTCCTTTTTTTAAGTGGCAACTACATGTAAGCCACAGATACCTTTCATAATTTGAATTCTGAGTGCCGAATATATCCTTTCCCTTCCTGTGTCAGCTCGGTGATCTGTGGTGTATATCTCCCTTTTTTTAACAATCTCCAATTTTTCAGACAAAGTTCTCCTTGAAAAAGGATTTGTAACCAAATCGACTATGATGTCTCCATTTTTTCACATTTTAATTTTTTTTATTTTAGTGTAAAATAAAATTCAAATTTATTAGATGTTGTAAAGGTATTTGTATTTATCAATCTATATTTATAAGCAATATCGTGCGAAATCCAGCTATCCTCCTAACTGCAATGCTAACCAAGGAATATTCATGTTTTGGGGTTGCTCACTAATGATTGGTCAGCTGTCAGAGTTTTGACTTTCCCATTAGTTGCTAAAGCAGGGCCTTCAAGTGAGGCAGAGAATACCCAGGGAGATTTATGGTCCGCCCTTGCTCACTCCTGATTGGTCGCCTGTTTTAAAAAAATAGGACATTCTTCGACTCGCCTATTGGTTAAACTCACTCAAGACCTTCAACTGAAGCGGAGAATACCCTCAACTGTTTTTTTTTTTCTAGCATCTGGTCGTTGTTTTAGACTTATGTGGGGGAAATGCAGATCTCTTATTGGCTGATCACATCCTCTTCAGGAAACCCCTAGACTCTTAAAAAACCTCTAGTAAACCCTAAGTCGTCTTGGATAAAGGCGTCAGACAAATGAACAAATAATAATTAGAGTAGCATGTTTCATAGTTTAAGAAAGCACACTGTATGCAAGTGAGTGAGGCAACGTAATGTCATTTGACTGACGGTTTACTTGGCACTCTCTGGTCAGCAGAGAATACCTTGAAGGTCCTCACGGCATGCCACTGACATTGAGTAGTATGCTATTAGTCATAGATCTAGATAGTAATTAGCATTAATAAGCAAGATGGATTATTTCAAACAAGCAAGTTCCACTAATATATTTAGTGCAAGAAAGCCAATTGCCAAAATACATTCACAGTGAATATATTATTAACTGTTTCAATAACAAACAAAGATTATACAAACTAAATAAAACATACTAAATGAAAGTGCAGTTAAAGTCAACAAAGCAAGTGTAAGCAAAAGAAAACCATAAATCAAACATAAGCATAAAGAAAACTGTGGCTAATGCTCGTCCAATGCGTTGCACTACCACGTCAAATCTATTGCAGCCTCATTCTGGATATGCAGCATAAATTGGAGAAAGATCTCTGGGAAACTTGTGCACGGCGAGAACAAAGATATTACGCCGCAGTATCTGGCTCCCGGCTAGATGCAAAGCTGGCCATTTAAATAGAGGTGAAAATATACACCCTGTAGCTTTGAGGTTATAGCCTTCTGGGTCCTAGTGCCCTACCTGTTACATAAATGAAAGTAATCAATACTAGCTTCAAAAGAGAAACATTAACTATTCTCAGAAATACCAGAAAGAACCCAGTTGCTGAGAGAGGAGCATATTCAAAGAAAATATTCACAAGATACCAACAGTTAATATCCAGGACACTCTGTGATATACAGTTTTGTGTGTAAAAGTGAACCCCCAAGTATTTTTGATCGTACCTGTCGATACATTCATATGTGCAGCTGCAGCACAGGTACAGGAATGCTTTCTTTGGAAACTATATTGAGTATATGGATGTCAATGACAAGTCTTTTCCATTAGTGGTATTCAAGATTAGGGAAAGGGGTACAGGAATCACTATTGAGGGAGTGGGGGAGGCATTTGTTACTGCAACTATGTTCTCTGCAATATTTCATTCATACACACTCAAAAATCTAAACTGGTCCCAGAGGGGGCAAAAATGCCTAAAAATTCTGAATCTCTTTCATGTTAGCTTAAGTGCACACATTGTTCTTTTCTTAGAAAGGAAAACAAGTGGAATATGTGATGCAACACTTAATGTAGATAAACAAATTGCAGAGGCAAGCAAGTTGTTTACTTGTGGGAACTCATGGCTGCACCAGCTTCACGAGCAGGAGCAATCCTACAAGGTATGTCAAATAAATGGGGGAAATGCTTCTTTCTTAAAAACATCCTTGACCATAGTGAAACATTGGAAAACTTGGAAGAAATTTTTATATGCTCATATTTACTTCTCCTTTCTATTCCCCTCCTTTGAAAATGCAGAGGTATTGTATTGAGGATTGTTTGGTACACTAGGGGCTGTAGGTTACTTTATGTTTTAGTTATGCAGTGATCACCCCAAATATTAATCTGTTCTAAACTTGCTTGACAAAGGGTAATTCTATTGCTTGTTTTAGAAGATTTGTAATATCTGTTCCGTGTCCATCAACACAAATTGTTGCATCATTCCATTGCCCTCAATCTTTTATAGAAAACATCTAATTGTTGTGAGAAGTGTTAAATTGATTGGTCCTTTGTGCTGTTATTTTGACCTAGAGCGAACTCTGCTCCTAGCTACACTCTTCCAAGTTAGTTCTACAAGAACCTCAGGCAGGACTGTGCCAGAAGCTGTAGAGTTCTGGCAACAGTGGTAATGGAATAATACAAGTATTCTAGTGAGTCCTATGCTCAAGTGTACCACAGTACTGAAACCTGGTGCTCTAAAGCCTATTTTCATTTTTTTTAATGGAAAAGCACATTTCCTTTACCTATCAATCAATAACATACATATCTACAGTAAGCTAGCAAATCCCCTGTATTTACAGTAAACCATCAACTTGGTGCTAGCCATGACCACACAGGTACAATGTCCTGACAAAAGTGATTGGGGTGACCTTGTACAAAGACTTCTGACAAGTTAAACCCACAAGAGCCATCAATTGGATTCAGCTTTTATGATTTAGCAGGCCAAAGATGGTGTTTAAAGTCCCAGCTGTGTTTTTCAAACCGGAATGTTGTAATATGGCATTGTGCCCATCAGAAATGATGCATTGCATTCGGGTACCACTGCCATGTAACCTTGGCCTGCCCAATTGCCAGATGTCTGTTGGTACCCTATACGATACAATTGATGGTTGTTTTCAAGCTAGGTGACACCCTCCATAACACTAAGAATATGCTCTGTAGATGACTCCAAATTACACATTCCATTCCATTCACCTGTAGTGTATTCTTACCTTTATTCTCAAAGTTGTCCTATGACAAAATGGCACTCAGTAATCTAAACACATATGCACAGTGCTCAATAAAAATGGGTCTACCAAATTGAAGTGTGTCTAACAAAAGTAATTTTGTGGTTTACTACAAGAAGAAAGTTGTCAGAAAGTGAGAAAGGATTAAGGTAATAAATAAAGGAAGAATATACACTCTTTACATGTGATACTGGGGAAATCCTGTAGCTTTATGCAGCCACAACAATAAAAAAAAGCTGCTATAATCCTTGTGTGCCATAGCAAGTGTGTCTGTGAAAAAAAAATCAAATCTATTTGCAAACACTGTTATTTCCACCACCAGTGGCTGACTAGACATGCATTTAATTAAGTGTGGAATGCATTGGTAAGTAGGCTGAGTACACTTGTGGGTCCCTGTGATAAAAATATACCCTCTGATTTCTATTGAGGGTTGGAAACATGGTCAAGCTATTTAATATGTATTTCATGTGAGTACTTAATTATTGTTTTTGTATTTATTCACTTTTAACTTGATGGGTTGATGGTGGATGATTTAGACTTTTTACACATTTTTGTACATATTGGTTTAAATAATATTTTTTGTTGTGTGCACTGTTTTCATGGTTTAGTTTGCTTGCATTTATTTTTGTTGGCGCAATGGGGTGTTTTATAGTCACATCGATCACTGACCTCCTTTTGCCCAGTTTTGTGAACTTGCTCACCTGCTTGTTTGGCCCCTCCCTGGTGGATCGCAACCTTGAGGATATGACCTGACAAGAGAAGCTATCAGCTGGTCTGAACTGTGATCGTGGACAGGCGGGTTGTATGACTAATTCATGTTTGATTCAGTTTAGCTTTGTTCTGCATTTTGTATCTCTTTTAATATTTGAGTCATTATCTGTTGTCTTGGGTTTTAGAGTGGTTATTTATTTTTTTCTTACTTTAGTGGGGGTTGGGTGAATAGAGCTGGTAACATAATTACATGGTGGTTCGGGCCAGTGCTGGGGAGTGGATAACTCTAAATTTGGAAAGTACTGGAGGGTGACCACTTCTCTAGGAATTGGTTTTGGGACAAATAGCCTCTACTGTTGTATTCTCTTCTACCAGACAGTAATAGTCCTGGGGAAGAAAAAGAAGAGAGAATGTTGTTTAGTTACCCAAAAGAATAAAAAAGGGGTTGAATAAAATAAACAATATATAGTAGAGAACTGGAGAACTGGGTGAGGATTCCTCATAGAAATATTGATGTTTTCATGGATTGTTTGTCTTGTTAAAACATAACCAGTAGACCCTTGGGTCGTGTTGAATACTCGCACCCTTGTGGCAGATACGACGGTGTCTAAAGACAATGCAAAGCGACAGTTACTTTCAGTGTTGTGAATACAAGCAAGGGGGTGCCGGATGAGGTTGATCAGATCAGCTTGCTCATTTGAATTCCTTTAATCATAGCTGGCAATCATTCACAGTGTATGGAACAAGTGGTAATAAGATAAATATAGACATATACTTTAAGGCCAAAGGTCAATTGATTTCTAAACTTTATTGAAACTCTGTACAATATTTATTTACTACCTCCTAACAGTGAATAGTGAGCAGAAGCATAACATAAGGGGTCACTGTTTTGGCTTGACTATTAATTTTAAGTACTGACAGTTAAAAAAGACCACAAAGGGCGCAAATCTTTTTTGTACCTTTTCTAACAATTTAGAAAATTCCAGGAAAAGTCCTCAGGATAAAATTAAAAATGAATGGTAAAAGCAACTTAACACTAAGGTTTCACAGACCCCAAATAGTACTAATATTCATTCGACTACCTAATGTTACCTTAGATTAGTGCTAACTGGGGTCTGTAAAACCACCCCAAGAACTTTGTATCTTAGCTGTTAGATTGTTTCAAATATTTTGCGAAATTTAAGGGAATGAAAAAAAAGTATTATAATTGACTTGTAGCTATATATCCATGAAGAACCATTACGACACACCTAGAAGCCAGAACTAATTAGAAAAGCTTAGATAAAATTCAATACAAATACAAAACTGTGAGAAATTCTGTTCAACATTGCAGATTTAGTTCAGACTTTATTTATCTTGACAAGGAGGCCTTGGCATTTGCAGGCAGTGTGACAGAATTCGACTGCTTCAAGCAGGATCGCTGAAACACTCAGGCAATAGATTCAGCAGCAAACTAACAATCAGAATTGAGTACAGAAAATAAAAGAGGGTCAGCTGATATAAAGTATACTGCCTTTTGAACTGAAGTCTCTGAGGTGAAATAAAAAAACGAAAAGCAAGATGAAAATCATTGCTGACAGTTCTTCTCAACTAAATGTGTTTCTTGTAATTGTTTTATAAAAAATAAAATAGAAAAATTCTAACAAACTGTATCTAGTCCACTTTTTCTGGTCTATTCCTCCTGGAAGTAGCTGGTTATTCTATAGATAACCTTATTGTCATCATGGCTTTACACATTTTAATTCAACTGGGTTTTGGAAATACTCCACTTTATCATAATACCCCATGAGCAGGTACAGGAAATCAATGACTGGGGATCCACATCCATCACCGCTTAGAGAAAAACCCACTGCTAATATTAGATCGAGGAAAGCAGCACTAATTGTCTGGCTTCATTCTGGAGCCCCCAGCCACCTGACGCTGCTCAGTGACATTAAAATGGATTTTATAGTCCTGCTACAATGTATCATCTGCGGCAAAGAAGATAAATCAACCTCTGCTTGTTTTGCCATGACAATTGAGGTGATTCTGTCTACGGGGTCAGTGCTGAAGTCTTGTGCCACTACCAGTCTTTGCTTTGATCAAAACTGCAGAACTGGGGTTTTGCATGTCTGTTTGTATGAGAGTGTGGTATAACAATACAGCAGTGAACTGTTTCAGTATTCACAGCTTTGAACACCTCTATGCTCTAAATATTCCAGTCACTATTAAGTAAACCTTAAGTTGATGGAAGGCCCAGATGGCCTGATTCTGCACATGACAATGCATACCCTGATGCTCATTTTAATTGGGACCCCAGCTTTTCCTTTTAACTGAAAAGTGCAAGACTGTATCCAACCAAATGGTGTACAGCTTTTGGCAACATTACATTTTGGACAACAAACTTGAAACCCCCTATAAGATAAAATCGAAAAAGGCCACCTTTGTTTTTCCATCACTTGCACTGATTTTTAGAAGAGGAAACTGGCACTGTCAGGGTTACAGGTTGTGTTTAAAACACTGTTACTGTACATCTGAGTATTTACTCATTTTGTGACCAACTAACAGCCAATGTATTTATTTACATACCAGTATGTGTCCCAGCTCCTTTGTCATAATGTTGCCTCATTGTGGGCCACATTTATATTTCCTTTAAATTAAAATTTCCCAAGATAAGCCAAAAAATAATAATACAAAATATTAAAAAAAACAGCACGAGATCTGCTGATGAGGCAAAAGACAAAGCAAACAGTACACAATAAACAAAGAACTTGCATTTCAGGCTGCTTGTAAGTTTTTAACAAATACATCACCACTTATTCTAACTGAAGAAAGCAAATGAACATATGCTATTGATGTCACTATTATTAAATTATAAAGGGATACAGTCGTCTCGTAAAAAAACAAACAAAAAAAAAACATGTTTTTTATTCAGCCAAAGGCATAGCAATGGCAATCATTACTAAGGGCACTTTTGGATTGGGAGCCAACTGGATCAGTTATCCAGCTAAAGTGCTGCAATAGTAATGGAAAATATGTGCAGGTGCATATTTATATAAATTTGTTTTTTAACCGAAACCTTCTACAGCAATACGTGAAGATTTCATGACCAGTGGGCCAACATGTTTAGCAAAGGCAGCATTCATATTGGGACTTCTTCAGCCACTGGAAATGTGTGAGGTATTCCCATTCATGAAGTTGTACCATGTGCACCCTGATCCACAGTGACTATAGCATCCATATGTGGAAGATGTCTCAATAATTGTTGACAACTCATAACATTGTATCACAAATTCAGGATGAGAGGAGTCCATTATGGCATAGGACCAGTTCTGCTGGTATGGATTGGTTTAACATTAATTTTGATTTTGACATTCACTGCAGAATTCTCCTAATTTTTTTCACGAAAAAAAATTGTTCATGTAGCAAAAATAGAAATAAACAACACAGAATAACATGCTGCAGAACAAAAGCTTGGCTGTGTGCTTCACACAAACACTGTAACTGATATACACATCTCTTTATGCAGGAGACCTGTTCTTCCTAGATAATAACATAGCTATAAACAGATCAGCTACTGTTTAGGACTAGTTCTATGAAAAATGACCAGTGAGGTAATGGGTTATGCTCCTGGCACTTTACAGAATCTTGTGGCTACACCAAAGGAGGTTCAGCCTATTAAGGGTTATTCCTAATGCAATGTCTGTTGAATGCAAGTAATGAATGAAGATACATTTCTTGGCCACGAGTAGAATCTGCCCTGGTGTGGGGCATGTTCTCCAGGTGCACCCTGAGCTCCTTGATTACTCTGGAAGGTTGAACACATGGCATAGTTTAATCAAGCATTATTGTCCACCCAAAATGCTGCACTTGTACCCTGATGGCAATGATTAATTTCAAGACAATTACATGCATTCATAGTACTATAATTGTGCACAAAAGGGTTTAGGAGCATGACAGAGACATTAGTCATGACATTAGTCATAGCCACCAATTATCTGATCACAATCCAGTTGAGCATGTTTGTGATGCTCTTGAGAACCTAGTTGAGTCCATGCCATGTTCTGTCAAGGCTGTGATCAGCACAACTGGTGACCCAACACAATATTAGGTACATATCCTAATAAAGTGGCAAGCAGTGTATATTTTTAGAATTCTAAAGATACATGAACATATGCAATTTGCTTTTTGATAAAAGCTATGTGTGTTTTTACTATTTGATTTTATTGTACTGTATTAAGGCTGTGTGTCACATTTGCACAGATGGTGTGACGTTATTATAGATTGTTTGGAGTAGGGTGTCTTCATTCACAAGCCTACCTGAAGTTTAAAAAAAAAACCCACGAGGTCAGAGGATCTAACTGACTGACTAACTGACTGGGAGCATGTCAGTCTGATCTAACAACAGATTCAGTCTGTAAAAAAGGAGAAGAGAGCTTGTGACCAGAGCTCTCTCTCTCTCTCTCTCGGTCAGCAAAACCAAAGTTCCTCAGTTATTTTTGTCAAGTGTGGCACAGACACTTCGGTGTATGATGAAAAGCAACCAGTGCAATTTATTTACAGAAAGCAAACAGTCATTTATTCATTTTTTTTATTTTATTTACCAGGTGCAATGTGCAGGAGCTCCTTGTTAATTTCCATTAAACAAAAGAAACAAACAGAACAAAACAAAAATACCAGCCACTTCTCACTCTCACTTTGCTAGGCTTCAGACTGTGGTGGTTTTAATTAGCGTTCTTTCTGTCTACAGGCAATCTTGCCCGCAACTAAAGTTGTGTCTCTTCCAGAATGACTCCAAAAACTGACTCTCCCCCCAGGTGCTACAAAGCGCCTCTTAAGTATCTGAAGCACCGCCCCCTTTTCAGGTGTGCTAATTAGCTCAGGCAATTTAAACAGGTTTTGGTAGCTTTCTGTAACTTTCATTTTGTCTTCAGAGCACAGTCGTGCACACATGCTCTCCTGCAAACAACAACTCTGTTCCCCCCCCCCACAGGTTTACAACAATGATCATTATTTATGATTAACAGATGTTTAGTCAATTTGCAGTGCAGTTCAGTTCTTTGTTTGGTTTGATGTTACTAACTCTTTCATTGTCGGTTTAATTTCCATGGCTGTTAATGTGCCCACTGATGCTCTGGATCTGCCGCTGCTCTTCAACCTGGCCAGGTAAGTTTTTATACAACAGTCCATGGTCACAGTCAGTGAGTCCATGAAAGTCTGATGACCAGGCCTAAGCAAAGGCCTAGTGACATTCTCTGAGCTTTATGTAATATTTTTGTATGTAGCTAATGCATATGGTTCAGTGTTACATAACCCCTTAGGGCTGCATTTTAATTCTTCATCGTGCCCAGTACTATAACAGGGTTAGTGAAAGCCTACCTTGTTGGACTTGAATTTCTGTTTTTCAACTCTGTAGTTTACCACTACATGGTACCATTTCTACACTGGTCTTCACCATGGCAATGAAAGTCATTATTTGAGCCTCAAAATGAGTAGTGGGAGGAGAACGGCTGGCTTTTGGCATGTGGCTGCCACCACTTAGAGCAAACATGGATGACATGACCACCATGAATATGTGAGTGATATCATGGCAATTATTATTCTTAAAACAATAACCCAATTCATTATAAATGTATAAACTCTTTCTCAATATCGCTGTCTGAAAAAGATAGCAGATTTACACGTTACAGGAAACTACAAATAGACCACATTCTATTTAATTTAACGTTTATAAATCAAGGTTGTTACACAGGCAAATGATTTACCAGAAATCTATTTAAAAACTATGGAATTTATTAAACATGTATTCAATCTAATAATACATTCATAAAATCAACAATAAGTAATGCAAAATGTCAACATAAATAATTAAGCAGGCAATACATTAAAACAATTGCACAGTCAATATTACATTAAACAATGTTACGACAAACAAGGCATTTAGACAATAATTTATTCATGAACTAACAATAATAACATTCAAGTAATTCGGCAAAGCAACTTCTATAGGTTTTCGGCTCTTCAAATGCAATGCTGTACTTGCGAAAACATCTGACTCCATATCTTAAGATATTCTACTGCATGCGACATAGTATTACTTACATAAGACAATGATTTCACAATGAATACCTGTATGAACTCTATTTATACGGTAAGATGCCTGTTATCTAATCACATGCACGTGTATATATATATATATATATATATATATATATATATATATATATATATATATATATATATATATATATAAAGCACGGCTTGAAAAAATAACAACCTCTGATTGGTTAAACAGCATCACATGACTGTGTATATATAGCATATACCATGGCATGCATGCTAATGAGCCGCTTTACACTGAATAAATCACTATGCACCACTATATTCTAAATTGCATGACAAACTGCCATTTTATTTGTTTAGTTACAAAACCACAGCTAAAAATGAGTGACATTTCACCTATTTCCTTTAATATATTTGGGGATGAAACTCCACGTAACTGGTACAACACCAACTTTCTGAGTGAAGACATCTGAAACAAAATTAAATAAGTGCACCAGCAAAAGTAGATGAGGAACAGTTAAGTGAAATAGAAGAAAACAAAGATTGCAAATAAGAACATTTTCCTGTCAGTCATGAAAACATTTAGAAAAAAAAGGTAAAGACAAGGCCAGACAACTAACAAAAACATCTTCTGAGATCCAAAAGGATGAAAACAGACTTGGATATGTGTGTCTCGCATATATAACGAGAACACAAACTCACCTCAAAACCCGGCTTCAGCGCAGCTGCTGCTGCTTTCCTCAGTGTAATTTGAAAATCCACCCATCATCAGCTTGTGATTAGTCCTTGCTAGATGCCACTTTCGATGCAGAAATTCACAATAAATGCACATGTGCAATTTATTTTTAATAAGTTAACAATATGTTAAATTAAATTAAATACTTTACCTAGATTGATCCAGTAAAAAACCCAACTGTATAAATGGATAATTGTATGTAAAAATAATGTGATATCTTGTAACAATTATAAGTCGCCCTGGATAAGGGCGTCTGCTAAGAAATAAATAAATAAATAAATAATAATAATAAGCAGTATAAATGACTTCGGCCGTGCAATTCCGATGATATATACCACTTCTGGGGTGGTTAAAGGCCCAGGCATGGGAACCACACAGTTGTAGTCAAAAGTTTACATACCCAAATTTCTCAAGCAAATAATTATATGAAAAACCTTTTGCAGACAAAGTTTTGCTTTTGTGGATGAGGGAAAAAAAAGTTAAAAGAAATATGTCTACAATAATTTATTTCAGCAATTTTTTTGCAAAACTCCAAAAATGGTAATTCAAAAGTATTCATACCCTGACAAGGAAAATTAAATTAATAGCTAGCTGAGGCACCTTTAGCAATAATAACCTCTTTTAAATGATTAGGATATTGTCAATGAGCTTTTGGCATGATTCTTTAGTGATTTTTGGCCATTCTTCAACGAAAAATTGTTCCAGTTCATTCAAACTTCTCTTGTGCACAGCCTTCTTCAACTCATACCAAACATTCTCAATCAGATTTAGATCGTGACTTTGACTAGGCCATTCCAGAACCTTGATTTTACTCTTCTTTAACCATTCTGAAGTAGATTTTGATGTGTGCTTTGGATCATTGTCGTGTTGGATAGTCCAGTTGCTCTTTAATCCAAGTTTTGTAGCGGAGGGTTTCAGATGATTGGCCAATATCTTTTGGTATGCTATGGAATCCATTTTACCATGTATTGGAACTACATTTCCTGTGCCATTAGAGGGAAAACAGCCCCATAGAAGGATATTACCACCTCCATGCTTGACAGTAGGTATGGTGTTCTTTTCTTTGTGCACCACACCAGACTTTCTCCAAACATAACAACTATCAGTGTGACCAGATAGCTCCAGTTTTGTTTCATCACTTCACAATACCTTTGACCAGAACTCATATCCATCATTCAAATGCCATTTTGCAAACTTTAAGCGATTGTCCTTGTGACGTTTCCTAAGAGTGGCTTTTTCCTTGGCCTGCAACCATTGAGACCTTCACCATGCAATACTCAACCTATGTTTGAAATAGAAACACCAGTCCCACTTGCAGCCAATTCACTTTGATTATCTTTGGCAGTCAATCTCTGATTGTTATTAACCTTCCTCACAATTCTTCTAATCGTTCTTGGTGAAAGAACCTTCTTTCTTCCAGACCGAGGGCGCATTGTGACAGTACCATGAGTCTTGTACTTCTTGATAATAGAAAGTAATTGAAATTGGGGTACTCAAATGCTTGCAAATCTTCTTGTATCCTTCCAGCTTTATAACAATAAATAATAGCTCTTTACTTTTTCCCATATTGACTTATTGGTAATGACAGCAATCATCCTATGCCTAACCCTTTTATACTCTAAGAATGTTCACCTACAATCCAGGGATTTAAAAGACAGCAGGCAGTGCAAGGACTGAAGAGGATCGACAATAGTGCACTACCAGGCAAGCTTAAAGTCTGGTGCTATCAGTTTGGTCTTCTTCCCAGGTTGCTGTGGGCACTTACTGTGTATGAAGTTTCCATGTCAACAGTAGAGGCAATGGAAGCATTGATTAGTTCATACATTAAGAAATGACTGGGAATTCCACGATGCCTTAGCAGGGTGGTACTCTATGGTAAAGGGAAACTGCAGCTGTCAGTCTTAGCTCTAACTGAGGAATTCAAGATCTAAGATTCAACTGAAAATTACACTGATGGAATCATGTGACGAGTGTTTGAGGAAGGTAGCACCCGTAGTGAGAACTGGGAGAACATATGATGTTCTCCCATCACCACAGAACCTGAATGTATGGGTAGTGGAGAACCCTGCATGTCCTTTGTAAGGTGGCTCTGAACCAGGGTCACTTAACTTGGTGTCATGATCAGGAGTTTTGATGCTTGGCATTAGCACTGGAAGAACGGCTTAAAAAGATCACAGTTCACAGCCAATATCAGCAAATGCTGGTACACAGAATGATATTCCTCCATCTAGAACAGTACCCAACAGGAATGATTATTAGAACTAAGATCTGCCTGGGACAATTGGAGAATGCTAGAGATTGGAGAATGCAGATAGATGTTGGTTGGCACGTTATTTTCCCACATGAGATTGCAACAACCACCCTTTGACCTGACATTGTCCTGTGGTCAGTCTCAGCACGCCTTGTTCTCCTGGTGGAGCTAACAGTGCCATGGGAGGATTCTGTGGATGAGGCATACGAGAGGAAGAAGCTGAGGTATGCTGAGGTGGATCAGCAAGGATAGAGAGTACAGGTTAATCTAGTAGAGGTGGGTTGTCACCTCTGAAGACAATTTAAAGACAATGCTTTCCCAATTGAAGGAATGAAAGCAACATGATTTAAAATCCTAGCTCTAGCAACTGCTTGGGATTTCCACTCTGAGCCTTTCCACCAGTGCTCAGTTGTGTAGTTAACAGTATTATATATTATTTTTCAGTTTTTATTATTTTCATTTTTCGGTGCTTATTTTGAGCTATTTTCAAGTTATATTTAAATCAGTTGTTTTTCGGGCTTTCGCTTTTTATATACTGAAATTATTGCTTTTGATTACTTTCCAAAATGCTTGGGCAGTTTTTTTCTGTGAAAATATGTATAGTAACTCGACAGTACTTGCACACTTAAGTTGTACTTTCCTTTGCTGTCTTCCACAAAGAAATCCTTATGGTCATGGGCACATTCCTATGGGGTTTTTGTGTGTAGGCATTTTCATCACAATTTGCAATTCTGTTTTAAATCCTCCATATCTTCACTGTAATACAGCTTTAAATCCCGCTAACAAGCCTCCATTCCTAATTGTAATCTCGTTTTAAACCTCGCAAGTGGAGTCCCCAATAGAAATGTAGGAATGTGCTGCCACTCAGTAGTTGGGGTGAGTTTAAAGTATTCAGAACAAATCAATGTTAGATACAACTCCAGAAAGAAGGACATTGCCCAGCTGCACTGGGAAAGGTAGCTTTTTGGGGTTTTTTTTATGGGAAAGTGGGGGTCAACGTCAATTGAGTAACCATTTCCACTGTTTTTATGGTGTTTTCTGGTGTTTATTGGCTATATACCAATTTCATTTTTGTTGTATCAGGGGTGTTTTATCGGTTTTTATCAGTTAAAACCGAAAACCAGAAGTCCTAGTTACATTAAACTGTTTATCAGTTAACATACATTGGGGAGTGGCAGCCTGGTGCTTGGTTTCAGCTGAATCAGGCTACAAGAAAATCTAATATATTCATAATATAATCAGTCCAGGGAAAGGCTGGCCTTCGATCTGTCCAGAGTGTAGCTAAATCCTACTTGGTTAGAAAAAGAATTGCCATGGCAACCATTATTTTCAACCGGGTGCCATTGGAGTTAAGACCGTTACTGCCAATGGTGCAGTTAATAGAAACAGCTTGAAGTACTTCTATGCCCCTGTTCTGCCAAGTAGCAAGGTAACACCACCAACAGCAATAAATAATTGAAACTAGGTATAAAAAGCACTGTTGAGCCCCTACAATTCTGATTTGCACAGGGACAGGTGTATTTCTCGGACTGTAGGGCTTTATTATTTATTTGGTTTGGGCAAGCAGTGAAAGCAGTGATTTTAATCAGGTTGGTGGCTTATTTAGTCCTAATCATTATTATTGCCAAATTTACAAAAACTTCCCCAACATGGCAAATCTCAATTAGTAATCTGAATAATGCTATAGGGTGCATATATTGTTACTGTGAAGCCACACTAGGAATTTCTTGTTATATAAATGAACAGGACTCCTCATTTTATTTTCTGTCTTCACTGACATTTTCCTCATACTCCACTGCAACCTTTCAAATGAAGAGGTCAGTTCAGGTAAAAAAAAAAAACTAAAATTGGCCAGAATAAAAAAAAAAAAAATCCATCTTCTTTCTCGAAATGTGATGTAACACATTTAACGGGGCTAGAGGAAAGCAGGAGATGGAGAATACATATGGGAGAACATTTGCTATGGTAACCGGCATTAGTGCTGGCTTCTTGTAATTATAACTGAGGATTGCACTCCTCCAGTATTCTGGATAGTTCACTTTCCCCTGCATTGCTCAATGTAGTATAATTTCACCAATCATAAATATTTCATATCTAGTGGCTGCTTCATTCTGTCGCTACAGAGAAAAGTTGGTCTTACCCAGCTATTCTGCTGAACGGAATTACATTTGCCAGGAGAGTGAGTTTAATTTATTTGCTTTTTTCTATTTTTAAAATGTTGTCTTTATTTTGTGATGTATTTTATGCGTGTGTTACAGCCTGTTTATCTGTGTGCCACCATTCCCCAATTCAAAAACTATACTAGGAAGAGTACAAAAGGACTACTGCAAGCATGAACATGTATGGTTTGTGCTTTATACAAATGCTCTCGCAACCCCTCCTTAATAGCTCATCCTGTCTATTTGAAGCAGCTAGTAATTAAATGACCTACAATGTTGTGTAATGCAGTTCACTACACACCAACTCTTCAGTATATAAGGCTTACAAAATGGCTTCTGATTGATCTCTGAATGACTGGTAAGACATCAGGTACTAAGGCAATCTAAACATTGAATGCATGTGTTAAATGGCTTCTAATTCTGAGGCACCTAATATCACAATATCAAGAGGTATATCACAATTAAAGACCAAACATAGTTATTAGCTGGCACTTAAACTCATGCTGCAATACTGTAAGAGACCATTTAGACGGCAGTCGTATCTAGATCTACTCCTGCTGCAGCATTGCTGTTGCCCAGGACACCCTGTTTTCTCCTGGTATTTGCACTGTAACTAATTTTAAAAAATGTCTCTGTGTAATCCTGCACATTAATAGAAATGTCTGTCACTAAACACACACATGCAATTTACTCCACTTATGGGCTTTTACCAATTAATACCTAGTAAGACAGCAGCTCCTACTATTAATTGTTTATTTAGCAGATGCCTTTATCCAAGATGACTTACAGAGACTAGGGTGTGTGAACTATGCATCATGCATCAACTATGCAACATCTCACCTGAAAGACAGAGCACAAGGAGGTTAAGTGACTTGCTCAGGGTCACAGTGAGTGAGCTGGGATTTGAACCGGGGGTCCTCCTGGTTACAAACACTTTTCTTTAACCACAGGACCACACAGTTTCCTTTTAGAGGGTCACATAGAAAAATTAAATCTATTTACTAAGTCTTACAAAATTGAAAAATTGAAAAAAAAACATGTTTTTCTCCAGGAGGAAAGGAACATAATCTTGAAGTGCTAATTTTGAAAACAACGTAGATCAGAAATACAGGGGCGGAAAACTCCCAATTCCCCTTGCTGCATCACTAGACAGTTTATTTTAATACAAGAAAAAATAATAAAGAAAACAACCTTATACCAACACCACTGACACAGCTGGAGTAGCTTTTTTCAAGTGAAATCTGACAGGAAGTTCAAATATATCAAATACATAAAAAAGAAAAAAAAACTAAAAACAAAACAAAAGATTCAGAAAACACATAGGGCCCTATTTTTCAAATGTTTTAAAATATTTTGCACCCCATCATGCTGGTTAGACACAAATGTGATTTCAAAGCATGACATCTAAGAATGCACTGACAAATAAATGTCGTTGGTTCAATGTTTTGAAAAAGAAAAATGTTCTTTTTTTTTTCAATGTTTGACTTCATGGTAACTTTGTGTTACTTTTAGTTCAATGCCCTAATAGAAATTTTTTATATGATTTTATAGGAGTCAAAATGTAAAACCCAACTTAGATACATTTTAATGAAGACCCCAGATGCTGTGCAACTGAGACAAACTTTTGAATCCTGCACATAGTTTAAAAAAAGCTAAAGTCACATTTTTGAAGTTTAATTGTAAAAGTATATTGTTTTAATAACATTTAAGACACCTGCACTACAGTTTATAGAGATACACTTAAATACAGTATTTGTAAAAAGCCAATATTGTGAAGAACTCATATTTGACTTAATTTACTACATTATAAAATGTTTACAAATCTAAATTAATACTGTACTGTACTAATACATATTTTTTTGCCTATAAAACCTCTTAAGTACACCAAATTAATTTGTGACCACTTCAGACCCACTAACCCCATTTATTGGGGGGAAAAAAAATTACTGTACGCCTATGCTACAACATTGTGGCCAGGGGAAAATAGGGTCTATAAATAAATAGCAAAATTCACATAACTGCAACCCGCTTAGCAATCAGGATACTGAGGATCTACGGACAAACTTGTTCAAGCTGTCAAGCCAACAGTCTCTCTTCACCCACCTAAGCAACTTAAGCAATGGATATTACCAAGCTACTTAAACTTGGAGGCAAACGACCTACCTATAGTTTCCACCTGCACTTGTCAATTGCATGACTAGTAGTGATTGCTGAGGAGTTGAGGCAAACTACCCCCAGACGACTGCCCTCCCTCAACCCGCAAGAGCACAAAGGCCATTGTAGCACTTCCTAGAGGTCCCCAGCCAGAAACAGCAACTTGCCATGAATGGGATTCAAACCAAGCTCACACGGCACACCCTGCACTCTAAGCAATCACTATGACGAAAACTTTTAAGGCTATGATTTGCAGTACGTACAGTACAGTGTAGAATCAGAAATGGAAATTATGAGTCACAAATTGTCATTAGGTAAGAAAATGAGTTGTTTGTATCATGTTAAAAGTAGAATAGAAAGGGTTTAAAAATGTTATTATTCTCATTCATGTTATTAGGTTTCTTATTCTGGTCTCATTTCTGTTTTGCAACATGTTGTTGAGAGTTTAAGCTCAATAAGGTTGAAGATCATTTGTTGTTGCCTTACTGTATGCAATTCGTTATCCCACAAGGTCTTTTTTCATGGCAGCTTTGTGCTCCATTTATTTCAATACCGTACACTATTAGAAACAGTAGGCCATACAATACAGTTTGCATCATCAGTGTGAAACTTGATTATTTGTCTCACCTTCAACATCTGTGTGATCTTCCCTGCAGACACTTGTGGTGTGATGAGCTAGGTGAGTTAATTAATGATGTTAACAAGATGAATTGAATCTGGTACTTTTTTAGAACATAAAAATGCAGTTGTCAACAGGGAAGCTCTCACAGGTGTGGTACTAATGATCAAGTTAGTCTCTATCTATAGATTTTAGTCTCACATTGATGACTCAAAAAGCCCTTGGAGTAATTAACTTAGACAACTTGAAATGTTCTTTTGCAGCAGTGCTGCTGTGAATGTGGCTGAGCTTAAACTTTTTCAAAATAAGTTGAAATGATGTAATGAAAAACAGAAACTGGAGACCAAATAAAATGAATTACCCAGGTGTGAGAGAATAATCCAGTTTTTAACTTTTGCCACATAATGTTAATACTAAGTTTCATCACAATTGGATAATCGGTTTTCAGGATATTTGAAAAAATGTAAAATGTGACATACTGTATGTATGTACATATGGATGTACAGCTGACTCCACTATGTCCCTGTTGCCGGGGGACATTTGGTACAGTCTTAGGAAGCACCTGCCAACTGAGCACCTGTCATCACCCTTCTATCAAAGTCAGTCAGACCTGCTGTCCTGCCAATGCTGATGGACACTGACTTGCAACAGGAAGATGCAGCTACAGTACATATGTCTACGCTGTCAGCTGAATAACAAATTCTTAACTCATGCCACGAGGTACAAATGAATCGAAAAAATACCTATTCAACATCAACTAAATGCACTTATATGTAAAATACATGGTTTTAATGTATTCCTTGAATATAGTTTCCTCTTGTTTTTTTCTTCTTTTGTAGTAGCCAACTGAAAATCTCAATTTACTGTCTCAGATTATCTTGCTCTATCCTGGCTCATTAGCCATCCCACTCAAATACTGGAACCGTTCCAAGCACCAGACAGGCGCCATGACCCCTGACCAAGGTCAATCATTTTGTGTGAGCTATTGAGCCACCCTGTCCACCCTGAATATATTATCTTACAGATATTCCATCAGGAAATCCATATGCAGATTAAGGGGTAGATGTCCTAAGATGCGCCAGTCGCAGTGCAAACATACCGCAGTTTGCATTTTCATTTCGACAATTCGCGAAGTGCACATCTTGTTGTATGTACTAAGTATGTAATATGTTAATGAAGAGAGCCGCAATATAATAATTTAAATATTATTTGCATCAGCTTAGCGAGATCTCTAGATCATCAGATTCTATAGTGGGGCCCCAACCTTCACCCCCAAAAAGCTTTTCATAATCATACAGTAGCCCCCTCGCTAAACCGACATCCGACATAAGGAGGTGTCGGGTTTAAAAACAATACAATAAAATTGCACACACATACAGTGCCTTGCATAAGTATTCACCACTCTTGGACTTTTCCACATTTTGTAGTGTTACAACCTGGAATTAAAATGGATTTAATTAGGTTTTTTTGTCACTGATCTACACAAAATAGTCCATAATGTCGAAGTGGGGAACAAAATCTACATATTTTTCAAAATTATTTACAAATAAAAAACTGAAAAGTCTTGATTGCATAAGTATTCACCCCCTTTGCTGTGACACCCCTAAATAAGCTCTGGTGCAACCAATTGCCTTCAGAAGTCACATAATTAGTTGAATGGAGTCCACCTGTGTGCAATTAAAGTGTCACATGATCTCAGATTAAATACACCTATTTCTGGAAGGCCCCAGAGTTTGTTAGAGAGCATATCTAAACAATCAGCATCATGAAGACCAAGGAGCTATCAAAACAATTCTGGGATAAAGTTCTGGAGAAGCACCAATCAGGGATGGGTTATAAAAAAATATTCCAAACTTTGAACATCCCCCGGAACACTGTTAAATCCATTATTAAAAAATGGAAAGAATATGGCACAACCGCGACTCTGCCTACAGAACGCCGTCCACCAAAACTCAGTGACCAGGTAAGGAGGGCATTAGTCAGAGAAGCAATCAAGAGGCCAATGGTTACACTGAAGGAGCTGGAGAGATCCACAGCTGAGATGGGAGAAACCGTCCATGGGACAACTATAACCCGGATGCTCCACAAAGCTGGGCTTTATGGAAGAGTGGTGAGAAGAAAGCCATTGCTGAAAAAACCCCATATCAAATCCAGTTTGGATTTTGCCAAAAGGCATGTGGGAGACACAGCAAACATGTGGAAAAAGGTTATCTGGTCTGATGAGACCAAAATTGAACTTTTTGGCCTTAGCGCAAAATGCTATGTGTGGCGCAAAGCCAACACTGCTCATCACCCTGAGAACACCATCCCCACGGTGAAGCATGGTGGTGGCAGCATCGTGTTATGGGGATGCTTTTCATTGGCAGGGACTGGGAAACTGGTCAGGATTGATGGCAAGATGGATGGAGCCAAATACAGGGAAATTCTAGAAGAAAACCTGTTTCAGTCTGCAAGAGACCTGGGACTGGGGCGGAGGTTCACCTTCCAGCAGGACAATGACCCTAAACACACAGCCAGAGCTACACTGGAGTGGTTTAAAAACAAGAACCTGAATGTCTTAGAATGGCCCAGTCAAAGCCCAGACCTCAATCCGATTGAGAATCTGTGGCAAGACTTGAAAATTGCTGTTCACCAACTGTCCCCATCCAACTTGACAGAGCTTGAGCAATTTTGCCAAGAAGAATGGGCAAAAGTTGCAGGATCCAGATGTGCAAAGCTGGTAGAGACTTACCCAAAAAGACTCACAGCTGTAATTGCTGCCAAAGGTGCTTCTACCAAGGGGGTGAATACTTATGCAACCAACAAATGTTTTTTTTTTTGTTTAATTAATATTTGTGTCACAATAAAAAATATTTTGCACCTTCAAAGTGTTAAGTATGTTGTGTAAATCAAATGGTAAAAATCCCAATTAAATCCATTTTAATTCCAGGTTGTAACACTACAAAATGTGGAAAAGTCCAAGCGGGGGTGAATACTTATGCAAGACACTGTACATTTACAGTTCTCAATGTATTTTAAATATAAATCATTGCGCTGAAATAACACTAATGTGTTTTGGGTAGGCTACACATTACATTATGTAAAAATATAAATCTGTACAGTAGGCCTATACAGTATATAGTACAGTAGTAAAATCAATGAATACCTAGCGCACTTTCTGTACTTTAGCCTACTGGTAACACAAAATAGATCATGCACACATTGGTGTACAATGTAAATAAAAGATTATTTTAAATTGAAACTATATGATTTTATTTTATTTTATTTATTTATTTTTTTAAATTATTTTCAATTTGGTCTACTTAGTAGCCTAGACAACTAACACACAATGGATCATGGTCCTATACAGATGTTCAGAATGAGCTGGAGGAGTTAGTGGCACATGTGTGCAGTCTATTGCTCCCAACACGCTGGGAAAACCGGAAATGTCATAGAAATTTGTTTTCAAGTCTTGTAAGTACACCCTGACTTTAGTGAAAATTAAATGCTTGGGTGTTCACCTCAAAAATGCATTGAGCACAATTGGCAACTCACGAGAAAAAGCGGACTGGGAAATGCCAGTAACAATTGCGACTGTTTAAAATGTGTTTTCAAAAGTTCTGAACAAATTGATGCAATTGTAAGTGTCACAATTGTAGGCAGCTTTAGTACAGCTCATAATAATATTTGAGAACCCTTATTTGCACTATCTCCGCCCCCTTATTTGCGAATTTATGCAGGAATGCCCATAATTACATATTCATCTAAGGTTAAACCACAAAGAAAAACTGCTGCCGCAATGCATTCCTTAAAAAGTTGCTAATAGCATTGCGCATGTTAAGTACATTTCACCCTAGACTTCTGACACATTTGCAACTGGTTTGCGACCATTGTGACAGGCGCAACACTTTAGTACATCTACACCTAAATATCCAGATACAAGCAACCTAGATGCAGAACTAATTCTTATTTAAATACCATTGCTAAAGTCAATCATGCAGTATGTGTAAACACCTTTGAAGGAAACCATATACTTCATGAAAGCAGGATGTATGGTGTCAGAAGTTTTGTACATACACATGCATATAATTAATTGCATAATGATTTACAGATGCATGAGGCAGTTGATAAATTTCAACAGCAGCATATTACTGCATGTAAAAAAAAAAAGTTTGGAATTTGTTTCCTGTCTCGCAGTTTTCCCTTCAGTATCATTCAATTGTGGTTACTTTTGGTTTGTTTGCATGCAAGCATCATACTGCAAACTAAAATGATTACATTTCCTTGGGTATAATTACAGAGGTTGTGAGGAAGGAACTTTATATTATGCAGCTCAGTTCAGAACTGTGCATTTGAAGGTTAACAGAGTTGCCAACTCTACTATCCAGCAACAATGCATGGACTAGAAATAACCTTGTATCCCACACAATCATGAGCTAAGCAAAAGGATACTGATGTTTCTTTTTTTTTTAATTTGAGTAGTCACCAATTATTCTTTTAGAATATCCAATTATTTTTAGGCTCAGCTCACCGCTACCACCCCCGCGCTGACTCGAGCGGCGAAGACGAACACAAACTGTCCTCCTGCGTGTGCGTCAGCCGACCGCTTCTTTTCATACTGCAGACTCACCGTGCAGCCACCTCAGAGCTACAGTGTCAGAGGACAATGCAGCTCTGGGCAGCTTAGAGGCAAGCCTGCAGGCGCCCGGCCAGTCCACAGGGGTCGCTGGTGCATGGTGAGCCAAAGACACCCTGGCCGACCTAAGCCAATTGTTTCTAATTAGATTTCTTTTTTGTTGTGGGCGTGGACGGCAATCAAAAGTGCCAAGATGAAACATTGAAAGTCAAACCATGAGCAAGACACTGCCATTAACGTACTCTAGAATGAGCATATGTTGTGTATTGATGTTCATCTCAAGACTTCTCACTTTGATTTTACATTTACTTTGATCATTTAGATTTTCTTATGACAGCTTGCTTTAAACTACTTTAGCACGGTTAATTAACCCCTCATGAAGGCGGAGCCGTGTATAGCACTTGTCTATGTCTATTCCTTGGTGGCAAATAGCCTGCAGCATTCTGTATACTGTGTATGAGTTTACAATTCTACTGTAGCCAGCCTCCTCAACAACATTTCCTATTTATAAGTATTCTTTTAAAAAGTTATATTTGAAAGAGTTACACTTTTTTTTTTACCTAAACAGAATCAATATTGTAATTATTGCTTGATCATGCTACTATACAATTATAAGTACTAAACTGATGCCAAGTGAAAAAAAGATTACGTATGTAACAGCACTTGCAGAAATTCATTGGAGTATACCTGATAATATTCCCTAGTAATAATCATTGTGAACTGCTCAGCATTGAAGAAAACACACATTTAGCTTTTTGTAGAAAGCTGCACTTGATGACTTGAGATCTGCCTGCATTATTTTTAACAGCAAAATGCACCACATACTTTTACAATTCATTGGGGAAATCACACTGCTTTGACTGTTCTAAGAGCTGTCAATCAACATGTTAAAGCATTTTGCTACAAGGTATAATATATGAAAAAAATTGCTTGGAGATTTGATGCCACACTGGATGCTTCAGTAGAATATGCAATGCTTGTCTCTGAGGTTTTGAAGATCTAGTTTTGCCTTCCTACTGTAAGTGCACAGCTACTGCATAGCTTAATTAAAAACTGACGACACAGATACCTTTGTTACAGAGAATGACCTGGCTTCATGCTGTAAAATAAAATGTTAAAATCAGTGGGCCAGATATTCAAAGGTTTTACGAATTCATGCAACTTTTATGCAAGTCTGCTTGCATTGCGAATATCATGCATATATTCGCAAGTCTGAAATTCAAAAGAAATTGCTAATACTGCAAAGCTGCAGAAATGAATACATTTAAATTAATCTAAGCAGGAAATGAATTAGACTACACCCTACTAATGCAGGTGCATTTATGTATGACGGGAGACAATGGCTCAGAGTGTTCAAAATCATAGAGAGGGCAACTTTACTGAAGAGAAGATTTTAATAGTAGCTCACAATGTCTTAGGAATTACAGATAAATTGTTTGGAAAGGGACAAAAACTACAAATCCAGAAAAATACGATTTGGCACGAACAATGCAAACGTATTAAAAACAATATCACACGATTACTCAATCACTACAGTATTTATATTGAAAATAAATATCATTATATGAGGTTTTTTTTTTTTTAATACATTAAAATGCTTCCGGACAGGGCACTAAAATAATGCAAAATGCTAAACTGTACCACATGATTACTCTTCACTCTAGTCTATATATTAAAAAGAATCAAAGTGCTCCCAGACCAAGACAAACCTGTTTGGATATGGCACTAAATCAATGAGAAACATCTAATTATACTACACTATTAAAGTACAAAGAACTCCTATAATGACAATGCTTTTTAATACAGTATATATACGCTGAGTAATTGTGAGGTATAGTCTTCAAGACATTTCACATTAAGTGCCTAGTCCTGGCAGTTGTCTTTGACCAGCTTTAACCCACTCTCCAGATTATAACATACATGCTATTTCCACTGTTCCACGGGATATAGATACTATTATATTGTGATTTGAAATTTGAGTTTAAGAAAAAAAAAACTTCTCTAAGAAAATCTGCCAAATCCACTAGTGGAGGACCTGCCTCAGAGCCAATTACTTTAACAGAGACAGGGTGTCACAAACAATTCCCATAGAGGTTGTGGAATGTATTAGAGGCCATGACATTATTAGGAGTGCTCCAGTGCCACCAATATCTGATTTGTTTTTTTTTTGTACTGTACCAGTATTTGAAGCTCAGATGCTAAATTTACCTGTGGCATCAGCATCCTCTGTTGTGTGTCGAGACACAGGTATTTTTTTTGCATATTTAATAATGAAATTAATACATTCTTGTATATTATCAACAGTATCTATTCACACCATTCTGCATAACAGAATTAAAGTTAATTTAAACAAAGCTTAGTGAGCTCTAAACTCTCGTGGTCAACGTTAGTATATTAGTGTTTTATTGCTGCATGGATGAGAATGATCGATTTGCTACACAGGTTTTTTTGTTTAAGCATTGCATATTTCATAATTTCAGCATGGTATATTCTCTATTTTTTTGTTGCAGTTGTTTAGTAATCACATTTTGAAAATATCTTTTTAACTAATTACACACAATTGCCCAATAGTATTTTAGCTTTTGTTAAATTTGTTAAAACATTGTGATTTGCGGAAAATATGCTGTATTTTTGTATTTATTTTGTAACTCCAGATTTACATTTCACGCACAACTTTTTCTCAAGGCAGAATTTAGGGGGATAAAATCCCTGCAACTGGCTATGCAAAACTTGCATCTATTTTGAATATCTGGCCCAGTCTTTAGATTAGGCAGCAATACCTTTCCTTCCTTTGCAAAAGTATATTTTAGACCTTAGCAGATCAGGAAAAATCTATTTTACTGCTCAGCTAAACAGCCACTCATAAACAGACTTGACTACTGGGGAGATTGACTGAACCCGAGTCTTGGCACCAGAATGATTAATGACACTGATTGCCGCTATTCCTTCTCCCCACAGTATCCTGATTACATTTGGACTATTGCCCAGTTATTACTGGTCATACTATTGAGTAGTTAAAGTCATTTGAACCTTGCTTTCTCTCAGATTAGCCCTGAAATAAGAACTGCAGTACAGGGGTCTTTTATAGCCTTAGGAAGGATCATTTACGGCCACAACCATTGAAATGTCTTGCCTTTTCACTCATTGATGATACCGATGTGTTACAAGCTATCTGTTACAAGGACATTTCTGATGTGAGTATCACATTTACATCTATTTGTAAAAAGATAAAATATAGTTACGTTTTAAAATAAAACTATAAATATGCAATAGACCACATAAAGAAATAACACTGAGCAATGAGTCTATGTTTTGTAATAAATATCTCTTTAATAACATTAAACTTCACAATTAGCAATAGACCAGCATCTTCAACACACCAGTGGTGTCTGTATCTGTAACTTTGTTACTCTATACAGCTAATGTACCCTCAATTAATCAATTAGGTTAGCATTTAAACCCGTTTCCCTTTTATGTGTAAAGTACTCTCTTTGCCTTCTTTTTGTTAAGCAATTACTTTATTCTTGTAATCCAACTAGCCCCATCTGGATTTGTGTATCAAGCTCTCCACTACTAGGATAAGAAAGATGAACCTTTATCTTGCGTTACTCAATCCATGTAGTAGATCAGTAGATTTTATTTTGTTTTTTTTATAGGTCGCAGTTTGACCTTTGTGTTGCCTCACCTTTGCATACATTCCGTCAACGGTTTTTCAAAACTTCTCATCTCCACTCTAAACATATGCACCAAAAATGTTATTTTGTGTGACAAAACTAACTCGGTTTGATTCCACTACAGCTCTTGATAGTCTTATTAACCTAAGTGGAGCTGAATGGGTGGTCAGACAAGAAGAGGTGAGTGATGTTAGTAATAAACCAATAGCTAAGAAATTGTGTACTCGGATCCAACTGTGAAACCAAGGAACCAGATATTAATGTGAAGAATCCAGGTGAAGAATTCCTTTTAGACATCAGTATGGGTTGTTCTAATATTAAAACCAGATCCTTATAATACTATCTAGCTCAGAGCATCTAACATCAGGACCCTTTCTGAGGCTGTGTGGTCCAGTGGTTAAAGAAAAGGGCTTGAAACCCGGAGGTCCCCGGTTCAAATCCCACCTCAGCCACTGACTCATTGTGTGACCCTGAACAAGTCACTTAACCTCCTTGTGCTCCGTCTTTCGGGTGAGACGTAGTTGTAAGTGACTCTGCAGCTGATGCATAGTTCACACACCCTGGTCTCTGTAAGTCACCTTGGATAAAGGCATCTGCTAAATAAATAAACTTTCAAAAAGGGAAGCTGTACACCTTGAGCTGAGTGGGAGGCTTGGTTCTATACAGTTTCCCCTATGGACCACAGGGTGCAGAAAACTCTACAGTCCCACACCACATGCTGCTTTTCTCTATGACATTTCCATTGATAAATCTCTCCTCATTGCTGACTCTGCCCATTACAAATACTCCCCTAAAGTCCAGTTCCCTTGATCTTCAGCTGTTGTGTATGTTAATGTAAAGTACAATCACATATTCTTAATCAGCAAAGGGAAGCAACTTAAAGAGGAAATGTAACCACTCTACATTGATTAAAATGATAATTTAAATATCGAATTGATTAAAAAGTGTCCTACAGTACTGTAGAGAATATTAATAACACCACCTTAACTTAGATCAAAGGTGTGACACTCTTGATGTAAGGAAGCAGCAAATGGTAAAAACAAAAAACAGACTTTTCCGCTAAATGAGTTTGATGGTCTTAACTTTGCACTGCTTTTGTTATCCCTGATGTGTGGATAAACAATGACTTTTCCAGTGCTACCAGTGCAAAGAAAACTTTTTTTTTCCCCAAAATGACTTAAATACAAACATGCACTCTCCTAGATTTTGCATTTAGTTTATTCATCAAATTGCATAGTCATATTTGATTACATTTGTTAAATATTTTTAAACAAGGAAGATCTTCAGAGAAAACACATTTTTCAAGAGTCTTGGGACTGCAGTAAAATGTAACCATATAAAAAAAGAAAAAAAAAGAAAAAAATGGTATTTACACTGTACAACCACCAAGGGACCAGTTGCTGTGAGCATTTCTCAGAAAGAACAGCTTTGTCCATTCTTTCTTTAGTAGTACACACAAACACTCAACATGGCTGTTCATTAAAAAGGAGGTTATTTGCTGCTGTACACACACCTACAGCCACATAATTTACATAATGTATAAGGCCAAGGTGCCTTATATTAAAGTAATTCCAATAAATATTACCACATACTTATTACTGCCCATTCGTAGGCCTGATATTTTGGTAAACGTGTATTTCATTTTGAATGGTATTTTTTAGCTGCAAAAGTGAATATAACGTACAAGCTTCTTATTTCACAAACGGCATTCAATGCTACACAGTAAGAGACGGGTGATTCCCAGGTGGTTCAAGATGTTAGAGAGCCCTGGTTGGGTACCTTGCTTAATGCCACTGGTACAAGCTCAGCTAGTACCTCCCCACCACACCCAGCTCTTGCTCTGATGTTGTCTCAAGGGCCTTATGAAGAACTTGCACCTGCTTCTGCATCAGAGTCCTCTCCCTGTGCCTGTATGTGATCCAATAACAGTGGCTGAGCTTTTCTGTCCTGTGTAACAAAAACAACAATATTAATTTGCTTGATGTTTAAGCCAAGACAATTGAAAGGCTGAGAAAAAACACTTTTTCAATTATTGAACATCTTTGCAATCTCCTTCTCTTGCTTGCTATTCAGCATCATCGTTGGTGCAAGTCTCCTTCCTTGTGAATGCTATCAAACACGTTTGAAATAATCCTGTACTACTTTCACTTGTGATGCATTTCACAACCAGCTACCATGGTTGGTGATAATCCAATAAATGTATGTTTTTTGTTTTTCTCATAGATGTAGAAAGTTGCCATATGACTACGGATTGCCCCAAAAGTCTGCAGCCATACCACCTTGGAGTCTGATCTCATTATAAAAATAGAGAAAACAAAAGAAAGTGCCTGCTTGGTCAGCAAAGGGAAATCAGGTGCTGTAAAAAGTGCTGTTGGAGTACTTTTCCCTCTGTACATTTAAGGTTGCATCACCATGGCACAGGTGTAAAATCCAGTCCCAATGCAGGTTACTAAAACTCTGGCCTAGTTAAATTCCATCTAATAATTTCCAATACCCAAGTCTCTCCTGTTCCCTGTTTCCAAGGTAACACTGTAAATGACTGTAACCCCACTGTAAATAGGACTCAATGGTCCTATCTGGTTAAACAAAGGATCTAATTTACCATATTTGGTTGATCTGCAGCCTCAAAGCAGGTAGATAAAAGCAATAAACGCACCAATTCACCCTAACCCTGCCCTTTCAATCTCGGTTTCCCTTCAGTAATTTCCCTTATTTTTTAATAAACTGGCCAGTTAGTTAACTAAGTGGCAGTTCAGACAGAATACCACTTTAATTGGTCAGTGAAACATTTAAAATATAAGAATGACTTGTGCTCATTGCAGAAAATAAATAAATAATGCTTATCCCGTTGACGGCCTGGGATGCAAGTTCTGCTTTAGTAAAATGTAAGTACGTTTTACTAAAGCCGAACTTGCATTATATTTCATACGCAATTTGTGACAAGTTTGGTAAATGCTAAACCTAAAAAAAATATGTATCAAAGCATAATGGCATCCGGATGGGATAATTAAGGAAAATAACTTCTACAGTGCTACACCCTGCTCTCCTGCTTATTCACTTGAATCCATGCAAAGGATTTTTCTTTTTACAGAAAACCCTAACCATTACCTCAGTCAATTGTATGCTAAATAATTCTATGCATAGACTATTTCAGTTTTCTCAGACTGTTTTAAAAATAGATTAATAAATAATGTGTTTGTGTGTGCTACATGATGACAGCCTTAAAATCTGTTCAAGTATTAAGAATGTCTCTGTGCATGCCCTCTCATGATGGAAAATGTAACACTTACAGTATACCCGGGAAAACTTTAATGGAGAAAAAATGCTTTCAACATGTTTAGAAGATGCAGTCCTCTGTACAGTAGATACAGAAATAGGTATACAAATGCAAATAATGAAAATGGTGTGACAGGAATAAGGATCAAATATATAAAATGTAACTTCGTCTAAAAAGGAAAGGTCATCTCATTGACCTGGAGACTCTGCCCAAATACCTGAGACAATTTTCTTCCTCAACATCTTCAAATATACATTCTGCTAGGTCCTGGCATTATTCACCATGCACGTAACATAGACAGGGTTACAATAAAAGCAGAATGTGTTAAAGTGGACAGATATTTCTGCGGTCTACAGTCAGCAAGTTGCGCCCAGGTTGTAATCCCAGGGTACACAAATATTTGCAAAATCCTGACTTCTAACTTTAACACTGCTTTTTTCTTTCTTACTCCCTTGGAATGACATACGTTTGTTCTGATTAAGTGACTGGTAACAAAAAAAGTGTGAACACAGCAAGGCTGGTGTAATGCTGTTAATCATCTTGTAAATCATATTAAAATGCACTGTGAGGAAACAGACCAATAAAAGGAAAAAATAAACTGAATAAATACTCCAAAAATAGTTCAGCAAATTGCAGCTAAACTTATGCTAGGAGCTGGGAGTAACTGGCATCTGCTAATTGCACAAGTTGAATATATGTGAGCAATCTATTATCTCTGTTTCTCTGTCTATTCAACAATGGTAAACCCTACAGAGCACAAATTATATACCAAAGGAATTAGTTAAAACAGAACTGAAAAGCAACACTAAATCAGGAGAGGAAATGTCATCGAAGTATGACATATATACACAAAGTAAATGGAAATACTTTATTCTTCATGGAAAATCCATCAGGTGAAATTGTGACTTTTTTATAAAAGCTAATAAGATATAAAATACATGTTGCCATATGAAAAAACGTAGACACTGAAGCTGCAGTTAGTATTTAGGGAATTCGAAAATTATTCAGTATTGTCAGCCGATCAGCTTCCAGCACCAGCTGGATTCTGAATCAGCTGTGATTAAAAATAATTCCACAGAAGTTTTTTTTTTCATTTTCACTGTTAAATCAACTACCTGTTGTTAAGAGCACATGAATATGGGTTAACACCTGATTCGCTTCTGGTCTAAAAGGTGTGCTGCTATGGGCTAAGGATATGCACTGCAACCTATCTTTTATACAACAACTAAAAGCAGCTCAGAACTCATTTCAGTGTGCTGACATTGTCCATTCAACAGCTTTATATATATATATATATATATATATATATATATATATATATATATATATATATATATATTGCAAAAGTATTCACCCCTACCAATAATGTCACATTTTGTTGAATTAAAAATAATGTATGCACAGTTTTTCAAACAAACTTTTTTTATTCAAAGCTGTAGTGGTTAAACTGAACACCATTATATGAGGAGGAGTTTAAATGTCAGCAAAACCTGCAAAGAAAATGTATAAAATAAAATGTACTGGTTGCATAAGTATTCAGCCCCTTAAGTCACCTTTTACTGCTATGAGTCTTTTTGGATAGGTCTCTACTACCTTTGCACAGTAGGATGGTGAAATTCTAGTCCATTCTTCACAGGAGAATTGCTCCAGTTCTGATAAGTTTGTTGGGGATCATCGATGGACTGCAATCTTCAAGTCTCGTCATACATTTTTGATTGGATTCAAGTCAGGACTTTGACTGGGCCACTCAAGAATATTAATTCTCTTCTTAGTCAGCCACTACCAGTGTGGCTTTGGCTTTGTGCTTTGGGTCATTGTCCTGCTGAAATGTAAATTTCCTCTCCAGTTTCAGAGTCTTGGCTGACTCAAACAGGTTTTCCTCAAGGATTTGCCTGTAGTTTGCACCATCCATTCTCCCCTCTATCCTGACAAGCTTCCCAGTCCCTGCTGAAGAGAAGCATCCCCATAACATGATGCTGCCACCACCATGCTTGACAGTTGGGATGGTGTTGACTGGGTGATGTGCAGTGTTGGGCTTGCACCAGACGTAACACTTGGAATTTAGAAAAGTTCAATTTTTGTCTCATCTGACCACAAAACCTTTTTCCACATGTCTGCAGTATCATCAACTTGCTTTTTCGCAAACTCCAAACATGCTTTAAGATGAGGCTTTTTGAGTAATGGTTTCTTTCTTGCCACCCGTCCATACAGACCAGCTTTGTGTAGGAACCGGCTTATTTTTGATGTGTGAACACTGACTCCCATCTCAGACACAGAACTTTGCAGATCTCTCAAGGTCATTGTTGGCTTCAGAGTGACATCCCGAACCAGTTTCCTGCTTGCCCGGCTGCTCAGTTTCGGAGGGCGACCTGATCTGGTTAGTGTCTGGGTGGTATGATGCATCTTCCGCTTCTTAATGATGGACATCACTGTGCTGAGAGGGATAATCAGCGTCTTTGAAATTTTCTTGCATCCTTCTCCTGCTCTGTGCCTCTCTACCACTTTATCACTGACTTGTATATATATATAACACATGTGTATTTTATATATATATATATTCTCTCATTTTGTATGTATTGACTAGTGTTGGTACTGTTTTAACAAATTAGTTGTTGCACATTGCATTTTAAGAATACATGCCGCTAAAACATTGCTTAATTACATAATAGCCAATCCTATCCGATCCTATCCGGTCCAGTGTCGGACCCTGTCCGACATCATCAAAAAGATGCAAAAAACGGGTTTCTAGTCGTATTTTTCTCCGGAAAAAGCCAAGAAAACCATTCAATGGCCGAGTGGGAGCGTCAGGAGCCGAGACAAGCCGGAAAAAAGGGCGTATCTCATGAATAGTCATACTTGCCCCTGGCATCAGATAACGGCGGTCATAAGGAAACAAGCTGGCTGCTAGTGCATCAGCGCTCAGAGACTATCACAGACATTTGCAGAGCTTTTTTGAGATGTTATAGTAATAAAATAATGACTTGGATCGCATTATTGAGGCGTTTGGTGATAAAACGAGTGATCAGGAGGTGATTGATCGGTATGTACGACTATTATTATTATTATTATTTATTTCTTAGCATATGTGAAAGCGATAGTGAACGAAAGGGTGGGGCGGGGCTGGAGATGCCTAGTGAGTGCTTTGTTGATATGTAGGGCCTTTTAAACCCGTTTGACTGTGGAAAATAAATATTTTTAAACAGCGCGTCTAAAATTAACTGCGCGTGTGAAAATAAATTGGACCTGACGCGTCTGACACGCACTTAATAAATGGACTGCAAAGGGTTAATATAAAATTGTGAAAAAATATATAAAAATAATCTTAATTGTTGTTTTAGTTAGTCTAATCAAAACAGGTTCTATATTAAAATCACACTGTAAATTTGCTACTCAAGCACAAATAAGGGAACATGTTGTTTTGTGTTGAGTGATTGAAACATATTTATATTATTTAATACCTATCAACTTAAAACATGTACAAGTGAATTGCCTGAACAATCTTCAATAACAATACAGATGACATATATCCATCAAACTCAGTGCAAAAAGGATGTGGCAACAAATTGCAAATCGATTTCCCTTTTGGATACAAACATTTTAAAAAATCTGCTCTGTAAGAAATATATTGTTGATAACAAAGTCAATAAGCATATCTGATACCAGAAAACAAGTTATTTAATAATGTAAGGTGCAATTATGGCCAACTATATAAGGGAGTACAGCTTCCATAATAGATCGCTGGCAGATTTTATCCACTGTTCAGAAAGGAATTTCACTCTAAACATAACAAGATAAGAAGAAACTTATTTCTGCTGTGGAATCATTAGGAAAAAGAGCTGTGCTGTAATTCTGTGGTAGCCGAGTACTGTTGACATTATTTACCTTGAGAAAATACTTTAATTGATCTCACTGTCTGGGCTATGCAGTCTCTGGCAATGCAGGGCTTTGGAGTTACTGGTAATGAAACAAAGCAGCAAATGCTGCGAGCCACTAGGTCTGCAACATTCATCATTTTTGAATGAAAGCAATATATGTGTTTATAATAACCTCTTCTCTTACTGTTACTTTAATGTGCAATCTTACCTTTTTTCCTTTTTTTTTATAAACAAAAGATAGCAAAATATATATATATATATATATATATATATATATATATATATATATATATATATATATATATATATATACAGTACTGTGCAAAAGTTTTAGGCAGGTGTGAAAAAATGCTGTAAAGTAAGAATGCTTTCAAAAATAGACATGTTAATAGATTATATTTATCAATTAACTAAATGCAAAGTGAGTGAACAGAAGAAAAATCTAAATCAAATCCATATTTGGTGTGACCGACCACCCTTTGCCTTCAAAACAGCATCAATTCTTCTAGGTACACTTGCACAAAGTCAGGGGTTTTGTAGGCATATAGTCAGGTGTATGATTAAACAATTATACCAAACAGGTGCTAATGATCATCAATTCAATATGTAGGTTGAAACACAATCATTAACTGAAACAGAAACAGCTGTGTAGGAGGAATAAAACTGGGTGAGGAACAGCCAAACTCAGCTAACAAGGTGAGGTTGCTGAAGACAGTTTACTGTCAAAAGTCATACACCATGGCAAGACTGAGCACAGCAACAAGACACAAGGTAGTTATACTGCATCAGCAAGGTCTCTCCCAGGCAGAAATTTCAAGGCAGACAGGGGTTTCCAGATGTGCTGTCCAAGCTCTTTTGAAGAAGCACAAAGTAACGGACAACGTTGAGGACCGTAGACGCAGTGGTCGGCCAAAGAAACTTAATGCAGCAGATGAAAGACACATCATGCTTACTTCCCTTCGCAATCGGAAGATGTCCAGCAGTGCCATCAGCTCAGAACTGGCAGAAAACAGTGGGACCTGGTACACCCATCTACTGTCCGGAGAAGTCTGGTCAGAAGTGGCCTTCATGGAAGACTTGCGGCCAAAAAGCCATACCTCCGACGTGGAAACAAGGCCAAGTGACTCAACTATGCATGAAAACACAGGAAATGGGGTGCAGAAAAATGGCAGCAGGTGCTCTGGACTGATGAGTCAAAATTTGAAATATTTGGCTGTAGCAGAAGGCAGTTTGTTCGCCGAAGGGCTGGAGAGTGTACACGAATGAGTGTCTGCAGGCAACAGTGAAGCACGGTGGAGGATCCTTGCAAGTTTGGGACTGCATTTCTGCAAATGGAGTTGGGGATTTGGTCAGAATTAATGGTCTCCTCAATGCTAAGAAGTACAGGCAGATACTTATCCATCATGCAATACCATCAGGGAGGCATCTGATTGGCCCCAAATTTATTCTGCAGCATGACAACGACCCCAAAAATACAGTGAAAGTCATTAAGAACTATCTTCAGCGTAAAGAAGAACAAGGAGTCCTGGAAGTGATGGTATGGCCCCCACAGAGCCCTGATCTCAACATCATTGAGTCTGTCTGGGATTACATGAAGAGAGAGAAGCAACTGAGGCTGCCTAAATCCACAGAAGAACTGTGGTTAGTTCTCCAAGATGTTTGGGCCAACCTACCTGCCGAGTTCCTTCAAAAACTGTGTGCAAGTGTACCTAGAAGAATTGATGCTTGATGCTGTTTTGAAGGCAAAGGGTGGTCACACCAAATATGGATTTGATTTAGATTTTTCTTCTGTTCACTCACTTTGCATTTAGTTAATTGATAAATATAATCTATTAACATGTCTATTTTTGAAAGCATTCTTACTTTACAGCATTTTTTCACACCTGCCTAAAACTTTTGCACAGTACTGTATATATATATATATCTAAAAACATAGGTATACTTGGTTACTGGTTGCAACATTTTATAACAGCATTGCCAGTGTTGGTGTGCTGATGCGCCAGGGAGGATGCAAAAAGGCTGATCCCTGTAGCCAGCATTACACTTCAGCCACTAACACCGGACCAATAGGAAATCCACATTGATTGGAGGAAAAGCGCTGAAAACTCATATATATTCGTGAAGCTTTGTCTTAGTTGCTTCACACCAATATTATCTTGTTCTATCTTGGCGAAAGCCAAGTCCTATATTTCCATGAAGAAAATAACAGCGACTCTCATGCAATAACAATCTGTAAGATCTGGAATAAATCCAGTAGCTGCTGTGAATAGTGCAGCTGGCGATGAGGAAAAGACCACGTGACAATGTGGAGAGACAGCTGACAGCAGGAAATAAACCCCGTTGGGGCTGGTTAGCATTAGCCATCCTAGCTAACAATATCCAGCTCTGAGTTTTCAGATTGAACAAGATGCTGGAAACACCTGCTTGAGGCTTCTAATACAGTAAGAAGGAAAATTCCCCTCGAGTCAGAAGTTTGCCCTACAACACCTGTAAATCGCCTTGGATAAAGGCATCTGCCAAATATAGAAATAGTATTAGTAATAATAATTAGCACTGGAAAAACAGCGTAATAAGATCAACAGCTTGCCGCCAATATCAGCAATAGCTGGCTGTGACAGAGAATGAATCTTGGTTTAAATCTCCCTCCCAAGGGAACAGGGGTAAAGGGAACAGTGTGCCCCGGACTGGATGGTGTGACAATTCATTCCAGGGAAAGGTGGAAGTCGGCCATTTAGAAAGGGGGCGGAGCCACAATACACCAAGTTATCACCCCAGACGGGAGACGATGTGGCAATCGCGGATTGGAGGAAAAGCGATTGCACTCGCTAACCAAGGGGGCATAGCTGAAGGTACAAAAGGGGATGTGGCAAAGCGAACTGCTTCTTTGTTATGTTTGGAGAGAACCGCTGAAGGACTGTGATATAACCATGAGTGTTTAGTGTTTGTTTGTTTTGTCATACTAATTGTAAATATTTGTTCTTGTTCGACGGCTAACACGTTCCGGGAGCTGTCGCCAAAGGCCAGTACCAACCCGGACAGCACTGCAATACTGTTCACTAATAAATTGTATTTCACCACTTGCACGTTAGCACTCACTCTGGACTGTGTGTGTTTATACCGTGTTTATTATTTCGGGACTGAACCCCGTGGTTTAACTGTGCAGTACACATTGCTGTGTATTGCCAGTGATTATTATTTACGATCACCAAACGACCAGGATTATAAACAAATAAAGGATTGTTTGGACTGTGAACTTTGTTGTCTGTCATCTGTTTAAGCATTGCATCACCTCTACACCTCCACACTGCAAACCACTTTGCCACACTGGCACACAGAGAATGGCATTCCTTCGTCCAGAAGAGCAACCAACAGGAAAGATTCTTAGAACAGTATCACTGTTGAGCCTTCCTGAGGTGTTGTGGGTTATTCGACAAAACACCAAAGATGGGAGGTGCCCATCTGATGACCCCTGCAAAGGGCCCCACCCGCCCCATTCTATACAGTTGCAATGCTGAGGTGCTAGAGGGGCAGCATTTTGGTTGATCCCTAGAGCCAGCATTACACTTCAACCATCAACATTGGGCCAATAGAAAAAAGGACTGGAGGCTCAAATATTACAGCAAAGCTACGTATTGGTTGGTTCCCACAACAAGTATTTAAATTTTATCTTGGTGAAGAAAATAACAGCTACTCATGTAATAAAAACCATTATTTAAAGAGCACTTTGGAGACCTTGATAAACCTGGCCAAATTATACCTTCAAGCATTTCACTCCAAAGGGCAGTTTTTAAGAGATTAACGTATGAACTCTTTGGCAACATTAATGTTGTACATTCCTTTCATAATTTTACCATGGAGTAAACAACGTTGGCCAGCTGTTTGTAAATCTATAAAATATTCTTAGATCTTTAATGCCAATAACTCCTAGTTAATACCAAGGCTACTAAAAGTATAATATTCAGTTGTTGTGGTTATACAAAAAACAAAAGGCTCAGACATAGTTAGTATTAATCTGAAGTTGCTTCTGACCTGTGAAGTTGCAGAAGGATTCTAAAGTAAGGTCATCTAGTATCATTCAGTAAAATGCAATCTGAAATCTTATTTATGGTTTGCTTTAACAAGTCAGCTAGGTGGAGGGTTTACACAGAGTAACCTGCTGCCTTCCATTTCAATTTCCCAGTGATGGTTTCTTTTTTCTTTTCTTTTTCTCTTGACTTGACTTAACAGCTAAGCGTGGATCAACTGTCAGGCCTTTAGCCACCTAATCTGGAAAATAAAAAGAAAGAAAAGAAAAAAAACACAGCAGTTGCATTCCCTGGATTCGTTCTCATCTGTAACTGTCCCTTTAGGCTTTCTGAAAACACACTAAAGGCTTTAATGAGGGAGTGTGCCATGATCGCAATCATAAGCAGGGGACCTTCTCCCAAGGGACAGGTAAGCAGAGCTGCCGACGTGACACGCTTTGTGGAAAAAGTGGGGATATTTCCAGCCGGATATACTGCAGAACCACTAATTGGTTTCAGCCAGCTGGAATCTACTGCATTCATTATAGGAGCTTCTTTCCTTTTCACTGGAGGCTGACAGTTCTAGGGTTAAAATAAAGTAAGCATAACCTGTGACAAATTATCTTTTTGCATTAAATACACAAGTGCAAAGAAAAATAAACTTTATATGTCCTTTAAAGTGTGACTCCCCTTCACAGATTCTATTAAATTGTCTGTGTGCTTGCCTGTATGCAGGGTCATGGGTCTGCGTATATTTTTGTGAGCACTGTTTGTCAAAATGACAGCAAGATCTAAAAATGCCAGTGCTTCCCTAATAAACACTCAGACTAACACTGTTCAAATAATATTGGATACTCTTCTTTGTTACAATGAAAGCTTGGCAAAACTTTATTTTTGCAGCTTTATTATTTTAGAAAGTTCAGTTTTGTGTCATAATCTGAGGTAAGACTAAATAAATACCGTATTCCTTTGAATTTAAGAGGCATTTAAATTTAAGACACAGCCCAAATTTCCCACCCTAAATTTGAAGGAAAAATAAAGCATCAAATAAATATGCATTTTACAAAGATACAACCTCAATTACGTATATCGAAAAATAGGGGGGTCTAATTAGCATTTCCGATCTCTCTAAGCTGGTACTGTTTGTTAGAAACACTGAAATTGTAAAAACTTCTCTTCGAATTCCTCAGGAAGCTAATGACGCTTCTTTGAAAATGGCTGCCTGTATGTCATGGGTGATTCGAGATAGGGCAGTAACATTTTGGTTCGTCTTTTCTCTGCAGTAAGTCACGTTGCTGCTTGTGTATTCAGGCAGTGACGTCTTTGTTCGTCTTTTCTCGCCAGTCAGTCACATTGGTGTTTGTGTACTCTGGTAGTCACGTCTTTTGTTGGATCACGATACTGTACTCGAATTTAAGATGCAGGATATTTTTGAGAGGAAAAAATGATTTAAAAGTGCATCTTAAATTCGAAGGAATAAGGTACATATAACTTTGCTAATCAATTTGATAATAGCCTGGTAAGGATTTTGGCTTTCAACTTGGTCATTTGTTTAAATGTGTATGCATTAAAAATGTCCTTTTTACAAGGCTTAGTGCAGAAAACCTTCAAAATGCTTTTACCCAGCTGCTATAAAATATATGTATGTTTTAAGTTCCTACATTACTGCACTAATCACATCTTTGTTTGTGTAACGACTACTAAGTAAGCTCCCCCCGTATAACTGGGAAGTGTCTCTATTTGAAACCATGAAGACGCAGCCTTCTGAGGATCTGAAGGTGAGGCCTAAGATTTTGACTCTAGGATATACTTCACAGTTATTAAATCACAAACTGAACAGTGTCTCATTCTATAAGAGAACAGATAAAATGCTCTCCAATACAAAGAGCAGAAAAGTGACCCAATTTATACCAAGTCATACATTTACTATGGAGTGAACAATTTGTCTGCAATTTGCCCACAGTGGAAAATATAGGCCCATGTCTCTTACCACTAATATACACAAATAGAAATTAATTCAGTTGCCTTTCTCCAAGAATGGTGCAATGAGATGCATCATTTTCATGAGGGTCCTTAGAGAGGAAAAAGCAATTACACCTTTCATTGCTTGTAGCTAACAAAAGGTTCATTGAAACAGGGTCAGTGCTTCCTTAGAGTGTAGAACATACCGTCGCAAAGGCATGATTGCAGAACGACTGGAATGCTAGGCTAGGCTATGCTAGGCTAAGCCGAGAGGCTGTCTTGTGCGTCACCATTCGGTACCCCAGTAACAAGTAGCTAGGGTGAATAAATGTAGGGAGAATTTCACCACTATGCCTGTATTATAAGGGTCGAATGGGAAGTCGCCCTTAACACTCTAGTTCCAAAACCAGGGTTTTGGGGATCCACAACATTTAGCCTGTAGAACCTAGTAAAGTTATGGGGAGTAGCCCATACCGCCACATTGCATATGTCCTTGACAGATGCACCTTGGAATAAAGCCCACGAAGTTGCAAGGACTCTGGTTGAATGGGCCGTGAGCTCTTCTGGACGGGGCAAGTTGGCCAACTCATAGGCAGTCTTGACCGTGTCTGTATTCCACTTGGACAGCCTCTGCTTAGACAGGGCTTGACCACGGAACTTTGCCCCATAGCAAATTGTTCAGACTGCTTCCAACTTTTTGTCCTGTCAACATAATACGCCAGGGCCTGAATTGGGCAAAGCATATGGAGCTGTCACTCCCTGTCAGACTGGAAAGGAGGTGGATTGAAAGCCTCCAATTCCACAGACTGGTTGACCGAGATTGTCTTCAGTAAGAAGGATGGATTGGTAAGGAGCATGACCTGGCCTCTGTAGTAAAATAAGCTTTTCGGCGATGATAGCAAGCAAGAAAGCTAAAGCTAAAATTATAGCAATATCAGCTCAGCTGAATGGCTGCATGGGTTCAAATGGAGGCTTTATGAGTGCATTAAGCACCATGTTTAACCTCCAGCGAGGGACAATTTCCTTCATAGGCAGACAAAGCTGTTGAGACACTTTCAAAAATTGCCAAGCCAGGAAGTGAGCTCCTGGGGAGACAGAGTCAATCTTGACATGGCAGGCTGAAATAGATCAGAAAGACCTTTAACGTGGAAGGGAATTTCCCCTCGTAAAAAAGGTCCTGCAAAAAATTATAGTATAACTGCCATGGGACAAGTAGTGGGGTCGAACCCACGAGGCAGACACCACGTCTGGAAGACGCCCCACTTGTACCCATACTAGGAACAGGGTTCTCCCCAGGCCCGATCCGCCCGTCTTGCAGATGCTACTGTGCCTTTTAACAATAAGGATTGATTGCACTTCTAGCAGACTAGATCACTTGCACGTTCCTCGGTGAAAAATAAAAAATCTTGGAACCACATGACAGCTGTGTTACGTCTTGGCACAACCAATCAGAGAGTTGAAGGGGCGGGTTTTCTGTGTTAAGCACGTCAAGAGGCTAAAACATTAAAAATGACTGCTGAAAAAATAACCGATTAGTGACAAAGCAGGGTTTTCAAAATAAGCCGGCGATCAGCACAATCCACCGCCAAATACTAGATTTGCGCAGGCTGCTATCATTCAGTCCATTTGTTGTCATATTATTGTACTGTAAGGTGATATTTAGTACATAATAGATATACATATGCACAAAAAAAATTCCTATCGTGATATTGTAAAAATATGTACCCATTGCTTGTGAGAGATATTGGGTTTTCATGTATAGAGGCTGTAAGAAGAAAAGCATGCTGGGATATCAGCTGACATACAAAAGCTTCAGTGCAGAGGTGCTGGATTATTACACTCTGGTTTCATGCAACAGTTATGGTGGTGAAGAAACGTGTGCGAGTACTGTTGTGTAAAAAAAATGGTTAAAATGAACAGTTGCATTCAAAAAATGTAGAACAGCAGAAAACAAAAATAGACGTGCATTAACAAAATGTCGTGAAAACTTAACATAAAGAAAACAATTTTAACAAAGCAATAAGCTCAATAATTAAGCTAAAAAGGAAGTGAAAAGGTTTCTTTTTTTTGTATGAACTCCAATAAACCTACGTTATCTTTCCCCAGTCAAATCATACAGTGCCTAAATAAGCACAGTTATTTACCATTATAAAAAACAGTAATGAAAAAAAAAATGCAGAGTATAAAAAAGTGCAACCAGATGTAGTCAACGAAAGATAACACATTATTCAAATTCTTTGTCGTATTATATATTTAAGGGTTAAAGGCAAGTTTTATTTTTCCATTAAAATTGCTCCCGGCTATAATGTTCTGCCGCCTGGCTATACAGAATTCCTGGGGAGAACCCTGTAGGAACGTGTGGATGCTGCCATGGCATTCTTTAGGGTGTCATTAACCCTGTTGGAAAGTCCCAGTCAGCTCAAATGCAGCAGTTCAGGGGCCAGACCCAGAACTGCAGGCTTGATGGGTCGGGATGCTATAAGGTCCCCCCGTGCATGACTGAGCAGGTCACGCCGCTTGGATAGTCTCCACGACTGGAGCTGCATCAGGACTGAAAACCAGATCCTCCTGGGCCAATATTGGGCTACTAGGAGCACCTTGGCCCGGTCCTCTGATTTTCTCCAGGCACAGTGGGAGCAGGGCGTGCCGTGGGAAGGCGTATAACAGATGACTTGGCCTCTGATGTGCTAAGATATCTATTCCCAGTGGTTCCCTGCCTCCTATTATGGAAAACCAGAGGGGACAGAGGGTTGATTCCTGGGAGGCAAAGAGGTCGAAGTTCTCCCATATGAGGCTTACCAGTTGTTGCCAATTATTTTTTATTATTTTCTCCCAATTTGGAAATGGCCAATTATTTTAGGCTCACCGCTACCTCCCCTGCGCTGACTCGGGAGGGCGAAGACGCTGTCCTCCGACGCATGTGCTGTCAGCCGACCGCTTTTTTTCACACTGCGGACTCACCATGCAGCCACCCAAGAGCTACAGCGTCGGAGGACAACGCAGCTCTCGGGCAGCTTACAGGCAAGCCCGCAGATGCCCGGCCAGACTACAGGGGTCACTGGTGAGTGGTGAGCCGAGGACACCCTGTCCGACCTAAACCCCCCCCCCCCCGGTGACGCTTGGCCAATTGTGCGCCGCCCACTGAGAACTCCCGTCCATGGTCGGCTGTGGAATAGCCTGGACTCGAACCGGCAGCGTCCAGGCTATAGAGCGCATCCTGCACTCCACGTGGAGCGCCTTTACTGGATGCGCCACTCGGGAGCCCCTGTGGACTCCTTTTGAGAGGAGGTCCGCCACCCAGTTCGTGACCCCCGGCAGATGAACTGCGTGCAGTGAGAAGAGGTTCTCGTGCACCCACAGCAAAAGCTCGTGGGCCACACAATGGAGACTGGGTGACCACAGGCCATCCTGGTGGTTGATGTAGGCCACCACTGTTGTGTTGTCTGTGCGTATAAGCACATGTCTCCGTTGAACCTTGTGTAAAAAATTCCTGCAGTTCTAAAACATTGAGGGGGAACAAGGGGGTTCCACACACCTTGCACACCCCAGCCATTCCACACAGCGCCCCAGCCAAGGCATCTGCAGTGCCTGCAGTGGGCGCATGTGCAGAAGATCCAATGGAAGGGTCTGGGAAGCTGCTACCATCAGGCCCAGAAGTTTCTGGAACGTTGCTACCGTGAGCGCTCTGTTGAGCTGACCGAGCTCCCAACAGGTGGCTATTCTCTGCACTGCTGTCTGACAGGGTGTCCCGGCACACTCTGAGACAGGAGGCTGTCTGGGAAGGTGAGAGCTGGCTCTTCACATGATTCACCATAAGGTCCAATCATTGAAGGTGGCCGGTGACAAGTTCCGTGTGGGCCTTTGCCTGTGCTTGAGACTCATCCAGATAGTTCAGTACAACTAATGCCTTTGAGTCACAATGGGGCTGAAACAGCTTCCATGCACTTCAAGAAGGCATCTGGAGCTAGGCAGAAGCCAAATGGCAAGACACGGAACTTGTATGCAGTTCCCTGGAAAGCGAACCGCAGGTACATCCTGTACACTGGTTTTATGGGGATGTGGAAGTAGGGGTTCTTGAGGTCCACCGTGGTGAACCAGTCACCTGGCCTGATTGACTGCAACAGCTGTTGCATTGTCAACATCTTGAACCGCCTTTGGCTCAGATACAAGCTGACCTGTCAGAGGTCGAGTATCGGTCTGAGGCCACCATTCCACTTTGGCACAAGGAAGTACCTGGAGTAGAACCCTTCCCCTATCTCGACGGGGTCTATAATGCAAATAGCCTTTTTTTGCAGCAGTCACCTCCTGAGACACCACTGCGGCGTCTTGTGGCTCTGTGACTGATGTTGTAGTCACACCCCAAAAGGTAGTAAGCACCCAGATGTCTGTGGTGCACTGACGCCAATAGTCAAGATGGATCCCTGTGTCAGCAAACTCCTAGGGCTGCTGCTGTGGCTTAGCCTGCGCCTTCTGTCTTTGAGCAGGGTGGTGGAACCTATTATGGCCTCCACCTGTGCTGGTTTTTGGGGTTACTGGGCCCGAGGGCACCAGTTTGCCATTGGTTTACATACTAGAGTTAGTTGCTTAGGAAGCAGGTGAACCATCTCCAGAGTGGATTCGCGCATGGTGACAGTGCTGCAGCATCTCGTCCACCGCTGGACCAAACGTACGCCCTGGAGTGACCAGGGTATCCAGCAGCGGTGCTTTGTCTGGGAAAGCCAAAGCTACCTGCGGGTGGCTATCAGCGCAGCCCGGTTTCTGCCTACAGCCTGTCCATTGAGTCCATTGTATGAGAAACAACGGGAGCTGTTGCCAGATGGTCCCAGGAAAACTGGATTTCATATAGGGATATGGAAGAGGTGGTAGGCTCCTTACCCTGCTGTAGGCCAGGGCACTTGCAAGGTTGCAGTGGCCCTTTTGATTAGCGGTATGAGTTTTGCCGACAGGGAGAGCTTTACCACTGATGACGTGCCGTCTGACTCCACATCCTTTAACTGGAAGGCCATCTCCTGTTTGCCCACCTCCTCAGAGGTGGCGATGGACAGTATGTCCTCCTGCGGCCAATCTGTGCTTGCGGCCCCATGGGGGTAGGTGGAGCAAGTGGAGCCGAGCGTTCCTGCAGCAATTCAGCAAGAACAGTTCCCTGGTGGATACTACTGCCCAGATTTTCTCCATCTGCCCCAAGCCTGCCGATCGCCTAGAACGGCAACTCTTCTTCCTCTTCCATCGGGGAGGGGAAGGAGAGGCAGAGCACGAGGAGAATAAGGAAGACTGTGAAGACGGTTTCCTGCCTGGGCTACTTTCCCAGGTGTGTCATCCACTCTTCCTTGGACCAGAGCAATGGGGTGAGAACTGGTTGTCCCGCAGCTTTAAGGAACATGCTGCATCCCTTACTCCTGCTCAGCACTCTGGAGTAAGCATTCTCTGGCCCCAGGCAGTAAGAGCTAGCCACCACCACTTCATGGCCATGGGAACTCTGGGCGAGCCAGCTGGGACCCTGCCTGATCGGGGACACTGCCAGCTATGACCTGGTTAAGATGGACATTCTCCATCGCCTCAAAATTACAGCCGAGATTCACTGGGTATGGTTCCGGGAGTACCGAAGGTCCCCAGAGACACGCCCCAGGGTGCTCGTGGAACAGTTTTGTGACCACATGGTACACTGGCTGGCCCCGGAGAAGAAAACCAACTTGCAAATGGGGGAAGGCGGTGGTTGTGGAGCAATTCTGCCATGTGGTTGGCGCTGATACAGCGCCACAACCCCGACACCCTGGAGGACGCCATGAAACTGGCGAAACCACCGACCCCAATAGGCCCCCTTGTCTCCCCTTCATGGAGACCAAGGTTGGCCCCCAGCTGGAGTAGAGGTGCTGCCCCTGCCCCGTTGCCATACCAGAAACGGGACAGGTATATAATCAATGCTCCCTTTGTCCCCCTAACTTGTTTTAGGTGCAACCAACCGGGACATCTGGCCAGGTCTTGCCCCGCTGCAATGGAATGTGACGTGGCCACGTGTAATTGGGCACCTGAAATAGGTAAGCGAGGGGAAAATGGTTAGAGGGGCCTTGTATGATTGATGTGGTTTTAGGGAACGTGAAAACCCAAGCATTAGTGGACACAGGGTGTGAGCAGACCTTAATTAGAACAGCTCTCTTGGGCGGTGTATCATGGCAGCCACAAGGTCAGGTAGCCATCTCCTGTATCCATGGAGACACGGTGGCATACCCCACACTAAAAGTATAGTTATTGGAAGGACCGATAAAACGTCACCTGGTAGTAGGGGTGGCGGAAAGGTTGCCACACCCAGTTATTCTGGGCCGAGACTGGCTAAAATTTAAAGAATTAATGCAAATAATGGCAGTCTCAGCCACACACATAAATGTGGCAGAAAAGAGGAAAAGAGAACCAATTGGTGATGTGTTTCCTTTTCAAACTGAAAAGTTTTCTCCTATTTTCCGTCCTAGAAAAATGAATAAAGAGAGAAGGACCACAAAATGGGAGGGAGCATCACTGAGACAAAGCTGGGGTCTGGTGGGAGAGCATTCGGATGGTAACAAACGCCAGTCAAAGGGAGTTGGAACGCAGTGTGACCGAGAGGGCGAGGTTACTGGGCAATCTAACCCAGGGACAGATGCCACTTCTGCCCCTCTCAATATACCTGTAGTACTCAAGTGCAGACATAGTGTGGGGCCAACATAATGACCCATCACTAGTGCACACTTGGGGGCAAGTCCGGTCTATTGAAGGTAAGGATGTTGATGGCGCTGGGGCGATAGTATTTCCACACTTCAGTATCAAGGGGCAATTACTGTACAGGGTAAACCTAGCTGCGGGCACAGGACAGTCTGTAACTCAATTATTGGTTCCCCCGTCTTGTCGGACCAAGGTCATTGCGGGGCAACTCGGAGCTGACAAGACAAGGGAACGGATATTGGCTTGATTTTATTGGGTAGGACTTCATACTGATGTGTCAAAATATGTAGCCACATGGCCAGACTGCCAGCGAGTAGCACCGGGTGGAGTGCGCCCCGCCCTTTTGTTCCACTGACGATTATTTCCACCCCCTTTGAACACATTGCAATGGACATAGTGGGCCCATTGGTAGAGCAGTTTAATCAGACGCTGAGATGTTTTGTAACTCAAGAGCAAAAACATTGGGCATTGCTCCTTTCCTACCTCCTTTTTACAGTGAGAGAGGTGTCGCAGAGTTGAACAGGGTTCTCCCCCTTCGAGCTCTTGTACGGCCGACAGCCTCGCGGCATCATCGATCTGTTGAGAGAGGGGTGGGAGGAGCACAAACACTAGTCCAAAAATGTAGTGAAGCATGTGCTCCTACTAAGAGATTGTCTGGATTTGGTCGATCGTTTGGCTCAGGACAACCTAAAGTCGGCTCAGCACCTCCTCAGAATCAAAATGATGTGCTAAATGGCAGGGCCATATGAAGTGATTTGGGCTATAGGAAAGGTGAATTAATGACCGTGAAATGTATCATATAAATTTATTAAAGCCCTGGCATTACAGCCCTTCATGTACCACATGGTACACCGTGCAGGGAAAGACCATCAAAATGCAGAGTAATGGGAAAGGTATATTTAGCCCAGTGTTCCTTCAGCTCCACTCTGAGCAGTGGGATATGTGACAGAGATCAAATGATTCTTGGTGTTAGATCTCCCTCCTGACCCACGAGGGTGCTGTGTAAAGGGAACAGAGTACCCTGGATTAAATAGCATGACAATTTATTCCCAGGGTTAGGTAGAAGTCGGCCATCTAGAAAAGGGGCGGAGCTACGGTACCCAAACTCAATGACCTGGACGGGAAACGGCGTAGCATCCGCGGATTGGAGGAGCGGATGTGCTCGTTAACCAAGGGGTCATGAGGGAGGGTATAAATAGGGGTCATAGTGAAAGTAATCTGTTCCTTTGTAAATAGTTAGAACAACCTAAAAAGAGAACCGGTGATTAAAAACGTGAGTGTTGTGTTTGTTTGTTTGTCTAGTAAATTGTTTGTTTGTTTGTTTGTTTCTAAGACTACTAAAACGATCCAGAGCTGTAGCCGACTGTAGCCGACATCAGCACTTCCCTTTGTTTCGCGGAGAACTGTTTTTGCACCACGAGCATTAGTTCACTCACTGTAGTACCTGTGTATGTGTTTTGTGTTATGTGTCGGTGTAAAAGAACGGGACTTTTGGTTGCGGGTCAACCCAGGGAATATAACTGAAGTGAGACACGCCGCTGTATCACTTTACAACATTATTATTTACAGTTGTTTGCCGTCAGGCTCTGGACATTGTTAAATCAATAAACACCCTTGCACCTGGATATCGTTGTCTGTCTGTTTCTTCTGCACTGCTGTATGCCTTCACCTGCACTCACTTACCCACTTTGCCACAGTAACCCCGAGCTAAAATGGGGTTTCTTTTGTTTAACTCATTAAGTTTACACATGATTTCCAGTCCCTTGTTAATGAGAAAACAGGGACAGCAAGATATATTCCACTGATTTAATTTTGCCATACATGATACTAAACTGTTGAAATGAGTGCCTGACACTTTGAATTACTCTTTAACTCATAGACATTTATGGCTGGGAGACATTCAGAATCATGTGGAGCCTATTCCTTTGGCTGAATCTCCCTTCTGCACTTACAGGAAAATAATTTATTCATAAGAAGGACTGCCTGTGTCGGATTAGAATACATTTCATTACAGTAGCGCCAAAGGTAGGCAGACTACTGTACTCCTTTTCTAATGATCCTGCAGGCAGGATTCATTAAGAATTGCTTTGGTGCCTCAGGATATAACTGAACCAGTACCCAGACTTCTAGACAATGCTACGTGGAAGTCAATGATGAGCTTGTCTGGGACAGAGATGGGTACAGAACTAAAGCAAAATAAAACACTGTACAGTGTAATTATAAATACACAGTGAAATCTGCTTTTGTAAAGTGTACGCCACTCTGATCTATTGTGTTCGTCCTAAAAAGATTAAGCATGGCTTACTTTTTGGTGAGTTTTCCTTCAATAAATGTTCATCAAGGGATAATAATTTAAGGTATTGTAGAATTTTATCTGATGTTAATAATGATGCTGCCAAAGCTGTTGGGTTATTCAAATTCTACAGGATAATTCAATCAGATCTATACACAGCTAAACAACAGCTAAGGTACCCATCTTTGTTCTCACGCTCCTTGTGTTCCTATAGCCTAAACTAATCAATCACTGAGTCGATCACTGAGGCATGACAAGTCAAATACTACTGAATTAACACTGCATTATATCTATACACGTCGTTAAAATTAACTGCTCAGAAATGACAGTAAATGGAAATAAACTAATAATAATAATAATAATAATAATAATAATAATAATAATAATAATAATTTAACTAGGAACATATTAATTAACATACTAAACATTTCTGTGAAAGGGTAGCGTTGTGGGCAGGGCTGGTTTCCGGCAACAGGTAAACTTGTACACAGAGGGCTGCAGTTAAAGAGCGACGGTACATGTTTATTTACACAAATACAAACAAAACAGGAACAACGGTGAGTCTGCAGTGTGAAAAAAGCGGTCGGCTGACAGCACACGCTTCGGAGGACAGTGTGTGTTCATCTTTGCCGCTCCTGAGTCAGCGCAGGGCTGGTAGCGGTGAGCTGAGCCTAAAAATAATTGGAATGTGAATTGTTTTTTAAGCTGACAGTATTAACAAAAAAAAAGATCAAAATTCTTATAGCTCAATCGTAATGTACCCTGAGAATGTAGTTTATTGGTGTCCACTGCCCACTGTTAATTACACATTAAAAACTACAAATCTCATACCCTGCCAATTTCACTGATTTCCAGACAGTTTGAAAACTTGTCAAACCAATATGAGGAAAATAACAAACTATTTTCATGTGATTGGAGAAGTTTCAAAAGAAAACCACGATGAACAAAATTCAGATATGTCAGCATCTTTACAAGAAATGAGCAATGAAGGTATTATTATTATTATTATTATTATTATTATTATTATTATTATTATTATCATGTTTCCAGTACTTTTCTAAAAGTTTTCATAACTGACAGGAATACATTCTTGTTGGTTTTAAACTCGCTGTCCGCAGAGATGTTAAAACTTCTACTGTTAAAATATCTATTTAGTCCAGCTCAGCGTTATAAAACTGGATACTGAATACCCAGTTATGATTTATTATTTATTTATTTAGCAGACGCCTTTATCCAAGGCAACTTACAGAGGCTAGGGTGTGTGAACTATGCATCAGCTGCAGAGTCACTTACAATTCCGTCTCACCCGAAAGAGGGTTACACAATGAGCAGGTGGCTGAAGTGGGATTTGAACCGGGGACCTCCTGGTTATAAGCCCTTTTCTTTAACCACTGGACCACACTGCCTCCCTTCCTGCACTGGCATAAAATTCCCTTAATGTTGTTGAGATTTTTTTTTACTTATTTCCTTAAAATGAATGCCCATATATTTTTCTATAAACCAGTCTTTATTTTGTGCTTCTGTGATGAAGGACAATAGCACTGGCTACAGTAAAAAAAAAAAAAAAAAAGCTCCATTAGAGCTTCCCCTCACGGCTCTACAAATGCACCTTCATTCTGAACTCAACAACCCTGGCCATTCAGTCCAGGGCCCCAGCAGAGACTGTCAATTATGTGGAGGTTTTGTTATGTAGTCAAGGGGGCATCCAAGCAGATTTGAACCCAAGCCTCCAGAGGTGAAAGACATGAAAAGCCTGGAATGCAACCCAGCCCCATGACTTTTACTTGTATATAGGCCTACTTCTATCCCACCCATCCTTATACTGTAGTTGGACACATGAAACAAAAAAAACACCACAAATTGTGATAGTGACAATAAAAAGTTCAGGACAAAATATAGAGACATATGTAAAGAATCAATGAGTTTATCTTCATTATACCGTATCAGTAACACACAGGATGATACAAATGTACTGTAGGTATGTTTGACTTTTTCTATGAAGGTTTAAGAAAAATAATAAATATGTAGGTTCAAAATAAAGTAAATAATAAAAACAGCAAATGGAAAAAGCCATATTAAATATTTAAAAAGGTTATCAAGAGCTATAAGCACACTGGACTGGAAAACAATTGATTGTTTGCAGTAGCAGAGCTAAGATCTTTGTTTATTGACCACTGGCCTATTTGACCACAAAAAATAAATGATGTAATGGTATTCGAAGTACTACCCAGGGAGAGTTACTCGGCCATTCTCTAATACTGGGAAATTCACTCATGCACAGCTTGGTGATAGAAACACAAAATAGATGAGTTATACTGCATTCTTTCCCCTGGTGCAGTGTATGACTTGCATTGTGCCAAGCCTTGTCAGTCTAATGGCAACTTTTTTTCTGCTCACTGTTAGATACTTTAAGGGAAGAAGTTATTGATAGCTTTATATATAAAAAAATGGCTTCTTCTACGGACCATAAAACTATCAAGTTACTCTCTGGTACCGTTCTGTTCACATAACAAACATACCGTATTACCCCCATTCCCCTTCCTGTCAAAGTCATCATTACTTTCCATACAGCAAATGTATAAGACACTCAAGGGGTGGAATAAAAATAGTAATGGGTTGAAATGGGTGGAGATAGATCTGCATCAAGTTCTATTGTCTGGAATAGCCCACAGTTATCACAAGCATCAGTAATTTCCCCCAGTCTTTCCCATCATGACTGAAACAGGAAGCCATACATTGTATATTTAACAGTTATTTTATATTTCAGGTATTGCATAACACCATAGGTACAAACCATTTAACATAAAGGCATGTGGAAAAAAATAGAGCTATAGATATGTTATAAATACAATATTACACTCTGTTTATATATACTCTGCAGTTATTAATATATCCTAGATACATATCTTTAGGTTGCTGCAATCCTATGTTAGAAGGCTTCAACTGCGGTACATCATTTACTCATATATTTTCCACTAATGCAATATGTATAGGTTATTGAATTGATCTTTTGACACACAGCAAGCACGAGATTGCATCCTACTGCATTAACTTGTAAGTCTGTGTACAATCCATATAGCTATATACTGTACAAAAGTCAATCAATTATTATGAAGTGTAAAAATGTAGTGCTTATTTATATAGATCATGTATACACTGTATCCCACAAATATACAATACTGAACAGTGAGCTATCACCACCAAAGACAAACAGAGCTATGAAGAGTGTAACCTGTTACAAGTTACCAGTATGTGACAATGACAGAACTCAGGAAACAGAAGATGTTATCTTCACAATCATTTCATAATTCCAAGCTGTTCCAATGAAAATTTGTGACTGTAATTTATAATAGACATTTAGAGACCTTTTCACAAAATTGTGTTGTTGTTTTTTTTTTTTTTTTATAGTTAGGCTTCATTGTGTAAAACAGAAAGTTCCTCTCCTAAGCTGGAGCATTCCATAACCTCTGCTGAAGTGCATTCCTTTTCTTGGCCAATGCTAAAATGCATTTCTCCAAGGATGGTTAAATGTAATTATTTGTTAAATGTTTCTATTAAGATTCTCTCATAGCACAAAAGGGATTCCTTAATGTGCTATGCTGAAGTTGTGTCAACATGCTGCTACTACTAATTAAATTAAGTTGATCTTTTTAAAAGCTATGTAGTTAATATGGGCTTTGTTTGCAACGATCAGAATCGATAAACTGTAACACGAACTTCATAGAAAAACTTAAAATCAATAATATTTTCAAAGAAAGGCTACAACGGTACTATAATTATATTAAGAGAAGTACTTTGTATTCAAATATTTTTCAACACTGATATTTGATGCTATGATCTTAAACAGAGTAAGCTAAGTGTTTACTGACTGATCTAAAGCTCAGCTTGTTGCTGAGATTTCAGAAATTTATCAGCCAGTCTGGAGGTATGTATATGTATGTTGCATTTATAATTTATATGTATAAACAATGTACAGTACAAACAAATGAACCTATTTTGACATTCAGAGAAGTATGTTTTGAAATCCCTGATAATGTACTTTTGACAATTGTGGGGAAGCACTGATGTAGCTCTGTGTCCTATCCTTTTGAATTGGTCCATGTGTTATTTGGTTCGATGCAATGAGATATGCATTTGTGACAGTTTTTAACTGCCTGTATTTTTGTTGTGTGTTTTTATTAGTGAATCTGTTGTTTTTAAACTGCTGCTAATTCTCCTGTGCACCATAACTGGCATTTGGGTTAAGCACTTTCCCCACAGTCGATAGGAATTCCCACCTTAACTGCCAGTCCAGCCAATGATAGTCATGGGCTGACTATAAAAAGGGAGGAACAGGGACCAGGAACAGAGAGAAGTGTTCTGGGAAGAAGCACACAACGCGTCTGGAAGAATAGCGAGGAGACAGCAGTATTGGAAAGGAACAGCACGGAGAACACTCTTGGGAGCAGTCTAAGGTTGACTGCAAGAACAAAGGAACAGGCTTGGAGTTTTTGTTTTTTTCTGTTTGGGACTTTGTTGCAATGGGACTTGATTGGGATATTTTTGTATGGATTTTCTTTGGATTTTGTGATTTTTTGGGGGATTTTGTTTTATTATCACCTACCAGTGTTGGACTGTGTTTGAGCTACCTTTTTTTGTGGTAACGGGTTGGTGTAGAGAATTATTGACACTGAAGACATTTTTTGGTTTACAAACAAATAGATTCTTATTTTAGGTAACTGCTTTGCTGTGTCTGGTTGGCACTCCTTGCACAATCCATTCCCCAGAAGTCAAGGTCGTGGTCCCGGGAGACGGCCAAGGGTCTGAGGGCGTGAAGAGATAACATTATTTAATTTGCACTTTAATCATTTCCATTACTGCTCTAACTTTTTAATATTTTTGTACTTACCTACGCTGAGCAATCTCTTTGTAGTCCTGCCAGGACCCGCTCAAGGTCTGCCAACGTTCTACTTACTGTTGTCCCAAGGTTCAAGGTCCAGCATCCGGGTCCGGAGATACTTACTAGTCAGTGCAGAGGGTCGAGGTCCAGCGCCGGTCTCCAGCGTGCCACGTCGGGGTCATAGGAACGGCGGCGAGAGAGAAAGGAGACAGGCTAAGGGGAAGTAACCAGAACCCCTGGGTGAAGGTGGTAATTCTACTTACCTGAGTGTACGTTCCCTGATGGCCATTTTCTTTGCCCCGCTCCTTTCCAGGTTCATCGAAGGTTTGGCCAGTCGGCGGTTGAAGGTCCGGGCAGTGGGCGTGGTGAGGTCCGCAGCGGGTTTGGGCTGCAAGGGAAGTGGACGTCAGGGAGAGGGGTCTCTTGGGAATCCCCGGAGCTATCAGAGACTGATTCCTTCTTTTTGGCTTATCCGCCATTTTGGACAGTAACCTTTCCTTTTTTAGAGAACTACAAACAGGAGGGATTACCTGGTGTGGTTTTTATTTTTGTGGCTTTCCTATCCTTTGTTTTTTGTTTTTTTAATTTGTTGCTGTGTGGTTTTTAGTATTCTATTTTAACCCTGTTGAGAAACAATAAAAATTGTTTTTACCTATTCAAGCATCCAGTGTGTGTATATTGGAACCCAGGGATAAAAAGAACCTGCATAGGGGAAATTATTATCTACTCGGTCATCAAGGTCCTTTTCCTTGCCAAACCCAATATGGTGTAGTCGTTACAAATTCTAAAAGCAGGCTTACTACGGTTATCCCTGGTCACCCCACCCGTGACACATTTCTTAACACGAGATTTGCAACAGGATTACAGGAAGATTACGATTCTGCAATTTGTCCTTTGAATTTGATGGATTTTGACACATGGAACGATGTTAATTGTACCAAAGTGACACTGGCCTACCCCCCTAACCCTAAAGTTAACTCTAATCCCCACGGTGTTCCACGTTTAGAATGCCGATTTTCAAAATTTTGAAAAGTATGATGACATCACAAATCAAGAAAAAGAATGTTCCATTCTGGGTGCCAAAAGTCATTGTAAATGTAGCCATTGCGTTCTGTGGCTGGTGAGTGAAAATTGCAGCCTAACTGGAAGCTGCTGGGAAGTGGCCTCACAAGGAATTCAAGTGGATTAAAGACAATTAAGGATATGAAATGTGAGAATAATTGCAAACAGTGTTCCACAATGCCAAGCTGGTTAGAAAGAGAAACACTTCATGCTTTAGGGGAGGTGGGGAAATCGTGAGCCCTGTAGATTTGTAATGACACGTTCAAGCATGAGAAAAAAAAAAAGATTAGGACTGTAAAATCTTCATATTCCTCTAATGCTATGCCACACTACAAGACTAAGCTTAAGATAGCAAGTAAGCAGGACTCAGTCACTCTCCCTACATTCTACTGTTTGCTTTTTTTTCCTTCAGAGCTTTCAGATATGGATTTTGAAAAGGTAACAGCTGCTCCTATATTTTGCAATGCCATTCATCTCATTTAACTAGCCCTGCACTACTGGAAGACACAGAACACTGCAGTGGATAATGTGCTGCTTTTTGCAAGCGAGTGGGGAATAGGATGCCATCACGTACTGTGCTAAGATGTCAGTTTAAAGGTTTCTCAGGCACATTTTGCTGATATGTCACACAATAAAGGTCTGCTATTGCCACAACTGAAATGTTCTATACTAGCCCTACAGCAACCTGTACTGGCTTGTGGAATATATGGCCACAACGTTCTCCCCGGCGGCTGTTTCCTGTCAGAACCTCCAATAATAAGACTCAATAGAATGAACCATTATGGTAATCTGGATCCATGTGATATTGCTGCATCTAGTTTTAAATTAAATGTCCTGGTTAGTTTCTTTGTAAGCCATGTCCTATGTGCTACCAGTGGTCTATTAGGAGTGGAGCAGGTACTAGGGATCTGGAGAAAAGTAATTCGATCTTATCAATACTGTGAGGGGCTTGACAACAAAGCTGTTACACCAGGAGTAAAATCCATCCCCAATCGACTTTGAAAATCTGCCAGCACCCATCTAGTAGGAACTGGCACCTATCAATAAAGAACTGAGATGAGACCACAAGATCTGATTTGAAATACGTCTGAGATAGACAGGCATCAAGCAGGATTTTGTTTTTTGATCTCCACTGACCTGGGCTACAATCGAACTGACAACTCACAATTGACTATGAGCAGGTCAGTGGAGATGCAACTTCAAGAAAAGCTTTGCAGCCTAACCAGTATGGCATCTGGTCATGTATACAAATATACTCAGGCAGTATTCATATAAATGTTTCTATCCACATGCATTTAAGTCTGTTCTAAATTGTAGACACGGCTAGTCTTGATCTTCATCTCTTTTGGTCACAGTATACCAGTACTAAAATATATATTTTTTGTAGTTTACTACTAATTTGTATAATTTACTATCATATACATTTACTATTATAAATTACATTGTTTTGTTTAAGTATGTTTAGTAGGTTTAGTTTGTCATTTAGTATAAATAGCGTAGAAATGTAAAACTGCATGGAATATTACTATTCTTAATTCTATATCAATTCTATACCAGTATCTCATGGTTAGCACACTCAACTGAGGTCCATAATTTTGCAGGTTTATATCCCCCTTTCAAGATATAAAGTTGATCAATCTTTTTATTATTTGAGATTGCAGGCTTGTGGAATTTAAAGTTGTAAATAGTGGTATTTTCAACACTCCAGATCCGTTGTCAGGGGATCAAAAGCTCTGGAGCTGATGTTTATGTCTAGATAAGAATAGTTTATGAGGCATAGACAGTCAGCACTCGGATATCCGTTACCCAGATACACGCAGTCACGTTTTACCACCCTTGTATTAAGAATAAAATCAATCCCCATAATATATATGTAACAAATGAATGCACTTACCCATCACACGCGATATCCGACTCCGTCACTAGTTTTCTGATACAAAGCCCATCTCTTCAATGTACTTGTTTATCCATCGCAGCCCATGTTTTTTTTTTTTTGGGGGGGGGGTAGGGTTTTTTTTTCCTCGCATGACAAATCAGTCTGTCTTTATTGTGCAGTTACACAGCGCTTCCTCCAATTTCACTTGATGAAAATGCAGCAAAAACAAAGTGAACAAGACAAGCTATGGAAATGTAAAAGTTAACCATTAAACAGTTTTAGATACTGTGATGCATTTAAAAAAAAATCTGTGATCTTTAGTTGCTTTTATGCATTTTCATTTACAAGTGAACTGTGACATTAAGGCCTTAAGGCAATTTTGAAGACTGACTTTGGATACTGTTTTAATTCTGGAAACGTGTTTATTTTTTTGCTAAATTGTATTGCCATTTATGCTTTACGCAGTTCTGTGCATGATTAACATTTTGATTTAATTTTGCTGTTGGGATGTTAATGTAGAATTTGACATACTGCTACAATACGTACTGGATTTTAAAAGTATGTACTGTATTACAGTCCACGTGTCCACAGTAGTCTCTTTTGGCAAGTGATATTTTCAGAATCTGAATTAAAATACTCCTTCTGTTGGAAATATAGTACTATACCAACAAAACTACAATACATCTGAATGGAAGCCTATTTATTTTAAAACACAGTCCTTTCAGCTTTTGTGAGAGGGTTGCTCGTGTCACGTATGTGGGTAGCCACTGCTTAAGCAATACAGAGAGACATGGGAGGTGGAGTTGAAACGCCAGCACAGGGGTCATGTGACGTTACCAGCAATGGTAACGCACAGAGGACACATACAGCAAGCTGTACAAAAGGCAAAATAAAACACAGTACAAAAACTACAAATAAAAGGTGCCCCAGAGGGCGAGCGCTAGCCTTATAACGAGGCGTCCCGCTCCAGGATCCGGTTACACTACATAACCCTCGCTATACATTACTTGGGATCACTATCCCCTAAACTAACCTACTTATGAGTCGGTATCCATACGACAACTCCTGTTGCTTCATATGGCCTTGGCTGGGCATTGCCTTCACAAGCACCGCTTGCAGTTTCAGGGTTGCGTAGCTGTCGTTCCCGCAGAGCGGACTCTCTCCTCTCGAATATATGCAGCTCCCCTCTGTAGCATGGTGTTGCAGTCGCCCCGAGCGATCTCCACCAGATGTTTTTAAACGGACGGACACTCTGTCAAGACCCGCCCACCAGCTGATTGTGGACCGGCACAGCCAATCATACACTGCCCCTCCTCTCAACCAAACCCAGCAAGTCTCAAATAAGCGCCCATCTGTAAACAGTAATTTAATCACACAAATCAACTCCAAAAAGACACACAATAAACCCATTTCTCTATGTAAAATTACACCAACACTAATTTACTCATGTGCAGGGCAATCACCCTACTACACCTATATATTTTTGACATTGTATCTTTTCTGTGTTCCCTGAAAAAACAAACAAACAAAATGAAATAATCAGATATGCGTCACATTGTAACTGAAGTCAAACTTTTATAGGGTCGTAAATGTGAGTGCTGACTGTTTCCACATTTTTATCAGCTTTAACTTGGAGAACGAAGTGCCTTAAATTCTACCTGCGGTATAAAATTGACTGAGTGTATGGTGTCTTTGTGAATGAATATTGAACCGTGAAAAAAAAGCCCAGAGTTAATATCTTTGGTGAAAGATAAAATAAAAAATAAAACTTATTTTGTATCGGTTTGATTTAGTAATTGAAATTACCTCAGTGGTGTAACAAAGGCAGCAGGGGACTCGTAATGCATACATAGCCTAAACAGTGCCTGCCCTTCACGTTTTGACACGTGTAACAGGGCAGACGCTGGGAACGAACTGACTGTCCTGCATTCTGCAGGGATACTGACAGGTGTTAATGTTGCTATTACAATAGGCATAACAAGGTACAGAAAATTCAAGGATCTTTTAGTATGAAACTAGTAAGCAGTTTCCCAGGTGAAATTCCTTTATGATTATTCTAGACAAATGATATTGCATCTTTTTAATCTTTTAATCTGTGCTGTATAGGATTTTGTCACCTCATTTACATAACAAATTTAGACTGTGGGCCACTTTTGTATAAACAGCATTCTTTGGGGAAACTTTTTTTGTTCATATTTTAAAATGTATTTGTGAAGAACTCTTGAATATCTTATCAAACATTGTGTTATTTTGATCTATTAATGATAAATACAGTAGTGGGGTCAATTGACTTTTTGATGGGAAAAGTATTTTAGGACAATATAAATTCATACAGTAAATGTGTTGAAATTTGCTTCTTGATGTCTTATCAACAGTGTTTTATTCACCTACAATAAATAAAAATACCTCATTCTTTGTATTTAATACATCAATTCATATTTTCCTTAATAGCTTTTATTTAAGATAAAGATAACATTAATTGGGTCATAAACCAAATATTGTGAAATCAACATGGCACCCTGTGGCAAAGTGCCCCCCCTGTGTGTATTTTGTGTTACGTGTTGTGTGTAAATGTTGGTGTATAGTCATCGGTACACGGGATATAAACGGGTCTGTGTTTCACTTGTGATTTAAAAATGTAGATTTATATTTAGGCACGGAGGGCACAAATCACTTCACGTGCTAGTTAAAATGTAATGTGTGGTCACGGGAGTGCACTTAATTAATTCACGTGCAGTTGTACCGAGATTCCAATTGAATGATTGACTAGCAATCGAGTCTCGGTACAACTGCATAAAAACAGCATGTTTTCACTCACTTTCGGGGTTGGGTGTTCGGTGAGTGGAGAACGGGTTTGGAGACGGAGGTGATAGTGAAAGTATTAGTAAAAGTGTTCTTACTCACCGTGTTTGTCTGTTCGTGTGTGTTTAGTGTATAGTCCGTTTTGTTTGTCTATTTATTTTGGCGCAAGTGCCGTGTCCTGTGTTTGTTTGTACAACCCTTTTATTTTCTGTCTGTTTGTTTATTAAGCGCTGAGCGAAAGCATTAGCTCAGCTTCACCAAATCTCTCTCTGTTGTTTTGTTCCTGCTTCTGGCGTGGCGTCACCGCTCAGTCGTCTTTGTGACACGTGGTGTCAGAAGTGGGATCTACAGCGCCTCAGGACTCAGGCCAGAGCAGGAACCGCAATTTGGGGTTTTAAAAAAAAAAAACCCCAACAACAACAACAACAACAAAAAATGGAAGACAGGATGAGGTGGAAAAAGGACCGGGAAGCGAGGGACAGGGAGGAGGAGGCGTACATCAGGGCCAGGCACCCGAGGAGCTGTAGGTCACCACTGTTGTGCTGCCTCTGTAACCAGCAGCATTACTTTGCCGTCTGTCCCTTCCGCAGTTATGAGGAGGAGCCTGAGTGTTCACAGCCCAAGTGGGAGGAGCCTGAGTGTCCACAGCCCAAGCAGGAGGAGCCCGAGCGTCCCTACGCCTGAGTGGGAGGAGCCCGAACGTCCTACGCCTGAGTGGGAGGAGCCCGAACGTCCTACGCCTGAGTGGGAGGAGCCCGAACGTCCTACGCCTGAGTGGGAGGAGCCCGAACGTCCTACACCTGAGTGGGAGGAGTCCGAACGTCCTACGCCTGAATGGGAGGAGTCGGTGCGTCCACAGCCCAAAAGGGAGGAGTCGGTGCATCCACAGCCCAAGAGGGAGGAGTCGGTGCGTCCACAGCCCAAGAGGGAGGAGTCGGTGCGTCCACAGCCCAAAAGGGAGGAGTCGGTGCATCCACAGCCCAAGAGGGAGGAGTCGGTGCGTCCACGGCCAAAGAAGGGGAAGGTAGAGCGTCCACAGCCCCAGTCTCCACCAGCAGAGGGTGAATTCCTGCTGGGTCCACCTCCATTGCCATGGGAGGACTGCTTGCAGCTCCCACCTCCACCAGCAGAGGGTGAATTCCTGCTGGTCCCGCCACTTCCATCGGCAGAGCAGCAGGAGCTGCCTCTGCCTCCGCCACCTCCTCCGGCAGGAGCAGAGCAGCAGGAGCTGTCTCTGCCTCCGCCACCTCCACCACCAGGAGCAGAGCAGCAGGAGCTGCCTCTGCCTCCTCCACCAGCAGAGGGTGAATGCCTGCTGGGTCCCTGTCCACCAGCAGAGGGTGAATGCCTGCTGGGTCCCTGTCCACCAGCAGAGGGTGAATGCCTGCTGGGTCCCTGTCCACCAGCAGAGGGTGAATGCCTGCTGGTCTCCCCTTCCGGCGGAGCCGCACCAGTCCCCTGCAAGAGGGGAGGGCCGCACCAGTCCCCTGAAACAAGGGTAGACTACACGCTGCTCCCACCTCCGCCGCCAGGAGACTACGCGCTCCCACCTCCACTGGCAGGAGCAGAGCAGCAGGAGCTGCCTCTGCCTCCGCCACCTTCACTGGCAGGAGCAGAGCAGCAGGAGCTGCCTCTGCCTCCGCCACCTTCACTGGCAGGAGCAGAGCAGCAGGAGCTGCCTCTGCCTCCGCCACCTCCATCGGCAGGAGCAGAGCAGCAGGAGCTGCCTCTGCCTCCGCCAACCCCACCAGCAGAGGAGGAATGTCTGCTGGTATCACTTCCCCACCAGCAGAGGATGAATGCCTGCTGGTATCACTTCCCCACCAGCAGAGGATGAATGCCTGCTGGTATCACTTCCCCACCAGCAGAGGATGAATGCCTGCTGGTATCATTTCCCCACCGTCACGAGGAGAGGAGCAGGAGCTGCCTCTCCCTTCACCAGAAGGACCAGGACTAGATGCTGGCGGTCCTCAGCAGCCCTTGCATAGGCTGCTGAGGGAAGACGAGGAAGAACCGCCCGGCCGCAGTGGCCGAGAAGAGGGCCAAAACCCGCACCCCAGCTTGTCCTGACTGCCTGCCTCGCTGCGCCAAGGATGCCTGCCTCGCTCGCCCAAGGATGCCTGCCTCGCTCGCCCAAGGATGCCTGCCTCGCCAGCCCAAGGATGCCTGCCTCGCTGCACCCAAGGATGCCTGCCTCGCCGCCCAAGGATGCCTGCCTGCGCTGCCCAAGGATGCCTGCCTGCGCAGCCCAAGGATGCTTGCCTCGCTGCCCAAGGATGCTTGCCTCGCTAGCCCAAGGATGCTTGCCTCGCCGCCCAAGGATGCTTGCCTCGCATCGCCAAGGATGCTTGCCTCGCGTCGCCTGGGGTTGCCAGCCGCTCCGCGTCGCCTGGGGCTGCCAGCCGCTCCGCATCGCCTGGGGCTGCCAGCCGCTCCGCATCGCCTGGGGCTGCCAGCCGCTCCGCATCGCCTGGGGCTGCCTGTCGCTCCGCGTCGCCTGGGGCTGCCTGTCGCTCCGCATCGCCTGGGGCTGCCTGTCGCTCCGCGTCGCCTGGGGCTGCCTGTCGCTCCGCGCTCGCCTGGGGCTGCCTTTTGCTCCACACAGGGTACAGGGTGCGAGGGAGAAGTGGAGCTCCCGCTGCCGCCTCTATGGCCAGGGGCTCCCCTCCCGAGTTAAGCCTCCCGAGGGTCGCTGCTGCTGCCGTCGACTCCCGAGGGTCCGCTGCTGCTGCCATCGCCTCCCGAGGGTCGCTGCTGCTGCGTCGCCTCCCGAGGGTCCGCTGCCGTCGCCTGGGGTCGCCAGGGATCCTGCTTCGCCTGGGGTAGTCGAGGGTCCTGCTTAGCCTGGGGTCGCTACACTATGGCCAGAACCCCATGAAGGGAGCTGTCGGCCATGAAGAAAGGGGGAGGTCAGGAGACCAGCTCCCCAGCCGCATTTCGTGGCAGGAAACACGGTGGCCAGAGCCCCACGGAGGGAGCTAAGCGGCCACGAAGGAGGGAGGTCAGGAGACCAGCTCCCCTCGCAGCAGTTTCGCTGCGGAAGTGGGTGGCGGCCCACGGAGGGAACTGCCGGCCATGAAGAAGGGGGAGGTCAGGAGACCAGCTTCCCCTGCAGCAGTTTAAGCTGCGGAGATTGTGTGGTCGGAGCCCCACGGAGGGAACTGCGGCAATGAAGAAGGGGGAGGTCAGGAGACCAGCTCCCCAGCTGCACTTGCGGCAGGAGATAGTGTGGCTGAAGCCCGGAAGAGGAGCTGCCAGCCACGAAGAATTGGGGGTGCCAGACATTTCACCATGGCCACCCCAGAAACAACTTGCTTCCCCTCTTCCGGGACTTTGGGACTGAGGGGGAGGTGGCCATTGAGGCCATGTGTGCTTTGCACAAGGGGGTATATGTGGCAAAGTGCCCCCCTGTGTGTATTTTGTGTTACGTGTTGTGTGTAAATGTTGGTGTATAGTCATGGGTACACGGGATATAAAGCGGGTCTGTGTTTCACTTGTGATTTAAAAATGTAGATTTATATTTAGGCACGGAGGGCACAAATCACTTCACGTGCTAGTTAAAATGTAATGTGTGGTCACGGGAGTGCACTTAATTAATTCACGTGCAGTTGTACCGAGATTCCAATTGAATGATTGACTAGCAATCGAGTCTCGGTACAACTGCATAAAAACAGCATGTTTTCACTCACTTTCGGGGTTGGGTGTTCGGTGAGTGGAGAAGCGGGTTTGGAGGCGGAGGTGATAGTGAAAGTATTAGTAAAAGTGTTCTTACTCACCGTGTTTGTCTGTTCGTGTGTGTTTAGTGTATAGTCCGTTTTGTTTGTCTATTTATTTTGGCGCAAGTGCCGTGTCCTGTGTTTGTTTGTACAACCCTTTTATTTTCTGTCTGTTTGTTTATTAAACGCTGAGCGAAAGCATTCGCTCAGCTTCACCAAATCTCTCTCTGTTGTTTTTGTTCCTGCTTCTGACGTGACGTCACCGCTCAGTCGTCTTTGTGACACACCCCAAGTACATATTTTGTTTCCCTTTAATCAAAATATCATTAGAATGTTCATTTAGATTTAAATAATGGCTATATTGTTATTTAAATAATTCATTTTTTTTTTCCTCCTAAGAAAAATCATTGCAATTAATTTATTACAAACGTGTGGATATTTTTCAGTGCCACTAGGCCTAAATGTTGCATGTGGTCATTAGTTTTCACACATTCTTCACTTTTATAGAAATTTCAGCCAATCAGAAGATGAGTTTTGGTTATAGAATGTAACAACACATTCGGGACAAACTTTAGTAATAACCTCAATCCATGCAATATTGATCCTTTCGTTTATCCCTACACAAATCACAATATTGGTTTAATGCAAATCGTTGATAGCTGGAGGGAGAAAAAAGCAACTTGTAAATCTCTGAAGGAGAGGAATAGCAGTGTTCTCGTTAAAATAACAATACACTGCACCCTATGTTTAAAAAGGAGATGGAAACAGATCAAACAGAAATACATTAAAAACCCTCTTTTTTTCTACAGGACTTAAGTGACCAAAGATATGCTTTTTCTTAGGCAAGTGACTATAGTGTTAAGTCAGTTGTTCTCAGTCTAGCACTACGTTTACGCTTAAAACTCCAACTTGAGCTGGCTTTGGGTCGATTAGATTAAAACATCCTTATCATTTGTACCACCTGTTTACACTTAAGCAGTGCTCTAAACCGGCACTAAACCTGTATGTGCGTGCATTGCCCCTGAACAAACGTGCATGACGTCAGACGTCATAACTCCATGGCGAAATCACTATACCCAGGACGAAAAGTTAATACAGACATGCATTGCGATTTCCTGAAATCATTTAAAATGTTATAGTTAACACAGGACCTTATTAGGCCACTGTGACAGAGATCGAATGGTGCTTGGTGTTAGATCTCCCTCTTGACCTGTGAGGGCACTGTGTAACGGGAACAGAGTACCCTTAACTAAATGGCACGACAATTTATTCCGTAGGGTAGGTGGAAGATGGTCATTTAGGAAAGGGGCGCAGCTACGGTATCCAAACTCATTATTATTATTATTATTATTATTATTATTATTATTATTATTATTATTATTATTATTATTATTTATTTATTAGCAGACGCCCTTATCCAGGGCGACTTACAATTGTAAGCAAATACATTTCAAGTGTTACAGTACAGGTAATACAATAAGAGCAAGATAAATACAATGACAAGTTCAAGCAAGTACAAGTGTGACAAAATACAATTCAATAATACAGCAGATAAGTGACAGTGATAGTTACATCAAGATATGATTAAATACCAAATACTACAGTTTAAACACATGGCAGATTACAGTACTCTGAAGTACAGGATTAAATGCAGTAAAATAGGGGCAGGTAAGAGTAAGTAAAGCAAATTTAAGGAAGGGTGAAAGTGTCCCAGGGGAAACAGAGGAGTTCTACAGGTGCTGTCTGAAGAGGTGAGTCTTAAGGGCGCCGGAATGTGGTCAGGGACTGGGCGGTCCTGACATCTGTAGGTAGGTCATTCCACCACTGCGGAGCGAGGGTGGAGAAGGAGCGGGCTCTGGAGGCAGGGGAGCGTAGAGGAGGTAGAGCCAGTCTTCTCTAAGAACTGTGTTTGTATTTAGTGTTGGTGTGTAAAACTGGACTTTTTGGTTGCGGGTCAAACCCGGGGATTTACAAATACCGAGTGATACACGCCGCTGTATCACTCCATCATTATTATTTACAGGTGTTTGCATTAAGGCTCTGGACATTGTAATTTATCAATAAACACCCTTGCACCTGTTAGTAATTGTCTGTGCGATTCGTACCTGCACTGCACTCGCCTGTATCCACTCACCACTTTGCCACAGCCACTAACAAACTTATATTGTATTACTAAATAAACAAAATACCCACCATATAGATATTTATTTCTTGCACTTTGTTTTTCCCCCCTTAGAAAATGTGTCCATGCCAATTCGTCCCTGTTACTAGGTGGACATATTTTAAGTCGTAATACAAGAATAACTTGTGTCTATGTAACAAAGGTATTTTGATTTGTTATTTGTACAGGGTGCTAGTACAAGAATATTAGAGCGGGTTGTTTAGTGTATTGCTGGTAATCTCCAGCTGGTAACTTGCCCCTCCCATTTTGCACAGTCATCGATAAGCAGACCTGAGTGCCTGTAAACAAGAGCTAAATACAGCGGTTGTCTGTCCTGTAATAAAAGCCAGTGAAAATCCTGTTAAGCACTTTCCTGAATTGAGAGAGGGGGGCCCACATAGCAATCCTTCCCCAGGGCCAATGAAGGCTCTCAGCAGCTCTGACCAGATCACTCACTCCACTTTTACAAATTTTACAAAAAGTACTTACATAAGCCCTCCTTCACGATGTGTCACACAAAAAATGACAGCAGTTCATGAGACCAACAGCTGCCACTGCCTGGAGTGGGGGTTCTTTATGAATGTAACATTTCAGTACTTGATAACAGACTGTGAGGGAAACTTATGTACTTTGTTAAAAGTTAAACTGGAGTGGATTAAATTATAAGATACATTTAATGGTTTGATTTTTCAATTCCCTCTGAAAACCCCACACCTTTCACTGTAACAGCTGACTATCAGGTGAGAGGCAGTGAGAAGAGGAACATGTCAGTACACTGTGTAACGAAGTTTAACTTTGCTCTTTTTTATTTAAAATGGTTTAAGATATATATTTTTTAATTTTTTTGAATTGCACTTTGTGAATTTGTGGCCCTGTTTGGACCTTTAGCTCCTCGGTTTCTGTCCCCACCTAAGCACGAGCTGCCGCTACACATTTGTGCCACTCACACTTCCCAAAAAACACCCCAGATAACACCCCAGACAACCCCCACAAAACACCCCAGATAACCCCCACAAAACACCCCAGATAACACCCCAGACAACCCCCACAAAACACCCCAGATAACACCCCACAAAACACCCCAGATAACACCCCAGACAACCCCCACAAAACACCCCAGATAACCCCCACAAAACACCCCAGATAACACCCCAGACAACCCCCACAAAACACCCCAGATAACACCCCAGACAACCCCCACAAAACACCCCAGATAACACCCCAGACAACCCCCACAAAACACCCCAGATAACACCCCAGACAACCCCCACAAAACACCCCAGATAACACCCCAGACAACCCCCACAAAACACCCCAGATAACACCCCAGACAACCCCCACAAAACACCCCAGATAACACCCCAGACAACCCCACAAAACACCCCAGATAACACCCCAGACAACCCCACAAAACACCCCAGATAACACCCCAGACAACCCCACAAAACACCCCAGATAACCCCCACAAAACACCCCAGATAACACCCCAGACAACCCCACAAAACACCCCAGATAACCCCCACAAAACACCCCAGATAACACCCCAGACAACCCCACAAAACACCCCAGATAACACCCCAGACAACCCCCACAAAACACCCCAGATAACACCCCAGACAACCCCCACAAAACACCCCAGATAATCCGCCCATTCACACACCACACGCGTGCTCTTGACACCCAGCCATTTAGTATTCACTCCCCATTTCAGGACACTTTTAGATAGCTGGAATTAGGACAGCTGTCTAAAAAACAAAAAGCTATCCTAAGAGCTAACACGTCTCCTCAAATCTGGCTTAAAAGTGGCTATTGTAAATGGAGTATTGATGTCTAAATGATTTCCTTCTGGTAAAGTGAAGTAAGTGAAAAGTAAAAATTAAAGTGGCACAGTGCTTGCAGTTAAAATGATTAATCTTTGTATCAATGAAATGTGACACTACATGAGAGTAATTTGATAGTAAAGCACAATGAAGCTGGAATTAGTAAGGTACAATAACCACAAACATTTTTCTTTTAGATACATTCTGTTTTATTTACATTTCTGTTTATGGAAAAAAATATTTGTATTCATAGTCTATGTTGCAGGTTTTTTTTTTAAATGGTAATAAAATGTATTGCAAAACAACCATAAAATCGCAAAATATACCATAAAACATAAATCATCCTGTTTTTATCAGTAACCGATGTATGTCTTGGCTACTCTCATTATTATTTGGAATATATATTTTTATTTTATTTTCTTTGCTGCCTTCTAAGATTTTTTGGTAATATAATTCATATTATTCAATGCAATCCCTACAGGGCTTTGATCCTTTGACCTTCAAAGCTGCAGTAAAAGGGCTTTCCTTTTTCTTTGCCACTGCAGCAGCTGCCCACTGTTCCTCTAAGGCAGGCAGCAGACTAATAGCATCATCACATTGAATTTCGATTAACATTTGCTGGCACAAAATGATTTGCTTTATAGCTGAGCTGAAGAAGGGTGTTGTACAACAGTAAAGGATAAATGCATCCCAGCAGCCTTGCAAAAACTCCTGCAGTAAAATATAAATTGATTATTCTCCATTAATATTCCACTAAAAAGCAATGCTGGATCAATCCCTCATCTGGTGAGCACGGTGTGAAAGAGAAATGATGTGTGCTTCCCCATTTATCATCGGGATGCCACAGCTGTTGGGAAAAGACAGAGGATAGCCCCCGATTTTCTTGAGGGTAGAGAATGTGAGGCTTTTATTTGCATGGTGATCAGGATTCAGTATTGACTGAACAATCAACGTGGTTTCTTTGATGCCCCTACACAAGATAAGAACTGCTATGTAAATGCTGCATGCCCCAGAAGGCTAGAAATCACACTTGCACTTAAGATCAAAGACTAGAACAGAAACGTAGCTGTATCAGGATAATGTTATAGTTCATATTGGCATAGTTCATATTGTTATCTCACTTATTAATATGTCAAGAATCAGGAAGTACCATCTCATCCATTAGCTTCATCATCTAAACATTTTGTATGGTTGTAGTTTCAAACCAAAGCTGTGTTTGATGGGAAATGGAAGTTGGGGCCCTGACGGTTGGTTGCTGTAGGGAACTACAGTACATCCAGCTGTTCTGCTGTGGCTCTGTTGGTTCCTGCTGGGAATTACTTCCAACTGCCTTCCTGTGACAATTGCTGGTTGCTGTTGGAAACTAAGTCCAACTGCTTTGCAATGGTCTAATCTGATTGCTGTGTAAAACATCCCATTCCCCTGATGCTGGCTACTTCTCCTACCACTACAACTTTTGTTTAAACATGTCAACACCAGATCAGTAGTCTACCACTCCAAAAAGTAGCTCTGAAACTTAATTAAGCAAACTTATTGTTGATATGATATTAACATTCTGTAACAATACATAATAATAATCTATACTATTCAGGCAGGAAACAACTGCTTCTTTACTGACAAAGCCAGAGCACAACAAGTTTGATGCCTACTAATCTTTGATTGGTTAAACCTCAGTTGACACTCAAGGATGAGTCAACGTTCCACAGATGGCAGCAGCAAGGTACAGAGTAATTCGGAAATCGCCCAATTATCATTGATAACTCTACATAACTGTAATATTTTCTTATTTAAATTACTGCATAATACACTTGACATTTATAGCAAATAGAAAGGTCCCAGGTGCAATTTAGACAAAAAAAACCTCTTGTCACTACAAGCAGTCTCTTGTAGTTTTATATATTACAGTTGTTGATGACCTTTTCATTAAAGTAATCCCCAAACTACCACTACAGGCATTTATAAAGGCCACTGCAAACAGTCATACCAAGTTGGAACAAACCCCTTGTAGTCTCCACCTGTGTAAGAATAAGTGCTACAGTTTTTGTTTTTTTTTAATATCTATTTACTGTGGGCCAGTCACTTACAAAGCGATAAAACTGTGTTCTCAAATGAAGAATGAGATGTCCCATCAATTTGGAATTTCCTGGTTGATTAAAGTTAGAATCCTAGATTTTGCAGTGTCTTATTTCAATACTTCAGTTGTATTATACAGTACTTTAAATAAGAAAATATCACACAGAAATATAATAAACGTAAATACATATGTATTTGTCATTTAACCTCTTTACCCTCAAAACAGAAAGCCCTTACAAAACACATATCTGAACTGCTGAAGGAACCCATTAGAAGATGTCCACATCCAAGTCTCAAGTTCAGAACCAAATTGATGCTTCGATACGCAACATCCACTTCCGTGCCCCAGGAGACCAGAGTAGTTCTTTGTCTGAAACAATTATACATCTATTAAGTAATCAATACACTCAGCCATTAACTCATGCTGCCCCCCTTCATAGTTACATATAGGTTATCAGTGCTACCAAAGTTTTATTCAAGAGATCAGAGAAAGAAAAAAACCCTCATGATTATGTTAATATAATTTTGGCCTCTATTGCATATCATAGTTTACTTTGTGCTTGTAGCAGGGCTGGGGCCATGCATATAAAGAGGAGACTTTTGTGATTGTTTATTGTAAATTATTATGTGGGGTTGATTAATTGATTGATGGATTATTATTAAATATGTTAAATAATGGTGTAATGAAGGGTGTTTTTGAATGGTTCCTGAGGGGTCCATTCTGAGGAGGGGGATATGTGCTAGGGAACCCCTGCACATGAAAATGTGTTTGTTTGTGTGTTTTTTGTAATTATGTTTAATTAAATAATTGTTTGCTAACAGGCGCTCGGTTGGGACTTGCTGCCTGCTGTGTTTGGTTGAGGGGAAAGGCAGCAAACGATTGGTTCTGCTAATCCCAGTAGGTGGGCGTGTCCCAATGGAGTGTCCGCTTCCTTAAAAAAAATCCGGTCGAGATTAGACGAGGTTGCTGCAAACCCATGAGACTCTGCGCTATGGAGGTCTGGAATCCCGCTGGAGAGAACTGGAGACTGCTGAAGACTGCATGGGTTAACCACGGTCAGGGTTCCAGTATTCACGCAAGAAGAAACTGCAACCGCCGCCAGTCATATGTATACCGGGGTGGGGTAGGAACGGAGCTTAGTTTCGGGCAACAAAAGCCTGCAGTATAGAGAAGTGTATTCTAGTGGGACATCCTGTTTAGGGGAGTAGTGCTAGCCATTTTTATGACTCCTTTTATTTGTACTGTGTTTTATTTTGCCTTTGTACAGCTTGATATATGTGTCCTCTGTGCGTTACCATCACTGGTAATGTCACATGACCTGTTTGTTTACATTCGTTCTCATGTGTTAATAAATCCTGCGCGCCTGTGGGGCGTGACAAACACACCAATACTAAGTGTCTCTCCACTCACTGATAGGCATACCCACGCAAGTGACAGACACTCTGTCACAGTGCTAATAATAATAATAATAATAATAATAATAATAATAATAATAATAATAATAATAATAATTGGAATAATTTTGAAAACAACATTATCCCACAAAAATATATGTCTTGAATTGGTTTTGGATGCTACATGTGTGCAGTACTTGTGGACGTGGTTTATGTCAGTAAGTGAATTTTCTTTTTTTTTTTTTTGTCTTTAAAAAAATAATTCTTCTGTTATTGGTATGAACCTTGTGTTCCTGTTTTTGATTGAATATCCAACTTTTTATGTGAAACAAATCATTATATTACCTTGTTAAATATTGCATTGCCTTTAAAGCGTCAAGTAAAAATCAGTAATAATAAGTATTATGTGTTATTTCATTCATTTGAAATAACACATACAATCTTTACTCTGCCTTTGTACATTAAAGGGACAGCATTTACTAGGAAAGTTGTTTTAAATCTAACTCCTCTTGTGTATTTTTTTCCGATCATCAAACCAATCATTTCAAGTGTGTCTCGCTAATAAACTAGACATGCAATAAGGCCAACTGATTGTTATGACAGATATTGATTTCACAAACACAGATGTAACAGCTGTACACAGCATTTGCCGGACTACGCAGTTCATCCATCATTTACTCTAATCTTCAAACATATTGCCATTATCCACTTCCCATCAAGCTGCACTAGATGAATATTTCCACTCGGGGTCTGACCTGCCCCTCCCACTCTGGACCCCATATATTGCATTGTCTCCTCATCTCACCCTGTCCTGGCATTTTTTTTAAAAGGCACGTGTGGTTTTCTCATAAAAAAATTTCCCCCAGTGAGAACATTCCTTTTGGAACCACTCACAACTGACTAAGGAAAGCTTGGTCAGCCCTTATCAGATTGATAGTATTCAAGCCTAGGCCCAATGCTGCCAGTACCTTATCTTAAATAACTATTACCAGCAACTTTAGGAGGCTGAGGTTTGAGCAGGGAATACGCAGAACAATTCAAAACACCCTCTGAAATCAATTATGCCACTGGCTGGTACAAAAGCTAACACGTCAAAAGGAAATGTTTGTAACCGGCAAATATACGTTTAAGAATAAATCATTGCGATATTACATACCATCTCTCAAAGCAATAATTCTACCGTATAGATATACTATACAAGTTGAGTACAATGCCATTTTATTTTTAGAACATAAAACATTGTATGTACCAGGCTTACTAACTAAACTACTAAAATGCTTTCTAAAATTAAGTACTAAAAATACTTTCTAAAATAACCACAAAAGATGTGCAACTGTAGAGCCCAAGTTGATGTGCACTTATGTATCTCTCCCTATATGTGTTAGAAGGAACAGTGTATCCCAGTGTTGTTGACAATTCTTTAAAAATTCAAATAATTCACTCTAAAAGCATATCACTTGTGTCAGCTTCACACATTCATTACCCCCACCTTCCCTCTGTTTAAGAGGAAGTGGGTTAATGTATTTATAAAGGTCCACGGCAGAGGGGACACTTAAGGTTATTAATCTCTATGCTTTCAGAGAACATCTACTGATAATGGCCCTAGCGCAACACCAATGCATTTCCTAATTACTGTAAAGCAGGAAATTGCTTGTCTCTGTTACCATCACATAATACAACCATTACATAACTCTCAGCAGTAAAGTGGATTAAAATGCACTCTTATCACTGTTGTTCTCAAATTACTAGCTTTCTTGGAATTTGGTATTAGGAATCAGAGCTGCAGGGTCTATAATAGATAGAAGAAGATGAATAAAAACAACGGCCTTGTTTCCACGTAGAGACTCAGCATCAGATCGATGTGGGAGCTGGCCGTGGCCGAGACCGCCTACAGTGACTCTGAGGTGGGGGAGGCTCCTTACGCGAGGCCGAGGATGGCATAGAAGGAGGCACGGCCAGCAGCGACCACGCAGGGTGCAGCGGTGACGTCATCTTCATGCATCAAAACAAACCAGTATGATGGACGGGGCACCTAGGAGGCCTTTCAGAGTGCGTTTGAAGCGATCATGCTAGTGAACCAGTGGTCAGAGGCCGAGAAGGGAGGCCAGTTGATCGCTGCGCTAGATGGGGAGGTGCAGAGCTGCATCGACTCTACCGACGGGGGAGAGGACCAACTACACCGCGCTGGCAGCTGCAGTGGAACAACGATTCGGAGAGGCCGCATCCAGTTTCACATGACACGGCTGAAAGAACGACGGAGGTGATCGGGTGAGTCATTGGGGGGCACTGGGCAATGACTTAACTATGTTGATACGGAAGGCATATCCAGAACTGTCCAGTGATGCTAGGGACAAGCTAGAGAGGAATGCATTTATTGGGGCAATAGCGCCAGCAGAACTACAGCGGCATGTCCTTTTAGTGGAGCCTAAGACGTTAGGTACAGGAGGCGCGCCACCTGGAGCAGATCCTCATGCCAGCCCAGGCTGCCTTCCCCCATTCACAACAATGCCGCGGTAGCCGTGGCTGACGCGCAGTGGCGCAATGCCACCCCTGAAGTAACCACAGATGTAGACAGTGTGGCTGTTTGCCAGGGCTGGCCAACAGTTCTGAAGCCGGAGGACCTATTTGACTACTACGTGTGCTGGAACTGCGGGGTACAGGGCCACTTGGAAGCCTACTGCCCCCAGTCACCCCGGGCCCGGAGGTCTCACTCTCCGCCAGCAGCAAAAGACCACGGGTCGGCCTAGGGGAGTGGGGGTCAGCCCGCAATATACTGCTTACTCCCGCAACGAATCGAGACACAGTGACAGTAGGGCTGGTTGGAAGGGGTAGCCATATGCACGTGCCCTGCACAGTCGGTGGGGTACTGTGCAGAGCCCTGGTCGACACCGGTGCACCATCACGCTCATTTGGCCAATACTGTTGCCACACTATGGAGAAGCCAGTGAAGCCTCATGGGCCCCAACTGAGGTCCACCTCAGGACAGTCTCCGGCCAACTCGCACCCATGTGGGGCCTTCAGGAGCAAGAGGTCAGTCTGGGGGGCATCAAGTGCCAGCACCCGGTTTGGCTTACAGACATCAGGGAGGAGTGCATTCTGGGGGCCGAAGTCCTGATGGCCATGGGGGCCATTCTAGACCTGAGACAGCAACAGCTGTGGGTACAAGGGGGAGGGTCAAACCACTACTGCTGTAAGCCAGGGGCATCGCCCTGACACTCATCAGCTCGCCACCTGCTCACCAGCTCGCCTGCCTACTCATCAGCCCACCGGCTCACCAGCTCGTCTGCCTGCTCAACAGTCACCCTGTCTCACTAGCTCGCTGCCTACTCACCAGCCCACCGGCTCACCAGCTCGCCTGCCTGCTCACCAGCCCATCGGCTCACCAGCTCGCTGCCTGCTCACCAGCCCACCGACTCACCAGCTCGCCTGCCTACTCACCAGCCCACCCGCTCACCCGCTCGCCTGCTTACTCACCAGCCCACCGGCTCACCAGCTCGCCTGCCTACTCACCAGCCCACCGGCTCACCAGCTCGCCTGTCTGCTCAACAGTCGCCCTGGCTCACTAGCTCGCCGCCGGCTCACCAGCCCACCGGCTCACTAGCTCGCCACCTGCTCACCAGCCCACCGGCTCACCAGCTCGCCTGCTTACTCACCAGCCCACCGACTCACCAGCTCGCCTGCCTACTCACCAGCCCACCAGCTCGCCTGCTTACTCACCAGCCCACCAGCTCACCAGCTCGCCTGCCTACTCACCAGCCCACCGGCTCACCAGCTCGTCTGCCTGCTCAACAGTCACCCTGTCTCACTAGCTCGCTGCCTACTCACCAGCCCACCGGCTCACCAGCTCGCCTGCCTGCTCACCAGCCCATCGGCTCACCAGCTCGCTGCCTGCTCACCAGCCCACCGGCTCACCAGCTCGCCTGCTTACTCACCAGCCCACCGACTCACCAGCTCGCCTGCCTACTCACCAGCCCACCCGCTCACCAGCTCGCCTGCTTACTCACCAGCCCACCGGCTCACCAGCTCGCCTGCCTACTCACCAGCCCACCAGCTCACCAGCTCGCCTGTCTGCTCAACAGTTGCCCTGGCTCACCAGCTCGCCTGCCTACTCACCAGCCCACTGGCTCACCAGCTCACCTGCCTGCTCAACAGTTGCCCTGGTTCACCAGCTCGTCATCTGCTCGTCAGCCAATCGGTTCACCAGCTCGCCTGCCTGCTCACCGGCTCACCAGCTGGCCCGTCTGCTCATCAGCCCACCGGCTCACCAGGTAGCCCATCTGCTCAACAGCCCACTTGCTCACCAGCTTGCCTGCTCACCAACCCACCGGCTCGCCAGCCTGTCCAACAACTCGCTAGCACCACCACATGGCTGTCCGCCTGCAAGCCATTCTCACAGCACCCTTCACTGCGGGCCGAAGCCATGGATGACCTCCATCTGCGCAGCATGGAGGGGCTTGACGGTAAACAGAGCTACTTGCTGCAAGGGCTCCTGGAGGAGTAAGAGACCTGTTTTGCCCGAAGGTCCAAAGACTGTACATGGACTGGGTTGGTCCTGCACCACATCGCCACAGCATTGCTGAGGACCTGGATGAAATCGCAGGCTCCCACTGGTTCAGCTCCCTTGACCTGCGCAGTGGCTACTGGCAGGTCGAGCTAGCCCCCAAGGCCCAGCCGAAGACAGTTTTCACTACGGGGCACGGCCTCTCTGGCAGTTCACTGTAGTGCCATTTGGGCTGTGAAACGCCCCTGCTACGTTTCAGCACCTCATGGATCGTGTTCTCAGTGGTGTTCCCCACTCAGCCTGCGTGGTCTACTTGGACGACTTGCTTGTCCACACAGCGACCTACGAAGAGGCCATTGCCAACCTGAGGGAGGTGCTAGACAGGATCCAGACCAAGGGCCTGAAGTTGCACCCGGGGAAGTGCCACCTGATGTGCCAGGAGACCCAGTTTCTTGGTCGCGTGGTGGGGGCCAACGGGGTTGCCACCGACCCAGCCAAGGTGGAGGCATTACAGGGGTGGCCGATGACAGCATCAGTCCGCCAAGTGAGGGGCTTCCTGGGGCTGGCCTCCTATTATCGGCAGTTCTCCGGGGGTTTGCTGACATCGCCCGCCCACTGCACCACCACAGAAAAGGGGAAGCGGAGCTCGGCCACAGTTGCTGAGGCCTTCTTGGGGGGCATGTTCAGCCGCTTTGGGGTGATTGAGGAGCTCCACAGCAATCAGGGCTGTAATTTTGAGGGCCGGGTCTTCACAGAGGTGTGCAAGTGGAAAGGGAACCACCCCCCTCCACCCCCAGGGCGATGGGCTCGTTGAGTGGTTTAACCACACCCCGGCTGTGCAACTGGCAATCTGGACCAGCCAGGACCAGAAAGACTGGGACCGCCACATACCCCTCTCTCTTCTCGCCTACCGGACAGCTGTCCAAGAATTCACGGGGTGTACCCCGTCAGCTTTGATGTTTCGGAGGGAGCTGCGTACCCCCGTGGACCTGCTCTTTGGGTGACCGCCTGGAGTAGAGGACGACCTCGCTCTGGCAGGCCTTGACTACATGCACGACCTGCAAGATCGGTTGGATCAGGCCCACCAGTTTGCATGGGAGCGGCTAGCAGGCGCTGGACTGAGGCAAAAGCGGGCCTATGATGTGCAGAGCAAGGGATGGGACTTCCAGCCAGGTGAGCGGGTCTGGGTGCACTGCCCCCGTGAAAAAAAGGACTGAGCCCTAAGCTGACCAGCCAGTAGGAGGGGCCCTATGAAGTTCTTCTGTGGCTCTCAGAGGTGGTGTACCAGGTCCAGCTGAGGACTCGAGGTCGGAAAGTGGTCCTCCACTGGGACCAGCTCGCCCCCTATTATCCGGGGGTTGACCAAGGGAGGACCACCCCTACATGCTACTCAGGCGTCGCCGACCAGGAGAGGGCCCGCTGCTGAGGCGGCCCATGAGGACTATGTGTAAGTGCCAACTCCCCCACTGGACCAGCCTCGTCGGAGTGGGAGTCCCCGTCCGGCCTTGCAGAGGCTACATGACAGTTTCCTGCATTAGGGCAGTGAGCAGGACATCTCACTGCTAGGAGGGGGCAACGTAGCAATCCGGGGAGAATCAGGATAGTATAGTGTGTGCAAGGGATTGCATTGGGTGTGTATGCGTGCAAGGGTTGTGTGTGTGTGTGTGTGTGTTGTGGATGTGTGTGGAGGAGAATTGGGGTGCAGGTTTGGTGCAAAAGACGAGGGGGGGGCATATAAGGGAGTGCAGGAAAAAGACCGGAAGATTGGAGAAAGCAAGAGTGATAGAGAGAGGGGTGTGTGGGGAGAGATAGAGATAGAGAGGAAAAGGATCAAAAGAAACCAATACTACTACTAACTAAACTATAATCATTAATTTTCATTTTCAACTCCTAGTTCCCTTTCCCTCATCTTATGATTTATTTTGTGATAAATTTAATAATTGTTCATAATAAATGGCTTGAGCCTTTATCTACTCACAGTTGCAGTCTCAATTCTGTCCCAGGAGAAACCGACAACTCTACAATATGTACTAAATTAGCATAGCTGTTTAATTGCTGCAGGCTACCGACAACATGAGGCTTGAGCCTAATTCATTGAGCAAGATTTGTTTTAAAAAGTACGAAAACATGAAAAAGAAAAAAAGTCTTTATAAGTGGGAAATGCGGATGAGTAGCCTATTGGTAGATATACTACCAATATTTAAAAAATGTACTGTACTAAACATTTTGACTGGATCATTTTTATATAACCTAAATGCTGGTATTTTAGCTCCGTTCAATCAGAATTGATGAAGCTACGGTTCTGTAGGAAAACTTTGTACATATTATATGTACGTGTATTTAGGTTTGTGTTAAATATTCAGTCAAAAAATGTTTAACAATAATAATACAAGGATAGTACATAGTGCTTTCTTAGGGAATGTTTTTTTTTTTTTTTTTTTGTGTTTGTATAATGCAATCTTGGGTTTTGTTTCCTGTTTTTTTTTTGTTTTTTTTCGGTGGCCAAATGAGACAGGATGCACTTGATTTGTGGTGCTTCAACACACTTCGTGGAAATGTGGAAAGTCGCTCGAGGCCAAATTGGAAGTCAGACATAAACATTTAAATATGCTCTCCCAGATTTTAATATTGATTAGGTTATTTGCATTTGTAACGAGAATTTATCCCGCTAAAAGAAAACTACATGGAAACTTTTACACACAATACAAAAGTACTACCAAAATAGAGCAAAAGGTGAGACTTATTTTTCTTGTTCTATGGAAACTGCCCCAATGACAGATGTTTTTACATTTAAATGCTGATTATAAAGCACAAATAAACAGCTAAAATGCATAGCCAACTCTGATTAAGAAACACGGAGCAGGATTTTCAAAAGGTTGTAAATGATTACTCCAGTGTTAATAGGGTGGACAAAGTTTTTTTTAGATTTCAACAAACAAACCCCCAGATAGGTTATTATCAATAGTTTTTACTTAACTTAAACATATCTGAAATTACATTTTTTTTTTAAAGTTTTAAAACATGTAAAAATTGTTTTTCATGCACCAAACTCTACTACACAGTTCCTGACCGGTGGCCATCTTGGATTTACGTTTTGCATTCTACTGACTTTAGCTTTTACAAAAAAAAAAAAAAAAAAAAAGATTTGTCGCTAAAATACTGTATTAAAACTTTTCATTGGAAAAAATTCATTCTAAACTAGACTGTGATTTTAAATTGAAAGATTTGTTATCATTATTACGCTGGAGCCTACCCCTAAAAACACATCTGTCACTGCCAAGACTGTCAGGAGGGCGTGGCACTGAGACAGACACTACTGCAAAAAAAAAAAAATGCATAGGTGTCATTTTTAAATGTATGGGTTTTGTTTATAATATACAGAAAAATAATGTATTATAGCACATTTTAAAGGGCATATATTTGTCTGTTACAAAATTATAATTATCCCCATTATGCAATACTTTTAGTAGTATTTCTTACGGGTCAAGCCATAATAACATTTTACACTTTAATAATTTGTAAAGAATGTTAGTATACAACATTGGATTAATGCATTTGCCACTGAAAAAGCAGGTAATGTGAATTTATCTAATATGAAGCTTTTTTTTAATGTTATAAATGTAATCCAATTTAAACTCAATCTGTGCATTGCAAAGTCATGTCTTCCACATGTTTTAACTTCCTTTCTATATTACAAATCAATGTATTTAAATGGTCTAGCATATTTGCAGAATCAGAGCCACCGTGAATTGTATCGATGCTACTAGCCCTGTGAGTGTCTGCACTATCTGACCAGTTTGACTAGTCATACCATCTATGTTACTGCTGCCAACCACGTGTCTGCTTGTAAGTAGAAACGTCCCTTTTAAATGTATCCCGCAAATTCTTAGTGGAGTTTCTACACACACATCATGTTATTTAAATATTATTATTATTATTATTATTATTATTATTATTATTATTATTATTATTATTTATTTCTTAGCAGAGGCCCTAATCCAGGTTCATAATACAAAGTATCACATAAAATATCACATTACAGAATATCATAATACAGATAAGAGCAGTTATACAAGTACAATAAGATTGCATTCAAGTAAGAGCAAAATAAAGAATACAGTAAACATATTTTGTAAACTGCAAGAGTTACATATCGTTCTGTCTCGTTACTACTTCTGGCAAATGTATAGATCTCATGCATCACCCCATTTGTTAATAATGACATGTCAAATATTACACAGAAACAAATGCTGCTTCCCCTTAACACTGTTTGGTGCCTTCTAACACTCACAGCAGCCGCACTTGTTCTTGTCATTGTATCAGAGGGAGGGAACTTCAACTGGACGCCTGTAAAAACTTGAAGCGCGTCACTTAATCCAACCCAAATATCTAACATAACCACACCTGACATGGTAATAATTCAAAGCGGTGTGTCTTCCGGAGACATTGCTCTAACCAATTATATAGTTTTTGAGAGTTTGGAATTTGGTTTTGTTTTCGAAACACCGGCCCAAAATAATATATATATATATATATATATATATATATATATATATATATATATATATATATATATATATATACTAATACAATACTGTGCAAAAAGTTTTAGGCAGGTGTGAAAAAATGCTGTAAAGTAAGAATGCTTTCAAAAATAGACATGTTAATAGATTATATTTATCAATTAACTAAATGCAAAGTGAGTGAACAGAAGAAAAATCTACAGTACTGTGCAAAAGTTTTAGGCAGGTGTGAAAAAATGCTGTAAAGTAAGAATGCTTTCAAAAATAAACATGTTAATAGATGATATTTATCAATTAACTAAATGCAAAGTGAGTGAACAGAAGAAAAATCTAAATCAAATCCATATTTGGTGTGACCACCCTTTGCCTTCAAAACAGCATCAATTCTTCTAGGTACACTTGCACAAAGTCAGGGATTTTGTAGGCATATAGTCAGGTGTATGATTAAACAATTATACCAAACAGGTGCTAATGATCATCAATTCAATATGTAGGTTGAAACACAATCATTAACTGAAACAGAAACAGCTGTGTAGGAGGAATAAAACTGGGTGAGGAACAGCCAAACTCAGCTAACAAGGTGAGGTTGCTGAAGACAGTTTACTGTCAAAAGTCATACACCATGGCAAGACTGAGCACAGCAACAAGACACAAAGGTAGTTATACTGCATCAGCAAGGTCTCTCCCAGGCAGAAATTTCAAGGCAGACAGGGGTTTCCAGATGTGCTGTCCAAGCTCTTTTGAAGAAGCACAAAGAAACGGGCAACGCGTTGAGGACCGTGAGCGCAGTGGTCGGCCAAGGAAACTTACTGCAGCAGATGAAAGACACATCATGCTTACTTCCCTTCGCAATCGGAAGATGTCCAGCAGTGCCATCAGCTCAGAACTGGCAGAAAACAGTGGGACCCTGGTACACCCATCTACTGTCCGGAGAAGTCTGGTCAGAAGTGGCCTTCATGGAAGACTTGCGGCCAAAAGCCATACCTCCGGCGTGGAAACAAGGCCAAGCGACTCAACTATGCACGAAAACACAGGAACTGGGGTGCAGAAAAATGGCAGCAGGTGCTCTGGACTGATGAGTCAAAATTTGAAATATTTGGCTGTAGCAGAAGGCAGTTTGTTCAGCGAAGGGCTGGAGAGCGTACACGAATGAGTGTCTGCAGGCAACAGTGAAGCATGGTGGAGGTTCCTTGCAAGTTTGGGGCTGCATTTCTGCAAATGGAGTTGGGGATTTGGTCAGAATTAATGGTCTCCTCAATGCTGAGAAGTACAGGCAGATACTTATCCATCATGCAATACCATCAGGGAGGCATCTGATTGGCCCCAAATTTATTCTGCAGCATGACAACGACCCCAAACATACAGCGAAAGTCATTAAGAACTATCTTCAGCGTAAAGAAGAACAAGGAGTCCTGGAAGTGATGGTATGGCCCCCACAGAGCCCTGATCTCAACATCATCGAGTCTGTCTGGGATTACATGAAGAGAGAGAAGCAACTGAGGCTGCCTAAATCCACAGAAGAACTGTGGTTAGTTCTCCAAGATGTTTGGGCCAACCTACCTGCCGAGTTCCTTCAAAAACTGTGTGCCTAGTGTACCTAGAAGAATTGATGCTTGATGCTGTTTTGAAGGCAAAGGGTGGTCACACCAAATATGGATTTGATTTAGATTTTTCTTCTGTTCACTCACTTTGCATTTAGTTAATTGATAAATATAATCTATTAACATGTCTATTTTTGAAAGCATTCTTACTTTACAGCATTTTTTCACACCTGCCTAAAACTTTTGCACAGTACTGTACATCAAATCAATATTTGGTGTGACCACCCTTTGCCTTCAAAACAGCATCAAGCATCAATTCTTCTAGGTACACTTGCACACAGTTTTTGAAGGAACTCGGCAGGTAGGTTGGCCCAAACATCTTGGAGAACTAACCACAGTTCTTCTGTGGATTTAGGCAGCCTCAGTTGCTTCTCTCTCTTCATGTAATCCCAGACAGACTCGATGATGTTGAGATCAGGGCTCTGTGGGGCCATACCATCACTTCCAGGACTCCTTGTTCTTCTTTACGCTGATGATAGTTCTTAATGACTTTCGCTGTATGTTTGGGGTCGCTGTCATGCTGCAGAATAAATTTGGGGCCAATCAGATGCCTCCCTGATGGTATTGCATGATGGATAAGTATCTGCCTGTACTTCTCAGCATTGAGGAGACCATTAATTCTGACCAAATCCCCAACTCCATTTGCAGAAATGCAGCCCCAAACTTGCAAGGAACCTCCACCATGCTTCACTGTTGCCTGCAGACACTAATTGTGTACGCTCTCCAGCCCTTCGCGAACAAACTGCCTTCTGCTACAGCCAAATATTTCAAATTTTGACTCATCAGTCCAGAGCACCTGCTGCCATTTTTCTGCACCCCAGTTCCTGTGTTTTCGTGCATAGTTGAGTCGCTGGCCTTGTTTCCACGCCGGAGGTATGGCTTTTTGGCCGCAAGTCTTCCATGAAGGCCACTTCTGACCAGACTTCTCCGGACAGTAGATGGGTGTACCAGGGTCCCACTGTTTTCTGCCAGTTCTGAGCTGATGGCACTGCTGGACATCTTCCGATTGCGAAGGGAAGTAAGCATGATGTGTCTTTCATCTGCTGCAGTAAGTTTCCTTGGCCGACCACTGCGCTCACGGTCCTCAACGCTGTCCGTTTCTTTGTGCTTCTTCAAAGAGCTTGGACAGCACATCTGGAAACCCCTGTCTGCCTTGAAATTTCTGCCTGGGAGAGACCTTGCTGATGCAGTATAACTACCTTGTGTCTTGTTGCTGTGCTCAGTCTTGCCATGGTGTATGACTTTTGACAGTAAACTGTCTTCAGCAACCTCACCTTGTTCAGCTGAGTTTGGCTGTTCCTCACCCAGTTTTATTCCTCCTACACAGGCTGTTTCTGTTTCAGTTAATGATTGTGTTTCAACCTACATATTGAATTGATGATCATTAGCACCTGTTTGGTATAATTGTTTAATCATACACCTGACTATATGCCTACAAAATCCCTGACTTTGTGCAAGTGTACCTAGAAGAATTGATGCTGTTTTGAAGGCAAAGGGATGTCACACCAAATATGGATTTGATTTAGATTTTTCTTCTGTTCACTCACTTTGCATTTAGTTAATTGATAAATATAATCTATTAACATGTCTATTTTTGAAAGCATTCTTACTTTACAGCATTTTTTCTTTAATGTTTTGACTGTCAGAATAATGTGAAAACTGAGATTCGGAAAGATTAAAATCTATTAAGTGTATTTTAATGCTGTTTGTGTGTGTAGTTTAATGAAATAGGTGTGTGTGTGTGTTTTTGTTTAATAAGTATGCGTGCCACAGACATGGTGTCGTGTCTAAGTATGGAAATGCCATTGCCGCTTGTATTAAAAACAAACTGTTATACAATAAAATCCACTTAGAAAAGTATGCTTTTTGTGCCAAATGTAATCTCGGTGAATTGTACAATTCAAAGAATTATATTTTGTGAGCTTTATATAATATTTTCAGAAAATATTATTACGATCAATGCCCTTCACACACCAGACGCGACACGACAAATTCGCTGCGAGATCACTGTGCACACCGGAAGCGATCACAGACAAGACACGACAGCTGGAAATTTGTGGTGCATGTGGGTGATGCCGTCAGACCAGGAAATGAAACAATAACAATGGTTGTATGGGTAAAACGATGCACATCCAAAGAATAACATGATGAACACATTTAATGACTTGGTGAAATTATCAATTCAGTTGATAATTGGTGACATTAACCACTCACAACTAGCTAGCCTTATCGACATATTATGCATTCCTGGTGTAAGCAATGAAGTAATTACACAATTTTGAGATAAATACACCTAGTTCTGTGCTGTTCTGTATCCGACATGGCTGCGTTAGCGCTCTTAGAGGATATAGTGAACCATGCGTTTCAGCGTGAGCGTGTGTGCCGAGACCGAGCAGACTTCTTTGCAGAGGATAATCCTCACGGACCTCTGTGAGGAGTTAGCTCCTACACTCCAGAGGCAAACGAATAGAAGCCGCGCAATACCAATTCAGGTGCAGGTTCTGTCCACCCTGGGCTTCCTAGTGACAGGAACATTTCAAAGGGAGCTTGCAGACAGGTCCGGGATCTCCCAGTCCTCGGTAAGCCGCACCATGACACCTGTCATTGAGGGCCTCATTCCACAATATATTAATTTCCCTTATAAGGCAGAACATCAGGCTGACACTAAGAGAGAATTTGCGGAGTTGATGGGCTTTCCCAATGTCATTTGGGGCACTTCCGATGGCACACATGTGACAATTAGGCACCTTCGAAAATGAATTTAATTATGTAAATTGCAAAAACGTTCACTCCATCAACGTTCAACTTATTTGCGATGCTCGTATGGAATTGTTAAACGTTGTAGCTCGATGGCCTGGGTCTACCCACAATGCGTTTATTGTGCATAACAGCAATGTGGGACGTCGCCTCCAGGCTGGGGCTCTGAGAGACGGCTGGTTCCTTGATGAGTGATTACAATGTAGGCCTATAGAACGATTCATGGAATGCCAATGGTAGCCTACCCACGCCCCCCACTAACATTTGCGCATTGTTTTTCCCCAGGCGACAGAGGATATCCCCTGAAGCCATGACTGCTCACCCCACTGAACCACCCGGAGACCGCTCAAGGGAGGCGCTACAATGCCATTCCTGGTCGCACACGGTCAGTGGTGGAGCGCACAATTGGCACACTGAAGGGCAGGTGGCTCTGCCTTAATGCAGCAGGTGGGCGACTGTTGTACAAGCCAAAAAAGGTTTGCAAAATTATTCTGGCTTGTAGCATGCTCCACAACATGGCCCTGAAACAAGGGATTTCCATGGCTATGGAGGGCATGAGGCCCGACGAGCCCATGGAGGATAACGACCCACCGCCCCAGGCAAGTGTGGCAGGCATCACAAGGAGACGAGAGATGATACTCCGATTATAAGGTAAACATGACCATCAATTGGAAAAAGAAGGCTATGTTCTGAGTGGTGATGACATTTTTAATTATAACATCTCCAAATATGCTTTGTTACATGGTACACAACCTTTCTTTTAGCCATTAATGACAGACGAGTTTCTTTTAATTGTTTTTCACTTATTTATTTGTTTTGAAAGCTTGGAGATACTGCTGACGAGTGCCTGCAATGTGGTGTTAATGTCAAGTGATGTCTTGTTTAAATTCTGAATTTCCGTCAGGGTATCCTCTTGCGTTTATAGGACCGCATCAGTCAGCACCCTTCCACCCTTCCTCTGGTCAACCCTTGGATTGAGATCCACACTTGGGCCCGACACCTCCGCCACATCCAGTACAACCGCCACCTCTGCATGGGCCCAGGCCACCCTCTTGACACCCCTCACTCCTTCATGTTCATCTTTAAATAAAAAAGAAAGACAATTAGTACTGCCTTGTGGTGTATTTATTTCATAAAACTTAGTTAGTAAATGGTAGATTATAGTCTAGTGATTGTGGCTTACCATCATTGTATCGGTTGGGGTCAAGCATGTCGGTGTCCCCATGAGTTTACAGCAGTGGTGACCTCCTGCCAAGCTACATATTTCTGTTTATTTGACAGGCCACTACTTAAGCTGCTGAAATGGGAGGACTTTTTAGCCTCCACCTCGCTTAACAGAGCCTCAGTCTCATTCTCTGTAAAATTTGTAAAATGGTTTTCCTTAGCTGTGCACCTGCCATTGCTGCTTTAGAACATTTTCTTCTTTCTCTTTTAGAATGTTCATTGTCACTTTGAACCACATGACATGAAGCTGTTCTCTGATTGCTCAGTTGTCGTGCGACAAATTCACAAAAATAGGACCAGGTTCTATTTTTTTTTTTCATTGCTCGTGTTGGAATTTGTGTCATGGTGACGTCGCTTGTCGAGTCGCCTTTGGTGTGAAGGGTGCTATTGAAAAGCATAGGTTTTATTGATTCTCTCGCGTCGCTTTACCACGTCGCTCTTCGCGTCGCGTCTGATGTGTAAGTGCCTTAATACGACAGGTTTCATTATCTCGCGATATGTAGTGACTTTAGAGCTCTGTAAACGTAAAACTACTCAAACATACTTAAATATTTTAAAACAGACGTGTAGTGGACAAAAAGTTATATTAATATGTGTATATGTTTTTACATCAATTTCAAAACTGCAGCAGCACACACAATCCTTCCCATAGGGAATGAACACAATCACGCTCTGTTCACCCACCCTAGTGTTAATCAAGAAATCGGTATGTACCATTGATTTTAGCATTTTCAAGCAGTCATTATGCCAATTTCGTTATTAAATAATCGTCCTAATTATGTTGATTTACGAAATAATGGTAATATCTTAACGATCAGTGCTTGCGACTATTTCTTTTGTTTGCATGGGAATTTAAAAGCAAATCCGTGCTAATTATCATCATTTATCAGGAGTTAATTTGCACTTGGAAAAACAGGGTTTTAATTAACAAAAAAGTATATAACTCACCTTGAAACATAAATTTAACAGACCGGCTGTGATGTCGACAATACAGAGAGAGAGTGTACAGGACCAAAGTTAATTTCTTACAGACTACCTCGATAATTCAATATTTGTAGTCATGAAAATATTTTAGCCTTTTCTATACTTGTGGTTATGAATGAGATTTATTCACTTGTTTTAAACATTGTAACCTTATGGAACGTTTGTTGTATTGCTGAAATGATATACCGTTAAGTTTAATGTTACTACTAAGAAATTATCAATGCAACTGTAGCCTATTTGAATTTTGCATAAGTACATTATATGACAGCTGACCTCTACTGTAGATTTTATTTGAATTATACAACTGAAATCTTGGTATAGCAAACAGATAGATATTACAATAAAGTTTCCTTGGGTGATTTTGTAGTTGCAATGCGTCCTTGGCTTTTAACACCTGTGTCTAATCCACACTAGAACCAAGAACGGGTGTAGGACACACAGTGATGCACTAGGAATGTGATCGAGATCGTTGACATGGATTTTGCATAAACGTATTTGTAATGTTGTCAGACTCCCCCCACACTTTATGTACAATGTACACTTTCACCTTCACATGTTTAATGCATATACAATGTTCTTATAATACTGTAAGTGTTCAGTGGCTAATGATGTTGAGTTTATTTAATCGCGGAGGCAACCAGAGAAAATGCATGATTCAAGGAATTCACCGAACAATTAATTATAAACAAATTGTGTATTGAGTTAGGGAGTTCTGTTGTAATTTTAAAAGCTTAATAAATATATAATGAAGTGTTACATACATGGTATATATGTATAATATAACTAACAAGTACAAACACAAATGGCACTTCAAACATATTTATTTATAGCCTACAATCGTACATACTAAAACAAATATACACAAAAGTAGATGTCAAATAAATTCCAACCAATATACATAGATGGCTTACGTTATTTTTTTTCCTTTTCAATCCAAAAAATATTACAAAATGCATATTAAAAGAGTTGTATATAGTAAGCTGTCTGCAAAATATCCCCCCGAATGAGGGTAAATGACTAGTGGGGTTTCATTTTTTTGTATTTTTTTTAAAACCCACACGCCAGATAATCGCAAATCAGCATTTTATATGTGACATTATCTAAATAAATGTACATTCTGCATGGCAAAATGCACAATTTTAAATTAATTTTACAAATTATACACAAAATAGATATTCCCTTATTTTTTATTTTTTATTTCCATTTGGCTGCTGCTAGCTGGTGGGAGAGCCGTCTCCCTGTACAGCAAATTATGCTTCCATTAATTTTTCTTGATCTCGTTAACATGCATTTTGAGTAACAATTTCCATGTACTTAGTCGTTGAGACAAGAAGTGATGTACGTGACCTGCGACAGTTAAACTTTTTAACGAGAAATACATTCATTAACAACCTCATCAATTCAATTTCAAAACATTAACGGATTGATGTAATTAACACATTTCGTTTGAAAAGTACTTGCTACTGAAGCTCTCGTTACTATGCCACGAGTTTGATACAATAACACTGTTTTTTGAAAATCCTGCCAACAGTTTCTTATTTAATTTTTAAAGCATCAAATTTATCCCAAATGATGGTATTCATAAACAGTCAGTTATTTTGTTTAACCCTTGAGATGCAAGAACAGCCACAGGTGCTTTGAACCTCAGTACTTTATGATTAGGGCCTGTAGTTTTACACAACATGTCTGCTTATCTGTAAATTAGTCCTACTATCACACTACTATTATTTTGAGCGGATTTAATTTCCGACACATTCTTGGCAAGCATCCAGCAAATTGTGCAATATTCTTACCTTTCTGAACTGATATGAAATACATTTTAAAAAAATCTATACCTCTTAGGTCTATATATAAATGATATTTTATTCCCTTAAAGTATTCCTGTTATGTTATGTTATGTTACAAAAATTCCTTACTGCTTTCAGAAACTTGTGAGTTGGTTGAATAAAGCAAGGATTTGCATTGATCAGGTTTGTGGTCATTTATTTATGTTTTTTTTCGGGATTTTTTTTTTTTTAAAACCAAAATCGCTTTTATGCCGAGCAATCCAGAGCAGAGGTGAACAGAGATCAGCCCTGGTTTTTATCCACTGTGAATGTGCTGGGTACCTGGCCAGTAGGGTTCACTGTTGCGCAAAGGAGTCCCTGCCAGTTTCAAATACCCCACCCTGGGAGCATCAGAGCCCCTTTCGGAGTACCCAGCAAAGTTCGGCCTCTTTGCACAGCCTGGACGCAAGCCGACGCCGTCCAAGCTGTATGACTCATCCTGCACTCCCATCGGCAGCACTTCAACTGGATGAGCCACTCGGGGACCCCCAGGAAAGTTTTAATACACGGTTTGTTTATTCTGGCATCTGTGCTTTGTATCTCTTGTGACAATGCTTGGTATGCATTTATTAATTAAGCAAATTCAAGTTTGATTAACTCTTTCAAATCACTGTTTCAAATCAACATGTTGCTTCCTGAGTTTTGCAATAATTGCTTTTGAACGAAATCCTTCATCAAATTCTGGAGTCACATTAACACTTGAGTGCATAATATTCAGATGCAGAATTTTAAAAAAAAAATGGTTCAGGGGCAACTTCATTTATATAGTTAGTCCCTTTTCTTATTGCATAATTCAGATGGTCTTGAAAACAACAATTAAAAAAAACTTTCTATGGTTGTGCTCAGCTTGTCAGCCTCAGAGAAATTATTTGTCAAGATGGGGTGGACATAAAAAACAAAATACTTTTTTTGCATTTAACACTAGACCTACCGGACGTACATATATACCTAGAACTACTGGAGTGTTTTTTTTAACCGCTATATTAAAATGTGTGCATAATTATTGTTGCATTGTACGCTACAAAACTGTTCTGTGTTAATGTTGTTTTTTTTCTTCAGGATTATGTTTGTGACACCATTTTTGCAGCTTGCTTGGTACACATGAGGGACCTGTTACAGCACGAGCCAGGTACACAAGACTTGGGGATGAAGTTGGAAGGGGTTGGTTGCATTGTTTAAAATGTTGCAAGTTTATACAAATGCTGGGCTATAAAATGGGGTTAGCAGCTTAGAGATTACTTTTGGGATGCAGTTGGAGCGTACAACACTGTGGAACAGTAGAGAATTACAGTGCCCAAGATTTGTTTGTTTGAACTTTTTATTTTATACAAGTGTTTTCTGTTTACCCGTCTTTTATTTTGTGCCTGAGTTTGACTCTGTAGGCTATTCAACGGTAATTTCCATTTCCTTGCAATAGCTGATTTGCTACACTATTATTCTGTAACTTTATTTTTGTTTTTCAATCTAATCATGCACAACAGGACTAAATTAAAAAAGTGGTTTATTAACATGTTGAAAATCTCAAAGGATGGAACTTACTCTTCAAAGGATGGAACTTCTACCTGTTCAAAACATGGATTGTTCAACTGTTCAAAAGATGGAAAGGTAAAACTGTTAAAAATGTGGTTTATTCAAATGTTCAAAAGATGGAACGTATAACTTTAAAAAATTCCAGTTGTTGATAAATAAATCACATCTGAAAAAGTCTTCTGTTGTAGCTATACAAAATAAGCACATAGCTTTCAAGTTCAGCAGCTTGATCATGCGATCGATGTCACATGCACTGAGCTAAACCCACTGTTTTTACTATGACAGTCTAAATGACTGCTCCGGTAGTTCCAGGTATAACATATTATATCTCCATAAGTTTCTGCAACCCTCAGTCTACCTGTGCTTTGAGATGTTTAATACATATATTTAGGAAAAGTTTAAAAAAACACAGACGCCTATCTGCCAAATCAGTGGAGAAAAATGCATTTTAAAACCACGATCAGTCAAAATGCCCGCTCCGGTAGTTCTAGTGTTAACTTTATAAACCTTAATGACATAATGATACTTCAGATCAGTGTATTTGGAAGCGATGCACAGACAAATAGAAGTATAGGACTGAACTGCAGGTTATGCAAATTCCAGGGTGAATCTTTTTTGAAAACATATCCTGAAAAGGTTACTGAAAAATGGTTTGGTGTGTATAATGAATTGTAATATATGATGAATATTCATGACATACATTGACCTGACCTGACCTAGAGACACTTCCGTTTTCCATGTTCCTTGTTAAATAAACACAAGGTGCTAAATATTCATGAACTTGAGAATGCCAAAATGTTGATCCTTACTCAAGCTTGAAATATGCTACAGCACTTCTTAGGGCTCATCAGCATGTTTCTTATTCCAAGCAAATCACCTTTGGTCTGCTTTTGCCAATAGTAAAGGATCATGACAAAAAAATTGGTGCAGTGAATTTTAGCATCATGTCTCAATGGGATTGACAAGTAAACAAGAGCCCAGGTTATTGAACACATATCAAACTTAGAATCAGTAACCATTATTTAAACAAACTGAAAGAGAAACACAGATTTTCATAGTATAGTGTCTAATCTTATCCTGTTTTTGTCATTGATTGTAAAACCACAGACTAGGGCAGTATTTCAACTTCAGTTAATTTTTGTGAATAAGCATCAGTGGACAGGCTGGCTTGTGGGTGACATCAGAACCAGGAAGTAATGGACACAGACAGATTGGATTTATGAGTGAAGCTGAGCGCTTGGTTGCTCTCAGCATTTATTAAATAATTAAAGAAAATAAAAGGTTGAACAGACAAAACACGGCACTTTGGGCCAAAATAAATAGACAAGCAAAACAAACAGACACTAACAAATAAACTGCTGGTGCTTCCAGCACATCGTAGCAATTGTTATTTTCTTTTACTTTTTATTTCTCCTCTCCACACCCGTTCTCCACTCACACAACCCAGAGTGAGTGAAATGCTGCATCTTTTATGCAGCTGTACTGAGATTGGATTGCTAATCAACCATTCAATTGGAATCTTGGTACATCTGCATGTGAACTACTTTGTGCACTTCCCATGCTTCTGTAGAACCTATTTAGATGAAATGCATGCTATAACTTTAAGAACTGAAGTACTAATTAGGAACTCAGGCTGCTTGTTAAGGTGCTAATTATTTCTCTTTGTAATGTATTTAAACTGAGCATGATGAGGGTCAGGCATGCAGAAGTTTTTGTAAATAGAGTGTGGAGGCAGTGGCAGTGGCAGTGGCAGGGGCAGGGGCAGTGGCAGTGGCAGGGGCAGGGGCAGGGGCATTGGCAGGGGCATTGGCAGGGCAGGGCAGTGGCAGTGGCAGTGGCAGTGGCAGGGGCAGGGGCAGTGGAGAGGACTATTGGGGTGTTCTGTCGTAGTACTTGGAAACCGGCTTCGGTGTAATTGCATTGAGACATTCTCTTGGCTAGTGCTGGTTGTGCCATTCTTGGAGATCTACAGCTGAAGTATTCTGTAACAATAAGTACCAATTTGGAAGTATTCTTGAACAGCCTTGTCCTCCACGCTCCGTGTTAGTGCATTGTGTATTGTTTGTGTGTTTTCTGCTTAGGTATTATATGATTTTAAGGTTGTTGCAACAACAATGAATTGTTTATTTTAAACTCGTCATTTTATCGCGAGTGTATTATTACTGTGCATTGATTCGGATATAGACAAATGGTTAATGTGATAGTTGGACTAGTCGAAAGTACCAGTTGCTTGGTGGTAGTTTGGTGATTGAATTTTCAGCATTTGTGCCTTGATATATTTTGCTTTGTGATATTTTTATTTCTTCTTTATTCATGTATAATATTTGATTTGTGTTTGTTTCACATTGGATGTTTCTTTTGGTTTGATTCTGTATTGTTGAACACACTGCTGCTAAGGGCTGAGCCTTTTTACTTGTAACTTAATTGCTACTAATATGGAAACAATTGCTGTTCCATTGGAATGACTGCTGCTACATTGAAACAGTTGTTACTATACTGAAACAATTGCTGCTATATTGAAACAATCGCTGTGAAACTAAACAAATGCTTTTTGTGCCAATAAACTTTTGTAAACTTTTAAGTGGTCTTGGTTGTGTGTTTGGGAGTGGTGCTGGTAATTGGACAAGTCATTGCTCAATTAAGAAAATAACTTTAATGAGGATCTTCCTCTTCTCCCTATTATCATCTTGGGAGTGGCGTAGCGGCTACAACTAAACATATATTTAACTAAGTAATCGGGTACCAGAATAGTACCTGCTACACTTCCATACAAATACCCCTTTTAATCTGCATGTGAAGTGATTGTGCCATTCTTGTGTCTAAATATAAATATACATTTTACATCACCTGTGCTACATAACCCACACTCCGTGAACCAATACACACACAACATATCCCTGTAAAGTAACATTCATATCAATCAGGTCTACATTCTAAGTACATCAGGTACCCCAACGTGTAACAGCCCCAACAGCCTGCTTGTTAGGGAGGTTGAACTGACTTGTAATTCATCCTGGCAGTGAAAAAGCTCAACTGTTATTTCCACCTGTTAAGTGTCAATTGGCTAACACTGCAAATACAAACACACATTCCATATCTTCATTTATACTGTGTGCCTAAAGTCAGGCCGACCCTTTTCATAGTGCATCTGAGAATAACATACATAATCTCAACCAGAAACAATGTCAGTAAGTACCAAGATTACCAAGTGGTTTGGCAAAACAGTTTCTAAGTCACTCCGTACTCACATAATGCCCTCTGCTTTAGGGTTTGCTGTTAAATGAATCCTTCACTTTTGGGTAGTGATTGCATTATAATCCATCACCATTGCCAAGAGAAATCAAATTTCTCATTATTCTGCTGGTTTGCAAAACCATTATAACAGTTTACCATGGTAAATTATCATGGTCATTTTGCCGTTTTCCCATGCATTTGCCATAGTTTAAAATTGTTAAAGACATTTTTAGTTTTACCATACTTCCTGGGCTTGCCTATGTTTTGCCATGCTTTCACTATTCTTTATTGCACTTTGCTATGCTTCTCTATGGGAGACTTTTATAAGGGACCTGATGCCCCTTATGAGTATCAAATCATGTACAAATGGGGTGTCCCCCAGAATTATAGTGTGATCAGCAGATTCAGCCTGAGCCCTACTCTATAAATACATTTTCTGGCATTAAAGTAATTTGCTTTTGGTGTAAGTAGCTTGAAATTAAATGTCCCCATACCTTTTTAAGAGGTTTGTAGTATTTAAGTTGTTATTATTGCAATCTGTGTCTTTATATTGTGATCCTGGGTGTGTTTCTCCTTTCTAGAACATTAATACTACTACGAGTTTTGCGAATCTAGTCCAGTTTCATTGTTGTCATTTCTACCTTAGGCTGCTTTTAAGTGTTTTACTCTTAAAAGTCATAAGTGAAATTGCAGGATTTTCTCCCTCCATAAAAATGAATTAGAAACCAGTGTAATTAGAAACTATTCAATACCAACCTCTAACACAATCATAAAATAACTACTTTCCTTTGACAACTAAATTAAGATACATAAACTGGGGTATGCAGTAACTTGCTTTAGAATGAAAGGAGACTTATTATTACGATGAAATGTATTTAAGACTTTGTTGAAGTAATCCTCGCCCAAAAACAAAAAAAGTCACATGGAAGCCATCTTAGCTCACAGGTTGTAAGTGAAATGTGTATGTATATTTGGTAAATTTCTTCTCACAGTTTAAATTAGTCCCTGTGTGTCATTCTGCAGCAGCCTGTGAGCGGGGGAGTTTATATGATGCTATGAAGTTCTAAAAGCACCTTCGAATATGTCCAAGTGTCTCTCCATAAAGTTATAAAACTCATTCCAATATGTTTAAGGGCCTCATAAAAGGAAACTTGTTAGAATGGATTTTAGAGTAAAGAATGTTTTCTGTTTAGATGCCAGTATGGTAATTAGTTAGCTATTATTGGGTGTCTGGTATGTTAGCGATATGTAATAGGCTATGTGTTAATGAATGTTTGTTTTATTGCTTGTATAAAAATAAACTGCTTTGGGAAGGCCCTTTGTAATCTTCAGTGCTTTGGGGATCATTGTACTGTAATGCTGTCAAGACTTTTTGGAATAAAACTACTCTGTTGAAACAATTGAATAAAGATTTTGTTGAACGTATTCAAGATGTTCTTTTTGGTGAGCCAGCCAGGAGTCATTTGACTCCCGTGACAGGCCAGAGGGGAGTTTCGTGAGGGAACTTTCTGAATGCAGTGCAAGGAGCCGGGGCTTTTTCGGTCAGGTGAGATCACTGTACGTGGTGAAACAGGACAGTGTCTAAAAACAATCTAAATGTGTAGTTTGCTGCATATGTTAACAGAGTGAGAAATAATACAGAATTCTAGATTTGATCACATAGATAAAACAGCCCTGGGAACAATACAGGTTACAGTGTAAAAGACTGCTTCCGAAACTTAATAACCGGACATTGGTATAAGTCCAGTCGATAGTGAAAGGAATAAATCCTTTCCAGGCACACACAGCGTTTAACAATAAGCTGTAATACAAACTCACACAATCGTGATTTATAAAGTGTTATTGGTATAAAACAGTAGTACAGTAGAAATAAGATTTACCGATAAAGGAGCATGGAGTAGGCTACTGAATACATTGCAAAGCACTGTAAGGAAGGTCCGTATGGATCAATGTAATCTAAATCAGATTCTTGGAAATGGTTAGAAGAATGTTGTTTGAAGAGGAATGAAAAGTGTATAAATAAGAAACATGCAAATGTACTGCTAATGATGATGCAGGGCAAAAATGAAATGGAGAGGATGTTTGAGGAAGAATGTAAAAGACAAAAAGATAAGTGTACTGATCGCACAGCCAGCGTGAAGGAATTAGACTTTGCCCTGAGTGCACAGTTAGCCGAGAGAAAGGTAACTGCAGATAGTACAGTGGAATTAAGAAAGCAAGTAGTGTAACTATGAAGTAGGTTGCTTAGAAAGGGAATGTAAGCAAAGCCAAGAGGAGATAGTAAAATGCAAGCATGCGTATGAGATGTTTTGGCAAAAAAGTAGTAAGAATTCAGGTAATAATCAGTCGGTCACAGCCAAGGGGCCATGGAAGGAGAAATATTATGCCCTAAAGCTGCATGTTGCTGCAGTTGGTGTCGGAGCACCAGATAGTGATGAGGATAATGAAACAGAGCAGATTGATTGGGGCGGTATAGAAGATATGAACGTGAGAAAGAAGGCGATAAAGTGTGTAATAATATGTGAGCACAGGGATTGCACAAATTAGTTCATGTGCTGGGATTCAAGTGAATAATTAATTAGTAATTGAATCCCGGCACAAATGTATTCTGTAGTAGATGCACGAGTCACTTACTCGGAGTTGGGTGTTCGGTGAGCAGAGAACGGGAGGAGGAGGAGGAGAATAAAGTAAATTAAACAGAATAATTGCTATTTCGTGCTGGAAGCACCAGCCTGATACTTGTTTGTTTGTCTCACCATGTTTGTTAGTGTCTATCTGTTTTGGCCACCGCGCCGTTTGATTTGTTCAGTATTTTGTTTTCTGTTTAAACCTGTTGTCTGTGTCCACTGTCTTCCGGGTCTGACCACCTCAAGCTATCCGTAGGGAGTGAATAGGGAACAGATTTTTAGAAGTGACTAGCAGTGAATTGCATAAAGAGAACCTAGTAGAATAGGAGCAGTATATTTTGCCGTACTTGTTCTTTGCCATTAAGGAAAATGGGAGAAATTATAGCAAAGTATATTGAGAAACATGGAAAATAAAAGAAGACTTTTATAAAGTAGCTACCACACTGCTGGGCTTGCAGACAAGTCAAAGTGCAGCTGAAAAGTTAACTTTATGTCAAGAGAATCCATGCAAGATTAAACAACAAAATAACCGGTTACAAGACGGTGTTAAAAATCTTACAGAGGAAATGCAAAAGAATTTCTCTGATGCAGCACTTAATGCTGACATCTAATTACAATTTAGAAAAAGAAAATGAATGAGAAAGAAGACAAACTGTTGAGTGCCTATGCAGTGCACTTTTGTGCTGAGAAAAAACAGGAAAGGTGGTGCAAGCAATGCACAGAAATTAAAGTTTGGCACAATATGGGGGGGACATGGGCTCTGAAAAAACCCAAGACAAAATTAAGCGGACATTCTGGTGGTTATAAAGGAAGACCAATGAAGTCCAAGTAAAATCAGATGTTACTAAAAAAATAAATACTGCACTTGTTCTCCACAGGTCCTGACACTGATGGCGTTTATGTGTCTTGGAAGCACAGTGCTGCTTATCGGAACTGAGGGGACCATTCCATACCCTCAGTCAGGGATGTTTGTGCAGCCAGTTCCAGGACACTTGAGGGACAATTTGGAAATAACTTTACAATGCTTGACTATGATATATGTGGTAGCATCTACTATGTATCTGGCACAACAGTGGTATCGGTTGCTGAGAGACTATTATGTGGTAGTATCCAAAACCACAGAGGCCATTCTTACATATGGGGAATCATTGCGTCTGTGTATCAAAAAAAGAAGAAAGGTTTACGACGGCGTAAACATGACATTTTTGGGGATGTGACGGAGGCAGTTGGAACAGGTTTGGGTGTGTGGAATACTGTCAACATTCAAACGTTAAAAGGGGAAAGAGGGGCAAAAGCTCTTGAGGCACAGGCCGATGATTTATGGGATAAGTCAGCAGTCATCACTATAGCAAAGACGGGTCAAAACATTGTGTCAATTTAACTACAGGTATATGGTCGAGCAGTTTGGATGGCCTTGAATGGCATCTTACAAAAGGTGGCTAACCAGACAGTTAATACACCTGATAATGAAACGGTGTGTTATAGACATGGGGTACAGGTTATGAGTAATGTAAATGATTGCTTAAAAGATTTGGCTCAGTTTAAGATACCAAATGTTTTTGCAAAGGGGGATTTACAGAAGTTATTACATCCTGGTAGAAATACATTTGAAAATATCTGGCAACAACCTTTTACATACTCACAAATCTTGAAATTAGGGAAGGCATTCCCACACCCTAACTATATGTGGACAGGCCGGGTGCCCAGCTTCATAATATGAATTTAAAGTATTCTGAATAGGAAATAAAAATACACAAAATATGGAAGGAACTGAACGATACTAATGGCAACATTAGTCGTACTGATATACAGTATGTTAATTATTTTGTTAATCATTTACTATTTTTATCCCTGTCTTAGGTAATCTAGAAAATGAATTGTATGCTTTAAATAATGTGGGTATGTTACGTAACAGTATAATGCATAATATACAGAACTTACCTGCCTATGCTGTCCGAAGAAATGGAACCTGGCTCCCAGTATCCCTTGCAGGATGTGAAGTTAAAGGTCTCTCATATATTTGAAGACAACATGTAGTGTCAGAAGTACACCTTCCATGTGATTTGGAATATATGAGTAATTCAACTAACAATAGTTCCTGCACACCAGTAACAACAAAAGCTGTACACACTTTTCAAGCTGTTCACTACTATGGTAGTATCTGGTGTTTATCACAATGGCAACTGAATACTGGGTTGATGAGGGTAATGTCACCAGGATAGGGAATAAATCCATGTGTATGAATGTGACAAGAAAGGTCAGTTTTTCCGATGGTAATGTTTTCTCTCCATTACAGCAAACTAATATTTGGCAAACATTGGAGGAGATTCCTCTAAACATGAATCACTTTGAGGTATACTGTGCATCAAAAGAAACGTATCACTTATATTTGAGCATCAAAAGAAACTTATCAATCTTGGGCAGGTGTTGTGACTTTTGGTCTCCCAGTTCGTGGCCTGCCATTGACAGAGTGTGTCTGGTTATACCATCTCACCAGGTTTGAAATTGCTGACTGTGAGTACCCAAGACGGCAAGCCACAGTGGCTACCCTAGTCCAGCCTCCAACATGCCGATTGCACAAAGGCGCTGCTCTCTTGACAAATGTGGCATATTATTTTTTTTCTGTGATTTTCTTTATCGCTTTTATTCAAGCTTGCAATTCAACAGCTGAAATCACTCCATATCCAATGTCCAATCAGCTGTCTCAATAATTAGGTGATTAAGTGCATTTGCTTCAGTCATAGTCACTCAAGCGTGTCATGGTCAAGGATGATTAAAAAGAAACCAAAAGCATTTCGTAAATGTCCATCATTGACACACCTTAATTTTCTTCAAAAATAAATGTGTTATAATAGTGATACATTTCTTTTGATGCTTGGTATAGATCTGTCAGGAATACAAAAATGACACAGTAATCATACAGACCAAAAGATTTGGTGCAAAAAGCAGCCGAAAACAAAATTATGCAATTGTTAAAGGCACATAGTGCTTATGAGGCATCAGTTGGATCAGGCGTTATTATAAGGCTAACAAGCAGACAGATGGTAGGCACTCATGTAGGTGTGCTAGTGAGGATATACATATTAATGTACTGGGGATATGCCATGAGGGCAGACACATGGATACTTGTTGGGAGGAGAGGAGAAAAAGGAGATGGCAACATGGAACTATAACAGTCAGCCTGACTGACAATACATTTTATGTGGTTGCCCAGTAGAATGTTAGTTTTATGATGGATGGGTAAGAACTGGGTATGCACCTGGTCAACCTAAGATAGTCATAAGACGCTACCGGAAAATCTCTCCTAGGTGTACCTTGTCGTGCCTTCAGGTATTCATCAGGCCAGGTACAAGTGGGGAATGTAGGTGAAATTTTTATGTATATTTGGTACATTTTTTCTCACAGTTTAAATTAGTCCCTGTATGCCATTCTGCGAGTGGGGGAGTTTATATGATGCCATAAAGTTCTAAAAGCGCCTTCCAATATGTCCAGAACTGTTAGAACTGATTTTAGGGTAAAGCATGTTTTCTGTCTAGATGCCAGTATGGTAATTAGTTAGCTATTACTGGGTAAGTCTGGGATGTTAGCAGTATGTAATAGGCTATATGTTAATGAATGCTTGTTTTATTGCCTGTATAAAAATAAACTGGTTTGGGAAGGCCCTTTGTAATCTTCAGTGCCACTGAATTTTACGCAGTGCTTTGGGGATCATTATACTGTAATGCTGTGAAGACTTGTACTTTTTGGAATAAAACTACTTTGTTGAAACAATTGAATAAAGACTTTGTTGAACTTATTCAAGATGTTTTAAAACCTCTACACAGGTCAAAGTGAAGGGTGCTACTAGATTTTGCCCAAGGGATTTTCAAAAACACTGAAAATTTGAATTTGCCAGATTCAATGTTTATAATATTTACATTTGTACCGCCAGTGGCTGGTACAGGTTTGCAAATACATACAAGCTGCCCTATTTTTTTTGTTGTTGGTAATTTAGTGTGTCAAATTATAATTTTCCCCTGTTTTTATCCCAGTTTGGAATGCCCAATTGCTTTTCTCTTCACCAGAGCAATTCCCCACATGACTCGGGAGACCCGAAATTCAGTGGGCGTCCTTCGACCCCACGACCATGCCAGCTTCCTTTTTCACCCAGGAACTGTAATTCAACTGTCTATTGTAATGATTGTTGTGGTTTAATGTTGCAGTTACATTGTTTTGGTGGCCGGTCATGTACCACAACACAAAATAATCTATTTTCACTTCCCTCAGCAGTGGCACGTTTAAAATACATTCCTACAACATATTTTTATCTCTAGTGGATTAAACAGTTGGCCAAGAGAAGTCTGGATAAATTCTTTATTGTTTAATTGTTATGCATGGCTTAGGCATTTTAGAAACAAATGTCTCTTCCATCACAATAATTCCCAAACGACTCACTCCAAACTATACATCTGTGCAAGTGCTAGTCAGAGCTTCAGTTTCCCTTCAGACCGTATCTATGGTTTATTAATGGCTGAGACTTGACAACTACAATTGCAAGTATTTCTTCTATAAACCTCCTAAATGCCATTATATGTTTGCTTTATAATGATTTTTCGTTTTATTTTGTTTTATATTTGTATTTCGTTTTATATGTTGCATTCCATTTTATTGCGTGCTGTTATGTATTTGCGAAAAACACAGGGCTCTACATATAGATATAATGTTGTATGGATATCTAGATTTTTATTGTAGATAGATAGTTATACCCATAAATGAAGTCGCGGAATGTCACTCAATGATACAGTTCCCACAAAGTAATTTTGAAAGATAATTATAATCATATATAAGAATGTAGCTGTTATAAATATGGCATTCCATCCTAAATGCAGATTCAATAGCTAAAAGGCAAAACATGAATTAGCACTTTGAGCTATGCGAGCTCATGTCAGCTCCTAGACAACCGCAGTACATCCAGCAGCAGACTCAGGAGGGCATGATTACAAAAGCAGGCATTTAAGAAGTCTCTACTTATCAACGAAAAAGGCCGGAAGCTAACCAAGAGGCTTTCTCCGGAGAGAGAAGCCACTGTTAAATAATTCATTGAATGCAAAAAAAAAAAAAAAATGGCATTTTGCTAGCCAAAGGAAATCAAGCACTGTGGCTAAGCACTGAGGGACTTCGCTCATAAATTATTAAAGTCAATCTCCTTGTGGTAGGCATTACAGTATGTATCGCTCGCCCCTCCTAGAAGGATCTTTGTAGTAGAGCTGCTGCTTTGGCACACCAGGTCAATGGAATAATGTAATACAGGATGGAGAGAGCAGGTATGGGACATCACAAAGAAGAGTGATAAGAGCTACAGGATGATGCATTGATATGCCCACTGCACACGATATTGAATGCCCGCAGCACTGATAAGCGTTACTTAAAATAGATCAGGTGGAAGAGACAAGTCAATGCATCAAACCATCTCTTTAAGATTTGCTTTTTAAATCCAGCATTTCCTTAACCCCATTTTTATGTTGGACTCTTACGTGAATGAAGCTTACTGTGAGCGATGGGACTAAAGCAAGTTGTGAGCTCCCTGTAGCCCACAGTTTATAGTGAAAGAGAACACTGGCACAGACCTTTGAAGGTCTTCATTTATTAACAGTTTTAGTTTTCTTTCAGTCAAAAAAAAAAATGGGCTAATATTGACATTTTCAGAATCTATATTATTTTGACTCTGCTGGTATCATACAAAATCTATTAAGTCCCCACATTTTGTAAAGAACAGTGTTTAAATAATAATAATAATAATAATAATAATAATAATAATAATAATAATAATAATAATAATAATAATAATAATAATCCTGGTTGGGAATTAGGCACAGTTTATGGGTGATTTACTTTGTTTTGTTTTACAGAAGTATACTTTACTCAGATGGATGAAATGTCACTTCCTGAAAATGTGAAGCATATTAAATAGCAGAAACAAAACAAAGAGTAAAAACCCTGAACATCATTGTGCACCAAATATGGCTGACATGTTGAATTGGTAGGCAATAAATCTGTCTTCATGAATAATGCAGAACCTGGAAATATTTGTGCATGCAATATTAAATATGTTTTACAACAAACAATCTGATGGGGGAAAAATGGCTGCTAATATTAAATTAGCTCTAATTGGTATTTATAGTAGCTAACATGTTTGCTTTAAAGAAAAACTATGATTCTCTTAGTTGTTTTAGCTTTGAAAGTACAATGGACCAATATATTGTCCCCTGATATGCTTAATGGTGAATTATGCCATTTTCACATTATTAGTTATTAGTTTAGCTTGTCGTATTTCAGTTGTTTATCAAGGACAACTTTATTATTTGCCTTGCACAGCAGTTATAAGCTCTTACCTGAATCTATGTTCCTGCCTTTGTAAACACTTGTGCTGAATTAGTCTGTTTTAAGTCAGGCATACTAAAAATAAACGTAGCTATAAATTTAGCCATGTGTTTCAATGAGAAGTCTTTAATAATATTAATGTTATTTTAAAGTATTTTAATGTTCCTACAAATAAATTTTTATATAGAAAAAAGGTTATTTCATGGTAGTTCTGTATCATTTTTATAATAAGATAATGTAGATACCTTTGCACTATAGTTAAATGCTGCAAGACAAGTATATAAACAAGATACATATATATATATACATGCTTTCCAGATATACTGTTTAAGATATCTATAAAAATGACATGTTCTAAGTAAACAGAACATATAGACCGAAGTGCTGATCCACATTTTTATGTCAAGCCCAAGATGCGAGGCAGCATTTTTACTTCTTAACTATGCACACCTCAAGGTTGTGCCTTTACCAGGTGAGCCACATAGGTTGCAATTTTCAAACTCCAAACAGCAAAAAAAGCAAGGGTGAAGCAAAGGTAATGAAATAATGTGATAGTGGATTGCAGGTCCTAGAGCCTTGAGTCTCTACCTATCAGCAGAGCATGGCCATTAAGGTCAGCTGTAGTGTGAACTTTGCCACACTTCCCTATATTATTCAAACCAACAGTATAGGGCTTATCTTCTAAGGCTGAGACCTTATCTTAAATACCCTGTCACCCTAGTTATAAAATTATGATATAGATTCATGTCCATTAAAAACAGAGCTAGCTTTTGTCACCAAAAAGCTGAATTGTGTCCCCCAGGTTTCCAGAGCTTACCAAACTCAAACAAAAGCCAACAGAGGGCGGACATTGTAAAATATAGATTCATACACAGCTCCCCAGTGCAAAACCATAAATCTTCAAGATCACACCTGTCCACAAACAGGCCTCCTTCACCATGACATAATTGAATGCCACAAAGCCAGACTCAGCAGCACTACCTGTAGAGAAAACATATTCTGATCTACTGTCAGTGCAGCACAGAAGGTTTTAATTAAGCCTACATTTATTCAACCCATTAGTATGCCAAACAGTTAAACCCTAATAATATCACATCTGTTAAGTTTACTTCATGGATCACTGCCTATGTAAATAGTGTGTGTTTTGGTGTGCTTGTGCTAGTGATAGGAAGGAGTTAATTCCTCATCCCTGGAAAACATGTGAGAAAGTGGTGGTGGGATAATTAGTTAACTGGTGCAAATAGATGTTCACACAGGTGCATAATTATTTGTTTATTTAGCAGACACCTTTAGCCAAGGCGACTTACAGAGACTAGGGTGTGTGAACTATGCATCAGCTGCAGAGTCACTTACAATTACGTCTCACCCGAAAGACGGAGCACAAGAAGGTTATGTGACTTGCTCAGGGTCACACAATGAGTCAGTGGCTGAGGTGGGATTTGAATCAGGGACCTCCTGCTTACAAGCCCTTTTCTTTAACCACTGGACCACACAGGCAGCAGCCCTGGAGAGTGGTTGTCTCCAGGTATTTGGGTGTGGTGATTTTCTTTTGTTTTGTAAAAGTAAGTGTTCGAGAATTGTTTTGTTTAACTTGTTTATTTCTGTTGCCCATCGTTATTGTTTAATAAATACGCTCATTTGCGCTTTCAACCTGCTATTCCTGCCTCAGAGTCTCTGCATTGCCGCCTGACAGCCTCTGTACTCGCGCTACACTGCCACACCCTTATTAGCATTTCTTGCCAACAATTGGAATTTTTAGCTCAACAATATACAAATCAACAAACACAGTATGACATACAGCAACAACAAGCTTTAGGGATAACTTCCTTGCCCTTAAACAGTTGTAAGCAGCTACTACTTCTAAGATGGTGCCTCTTTTTTGTTACATTGTTGTGGCGGAGTGTCCCGCCCCTTTGTATTTATTTATTATTATTTGTATTTGTTTGCGGCGTGGATAAAAGCGCCGCGTCTTTTGTTATTATTTACAATTTAAAAACCCTGTGAGGATGCGTGACTGATCAGCTACTGATTATTTAACTAGCTGACAGTCACGCATCCTTACCAAACGCGTGCAGACTGTGGCCGAGGGGTAATAAGATAATTAACAGCTAGTTAACCCCTCGGCCAGAGTATAAGAATCTGCAGCTGTCCGTGCTGCAGGGTTGAGTGTAGAGTCTAGAGAGGAGAGTACGGGAGAGCGGAGAGAGAGCGAGGAGAATATAAAAGAACAATTGCTATATTTAAAAATATACTTGTTTCTGTTTGTTTGGCCATCGCGCCTTTTTGTTTTGTGTTTTGTTATTGTTTAAATCTTTTGTTTTTGGTTTGTTTATTTAATAAATCCAGCTGAGTGCCGTAGCATTCAGCTTCACCCGCCCATCCATTGTTTTGATTCAGTTACTTCCTGGTCCATGATGTCACCACACCTCACCACTGCAAGGCATCCTGTCACAATTGTCTATGTAGGAAAATAGTTAATGTCATCAATTATTCTTTAGGTTTAGCCAGCATTTTTTTTTTTTATTGTTATATTTTATATGTCATCACATGGGAAATACAATAATCTTTATCAAATTGGCCCTTAATTTCAATAAAAGAAGCAATCTGTTTCTCAGGTTTAGAAGCATCTATGAGTATCCAGTAATGTATCTTTCTTTCACCTTGATGATCTATGTTTATATGCATGGTAGGGCTGGGTATCGACAGTGTCTTCACGATACGATGCGTATCACGATATGATGGCTGCAAAGACAACAGGACTAGCCAGGCATTGGATAATGTTTTTTGGGTTGTTTTTTCTTGTATACAGTTTCCTAGTAACTGAAGACATTGTATTCTGGGAGATGTAGTTGTTAGTGGAAATTTTAGGGAGGTGGGAGGGGAGGCAGGCAATCTGTGCAGCAAAATTGCTATGCTTATTTTTACACATTAAATTTACATTTAGTGTGTATTTTGGATTTTTAATGTGTAAAAATGGCAGGTACATATCTTATCTACAACACTGTTTAGATAATTTGACTAGACTCCACTGTCTTCCCCTTTCAGTCATCAGTCATTTACGATCCCAGAAAGCAGCTGTTTTGTTTTTCCAATTTTAAGGATACATGCTAGTCCTTGATTTCCCAGATTGCATTCAGGTATAAAATGTCTTTGTGACAGGGCAGAGGCCTTGCACATGTGTTGGGTTGAGTGGGCAGGGAAGGAGTTAATCTCTACCTGCCAACCCCACATGAGAATGTGGCTGGAAGTGAATAATGGAATAATTGATAATTAATTAGGCTCCAGCCACAGCTGTATATAAGGAGCCAGAAATCCTTTGTTTGGGAGAGAGAGTGGGTGAGTAACCTTTATGGTGTTGCACACTTGTATTTAACATAAAACAAAGAAACAAGCACAAGGGCCAAAACAAAAGGTTTAAACAGAACACTTTGCAGGCTGGGCATTCACCTTCACTGACCAATACCCATCCTATCCCCAAATACAGCACATAGGTTACTCTCCCAAGCAAAGGCTGTCTGGTTTCTTATATACAGCTGTGGCTGGAGCCTAATTAATCATCAATTATTCCATTATTCACTTCCAGCCACATTCTCACAAGGAGCTGGCAGGGAGAGATTAACTCCTTCCCTGCCCACTCAACCCAACACATGTGCAAGGCCTCTGCCCTGTCACAGTCCTGAAAAGTAGGGCATGCACTGTCAAATTCCTTTCAAACTGTGCTAATTCTTTGCTAGTACCTGTTGTACAGACAATTAAAGAGCAGAAAACGGCATTTGTCTTATATACCACACATGATCTTGTGAAACATGGTCTGTGGTTCAGCTAATTTGAAAAGCCTTGTCTTATGATGTGTGCCAGCATTTTGTCCCACATATTGTTCCTCATTAAGATCTGGTTATACTTACTACACAGCAAAGTGGTTATAACATTTAAGACTTGTGTTTTTACACAATTTTGTAAGGTACTGTTGTTTATTTGCCTCATTGAGTTTATACTACAGTGCCTTCCACTTGCCTTGTTAAAAGCATCAGACCTATAAAAAGGATTGTGATGGACATTAAACTAAAATACAGTAAGTATTCTGGTGCTGTCATGCAGAAGATCATTTTTTGGATGCATGGATGAAGTTTCAAAAAGATAATGAGAACAGGCAGAAGTCTGAATTGAAATACCAGAAACAGTGACAGATGCCGCCGGTCTACAAAAAAGATATCACTGTATCTGAGGGTAATCTTTATTTAAAAAAACAAAAAACAAAGTTAGGTTATTGTCATAACCCTTGATCCCTGAAATAGAAATGTAACCATTACTGTATGGGTATTTACCTACTAAAGACCCCGAAACTTGAATAAGATATAACAAAGCTGCTCACAGAGCCTGTGACGCAGTCATTGCCGACCCCGAGGGCACAAAAGCACTGCGCTCACAGATCTCAGCGTCATTTTTTCTTCAAGTCTGTTGCAATCATGGACACAACAACCTTGAAGGTTAATGGTTACATTTCTATTTCAGGGAACCAGGGTTATGATAATAACCTAACGTTCCCTTTCAAGTACAAAATGTAATCATTATCGTAAGGGTGAGAATACCAAAGCAGCCACAAGGCTAAGATTGCAGAACAACTGAAATGCTACAAGGCTAAGCCAAGAGGCTGCCTTGTGCCTTACCATACAGAACCCCAGTAACAAGTAGCTAGGGTGAAAAAATTGAAGGAGAAACTCACCTCTATGTCTGTGTTGTAAGGTTTGACTTAGAAGCCACCCTTGATGACCCACCACATTAAGTCTGTAGAACCTAGTAAATGTATGGGGAGTAGCCCACACCGCTGCATTGCATATGTCATTGACAGATGAACAATGGAATAAAGCCCACAAATTTGCCATGCCTCTGGTGGAATTGGCAGTGAGCTTTTCTGGAGGGGGGCAAATTGACCAGCTGATAGGCAGTTCTGCTATCCATTTGGACAGCGTCTTCTTAGACAGGGCTTGACCATGGGATTTAGCTCCATAGCAGACAAAAAATTGTTCGGACTGCCTCTAACTTTACGTCCTGTCACCGTAGTACACCTGGGCCCACACTGGGCAGTTCATATGGAGCTGTCACTCCCTGTCAGACTGGAAAGGAGGTGGATGGAAAGCCTCCAATTCCACAGACAGGTTGACATGAAATGCCGTGATCGTATTCGGCAAAAAGGCAGGATTGGTACGGAGTGTAACCTTTGTCCTGGCCTCCGTAAAAATTAAGCAGGCTTTTGCAATGGAGAATGCCTGCATCTCACTAACCCGCTTTGCAGAGGTAATTGCAAGCAAGAAGCCACTTTGAGTGATAAATATTTCAGCTCAGCTGAATGCATGGGCTCAAATGGAGGCTTCATGAGTGCATTAAGCACCATGTCTTTCATAGGCGGCCAAAGCCGCCGAGCGAGTCCCTTTCAAAAATTAGTAAGCAAACATGTACCACTATTTTTAGGCTTTTATAGTGCTCTGAAATATTATCTACTTAGGTTTATTTAATATTTAAACAGATCTGTGAAAAGTCTGCAAAATCCTACTTTTATTCCATAACCTACCTGGGAAAAATGGGCCAGACAAAGCTTCTCCGCATCATGCACCCTATATAGGGCATCCATCAACCGGAAAACAGCAGGAGCTGTTGCCGGGTGGCCCCAGGAAGACTGGATTTCAAAAAAGAAAATCTGGGTGAACTGGGGGGGATACGAGAAGCAGTAGGCTCATCGTCAAAATGAGCCTACTGCTGTAGGCCAGGGCACTTGCAAAATTGCAGTGGCCCTCTTGATCAGTGGTAGAAGCTCTGCCGACAGGGAGAACTTAACCGCAGGGGACGTGCCATCGGACTCCACATCCTCAGATGGGAATGCCAGCTCCTGTTCGCCCACCTCCTCAGATGTGGAGATGGACAGTATGTCCTCCTGTGGCCAATCTGTGCTCGTAGCCCCCTGGGGCCTCAATGGGAAAGGCGGGGCAGGTAGCACCAAACGTTCACACAGTAATTCTGCGAGAACAGTTCCTTGGTGAGAAACAGCTGCCCAGAGCTTTTCCATCTGCTCTGAGTCCGCCGATTGTTTGGAATGGTGACTCTTCTTCCTCAGGGCCCAGGCAGGAAGATCATCTGCCATGCTTGTTCTCAATAGGCAGACTGGCCTTGCATGTCTTACAGGGATAAAACCCAGGCATGATGCAAGAAGCAAGCAATGCAGTGTACAGTATACAGATATACAGGTGCTGCCTCAATCTGCTTATAGATAGCAACCAGGCGTGTCAAGACTGGGTCGGTACAGTACCGGATCAGAACCAGGATGGTACCGTGTTGGCTTGGTACTGGTTTGGTGACTTTAGCACTGGGTTGGTATGGGCACGGCACCGGGTCACCACCGATGCAGTAACCTCGTTTTTTGGTTTTTTTTGCGAAGCTGGTGATTTCAATAGACAATACAATATAAATACATGTACAAGACTGTACCCTAGTATATCAGCCAAACAACTACACATCTTGCTGTGTATCCACTTATTTCAATTTGAACATCCCAAAGCCCCCAAACAAACAGCATGTTTAAACAGCTCTTGCACAAATACTGCACTGCAGATCAATTCTCAGCAGAGCTAGGTCTAATATTTTACCCTGTGTACAAAAACATAAAACAAATCTAAAGATAAATATGCTGCTGTTCTCTACAATACATTTCAGATTTCCTAAGTTACTAACTACTGTACCTGTGCTGCTGTCCTGCGGAAGTGCTTGTTCCTCTGACTTCAAACAGTTATGATAAATTCTTGCTTAAAAAACTGCAATATTCTGAAGATCTGCTTTAAAATACAGATACATATGTCTTAACCCAGGAGGCCTAATGTCCTATTCAGCCATGTGACAGGATGACTGACACGGTGACATCAGGCCAGATGCAGGAAGAAAACAAACCAGTAAGTAATGTGGTGCAAAATGCGTGCCATGCCTTTTTATTAATAAATAAACCATATTTATTAACAAATAAACCATATTTATTAATAAATAAACCATAACAATAATAATAATAATAAATATTCCAGGACAGGCTGGGCTAATCGCCTTCACTGTTCCTAGATTTCATTTATTTTAGTTTTGTTTTGTTTCTGTCATCTCCTCCGCTCTTGTTCCTCCTCTCGAACAGCCAGCCCGAGTGCAGAGAGCTGCAGGCTTATATGCAGGTGACCATTAGCAACCGATTAGCAACAATTAAACAATTAATTAACTCGAGAGATGGAAACCTTCTGCACAAGGTTTTTAATGTGGATGGGGCTTCCCATCCACGCTGCTAAAAAATACAAAATAATAACAAAACACGGCTCTGCCGTCATATTTATTAATAAATAAACCATAATAATAATAATAATAATAATAATAATAATAATAATAATAATAATAATAATAATAATACAACAAAACAACTACAAAATAATAAATTGCACAGGGGCGGAGGGGTACCCCGTTCTAAAAATAAATAATACATTTATGGCAGAGATGCATTTTTCCCCAGGGAAAAACCCCTTGAGGGTTAGTCACAACTTCATTCTTGATGGCTTTTCCAGACTTGTGGACGGGGCATTTTCTTGTGTGTGTTTTCTCCATCTCCTCGAACTATATCCACTATTAAACAAGGAAGAATGAAGGTGGCACTTACTTTGGGTGGGTAAACTGGTCAACAAGAGACACCTTTTCCACCAAGTCTCCTCCAATCGACCGCAACAAACCATAGAAGTCGTTTTCAGAGTTGCCCTGTGAGGGCAGTCAAAAGCAGATGTCACTGATTAATGGAGGGTACTTGCTCAGCGACTGAAAACAAAAAGTACACAGTGTATTTAACTGTCAGTGAGGAAATATACCGAATAAACAGCGGTTCCCTGTCAAGTATGAAATTTAACCATTACTAAATGGGTATTTACCTCCTAAAGACCCAAATCATGAACATTGTATACCAAAGCTGCTCACCGAGCCCGTGATGCAGTCATGACTCCGCCCCCGAGGAATCAAAAAGACTGCACTCACAGATCTCAATGCCATGTTTCCCCTTTCAAGACTGACCTGCTCAGAGAGCCTTGTTCAGATAAGTACTTTGTTGCTTCTATCTGTATATATTTAGCATTTGTTATGTTTTACACAAAATATATGTGATATTTAAATTAATCGCTGTAATCATTTTCCAGAGCTGTAACGAGTCACCAAAATTGGGACTCAAGTCATGTCGAGTCATTGGGGAGTAAAGACTCGAGTCGAGTCTTTGACATGCCAAGCTCGAAGTCGAAGTCACTAAACTGCTCGAGTCGTGCCGAGTCGAGTCACCAATCTGGCTCGAGCCATTAGTTCTGACCAGTGCTCAATTTGAGGTGCTGGGGAGAAAGCAATGACAATAATACCATTCTTAAGAACCGCACATTCAAAATCATAACACGTTTATTTGAAAGCGTATTGTACATACTAGTGTTAGATGTTCACATTCACGTATTCTACATCATATACAAAGTAGCAGAAAAATTAATTAAAGACAACCGCAGGACAAATAATAAATAAAGCCTGTATACATGTTTTGTTATGAGTTTGCATTTAAATGGTTTAAAAACAAATAAATTAAAAGGCATTCAGAGGACTCCAGAAGGACAACATTGATTGAAAAAATACGCACCCCAACACAAACATTGGTTTGACCCACGGTCTGCATTATTATCAGCTATGTGTATGCAACAGAAGCCACTGGTAGATTACAAAAAAGATTAATTAAACTTAGGCTAGGTACTTGTTATCTTAGTATGTTTTTATTCTCTATTAATTAAATTATATTCATTGAAAAAGGCAAGAGAGAACCAGATCATTATTATTTTTTTATTGTTTTGGTTTAATATAATATAGTAAGCTAATATTCCTGTTGAAGTAGGCTGCAATATATTTTTTTCATTAAAAAGTTGCAGCCAGTGTCATCTTACTTAAAGGCACTCAAGCTGAAATCATAAAGTAATTTAAAGTAGGCTACAAACGTGGCAGCCGACTGTCTCTCTTTAGCGCACATGCAAGAACTTGCACGCCCAGAGGTTCCCGGCAAGCCCTGGCACAAATTAAGCACTGGTTCTGACAGTTCAAGATATCTTGGTTTAATTAGATTAGTTTTACAGGAGATTAGCAATCTATACATAAAAAAAAAATCAGTTAAATACTGTGAACAGGCTGGCTGTAGGGGTGACGTCAGGCCAGAAAGAAACACACAGACAGGCAGTAGTGGCAAGTGAAACTGAAGGGCTGCGGCGCTCAGTGATTTATTGTAAAATAAAAGGTTTAAACAGAAAACAGGACACGGCACTTGAGGCCAAAATAAATAGACAAACAAAACGGACTAACACTTAAACGAACAGTGGACTAACAGACAATTATTCACTTGAACCCCGTGCTCACAAATTATTAAATACTTTAAATGCACGTGAAGTGCAATCCCTGTGCCTAAATACAATTATACATTTTAAACACTCTTGCTAATTACCCACATTATATCCCGTGTACCAACTACAATACACCAACATTTACACACTACATACAACATAAAACACAAAAATACACACAGGGGTGGGGCACATTGCCACAAATACAAAATTAGGATGCACAATAATGTGGTGCTTGCCCCACTTATGTTCACCATTAAAAGTCCACAGTTTCTGCTTTATTTTCGTCTTTCCATTTTAGTGAATTTGATTCCTTGATCTATTTATAAGCACATTTTGCCACTGTATAATACCCCTTTCTTTGTGCTCAATTGGGTTTGGTGTTTAGTAATGAATGATACCACAATACAAAGAACATCTAATATTTTCTCACTTCTCAACACTGACACTCCCCCTTATAATTTTGTTTCAGATACATTAACCAAATGATAAGACATTTGGTGGCAATTAATTTCATGTTGAGATATTACACTGTAGTGAAAAACGTACAAAAACAAATGAATCTTTTAAACTTTCTCTCCGGTCACATCTTATACTTAATATACATGAACATCAAACTTTATATGTATGTTAAAGTATAAGACGTGACCGGAATGAAAGAAAAAACGTTTTAAGCCTTAGTTAAAGTTTGTTACTAAGACTTTAAACATAGACCCTGATTAGCACTGACCTTGGACTACCTAATGTTAGTATAGGTAAACTTACATATGTTTGTAGTTTTTATTTTACATTAGCTAAACAAATACAATGTTTTATTCAGAATTGGATTTAAAGGGAAATTTAAAAATAGCTATAAAGCACCAACTCCCTTAAGAGATATGGTGTCCATAAATAAATAGATAAAATACATACAACCATACATACATTAAATAAAGAGAATAGTGAGCACCAAATACTTCCCAAATTATTTGCTTTTCAAGCTTTCACTTTTCGCTTCACAGTGCTGGCAGGATGCAGCCTGCTTGTTTCTCTCCCGGTTGACTGTATAATTATTAAAAGCAAACTCCACCACTGCAGGTATTTTTAGTGTACTCTCCATGTTGTTGGGGTTTTGTTTTTTTTGTGTCTGTGTCTGTGTCAAAACTCAAAAATCACTATTTTCCTCAGGATTTTCTGTGATCGGTGATCAGAAATCTGTCTTTGCTTCCCGCCTACACATTTTGATTCCGGGGCTCCCTGCTGCTTGTGACGTTATTATCACAGAACGGTGCTATAGGCTAGAACGGTGTATTCTATTTAAAAAAATCAGGCAGGACCAGGCCAAGGTGCTCCTAGTAGCCCCATTTTGGCCCAGGAGGTTTTCAACCCTGATGCAGCTCCTGAGTGGCCAGCCGTGGAGACTGCTGACACGCAGCGACCTGCTCAGTCCAGCATGGGGGACCTTATTGCATACTGATCTATTGAGCCTGCGCTCTGGGTCTGGCCCCTGAACGGCTGCATTTGAACCATCTGGGCGTGTCCAACAGGGTTATTGACACCTTGCAAAATGCCAGAGCAGCGTTCCCAGTACACGTACAAGTGGGGCGTCTTTCAGATGTGATGTCTGCCTCATGGGTTCGACCCCACGATTTGCCCCAGGACCTATTTGATGAAGGGAATTACCCCTCCTCATTAAAGGTCTATCTGGCTTGCCATGTTAAGAGTGACTCGGTCTCCCCAGGAGCTCATTTCCTGGCGGGGCAATTTTTGAAAGGGCCTCGGCGGCTTCGGCCGCCTATGAAGGACATTGACCGTCGCTAGAGGCCAAATGTGGTGCTTAATGCACTCATGAAGCCTCCATTTGAGCTCCTGCATTCAGCTGAGCTGAAATTTATATAATTTTATGCAGATTTTTTGTTTGCTATCACCTACAGCAAAAGCCTGCTTCATTTTTACAGAGGCCAGGACAAAGGTCACAGTCCATACCAATCCTGCCTTTTTGCCGAAGACTATCTCAGCGTTCAATGTCAACCAGTCTGTGGAACTGGAAGCTTTCCATCTATCTCCTTTCCAGTCTGACAGAGAGCAGCAGCTCCACACGCTCTGCCCAGTGCAGGCTTGGTGTAGTACGTTGACAAGACGAAAAGTTGGAAACTATTTTTTGTCTGCTATGAGGCGAAGTCCCATGGTCAGTCCCTATCTAAGCAGCAGCTGTCCGAGTGGATAGCAGACATGATCAGGACTGCCTATGAGATGGCCAACTTGCTCCCTGCAGAAAAGCTCACTGCCCATTCCACAAGGGGCATGGCAACTTTGTGGGCTTTATTCCTGGGTGCATGTCAAAGACATATGCAATGCAGTGGTGTGGGCTACTCCCCATACCTTCACTAGGTTCTACAGACTTAATGTCGTGGATCCTCAAAACCCTGGTTTTGGAACTAGAGTGTTAAGGGCAGCTTCCCAGTCAGGGTCCCTCAATTTATTCACCTAGCTGATTACTGGGGTTCCTACTGGTAACACACAAGGCAGCCTCAGCTTAGCCTTGTAGCATTCCGGTTGTTCGGCAATCTTGCTCTTGGGAAGGCTTGGTTATACTGACCCATTCGGTAATGGTTACATTTTGTACTTGAAATGGAGCATTAGGTTATTATCATAACCCTGGTTCCCTTAAATAGAAATGTAACCATTAACCTTCAATGTCGCTGCGTCCATGATTGCAGCAGGCTTGAAGGAAAAATTATGCTGAGATCTGTGAGCGCAGTCATTTTGATACCTCGGGGGTGGAATCATGCCTGTTATAGGCTAGGTGAGCAGCTTTGGTATACAATTTTCAGGATTCGAGGCTTTAGGAGATGGTTACATTTCTATTTCAGGGAACCAGGGCTATGATAATAACCTAATGTTAAATTTATACTCGTTTTCATTTTTTCTTTATTCATATATACATTTTACCGTTTTTTTTGTCAATTTGAAAAGCCTCTCTGCAAATCAATCACGAGGACTGACAATCAAGGAAAGAGCTCTGTTACCACAGTCATGCCTATCCCCTGTACTCACTTGCCAAACCTACAGCATGCAGAGCAATGTTACCAAGCCCAGTCTCCATCTAGACTCGTCAGATGCCTGACACATAGGGGTTGCTGATATGCAAGGAAGTAAACAACCCCATTCTCTGATCAATTTTCCTACCTGCCAAGACTGGCACCTTTTTACAGTTGTGATTCAAACCACACTTGCATGACTCACTCTGCAGTCCAAGTGGCAGTGTTTTTACAAGGTGTGCCACTGGGGAATCCAGTATTATTGTATTATTGAATTGACTAAAATGAAGTTTAACTCCAGACTGAAGACACCACTTACTCATAAATGGGACTTGTTAACCTCCTAGTACATGTCTGTACAGTATATGAAAAATGTTGTTGGTCAGATACAGTAACATTTAACAGGAAACAGTTAATATTTCGTATAAACTTCAACCTCCGTCTCAATCTCCTGTCTGTCAGCATATGCCCAAATCCACATGGCAGGCAGCTACTCTGTCACAAGTATTAATACCCTTTATCTTTCTAAACAAGGGATTTAAGGGAGCTCCCTAATAAAAGCTGAATCTCAAAACATTTATAATATAGTACAGTAATTGTTACAGCTGTGTATAATGGTATTTAAAACAGGATTCATTTATCTGCCTTTTTACATATCCACCCTTACTCTGTTCCCATCACAGTCGGATACGCGACGGATTACTGTACTTTTTATTACATTCATAGGTTTTAATACATCTTTTTTATTAGTGTAATGAGTGTCTTAATAAAGATTTTTAACTGCATACACGCGTGTTTGTTTTGATTACTGTACTGGTGATTGGGGGTCATTTTGAATGTTATTGTGTGGGAGTTTATACCATCCATCGCTTACTGTGGGTGAATCATGTTAATGTAACAGGGTCAAGAATGCCCTGTTCAAATTTATTTTACACTTGTATGTTTTTTTTTTTATAAAATGTATTTTATGATTTGATTAGTGCACGTTTTGTGTTATCTGACACTTTTTGATAATTGATTTGTATCACGTTATGTTGGCTTCTCCACCCGCTTCCCTATGTTTGCCCTGTTGAGCACCTAGTAATTGAATTATTGATCAATTTACGCACCTGAATATAAATGGCACATGTTTTCACAAACGGGATGGCCATCCTGGGGTTTGTGTGTCTGTGCAGGAGTGGGAACGCAGTGTTTGGAGCGGGGAACGACGAGTGAGAGAGACTGAAACGGACCAGTAAATGGAGCATCCCGACAATAAGTATTGGGCTGATGGTATGCCGGCGTGGAATAATGAGTGCGAACGGCCCGAGTGTTTTTAGCCTATTTGATAGTTCATTGGAGTCTAAGAAGTGTACACAATAGGCTATATTGTGATGCTGGTTTTTCTCTCTCGCTCTCTCTGTGTGTTCCCTCCCCTGCACGGACATTGTGTGTGTGTGGTGTGGGGATTTGTACTTTTGAACCGTGGTATTGTTTTATTGGTAGTTTTATCGTGTCTTTCAATGTGTATCTTCACTTTATTGCCGGGTAGCAGCGTTGTTGCATTTGTACTTGAATCCATGACCTCATTAACGTGAACCTTGTTTAACTGCTTGAAATCTTGCTACCTGTTAGTAGGTTAATGGAATTGTCTTATTATACCAGTACCGTTTGAAACCTTGCGTTTCTATTGGAAGTTTATAATAAACAAACGTCTGCTAAAATGTATTTGATTTTCTTGGTGACCTTGTTCCTACATTTTTAGATCTGTTATCTGAATAAAAAGAACCTAAAGGATCTTCTATAATTTGTTCGGTGCCTTATCGCACTGAACTGGCGTAGTCAGGCTACATTAGTACTTTTATATTCAACACTTGCTACATCTTGTGATATTTAGGAATTAAAGGCAGGTGTGTGTTGCGTCTTTACGCTTCCTTCACCGGGGAGGCGCCACATTAACACAAATGTGCCCATTCTAAGCAGCGGTGACTGTATTTGATTTTTATTTTTTTGCCAAATCAACGATTAATATTGACGTTTATTTTAGAAAGAATTGACCTTTTTGACCTTTATTTTTGCAATCTTTATTTTTCAATTCAAGCAGAGAATGGGTGAAATTGACCTTTATGCTTCAAAAAAAATATATACTTTTTATGCCATTGAGAAATGTCGAATTTAGCGAAACCCGTTTATCATATTCAACATGAAACAAAACCATTGCTACCAACAGTCTAATTGAAATAATGTTTGGTCACAGCGACACTATTATTATTATTATTATTATTATTATTATTATTATTTATTTCTTAGCAGACGTCCTTACCCAGGGCGATTGACAATTGTTACAAGATATCACATTATTTTTACATACAATTACATTATTTTACACATTATTTTTTACATACAATTACCCATTTATACAGTTAGGTTTTTACTGGAGCAATCTAGGTAAAGTACCTTGCTCAAGGGTACAGCAGCAGTGTCCCCCACCTGGGACTGAACCCACGACCCTCCGGTCAAGAGTCCAGAGCCCTGACCACTACTCCACACTGCTGCCCTATACCTTGTAAAGATAAATTTCAAAATTGTCTTAAATAAACTGTAGAAAATGTAGCATATAAGTGTATTACACAGACTTTTATAGCATACATTTACAAGTAAAAATAATATGCACAGAACAAGACATTAGATAGTGAACAGAACTACAGGTAGTGGACAAAAAAATGGAAACACCTGGGTAAAGGAGAGACACCAAGTATATTGAAAGCAAGGGCTTCCGCACAGGTGTGGCTCATGCATTAATAAAGCAAATAACATCCTAGCATGCTTAGGGTCATGTATAAAAATGCTGGACAGGCCTTGTTGCCTAAAATTATGGCTAGCATGGCTGCAAGAGGAGACCTCAGTGAGTTTGAAAGAGGGGTTATTGTTGGGGCACATTTGGCAGGAGCTTCAGTGACCAAGACAGCTCAACTTGCTGATGTTTCACAAGCAATGTTGATGTCGGCATGGAACTCCGAGGGAAAGACATCATCAGCAAAGGGCAACAGTGGGCGGAAGCACATACTCCAGGATCATGATATCCGTGCATTAATTCAAAGTGCAAGGCAAAACAGGCGAGCAACTGCAGATCAATTGACTGCAAATTTCAACCAGGGGCTACCATCGGGATACCATAGTGGCCCAATGCCCTATTAAGTGACTTTACATTGGTGTTTCCAGTTTTTTTGTTCACTACCTGTAACTTGCTCTTATTATTCTGAGTCTGAGCTCCGCCCCTTTCCTGCTTCAGCACAGCTGGACTCAGAGTCACTGGAAGGCAAGGCAGATGGGCCCGCTTCGTCCTGCCACAGAGACTTCAGCCATTGGTCAGGGTATTGTGCATAATACTCATTTAGTGTTTTTCTCTTGTGCCCCATTTTCAGTACCTGTCACCGTATACCTATAGCAAAAGCTTACCTACACCTTAACCCGCTAATTTCAAAGTAGGCGCTTTGAATGTAGCTGGCAAATGAAAGTGCACAGTCGGTGCAGGTCATTTAAACGAATGAGAGCAATTCTAGCGCAGGATGAAATGACTAACATTGAAACTACAGTAGCCTACTAATAAGGGACCACTGACATGACTGACAGCGACTCCAGAGCAGAACGGAGATGGACAGACAGCAAGTATAAAAACATGAGGTTATTATCATAACCCTGGTTCCCTGAAACAGGAATATTAACCATTACAAAATGGGTGTTCCCCTTTAAGACACCCGAACCTGAAAACTTTATATCAAAGACAGTCGTCAGAGGAGGGTGACGCTGTGTTGCTCCGCCCCCGCAAGCATAAAGCCACTACTCACCCTGACAGTATCGTCATTTTCCTTCGAGAACTGAGACCAAGTACACCGTGACCTTGAAGTTAATGGTTAATATTCCTATTTCAGGGAACCAGGGTTATGATAATAACCTAATGTTCCCTTTCAAGTAGGGCGTATTAACTATTATAAAATGGGTGAGTATACCCAAGCTGTCGCAAGTACATGGAGCATACATCAATCAACTACAAAGGACAAGCTGAAGCAGCCTTCTGCCTGAATCAATACCAGCATAGCTGGAATAAAAACATTAGTCTGGACTCCCCCTAATGTTCTATGAGTATAACCAGCTATCACAAGGACATGGTATATAACACTGAGCTACAAAGCTAACCAAACACTGCTATGTGCTACAAACAGTATTTCCAGTAAACTGAAAAACATTAGAATGGACTCACCTCTAATGTTCTGTCGTGAGGGTGGACTGGGAAGCCGCTCTCAGTACTCTCGTGCCAAATCCAGGATTCTGCGAGTCCACGACATTCAGTTGATAGAACCTGGCAAATGTATGGGGGGCAAACCCCTGCACTACAGATGTCCTGGATCGATGCACCTTGAAACAAAGCCCACGAAGTTGCCTGACCTCTGGTGGAATGGTTGATGAGCTTTTCAGGCGGGGACAGATTGGCCAGTTCATACACAGTCTGTATTGTGCCTGTTATCCATTTGGATAGATGCTGTTTAGACAGAGCCTGTCCCTGTGACTTAGCTCCGTAACAGACAAAAAATTGTTCTGACTGCCTCCAGCTTTTAGATCTGTCCACATAATATGCTAACGCCTGCACTAGGCAAAGCACATGGAGCTGATACTCTCTGTCAGATTGGAAAGGAGGGGGATGGAGAGCCTCCAGTTCCACCGACTGGTTAATGTGGAACGCCGAGATTGTTTTTGGCAGAAAAAACGGGTTAGTACGAAGTGTGACCTTCGCTCTGGCCTCTGAACGGCCAGTGTGATTGCAAGCAAGAAAGCTGTCTTGAAAGACAAAAAATTTAGCCCAGCTGAATGCATGGGCTCAAATGGCGCTTTTGTCAGTACATTAAGTACGACATTTAACCTCCAAGGAGGAACTATGTCCTTCACTGGTGGCTGAAGCTGTCGAGTGCCTTTCAAAAATTGCCCTGCCAGAAAATGAGTTCTGGGTAGACTGAATCTATTTTTACATGGCACACCAAAATGGCTGCCAAATAGACCTTTAGAGTAGAGGTGGATTTCCCCTCATCAAAAAGGTCTTGTAAAAATTGCAGTATAACTGCCATAGGACATGTCATGAGTTCGAAACCACGAGCCAAACACCACGTCTGAAACAGGCCCCACTTGTAACTATACTGGCATTTTGTAGGTGTTGATCACCCTGTTTGATAACCCCAGATGGCTTTAATGCAGCCGTTCAGGGGCCAGACCCAGAGCTACAGGCTTGATGGATTGGGGTGCCACAGGGTATCCTGCGCCTGACTGAGCAGGTCGTGCCGCATCTGCAGCTCCCACGACTAGCCACTCAGGAGCTGTATTAGAAGGGAGAACCAAACTCTCCTGGGCCAGTATGGGGTTATTAAGAGCACCCTGGCCCAGTCCTGTCTGACTTTCTCCAAACACAACAGTAGCAGCGCAAGCGGCGGAAACACTTCTCCTATTATGGAGAACCACAGGGGACAATGTGTCAACTCCTAAGACTCCTGCTCTCCCGAATCTCTCCCAAATGAGACACGACTTTGGGATGGAGTCTCCACTCCACGTCGCTGGGGAACCCGCTCGAGAGGAGGTCCGCAGCCCAGTTGGTCACTCCTGGCAGGTGAACTGCCCGAAGTGAGATGAGGTTCACTTGTGCCCACAGCAGAAGCTTGTGGAGATGGGGCGACCGTAAACCATGCTGGTGGTTTATGTAGGACACCTCAGACGTGTTGTCCATACGGACGAGCACGTGTCTCCCCCGAACCTGCTCCAAAAATTCCTGCAAGGACAGGTACACTGCCTGCAGTTCCAAAATATTGATGTGGCGACCTTCCCATGGGGTTTGCCACACACCCTGCATGCCACTGGGACACTGTCAATAGGAGGTTGCGGTTCAGAACCGGCTGATAAGCCGTGCATTTGAACCAAACCTGCAGAGGGTGCATATGCAAAAGACCCAGTCGGAGGGTGTTTGATGTTGCTGCCATCAAGCCCAGAAGCCTCTGGAAGACCACTACTGGTAGTGCCCTGCCGAGCTGAAACAGCTCTAAGCAAACGGTCACTCTCAGCACTCTGTCATCTGACAGAGTTGCCAACATGCGTCCTGAATCCAGGCACAGCCACAGATAGGTCACTGTCTGAGTGGGTACAAGCTGGCTCTTTGCATGGTTTACCTTCAGGCCCAAACAATGTAGATGGTTGGTGACGAGCTCTGGGTGTTCGTGCCCCCATGCTGGAGACTCGGCACAAATGGGCCAGTCATCCAGATAGTTAAGGACTCTGATGCCTCCGAGTCTAAATGGGGCTAGTATAGCCTCCATGCATTTTGTAAAAACGCGTGGGGCTAGAGAGAGACTGGTACTAATTTCTAGTCAGCAGAACGTGAGACAAGAAATAGCCTGCTTGCAAACAAGTCTTTGTAATAGTGCTGCTGGACAGCTGCACTAAAACAGCAACGCGCTGCTAAAGTAGGAACGGCCACAGTAGCTGCTTAGGTTTCAATACTTAACTTCCTGTAAGAAAAATGAAACACAGTATAAGATACAACTGCTAGCTAACACAAAACGAAACACATGGTAAACAATACTACATTTTAACAATTAAACAATTATTACAATGATATTATTAACAATAATATTCTTGATATAAAAATTCAGCTGAACAAGTCGGAGACTTGGTGCGCTAAGGTCCCGGGAAAGATGACAAGGGAGCCGCAGGCTTCCCACGACACACAGGGCCACGGTAGGACTTAACCAGTGCTAGCTGAAAATACAGAAAAACAGAAACTCGGATAGAAATAATACAAATTTATTTTAGCGATTCTGTAAATAATTCCGCACTTTTTAAGCAAATGCTAAAAAAGAGTGTGAAAATATATAGGAGGATATACTTATCAACTCTCTGATGTTAATCAGGCTGAAAAGGAAAATGACGACACTGTCAGGGTGAGTAATGGCTTTATGCTCGCGGGGGGGGGCAGCACTACGTCACCCTCCTCTGATGACTGTCTTTGATATAACGTTTTCAGGTTCCGTTGTCTTAGGGGAAACAGCCATTTTGTAATGGTTAATATTCCCTACTTGAAAGGGAACTACACAAACTACAAATGATTATTTTTGGTAATAAAATAAAAAATAGCGAGAGGTTATACCAATGTTTATCATATGTACAATTATTTCAGTCAAACTACTAATATTTTTGGGGAATTCGACGTTTAACAAGCTTTACCAATTAAAATCGAAAAGTAGCAAGCCTAGTTATATGATAAAAACATTCTCAAAAAAGTAAAACTGTTTTTTAAAAACATGTTATTTATTATTTAGTCATTTTAGCAGACACATTTATGCAAAGAGACTTACAGAGACTTGGGGGTGAACTATGCATCACACCTGCTGCTGCAGAGTCACTTACAATAGGATCTCGGTTTTATGTCTCATTCGAAGTATAACAGACAACATAAAACAGACCTGTATTTCACTATTCAACCCAACTGCTCCAAATATTACCTTTCCACCCATGGTGGCTTACACAAAACCTGTAAAGATATCCAACATTCATACAGTTAAGCAGCAGAACAAAACTGACTAATGAAATTGAACGATTTATGACTGCAGTTAATTTAATAATTAATTATACATTTATTTGTAAATAATTAAATAAAATGTAAAAAAGAAAACTTTAGTCCAAAATTGATTTTCTCACCTCTTACAAAGCAATATACATTTCTCTAATTATTTAGTTTTTAAATTGTTATTGCCAGTCTGACTCAGTACTTCAGCCAAAAAGAATAAATCTGCCTAATATAAAAGGACATTAAATATATACCAGCTAGTTAATAAAATGAACTGTCTGGTACTAAAAAAAATTGATTAATGCTGTATTACAAGGCATAGCTAGTAGAGAAATTCACATTTTAAAGCTTTAGTATGTATGGCCATTAATTCCATTTTTAATCTTATCTCTTTCTATGCTCGCTGGGAGAACTGGATTACAAAATATCCTAGTCTCCCTACATAGACAATAGCCTCATCTTCAAGTACAGATTTTAATTAATCCAAAAGAGCAGTGAAACCCCAATGTTATTAACTTACTACCAGTGTAGACATTTAATAATGTGGTACAAGCCTTTGCAGACACCACTATCCAAAGAATGTAATGGCACATTGCATTTACTATACATCCATGCTTTATGAATGAGTCCCCATGACCTTGGTGACCTAAGAGTGATCCTGAAATTCTCAGAATGCTGGTGTCAGTTTCAATAAGCTGGCACTCTTCCTATTGACAAAAAGGTCAAAGCCCAAAACAAATTAGACTGCTATAGCTCCCTTCACAGAAACTGTGCACTGTCAGATTACTTTCTAACAGTCAATAACACAGAGCCATTATAGACTAGTCAATACTGACTAACAAATCATAAACTAGAGATAGAAAAAACACAAATTAACCAACAAACCCAAACAGAAACCAAGAGCCTCAACTCTGAAACCTGTGATCTATCAACACTGAGTCACAGAAAATACAACCATACAAAGAAAGAATGAACAGTTGGACAAAGTTAGCAAGGTTCTATACAGGAATGGAAATAAGGCACCTAATGCATGGCAATTTCATCCATTCCAGGTTTTAATATGAGCAGACGCTTTTATCCATAGCGACTTAGAGAGGCTACAGAGTGAACTATGCATCACAAGTGCTGCTGCAGCGTCACTTACAATAGGACCTCGGTTTTACGTCACATCCGAAGGACAGAGTATAAGGAGGTTACATGACTTGCTCAGGGTCACACAAAATGAGTCAGTGACTGAGCTGGGATTGAACCTGGAACCTCCTGGTGTTTATTTTATTTTTTATCTGTGCTCTTTAGTTGTTTTTGTGCATATTCATTTGCAAGTGAAGTGCGACATTAGGGGCTTCGAGCATTGTATTCTGCAATTTTAAATACTGACTTTTGATACTGTTTTAATTCTGAAAACTATGTTGTTTTTAATCTTTTGCTAAATTGCATTGCCTTTTACGTTTTACGCAGTTCTGTGCATGGGTAACATTTTGATTTCATTTTGCTGTTGGGATGTTAATGGGGGATTTTACATACTGCTACAATATGTACCGGATTTAAAAGTATGTACTGTATTACAGTCCACGTGTCCAGTTGTCCCTTTTGGCAAGTGATATTTTCAGAACCACATCATTCTGAATTAAAATACTTATTCTATTGAAAATATAGTACTGTACCAACAAAACCAACTACAGTACATCTTATAGAAGCCTACTTATTTTGCAACACAGTCCTTTCAGCTATGTATTTTTGACATTGTATCTTTTTTGTGTTCCTTGAAGAAATGGACAATGGTTGGAACGGGCCAAAATGAAATAAACAGATAAGCATCACACTTGTTTAACCGTCACTAAGTCAGAATTTGATAGGGTTGGATATGTGAGTGCTGACTGTATTAAACTCATAGTAAAACCAAGGAATGGATCAAACCACTATGCAATGGGATTACTATTTCTATCTCTGCAATACATTAGAGGTTCCCCAATAATTCACCTGGTAAAGGTGGACTGCAGGTCATGTGAGCAAGAGATTGACGGATCGATTCACTTGCTGGTGATTTGCCGATCTTGGCTGGTTTGGGAGATAAATCATCAGGGGACAGTTCTCCTCACCACACTCATAAAGACTGGCTTTACAGCAGGAACAGAAGTCACCTGTTGATTTGCAGCGAGTGGGTTGCCATGGTAAAGTGACTACTGGCATAGAGAATCCTCTTGTACATTAGTGACAAAATTAAGAAGCCTCTGAAATTTTGGCAAATATACTGAACAGGACCAGTTACTCTCTCTCTCTTCTCTCTGTTTTTAAATAATCTATATATATATATATATATATATATATATATATATATATATATATATATATATATATATATACTGTATATTTTATAATCTAAATACATGTTTTTTATAATCTAAATATGTGTTTTTTTTATAATCTAAATATATTTTTTAATAATCCAAATATATGCCGTTCATTTAGTGAATGTTTAATACAAATGACTACATATTTTCATATATTATCCATTATCCAAGTAAAACAAATTAGGAAATTAAGCTGAACCATTTTGAACTCTGCAGATACGTTTCTGACAGTTTCATGAAAATGTGTTCAAACTGGACATTTAATAAAATCTTAGTATACTTGACAGGGTTTTCAATTAGTATTAAGGTGTGTGCACTTACAAGGTAGCAGGGGGCATTTAATAGAGAAATGTGTAAGGTACTGCGCGCAGGCAATAAAAATGTGCACTATAAATATCATATGGGAGATTGGGAAATTGAAGAAGGAATCTATGAAAAAGACCTAGGAGTTTATGTTGACTCAAATGTTTTCATCTAGACAATGTGGGGAAGCTATAAAAAAAGGCCAACAAGATGCTCAAATATATAAGATATATAGTGAAAAGCGCTGAATTTAAATCAAGGGAAGTAATGTTAAAACTTTACATTGCATTAGTAAGACCTCATCTAGAATATTGTGTTCAGTTCTGGTCACCTCGCTACAAAAAGGATATTGCTGCTGTAGAAGGAGTGCAAAGAAGAGCGAACAGAATTATTCCGGGTTTAAAAGGCATGGCATATGCAGACAGGCCAAAAGAAATGAATCTATTCAGTCTTGAACAAAGAAGACTATGCGGTGATCTGATTCAAGCATTCAAAATTCTAAAAGGTACCCAAGGGACTTTTTTGACCTGAAAAAAGAAACAAGGACCAGGGGTCACAAATGGAGATTAGATAAAGGGGCATTCAAAACAGAAAATAGGAGGCACTTTTTTACACAGAGAATTGTGAGTCTGGAACCAACTCCCCAGTAATGTTGTTGAAGCTGACACCCTGGGATCCTTCAAGAAGCTGCTTGGTGAGATTCTAGGATCAATAAGCTACTAACAACCAAACGAGCAAGATCAGCCAAATGGCCTCCTCTCGTTTGTAAACTTTCTTATGTTCTTATGTTCTTAATCTCATAGTGGCGCATAGGGCCGATGGGGGAGAGTGTGGAAAGGGAGGCCCCTCCCCCCTACATTTGTATTAGGGGATTAAAATTGTGCATTCTGGTGCAATTTTGGATGGCTTAAGTAAGTACTCCATTAGTGCAATGAAGGGGTTTTATTGAAGCACTGCTCACAGCAAGAAAAGATCAACAAGAATAAATTGACTTTTGAAGCATCAAGACCCCTGCAATACAAGACTGGCTGAAAATGTGTGTGGAATTGGTGACCGCACCTTTAAATGTGTAAAGTTGTAATATGGGAAACAGCATGTTCAAGTCTGACATCATATACTGTGATACAGATAGCTCTTATGATTACATGTTACCGTTTATTTTTCAGTAAAAACAAGTTTAAATTGCAGCGTGTGCGTTCTGCTATTTTCGATGTTAAATACACCACAGCAAGGGCAATGTCATATATTTTAGATATTTTCATTTGCACAATCTGAGAGCTACATTTTGTGAATGGCAGTTTATTTTACTGTAGTCAAGTAAGCTTTTTGCAGCAGTACAATTCCTAATTACAGTCCCAAGTACTGGATTTGTATGCCTTGTTTTCACCTTTCTGGTCAGTTTGAGAATTGAACTTCGTTTTTCCTGCAACAGCTGACCCTGCTTTGGTACAAAACTCTACATTACTGTTTTTTTTATTACGGTAATGTCTTAAATGACCCCGCTTGCTTGGCTGAAGAGATATTATCAGCTCATCCTTTAATTTGGGAATCTGCTGCGCGATTAAACTCCTGACAGTAAACAATGTAGCGGCTGCTATAGAAGATGCAACAGACGAAAAAAATCTATTGTTTTTTAGGCACTCTACGATTTGACTGGCGAAAGATAACGTAGGTTTATTGGAGTTCACAAAAAACTTTGCTCAGCATGGTACTGTAGCCTTTTCACTTCCTTTTTTGTTTAATTATTGGGCTTTTTGCTGCATTACATTATTTTCTTTATATTTTCTTTATGTTAAGTTTTCAGGGCATTTTGTTCATGCACGTCTGCAACACACAAACCTTAAGTGTATTTTTATTTTTCGCTGTTCTTGTTCTAAATTTCTTGAATTCAACTGTTCATTTTGAGGTTGTTTTTTTAATATACAACAGTACTCACGCAGGTTTGGTCACCATCACAACTGTTGCATGAAACTGGGGTTACCGTATTCTGCTGGTGTTAATTGAGAGGATGGCAGTTCCTCACTCCAAATTATCAGCGAGAACTGCCAGAGACTATACAGCAAGGATAGTTTACATGTTTTCATGATATTGGCGCAGCAAAAGTAAAAAAGCACCATTTCACTTGTAATTTGTAGTTCCCAACACTCTTAGGTGAAATGTTGAGAAAAAAGTCAATACCCGTCATACAGTATAAATAAATCGCCAAAGTAAGTTAAAAATGTCCTCCTTTTTTCCCAACGTTTTTTTTGCAGTTTTTGCAATCGAAGACACTTTTATCCATGCATAAACAATTTATTGATATTTTAAAATGGACTAGTCGCATGCATTGCACGCAAAAATAATAATAATAATAATAATTTAAGACCCCAGGGAGTTTTATCCACACATATGTATATTACAGCACATCTGAGTTTAATGACGATTAACTTGTTTTGTCAACATGGAAATATACTAGGGAATGCACTTATTGTGATGTCTATATCATTTATATTAGATGATTTATTTGTTTTAAAATGGAACATTTGTCTGCAAAAATATATTTTTGTATATAATATAAATATAAAAAAGTCTAGCATGCGTGGGATTTGATGAAACTATAACCTTCAGTTTGCAAGCGTGTTGTGTTATACTGTCAGTGTTACATGATTAGTTGAGAAAACAAGCAGTATTTTGAAAGATGAAGTCCCAGCAAGCTGAGAATTCTCAGGACTTTGTTATTTTTTACATTTTGAAGATTTTTTTGGAGATTTTTTTTTTTCACATCATCTCGTCATTGAGATTCTGATCTTGATCTCTGAAAAAAATTGTTTTCCTGTCAGTGTAACTCTCATTGTGGTCCCTATTGGTGCAAGGAAGTACGGTTTTCTCTCGATACTGGTTGATGAGAGTAACGCTATTTGTGGTCCCCACTGGATAAAAACGAACATTAATTTCTGAAAATGATCTATGCCAAAGGTGCACAACCAAACTTTTATCACGGGCCGCATATCCAGCAGTGGCGTGCCGTCAGGACCTTCAAGGTATTCTCTGCTGACCAAACAGTGCCAAGTAAACCGTCAATCAAATGACATTACGTTGCCTCACTCACTTGCGTACAGTGGGCTTGCTTATACTATGAAACATGCTACTCTAATTATTATTTGTTCATTTGTCTGACGCCTTTATCCAAGATGACTTAAAGGGTTTACTAGAGGTTTTTTAAGAGTCTAGGGGTTTCCTGAAGGGGATGTGATCAGCCAATAAGAGATCTGCATTTCCCCTGCATAAGTCTAAAACAACGACCAGACGCTAGAAAAAAAACAGTTGAGGGTATTCTCCGTTTCAGTTGAAGGTCTTGAGTGAGTTTAACCAATAGGCTAGTCGAAGAATGTCCTTTTTTTTAGACAGGCGACCAATCAGGAGTGAGCAGAGGCGGGCCATAAATCTCCCAGGGTATTCTCTGCCTCACTTGAAGGCTCTGCTTTAGCAACCAATGGGAAAGTCAAAGCTCTGACAGCTGACCAATCATTAGTGAGCAACCGCAAAAACATGAATATTCCTTGGTTAGCACTGCAGTTAGGAGGATAGCTGGATTTCGCACGATATTGCTTATAAAAAAAATGATTTCCATTACATGAGAGTAGATGTTAAAACTTCATGCTGATTTGAACTTGGCTCTCGCCAAGATAAGCACCAACTAAGACGTAGCTTCACAGTAAACTAATGTGATCCATATGTGTCTCCATCCATTTGCGCTTCGTTCCATATGATGATGTAGATATCCTTCTGTCTGGTGTTGATGGCTGAAGTGTAATGCTGGCTCCAGGGATCAGCTTATTGCCTCCCTAGCGAATCAGCACACACAACGGCTGCGATGCTGGCTCTGGGGATCAACCATAGTGCGGTCTCCCCAATATAGATTGATAAATACAAATACCTTTACAATATCTAATTAATTTGAATTTTATTTTACACTAAAATAAAAAAATTAAAATGTGAAAAAATGGAGACATCATAGTCAATTTGGTTACAAATCCTTTTTCAAGGAGAACTTTGTCTGAAAAATTGGAGATTGTTAAAAAAGGGAGATATACACCCCAGATCCCCGAGCTGACACAGGAAGGGAAAGGATTTACTTGGCACTTTCAGAATTCAAATTATGAAAGGTATGTGTGGCTTACAGGTAGCTTCCACTTAAAAAAAAGGAAGAGGGTGCGACAACTCTGCTACCCCTGTCCATTTTGTCACGGCACACCACTGATATCCAGAAAACTAGTTTAACCTAATGTGTATAGCGGGCTGCACATTACTAAAAAATAATCTGAGTTTAACCGTTAGCTGCAATATACATAGTACTGCACAATACACATCACAAACAAAAATTTACAAAACAATTAAAAACAAAACATAAATATCGTACTGTTATAAAATTTACACACATTGCACAATAATACAAAACAAATTAAATGTCTACTTGCTGAAGCGGTTTTTATTTTAGCAGACAAGTTGTGAAATTGGATTAATACACTGGGCCGCAGTCAGACAATAAACGGGCCACGGGTTGTGTGTACCTGATCCATGCTGAAGGATAGCCTATATATTTGGTAAAAGTAAAACAAAAATAAATAATTACATAAATAAACAGACTAGGCTACTATTTACATTTACCCTATCCATACAGCAATACATTGCCTCAATATAGGTTGAACAATTTTGCTATTCCCGTAATGTGTGTGTGTGTTATTATCCATTAAGTAAACAAAAACACATTGGAAATGTGAAAAAATGTCAAGTTATCAGTGCCCAGCCATTTAAAGTGGAGATATCAAAAACACAAGCCAAGTTTCAAGAAACCATAGGGGCAACCTTGCCCATCACAAAGCAAATAGGCAAACCTGTAAAACCGATGGGGGTCAATGTTGCCCCAATTGTTTCTACTAACTTGGCTTGCGTTTTTCAGGCACAATAAAAGCGGATCAAACTTTTTGTAGTTTTGCAAAAAAATTGCTGAAATAAATAATTGTAGACATCTATTTCTTGTAACTTGTTTTCCTCATCCACAAAAGAAAATCTTTTGCTACAAAAATTTTTCCTATAATTATTATTTTTTTTCCCAGAAATTTCTAGAAATTATAAATTTCCATTGGGGTATGTACACTTTTGAGTTTTGTAAGTGACTCTGCAGCAGCAATTGTTGACACATAGTTCACCACCTAGTCTCTGTAAGTCGCTTTCAATAAAAGCGTCTGCTAAATGACTAATAATATCATTAATTTTGGTCATGCATGTTCCTATTTTGCTTATATTTAAAAACATATTAAGAATATTTGTACATCAATATATGGATATGTGATGCATATATACGGAACATATAAAACGGTTATGTTGCATATATTTATAATATAGTGAAAATATGTGTGGTAAACAGCTGCTTTATTGGAGGGTCAGTGCGTTAAATTCAATTGATCGAAATGTTTAGGTATCTAAATACAGATGTCATTTAAATCATTAAAAAATGTAGCTTCCTGTTTTTGTTTTTTTTTATTCATATTTTTATCGTCAGAGATTGACTAAAGAGATTAACATGTACTGTTGTATGTTTGATTTAAGTAAACATTGGTGTTTGTAATAGTTATTTAAACAGTGGTGATATTTAAATATGCAAAATGTTCTGCTAATGGAACTTGAGCTTAAAGGGTACATAAGGACCTTTTTATTTTATTGTGTTACATGTTCCCATGATGTTTGCGTAAGGTGTGTGTATTGTTATTGTTTTAATTAATTAATTTTTTTACATTTCCCGTGTACCTGCATGGATCTCTCAGAACTACATCATCCTCCTGCTCACTGGTAAATCCATCTCAGTTACATATGTGAGCAGGAGGGGATGATGGGAAATGTAGTTTTGAGAGGTGCATGTGGGTACATGGGAAGCCATCTTGAGGCAGGGAATGCAATTAAAAGTTTAAAAAAGTGGTCAAAATGTAAAAAAATAAATAAATAAAACAATACACACACCTTACGCAAACAGTTGTAGCAACACATGGGAACATGTAACACAATAAAATAAAAAGGTCCTTATTTACCCTTTAAGTAGTCAGGGAAACCGCAAACTTACATAGCAAGTGACATGAAGAGGGGTTGGTCTGGCTCACAATTTGTGGCGACAAAGTCACATTATCAACATTCCACAGGGAGGACAGGTTTTAAGGCCCATTTAGAGCTGCCTCATTATATCCCCTCATGAAGCTGGCAGCCGGCACCACCAACCATTCCATTTCACAAGGAAAGTAAACATATCCCTCCCTGAGCATTGTAAGCGGCCATGGTTCATTACAGGCACAGGAATGAGATGGAAAGGGAAGAAGAGGCAATGAAGAGTCTGTATCCAATAGCTGTCTGAGTGATAAGTTTCTTTCAGGGACTGGAAAGGGGGAGGGGGAGATGGTGCCTATAGCTGCTACAGTTGAATTATTGACAGAGACAAGAGAGAAAAGGAGCCATCAGGAAATGATATTGGACACAACAGATCTATTTGCAGGTTGTAAATTTTCTGGGGAAAGAGGAACAAAAATTAGGTTGAAGTCAGAGCTGGGATGGAAAGCTGCAAGCCAAACCATGACAGGGTGATATTTCAGAGCCAAAGCCCACCCCAGACGCACCGTAAAGCTGATAATAAGCAGACTTACAGGATGAAGGTTTAATCATTACTTACTAAACAACTGGTGCTGCAAGAAAACAAAACAGCAAAGCAGACTGCTTTGTAAAGCGGATTCACGGGTTCTTACAAAATTTAGCAATTCCCCATTTTGTGAACAGACACAGACAGTAAAGTATTAACAGTAAATTTATGAGACTGTAGTGGAACTGGGTATAGTGTCTAAGGGGGTGATAAGATTTTATGTTCCACCGCACATAAATATTCCTTAATAGACTATTTGAGTGAATGTAATGGTGTAAAATACAATTTAGTGAAATAGTAAGGAAATGTAACTCAGTTGACATATAGCTATTACTGTATCTATTACAGCATGTTAAATGCTTGGTAAGGAGTTAACTGGCCTATGGATCATGAGATAAGAACTTTGAAACATGCCTAGGGCTAATCTTGACCTGCCATATTATTACCAACACCCAAGCATGTGTATAAGCCACTGTCCTACTAATCTGCAAAAGTGGTTATATCTAAGCTATGGCTGTGGAGTCATGCAGTTAGTAATTTTTAACCCATTAAGGCTTATTTATACATTCATCTTAATACACTGGACTTTAACCCGATGTGTCAAAAACAGCAACACATATACCATTTTTTAAATTTATTTATTCATTTATTTTTTAAATTTAGTAATCGGCAATTGATTTTACCCCGTTTTTCTCCCAATTTGAAATATCCAATTTTAGGCTCAGCTCACCGCTACCACCCCTGCGCTGACTCGGGAGCAGTAAAGACGAACACACGCTGTCCTCCTAAGCGTGTGCCATCAGCCAACCGCTTCTTTTTACTCTGCAGGCCCACCATGCAGCCACCTCGGAGCTACAGCTTCGGAGGACAATGCAGATCTGGGCAGCTTACAGGCAAGTTCGAGGCGCCCTGCCAGTCTACAGGGGTTGCTAGTGCACTGTGATTTGTCAAAACCGAACTACTGTAAAATATTTGATGGTCATACATAGCAGACTGTAAAAAAGTATCACCAACTCACTGTCAATGCCCTGTGCTTCAGAATGCTCACTTAAGAAATATCAAAAGGTACATCTTAGGGCATTGAGACCTCTGTAAAACCTCTGGTATTTTCTGACTTGGGGACCTTAAAGAACCCCTGCAAATTTTGTTAATAATGTAATAAACCCTATAGTGTCAAGTTACTACTTTTACTTATTTCAATTCAACTGGAATTAGCCTATGATGACTGATCTAGCCCCAGATACTGTGATGACAAATACTAACTGCAAACAGAACTCCTAGTGGACTGTAACAGACACATGTATTATATTTGTAATCAAGATAGTTATTTAAAGTCTTCTGTGTGGTTACAAAAATACCTTTAACTCCTACTGTACCTCCCAATTACATTTTTTGATAGCTTTCTCCCGAAGTAATATTATTGGATCACCAACTGTACCCCTTTAAATGGCTTTTCTAATGGAATATAGACACATGCACACAAATTCATAAAAGCAGTAAATAAACATGTTTATCAATGGGAACTAGTCTTTTCACATAGCTATTTGTAAAACGTGATGTGCACTTCAAGATGGACACAGTGCTGTGAATGACTGTAAATCATTTCAGGAGAAACTGCAGCAAAATTAAAATAATTCCAAGGAAGGTAAACAAAAAAAACGGACTTGGGTGGGATTAAGATGCAGCAAGCATGATCGGTCCAAATAAGCACTAATATGGAAAAAGGAGGATGGCTGTATGTATAAGACGGCAAGAGCAATCCTTACAGTTTAACAAACACATCGCTCATTAGAGCAGTGAAGGGGCCAGACTGTTGGCATGGAGTCAGACATACAGTGTCTGCATCTCTAATCAGTTGCTTCAGTCTGAGGTTTTCCTTCAGGTACAGTATATTCCTCCGTAATTCCCTGGATCAGCAAGTTTGCAGATTTCTTATTTTACGGCATGACCTTCTGAAGATGTACATTATTTCTCTAAAGGCCTAAGCAGCTGTGCTAATCAATATAACTTTATACAGGATTTGCACACTTCAAAGAATGCAGAATTCCATGACTTTTTCATGACTTTACATGACCTTATATTAAAAATTTCCATGACCATTTTACCCATCAAGGGACATATTTCACATGACTTAAACAGGGTTGAGTGACAGGATTTGACCTATCCAGACACTAAATCCATAAAAGCAGAACAAAATGAACACATGGGATAAATATACAACAAAACTGAAAATGTTATGCTGCTGGTTCACCCGATACGCATGCCAGCGTCAGTGACACACTGTCGCTGGAGGTGAAAAGCGCTCAGTGCCTACTGGTGCTGGTGTGTAACACCTGTAACATGTTGAAACCAGTGCTCAGTGCTGCTGGCATGGGTATCGGGTGGCTGGTTAATGCACTCTAATTAACAGATCAAGTAATCAGATTATATAAAATCACTGTAGGGAAATGAAATTACTTTTTTTTTATGACCAGAATCCAGAATCAGAGAATTCTGGATCAATCCATAAAATTCTCACCTTGTCTTAAAACACTGGTGAAATGTTTTTGTAAAGTAAACCGAGTAAAGGAAAGCACTACTTTTTCAATAAACAAATTGGTTTATTTTTCTCAATTACCGTAAAAATTGTGGTATAGGTCGCACTGGCGTAAAAGTCGCATGCCCCTTTTTGAGACTTAAATTTTAGGAAAACACCTTTTATGTGTTTAACATACTTTTTTTCTTCCTACATGTTCAACAGCAATAAATAAATAAAGATACACAGGTTTAGTTTCGAAGTAACCCTTGTTTGCAACATTTTATTCCATTAATAATTTTATAATGTTGTTTTTCGTTTTTCAAAATTTCAAAATAATTGGTTCAAGTCAATTTAACTACAATGTCAAAATACATCAAAATATAGATATAACACTACTACTGTAAATTCCAGTAGTAACAGTGTAAACCACTGACAAGTGGTACTTGAATGGATTTAAAAAGTAATAATTAACAGTGCACCAGTAATTACAATCAATCTACATCACATCTGTATTAACCTATTTTATTTTAGCTTATCACGTACCCAAGCACACAAGAACATACCTTTGCGTTACTGAAAATTTCTTTCCAAAACAATACTTAGACAATATAGTTCCAGCTGCATTGGCTTTTACAAATGCATTGCATTAATTACAGTTTTAAAGAAAAGTATTAAACAGTGCTGCTTGCATAAATTAAAAAAAAAACAAAAATCAAAGCAATAGACAGTGCACCATCTAATAATCAGTAAACAAAACATCTTAGTGTTGCATACAATGCAGTGCAATTGCATTAAACGTCCATCTGTACAATGATACACTCATTTTGTTTTGTTAATCAGAGCCATAGCCATACACATACTTTACAAGTGTACCACTGTATTGCACTGACATGTAGAACAAGTTACAGTATGTATTAAAGTCATTCAAAGTACTTGTGGCAAAGTGGCTACCAGGAAACTATAATCCGTTTTGGAAAAGGGACTTTATTTTTCAATTCCTGGTCTGGTGACCAAACATAAACCTCCGGCAAAACTCATTGTATTTCTGTCGCCATTGTCACAGACCAGGGGGAGGAAGGGGAAAAGATGTAGTCAAGGAGGGGCCAAAAGACTACATTCCCCAGAATGCCATGGGAGGGAGCCAGGATGGGGTACACCTGACTCTAATAATAAATGATTGCCACCTGCCTGCAATTAGCAGGCAGGTATTTAAACTAGGACAAATGTTTGTTCTGGACAGTCTCCATTTCATTCCATGGCCACAACTAGACCATGAAAATTCCCTGACTTTCCAGGTCTGGAATACATATTTTATTTTCCCCTGATTTTCCAGAAATTCCATGACCCGTACAAACCCTGTTTATATGTATCCTCCAACAAGTATTTATATGTATCCAACAAGTACCGAGGTCCAGTATTCACCTCAACCCATACTCAGTTCAGCTCTGACTGGAATGCAACTCATGTCACAATGCAAGACGCTTCCAAATGCATACATTACGCAGCATCCATCCTGTGTGCCCAACCATAGACAATCATATCAGCGTATCCATCACTGTACACAACACAAACAGAAAGGATATACATGTGTTGGACCTGGAAATCGCTATTCAATCAGTTTGACCGGCTTTTCAAACCACGTCAACTTGGAGCAATGGAACTTTTATCAGAGGGACAAGACACACATTTTTTTCTCATTATGCTAAGATCCAGAATTCTTGGTGATGCAGTCTTTACTTTGACACTGTTGTCTGTGTCCCTGCTGGACTTGATATTTCTTAACTCTGCTACTAAATTAATCCTCCCCAAATCAATACAAGCCTCAGTCTTAATCCAGAGCAAATGGAGGCACTGTACCTGAAAGGTAACTTTCTGGGTAATGTGTGAACTGTTTCAAAAAGTGTTCATCCTCACTACAGAAGAGCCGGATGTCTGGGATGTTGTACAGGATCACGGCCAGCCTCTCCAGCCCCAGACCAAATGCCCATCCAATCTTCTCATGGGCACCGCCTGCAATTAAAACCACACACAAAAAAAATAAATAATCATAAGCTTTTTATAGAACAATTGGGATGAAACACCTCATCGTGGGCCCGCTTTTAACAGTGCCACAGGTGTATCTGAAGCAAAAGAAGGTGATTATTATTATTATTATTATTATTATTATTACATTTGTTGTAGTAGATGCAATAACATTTTTAAATGGGTTAAATCCCCTCTCTCTGTCTTTTTTGATTGCTTACACTCTGGGGCACTAATTATCTCTCAGCATTCCCATCGCTTTTCAAATCCCAACAGAGACTAGGGTACCATGCCAACTTGCCCCTCCTGCTTTGTATTTATTTTAGTCTTGATCAACCAATATGGATACAGATGCCGATACAACAATGAATTTTAATAAGCAGTTTTAAAAACATATTTGTTCTCTTCAGCTAGTATTAAAAACATAATCTGGGAAGTTCACTGTACTATTATTTTGTTAGACCCCCCCCCCCCAAAAACTATATTTATGATTTAGAACTTACAATATAGAGGGAGAAATGTAAAGTGTAGGAATCTACCAAAATATTTTTATTTCAAATTTAAACAAATCGTATAAAAAAAATGTCACGGTATGATTTATATTTACCTTTTTCTTTCTTTTTCTTTTTTTCTTTTTACACTTTTTGTATTTTATTTTTATTTTGGGAGATCTAAAAGTGATCTATGGTGATCTATTAAATTTTGAAATTTTGAAATTTTTTTGAAATTTTGCTTGACACAGAGATATCGTGAAATCAAGCCAAGTTAAGAAGATATGGAGCACAGGGGTCAGTTTTTACAGTTTTACTTCAGAGAGGCCACCCAAGACTAACCTGGTGTACATGTTTATTTCAAGCCACATAAATTCCCATTTCCACAAGTGAAGTTGTCACTGACTGAAAAAGCTTTTTCGGGTCAGTTCAATTTAGTCAATGTATCCTCCTTCACTTGAGTGGGCAGATACATCCTGTACTGCTTGCCCTGTACACCATTGTTCATTTGTTAATGAAAGAACCTGACACTGCTTGTAACAGTTACACAGGCAATGTATCAGAATATGATGTTTGTGTTATGTCAGGTCACTGCCGAATTCTAGAATCGCAATGCAGACAGATATGAGCCAGGTCATCTTTGAGAAGGGTCCTGTGACAATCTTCATGCTGTGACACCAGTGTTTTCACAGGGCATAAAAAGCAATCCAGTATTTAATCAGGACCATTCAACTATGCCAATGGTCCTGATAGTATGATAACAATCCTAAATCTAATAATAATATTCAAGTTATATTTACTAACCCCTAAAGAGGAATTATTAGAAAGCTGCTTGTTCACAGTTAATACAAAAAAATGACCACTTAAAACTAGTGTTTCTAGTGGCAAATCACACGCCCATTTCCACTGTGGATTATTGTCTGAGATCGTCAAAGACATTGTAAATTACACAAACTGCACCGATCTCAAAAACATCCAGCTGCACAGAACTTAGTGCACAGCAGGGATAAATTAAGTCCTGGGGCCATGCTTTTAATTTTTTAATTTTTTATTCTGGTTTCTTTCGGGAAGAAGGAGGCAGGTTTTTGTAAAAGTTGTCCTTCATTACAAATGCTAGTTGCAGATCCGCACGGTTGAAAAGTCGTCACTATCTACAGGATATTTGTGTCCCCTAACAAGCGATATTTATTGACAACATGCCGTAATACAGGAACAAATGATCACTGCACTTAATAACCCTTCTCCTACCTTCAATCAATAAACTTTGGTTTAGTCCCACACTTGGTATGCACATTCATTCCCATTCACGTCAGTACACTCCATAACCTAACGGTGAATATTTGTTTTTTTTACAGTTTACTATTATTATTATTTAACTTCTTCAAATAATTAGTCCCTGTGATAAAGAGAGAAAGAATCAATGTTGTAAATCTCCCTCCTGACCAGAAAGGGCGCTGTTTAAGGTTCGTAGTACACTTCCCCGTAGACGGGTCGCCTCGACAGTGAGCGGAAACAGGAAGTCAGCCTTCTCGGAGGAAGTACGTAGTTGCACGTACTTAAAACGATTCCTATGCGATCAGCTGCGAGCCAGGCAGCGATTGGTTACACCGGGGTGCCGGGCTGATTGCAGGGAGGAGTTGGGCAGTACAAAGGGGACGCAGCTACATGGATACAGCCCCTTGTGTTGAGAGGTAACATATGGCCAGAGCCTTGCTTATGTGTTTTGTTTGTTAAGTATCTGTTTTGTATTGTAGAGGAGGAGAACGGAGCCAGGGGCTGCAGCCACGGAGCCAGACCAACTCACTGAGCACTGCCCTCACCTCACAACACCAGCACTCACCACAGCCACACGGTTTTGGATCACACACTTTCGTGCACGGGACTGTGGATTGGGGATTATTTGTGAATTGTTATTGTTTTTGTTTTGTGCCTGGAAGCCAGCCTATACCTCCCGATACCATCGCTGGTAGAGGGGCAGCTCTTTTTGTTATTGTTTAAATAAAACATGGAGAAAACTGTTTCCACACCACATATTTGCACACCACAAAAACATATGTAAAACATACCATCATGCTGTAATGAATCTTTGTGGAATTTGACTGACATTTTATTTTTTAAAACAGAATTTTATTGTTGTATCACTTAGTGTGTATTTTTTGGCTGCAGTAATGCAAAAAGTACCCACTATGTGGAAGTAATTAATTAATGACATGGCAACCTTCATAAACTTTTGAAGCGATAAATATACAGGGCTGGCCTGAAGGCGCTTGAAGTACATCAACACATGCTGTGGTTCACCTATCTGAGGTGCAGTAGAGTGCCACAGGGGGTGCAGTTGAACCCCATACCACATGGCTAATTGTCACAAGAGAGATATTCTCTCTTTAACTGAAACTTGGCTTGGACCGAATGACAATGTTTCCCTGATTGAGGCTTCTCCACCTAGCTATTCTTTTTTTCCAGAAAGCTTGCTCTACTGGCCGGGGAGATGGAATTGCTACTGTTTTCAGTAGTGAACTTAGAATCAAACAGGAAATATGTCAAGGTTAAAAGTTTTAACCTTGACATTAAACAGTCCATTACTTGTTAATATTGTAATTATTTATCGACCACCTAAGTCAAACCCGCTACTTCTGACTGAATTTGGGGAGCTGCTATCGATATTGACAGTCAGATATGATAGGATTCTTTTATTGGGTGATTTAAACCTTCAGTTGACATTGATTCTGATTCTAACTCCTTGGAATTTGTGAGGCTACTGGATTCCTTAGATTATATCCTGCATGTCAAAGGTCCTATGCATAATCGTGACCACACTTTACAACTGGTAATTCCTCGTGGTTTAGCTGTTAAGAACGTCTTAATCCTAGATCTTATTATTTCTGATCATCTTGCCGTTCTTTTTTAGGTGAATCTGCCAGTATCTACAAAGACTGTGGACCATACATTTAAATCACAGGTAATTAATTCTTCAACTGCTGCTAAGTTTTCTGATGTATTGAGCTCATTAACACTCTCTGAGTCCTCATCAGTAGATGAGCTGGTTAATACCTACAACACCACCTTGACTGGTATCATAGATACTTTAGCGCCAATCAAAAACTCAGTAAGTGTCTGTTAAAAAAAAAGTTCACCGTGGTTTAATGATACAACTCGTAAGATGAAATATGAGGGTCGTAAACTAGAACCCAGATGGCAGGAATCTAAAATGCATGTTCATTACATCGCATGGAAGGGCCACCTGGTTAAATATAGGAAAGCACTGGTGTTGGCTAGATCATCAAATTATTCCAATTTAATTAAAACAAATAAAAATAATCCTAAATTTCTTTTCAATACCCTAGATAAATGAATGAATCCTTCCCCTAATAGTCCTACCCTTGAAATTGGCTCCTCTCACAGCTGCAATGACTTACTGCATTTCTTTAAAAATAAAATACTAGACATCAGAAATGAGATTCCACAGACAACTATTAAGGCTAAGACAGGGGCTGTCAGATCTAGTTCAACATATGAAAGCTACTACATGCTCTCTTGGTCCTATTCCTACGAAACTATTAAAATATGTTCTTGGTGTTATTAATACCAACATTTTAAAAATTATAAATGGTTCACTTTCCTCCGGTATAGTTCCCTCAGCACTAAGGTAGCTGTGGTAAAGCCTATGCTTAAGAAACACAATTTGGACACTAAAGTCCTCAATAACTATAGCCCAATCTCCAACCTACCATTCTTAGATAAGGGTCTAGAGAGAGTTGTTGCAATTCAATTACAAAAAATTCTAACTCTTAATGGTATATTCGAGAAGTTTCAGCCTGGTTTTCGTGCTGCACATAGCACCGAGACTGCCCTTGTCAGAGTTGTGAATGATCTGCTGATAAGCTCTGACTCTGGCTTTCCATCAGTTTTAATTCTTCTAGATCTAAGCGCTGCCTTTGATACTGTAGACCATTCCATCCTACTGAATCGTCTTGAAAGCACAGTAGGACTGTCTGGTCTTGTCCTATCCTGGCTCAAATCTTATCTTTCTGGTAGGTTTCACTTTGTTTCTATTGAGGAGGTAAAATCGGCATTATTGGAAGTTGTCTGTGGTGTCCACAGGGCTCTATTCTAGGTCCGTTGTTGTTTTCATTATATATGCTACCGTTAGGTGACATTATCCGCAGACACAAAGTGAACTTCCATTGCTATGGTGACGATACCCAGCTATATCTGTCCCTAAAGCCAGGAATTACTTCTGCCTGGGTGTTATTAGCTACTTACCTCACAGACGTCAAGCATTGGATGTCACAGAATTTTCTAATGTTGAATTCAGATAAAACAGAGGTTATGCTAGTGGGCTCACATAACCAACAAAAAGGAAATCTCTCATAAAATCTTAAACTAGAAATTAAGAGTTTGGGGGTCATCTTTGATCCTGATCTATCATTTGAGACTCACATTAGGGAAGTTACTAAAGTATCTTTTGAGAAATATAGCCAAGCTTAGACCAATTATTTCTGTATCATGCTGAGAGACTAATGCATGCCTTTGTTTCATCTAGAATTGATTCTTGTAATGCACTTTTTCTGGTGTCCCAGAACATGTGGTATCCTGCTTGCAGCTTGTTCAGAATACTGCCACTAGAATTCTGACTAAAACCAGAAAAAGTGAACATATTCCCTGTTTTGGCCTCTTTACACTGGCTCCCTGTGCAGTATAGAATTGGTTTTAAGATTCTACTGTTAGCTTACAAGGTCCTGAATGGATTAGCACCTAATTATTTGCAATAGTTATCACAGGATGCTGGGCTGCTGGTTATTCCTAGGGTCAACAAAAGCAACACAGGAGGTAGTGCTTTTTCTTGTAGAGCTCCTAAATTATGAAATGCTCTGCCTTCGTTTGTCAGGGAAGCTGGGACCGTTACACTTTTCAAGTCAAGACTAAAAACACACTTTTATAAAATGGCTTTCTTATCTTAGTGGGTTTTAATGCATCTTTAAAATGGCTGCTTTTGTATTATGTATATACTGTTATTTAAATGGTCTGATTATGGCAGTTGTGTGTGTGACATGCTATACAAATGTATTGTGGTTTGTTCTTTTTTCTGCTATGTACTGTACAGTGCTTTACGATACTTTTGTATAAAAAGCGGTATATAAATGCAATATATAAATACATAATTATGAGTGTTGACATCACAGAGAATGACACAATGCTGAATTAATGAGAAGAGGCCTCAGTCAGACCGGCTTTATATGAACCCTTAGTTAATTAGATCTCAAAACAACTCATATTCATAGAAACGTAAACAGGTAAAAATGTAAAACAGGAGGTCATCCATCACAATATGTTGTTTTTCTCATGAAATTAAATCTTATGACAAATGTCCACATGGGAAGCATAATGATGGGGAAAAATGCCAATAAGGGTTGCCCATAAAGCCCATATCATTTGGCTAATTTGCATCATATCTTGCATTATAAAATATCACACAAAAGTGGCACAGCTTTCATTAATGCAAGGAATACATTTTTCTAAGATTTATGAACACTCTGAATACCGTTTTAATATGCTGCTGGTCTGTCTCCAATTGTGACATCTCTGTTACAGTGTTCTGCAACACAGTTAAAATTATTAAAGTGGGGATTCGGTTTCTCATCTTAAGCACTTGTTAGTAATTAATTTGGCTATGATGATGTCTGGCTGTGATGATGGAGTATTTTTGTCACGGACCTGACTTAACAGAGTTATTCTGAGGCGGGCAGTGGTGTGGCAATCCATTCCATTAGTACAGTATTAAAAATGTAGACTCCATTTGCCAAAAGCTTCTTTAAGCTTACAAGCATGTACTCTATGTCTACTGAAATAATATAAACAGCAGGAGATCTAAACTAAAAATAGGAGGTTTCTGAACAAAAACAACACATCCCAGGGTAGGGGAAAATGTGTCATTTCAGATTGAATAGTTTGTAAAATGCATATGTGAAAAAGATCTGAATCATTGATATGAGGTTAGAAAAACAAAAACGATGGCAGCCATCTTAAGTTACAGGTCTAGGAATTTCTAAAAAAATGAAATGGTTTATGGATATCAGCACTTGTCGAAGCTGAGGAATTGCAAATTCATAAAAGCTCCCCCTTAACAGTGATGCTTGGTTTATTAAGAGAGAACCCCCAAGAGGGTTAACAACAGGATGTTCTTGACAGTTTAAAGCACACTCCCAACGTGATGAAGAACGTTAGGTTATTATCATAACACTGGTTCCCTGAAATAGAAATGTAACCATTACCAAATGGTTCCCTCTGCTGGGTAGTGCATTTCAAAGCAAAGACTCAGACTCAGACTCAGACATCGGCAGGGTCTGGGGCACTTGTCAGGATGGAAGGGAAATAGACTAAAGTACAGAGACGTCCTTGAGGAAAACCTGTTAAGGAACAAAAAGGTAAATGTCCTTGAGTGGCCCAGTCAGAGCCCCGACCTAAATCCATGACTTGAAGATTGCTGTCCATCAATGCTCCCCAAGGAACTTGACAGAGCTTGAACAGTTTTGTAAAGAAGAATGGTCAAATATTGCCAAATCTAGGTGTGCAAAGTTGGTAGAGACCTATCCCAACAGACTCACAGCTGTAATTGCTGCCAAATGTGCTTCCACCAAGTATTAACTCAGGGAGGTGGAGACTTATCCAATTATGATCTTTCAGTTCTGTATTTTTAATATATAATTTTTTTCTCAATAAAAACTTTTTTCCCCTTAACAGTGTGGAGTATGGTGTGTAGATAAGTGGAAAAAATCCTCATTTAAATGCATGAAACTCTGAGGCACTGATACAACAAAATGTGAAAAAAGTTCAAGGGGGTGTAGACTTTCTATAGGCACTGTATAACCATTACCAAAGCTGTCGCAAGGTCAATATTGCATAACGACTGGAATGATACAAGGCTAATTTGGGGAAAATTCATAGTTATTATTGAATATACTTGTACACACACAGGTACTGCAGGCTGAAGCGCTGGTGCGAGTATTTATTCAAACAAAAATAAATAAAAAGGACATAAAACAACACAGCTCACTGATCCACAAATACGCAGGTTGAACGAAAATAAATCTTGCAACACAAAATATACCTCCACCCACCACAAGTATCAATTGTTTTCTTTTGGTTTTTACTTTAGTTTTACTTTCGTTCTCCCGTCTCTCTCAATCTCTCTCGCTCCTTCAACACCCACCCCGAACACAAGCAAAACCCAGCTTATATACACGTGCATATAACAATAATTACGAACACTCAAACAATAATTTCATTATACACTCCTGTCACAAAGACGGCCGGAGTGGGTGGCGTCAGACCAGCCAGGAAATAAAACAAGAGAGAGGTGGAGTTTGGTGGAGCTGAGCGAATGGTTTCGCTCAGCATTTAATAAATAAACAGAACAGCAAAATAAAAGGGTTGAACACAAAACACAGGACGCGGCACTTGAGGCCAAAATAAAGAGACAAACAAAACGAACTATACAGACAAACACGGTGAGCAGATACTTTCACTAATACTTTTACAACTATCACCTCCGTCTCCTATCCCGTTCTCCACTCACCGAACACACAACCCTGAGTGAGTGAAAACATGCTGCTTATGCAGTTGTACCGAGACTCGATTGCTAGTCAATCATTCAATTGGAATCTCGGTACAACTGCACGTGAATAAATTAAAGTGCACTTTCCCGTGTTCACATACTAATACTTTAAATGCATGTGATGTGATTTGTGCCATCCTCGTGCCTAAATACAAATCTACCTTTTTAAATACACGTGAAACACAGACCCGCTTATATCCCGTGTACCAATGCCTATACACCAACATTTACACACAACACGTAACATACAATATACACGGGGCACTTTGCCACAACTCCCCTCAAATGCACCCAGGTATTTCCCATTTAGCCCTAGAGGCTTCTGGGATTTGTAGTTTTTAGACCTTTGGCCATGATACCCCTCCCATGGACTATAAAATTATAACACACCAAGTGCATCTACCGGCAGGGCTCTCGCCCTGTCACAATGACATTTCCATTCTTAAATCTATTACCCTTTCTCCACTGGCACATCTGACATGTGAAGGCTCAGTACGGTACGGGTATGGTTGGTTCTCCACTGACTATTTGTCGAGCTGAGCGAGAACCAAATAGTGAAACTCCGGCCTCACAAGACATCTGAATTTGTCTCGGAGCCAAGCCAGGTCAAGGGTGGGGTTAAGGATTTTTTGTCATTACATTGCATCAGTCAGTACACTCCAGAAATACAAACAACATGGCAGGCAGAGAGTGTGATGAGAGAAAAGTACAGCCTTGGGACGCTGAGGAAGTGCAGGCTCTAGTTTATCTGTGGACAGATAGAAGTGTTCAGGAAGAGCTGCAGTTGTGCGTCAGAAATGAGAAAATTTATGCCCGAATTTCTGACGATTTGAAGCAAATGTGCATAAACCGCAGGTACGGTACACTTAGCTCACACACTCAAACACACAAAATTCTACCAAATTTCTCATCCTTCATTATATTAATATAAAGAAAAGAAAATGTGGAAAATAAAAAAAAAATTCTAATTACAAAAATATAGTAAAACAAAATACAGCTGTACCATACATACAACTACGGCTCTCGTTGTGCTCTAGAACTTTCCCCTTCAACAGAACTAATTGAAATTTATTAAGTCAATATAATCAGTAAAATTTGTGGATTATAAAGAAATTCCTAAATATATTTACAAAATATAGCAATACAAGACACAGCTGTGCCATTGGTCTATTAATTTTTGAACACCATTTGTTTGCGCTTCTTTTGGCAAACTGAGTAAATTAATAACAATAAATAATAACAACTGTCTTTCATTGCATGTGATGTCAGTAGGCATGTCAGAGGCACGGCAGTGGAAAAACAACCCTGCTCCTCCTTAACTGCACCGTGAGGGCTCGGTACTGTGGAAAAGAGGCATATGAGGCTTGAGATGCTGTGATGTTAATTAAGTTTGTCTTTCCCTCAATTAAGAGCATCTGTCTGGAAATCCAGTATACAACTTTCTTCCTGTAAAGGGTTAAGAAGGGCGAGACCTGGTGGATACGAGGTACCATGACACTCTCCCATGAAATAAATAACACTATGTTCAGATCTAGTGTGACAAATGTGTAACAATTTAAATTATTAAATCGGTTTTAGAATAAAGGCCCAGGGCCCCTGAGAAGGGGCCCGGGCCTGTGGCAGCAAACCCCTAGGGCCACAGCTCACCTTATGGCTTGGCCTGAGGCTCTTGCCTCTGCGTCTGGCGGCGGAAATTATTATAGCCGGTTCTGAATACCACCTCTGGCCGCAGGCACAGCCGGCTGTGCCGGTCCCTGAGGCTGCTAGCACAAGGGTAAAAATAGCAAGCAATGTACAGTAAGAATGTACAGTTGCTGCCTCAGCTTGCTAAAGACAGTAACAGGACTGTCAACAAGGCCTGCTTGGTACCAGACTGGGGATGTACAGTGCCGTGAAAAAATATTTGCCCCCTGTTTGATTTTCTGCATTTCTGCACATTTTTCACATTGTATTTGGTCAGATTTTTTTGTGGGTTGTAGTAGTATATAGAGGGAGTCTGAGAGAAAAAAATGACACCAAAGTTTGGTGCTTCTTTCATTTGTTTGGTGTGCAAGTTAATCAAACATGCAATCTTCAGGTGTGAAAAAGTTATTGCCCCCCCCCCCTAGTTAACTCAACCCAATTAAAGGGATAATTAGGGTCAGCTGTTTGAGTACTTTGGTTAACAACCAGGCCTGATTTGGGCCAGCCCTGCCCAATATAAATCTGACTAACTTTGGCCCTTACCATCAGAGTGAAGTTGTCAGCACACAGGTTCTAGAGGCACATCATGCCACAAACAAAAGAAATTCCTGAAGACCTCTGGAAAAAAAGTTGTTGATGCCTATCAGTCTGGAAAGTGTTACAAAGCCATTTCTAAGGCTCTGGGGCTCCACCGAACGACAGTCAGAGCCATATTGTCCATCCTGCCAAAATCTCTCCAAGAGCAAGGCGTAAAATTGTCTAGGAAGTCACAAAGAACCCTAGAACAACATCCAGGGATCTGCAGGCCTCTCTCGCCTTGGCTAAGGTCAGTGTTCATGACGGTGTTGCATCTTTCTTTAATAAATAAATGAAATATGTATACAATTTTTGTGTTATTTGTTCACTCAGGGTGCCTTTTATCTAATATTAGATTTTGGTTGAAGATCTGATAACATTCAGTGTCAAAGATATGCAAAAATGTAGAAAATCAGACGGGGCAAATACTTTTTCACGGCACTGTAAAAACCGGTCGGTAGCAGGTCAGAACCGGGCCGGTACCGGAATGGTACAGGGTCGGTTCGGTACCAGTTTGGTGCCTGTAGCACCGGGTCAGTACAGTAGTGTACAGTACTGTAAAAACTCCAAGGGGGGTTAGACACCCCTTGCGCCACCCCCCTGCCATTCTACACAGCGCCCCAGCGCAGGCTGGACACGTCTGCTCAAGCAGCAACATCGCTGTACAGTAATGTAACAGAACAGACGCAGTGTACAATACTGTAAAAAATCCTGCCTCAGTCTGCTCAAGCAGCAACACCACTGTACAGTAATGTAACAGGACAGACGCAGTGTACAATACTGTAAAAACTGTAACAGGGTGGGTCAAGACCCGAACAAAGTCCTCTGGTACTGGACCAGGGATGTTACCACGGTCTGAACCGGGTCGGTGACTTTGCACCAGGTCGGAATGGTATGGTACCGGGATGGAACCGGGCAGTACCAGGACAGCCAGGTCGGTTCAGTACCAGTTCGGTGCCTTAGCGTGGGGTCGGTGTGTTACGGTAAGATACGGTAGTTTGAACCGGAAGGTTACCGGTCGATTCGGTACCGGTACGGTGCCTAAGTGCCGATACGGTACGGTACGGGTGCGTAACCTTATTCCCTCTTCAGTACGGGTACCGGGTCAGGAACAGAGCGGGTCGGTGTCCTACAGGTCTACTAGGTTTGTTTACCACAAGAAGCAGTATACAGGGATGCCCATCTACATAGCATCTGGAAAACCCAAACAGTCTGAATGCATACAAGACTGAGGGAAGCCTGCTGTTAGAGCCTTAAGAGCCTGCATAATGATGCTGCAAGCAGTCACCAAGACTGCAACAAGATACAGAAGGAGAGACTGCAAGCAATCTGTGCCGAAGCACGTACCTTGGTCAACGCACAGCTGAGCCTACAGCTGTACTTGTGCTTCTGCAAAACAAAGACTCACAGAAAACAGTAATCACACAATAACAGTTCAAATAATAATAAAATCGTTTACAAAAACAAAACTTTTATTTTTAACTTTTATTTTTAACTTGTTTGTTTAATAAACGTAGTGAGCGCAGCCAATGCGTCTCAGTTTCAACCAGAGTACTGCCTGCTTGTCTTTCTGGCCTGACGTCACCCCTACAGCCAGCCTGTTCACAGTAGATTTAAGAAAATTAAGACTCTTCAATAAATGTTTATTTTATATGCAGGGAATCAAGTTTCCATAACAGAACAAGCAGCTTCAAAGTCTTTACAGTTTACAGGACATTAAATACCCCGTTGTACAGGGTGTTTCCACTCCCCTGTTCCTGGCACTTAACCAATAGTACAGGGACAATTTTCTGTGATTACACCTCTTTCTTAGTACTGTGTGTGTAATGTTTTTGTGTTGTGTGCAAAAGATGCGACTAGTGTCATGTGCTGAGGTAGCCTTGAAAATTGCTTGTCAGCATAAAATTACTGTTTTCCAGCTTGTTATTCTTAGGATGTTAACTAGCTATTGTCATGTTATCTTGGGTGTTTCAGTTTCCTCAGCCATCATCAGTTGTTTGTAAGAGAAGTTGCCGTTAGCTCAATGCTTAAACGTGTGGATCTTCCTGTTTTTCTCAAGAATATGCAACTTGCAGTCAATTATTGCCTGTTTGCAATAAATGCCAGGCAAGTAAGTCTGTGACTCTAGCCCTTATCAATTGTCAGCAGTGTGTGCAATTTTGGAACTAGCAGTATGTTATCTACCACGTTAGTCGCTTTTCAGAAAATAACACAATTGTAGCTCTGCCAGTCTGCACGCTTAGCAATCTACTACGCAATACTTATTTAATGGTTAATTCATATTCTCCAACAGCCATTCATGACTATTTACTTATTCATCATCCAGGGTGATTTTAAATAAATACATCCTTTTACATGCAGTTTTGTTTCAACTGTTCAAAATACAAGTATGCAAGTTGTTCTCCATGGGAACAGTTTTCTGAGAGGTTTTTTTTTTTTTAGATATTACAAATGTCCTGCAGGAGCAGTTCTACTTCAAAGAAAGTCCCTACTATTTTGGAGATATTATTATTTTCAATAGTGGGTGTACACTAAAGTGTGATATACAAGAATGAATTGGGATTTGTAAAGCACTGAAACACAGAAATCCAAATAGACTGCTGATTTATGAGCTTTAAAAGATTGTTTTTTTTACAAGGAAGATTGACAAAAGGTTTTAAGCATGAGTTCTGGTTTTTAATAAATGAAGGTACTGCCATTTGATTGGCTGAGCTATTGAACACTGCATCTTGGGAACCGCTTGTCTATTGTTGTGGAACTGTGCATGGCCATTTGTTATCAGATTATATACAGTACAGGATATAGATCATAGTTATCAAATGTGCCTCGAAGCTGAATGCATATTTATCATGTGATTGTGGAGTTCAAATTTTGCACCTTCCTTCCTTTTCTCAACTTTTTGTTTTTATGAGAGATACAAGTTTGACAACGTAAAATGTAAGCATCTCTTAAACGAAAAAAAGATGAATTGCAAGTTTTGTCTCTCTGCCACATATCTTGTAAACAGGGGTTTCTGTTCATGTCAAAACCACCTACACTAATGACTATCTTAATTACCGTTATTTTATTTACACTGCATCATACAGTTTTGTTGAAATCTGCATAGTGTAATACAGTAGCTGGAACTCAGTATATTGGCAGATCTATTAGATCACCCACACTGGAGTCATCAAACTAAGAAGGGTGTTGAGCAACATTTTTAGAAACGTAATTATTCTGTTGCAACTGTGGGAAAAAAAACGATTCAACAACCTCTAAGTGTTTCATTTCACTAGAATAAACCCTGAATGTTCTTAAAATAATAGTTTTGAAGAGTGATACTTATCCATCATCAGTGAAGAATGAATCAAAATGTTTTTCTACTTCACTTTAGTTTCTTGAATTTACCCACTCATGCAAATTTGAGATTACGTCTTAATTAAGCATCTTTACTTGTTACAGGGTTTAATGATTTCCAAGACAAAATGTAATAGAGTCCAGTTAGTTGGAAAATGATCCACGCACTGGTCTGAAAAATGGGTTACCACTGACACAAAATAAAGTGACAAAATTAAATGTAGCAAATATCAGATAAATCAAAATGCTGTCGTACCTTGGTGTAAAATATCATCCCCATCAAACCCACACACATGCAATTTAAATGAAATGCCAGCCACTCGAATGCCTGAAGAGGCACATCAATATCAGAGTGCTGAAAACTGCAATAGAATAGCAATATGAATAAAGAATGACCAGGTCTCCGGAGGAATCCCTGGTTATCTGCGGACAGGGGAAGACAAGCCCTGGCAGTCACCTCGAAACACGGATTCCCATCACTGGAGATGATGGGACACAGCTATCACTCTGTTTGCTAAAGAGCTTCTGTCAAAGGAAGAGCGGGGCTTGATTAGTTCAGTATGAAGAGCCAAATCTGTCTTGTGTGCAGTGACCATTACGAAATACAGATGCAGGAGCCAAGCAAAGACAGAGCATACTCCACTCCTTTTCAGGCACAATAAACTCTGTTGGGAGAATTTTAGTACCTTTTTTGATTCTTGAACGTATTAAACTTCCTGACAACAGATACTGTATAACATTCATGTAGAATTTCCATTCCTGTATTTTAATTTCATTTCACTTAAAATTTAGTATCTGGCAAGAGCAGAACCAGTTGCCTTACACCCTATAGTCTTGTATCAGTTTTTTCCCCTTCATGGTTTAAATGAGCTGGTACTCATTTAAAGACTACATGTACTATACAGACTTAGACCAGAATGATTCCTGATTAAATAACTCAGTTTAAATCTGATTTATCAGAAGACTGATTGCTCAGATTACCAGTCATTTTAGTAACACATCTTAATAATGTAATTATAAAACAAGATACAAGGAAATGGATTTACCCACCCCTGAGCATTCAACATCTAAAACAGATGCAAGTCCTCCCTTTTTAACAGGTAGCGGTAGTGCATACAAGCAAGTGTGAAAGGGTAGTGCCAACATTCCTTTGGTTTTTACATTTTTAATGCAGACTGTTGTCCACCGAAACCTGGACTGGACTAACATTAGTACCCATGTCATAGATAATGTCCTATCAAGGACAAGTGTAATTGTCTTACGACACGTTCCCACCACTACTAGTAAGAGCTGCTATTAGGCAGGATGAATAGGCAGTTGTCTAATGATGCACACTGAGTATTAAAACGGACCATTAATACTAAAACAAACCAAGAAAAAAAGAAAAAACAGAAGGCCACAGACCTCTGAATAATCCATTCAATTTTCCATAGGTTTTTTTTCGCAAAACATTCCTTATTTTTGAAACTGAAATTGCCTGCCTGATCCCTATCGCAAACTGACTCAGCTGTGAAGCCCTTTACAAGCATCGATAATCTGTGCTGAAACCCAGATCTAACGCAAAGCTCACCTGAATCTGTTCCAGTTATCAGCTATAATTATTATACCTCTAGATAGCTGATATGAAAGAGATTGGCTGTAAAGCCGTGACTTGACAATATGATTAAACATAACACTGTGTCCCTCTATAGATTGACAGTTGGCAACAGTACCAAAGAGGAAAGCAAGACCGCCCCTCCCGGCCCCCAAAATATTGAATGCTAAACGTACAAGATTTTATTTGACATGCAGTATTTTTCACCTCTGTGTATCAGTTATAAACTACATGCAAAGATAATGACCCTACAAACACAAAACACACCATGCTGATGTGCAATCTTTATTACTGCCTACATGAAAAGGAGATATAACTAAAACGGTGTTTGTTGCACAGCAAATCACACCAATGTGCACACGCAAATGATTATGCATACAGATCAGTTATTGTTAATGAGTTGGTTTTTGATGTGTTTTTGGGGAATAGAACTTTTTTAGTTTAACTAGTCATTTTTGCTTCTGTTTAAAGCATTGCAGTAAAAATATTATGATCTGCATCGAAGCTGACAGGTCTGTTAACATGTTGGTTTTCTGTTGTGTAATTTAGTTGAAATCGGTTCCGATAATTTCAGCAAGCCAGCATTATTTAAAGGTTAATTTGTGTTGAAATTAATTTTTTCAACCATTTTTATCTAAAATTTAAAAAAGGATGGTTCCAAAACTCTTTTGCAGTCATCTAATGTGGGATAATGGCCGCTCTACGCGTAACCTGATTGGTGGAGACAAACCATGAGGTTTATAATAAAAAATGGACACTTTGTATTAATTTCTAGATAACACTCAGCAGTCACTTAAAGTCATGTACATCGTCCTAATCACTGCAGGAAGAGTGATTAAAAAAAAAAAAAAAACATAAGTGCTCTAGCTTTTCTGTTCCGTACCACATCATGGATTGTTATTGCTGTGTTACCTGTTTGCAAATGTGGGCAATAATCCTTACACTATCAGTGCACTAGAGCGCTTTTCAAAACAGTGAGAGGATTATTGTAGCAACACATGGGAACGTAAAACGCTATATTGTTCGGAACCCCGCTACTTACTCTTTAATGGTTAGCACCACACACTTTAACTGGAGCTTTTTATTAAGCATACAGTAATCTTAAAATAACCTGAAACAAATTTGTGCGACACTAACTAGTTAACTAGTTTTAAAAAATTGTCTTAAATCAACTGGACAGAGCGTTTTGCTGTTGTGCTCCTCTCTACCAGAGAATGCCAGCAATGCTTATGGCATCTAAAATCAAAGTTTGTGAAGATCTCTTACGGTCTCTGAAATGGACATCTGCCCTGCAGAGCTATACTGTTTTAGGGTCACTGTGTTTGGAGCATTTGTGTTCCTGTTTTCTAGGCAGTTGGTTTAGAAGACCTTTGCGACACCAGAGTTGTGATCCAAGAAGTGCTTTTGCTATACAATTTCACAAGCTGTGAAACTCAAGTCCACATGATTACTTAATGGAGGATCCTACAACACCTGACAGGCCAACTTTTTCCCTAGGCTTGGTTTCAATTTGCGTGCTGTTGCTCATGCTCTCTCTTGTATACTGGCAAGCATGTGTTATAAGAACAAACATACTGCATACAAATGACAAAGTGCATGTCAATTTTTAGATAGGGCAAGCAGTGTGCAAACTACAGTGTAAAACCACAAATTTAAAAACAAATTTAATGCATAAAATCAAGACGTCCAAAAGGTTTGCTAAGAAAGTAATAAAGTTGTTTATTCTGACCTTTTCATTTTATTATTACTATTAGTAGTCCTAGTATTATTATTAGCAGTAGTAGTAGTCTTAGTAGTAATATTTTATTTTTATGTTTGTACCTTGTATTTTTCTGTACTGCAGGGCCCAGCTACTGAATAAGTCGGTTTTAAGTGGCGATATTTTGTATTATTTTACCGTATCCAGTGTTATGAAGGATTGTCCTTGTTGAAAAAATAATTACTGCTCAAATAGACGTCAATGTGTATAATTTATTTATTGTTACATTATCTCATTTAAGTTTGACTTAACAAAAAAGCCCATCATTATTTTATCCTATTACATATCATGCAAAGTTGCCTATCAAGACCATCGTATTTATCATGATAAGAATAATATCATGGCCTGCATGTGACTGCAAGGGTGTGACATTTTTGAAAAAAAAACTTCTTGTCCAAGGGACAACATGAAAAAAAAAATCTACTTGTTTTATTAAAAATCTACTTGCCCCCTCCCCATCGCACAAAACACACATAAAAAAGTAGAATATAACTTTTGGTTTTATTCAACAGTGAACACAATCAATCAATTAGTGATTAACAGGGGCGGATCTAGCTTTGTAGCTTGACGGGTTCACTAAATTCTTCAAGATACACAAAAGGTTCCCTGTGACCCCACCTCACCTCAACACATTTATAACATACATGAAGGAAATGTTCCTTTCAGTGCAGTTTGGAACACATTTGCTAGTAAACTTAAGTAACATATTAAAAGTACAACTATAATAAGCAATACTTGGTTATTCAAATATAAAAATAGCTTCTGGCTTTTTTTCCACCCTTTCTGTAGAAGCTGACTCATGATGCACAGGTGTTTTCATTTGTTGCGTCACAGATAAGAAATCATTGCCAACTATATTTTTCTTGACATTCTTTCAGCTTTGTAACTGCTGAACCCCAGATTTTTAAAGGACTTGTGTATAACCTGTCAGGTTTCTCTGCATTTTTTACTGTTTTTCTACCAAAATGCATGCAATACAGTACCTCCATCAAATTCTACAAAGACCAAATGTTTTTTTCTTTTGTTTTTTTCTATTATATACTTCTTATGTACAGCATTTTACAGCTACTTTTCCTCATCTAACATCTTGTCCCATGATGGCTAACTGGAACACTGCTGCAGCAGGGTGAACCTGGTTTCATACCCCGAAGGCTTTTTTGGGGGAGGGCAACATTCTTTCCCTGCACTAGTCTCACTGAAAAATGGATACATAAACTCATTTCCTTGAGATTTACAGTCTGTATTTTATTTTAAAATAATAAAAAAAATATTGTACAGATAATCTCATGTATAAGCACATCATTTCTATCATTATAAACATATTTATCAATCTTCATGTTTTAATAGTATCACAAATCAATGGATTGTGCAAGTCCAATAAATAACTAATATTGCTTCTGTTCAAATCTAATAAAAAAAAGATATATATGTATATATACTGTATATATATTGCAATATGGTGCGGGGTAGGGAAACTTATTGATTGTAATAGACAGGTGGTAAGATGCAAAACACCAGACACGGAGAGATCGTATTATGAGTTCAAACAGCACGGTGTCTGTATGTTTAATTGTTTTCAGGTTTTTATAGCCTTCCAATAAAGCAACAGTTTATACTCCTTTTAATCAAAAAGAAAATAAACAGAATGTAATAATCTTCAAGACGTAAAAGTAACAAAACAAACAATCACTGGCAGTCTCGTGGTTCAGGTACAGAAAGGGGTCGTTTTTACCGGGTTCGGGTTCTCATTCAGTCCGATAATCCAGTCCACTAATCGGGGTCCAATTCCATTCCAAAGTCATTGCCAAGTAATCCTTTTTGTTTGTTTTCTTTATCTTTCCTTTCTCTCTCCCTTGCTCTACGCCCGCCGTCCTCCAAGTCTTTTCTCCTCCACTACACACCGACCCAGATTGCTGGTCAGAGCGTATTTTATACAGGATTCGTGGCACCAGTCCCTTGTTGAGCTTGTTAAAGCTGGATCCAAAAGACAAGAAAGGTGAAGCAATATATCGTCCATCAATTATCCTACCCCGTGCCATATTACATACCTTCCCCCTCAGCTGAGCCCCCTCGGGCTGAGCGGCAGACGAGAAGAAGAAATGGATCCGTGATAGGGCATCAGCGTTCCCATGTTGGGTCCCTGAGCGGTGCTCAATCTGAAAGTTGTAGGGCTGTAGACTTAAAAACCACCTGGTTATTCTTGCATTAGTGTCACTATGCTGCCTCATCCAGGTAAATGGTGCATGATCAGTTACTAGGGTAAACTTTCTTCAACATATACAGTACTGTGCAAAAGTTTTAGGCAGGTGTGAAAAAATGCTGTAAAGTAAGAATGCTTTCCAAAATAGACATGTTAATAGTTTATATTTATCAATTAACAAAATGCAAAGTGAGTGAACAGAAGAAAAATCTACATCAAATCAATATTTGGTGTGACCACCCTTTGCCTTCAAAACAGCATCAATTCTTCTAGGTACACTTGCACACAGTGTTTGAAGGAACTCGGCAGGTAGGTTGGCCCAAACATCTTGGAGAACTAACCACAGTTCTTCTGTGGATTTAGGCAGCCTCAGTTGCTTCTCTCTCTTCATGTAATCCCAGACAGACTCGATGATGTTGAGATCAGGGCTCTGTGGGGCCATACCATCACTTCCAGGACTCCTTGTTCTTCTTTACGCTGAAGATAGTTCTTAATGACTTTCGCTGTATGTTTGGGGTCGTTGACATGCTGCAGAATAAATTTGGGGCCAATCAGATGCCTCCCTGATGGTATTGCATGATGGATAAATATCTGCCTGTACTTCTCAGCATTGAGGAGACCATTAATTCTGACCAAATCCCCAACTCCATTTGCAGAAATGCAGCCCCAAACTTGCAAGGAACCTCCACCATGCTTCACTGTTGCCTGGTCTACTCCTCCGTCTTCTCGTCAGCGCACTCAAGGAGGAGCTGAAAACAAGCGCAATTAAACCCTGTGCCAATACATGGCATAAATTAGTATCCCGAATCTAACCCAGCAATGTCATTACCACACTGGCCAGATTAGTTGCCAAACGGTCATTAACCCCAGGTACTGTGCAAATCAATCTTGTATACTTTCCTTACGGTTTCTGTCTCTCGGTCCCCGTATTTCTCTTCTTGCAGCAGCGTCGGCTCACCCACACTGCTCGCTCCAGGCCTCTGGCTGGTTTTTCCCTTCCTTTCCGTACAGTCTCCGTCTCTCGGTCCCCGTCTTTCTCTTCTTGCAGCAGCGTCGGCTCACCCACACTGCTCGCTCCAGGCCTCTGGCTGGTTTTTCCCTTCCTTTCCGTACAGTCTCCGTCTCTCGGTCCCCATTTTTCTCTCACTGGCTGGCTGACTGACTCCTGGCAGTCCACTCCAAACTCTCCGCGGCGCCTGTTTGGTTTTTCTGCGCTGGTTCTCTCTCTGATTGTCTTTCCTTTTTTGCGCTGGTTCTCTCTCTGATTCCTCTTTTCTGTGCTGGTTCTCTCTCTGATTCCTCTTTTCTGTGCTGGTTATCTCTCTCTGATTCCTCTTTTCTGTGCTGGTTCTCTCTCTGATTCCTCTTTTCTGTGCTGGTTCTCTCTCTCTGATTCCTCTTTTCTGTGCTGGTTCTCTCTCTCTGATTCCGCTTTTCTGTGCTGGTTCTCTCTCTCTGATTCCTCTTTTCTGTGCTGGTTCTCTCTCTCTGATTCCTCTTTTCTGTGCTGGTTCTCTCTCTGATTCCTCTTTTCTGTGCTGGTTCTCTCTCTGATTCCTCTTTTCTGTGCTGGTTCTCTCTGATTCCTCTTTTCTGTGCTGGTTCTCTCTCTGATTCCTCTTTTCTGTGCTGGTTCTCTCTCTGATTCCTCTTTTCTGTGCTGGTTCTCTCTCTGATTCCTCTTTTCTGCGCTGGTTCTCTCCTCCTGATTCCTCTTTTCTGTGCTGGTTGTCTCTCTCTGATTCCTCTTTTCTGTGCTGGTTCTCTCTCTGATTCCTCTTTTCTGTGCTGGTTCTCTCTCTGATTCCTCTTTTCTGTGCTGGTTCTCTCTCTCTCTGATTCCTCTTTTCTGTGCTGGTTCTCTCTCTCCGATTCCTCTTTTCTGTGCTGGTTCTCTCTCTCTGATTCCTCTTTTCTGTGCTGGTTCTCTCTCTGATTCCTCTTTTCTGTGCTGGTTCTCTCTCTGATTCCTCTTTTCTGTGCTGGTTCTCTCTCTGATTCCTCTTTTCTGTGCTGGTTCTCTCTCTCTGATTCCTATTTTCTGTGCTGGTTCTCCCTCTCTGATTCCTCTTTTCTGTGCTGGTTCTCTCTCTGATTCCTCTTTTCTGTGCTGGTTCTCTCTCTCTGATTCCTCTTTTCTGCGCTGGTTCTCTCTCTGATTCCTCTTTTCTGTGCTGGTTCTCTCTCTGATTCCTCTTTTCTGTGCTGGTTCTCTCTCTGATTCCTCTTTTCTGCTCTGGTTCTCTCTCTGATTCTCCCCTTTCGCCTTCCAACAGCTCGTCTTTATAGGGCTCTTAATTAGTCCAATAGAGTACCTCAAATGCACTTCACCTGGGGAGGTGAACCCGGTATGAACCCTGGGAAACACAACGTTAAATCCTCACCTGGCTATTTCCACTCCTTACATATACTATAAAACTAATATGTAAATATGGTAAATGGCAAACTAGGTTAGCAACAATAAAATCAAAAGAAAAAAAAAAATCATTACATTTTTTGCTATGGAAACTTTGTCTTGAAATGCTTCTAAACAGTAAACTTCATGTTTTTTTAAACATCCCAACAAGTACACACTTCACCACAAAGTAGACAAAACAATTATTTTATAAATTACACAACACGATTTTTTTGTAATCCGCCAATACCTTAGCGACTATGGTGGGGTTTTTTTTTTTGTTGTTTTTTGTAACTTTACTAAATTGCTGCATTTAAATGTCAGGTTCATGTATTAAGTAAGCAGTATTATTTGCTAATTTACAAAAAAAAAAAAAAAAAAACCTAAGTTTAAAAGATTAGCCTGTGCCTTGCCAGAGGCTCTCTTAGCAGCCATTTCTGGGTTTCTTTGTAACCAATAGAAGATAAGCTTTTTCCACAGCTAGCCAATCAGAAGTGATAAAGGTGAGACATAAGCAATTTTTAAAATGTTTGTGTGCAGGTGCTGGGCTTCTGAAATTCAATGTTCAGAAACGTGTGTGGCTCTCTAGAAATATACCAGAGTGTTTTTCTAGCAACAGAATGAACATTGGAAAAATAAATAAATAAAAACTATTTGTCCAACAGGCAAAGTATAACGGCAAAACTTGTTGTCCCGGGCGTCGGTTCATATGAATTGCACACCCCTGTGACTTACAAAGTAATGTACTGCTGATGTATATAAGCCATTGTATTTTTGTTATTTGTCCTTAGAGTCTTATAAAGGCTCATTTTACTTGTTACTGATTTAATTGCAACAGCAATTTAATGAATTATTGATTTAAGCCTTCTGTACCTGTGCTTATAATACAAATTGTGTGAGATGCAGCAGCTTGTCATCCATGTATTAAACCCACAGACTGTTCAACATAAATTGAAATGTTTATATAAAAATATAAGGCCTATATTGTATATCCATGGCATAATTGCACAAACGGAAGATCATGAATGTGCAGGGGCAGTCTTTCATTATGTACCCAAATAGTATTATTGAATGAAGCAGTGGCCACTGGGGAACTGTACACTGTATTACCTATATACAGTGACAGCTAGGAGTTGAGTGTTTACAAAAAATTTAAACAGTAAACAATTTGTTCTAACATAAGCACTTTGTTCAATCTTGTCTTATTACTTCCTGCTGTTGAGATGGAAGTATAGTAGAACCTTTTATCTGAACTTGGTGAAAATGGAAATAGTTTGAATTAATGACACAGAAACTACAGTAACTTTGTATACCTCCAGGGATGGTATAACATGTTGGTGGACAGGCCTCTACGGTTTTGGTTTATGGTTCAATAAGTGTAAACTTTATGCCCTGCTGCTCCGATGAATGTTTAACAGGTAATCATTTTTATTTATACCACCAATATTCCCGGATCTAATAAAAACACACATACCAGCTTCCAGCAGTGATGTAGAAGACAACTTATGTACTTGAATAGTAAACTCACTGGGGAAAACCAGTTTCTCATTTTTGGACAAATGAAACATATAGTAAATACAAATTGCATCAATAAAGCAGCTGGTGCCAATATATTATTCTGATATAATGTAAACCTGAGTTACATACATTACTTCAGTATTTGCATGTTATGGTTTATTACAGCACTCATTCATTATATAAAAATCATATCTTATAGCCAAGCAGCAGCTCTCTTCTAGATATCGGCTTATCTCAGGAAAAGTCAGGCCAGATGGAGACTATGTAAATATTTTAGAAACAGTAATCTCACCAACAATGGTTACCCTCAAATCTCGGGGATTGGGGACATAATATTTGTCCTAAATAATTGTATAATTCATGTAAAGCAGTGTGCCAACTTTTCAGGTATAATACACATACATGCAGTATTTTAATTCTCAAAATTGGTAAGCCTTCTATATTTTTCAAACATGCCTTTTATTTTGGACATGTGTATTACATTTATATTTACAAATCTCTTTCAAAAGGCTATCTTCACGAGAACCTTGGATCCACATGCTGCAGGTTTAGCCAGTGTAACATTAAGCAGCAATACAGTACGGTGTAATCTAAGAAGGAACGCCTCTAAAACCTTGCAGAGGCTCTCTATTTCCTTTTTTTATTGTTCAGGAGAACAGGCTGAGTTGGAACGTTGCACAAACAAATGTTTATTTTGGCTGGCTCAGTGGGAGGTGCAGGGTAGCCCCGCATACAGGCTGCCTGCTCCCTTATTCCACCAGTAATTGCTTTCAGGACCACCAGGACCACTGCAATTACCAGGGGACTTCACCTTAGCAAACATAGGGGCAGGAATTGCATTAGGCACATGCTCTTGGAGTGTTTCATAATGATCAAGAGGAAAAATCTAAATTAATGTCTGATAGTGGCTGAATAATAAAGAGGTGGGTTGATTGGATTGTGATTAATTCAGTGTCGGATTAAAATTGATAGCGCCACCTGAATCAGGCCTGATCCTCAGCCGTCTTTCTACCCCCACCTAAACCCCCGTCACCCCACCTATTCACCAGCTCCTTGGAGCATAAAGCTGTAGAGCAGTTAATTGTCACATACATGGGTTTAATCACATTGGCCATGTGTTCAGGGTCTCCCTCCAGCCATCCATGACTAATTGTTGTGGTAACTTTTCTGTCATTAACACCAGCGCATATGTTACAGACAAATCTCAAGGCGCTCACTAGGTTCCCCAGTGGATTGAGGGCAAAGAGAAGGGGATTTACACTGATAAATAAAGACCACAGTGCTGTGCCCCTGCACCCCCTCAAGCTTAGCAGAGGGAAGGGGTAGCACAATAATCCTACAACAGATATTACTCGTCGTCGTCTGACCTAGAAAAATAAATAAATAAGTCTCCCCAAAAAAAAAAAAAAAACAAATAGGCTCACACTCCATCTGGGATGGCCAAATACAGACCTAATCCCCCCCACCCCCCCGCGTGTGCCCTTTTATTTCTGGGGAGTTTCAGCTGTATTAAGGGTTACCATGGTAACAGCTGTGCTCATCTGCTGCACCATACTGCAGTTTCACTTAAGCTCTAGCTGCTCTGGTGTCAGACAAGGGGAGGGGGGCCTCCTGCAGTGCACACTGGGGCAGTGTCTGTGTCCATGTACGCTGGCCACCACCCTGCTGTAACACTAGAGCCAAACCTGTAAGTGATAACTGCACTTGAACTATATTAAAGCTTGGTCAAATGAAATAAGTTTTTTTTTTTAAAGTGGATATGTGTTCTTAATAATCATTTGTTACTGTTTTGTGTTTAATTAAGTCATCAGGATATTTTATAAACCCATCTGGTTGTTACTCCTGGTATTACTGCAGGCCAAAAAGGTAGACGGAGCACATCATGTGCTATAAAATTACAATTCTGTTAAAAAACTATGCATTCAAATACTATGGTCCATTTTAAAGGTTTTGAAAAGGCATAACTAAATTTACACATACGTTATACTAGTCCCCCAGCAAGTATCTCAGTGTGTCCCAGTACTTCCTGTAGGGTTGTGCCTACTGGCTATTTATTGATGCCCTATTAACATTTTTTAAATGTAAATATGTTTATTCATATATCTATATTTTTTTTTCATCCACTTGTTTATTTTCTAACCACTTGAGCTGTTGCCATGGTGTGTGATGTAAACCTTCAGTATTAACCTCCTCTCAAGTTTTACATATCAGGTGCATCAACCTCACAGTAGTCAATACCATTTTGGATATCCACACTCATGACCAAAAACATGATGATTATGTCGGAATTTCTTTATTGCTACTTTTTATTTTTTTTGATTATGGAAGTTAAAAGTAAAAACAAACATGTTCCGACCTCAAGCATCCGTCCTCATCGTTTAACATATTGCACATTCCCAGTGATATTGAAACCCAAACAATACAATTATTCAATTAAATACAAAAACATCTGCATTTAATTAGTGATATGTTACAAAAAAAGTAGTTCTAAATCATACATTTCCCATTATTTAATTAACAGGTTTCAAAACATTCTTCTATTTACCTCAGTGGACTAAAATTTCATCGTCCACCATTTACCTATATAAAGAACATTATAATTGATAAGTAGTCCCTAATAATAATTGTACTAAATACCATCCATTAATAAATACAAATGTTAGTTTAGAATATATAATGTGTCCAATATGTTTTAAATCAAATCATTGTACTTGCACTAACTATCAAACCCAAATATAAAATGGTGTACCCTGTTTTAAAAAACCTTCACTTATTTACACAGCTAAAGATGTCTACTGGTTAGCACATAACTGCCTGATATTTTTTAAAAGAAAAAAACAGATCTTTATGGTTTTATTTAAAAAAACAAGCTTGCAGACTTTACATTTGAATAAATATATTCCGATAACCACATTAGAATTCTCTCATAGTCATTACCTCAATCTCATTGAGGTCAATTCCTCATTCATGCCAACAGGCATTACAGTATTTAAAGTATAGATCCAAAAGGCTTCATGTTAAAAAAAAAAAAAAAATTATTAACATCACCATCCCTTCTTCCTACAGTGATTTTTTTCAATAACAACTCACTTTAATACATTTAGTATATTGTTATTATATTCAATAAAATGTTTTGCAACTGGTTAAATCTTTCCTCTGGATAGCACTCTAGTGTTCCCAAAGTCAGATTGTCAATTGTCTCATAGCTTTTCCAACATATCCAGTACCACAGGGACTCAATAAAAGATACATAATGTGTGTTCTAACCAGTGCTTGGATGAACAAATTAATCTGTCTTCAGTATATTATTACATGAAGCACATTATTGACAAGGATAACAACCTGGTACAATAGGAAAAACTAGAAATGAGGGATTAAAATAATCTGCATGATCCCTGGAAACAGTGCTGCTTTAAACACAACAGAGTTTAAAAAAAATTGAGTTTAAGGATTTTAAATTTAAAGAAGAAGGGAGTTTGATTTGACAAGCATGCAACAGTTTTAAGTGTGTGTGTTTTAGAAATAAGAGGACAGCAAGAGGACTGTATCTTTAGAAAGAATCCACGGTTGGCAGGGGCAATTCTGTTTTTTTGCCAGTGATGGTGCGAAATTCTTAATCAATGTTCCTTGAATTTAATGCTGTTGATCAATGACTTTACAAGAAGTTAACTTTTTACAGTTTGAATGAAAAATAACCAACAGCTGTAAAGAGATATGACAGTAATGCTATTTGTTCGATAGAAATTGAGCGAAAACTGAAACTGAAAGGGATACAATGAACTATAAAGACAATATGGTTTACCCATGGCTGTCTGGAAGATCTCATTTGTTAAATCACTTCAAGACATCACAAAAACCTTCCATAGATGTTAATCTTACATCATGTGACATTGGTTCAGCTTCCTCTACCTCACAGGGTTCGAAGGGCGCTGTTTCCTCTTTTTTAGAACACAGAAGAGTTCCAGCAAGAGATTCACAAAGGAAAAAGAAAGATCAAACACTTTAAGAAGAAAGAGGAGGAAAAGAAAAGAAGACCAAGAAATATTACCTGGCAGAGACTAGTATACAATCTGTAGGATAAGACCCATTCACAAAATTAATTTCTGTTTTAAGTAAAGGCCTTTCCTTTGTACCCTTTTATGACTTAAATTCTATTATTCAATGTCGAGATTGTACAGTAAAACTACTGAATGGGGTGCAACAGGTTTTAGACCTAAAAGTACATTTATACCTTGGGCTTCTGATTTTCGGTTTTAACCGTTAAAAAACGATAAATCACCCACGATACAAAAAAAAAAAATGAAATCGGTGTATAGCCAATAAACACATAAAAACACCGGAAAACACTGAAAATGGTTACTCAATTCAGTTCACTTAACCCCTTTCCTATTTTAAAAAACGAAAATAAAAACAAACTACCTTTCCCAGTGCAGCTGGGAAATGTCCCTCCTTCCTGACTTGTATCTATCATTGATTCGTTCTGAATACTTCAACCCCACCCCAACTACTTGGTGGCAGCAAACTCCTACATTTCTATTGGAGACTCCTCTTGCAAGATTTAAAATGAGATTACAATTAGGAATGGAGGCTTGTTCGCGGGATTTAAAGCTGTATTACAGTTAAGATACAGAGAATTTAAAACAGAACTGCGAATTCTGGTGAAATGTAAAAAAATGCCTACACACAAAAACTCCAGAAGAATGTGCCCGGGACCATAAGGATACAATTAAAGTATGCAAGTACTGTCGAGTTACTTTACATATTTAGACATAAAAAAGCGTTTTGGAAAGTAACCGAAAACAATAATTTCATGCAGTATATAAAAAGCTAAAGCCCTGAAAAAAAATGATTTACATAAAACTTGAAAAGTAGCTAAAAATAACCATCGAAAAATGAAATTAATAAAAACCAAAAAACAGAAGCCCTATTTATACCAAAAGCAATTCATCCTTCTGTTCCTTCTGTGAATACCTTTTGCTGGTTGGTTGAAAGGGATGTGGATGAATTATTCAAAAATCAGCGGATCAAAACCCTTTTGGTTACAAGATACATAATAATCTAACTAAGGATGAATATTTATTATTATATAGGGTGTGCAAACTATGCATCAGCTGCAGAGTCATTTACAACAGCGCCTCACCCGAAAGACAGAGCTCAGGATCACCCAACAGTCAGTGGCTGAGCCGGTATTCTTATAAAAAGGAAATTGTAAAACAATTGTCTGACAATAATTTTTATAGACAATTAGACCATGACTCTACGGCAAAATATTAACAGGAAATTTATTCAGTGTTACGTATAGGTTTGGATAATCAATTTTTAACAGAACATGAATGTTGACTTTTAACTAATGACAACCCCAAGAGACCTGTGTTTTATACATTACCTAAAATACACAAATTAATAATCGTCCTCGTCATCCTATTGTGGCAAGAATTGGCTCTCACAGAACATTTGTCTAGTTTTGTATATTTTCATACAGCACCATTAGTTAGAATACTGCCTTCTTATTTGAAAGACACAACTGATGTTTTAAGAAAAAGTGGTAATATTTCATTAATCCCTGAAAATGGTTGGTTAGTTGCATTGGGTGTATCAAGTCTATACATCTATATGCCTATACATCTATATATCTTTATGGTTTGGTCTGGAACATTTAAGGAATTGGGAACTTTATTAATTTTCTTAACAGTAGAATATACTCTCTTAAATTTGTTTGCACTAAAAGTAAAACAAAAATGTACTTTTTGGGTGTGACTTTTTTAAAGAAGGTGGTAGATTGCATACTACAGTATACAGAAAGACAACAGATAAGAACATGTTATTATTTGCAAATAGCTTTCATCCTACATCATTAAAAAGAGGTCTTCCTGTTATAGTCAACTAGATTGTGCAGAATCTGTGAGACAGAGGGGGATTTTGAAAAAAAAACGCAGCTCTACTGATTGAAAGTTGCTGTGATAAAGACTATCCTGAAACATGGTTAACAGAAGCTAAAAAAACAATGTATGATTAAAAAATAGGCAGAGTTTGTTAGGACCACAATTTAAGGGCTTTTTCAGTTATTTTATGTCCACGTATGCAAACAAAATCTATAGTACGCAAACATTGGCATATATTGTCAACTGATCCAAAACTAACATAAATTTTCCAAAGTTCCTCCTCTATTTACGAATCGAAGAGCACACAATTTAAGGGATCAGTTAGTTCATGCAGATTGTTTTAATCCTTCAGCTTTTCCTATTGTACCAGGATATTAAACATGGAAATGCTCTTTGTAATCCACGATGCATGATATTTTAATATTGAGAATTCTAAATATTAAACATAGAAAACCATGTACTACAGTACAGTACAATACATGCAGTGTATTGTGTAGTGGCAGCATTTTCTTCTAGAGAAGATAGTGTTGACTCTCAGGCACATAGCTTGTCTAATTACCACTCTGCACCTGTCACAGTGACAAATACTCAGTCTGGCAGGATAGGCTTTTCCACTTCTGTCCTCGGGCAGTTAATCTGGATACCCTTCATTTAAAGTGTAGTCAAGGCAGCTCGTCCCCTGGGTTTCACTTCAGATTGAACCCCCTTGGATACAGGAATAATTATAAAATTATTACAAGGATTGTGACATAATCAAACAATTATCAAGAAAAAGGAAGTGTGGCCTATACACCAACAAGTCTACTCATTAATACAATTGAAAATGTCATTATTAACCTACAGAACAAGGACTGAGCATGCAACAGTACAGTCATATACTACTCAAAAGACTATGAAGTGTTGAATTTGCTGTTTTTCTTACTGCATATGGAGCAGATATTTGTTTTTATCATAGGTCGATTTGAAAGACTACTTTATTACTCATTTAACTTATTGACTAGAAATACAGTAAACAGGAATTAAACCAGCAAGCATTTTATTTGATGAAGCTTTTCTCAATTGCAGTACCTTCATAATCAAAATTAAAACTTAAAAATAGAAAGTGGATGATTATATAATCTTCTGGCATTAAAAGTAGGTAACTAAGCATTTTACCAAATGACAGATTTTTATATCTGACAACTGATACACTTACAGGCATACACATTGTCCAGCAATATTGCTCATGGCTTTATTTACCAGAGAGACTACAAGATGCTGTGGCATCAGGGGCTATTACACTTCCAATGCCTCAAGTGAGCAGTGAAACTGGTTGTACTTACTAGAACTGAAGTCATTGTATTTTATTTAGCTCTTAATTGTATTAATACTTGGACTGTGATTCTTGAAATGTATTTTCGTTTACGACTGTAAGTCGCCCTGGATAAGGGTGTCTGCTAAGAAATAAATAATAATAATAATAATAATAATAATAATAATAATAATAATAATAATAATAATAATAATAATAAATTAACAGGGGCAGATCTAGCCTTGTAGCTTGATGGGTTCACTAAATTCTACAAGATACACAAAGGTTCCCTGACCCTACCTCACCTCAACAATTGTATAACATACTTTAAGGAAATGTTCCTTTCAGTGCAGTTTGGAACACATTTCTTAGTAAATTTAAGTAAGATACTTTGGGCTACGTACACACACACACGTCAGTTGGCTCGACAATCGTATTTACAAATGGCACTCGCTGCGGTTGTCTGTTGTACACACATACCTTTCATTACTGAAGCGAGTGCCTCCCTGTTTAAACAAACCACTGAACTCGGGCCATCATTACATGCCGATCATGAGGTTTTGTGTGACAACATGGAGGCTGTGTTTTTGTTTATGCTTTTGGAAGTACTGTACTGAATCGATCGAGAGCTTGTCAAGCACAGCAAGAGACGTTTGGTATGGATCGAAAAACGAGTTGCGGTCGCACTGTAGCGTTTGGAGATACAAACTGTATCATATTGTTTTATTTAAGTTGCAAAACCAAAAATACAACAATATATATATTTTTTTCTTACAACAAAATATCATACAGCGCTGTACTTTGATTAAATTAAAAATTCAATCAAATGGTCAGCTGAGTTTCAAGGGGCGTTTGATACTATTAAGCGTAGACTTTGCCAGGCCCCCACCCTTATCACACCGGATTTCACCAAGAGATTCATCCTCCACACCGATGCGTCGGACGTGGGTTTGGGTGCTGTCTTGTCCCAAAAGGTAGACGGAGTAGAACACCTGATACTATATCTGAGTAAAAAGATGCTACTTGTGAGATTTACAGTCTGTATTTTATTTTAAAATAATAATACAATATTGTACAAATCCCAAAACATGTGTAACATTTAGTTTCACAGGAATGTCACCTGGCCATCATGATCTACAAGAAGTCAAACATTTTTAAAAAATACAGCTTCAAAAATTCAAGTATACATTTCACAAGCAATACCTATCTTTTAACTTACAAGTTCTATATGTTTTAGTGCTTTACATTATTAATTACTTAAAAAAAGACTTTGTCATTCACATTTTACTAATATTTATTTTTCTTAAATTTGTCACATTGTAGTTTTGGAGTTGGATTTCTTTGCTAGGCTTGAAAGAAATAATATATTTTAAATAATAACATAGATGATATAAATGATCCCTTTAAAGAAATAATCAAAAGTTAAAAAAAGACTAACTTTTCATATTCCCCATGTTTTCAACTTCTCTCCTTGGTTAACATGATCCCTCATGCTTAAAACATACTTATGTTAATACAAAAAAAGTGTTTTTGGCAACAATCCACATTAGGCGCCTAGTCTGTACAGCTTTAAACAAAATTGGCAAGGTTTGGCAAGTGAACAAAAATCAGTAAAAAAAAATTAATAAAATGATTTAATGGAAATCAGGTGAATAAAATTAACAAAAAAAAAAAAAAAACACTGTGCAGCTTTAATGCTTTAGTCTTCCCACGACTTCCAGAAATGTGAATTATGGAAAATACCTCATTTATTGTAAGTATTTGATTTACAAAGTGTTAATAAATTAAACCAAAAACAGAGCCTTGTCCCCACAAGCTACTTTTAAAAAGACTTTTCCATTAGCTGGTCATAAACGGTGGGAATTGCATCACAGTGCTTCAGAAGGGTTAAGAATGCAAGCTGTCATTTTCCTTCAGATGACAACCTCATGCTTGACAGTGGAATGTATAAATCTATTATTCTATGACTGAAAGCACTGTACCAAACATACAGAGAGACTGACAGATATGGCTCCTTCATAAACCCCTATATTCTGATACTCACAATAGTACAAACAGACGTATGGACTTACGGACGTCTGCAGGGATATGCATCTTATCGAAAAATGTAATTTTGCATTTCATTGTACAGTTACTTGAACACTGTTTAATGCTGAATATTTTAATACGTGCATACAGTACCGAAGAGTGACAAGAGTGGGTGGAAGAGGACACCAGGGAACACACAGCTACAGCTTTAAGAGTCAGTTTATGTACAAGGTGATTAAAAAGTAAGGAAGTTCAGCCAGCTGTAATTATTCATGGGATGAAACAGAAATTGAGTTTATAGCCCCAGGGTGTCTTGCAAAGCAAATAGAAGGAATTATCACATGTCAGTATATGGGGGTTCCACTAGTGCCTAAAAGCGCACACATTTCTATTGCATAACCTTCTTAAATGTGGCAGCATTTTAAAAAAAAAAAAACATTATGAAGAACTAAATGCAACACTGTCACGGGGATACAAAACACACTTTCACAAATGGCATCCTTCATATTGATAAAGAATGTTTTTTTTTTTTTTCTGCAGAAGCTTTACAAGGTGGCAAAGTTATTTTAAAACTACTTGGTATACAGATCTAAAGAACGGATTGGCAGGTTGACTGCATACTACCCATAGAATACTGTTATAATGGTCCATAAACGACTACTGTACAGGACTCTTATTATTTTCTTATTTGTCAAGAGACACAACACCTGCGGTCTCCTAAATCTCTGAGTCAGACCCCAGGGAAGGGCAGCTCCAGAGAACGACAATCCAAAGCCCATTGAGGAAGGCTTGTCTGAGGAGAAATCAATGGAGAACAATTCAGGCAAGCACAATACAACAAACACTCACTCCTTTTACCACCTCGCAACATGACTGATGGGGGGGCGGTTAACTTCCATTTTACTAAACCACTTGTACAACAGGGCCACAATGATCTTAGATAGTCTATTACTCAGTGCCAAGTTGTTTTTGTTTTTGATTTACTGTAGAAGGCTAGTAGGTTACAACTGCCTATTCTTTGTTTATACAAATATAAATATACAAATGTAAAAAGAAATATGTTTAAGAAAATCTGTAAAAATGCTTTTTGACATTATGGAAAAGGGGGAGTGACTTTCACACTAATGCAGCCATTTCCTTGCTTGAATTACTTGTCTGCTATTTAGAGTATTTTACTTTTAGAAAAATGTGAACAGATGCACATTTATAAAAATAAAAAAATACCTCTGCATTTCTAAAATTTCAACCTAAATTAGCCAAATCTTGGACCATCTAGTGTTCATTTAGGTAAGTGTGGTAAAGTGATAAGCAGTGTGCAGGTGCAGGTGATCAATAACAAGACAGACAATAATCCAGGTGCAATGGTGGTTTATATTGCAAACCCAAGTGGTCTGGTGAACAAAAGACAGTAAACAATAAACAACAATGATGCAAAAGCAATACAGAGGCGTGTATTGCTTTTATTGGAACCTAAAATAATAGTCCTGTTATATTTTACCCACACATAACACATACACAAACACAAACACCAGTCCACAGTGCATGTGAAAACAACGTGCAGCGATGTTTGATCCAGGTTTAGTGCTGTCTTTCCTTGACAGCTCCAAATCGTGTTAGCTGTCTAAACAATAACAAACAGTATTTTTAGACAAGACAAACAAACAAATCACTCACAATTTATTTTCCCACAGTCTCCTTTTGGTTCTTGCGTTAACCATTCACAAAGGAACAGATCACATCACTACGTCCCCTTTTTATATCGTCACCCATGACCCCTTGTTCAACGATCACATCCTCTCCTCCAATCCACAGATGCCACACCGTTTCCTGTCCGGGTCATTGCTGTCGTGTACCGTAGCTCCACCCCCTCTCTAGATGGCCAACTTCCGTCTAACCCTGGGAATGAACTGTCGTGCCCTCCAGTCCAGTTTATTCTGTTCCCTTTACACAGCGCCCTCCCAGGTCAGGAGGGTAGATATAACACCAAGAATCATTCAATCTCTGTCATATATCCCACCGTTCAGAATGCAGCCGAAGGAACACACGGCTAAATCTACAATTTCCATTACTCCCCTCTCCTGGGAAAAATAATCTGCATTTTGGTGGTACATGAAGGGCTGCAATGCCAGATACAACCGAGTTATCCAGGCATTGCTGACCTTCATTGTGCTTAACCACTTGAGTGGGGCGTGGTCTGTGACGAGATCAAATGAATGTCCCAGCAGGTAGTATCGTAAAGTGTAGCCCATTTAATGGCCAAACACTCCGGGAGTAGTTGCGCTCCTGAGGGAGCATCTTTTTACTAATGTACAATATCGGGTGTTCTATTCCGTCTACCATTTGCGACAAGTCTGCACTCAAACCGACATCCGACGCATCAGTGTGGAGGATGAATCTCTTAGTGTAGTCTGGAGCGATGAGAGCGGGGGCCTGGCAGAGTCTCTGCTTAATCATATCAAATGTCCCCTGACATTCTACTAACCGCTTAATTAAATTTGGTGTACTCTTTTTGGTGAGGTCAACTAAGGGATTGACCACTGTGGCATACTTGGGGATGAATCTTCGATAATAACCGGCTAACCCCAGTAGAGACCTCACCTGAGCCTTGGTTTTGGGGATTGCTGCGTCCACCAAAGCCTGAACCTTGGTGACAATGGGTTTCAGCCTTCCATTCCCCATTATAAATCTCAAATATTGCATCTCTGTTTTGGCAAACGCACATTTTCTCAAGTTAGCTGTCGGCCGGGCTACCCTTACAGACTGAAGGAAGGCTGTGATCCTAGCCAAATGCTCTCGCCAGGTGGAGCTGTAAATAACCACATCGTCGATATACGCTGCCACATATTCACAATGTGGATGTAAAACCGGGTCCATCAGTCTCTGAAAGGCAGCGGGCGCACCATGAAGCCCAAACGGCGTGGTTGTGAAATGGAACAGCCCTTCTGGTGTTGAAAATGAGGTTTTCTCTCTAGAACTGCGGGTTAATGGGATCTGCCAGTATCCCTTTGTCAGGTCCAGAGTGGAGATAAACCCAGCCGTTCCCAGTCTATTGAGAAGCTTGTCGACCCGAGGCATGTGTATGCATCGAACTTGGCAATAGCGTTTACCTTACGGAAATCAACGCAGAAGCGGTTGGTGCCGTCCTTTTTGGCCACTATCACAATTGGACTGCACCACTCACTCCTGGAAGGCTCAATTACCCCAAGTTTGAGCATTGCCCATACCTCTTTGCTAACGCCACTTTGTCGACTTTCTGGGATCCAGTAAGGTCTCTCTCGCACCGTGACACCTGGGATAGAGATAATATCATATTCAACAAGGTTAGTTCTACCAGGGCGAGTCAGAAAAAAACATAATTTAACTCCTCAATTAACTTACGCAGCTCACGTTGCTGATCCGGAAGTAACTGTTCCCCCATCGAAATGTCTTTTCTGCTAGAGGTCTCTAGACCGGGGCCTAAATCATCCTCTGCTTCACCTGGGGCTATAAATAAGGCCTCCCTTGCCTGCCAGGGCTTTAATAAATTTATATGGTAAATTTTTCTTTCATTACGGCAATCAGGCTGTCTAATTTCATGATTCACCTTTCCTATAGCCTGAATCTCTTTATATGGCCCCTGCCATTTAGCACAAAGTTTTGATTCTGATGAAGCAGCATTACTTTGTCACCTGGTTGAAAGGTTTGAATCCGTGCATTTTGATTGTAATTCTGCTGTTGCCGGTGCTGAGCCAATTTGAGGTTGCCCTTAGCCAAATGACCGACCAAATCCAGGCGCACATTTCTGGCTTTGTGCTCCTCCCACCCCTCTCTCAACAGATCGAGGATGCCTCGAGGGTGTTGGCCATACAAGAGCTCGAAGGGGGAGAACCCTGTTGAATTCTGTGGCCCCTCTCTCACTGCAAAAAGGAGGTAGGGGAGAAGTGATGCCCCAGTGCTTTTGCTCTTGGTTCACAAATCGTCTCAGCATCTGCTTTAAGGTCTGATTGAAGCGTTCCATCAAACAATCCGTCTGTGGATGATAAACAGATGTCCTGATAGGACGTATTTTTTGTATTTTGTAAACTTGCTGTAACGTGTTAGACAGAAAGTTAGTTCCATGATCAGTCAGGATTTCCTTGGGGATCCCTACTCTTGCCATAATCTGCAATAATTCTTTGGCAATCGCAGCTGCACTAGTGGACCTCAATGGAACTGCTTCTGGGTATCGCATTGCATAATCTAATATATGCGTATACCTAGAATCAGAAGGTAGCAAAGGGCCCACTATGTCCATTGCAATGCATTTAAAGGGGGTGGAAATAATCGGCAGCGGGACCAAAGGGGCGGGGCGCACTCGACCTGGTGCTTCTCACTAGCAGTCTGGGCATGTGGCTACATATTTCGACACATCATTATGAAGTCCTACCCAATAAAATCAAGCCAATATTCGTTCTCTAGTTTTGTCAGCTCACGAGGTGCCCCGCAAAAGGGATATCATGCGTCAGCCTCATGACCTCAGGCCAACAAGACAGGGGAACTAATAATTGTGTTATAGGCTGTCCTGTTCCCGTGGCAAGGTTTACCATATACAGTAATTGCCCCTTGATAATGAAATGTGGAAATACTAGCACCACAGCACCTTCAACAACCTTACCTTCAATATACCAGACCTGTCCCCAAGTGTGCACTAGTGAGGGGTCTTTGTGTTGGTCCCACACTATGTCCGCGCTTGAGTGCCGCATGTCCGGTATACTGAGAGGGACGGGAGTAATAAATCTCTCTCTTGGTCTTTGCCTTGCTTGTTCATCTTGGAGAAGGAATATCCACACACATAATGTGATCTGCAGATACTTAAGACAGGAAACTGCATGTCTTGTAAGCCTGACTTGGATCACAGAATTTGACAATTTTAATCGCAATCAGCATACTCCTTGCTAAGCTTTGCACACAGCACATTTTGGTGGATGGTGGAATGATGCGATATCTGTCGTGGCTGGCTTTCTGTCTGTTGCGCTACCATTGCATTCTTGTACAATTTAGAATAAAACAAAATACATTTCGACAAGGACTTGCATTAGTTCCATTACTTAGTTGAGCACAAGCTGGTTTCAATAAATACTTTCTGGTTTAAATATAGGCCTACTATGTGATAGTTTGTTTATTCGGTCAATTTAAAACAGTAGGTAGGTGTTTATTTTGTTTTATTATTTTTATATATATATAGGTATTAGTGGAATAAACTGCTACTGAATAAGACCATTTTGCTACCTACTTTCCAAGCAGATAGCAAATCACTACTGCCTTAAAAAGTTAACTTCTTGCCCTGATATATTTTTTTTTTTTTTGCGACTTTCTGTTATGTGGAATGTAATTATAAATGAGCAGCAACACTGTGAGTTTTTTTCACCTTCATTTTACAACGCCATTTCCATGTTTGTTTTTTTCAACTGTTTAAAGTTTAAATTTCACTTTTCATTTGCTTGTTGAGCTATAAAAAAGGTATAAGTAAACCTTGTGTTATTACTTTATGAAAACGTGTCTATGGCCACTGTTTACAGGGAGAGCTTTACCACTGGGGACATGCTGTCCGACTCCACATCAGCTCCTGATCGCCCGCCTCCTCAGTCCTTCTGTGGTCCTCCTGTGGCCAATCTGTGCTTGCAGCCTTGTAGGGCCCCAAGAGGGCAGGCTGGGCTGGTGGCGCCGAGCGCTCCTGCAGCAGCTGTACGAGGACTGTTCCTTGATGGGAAACAGCTGCCCAGATGTTCTCAATCTGCTCTGATCACCTGGAACGGCGACTCTTCTTCCTCATCCATGGGGGAGGGGAAGGAGAGGAGAGGCAGCGTTCAAGGAGGATGGTTTTGAGTGGGCTACCTTTTCAGATGCGTCATCTGCTTTCCCTTGGTGCAGAGCATGGGGTGAGGATGCAGCAACCTCTCTACAAGAGGGTGATGGAGAAGAGCGCTGTGCAGGAAGCAGAAGGCTCTTTAGAGCTGTGGAACAACCTCATCTCCAGCGTGCACTTGGAGAAAGGGGCACAAAACTTGCAGAACTAGCACTTCCTTGGCATGCTCTGGGCCCATGCACATCCTTAGGCAGATTAGCCTTGCATATCTCACAGGGATGGAACCTGGGCATGATGCAAGGAGCAAGCAATGCAGTGTACAGTACAAATTTGTACAGTTGCTGCCTCAATTTGCTTATATATGTCGACCGGGCAGGTCAAGACCCGAATGGAACCGGTTCGGTACCTGGCAGGTGACCTCACCACCGGGTCGGTAGCAGGCTGAAACCGGTTCAGTACTGGTTCGAAACCTGGTCAGCACCAGGTCGGTTCTGTGGCTTTGTCACCATTCAGTACCAGGTCAGAACTGAGATGGTACTGGGTTGGTTTGGTATCGGTTCGGTGGCATTAGCACTGTGTCGGTACCAGGTCGGAACTGGGTTGGTACCAGGATAGTACCGGGACGGTTTGGTACCGGATCAGTGACTTTAGCACCAGGTCGGTACAGGGACGGTACCTGGTCAGTTCGGTACTGGTTCAGTGATTGTAGCACTGGGTTGGAACCAGGACGGTAACAGTAACCTGCAAATGATGGCTTCTTTCTTAACTCTAGAAGTCTCTGTCTCCCTGGTTGTGCTTTCTTAATATCTCTGTCACGGTACTTTGCATTCTTTCTTGATATTGCCATCAGCCGATGAGCAGTTCGGTTTGAATATTGCTTCGGCTATTTTAAACAAACGGCCGGTAAGCATTGTGTTTATGAAGCTTACTTTGTTTAATTCAAATGCATTTAAAAGCTACAACAACACGCTGCCAATATCTGCAAGCGGCGCCCATCATATAAACATATTCCACAAAAAAAAAAGCTTTCTCGACTGGTGTATTGAAACGTCACTGCTTCACGCAGCTGACTGACGCACTTAAAGGGGAACGCACCAAAAGGCTGATTGCTATAATGCGCAGAAGCTGCATTTGCTGCCAATGCCATTACTCTCGTAGCCTACTTTTAATATTTATTTATTTAGCGAGGAGGTTAATTGATCAGGGTGGTTATGTGATGGTCGGATATGCGACGTTCCACTGTATATACAGATAGAACCAACAATCTACTTATCTGAACAAGGCTTTCCCATCAGGTCAGTCTTGCAAGGAAAAATGGCACAGAGATCTGCGAGCACAGTCCTTGGGGGTGGGGCCATGACTGCGTTACAGGCTCGGTGAGCAGCTTTGGTATACAATATTCAGGATTCAGGTCTTTAGGAGGTAAATACCCTTTCGGTAATGGTTAAATTTCATACTTGAAAGAGAACCTTATGACCTCCTGGGGTATTCACAGCAATCATTCCCTAATTCTCTAAGAATTCAGATGATATTTCCAGAACTGGAGAACTGCTGAAGTGACATTGTTCTTCATATCGTCATTTTGTTTTTATTGTACTAGAGTGTTTGGAATCAGTCTGTTAGTCTACCACAATTTAAGTTACAGTACAGCTTTGCAGGTTTTCATTTGCCAAATGATAAAAACTAATACAAAAGGTGTTTTCAATTAAGTCACTTTGGGTTTAGTGTTAAAGTAGAATGTGTATACACATTCATACACAAAAAAATAAAGTAATACTAACTAATATAAATAAATAACTCTATTTAAGGTAAGTTTAAGGCTGCAACAACCCTTCCGTCACCTAAAACACCACTGCCTTATACTGACATCTGCTGGAAGAGGCTTCAGTGGAACATCTGCTCCTGCAGTTCCACCACAAACATGCCTGTCAGTGTGCAAGTGCCTCAAGATTAGCAGCATGAGCTGAATCAATCCTCATTCTATGCAAGGGACAAGGTAGAGCAGTAGGCTAATTCACTGGTGTCTCAAGCCTTTCACCTCTGTAGGTATGGATACATATCTACTGCAGCTGAGGTCCCAGGTGATTTTGACAGCCTCCAGTGGACATTGAACCAGCTCAGCCTGGTATTGTAATCCTAACAGATTTTAAATTCTCATTATTCTTGTTACCCCTCAAAATGTTTTATTTTTTTATTTTTTAGCAAAGCCAATTTTTTTTTTTAGCTGAAGCAGTGTTTATGAAATAGATTACAAGGCATTGTGCTTATTCAAATCCTTTCACTTTCATAAGGTTTAGTACATGTGTTACTCCTCCTCAAAACATTGCACAGCTTGTATTTTGATATGATTTGCACTTTTAAAAGTCTGTGGTTCGGTCTACTTTTTTTATGATTTTCACAGAACCATATTTCACATATATGAACACATACACATTGATATGATGCTACTGGTAATCACTGCTAATGCATACTGCTGTATATGCTCTGTTTTTCTCTATTCATATTTCTAGTCAGATACACAAAGCAAACCTTGACACATGCTGACATCATAATGGTGAAGTTACAAGGTTCTCTTCTATGAGTCGCTGTTCTTTAAAACCATACAAACCATTGAAACTGGTGAAATACTCTCCCTAATATGATTGTGTTTTTAATGTGCTCTACTGAGGTTTAGGGGCATAGTTCAGTATCACTTTCTGCTGGCACAGTGCTGTCTGAATGGGTGTTTTAATATGGATGGATTGTCTTTTTTATGTGTATTTCATCACAGCATAGCTTTTAATCAGCCTTTTAACTCAATGTTAATAACTGCACAAATTGCTTTAATTTATTGAATATGGTGAGTGTGCACACAACAGCTCCCATCAGCTGTGCTGAAGAATTGACGGAGGTGAAAAATCACTTTGCTTGAAGCATGCAGAATGTGTAAAATCCAAAATGACATTTTGAAAGAGTAATGTAGTAGTACCTTACTATTTAATTTGTGCAATGATAGAGATGTTCAAAAAATGTAGATCTGACTAGGTATCTTTAAAAACTGCTATGTGTCAGGGGCTCCCAAGTGGCGCATACGGTAAAGAGCTCGCGTGGAGTGCAGGATTCACCCTATAGCCTGGACATCGCCGTTCGAGTCCAGGCTATTCCACTGCCGACCGTGGACGGAGCTCCCAGGGGGCAGCGCACAATTGGCAGAGCGTCGCCTGGGTGTGGGGGAGGGCTTCGGTCGGCCAGGGTGTCCTCGGCCAACCGCACACCAGCGACCGCTGTAGACTGGCTGGGCACCTGCGGGCTTGCCTGTAAGCTGCCCAGAGCTGTGTTGTCCTCCGACCCTGTAGCTCTGAGGTGGCTGCATGCTGGGTCTGCAGTGTGAAAAGAAGCAGTCGGCTGACGGCACACGCTTCGGAGGACAGCGTGTGTTTGTCTTTGCTGCTTCCAAGTCGTCTCGGGGGTGGCAGCGGTGAGCTGAGCCTAAAAATAATTGGCTATTCTGAATTGGGAGAAAATGATAAAAAAAACAATTGCCGACTACTAAATTATTTTAAATAAATAAAAACTGCTATGTGTGAAGTAAATCCTATAAATCGGGGCAGCAGTGTGGAGTAGTGGTTAGGGCTCTGGACTCTTGACCGGAGGGTCGTGGGTTCAATCCTAGGTGGCGGACACTGCTACTGTACCCTTGAGCAAGGTACTTTACCTAGATTGCTCCATTAAAAACCCAACTATATAAATAGGTAATTGTATGTAAAAATAATGTGTAAAAAAATAATGTAATTGTATGTAAAAATAATGTGATATCTATTGTAAGTCGCCCTGGATAAGGGCATCTGCTAAGAAATAAATACTAATAATAAAACTTGGTAGACAGTAACATCATCAAGGGGAGTTGATTTTTCCACAATAAAGAAATATTTTGCACTCATAGTGCACTAGCCGTCTGGAGACCAAGCTAGGTTGAAATCCAATAAAATGGTGATGTGCTACTCCTAATGAGTTATCCATGAGTGCCTATTTCTTATCTTGACAAATCAAATCAAAATAATTGCTTTTGACCTATGTACTCCCACCCTCCATTTACCATCACATCACATTACATTGTGGCCAAACTTGCCAGTCAAGCAGTATTGTTGCCCTACCTGAATTCACCAGCTGTTGTTCCATCACCCCACAGCCCAGTACCTCCAGCCACTCTCCCTGAAACTTGATCTCCATTTCAAAAGAAGGGTGCGTGAATGGGAAATAGCAGTCAACCCATCTGATTTCAAGCCCTGTGGCAAGGGAAATAAATAAATAAATAAATAAATAAATAAATAAATAAATAACCAGGCCTCTATAAAACTCGGCCTTTGGCTAAATGACATCAATTACTGGATTCCTGAGAAAAAAAAACAGTTTTGTTCCAGGCAATAAATCTTGAAACTTGGGAAAAAATAGAGGTGTCTTTTCCAATATGAAAAGCACTTTGTGCCGCTCAGGCCCCCTTGTAAACTAAATCAATCTCCTGTCAAAGTCCTGCAGCCACCTGGCAAGGAAGGAAAATGAGCCAAGACCAGTCAGGGGAAGGCAGGTAATCGTGTTATCTGCTTAAACTGAAAATGACTAACAGTCCCCTGGGAGACAATAAAATACATGAGGTGGTTTCTTTGGATGGTCTGATATGATAAACTAAATAATGTTGGGAGAAAGTGTGAACAGGTGGCTGAAACAGAGAACTAAAAACCAGGGGATCTGAGTATTGAATCCTTGCCCATTGTGGTGTGTTAATGTAGGTCTATGGTATTGGTGCAAGGCATATAATGGGGCTATGTGGAGCACAAGTGATTTAAAATGTATATTTGTAATATGTATTTAGGCGCGGGGATTAGTATATGAGCACGGGGAGTGCACAAATTAGTTCACGTGCTGGGATTGAAGTGAATAATGAATTAGTAATTGAATCCCGGCACAACTGTATATGTAGGTGCATGTTTCACTCACTCAGGGTTAGTGTGTTCGTGAGTGTAGAACGGGTGTGGAGGTAGAGGAAAAATAAAACCAAAACGTAACTAAACCAAACAATCGCTATTGTGTGCTGGAAGCATCAGCATGATACTTGCCACCTTGTGACATATGGTGTCCTGCTTGGGATAAACCACAGCCTCCACGAGTCAGACCAGGGAAAGACAGCGTTTTTTTATTTATTTTTGTGAAAAGTGTTTTTTTTTTTTTTGTGAAGGAAAAGAGGTGTTTTTTGTGAAAAAAAGTGTGTGTTTTTTTTTTTTGGGGGGGGGGCCAGCTGCACCTTCCTATGGCTAGAGGAAGACTGCCTGCAGCTCCCACCTCCACTGCCAGAGGAAGACTACCTGCAGCTCCCACCTCCACCACCAGAGAGAAGTTATTGGCCAGTCTGGAGTCCGATTGAGGGACACCGCCCATGGAGTGGATTGATCACCCGGGGATGCCAAGGATGGATCGCCCAGGGATGGTGAAGGAGATGGACTGTGGTATCCATCTCCGCCACACGAGGGAGACAACTGGCTGGACTTGAGTCTGACTGATGGAGACGGCCTGTTGTGTCCACCTCCACCACCAGAGAGAGACTATCTGCAGCTCCCAACACCACCGCAAGAGGGAGACTGCCTGCAGCTCCCACCTCCATCACCATGGGAGGACTAACTGCAACTCCCACCTCCACCGCAAGGGGGAGACTATCGGCAGCTCCCACTTCCACCACCAAAGGGAGATTACTTGCAGCTCCCACCTCCACCGCAAGAGGGAGACTACCTGCAGCTCCCACCTCCACCACAAGAGAAAGGACCAGGATGTGATGCTGGCATTCCTCAGCAGCCATCTGCTGACAACATTACCACCGGCAAGATTTCCGCTACCAGTGGTACAGCGGGAGGAGGAACTCACCCTGCTGTCAGCATTGCCAGTAGCAACCTGGCTACTGGCAACATTGCCGCCCATGAACCCCTTGAAGTCTTGAAGGATGCGCCCTATAGCCTGGACATTGCCGGTTCGGGTCCAGGCTATTCCATTGCCGACCATGGATGGAAGCTCTCAGGGGGAGGCGCACAATTGGCCGAGCGCCGCCGGGGAGGGGGGTGGAGGGCTTAGGTCAGCCAGGGTGTCCTCAGCTCATCGCGCATCAGCGACCCCTGTAGACTGGCAGGGCGCCTGCAGGCTTTCCTGTAAGCTGCCTAGAGCTGCATTGTCCTCCGACGCTGTTGTTCTGAGGTGGCTGCATGTCGGGTCTGCAGTGTGAAAAAAAAACGGTCAGCTGACGGCACACGCTTCGGAGGACAGCGTGTGTTCGTCTTCGCCACTCGAGTCAGCACGGGGTGGTAGCGTAAGTTGAGCCTAAAAATAATTGCATATTCTAAATTGGGAGAAATTACAAAAAGTAAGAGCTGCAGACCTTGACAAAATAAGATGAAAACAGTTTTCTAATGTGCTTACTTCTTTATCATGGTGTTTTGCTTATTTTTATTAAACAAGTGATTACTTACTACTGCACAACAAATGACACAGACGTGACTCCAATCTCTCATAGTTAAAACTATTTCTAAATTTGTGAATATTGCTCATGGTCTCTTACCATCGCATTGGTTTTAATGAATGGTGATTCACAAACACACTGCAGTATAATTCAAATCAATTTCTCAGAGCAATTCTACTAAAATCATAAATACATTCTTAACACATACAAAAACACACACAATATATCATGCAAAGAGTTCATTGTTTTAAAAACCAACAATTACTTCATAAATTACCGCCTGATATTGATATTTGTGTTCGAATGTGGTCTGTTCAAATAAAGTAAATTAATTACTGTAAAGAAAACAAATGCCCCTTGCAACATGATGTGTTGAGAAATACATCTGTTTGGGTTCCCCTTTAAATAACTTTTTTATAATTTTTTTAATAACTTTTTTTTATAATTTAGTTGCTTAGTTGGGTTTTGTTCATTTGTAGACATTATTTTGAATATTGCTGTTAAGTGTACAGTCATTAAAAAAAAAAACTTGCTTACTATCTACGAGAAGATTTAGTTTTGGTTTCTCTTACAGAGAAATTACAAACAAGCAGGTAAATTACTGTGAGAAAAAAAAAAATACTGCGTAGGATATATTTTAGTTTTAACAGAAATCAAACCGATATTCAGAGGTAATATTTTTTTTACCTCATATATATATATATATATCTCTAAAAACACACACATATATATATATATATATATATATATATATATATATATATATATATATATATATATATATATATATGTGTGCGTGTGTGTGTTTTTAGAGACCCTTATATTTTTGAGTTCTAAAAAGAAAGACTCTGCAAGTCGGTTAGGACTGATATTCTCCTTCATGATTTAGAAACCACAACCAACGAGAAAAATGTCTGATGACATTCTTTATGATAATTGCATTTTCCTAATAGTAAATTGTAAAATGGCCCATTATAACAGTTTAAAGGAGTGGCAGATGAGGGTTTAAAATACATTTTCTTAACATTAGCTTTGGCAACTGCTGATTGTCACATCAAGCTGAGCTTTTAATGTAGGATGTTATGTCAGTGAAGCTATCGAATACTTTCTGTAGACCAATCTTAAGCCATCTTCCAAATTGTCAGTCTGAAGCCCTCAGATTCTATTTGGCATGCAAAGCAGTGTTTGTGAATTGCTTTTTTTATACATATATATATATATATATATATATACACTGTTCAGTCAAATGTATGCAATGAATCACATTGTCCAATCCCCAGTTCCTTCTGACAACGAGTCCCTGGAGTGGAAAAGGTACCTTCATTTCATGGTAGTCTCCAGGAAACATTTTTGACTGTTGTAGGTTCTGGCTTTCTTCTTATACTTACTGTACTTACTGGCCAAATTAACCCATCACGGGGCCCTAGGCAAACTTCTGGGCCCCTGGCTTATATGAATAACAACAAATATACGATATATATATATATATATATATATATATATATATATATATATATATATATATATATATATATACACACACACAGTATATATTAGCTTAACTCCACCAATTTGCAAAAGGTATCATTTACGTTTTAAGCTATTCTACATGGTTTTGATCAGAAATGGTCAATTATGGTTGTTAATTACGACACAAATTTAATGCACTGCTCTGAACTGAACGACTGACCAAATCTGCCAGAAACAGTTCAATTGAAGACGGTGTGCTAAATACATTTAAAAATAAATTCAGAAAACCTGAAGCCTACATCAAATCCCATAGCAGAGCTTGATAATCACCTTTCACGATTTACTGCATTAAAATACAACAGTTCAAATATGGACAAGAGTAGCATGTTGATTATTATCTAATTAAACCAAAAAAAAAACCATGATATTTCTATATAGAAGGGTGCTCAAATTTTTGTCCACTAACTGTAGTTCCCCCGTAGTTCACAAAAATATTAAATTAAAAATTAAATAAACAAACACACCTGCACATTGTTGTGTAGTCAAATCAGGGATGCCAACCTTGTCATTTTGTTTTTACTGACATACAGATTTACAGTGGCCTTTTTTTTACTGACACTATATTTCTTTACTGAGATAATTTTAAAAAAACAAACTAGAAACAATAAATAAAAATACATTATAAAATAGTCTAGTTTTGTGTACTTACATTTCTTTAGGGTTTATTTAGTTTTCTGGTCATGCATGGACACATTTGCAGGCTGGATCGTTGGTCTGAAGCTAGTTCTGTTTTTAACAGCAGTCTTGATAGTCCGAATTCCATTCAGAATGTCTGTAGACAATTGATTTCTTATGTCTGTTTTCACAAGCTTCATCTGAGAAAAAAACTTGTTCTAATTCTGCGGTCCTGTGTGGCAAAGTCAGCATGTTAATAGCAACCTTGGCAAGTGGAAACATGGTTCTTCGCTAGGTATACATAAGAGCGCAATTTTGTGCCAGTTTTCATCAACTGCCAGATCACGTCTAAGATCCGTCAAGCCAGTCACTTGTTATTGCATAAATTCCATGTGGGCTATCCAGCATATTTCCAATAACAAAAAAGCATTTCAAGTTGGACGATGTCTCCCGAGCTCGCTATTCTTTGTTCACTTACTTGGTTGAAGAACGCATATACTAATTTCAGCACAGAGTTGTTAATTGGCATTCTTCTTTTGATACTTTTCACAGCCATCACATAAGGTGTAGGTATATGTCATTCAAGGTGATTGGGAAAGCCACAAGCAATACAAAATATACCATGTTTATTTTGATTCAAAATCATGGACATTTTTTATTTATTTCCATTTTAGTGTTAAAATGTGACTTTTTTTTACTGACTGGCTTTAATGGACAGTTGGCAGCCTTAAGCCAAATGCAGTTTAACTTGGCTTACTTCTTTCTCAATAGCTAATACAGCAAAGGCAGTGAGCTTTCCTTGCTTTACTGTTGATCGGAGGTGTTTTTTGACACGCTTCATTAAAGAAAATGCTCTTTCTCCAGGGTCGGGGTTAATGTTTTCGGTGGTTTGGGGCTTTCAGCACCGATTTGTAAAAATTGTTCTTATACGCCCCTTTACCGCTTGCATTCTTCTTCTTCCCATTTCTTGTGTTTATGCTTTGCTGCCCCTGAAAGACACATCGTTTGCTGTATTCAAGCCAAATCAAACTGACTGGCCTGGAATTTACTTGTGTTGCACCGCAAAAGTGAGTGAGACAGTAAGTTCTGGGTTTGATTTTGTGTGAACACAAGTGAGATACACTGCCTAGGTTAAAATGTCAGTGAGTGAAGTTCTTCCAGTTTGCGCGCAATTCCGTATCTGCGTATCCCCCCCCCCCCCATGACTTTGGACCCTAGGCAGGTGCCGTTTGCCTCTGTGTTAATCCGGCCCTGTGCCAGGAAATTCGCAATGCAGTGTGCTGTAGTGAAGGGTAATTGTTAACAAAAAGTATTACTAACAACTGCAGTGCTTCCTACACATCCTGGTATGACTAATTACAATATTTTTCTAGTTATTTGAAGTTCTAATTGTGGTTTGATTAATACACTGTCGTTTAAGTTGTCAACTGGTGATAACAAAAAAAGGGTTAATGTAATGTCTTATCTTTCCTGAGTCAACAAAAAAAAGATTGAATACTTAAAAGCCAATGTTACAAGACTACACAGGTGGAATGGGTAGCTTGGGCTGTACACCAGTACAGAGTATACAGTTTGCTCAAATTAATTTTCTAACTGCATATTTTCGCTAGGAGTATGAGACAGGTTTGCCATCCTCCAGCTATTAAAATTACTTGTGATTTCTCACGAGAAAGTGCAGTGCAGATGCCTAATATATTAAAGCACTTTTAAAGGCTTAATGCAGCAAAGGTGAGTAAAACATTAAGGCAGGAGAGAAAAAGAACTGTGAAGGAATTGAAAAAGTTTGGAAATATTCTTGCAGGAATATTGTACCACAGTATATAAAAACGGTGGGAGAAGAACAATGTACGTAAATCTTGGCTACCTTTTCATTGTCCAACACCAGTTATTTTTTCCCCAGTTTTTAAATGTAGCACATATTGGGCCAACTTCTGGAATAACAAGTGTGTGACTCTGCTGCCTTACTGTCTGTGCAGCTTTATTAAATTTAAAATATAATTCTATACAACTGTTATACAATTTGTATGCAAACACTTTCTTATATATTGTTTAAATAATTTACATAGGTTGCTGTCTCAGAATAATGAGAATTGTTCCAGATAAAATTACATTTATATTGCTCTTCTCAAATTTAAGAGTTCTATTCCAGTACCTGTTGTTTTGGTGATACAGTAGATTTTGTTGATTAGACCAATTTACTCTGAACAACACCACCAGCCCTCATTACATCTAATCTTCAGGCCAAATTTAAACATTTTTTTCTGCAATTATCTTAAGGAAATACATTCCAAACATCCTTGATGTGTGCTGCAGTTAGTTGAAAAAGAAAAAAAAGGTTTGTTTCGATGCAGCATTTGAGCTGATGTCTAACTAAAGTTTAACTAAGCAACTGGCCCTAAGTTAACAGCCCCTTCTGTTTAATAATATGTGTAACAGATACTTTGCACATGAAACACTGTACTTGTAATCAAGTGAGCTAGTCAATCTTGCCTCGTGATTTGAGAAGAGACGCACACCCTCCATCTGGTGGAAGACGGGGTAGTGGCTGCTGTCGATTTCGTCCTGCCTGTAGGTCTAAGTTCCACGGACAAGCCCTGTCCAAACACTGACATACAGTACTGTGCAAAAGTTTTAGGCAGGTGTGAAAAAATGCTGTAAAGTAAGAATGCTTTCAAAAATAGACATGTTAATAGATTATATTTATCAATTAACTAAATGCAAAGTGAGTGAACAGAAGAAAAATCTAAATCAAATCCATATTTGGTGTGACCACCCTTTGCCTTCAAAACAGCATCAATTCTTCTAGGTACACTTGCACAAAGTCAGGGATTTTGTAGGCATATAGTCAGGTGTATGATTAAACAATTATACCAAACAGGTGCTAATGATCATCAATTCAATATGTAGGTTGAAACACAATCATTAACTGAAACAGAAACAGCTGTGTAGGAGGAATAAAACTGGGTGAGGAACAGCCAAACTCAGCTAACAAGGTGAGGTTGCTGAAGACAGTTTACTGTCAAAAGTCATACACCATGGCAAGACTGAGCACAGCAACAAGACACAAGGTAGTTATACTGCATCAGCAAGGTCTCTCCCAGGCAGAAATTTCAAGGCAGACAGGGGTTTCCAGATGTGCTGTCCAAGCTCTTTTGAAGAAGCACAAAGAAACGGGCAACGTTGAGGACCGTAGACGCAGTGGTCGGCCAAGGAAACTTACTGCAGCAGATGAAAGACACATCATGCTTACTTCCTTCGCAATCGGAAGATGTCCAGCAGTGCCATCAGCTCAGAACTGGCAGAAAACAGTGGGACCCTGGTACACCCATCTACTGTCCGCAGAAGTCTGGTCAGAAGTGGCCTTCATGGAAGACTTGCGGCCAAAAAGCCATGCCTCCGACGTGGAAACAAGGCCAAGCGACTCAACTATGCACGAAAACACAGGAACTGGGGTGCAGAAAAATGGCAGCAGGTGCTCTGGACTGATGAGTCAAAATTTGAAATATTTGGCTGTAGCAGAAGGCAGTTTGTTCGCCAAAGGGCTAGAGAGCGTACACGAATGAGTGTCTGCAGGCAACAGTGAAGCATGGTGGAGGTTCCTTGCAAGTTTGGGGCTGCATTTCTGCAAATGGAGTTGGGGATTTGGTCAGAATTAATGGTCTCCTCAATGCTGAGAAGTACAGGCAGATACTTATCCATCATGCAATACCATCAGGAGGCATCTGATTGGCCCCAAATTTATTCTGCAGCATGACAACGACCCCAAACACACAGCGAAAGTCATTAAGAACTATCTTCAGCGTAAAGAAGAACAAGGAGTCCTGGAAGTGATGGTATGGCCCCACAGAGCCCTGATCTCAACATCATTGAGTCTGTCTGGGATTACATGAAGAGAGAGAAGCAACTGAGGCTGCCTAAATCCACAGAAGAACTGTGGTTAGTTCTCCAAGATGTTTGGGCCAACCTACCTGCCGAGTTCCTTCAAAAACTGTGTGCAAGTGTACCTAGAAGAATTGATGCTTGATGCTGTTTTGAAGGCAAAGGGTGGTCACACCAAATATGGATTTGATTTAGATTTTTCTTCTGTTCACTCACTTTGCATTTAGTTAATTGATAAATATAATCTATTAACATGTCTATTTTTGAAAGCATTCTTACTTTACAGCATTTTTTCACACCTGCCTAAAACTTTTGCACAGTACTGTATGCAATGTGCAGAATCGGCGACCCCCATACTTTCACAAGGTTCTATAGACTGGTTTTGCAACCACAGTGCTACGGGCATGCACTCAGTCTACCCTTAACACAGATATACCATAGTGTGGGTTTACCTGACACTTTTTTTTCCCTCTGGGTTCTTACACCAGAGTGCTAAATGTAGCTATTCAGTCTACCTTTTACAGCATGCACATGTTGTGGGTTCTCCCCATATTTTTTAGGTTCTGTGGACCATATGTCATGTGTCCTCAAAACCCGGGTATTGGGACCAGTGCTAAGGGCAGCTTCCCGGTCTACCCCTTCAGCACATTTGCCAGTGCTGCAAGTCCTGCATTTGCAACAGCTTGGGTATACCATCTCAAATCGGTAATGGAATAACATTTCATACTTGGAAGGGAACGTTAGGTTATATAACATAGCCCTGGTTCCCTGAAATAGAAATGTTATCCATTGCCTTTCGAGGTTGTGGTGTTCACTCGAACACAGCAGGCTTGAATAAAAAACTGGCACTGATCCCTCCTGCTCACGGCACCTTATCCCCTTGGGGGCAGGGTCTTCATGCCTGATGCAGACTAGGCACATACAAGCAGCTTTGATATACGACTCAGGTAATTCAGGCTACATAGAGGTATATTCCAATCGATAGTGGATAACATTTGGTACTTTAAAGCAGTTGTGCTCAAACTTTTTATATGACGCCCCCTTCTTAGCATATATTTTGTAGCGCATCACTACCGCCCCGGCCCCCCGTGTATTTTTTCCTAGATTTACCCACAAAAAGTCCAGATTTAGTTAAATACATACATGTATCACAAATTCAATATTTTAAACTTAGCGAGTGAACAATTAGCTGACACTTCTAACAAATAAATCAGTGAAAAAATAAATTTAACTTAATTTTTTTTTTTTTTTTAAATTTGCAATTCAACATTTACCTAACAGATAAATCTGAAAAACATTAGCGTTCAGCAATTAAATCTAAGAAAATAAATCTGGGTTTTCACAAAAAAAAAAAAAATCTTTATTTTGCCAGCTACCGATATATCTGAAGCTAACATGCAAGCCGACGCCCATTGACGCGTTTGATTTGGTATTGCGGCAGAGCTGCCTTACACTCCAGCTTTTAAGAATGAGTTTGTTAACATTTATGTATTTAGCTAAATCTGGACTTTTTTTGGTTTTTACTGTGCAGTTTTTTTTTAACTATCATTTTTCAAATGCTTCTAAAAGTATATATTTTTATTTCTAAATGTTTGCTCCCAGTAGTATTGACCAAAAGAATACATTGAATACAAAATCTGTTACACTCGGGACATACTTAAATACATGGGAATACAATAATTTACTTGTGACAAAACATTCCCTCCTCTATCACCTGTAGGTTCAGTATTTTAATTAATTTATTAAAACAGATTTTTTTTTAAAAAACTGTATGCTTAGTTTCAGTTTGCAAAATAAGCTATTTTTACACAATTTGTATTAAATGTACACTCAGAGTGGGACTGTGTTGACCACTGTACATGTCTGAGGTCTTAGGTCTTTTACTTTATTATAAAATGGAACTTCTGTTTCTGTCTTCCTGGAAATAGCTTGGATTTTCATACTGCAAATTTTAAAATATATTTTATAATGCCCAAATGTTACGCACACTATTCCTGGATTGATGTACTTAAAATAATATATTATCATTTTGTTCTGGTTCACATAAAACCCAGGGCAAAACAATTCAAATGTGTAAGCTTACTTTGTACTGTTTTATATGTGTTTTTCAGAGTAATAAACTAAACTGCAAAAAGTCTACCTTCTGTTCTGGAAATGTTTGCAAAGCCTCTGCATGCCTTGTTTACTGAAGCGGGTTACAGGTGAGTAATCAAGTGTTTGCTTGCAGTACAGTGCACACTTAAACTCAAGTATTGTGAAAAATGTAATTACTCTGACACCATCCCCTTTCTAGGGGAGTCACAATTTCTGCCTTTGACATTTATGTTAGACTGGAAGGGAATTTAAATTGCGCAGAGCAATAAAAAAATCTGTAAAAAAAAATCTAGAGATAATTAGGGCAAGCTTGAGAGCTTGAGACAAGACTGTGGGAATTTTTTAAAGTTCAAGCCACTTTCCTGCTTCTCGGTGCCATTTAATTTTCTGCAGATTTAAAAAATGCATACAAAATAGAACCTACGGGAAAAAACTCCATTATCCAATTATTCTCTCTGTCATCTGCTGAGAAGCTGAATGCAGTAATTAGATTGCCTCTTGCAGTGTCTGATTGCTTTCAGTCAGCTGTTTGCTCCTTGACTCCACAGAAGGAAGGCTCGCAAACCAAGGATCAATAGACTGTCTAAACCTGTTTGAGTTGGACCCTTTTTGCATTGGGGTTTCTGGGAGTGAGGAGCAGTAATGTAGAAGAGTAACAATGCACTAAGGGCCCTATATAGCAAGTCTGTTTGCGAACGCAAACATGTACAAAACGGACTGCAATTGCCCATTAATGCATTTGGGAACTTGTGATTTAGCGACCAGGTTTATATGTGCACAGGGAGGAAGAGGAACATGATAACCAATTGTCACTGACAATCCTTTAAAAAGCTCACAGTAAATGTATCAACCAAAACACCAAAATAGAATCGAACAACCTAGCTTTTGAATTTAATAGCAGTAACCTGCTTCCTCTGTCTGACAGAAAATACTGTACTATTATTTTTTACATTGATTGGATAAAATGTATAATTTTATTCCAAAGAGTTGCATAAACTGAGCTAGACACAAAACTCCACAATGACCGTAAGCATTAATGGCATCCTTATTCTTTTTTTTTTATCTTACCCAAATCCCCTTTGTAACACCATACCATTAATAAATACATCATATGGTACCAAAGGTCAATCCAGCCAGTATTATATACAATATATGTTGCTATTGCTTATTAACTGAATAACAAAAAATACACTTATGTACAACATGGTTTTCTAAAGAAGGGTATTAAATATCTTTCTTTTTACTATACAAGATAATTTTCCAACTAATACTTTGTTGCACTATTTCTTTCCCTCTGAAAATGTTTATCCTTTTTTATAGTAACAATAAATATTGTGTGCGTGTCTTTACTTTGAAAGGCATGACCTGCAGTGCAGCACAACACCTATCCAATTTGCAAAAATTACTCCAGTTCCTATTGTAATCATGCCATTCCTTTAATGTTCTGTCATCCTGGGCACTGAGGCAGATACTCCAGCAATGCGCTAAACCACGTTTGTTAAATAACTTTGCATCCTTGGTTATGGGGTGCAAAGAGGGGACAAACAGACCTTGAACGATGTATGTATTTATTTGTGTCCCCTTTGGAGGCCTAATTTAGGAAGTGGTTTTAAAAAGAATCTGTTAATTACATTACATCTTCGTGGGTCCATTCTTCCACATTTAGTTTCTAACCTCATTAACAAAACCCAGATATTTTTCAGTGTCTTACCTGTTGTGTTATAGATGAAGAGCACAACTTCAGATTAAGTCATTGTATTATACTGTTTACTGTGGTAATTATAATTTATTGGCTGCCCTTATCAAATTGTCAGCCTTTGTCCAGAAATGAAGACAAACTGATTTAGACGTAATATGATGTGCTGGACATAAGGTAAAAAAACAACAACAAATGAGAGTTTTTGTGAACAAAAACAAAGCATCCCCAGTAGCAGAAGAAGGAATATGCCATATAAGATATGTATCTGTATCACAGTAGGGTCTATTCAGTTGTTTAGATCAAATTAATTCTGTATCTTTAATACGGTCAAAACGTGGCACTGAAATGGTTATCATTCACTGGACACCACCTGTAATGGAACTATTGAGACAATCATAAATGTGCCAATTATAAAGAAACTGGCCCTTATTCAATCGAATTAACACAATAACTTATCTAACAGCGTTGTCGTATATAAAGTCTTCATGCCAGCTTTTGAGATGCAGTTCTTAGGGAGTATACAAAAATAACCTGATTTCTGTTTTTCAATATGAAGTTTATATTAACCTCTAAAAGTGTTTTATTGTGTTCAGACAATTAATTCTGCAATTGAAGGATCTCCCCTTTCTATATACTGTAGTGTTTTTTTACAACATATAAAAGAATGAAAAGAGTTAAGTCTGATTGGTCACTGCCACACACCATACATTTTTGCAATCTTGTCTTTTCTTTACATTTTAGCTTGTAAAGGTGTTAGACAACCATTACTGTGCAAGATTCAAACAGAGAAAGAAAGTAAAGGTATCTCTCAATGTACAATAAATAAGCAAGGGTTCTAATAAATGCTTTTACCTCAAATTGGAATGTTAAGTTCAATTATTTTCTTTATTTTCTTCCACAATGCGATATGGCATTAGATAGAAACAGTAAGGATGTTCAGTATGCTTTCACTAAAACAGGTGGATTTCTTCAAAAAGGCCTGCTCTGTCCGGCACATACTGTACAACATTCGGTTGACTTTAATAACTCCCAGTAACAAATAACATTTGTTATGCACATAATAGCAAAGTGTGCACTGCTAAGTTCTTTATGTATATTTCCTAATTTGAATGAATAAACTTATTCAATGGAAAAGTTATATCTACTTTTTGATTTGAGGTTGATTTACACCTTGGTTCGTATATTTAGTCTTTATTTAGGCCACTTTATTCTGCACTCTGTTAAACCTTTGGCCAGATGTTTAATCTATAACAAATTGTATCTGGATTATTATAAATATATAGCACTGTATAGCTTGTGAAGGAATATCTGAGCAGTACTATATAGCACTGTATAGTTTGTGAGGAAATATCTGACTAGTATTAGGTACCATTAAATGTTTTTAATATGTGTTTGTTGGCTAAATAAATTGTTGAATTTGATGAGTTTTGTCTATTTGAATTACCTGACCTGGTCTACCCTATATTAGAGAACCTGTGTGCTGGTGTGGAAAGACAACTGGTAAACTCCTTAACTCAAACATTTTTGGGTGTAATTCCTAATGGTGTAGTCGGACTATACAATAATTTGTTTATTTAGCAGATGCCTTTATCCAAGGCAACTTACAGAGACTAGGGTGTGTGAACTATGCATCAGCTGCAGAGTCACTTACAATTACGTCCCACCTGAAAGACGGAGCACAAGGAGGTTAAGTGATTTGCTCAGGGTCACACAATGAGTCAGTGGCTGAGATGGGATTTGAACCGGGAACCTCCTAGTTACAAGCCCTTTTCTTTAACCACTGGACCACACAGCCTCCTAATGAAACACTGGGGTACAAACGCCGTTTTCCTCCATGATTTAGTAGGACCCCTGTACTTAGGAGACACCAGTTACATATGGTTAAATTAATCTTTATTGAGTATTTATGTAATTTCTCTTTGCAAAGTTAAGATTCAAGCATAATTTACGGCTCAGTTTGTGTTCCTGCTTTTTCACAGGGTTGCCAAAATTAAGGGATCAAGTGTGGAATAGTTGTACATAGTTCCGAAAATCGATACTGTAAGTGTTGTGAAAACTCATCTCAGTGAACATTTTGTAAGATGACACATTGAAATGAATGTACAGTGGGTCTCAAAAGTATTCACCCCCCCTTGGACTTTTCCACATTTTATTGTGTTACAACATGGAATCAAAATGGATTTAATTTGGAGTTTTTGCCACTGATCAACACAAAAAAGTCCATAATGTCAAAGTGAAAAATAAAATCTACAAATTGTTCTAAATTAATTACAAATATAAAACAGAAAATAATTGATTGCATAAGTATTCACCCCCTTTGCTATGACACACCTAAATAAGCTCTGGTGCAACCAATTGTCTTTAGAAGTCACATAATTAGTTGAATGGAGTCCACCACAAAGCAAATCCGGAATACGGCTCTTCAAAAGCACCAATCAGGGGTAGGATATAAGAACATTTCCAAGGCATTGAATATCCCCCAGAGCACAGTAAAATCAATTATTAAGAAATGGCACAACTTTGAATCTGTCTAGAATAGGCCGTCCTCAAAAACGGAGTATCCGGGCGGGAAGGGCACTAGTCAGGGAGGCCACCAAGAGGCCTATGGCAACTCTAAAGGAGTTACAGTCTTCCACGGCTGAGCTAGGAGACACTGTGCATACGGCAACAATAGCCCGGGTGCTTCACAAAACTGGCCTTTATGGGAGAGTGGCAAAAAGAAAGCCATTGTTGAAAAAAACACATCAAATCTCAGCTAGAGTTTGCCAGAAGGCATGTGGGAGACTCTGAGACCAAGTGGAAGAAGATTCTATGGTCTGATGAGACCAGAATAGAGCTTTTTGACCTCAACGCTGAGCGATATGTTTGGCGCAAGCCTAACACCGCACATCATCCTGAGAACACCACCCCTACTGTGAAGCATGGTGGTGGCAGCATGATGCTATGGCGATGCTTCTCTGCGTCAGGGCCTGGAAAGCGCGTGAAGATAGAGGGCAAAATGGATGCAGCAAAGTACAGCGAAATCCTGGAGGAAAACCTGCTGAAGTCTGCAAGAGACCTGGGACTTGGGAGAAGATTCATCTTCCAGCAGGACAATGACCCCAAACATACAGCCAAATCTACACTGGAGTGGCTTAAAAACAAAAAGGTCAATATCCTGGAGTGGCCCAGTCAAAACCTGGACCTCAATCCAATTGAGAATATGTGGAAAGAGTTGAAAATTGCTGTTCACCAAAGGTCCCCATCCAACTTGACGGAGCTTGAGCAATTTTGCAAAGAAGAATGGGCAAAAATTGCAGTGCCCAGATGTACAAAGCTGGTAGAGACTCATGGCTGTAATTGCTACCAAAGGTGCCTCTACCAAATATTGATTCAAGGGGGTGAATACTTATGCAATCAATTATTTTCTGTTTTGTATTTGTAATTAATTTAGAACAATTTGTAGATTTTATTTTTCACTTTGACATTATGGACTTTTTTGTGTTGATCAGTGGCAAAAACTCCTAATTAAATCCATTTTGATTCCATGTTGTAACACAATAAAATGTGAAAAAGTCCGAGGGGGGTGAATACTTCTGAGAGCCACTGTATACTTCTATATGGTGTTCTGTGTCTTTACTCATATAATATGACTTAGTAGTACATGGAGAGGTATGGATTTATGTTTTGACAGTTTACTTAAAGAATTGTATAGGTCTCTGCCACATCCTTTCCTACACTATTCATTCATAAATAAACATATTTTAGTACCTGGGAAACCCATATAGAGGTGTTCTCTCTGGGAAATATAAAGACAGGTGAAAATGTTACACTATCGTTAGAAAGATAACATTGCTTGCAATATAAATACTAAGAAAAATGTATATTACAAAAGTTTACAAGTATAGACATTTTTACTTATAATGCTCTATATTACAATATACAACCTTCTTTCTAACCATACATTCTCAAAAAGGAAGGAAATCATTTGCAAAAAAAACTTTGTTAATGCAGAAGGGGCAAGGCAACACAAGCAACCTCAGGCAGCCACCACCATGTAAGACAAACAACATACAACTCTGCAGATAACACAAGAGAGAGGTGTATGAGGTCTGCTGCGATGCCAGTGTGTTGGGAGGATGCCAACATGCTGGGCACCAAGGGGGGGGGGGGGGCACTGCTTAGACAGGTATAGTAGTAGACAGATGCATAATGGTAGGGGTCGCACCAACAACACATTGTACCTGTATGAATTCCACTGCCATGGTCAGTGTCTAGTTTGGCACCAGCATGTTCAATGTGGTGCTAGATTGTTAGGTGGAGGGTGGGGAGCTGCATGCAGAGCAACATGAGGTGCGCATAGCAGTTTGTTGCGCAAAATTGTAGGTGTTCAATGGCATAACACAGCACTCGCATTCATTGTAACTTTGGGAGGTGGGGAGTGGAGCCCATCAAAAACAGGACACCTATGCAACAGATACATGACACAATGATATCGCCACCAGCAAAATAGAGGTGTAGGAGGTCCACTGTTAAAACTGTGTTTACATGAGCGAGTGGAATGTGCTGTGTCATGTCAGTTTGAGAGGGCAGCACCAATAACACGGATCAACCAACAAGACTTTTTCAGTGTCATACTAGATGAGTAACATTTATTATCGGTACAGTATTGTATAGACTGAGACTGAATGTAGCACCCTGGAGTACCCCATGCAAATCTATGTCTATAGTTCACATGACATTGCACAAGTAAACTTTCAACATTTAAGATTGTAGTAAAAGAAACCTAAAATGCAGTCACTATAAATCGATACATTCAAACTTGTATTCTGTGTCGACACACTTTCCTCGTAAATCATTATAAAAATTAATTAATTCTATACTACATTTAAATAACTTGCCTGTATTACATTTCGAAGAGGTATGAATACGACAATAAAGCGTTACTGTGGCTTTTATTATTATTATTATTATTATTATTATTATTATTATTATTATTATTATTATTTATTTCTTAGCAGACACTTTTATAAGGCAGCTTTATAATAACAGCATGCTGTATAATAAAATTGTGATTTTTATTAGAAATCTTCGGCTATAACAAACCTGGCTCCTGGATCCCAACTAAACAATAATAAAAAAAATCAATAATCTAAGCCCAGACTGTCAACATCCCATGCTGCACCGAGCAGATCTGTAATTAGCATGGGATGCCACTTCCGCAGTTAAGTCAACTCGTTTTCAGTGTCATAAAAGTGCACGTCGTGTAACTATGCCTCCGAAACTAAAATCAATTTTTGTTGCAACAAAGCAGGACCTTATTGATAAATTGAAAAAATAGCAAGGCAGGCAGATCTCTGTTGTGAATATTGATTGTCAAAAAGCAAGAAAAAAGCGCGGTTTTGGCTCACGCAGCTACCATGCAACATATACTTTTTTTTTTTGTACTGTGTTTTAGTCCTTCAGAGAATAGGATAAAGCAAAGGAAGAATACTGGATACATGTCACAACCTGGTACGTGTAATTCTACTTGTATTCACAATCTCATCTCATTAACTTACTCCAACAGTTTATTGTTCATTTTGATTGTCCTTTCGCTATAACGAAACCGCTCGCTATAAACAACAAAAGGCTTAATACAAGTTATGCAGCTAAACATGTGTATCTTTACCTAACTTTTCTGCTCTTTGCAGTGCTTTTTCTATAGTATGTTTATGTTTTAGCTCAATAATTAACAAGCGCATGAAGCTATTTTAGTTTTTACTGGTTATGTGGGAGCCATGAGGAATATTCTCATGACATAAAATGAACAAGAGAGACTGGGGCACAACGCTACCCAGGGGTACTGCATGTTATCTCATATGGGGAAAGTTGATGTAAATATTATGAAGGTTTTTTCTGTTTGATTATTTATCAAAGTGTTGTGTTTTTAGGACTCACAAACGCGACACCTTATGTTGTATTCTAAGATGCACTCATTTGTTAAAATAATTCAACTTTAGCCATTTTGTTACCCAGATGGAACTCTGTATGTGCTAATGAGAGCAAAGTGTTCTAATTTGAATATGTAAATGACAGTACAACCATCTGGTATTTATGAAATTAATAAGTGGAAAAAAGTAATATAGTTTGTGTTGTTTCATGTGAGGTAATAAAACTACAGCTTTATTATATGCTCACTTGCCGTGCTGTAGGTGACATCGTGACACAGGTTCCCCTTTATGCCAAAAGCAATTATTCAATTTAATAACCGGACATCTCCGACGGGCCGTGGCCACAAACGCTGCAAGAATACAGCAGCCAAAACTCACATTTCTAGCATTCTCATGTCCTTTGTCCACCTCGGCTCCAACAAAGCAGCTGAATCAAATTAGCTGGAAAACAAGCTCTGACTTCTCCCTTTAAACAAGAATATGAAGATTACCTTTAATATGTTTCTTTGTAGGATGATGAACTACACACAGTGAACTCCCACTCTCCCTGTTGCTTGGGTCAGGAGAACAAACTGATCTCTTTGTGGTATCCCTTTTGGCGCCAAAGTCAGCGTCCATAAAACCAGACGTTATTTCAGATTCATTGTCCAAATTTAAAAAATAAGACTGTAAAGAAAAAAGGGGAAGGTAGGTGGAATATAGGTGTGTTGAGTTCTTCATCCAACAAATAAACCATATAACTAGCAATCTTTGTATTCTTACTTCGTATGAACGCCACACACAAAGTGAACTGTGAACCATACCAACGGGTAACAAAGACTGAGCAAAAGAAGGCTGAGAGTAAGACACATCCAAGTTATAATGCTTAATAAAGGTCTCGAATGAGGCCCAGGTAGCAGCGCTGCAGATATCTTGTATTTGGACATATTTTAGTTTTGGCCATTTAGTAGCCACTCCCCTTACCGAGTGAGCATTGATAGATCCTGGAGCTGATTTCTTTTCGAGGCTGTAACAGAACTCGATGCAGGATGTGATCCACTTTGAATGTATCTATTTGGAGACAGGTTTGCCCCAGACATATGAGATAAGGAGATAAACAGTTGTCCTGATGGTCTGATATTGAGAGTCCTATGTATGTAGAAATGTAAGGATCTCCAGATGTCAATTAGAGGGTGTCTGGCCTCCTCTTCCAATTTATGAGGTTTTGGGTGGAAATCAGGAAATGTCATGACCTGATCCAAATTGAACTCTGTTACCACCATTGGTATGAACTGGGGGTTAGAGCTACAGACAATCCTGTCCTTGAAAGGCTGGAAATATGGTGTATCAATAACAAGGGCTTGGAGCTAACTTACCTTTCTTGCTGAGGTCACTGCGACTAGAAACCTTGTTTTCCAAGTGAGGAATAGTAGCTAATGGGTACGAATGGGGGTTCCATACGTTTGCTGAGTACCAGGCTAGGGCTCCCTTGAGGGATGATGTGTTTTCTTGGAGGCTTTGGGTGGTTGATACCCCTAATGATTCTAGACAATATAGGGTGGGAACCTACACTGTGGCCTTCCCAGACAGACAGCATGTTGGAGATTGCAACAATGAGAAATGGACAGGTCATCTGTTACTGTGGCTTCTGTTGAAAGAGCAAAAAAATGGCAGCTAGATGTTCTCTGCCTTGGCAGACAGGTATACCCTTGGATGATCTAAGTTGTTGAATACCCACTGTACCACAGATCTGCCACTGGTGGAGGAACAGCTCTCTGCTGAGTAGGTCCGCAATGGTGCTGTCCAGTTCGGACAAGTAGGTTGCCTGGATTGTCCTGCTCCGGTTTCCTGATCTTCCTGGATAGGAGACCAAGCTCCTGAGACTTTGTGCCTTCCTGGTGATTGGTGTATTTTACTGCCATGGTGTTGTTAGTAAGAACTTTCTCCTCCCTTTGTTTTAAGACTGGCACGATGCAGGGATGCATCTGTGTGCAGACGGAGTGTAGGAGTGCATAGAGATAGTGGCAGCCCCATGTTCACCTGAGGTGAAAGTCACCACCATCTGGCTTCTGTTGCAGCTCCCAGAGAAACCAGGATCATGAGGGAATGGTGGGGTTCCAGGAAGAAAGCAGACATTTATGTGTGTGGGTATCATTTTGCGTCTTTTACCAAGAAAACTGCTTGTGCCCAAGAATCTGTGGAAAATAACGGTGCTGTTGGCCTGGCCTTTGTTTTGAAGTGACATGCCGGGTTGTGGCTACCTTCTCCTCTGTCAGATACTCTTCCTGAGAGTGTGTTGAACTGGGCCCCCAGGAAGACTGTGCCAGGGAGAGAGATGATTTTTGACCAAAAGACCCAGGTCTTGAAACAGGTGAAGAACCTTGTTCCTGGAGGGTTCCCGCACTAACCAGTCATCTATAGAGGGGAGATGTGGATGCTCATGCCTCAGACATGCGCTTTCACTTCTGTCATCACCTTACTAAACACCCTGGGAGCTGTAGAAATCCAGGAAGGAAGCACCTTGAACTATTACTGACGGTTCCTGTCTATGGGAAGATGGAAGTAGGCATCCTTCAGATCTATTGAAATTAACCAGTTCCTTTTCTGAAAGGATGTATTTGTTCAGACCCCTAATGTTTAGAATGTCTCAATTTCGCATTTGTTTTCTGAATTACAAAATACATCAAGTGTTGGCCCTGCCTTTGTAAAGATGAGGGGACCTGTTCTATGGCATGGGTATAAAACATTATTATTATTATTATTATTATTATTATTATTATTATTATTATTATTATTATTATTATTATTATTATTATTATTTACTAAGAACAACTGTACCCAAGCAAACACAAGACACTTAATCTGGAATGATGTCTGGTTTTATGGGGGAGGGACACTTTCTTTGGCACCAAAAAGGAATATATCACATTGATCTGTGGGTAAGAGACCGGTTTGTTCTGCTAACCCAAGCATCATCGAGACTTGGAATTCACTTTCTGTGTGCAGTGCATCATATGAGGTAAGAAACTTTATTTACAATCAAAACAAAGGACAGGGATACTGGCCACCCTGTGACATGTTCATTCTTTATGAAAGAAGCTTATATTGTTGACAATAAAAAAGTTAAGAAGGTTAACATGCAAGTAATTTGTATTTAAATGACATAACAAGGTAGGTAGTACAACAAAGCCAACAGAACATGACAATGTGTGGTCTGTCCTCCTTAGGGTGACCAGCTAGCAAGAGTGAAAAATCGTGACACTTTCAGTTGGTGAGGGGAGGAAAGAAACCTTGTGAACTACTGCACAATGCAAGCGATGCAAACTACGTCTCTTTCTTCTGTAGATAGGCTTTTTTTATTCCTTCGCCTTCCTGTGTGCATTGCAAAAACAAAAACTTAAGAGAAATATATATTTTTTTAAAAATACTCCAAAGCGGTTACCTTTCTTGTTTAATGTTCAGATGACAACAATGTTTTAATCAGCCTATCCGTGCGTCTGTAATGGCTTTTCTGTGGCCTGCTGTATTGTACGTAGCAGGTAGGACAAAGTCAGTGATGCATTGTTTTGATTTAGGTTGCTAAAATCTAGTTTTCAGCATTAAATACCAAAAATACTGTAAAATACCAAAAATGGACGACAAAGCAAAACAAACAAAGTATATTTCGGCTGAGGATCTTGTCAAGATATTTCCCAAAGAAATTGTACATGCAGATGGAGGTAATTGTTTTGCACATTTCTAATGTGACTTAAAGAAAATATGATCGATCGCTATTTAGCTTCAGAATCACACATTAAACAAAAGGCTACTACAGAGGCTGCTGAACAGAACATATAATAAACAACAACTTTCAGAAAACAAACTGGAAAGTCACAGACAAAAAATTATTCCTCTGTTGGTTGTACCCAAGTTAAATCAGCACTACAGGTACAATCAAGCACAGCTACCTTGGTTCAAACAACCTGCTGTTTACTTTTTAAACGCAGTTAAGATTTTAGACCCGAATAGGCACGTTTTCTTTGTTTTGACTCGGTACTGATTAAATAAATTCCTGGATGGGACAAATAACATGACAACGAACGTGCTGCATATATGGACTTTATTAAAGAATGCCAGATACCTTTTAGGTAACCAAGTTTTGGGACTGTATATACTTGATTTCCACATCTGTATAACTTGGCAAAGCTTTACCTTACACTTCCAACCAATTCAGTGGATGCAGAACGTGCAGTCTCAATGTATGGGCAAATCCACAACAGACAGAGAATGTCGGCAGCAACTGTTGGGAGATGTTGCATACTTGCCTTTTAACAAATGACAGCACTCTATTTTAGTAAGGAAGCAAGTACCACTATTTTTAGGCTTTTATACTCTGAAATATAAGGTATATTTAATGTTTAAACAGGTCCGCGAAATGTCATTGAAATCCTAATTATAACCCTAATCCTAATTGGATGACTTGACCATGGGCATATGATTGAATCCATTTTTTCCCCCACTGCGTTCGGTATTTGTATTTTTTGCTTTTTAGTGACAGGTTCGTCAACAACACCAGCTAGCATGACACTTTGTTAGTAAAACCGGACACAGAGGCGCACGCACCAAGAAAAACACATGACGCATCCCGCATCCTATGACTGCAGGTTAACGTGATTGGATAGCCGCATAGATGCAATGCAAACAACTCACTTAAACAACACACCATAAACCAGTAGAGAATGCTTTTGCACCGCGAGACAGTACAGCAGCCACATATACAAAATTTCCTAACGAGAAAATACAAATTTCACATTTTACGCCTGGGTTTTGAACGTTTATTCTAAAAATCAGGACAAATGGCGTCCCGACAGTATCTCGATCAGGACGCGGGACAAAGCCCCTAATATCGGGACAATCCCAATTTTATCAGGACGTCTGGTCACCCTAGCCTCTCCCATTTATTGTCAGTATTATGTATATAATATAGAAGTTAATATAGAAGTTAATGTCTACAACATACTCGTACACATCACAGCAGTCTTTTGGCTACAGACTCTGAGCAAGCAAGCCTATTCTGCCCTGGAATTGCGTTCCCATGCAAAACTAGACAGATAGCTAACAACTGAGTCTTCAATAAAACTTCCAAGGCGTGACTTTTCTTGAACGAATATATTGAAAACGTTTATGTTGTGAAACTGCAAAATACAGAAAAGAATATACTTTAGTATTCAATTCACATTGACATACTGTAGCTGTACATTATACATTTCAAGTTGAAGTTGCATGAATACAAAGCACGTGCCAAGGTACCATGTGTCTGGTATGACGCCAAACCAGATAGATAATTACCATATGAGTAGCAACTAGCCAACTCCTTTCATTACTCTAATAATGTGCAAACACCTCTGTACAATAACAGAGCATATTACACTAGAAACAGTAACAAAACTATAGTATAGTATGTTTTACAATTCGCTACATGACGACGAGCAAACTAATACAACTGACGGCATACATGAAAGGCAAGGCAATTTCGTCAGTAAATGTAACCAACTAACATTGATAAGTAAGCAATTCTATCAATAGCAATATTATCATCACTAGCAATATGCTTGAATTGAACTTACAAACAAATATTTTCCGAGGCTGAAGCGTGACAAGAAATAGCTGCACTGAAAGTGCTGCACCGTAGCGTTGTTTTTAGCTGCTTGGCTGCGTGCAGAATGACTACTCTACTCTACTTCCTGTTTCCGTGCAGTCTTTCTAAGTACCAGAAAGCTCCACTAGGGGGCGATAAACACCATGGAACACAATGAAAGTCAATCTTAACCACTATAATAAAATAATCTGTTGCCTTCTAACAGGATGGCAGCACACTCCCCGCCTGGTATAATGAAATTGTGCCACTATGAAATAAAACATGCATCAAGAAACAAATAATGCTCCTTTTAAAAATCTTTTGTCTCTAGGATGCTTCAGAAAGAAGAACAACAATCTCTGAGATTGGTCTCAGAAACACCTTAGCAGTCCCTTGCTTGACAAGTTTTAGTTCTACTTTCCTGACCTTTTGTCAGTACTGGGAAAGGTTTTGACCACAAGTCCGACTGGCCAGTCATTTCTGTGCTCTGACTGTCTTTCAATAAGACAACATCTCCCACTTTTACATTTGGCTTTTCTGCTGTCCATTTTCTGCGTCTCTGCAGTGTTGTCAGGTACTCCTGTCTCCACCTTTTCCAAAAGGTGTCAGCGAGAAACTGAACTTGCTTCCACTGTTTTCCATGAAGGTCGTTCATGTGGAAGTGTCCAGAAGGGGCTGAGGTAGCGCTGGTCTTTTGTGTCAGTAACATTGAGGGTGTGAGAATGGCAGGCATGTCAGGGTCGGTTGACACTGACACTAGGGGTCTCGCATTGATTATTGCCATAACTTCAGACATAAGAGTGCTCAAGACCTCATGTGTGAGACGAGTGGAGCCCGTCTGAAACAGCATAGCATCTAGGATACGTCTGGCAACCCCAATGAGTCTCTCCCAAGAACCACCCATATGAGACGAGTGTGGGGGATTAAATATCCAAGTACATCCCTTGTCTGAGAGGTAGCTAGTCAGTTCTGAGTCATTTGTGTCGATTCCCAGTTCCCTGCAGGCACCTATAAAGTTTGTACCTCGATCAGAGCGTAGCACTTTTGCTGGACCACGGATGGAGAAAAACGCCTCAGCGTTGATGAAGCTGGATGTGGACATGGATTCGATGAGCTCAATATGGACTGCTCTAGTAGACATACATATAAAGAGTACTGCCCAGCTTGGAGTCTGCACTACCACCTCTAGTGCGACGAAGTTATGACATTCCATGGTCCAAACACATCAAGTCCAATGCTGGTGAATGGTGGCTCAGATGTGAGTCTGTCTGCAGGCAAGTCAGCCATCTTTTGGTCAACTGACCTCCCTCTAACCTTGCGGCAGGTGACACACTTGTGGATGATACCAGAGACCAGACGCTTGCTCCCAATAATCCAGAAGCCTGCTGCTCGAATAGCTCCATCTGAAAATGACGGCCCTGGTGAGCCACTTGCTCGTGATAATGTCTTACCAGCAGAGTAGCGACATGGCGCGTCCGTGGGATGATGAGAGGATGTTTTTCGTCTTGTGACAGATCGGCAGAGGATAAGCGGCCTCCCACCCTCAGCAACCCATCCTCATCAATCACTGGGTTCAGCTTTTTGAGTGTACTTTGTTTTGGGAACTCTTTTCCTTTCTCAAGGCATTTGAATTCCTCTTTGAAAGCTTCATGTTGCACACAGTGAATGATTGCTGTTTTGGCTTGTGACAACTCACTACATGGTTTATTACAGTGGTGCCAGCCTCTGCAGTTGGTGTCGTCCGCACCTTCATGGAAGGATCTTGCAACATGAATGAGTCGCGCTGTGGCTCGATTGAGAGCTTTCCAGCTTGAGAACCTCTCAAAGCGATGAGAGCCGAGTTGAGCTCCAAAAACCTTAGTGGTGAAGGCAGTGACGTCTGGTCGAATCTCTGCATCTGCGTCAGGCTCTACAAGGTCAAAGTTGATGGTCTCAGGCTCACTTGAGTTTGCTTGGGCCAGGAAAGGTGGACCTGAGAACCAACTGGTGTGCTTTAAGAGTGCAGCTAGTATGGGCCTGGTTGCATGGTCAGCTGGATTGCTGTCAGTGTTTACGTAACACCACTGATCTGGATGGGTAGACTTCCTAATGCGAGTTACCCTATTGGCAACATACACATAGAATCTTTTGGTGGCATTGTGGATGTAACCGAGAACTATCTTACTGTCTGTGTAGAACTTGGCCGCATTTACATCAATGTCCATTTCGTCTCTGATCAGTTCATACATCTCAACAGCTAGCACAGCCGCACACAGTTCTAGGCGTGGGATAGTGTGGGCGGTCGAGGGGCCAATTTAGATTTCCCCATGACAAATCCAACATGGCATTGACCTTCCGAGTCAATAACTCTCAGGTAGGCTACCGTTCCTATGGCTACTGTAGAGGCATCCGAGAAGATGTGCAGCTCTCTTCTTTGAGTGGTAGACAAGGAGACTGGGACGTAGGGTCGCTGAATATACAGATGCTCCAACTCCATCAAAGATTCCTTCCACATTTTCCATTCCTCTTCTTTTTCTGTGGGAAGGGGGGCATCCTTCCACATTTTCCATTCCTCTTCTTTTTCTGTGGGAAGGGGGGCATCCCACTCACTCTGATCAGAAGAGAGTTCTCTGATTAAGGCTTTACCTTGCATTGTTATTGGAGCCACGAACCCAAGGGGGTCATAAAGACTATTCACTGTGGACAGGATGCCTCTCCGTGTAAAAGGCTTCTCATTGTGGGACACCTGGAATGTGAAGCTGTCTGTTTCCAGGTTCCAGGAAAGTCCCAGGCTCCGTTGAAAGGGGAGAGGATCCACTCCAAGGTCCAGGTCTTTTAAGTCTTTAGCACGGTCCTCCATAGGGAAGGCTTCCATAACTGTTTTGCTATTGGATGCAATCTTGTGTAGTTTCATGTTGGACTCAGCTAACATTGCTTGTGTTTTGTCGAACACGGAACATCCCAGGCTGTCTGTGTTCACAGTTGTGCTTGGATCTCTCGAGTGCACTGCAGAGAGAGAGATGTGTTGCTGAGCTACGCTGCTGTAGTTCTCTTTCACCTGGATGATGTCAGGGCAAGGGCTCAGATAGGATGTGCGACCATTGTGAAGTATGTTTGTCCTGAACACGTTAACACTGGCTGGTCGGTGAGCCGTTCCCAGACAGACCTCACCCACGATGACCCACCCGAGGTCGAGTCGCTGTGCATAAGGAGTGTCGTGGGGCCCATTGATTTGCTCTCGCACCTGTGTACCCTTAAGATGTCTCGCCCTAAGAGCAGGAGGATGGGAGTGTCTGGGTCCACAGCTGGAATTTTGTCCGCCACTGGTTGCAGATGGGGATGATGATGCGCGATGTCGGGAAGGGAATCTCCATCCTATCGCCTGGCATCATGTCACACTCTATCAGAGTAGGGAGAGTGAGCTGCATGTGTCCGCCTATAGACTCCACCATGAAGTTGGCGGCTCTCCTGCCTGAAGTCTCTGTCACCCCAGAACAGGTCTTCATGGTGTATGGAGTAGAGTTGTCATTGATGTTGAAGAGATTGAAAAACTCTGTCTTGGCCAGAGATTTGTTGCTCTGTTCATCAAGCACTACATACATTTTGACAGCTTTCTCTCTTTTCCCAGCTGGATAAGCTTTGACTAGGCATATTTTTGAACATGATCTTGGATTGGCTGCCTCACCACAGATCTCGGTACACTTTGAGGTGACTGATGGAAGAGCATCTTCACCTTGCTCCCCGCCATGCTCTTTCTCTGCTGTAGCGGTGTCTGTAGTTGAAGGGGCTGGACCTGGATGCAGAGCAGCAAGATGTCTGTCGCTGTCACACTCAGAGCACTTGATTGACACCTTACAGTCTTTAGATCTGTGCTGAGTTGACCCACAACATTGGAAACAAATGCCATTCTCTTTGAGATATGATTTGCGCTCATCTAGAGTTTTGCATCTAAACCCACAACACTTTTTAAGAGGATGAGGCTTGTTATGTATTGGGCAGTGATGGTCAGGGCTTTCAACCTTTGTCTTACTGGGTTTGGTTTGGTGGTCTGAGGGCTCAGATGACACGTCTGTTTTGTGTACAGTCACAGGTGTCTTGCTGCTGTACCTGACAGGTTTCTCACTTTTCAGACACCTGGGTAGTTGAGGTGTAGAGGGTGAAACTGGGGTCGTTTCTAGTTTTTGCCTGGTTCCTGATGAATCTCGAGAAAAACGAGAATGGTGGGAATGCTACCCGATAGTCCTCCTTGTATTTGGATCCCTGTGCTATCCATTTCTCTTGTAAACTGAATGGCAGTTTCTCTACTATAGGGTTTACCCCCCGAGATGTGTCCAGATAAGCGAGGCCTGGAAGGTACCCTTCTACTTTAACACACTCCAGTTTGAGAAGAATGTCACCCAGTTCTCTTAGCTTGTGATTGTCTTTGTTAGACAGTTTTGGAAAATCATCAATTTTCTTCAACAGTGCATTCTCGATCACTTCGGGTGTACCATAGCACTCTTCTAGTCGTTGCCAGACCATGTTAAGCCCTGCTGTTGCGTTGAGAATATGGACAGATCTAATTCTCTTTGCTTGCTCAGATGACTCTGCCCCTAGCCACTTGGTAATTAGATCTAACTCTTCCCTGGCTGATAGATTCAAGTCTCTGGTCGCATTGAGAAAAGATGCTTTCCATGCCCAATAATTTTCAGGGCGATCATCAAACTTCAGGAGTCCGGAACTCACCATCTCACGGCGCAGGAGGTACTTGATGAGGTCTGGTGCCACTTGTGGCTCAGGGAAGCTTTGTGTGGGTGACTGGAAGTGGGCTTGGTTTCCATTTCCACCATGCTGCTGTTCATTTCTTTTGAACGGAGAGTCTCTGCTCATGCTCCGTTGTTTGCTACTTTCTAGATTGTGGCATGTAGCTGGGTCAACACTAAGCTCTTGTGTCTCTACTTCAAATGGCAGTTCAGCAGAGTAGGGCCTAGCATGTTGTTGCACATACTCACAAGTACGTTGGACTGGATTTAAGGGCTGTGTCCCTGTGTCTAGTTCTTTGCGGAACTCTCTGCGTTCTAATTCTACAGCTTCTTCAAAGGCTGCAGCTTCAGCCAATGCGGCAGCAGCTGCTCTCTCAACTTGGAGAACATATAAACTTGCATCAAGGTCAGCTTTTTGCTTCAACAAGCTGGCCTCCAGTTCCGCCTTTTGTTTCATCACAGAAGCTTCCTTTTCAGCATAGGAGACTTGAGCACGCGCTGCATCCGCATTGGCACGTGCTTTGATGGCTGCAGAACTCGCCGTTGAGTTTCTGCTTGACTGTTTTGATGACCTTGATCTTGTAGACTGAGACTTGGTCTCAATGCGCTGAAGAGGCTCCTCCATCTCTCTTACTCGCTCCTCTTCCTCTTTCTGTCGAACACTTGCCTCTGGTTGCTGCATCGTAGACTGCTGGTCTTCCCTAGGATCAGAGGCTTTGTTGGCTGATGAACGTAGAATCATAACCACCACGTGCGATTATTCTTGTGCTTGAGCCCGCCGTGATGATGTTTTTTCACTATTCTGCCCTGGAATTCCGTTCCCATGCAAAACTAGACAGATAGCTAACAACTGAGTCTTCAATAAAACTCCCAAGGCGTGACTTTTCTTGAACAAATATATTGAAAACGTTTATGTTGTGAAACTGCAAAATACAGAAAAAGAACATACTTTAGTATTCAATTCACATTGACATACTGTAGCTGTACATTATACATTTCAAGTTGAAGTTGCATAAATACAAAGCACGTGCCAAGGTACCATGTGTCTGGCATGATGCCAAACCAGATAGATAATTACCATATGAGTAGCAACTAGCCAACTCCTTTCATTACTCTAATAATGTGCAAACACCTCTGTACAATAACAGTGCATATTACACTAGAAACAGTAACAAAACTATAGTATAGTATGTTTTACAATTCGCTTACATGACGCACGGGCAAACTAATACAACTGACGGCATACATGAAAGGCAAGGCAATTTGCGTCAGTAAATGTAACCAACTAACATTGATAAGTAAGCAATTCTATCAATAGCAATATTATCATCACTAGCAATATGCTTGAATTGAACTTACAAACAAATATTTTCCGAGGCTGAAGCGTGACAAGAAATAGCTGCACTGAAAGCGCTGCACCGTAGCGTTGTTTTTAGCTACTTGGCTGCGTGCAGAATGACTACTCTACTCTACTTCCTGTTTCCGTGCAGTCTTTCTAAGTACCAGAAAGCTCCACTAGGGGGCGATAAACACCATGGAACACAATGAAAGTCAATCTTAACCACTATAATAAAATAATCTGTTGCCTTCTAACAGGATGGCAGCACAGCGCCATATAAACATAGAAAGATCTAAAGGTTTACTCTGCTGAATTCTACTTGTCATGTAGGAGGCTGTGTGGTCCAGTGGTTAAAGAAAAGGGCTTGTAACCAGGAGGTCCCCGGTTCAAATCCCACCTCAGCCACTGACTCATTGTGTGACCCTGAGCAAGTCACTTAACCTCCTTGTGCTCCGTCTTTCGGGTGAGACGTAATTGTAAGTGACTCTGCAGCTGATGCATAGTTCACACACCCTAGTCTCTGTAAGTCGCCTTGGATAAAGGCGTCTGCTAAATAAACAAATAAAAATAATAATAATAAAATAATAATA